>AP028157.1:14990013-19790013 GCA_014132275.2 Samia ricini
GTTTGTTATAAGAATTTATAGAATGTATAGATTACGAATAAATAAAGACAACTATGATATTATTAACGTAGCGCTAGAATATACTGCGCAACAACTATTGAATATGTATCTGAACTTGTGCCGCTTATGTGTAGAATTAAATATTACGTGTTTAAATGTATGCTGAAATAGAATTAAGATACATAAGATCGAAAACAACACACATACATATTAAGATTTAGTTCTGCAAGCATTGTTCTTTAAATATCATGTAGTAAGCTGTCTACAATAGGTTTCACTCACAACTCATGTTAGAATTCATGTTAAATATAATAGATTTGGATATATAACAGAAATAACACACATAGCCAATAAGTTTTTAGTTGTACAGACATTTTTTTCTTGATTATTGTAAAATATGAGCGGTTCGTTGAGAGGTTTTTTGATCGTAACTTTATATAGAATAACTTTATAGTGTTACTGTATGTTTTATTGAATAAGGTATTGTTTATAGAATAGATTTATGTAAAATACGTATATGTAAGATATTTATTAATGAAAATAAATAAAGAAAGGTGAGCCGGACATAAAGAAAATAGATCGTCGAGACGCCTCATTTTGAGGTGTCTACGTTACGGTAAGGTACCTCACCCGGCCTCTGGGATATAAGCCGACCGGGCGGTACCGAAAATCAGAGCGCAAACGGTACTCGCAAATATAGAAGAATCGCAAGAAGAAACAGCAAGATTCGGCTCACCTCTCGCTCACTCAACAAGTTCGCGTTTTTATTTTCCGTCCTGCTCTACCGTGATTGCTATCTCGCTCGCACATCACTAACTACTCCGGCGAGTCAGTTTTTGTCAAACAACGGGCATCCGGTGTTCACCACGAGGCGGGCCACCGGCGCTCACACCTACCATCTAGTGTGAGTGAGACAACCCGCCCACCCTACGGTTCCACGGTGCTTGGACGAAGGCAAGCATCGCGGCCGTAACAGTTGGTCCTTCGGCAGCCGGATCCAGTGGACATCAAGATGCCAGTCACCAGAAGCCAAAAGGGTTCATCACCGAAGGAGCAGTCACTTGAAACCGTCCAACAAGAATCAAGCACGACGGAAGCCACATCCTACGAAACGTACGAGACATCGGGAACTGGAACAACCCACGAAACTGCGACATTGAAGGGAAAAGATCGTCGTGCCGCTTCAACAAAGTCAACACGAAGAGTGAAGGAATTAGAAGCACGAGCCGAACTAGCCGAGCGCGAATTAAAAGAAGCTCAAGCGGCTACAGCAGCTGCGAAGATACGGCTAGAGCTGATTCAAGCATCGAATGAGGAAGAAGACTCTGTCATAGAAGAACCAGTCGACCGGGAAGAAAACGTCCAAGAATGGGTTCAAGCTACAGTGGAAACAATATCCGCCAAGGGACACCCGGAGCAAGCACCTATCGAAAAAATTGAAAACGCTCCGACATCCACTGCTAAACCTGAGGAGAAGATCGACTCAACCCGGAACGACAATAGAAAACTGGCAGAGGCAATCGTGAAAGCGATACGCGACGTACCACATAGAGGGCAGGGGGTGCAACCTGAATACATGCACCACCTACCGGCGTTCGACGGCGACAGCAGAGAATGGATCGCCTTCAAAGCAGTATACGAAGACAACCGCACCGCTATTCTCGGACGCGCAAAACATGGCGCGTCTGAGACGCGCATTACGCGGATCTGCACGGGAGGGCGTCGAGAGCCAGCTGTACTCCGAGGCGACACCTGGCGAAATCATAGAAGCATTAAAGCGACGATATGGAAGAGCAGACGCATTGGTGCTAGCGGAATTAGAGAAGATAAGAAATCTACCGAAGATCCGCGAAACCGCTCACGACATATGTGCGTTAGCAAGCAGCGTCAGCAACACCGTCGCAACGATACGAGGTCTCAAGAAACCACAATATCTACTGTCGCCTGAGATATTGAGAAGCATCACCGACAAGATGCCTCCACTATTGAAGTTTCCGCTGGTACGACTACATCGCGGACAAAGCGGACGAAGATCAAGACTTGAACTCTATGGGAAAGTTCCTGAACAAGATGGCAGACCGATGCGGACCCCACGCTACGCAAGAAACCGTCGACAAGCGACCACCGATGAGGCGGCAAGCTGCGCACACGACGGTCGATCGCATCGGGATGGAGAAGCCACCGTGTCCACATTGTCGAGAAGAGCACTATCTAAACGAGTGCTCAAAGTACCTGCAGGCACCTACGAAAATGAAGTGGCAGATCGCAAAAGAATCGCGATTATGTTACAAGTGTCTGCAGGGGCGACATCGCAAAGAGTCGTGCAAGCGACCGCCGTGCCCTATATGCAAACGCTGGCATCACAAGACGCTTCATTACGAGAACAAACCCGAAGAACCGAAGCAAGAGAACACAGAAGTCGCAAACAACGTGAGGCTTCCCGCGAACAATACGCGAAGCGCCCGAGCCTATTTAAAGATGATTCCTGTCGAGATATATGGACCGACGGGATCGAAGAAGGTACTGGCTCTGCTGGACGAAGGATCGACGGTCACACTACTCGACTCGTCGATCGCAGCAGAAATAGGACTCGACGGGCCCAAGGAAGCACTCCGCCTAGAAACAGTTTGGAGGAAAATCATTATTGAAAAAGGACTCCATGAAACTCAATATGAAGATAAGAGGACTTCATCACTCACGCAAGCGGAGCGTCATCGGGGCACGAACGATCGACGACATGCGTCTAACGCCGCAGGCTCTAGACGAGAAGATTATTAAAAGATGCACGCACCTAAAGAAGATAGCGGACCAGTTGTCATATCGAGAAGAATCGCCTAAATTATTGATCGGGCAAGACAACTGGGCGCTCATCGTCTCGCGAACGACACGCAAAGGAAGACGAGATCAACCAGTGGCATCCCTCACCGACCTAGGGTGGGTGCTACACGGCTACGATGGAGGCGCAGCGAAGACGATCAACTTCGTCACATGCGCACACGTAGTGACGTCCGAAGAGAAAATAGAAAAGATGATCAAAGATCATTTCGCCATTGAGTCATTGGGAGTTCAACCGAAGCATCCCAGCACCGACATGGAAGCCAGAGCATTGAAAATATTGAACGAGACTAGCCACCGTTTGAGCGACGGACGCTACGAAGTCGGTCTCGTATGGAAAAATGACAACGATGCTCTGCCTGACAATTACAAGTCAGCAGAATCGAGACTGAAGGGCGTCGAAAGGAAACTCGACCGCGACGCCGGATTGAAGAAAGAATACGAAGAACAAATAGAAAATTTATTGAAAAATGGATATGCGGAGAAAGTTGAACACGCATCAACATCGACACGAAAATGGTATCTTCCGCACTTCGCCGTGACGCATCCTACGAAAGGCAAGAAGCGAATAGTATTCGACGCCGCCGCGAAATTCGGAGGCAAGAGCCTCAACGACCTGCTCCTACCCGGGCCAGACCTGCTTCAATCACTGTTCGGAGTACTATTACGATTCCGACAGGGGGCAGTCGCGGTTGTGGCTGACATCAAAGAAATGTTTCTTCAGATAAGAATACGACCAGAGGACCGCGACAGCTTAAGATTCCTGTGGAGAGGGGATCGACGCAGCGGAGCATTGAACGAGTATAGAATGACGTCAGTGATCTTCGGGGCCGCCTGCTCACCCAGCGCAGCGATTTTCGTGAAGAACAAGAACGCTGCAGACTACCAGCATCAATATCCAGAGGCCGTGCAAGCGATAGAACACAATCACTACATGGATGACTACTTGCAAAGCTTCGATAGTGAAGATCAAGCCGTCAAGATAGCGAGCGAAGTCGACTCAATACACAAGCAAGCGAAATTCACGCTAAGAGGCTGGGCATCGAACAGGACCGACGTAGTGAGAAGATTAGCGCCGAGCACCGGACCGAGCGAAGTCGAACTCGGATCGAAAGAAGAGAAGACGCTGGGCATGCGTTGGTTCACCGCCGAAGATGAAGTAGGTTTCAGAACGAACCTGCGCGAATTCGACGACGACACCGCAGCTAACGAGGCACCGACCAAGCGACAGATCACAAGCACCGTGATGTCAACCTTCGACCCCATGGGAATAGCGTCGCCGGTACTTATTCAAGGCAAGGCGCTCATACAAAGCGTCTGGCGCAGCGGTGTCGACTGGGACGAAGCCATCGTCGGGAAAGACATCGAAGCATGGAAAAGCTACGTAGAAAATCTACGCACTCTGAGGAACCTACGCGTACCGAGGTGTTTCACGCATTCGAACACTGAGGGGGAGCTACACGTGTTCACCGACGCCAGCGAATCCGCGTACGCGTGTGCGGCGTACTGGAGAGAACGAGTCAGCGAAGGACATCATCACGTCGCGCTACTAGCCGGAAAGGCGCGGGTCACACCACTCAGACCCGTGTCTATTCCAAGGCTAGAGTTACAAGCTGCGCTACTCGGCACTCGCATGGCACGATCCATAGAAGAAGAGCTGAGCGTCCGGGTGACGAAGAAAACCTACTGGACCGACTCCAGCACAGTCCTGTCATGGATAAAGTCCGACCCGAGGTCTTTCAAGCCGTTCGTCGCACATCGTCTCGCCGAGATAGAGGACACGTCCAAACCCAAAGAATGGCGCTGGGTACCCACATCGCAGAATCCAGCCGACGATGCCACACGAAAGACCCCCAGAGGTTTCGACGCGGATCATCGCTGGTTCAACGGTCCCGCCTTCCTGCGACGCGAAGAAGACAGCTGGCCTGAACCGCGGACTGTCAAGGTAGAATCGACCGGCGAAGAGAAGGACAGGTTCACGATAGCAACCCTGACGACGTCAAATGAATATCCCACGCCGGACCCTGAGAGATTTTCAAGCTGGCGTAGGTTATGGAGAGCAACCGCGAGAGTGCTACAATTCATCGCGCTATGCAGGGCGCGAAAAGAAGCTACGAACGTATCGAAGAAAATCGAAAATAACGACCCGACGTGGAGAATCACTAACAAAAAGAAAAATCTCGCGAAAATAGAAGCAGTCGCGATAAGAGACAGCACACGACTCTTGTATATCGACGCGACTTACTTAGAAAAAGCTGAGAAATTATTATTGAAGCGGAGCCAATGGGAAAGTTTCGGAAAATCAGCGCTTACGCACGAAAAATTAAGAAAATTCGACGTCATAGCAGAAGACGATTTGCTACGAGTAAGGGGGCGGATCGACGCGGCGACATGCGTGGGAAGCGAGTTCCGACGTCCAGTAATTCTAGATGGAAGACATGTCATCGCGAAGCTGCTTATCAAGCACTATCACGATACGTTCAATCACGGCAACCACGCCACGGTCATGAACGAAATACTACAGAGATACTGGATACTGGGGCTACGATCTGCAGTGCGGGCAGCAGCACATCGCTGCCAATGGTGTCGCGTCTATAGAAGTAAGCCGCGCAAACCACCCACCGGAAACTTACCAAGAGAACGGTTACGGCACGGCGAACCGCCGTTCACGTGTACCGGGGTGGATTACTTCGGGCCCATGACGGTGACTATTGGCCGTCGCCGAGAGAAGAGGTGGGGTGCGCTGTTTACATGCTTAACCACGAGAGCCGTCCACATCGAATTGGTTGCTACCCTATCGACGGATTCTACAATCCTAGCACTACGACGGATGGCTGCAAGACGCGGGATGCCGAAAGTTATTTACAGCGATAACGGCAGTAACTTCGTAAGCGCCAACAAGGAACTCCAAGAGGCCGCAAACACATGGAAAATAGAAGACATCGCCGTCGCTACCGAAAGGCTAGGCGTCAGATGGAAGTTCATCCCACCTGGAGCACCCAACATGGGAGGAGCATGGGAGCGCCTGGTCCGCTCAATCAAGACAGCCCTGGCAGTCACCCTCAAGGAAAGGCATCCTCAGGAGGAAGTACTTCACACCCTCCTTCTAGAGGCTGAACACGTAGTCAACTCGAGACCGCTGACCGTCAACGAGGACAACGAAGAGGAGGAGGCCCTCACACCCAACCACTTTCTCATTGGGAGATCCTGTGCATCATCGACGCTCGGAGCCTTCACCGATGAGGACCTCTCCGGACGGCGGACATGGAAGGCGGCGCAGCGCATGGCAGACCATTTTTGGAGCAGGTGGGTCAAAGAGTACTTGCCCACCTTGCTGCCAAGGAAGGCGAGACAAGGAACAGACCATCGAGACCTGCGGCGTGGAGACACAGTCCTCATAGTGGACTCCACGCTACCTAGGAACACGTGGCCCAGAGGAGAGGTGATCCGGACGTACCCTGGACCAGATGGCCGCGTCCGCATCGTCGAAGTGCGCACTCCTGGCGGGATATTGAAGAGACCGAGCTCCAAGGCAGTGCTGCTGGTTCCAGCCTCGGGGGACGAGTACGGGAGCAAGCAGCCGGGAGCGATGGAAGCAGAGTCGCCAAGACGAGGAGTTGGTGCTGCGCACGAGGGGGAGGATGTTGCGCGACCGACCCAACGAACATTAGAAATAGTTTGTTATAAGAATTTATAGAATGTATAGATTACGAATAAATAAAGACAACTATATATTATTAACGTAGCGCTAGAATATACTGCGCAACAACTATTGAATATGTATCTGAACTTGTGCCGCTTATGTGTAGAATTAAATATTACGTGTTTAAATGTATGCTGAAATAGAATTAAGATACAATAAGATCGAAAACAACACACATACATATTAAGATTTAGTTCTGCAAGCATTGTTCTTTAAATATCATGTAGTAAGCTGTCTACAATAGGTTTCACTCACAACTCATGTTAGAATTCATGTTAAATATAATAGATTTGGATATATAACAGAAATAACACACATAGCCAATAAGTTTTAGTTGTACAGACATTTTTTCTTGATTATTGTAAAATATGAGCGGTTCGTTGAGAGGTTTTTTGATCGTAACTTTATATAGAATAACTTTATAGTGTTACTGTATGTTTTATTGAATAAGGTATTGTTTATAGAATAGATTTATGTAAAATACGTATATGTAAGATATTTATTAATGAAAATAAATAAAGAAAGGTGAGCCGGACATAAAGAAAATAGATCGTCGAGACGCCTCATTTTGAGGTGTCTACGTTACGGTAAGGTACCTCACCCGGCCTCTGGGATATAAGCCGACCGGGCGGTACCGAAAATCAGAGCGCAACGGTACTCGCAAATATAGAAGAATCGCAAGAAGAAACAGCAAGATTCGGCTCACCTCTCGCTCACTCAACAAGTTCGCGTTTTTATTTTCCGTCCTGCTCTACCGTGATTGCTATCTCGCTCGCACATCACTAACTACTCCGGCGAGTCAGTTTGTCAAACAACGGGCATCCGGTGTTCACCACGAGGCGGGCCACCGGCGCTCACACCTACCATCTAGTGTGAGTGAGACAACCCGCCCACCCTACGGTTCCACGGTGCTTGGACGAAGGCAAGCATCGCGGCCGTAACAGTTGGTCCTTCGGCAGCCGGATCCAGTGGACATCAAGATGCCAGTCACCAGAAGCCAAAAGGGTTCATCACCGAAGGAGCAGTCACTTGAAACCGTCCAACAAGAATCAAGCACGACGGAAGCCACATCCTACGAAACGTACGAGACATCGGGAACTGGAACAACCCACGAAACTGCGACATTGAAGGGAAAAGATCGTCGTGCCGCTTCAACAAAGTCAACACGAAGAGTGAAGGAATTAGAAGCACGAGCCGAACTAGCCGAGCGCGAATTAAAAGAAGCTCAAGCGGCTACAGCAGCTGCGAAGATACGGCTAGAGCTGATTCAAGCATCGAATGAGGAAGAAGACTCTGTCATAGAAGAACCAGTCGACCGGGAAGAAAACGTCCAAGAATGGGTTCAAGCTACAGTGGAAACAATATCCGCCAAGGGACACCCGGAGCAAGCACCTATCGAAAAAATTGAAAACGCTCCGACATCCACTGCTAAACCTGAGGAGAAGATCGACTCAACCCGGAACGACAATAGAAAACTGGCAGAGGCAATCGTGAAAGCGATACGCGACGTACCACATAGAGGGCAGGGGGTGCAACCTGAATACATGCACCACCTACCGGCGTTCGACGGCGACAGCAGAGAATGGATCGCCTTCAAAGCAGTATACGAAGACACCGCACCGCTATTCTCGGACGCGCAAAACATGGCGCGTCTGAGACGCGCATTACGCGGATCTGCACGGGAGGGCGTCGAGAGCCAGCTGTACTCCGAGGCGACACCTGGCGAAATCATAGAAGCATTAAAGCGACGATATGGAAGAGCAGACGCATTGGTGCTAGCGGAATTAGAGAAGATAAGAAATCTACCGAAGATCCGCGAAACCGCTCACGACATATGTGCGTTAGCAAGCAGCGTCAGCAACACCGTCGCAACGATACGAGGTCTCAAGAAACCACAATATCTACTGTCGCCTGAGATATTGAGAAGCATCACCGACAAGATGCCTCCACTATTGAAGTTCCGCTGGTACGACTACATCGCGGACAAAGCGGACGAAGATCAAGACTTGAACTCTATGGGAAAGTTCCTGAACAAGATGGCAGACCGATGCGGACCCCACGCTACGCAAGAAACCGTCGACAAGCGACCACCGATGAGGCGGCAAGCTGCGCACACGACGGTCGATCGCATCGGGATGGAGAAGCCACCGTGTCCACATTGTCGAGAAGAGCACTATCTAAACGAGTGCTCAAAGTACCTGCAGGCACCTACGAAAATGAAGTGGCAGATCGCAAAAGAATCGCGATTATGTTACAAGTGTCTGCAGGGGCGACATCGCAAAGAGTCGTGCAAGCGACCGCCGTGCCCTATATGCAAACGCTGGCATCACAAGACGCTTCATTACGAGAACAAACCCGAAGAACCGAAGCAAGAGAACACAGAAGTCGCAAACAACGTGAGGCTTCCCGCGAACAATACGCGAAGCGCCCGAGCCTATTTAAAGATGATTCCTGTCGAGATATATGGACCGACGGGATCGAAGAAGGTACTGGCTCTGCTGGACGAAGGATCGACGGTCACACTACTCGACTCGTCGATCGCAGCAGAAATAGGACTCGACGGGCCCAAGGAAGCACTCCGCCTAGAAACAGTTGGAGGAAAATCATTATTGAAAAAGGACTCCATGAAACTCAATATGAAGATAAGAGGACTTCATCACTCACGCAAGCGGAGCGTCATCGGGGCACGAACGATCGACGACATGCGTCTAACGCCGCAGGCTCTAGACGAGAAGATTATTAAAAGATGCACGCACCTAAAGAAGATAGCGGACCAGTTGTCATATCGAGAAGAATCGCCTAAATTATTGATCGGGCAAGACAACTGGGCGCTCATCGTCTCGCGAACGACACGCAAAGGAAGACGAGATCAACCAGTGGCATCCCTCACCGACCTAGGGTGGGTGCTACACGGCTACGATGGAGGCGCAGCGAAGACGATCACTTCGTCACATGCGCACACGTAGTGACGTCCGAAGAGAAAATAGAAAAGATGATCAAAGATCATTTCGCCATTGAGTCATTGGGAGTTCAACCGAAGCATCCCAGCACCGACATGGAAGCCAGAGCATTGAAAATATTGAACGAGACTAGCCACCGTTTGAGCGACGGACGCTACGAAGTCGGTCTCGTATGGAAAAATGACAACGATGCTCTGCCTGACAATTACAAGTCAGCAGAATCGAGACTGAAGGGCGTCGAAAGGAAACTCGACCGCGACGCCGGATTGAAGAAAGAATACGAAGAACAAATAGAAAATTTATTGAAAAATGGATATGCGGAGAAAGTTGAACACGCATCAACATCGACACGAAAATGGTATCTTCCGCACTTCGCCGTGACGCATCCTACGAAAGGCAAGAAGCGAATAGTATTCGACGCCGCCGCGAAATTCGGAGGCAAGAGCCTCAACGACCTGCTCCTACCCGGGCCAGACCTGCTTCAATCACTGTTCGGAGTACTATTACGATTCCGACAGGGGGCAGTCGCGGTTGTGGCTGACATCAAAGAAATGTTTCTTCAGATAAGAATACGACCAGAGGACCGCGACAGCTTAAGATTCCTGTGGAGAGGGGATCGACGCAGCGGAGCATTGAACGAGTATAGAATGACGTCAGTGATCTTCGGGGCCGCCTGCTCACCCAGCGCAGCGATTTTCGTGAAGAACAAGAACGCTGCAGACTACCAGCATCAATATCCAGAGGCCGTGCAAGCGATAGAACACAATCACTACATGGATGACTACTTGCAAAGCTTCGATAGTGAAGATCAAGCCGTCAAGATAGCGAGCGAAGTCGACTCAATACACAAGCAAGCGAAATTCACGCTAAGAGGCTGGGCATCGAACAGGACCGACGTAGTGAGAAGATTAGCGCCGAGCACCGGACCGAGCGAAGTCGAACTCGGATCGAAAGAAGAGAAGACGCTGGGCATGCGTTGGTTCACCGCCGAAGATGAAGTAGGTTTCAGAACGAACCTGCGCGAATTCGACGACGACACCGCAGCTAACGAGGCACCGACCAAGCGACAGATCACAAGCACCGTGATGTCAACCTTCGACCCCATGGGAATAGCGTCGCCGGTACTTATTCAAGGCAAGGCGCTCATACAAAGCGTCTGGCGCAGCGGTGTCGACTGGGACGAAGCCATCGTCGGGAAAGACATCGAAGCATGGAAAAGCTACGTAGAAAATCTACGCACTCTGAGGAACCTACGCGTACCGAGGTGTTTCACGCATTCGAACACTGAGGGGGAGCTACACGTGTTCACCGACGCCAGCGAATCCGCGTACGCGTGTGCGGCGTACTGGAGAGAACGAGTCAGCGAAGGACATCATCACGTCGCGCTACTAGCCGGAAAGGCGCGGGTCACACCACTCAGACCCGTGTCTATTCCAAGGCTAGAGTTACAAGCTGCGCTACTCGGCACTCGCATGGCACGATCCATAGAAGAAGAGCTGAGCGTCCGGGTGACGAAGAAAACCTACTGGACCGACTCCAGCACAGTCCTGTCATGGATAAAGTCCGACCCGAGGTCTTTCAAGCCGTTCGTCGCACATCGTCTCGCCGAGATAGAGGACACGTCCAAACCCAAAGAATGGCGCTGGGTACCCACATCGCAGAATCCAGCCGACGATGCCACACGAAAGACCCCCAGAGGTTTCGACGCGGATCATCGCTGGTTCAACGGTCCCGCCTTCCTGCGACGCGAAGAAGACAGCTGGCCTGAACCGCGGACTGTCAAGGTAGAATCGACCGGCGAAGAGAAGGACAGGTTCACGATAGCAACCCTGACGACGTCAAATGAATATCCCACGCCGGACCCTGAGAGATTTTCAAGCTGGCGTAGGTTATGGAGAGCAACCGCGAGAGTGCTACAATTCATCGCGCTATGCAGGGCGCGAAAAGAAGCTACGAACGTATCGAAGAAAATCGAAAATAACGACCCGACGTGGAGAATCACTAACAAAAAGAAAAATCTCGCGAAAATAGAAGCAGTCGCGATAAGAGACAGCACACGACTCTTGTATATCGACGCGACTTACTTAGAAAAAGCTGAGAAATTATTATTGAAGCGGAGCCAATGGGAAAGTTTCGGAAAATCAGCGCTTACGCACGAAAAATTAAGAAAATTCGACGTCATAGCAGAAGACGATTTGCTACGAGTAAGGGGGCGGATCGACGCGGCGACATGCGTGGGAAGCGAGTTCCGACGTCCAGTAATTCTAGATGGAAGACATGTCATCGCGAAGCTGCTTATCAAGCACTATCACGATACGTTCAATCACGGCAACCACGCCACGGTCATGAACGAAATACTACAGAGATACTGGATACTGGGGCTACGATCTGCAGTGCGGGCAGCAGCACATCGCTGCCAATGGTGTCGCGTCTATAGAAGTAAGCCGCGCAAACCACCCACCGGAAACTTACCAAGAGAACGGTTACGGCACGGCGAACCGCCGTTCACGTGTACCGGGGTGGATTACTTCGGGCCCATGACGGTGACTATTGGCCGTCGCCGAGAGAAGAGGTGGGGTGCGCTGTTTACATGCTTAACCACGAGAGCCGTCCACATCGAATTGGTTGCTACCCTATCGACGGATTCTACAATCCTAGCACTACGACGGATGGCTGCAAGACGCGGGATGCCGAAAGTTATTTACAGCGATAACGGCAGTAACTTCGTAAGCGCCAACAAGGAACTCCAAGAGGCCGCAAACACATGGAAAATAGAAGACATCGCCGTCGCTACCGAAAGGCTAGGCGTCAGATGGAAGTTCATCCCACCTGGAGCACCCAACATGGGAGGAGCATGGGAGCGCCTGGTCCGCTCAATCAAGACAGCCCTGGCAGTCACCCTCAAGGAAAGGCATCCTCAGGAGGAAGTACTTCACACCCTCCTTCTAGAGGCTGAACACGTAGTCAACTCGAGACCGCTGACCGTCAACGAGGACAACGAAGAGGAGGAGGCCCTCACACCCAACCACTTTCTCATTGGGAGATCCTGTGCATCATCGACGCTCGGAGCCTTCACCGATGAGGACCTCTCCGGACGGCGGACATGGAAGGCGGCGCAGCGCATGGCAGACCATTTTTGGAGCAGGTGGGTCAAAGAGTACTTGCCCACCTTGCTGCCAAGGAAGGCGAGACAAGGAACAGACCATCGAGACCTGCGGCGTGGAGACACAGTCCTCATAGTGGACTCCACGCTACCTAGGAACACGTGGCCCAGAGGAGAGGTGATCCGGACGTACCCTGGACCAGATGGCCGCGTCCGCATCGTCGAAGTGCGCACTCCTGGCGGGATATTGAAGAGACCGAGCTCCAAGGCAGTGCTGCTGGTTCCAGCCTCGGGGGACGAGTACGGGAGCAAGCAGCCGGGAGCGATGGAAGCAGAGTCGCCAAGACGAGGAGTTGGTGCTGCGCACGAGGGGGAGGATGTTGGCGACCGACCCAACGAACATTAGAAATAGTTTGTTATAAGAATTTATAGAATGTATAGATTACGAATAAATAAAGACAACTATATATTATTAACGTAGCGCTAGAATATACTGCGCAACAACTATTGAATATGTATCTGAACTTGTGCCGCTTATGTGTAGAATTAAATATTACGTGTTTAAATGTATGCTGAAATAGAATTAAGATACAATAAGATCGAAAAAACAACACACATACATATTAAGATTTAGTTCTGCAAGCATTGTTCTTTAAATATCATGTAGTAAGCTGTCTACAATAGGTTTCACTCACAACTCATGTTAGAATTCATGTTAAATATAATAGATTTGGATATATAACAGAAATAACACACATAGCCAATAAGTTTTAGTTGTACAGACATTTTTTCTTGATTATTGTAAAATATGAGCGGTTCGTTGAGAGGTTTTTTGATCGTAACTTTATATAGAATAACTTTATAGTGTTACTGTATGTTTTATTGAATAAGGTATTGTTTATAGAATAGATTTATGTAAAATACGTATATGTAAGATATTTATTAATGAAAATAAATAAAGAAAGGTGAGCCGGACATAAAGAAAATAGATCGTCGAGACGCCTCATTTTGAGGTGTCTACGTTACGGTAAGGTACCTCACCCGGCCTCTGGGATATAAGCCGACCGGGCGGTACCGAAAATCAGAGCGCAACGGTACTCGCAAATATAGAAGAATCGCAAGAAGAAACAGCAAGATTCGGCTCACCTCTCGCTCACTCAACAAGTTCGCGTTTTTATTTTCCGTCCTGCTCTACCGTGATTGCTATCTCGCTCGCACATCACTAACTACTCCGGCGAGTCAGTTTGTCAAACAACGGGCATCCGGTGTTCACCACGAGGCGGGCCACCGGCGCTCACACCTACCATCTAGTGTGAGTGAGACAACCCGCCCACCCTACGGTTCCACGGTGCTTGGACGAAGGCAAGCATCGCGGCCGTAACAGTTGGTCCTTCGGCAGCCGGATCCAGTGGACATCAAGATGCCAGTCACCAGAAGCCAAAAGGGTTCATCACCGAAGGAGCAGTCACTTGAAACCGTCCAACAAGAATCAAGCACGACGGAAGCCACATCCTACGAAACGTACGAGACATCGGGAACTGGAACAACCCACGAAACTGCGACATTGAAGGGAAAAGATCGTCGTGCCGCTTCAACAAAGTCAACACGAAGAGTGAAGGAATTAGAAGCACGAGCCGAACTAGCCGAGCGCGAATTAAAAGAAGCTCAAGCGGCTACAGCAGCTGCGAAGATACGGCTAGAGCTGATTCAAGCATCGAATGAGGAAGAAGACTCTGTCATAGAAGAACCAGTCGACCGGGAAGAAAACGTCCAAGAATGGGTTCAAGCTACAGTGGAAACAATATCCGCCAAGGGACACCCGGAGCAAGCACCTATCGAAAAAATTGAAAACGCTCCGACATCCACTGCTAAACCTGAGAGAAGATCGACTCAACCCGGAACGACAATAGAAAACTGGCAGAGGCAATCGTGAAAGCGATACGCGACGTACCACATAGAGGGCAGGGGGTGCAACCTGAATACATGCACCACCTACCGGCGTTCGACGGCGACAGCAGAGAATGGATCGCCTTCAAAGCAGTATACGAAGACACCGCACCGCTATTCTCGGACGCGCAAAACATGGCGCGTCTGAGACGCGCATTACGCGGATCTGCACGGGAGGGCGTCGAGAGCCAGCTGTACTCCGAGGCGACACCTGGCGAAATCATAGAAGCATTAAAGCGACGATATGGAAGAGCAGACGCATTGGTGCTAGCGGAATTAGAGAAGATAAGAAATCTACCGAAGATCCGCGAAACCGCTCACGACATATGTGCGTTAGCAAGCAGCGTCAGCAACACCGTCGCAACGATACGAGGTCTCAAGAAACCACAATATCTACTGTCGCCTGAGATATTGAGAAGCATCACCGACAAGATGCCTCCACTATTGAAGTTCCGCTGGTACGACTACATCGCGGACAAAGCGGACGAAGATCAAGACTTGAACTCTATGGGAAAGTTCCTGAACAAGATGGCAGACCGATGCGGACCCCACGCTACGCAAGAAACCGTCGACAAGCGACCACCGATGAGGCGGCAAGCTGCGCACACGACGGTCGATCGCATCGGGATGGAGAAGCCACCGTGTCCACATTGTCGAGAAGAGCACTATCTAAACGAGTGCTCAAAGTACCTGCAGGCACCTACGAAAATGAAGTGGCAGATCGCAAAAGAATCGCGATTATGTTACAAGTGTCTGCAGGGGCGACATCGCAAAGAGTCGTGCAAGCGACCGCCGTGCCCTATATGCAAACGCTGGCATCACAAGACGCTTCATTACGAGAACAAACCCGAAGAACCGAAGCAAGAGAACACAGAAGTCGCAAACAACGTGAGGCTTCCCGCGAACAATACGCGAAGCGCCCGAGCCTATTTAAAAGATGATTCCTGTCGAGATATATGGACCGACGGGATCGAAGAAGGTACTGGCTCTGCTGGACGAAGGATCGACGGTCACACTACTCGACTCGTCGATCGCAGCAGAAATAGGACTCGACGGGCCCAAGGAAGCACTCCGCCTAGAAACAGTTGGAGGAAAATCATTATTGAAAAAGGACTCCATGAAACTCAATATGAAGATAAGAGGACTTCATCACTCACGCAAGCGGAGCGTCATCGGGGCACGAACGATCGACGACATGCGTCTAACGCCGCAGGCTCTAGACGAGAAGATTATTAAAAGATGCACGCACCTAAAGAAGATAGCGGACCAGTTGTCATATCGAGAAGAATCGCCTAAATTATTGATCGGGCAAGACAACTGGGCGCTCATCGTCTCGCGAACGACACGCAAAGGAAGACGAGATCAACCAGTGGCATCCCTCACCGACCTAGGGTGGGTGCTACACGGCTACGATGGAGGCGCAGCGAAGACGATCAACTTCGTCACATGCGCACACGTAGTGACGTCCGAAGAGAAAATAGAAAAGATGATCAAAGATCATTTCGCCATTGAGTCATTGGGAGTTCAACCGAAGCATCCCAGCACCGACATGGAAGCCAGAGCATTGAAAATATTGAACGAGACTAGCCACCGTTTGAGCGACGGACGCTACGAAGTCGGTCTCGTATGGAAAAATGACAACGATGCTCTGCCTGACAATTACAAGTCAGCAGAATCGAGACTGAAGGGCGTCGAAAGGAAACTCGACCGCGACGCCGGATTGAAGAAAGAATACGAAGAACAAATAGAAAATTTATTGAAAAATGGATATGCGGAGAAAGTTGAACACGCATCAACATCGACACGAAAATGGTATCTTCCGCACTTCGCCGTGACGCATCCTACGAAAGGCAAGAAGCGAATAGTATTCGACGCCGCCGCGAAATTCGGAGGCAAGAGCCTCAACGACCTGCTCCTACCCGGGCCAGACCTGCTTCAATCACTGTTCGGAGTACTATTACGATTCCGACAGGGGGCAGTCGCGGTTGTGGCTGACATCAAAGAAATGTTTCTTCAGATAAGAATACGACCAGAGGACCGCGACAGCTTAAGATTCCTGTGGAGAGGGGATCGACGCAGCGGAGCATTGAACGAGTATAGAATGACGTCAGTGATCTTCGGGGCCGCCTGCTCACCCAGCGCAGCGATTTTCGTGAAGAACAAGAACGCTGCAGACTACCAGCATCAATATCCAGAGGCCGTGCAAGCGATAGAACACAATCACTACATGGATGACTACTTGCAAAGCTTCGATAGTGAAGATCAAGCCGTCAAGATAGCGAGCGAAGTCGACTCAATACACAAGCAAGCGAAATTCACGCTAAGAGGCTGGGCATCGAACAGGACCGACGTAGTGAGAAGATTAGCGCCGAGCACCGGACCGAGCGAAGTCGAACTCGGATCGAAAGAAGAGAAGACGCTGGGCATGCGTTGGTTCACCGCCGAAGATGAAGTAGGTTTCAGAACGAACCTGCGCGAATTCGACGACGACACCGCAGCTAACGAGGCACCGACCAAGCGACAGATCACAAGCACCGTGATGTCAACCTTCGACCCCATGGGAATAGCGTCGCCGGTACTTATTCAAGGCAAGGCGCTCATACAAAGCGTCTGGCGCAGCGGTGTCGACTGGGACGAAGCCATCGTCGGGAAAGACATCGAAGCATGGAAAAGCTACGTAGAAAATCTACGCACTCTGAGGAACCTACGCGTACCGAGGTGTTTCACGCATTCGAACACTGAGGGGGAGCTACACGTGTTCACCGACGCCAGCGAATCCGCGTACGCGTGTGCGGCGTACTGGAGAGAACGAGTCAGCGAAGGACATCATCACGTCGCGCTACTAGCCGGAAAGGCGCGGGTCACACCACTCAGACCCGTGTCTATTCCAAGGCTAGAGTTACAAGCTGCGCTACTCGGCACTCGCATGGCACGATCCATAGAAGAAGAGCTGAGCGTCCGGGTGACGAAGAAAACCTACTGGACCGACTCCAGCACAGTCCTGTCATGGATAAAGTCCGACCCGAGGTCTTTCAAGCCGTTCGTCGCACATCGTCTCGCCGAGATAGAGGACACGTCCAAACCCAAAGAATGGCGCTGGGTACCCACATCGCAGAATCCAGCCGACGATGCCACACGAAAGACCCCCAGAGGTTTCGACGCGGATCATCGCTGGTTCAACGGTCCCGCCTTCCTGCGACGCGAAGAAGACAGCTGGCCTGAACCGCGGACTGTCAAGGTAGAATCGACCGGCGAAGAGAAGGACAGGTTCACGATAGCAACCCTGACGACGTCAAATGAATATCCCACGCCGGACCCTGAGAGATTTTCAAGCTGGCGTAGGTTATGGAGAGCAACCGCGAGAGTGCTACAATTCATCGCGCTATGCAGGGCGCGAAAAGAAGCTACGAACGTATCGAAGAAAATCGAAAATAACGACCCGACGTGGAGAATCACTAACAAAAAGAAAAATCTCGCGAAAATAGAAGCAGTCGCGATAAGAGACAGCACACGACTCTTGTATATCGACGCGACTTACTTAGAAAAAGCTGAGAAATTATTATTGAAGCGGAGCCAATGGGAAAGTTTCGGAAAATCAGCGCTTACGCACGAAAAATTAAGAAAATTCGACGTCATAGCAGAAGACGATTTGCTACGAGTAAGGGGGCGGATCGACGCGGCGACATGCGTGGGAAGCGAGTTCCGACGTCCAGTAATTCTAGATGGAAGACATGTCATCGCGAAGCTGCTTATCAAGCACTATCACGATACGTTCAATCACGGCAACCACGCCACGGTCATGAACGAAATACTACAGAGATACTGGATACTGGGGCTACGATCTGCAGTGCGGGCAGCAGCACATCGCTGCCAATGGTGTCGCGTCTATAGAAGTAAGCCGCGCAAACCACCCACCGGAAACTTACCAAGAGAACGGTTACGGCACGGCGAACCGCCGTTCACGTGTACCGGGGTGGATTACTTCGGGCCCATGACGGTGACTATTGGCCGTCGCCGAGAGAAGAGGTGGGGTGCGCTGTTTACATGCTTAACCACGAGAGCCGTCCACATCGAATTGGTTGCTACCCTATCGACGGATTCTACAATCCTAGCACTACGACGGATGGCTGCAAGACGCGGGATGCCGAAAGTTATTTACAGCGATAACGGCAGTAACTTCGTAAGCGCCAACAAGGAACTCCAAGAGGCCGCAAACACATGGAAAATAGAAGACATCGCCGTCGCTACCGAAAGGCTAGGCGTCAGATGGAAGTTCATCCCACCTGGAGCACCCAACATGGGAGGAGCATGGGAGCGCCTGGTCCGCTCAATCAAGACAGCCCTGGCAGTCACCCTCAAGGAAAGGCATCCTCAGGAGGAAGTACTTCACACCCTCCTTCTAGAGGCTGAACACGTAGTCAACTCGAGACCGCTGACCGTCAACGAGGACAACGAAGAGGAGGAGGCCCTCACACCCAACCACTTTCTCATTGGGAGATCCTGTGCATCATCGACGCTCGGAGCCTTCACCGATGAGGACCTCTCCGGACGGCGGACATGGAAGGCGGCGCAGCGCATGGCAGACCATTTTTGGAGCAGGTGGGTCAAAGAGTACTTGCCCACCTTGCTGCCAAGGAAGGCGAGACAAGGAACAGACCATCGAGACCTGCGGCGTGGAGACACAGTCCTCATAGTGGACTCCACGCTACCTAGGAACACGTGGCCCAGAGGAGAGGTGATCCGGACGTACCCTGGACCAGATGGCCGCGTCCGCATCGTCGAAGTGCGCACTCCTGGCGGGATATTGAAGAGACCGAGCTCCAAGGCAGTGCTGCTGGTTCCAGCCTCGGGGGACGAGTACGGGAGCAAGCAGCCGGGAGCGATGGAAGCAGAGTCGCCAAGACGAGGAGTTGGTGCTGCGCACGAGGGGGAGGATGTTGGCGACCGACCCAACGAACATTAGAAATAGTTTGTTATAAGAATTTATAGAATGTATAGATTACGAATAAATAAAGACAACTATATATTATTAACGTAGCGCTAGAATATACTGCGCAACAACTATTGAATATGTATCTGAACTTGTGCCGCTTATGTGTAGAATTAAATATTACGTGTTTAAATGTATGCTGAAATAGAATTAAGATACAATAAGATCGAAAACAACACACATACATATTAAGATTTAGTTCTGCAAGCATTGTTCTTTAAATATCATGTAGTAAGCTGTCTACAATAGGTTTCACTCACAACTCATGTTAGAATTCATGTTAAATATAATAGATTTGGATATATAACAGAAATAACACACATAGCCAATAAGTTTTAGTTGTACAGACATTTTTTCTTGATTATTGTAAAATATGAGCGGTTCGTTGAGAGGTTTTTTGATCGTAACTTTATATAGAATAACTTTATAGTGTTACTGTATGTTTTATTGAATAAGGTATTGTTTATAGAATAGATTTATGTAAAATACGTATATGTAAGATATTTATTAATGAAAATAAATAAAGAAAGGTGAGCCGGACATAAAGAAAATAGATCGTCGAGACGCCTCATTTTGAGGTGTCTACGTTACGGTAAGGTACCTCACCCGGCCTCTGGGATATAAGCCGACCGGGCGGTACCGAAAATCAGAGCGCAACGGTACTCGCAAATATAGAAGAATCGCAAGAAGAAACAGCAAGATTCGGCTCACCTCTCGCTCACTCAACAAGTTCGCGTTTTTATTTTCCGTCCTGCTCTACCGTGATTGCTATCTCGCTCGCACATCACTAACTACTCCGGCGAGTCAGTTTGTCAAACAACGGGCATCCGGTGTTCACCACGAGGCGGGCCACCGGCGCTCACACCTACCATCTAGTGTGAGTGAGACAACCCGCCCACCCTACGGTTCCACGGTGCTTGGACGAAGGCAAGCATCGCGGCCGTAACATTCCCCTATTTCCCAATCTAAAAGCGGACCGATTTTAATAAAATAAGAAAGACTTTGACGACTATGTCTCTAAGTTTTGTTTTTTTAATTAGATTTGTTTGACGGACTTATTTTCAAAGGCTCCTAGTGTCTATAATAATTAATTTATGTAACATGTGTTGGATAGTATAAAAATATTCATTATAATGCAGGAGGAAACGCCTATTTAACTAAAGAAACTAAAAAATACCATCCACTTACATACCGAACAAATAAATGCTGGGTTTGCCCTAACGAAGCGGTGCAATGCAGAAAAGGGCTGGTAATCGAAGCAGACCCATTGCTGGGGCTAGTACGCAACTGATACTTATGACTGCATCTGTGGATCCTAAACAATAATTCGTGTAAACAATTCAATATATTTTTATTAATTACAAGTAAAACAAAAAAGTATATTAATACGAAAAATAATACGGTTATTAAAAAAATGTGGTAATATACCAAATCTTTTAGTATAGTATTATTTTCTACGGCACTATTTATACATAATAGATATATTTATTATTTCTATTCAAACATTTTTATGATCATTAATTTATTGGCTTTATTTAGGAACCCCGAATAGCAGAATAACTATTAAAACTATTATATTAAAAGTAAATTCCTTAAAACAGTTTGCACAGGACGGTTTATTTGTTAATATCTCGAGAACGAATAGACTGATTTTGATAACATTTTTTTGTTAATTTCTCGTATTCCAGAAGTTTCCTCGCGCATTGAAAGATAAACTAAATTTAGTTTAGCTAATAACACAACATTTGTTGATTCTGACGCGGTAAGAAGTTAGCCGCGACACCTAGTGTTTAGTTGTACATTAAAATTCATTAATCCATTCAACCGAAAGAAATCCACTGCTGGACATAGATCTTCTCAAAAGATCTCCACATCGACCGGTCTTGCGCCACCCGCATTCGTCGGAAATCCGTGACCTTCATCCGGTCATCGGACCACCGTGTTATGTCCCCCTACATTAAAATAATACTAATATTAAATACTAATCAAACATACCACATCTCGTATGAAATTATACGGATACGAAAATTATTAGAACAAGAGCTGTCCGCGACTTCCTTCACGTGGAATTCTGTGTTCGTAAAACAACGATTCCAATCAAATTAAAATACATATTTGCGTTTTACGCATTTTCTCATATAATGTGTCGTGTCATTAGGGGTTTTTCTCGAATATGTTTTAATTATTGCAATGATTTAATTTCAATACAATTTTATTATAAGTATAGATTAACGCAATATTATATCAAAATAAAGTTACTTGTTATTTTAAAAATACAACGATAAATTTATAATGCACACGGCACTATAAACACCAACCTACTTAGGGTACTAGTCCTCAGTACATTTGCAATATTACAACAAAGTAACGATACGACATAAAAAAATATAGTTATCAATAAATAAAGCCGCTCATAAATTCATTACCTGACGAGCCCGTCAGCAGTTTGGCTGACGCGTACGTTATTAATGATCCAATTGTCTATTCCATCGTCAGTAAGCCAATACTGTGCCCCTTGGAGCAGCGATAGAGCCTCGTTTACATATGACGGACCATGCCGAGATTCGCTGAGCAATCAAAAGTTATCCATTACAAACAATATGTTAACGAAAAATTACATAAACTATTTTTGTGTTTCAGTTTTCGACATCGCTAAGATAAATTTAGAAGCTAACTTGCTGCGTTCGCGATTCAGCCTGAATATATTTCTAACTTACCAATTACTCATCGTTATATTATAACTGTTATTTATTTTGGCCACTTTATTCTTTATAATCCCTAAAACATGTTCCACGTACTATTTTAATATAACAAAATATATAGGTACTAAAACCTGTCCATAGACCACATTTATCATATCGAAGAAAAAGTTTATTTAAATATTTGAAATTTCTTCATTACATTCACGCATTTTACAGAAAGAAAAACAAATGAAAAGTAGCTGGAAACAACAATTTGTACTTTTGTTTATTTTTTTGAAATGTAACCTTTTTAATGTCATCAAAACCGGACAGAAAATTTAGTACAGACACAGTTTATACATACTTTAAACTAAAAGACATTTGCCCTACCTATTAAGATTTAAAACAATCATTTGAATAGGCTCAGTGATTCTTGAGTAAAAACCAAACGTTGCTTTTAATATCATATAAGGATAAGAACCAAGAGTTAGACAAAGAGCCTTCGAAGAATCAAAACAACGAGATAAATTATTGTTGTGTCCCAGCCCCTGGCACGGCGAAATCAAAATAGTAATTTGAATGTTATAAACTTGTTATACGATTTATTAATTACTTTTACAATATAACTTATAATCAAAAAATAATACCGAGGATAATGTGACATATCGAAGGAAGCATCCGAATGATCTGTTGACCATAGATAATGGTTTTTCATATTTTTCTGAGCCATAGACTCTGTGAGTACATCACAATTATGTTAGAAATGTGTGTTTTTATGCTCTATGTATATGCTATATGCTTTATAAACTTGATCAGTGGTAAACCCGTAACGACGCGCGGACTGGACCCTGTTTATGGTGCAGCGAAGATAATAGTCACCTTGTTGACTTAGTCAAGTACGGAAATTATGGCTTCGAAATAATCGAAGCGCGAAAAAATTACTACTGCTATTTGGGCAACGTTAATAGCGCCATCAAAATTTACACATATAAAAGCTAACATTTATTTGTTCGTATTTTTTTACACGATATAGGCTCAGTGCTTTGACCACAATTTCACCTAATGTTAAGTGAAGATGTGGTCCAGGATGGTAAACACACTAAGCCTAGAGGTATACTGATTCTCAAGTGATGCTGCCAGAACCACCTCTTGTTATTTGGCGACAGGTTTTCATACTTGAGGATGGAAGCGACCCAGGCGCGCATTATTAGAAAATACCCTACCACCATGCTATGATTTCCTTCACCGAACGCTCACGCTTATTTTAGAGCTGGAGCTGGATGGGAGGATTTGAACTCGCGTCCATTGACGCGGAATCCAGCAGCACGATCTACTGCGTCATTATCGCTTCAAAATCCGTTACTTGCATAAATAGCTATCTTCATCTTATTCGTGCTTCGATAATTTTCTACAAGGCACAAACTTCGGTCGTTCTCTGTACCATGCACGCGGCCAGGTCCGCGCATCTGTTACGACTTTCAGGCCATTCTTAAACATGCCACCACTTAAAACTGACTATTAAACTCAAATCAAAACACAGTGTCACCACCTCCAACGGACCTTATCGGTATATGTGCTTATATTCTTTCCAGCTAAATCGACTCGAAAGTGAACTTACTTGTAAAAGACGTTGAGGGTGAAGTCTTGGCTCATATCGAGGAAGGTATCTGTAGTGGTTCGAGTACCGGCAGCATCGACGAGGTATACCAGCGCACACTGCTCAGCCGTAAAAGAAACACCCTTGTACCACATCTTCGCGTATCTATGAGTATATTTTTTTTAAGTAACACATCGTTCGCCTAATGATTAAAATTTATCCATAACGAGGTCTTCTTATGGTATTCTGTGAATTATATACAATTCTGCCAATTCATTTATATGTGAAGCACTATATTTAAAAAAAACGATTAACTTGCCAGATATGCATGAATTTTCAGGTGGTAATAATATAAATCAATCGCTAGTTGTTCCAGCAAAGTTATGTCTCTCTTTTTAACTATAACTGTTATTTTAATCAAGCTATATTTTACTGGCCCTTCCGGTCAACAGCGTTAACAAGGTTCGAAAAAAAAAAAACTATATCTTACAGACTATACGTATGTGGGGGTGCTTGGTGCGTTTTTAGTTTGTCATGTTGTCGTCCTTATTTTTAATTCATTATCTTGCTGTATTTGACTATATATATTATGTAATTTTGGTGGTATTTTACGTGATAAAGTGTAGTTATGATGCACAAGTGTAGTGAAGTGAGAATAATAACACAGAGCGTGAATTCTAAAATATCCCAATTATTCCTGTTGCGGTTTTAACAGAAAGACGCCATTTTGTTATCGCCATTTATTGATAGTGATCCTAACGTCTGACTTGGCTGCATGGTCTACTAGTACCTTTGCCTTTTTCATAAAAAGGAATTAATGGGGCCAAAAAAACAAACTATGCGTATTTGTATACACGTACACTGTATAGGATAAGTGCTATGACCACAACCTCACCTGATGTTAAGTGGTGATGTGGTCCAGGAAGGTAAACACACTAAGCCTAGAGGTACTGGTTCTCAAGCTATAATTCACAAATGTATAATATTTAAAGGTAACTCGTTAAAACATAAACTGTAAAGACAAATAGTGAGTATTTGTTTCTTTGTTAGCATTAACGTACTTTGTAGCGTTTCCCGATGATAATAGGTTAATTGGAATTATTAGAGTTGGCGAGTAATTGGTCCAAATAGTCCAAGGTCGTCTCTATAAAACTAGGATCGCTGCTCGAGAAAAGATCCTAAGAGAGAAACATTGGCTTTTCGAATACGCTAAATCTATCTATATATGAAAGAGAAAATGGGGGTCTTTTGGGGCACTATAACCATAAAACTCCTGTGAATATCGGGATGGGTCTACCACCATTCGAAGCGGAATTTTTCGTAGATGGTTATAGGATTCCATCGACCATTTCATTTTTGTTTTCAATTTACTCTTATGAGCATTTTTCCGCTAATAAAACAAGACATGCTCATTTAACTTCATTATTTATTTAGGTTATTTAGGTTATTGATTAGGTTTAAAATATTTAAAAACTATATTAGGCAGTGAAGAATATATGAAAAGCAGGTGGAGTCTCGGGCCCACAGCTAGTAGTATATAAAAAAAAAAATAAAACAGTTCAGTACCATTTTCTTCTCTGCCAGTGAGCGGATTTACTTTCCTTTTTTTTGTTCGATTGCTATTTACGAGATTTAGCGTTTAAAAAAAATATTCTTTTTTTGATAACATATAATAACAATTATTACGAAAAATTTCGAAAATGACTACAAATACTTGGCAATTAATATTATCATTTATTAATCTCTATAACGGATACAGTTTTTTTTAATATTCAATTGAGTTACTAATATGAAGTGGATCAATATTGATACAAATATAAAAATAACGAATATTTGTTACAGTTATCGGGAGATAAATATTGAAGATATAGTTAACAGCTTATTCTAGAATTAGCTATAGCACATAGTGAAATCTATCAAATCGAAACTCCGTAAACGACTACTGTTATTTTCTTCACAAAAGAACAATTTGATAGTTTTAACCTCATTGGAATCTCTGAAAGACTGGTTACTAACGAGAAATGTACTATCTTCCATCAGTTGCTTGTACACCGCTCACTATCTACGTAACCTACTTTGAATTCACAGATGAATTCTAAAAACGGAATACTTTTAATCTTACACAAGTGGAAAGAGTTGATGTTAAAAAAAATTACACCGACGCTTTTTTCACGGAAATATCGCATTTATATTTTAACGTTTAAAATGGATACGCGGTCGGCGTTGTTCTGTTAAAATGTAGCAGCCTCTGTTTTCTCTTTGAGTAATAGCATTGTAGTAAATACTTTTAATATCAGATGATATATGTATACTCATCGCCGCCATAGAAACTAGAAGCCTATGAGAATGATAAAAAATGCTTGATTTTTTACATCGTCGGTTTCAGACGTCTGTCAAACAGAAAGAAAGAAACAAACAAACAGTCAAACAGAAGAGGTATAATCAGGCCGAGTTGCGGTTGGCCCTTTCGTGTTTTATACTCCTTTCTTTGGGGCTCAGTGAGATAGCAATAGATTTCTGAAACAACAATTTTGTAAATTTGTTGCCGACCGCGTATCCTCTTAGCGTGTAATATCTGTAACACGATGTTTTTGTATTTATAATTTAATATACGTAATGACAAAAATAAAGTTGTTTTAATCTCTTCAGAAAAGCTAGTATGAGATTTATAGATCTAGACGTTACGAAACCGTCAAGTTAAATATATGTGATATTTGCCTCAGACACGATGTGAAGCAATAGACCAATGGCTCCCAATCAGTGGGCCTTGGACCACCAGTGATCTATAGAAGCTAAAATATGGTCTAGAAACTAATTTCAATTTCACTTGAGGTGCGTTGCCGCGTGGAGTACCAGTTATAATAGTCCTATGGTAACTGAACTTGTGGAAACGATGCAAGCTCAAAAGTCACATCACTTCATCAAATTTACTAAAAAATGGTAATTTTAATGTAAATGTTGATATTGAGTTTTCTTATAAAAAAATATTTTTGATATTGACTCCGAATTTCTTTTTCTTGTCGATAGTCGTCCTTGCTATAACAATAATGAAAACAAAGTGGTCCCTCGTCAAAAAAAGGTTGGGAACCACTGCATTAGACGGTGTGTTACTCTATTACTATTCAAAGTTTTCACATTATAAAACCTTTCGCCGTTCTCAAACTCACATCTATGCCCCTGCGTGCGGCATCACGATTTAATTGCGCACTCGACTGACTTACTTATAGGCCATTCATTGCACAAATAAGTAATTTCGTTATTTTAAACCCAATTATATCTTACCTATATTTTTTATCATGTGTAAAAATATATCAGTTACGACTTAAATTAAGTTAATGGCCCTATATAACAAAATTAATATAACAAATTAAACAAAAGTAAAACATAAAATTTACAATTTACAATACATTATAATTAAAAATAGACAATTTTTAAATTTTTTGTCTGGTTATTTGTTCTGGATAACCTCCGCATCGGCTGGACCGATTTTGATGGGACTTTCTTAGGCAGATAACTGAAGTTACATCGTATAACTTAGACTAATTTATTTTTCGAAAATAATTAGTGTTCCTCGTAAAAAATTATAACTCATGCAATTGTGAACAAAATAGAATTTAATAGACAGCGCCTTCAAAACATTATTTTCCAATGATTATTTAAAAACTATATTACACAGAGAAAAATATAAAAAACACGGGCAGTGCCGCGAGCACACAGCTAGTACACATATGTATATAAAAAAGTTGGGTTAACTACACCGTTTACAACACAAGAACTCTGTTGGCTTGGTATCCGACCCTCCTGGTGGTAGACGCGATATATTCCCCAGACCCGATTGCCTCGCAACAGAAACGACATCCAGGTAATATACGAGTAATAACTGATCCAGAAAACAAGATAACCCTCGCGAACATAATTTTTCCTCCTCAACCGAGAAATCTCGTCATCCTTTCTGTCGCCAGGGACGGGTAGCTAATTGTACTCCCGCACACACTCCGGGTCCCCTCCGGAAGTTGCACAAGACATGTTCAGATTCCTATCTTGGGAGGGTCTTGTAGTCACCGCCAGCGTGATAACGTAACACCGCACGCACTAGCGTCACACGCATCATACTGCACACATACTTGCACTCTATATGTTAGATACATAGGTTCTGTAAGGGACCTTTTTTCTTTACAGGTTTACTGACCGTAAGGTTAGCTGGGTCAAATTCCCCGAAACTTTTAACATGGGTTCGTACCATTATGGTGCCCTTGCGCTTGCTACCATTTTTAGGCTGAGTGCCTTAAGCACTCGGATTTTAGTCCGGTGAAGCCGTCAAGGCCAACCTGGTCAACAGCGTTTGGTTAGTTATCAAAAAATCCGCCCTTAATATCAGAATAACTATTAAAACATTGTAAAAATAAGGAAAAAAAATAATTATAAAGAAACTTCATTCTATCATGCATTTTGTATGGAAAGGATTTATTAGTTCTGTAGCGGTACGAAGTACAAGTATGCGAATATATAATACATTACACAAAACACAACAATGTTATGTAAGTGAGTGCAGTAAATAAACTTGGCCGGTAAATCAATAATCGTATATTACTATGATGTCATGTTGCCAAGAAAACCACGGAAACTGGCCACGTAAATCTTGGTACAGTGTATAAACCACTTAAAATGTACGAAATTGGAGAGCATGTAATCTCCACACAATTCAAATAGGATCATTCATAAACACAGCTACAAACTAAAGTGTTTTCGCGTAGGTAATAAACGTCCGTTTGGATAGATAAGAGGACGTCCAATTATTACGTACGTACTAAATGGGGTTTGGGGGGGGGGGAGGTGACTTGGAAGTTTGATGCTTATGTCGATGATATTTTAGATGAGAGACGAGAAGTTTAAATGGTGATCACTTAAGGAATGTTTTTGATTTTTTTTTTTGTTACAAAATTGATAAATAAACGACAATCCTACTTGTCTATGCTCCAAATGGATTTGCCGAAATAATTGACTATTGCTTATACGGTCTAACGCAGTGTTTTATAGTTTAGCGATGGTTATTAAGTACTGTCTGTCGTAAGGTAATATTTATTTACTATTAATCCCGCTCTGTAATATGTAGTTTATCGTCTACTCTAGACAGATCCAAATTATACTTAAATCATTTAAAAATACTCAATAAAGTTCGATTAAGAACTTGAGGTTATTGTTTCCGTCCAAATTAAAGCAATTTAGAATGAATATATTATATAGAAATTATGTCAAAGCTTGATCAGAAAGAGGAGGTCCGAAAAAAAACCAAAGTCACCGACATTGCCCGAAGAATTGCCAACTTAAGTGGCAATGAGCTAAGCACATTGCTCATAGAACTGATGCTCAATGGGGCCAGTGGGTTCTTGAATGGCTGCCGCGTACCGGAAGATGCAGTGTGGGTAGGCCCCCTGGTGAAGGTCACGAGAGTCCGCTGGGTGCGGGTAGCTCAAGACCGGTCGTCGTGGAGATCTTTGAAAGAGACCCTATGTCCAACAATGGACGTCTTTCGATTGAATGGATGGATGGATGGATATCAAAACGTATGGGAGGGGGTTAAGAGCTTTGCTTACTTTTTATGAGAAGGGCGTATCAAAATTGAATAAAATCATGCTTACGTTATACTTGAAGGACCCCTAAGAAACTGACACAAACTACGTCTAATTTATGTAATTATTTTATACTAGCTGTGTGCCGGCGGTCGCGCCCGCGTTTCATATATTTTTTACTGCGTAAAAAAATTGGTTTTTTTTTGGTAGATTGGCCTAGAGATTTTTCACAAATTCAAATACCTACCAGTAAAACTGTGCGCATTAACTTATGTTATCTGCCAAAATTTAAAAATTAAAAAAAAATGTTCTTAGTAAAAGAAAAATTTGACTTTACAAACAAACACTTCAATTTTATTTATTAATATCGATTTGAACATATATTTAACTTCAACAGAAAATGACATTAAACTATTCTAAGTAATATTTTCATACTCTCTACTATAGATTAAGAAAAATGATGATTTTTTTTTGCTGGACATAGGTCTCTCCATAAAGATCTCCATGTCGACCGATTTTGCGCCACCCGCATCCAGTCGGTCCACCTTGTGAGGCGGCCTACCCACGCTGCACTGAATAGAAGCTCAATGCTTCTTCAAGACCACAATCTCATCCGATGTTCAGCGACGATGTTATCCAGAATAGTAAACACACTAAGCCTACATATACTGGCTTTCGAGTGATGCTGCCAGGTACCTATTGGTATTTGGCGACAGGTTTTCAAACTTGACAGTGGTAGCTACCCCCAAACGAAAAGACAAATTATTAGAAAATGTCCCACCACCATACTATGATTCCTCACGACATTTTTCGTCACCGAAATTTCAGGCTCATTTTTAGAGTAAGATAGGTGGGCTCGAACCCAAATTCATTGAAGCGGAAACAGATCGCACTACCAACTGTGCCATCGTCGCTTCAGTAGCATTCAGTTAGCTCCTACCGAGGTTCAATAACACGAATTGAAAGTATCAAATGACAAGCTTACTTGTTGTTGCCCTGATGGTGGCGGGCTTGAATCTCGACCCTTGATCCATAGTGAAACACCCGACCGTTCGGGTGAATTAAGGCTGCCGCAGCACCGGAACGTGTCAGAGCCAGGATTATGTTGTTCTTTGCATTCGTTACACGCACAGCACCGTCAATTGTCATATCCACCCTATTACAAACATATAAAACCAAAATCTCATAAATTGGTAACCTTCCATTTAGCAAATAATAACTTACATAAGAAGTAGATTTAACACTAAAAGTATTATGTTCGCTCTCCACAAAGATTGACAGAATCAGCGCGAATACGGATCTAGAAATGTAGTGATAATTAACAAAAGCTCAGCATAGTTTATGATTATCTGGAGCGTTATAATAAATTTCATAGCAAGATTACAACCGCATTATTGCCATATTATAATTAAAATTCCTTCCACAATCGATTACCGAATAAAAATACTGGTTTCAGCGTTCTTCGTTTATTGTTTAGTTGTCCTTTAGTGCTGTCAATAAAAAAAAAACAGAAATAGTTTTTGCAATAAATGATAACTGTAGTCTTATTTTGACCACTGGAAGAATACTATTTACGAATAAAACAAGTCGAAAAAACATAGATCTCTTTAGACCTCGATTTTTTATAAATCGATAAAAAAAAACAATTTTTTGAAAAATGTTATTCCCATCCTTGCTTATGCGACTGATGACCTTGGCCGCCTGCCATACCATATCCGCGGTACGGTCCGTACGTGTGTAACTGTACTTACTAACGTATCTATATAGTAGGCTAATAAGATGCGATTATTTTTTTAAATTCCTTTCTATAATTAATTAATCTGTTAAAAATTAAGAACAATCAAACTTAAAAAAAGACACGAGTGTTTGTTCCATCATCGAGTTAGTAATAATACCCGAAAATGTAATAACTTTTACCAAAGATTATTTTGTGCCAGTCGTTATTGTCAGTGACTTGCAATAAAAGTAACTGTCATTCATTGTTGCATTTCTTTTTCGCATGCATTAATTATACCGTCTAATTCCTATCGTATCAACCAACCGTCGTATCAACCCACTTCGTGATTTATTGGTAAGATGATAAAATGCAAAATAATTTCCATGAAACAAAATGTTGCAATATAATAGTCCATCCGAGTGAATAAGTTGTTCGATGGATGAAAACTTCTGAAATATAAATATATACTGACTTGACTCTATCTCTCAGCCGAAGACAGATAGTTCCGTGTGGAGTTACTGAAGCGTTGTAACCAGCACCTCCCATCACATCAGTTACCTGAAATAACAAGATTTATTGTCTCAACGGAAAATCAAGGGAGAAATAAATATTATCTTATGCTTAGTTATTTTTAAACGAGCTCGACAAACTTATCTATACAAATGAATAAAATTGAAGTGTCTGTATCTAATATCAAAATAACTCTTTATTGACATAACATAACAAAAGGTCACGCCTGTTATCCCCGAAGGGTTAGGCAGAGGTGAAGTAGCGAACTAAACCACACACATTTCGCCGAGCTTAGTTCCGTCCTATATGTGACAAGGGAGGGAGCCTGTCGCCATATCAGGCACAAATTCCCGTAGAAATTCAAAGCAGATAAACCCAATATCACTGACCCGGGGATGGAGCCCGAGACCTCAGAACGACAGTCGCACCGTAATACAACTGCGCCACCGGGGCAGTCTTTACTCAATACATATGAATGGACATACGATACTTATACCAATAGTACAATTTAATTTTTTTTTTGTCTACTTGTCTGTTTGTTTCGGCTACTCTCTGGAACAGCTAGGCCGATTTTGACGGAACTTTACATACATATGATATTAGTTAGAAACGTGTACACAATATGCGAGTGTAATTGCCACAGTTCAAATGTCACACTGACCGTTGACTAATACGAAGAAAAAAATTACCAGCACAGTACGTCTATCATTAAAATGCCCTATTTTCACAGGCATCGCGGCGCTGGATCCGGCCGTACGTTAGACAGGTATAGCGGTTTCGATTCATTTTTGACTGAATCGTCGTGCGGAACTCAAAGCAATCAACACGGTTGATTTTCAGAAAAAAATAATAAAATGCCCAAGCGACTAGTTTTGATTGAAGTTTTTAAAAAGTGACTACAAAATATCGAATATTATTTCATATTAGTACATCTAATAAGAGATTTTTTGAAATATATTTATTTACATGTTAATTATTTCTTGTACTTTCGGTGTCATTGTGCGTTCAGTGTCAACGAACTTGTATAATGAGATCAAACAAAATTTCCTTTTTTCTAGTTATTTCTTAACGTTTAGAAATTTCATGCGTCAATAACGTTGTCGTATCTTAAAACCAATTTAATTTTTTAAAGACAATGGGCCAAATTGTTAATATTGTTGCACTGTATAATTTTATCATGACTACTATGGTAATATATTATTACTATTTAGAGTTTTTTTTTAATAATAAACAAATAGTCTAAATGCACTATAAGTTTCTTTTCTAATACTTTCACGAGGGGAGTTTTAAAAAGTTCATGCTCCATCTGTCGAAGTCAAGGTTAAAGTGATTTTGCCACGGAACTAACTGTACACGAACACAATATAGTCCGGCCGCAACATTCCACGACGATTCTAAATTATGATATCTATCTTCTGTCTATATTATTATTGGTAAATGAGGGTCTTTGAGGAAACAGGAGTCCTTTGAGGCACCATCACCTCAAATCTACTGAACGTATCGGGATGGGACTAATACCATTCGTTCTATACATACCTTTCTCATTTTTTTTTTTCGATTTCCTCTTATTTACATTTTTTCCGCTAATCAAAACAAAAGACTCATTTTTCTTCACTCATTTGTTTTTTTTAGATAAGCAATGAAGAATTTATGAAACGCGGGTGGAGCCGCGGGCACACAGCTAGTATATTATAAAAACACTATAGACCTATATCATAGAAAGACCTGCATAAAAAGTGTTACCTGCAAACATAATTTTTTAAGTGGCGTAGGTACTTTATTACGGATTGTAACTACATAAAACATACTTCCTACCAATACCTATAGTAATGAATTTAAAACAATAATATTTATTGTGTACATACCTACTACTACTGTAAAGCACTTTATGTTAAAGGGAAAGTAATCGCACGTGAAATGACGTAATCAGATGTGAAAGTCAGGTAAAAAGGTAGTCCCTAAAGCAAATCGCGTGGTACATAAATCTATGTATCAATAAGATTAAAACTCTATTTAAAGAAATTAAATATTTATCCAGCCGCATTATATCTTAAAATCTAAAGTATAACCATTATTTTTTTTTATCCTTTGATAAGTGGAATATTAAAATTTACCGATAGCTCGCTTATGATCTCGTTTCATACCATACATTGAAATAAATGTATGGAAAAACAAATCAAGTAAACAGGCAACCCATTTACAGTAGAAGTGTGCATCCAACATCATCTCCCTACCCTTATCCCATTTTTATTTGAAGTCGGTGTAACATGTCTTCCTTTTCCATTCCTCTCTATTTGTAGTCATCTCCATATTCACTCCCTTCCTGAACATATCATCTTACACACAATTCATCCATCTTTTCTTTGATTTTTCCCTCCAAATATAACCGACCACATTCACATCCACACATATCTCACAACATCCTCTTCCTCCCTGCGTATCAAATGTCCATACCAGGCCGGACGACTACTCCTTAACTTCTCTGCTATTGGCGCCACTTTCAAACTTCCTCTAATGTACTCTTTCTAATCCTGTTCATTCTTGTTACCCCATACATCCATCTCAACATTCGCATCTAATCTGCATCCGCCATATCTTCGGTAAATGGTAATAGGTAATTCTTCATAATCATCATATTAACTATGTAATGACAATTGAGAGTATAGGGATTTTGATTGATATTTTTTTATTATCTCATCAAAAGACAGACCATAGATAAGGTTGTATTATTACTGAGAACAAAATTAAATTAAAAAAAAAACAGAATCTAAGCTTGGTGTGTTTACTATCCTGGACCACATCGTCACTTAAGATCAGGTGAGATTGTAGTCAAAGCACTGAACTTATCCCATATGAAAAAAAAAAACTATACACAAACAATTTAGTGAAGACCAGTGGCGTAATTATGGCATCTGAGCCCCATAACAAATTCATTGTATGGGGCCCCGTAAAAATAGTCACGTCATAATTTAATTTTAATAAATCATTGAACTAATCACTAAAGCTTTTAAATCTTTAGTTCTGTCTAACCTTAATAGTATGTATAATTTTTACTAAATTTTGATAAAAATGTTAGGATACTTATAGGAGCATACGGCTTAGCAGGCCAAACCCCCTTCGGACCGAGACTCGTGAAATTTTGCCAACTCTGCCACCCTATAGTTTTGCCACTATCGAAAACAATAATTAATTAAATAGCAGTGGCGCTCCTATAACCCGATTCCTTATACCTTCCTTATAGCCTTACTAAAAAACAAAACTCAAAACACTCGATGCGCAAACAATGCAAGTCATAGATCAAGTATACTGTAATAACCACGCAGTCGTAAATGCAAAACATGCACACTAAGAACTTGCTCATACAAGCCGGTAGCAAAATGTCAAAATTAAGTTCACACATCCATGCACATTTCACTTTAAATATCACCCACACAATGAAATCATTAGTGTACCTATTATGTAAACGTAGCGCAAATTTATGCTGAAAATAAGCCCTTTTGTTCCGGGTTATTCATTTAATTTTGATCATTATTGATACTATTACGGTGCCAAAGCGCCATCTACTGATATACTAGAAAAATGTCTTCCAAGCAACTTCATCGAAAAAGAATAATGTGCTAACAAATTCCCATAGACATCACTTTTTAAAATTGACTATTGCGCTACACCGAAATGATGGATTTGCTTCCTATTTTAGAATAGTCTATTATAATTATGCGTAAATTTCGTAGCCGAAAAAATTAAGATTAGAAGTTAGTTAGGTTAAGAAGTTAGTTGTATTAATGTATGAAAGAAAAATAAATCAATCAGTATTATTTTATGTATCTTTAGGTAACTAATCGTTATTTTTCGTTTCGCGTATGTCACCATCTCGCGTCGTCCTGTTAAAATTAAATAGTTACAATCCTCGATTACGAAAGTTAACCAATTTTACAATTTATTAAGTTGACATAATTATAGAAACATTTATCACACAAGAGAAATGAATTTGACATTTCGTATTTAGCGTGCTTAATAATTTTCATCTTTAATCTCAAAACAACTTACCATACTCGACATGCACTGTTTATGTAACTCCAGTGAAGTCAAGTATGGTGAAGATGGTTAACACTAACTGCAACTGGATATCTTCGCTCAGCAGCACAAGCATCCATTATTCATTACTGTACTAATTTTCAAGATAAAAAAGTTTGACGAATAGGTAGATTTTTTATACTCCGGTTACCTTTACCCACGATTTTTTTCACACCTCACCACTGTTAAATAGACGAAACGATTATTGCTTAGTGCGGTACCTAGTGTGTTCTTAATATTGAATCCATCTATCCTTTTCTATAATCTAATGAGCGTGACTATTCGATGAAAGGGTACATCGTTACGAAACCACAGCACCCGGTAAATACGTTTGCATTTCCTAATGCACGACTGGCTAGCTGAAATTCTCAAGTTTAAAACAAGTACTCTTAGCGTTAATAGGTTTAATTAACCTAGGCTAGATAATCACTTGCCAACAGGTAAGATTATGGTTAATATTCGAAAGCTAATACATAAGATAAAAATACTTTATCAGTTATCTATTGACGTTTTTTTTTTTTTTTTTTACTTTGAATAATATTTAAATGATACATTGTAATGTATACGAATAACTTGTAGCAAGTAATGCGTTCGTATAGGTAAATTGAAACAAATAATTTACTGTCTAATTTCGTTCTTGCTAACTTATTTTTGACCGCGAACGAAGAGCTTTGTCAAAGCCTTATAAACTCTGCTTTTAAACAGATCGATAAATTTTATATATAGAGTAAAACTTCTGGAAGGTGAGAATTGTTACACTCAAATCTCCTAAATATATAATAATAATCGTTTACGCGCACTGGCAGCACAACGCAAGAAGAAAGATTTAAATTTTAAATTGTTTTCTATTCTCTAAAACAATATTTGTCAATATTATAATTATTTTACTTGTTATTATATATTCACTGCGCTTTACGAGTATACTTATTTTATTATTTCTCTCCTACAGCTAAATAAACGCATTAAATCTTGGCCGAAACAATTCTAAAGTATAGTTGTCTTTTTTTTTAAATTAAACTTGCATCAAGTTGAATCAATTACAATGAAATTTAACAAACCTCTAATTCCCGCCAAGTGTCCGCATGGTAGATATCATCACCGGGGTAAAACGGAGCCTTGCGCTGCATGGGTGTGCGCCATGGTGGCTGCCACCCAGTCACTCCGACCAGCTCCGCTTGTCCGAGTCCACCCTCCAGAAACTTGCTATAATCTTGAAAAGCCGACGTATTCGATTCTTCCTGTAGAATGTCGGTTCGTAAATATGATGCGATATAAATCGGGGACGCATATCTCATCGCACTGGTCGATTGTGAGTTGTACCAAAACTGTCTTCATTTAAAGCATATAGCCTAACAGAAACATTGAACGAGCTACCGCAACGACTCGATGCGATACATGCTCATGCGATCTTGTATCATCATCCATTGCGTTGCATTTTAGTAAGTATAAGTGTCCATAAAACTTCTGCTCTCTCAAGCAAATAATTACCCCATGAGAAGTTTCCTAAACTACAGTAGTATAGTTTATATATACGGGAGTATATATAAAGATACAATAGAAAAAGATAAACCAGATTAGGGTCTTCCCGGTTCTTCTTGATGACTAGGTTATTTTTCGAACCAGTGGTAGTGTTTTGACTTTCACAAGCGCCTTTTCAGGGCCCACACTGAATAAAGTATTAATAATTTACAAAATAAAAGTGACTTCCTCGTGATGTACTGCCAACGTGTGTACGTTTGGTTAACAGTTAATATCTAAAATTAGGCAGCGTTATTTCCAATGTCCCTCTCATCGTAAAAATGTATTTATATAATTCTTATTATTCTCGTTGGTTGCTTATTACATTAATACCATATAGCTTTCAATTAAGTAGCTTTAATCTAACTTGAGGACTATGAAGCTCCAAATAATTACAACAATGTCTTTTGATTATAAGAATACAATATGTGTTGATATATCCCTTGATAATACCTCTCTACTATTTATGCGAATGATCGACATAATATGTTCACCCATTAAAGCGGAAGGCCGTAATAATTCAAAGCCCCGACAAGTGAAAAATCTAACTAAAATATCAAAGTAGATAGTTGATTCGATAGGATTTATGAACGTCAAGTAAACGAAAGGGATTATCGACAATACAGAATAATGGTATTCCACGGGTAATTTTGTATATTGGATTAAGAACATGATAAAGTCGATTCAAACTTACTTGATTATAAGAGTGTGATGTATAGACACTTCTAGGACGGACTGGCATGGTCACGTCCTTTCTAAAATCTGCGTTAGCCATTATAACACTACTTCAACTTACAACTGTTAAGGTTGGAGAGTTTATTTTAATAAAAAAATACATGAACAGCAACGACTATAGATACTGCAAAATACTACATAATATAAATCATAATTCACTGTTGAAAATACACTGAAGTAGGTCATTTGTCATTCTTTTGTTTTTTTGTTCGAAATATAATTTCATTTTTATGTACACGAATTTAATTTAAACAATCTTAAACCGACCAGTGTCAATGTATACAAACTTTTTTGTTATTTTTGTTAAAGTTTGTATGTTACATGTGAAAGTAAACTAGTTTTTTTTTTTTTTAATTCTACCATGATTACGTAAGCGTTGTTTTAGTTTACGACAAAAAACCTAAAATTAATTTTAAATGTTACTAACGTAATTCAAACTTCTCCGTCTGCCGTATTATTAAAAATAATGTACAGCGTTTTTGTGAAGTGAAAACTTATTTAGCCACTTTAAGAGATTCTCGATAGGAGAAAAACTTATACATTCGCGTTACCATATAGCTTTTTACTTTAAAAATTTCAAAGTTTTCATACATATTTGCAATCCCTAATTCACCCCCTTAGGGGTAACATTTTGAAATTCGTTGATATGTGTAAATGTTGTTCGTATGTGTAAATTTAATTCTAGAAAGAAGTATTAAATTTTATGCTTTTTAGTTTGAAAATGACGGACTTTCGTACAACGGTTTAACCCTTGATTTAGCCTATTAGGAGTGCAATTTCCAAAAATCCTTTCGAAGGGGATGCTTACAACATAAGAGGTATCTACTGTCAAAATTTTAAGTTTATTGGCCCAGCGTTTTAAGCTCTACGTTATATATATATTAAACTTCATAAAAATCACTATTCGTTTTTACCAAATTACCCAAAATGAAGTTTCATTTACTTTTCCACCTTTGTTATTATACCTCTCTCTGGCTCCCGATAATATGTGGCATAAGCTATTATTTCATTATATAAACACAATGTATCTCTGTTTAAGCGTTAGTTGGCTTGTAACTCACTAACCACTGATTTACATGAGTCTTTGCTATTTGGTGTAATGTGTGTATGTACCAATTTTATTTAATTAACATACGCAGGGAATAGTCCATTAATCATGTAAGTATCAAAAGGGTGCGAAGGAACATGGCGAGTGGTGCTGTCACAAGTCACGTGTACTTATTTTTATTGAACACATGATATGCGATACCACAAAGAAGCGCCTGACTTTAATTAACTAGCAATTGCCAGGCAACGATATCCAAAATTTTCGAGAAGTAAATAAGGTTATCTTTAAAGATTATATTATATAGCATATAAAGATAATAATTCAACATTGTTGATTGTTAATAATCTGAATTGTTTTGGAGCTATTTGAGAACCATTCGAATCAGAGGCGGCTTTAGTTCTTATAGCGCCCGTGTGTAACCAATATCTTGGTGCCCTCTAGTAGGCGCGCGGGCAAAATAGAATACTTGCAGTTATATTTTCAAGCGACAATTCGCATGCAATTTGGCGCCTCGAATGACGCATCCACAAATATGTATGTATCGCGAGCGTCGTTCGGCGCCTCCTAAAACCCTGCACCCGTGTGCACTGCACCCGTGTGCACTGCACACCCTGCACTACTTCTAGATAAAGATGCCAATGATTTGAATTTCGTACAGACTATCGAATTAATCTAGTTCTGGTGTCGATAACTAAATTATGCGTCGGTTTTTGTGTCGATATGTAGAACTTCTCGACTTCCTTCTAAAGCTCAGGCCCGAAGGATATCATTAGATTCAGAGATCTATCTATTGAGTTGCCGATATTGATCGGCATCGAATGAGGTCTAGAAGACTATCTCACGTCTTTCCTTCATGAGCCTCAGGGTAGAGTCAAAGAATTTCGTCAGATAATGTATAGAACAAGTTATAAGCGAATGTAGCCACAGGAACAACTAGTAAAATTTATAGTACTTTCACAATCTAACCAGCTTTCTAGCTTGTATTTATAAATACAATATCTTACACAAACAAAAAAAAATTGAATTTTTATAGACTAGAGGGTGAATCCTTGGTTGCAAGTTTGTATGAAAAGTTCGACATTTTTGAAGCAAGAAGCATAAAATCTTATAAATTTCCTTCTGGTTAGAAGTAAATAAACACGTTTTTTTTTTTTTTTTTTTTTTTTCAAAATTTTACACCCAAAGTTGCAAGTTTATATGAAAAGTTCGACTTCTATCAATATAACAAAAAAAAATATGTCCTGATTGATTTATCTACGCAGAGCCTAAATCTCTGGGACTACAAACTTAAACGTTAGCAAAAGATGTAAGATAAAAAAAAACTCATTAAATTTTGAAAAAAATCAATGTACAGTTTTTCTGGCAGGTATTTGAATTTGTGAGAAATGTCTTTACATATTGTTAAATTTTTTCAAAAATAATTACGGTTCTGTATTAAAAACTATATAACGCAGCAAAAATATATGAATCTCAGTCGCAGCCGCGGGTACACAGCTATTCTAAAATATAACAGTAACTTTCTTTTCAACACAATTTCAATGTTTCACAGGTTTTAGTACCCCAGATATTTTAAATAAACAATACTCCCGAGAAATAGAAAATTAAATAGGTAATTAATGAATAGAGAAATAATTCTATAAATGATTATTAAAAATTTAATTCTATATTGAATATTTGTAATTTAAAATGAAAATGAGTTGACCCGACCCGGGATCGAACCCTTGACCTCAGAAAGACAGTCGTTCTATGATATAACTGCGCCACCGAGGCTATCACTTCACAAACAGCAAATATACTATTATTACATGGTGTTATATCAACTAGACACACTCATACAAAGAACCTTCTTTTTTTTTGTCGAGGGAAAATGCATTTACGCACTACCCTTACCTATTGCATTAGTGAGACCGGAACCCCAATGCAATAGGTAAGGGGGCACGGACGGACGAACTCCGTGCCAGTGTGGTACTCGCCCGGGCGTGAAGCGCCCGGAAATACCCACTAAAACCCCCCGGGGCCGTCCGCCGCATTTGGAATGGGGGCGACAAACGGGGTGGCTTTCGCAAGCACCGCGTCGCCCCCTGCGGCGTACCCACCGGGCCTCGTCCGTGCAATGGCCCAATGGGGATGGGGGAGAATACTTCTCCACCCCACCTCTTCGCCCACCTCTCGAGAGAGGCCAGACCTAGATGGTCAACCATCCGGGGGGCAGGATATACTTCCTGCCCCACAATCATACAAAGAACCTGACATATAAGCCGGTAGAAAACGTCGGAATTGATTTAACACATCCAGTGGCGGAGCAAGCCCATAATTTGATGTGGGCGAAGTACATTTTCTAAAGCCCCCTCACCACCCTCGCTCTTCGCCCTCACCCACGCCTCGCCTCACCACCGCGACATCAATTCAATGCAAACATCATACAACGCGAGCGGAGCCGCGGGGACTGAGCTAGTATTTGGTATAAATAACACGCAACAAGAAAAACATTAGTGAATCAGTTCTGTAAACGTAGCGAACGTTTATTTAATTTTAAACTTTGTCACTATGCGATTACGGTTTTTTTTTTTTGCGACTGCTATTAAATGCTAAATTTTGTCACTATCTCAACGCCGGCGCTGCCACACAAGTTTATAAATTGTGTGATCGCAATTAATGGTGGTTAATACATTAAATTAATTACCTATTTAATTTTCTATTTCTCGGGAGTATTGCTTATTTAAAATTTCTAGGGTACTAAAACCTGTGAAACATTGAAATTGTGTTGAACAGAAAGTTACTGTTATATTTTAGAATAGCTGTGTACCCGCGGCTGCGACTGCGATTCATATATTTTTGCTGCGTTATATAGTTTTTTAAAACAGAACCGTAATTATTTTTGAAAAAATTTAACAATATGTAAAGACATTTCTCACAAATTCAAATACCTGCCAGAAAAACTGTACATTGATTTTTTTCAAAATTTAATGAGTTTTTTTTATCTTACATCTTTTGCTAACGTTTAAGTTTGTAGTCCCAGAGATTTAGGCTCTGCGTTGATAAATCAATCAGGACATATTTTTTTTATAAGTCGAACTCTTCATATAAACTTGCAACTTTTAATTCAACCATTGGGTCACTATCTCAACGCCGGCGCTGCCACACAAGTTTATGAATTGTGTGATCTCAATTAATGGAGGTTAACACATTACTTTACAATTATTCTTAAGTGATTTACAATTTATTTTATTTATCAATTATTCCACGTCAGTTAAGAAATTTGAACAAAGCGTCATCTAGTGACATACGTAACAAATGTTAAGCAAATTTACAAAGTCTCAATGGAATCAATGCTAATTATTCTCCATAGATGTCACAATTTTAACAATCTGGCCAGAATTATTATCGGTACGCTAAAATTTTGGATTACTTTCAATTGTACTATTTTGTAAATAGAAACATATAAGGCATTGCAATTGGTCGATCATGTGTCAATTTCATAAAAAAAAAAAAAAACATTTTTTTCTACGTAACCTGGAGTTTTCTACATATTCGTTTAAAAATGAAAGTTTTCATAGTATTCTATAAAATAAGTACAGACACTTTTAACTTTGTATAAAAGTATGAAAAAACCTAAATCAGTATTATTTTTTGTATCATATTTATCGTTTCACGGAAGTCACCATTTGTTACCTCGTGTAGTTCTGTTGAAATGAAATTATTAAAATCTACGATCACGAAAATTAAGCCATTTCATGATTTATTATATTATTACCTATAGGTAAATTTATTACGTGCGAAATTAAATTGGCATTAAGTACATAGCGTGTCAAGTAAATACAGCAATAATTCTCAACTTTAAACGAAATCCAAACGGCTGTTTTCATAGTGCCAAAGTAAAACTATGGTGAAGGTGGTTAACGCTAACTGCATCTAGATAGCTTAACACATCATCAAAAACATCCATCCTTCATTTTTGTACTCATTTTTAAGACGAAGAAGTATGATGGACCAGGTAGATTTTATTTTATGCTCCGACTTTACCAACGTTTTTTTTTTTACGCCACACCATTGCTATCCTATATACATTCATATGCATTTAATAAACTTCCAATTTATTTTTTAGTATAGATGATGCCAATCTCAATTCCACAGATATTGATCAACTCGAAAAAACAGAGTATAATTCTTGCTTTTTAAGGACTATATTCGCATAGTGAATACGTTGTCGCTTACAACCTTTTGGCGTCAAATTTCAAGTGACCTAAAATAAATAAGTTATTATATAATAAAATTATAGTATATATAATAATTATAAAATTATTATATATAATATAATTTTATTAGATAATTACATTATATAATAATAATTATAAAATTATACAAATGTATTATAAAAACTACCTGTGTGCCCGCGGCTGCGCGCGCATTCTATCTATTCTTCACTGCGTTCTAATTTTTTATACGGAACCCTAAATATTTTCGAAAATCAAAAGTACCCTAAGTTACCCGGAGTAACTACACCTATCTACCAAAAAAAATCCCGTCGAAATCCGTTCAGTCGTTCCGGAGATCGTGTGTACAGAACGAATATTTTAGAAAAGTCCTGAATCGCGGTATAGATATTTTCTGCAAAATCTGAATATAAGGTTCGGGTGAACGAAGGAAAATCGGGGTCCGTGGCTACTCAGAAAATCGGTGTTGCGGCGAGCCTTGCTAATTCGCCGTAGTTCATTTGTTACTATTGACTCGTTGCATTACTAAAGAGATATCTCGAATCTCGACAAAGCTGAGTAGCCGATTTGACCCCTTTTTGTTTATGTTTCATAAATAAAAATTCTAATATATTTATTTTTATATCTAATTTATTTCCTCAATTTAAAAATGTTAAAATCATTGAGTTTTTATGTTTTAATTAGTATTAACATTGTATATATCATTAGATAGCAATGTTATAATGTATTGATCGAACGGGTGTTTGGCAGCTTAGTTGAAGTCACCTCCTCTCCGGGTTGACATCCCTTTCACTCTCTGTTTTCATTTTGTTAGCTAGGACAAGAGTTAAATTTGAGATATGAGGCAGATGGCGTTAGAAAACATAAACAGAAAAATAATTATACTCATTCTTAACTTTATAACATAAAAATATTTTGTTATATTCTATAATATCTAGTACTGGCGACTTCGTTCGTATTATTTTATTTACCTATTTATTTCACTTTGGCCTACGATTTTGGTTCGCTTTGAATTTAGAATTGGATCGAGACTATAGAGAAACTGTGTTATTGTACGCCATTGCGAAGGTTTTTTGAAGATCCACATTTCTCTGGTAGCTACACCATTTTGTACGTGAAAACTTACTCTACGTTAGCCGTGAAAATTAACTTTTGGCGACTTGGTTGTAAAACATTGATTTTTCTAATTACACAAAATCATAATTAGGATAGGTATATCTATATTTTATTACTTTAACTAACTTCATAAAACTTATTTAATTAAAAGAAAACAGACTTCAAAGGAATGTAAAAGATATAAAAATACACTAAAAAGTAAATAAATAAATATTTCCATAATCTACTTCTGCTTATTTTAATATAGCTATTGTTTTAATACCATTAATAATTAATAATCGATGCCAGCTTACGGATAACAAAGTGGTGCAAATGTACGTCGCTAATTGTATTCGATTTTGATTAATTGTTCCGTAAAATCACCTTAGTCCTCAGAATAAACTTATTTAAGCTCATATGTAATTGTGATAAAGTTTAGGTAGTTGAATTAAGCGATGATGGCGCAGTGGATAGTGCGTCCGAATTCGGCGTCAATAGACGCGGGTTCAAATCCTCATACCCAACTCTAAATCAGCCTGAGCTTTAGGTAAAGGAAAACATCATAAGGAAACCATAGCATGGTGATAGGGCATTACCTAATAATGCCCGCCTGGGTAGCTACCACCCTCAAGTTTGAAAACCTGTCGCCAAATACCAATAGGTGTGTTCCAGCAGCATCACTTGAGATCCAGTACCTCTAAGTTTAGTGTGTTTACAATCCTAAACCACATCTTCACTTAACACACCAGGTGAAATTGTGGTCAAAGCACTGAGTTCATACCTGTAAAAAAAAGTTATTTCCATTTATAAATGAGCAAATTGGTTAATTCTAGCTGGCACAGACTATAAAATTAATACAAAGGATATATCGATGCAAGGAGAAGTAAATTAATAAAGTAATTATTTATTCAGTTTTACCGCATACCGCACGGTGTCTGGGTGCTCGCAGGATCCTTGCCGTGGATGCGTGATACGAAGGTGCTCGCTGCTGTATACCGGTTCACAGCAGCAAGAAAGGCTGGTGGTGGACTCCACTTCGACTATTCAGAGTTTGTCCTGGAAAGGCAAATGGTAAAGAGGTGGCATTTAAGGGGTCAAGACAGCACCGGGCGGAAGTGCGCTACGGGAAGTACAACATAGAAAACAACCGCCCATTCTCAAGAAGTGGACTACGAGGGAGTTCAGCTCCTTGACGTTTCAATTTGTGCAGGTGCTATCCGGGTATGGATGTTTCGCATAATACTTGCATAATATCGCCAGAAGGGAACCGACGGTGGCCTGATATCTCTGTGATGGCAGAGATGGGGCCAGATCTCTCGTTGCTAAGCGTGGTGAGTGCCATTCTCACCAACGACAGGATCTTGAGTACGGTAGCTTCCTTCTGTGAGCAATTCATGTTACCGAAGGATCCCCTAGCGGATGCTCTTCGTGTGAGAAATATCTTTGCTTAATGTTTGTAACAAAAAAACTGTTATAGAATCCACGACAAAATACTTATTATAAAAGAATAATACGAATTATAAAAGAAACCATGAACTAATCTAAATAACAGAACTGTTCCGATTTTTAAAACGTTTTATAAAAAAGTACACATATATACACAGTATTCATGCATACATAACTCATGGAAAGCGTTTGGTGACGATGACGAGTTCCATGGTTTTGTTCACCCAAAATGTGCTCAACGCTCCTATAGAAGTTTTCAGTTAAAAAACATGGAAAATAATTAGGGTCCCGTATAAAAAAAATTAAAAAGTAAACTAAAATTAAAATTAAAAAAAACGCAGTGTAAAATATATGAAACCCGGGCGCAGCCGCGGGCACATAGCTACACACATAGCTATAATAGTTACACATAAATAACTTAAAGGCACAAGTTACACATAAAGGCTTAGACTTAGACTTAGATTAAGAAACTGGAAATTATTTTAAGTTCCTCTTTCTTTAATTAAACTCTTTGTGCTTTTGTCTGCTGTTTGTTTCTTTCTATTTTTCTGTTATATATATGTGGAAACTTGTAAATGGCCTTCTGTTTTTATTGTGTACAATTTTATGCTTTATATTAGCTGTAAGTTTTCTTAAAAGCTTAAAATAAATAAATAAATATTATTGTTACATATTTCTGTTGTTCATTAATACGAGTTACTTCTCTGCATACGTGTGAAAAATAAAATAGAATTCAGCATAATATACAATTTTTTACAAGTCGAAAAAGTTGCGGTTTCGGTTTCGGCTCAAAATCTTGTTTTCGTCGGCCACTACTTTTTGATAGTAATATCAAAATTTCAACTAAAAATAAATAGTGGTATCAAAGCAGATAATTATCTGGTCAGATTACAATACCCACCCTGTAGTGTTGACACCTTTTTTAAGTCGTAATTAACTTATTTATTTCTTGTATTAGGTCAATGCGAAATTTACAATAATTAATTAATATTAAAAGGAAAACAATTGATTTATATTTCATGAAAGAAACTGTTTCTGTCATAATCTTTGGTTAAAGGTGACGAGGTAAAAGATAATAGAGATTCAAACAGGTGTTTATGTTTTGGCTGTTTTTAAATAAAGTCTGTGCTTAATTCATTTATAAAAAACAAAACTTCGAGAAAGCAAAACAGTTTGGTGAGATATTAATCTGTGGCATCTATTACCTTTCATTACTTGATTGTTATTATAAAACTTTCAAGGTGGGTATTTTACGTAAAATAGATTTGTTATTGTACACAAGTGAAGTGTGTTTGAACTAAAATATATAACATTACTTTTTAGGTGCTTCGCGAGTAATAAATAAAAGCACAAAGTAACGGCCATATTTGCTACACGATTGTGTGAATAGAAAGATGATATAACTGATTCTACTTAATACGTCTCACTAGCACAATTGTTTATACTCACCGTTCACTCCTAAGAAAAAGAGGAAGTAAGTAAGAAAAGATAGCCACTAAGTACTTGCATATTGTAATTTGTTTGTGAAACTGATTTTGAGATTTGTATTTGATACGTTATAAAGTTTATAACGAATGTCATCTTATTATTAATAATATTATTATTTAGATATAAAAACCATTATTATATATATCATTAAGGGCAACTTAATAATAGATTATTCTGTAAATATCTAATATATCAATTATTGTTTATTAAAGAAAGTAATATGTTTTCTATAATGACAGTGTTGTTAATTCTTTTCTTATTGATTTTGTTTGATATCATTTTATATTACTTAATTTTGCGGTATTACTTTTACAATGTTAGGCTTCTTATGTTCATTTACTTATTCTGTAATGCTCATATATTACAGCTCCAAATTCAAAATTTACGTAATAGGATTTGAGATATTTCTAAAGCAAATTTCTTTATTACTATACTATACTATATATATTACTATACTATTCTCGTTAAACTCGATTATCGGTTTGAAAATATCCCACAGATTATAAAAATAAAGGGCCATAACATCAGATATCGAATAGATAAGAAAATGTTTTTTTTTTTATATATATGTAACTTACTTATTTGATAGAAATCATTATATTTGTTTGTTGTACCAGTGGCGTAATTATACCATCAGCTAGGCTATTATTAAACAGGAATACGAGTTTTTGTATTGTAAGAAGTCCATAGTCACTCGAAGTGAGTTTCGAAAACATAATGTATAAGTCTGATTCAGTTAATTACGATTTTCAATTAATATTTATTTTTGTAATTTTTCTCACACAAATATATAATAATTAAATTGATTTCGTAATATTTTATGTTTGTTTGTATTTTGTACAACGTTATTCATACCAAAATAATTTGTAACTAAGCCTTCAAAAAAGATCTGCCATCTTCTTTCGGCCAGTAAATTATCAGGTTTAACGAAAGGTGAAAAGGATGACCGACAGATATTTTTTTTTTTTTTTTTTGACGGGGGAAATGCATTTACGCACTACCCTTACCCTTTGTATTAGTGAGACCGAAGTCCCCCAATACAATAGGTGAGGGGGCACGGAGTGACGAGTTCCGTGCCAGTGTGGGACTCGCCCGGGCGCTAAGCGCCCGGAAATACCCGCTAAAACCCCCCGGGGCCTTCCGCTGCATTTGGGATGGCGGCGACACGGGGTGGCTTTCGCAAAACACCGCGTCGCCCCTGCAGCGAACCCACCGGGCCTCGTCGTGCAATGGCCCAATGGGGATGGGGGAGAATATTTCTCAACCCTACATCTTCACCCGCCTCTGAAAGAGGCATTACCTTCCGGAGGGAAGAGGAGTGATCACTGCTACCGCAGTAATCACCTCTCTCTCCCCCACACCTCACTCTTCGCCCGTGGGCGCATATCTTCCCCTACTCTCATCTTGCAGAGGCAAGGCATAGAGTGGGGAAGGCGCCCACAATCCGCCCAGCATCCCTCCTACACCTGCCCTACTGAGCAGGTGCAACCTTCCCACCAGCTGGTGCCCCTCTTGTTAAGGGAGGGCGACAGAAGATCCCCCCCATGTGGTGGCCTGCCTCCCTCCCTTCTTCCGCGCACAAAGCGCACATCGGCCGCTCCGCTGTGCAGTCCACGGCTCTATGGCCATGGACTCCACAGCGGTAGCACTATGTTCCCCTCTCTACTGCTGAAGTGCACCTCGCTCGAGTATGGCCCAGCCCCATACACTTGAAACACCTCAGCGGGAGGACCTCAAGTGCATGGACCCGGGCCGAGCTCCATCCAACCCTGATAGTCCCCTTCTCCACCTCTCTCAGTACCGACTCCACCGGCAACGACACAACCAGAGTTCTCACTCCCCTCTCCGTCTCCCTAACCAAACCCGCCTTCATTTCCCCCACCTGACATCCCCCTTCATGCGCAACCCTCGCCAGTGCCTCCTCTCTGGGCACTGAGTCATCCAGGCCAACAAGGCGGACATCATCCCGCTTCGTCGGCCTGGAGATCAGTGCCACCTCCTCACAAACCTCCTGCAGCCGAGCTGCCAGGACATCCGCTCGCTCCCCACCCGCAGGTCCCGGGATCTCGAGGATCCGGGAACCCACTGCAGTGGGGCGACACGAGATGTCCTGGATCCCCATCTCCTCCAATCCGACTTTCTCCCTAGCTTCTGCCAGCACACCCGCATACGTCACCCCCCGTGCCAGCGCTTCCGGCCGCAGCGTCACCACCACGGCCGCCGAGCGCGGCGGCACCGGGAGCCTCACCCTGGGCCGCACCTGTTTAATCTCAGTCACCAGGACTTGAGGTCTAGTAGGCACCGCCACTACATCCCCCTTCGCCACAAACTTCCTCTTCTTCCTTCCTACCCGCCACATCCCACTTTTCCCCATTCCCATCATATCCCCTCTCCGCTTCTTCCTCCTCAGCAGTTCCATCTCCTGGAAGAGGAGCCCAGTCCATCCCCAATGGTTGGGGTTTTTCTGAGACTCCTTTCCCGACCCCCTTCTTCTTGTTCCCTCCTACACTCTTCACCACTGGGTTAGCCACCACCATTTTTGCCACTTCCGCCCCCTGTTCCTCCAACGTCTCCAGTCTACGATCAACGCCCTCCAGCGCAACAACCAACCTCTGCATCACACCCTCAACCGGAGCCAAATCACACACTATCGTTTCCCCCTGTAACCCTTCCGTGCCAACAGACGCGTCAGCACAACTCGCCCGCTTCTTCATCTTATCCCCCCTAACCCTCTCGGCCTTTACTGCCCGCTCCAACTCCACAATCCTTCTCTCCAACCTATGACCGTGATCGATAAAATACCGAGCACTGTCCGCTTCCGACCTGAATCGGGCTACCTCGTTCCGAGAAACCATAATCATGGTCAAAACCTTATCCATTTTCCACCCAAGATGTCCCATCTCGATGTTATTAATGACTTCCTCCAGATACCCCTGTATCCTATGAAACGCGTCACTAACCTCCTTCTCCGTCATTGCATCAAAATCCCCCAACATCTCATCATCCCCCTCCCAACGTTCATACACACGAACCTTCCCACTGGACTTTCCCCCATCTCCCACATTCCCAGTCCCTTTTCCCCCCTTGCCTTTCTGCGACATGTCGAACAGTGGCGGTCCACGAGCGTCTCAACAGAGACCGCTCCCAGACCCCACAGTCCGCTCCTCGCAACAAACAAAAACAATAACATGCCCACTTCTACCAATAAACCCCCCCCCCCCCCCCCCCCCAAATAATAAGAATCCCCCAAACAAAAACACAACAATAACAAAACCCAACAATAATACATATCCAACAATAACAACCAATTCCAACAATAACAACCAATCACCTTGTCCACCGTTACGGCCAACCTGGCACACGGACACCAAAAGAGGGCGCCTCTCGCAGAGAGGAGTGACTCGGTGTCTTGTGTCTTAGTCTGTCGCGAGGATCATACGATATTTTTTTTGACCTAGCTAATGCTTGACCGGAAGGGCCTTAACAGCTTCACCGAAGTTGGTTTGGGGGTGAGTGCTGAAGGCACTCAGCCGCTAATAGGTGACTAGCACAAGGGCTACCAAAGTGGTACGAACCTCGGCATGGCCGTCACCTGAGTATTCAAAAACTCTCTCGCGAGTTGTGTCCTACCTGACCCTACATTTATTATTATTAATAATAAAAAAAGGTTCTTTACAGGACCTATGTACCTGCGTGTTATGTGCAGGAGTGTGTATGCAGTGTTGTGCGTGTAATGCTCAATGCATGGGCAGTGTCACTGTATCGCGCTGGCGGCGACGTCAAGAGCCTCCTCAGTTGGGGAACGAGACACGTCTTGGGTCGCCGCCTAGGGGGACCATAGAATCATACACGATTACCTCATCGATCGTAGTTTCCGCTATAGAGTAGAGAACGCTGTCTCTATAGCCTACCCGATACGCGCAGGAGTCTCCCAAGGTTCCATTCTGGCGCCTGTCCTATTCAACCTCTACTTAGCGGACCTCCCTGATCTCGGAAGAGTTCAGTTAGGTCTATACGCGGACGATACAGCCATTTACTACGCTTTTCGTAAGAAAACAGTCTTACGTAAATACGTCCAAGGTGCTGTCGACCAACTCTGGCTGTCATAGGGAACTTCTGAGATGCACGGCCTTCGACCACTACTTTAGGACATGGAGAATCTTCCTAGGGATCGTCGTGGTCGTTAGCAATTTGTATAGCACCCCCTCGTACCATACTTTGTCGAACGCCTTCTCCATGTCCAGTAGTACAACTGCGACATGTTGTTTATTTTTTCCTGCGGGATCTATTATATCTATGACCCTCGTGAGTCGGAGAACAGTAGAGCGATGTTCTCTAAGCCCGAACTGTTCGGCTTTCAGGTTCATGTGCGGCAGCATCTTGGGCAGCACGAGCCTCTCGAATACCTTAGATAGCGTGCTGAGCAAAGTAATTGTCCTGTAGTTTTCTGTTCTTTGCAGTTTCTTTCCGGGCGTCGGTAACATGTGGACCTGTCCAAGCTTCCAATCATTCGGGAAGTGCCCCGAGCGAATAATACCGTTGAATAGCCGCGACACCGCCGCGAGTCTTCTCAGCGGCAGGTAGCGCAGCATTGTACCGGTAATCTTATCCGCGCCAGGGGCCTTCCTGGGGTTCAGTTTCCCGATCTCGCGATTTACTTCGGCTGGGTCAAAGAACAAGGCGTTCGCCAAGCTGCCGCCGACTACAAGCTCTGTCCAGTAGCTATCTAGGTGTCGGCTTACTCTTGAGACGTGCTGAAGGTCTCCCTCGTCGTTCGGCGAGAACTGTTTCTCCAAACACGTAAACTTTTATGAGATCCTGAATCCGGCGGAGAAGAGGTTGGAGCCTCGATCCCGGCGGAATATTACGTGTAGATTTTTCTGGAGCGCTGCGGATGCAATTGGTGAGTTCACCCGACATCCGATCCACATCTTCCGACGCAGACATTTTTCTCGTCGGTGTGGTGCTCTCTAGTTCCTTCGCGAATATTGCCTAATCAATCCGTGAACGTGATGCTGGGTATAATACTCGCGTAGGTGACTTGGAGACTTCGAGAAGGACAGGTCTATGGTCCGAATGTAGATCCGGCAGTACTGTCTGCCTCGGTGAAATTAGGTGCCCTCGGGCTATGATGTGTTGGCTCATCTAGGCCGTAGATATCAAAGTCTTCAGCAAGCTTCAAGAGTTGAGGACCAGGTTGCGTATTACTTGAGGTGTTCCAGGAGGTATGCTTCGCGTTAAAATCTCCTACCAAGATCGGTGGCGAACCTCCTACCATTAATTCCTCAAGTTCTCTTTCCAGTATCTGAGTAGACTGGTTTATGGGTCGGTATATATTGCGTAAGCCTTTAAGTCCCGACCTCCGACGTGCAACAATACCCCAGAACGTAGAGCGACTGGTGTTCTTTGTACGACATTCCTCTTGACGAGGACTAGAAGTCCTCAGTAAGGGCGCCCGTTTGCCGGACTCTTCTCGTCTTTCCTGTATGCGAAGTAGTTAGGGACACGAAACTCTTCGCCCTGACGCAGGAAGGTCTCCGATATCAACATCATGTCAATTTTTTGCTCACGTTGGAAGGTCTTAAGTAACCTTCTCTGAGCATTCCAATGGCACACCCTGGAATTAAGGACCTTCAGTAATCCCAATAGGATGGCCTATGACCTTTCTCACCCTCCTTAACGGCCGACAAGATCTCCTGCAGGACACTGAGGGTCGCGGTCAAGGTGTCCAGCTAGTGAGCCGGGGGGAGGGGTGGATGTGCCAGAGGGGCAGGTCTATACTTCGACGCGCCCGCGGTACGATCCTGAACTGCGGACTTCTTCTTCTGGCGTCGGCGTCTTTTCCCAAGACCAGTCGTCGCACCGCGACTCCTAGGCTCATTGACCGACGTCATCAGCGACGCTGACGCCGTCTCCCCTACTGTCATTTGCGGTGGTAGTGCTGACCCTTTCGTCGCGCGTGCTGAGAGGTGGTCGCCAGTGCACGTGATTACGCCAGCCGTCTGGTTCCTGGCTTCCCGTCGGAAGACCGGACACTGCCTATAATTGGCAGGATGCAGTCTTTTGCAGTTAGCACAGGTCGGTGGCACTTCAGCTGATTGACCACAGTCCCGTGCAACGTGTGGTTCTCCACACCGGACACATGCGAGTGTTCTATGACACTGCATCGAGCTATGCCGGAATTTTTGGCATCTACAGCACTGGTCGGGACCAGTCTTACCGCGCCAGGCTTGTATCTTTATTCCCCTCATGCAAAGTAGCTCGTTTACTGCGTAGATATCTGGTAGTGTTGGTGTCCGCCATCCATCGCAGCATCCCTAAAGAGAGGAGACCCGTCTCGACCAACTGGGCGCGCATAACGGTGCCCTTCTCTGTGATGGTGTTTGGTGAGGACGCTACGAGTAATGGTGGAGGCCTCCCGGCAGATGGGGTATCCCCCGCGCGGCCGGACGTCGGCTGTGTAAGCCTGCTGCTTGCAACTACGACAAGCGCTGGGGGGGGACGAACCATCGTCCGTTCCTCCGCTGGCGGCATCAGACGCGGATCGCGTGAGGCCGCTGCAGGTGGAGCGGGGGGACGCAATAACGGCCTCACCCTCGCTGCGGCGACAGGTGGGAGTAAGTTGCCACTTGTAGAGTGTGCGGGAGCAAAATTGGCCGCCTGTCCCCAACGGCGGGAACGGCGATTTCGCAGGCGTGGCGCTAGCATGCATACTGAATCGGTTGATAGGGAAAAATCCTATTTACGCACGGGATTTTATCATCGGTCAGAACGTTACGCGGTCTCCGAAGCGGTTTCAGAGCTAGCGGGTCGGAGCAGTACGCGACGGCTTTCGCTATGAGCGGATTCGGGTGTGACTCTGCGCGATTGAAAAATGCGCGACACTGGGACTTGATAACAGAGTGAATGGATGGTAGGTTGAGGTCTCTGTGGATGTCCACATTCCTCTCGTACCACCGGGCACCTACGGCTCTCCTGGTGAAGCGGTTCTGAACCACTTGGAAGGAGGCCAGATCTGTGTAAGCGAAGGCAGGGGCGCAATAGATGAGAATGGGCCTAACTACCGTTTTCTATAATGTAATTTTATGGCGGACGGCCATCTTACTACGAGCGTTGTAAAGAGGTGGGACAAAATATTTAGTGGCATTTTTATTTTTTTTGACCTAGCTAATGCTGTTGACCAGAAGGGCCTTTACAGCTTCACCGAACTTTGGGGGCGAGTGCTGAAGGCACTCAGCCGCAAAAGGTGACTAGCTCAAGGGCTACCAAAGTGGTACGAACCTCGGCTTGGCCGTCACCTGAGTTATTCAAAAACTCACTCGCGAGTTGTATCCCTAGCTATCCCTACATTTTTTATATTAATATAAAAAAAAAAAAAAAGGTTCCTTACAGGACCTATGTACCTTGCATGTTATGCATGAGTGTGTATGGAGTGTTGTGCGTGTAATTGCTCAATGCGTGGGCAGTGTTACTGTATCGCGCTGGCGGCGACGTCAAGAGCCTCCCCAGTTGGGGAACGAGACACGTCTTGGGTCGCCGCCTGAGGGGGACCCGGAGTGTGTGCGGGAGCAAAGTTAGCCGCCTGTCCCCGGCGGCGGGAACGGCGGTTTCGCGGGCGTGGGCGCTGGCACGCATTCGTACGAGGTAAAGGAGGGAAGATCCTATTACTACGAGTTATGGTATCGTCGCGGCACGATAAGATTCTTTGCGGCCGACGTATTCGACGCGGCTTACGTCCTGGCAAGTACGAGACGGCTCGCACGATGAGGGGGTTCGAGTGTGTCTCTGCGCGTTCGAAGAATGCGCGACACTGGGTCTTGAAAACGGACCTAATGAGGGAGGGCAGGTTGAGATCCCTGTGTAAATCCACAGTTCTCTCGAACCATTGGGCACCTACTGCCTTCCTTACAAAGCGATTCTGAATCCTTTGTAAGGCGTGCATACGTGAACGAGTGATGTGACCGAAGACAGGTGCGCAATACGTGATGATGGGTCTGACCACCATCTTGTATAGGGTAATCTTATGGCGGAGTGCCATTTTGCTCTTGCTGTTATAGAGCGGATAGAGACGACCTAGCACCATGGAAGTCTGGCGCTTCACTTTCTTTATGTGAGATTTGAAAGAGAGTCTGTCATCTAATTGAACTCCTAGGTACCTGACTTCGGAGCAGTATGGGATTTCAGTACCCGCGTACTGTATGGGCTCGGGAGGGTCTTCCCTAAGTTTTCGGCTTCTAGTGAATAATAACGCGGCGCTCTTACTCGGGTTTATCGCGAGACGCCATTTGAAATACCAAGCGCTGAGTTGGTCGACAGCGCCTTGGACGTATTTACGTAAGACCGTTTTCTTACGAAAAGCGAAATATATGACAGTGTCGTCCGCGTATAGACCTAACTGAACTCTTCCGAGATCAGGGAGGTCCGCTAAGTAGAGGTTGAAGAGGACAGGCGCCAGAATGGAACCTTGGGGGACTCCTGCGCGTATGGGGTGGGCTATAGAGAGAGCGCTCTCTACTCTATAGCGGAAACTACGATCGGTGAGGTAATCGTGTATGATTCTAACCAGAGTGTCGGGGATACCTAATCTAGTGAGTTTGTAGACGAGGCCCGTGTGCCAGACCTTGTCGAATGCTTTGGCAACGTCGAAAAAGACCGCGAGCGTATGCCAGGATTTATTAAACTGAGGGTGATTAATATTGGTGAGTACGTACTCCGTGAGGCGGAGCACCTGATGCGCACAGGAGTGTCTGGCTCGGAAACCAAACTGTTGGGGAGGCAAGAGATTTTTGTCCTCTATCACCTCTATGAGACGGTTCATAAGGATCCGCTCATAGAGTTTACCTAAGGTGTTAAGTAGGCTGATTGGACGGTAACTATCGGGTTGCCTGGCGTCTTTGCCAGGTTTGTGTATCCCTATAACTATAGCTGCTTTCCAGGCGGCTGGAAAGTGGTTGTTCTTGATGGCCGCATTGAAGATGCAGACCAGCAACGCGACCAGAGGCGGAGGAAGAAGTTTGATGACTTCGTTCCTGATTCCGTCGGGACCGGGGGACTTTCTGGGCTTAAGGCCCTTGATGGCAGTCGCAACCTCGTCACAGGTGACAGGTGAGAGGGGGGCAACCGGAGTAAGAGCGAGGGAGTCCTTCACGGAGGATTCGACAACAGAGATGTGTTCGACATCAATGTTGTCGGTGACGGGAGCGCATTGATGCTCGAGGCTATCGGCTAAGCACTCGGCTTTTTCGATATCGTCAAATGCGGGTTGAAGACCCTGCGTATTTCTGTCCAGGGGGTCGCATGTTAACGATGGTACGGTCCATCTTCATGGATCGTGCGAGCTTCCAGTACGCGAGGTGGGAAGGTTTCAGCTCTCCTAAGAGGCTGTCCCACCTTTCATTACGGATCTGATCTATGCGGCTTTTCACCGCTCTACGCATAGAACGCAAGCGCGCACGATTCTCCTCTGTCGGATACGCGTCGTGGGCGCGGGTCGCGGCGTTTTTTCTGCGTGAGCAGAGCTCTCACGTCATCGGGGAGTACAAAGCGGCGATCGTTCGCCGCTTGCACCTCTTTCGAGGTCTCCTCGATGCCGATCTTGAGGTGCTCAACCAGAGCATCGATCGCGAGGTCCGCGTCCGCAGACGTATCCAGTACATCTGGGATCCTATCGAGAGAGGGGGTGGACGGATGGTCCTTTAAATAACGGCCGAGCTTGTAATAGTCCGCGACTTTTACAACTGGCGGGCTAGAATTAGAGTCATCCGTGTGACCTAACAACAAAAACTACTGGGCGGTGGTCGGAGTCGAGTTCGTGTACGACTTGTATGAGACGCACAGGAAGCGCGACTCCTTTCAAAATAGCAAAGTCTAGAACCGACGGGCGACAGTTCGGTTGGAAGTGGGTGGGCTCTAACGGCGCGACGACCTCAAAATCGAGCTTCCGTACTAAGCGCATGAGTTCCGCCCCATTGGGGCGTAACGCACGAGCTGTTCCAGAAGGTATGCCCGCAATTGAGATCGCCGGCGATAATGACAGAGTCGCCTAATGCGAAAAGCTTCTCTAGATCTGACCTTAAGGGTCGTTTACTGGGGGGGGGGTATGCAGACACGAGTACGATTGACGGATGGCCAGTCATACCTATTCTGCATACCGAAACTTCCATGTTGGTAAGCTCCGGAGCTTGCAACGGCGAGCAATAAAGTGACCGTTTATAATAAATAAGGGTACCACCGCCCCTTTCAGGGGTCCTATCGTTTGCGTACTATATTAAAATTCGCAATCCCGGAATTGCGATCACTAGGCTTCAAAAAGGTTTCCTGGACGAGAAATACGTCTATTTGACGATCGCGGAGAAAGTTAGCGATTAATTCACGCTGCGGAGCTAATTTCCGCGCGTTAAAGAATGAGAGGGAGAGACCGCGAGGCTTGATCTTAGCCATTTATTACGGGGTAACAGAAACGCGTGCCAGACCTTGGAGGGTCATGGCGATAGCGGGGAAACGCGCGATAGCCTCGAGCTCGGCGTTTCCTGAGCCGCTGTTCAACATTGCGTTGAACGCGACTACTTCCTGCACATCATGGATGCGCAGGAGAAATAGTACCCGGTCTAAGCCGGTGGAGTTGGTCTGAGGGGCCTGAGGGGGGGTAGCCAGACGCGGCTGCGCCTTAGCTTGGGGCCTAGGTGCCCACGGAGCCAGAGGGGCTGCGGGGCGGGGGCGGGGGGACGGGTCGGCACCGCGGAAGGCGACGCCGACGTGCCTGGGAGGCACGGGAAAGACCTCAGTGTCATTGGCGGCACTTGAGGTTGGAGGAGGAGGGGTGCGGCGTTCCTCTGAGGAACGCGCCTACCGCCTTTGTTAGGCTGGTTGCGTCTTACCTTGGGCGCACACGGGCACCCACGGTAATTGGCGGGATGACCCTCCTGCCTGCACAAAACGCAGCTTGGAGGGTCGGTTGTGTCCTTGGGACGGGGGCAGTCGGGGGTAAGATGGTCCCCGAGACACTTGACACATCTCGGAGCCATATAACAACTCCGAGAACTGTGCCCGTACCCCTGGCAACGGTGGCATTGCGAGGGGTAAGATTTCTTGTGTGGGACTTCCACACAGATGCGGGAGAGGCCGCAGAGGGTCTTCAGACCGAAGACCTTCTTGCTAACCTCGTTGGCGGGGAGTGCGACAAGGACCATATTATATGGTCTCCTGCCTCGCTGATCGTGCATCCGATGCACTTCAGCATTGGGGAAACCCTGCTCCCTAAGGGAGGCAGCTATATCTTCGCAAGAGAGTTCCTTTGGAACTCTCTTGATCACGACGCGGAGGGACTTCTCCTCCTCCAGCGCGTGCGTGAAAAAAGCATATTTCGCCTCACGGAGAAACCGCGTGAGGTCGCGGAAGGTGTCCGTGGTCGACACCTTCACCATGATTCCATCGCGAACATTCGTCGCGCTGGAGAAGTGTATTTTGCGGCTCGCTAACGCCGCAGAGATTTTTGTCCAGGACGCTTTGTCCTGGATCGTGACAGGGGGGGGGGGGGACGCACTTTCCTAGGCTGCACCTGAGACGGTGCAGCTGCAGGCTTGGGCGCTGCCGACTTCGCGGCAGGCAGCGGAGTCGGCTGCCGTGACGCGTCCTCTACGGCGAGGACCTTCGGGACTGACTCGGAGGGCGGCGGAGAGGCCGGCGCCTTCCTCTTATTTTTTCGCTTGGGGGTGGTGAACTCACCCCCCCCCCAGCGGAGGGAACGCGGTGTCCATCTCGTCCGAGTCTGACCCGGACGACGAATGGACTACGGGAGCGGCGAACCTAGGCATCAGGCTCGGATGCCTGTCTGCCTGGCTCGGGGGGGGAGAGCGGGGAAAAGCTATTCCCCGTACTAACATTAATAACGTCCGCTGAAGTCGGGCGGAAGGGGGACCGCGAGCGCGACCGGGATCGCGACCTGCAATCCGAGAACGATGAATCCCTACGCGACTGAGACGCGGGCGGAGTACGCGGACGCGAATGCTCCGGGGCGTTTATATTTGCGACAGGTTTACGGATTTTGGGAGCCGACGCGGCGGTTGAGGACAGCTGCCTCTTAAAGTTTTCGAACTCCCGAGCTAATTCGGGTGACCTCTCGCACAGAATCCTAACAAATCGGCTTAGGAGCTGACGCTCCGCAGCCAACGAATCGGCCATCCCGCGATTGCAAGAGGGCAGGGGGGGGGGGTGAACTACCTCCCTGCCTGAGGGGCAGGGGGGCGCGCCAAAAATCTATGAGACTACGCGAGTCTCGCAAGTGACCGTTGAGTCAAAGTGCAATGACTCAAGGTAAATGGGAGCCTACGGAGCCTAGGGGCAGGCCTAACAAGCCCTAGGGCCGAGGTCGTGGGTCAGACGCCCAAACAGCACCCAGGGGATGGAATTTGTCGCAGGAGCGGAAATCGGGTAAGAAAGAAGGAAACCCGGTGTGATCACACACCAGATTCCGGTATTCGGTGACCCCAGAAGGGGGTCCCCAGGGAACCTGCTAAACCCTGCACCACCTTAGGTTGGCACCGTTAGGTCTCCGGTGATGACCACAATCAAGAGAGAGTGGGTTTCAGCAACGTCGTGAAGCGACACGTATCCTCACCTTAAGGGTGAGTATACGTTAAACGCGCGCGTACTGAAAAGTACGTTTTTCGAGAATACTCGAAGTTATAAATAAATTATAAGAACGAGTATTCGAAAACTCGCTACAATTCGACACGCGAAGCAAGTCTTCGTGACCCCGACTTCTGGAATCCAGTAACCGACGTCACGGAGACACACAACTACGGTACGTAACGTAAGCGAAAACAAGTACGACTTGGAGCGAGCGACCCAGGCATGCGTGCACACACCTCGGCTTACCAAACGAGCTACTCGTGTACGCGAGCTAGCGAGCGAGCGACTACTCATATTTAGTGGCAGCCTATTCCCGAAAAACTGCCCCCGGCATCATCCCCACAACACGTAGTTGGTATCGCACCCAGTAAACCGACCAGGTGCTTGTAATATAAAGCACCTGTTGATTTCCCGCACTTTTCCGTCTGGTCCTCGGGCGCCGTTATCGCGAAGCCAATCCTTTTTAGTACCTAGTAATCGGACGAAACTTAAAGAAATTGCGGTAATATCATTGGGTACTTCAATTTAAATTAATATTAGTCAGATACATACAATATGTTTTGGCAATTTTTATGTTAATATTGTATATTGTTTGTAAGATATAAATAAATATAAGGTCAACTATAAATATAAGTTATTGAATTACAAAGAGAGATTATTTAAATAATATTCCATCCTAACTAAATACTACCACAATTTTACCTGGTGTTAAGTGACGATATGGTCCAGGATGGCAAACACGCTAAGCTAGAGGGACCGGGTCTTATTGGTGGTCAAGGCGATTCAGATCAATTATGATGATGATAAATAAATGAAATATCTTAGTTAATTCTGTTTACGTATTAATAAATAAACAAATTGCAATTGTAGAACAAATATTAATATGTAATTAAATAAAAATAACAATCATTAATAGATTCTACCAAATGTTAGTAAATAAACAGTAATATATAATTTAAAACAAAAACAGATACTACTTTTCAGTTTTCTTTTACCCATTGTACTAAGCTTAGGGCAGCTTCCAGTCTACTTAAAGCAAAAATTTTTACCACTTATTATTAATCGTGTTAACACACGTACGGACCGGACCACGGACATAGTACGGTGAGCGGCCGATGTTATCAGTCCTGACCGTGAAAAAAAATTAATCGAATCTAAGTTTGATAAATTGATTTACAAAACATCGAAACTCAAAAGATCGATCTTTCAAACTAATAAAGTACTGATTATTCTAGTGTACTTTTTGTTATCTATAATATGATGGTCGTCTGTAAATAGGCAAAAATAAAACAGTTCAGTGACATTTTTTCTTAGGTTACAGGTTAGGCATTCTTCTTTTTTTTGTGTAGTTGCTATTGATGATCTTTAGCAGTACTAAAAAATATATTGGAAAATGTTTTTAATAAATGATGATTGTAGTCTAATTTCGACTACTGGAAGAATATTATTTACGAATAAAAAGTAAAATAAAAGAAGTAGAAAAAAGATTGATCTCTCGGACCTCGATGTTTTGTGAATCGGTTGAAAAGATAGATTTTTTGAAAAATCTTATTTCTCATCCCTACATAGGCGACTGATGACCTCGGCCGCTCGACATACCATGTCCGCGGTCTGCTCCGTACGTGTAATAACAGTATAAAAAAGCTACATTAAATAAACGACAGGACAAAAACTATTAGCAAACTGATATGTAAGAAAGCCAGCAAGAGGCCCGCGCGAAGACGATCTGTGAGGACGCAACATATACATTGTGTTCACACACGAATTGCTACCTTCGCCGGCGGGGCACAGAGCGACAGCAATAGTTTTCTGAAATACCTATTTTTCAAATTCAGTTGCGACCGCGTGCCCTCTTAAAAGCCGATACGATTGGCATTTATTCCATACAAACGTAGTCCCGTTTCCTCCCTGGATAGCATTATGGTAAATATTTTTATAGCAAATAATATGTATCCATCACCGCCATGCCAGTACGTTTTGATTTTGTCCATAAATTAGTTATTGCAGAAACTAATTAACATAAAATTAAAATCCCTTTGAAAATGAAAACATGCTCGATTTTTACCGTCATTTTTAGACTTTCAACAAACAAATTTGATTAATAAAACAAAAAAACCTTCATATAATTAGTAACGCGAATTTATAAGTTTTTCCCTAACTGAGAATCGCTCAACAGCGCTAAAGAAGTTTTTACTTTAACAATTAAGGAAATCCAAACCTAACGTAGGTGATGGATACATACTCGAATTCACCTATAGAACATAGGTATATATAGGTATAGCTTACTTGTACGTTTGAAAGCTACCTATTCAAACAGATCTTTCTATTCGGTGCAGGGTTGTCAGATGTAATTATTATAAAATAGTATACCATTTGAAAAAGAAAATGTATATTTAGGAATTTTAAATAAATTCTGAATATTTTAATAAAATTGTTTTATTAATCTATACCAGGCCCGGATCTACGATTTTTTCAAACCAGGGCGGAAACTTGATATTGGCGCCACTGTCCAGCGTTTGAGACAAATTACCTTAACAAAGCTCACAAATATATAACTATAAACCCCCTTTAATAAATTTGTACTCTCTATTATCTCTTACCTAAAGAAATAGCATGTTCTAGTAAATTTGTCTATCAGGTCTTGAAGTTGAGCCTCACCGTGAGCAACAAAAGCGGCGTTATAATAGATCCTTCCTAAAGCACTTGGACTTGAGCATGGAAATGTTGTACATCCACCATTATTAGATCTTATGTGTAGGTGAATACCTTGTTGTCAATCCCCAAAAGCAACCTTTAGTGGTACAAAGAAAAATATTTCAAACAAGGTAGGAGCCAAAACACAAGCTTGGCAAACTCCACGACGTACGTCGAATGGTGTAGAAGTTTCGCCATTATTCAAAATACTGGCTTTCATACCCTGACCTACTTACTGCACTACTTTTAGGAGTTTCCGGGGCATCCAATTCTAACAAAGACTGAATACAACCCCTTTCGACACGGGGTCAAAAGCCTTGTTCAACTCAACAAATGCAACGTCTGAGAGGGAACGTTGCTCGCTACACTTTTTTTGTTACTTCCGAATAGAGAATATCATGTTAGCTGTTGATGGGTATACGGGGTCGACGAGCCTTTAAAGTTCTGCAAAATAACTCTAGCAAAATGTTTGCTGGCGATGCTAAGAAGTAAAATTCCGCGGTAACAGTTACACTGTCCACGGTCGTCTTAGCCTATATTTTAGCATCGCCCATATCCTTCCTTGCAGTTCCTCTACTGTGGGTATAGCGTCTAATTCGTGGCAAGTTGCGAGGTTTGGGACAAAGTCCGCTGCTTCTGGCTGAAAATTCACAGAACATGAGTGGAGTTTTGTGTAGTGTTCTTCCTATCTAGTCATCTGACGACTAATGCTTGTTATAAGAGAACCACCGACTTCTATAGAGGCGGCGTTTTCTTTTAAGTAGAACCGAGAGCTCTTATTATCCCTGCATATTCTCCACCAATATTCCCCAAGTTCGCGCTCATGTTCGGATATCCTGGCAAAACTCCATCTAATATACGTTTACAAAAAAATGAGCGGACGCTGGAGTGAGGCTTTTAGCTTAGTAAGTTTTTCGCCTGTTTCACTGCATGGGTTAAGTGGACATGCATTTGGAAAAGTAGGTTCTTAGAAAGCTATTGCTATCGCGTTGCATCTCAAAAAAATAATTGTAAATCACCAAAGAGACAACTGCAACTGGAGTTGATTTTAACTATGCAAAATAGACGAAAACGATACTTCGTAGTAAACTGTTTGCTTCTCCAAAACTGAACCTTTTTTTATTTTTTCTTTCAGTTTTAGAATAATAAAGACTTTGTCTATGTCGGTACGTTTTGCTTTTTTTTATTTTATTCATTAAATGTGATTGACGAACGTCTGAAAATAACGGAAAAAATCAGCATTTTTTTTTTTTCATTTTCTAAGGCATCTACTTTCTTCAATAACCAATTTATGGACACAATCAAAAACGTACGGGCATGGTGGTGGTGGATATATATTATTTGGTTTAAAAATATTTACCATAATGCTATTATCTAGGGAAGAAAACAGGACTACGTTTGTATAGAATAAATGCCGTTAGGATATCCTTTTAAGGCGGAAATTAAGAGCGGCTTGGCGTTTAGAATCAGTTAGAAAGAGAAGTAGGTGTTCTTAGTTTTAGAGAAACCAATCGTGCATCTTTACTTTCTGATATCAAAAAACTTTCCTTGGAGTGACAGTTAGAAGAGATTTCAGATTTTCCTATTCAACTTGCGTCGGTGCGGGTATATCCAGTGTTTCCTTGTCCCGTGTGATACAAAGTTTGAAATTTTTCTTGGAACTCTTCTAGGATTTTCCTAGGAATATGTCAAACTTTCGACACAACAAGGCTGTGATCGGTGTCACATTCAGCGCTGTGAAACATTCGCGTATAGAGCATTTCCAACAGATCTCTATTTCTGGTGCGGACACGGTCTAGATACTACCAGTTTTTTGACCTCGGATGTATCCAGGAGACTTTCTGCATGATTAAGACTTTGAAGATAATGTTAGTTACTCTGAGCTAATATTTAAAAGAAAACTCTAATACTCTTTATCCGTTTTCATTCAGCTTACCTATATCATATCCACCGAGGCATTCGAGCCAAGACCAATGAATCCTGACCGCCAAGTTCGTTGAAGTCGCCCAAAAATGCAGTCGGTTGAACGCACTGCGCACCATTTTATCAAGCTGGTGGTCGTAGAATTGGTCTTTGGTATCAGGTTTTGCATTGAGTGTCGATGCATAATTCTAAATCAGGGTAACAAAGCCGCTTTCAGTGTTAAGGCGCGAAACCATAATCCGCTTCAACACACTTATAAGTGATTCTATAGACGCTTCGTTTTCGTTTCTGGTCTCCTGTACGGTTGCGATATCAATTTTGAGCCCTTTGAGCTCGACATCAATAATACAAGTTTTGCAAAGTTCTTGAGCGCTGTCAAGGCTTCCTTTAGCGTTCGAGGGGCCTGTCGTCATGGTCCGGACATTCCATGACGCAAACCACATGTAAGCAGCATTGATGTTAGTCTTGGAATTTGTATTTTTGTTATTTAGAGCAGGTGATTAAGATTGCAACACCAACATCCAGCTGTGAAGTTCCGTTCACCCAAGCGAAATAAGTTAACGCTGAGGCGGATTAGTACCTTATTGAACGGGGGCTGCGCGACTTAAAGCCGGTGGTAACTAATCAGTGAATCTTGGATCAATAATCGTAATCAATGGATACTTCTACTGTTAAGAGTAGCGCCTGGCACTCGCATGGGTAGATTTGGGTGGAGCCATTTCTTTTATTTTTAAACATATTATATTAAGATTTTGGTGCCACTTTCCAAGTTCCGGCCCTGGTCTAGACAAATAAATAAAATTGAAGTGCTTATTTATAATATCAAAATGATAGCTTTTTAAGCAAGGTAAACATTCAAACTCATGATATTATGTACAATTTTACGGGAAAATGTTTTACTTTGCGAGAAATATCCAAGCTTTTTGATAGTAGGTACGAAAGGTTTCAGCTAAAAAATTAAGACTGATTTTTTCATATGATACGCGAGCGTAGACTCAAGAGCATGGAGAATAAAGGTAAGAAGAATAATCTGTGTATATGAAAATTGTTAATCGAAATGCATTAAATAAGGGTGGTGTCATATCAGAATCAGGGTAAATTTTAACAGAAGCGCCAAATCTTTTAAAGGAAAAGCCAAATCAATAAGTGTAATATTTACAGTTTACGAAATAAAATCACTCTAGATGCACATTTTCTAATAATAATTCTTTAAGCTTACATTTACTACAATATTTTGTACATTTAATTTTTCAATAATTAACAACTTTATTCAACAATGATATTAAAAAAGCAGACAATTATATTATTTTTTTAACTCAGCACACTTCAATTCATCTACAGTTGATACATTCATACATCCTTTGTCTATACTAGCGCGATTGTGGAAGGTTTTAACTAAATCAGAAAAAAAAATGTTTCATTCATAAGCCATACCAAGGAAAATCCACGCGTAGCTGGAACGGAAATTAATTAACGAAAAAATTACTTTGACACTAAATTGTGATCTATTAGTATGTGTGACAAGGCTTTATCCTGTAGAATTAAGTGAATAACTATAATTTCTATAAATTTAGTTATAAGACAAGTATTATTCGATTTACAATACAATATTGAATCAACGTATTCCTGTTAATTTAACATCTATTTGTTTTTTTCTTTCATCATATATCAAAAATACTGTTTGATAACTTCAAAACAAAATACAAACAGGCTTAAGAAGTTAAAAAAACAATCCTAAAAATAAAGTTAACATGTGAAACAAAATATTAGTAAACAAATTATTAAGAAAGTTCTAGAAAAAGAAAGTAATTTTTGTATATATTATCTAGTAACATAATTTTTTAAAGTGGTAACACTAGCGGCCCGCCACGTTTCGCCAAGTCTTACTAGTCGTGTGCCTACGTTCGTCAGTAATTTTTTAACGTCACGTCCCTTTACTGTGTTTGTAGATTTGGCTTGATTTAAAAATGAGTCCTCCGGCGCCCATGCCTGCTTACAAAATCGGAATAGTAAAGCAGGTAATGCATTAATTTTAATGTTTTATTATTTTCAGCACTATTGGGCGGAATGCCTCGTGTTAATTTTTCTTAGTTTGCCTCGTTGGCATCCTATCGAGAACACAATATGTGAAATACATGGGCCACATGGATTGATTTTGTATACATATTCTTTTTCAATAAGATTCCTCCTAGAGTTCAATCGGAGATAGGATATTTTGAATTTATTCATAATGTTCGTATGTATCCACATTAATTCCTATAGTGTTTTTTTTATTTTTGTATTCTATTTGTAACAGATACTATCTGGAGACACTGTCGTCATAAGAAAACAACCTCAAGGTGGTCCACCTCCTGAAAAAGTTCTCACACTATCAGGAATTGTCGCACCGAAACTTGCACGTCAGAAGACAATTCACAAGTAAATACCTACCTTATATTGAATTTTTTCTACAGGTTTCTTTCTTTTCAGGACTTGACTATAAACTTGTGTTTTGTTTTAATAAATATTTATTTAAATGCCATAATTACAATTGTTCAATTATCCTTTAAAAAATTATCCCATATTGTGAAAATGTACAACTTTTTTATTGTAAGTTTCATAATAGTTTTTTTATTTGTCAAGATGGTGGCTGAGAATTTGAGTATTTTTATGCTAAGTATCATTCTTTATTAAGAATAATAGTTCATTCCATTGGCATTTCTACCTTCATTTTAATTAATCATTAAATAAGATTTTATCTTTAAAGTTTGTCATCATATGTATATTTGTTTAACCCCTTGAGCACTTACCTGGCGTTTACGCCAGCTTTCCATTGTTTTCCTATTGTCTTATTGTCCTATTGACACATTAATACACCATCAACATTAAACAATTAATAAACATCTGGCAAAAAAGTTTCAAAATTAGAAATTAAATTAAATCTTATAAATTGTTATAAAGTGAAGTTGTTGATTCATGCACTGGGTTGCAATGGTTGCATTGTATTCAATGATTAATATCATGATATACTGTAGTATGATTAATTAATACTAAAATATGATATCCCCATAGATTAGAAAAAAAATCCTATCAAGAGGTACCTTCACAAACAATTACTTTTTACTGGTATTTATTGAAACATCTACCCCTTCTGTTATCAATTGTCATTGAGCAGTATGCCGACAGACCCATATTGAATAATGGGTTGAATAAAGTGTGACCTTAGAAAAGTGATAGTTAAGTATTAGCCGTGTTCAGTTTAAGATGTCAAATGGTTTCAATTCACTCATTTTTACTTTCACACTCAAAATATTTCTTAACAATTTAATATAGTTTTTATTATCATATGATAACCTTAATTACATTTTCGCTGTGCGTAATTTGTGTTACATTCCTCACCTTATTTCTCAAAGAGGTAGTCAGTTAGGCTGGAATGTTCATCAATAAATAAGAACAACTTATTACAATATACTTAGGTATAAACAGAAACAACATTAGTTTTTCATTAGTTCATTTATTTATGTCAAATACTATAATATAGGTAATTATATATTTTATATAGTGTAAAACAATCATTTTACATACATAATTACAAATTTGTGTTCAACCTTTTTGGTATTAACCTTCCTTGAAATAAAATTGTCTCTTATACTTTATAATGACCAATCTTTCTCGTGATATACAGAAGCACATAGATATAGTAACACAGGTAAAAATGTCATTATAGATTTTGCCAACAGCTACACTCATATTAACAAACATTCATTTTCCCTTTTAATTTCAAAATATATATGTATTTATAACTATTCTAAATCCCTCAACAAAAGAAAGCATAATAATGATGTGTAATTTTTTCACATTACCATATAAATGTTTTATGGTATGGTTTTTTTTTTTTTCATTTAAACAACATATACCCATGCAAATTTTTTTAAAAACCATCAGATATTACAATATTTTTTTTTACACTTTTATAAGTCCATCTATCCTATCCTACAATGAGCCTAAGCTCTTGGCGAACGAAAATATTATATTGTAAATAGTGGCAGGACATTTCATGTTGCCCATTTAACCAGATATTACTCTCCGGTGATCACTTCTAGCTAGCTATTTATATGTTAACCAACATCAAGTAAGAACACAGCCCCACATTGAGTTCAGGCAATTGATATAAATTCTACTAATTTGGATTGTCAAAGACACCAATAGGTATTTGAGTGCCTACAACCAAAAAAACAGCATATTTTATATATTATATAGTAATAAATAAGTGTTCATAGAAAAGAGTGGTAGAATATAGGTTGTTAAGATAATTGGATTAAAATTAAACCCTTTTAAATAATATCTCGATTTTCATATTGTAATAATAAAAGATTTGTTGATTGTAATGCATTCTCACTTCAGATCAGCAAAACATATGTTAAAATATCCCAATTTAAACTGAATAATTATAACCAGAGTATAATTGTCAATGTGAGGTTGAATCAACAATTTTTGTGTTTGTTTATTTAAACACTCTTTTTTAGATGATACATATTTTTTTTTTTTTATTATGAATTTGTTGAAACGATTGTACAATTGGACTTGTCTATAGTGCAAGTAGAAAACAATTTCTCACAAATTGACTTTACAAGCCTTCATCTGAAGTATGTTAAAGTTTTCCAAATGTTTCAAATTATGCAATTTATTAGTTAGGAGATAAATAAGCGAAAATGTGCTGGCGTCCTTATTTTTTTCAAATATTATTAATAATTATGTCATTCTCCTATAATGATTTCTATTTATAAACAATGAAATATTTTCCTAGTGAGGCTGAAACAAAAGACGAACCATTTGCGTGGGAAGCTCGCGAATTTCTCAGGCAAAAACTTATTGGTAAAGAAGTTGTTTTCACCTCTGAAAAGCCAGCAAATTCTGTAACCAGGGAGTATGGTACAGTATGGGTTGGCAAGGATCCAACTAAAGATGAAAATGTCGTAGCATCTCTTGTGGCGGAGGGTTTAGCAAAAGTCAGAGATGGAGTAAGGAATATTCCACAGCTGAAAAAAACTAGTTGAAATTGAAGAAGTTGCTAAAACTCAGGGGAAGGGTGTTTGGAATACAAATCCACAGGTAAAATATAGTATAAATTTTATTTTAAATTTAATTGTAATACATAACAATTAAATTGACTGTACTTTGTGATTTATACAAGACAGTTCTTATTAGCAAACTTGCAAAAAAACCTTCAGTACAAAGTTCAATTCCATTTAGAAATAAAAATGGATTTAATTTCTATTATTCTGGTATTTCTAATCAGAAAACATTTTTATGGTTTTGAACACTAAATGTGATTTGATATTTCTATTTGGAATATTATTACCCGGAATCATTACAAAATAGAATTTATTTATCAATAACAATATTAAAAATTCTTTATTAATTACTATTTATATTAAAGACCTTATTTTATGGAATGCTTTACAGGTATTAAAAAAACACATTCGTGAGATTAAATGGACAATCGAAAATCCAAAAGCATATGTAAACAAATTCAATTCGCAACCGATAAAGGCCATAGTTGAATATGTACGTGATGGTTCTACTTTCAGACTATGTCTGTTACCAGATTACACTTCTGTAACCTTAATGTTGTCAGGAATCAGAGTAAGTAATATTCAGTGGTTATTGTATCATGTTAATAACATTTTTTCCTGTGTTATATTATGAAATTCAATATATTTATAGAATAGAATCACTTCAAAATAATCTTTATTGTATGTACTATAGTAAATTGTTATAACAATATCTGGTCTGTCTGTCTGTTTGAAATCCGGGTAATCTCCGTAACAGCTGAACGGATTTTGATGGGACTTTTTTTGGTAGTTAACTGAAGTTACTCCGGGTAACTTAGAGTACTTTTAATTTTCGAAAATAATTAGGGTTCAGCGTAAAAAAAATTAAAACTCATAAATAATTTCGTAAAATCCGATTCCATGGACAGTTTTACGAGCAAGTGCGGGAATTTATGAGAAATATTTTTACTTTATGGTAGTATTAAAAAAAAAATTAAACTATGTATTATTACTATAGTTAGATAAAGGTTCTATAATATAATAGATAAAATTCATCAACATTGAAACTAAAATGTTTATCAATTCATAATATCTTTGTATAATTTTGTACCAGTGTCCTGCTATTAAACAAGATGGTGATTCAGAGCCGTTTGCAGAAGAAGCCCGTTTTGTGGTAGAGTCAAAATTACTACAAAAGAACGTCGAAGTTATACTGGAATCGGTAAACAACAATAATAACCTTGTGGGTACCGTACTGCACCCTCAAGGAAATATTGCTGAATCACTGCTAAGGCAGGGTTTCGCTAAATGTGTCGATTGGTCACTGACCGCAATGAAATCTGGTAAGTGGTAAAGAAAAAGAGACTAATCAGTTGAAATTAAAAAATACTTTATATCTAATTTAGGCTCTGATAAGGCGCTTAAAAACGTCAAAATACTACCACTCGTTCCGAAAAAACAACCTGTTCATCAAAAAGAACCAGTAAGAAACTCGACCTAGTGTTTTTCTGTTTCTTTTTTGTTTTTACTTTTCAACTAATAGTTACAAAGTTTATTAGTTACAGAGAGGGGTTTCACTGCCAGACATCACCATCGTTCACATAATGATCCACCCTATAATAAAACTTGCTTGACACTATGCCTGAACTTCATCATCATCTCCCTACCCTTTTCCCTTTTTTATTTAGGGTCGGCGCAACATGTCTTCCTCTTCCATTCCTCTCTATTTGTTGTCATCTCCGCATTCACTCCTTTCCTAAGCATATCATCTTTCACACAGTCCATCCATCTTTTCCTTGGTCTTCCTCTTCCCATGTAACCGTCCACATTCATATCCAATACCTTTCTTACAACATTCTCTTTCTCCCTGCGCATCACATCTCCATACCAGGACAAACGACCGCCTCTTAACTTGTCTGTTATTGGCTCCACTTTCAAACTTCCTCTAATATACTCATTCCTAATCCTGTCCATTCTTGTTCCCCCACACGGCACACATCCATCTCAACATTCGCATCTCAGCTGCATGTAATCTTCTTTTGTCCGTCACCTGTATGGGGTAACATTCTGAACTTATTGTCTGATAAATCTGTTAATGTGCTTTGGAAGTTTATTGTAAAACCTAATGCGATTACCTAGAAAAACTCGTTATTAGTTTGCTAAGTCTGAAACGTGGTACTGTTAATTAATGTTTATTCCTCATATTAAAATTACGCTGGTGCGTTTACAAGTTTCAAATTTATCTAAATCTTTGCGTAAGTACGGTAAGTTATCAAGAACATATTAGGAGGGCTAGGTTATGAGTAGCTTGTTTTTGTAAAATGAATAAAGTATTTGCTTGGGCTGTTGTTTCTCACAGCGAAATACCATAAGACATCAAAGATATGAAAGTAATCCATGTAGACTATCAATATCCGTTTACTAACGAATCTTATACAATGCAACTGAAGCGGTACTTAACCTTCCTAATGTTTTCATGTATGCACCCCATTATAACTTAACATCAACTGTAATACCCAAGAACACAGTACTATTAATTAGGCCTACTAAGTTCCCATGTAATTTTTATATTACAATCAACATGTTGCACATAGGGCAAGGCATATTTGACACGTTTTATTTTATTATAGTTCGTTGACAGTTATTTTACCTCTAGCCGTTAAGTTGTCGTTCTGAATATTGTGTTATATTGCCATGTGTATTATTCGCCAAGATTTAATTAAATATACAGTCGGATGCTTGAGCTATCACAGCATAAAGCTACTGGCCACTTTAGTATGTTGGTGGGTCAGATGAACAAGATAACTTAGATCAGTTGTAAGTTTACGGGTATGTTATTTCTAATCACATATCAATCAAAATCCTCTTTTGGATACGTATTTTGTTTGAAGTACTCAGTATTGAGACATAGAATCTGCTACTTCTCCTCCTTTGCGGTGACAAATAATATTATATTTATTTATTTATTACAATAAACCAAGATGACTTTTTCTTTATTTATTACTATATACATATAAATTTAGAAAGTTTAATACACGGACAACACTATTTTACATAGTGGTCATGGCTGCAAATCTTTATTTGATCGTTCTCTTTCAGAGAATGTACGTTTAGGTAGAAAAGTATTTGTAGCATTACTTTGAATTCGTTTAGGCACATTTTATGATTTAAATGTATAAAAAGCAAACATCCAAAACGATTGACAAAATATTTTGACTATGTGACAGCCAGTAATGCCAACGTACCAAAATGAGACTTCAGAGGTAAACTGTAAAGGGACTATAGTATTTATTATAGTAGTAAATTATTGACAGTCATAATAAACAAATCATCATAAAATATTTGAAATTATATATAGAGTATAAAAAACAGTTCAGATTTAATAAAATTAAGTTTATGACGTAGTAGCTAAGAACTTGGTAATGGAAACTTATAATGTAACATAGTATCGTAAACTTCACTCTCATCACGTGTCAATGAAATCATAACATAATATGAAATAATTAAATTATTTTCAGGTGCTTCCACTTATAGGAGTGCTGAACGCATTGCAAAAGAATCTAAACTACGCATATGGGCCAATTACATAAATAAAACTCCAATAATTGCCCCGAAAGATAAAGAGTTCACAGCGACTGTCTTGGAAATTGTCAATGGGGATGCGCTTGTAGTTAAGATGCCCAATAATATTCAGAAGAAAATCTTTTTAGCTAGCATCAGACCCCCGCGTGAAAAGTAAAAATCGCTATATACTTAAATTTTCTCTTATTAGTAAAGATAATTTTCATTTTTACACTTTTTTTTATTTAAACACAGAAATAACACAGAGGATGAAACCAAACAGGGGCCAAGACCAAAAGGCTTTAAGCCGCTATATGATATCCCGTGGATGTTCGAAGCTCGAGAGTTTCTTAGGAAAAAGCTCGTCGGCAAGAAAGTTAACGTAACCATTGACTATATTCAACCTGCTAAAGATAACTTCCCAGAGAAAACATGCTGTTCAGTGCTCATTAGCGGAGTGTAAGTAAATTAATTATTCACTTATAACAAAATGTTATATAATTTTTTTTTTTTCGTATTGCCATTATTAAGTATTTATTTTGTATTTAATTTAACAGGAACGTTGCTGAATCATTAGTCGCGAAAGGGTACGCAACAGTTGTTAGATACAGGAATGATAATGACGATAGGAGCTCGCACTATGATAAGTTATTGGAGGCGGAATTGAAAGCCACGAAGTCTGGTCTCGGCGTTCACGCCAAGAAGGATATCCCCACTCATCGAGTACAGGACACGAGTGGTGATGCGGCAAAGGCTAAAAAATTCTTCCCATTCTTGAAACGTGCCCAGAAGACGGAGGCGATTGTCGAATTCGTCGCGAGCGGGTCGCGGATGCGTCTTTACATCCCTAAAGAGTCGGTCATCGTCACTTTCCTACTCGCTGGTATTAACTGTCCGCGCGGCGCGAGGCCGGCGGCCGGAGGCGGTCCGATCCAGGACGCTGAACCGTTTGGCGAGGAGGCATTGCAATTTAGCAAAGAGAAATGCCTACAACACGACGTTATCATTAGTATTGCCGATATGAATAAAGCTGGTAATTTCATCGGCTGGCTATGGGTCGAGAATGAAAATTTGTCCGTCTCATTAGTCGAGCACGGGCTGGCCTCGACCCACCACACTGCCGAGGCGTCCGAGTATGCCCGAGCTTTCAAAACGGCCGAGGAGAATGCCATTAAGAATAAAATCGGCATATGGAAAACTTACGTCGAAGAGGAGAAGGAAATCGAAGTACAAAAAACCGCTCAGAATAGAACCGTGAAGTACGAGAAAGTGGTCATTACCGTTGTGACGTCAGAAGCGCACTTCTATGTGCAGAAAGTTGACCTCGGCAGTAAACTAGAAGCGTTGATGGAGAAGATACACCAGGAGTTCAAAACCAACGCGCCGTTGCCCGGATCGTACGTGCCGAGCAGGGGGGGTCTGTGCGCGGCGAGATATACCGCGGATAATCAATGGTATCGGGCGAGAATCGAAAAGATCACCGAGGATAAAGTCATCCACGTATTTTACATTGATTATGGGAATCGCGAGGTGAGAATGTCCACCTTTTTTTTCTTTTTTTTTGTATTGATTGTTACATACTTTTGTGTAAATTTATTTGAGGCACACTCCTTTAATAACGCTTGTTTGATTTACAGATGATCGAAGTGACACGGCTAGCCACGTTACCGGCTGGGACTGAGGTTGATCCACCGTTTGCACATGAGTTTGTCTTATGCGGTGTTAAATTCCCAACAGACAATGACGATAGAATGGAAGCGGTGTCGGCTTTCTGCTCTGATACTGTGTCGAAGAAACTGTTCCTGAATGTTGAGACGCGCGGCATTCCGCCATCCGCCACACTCCTCGACCCAACAACCAATGTTGACATAGGAAAGGTACATTTTATATCATATTCACTACGTTGTATCACTTTGATTAGGGAGCGTTCAAGTATTACGTAACAGAATTTTTTGGAGATTTTTACCTAACACTGTAACGGCTTCTTATATGATATTATTATATTATACATAACATATGCAATGGATTTCGGATATAACGACGGTGAAGGTACCACTGTAGTTTCGTTGTTACACACATAGGTAAAAAAAAATAAGAGACCCGTATGTATATATAATTTTTTTCATAATTTTCGCCTTTTCTTTAATTTTAAACACAGTTACCACTCAGGATATCACCATAAATAAAACTTCAAAACATACTCGAACACGCTGTATCCTTACCCCTTGATCTTAGCTTTTAACCGGTCCAGCACCAACCTGGCATTTGTGCCAGCTGTCAATCGTTTCAAATCGTATTTGAGTGATTAATATCGATAAACACAAGGTTACCATATTTGCTTGACCATTTTTGATGTAAAATAAGAAAGTAAAGCTCTATGTTCCATCGACGATTGACGACCACTCCGGTCGCAATATCTGCATGGGATTTCTAGGAATTTGTTATAAATAAATAGTTCAGTAAAAACTGTTGCTACAACCGAACTCTGTTTTACACCCGAAGTCGCTATAGACATGAATCTTGTACTAAAGTATGCTTTAAATTCACGAGACTTGGATTTACGTCGAAATAAACGGTCACTACTAACTACCAAAGTCGAAATAAATGAAATCCATTGTAATATATATATATATATATATATAATGTACGTAGTCTGTGTGTCGGTGAAATGTCAGGGCGAGCAGGTAGCTCATTGCGTAGTTCTGGGTTCCACATTGATGTAATATTCAGATCCAGGCGATTTATAAGTCTAGTCGAGCAGTAATTTGTTATAATGAGACTATGACTATAATACAATTAGTAAATTGGACAGAGCAACTACCCGGGTAGGTTTGTTGGTAGGTCCAATCTCCTCAAGCCTTCACAATTGAATGCCTCGCTCTCGAAATTAGTTCTATTACAACAACCTTCACCCTCGTTGCCCCCCACTCTAATATTTAGATTGCGACACGGTGTCTCATTCTTAATCAAATAAACTACTCATTAATGGCAAGAATTAAATAGGGAGTTTGTAATTATATTCACAAACATTTTAAAATAAATGTAGTGGTAAAAGAATAAATAACACCTTTAAAAACGTGAATTATAAATTTCATTAAAGTATCAAAAATCGCGTAGCCGTTTTGCAGCGGTCGATATCCCGGTAACCATGTAGGTACAACTATCCAGCTGATGTGCGCGAATGGGAGTGGGGTCAACAACCACTGAATACTTGTCCGCACGGGTTTTGATACTTCAATCATATATTTTTAAAGAAGATATTTATTCAAATATAAAAAGTACATTAATTTATATAATACTTTATATTTATATAAATAATTATAACAGAAAACTAATTAAAATTACTTAATTACTACTATTACCTCTATAGATAATGAATGTCGTCCAGCTCGCCGCCAGACGGGAAAGTTCCCAGTAGGCTGGCCATATTGCCATGTTGGATGGCAATGCTAATTCGCTGTGCCAAATTAATTAATTTACTAATTTGCTATTTTTTATTACATTATTTTTCTGCTTTGTACTTATTCACTATCATAATTATAAACTCCCGTTTAATTGTTGTCATTGATTTCAAAATCAACCTGTATATATATATATATATATTTTTTTTTTTTTTGTGTAACAGAATCTAATCAAGGACGGGCTCGTGTTATTAGACCCGATACGGGAGAAGAGACTGTCTGGATTGGTAAGTGAATATAGAGCAGCGCAGGATATAGCAAAGAGCTCGCGCCTGAACTTGTGGCGCCACGGTGATATAACTGAAGATGACGCGGTCGAGTTCGGTTCGCGCCGCTAGCGGGGGCGTTACACCCCGCCCCCGCTACCGCCGGCCCCGCGTCCGCTAATCCCGCCGCCCGCGCTCGACGTGACCGCTTCCCCCTCGCACATCATGCACTGTGCCACGTGCACCGCGCCCCATGCGGAAACAATTTTATACACAGTCATTTACGAATTCCTATGAACGATCATAACCTCAAATATATCTCGTATTGTGTGTGTGTGTGTGCGTGCGCGGTAATACTCATTTATAACATTCAAATAAACGTTGTGGTGAATATATATAATTCGTGTGAACTATTATAATTATTATAGTGAGTGTTGTGGTGTTTAGTGCACAAGCGTTAGCGGAACCGGTTAGAGGGCGTCGATGTAAAATTTTACCCGTATATATCAGGTGTAACAACATTAAAATATGATACTAGTGACACCCTGAGACAGCCTAATATTTCGTATCTATATATACATATATTAGAACATAATAATTAAACTTTAAGAACTCTTTGTTCTTTTTTCTCCTTGTCGTATATATTTGAGTAGCTAATTGAGTAGGTTTTCATTTTGTAATTGCAATAACTTAATTATAGTTGGTAAATATAATATATAAAACATAATGTTGAACATATTTTTAAATTTTACAGTTTTGTATATCAGCTGTAGTAGAGTGTGATTGGTTAAATAAGTATACTTATGTACTATTGTATTTCGTTGTTACTCTAACGGCTATTTATTAATATAAACATCATAATTTACTTGTTTTAAGTAAATAAGTAGTAGGTATGATGATTCTAATATACAAATTTTTCTACAGATATTTTTCATTGTTTTCTATATATCTCTGCACTTAGGATGTAAAAGTTTAATAAATAACATATTGTCACTCCTTGTATGAAGTCTGATTTTTCATTTTGTTTTTTTTTTTATTAATATTTTTCACTTCGTGATGAAATATCCTTTACACATTTAGCGTGTTTTGTACTTACGATTATATATGTATGGAACCTACCTCTCACAGAGTTGTTTATATAATTAGATTTTATAAACATTCGTGAATTAGAAAGTACCATTCGGTGCAAGGATTGTTAGAGGAAAAAAAACTTTTCATAATAAATATTTTGGAAAACTTAAGTTGCTTTTATTTACCTAATAAATAAACTTTTGGTATATTTCAACATTTTTTTTTAAAGGGCATAATCACTTTACTATACTTTTCTAAAAAAAAAGACCTCAATATGGTAGATTGAAATTAAAGTAGTTAATTCACTCGAACATTTTCCCATTGTTGGGAAAAATTCAACCCGAGCCAAAAGACTGACCATTTCAATACTTGAATAATCAACTGTTTTTACTTTTCCTGTACATATTAAAACATTGTTTTGATCATATTCCAGTTTCATTACCTACCTTGTTTCTTTCCACCGCCTGTGGATATATTTATCAGCTAATATGTTAATTTAAACTATTATCATAATGGAATTTTAAGGTTTGCTCCAGAAAAACCTTATGGAACTCATGTACCTTGCGTATAGTCTGCAATTCAACCGAAAGACGTCCACTACTGGACATAGGTCTCGTTCAAAAATCTCCACGACGACCGGTCTTGCACCACCCGCATCCAGTGGCTTCCCGCGATATTCACCAAGTCGTCGGGGGGCCTGGCCTACCCACGCTACGTATTTTGGTGTGTGGTAGCCATTCGAGAACCCGTTGGCCCCATTGGGCATGGGTTCTACGAGCAATGTGCCCATAGGGATGGCGATTCCTTCCAATAAAGATCGATTCACTAAAAAATCGAGATCTAAAAGATTGATCTCTAAAAATTCGATCTATTTTCAATTTGTTTTTTTTTAATGCGTAGCTAGTATTCTCCTATTGGTCAAAATTAGACCACAATCATCGTTTATTGAAATTTTGATGTAAAAACTGTTTTCGAAATAATTTTATTGATAAAGCTCGTCAATAGTATTTAAAAGACAAACAGACTGAGGAGAAAAATAAACTAGACTATTATATCTTTGCATATTTATAGGTATATCCATATCAGACCAAACAAAAGGATTACAATAATAATCAATCTTTTATCATTTTAAAATAATTAGAGTTTTTAATTAATTTAGTGAAATTCTTTCACATGTTTGGGTCATTGTTTCACAATTAAGAATGTATCTTAATTGTAAATTAGTTTGTTTCTCAGAGAGCCAGAAAAAACCCTCGATTTCCTAGGTTCTGAAATCGATTTACTGGAATAATTAATGCTTAATATCGATTCTTTAAAATCGATTTTTTGCTCTTAAAGATCGATTCTTTAATTGATCGATCTCAGGCCGCCATCCCTAATAGAGCCATCTCACAAGATTTTGATTAAGTGTCATCCATGTGTCACCAGTATAAGTTGGCGGGGCACAGCGCCACTGTGCACGTATTCAGTGTTGCCACTATTCAGTTTTACCAACATAATCGGCACTAATATTTCATAAAAATGAATACACAAAAACAGTTTAAATTGGCAAAGTAAGTCGTTATTTATCTATTATAAATCATGGTATAACAAGGGTGGTTATTTTGATCAAATTAATAACGAGTCTTACCGTGTTATTCATTGTATGTAATTATGGAACGCGAAACTTTAAAAACATACAAGCATGATATTAATAAAAATAAAACATATTAATACAAATACAGTTTAATACCATTTATAGTGAAAGTTTGAAATATGTATGATCTGACCAAAATGTTCTTCATCAACTTCTGATGACATATCATCAGATGTTTCACTGTCACTGTCTCGAAGACATATATTGAAGTTACATATATCAATGTCCTTATTTTTCCAATACTCATCTTCTAAACGCTCGACAAGATCGCAATGTGCTTTCTATGTTCCAAGAGGTATAGCTTCAAAAGCGTTTTTAGTAAAAGTTTTATCTGAATCTTTAATTGACCTACGTTTTTTTCTGCGACTTTTCGTTTAACTGATGCCCAAATTAAAACTATAGCATTCAGGTCACAATGATACGGTGGTAATCTGATAACTTTATGTCCATGTTGTTCAAGTAAATCGTCTGCTTCCAAAGTATCAGGTTTTTTGTTTTTTTTTTTTATAATTTCATATAACTCCGCTTTTTTTTCATACATTATAAATATGATAGGTTATTAATAATAATCCATTCTTGGATATCTTTTTTTTAATTGCCATAGTAGGTGCTTTATTTAATTTTACGCAGTGATATAGTGCATTGTGAATAACTATAATTGATGTTGCCGGCAAATTTGGTGTTAACTTTTGTGTAAGCCATTTTTTTTTAAATTTTTTGCATTAATTTCATTGTGATAATCTCCACTTTTCATATTCGATTTAAAAATTAGCAATGCGTTGAGGTAAATTTTTCAACACTTCCTGCATTTACAATAATCCATCGTTGCCTTTGTGTTATTTCTTGTATACTACCTGCTACTTCTGATTGCCAGCACTTATTGACCCCCATATGATGAGTGAATATAGGTTTCATCTAAATAGATGACCGGGCGACGATTTTCACTATCCCTATATTGTTTTAATGTTCTCAAATAGCGAGACCTCCATGTAGTTATGTCATATCGCTCCATTAGTACTTTTCGTTTTGATTGACACTTGCGATATTTGAATCCTAATCTGTAATTTTAAAAATATATAAAAATTAGCACCATATTTATATTACAATGCTTACTTCACAAGGATAAATTTTATGAAAATCTATAAGAATCTGTATTATTATCTAATCTAACAAATATAATAACAATTTTCAAATTTGTTCTAACCAACCATCCCAATATCACCGAACCCATGGAATATATGTAATGGAATTTCTATATGTGAAATATAATTTTAAGATACATGCGCCTTGCATGAAATCTATTTAATTTGATTAGAATAGGCTAATAAAAATACCTTAAAATAATTTTTCTTAAGGTCTCACGGCCACCAGCAAATTGAATGTCATTTTTTAATTCAACCAAAAGCTTTGGTAGTGATGGAATTTTTTTTTACTGTGTAAAATTCTAGAATTTTTCTTCGAAAGAGACATAGGTCAAATTCATTACTTTTAGTCTCCACTCTGCTTCTCTTCTTCCCTGGAGTAACGACTTTTGACGAAGTTGCTTCAGAATGTTTACCTTCTGCAACTATTCTCTGAACAGAACATTCAGAAACGCCTGTAAAAAAAACAAATATTTTATCATTTTCCTACCTTTACGAACAGGTAACGCTTTGGGGACTTCAATTTATTAGGAAAAAATACAAATAGGATGACTTCATATTAGTGATACAGACCGAATGGACTATGAAACAATATTAGTACGTTAAAGTAACTATTTATATAAATATATGATATGGAAAAATAGGTAAAGTTTATTATGATGTCAACAACACTTACTAGTGATTGCCGCTACTCTCGCATTTACGAATTTTAGTGGTAGAACAAGTTCACTTCTTTCACTTTCTAGAGTACAAAATTAATGTCCTTTAATTATTGTATCTTTACAAGTACTTATTTATAACCTTAGGCATGATTATAAATCACTTTTCTACAAAAATATACGGTCGTCAGCTCCCGAGGTGTGAAAGTGACATTGAAAGATTGCTGCTTTAGTTCCTAAAATTACCACCGCCAACTTATACTGGTGGTACTGTAAGTGATAATTTTCGTACCCTTGTATTTGTGTTGGTACATTTTTAATTTATTCAAATTTGTGATTTTAACCGAAGCAGAAAAATGAACCTCGATTTTCTAAGATAAAAGATCGATTTACTGAATAGATCCAATAGTACAGATTTAAAAATATCGATCTTTTGGTCAAAAAGATTGATTCTTTGATTAATCGATCTCCAATTGTCATCCCTATGCCCAGCCCACTGGCAATTACGTTACCTAGCAATTCTTCACACAATGTCGGTTACTTTGGTTCTTCAGCGGATCTCCTCATTCCTGATTCGATCACGTGAAACTCCAAGCATAGCCCTCTCCATTGCCTTTGTGCAACTTTGAGCTTTTTATGCAATACGGTGCTCTAATGCATGCGTTGTCATTGTATTGCGCTGACGGCGGTTACAAGTTTTCCAGTTGGAGTTTAGAGCACGTCTTGGGTTACTGCCGAAGAGGGACCAGGGGTGTTAATGTTATTATGTAATAATGACCACGAGAGGATATTGAGCATAGATAAGAATTAAATGGTATAAAAGCGCATTCTTATCAAGTTTAAGATCGAATCTTGTGACATAATAATATTTCTTAAAGTCAATGTTTTAAAATAACTATATAGGTACTTTACTTCTTAGCCGGTTACTTACTTACTTACTTTAGCAGGTTCTAATATGTGACCTCAAACGGTTTTTCAGAAATTTCAATCCTATTTTTCCTCAGAAGTGTCAATGACCAGGCGGCAAAATTTATGCATTTTTTGGCTAACATCTTAACTTTTACGATTCGATATTAAAATCCACCACACGTATTTCAATTCTTATATGTTTAGCATCTCAAATAGTAGTAGATATCCAAGAGGGGAATCAAGAGTAGTGTGGCAGGATTCCGCGTCAATGGACGCGGGTTCTAGCATATGTATCCAAGTAAAATCTGCCTGAGCTTTCGGTGAAGGACAATATCGTGAGGAAACCATAACATAACTGTAGGACATATTCTAATAATGCTCGGCTGGGTAGCTACCACCCTAAAGTTTGGAAACCTGTCACCAAATACCAATAGGTATGTTCCGGCAGCATCACTTGAGATCCAGTACTTCTAGGCTTCGTGCGTTTACCATCTTGTACCACACCGTCACAGGTGAGATTGTGGTCAAAGCACTGAGCCTATACCGTGTTCAACAAAAAAACAATCTGCGGTCCGCAAACAGTAGAAAAGGGTTTTCCAAGAGTCGAAAGAAAATCTAGTAATGAAATCTAGAAATAAAATAACAGTATTACAAAATATATCTTTTTTATTTCCTAATATCACAATAAAATAGCTTTGTACGTAGGTGTAACTCTATAAGGAGGAGGAAGACAAGACGAACAGCCGTATACCGAAAACATTATTTTAAATTAGTGCTCATTCCATTTGTCTTTTAAACAAATCGATTACAAAAAATATACAAGTTTAGGGATTTTTAGTAATCATAATATAATAAAGAAAAACCCTCTAATTGCGTTTGCTTCAACGATTACACAATATTAAAAAGGTAAAGTTTGTAACATGTTTAATTGAGTTACAGTTTGAGAATAGAAAAACCTGTTAATCGATGTATTTCTATTACAGTTTCATTGAATTGAAAGATTATTTTAATAAAAAATTATAAACACTAAGCTAATTGGACGGTCATAAAAAAAATATTGAACACTAATGTGACTCGACCTAAACATATTACACCCTTAACATTTTGGCATTATTTTAATTATGAAAAAGGCACTAAAATTATAAACCAATGTTACTCCCAGCAACCACCAGACGATACGTTTGAGCATTTATTAATAGTTAAAATATCCGATATCTTTGTACATTTTTTTGTTATAAATTAACACTTATAAAGTATCTTCTTTTTAAAGATTTAGTAAGTTAATTTTTAACTTTGAAGATAATTTTATAACAAGGCCATGCCGATTAATGATAATTAAATTCAGCAGGTGCTAAATAAAGGCAAGGAAAATTAATAATTGACAAGTGATAATAATGCTTTATGTAACAATTTAAAAAAAAGTATTTTCCCATCTTAATATCCGCTGGATAAATATAGAGGTCGCAAGAAAATGTTCACTAACCGTTGCGATCTGTATATCCAGTGCATGTTATGGGAATGCAGGGTTTTATCTCAATACTACTTTCAATACACGATCGACGAACATATAGAAGCTAGATTTAGCACGGTATAATATAATAATCTTGAATGCCTATTCGGATTCGTTGAATTTATTATTTTTTTATAAACGTTGTATTTATAAATACATCGTTCCTCGACCGATATGAACTCCAAAGTTGTTCTCTTTTTTAAATGAAGAAATAAAATAAAATTGAGGGTGGAAGCACTATACAATATTATACATCCATTCAGTTAATGTCCATTCAGTCAGTAAAAAAAAGTCCAAAAATAACTATCATCATAGATATACCCACCCCCGTATAAGCCACCAAAGCAAAATGGTTCACGAATAAAGTTTGATTTTATATTTAAAAATCAAAAACAAATTGACATTATTTATTAATCAGTACATACATCATACGTAATCCTAAACTATCAGCTATTAATACTCGATATGATAAAATGTAATTTACTACCTACACACTAGAAACGGACATCTGGGACTTATAGGTTATAATAATAGGTTATTATATAATAGGTTTATAATAGGTTATTATAAAAAAAAATTACTTAACAACAATATTAATACATGCATATTCCTAACACGCTTTGTATTTGACACATCAAGTGAATACAAAATGGAACATTGAAAGAAGTATTCTTACCTTACAGTTTAAATCTTGTATTTATGAAAAAGAATTCAAACTATGCGTATCAGGTCGTGAGATATGTTATCTTGATAGTTATCGAAGTAAGGGCCTATTTCCATTGGCTGCTGAGGGATTTCTTGTAGGAAGTCTTGTATTGCCGAATAATAGTTATCACTGATCCAAGTATCATTATGGCCACCTCCGTTTATGACAACCAACTTTTTGCATATAGCTGCACACTGCACGTACAGTTCATTTGACATTGATGGTGGGACTAGGATGTCGGATAATCCGCAGATGATCAACGTTGGCGTTTTTAACTGACCAATTTTACTTAGCGACATATACTGGAAAGTTTAAACAAATTTGATCACTATGACAAAATCTATATATATATATATATATATATATATATATATAAGCAAAACAGCGTTCCTTTGAAGCACCATCACCTCAATACGACTAAACATATCGGGATGGGACTACTACCGTTCGACACGGTTATATGCTATTTATTTTTGGGATTCCATCGACCCTTTCTCATTTTTTTTTTTTTTCGATTTAATCTTATGTAAATTTTTTCCGCTAATAAAAACAAAAGATTCTCATTTTTTTTCTTCATTCATTTGTTTTTTTAGTTTAGGTATAATTTTTGTTTCTCTTAAATGTTAAGGGACTTTTATCTTAAAAGACATGCTATTCCCATCGTAGCTAATCTAAATCGATTCACAAATACTTTAAAATACAAAGGGAAAAAAAATTTCAATAAATTATAAACTAAATTTAAAATAACTACACAGCATTCTGGCAGAATCCGATGTTGGATCTGCCAGAATGTTGTGGTATGTACCTACATTCCAGATATTAATACTGCACTTAGTAACATGTGTCATCCTATTGTTATAATTACTGGAACATTCCATTAAGAAATTATCATCAATTCTATCAATTATTTAAAACCTATTTTACGCAGTGAAGAATATATGAAACGAGGGGGAGAGCCGCGGGCACACAACTAAAAAAAAATCAAAATTTATTTATTCAATTTAGGCCCTAAGAAGGCGCTTATGAACGTCTAAAACACTACCACCGGTTCGGAAAACAACCCAGTCGAGAAGAGCGCAGGCGAGAAACTCGATCTGGTTCTTTTTTTTTTTAAATATAATATATATAATTTTTTTTGTCATATAAAAAAACTATACAAATCAGTCTTAATGTTAGCGGGTGCGCAGAGAGATGTGGGTTAATTCCAGACATCACTATCGTTCGCGTAATGATCCACCCTGTAATAACCTTTTGAGATTAAAACTTGCTTGACATAATACTTGAACTTATTGTCAGGTAAATCGGTAATGTTACTTGGGATCTTATTGTAAAACTGAATACTATTACCTATAAAGTTTTTTTAGACTTACTTAACCTAAAGCGTGGGACGGACAACTTGTCTTTACTTCTAATATTAAAATTATGACGATCATTCACTAGATCTAGTTTGTCTAAATTTTTACGAATATGCATTAAGTTATCGAAGATGTGTGTAACTAGTTATATATATATATAAACCTACATACAACAAATGAAAAACTAGCTTTGCCCGCGGCTTCACCATCATATTGGAGGAATTTACTGCAAATGTAACTTAGGCATTGAAGGATGGTTTAGAACCTAAACTTTAGATCAAGTTCTGCAAGAGAACGCATTTGTAATCTCAATTTCTATCGCTTTACTTCAATATTATTCTCATAAATATTTTCATTTAACAATTAAGGTGGGTAAGACTTTCGTGGATGGTGATACGGTGAAAAACTCGCAATAGTTACTCGTTTCGAAGCATTGTGTTTAGAAATCAACAAGCGATTTAGAGCTACCTAGTAATTAGAACAAAGTTCCTTTATCGGGTGCTTTTTCCTAAAAAATGTACACCGTAACTCCACATCATTGCCTGCGAAATAAAACTATCAAGAGAGATATGCGCTTCGAACAACTGGACACCTCGTGGCTCGTTTGGAGTCCAGCCTGTTCCGGCGGGCGGACGTATCGGAACATACCCTCGTCCGAGGAATTGCCCCGTTGCACGCTCAACCGCCGGACCGAAGGAAGAATCAGTCACCACATACCTCGTTATCAACACAAAATACGAGCAGGTTGAGAGAACTACTAAGTACTCGTCAAACATCGGTGCTGGTAACCCTCTATAAAACTAGTTGACACGTTACATTATTAACATTATTTTTTATTTATTTCTATTAAACTTATTCTGAAATAAGAAAGATTACATTTTTATTTTCATATACTTTATAAGTGACTGTAACTATGTACATTAAAAAGTACCATACCTATTTTATAAAAACAAAAAAAGTATATTTGTCTATTTAATTATCTCTAAAACCAATACTACTCTTAGAGATAATTGGAAGCTGTAAATGAAATACAACACAACATAAAGTGTACGATATTATTAATTAACTAGCTGTGTCCGCGACTTCGTTCGCGTGGAATTTAATCGTCTCATCCCGTCTTAATACAACACCTAAAATGCCTACATGATTGTGTGAAAATTGTATATCAAAATATTGTTTGCTTATTTACCATGTCTTAGATATTTATTATTTATATACAATACGTAAATTTTATATTATGTTATTTTGTTTAATTTCAATCAACCCATATTTTTTTTCTTTTCGAATAAGACTAAAACGTATTTCCTTACAAACTCTTATTTCGTACTAAAGTATTATATTGTAGTCTTTGGTCGCCGCGTGTCACTCAAAGTACTATAACTTTTGGACCGATTTTAATGAAATAAGTTTTGATGCTACCCCGGAATGTGCTTTATAATTATCTTTTTGAATTTTTAAGAGATACCTAGTACTTTTTAATTGACCACTACCTCATGCACATATTTCAGCAGATATTCTCGGGTGTTTCGACCCTCTAGCAAGGAGGCGAAATTATCCATGGTGAACATTTAACCGTACCATGCACTGAAGAGTATGTCTAGAGGAGCCCAGCCATTATATGAATATTATAGTAGTTTTCTAGCAGTGTGTGTTGCCAGTTATGACTTATGGTACTGAGACGTGGTCGCTTAGAATGGGACTAATTAGAAAGCTCAAAAATACCCAAAGGGTAATGGAAGGGCTATGCTCGGAGTTTCACAAAGTAAGGGTCAATACCCGAAGAATTGCCAAACTTAAGTAGCAATAGGCTGGACACATTGCTCGTAGAACCGATGGCCGATGAGGCCAACGGATTCTCGAATGCTTGCTGTTTATTGGAAAATGCAGCGTGGAGTGGTCCCCCTACATGGTGGACCGACGACCTGATGAAGATCGCGGGTATCAGCTAGATACAGATGGCACAAGACCTGTCGCTGTGGAGATCTTTAAGAATCAAAAGAAGAGTGGAACAAAGGTATTATGTATCAAACCTGTGTACATATTACAAATACGTGAAATACAGTAGTACAGGACATAATAAGCACATAAAATGTATGATCAATATTTGATTAACACCAGTATTTTACGAAAAACTTAGCAACAGCAACTGAAGGCAACCCTTAGAGTCAGAAAAGTTGATGGATTTGGTTAAGTTATGGGATAACACGAATTGTACAGCTTCTTGGGAGACCCAGAGCTTCTCAAGTGAAAACAGAAGTAAAGGATTTTATTTATTAGTATAGATATATCAATATATGGTATGTATCGTAAATAGCAAAATGTGTTTAGCAATTTCCCAAAAAATCAGCTTTTTAGAGTTACGTCAGTTAAGTTACTGTTGTTAAGCGTGCGATTTGTAGAAGTTGTAAGGTAATTTTCATATGAAAACGAAATAAAGTTGGGAAAATAATTAAATTGATTAAATTTTATTTATATTATTTTACTTTCTCATCCAATAATGAAATAATAACCCCTGATGCGACTAATTATACATAGATGCGTCGCTCGGGGTGCCAAGGCTTTTAAAGACGTTGCGGTCGTGTTATGGCCGCACCGAGCGCGATAATAGTTAAATTGCTTCCCGACATCATAAGTTGCATCTGACTTGTCGTTTTAAAATATAAATGTAAATACATTTACAAGTACATTTCACCCACGCACCTACTATAGGGCGCCAGGATGTTGGTTACACACGGACGCTACAAGGACTAGAGCCCCCTCTGCACATTCTCATCTGATGTTAAGTAATGATGTGCCTCAAGATGTTAAATATGCTAACCCTAGAGGTACTGGTTCTTAAGTGATGTTGCCATTACATACCTATTTGTGTTTGGAAATAGGTTTTTAAAATATGAGCTACTCAAGCGGGCATTAGAAAAATACCGAAATCAAAGGCAGCTTTTAGAGTTGTATAAGTGGGCTCGAACCCGGGTCCTTTGCACGGAATCTCACCCCAGTACTAACAGCGCCATCATCGCTTCAAATATATTAAATTTCAATTTAAGATACAAAATTGTACATGTTTACATTCGGTTTCGGTCAAAACCCAGACCGAAAGTTCTTTTTCCGTTCCCACTGATAATTGTATTTCGGTCAGACACCACATGTAGATAAAGTTGTGAGCCCCTGTTAGTTAATAATAAAATAAAACTCAAGAAAGTGAACCTTTTTTAAATATCAAGGATCAAAAAAGATTACAGAATTACCTTATTTTTATAGCAGAAATTTGGTAAGGACTTCAACCAGCTCCATTTGATTATGATTCGAGCCATTTCAGGTATGCTCGTAAAAGTATTTTCCACGATCAGTGCCCAGATTTTAATCTTGTGCTCGACTTTGGAAACTAAATCATCAATAGCCACTGCTCCGCCTGGAATTATTAAATTAACATGAATTCATTTTTTTTTTTTTTTTTGTTTCATCATTTGATCTTTTTTATACTCAATGAATATTGTCAAATATAACAATAACAACAAAATTAAAAAATATTTCAGAACTAAAAAAAAAAAAGTTTACGAATTGTAGTGTATTGTGTACAAAATTAACTTACCTAATGATCTGCCAAAAATTATAATTTTACTAGTATCAATATCATTTCGATGCATGATGTAATCAAAGGATGCCTCGGCATCGTGATAAAAACCTTGTTCCGATGGTATTCCTTCCGACAAACCATACCCTCTATATTCCACAAGCAAAATATTTATGTTTAAGTTTTCATAGAATCCCAAAACGTTTAATAACCTGAAATTTAAAACTTATTGTAATCTCACTATTTAAAAATAAAAAGACATATGTATATAATTTAGTAATACCTTAATTAATATGTAATTCATTTGGTTAATTGTAAGAATAATATGTATGCAAATATCAAAATCTAAAAAAGCCTAGTTAACAACGCTTAGTTATGCTTTAATTGTGAAGATAGATATAATTCAATTTTCTATTTATTTATTACCTTAAGAATTATGTTATAAGAATATATATTTTAAAAAACAAAGTGTACTATTTTTCATTTATCATTATTTCTTTAAATGATCTATAGACAATAATAGCATATAAGAATTAATATTAAATCAAGGTAATTGAAGTGAAAACTTGGTGAGGGATTTCGGGTTGGGGATAAATATAGATTCGTATTACCAATGGTATGAAATCAGCCATCAACATGCTACAATATGTCAAGTATAAAACGGCATTTAAGTGCTTGCGCTCAGAGATAAATCATATAATTTATAATTATACTCCGGAGCGCCAATAGATATAAAAACCAGACAAATGTTGTATGCTAAATGTTAGTTAATGTTATGAATTTCAATTAAGAAATTATGAAATTTAAACATTGAAAAATCAGTTTTTCCAAGTTTTCAATTCACTTCTGTCTGCAGTCCCCATGGCTGTCTAGTTTTCTTAAGGTTGATAGGTTTTCGGAGTTTTTGTTTTGATATTTTGGTAATATTGAAGTAAGGATCAGAGAACCATCAACTGTTGAAAACCTGCGACTAAATGCGACTTTTAGAAATAAATGGATAATATATAAATGACTTTGTTCCTTTCTTTTTTTACAAATTATAAGCTTAGTGCTTTGACCACAATCACACCTGATGTTAAGTGAGAATGTGGTCAAGGATGGTAAACACACTAAGCCTAGAGGTACTGGTTGGCAAGTGATGCTGCCGGAACACACTTATTGGTATTTGATGACAAGTTTTTAAACATGAGGGTGGTAGCTACCCAGGCGGATATTATTAGAAAATGTCGTACCACCATGCCAAGGTTCCCTCACAATGTTTTCCTTCACCAAAATCTCAGACTGATTTTAGATTGACATAGGTGAGTTCAAACCCGTGTCCATTGACACAGAATCCGACCGAACTATCCACTCAGCCATCATCGCCATAAAAATTATGAGTATGTGGTATGATATTGGTGGTAATAGTACATGGATTATAAATACTTAAATCTTATAAATTTAGTTCAGACAAATTTAGAAATTCACTGGCCTATAATATTGCAATATAAAGAATATATAGCAATTTTATTATTTTTTATACAACAAGTTTCACAATATTAAAAATATTGATTGAAACAATGTGTGTCTTAGTGGAGGTTCAGTCTATAAAATAATTAAAACTCTGATTTATTTTTTAAATTGTTATTAATTTATTTTCATTTGTTTTTTTATAAATGAAACCCAGATAACTACAGGTAGGAAACCATCTACAAATAGCATGTTATTTCAACCTCAAAATGATTTAGAAAAAAGACTCAAGTCACTAACCTCTGGCCAATATTGCCTGCATTCCCATGGAAAAATATCAATGTGGGTAAATGATTACTATTCATTAACTGTTTAATAAAAAACATATGAATTTTTACTCCATCTTTGGTGTTTATTTTTATACTTTCAAATGGCATATTATATTTGCTAGGGTGTATGATTTTAAATCTTGAATCTGTTGGATCATTCGGATAATACAGAAATATATCTTGAGCAGTATACAATAGACCTGTAATAAGAATTTTAATATTAAAAAAAGCACTTTTAAACACTATATGAATATTGTAATATACTAAAAGTTGTGCTAAAAGCCATTGCGAGGTATTCCATTCATTACCTGACATGCTGTATAAATATTATAAGGAATTAAGGAGCTTAACATGTTTCTTACTATATTAAATATAGATTTATTAAGGTAACCAGTTATTATTAATTAAAAAAACAACAAATTATATGGATATATTAATGAATTTGTCATCCTGAGCATAGAAATGATAAATTTAAATTTTATTTTGTACATAAATACTTTTAAAGAAATAGTATGTTGTTATGTATGCTTTTTAAATCGACGCGTAATTGATTAACATCCTTACAGTATTATTTAGAGTTATTTTCACACAAAGTAGTATATTGGTTTAAAAAAAAATACTATTACTTTCAGCAAAAAATATAATTTTGATCATGCTCATTTTAATAAAAACGGTTAGTGATGTAAAGTTACTGGTTAGTATATAATTAAGTATTACAAATTTACTAACTTAAATGTATAATGTACATAAATAAAATAAAAAAAAGGAAAAAATATCTGAATACCCACCTAATAACCAGAATACAAAAACTATAAACCCTATGAAATATCCATAAAACCAAAATGCCAGCAGTATAAATAATAATGGTATGCTAGACAAAAGCCATAAATTGTGAAAAACTATTTGAAACAATTTGCACATTTTTCAAGATATATAAAGTCCACGTGATTATGAATACGACGGATGATAAATCTGTATAAAAAAACTATTATAAAACACCTTAGAATGGATTTTTAAATAAAATATGTAAGTTTGTATTACTAGTTTATATCTCATTCAATAAACGCTCGTTTCAATACACACACCAAAGAGATTTTTTTTTTATTGCATTCTTCTTCTTCTTTTTTTTTAACTTGGCAACTCAGTCCTCTTTAGAGTCTATTACTGCCATTTTCAAGTAGTGAGTGTATGTAATTTTGGGCAGATGGCGGGAATAAGCGGGTAAATGTTGAAGTGGCAATATATAAATATACATAAAATGTGAAATTTACAATGATAATTTATGATAATTAAGGAATTTAACTAATGATTTAACATAAATTTTATTATTAAGAGATAGTATAGATGACAAGTCACAAGGAAGAATAGCCTTATAATTACATAAAATATCATACAGTGATAAAGAATTATATAGAGAACAGTTAAAAAGAATATGCATGATGTTACCCTCTTCCAGACCACACTCACAGATAGATCTATCTCTAATTCTTAATTTGTTCAGGTGGACTGGCGAAGAGCAGTGGCCAAGCCGTAACCTCGAAATAATAGTTGTAATTTTCTTGCTTAATCTCCATTTGGAGAACCACGGTTTTAGAGAAATTTTAGGTTGATGTCTTTTATAAAATTGACTTTTATTAGACTGATTCCAGTCTAAATTCCATTTTTCCACCAAGTCTTGACGAGGTAGAAAAGAAACTAAATCCTGACTATATAAAGAATTATCAGTAGCACCTTGAAAAGCAGCCAGTTTTGCCAATTCATCAGCATTTACATTACCCTGGATACCTGCATGCCCAGGTATCCATATCAAGGAAACTTGTAAACCTAGTTGAGAACAAAATAATAGTTTATTTTTAATTTCAAGAGAGATCGGAGACCAATTCGATTTTTTTAAAAGGATTATGCAGAAGAGATTGTAGACAACTTAAGGAATCCGTGAATATTACAGCTCTTGCTATTTTTTCCTCTACAATATAGCTGATACATTTCAAAATAGCCAAACATTCCCCCGAAAAGTTAGATATTCGAGAAGAATATTTAAAAAGTTTAAAATATCCAGAAGAAATTCGATAAAAAGCTGCCCCCACTCCTCGACACTTATTATTTTTAAAACCAGAAACATTACCATAAAAATCTGAATAGCTTTCCATAATAGATTCAACTGATTTGGAGGCATCAGTAAAAAAGACTTCCGCATTAGGAGCGTTTTTTTCCATAAAATTCCAAAGTTTAGAATCCGGATTTGAAACACCTTTTGTTATACTTATTGATAAACGTACATCAGGTTGGAAAATAAGAACATTATAATCAAAAAAGAAAAGAGGATTACATGGAAAATGTTTAATGACGCAATCATGCTCATTAATATTCCTGAGACTATGGATTAAATACGGGAGAGGCCTTCGATGCCAGTAATTATTACTCTTTATAATCAGGCTGTCAAGATAATTTAACTTTTGATGAAGAGGATGGTGCAGAAATTGTAAAGATTTATAAAAATATCGATCTGATAAAAAACTGTCTTCTAATGTGAAGGGGTGCATCCGCGCATTCTATTTGCAGTGCATTAATAGGAGTACTTTTCATAGCTCCAATGATAATACGAAGGCTCTTAGATTGAATAAGGTTGAATTTATGCATTACAGATTTATTAACAGGGCAAAGTGTGAAAGAGCCATAATCTAAAAGACTTCTTATCATTGCATTATAAATTAATTTTAATGTAAAAGGATGAGCACCCCACCAAACCCCAGAAAGTGCTCTCATAATGTTAACGTTTCTTTCACACTTACCAACTATATAATTAACATGCGGAACACCAGTACATTTGCTATCAAATATTCTACCTAGGAAAGTAATTTCGTTGCATAAAGGTAACGGCGACTGATTCAAAGACACAATAATATTAGGATTTGATTTTTTACGAGAAAAAAAACAACTATTTTACTTTTAGAAACAGAAAATGAAAGATAATGATCAGACATCCATTGCGATAATCTATCCAATGACTGTTCCACAATTATTGCAGCCTGTCCTATTGATCTGTTAGAGGAATATATTAATAAATCATCAGCATACTGAAGAACCGAACACTGAGGTAAAACTACAGAATCTAAATCACTTGTGTACACATCGTACAAAATAGGACTGAGTACAGATCCCTGCGGGACACCATTCCATAGTACTCTACTGTGATTATTCACTCCTAGAGCCCTTAAGACTATGGTTCTACCTGTAAAAAGATTAAAAATGAAATCTATAAACTTTAAAGGAACCTTAAGGATCTGCAGTTTGTATTTTAATAATCTCAAGTCAACCTTGTCATAAGCAGCTTCAACATCAAGAAATGCAGCTACCAGAGTTTCATCTCTAGTCAACGCAATTTGAATATCTGTCGATAAAATTGAATGACTATCAGAAACACTGCGTCCTTTCCTAAATCCAAACTGAGACACACTTAAAAGATTATGATGCTCTCTAAAAACCATTCTAACCTATTTTTAATTAGATGTTCTGCCAATTTAGAAAGAACGGATGACAACGCCACAGGCCTAAAGGAAAAAGGAATTAGGGTCTAAAGGGTCTTTATTAGGTTTTAAAATAGGAATTACAATTTGTTGTTTCCAAGATTCTGGAATGCGACCAGTTTCAACAATAATATTTATTAAATTTAAAACAAATGATAATGTATCAGGTTTTGCATTAACAACAAATGCATACGGAATGCCATCAATCCCAGGTGAAGAATCAGAAACACGGTTCAAGACTAGTTTTAATTCCTTTATTGAAAAAGGAGCCTCTAAGGACTCAAAATCGCTATTAATATCAGAAATGTAATTGTAAGGCATTTGATCAAAATTAGGAACATAACTTGGGGCCAGTTTATTCAAAAAGGGTTCAACCCACTCAAGCGAGAAGGAAGTACAATTATTACTTTTTGTGGACGACCTAAAACGACGAATGTTTCTCCATACTACAGATGGAGAAGTTTCAGGGGACAGTGACAAACAAAAACGAAGCCAACCATCGCGTTTTTTCTTTTTTAGAAGTCTTTTAGTTGCTGCTAAGTATTTTTGTATTGAAGAAAAGAATTTAAATCTAACACCAAGTTACAATTTTTTTCAGATATATTACGTCTATGAATCGCCTGAGTACATTCCTTGTCCCACCAAGGTGGAGACATAATATTACTCCTAGCAACAGTTTTACAAGAAAAAAATTCATCAGCTGTTAACGTCAAGCTAACAATTAGGTTATTGTATGATTGTTCTATATTGTATATAGAAACTTCAGGTTGTGATGTAATTTTATCATCCAGAACAGAACCATATAACTCCCAGTTACAATTTGTTAGTTTATACTTCAGTAACGGAGGTAGTGGCGTTAAGCAAGAATCTGAGATAGACTTCGAAATAATTATTGGAAAGTGATCACTACCGTATGATAATTCAAGGCACTTCCAAGCCTTCTTCCAACAAGCCAACTCAAGCCAACTTCCAAACAAGAAGAGATGGATGATGAACAAAGAGAAACATCTAAAAAACTTTTAGATTGCCCCGGAATACCTCGACGAGTCACCGAGCCATCATTTAAGACACATAAATTCAAATCATCTAATAAACTAGCTAGTTCAATTCCTAACCTATCATCATTTGGAGCACCCCACAGGGAGTGATGCGCATTAAAGTCACCTAAAATAATAACCGGAGGAGGAATAGAATCAATAATCAACTTAAGTACAGGAACAACTGAAACATCTTTATGTGGAATATAAATAGAAAGAAATGAAACATTTTCAATCCTAGCTGCCACTGCATTTAATTTTCCTTTATTAAAATAGGGGGCAGTGATAAAGATTTGAATAAAATATTATTTCTAATAAGAAGAGCAGATCCTCCGAAACCATCATCTCTATCATCTCTCAGACTTAAATAACCTGGTACTTTAAATAAAGTACCTGGTTTCAACCAAGTCTCACATAGAGCTAAAATGGGTGTTTTATATCTATTAATCAAATAATATAAATCACTTCGTTTTGATAATATGCTCCTACAATTCCACTGAAGAATGTAGTCCATGTTTAAATGAATTAAATAGTGTAACTGATATGTTTTGAATCAAGGTGATAGCCACGTGGTCCGGTAAACAAGAATTGGAAATAATATTCATCAAGGAAAGAATCAAGGCATTTATATCTACATTTTCATCATTGAAATCCTTATTATTATTTAAGGCACAACCATTACTTGAAAGAGGAATATCATAATTTTTAATTAAATCTTTGTGTTCTTTAATATCATACCCCTTGGATAAAGGAGCATGTGTTTTTGGTTTCAATAAAATAGTTTTTTTATATGAGAGAGTATTTCTTTTTGAATTATCTAATGGAGTGTTCATTAATGGTTTTTCCTTATTAGGAGTGGATGTTAAAACCTCAACAAATGATTTTTTGGTAGATAAGAATTTTTTCTCAGCCTCTTGGTAGGAAACTGAATGATTGGACATATAGTGTTTTATGTTTTTTTGTCGCACAAACTCTGAACAACATTTATCTGTAGCCTTGTGATGTCCAGAACAATTAATACAGTTATATTCCCCATCGAAATCACATGATGAACCATCATGATTATCACCACATTTATAACACCGAGATAAACTTCTGCATTGTACACGTGTGTGACCAAAGCGACAACAATTGAAACATTGAACTACAGGATAGATATATTGTTCAACAGGAAGAGAAAAAGTAACAACAAAATACCCGAGAAGGCATAGCTTGACCATCAAAGGTTAGCACCACTGTCTGTGTAGGGATCCAAGTAGAACCCTCAGGGCTACTGACCTTCCTACTGAGCCTACGGGAACGTTACTTGTTACTTGTTACTTGTTGGTGGGCTCCTGTTTCCGCACTTAGACACATTGGCGGTCCATTGTGCGTGCAGGATCAGCCAGCTACTCGAGCCAGCCCAGCTCCTTCCAGAAGCGCAGAAGCCTCCTGGGGCGATCGCAGGCTTCCTGGAGCGACCTCATTTGCTTGAGGGTTTTTGCCCGTTGGTTGACTACTCCCGTGCATTCCAGGATCACGTGGGCAGCAGTCTCTTCTTTTTCCAGACATCCCCTACACATGGGGCTATCTGTCAGACCTATGGTGAATAAATGTTTATTAAGTGAGCAATGTCCCGTCATTACACCCACCACTAGACGAAGATCAGTGCGAGATAAGCTGAGCAGTCTCCGGGCCAAGCTCCGTGATATTACCGGAACAGCTTGTTTAGACTGTCTACAGCCAGGAGTGTTAGCCCATCTCTCACTGTGAGTGCTGTGGGTGTATTGACGCAACCATGATCTAAAAGTACTGTAAGCAAGAGGAAGATAAGGCACAGGGCCTGCCACTGTTGTTGTCGATCCTCTTCTTGCCAGTTCATCTGCTGCGTCGTTACCCATTGATTCGCTGTGACCCTTTATCCATTGTAGGATGACCCTGTTGACTGCCGCTATGCGTTGCAGTGCAAGGTGACATTCGTATATGAGGCCTGAGGTAATGGAAATATTCTCAAGCGCTTGGAGTACGGCCTTACTATCAGAGAGAATTCGGATGCCAAAGTCCCTTATCTCCCTTTTGAAGACTGCGTTTGCTGCTTGGATGATGGCGACACATTCACATTGGAATATGGTACTGTGCTCACCCAACCCTGTAGATAGCTTGATATTGAGATCATGCGAGAATACTCCCGCACCTGTTCCAGATTTCATCTTGGATCCATCCGTGTAGATGTGATGTTCAAGGGTAATCTGTTCATCTTTTATATCTTCCCTAAGCCCTACGGGAACGTATTATTGACCCAAAGCCAACCGGAATTCTCAAATTACTTACAATGTCATTATGAGACCACTCTATAGGAATCTCCCGAACGATTCCTAACTTGCATATCTTATATGTTGGAATAAAAGTTTTATAATTATTGCTAACTAATAAAGAGTTGTTCAAAAACAAATTGGCAGCCAAAGCCGACTTAAATGTTACCATCACACGATTTCTACCAATTTTTTTTTTGATGCCATCTTCTAGTATATTCTTCATATTGTTTTTTTGTAGAAAATAGCCAAATTTAAGAGGATGCAGAGTTGTCCCAGCTTTTGGATCCTCTGATACCAATTCCACTGACACAACATATGGACCAGGATCTGTGTCTTTATATAGTTGTCTAGTTGAAAAATAGCCATCTGAACCTGTATTAAGGATTTTATCAGAATTAAAATCATTTTCCACCTCAGAAGCCTTAGTGGATAAAGGAAGACTGGTTCGAGAAATCTTATTATTAGCTAACGCCCACTTATCAACGCGAATAGGTTTTTCTTTCATTGGTTTAAATGACTGTGTTAGTTTACGTCTTATTTTTTTCATACCATCGCTACTGGAATCTAAGTCCAGCGTGTTAGAATCAGTAGAAATATATTTATCTGCATCTAAAAGCGTTAGTAAAGGATGCTTCTCAGGAGGGGGGTCAGGCTCAGGTTCTATATCCATGTTTTAAAAAACGGAACAACAAAAAAAAAAAAAAAACAAAACTTACCACTGTATATTATAAAAAATACACAAATTAAATAAACTATGTACAATTATGAATAAAAAGTTTTGATAGTAAGAAGAAGAAAGGAGAGAATAAACTAAAACATTGAATATATTACGCCACAAATTATTAACACCAAAAAAAAATCGTCCGCCCAATACGAAGTTTCCCGCCGAAAAAAAAAAAAGAAAAAAAAAAAAAAACAAAAAAAAACTTTTATTGCATTAGAACAATACTCTGTGGTTCCATTTCTTTCTTTTTAAGGAAAAGGCAAAGGTACTAGTAGACCATGCAGCCAAGTCAGACGTTAGGAAACATTAGGAACAATATCATTAAATATCGTTTTTTTTTTTAACCTAGCTTTTGCTGTTGCAAAGTAGCCTTTAAAGCTTCACCGTAACTTTGGGGGCGAGTGCTGAAGGCACTCGCAGCAAAAGATAACTAGCACAAGGGTTCGAACCTCTGCTTGGCCGCTACCTATATCATAAAATTCCCACGGAACTTGAATCTATGTAAACCCTACATTTTTTATTTCTTAATAGTAATAAAAAAGGGTTCCTTACAGGGCCTATGTACCTGCGTGTTATGTGCAGGAGTGTGTATGCAGTGTTGTGCGTGTAATGATTGTTGCATGGGCAGTCTCACTGTATCGTGCTGGTAGTGGCGTCAAAAGTCTTCCTAGTTGGGGAACGGAGCACGTCTTGAGCCGCCACCGAAGGGGGACCCGGAGAGAGTGCTGGAGCAAAAATAGCCGCCTGTCACTGTCGCCGCCTGTCGATTAAGACATTATGCGGTCTCCGCCTTCTTGTGGGCGGCGTGGCGGTCTGGCGAGTACAAGACGGCGCGGATTCGGGTGTGTTTCTGCGCGTTCAAAGAAAGCACGAAAGTGGGTTTTAAGGACGGACCTAATGGTGGACAGGTTCAGATCTCTGTGTAAATCCACATTTCACTGGAACCATTTGGCGCCTGCAGCTTTCCTTACAAAGCGTTTCTTAATCCATTGTAAGGCGTGCATCTGGGATATTCTAATATGACCAAAGGTGGGTGCACAGTATGTGATAATGCGTCTGAGCACCATCTTGTATAGGGTAATTTTATGGCGGAGGGCCATTTTGATCTTGTTGTTGTAGAGACGGCCTAGCACCATGGCGAACTGGCGCTTGACTTTCTAACTTGACTTTCTATGAGACGGTTCATAAGGAGCCGTTCATAGAGTTTTCCTACGTGTTGAGGAGGCTAATAGGACGGTAACTATCGGGTAGCCTGGCATCTTTGACAGATTTATGTATTCCTATGACTATTGCTGCTTTCCAGGCGGCTGAAAAGTGGAAGTTCTTTATGGCCGCATTGAAGATGCAGACTAGCAACGCTATCAGAGGCGCAGGAAGAAACTTGATAACTTCGTTCCTGATTCCGTCAGGACCGGGGCTTTCTGGGCTTAAGGCCCTTAATCGCAATCACCACCTCGTCACAGGTGACAGATGAGAGGGGAACAACCGGAGTAAGAGCAAACTAAGTCCTGCACAGAGGATTCGACAACAGAGATGTGGGTGACATCAATGTTGTCGGCTACTGGGTTGCATTGCTGTGCGAGGTTATAGACTAAGCTCTCGGCTTTTTCGATATCGTCAAATGCGGGTAGAAGACTTTGCGTATTTCTGTCCAAACGGGGCATACTAAAGATGGTACGGTCCATCTACATGGATCGTGCGAGCTTCCAGTACGTAGAGTGGGAAGGTTTCAGCTCCCCTAGGAGGCTGTCCCGCCTATCATTACGGATCTGATCGATGCGGTCTTGCATCGTTCTACGCAAGAAACGCAAGTGCGCACGATTCTCCTCAGTCGGATACGTGTCATGTGCGCGGGTCGCGGGGTGCTTTTGATTGACCAGGGCTCTCACGTCATCGCGCAGTACGAAGCGGCGATCGTTCGCCGCTTGCGCCTCTTCTGAGGTCTCCTCGATGCCGGTCTTGAGATGCTCAACCAAAGCATCGATAAAATAACAATATGGCGGCCTTTTATTATAACCGCAACGAAAATGATTGGGACATTTTAGAATTCACACTCCATGTCAATATTGTCACTTCACTACAATAAATAAAAAACCCAATTTCAAATATTTCAGGATATTTAAGAATAGTCCAAGGTATTTAACAAAAAAAATGCCGGCTCCGGCTGACTTGTCTGAGGCGTAAGTAAAAATTGCAATAGGTGCCGTATGTGACGGATGAGCAAGTAAAGCTGCGTTTTAATAGCATTTTTACATGCTTTGAATGCACGTGTTGCTTTGTCATTCCATTCTATTTTAGTTTTACTCTTCTTCTTTTTCACGGAGTGTAGATAAGCGTTGAGCCGTGTTTGTATTGTAGAGGCGTCAGGAATGTGAACTCAATAAAAATTTTGCATTCCAATATTGCTCGGTTTCGTGTACTGAATGATTACTATGACTTTTTCGGTAGAGGGTTGGATGCCATCCTTAGACACAGTATAGCCTAGGAATTTCACTTCTGGTTGACCCAAAATACATTTGGCACGATTAATATTAATGCCATTGCCTTCTAGACGTTTCAGGACGGTGCGAAAATGTTCCTGATTCAGAGTTTCAGACGATGACGTGATCATGACGTCATCGAAGACCGGAAAAGCAAAACTCGAAGCCACGTAAAACTTTATGAATGAACCATTGGAATGTCTGACCGCCGTTTTTCATCCCAGGTACCATACGTGGAAATTCGAAAAGTCTCATTGGTGTTATGATCGCTGTTTTCGGAATGTCTTTTCCCCAGGTACGTTGAGAGTAAGCTCTGTTGAGATTTATAACGCTAAATATTGTTTTAATGGCGATTTGATAGGTGAAATCTTTGACCCCGAGATATAAGATAACAGTAGGAAATTGTACAGACGTTGAGTCTTCTGTAATCCCCACATATGCGTATACTTCCGTCTTTCATTGAAACAATGTGAAGTGGAGATGCCCAAGGGCTTTTACTCGGTTAACAGATACCCTGTTCGAGCATGTGTTTGAACTCCTTTTTCACAGCGTCGTAGCGATGTGGTATGATTGGTTGAGCGCGACAGTGTACCGGCGATCCGGTAATCTCGATGAAATGTTCACCTTTCGGCTCAATAGATTTCGATGTTGCAGTGAGACGAGTCATTCCAGGACATTCGGCTAGTATCTCGTGATACTTTTGGTTATCGTCGATAACCATCGATTGTAGGTGCGTTGCACAGGTGAACAGTCAATATCGATGAAAGACGAGTTATACCATCGATTAATTTTAGATTCGGTAAAAAATTGTGATGCTTGAAAAAATCAGCCACAATAATCGGTTTGCTGACTTCGGCAACAACAAAAGCCCATTAGAAAGATCGATGTAAGTTATGATCAAGTGTAATAGTTTTTTCACCGTAAGTGTAGTTCAACGTCGTTTCAACGTCGAATAGGCGGTAGGAATTTTCTTCTACGCTGGGTGCCACCTCTGCCAACGTATGCTTTAGTTTTCCGACATCTGGTAATTTTGTTCTTTATATGTGCACGCTAGTACATCAGCGTGCTTGTGCCCCGTAGCGACGGTGGTAATAACAATATAACGATGTAGGTGTATTGTTTCTTGATATTTTATCGCTGTAATTATGTCGATGTGTTGATCGTCCGCATTCATATATATATGTTGTGTGTAATTTAATATATTATGTTAGTTCTGTGACTTAATAGCGGAGAATTCTATCATAAACTTGCTGATTTCTTCAATCAAAAATTGTGTCTGAGGATTTTGTTGTGATGGAGGTGCTGTAGACATGGCAGCTACATCAGGCGATTCGGTAATTATCGCCGGTGATCTCAATTGCGGGCATACGTTCTGGAACAGCCAACGCGTTCTTCCCGATGGGAGGGAGCTCATACGTTTAGTACAGGTGCTCGATTTCGAAGTCATCCCATCCACTTCAGAGCGAATTTTCGCCAGTCAGTTCTAGACTTTGCACTGATGAAAAGAAACTCGCTTCCTGTGCGTCTTGTACAAGTGGTACACGAACTTGACTCTGACCACCGCCCAGTCGTTTTACAAAATGGCCATTACTTAAAGGACCATCCGTTCACCCCCTCTCTCGCTAGGATTCCTGATATACTGGATACGTCTGGGGACGTGGACCACGCGATCGATGCTTTGGTTGAGCATCTCAAGACCGGCATCGAAGAGACCCTGAAAGAGGTACAAGCGACGAACGATAGCCGCTTTGTACTCCTCGATGACGTGAGAGCCCTGCTCAACCAAAAGCACGCTCCGACCCGCGCCCACGACATGAATCCGACTGAGGAGAATCGTGCGCGCTTATGTTCCTTACGTAGAGCGGTGAAAGACCGCATCGATCAGATCCGTAACGATAGGCGAGACAGTCTCCTAGTGGAGCTGAAACCTTCCCACCTCGCGTACTGGAAGCTTGCACAATCCATGATTTGACGATATATAAAATCAGAGCTGAGCTTTACCTTATAACAATTTTAAAGGCAATTTTTACACATTCAGTACCTGTTATCTGCCAAAGCCACCACTACTCAAGTTTCAGTCTCGGATCGTTCTTACTTGTTTGTGTTGGGGATTTACATAGGAGAAACATTCAGCCTGGATAAAATAATGAAGTCTGGCTGTCGTAGGCTCTTGGGCTGTAACGTAAAACTCAGTAAACTAGAGGGGGTACCTACCCTGTACGTATTTTATTCAGTATTCAGTAAAGGCGAAAAGGAATGGGTTTCACCCTAACAGCTTTTTGTTTTCATGTTTTTGGAACGGACAAAATTACTCTAATACATTCAGACTTTAAATTTAGGTATAATGAATGTAGTAGGGTTTTTAACATTTATTCCCTTGTAAAATATTACATCTTTTGTACTTTAATTATTTTTGTATTTGATATATGTACCTAATTCAATTTTTATTTGCTTTATAAATTAATTGATCAATTTGTTTATTTAGTGTTCCGATATTAAAAATAAAAAAGAGAGACTATATATTTACATATTTATAAATAGCTGTGCTCGCGACTTCGCTCGCGTGTAATTCAGACAATTATATTCTAATAATCGGGCTTTATTCTCCCGTTAGATGCAATCTATCTATGTCCCATCCCGCCACGTCCGGGCCTTTACCCGTAGAGGAGGTCATCCCGCCCAGACCAAAGGCCCTTACAGACAGCCATACCAGTGCAATGGAAGGTTAGAGCCTCGTCCCTTCCCCACTTGGTTTAACAATGCAGCAGAGTCCACACTCCGCCGTTACGGTGCGCAGACAAAGCTTAAGCCGGCGGTTGTGCTTAGTCATCGCGGTGCCCCTGCGATGAAACTATACACGCATCTATTCTTGCCCATGTGGTGATGAGTATCACCTCCAGCCTACGATCAACAAGTTTGCGCGTTTACCCCCAAAAAGAATCCCTTTTCGCGTTTCTTTGATTCGAAAACGCTTCCCTAAACACTTCGCCTAGTATCGGAATTCTTGGAGTTGACATTTCGAGTGACGTTCAGTTCTGTGGTCATCTGGAAAATTGACCTACAAAAAGCTTGGTGTGGAAAATAGAGCAAGATAGTATTTCACGTCGGACCATTGTCTTAAACTCTACAAAGCTCAGGTTCGACCTCATATGGAATACTGTTATCATCTCTGGGCAGGAGCAACCGAGTACCAGCTCCTTCCATTCGACCACATCCAATGCAGAGCGTCTCGAATTGTCAATAATCAAGTCCTTTCCGATCGTCTTGATCCACTGGCATTGCGAAGAATCGTGGGATCTCTATGTATTTTATATAGAATTTACCATGAGGAATGTTCAGAGGAATTGTGGATTAAGACCTGCTACTGGATATCACCATCGTTCAACGTGCCATAAACTCAAATTCCATCTTCACCATCAGGATGAATGGAGATCCACGACGGTGCGTTTTCGCGCGGAATTTTTTGCCTCGCACAACCATTTTGCTTCGGCGGTATTTTTGGACTGACACGACTTAGGAACTTTTCAAGAGAGCCTAGTAACACTTTAAAGGCCGATAACGCACCTGAAGTTCCTCTGGTGTTGTGGATGTCCATGGGCGGCGGTGATCACTTACCATCAGATGATCAGCCGGTTCGTTTGCCACCTATGTCATTTTAAAAAAAAACGACCTTATGGTCCTGCTCTCTATACCTAAAACATTGGCCTATCTGGTTTTCCCCCGAAGGACAGAGTAAGCGAGTGTGCCCCAGTTCCAAACACCGGAAGCAACGCAAGGACACTGATCAACCCATTTAGACAGCGCACGTCATACTATAGAATTTTTGCAGACTTCAATTATATTTGTTGAGATTTAATTATTGAAAATACTTATGTATATACAAAAATAAAAAGTAGCCTATATATAAAATACCTTTCTAACAAAGAATTTTCAAAATCGGATGAGTAGTAGCGGAGATTAGCCTGAACATCCAAAAACACAAACTTTACCTCTTTATAATATTAGTATAGATTCTATGAAAACTAAATATAAAAATATTGTTTTCTCATTTACTATGTCTTAGATATTTTTAATTTATATCATGGTAACATATTTTATATCGTTATTTTGTTCGATTTCAATCAATCCATCATTTTTTGTTCTCGATTAAGACTAAAAAACATTTACTTACGTTGGTAAGTAAAAAAGTTCCACCGTGAGTCATTCAAATTACCATAACTTTTGATAGAGTGAACCGAGTTTAATGAATTGAAATGATTTTAATAACAAAATTAGCGTGGAAATATAAAATTATTTATAAACTAACTGCGCCCGCGGTTTCGTCCGCATTTAGTTGAGACAATTTGCAACCTCCTCTCATTGCGAAATTATAAAAAATATCTTTAGTGGTTTAGGTGTCAAAGGTAACAGATATACAAACAGAGCTAGCTGGTGCACGCGACTTCGCCTGTGTAGAATTAGTACTTAAGTATCCTATTTTGCACTTAAAGCTTTGATTTATCGTCATAGGTACCAACTAAGTAAATAGGAGACATTGTATGTTCGTCTTGAAAGTTTTCAAGTAAACTTTACAGCTCAGATCTAATGGTTACCCAACAGTTGATCATTTCCTACCATCTGATGTTCATGCCTTATTTAAACTCTTAGAGGTAACATGTCATGGTTCTAACTTAAATAAAATAAATCCTAAAACCATACCAACCAGAGACTTTTCTTTAAACAATGGATTAAATTAAATTCAAATGTTTGTAATCTTTTATAACACAGTTTTTATAATCTTGGTTTGTTTTAACAAAACATAAGTTAATAGTTTCAATGAAAATTCGATTTTGTATTTTAATTTTTCTTTATTAAGACTTTAAAATAATAATAACAAGAAATTTGTAAGAAGTTTAAATCAATAAGTACATAGTTATGAAGATACATATTTACTTAATAAGCCAATTACAGAATAAAGTTTGAACAGGAAATTATGAGTTAATTAAAAGAAATAATTAGTTATGGAATTGCTAAAAGTTTATAAATTTATTATATTTAATAAGGAAATTATAAAACAATACTATGTTATGTTAAAAAGTTTACTGAGATATAAATAAATTAAGAAATGTCAAATTTTTAAAATCACTCCAAGCCCCTACATATTACACCATACAGAATCACATTACAATCTCAAATATTAAATAAAACTATATTGAATTAAATTTTCAACTTCACTTTCGATGGAATGAGAGATATTATTACATATTGCTTCTCACTGACTGCGTTTTGCATCAGCAGTAGCTTTTTCATATAATTGGTTAATTAATATCTGAATTAATTGCATGTCTACATAATTTTCCTTTGATTCTATTTCATCCAATCTAAAACATTATTATTATTTTTTTATAATAGAATAATTTGATGCAGATTAAAAAAAAATGTTAACTTACTCAGTTTTACATTTATTGCAAATTTCATCTAGTTCTCTCAAAGTTTATTGGTCAATAAGTTTTATTGCTTTTAAATGTTTCATAGAATTGTTCCTCAGCTGTTACAATATTTGTTCAGTTTCTTTATTTACTTTTTGTTTAGTCTTCATTTGAGATGTAACATCTATCAGAAAAATTAGTATATACTGTAGTATATACTTTGAAGATATCTTCAAACCTTTTGTTCCTGAAATTGTTCACAATTATAAATAGTAGCAGTGTAGATATATGAATAATTAACTAAGTCAAATTGATGTATTCTTCAAAATATGATCCAATAATTTTTTTCTGAATAAACATTAATGCAGAGATTTTATCAGAAATGAGGAGATCTGCAGGAGAACCAAGGTAGCTGACATTGTCTTATGAATTGCTTAACTTAAGTGGCAGTGGCCACGCAGTGACATTGCTCGCGGAACCAATGCCCGATGGGACCAATGGGTTCTTGAATAGCACGCACCACGCACAGGAAAACATAGCTTGGATAGGCCCCAAGGTGAACTGCCGACCTGGTAAAGGTTGCAAGAATCCACGAGATGCGGGTGGCGCAAGACTGGACGTTGTTGTTTGGGGGAGCTATGTGTCCAGCAGTGAACGTCTTTTGGTTGATGGATTTTGATTGCTGGATGCAAGGAAGAGAAAGATATTTTATTACCTTTTTGTCAGTTGTAGAACCAGGTCATTGAATTTGTTTTGAATAATATCGGAATATGATTCCACTCGCTTTTCCTTAAAACTCCATTCAGTTTTGATTCTACTACTCCCTTCAACAGCCTCATCCCGTGTAAGCTTTGGTATTTTATTCTTCATTGGCGAATTTGCAGATTGCAAATTCACTGTTTCGTCTTCAGATGAAAAATCAATTTTCACAGACTTTCTCTTAAAAGCCATAATTGCAAAATTATATGCGAAATTGATACTATATCAGCGCAGACTTACTAAGGTTGCTAATGCAATATCTTCCAGTATAGTAATTAAGAAACAACTATTTCCCGCCTTAACCCTTTGTCACTCATAACAAACTGTCAAATAATGCCAAGCGAAAATGAACCTTATGATTAGTACATAAGGTTTGATGATAGTCTATTGTTTAAGATATATGACCTTACGTAGATAATTAATTACGGCCATTCACACGTATCCTTTAAGGCAAAAGGTGTGCTTCTGTGTTATGGCCAATTGTTAACGCATTTTTTTTAAAACAAAATTCAGAATAATGTATTTAAAAGTTCAACTTATTTATATTAATTTTATTATTCAATTTATAAAATATTTATTAATTTTACTATTTTAAAATCTACTCTTTCTAAGCACTAGCGATAACACACAAGAAATATTTTTTATTTATACAATATAATATAGTAATCTACGTAATACATAAATGTAAAGTATGTTTGCTATTCCCAAACCGTATATTCGATTCTGATGAAACTTTATCACAAAAATAAATACAAAAATATTTTTATGTACTTCTCGACAAGAAAATTGTTTCATGTATTATATAAACTATCATTATTCTGTTAAATTTTATTTATAAATCTTGAGACAATGTGTAAGACTATAAATTATGATAAATTGTTTATATTTTATTTCGAATATAACTTTGTTAAATTAGATTGTTTTAGACTGATTTATTCTATATTCAATGCTTTATTTTCATTATTTTATAATGTAGAGAAGTGAGTGCGCCATTACTGGTTTTATGTAGACATCTGTTAATTTCCGTTTTAATTTGCATTAAAAAAGTTTAAACGTTAAAAAAAAGTTAAACATTGCGCTTGTTTATGTCGAAATTTGATCAGTTAAAATCTTCATATTTCGAACTTCGTATTAAGTCTAAAGTATCTCGATTTTTTTAGCCTTCCCTTCGCATTCCAGCTATGGAGATTTTACTGTATAATATTATATAAAAATGCATTAACCCCTTGAGCACTTACACGGCGTTTACGCCAGCTTTCCATTGTTTTCCTATTGTCTTATTTTTATGGGTACTCGATACAATTGATCGAAAAATATTTTAAAATACAGTTCGTTTACATCGAATAAAAAATTGGAACAGTTTTTTAGTGATTTTTAGAAAGCTTTTCTGTTTAAACTTACGAAAACATTCCGAAAATGATACTGCATGAACTTTCTAAAACCTTTTTGCAGGAATTAAAGGGTCCGGAATTAAACCAAATTTTAGCTGCAACTCGACTTCCCGAGATAAAAATTATGATAATAACTTAAACTTAGTCTGTCCCTGAGGTGAAGAATGTATCATGCCTTATTCAGTCCATTTATCACGTAACAGAGGTGTTAGAATATTTTGAAAAATCTCTGGAGATTCTAAGTAACATCTGTGGTTGAGAAGGCTATCACTTCTACACAATTTTGAATTCTACATGAAAATTTTTTAAGGTCATAACTTTCAGAATTTAATTTTGGTTTTAGGGAACTTAGGGAACTTTTAATTTTCGAAAATAATTAGGGTTCCGCGCTGAATACATAAAAATTAGAATAAAATCCGATTCACAGTTTAACAGTCACAATGCACAGTTTTACGTTTTTATTTTATTTTTGAAGCGATGACGGTGGAGTAGATAGTGCGGCCGGATTCCGCTTCAGTGGACGGAGGTTCAAACCCACCTATCCAGCTTCAAAATTAGCCTGAGCTTTCGGTGAAGGAAAACATCGTGAGGAAATTATAGTATGGCGGTAGGGCACTTTCTAACAATGTCTGCCTGGGTAGTTACCACCCTCAAAACTTGTCGCTAAATACGAATATTTGTGTTCCGGCATCATCACTTGAGAACCAGTACCTCTAGGCCTAGTGCGTTTACCATCTTGGACAACATCGTCACTTAAAATCAGACGGGATTGTGGTCAAAGCACTGAGCTTATACCGTATAAAAAATATATATCTTGGTACTAAAATGTTTTTAAGAAAATAATTAGTGTTCCGTATAAAAAATATTAAATCGCAGTCAAGAGTACATGAAACGCGGGCATAGCCGTGGGCACACAGCTAGTAATAAAATATAGATAAACATTTAAAAAAAAACTCATTTGGTTAATTATATTTTGACATTAACTACAGCGTTTAAATATATTGGTGGAGATCGAGAGGAGATGCGCTATCCCTTTCTGGATAATATATTTAAATTTGTAGTTTTTAAATTATTTACGTTCAAAATAAGGTGGTAAATTATGTAGTAATTTATTTACAAAATTTTCATAAAATAAAGTAAAGTAAAGTAAAGATTGGAACTTTAACTCAGATCTACCAAACATTTGTAGGCTTATTCGCTGTGGCAGTAGATTGAAATAGCTCTGGTTAGCTTCTTCCACCACTTTTGTTATCAATTTGGCGAAATCCTAAACAATCAAGACGTTTATTAGCTTGATTGGGTTTTACCAATAAGTCTTGATTATTCATTTCTACAGTACTTAACCACTCTTGTATTGAAGAATTAAAACTTCCACGACTCCTACTACTTTCCGAGTCCAACTTTGCAAGCTGGCTCTCTAGCTCTAATTCAACGACTCTGCGCTCAGCGGCGGCTGTTACCGACGCTGCCGTTGCGGCCGCAACCGCTGCAGCAGCTGCTTCTTCAGCTTTTGCTTTGCCTACTTTTCTGACAAATTCGGCTTGTAGCGCAAGCTTTTGAGCTCTAATTGTAGCAGAAGATTGTAGTGACCTTGAACTCTTGTTTGAAAATCTGCCTGGAGTTTGATTATTAGCTACAGGTTCACTCATGATAGCCTTGATACACTTATCGTCTCCTATTTTCTGACATTTGAAAATGGACACGGTTTTAATAGGTAAATTCAAAATTTTTAGGAGAAGGACCAAAATGTTGCGGTTTAGCTCAGTTTTAGGTGAAGGCGATATTCGGTGTATCTTGTATGAGTGTATATAACTAAGTCGTTGACAATAAATAAAATTCTTAAATTAAAATACATTAGTTTATTATAAGTAAAAACTAAACAGAATAAAAAAGGTTATTTACTTAGAAAAAAAAGGTATAAAGGTTGGATTCTCAACAGGTCGCCTAGATCAAATAAATATAACAATAATTAATTAAATATAACAATAACCATTGTTTAAATGTAAACAAAAGTTTATATATCATAAATAAAAAACGCTGCGGTAAAGCGCCGCCGGGGACAGGCGGCTAACTTTGCTCCCGCACACTCTCCGGGTCCCCCTCTGGCTGCGACCCAAGTCATTCCCCAACTGGGAAGGCTCTTGACGTCGCCGCCAGCGTGATACAGTGACACTGGCCATGCATTGGGCATTACACGCAGAACACCGCACACACAGCGCACGCAACACGCAGGTACATAGGTTCAGTAAGGAATCTTTTTTTTATGTTAATATGTCGATTACCCATAAAAATGAGGTGATAGGAAAACAATAGAAAGCTGGCGTAAACGCCAGGTTAGTGCTCAAGAAGTTAAATAAAAAATATAGGGGTTAGCTAGAATTCAAATTCCGCGGGAGTTTTCACACTCAGGTAGCGGCCAATTCGAAGTTCGAACCCTTGTGATAGTTACCTTTTGCGGCTGAGTGTCTTCAGCACTCGCCCTGGAAAGTTCGGTGAAGCTGTAAAGGCCCTTCTGGTCAACAGCATTAGCTAGGTTAGAAAAAAAAAACGATGCGGTAAGGCATTGCTAATCATAACAATATTATCACGTTTTTTTTGCATGTTGTCAGACACCGCGCCACCGACGCCGCAAGTGTTTGGGACTGTCCATTGATCACGTGATTTATTCTTGCAAATTCCGCGCCCTCCTCGTGATCAGATGTTTATCTTTAAATGCTATAATATTTATAGTCTTATTTACTTATGAAAAATTTTGGAAATCGTGACCTGGCAACAGCGTTGTTGGTATCGCATATCGCGCGTTCAACAATAGAATAAATACACTTACTATGTGACACAGCAGAGATTGTTAAGTAATAAGTTAAATAACGGTCAAACAGAGATATTTCCTTTATCTATACTAATAAATAAAAAAGAAGTGCTTGTTTATAATGTCAATTTTTTTTTTGCGAAATAAATTTGAATGTATTTCTGGCTGATTGTTATAAGTAATCTCCGGATAAGCTGGACCGATTTTGACAGGACTTTTTTTGGTAGATACCTGAAATGACTCCAGGTAAGTTAGGGTACTTTTAATTTTCTAAAATAATTAGGGTTCCGCATAATAATAAAAAATCATAAAAACTTGAACAAAATTCGATTTAATGCACAGTTTTACGGGCAAGTGATTTATGGGAAATATTTTTTACTTTATATTAAGGAAAATAATTAGGATTCCGTATAAAAAATGTAAAACGCAGTGGTAACGCCACCTAGTGTGGCTTCCTAAAACTCCCACCCCGTTCCCTGTCGTGCACTTGTGTCAACCGCGCCCGCGAATACAGCACATTTACTACATTTCGCAACTCCGCAATACAAACTTGTTGTCATAACCGCGCCCGCGCCCTCACGAAACCGTGGTGGATAGACATATACTAATTCGCTATACCGCTTATAAAATAAACTATAACCGCATACTTTGGTGACGTCGACTGTTGGATGAAGTGTGTGAGTTATCGGAAGCCCCTTGTGTGTTATCTGAAGCTGCTTTTGAGCGGCTGCGAGCGGATCTACACTTCGAAGGCAACTGGCTGCTGCTGAGGAACAGGTCAATGCACGACTTCCTTGTTCTCGCATCTACCACGCTTCCCTTGCCATTTTGGCCTACCGCGCCAGCTCGAGGCTTCTCCACGCAGTGAAGAATATATGAAACGCAGGCGCAACCTCGGGCAGACAAATAACTTATTGTAATTGGCTCATAAATCGAGAACTATTGAACTGATTTGCATAATTTTTTTAGTAGTAGTATATATTATCAGGTCAAGTTTAAGTACATATTTTGTTACGATAAATATAGTATATATGTGTTACATTTTATAAAACGCAACGTCTATCTATCTGTTCGAGTTAGTCACGACTGTAATCAAACGAATCGCGCTGGGCCCCCTAGTCTAAACGATTCGGGGTCGTGATTAACCCTGGCCGACCTGCGATTCGCAGTAGACCAAAATAATGTAAGATCGACACTTATCTCTCGAGTAACGCCGGTGTCCTGCCTCACCTTCCGTAGCCCGTGTGTAGTAAACAGTGTATAGTGTGAATGTGTGAATTGAGTAATAGCTCGGAAGGCTTAACAATCAACAAACAATCAATTTAACATTTAACGCTAATCACAAATAATTTTCATCTATAACAACGTGTATTCTCGCGTCAAGTTATTTCCAAACTGAACCCTGCGACAAATCTCGCGGGTACTACGATAGAATTCAAGTGCCCCTTTTTTTCACTTATGATCTATAATTAACATATCTCTTTCTGTTCCTTAATTTACTTATAACTCGAGAACTACTAAAGCAATTAAAATTAATTAAAAATGCTATCCAAAGAGACTATTCCACATGGATGAGGTCGCGGGTATAGCTAGTACAGAATAAACGACAGATGATGCACAGCAAAAGAATGCTATTTTTACGCTGTTTACCACAATGGCCTTAACAGCTTCACCGAACTTTGAGACGAGCGCTTAAGGCGCTCAGCCTAGGAATTGTAGCCAGAACAAGGGCACCAAAATGGCACGAACCTTGGCTTGAGCTGCTACCCGTTATATAGATTCCTCGGAATTTGCCCTAGCTAACCGAAAGATTAGTAAACCCGTAAAGTTATAAAGGTCCCTTACAGAACCTATGTACCTTGGCGTGTAGTATGCAGGTATGCGCGTGCAGTATGATTCCTAATGCATAGTGTCACTGTATCACGCTGACAGCGGCTACAAGAGCTTTCCCAGATTTTGGTCGAAGCACATCTTGTGCATCTACGGAGTTTCCGCGGGAGCAAAGTTAACCACTCCTCACGGGCGGCGAGAGCAGTGGTTTCGCGGGCATGGGCACGAGTACGCTCGATGTCTCGGTTGAAGGGGAAAAATTCTGTTCGCAAGCGTTACCTTGTCTAACTGGACCCGTTAATATATTACGTAAGCGCCGTTTTATTTCGCGGGGCGTTCAGGTCTGGGGTATAGGTCGCGGCGGCTAGCACCAGAGGGTTTGGAAATATTTCCACTCGATCGAAATAACTTGAAAAATTGCAATAGACCGAACGTACTACTTCACTCGAACCCGCTCGCACCTAAGGCAGTTTTTTAAAGTGAAGCTGAAGGAACTATCGACACTCTTTGGCTAGTGAGAAAACATCCATTGATAGTTCCCTAAGTGACATATATAAAAATCAGTTTTTATACTATAAGGAAAGTATACTTACAATTTACTATAGTTTAAGGGTGTCTGGCAGGGGGTGGCAACCATGATGTCTGGTAATGAACCAGGTAACTTCCAATATTACTCCGAATAAAAAATATAAAACCGGAACTTTACATTATAAAGAATTTGAGAGCAATTGTTTACACATTTAGTACCTGTTATCTGCCAAAGCTAACACTACTCAAGTTTCAGTCTCGGATCGTTGTTACTTGTATTTGTTGGGGACGTATATATAGAAACATTAAGCCTTTATAAAATAACGAAGGACTGGCTGTCGTAGGCTCTCGGACTGTAACGTAAAACTCAGTAAAGTTTAGAGGGTAGGTCTGTATTTGGTCAGTATTCAGTTAAGGCGAAATCGAATGAGTTTCACCCTGACAGCATTTTGTTTTATGGAAAAGACAAAATTACTGTGTTACATTCAGACTTCAAATTTAGGTATAATTAATGTAGTAGGGTTTTAACATTTATTCCCTTGAAAAATATTACAACTTTTGAACTTGAATTATTCTTGTATTTGATTTAATTAAATTTTTATTTGCTTTCAAATGAATTGTTCAATTCGTCTATTAAGTGTTCCGTTATTAAAAACAAAATGAGAAACTATAATAACTACACAATAAAACCTAAAATTATAGTAAGAAATGTTAAAACCTTTGTTTATATTTCAATTTATGGCTGGCTGTTATACAATATCACATTCTTATATTTGAATGTTTTTATAAGTAGTCTAAAAACAAGAGTTGTCATATATTTTACATTGTCAATAAAACTATTAAATTTACCGAAGTCTCTTTAACAAGAAATGCATGTAATGTTCCTAACTTAAGAGTAGTTGAAGAATTTAGCACCTAAATTTAGCATGTAGTTTTAGTGATTTTTCATAATAATTTGTTTTTCTTGATTAATTAATTGATCGAATATAGGCTCAGGAATAGATTAATCATTTACAATCAGATGTATTTGTTGTCAGCAATCATTACTAATAATGCACAATTAAACATAAGAAAGGTCTACACAGTCTAAACAGTTTACTATAAGTAAAGGATTCCAATTTACAACCTATATACCACCTCTGGATGTAATCTATCTCATTACAAAATTATATAAAAGTCTATTCAGTGGTTTAGATGTAAAAGGTAACAGATATACAGACAGAGCTAGCTGGTGCAAGCTATTTCGTCTGTGTAGAACTGGTACTTAAGTATCCTATTTTTCACTCAAAGCTTTCATTAACTTCATAGGTACCTACTAAGTAAATAAAAGATATTGTATGTTTATCTTGAAAGTTTTTATGTAAAGCTCACAACTCAGATCTAATGGTTACTCTACAGTTGATCCATTCCTACCATCATGTTCATGCCTTATTTAAACTCTTAGAGGTAACATTTAATGGTTCTAACATAAATAAAATGAATCCTAAAACCATACCAACCAGAGACTATTCTTAAAACAATGGATTTTATTAAATTCAAATGTTTGTAATCTTTTATAACACAGTTTACAATCTTGGTTTGCTTTAACAAAATAGTTTCAATGAAAATTAGATTTTGTATTTTAATTTTTTCTTTATTAAGACTTTAAAATAATAATAACATAAGAAATTTGTAAGAAGTTTAAATCAATAAGTACATAGTTATGAAGATACATATTTACTTAATAGTCCAATTACAGACAAAAAAGTTTGAACAGGAAATTATGAGTTAATTAAAATAAATAATTAGTTATGGAATTGCTAAAAGTTTATAAATTTATTATATTTAATAAGGAAATTATAAAACAATACAATGTTATGTTAAAAAGTTTACCGAGATATAAATAAATTAAGAAATGTCAATTTTTTTTTTTTTAAAATCACTCCAAGCCCCTACATATTACACCATACAGAATCACATTACAATCTCAAATATTAAATAAAACTACATTGAATTAAATTTTCAACTTCACTTTCGATGGCATGAGAGATATTGTTATGTATTGCTTCTCAATCACTGTTTTCTGCATCACCAATCATTGCTTCATATAATTGGTTAATTATCATCCCAGTTAATTTCATATTTTCAGGATTTTCCTCTGAATGCATTTTTTCACTTCTAAAATATTTTTTAATTTTTGTTATAATAGAATTATTTGATGTTGATTAAAAAAAAAAACATGTTAACTTACTCAATTTTATATGTATTGATAAGTTCATCTAGTTTTCTCAAATTTCGTTGACGAATAATTGCTGTTAATTTTATATATCTCATATATTTGCTCATCAGGTGTGCCAATGTTTGTCCATTTTGTTTTATTAATTCGTTATCAGCCTTCATTTGAGATATAATATCTAATAGGGAAGTGAGTAAATTTTCACTGCTTTTATTCCTGAAATTGTCCACAATTATAAACTCAGTTATATAGTAGCAGTGCAGATATATGAATAATTAACTAAGTCAAATTGATGTATGCTTAAAAAGATAATCCAATGTTTTTTTCTGAATAAACATTAATGAAGAGTTTAATCAGAAATGAGGAGATCCGCAGAAGAACCAAGGTTGGTTGATGGATTTTGATTGCTGGATGGAAGGAAGAGATTTAATCATGTATGTTATTATTCAAAACAAAGATATTTTATTACCTTTTTGTCAGTTGTTGATCCACGACATTGAACGTCTTTTGAGTAGTAACGAAATATGATTCAACTCGCTTTTCCGTAGAAACCAGTTTAGTGTTGATTCTACTATTCCCTTCAACAGGCTCATCATATGTAAGCTTCGGTATTTTATTGTTCATAGGCGAATTTGCGCATTGTGAATAATTCAATGTTTTGTTTTCAGATGATAAATCAAATTTCACAGACTTTCTTTTAGAAGCCATAATTACAAAATGGTATGCGAAATATAAACTTGGTACTATATCAGCACAGGCTTAGTAGAAATGGTAACGCAATATTCGATATCTTTCAAGAGAGTAATAGAAATACAACTATTTCCCGCCATAGAAGTTCTCGAATCTTATAATTTTGTTTCTTTTTTTCTATCTAGGCATTTCTTTCTAAGGAAATGGCAAAAGTACCAGACCATGCAGCCAAGTCGGATGTGAACAAGTTTATGCTTAATTTAGAAGGCTGTTTTTTTTTTTCTAACGTTTCTTATGCAGTTGACCGGAGTGGTCTTTACAGCTTCACCTATCTTTGTAGGCGAGTGCTGAAGGCACTCAGCTTCAAAAGGTAACTAGGACAAGGGTTCGAACATCGGCTTGGCCGCTACCTGAGTGTAAAATATTCCAGGGAATTTAAATCCTAGCTAATCCCTACATTTTTTAATTTAAACATAACAAAAAGGTTCCTTACAGGACCTATGTATCTGCGTGTTGCGTGCAGGAGTATATGTGCGTGTAATGCTCAATACAAGATCAGTGTCACTTTATTGCGCTGGCGGCGACGTCAAGAGCTTCCCCAGTTGGGGAACGAGGCAAGTCCTGTGTCGCCGCCGGAGGGGTCCCGGAAAGTGTGCGGTAGCAAAGATAGTCGCCTGTCCCTGGAGCCGGGAACGGCGGTTTGGGGGCTTGGGCGCTGGCACATATATTTTCTCGGTGATGGAGAAAAATCCTATTTGCTACGGTGATTTTATCTTCGGGGTCTGTAAGTACGTTTCGCGATCTCCGAAGCGATTTCGAAGCTAACGGATCAGTGGAGTACGCGACTGCTCTCGCTATGAGCGGATTCGGGTGTGTCTCTGCACGATCGAAGAAGGTGCGACACTGGGACTTGATTACGGAATGTGTTTTAGAAGGCTTAAGTCAAGTCCTTTGTATTATCGAGTTTCTTGTCGGTTCTTTTCGATGACTGGGTTGTTTTTCGAATCGGTGGTAGTATTTTTATATTGAAAAGTACTTTATCAGGGCCTAAATTGAATAAAGTATTTCGGACTTTATCAAAATAAAGGCCGGAGCCAAGTATAAAATTATATTCTCTATACAATATTTCCAACTATTTTTTTTTCCTTAATAGCCATATTCTTATCTGTAGTTTCTCTGTTTATATATAAAATCCACATTCGTATCCTTCGGAAAGAAGAAGCTATTGTCCTTATACTGCAGCCTAATTAAATATCACCAATGGGATAGCCCATATGTAGTTGCTCACATAACGATAACATTGCGGATAACACTCTTTAATGAACCAACAAGACCTACGGCTCACGCTGCATCTTGTATCGACAATATTTTTACTAATTTTAAAAACCATTGGCGGTGGTATAATATCTGGAATACAGTCTGATCACAAAGGTCAGCTCGTTAAAATTAGCTGTCATAAACCTAATGATGACTGTATGAAAACGACCAGACTTATATCCAAAAGTAGATTAGATAGTTTAAATAATAATATTTGTCAGCAATTGTCTACTAAGAATTTTAATAATCGAGATCCAAATAACGACTACGAAAACTTGTTTAAGATTATAAGTAATGAATTTAATAAACAATGCCCAATAAAGGTTGTTATTGACAGAAAAAAAATTGCATTCAGTGAATGGGCAACTAATGGAATAAGAAAAAGTAGAGAGTGTTTATATGAACTATATCATAGAAAATCACTAACTACTAATTCATCATTTCATGCTTATGTCAGGGAGTATTCAAAAACTTTTAAACGTGTATGTGTAGAAGCTAAAGCAAATTTTTTGGGAAATAAAGTTCTCGTGTCTAAAAATAAGGTCAAAACCGTCTGGCACATCATAAAGAAACAGGAAATAGTAAAATAAATAATAATACACTTAATCTGAACGTTGACGGAGTACATATTTCAAACAGTTCAGATGTAGCAACTGTTTTTCAGGACTACTTCACTAACATACCTCTTGAAGTTACAAAACATATATGTAACTTCATCACCCCATGGTGCCGCATTGCTTCTTAATAACTTAAGGTCTCCTATAAATTCAAAATTCTATTTTACATCTATTACTGCAGGTGACATATTAAAAGCCTTCAAGCAATTAAATTTAAAACATACACAAGACATATGGGGAATGTCGGTAATGGTTCTTCAAACCATGATTGTTAATATTTCATCATATTTGGCTAACATATTTAACGGATGCATAGCAACAGGCACTTTCCCTAATTTAATGAAAATAAGTAAAGTGGGTACCCTTATTTAAATCAGGTTGCAGAAGTAGTCTTGAAAATTATAGAACAATTTCAGTACTTCCATCGATTAGTAAGATTTTCGAAAAGATTATGCTTAATCAGTTAGTTGAATACTTTAGAGCAGAAAAGATTTTAGATGATCGGCAGTTTGGTTTCACGAAATCCAAATCTACCACTGACGCTGGTGCAACGTTAATAAGTCACATATTGGGAGCTTGGGAGATTTGGCAGGATGCAATAGGTGTATTCTGCGATCTCTCAAAGGCCTTTGACTGCGTTGATCACAGTACACTTATACTGAAACTAAAACATTATGGTGTTTCTGAAACCTCTGTCTCCTTTCTGGCCTCTTACTTAACAAACCGATGTCAGAAAGTAAATGTTAATAGGGTTAACTCCACTGGATCATTAGTTAGAATCGGTGTGCCGCAGGGGTCGATTTGGGACCGTTTTTATTCCTGGTTTATATTAATGACTTACCGCTAATGGTTAATAACTCAGCTGATATGGTTCTATTTGCAGACGATACTTCACTTATATTTAAAGTAAAAATAATACACTAGTAAACATTTCCAAATGGTGTGCCTTAAATAATTTACTTCTTAACACTAAGAAAACGAAATGTATGAACTTTATGTTGCCCAATGTGCATGTTGTATTTTAAGTTACAGATAGAAGGGAATTTAGTAGGCTTAGTTGACAAAACTCTGTTTTTAGGTATCACACTTGATAATAAGTTACAATGGGGTCCGCATATTAAAACTTTGGCAGGAAGGCTTAGTTCCGCTGCTTTTGCGGTTCGAAAAATTCGCCAGTTGACGGATATTGCTACTGCTAGGTTAGTCTACTTTGCTTACTTTCACAGCTTAATGTCTTACGGTATTTTGCTGTGGGGTACAGCAGCAGAGGTAGACACCATTTTTACGTTACAAAAGAGAGCTGTTCGAGCAATATATAATATGGGACCTCGCGAATCTCTAAAGAACAAGTTTCAAGAATATGATATCTTAACTTTGCCCTCCCAATACATCTTCGATAACTTAATGCATATTCGTAAAAATTTAGACAAGCTAGATCTAGTGAATGATCGTCATAATTTTAATATTAGAAGTAAAGACAAGTTGGCCGTCCCACGCTTTAGGTTAAGTAAGTCTAATAAAAGCTTTATAGGTAATAAATAGTATTCGGTTTTATAAGATCCCAAGTAACATTACCGATTTACCTGACAATAAGTTCAAGTATTATGTCAAGCAAGATTTAATCTCAAAAGGTCATTACAGGGTGGATCATTACGTGAACGATAGTGATGTCTGGAATTAACCCACATCTCTGTGCTTCCACTAACATTATTAAGACTACAATTTGTATAGTTTTTTATATGACAAAAAAATGATATATATTATATTTATAAAAAAAAGAGCCAGATCGAGTTTCTTGCCGGCTCTTCTCGACTGGGTTGTTTTCCGAACCGGTGGTAGTGTTTTAGACGTTCATAAGCGCATTCTTAGGTCTTAAATTGAATAAATAAATTTTGATTTTGATTCTTTAATATTTCTTGCAAAGAGCACGGAGGGAGCACGTCAGGGTTTTTGTAAATATTTAATAAGCTATCAATAAAAATTATTCTTTGCAAAGAAAACATAAAAACTGAAAAAGATTATGTTTCAAAGATTGAGGTAAGCTTGAATCACAATAGGTGCGATGGTGATGTTACTGATGTTATTATACATATTGCCGTGTAAAACCGTCTATTAATAAACTTTTCTTTGCAAAACCATGGAAATTTAATATTTCGATTAATTTTACTGCTCTATTTTCCTTTCTGACGCAGATTTACTTCCCAGTGGTTCGTCCATTTATTATTGAAATTTTAAACAATAACCACGGAAAACATAAGTCTAGGTCCATAGGTAATATCATTAAATTTGACAAAAACTTATTTAATATTAAGAAAGTTATAAATGTATTTTACAAGTTTCTCGCAAATACCAATGTTGATTAAAGAAGCCTATAACATACTGATGCAAGCGACATGTTTGTTTTCATTAAAAGCTGAACTAATGTCTGTAAAAGGGTGACTTATACTTTCGCCAGCTGAAAATCTAAGACGGGAACCGAATTCATTGCTAGGCAACAAATGATTCCGTTCAATATTAAACTTGGGACGTCATTTTTTAATAACTGTTCATAATTATATTTCACTAACACTAACTAAAGCTATTGGACGATAAGAATCGGAACTATTGGGATCCTTATCGACTTTTCATACTGTAACTAGTAAATCCATTTTCCATTCTTTTGGAATAATAAAGGTATAATAATACTAACTTTCACAGCTGTAATACATCTCTCATTCTACCAAGGAACTGCTAGATGCATTTTATTACAACATGATTCGGAACATAAAATTGTTCTTAATCTGTGGAATTGATTTTTCAATCGCTGTCAAAATAATCTCACAAAACATGTAAAAAGATTGAAGTGGGTCATTTGTTGACACAAATTCATCGAGCACTTTATTCACTGAGTCGGCGTAAATATCCCAGTTAACCATTCGCAAGTTATATTTCCATAAAAACCGTATATCCACCACGAGCACGCTTATTAAATCATCTGTGACAAATCCAAATAAAGTTTTGTCATTGTTGGCAAATGATAGCTACCTAAAGGGTCTTTGTGAACCCACCTTTCATAATGTAATGCTAACGATGTGCTTAACAAAGAGAGATCCAATGCATTTGGTTTCCATATATTAGTACCAACAGTATCAAGAATAAACACAATTCTTTTTTTAAATCGGTTCAGTCATGTACGAGTAGTTTAGTCACATACACACGCACAGGAAATTTAGATGTATAAAGATTTGAATAATTAGAATACTAAAATGAATGAAATTCGAATAGTTAAACACGACGAATATTCGAATACCAAGCCTTACTCGTGAATCAATAGAATTACATCCCCACAAAACATGAAGTTTAAGGATGTTGTTAACTTAAATTAATATATTTACATTTAGAGAATGTAGGTTTACAAACATTTGTTATTTATTGTTAATCTAACTACAATGGTCTTCTTCAGCGCTGGTGGCATCATATGTATAATGAAATGAGTATATTTGTGCAGATAATGGTAGATAAACTACAATTGAAAAGGATAAGAGAGGGAAATTCAAGTAAGTTGAGGAAGAAATTTGATACGGTAGATGAAGAATTATGAAACCATTTAAAGATTAAATTGTGGAAGTCGCTATTGATGTATGTAGTATGAGTAAGAGAAGGAAAAAACTGTGTATTAATCTATCACAAATATAAAAGTTCAAAAGGCAGCAACTGAGAAAAGAAAGCTTATATGGAGTGGTTGGCTACAAGAGCCAATCATACAATGCAAAAAGCAACCTAAGAGGATGTAAGCAAGAAAAGATATAAGTACAACAGATTGAAAGGTATAGTAAAAAAAATGTAAGAAGAAGAAAAGAGATAGAGATGAATTTGATAGGTGGTTATCTCACGATATCCGGAAAAAACATAAAGTTCTTTAGGAAGTCTATAAGATCAGCTAGAGGTAAAAACATAATCTCAAAACTAGACTAGATTAGAAATCAGGATGGATGTATCTTAATGAGATGGAAGGAATATTTTGAGAGTTTATTGGAAAAGGATGATACACAGCACGATTAACGCTCGTTGATAGGGATGAAGAATGTGACGACAGTAATGTCAGCATGAGATTATGGAAGAGTTGACTAGTATCAAATTGAGTAAGGCTGCAGGGTACGACAGGATTACAGTTGAAATGCTGAAGGCTGGACAGGGTGTGGTGGCCAGTCAGCTGTACGGCCTTTTTAGTATGTACTGGAGTAGCGGTTCCAGAAGACTGGTGCAAGGCTGTCATCGTACCGCTTTATAAATGAAAAGAGTCACAACAAAAATAATAAAAAACTACAGAGGTATCAGGTTACACAGCGCAGTCGGAAAACTGTCTGCAAAGATTTTGGTTAAAAGGTTGATGAATGAAACGGAAGGGAAAATATGAGATGTACAAGCCGGATTTAGAAGAGGAATGAGATGTATGGATCAAACCTTACCTAACGAACGATATCCGAAATTATTTTGGATTGTAGTCAGAAGGTCTTTTGTACGTTCGTACACTTGGAAAAGGCTTACGACACAGTGATACGGAATTAATTTTGGCAACTTTGTGTATATATGGGGTGAGCGTCAACTTCATACGAGCATTGAGATCACACTATGAAGGTTCTAGTTCTTGTGTCAGGGTAAACGGGGCGTACACTGACTGGTTTTATATCGATAAAAGTGTTAGACAGAGATGTGTTGTGTCTCCAGGTGTGGTTAACCTATATATAGACAAGTCTTGAATGAGAGTGATTATGTAGTACAAGTGGTCTGACTGTCAAATGCCACTTATATGCTGATAAACAGGTTATACTGGCATTGACAGCGGAAGAATTGCAGGCTTTGTTCAGTATTGTGCATAGGGCTCTTAGAAAGAAAGGAATAAAAGTGAATTTTAGTAAAACGAAATTAATGATTTTTGAAAGAGAAGAAAGAATGACAAATTGCATAATTACGATCGATGAAGAAAGAGTGGAACAGGTGAAGAGTTTGTGTATTTGGGAACAAAGGTTACGAGAGATGGAAATTGTGACGATGGCATAGAGCGAAGAGTTTTGTTAAGGAATAGAGTGAATGAGGTCCTGCTTAAATTCATGTGTAGCAAGAAAGTAACTGAAAAGGCGCGTTTGGCTGTACATCTAGGAGTGCCGGTTTCTACACTTGGGTATGGATAATAATAGCGATAATTATCGGCGAGGTTGCCGTCCTCGCTCAATGGCGACGGTTTGCTGCAGCGCACTGCATTATTGTTTCACTTGTTGTCGCACTTACTTTTGTTTTATTTGCACTATTTGGCATTATCACTCTATAACACCTGAGTTATAACCAAATTTATTGTTCTAAAACCACACCTGACACCATGTTATGTTTATGTGTTATAAATAAAACTGCACCGAGTGACATCTTTAATACGACTGATTTATTTCCAAATTAATCTTAATTCTCATTTATATATAACAGGTACATAATGCTTTCGTTGTGTGCGTATTAATTATAGTAAAATGTGGATGGATGTTTGAATTTAAATCTGACGTTTTCTACCGGCTTGTATGAAAAGGTTAAGAACCCCCGTATTCTAAAATATTACTCGAAATTTCACTCCACACAAGCTCAACTGAGGGCGCCTCGAATGCAATTTCAAGTATCCCTCGAGATCGGTATTTTTAGTTAAATTTTCTATAGACCTCGACTGAGGGACACTCGAATTGGAGTAGAGTGATTGCGACATCATACGTCATCGATTCTATTGGTTTATAGGACTTTTATCTATGGATGTGCTCTCATTATCAAATGACATAAATAAAATAAACTATAGCGTATTCTTGTAAATAATTTTATTGGTGGTAGTAAAAGTGTAATGAGAGACAGCCTAACATCTTACGGTACGTATTGAATACTTTTTAAAATACAGGACATGTCGCAAGTAATAATTAAATGCAACACAATATTCTTTTTTAAAGATCTTGTTGTAGACACTCTCCTTTGTCCTTTCATATCAATTCTCACAAATCCTTGTGGAGCTACCTACATGACAAATGAAATAATAGTATATGTGCATTGTTATGTGTATAATCTATAAAATATCCATATGATATATTTAGATTGAGAATCTAAAATAGGTAGTGGGATCTTTGAAAATATCTAACAGAATGCATTTCAACAATATTGTTTGTTTTATCACTGGACATATACATGAATAATGAACTGTTTTGAAATGAATTACTAAGTTACAATCACAATTATTTTCACATAATTAATAAATACTGAAACGAGTACCTATTAATCTGCACATATAACTATAAAATTCTTACAATTTATATTGAAACATCTAAAATATGTTTATAATGCATAGAGTAAGCTCGTACTTCAAATTGTAATATCTCATTATTTCTCTATTTTACACTTAACATTTACAGTTCTTTATATTTTTTTAGGAGCAAAGAGTTAACGAAGACTACTGATATAGGATTAGTTTCAAGAAAATGGACTATACAAAGACATAAGAAAGAGAAAATAACATAAGCTCACACCTTTATCCCCGAAGGATTAGGCAGAGGTGAAGTAGCGAACTACACCACTCACATTTCTCCAAACTTAGTTCCGTCCCAGATGTGACAGGGGGCAAGCCTGTCGCCATATCGGGCACAAATTTCAGACTCCCGGATGATACTGAGTAGAAATACCCAACTTGACCTGACCCAGGGATCGAACCCGAGACCTCAGAACGACAGTCGTACCTTAATACAACTGCGCCACCGAGGTAGAAAGAGACAATGCTTGATAAAAATAACAAAAAGTAATTGATTGGTGAGGGTTGCTGAAGAGGCTCATTATTTAGCTAGGATTGAGAAGCAGCTGAAGAAGTTCTGTGATATAAACAAATTAAAAAGAAATTAAATAATAAAAAATAATATATCCTTGTTTGTTACTTATTTGTTGTCCACCTCTCTGAACAGATTGTTTAAAAATGATCATCTGCTCTTGCACATAAGAAAAAACTTAATTCAAACCTAGAAGTTCAAAATGATCATATTTTTTAAAACATTATCTCTATTTGTAGCAGATATTGTATATAACTTGAAGGTTCATGTTTATTCGAGTAATAGGTAGTTTATTTAATATAATAATATTCTTAAGAATGACACAAAGAAAAGTAATAATATTACATGCGTTATGTAAACTGTTTTGGAGTTTTTTCTACTAAAACAAGAGAAACATATTTTAAGCACACAACATAATCACTCAATAACATTTCTTGGTTGTATTGGCATTCTGAGATCTATCTTAGGAGTATTGAATGATCCCTGTAGTTACACATTATTACCAACCAACTTCCAGCTAAATCACATTAAAATCTCATTAAATTCGAGAACTAAAATGTAACTCGTGGAATTTGTAATAGATAAAGTTATGGAGTTTAGTACTATGGTTTAATAACAACTGAATCAAAATAAATCTTCACAATTTGAGTCATTGAAACTTTATCTTTTTATAAATTCAAAGTTATAAATTTCCTACATGTTATCTGCTTTATATAGTTTCTTTGTAATGTCAAAACTATTTTTTGTTACTAAATAGATATGAATGTATACAAGATATCTATACCAAAAATGCATTTTTAAAATTTTTTTCTGTCTGTCTCTTTTTCGGGACTTTCGTTGATAGATAGCTGAAGTTACTCCGGGTACTTTTAATTTTCGAAAATAATTAGTATTCCGCGTAAAAATTAAACATAAAAAATTGAATAAAATTCGATATAAAGCACAGTTTACGGGCAAGTGCTTGAATTTATAAAAAATATTTTTACTAAACTAAAAATCTTGGTACTTAACTAAAATTACAGTTCCGTATTAAAAAAAATGCATTAAAGAACATATGAAACGCGGGTGCAGCCGCAGGCATACAGCTAGTCATATAATAATTTAGAAACTATTTTCGAGACGTTTCTCACAATTTTAAATATGATTGAAATGAAGCTCAAGCTAGGTCGGGAGGCTATTTGAGTTGACAGTTGTTTAAACTCCACTGCTGTGAATGAATTTTTCGAGTGGAGTGATATTTTATGACTATAGATACGAAATCGCTCATGTGTGGTTGAGTCGAGTGGAGTAAAATCTCGAGTTATGTTTAAGAATACGGGGGTTAATATTTTGTGTGTGGGAAGTGTTTTGCGAATTTTTTAGTAAGACTATTAGGAATCGGGTTATAAGAGCGCGTCACCACTGCTGTGTGGCGAAACCATAATAAGTAAATATTGCTTACGTAATTACCATTCACTTTTCCTTGGCCATGTCAATAAAAATAAGCCCCACAGCCTGTTATGCCGTACGTAGTCGCTTTTGAATTGAATATTGGGTAATAATTAAACAAAGTTTTTTTTTTTAAATATAAGCAATATATTTATGTTATTTAGTCTAAATTAAATTAACAAAAAAAAAATTAAATAATGTAAAGTTAACTCAAATGTATTAGTAAATTGAATACATAGCCAGTGCACGATTGCTACAAATTTTAAAAGAAAATAAATAAGAAAACTGACCCAATTTTATAAATCATCGATTTTTAAATCAAATATAGAACACATTAGACATCAATACTGTACATAATATAATCATAAATAAAAATTTCTAATTATACAAATATGAACTTTTAACTTAATGAAATGCATTTATAAAAGCACACAATACATATTTATTAAAGTTTGATCTGTCTTATTAAAGTAATAACCTAGGTATGTCGATGATTAATAAAACAAAATTATGCTGGTTTCAAGATATTGCAACAAAGTACCCAACTACAAATAATATTAAAAACTTCCTTAATATTTTTACATAAAACAATAATATCCTTTTTACTAGATTGTACTATTTAGACGAATACACAGATTGTACACAATTTTAATAACAGATTAAAAAATTGAAGTGGCAGTTGAGTTTTAATTCACTAATTGTGCATTGCTCGTAACTGATGATTGATATTAATCAGAGAACGATACTTCTTATAGATTTTCAGTTTAAATGAGTAAATTGCACTACGGTTTAGTTCAGTATAGTCAGTTCACACAAAATAAATTGAAAAAAAGTGCTATATCGATATAATAATCGATATAATTCAATAGGATTATTGTCCCCGAATTGAAAATAACCAAAGTAAATCAGGGAGCGACAAATTAATAAAGATGTAAAAGAAAAAATCAAAATGTACCTTGAATTAATAGTTATATTACACATAAATATATTGCACCAAGTTCAGCGCGAAAACGCTACGGAAATTTCCAGAAAATTGTATTGTATATCATATATAATGATAAGTTATTTTTTTTTTTCTAGGTAAAAAACATTAGTGTCATTACTGTCAAACGTAGTGATGTCAATTTGGGAATAAACTAAATAACTTTCAATTTGAGCCCATTTCGTTTTTAAGTGTCAATATGTAAAAACAAATAATTGCGTAACAATACAAATATATATTCCAAAATAAGCATAAATAGTATTCTAACTAACATAATTAATACTAAAATATGTTTCTTATTCTTATAAAAGTTTAACAAATTATCTAGTTTAAATATTTTGTAATTTTATATTATATATTAAATAAATCTACCACCACGTAATTAAATATCTTGTTAACGGAAGGTTTGTTACGTCTCTTTTATTACCAATTCGCATGAAGGTGATTTACGCGAGTCATTTATGAGGTTTTTACACTTCATAATACATAATAAAATAATCATCTCAACAGGTTTTAACGGTTTGTTGTACACATGTGTCGCATGAATATAAACTCGTCAAGTCTAATGTAATAAAATCCGATTGAATCCACAATTTGTGAGAAATCTAAGTACCAAAAAAAATTTTAGAATAGGGTACCGCGTAAAAAATTAACAATTGTAAACAAAATATGATTCAAGGGACAGCAACGTCAAAATATTATTATCCAATGATTATTTAAAAACTATATTACGCAGTCAATGAATATATGATACGGGGGAGGAGCCGCGAGCACACAGCTAGTTCTTCAATAAAGACACATTAAGTTATATAGAAGTGTGAACAAAAACATCGAACTCACCGAGACGTCGTAAATACTCGATCCTTCCCTTAAAACTAACAAATCATCGTAAACTACATAGATACTACAACAACAAAAATTAGAATAAATTAATCTAAAAAACAATGAAGAAAGTTTGTTTTTTTTTTTTTGTTAATTAAAAAAACCAAAAAAAATTACTTTACATTATTGACGGCGTTGATTTTCTTGTACTCTTGGAATAATTCCCGGACGTCACGTAAAGATCTCTCTATTTGTTTTGCAAAGTTTGATGAGCTCTGTAAAAGTTGATTAAATAATTCTATTAAATTACTTCTAAACAAACATAAGTTAGTACATAAATACTAACTTTTTAACGCAAGCATATTATAAGATAGTAATAAGCATATATGTACATTAAGCATAAATGGTTTAATAAAAAAAGTGGCCTAGCGAGATAGTTTTTATAGTGACATTGTTTTTATATATTAGTCTCATTCTACTAGCAAAATGAGACAATAGGAAAACAATGGAGAGATGGCGTTTTGGTTGCTGCTAGCCAGTTGAAGGACGACTGGAGGGAAAGTCGTGGTACACGTTGAAAGTTATTTATTAACTGATTCTTATTTGATTCTTATTCTGATTATTTGATGCTTTCTGATTAATTCTGAGGACATATAGTGAAACTTAAATTCTAAAAGATCCCTCGTTAGTCGTAGGGCTTACAAAGATTATGGTGGCCATCAGAAACATGCAGAGTGCGAGCGAGACGGGACACACGGACTTCTCTCATACGAGGTATTAAATATATGTATCCCGTGCGCCCGCGGCTCGCGCTAGTGTGCCGTTAGATGTTGATGAGGTCTCTACAGCGTAAACGCCAGGTTAGTACTCAATGGAATAAATTAAATTATCGTATTTAATTTTTTGTCATTTACACTGCATCTTTCAAAATTTTTACCAGCTTTCGCGTCAAGGCTTCGCTTAGGTATTGTTTTTAATATATATTTAAAATAGAATCTCCCATGGTGTTAAGTGAGGTCGTTGGCTAAGGTTATTATTGTAATACGCTAAACCCAGGCATACAGGCTGACAGTAGATTTTCAAACTTGAAGGTGGGTAGTTAGAAAGAAGTAGATATAAAAAAGTGTTCTATCACCATGATGTCATATTATGAAATTTTTTGATGATAGACTTCGCACAGCATAATCCCTGAAGCGTAACTATTTGACACCAACCGGCCACATATACTCTCTATTGCCAGAACAATCATACATATATCGTTTTCATTATTCCTTAAATACATAGTGATCTTTATTGTTTATTCAAAACCTCATTGTCTGTCTATTTGGTGCGCAAATGTAACATTTTCAATATCTATTTTGTTCAATTTTGATTTTCCCAAACCTATTTATATATCGCTTCTGAATGCAACCGAAAGAAATTAAAAAAAAACCTATGGCCTTGGCAATTTTTTTAGGACAATTTTTATTTTCGGTGCGCTACCTAAGCAAGTATAGATTATGATTATCTATACAAAAATGTGACAGAACCTTGAAAAAATTAAGCAAAAAAAAATCTTGTGTCTTTAATTTGTCCATATGTTATGCTATTTTGGTGAAGTTTGCGCTATAAAAATTTCCGTAAAGTTCTCTCCAACAAGATAGCCGCCATTTTGCTGGAGCGTTGAAACACTGAATATGTAGTAATACAAAATTTGAAATGACACTAGCAGAATTGTGTACGTAAACCATAGATTGCCATTAATCAAAGAGGAGATAAAGAACAAAACTAAATTTGTATTATTAAACGGTTAAGCATCGACCCGGCGTTTACACCAGCTTCAAATTGTTATCTTATTGTCTATTTTTTATTGGTATTTGAGCGATTAAAGTAAAGAAATCATCGAGCCATAACCGTTCCAATTATAGTTCACTAGCTGCTCTCCGCGATTTTAGTCCAGTAGTTCCCGTTCCCGTGGGATTTTCGCAATAAAAGCTATCCCTAACACTCCCTGTATTTCAAACTATCTTCATACCAAATTTAATCCAAATCGGTCCAGTAATTTTTAAGTTTATTCGTTACACACAAAAATACAAATCCTTCCTATTTATAATATTAGTGTAGATTAACAGGTTAAAAGTAAGTCGTAATCGGCAAATGGTGGAAACCTTTCTTAGTGCCAATGAATTTCCTTTGCTATAGGATTTTTATTTTAACATATTATGTACCTCTTAATGGCTCACAAATTATTGTTGTCTTAATTTTTTAGCCTTAGCTCATATTGGATTTGTGTTTTTTACACCCATCAACATTTCCCCTTTTTGAGACACATCTTTGTCACTATTTAGTATATTAGACCGTTGGCAAAGCAGAAATGTGACCTAAATAAGTTTCAAATTAACTATAGCCTATAGTTATAATATATGATATTTATGAGTATTGATGACTATGTGTTTGTTGTTGATATTTTGTAACTAACATACCTATGTATATAAAACAGCTTATTTCTTTAATGGCATCGTTTAGCACGAAATAAATTATAAAGCTAACCATCAAAATAAAGGGATAAGCGTCATCTCATATCTCGCATGTGGCTTTTGACCACCATCAGGCCAAAGTCATAATATGTTTTACATAAAACATTAACATAATCTCACGCCTGTTATCCCCGAAGGGTTAGGCAGAGGTGATATAGCGAACTACACCTCCCACATTTCGCCGAGTTTAGTTCCGTCCCAGATGTGACAGGGGGCGAACCTGAAGCCATATCGGGCACAAATCCCAGACTCGGGGATGATACTGAGTAGAAAACCCCAATATCACTTGACCCGAGCCGAGGATCGAAGCCAAGACGTCAGAACGACAGTCGTACCGTAATACAATTGCGCCACCGAGGCGGTTGTACGTTGTATGTTTTACATCTCCAAATAAAACACCTTCACAGCTTACATCTTTCTATTATTGTGATATTAATGTATCACTGCGCAAAGCCAAGTCTATAAATAAATTGAACTCACCGTTATGGGGCAACTTTTTTTACTAGAAACATGGAAGAATATAGTGTCTTCACCAGCTATAATATAAGATACACCGTAACCATCATCTGCGACTGGACCAAAGCCGCCTCCAGCGCTCACGCAATTAGGATACTTTTTCAGATCCAATAAGTTAGTTTGACCTGAAACAAATCCAAGAGTATATTATATATACTAATAAATAAAATTGACGTGTCTGTTTGTAATGTTAAAATTTATTTCTTTTACTAAATTGATATGAATACACATACGAGACCTGTAACAACAATACAATTTTTAAAAAGTTGTCTCTCATTTTGCTCCGGGTAATCTCCGGAAAGGCTGGACGGATATTGACGGGACTTTTTTTGCTAAATACCTGTAACTTCCGGGTAACTTAGGGTACTATTAATTTTTGAAATTAATTAAGGTTCTGCGTAAAAAAATTAATAAAAATCGTATTGAATGCACAGTTTTACGGGCAAATGCTTGTATTTATGAGAAATATATTTAATGTATCTTAGTACTAAAAAAATATTAGGGTTCCATATAAAAAAATATTATAAAACGCAGTGAAGAATATATGAAACGCAGGCGCAGCCGCGGGCACACAGTTAGTGTAATTATATAATTTAAAAAAATAATGTTTTTTGAACATATAAACTCCCGGATAAAAACATCGCTCAATTTAAAGCAACAGATCCTTTATTACTTCATACATAGGGCCTAATTTAATAATTCAAGTAATCACTAATTCTTGATAAGAACTGTATCATTTTAAGCTCTTGATTAATATACAATTTTTTTTTATAATATAATAGGATATATAAATACTAATTGATTTATCTTGTATCTGATAAATACTGGGCATAGCAGGAATTTTATAATAGATATTTTGTTTATGTTATTAACGGTTATAAATAAAAACATCTCGAATAATATGCGATAGTGGTTGTAACATAATTTGCAATTTGTGGCCGGTAAGTTACCTAGACAATCATATTATGGCCTGATATTCATAACATAACATAAGCTCACGCCTGTTATCCCAGAAGGGTTAGGCAGAGGTGAAGTAGCGAACTACACCACCCACATTTCGCCGAGCTTAGTTCCGTCCCAGACGTGACAGGGGGCGAGCCTGTCGCCATATCGGGCACAAATTCCAAACTCCGGGATGATACTGAGTAGAAAAACCCAATACCACTTGACCCGACCCAGGGATCGAACCCGAGACCTCAGAACGGCAGTCGCACCGTAATACAACTGCTCCACCAAGGCAGATATTCAGGTTATCTTTATTCAGGGAGGATGTTTAGAAGCGTAGACACAATATTGAAAATATAGGTAATTGAATTAACGGCCAACATACAATTAGTGCATACTAGTCTTGCTCGATTAATTAAATTCATAGATAGCTCTACAAAGATGTTCATAGCAATGACGATATATAAACGTAATCGTATAGAGCAGACCATAGTTCATCGGGTTCTCACAATGTGAATTAAGTTGGCAATCTTCTTCATCAAGGCATCTTGAAGTCAATTCAAGTGCATTTATATTTAAACTAACTGTAAGCCTGCGGCTAGGCATGCATTTAGTAGTATGTTCTTCCCTAATTAGGTTCCTAATATTTTTTGGTACTAAGATAAATCGAAGATATTTCTCAAAAATTTAAATACTTGCTCGTAAAACTGTGCATTGAATTTTTAATGTTACGGAACATTATTTTCGTAAAATAAAATATACCCTTAGCTATCTACCGAAAAAAGTCCTGTCAAAATCGGTCTAGCCTTTCCGGAGACTACCCGGAACAAACAGACTGACGAAAATTTTAAAATTTGTATTTTTGGTTTGTCTATCGTATATACATTCATATGTGTTCAGTACAAAAAAAAATGTTATATTGACATTACAAACAGACACTTCAATTTTACTTTTTAGTATAGATTATCTACGATAAAAAGATAGACCTATTAAACTTATTATTATGACGTTAAATTGAGAAGAATAATTTCCGACTGATTTGTGATTACTTTTATCGATCCAATCCTAAGTGTGGAAAGATATGAAATAATAATGTTAACAATCGCAATTCATAAACAGCAAGGTAAAAACACGCGTTAAAGAAAGCATTCTATATACCGCGATGGTTACTATTTATTTGTTTATTGGATCGACTTTTGCAATTTGTTGACGTTTATGTGATAAACTTTCCAGTTAGGTAGGTTCAATTTTGAGGGGGGGTAGGAAGTATATCCTACCCCCCGGATTTTTGACCAGTGGGTCATGCCTCCCTTCGGAGGGGCGGGCGAAGAGATGGGGGGCATTCTCCCCCCCATCCCCATTGGGCCATTGCACGGACGAAGCCCGGTGGGTTCGCCGCAGGGGGCGACGCGGTGGCATGCCTAGCAATCCCGTATCGCCCCCATCCCAAATGCGGCGGACAGCCCCGGGGGGTTTTAGTGGGTATTTCCGGGCGACTCTCGCCCGGGTGAGTCCCACACTGGCACGGAGCTTGTCCCTCGGTGCCCCCTTACCTATTGCATTGGGGGACTCCGGTCTCACTAATGCAATAGGTAAGGATAGTGCGTAAATGCATTTCCCCCCGTCAAAAAAAAAGGCTCCATTTTGAGAAAGAGGTCAATCATCGAATCTGGCTCGCTTTTGGAAAATGTCGCAGAATCTTCTCGACCGAAATACTGTAAGCTCTCAAGAAGTCGGCCTTCGAAATTGAGTCGCGATCACTCACAATGAGCCTCATAGGAAAGCTCAAGGTTTGTCAAAGGGTAATGGAGAATGGATGGAGGAGATCCGCATAAAAACCCAAAATAACCGACATTCTTTGAAGAATTGCAAAACTAAACTGTCAGTGTGTTCATAGAACCGATGCCCGATGGGGCTAACAACGGATTCTCCGAATTACGAAATAATTAATTGACTATAAACCGTTTAGTTTATTCAACGTCGACGGACTTACATCTGCGATGATGGCGCAGCGGGTAGTGCGGCCGGATTCTACGTCAATCGACGCGGGTTCGAACCCCACTTATTTGACTCAAAAAATCGGCCTGAGCTTTTAGTGAAGGAATACATCGTGAGGAAACCATAGCATGGTGGTAGGGGATTGTCTAATAATTCCCATCTGGGTAGACACCACCCACAAGTTAGAAAACCTGTCGCCAAATACCAATAGGCGTGTTCCGGCAGCATCACTTAAAAACCAGTACCTCTAGACTTAGTGCGTTTACCAGCCTGGACCACATAGTCACTTCACATCAAGTGAGATTGTGGCGAAAGCACTGAGCCTATTCCGTTTAAAAAAAATTTGCTTAAAAAAAACTACAGTAATACCCCGCTTTACGCGAGGGATACGTTCCGAAAAAAATCGCGTTAACTGAAATTCGCGTATATCGAGGTTATACAAATAAAATTATAAAATACAAATCATTTCAATCAATCACTTTAATTCTAAGAACACTTTATGCAATACATACTCTTATTTTTTACGGAAAAATACATCTATTGTCTATACATTATGTTTATACGCACTATTTCGCGTAATGCGAGGCATTTAAGCGCGAAATTTCAAATTCGCGTTATAGTGAAACCGCGCGTAACGGGGGGGTCGCGCTAAGCGGGGTATTACTGTATTAGTTAAAAAAGAAATCGTACTAACCATGAGGAGTCTGGCTAGTCGAAAGTCTCCAAGGCTCATTGAAGACTTCTTGTAAAAATGGCGATTCTAATTCAAGATATTTCGCAACGACATACATGCAGAAGAGGTGTCTATCAATACCACGGCCGGCCATAGCGTCTTGATAACCCAATTGGTGACGATTGCTAGCTTTGACAAACAGATCCATACGTTCTTGCACCTTTATACAAAAAAAACATATAACATAAGCTCACGCCTGTTATCCCCGAAGGGTTAGGCAGAGGTGAAATAGCGAACTACACACCACCCGCATTCCGCCGAGCTTAGTTCCGTCCCAGATGTGACAGGGGGCGAGCCTGTCGCCATATCGGGCACAAATTCCAAACTCCGGGATGATACTGAGTAGAGAAACCCAATACCACTTGCCCCGACCCGGGGATCGAACCCGAGACCTCAGAACGGCAGTCGCACCGTAATATAACTGCGCCACCGAGCCAGTTACCTTTATATATTAAATTAAACATATCACACATTATATGACAAATAATGTAAAGTGTCTTATTCGAACGAAATAACAACATTTATCTTGACCCAAAAAAAAAAACGCGAGTGTTAATATTATAAAGAAAAATATTTTGCAATCACTGTTCTAATATTGAAAACGTTAATCTGCACCTATTATGAAAAAAAAAAAGATAACATTTATGACGTCACGCCTGTGGGAGGTAACATATTTTATATCGATAATTATTCCCTAACTTTACCGGTATAAAACTAAACTCTGGCCGATGATTATATAATTATGTTTTTTATTAAGTTCTAAAAATGGTAATTCACACGTGCGTTGTCACGTGCGGTTGACAATAATTTATCAAAATTACACGTCTTTTTTTGTATTAATTCAATAAAGTTATTGATTCAATAAGCTATTACAGGTATCATGTCATATGTTTGATTGTACTATAATAATATTTGGCTCACTTGACCTTAATCAATTGTGAACGAAAGCGATAACGTTTCGAAGGTTGGCAGCGCTTATGTAGTAGATAATCGTTAGACAATTAATTACATTATCTTGGATAAATTTAACCAACGTTAAAATTATATGTATATATATATATATATATATATATATATATATATATGTAAAGCAAATATATTTCCTTAATTATGTACTATTATATTTTATAATGTAAAGAGTTTAGTTTATAAGGTTAAGAAAGTCATGCTGGTCATTATGATATTTTGATACGTGTCAAATATGTTATAAATTATAATATTATTCAGTATTGTAATTTCAGTTTGGAATTGTAAAAAAAATAAACATAAAATGTCGTTTCTTTATTAAAGAGCAACACATTGTTTATTTTAATCGTTCTTTATTTATCTTATATATATATATATGCTTTTACATTAAAAAAATATCCTTCAATAAAAATTACAAAAAAAATTGACAATAAATTTGACAGAAAGCGCGCTGCAAATATCGTTTAAAACAGATGAATCGGTTGGAATCATTTCTTTTTGTCCACATATTTTAGAATAATATATATATATATATATATATATTTTATGATTTATAAAATTCGAATTCAATATTCATAGGTGAAACTTGATAAAGTCTATCGGTTAGTAGTTAGTAATTAATACTTACAGACGCGTCAGGGTTTTCCATAGCTCTGACCCACGCGCTACTCTCTATAGTACAAGATCGTACTGTTTCTGTACGACCCTCGCGGAACAATCTCGTCATAGACGCTTCGTAAGTCAAGCAAAATCGTCCCGAATCTCGGTAATAAGATAGCTGCAGTGCCAACTGAATAAACGCATCCGGAGAAATTCGACACTTCTTCATAAAACCTGAAATGTTAATACAAATATATATGTATAAATATATACAAAGAAAGCACTAATTCAATGTTTGTGTACTTGGGATCAAAGGTTACGAGAGATGGAAAGTGTGACGATGATATTGAGCGAAGAGTTTTGTTAGGGAATAGAGTGAATGGGGCCCTGCGCAACTTCATGTGCAGCCAGAAAGTGACTGAAAAGGCGCGTTTGGTTGTGCATCGAGGAGTCCTGGTCCCTACACTTAGGCATGGTAGTGAATGCTGGGTTTGGCAGAAGAAGCATGAAAGTAAGATTAACGGAGTAGAAATGAGAAGTCTGAGAAGTATAGCTGGAGTGAAGACGATTGACAAAGTCAGGAATAGTATGATAAGGGAACGCTGTGGTGTGGTAGAGGATGTGGTGACCAAAATAGAGAAAGGTGGTATGCTTAGTTGGTTTGGGCATGTAGAGAGGATGAATGAGAGAAGATTAATGAAATTAATTTATAAGGCGAGGGTGAATGGGCAAGTCGGTAAGGGTCGACCTAGGCGAATGTATCTAGACCAAATCAATCATGTCTTAAATAAAGGCCAGGTAAAAGTACTCATAACCGACGAGCATGTATGAAAGCGCTCATGAAAGTAGAGGAAGTGAAAGAGGTGTGTCAAGATCGTAGCAAGTGGAAGGACGTAATCTCTGCCTACCCCCACGGGAGAAAGGCGTGATGATATGTATGTATGTAATAATTTATATTCAATTCGAATTCACCGCTCAATAACATACGAAAAATAAAATTATGTCGTTAAATGTTTGTATCAAATTACTGAAATGTTCCTTTTCTTTGTTTTATAACAAGACTTGTAAGCTGAAATATTATTTAAAATATGAATAAACCACATGGATAATATAAATTACTATTTAATTTAATTAATGAATATTGTAATTGTAATAAGATCATTGTAAGCTATTCTATCCTGGTATTTTGAACAAATAAATAAAAATGATGTGCCTGTTTGTAATGTCATTTTTTTTACTAAATAGATATGAATGTATATATGATACCTAGACCTAAAATGATTTTTTTTTAATTTTTTTTGTCTGTATGTTTGTAACAGATAATCTTCAGAACGGCTGGGGCGATTCTGACGGGAATTTTTCTGGCAGATAATTGCAGTTAATATTAACTTGAACCTACTTCTATTTTCCGAAAATAGAGTTCCGCGTAAAAAAAAAAGTTAAAACTCATGAAATTGTGAACAAAGTATGAATGAATAGCCAATTATAATGGTAAGTGTGAATACATATTTGTGGGAAATTTCTTTGTTTTCTATTATCAAAATACATATTATTTTACCAATGAGTGTTCAAAAACAACATTACGAAATCGATAATTATGCGGAATAGGAAAATAAAGAATAAGGATACGAGGTCGAGGCACAAGTTATCTCTAATAGATCTCATCGTTTACAAAGTCCATCTTAAAAAACAAAATAATGCTCACCTTTTCCATATTCAGTAAACATTAATATCCTCAGATCGACGTCGTTAAGCAATTTTTGTGCAACATTATAAGAGACATCAATAGCATTCTTAATATCTGGCTTGTTCAAATCCCACTGTAAACGGATAGGGGCAGGGGGCGGTGTTTCAAACGTACCCTTGGTGTTACCATCTGAATTATATCTGTGAATGGATTTCGTTTCACTTATTTCTCAGTATTATATTATAATTGGAAGGTTTAGTGCGAAAACCTGATAATAAGAGTGACGATATTATTGAGTGATTAGGTCTTGAAAGTTTGATTAGGTTACTTATTATTAGGTTAATTTTTGAGATTAGGTTAATTATTGACCTTTTTAATTATTCTTACCTTTCATTAGTTATGTTTATTATTATTATTGTAAAATTACTGCTTTGCACATAACACATACTATATAACAGTAATTCTATTTTTTTTTATCATTTATTTAAACAGGGATTTTACACATTAGTGTGTGCCAGCCCTATCGGAGCATACCCAATATACCTTACAAAAAATTTAAAAAAAATACAACTAAATTAAATTATCTCTTAACTTGCTACTTGTAAAAATAAAGTTCCATAGCATACTTAGCAGAATCGGACATCGGTTCTGCTAGTACACCATGGAACATGCCTATATCTAAATTACATACTCCTAAGGCCAAAAGCAAACGACTTCTAGCCCCCGGATTTCGGGTGCATTTCACCAACAAATACTGAGCGTCTTCGACTTTTCCACAACCTTCACAGTTGGGTGAGTCTACTTTCCTCATTATATACCCAAATCTGTTAAATGGAACATGCCCAGAACGAAACCTAAAAGCTGTTTTGATTTGGCCTCGAGTCAGCTTGCATCCCACAAACCAAGGTATATGGGGTGGTTCACTTTGTATTTTTCTATACAATATTCCTTTATCTAGGGATATGACATCAAAGTGTTCCTGCCATAAAGATCGAATAAGATTTTTTTTTGGTAGATTTCCATATAGTTTGGATGTATATCATATTCCGAGCCGTGTAATGTAGCCGATTTAGCTAATCTATCTGCTTCTTCGTTACCAATTCTAATATTTCTATACAACAATTACATACATTTCTGTTTGTAGTTATGAAAAAGACTTTTTTTTTAAGTAAAATTAGAAAATTTGTTATCTTGATCATAAAAAAAAAAACGTTTTAGGCAGGAATGATTAACTTTTATTCAAACAATATTCGTTGGAAAATAATTAGTTATTAAGAGGTTTATGTTAATGAGTATTTACCACTTTGCTCAGTTTTTCTGGTTTTATCAGCTTTTATCCTGGATTTAATTTCTAAATGGTTTAACCTGTCACTAGTTCGGTTTTAACAGTATAAAGCATTAAAAAATTAACGTTTTTTATATGTTTTCACTCATTTTTGATAAAAATTTAGCAGGTTTTCGCAGTAAACCGTCCTTATTATGAAATACGTAACAAAACAGGAGTAAACATCGTTTGATGTTAACTGACCACTGTCACCTATAGATTACTCAGTAACTATTAAGCTATTTGCTTTGCTTTACCAATACATACATATTGTATATATATTGTTTTTTTTTTTTAACTAATCAACCATGGGTCTCCTTACAGAAGTGAAAATGAAAACTTTGGAAAAACTGTTTTATAACGTTTAAATTATCCTATGGTTAATTAACATTTCATAATTTATTAATTGACATTAACATGCTTATAAAGCGTCCGCATTTAACGCCATATTATACTTGACATAGTGTAGCTTGTTGATGGCTGACGTCATAGCATTGGTAACGCGAATCTATTAGTTTATCTCCGAGAATCTCACGACGCGGCTAATGAAGTTTTGACTTCAAAAACACTCAAATATCAACTTTAAAACATTGTTCACAAGCAAACTTACCCGATTTCTTGTTCAGACCATATTATATACTCCCATAAATGGCCCATAACCGGAGCGTCCGCCCTGTAATAATATTCAATTCGTTTAAATATTGTAAAAAAATTCAATAATATTATACTATACTATAGTGTATAATTAATTCGTGTGTACAAAGTAAAAACTGGTTTTATAAGCAACATAGAGATATTTATATTGAATAAAAAAAAATGTAATTAGATAAACTCACCAACTGTGTTCCGCGTTAAAACCGACCTGAAATAAAAAAAAAACCCGATTGTACAAATAATTTATATTTTACCCTACAAAATTGCCAAAGGCCAAGTTAAACCAATCACTATAATGTGTCTATTCATTCATAACTCGAAATCCACTAGACTGACCTACATATATAAATTTTATATTAGTTTTAGTATACATTAATATAAAAAAATTGTAAGGAGCATAATAAAGAAGATTGCTAAAAAAAAACATTACTAGGCACCAGCGTTTTGTAAGATGCTTATTATTAATATATAGTAAAATTACAACGAGAAATATAAATATTTAAACGCAAGCCAAGTCGTAGCGCACAGCCTGTATATTACGTATAACTTTCAGTAATTATGTAACAAAAAATAGCACAGCTACAATTGATTAATGTTTCTAAACGAATGTGTTATGTCTAAGAATTTAATTAAGAATAATGTAACGTAATTAATACTTACATAACCATTAGTGCTAAAGCAAAGGTTGAATGATTTGTCGAACCAGCGGTCGTGGCCTTTGCCGTGTAACAATATGTGACCAAACTCATCCAATTTAGACGGATCGTTCTCATCGTAACCGTACGCTATGTCATCTACAATTTAAGAGTAAACAACGAAATATCGACGGCGAAGTATCAATATCTTCTAACTAACAAGATTAAAACTTTACAGAGAATGAAAAGAAAAAGATGTTTCAATTATTGTTAAAACTTAAATGGATTAAACTATTTACATCAAAAGTTTATAAAGTAAGTATAAATATTCTCATTTTGGTTCAAAATACACTTCAGATGTTTTACCCTCTAAAAGAATAAAAAATGTAAATTTTCTCAGAAAATGTCACATAGAAAGTATCGGTACTTCACCGTCGATACGTACTTACAAAACAAACATTTAACAACAATTAAAATACTCGTATAAGTAATATAATGAATGAATGTATTTTTTAAAACATGACTCTAAGGAATAAGATTTAAGAAAAAAAAAATATATTTTGTATTTTTTTTTTTTTGTAAAGTATGTTCTCTAATGTCTTTTAAATGTAAACAACTCTACGTGTTAAGTATTTCTCAATAACTGACTAATAACAGACACTACATAATTTAGTCATCTACGCTTGATTATTTCCAATAAATAATTATAAAAATGATTGACATACATGGCATTATTTATTTGTTTTTTTTTTTACCTTAAAACACTTCTTCGTGCATTTCGTCTTTTTTTTTTTAATAAATCGATTATAAAATCACTTGTTAATGAGGATGTGAATGTCGAATTATATTTGTCAATTCTGTACAAATAGACATATTCAATTGATTAGTAATAAACGATAAATTAAAATTGTAAGTACTGAAGTCTGATAATCCTCATTAAGAGATCTGTTTTAAGGAACCAATGTTTTATGAACAGATATAGTATTTTTATTTTAGCATAAATGTGATTTCAATTATTTCTTTTTTTTTAAATAATCGAGTATAGGAAGGTTTTGATACCCGAAATTAAACTGTTCTTTTTTCACCTGGTCTTTGTAACAAGCTCTTGTGGCACCATAATAGTATGAATATCGGTTTGAATTGTTAAATTTTGCAATTTTCCACAGAAATAATCCTAGATAAACCTTATCGCAAATTATACAGACAGACAAAAACTGTTTTTTAGTGTTTAAATTTCATAATTTGTTCATTGAAATTGTTATAATAACCTAACACTTAACATATAAACATTTTTCTGATTTTTACGTCAATCAGCGCTCCGAGCATTTTCATATCTGTTTATTCACAATCGAAACATTTAACATACGATAGGCTGCGTAAGTATAAATTATATTATTTATCTCCGAGTACCAGCACTTAAACGCCATCTTATACTTTCAAATACTGTAGCATGTTGATGTCTGACGTCATTGGTAACGCGAATCTGTACGTTTTTCTCCTACCGAGAATCGCTCAGCTCCGCTAGAGATGTTTGCGTTTCAGAAAACATCGCGTGATTAATGGACGGACCCTTAAAATAGTAGTGTAAAGTTTTGCTCACCGAGGCAAACGATAAAAGCGGCTCGCTCGATACAATGGAGTGATGTGCGATTATGCCCACGGTTAAACATGGTCTGTCTAATGTGTGCCCAGTGGGATCTCTCGCCGGCTGTTAGCGCAGCCAACCTTTCCTCTCCCACCACCGCTTCGGACTTATCGTCGAGTATTTGTTGCATTTGTCTAAAAATCATGATTCAGTGGCGATTGAGAGACGGTACTTGTACTTAAAGTCATAAGACGTCATAAGCTTTTATATAAAATTAAACTGTTTATAATTAGAATTAACATGACTTCAATTTTATTGAAACTTATATTCATTCATAGATTTTCTCGTTTAAATGTGAATCGGGTTACGTAAAAAAAAAAAACAAACTATGGTGTTACACCACTTTCACAGTGAAATACACTTTATGTTAGTCGGAGTTTGATAAATTAATTAATTTTTGTGATATACATAAGTGAAATACCACTGACAGTTCATTGTTTTGAAATGTCACTTAAAATTTAAAATACAACTCCTGACCTATTCCATATGAGTAATCGCTAGTTACGATGGTAACAGGCACACGCCTATATGTTCATAATTCACTTACATAACAACTCGATTATTCTATAACTAGCTGTTCGCCTGCGGCTGCGCGCACGTTTCATAAATTCTTCACAGCATTTTAATTCTTTTATACGGAACTCTAATTTTCATTTTTGAGTTCTAAGATAAAGTAAAAATATTTCTCATTTAAGATAAGCACTTCCCCGTAAAACTGTGCTGCATTTTTATGAGTTTTAACTTTTTTACGCAGAACCCTAATTATTTTCGAAAAATAAAACAGCCTAAGTTACGCGTAGTAACATCACCTATCTAACAAAAAGAGTCTCGTCAAAATACGTCCAGCTATTCCGGAGATTAGCCGGAACAGACACGCACAAAAAAAATGCATTTTTAGTATATGTATCTTATATACATTCATATGTATTTAGTAAAGAAACATACACACACACACAATTCAATTTTATATGTTAACAAGAAAAATTAATTTTCTTTGAACGATTCCACATCGCGCTATAGTTCCGCTGTCTTCCATTATACGTATGTGTTTCGAAACAGTCCACGCTCCCATTTTATTCATTAAGTACAGATTAATATATCATATGATAATTCTATTTAAAACACGTATTTTAAACCATCGTGTAGTTATTTATTTGACACTTTATATGATACTTACACTTGTATCTCGGCGGATGTTAGGAGACGTCCTCTGGAATAGATCATCACTTTGAAATAACGACCTTTGTGATGAACAACGATATGTGATGAATCCTGATAGTGAACAATTCTATCTGATTCTATACCGGGTGAGCGTACAGTGTTGAAAAGACGCTCATATTGCCACGAACAAAGTGGAACCATATTTTGCAACATAATCTATAAATACAATCGAAAATGTTAAATTATTTAGACAATGTATTAATATGAAACAATTTACAATATTTTAAATAATTAATAACAATTATTATTCTACTATTTAAAACCAAAAATGAATAAACAAGTAATTTTAGATTACTATTGATTACACCCCGGGGCCATTGAATAATTACTAATTAATAATACAAAAATCTTTCATATCATTTAATAGCCAATAAATTCGTTTGAAAGGAAATAAGGTCAACCGTAATAGTTTGTGATGTATGGGTATTTATTTTAATTTGCTATTAATATTATCGCAAACTTATAGCACAATATAAATTTAATCGAGTAAAAATATTATATTGTTTCAGTGATTGTTTTTTTTATTTAATATAAGTGTCATTAAAGTACAAGGACATTGCAACAACATTCTCATCTAAATAAACTAAGTTATTTAGAACTGTAGGTATCTACATTTTTTGACAATATTATAATATATAATGCGTTGCCAAAGGAGCCCTTTAAGTTTATCCCTTGTATATTTAATATTCACGGACTCTATTACTGCATTTAATATTCACGTACTCTATTAATTACCGTATGTCATATTCACGAGCTATACGCATTACTATATTTAATATTCCTGGGCTCTATTTATTACTATAGTTACTATTCACAGTTTATACTTATTACTGAATTGAATATTCACGTGTTCTATTAATTACCGTATGTAATACTCACGAGCTATACGCATTACTATATTTAATATTCCTGGGCTCTATTTATTACTATAGTTACTATTCACAGTTTATACTTATTACTGAATTGAATATTCACGTGTTCTATTAATTACCGTATGTAATACTCACGAGCTATACGCATTACTATATTTAATATTCCTGGGCTCTATTTATTACTATAGTTACTATTCACAGTTTATACTTATTACTGAATTGAATATTCACGTGTTCTATTAATTACCGTATGTAATACTCACGAGCTATACGCATTACTATATTTAATATTCCTGGGCTCTATTTATTACTATAGTTACTATTCACAGTTTATACTTATTATTACTGAGTTGAATATTCACGGGCACTATTTTTATTATATTTAATACTCACCGGTTCTAATTCTTGTCTGTCGATGAGTCTTCGGAATTTTAGGCATAGGTAGGTGATAACGGCAGCACGGGCTGCTTGGTTCTGAGTTGGCCGCATTAATATCGTATCAGTGCCATAGAAATTCGAGTTTACCATTAGTGGAGAACGTCCATGTAAATAAACATATTCTTCCCACCAATCAGAAACGTAGTTACTTGACCACCTAACATGAATAAATACCAAATCGATTAAATGTAAACATTCTTCATTCAGGCCCTAATAAGGCCAAAATGAACGTCAAAAAAAAACTAGCACCGTTTCGGAAAACAACTCATCTGGTTCCATTTTTTTTTTTTATAAATTAAAAAAAAATATATATATTATTATTATTATATTATTTTTAAACAAAACCTATACAAATCATAATTACAACCATTGTTAGCGAGGGGGTGAGACACATACACAGAGAGGGGTGCAAATTCCAGACATCACTATCTTTCACGTAATGATATATCCTGTAATAACCTTTTCAAATAACAAGTGATACCCCTACAAAACATTTCAAGACATTTTACTTCTCTGCTTATGCAGTAATTTTCTTCTTTTATTAAAAATTAATAGCTAACGATGAGCTTGGTAACACACCAATAAAAGTTTTATATCCAATTAATATGATAAAACATTTTCAAGGTAATTCTTACGTTTTTTTTTTTTTATTTTATTTTACCAATGTACAATGTATGTACAGTCTAACATTTTTACCTTTTATACGTTTTTAATTATATAATAAACATCTAAATACTTCTGTATCGTGTTGATGTGCGGTTTTTTTTTTTTGCACTCTGAGAACTTAACGGAACAGCAGTCAATCGGAGCAATTAATATTTTAATTCAAAATTATATGTAGGTTTAATTATAGATAAAGAGAATAAGCAATTTAAATTTTGATGAAACACGTATACTACCTACCTAGATAATTGGAGCAGACAATTTTTGTTTTTTTTGAGATAAAATGTTTTGCTCTGATTACGTATATATATATATATATATATATATATATATATATATATATATATATATATATATATATATATATATATATATATATATATATATATAAATATTAAACACAAGACGATACAAATTATAGTTGATGCATCTAGTAAACTTGTTTACTTTGCCATGAACTACTTACGAGTCATGACAGTCGATATATACTACATTTGTTGGAAAACATGATTTACACACAATGAAATCGTTTAATGTATATTTAAAATGTAAATTATAAATTGTTATTTAAGTTTTAAAAAAGTAAAAGGTAAAAGATTAATTACCATGACTTCAGAATGAGATACCTCTGTAGTTTCACGGCTATTGTGTCTTCAAATTCTTTAGCCAAAATCTCCACTCTTTTATAATTTACATCGTCCAATAAAGGACGTACACTAACCAAGTACTGAAAATAAAGTTACAATTTAGTACATTCATTCATTAAAAAACATTATTTAGTCGCTTCAATTCCATGCCAAAAACATTATTATTATTATTATTATCGATTGACAATTATTGTAATTTCTTAAATAGTCAGTTTAAGTCGGTGTATGAGAGGTGTTTTTATGTTTATTTTTCTTTCTAGACTAAACAAGAATTGATAAGGTTAAAAAATCTTTTAATTTACCCTTCTCATTGTATCTTTTACAGATGGCAAGGGTAGTCTAGGCAGCGATCCTTGGAAACTGTACAATTTAGGTTTATTCCATCCAGAGAGTACTTTGACGACGCTCACCCAAAGTTTTGTTTTCAACGATATTTTTGAAAACCAGGTGCGCGAGATTCATACATCCAACCCTGAAAAGTTTCTATATAATACAGAGACGATAAACAGTAAAAATATAAAAAAAAAAAAGTAAAAATATGAAATAATCTTAAATTGATCTGTCCACTTTCACATTTAAATTTGAAAGGTAGAAAAAAGTAAGATTTGTACTTTAACAATATACAGTGTATGGATCAAATAGGAACGTAAATTAAAATTGTATTAAAAACATAAATCAGAGCTTATAGTATTTCTAAGTATTTACCTTGTACATGAGAAGTAACTTAAGCAGATATCGCATGAGGAATATTACCGAAAGCCACATACTAAGTGCCACTAAAAAGCAGGCTATGATTTGCCACATCGTCGAATCGCTAAATAAAATAAAAATAACAAATAATAAAATTAGGATAACTAAGGCATTTAGCTAATTGTTAATTAATCGCTCAATTACAAATAAAACTTTGATAGTAGGAAGACAATTGGAAGCTGTCGTATACTCCAAGTTGGTGCTAGACCGGTTAAATCTGCTGTATGAATGTACGCAATAAACTACAGAAGGATAGTTTGAAATGTAAATAAATAACTACATCGACCCTTGACGGATGCATCAATCAAAGAACGGAATTCAATGCGCAAGATCAAGGTCCAAGTAGTTTTCAATTACACCGAAGGTTATATACAAGCGGAACTAGGAGTTATTTTTATAATGCAACTAGCTGTATGCCCGCGGCTCCGCTCGTTTATCATCTTTTCTATTCCGTACAATTCGTCACTACGTAATATACTTTTTAATAATTTTATAATCATTAGAAATTAGTTTTAATGGTTACTATTTCTTGGCCCTAAATTGTTTTGGTATTAACAGAAATCAAAGACATTTCTCATAATTTCAAACACTTGGCAAGACTGTAAATTTAATAGAATTTGGTTCAAAATTTCATAGGTTTTAATTTTTACGCGGAAAAAAATATGCCTTATAACTTCAACTATCTGGCAGGAAAAATCATCATGTTAAAATATGTCCAGCCGTTCCGCAGATTAAACGGAATAAACAGACAGACAACAATTATTAAAACTGTGTTTTTGACATACATAAGTACCGTATTCATATGTATTTAGTAAAAAGTTGATAAATTGATATAACAAGGAAACTTCAATTGCATTTATTTGTATAGATTTTATTCCATTCGTAAGCACCGTAATTATTATGATTTCGACACACAGGCGATTAATATAAATACACATAAATATATGTGTGACGGATAATAGTATATGAAGTCATCTAAAAAGTAAATATTAACGGCACTTTATTTTTTCAAAATCACTCTGTAAGAGCTAATATATAAGAATTCTATTTCCTGACTAGCTGCGTGCCCGCGGTCGCGCCCGCGTTTCATAAATTTTTCACTACATAACATAGTTATTAATTTTATTTTTTCGAATTTTTTTGCAGTTTTTTTGCTACTAATATTAAGTAAAGCTATTTCTCACAAATCGAAATACCTGCATTAAATCGGATTTTATTCCAATTTTTATGAGTTTTAAATTTTTACGCGGGACCCGAATTATTTTCGAAAAAAAAGTAACCTAAGTTACGCGCAGTAACCTTAGCTAACTAACAAAAAAAGACCCGTCAAAATCGGTCTAGCCGTTAACAAACAGACAGACACAAAAATTGTAAAAATTGTATTTTTTGGTGTAATTATATTATATACATTCATATGTTTTTACTATTTCAAAAAAAAAAACAGACACTTCAATTTTATATATTAACGAAAACAAAAATTAATTTTCTTTGAACGGTTCTACATCGCCCTCTGGTTCTGTTGTCTTCCATTACACATATATGTTTCGAAACCGTCTGCGCTTAAATTTTATTTATTAGTTTAGATATAGATTAAATCCGAAGATTTTCGAACATAAAACAATATATTATAATGGGATACGTATTGAAAGCATTACAGTTAGATATATAGATATCAGAAATATGTACATTATACAAACACCAAAGGTAAACGTATAACAAAACAATGTAAGACCTTGTTAACAAATAACTACTTGTAGATAGTGGAATTTTTTTTTATTGTACTATTCCACATTTTGTTATACACTTGTGTATTAAAAGTAATAAAATTCCATAAATATTCAATTTATTAATTATCATTAAAAGTAATGTGCTATCAATTACACTAACAAACGTACATACCTATATAAAAAAAATATTTATGAGGTACATAATGAACTATGTCTATGTCGGTATGTATGCAATATATCTAGAATTTAGCTTATATGTATGTTTAATATTAACTAGGTGTGTGCCTGCGGCTGCGTCCGCGTTTTATATATTCTTCACAGAATTTAATTTTTCTATATATGGAAGTCTAACTTTTTTTAGTACTAAGATAGAGTAAAAACATTTTTCATAATTTAAGCACTTGCCCGTGAGACTGTGCATTGAATCGGATTTTATTCATTTTTTTATGAGTTTTGATTTTTTAACGTGTAACCCTAATTATTTACGAAAATTAAAAGTACCTTAAGTTACCCGGAGTAACTTCAGCTATTTACCAAAAATGTCCTGTCAAAATCCGTCTAGCCGTTGTATGAGACATTATTCAAAATACACAACACTTTTTATCCAAATCATCATCATTTCAATAGACACATATCCATCCACTGCTGGACATATGCCTCCTTCAAGGTGTTCCATAACGATCGTCGTTGTGGAATCTACACCCAGATTCCTACGACCTTCCCCATGTTTTCGCTCGATACCATTGGGGCCTGTCCAAGCTGTATACGCCAGTACATGGCCTTCCTATATTCATTTATAGTCAATTGATAGAATAAAAATTTTACTCACCTGGGTAAAAAGGTTTGCATTCTCTTCACTAATCCAAAAGGTATGTTGAAACCACCGAAATGGGTTCCAACTATTAATGTCCACAGTACATATAGTGATTGCAAATGCCCAGGGTAGACACCATTGTGAACATTATTCTGTATTGGAAATTATCATTATTATTACATCAAACCAAAGTTTATTAAATTAATATAAACCATATTTATATGTAATATATTTAACACATATATGTTTTTAATTAGAGTTTTTTCTATAATTGATATGACCATAAATTTCGTTTTACAAATTCGATAAAGATAACTGCTCAGCACTTCAATGTAATGAACTATAATACAATTAAAGTAAGAATTGAAATTGCCATATAATGAAGAACCATCGGTGACTTGGATGCAGGCTTGTAAATATTGAGAGCTAATAGATAGCTGCGAATACACTATCCTCGCCAGAAACAAGACTAAAGCTAACTAAGACTGGAATCAGATTGTGTGTGGTGTGTGACAGGAAGTCAGGCAGGAATTACTGCATCGCACCTCTCCACCCGGCCCGACTACAACCTTGTGATTATTAATCTGTATATACATGTATGTACATTAAACATATAAGAGAAAAACCATTTGAGGGGACTTTAGAATCAATTACAAACACAATTCCAAGATTTTTGAAATTTTTTCGTATACCTATCTATGCTCGTATCAAGCAAAAACTACTAGATGGATTTTGAAGAAATTTGGGTATCTTCCATAACGATTCTATATCCTCGAGTATCATAAATTGTAAATAACCCTAAAGTAGGTGAAAAAGGGGGCCTACGTATGTATGAAATTAACTTGTAATTTTGCAGTTACTCATTTCGAGATGTAGAATTTCTTAACGAACGATTTTACGCAAATCTTATTGCACAATTTATTTTTCATAATTTTCAGTTCATTACATATACAACACCTTCCCACCCATCCACGCTGAGTAACCGTTGATATGATAACGTTATTCTTTATATATTATATAATACATGAGCAAGTAAATACTTACCGAGTTCAGCTAGTTGTACTATAAAACTAACACCAATCTCGAAATATAAGATAAAAGTAAAATCATAGTACAAACAACTTAGCATGTTTTACTTGTAAAAGAAGCTGATTTTCTACTTACTTAATACCAGCTACTATATGACGATTGCCTAGGTGGTAGGTAGGAAGTATTTATGATGACAATCGATAATAAGTTTTACAACACTGCAAAACTACACTTATAATAAATGTGACCTAAATTTTTCATCCATTTAGAGTTATTGTTTAAAAACCGCTAACCTTAACTTTAAACTGAAATTATTCCCATACAAATATACATACCCTTTTTCACCTACTCTAGGGTAAGATTTTCATTGTTTGATACTATATCCTAGAATTTAGACTCATTATGGAAAAACTCATTTCTTCAAAATCCATCCATGTAGTTTTTGCACAATGCACACACAAATGGGTATACAAAAAACCCCAAAAGTAATTGAAATGAGTTTTGTAATTGATTGTTAAATCTCCCCGAATGGTTTTTCTCAAATATATTTATTGTACAGTTTTTATTACTTTTAATTTTGAACATATAAAATGTAATCGTTATTTTGACTTGTATTCTTGATATTATCCTTAATGAATAATAGGTATTTATACTAATATTTTTGCTAGCTAACTTACCCTAAAACGAACCAGCCTTTTCTTCCATGATCGTAAACCAGACTCCCATACTAAATATAAAACTTCACGGTCAAAGTTCACATCCCACCCATCATGGGTTATAGCAAAGGAAAATGCAACTGCTGAATGTGCTTCTGCCATTTTGCCATTTTATTTTATACCTGAAGCAAAATATATATTTAATTGTAACAAAAACAGAAAACATGAATGTTAAAAAATTTGCAGACTTTATTTATATAGTAGTTTTATTAAAAACAAGTTAGTCTCTGTAAAATAGTTGATTTGAAATAATTATATAATGAATTCATAGTCCCTATTAAAAACATCTAGCTTAGACCAACCACTTCTCAAGTTCATTCCTGTATCGATTATATAAATTACTTCCTATCAGCTCACCAGATTTCCAGTGATGCATGCTCAAACTCATAAAATGATTTTATTCTATATGTAAAGATTGTAAGTTTAAAAGTGCCCGTGTTGGATTTATACAATTTATATAACATTCTCTATTCTTTCTCTAGACAAGATCTATCTCATTATGTACCAAATTTTATCAAAATTTATTCAGTGATTTGAAAAGGTAACAGACAGACAGAACCCCTTACACTTGTTTGGTATTTAATCTTAAATTAGTTTAAGGTAATTAAATTAATGTCACTTTTCTGTGTTATTTTTAGCATATCTATTACTATAATCAAAGTTAAAAATAGTTATATACTTATGAATTATTTAAAGTTTTTATGAAAATATTAATATTGTGGTTAATTAATAACAACAGTTGTTACAACTATTGTCAAGAGAAATTAGGACATATGTTGATATAAATAGTAAATACTAAATACGTCGCGGCAAAACTTTACGCACACATAAAAAAAGTGTCAAAGTCTAATTTCAGAAACGTAACAATTATTTACGAACATTTCGATAGAAAACCACCGTTTATTTTGAACTACTTATTAAAATATATTTATTGTTACTAGATAAAGCTAGTATAAGAATAAAGTTAATTATTATAACACACACATGCTGTTGTAGGTCACACACATGCTGTCCACGTACATATAGAAAAGTTAATTCAAACGAAGTATAGGTTTAGAGTTATTAATAAACAGGCTTAAACGATAATAAGTTATATCATATTATTTATCCCATAAATAAATAATGAACTTACCTTTAAAAAAAAGGAAAGTGCAGAGGTTTATACATAGGCTTAACTGTATAAAATAACAGTATCTATCTACTTGAGTTGATCTTCTTACGTATTTTTAAACATTTTAATGTAATATGTTTTTATAATATAGTGTATGAGTCTTTAAGGTAATTTTCAAGTAAATAAGAAATTGTAAAAATGAGCCGGTTCTGAAGACGTCACGACGACATTAAAATTAAAATTGAAGTGAAATTATGATTTACTTTTACGTGCTAGAATAGACTAGGGATGTCGATCTGAAATCGAATAATCAAATAATTAACATTTTTAACCAAAAAGTCAATTTTTTTTTTATCGATATCTAACATTAGATCAATGAAGTGAATCAAACGTTTATCCCAGAAAATCGAGATTCATTTTTCTGCCTCGCTTAAAACCATACATTTAAAACTAGAAATGTACTAAAACAAATATAAAGGTAAAAAAAAATTCACTTAAATCAGTGGTTGTCACACTGTTCTTTTCAAGGGTCACATAGGTCATAGGTCATAGGTCAATGTGAGGTACGACTGCGGACCGCAATTTTATAGATTGTTTTATTGATACCATCTATTAATTGACATATTTTTATGAGCTGTCAAACGCGAATTACTCATGGACTGGGTATTCCAATAACAACACATGCATGGAGCTATGAAAAGTACTCCTATTAATGCACTACAAATAGAATGCGCGGATGCACCCCTTCACATTAGAAGACAGTTTTTATCAGATCGATATTTTTATAAATCTTTACAATTTCTGCACCATCCTCTTCATCAAAAGTTAAATTATCTTGACAGCCTGATTATAAAGAGTAATAATTACTGGCATCGAAGGCCTCTCCCGTATTTAATCCATAGTCTCAGGAATATTAATGAGCATGATTGCGTCATTAAACATTTTCCATGTAATCCTCTTTTCTTTTTTGATTATAATGTTCTTATTTTCCAACCTGATGTACGTTTATCAATAAGTATAACAAAAGGTGTTTCAAATCCGGATTCTAAACTTTGGAATTTTATGGAAAAAAAACGCTCCTAATGCGGAAGTCTTTTTTACTGATGCCACCAAATCAGTTGAATCTATTATGGAAAGCTATTCAGATTTTTATGGTAATGTTTCTGGTTTTAAAAATAATAAGTGTCGAGGAGTGGGGGCAGCTTTTTATCGAATTTCTTCTGGATATTTTAAACTTTTTAAATATTCTTCTCGAATATCTAACTTTTCGGGGGAATGTTTGGCTATTTTGAAATGTATCAGCTATATTGTAGAGGAAAAAATAGCAAGAGCTGTAATATTCACGGATTCCTTAAGTTGTCTACAATCTCTTCTGCATAATCCTTTTAAAAAATCGAATTGGTCTCCGATCTCTCTTGAAATTAAAAATAAACTATTATTTTGTTCTCAACTAGGTTTACAAGTTTCCTTGATATGGATACCTGGGCATGCAGGTATCCAGGGTAATGTAAATGCTGATGAATTGGCAAAACTGGCTGCTTTTCAAGGTGCTACTGATAATTCTTTATATAGTCAGGATTTAGTTTCTTTTCTACCTCGTCAAGACTTGGTGGAAAAATGGAATTTAGACTGGAATCAGTCTAATAAAAGTCAATTTTATAAAAGACATCAACCTAAAATTTCTCTAAAACCGTGGTTCTCCAAATGGAGATTAAGCAAGAAAATTACAACTATTATTTCGAGGTTACGGCTTGGCCACTGCTCTTCGCCAGTCCACCTGAACAAATTAAGAATTAGAGATAGATCTATCTGTGAGTGTGGTCTGGAAGAGGGTAACATCATGCATATTCTTTTTAACTGTTCTCTATATAACTCTTTACCACTGTATGATATTTTATGTAATTATAAGGCTATTCTTCCTTGTGACTTGTCATCTATACTATCTCTTAATAACAAAATATATGTTAAATCATTAGTTAAATTCCTTAATTATCATAAATTATCATTGTAAATTTGACATTTTATGTATATTTATATATTGCCACTTCAACATTTACCCACTTATTCCCGCCATCTGCCCAAAATTACATACACTCACTACTTGAAAATGGCAGTAATAGACTCTAAAGAGGACTGAGTTGCCAAGTTAAAAAAAAAGAAGAAGAAGAAGAACAACACATGCAAGTCATTTTGAACAACCTAATTCACTAAATATATGTAAACTAAGCTTGAGTCATTAAGCAAAAGTTATTTGCCATCGTGGGCCGCACAAATATCGTCCAAGGGCCGCAGCTTGACGACCACTGACTTAAATAACCAAAAACTTTTGAGATGGCTCTACTCGAGATGACGTTCTAAGATTGATTAATCGAAGAATCGATCTTCGAGAGCAAAAAATCAATTTGCTAAAATTGATTTTTAGCACTAAATTGATCCAGTAAATCGGTCTCAGTACCTAGGAAATCAAGGTTTATTTTTTCTGGTTCTATGAAAACCATAAAATTATTTACATTTAAGAATGTTAATGTACCCAAACATAAATAAATGTATGAAAGATTTTCAGTAAATTAATTAAAAACACATGTGATGGGTCAATCTCTTTCACTTCTTTGTGAGATTCGAAATGTCTTTTTGATTACTGTTAAGATAGCAGACAAATATCTTGTCTGATGGTTAGTAAACACTTTTATCTTTAAAATGCTTGTAAAAAACCTAATTATTTTAAAATAATAAAGATTGATTATTATAATGTCCCTTTTGTTTGATATCGATTTACCCATAAATATGCAAAGATATAAAAGTTTAGTACCTTTTACTCCTCAGACTGTTTGTCTTTTGTTATTTATTTTTATTGACGAGCTTTAGTGTTAGCAATAAAATAATTTCGGAAACCGTTTTTACCTCAACTTTTGTATAAATGATGATTATAGGCTAATTTCGACCAAAATAAGAATACTAGTTACATGTTTTAAAAAAATAAGTCGAAAATAGATTGATTTTCTATAGATCGATATTTTAGACCTCGATGTTTTAATGAAACAATTCATAAATCTTCAACTCAAATCGATTCAAAGATAATCTTTTTTAGAAAGAATCGCATCCCTAGAATAAACCAAACGTAATCGAATCAATGGTCGAATTGCCGTGTTTTGTGGTAAAAGTTGGAAAATTGCCGTGTCTCATCCTCATTTCAGCAAAATTTTAACTTCCGCAATTGTTTATACTTATACAGGTGTATATAATTGTTTTATACTTGTACAGTGATAAAAATAAATTGGACCAGTGCAAGTAAGTAAACTCACGCCCTGACACTTCGTACAATATCCATAAAATAATTCTTATTAAAAGTAAAAAATATTAAAAATATTTGCATTTCTATAACAATGGATTGGTAATCGGTCACAGTCATCACAATATAAATATCCTACATAAAGAATGCTTATTTTTTCTTTTCTTAAACTTGTATTTGACCTATCGTTCACCTAATTAATCATTCCTTTGGTGACTTAAAATTTGTAAAATTTGATTGAATATTATGTGGATAGTGATATACTGTTTTGCAAGCAACATGATGATGCAAATATTTCGTGATTTCTTTTAATCATATTTGTAATGCTAAAAAATGTTTCACAGTCAGTGTTAGCATGGGGTAGTAATTATAATAAAATAACAATAAAATTTTAATATTATTTATTAACTTAACGTTTTTAGAACTATAACCGAAGTCTGAAGTATGTGACCACAGACTTTTGCAAACTCACAAGGGGCTTATTCGCCAGCGCCTGTTGACTACTCATAATGGGATACATTCAGAGGCGGTGTAAGGCGTGGGTGACCACTTACAGCCTTACGAACCGAGGGGCTTCGCCCCAGAGCCCAAATATTATATTACTATTTAATAGCTGTGTGCCCGCGTTGTACATATTTCATTTGCATTGTGTTGCTGTCGTGGGGTGGAGGCTCGCGAAATGAACTTCGCCCACGTCAAATTATAGTCTGGCCGCACCACTGGTTATATTTAATGACAGCTGACATTGTAATGTGTATTCTCAATTGTGTATGTCAATTCTGTAAATTGTATTCTCGCGGCTTATCACTAAAAGCGTATATTTTTGTACATTTTAACATGAACCAAAGTGAGCGTAGTAGTAAAGCCAAACGCTTCAGGTAAACTTTAGGAAATTTCGAGTCCTTTGACTAAGAAGCAATAATCAAAAGTCGCCTGTAGCGAAGAAAAGTTGCACAAAGTGAAACGAGATAACCGCAAAACTGTTCGATTTCAATGTTTTCGTTTCATATTTTACAAATTTTGATTCGTATTATTGACTCTATTCGACTAAGTATATAGACTGAAGTTAATCGTCGTGAACAAGCTGTTGCCCGCGACATAATGCACTTTGATTGAGCTTGTGCTCTAATTGCCGTGTTTTAGGATACGGCTACCATTGTGCTGCCGTATACCATGTTTTTGTTTCTGGATGACCCCAATTACCATTTAACACTGAAATAACCGTGTTGTTGGCAACCCAGTACGTAATGGTCACCAGAGATCAATAATAATGCAGCAGCAACAGGTGACCACTTTTTTTTCAGCATATCTACTAAAAGGTTCGCCAAAAACTACTAAAATCTACTAACACATTTTTCATATCTACTAAGTTTCTACTTATTAGACAAATGAAAAGTCACACGTTGTAATTAATTTGCACACCTAACGATGTCAATTTTGTTGTTTTAGATATAAATTTGGCTTTATTCACATTGAGTTAGCTCCAAAAAACGTATTTGGCACCATAGCTCTTATTTATAGAATTTTTAGCTCTATTCTATACCACGAACAAATCCATATAATTTTCTCACACACAGTTTTAAAGCCTATAATTACTACCTATCTAGTATTGTATATAAATGATATGAATGAACATAGTGAACTGCAGGGAATTCCTTGAAATTCTATTGTAAATAACGAAAACAAAAACTGTATAAACGCAAAAAAGAGGATGGTAGAGTAGAACACTTAATTACACGGGAGTAAAAGAGATATAGATACATTCATGAATAAAACTGAAATGTAATATATGGATGTAAAGATTGAATTTTTACACAAATGCAAAAACGCGATGTTAAGATATTTTCTTTGTATGATTGATTTCTCTTTTATTATTTGTCTCTACTAATCTTTAATCAATAACTTGTGCTACTGGAACTTATATTGTGTGATGTTGGTGACATTTTACATAATATACTTTGGTTATTGTGTACAAGTGATTGTAAAATCTATAGTATATCAATTGATATCGTGATTAATCGATGTTAGTAGATTTTAGTAGTTTTTGGCGATATTTTTAGTAGATTCACTGAAAAAACCTACTGAAATACACGGTGCACACCGCTGGCGCTGGCATCAGAGATCAATAACTGTACATTGTAACAGGGGTGTTAATAAAGAAACGTTCGCCGTAGAACTGTGAAAGTTCCGGATACAGATCATCGTTGATAGTGGTTAATTTTATTAATTTCAATTTGCAGTTCGCTTAGAAAAACATGAGCAGCAACGATAATAACCACGAAAACTTCAACAGCAAATACCCGGTATGTACGTACTTTGGTTTGATGGAGGCGTCCGTAGTCTACCTTTCCAAGTTCACGTAATATTTGAATTGTTCCATGTTGCTCAGCATTGATGCTCAATTTACCTTCATAAATTTACTGAATCAATAAGAAAAAAAAATAGTAATAGGAACCAATCGGCATGTATGAATTTTGTTAATGGCGACGAGTTTAGTCTTCCAAGTTAAAATGTGGCTGTGTAACTATAGAGTTATTCCCCGGTTAAGGGAATTGCACCCAATTTTTTTCTTATTAGAACCTAGTATAGAAATAAATCGGCTAAAAAGTATAATTCATGTAATTTGTATAAATCGTGTAAAGGAACATCAGTCACTGGTTTCAAAATCTTTATAAACATAACAAGAAAATTTTCTTTTTTTCCTTTTCTTTCAATTGATTTTCTTTATCTGGATGTAAAACATTGACTGTAAATTCGTAAAATATTTTGGTAGTCATCCAACCATTGTGTGACCCCGCCCTTCAATTAGAGACTTGCATACCTTTTCTGCTAGTCTTTGATAGGGATACGCAATAAATGGGCAGCATATATCACCAGGTGGCTGGAAAAGTGAATAAAGCAGTTATAGATTCTTTTGTTAATACAAAATAATGTTTATAATGTAACACTCTAATAGAGTGTTCAATATTATAAACATTTATAGATCCCTTCTCAGCTATAACAAGTCCCAAACTTAGGCAAATCTGAAATTGGTCTCATCTGTGTTAAAAAATTGTTTTTTTTTTTTTCGTGTAATCATGAACTTCATTAAACCATTCCCTTATATCTCCTTCAGATAGACTTGAGCTAGCTTTATTCACTCCTTCAGATATTCTGATCCTTTATTTAGGATGTCTTTTCAAAAAAAAGCCTTCCACTATCCAATACCACGCTTGTTATTCGAAAACAGATTAGGTCTTGGATTCTCCACAAGAAACTTTTGAACGCTATCTAAAATATTTTCTTTATTCTTTGAGAAACCCTTTCGAGCCGAAGTTATAATCCAGTCTTTAAGAAGGGCTTTTTCATTTGAAGTCAAGATTGGCGATGGACCCGGGTTAGTCTTGTGGTGTGGGTTACATTTATAGAACCCAGGCGTTGATCTCGGAACATCATATTTCTGAGCTATTCGGCGATCTGACAGCTGCTTTTCATTGTCCTGAACTTCAGCAATAGCTTTTTTGAGGAATTTTATGGATAAGGTGGTGTAATTAGTCAGGCTCACAGATTAATGGCTAAATCGTATTTTCACCAATATTTGTTTTGTGTCCAACAGATAAATATCAATAAGTTACTACTTTTTATATACCTATATAATTTTAATAGAAAACTTATTTTGTAACAATAACTATCCTAACAATCCCAATATATTACTACAAAAATTACATACATTTAGATGTATAAGATTGTATTCATTTAATCATAAAGAAATATTTGTTAGGTATACCTATAACTTTTACTGGAGCAACATTAATTGACAAATAATCAGTTAAAGAGTTCTTAAAGATTGAATGTTGGTCACCATATTGTTGTTGTCAAACATCTACTAAAACTTTGAGATGTACTTCAGTAAATTTGCTATTTATGTTAAAGTTATATGTGTCATACATTATATTATTTGATTATTGGTTATTAACATTTAATAATATATTTATTATTACTAAAGTAGAGTATTTTGTATAAATAGCATAATATAATTGTCAATTATAGGCATGTAGCAGATATTATTTAAAAGCAATGTAATTTGAATTAAGTAATTCGACAATATGCATTAAGTAATGCATATTGTTGAATGAAAAAAATTAATGTATAAATCAGACTTATAGTTTAAACTATCATAAAATGGATGGTGGTCACACTAAAAATATGTGCATAATGTGTTAGTATAAAGATATCACTGTAACAATTTAGACCTTAACATGATTTTTGATCTGGATTCCAAATATATACACTTTGCCATGCTTTTAACTCTTCTCAATATTCTTAGAGTGATGTTTAGATTTATTAAAATTAGGCAAAGTTAAATGATAGATTTTTATACAACTTATGTATTTTTACTTTAGTGATTTTTTGTTTAGATGACATTTTATGTTTACGTTTTGTCTAACTATACTCCTATATACCATCACAAATTCAATAAAAGGTCTTTTCTGTTCAAGTAAAATCAGAGAAATTCTAGAGTTTAAACTTCAAAAAATTTAATATACTCCTCCGATTAATTATCTTTATTTACTTGGTTTCAGAATATTTCGAGACCGTCACGCAGGCCAAGTATACACTGGAGAAAAATGAACAATAAACACAGCATCAATTCCAATAAAACTGTAAGAAAAAGATCGAATCTCACAAATGTCGAAGATTCCAATGATAATGTAATGGATGTCACTGTCGACTCTTTCTCAAAGTGAGTTATGAAGTAGTTTTTATTGAAATATAATATAATAGTGTTTGCTACATTTTTTTTCTATATAGACCTTTTACACATGTGATCTATTCACTAAAACACTTCAGGGCACTGATGACTAAATTATTATGTAATAAATTAAGAATCATTACAAAGTTTAACAAACTTTGTGTTTATACTATATATGTACACATAATGTTAACTGAACTTAATATGTAAGTTAATCAAATACATACATTAATGAATACATAATATATATACATTAATGAAGAGGAAGTTAGAAGTTTTAGTTTAAAAAAAATCAATACAAGTAATTGTGGCTAGAAAAATGTCACAAAGCTGACCCCTTATTTGAGTGTTTAATAATTAAGCTATGAAATCTAATTACTAATTAATTTATATTAAATTGAACTGAAATGCCTAGCTTGTTATTACAGAATATGATAATGATTTTTAAAATAACATATTGAAAAGAAATAATAAAAACTTAACATACATAATTTTACACAAATAGCAAATTACCATAACTCTATTGAGATAATTGATGCTCACTGTGCTTATAGATAATAAAAACTGCTTACAAATCACTGCAATAATATTATGATACTGTAATAAAATGATTTGCTTCCACCAGTTAGTAAGGTTGCTCATTATAAAAAAAAATTATATTGGTATTTGAGATACGCCTGTCTGTCTGTTTTTAGTAAAATTATATTGAAATTTGTACCCTCATTGATTGAAACAAAATTGTGTTGCAGATACAACCGGGATTATACCGATAACTATGATGACGTAGATGGCCTTCTGACAAACCGAAAAAGATCAAACACAAGGACCAAAAATTGTGTTCACTCTAAAAGAAATCTAAATCGACCTGTAACAGCAGTAGAAAATAATAATACTGGACGTGGGATTAATCGTAAAGTGTGGTTGATTGTAATCGCAGCCATTTTTTTCTCAGGAGTATGTATCTTGGTAACAATATTAAACAGTGAACCAGATGAACAGATTAATGTTACATACGACAGAATTGCCTATAGAAATGATCTTACTAAAATTGCTGTAAAATATAAAGCGGGTACTGACGTTATTTCACAGATTCAAACTTGTAAGTTGATTTTAAGTTGAAATTAATTATGATTTCATTTGCCTTTATCATTATAGAACTTAACAAATTGTTACAGTGATCTATATGGTTTCACAAAAAGGAGATACGGATTCATTTATATTTCTGTACAACAGCAACGTGGTGAACTTCTCTGTGAGGGCTTTTGACGACTTCGTTGATAAAATAGCTTCTTATACGGCGGCGTTTTTACGTGAGTGTATCTCTGTGTAGCGTTAGCGTTGTACAAAGATAAAAAAAAATCATTTAAATGTGTTAAACTAATTTTTGTTTTTTAGGCAATGATAATTCCATTACTCATGTTGCGGTCGACAGTACAAAGCTGTCCATACAAGACTGCACGGAATTAATTGGAACGTATAAAAAAAATGTCACACAAAATGCAGTTTTGCTTTTGAAAAACATACATAAACTATCATCATCATTGGCTATGGCTTTACACTACTACTGTGACGAGTACAACCCCCTGATTCGCAAAAGCGCTATATTTTTAACATTTGATATGGCAGACTGTGCAGGTTAGTAATCTATCACATTTATAGTTTTTTTTTTTTTTTTTTTTTTTTTTTTTTTTCGTTCTAATTAGTTATATTATAATTCAATACTTTGATGGAATATTTGAATGAAACGATGGACAGATATCATTTTATTTTTACATATGTTTATAAAATCGAAGAAAACCTGAATCAATATCTATGTCCTTTTTAAAAAAAAAAAACGTAGATATCATATAATCTGGCCAGGTTTCAGGTGGTTACATTGGATAGTATATAACAAGGTTGTAAGGTATATAATAATGAATATAGTCGACACAATATTGTATATAACATTACATTTTTTTCTGTAAAATTGATTAAACCAATGAATGTTTAATACAGTAAATAATTATATAAATTGTCATTTTACTAACAGAAAATTGCGTGCAGACAGAATCGCAGGCATAGTTAGCAAATCCTACCATATATTAAACACTACGATAATTGATTCAGATCGATAATTGAGTAATACATAATTATATTTTAGAGCGATGTTGTTATTAATTAATGTTGTCAATTATTAATGTCATGAACATTTTCTTTAACAATTGTTCAATTCTATTTATTTCCAGAACAAAAATTTTCGTATTTAGGTATAGAGAAATGCCTAATACTTAAATGGAACAGGGTGCCCGATAGTATGATTCATCCCTTGTTGACCAGGGTTATCAGCGTAATGTTTGATCTCAGTGATGTTTTCCCTAAATAAGTAAATACTATAATAAAACTGATTTCTCCGTTGTTTGTACATTCATTATTTTGTTACTGTATTTTTATTGTTTAATTGATATTATGTTTTTGAATACAAATATGTGGTTTTTCAGTGTGTTAATATTATTAGGTTGTAGATTTTACTAGCTGTTTTCGTTTCATAGTTTTTTTTTCTACCCATTGTATGGAACCTCCTGCGTACTTTATGATACTGTTTGTTGTATCTTTATCATTATCTTTCTCAATTTCTTAGCGTATCTAGTGTAGTTACTATATATAACTACATAGTATTGTATTATTATAATGTTTGTCTAAACGGACTAAGGCCATTGAGACACTAATCTATTTGTAGTATTAATGATTTGTTTAAGAACTCTGTGATTTCGGAATAATTTAATTAATTGACTTAGTTTTAATTTTTTGTACTAGTGTTAGACCGATCAATGTTTAAACAGTGAAGTCGTTTCGTGTATGTTTCAGATGTTTAATTCTAATTTAAAAAATATTTAATTAAACAGTTTTCTCATTATGCCGCCATAGTTGTTATTATCACAGTTGATTCGCTGTTCTTTATATATAGGGAAATTATCCCTTTTTTTTTTGACGGGGGGGAAATGCATTTACGCATTACCCTTACCTATTGCATTATTCCCCTAGTCATTGCGGAGTCCCCCCAATGCAATAGGTAAGGGAGCACGGAGGGACGACTCCGTGCCAGTGTGGGGCTCGCCCGGACGTGAGGCGTCCGGAAATACCCACTAAAACCCCCCGGGGCCGTCCGCCGCATTTGGGATGGCGGTGATACGGGATGACTTTCGCAAGCACCGCGTCGCCCCCTGCGGCAGACCCGCCGGGCCTCGCCCGTGCACTGGCCCAGTAGGGATGGGGGGGAATACTTCCCCACCCACCTCTTAGCCCACCTCTTAAAGAGAGGTAATAGGGAACTTAACCTGTAATGTCTTTATATAATTAAATGACATAATAATATTTACTCAATTTATATTATTCATTATTTATGTGTTAGATTAAGATATTTGTGATTCTGTAATAATTATCTACAATGAAAATTATATATAATTCATTGATAATGTTAAGTTATGATATCATTGTATTAATAATTCAATTAAAACCTATGATAAAAATAAATGTGAATGATTCGTGTTTCTTTTAATATTAAGGTATTGGTCGCCACACTTTTCTGATCAAGGCTCACGTAGGTCCAATTGAAGTACCACTGCGGCCCGCACTTTTATGAGCTAGATAGTTGGCGCCATCAATTGAAAAAAATGACTTAACAATTTTTAATTAATTAGCACCGTTTTCGATACATACTTTACTAGTAATTACTGTAACGATCTGTCTTAGATATACTAATACTCGTAAATATAATTGAATCGGTCATTTCAAACCCTTTGAGCACTTACCTGGCGTTTACGCCAGCTTCCCATTGTTTTCCTATTGTCTTATTTTTATGGGTACTCGACACATTAATAATATTAATGAAAAAAAAAACCTGAAAAACTGTTCTTGAGTTATGTTGTTTTAGCAAGAAATAGGGTTAGTGGTATATAATTTGACCTAACAATCGTAGTAATCATTTTTTATTGCTCATTATTTACAATTACACTAAAAAATTAACATTTCCCATTTATTTATTTGTCATTTTTTAATATCTTTAAGGTGCATAATCATATTCTCCATAATTCTCATCTAAATTATCTTAAACATTTGTTATTGACCAGCTAAAAATGCTGTTACAAAATTGCATATGTTTTTCTAGAATGCTATCCTGAACTTTAAATATTCTAATTTTTACTATTGATGGGCACTTTTAAATCATAAGCCTTGGCTGGTGGAAGTGAAGTATAATAAATAAAATTTGAACTTGATTTTTTAGTCATCTGTATATTTTTCCATAAACACTGAATGCATTTTTTTTTTCACATCCAACCGTGCATCAAGATATGCAATGTCTTTTCCTGCGTAATATGTCTTTTTTTCTAGGAAAGCAGAGGATGTTTTAGTGTATTATTTGGCATATTTCAGGAGGCACTGTATTTCCTTTCGGATGACAAACTCTGTTAACTCTAGGAGTCTTTCTTCACTCACAAATCTCAAAGCCTGCGAAATTTGACTTCAGTAACTCCATATAGGCTGATAAATGCTTTCTTGCAGACTTTAACTTTATTAGTTTGTTTTAAAACATGGAACTGAAAAGTATTTTGCCTCTGTGTAGCATTTTCTTTTCGTGGACGGCTCTGTTTTATATGTAACTTTTTAATAAGTGATTGAAGAAATATATCCTGCTCATTTTTTGTTGAAAAAAAATTAATTATTGAAATACCATATCATCATGGTGGAAATTCGCAAAACATCCCTTCTTACATTTGCAATAAATATACGGTATATATAGGCCCCGATAAAAACGTAAATTGAACAAAGGTATGTGGAAAATTTGGCTGCAATTAACACCGCGATAATAATACTTGCCTGTCCTTGAACCTAAGAATTATTTATAACATTTCTTTTATACATTGAGGGATTACACATTTTCTTTTGAAATTAGTTTTACTTACAGAAGTAGCGGGAAACAAATTTGCAGATAAGTATAAAGTTTATTTTAAAACAAACTACACAAGACTTTTTTGGAAAACAGTTCCTTTAGCGAATACACAGTTTATGTGAAATCAAAGGAAAATGAAAAGTTGGATAACATGAACCCTTTGAACTTATACATTTATTCAGTGAGAACGTTAAAGGCTTTACTAGTATATACACAGTAAATGCTTACAAAATTGGAGTTGCATTTAAAAAAGCTTCATCTGCTAATATTTTTTTTTAAATGGATAATTTTCTCAACAAAAAGAAATTTTGCCCTTTTATATCAGCACATCTGGTGAAGAGAGTGGGCGTGATTAGGTTTGTTCCAACTGATATATCTAATGAAGATATTTATAAAAACTATTGAAGTAAACAATGAAAGTAAGAAAAATTTTGAATTAGAAAAAGTTATTAATAATGAATTAATTATTAACGCTGTAGTAAAATCATTGGTTTCCTTCGCTAACTCTTCCAACTCTGACTCTGTTACAATTAAAAGAAGTTTTACATAATTACATTTAATCCATGAATTAAAATAATACTTTGCCAAGTATAAAACAAAACTTAATAATAGCTCAATATAATATTCAGAGTGTAAATAATAAGAAACCTTTACTTATAAATTTTCTTTATGAACACATTATTGATATATGTATATTTAATGAAACTTGGTTGCGGGAGAGAAGCAACTTCAATTTACCAGGCTATACTATTATTTCACAAAATGGACCAGACGGTCATGGTAGTGTTGCTATTTTAATTAAAAATACATTTAAATATGAAATTATTATTACACCTTATTATGATTATCTATAAACTGTTGCAATAGTTTTGAAAACGAATATTGGTAATATATCTCTGCTATGTGTGTGTGTAGTCCTCCAAAAGGTGGTCGATTTAGATGTAAAAGATTAAAGATACATCATCAACAGCTTGCCTACACCTATCTTACTCTATGGTGATTTGAATACACACACATTATCTTGTAACTCTAGAGGTAATGATGTTTACAACTTAATAGATGAGTGTGAACTATTTTAAATACTGAATCTCCAACTACTGTCGGTTCACTTCGTAACAATCCCGCTGCAATTGCTATATCATGTGTTAGTCCTGAAAAAGCTCCTCTGTGTGACTGGAAAGTGCATAGCGATCCAATGGGTAGTTGTCATTTTCCCACCATAAATATCCAAACATCTGTAGAAAAATATGTAATTGGTATTCTTCTGTAAGGGAAACAGCTTTTAATAGTTTAGAGTCAGAAAACATTCCTGATATTTATAATAACTTTTGTGATATTTAAAATAATCTTAAGTTGGAATATATTCCAAAAATATCAAATAATAGTTCATATAAAATTAAAAAACCTGTACCCTGGTGGGACGAGGAGTATGCCATTGCTGTGAAAAATAATAGAGATGCTTAGAAAAACTACAGATTTATTCCGAAATAACAAATCATCTATCTATAATAACTAATTATGTAGAGTACAAAAAGGTTGACGCTATTAAAAAGAAATTACTTACTATGAAAAAGAAAACTAGTTGGAGATTGTTGTGTGAGTCATTCAATAGATGTATATCAGTTAGTATGATAAGAAATTATATACCAAAATTTAAAAGATAACCCTTAAAAACTTCCTAAAAATGATGGATTCCTTCTTTTTAGATAAATATGCTACTAAATCTCCACCTGAAAAAGAAATAAACATAATAAATAAATTTGGTTAAAATTTAAGGTTGAAAGGTATATTCAACTCAACTGGCAATATTGAATGTTGTTTCCTTTCTGAGCCTTTCACAATTAATGAATTTCAAGTATTTTTGAAATCTAGAAAGAATACCACACCAGGTCTTGATGACATTTGTTGTAAATTAATTCAAAAATTTTAAAATATTTAACTTATTATGGGAATTTGAAATGATACCAAATACCTGGAAAACATAATGTGTTATTCCAATATAAAACCAGAAAACGACTACAACTCTTATAGTTAAATTAAGTTTTATAGTGAAAAATATAATATTTTACCTGTGCAACAGTTTGGTTTTCGGCGAGGTAAAAGAACAGCAAAAAATGATGTATCTCATATCTCTAATATTAAAAAATTCATTCCATTAATATACTGTTTGCGCATTTCTTGATGTGAATGGTGGTTTTGATAATGTAGACCCTTCTATTCTAGTATCTACTCTTAATGATATTGGTGTACCTGGAAAAGTTTGCAAATTGATATTTACTTTCTTATAGGACAGGTTAATGTATGTCAAATACAATAACATTTTACATGGACCTACGCATGTATATAAAGGTACAATGCAAGGAACAACAATTTCTCCATTTCTCCTCTATTCATCACAAATTAATAGATATTTAACTGATCCTTCTTTTAAATGTCTATTGTTTGCTGATGACATTGTTGTATATAATATAAACAAAGATGTACACAAAGCTATTGTATATTTAAATAATGGTCCCTCTTAAATATTTACATTTTATAACAGTTTGAAATTAGACATAAATGTGAGTAAGAGTGATGCAATGTTATTTTCTAAAAGAGTTATTAATTTACAAGACATTCCATCAGTTTAATATAGCAGTCACGCATTAACTTGGTTACAAGAAAATAAATTTCTAGGCATGTATTTGGATACAAAATTAGTATTTGAGTCACACATTAATTATATAATTAAAAATGCCAGTAAAGGAGTAAATATTTTATGTTCTTTAGCTGGAATTCATTGGGGATCTGATTCTAGAATATTATCTCTTTTGTACAAAAGTATTGTTAGAAGTCACTTTGATTATAGTTCCTTAGCTTACATGAGTGCAAGTGGTTGTTATATTAAGAAATTGGGCATAATTCAATTAATTATCATTAAGAATCATAACCGGTGCGTTGTGTTCTACTCCAATAATTTCTATGGACACAGAATCATGTATAACCTGTATACCTTTGAAATTAAGACGACTCCAGACTGCTCAAAAATTTTGTCTTAAACTCTTGACGACTAACAATACATTTGTTTTAGACAGAATTTTACCTTTTTTTTTTTTCTTTGACGGGGGGAAATGCATTTACGCACTACCCTTATCTATTGTATTTAGGGGATCAAAGTCCCCCAATACAATAGATAAGGGGGCACGGAGTGATGAGCTCCGTGCCAGTGTGGGACTCACCCAGGCGTGAAGCGCCCGGAAATACCCACTAAAGCCCCCCGGGGCCGTCAGCTGCATTTGGGATGGGGGCGCCACGGGGTGGCTTTCGCAAGCACCGCGTCGCCCCCTGAGACAGAATTTTACCTAACCAAGATCTCCCAGCTACCATTTACAAAACTCTAAAATACATATTCAATATCTAATGTCCGAACACTTACCAGAAATATTACAAGTTTTATTAGATACCAAAAACTTGTGTGAAAATTTACATTTTTCTAATCCTTTACCTGTATATGAAATTGAATATGAATCTTTTATTAATAATAACATAGAAATTGATTTTCAGGTAGTTAACCACTTTGAATTCTTACAGTATGTAAATAGTCAACCAAATGTTTTTCAATTATATACTGATGGCTCAAAAGTTTCACATAATGTAGCTTCTGCACATTATGACCCACAAGTTCAAAAAACTTCCTATCATGAATTAAATACACAGCATAGTATATTTAGTGCTGAATTACACACTATCTAAAGAGCCCTTTTGTACATGTATAGTGTAAATAAATCTGATTTTTTAATTGTTACTGATAGTAAAAGTGTATTATTAGCTTTAGGAAATAATTCTGTAAAATTGAATGTAAGTAAACTATATTGTACATCTTGTAAAACAAAAACTGTATAAGCTACATAAAGGAGGCAAATGTATAAAATTTAAATAAGTTCTTTTACATTGTGGTATTACTGGAAACGAAGAAGTGGCAGTCCGATGAATGTGGCATGACAAGCACTTTGTTTTGATCAGAGTTCTTTTTACTGATTTCATTCAAATGTTAACTGAACAATTTCAAATAATGTGGCATGAATATTGGAAGATTATAACTCAGGAAAAAGATAAATGGTATGCAAAACTTCAGAGTACCCCGCTCGGTGCGAGTAATATTGTTCTGTGACCCCGCCACACAGACCTTGGTTCCCTAAACTGAAAAACGCTGAAAGACATTTCATTACTTTGATTAATAGACTTAGATTCGGTCACTGTAAAACTCCTGCCCATTTTTCAAGATTTAAAATAGTAAAGGAAGATAAATGTGACTTTTGTAATGAAATTGCAGACCTTGAACATATTGTTATGATTTGTCAAACATACAACGTGGAAAGTATTATTCTCGTGACAGAACTAGAAACCATTTCTGAAGATAATGTAGTCCCAAATGAAATCTATTTATAAACTTATAATAAATACTGTAGGAAAGGTAAAGGAATATTATAAATTTTAATAAAACTTTTATATTTAATGTAATATTGTAGACTTTTCAAGTTAAGAATATTCTGTAAAAAGTTAGGCTTAAAGAACTTTTGTCCAGTGGTCGTAATAAATTTAAAAAAATAAAATTAAAAGCAGTAACACCAGGGTTGCCTTTTAAACAGTAATTGCCGTGTTATACGGTTCTCCCGCACACTCTCCAGGTCCCCTCAGGCGGCGACCCAAGACGTGTCTCGTTCCCTCGGGGAGGCTCTTGACGTCGCCGCCAGCGCGATATAGTGACACTGACCATGCATTAATGCTACGCACAACACTGCATGCACACTCCTGCACATAACACGCAGATACATAGGTCCTGTAAGGAACCTTTTTTATGTTAAAAAAATGTAGGGATTAGCTAAGATCAAAATTCCGCAGGAGTTTTCACACTCAGGTAGCGGCCGAGCCGAGGTTCGAACCCTTGTGCTAGTTACATTTTGCGGCTGAGTGCCTTCAGCACCCCCCCCCCCCTCCAAAGTTCGGTGAAGCTGTAAAGGCCCTTCCGGTCAACAGCACTAGCTAGGTTAGAAAAAAAAAGTTATACGGTTATTAGGGTCGTCCAGCAAAAATAAAAAACACGGTGTACGGCAGAACAATGGTTGCCGTATCCTAAATTATGGCAATTAGACCACAAGGTCAATCCAAACGCATTAAGTCGCGAGTAACAGCTAATCTACAATCAAATCGCATGTAATCAATTACTGACTTTAATCTTTATAATTGACTTATCTTTATAGTTAGTTAAATAGTGTAAGTAATACGGATTGAAATTTGTATGACGCAAAACGAAAATAGTGAAATCGAATAGTTTGACGTGGTTATGCTGATATGATGGTGTGGAAGGTCACTTCGTGTTACTTTTTTTCACTTCAGGCAACTTCAGATAATTGTCTGTTTTTGCACCCGAGTTAAAGGGCTCGAAATTTCCCGAAGTTGACATGTTTGAAACGTTTGACTATAATAATATGCTCATGTCGATGTCATGATCATGTCGAGATGTACGAAATAAGTATTTAGTGATGAGACGCGAGAATGCACATTGTATTCCCAGCTGTCACTTACATATAACCGATTATGCGTAGCCAACAGGCGCTGGCGAATAAGCTTCTTGCGAATTTACACAACTTTGTGGTTAAATACTTCAGACTTAGGTTATAGCTCTGAAAACGTTAAATTAGGTCATCTAAATAAATATTTGTATAATCACTGCCCCATTCTAACGTTGACTTTGAAACAATCTTTAGCACCGTAAATATAATCAAAATGAAATCACGAAATAAAATTATCACTTCTCCATAAAAATAACACTACTAAACAATATAATTTAATCAAAATGTACACATTTTAAGTCGAGGAGAACGTACACAGATATCGGCCAAGCCAAGGCTCGTGCCACTTTGGTGCCCTTGTGCAAGTGCTTGTGCTTGTACCTTTTGCGGCGAGTGCCTTCAGAACTCACCCTCAAAGTTAAGGTGAAGATGTAAAGATCAACAGTCAACAGCATTATCTAGGTTAGAAAAAAAAAGTCGAGCAAAGAAATCCTAATTTACTTGAATGATAGGTGAAATATAATTAGAAGAAAGGAGAAGAAATAATCATATTTGATCTAAGACATTTGCATTATAATGATTTTGACTAATTACCAAGCCAATCATCATAGAATATAGAAAATACAATTACAAATATATATATTTTATTTTTATATGAATTATTTTATGAATCTCGTACAATTCCGTTCAGGGCGTGAGTTTATTTGGTCTTGTCCAGTTTATTTTGCCACTGTACAAGTATACAACCATTATATAAAACTGTATAGGTATAAAACAATAGCGAAGTTTAAATTTTGCTAAAGATTGTACGACACACGGCAATTTAGTAACTTTTACCCCAAAATACGGCAATTTGACCATCCAAAACACGGCAATTATTTTTTTAATGGGAACGCTGCGTAACACTCATGCAGTCTTCTGTCATATTAAGGATATCTCTATAGTTTATAGCAGATGTTCCCAAAGTTATTTGTCTAATGTGTACTTTGAAAATCAATTATTTTTTAGCGCCCCCATTTTACGAACATTTGTATGGAACAGCAAACGGTTGAAATCTTCGTCTTTAGTAACAAAGCTGATTAAATAGTTCGTCATTTAAAGAGCTGTTTATTGAATGCTTTAATGACATATTGCAGTGATTGAAATAGTCGTTCAAGCATTAAAAGCAAGCAAAAATTTCTAGCAACCGAATGTTGTCGATAAATAACGAAAAGTAAAGCAAGGACGTCTTGAATTTGTTTTTTTTTAAGTACGCTATGAAGCCTCCATGGAACTCTGTCATAGCCGGAGCTTTTTTTCTATCCTAGCTAATGCTGATGACCGTTCCTGTGTGTAAGAATTCCCGCGGAATTTTGATTCTAGCATCACATAAAGGTGCCGATGGGTTTGTGAGATTTTCAATGAATCCGAATTTAATATATTCTTTTTTACTTTAGGCAGGTTTTTTTTTTCAAAAATACGTATGTGTTTCAGCTTAAGTACAGCTTATCTATTACGTGCGAAACTGCAAATGAAAATAAAATAAGTATGTTTTTTTCCAATATATTTGACCTTTAACCCTTTAGGTTACGCCAGCCTAATTGTACATTCAAATTTTATATAAAGTATTTGGCATCTAAGTTGTATACCAACAGGGCGTCAGCACTGCTGGGCTCTGAAATAATTGCGTGAAATGTACCCCGATCCCACATATTGAGACCAAGGTGTGCTATAAGTCTTTCCCTCTCTGCTTTGTTCCTGACACATTCCATCAACACATAATACATGTCTTCAACTCGATTGCATTTCTCACAATTGGGTGAGTTACGTTTTTTAATGAGATAGTAAAACTTGTTGAGGGCCATATGTCCGGAACGCAATCTATGGGAGACAACAATTTGGTTTCGGATCATTTAAATATTACGTTACATTATATAGCATTGCATATGCAGCATGCACCGACAGGAATAAAACAAACATGCACAAACTCATTAATCTCATTCGACGCTCAATCGTACTGAACAAGTATCTATGAACCACCTGATTGATACAGGATTGCACAAATTATGTTATTTAACATATGATTCGCGGTCTACTACGAAAATTACCTATCTAGGAATACCTATTCAATACCTATTACCTATTCAAATAGAATTACCTCTTAAAATGCGAAAATGTGTTTGTTGCCATTTTATTTGTGTGTGTCAACTTTAATTGCGAAATGGAGCGACCGATTGACATGATTTTGATGATTTAAAAAAAAATCTTACCTAGAAAAAAATATAAATCACCCCTGCAGACTCTACAAAGCCCCCCCCCTTTTTTTCTTGGTCTCGTACCGCCCCCCTTTAGGCATGCAGCGCCCACAAGGAGGCATTATTGCCCTCTTTGGGAATGACGGCTCTATAGTAATCCTCTATTGCTATATGTTTGTATCTGTATTCTGTATTAATATTTTATCTATATTATTTTCACTAGTAGTATTGTATACTTTGGTTTGTTTGACGTGAAAAATTATAAAAATGGATATTTTTATGGATATTTAGAAAAACTAACATACAACATTGTGTAGGACTAGAAAATTATATGTTAGAAAATATCATATCTAAATTATAAAGTACAGATATGTTTCTGTATATATCTTTATTTAAATTGAAAAAGAAAATTATTGGAGCATTTCTTATTTCGTTTTTTGTTATAACTACTGCTTATATTTATTTCTATTTCTTACAACATAGTTTTAGTGATGTGCAACTTTCAGGAGAACGCTGTATTTCCGAACTAAAATCGATAAAATATCAGTTAAACGGTAAATATACAAAGTGTTATCAGTTTAAGGATTTATAATAAAAATATAATTGTGGGACTTTGGGAACGTTAATAAATAAATATAATGATCCTTTAATATCAATTAAAAGTTATATATTATATTTCACTACTTCTTTTTATTTTATTACATTGTCATATAACATACTATTTTTAAAATTAAAAGTTATATATATTTTTACATGTCAAGTAAAATATTAAAGTCTTTTTGGAAAAATAATGATTGTTTTAAGTGGGTATATTTTTAGTGCCCTGTGGTACATTTGTTTCAATTTACTTAGCCAGTTCATTCTGTATATTATTTAATTTTACATTTTGTCTGTAATGTGCATCAACTTATATATTGTTATATTGTTGGTATCTTCCTCTTAGTTTTAGTAAAAAGAAGGTTTAATAAATTCCAATCCCCATTTGGGCAAGCTCTTGTTCCCGCGATCAGCACAATACATTAACATCACATGCACTAGCATCACACACATAGTTGTATACATTTTTTTAGGTACATGGCTTCTTTTAGGAACATTTTTTCTTTACAAGTTTACTAGCCATTAGGTTAGCTAGGGTGAATTCTGTAAAACTTTAGACACGGGTAACAGCTCCAGGAGAGGTTGGTACCATTTTGGTGCCATTATTCTTGGTCTGAATGTCTCAAAGTTTGGTAAAGCTGTCACGACCCTTGTAATAAATAGTGTTTTATCAATTAAAACAAAAATTTGTGAATTTGAGGCTTTCTTCTAGGTAAATGGTATCACAGACTTGTGGCAAGTTAATTTCTAACACTGAACAATTTTGAGTTAAATATTATAAATGAATAAGAAAATTACAATTCATATTCTATGAAAATAACAGGAAATTACATTTAAAAAAAAATGGCAGAATAAGTTTTTTTTTTTGAGTGAGCAATTGTTTTCTCAGTTCAATTCAGTTCTAAGTTTAGAACTAGTACAACTGTATGGAAGTCTTATTTTTTAAAAGTGTTTTAATGTAATTATTTCCGTAAGTCAACTAAAGTATAATTTAAGTAACCTCCAGATTGATATTGATTTGCAATTAATTTTAAACATATTCTACGGTAACCAACAAAAAAAAAACCCTTGAAGGATGGTAGAGCATTATTTGGTTATTGTTGGATAATTAACAATTTTTGTGTTGAAACACTGTTGGTGCTTTTTCTGGCCAGTTTTATGAGTCATGTTTGCTCCCAGTCCATGTAGTCTTTCCTAGTGCATTGTACGATTTATTTAAGTACTTCATTTTTTATTGTGATCAAAAACATCTGTTAAAATTCACTTTGTTTTTTTTTTCATGCGAATTGAATTTTTCCAGTGGTCACTGAATATAAAGATCGCATTGACAAGTTGCTAACAGAAACACAAAAAGCTCATATAAGCGATAAAGAAAAATTCAAAGATATAATGGAAAGTTGTGTTGCTATGAAACAACAGTCATCTATGTGTCAAGTAGGTGAATTATTTCTTTTTTACATCAGATTGTAAATAGCATAAATATAGCAAAAAAAAAACATTTTTAGCTTTAAAGTATATTGCTTAATTTAACATTTTAATTAAGAAAATGGAAAATTATTTTGGAACTCACATCATGTTATATTAATAATGACAGAAAAATCGGTTGCCATTGTTTAAATCTCCATTTAGAGTTTTAATTGTCAAAATTAGTAGTTTTATTTAACCTCTTGCCTTTAAGCAGGATTCTTGGCTCCTTCCTTCCCGTTTTAACAGAACACTTTGTAATAAATATTAATTGTCTTGGTATTTGGATAAACAAAGTTTCTGCTACTTCTAATAAGTGTAAATTTGTATGGATAGTATTAAATTTATTAAAGTAAAGGTTTAGTTTAAAATATTGTAACATTTTGGTGGAAATTTAATTGTAGATTTTATTTCATATTTTACATAATGGGGCCAAAAATATACCACAAATGGTAGAAAAACATATCTATACTTTAAAGAAATAATCATGTAAATCTATTGAATATTCAAGTTTCAAGCCAACTAACAGACAGATTAATATTATATTATATAATGAAAAAGTATTATCTATGTATCTGTCTGTTTGTTGGCTTGGAACTTGAACACTGTATAGGGTCAGTGGTTTGACAGCAATCTCACCTGATGTTAACTGACGATGTGGTCCAAGATGGTGAACACACTAAGCCTAGATACACACATACACACACACAAACACATGCGCTCACACACAAACAGAGACACACACATGCATATATATATATATATATATATATATATATATGTATTGTTTTACATTTTTTCAACTTATTATTACTAAGTATTAAGTTTTTCTAAATACTTAATAAAAATATAAACTGTTATTTGTTATATTACTTATTATTGAATTTTTAACTTATATTTACAGAGCCAGTTTGAAGATTTGCAAATTGAATGTAAAAGAGTGAGAGAAGATTATGACCAGGTATTACAAGAACTGAAAAAAACTGAAAAGTCTAAGATGAAAAGTATAATATTTAGACAATATTATGGTTAAGAATTTAAAGAAACGAAAAAATGTTAAAGTGAAATGTATTGATACATTTTATCATAGAAGATTTAATGATTCCAAAGAGATTATTAATAACATTTCACCAAATATGCTATTATATATATTTATATACATTTCAATAATATTTAATTGAGACATTTCCAATACAGGTATTTTATTTACTTGTTGAAGTTTGAGATTTCACGTAGTCCAAAACGAATATTAGCGGCAATTATATAGGATCACTGTAAAATTTCCTATTTAATGTGCTGCAAAAATTGATAGTTTCAGATTAATGATGTTTCAGATGTTTCAGAGTTTCAGATGAATTAACAGGCTATGATAATGACTTTGAAAATTTGATGCAAATTGTAAATTCGAGTAAAAATAATATTCTTGCCATGTTATAATTTATTAAGTTATAAAGTTGTTTTCTTTTATTAACTCACTCTAGCCATTGCTCTAGACTTTGTATTTTATATTTAAATTATAATTTTATTTCTACTAATCAATTATAGAAAAGTGTAACGATTGCCGTCTTGAAAAATAAATTCATATTGGCTGATCTTCAGGTGTTGCATGCTCGAACAAACTTGAAAAAGTTATAATTGTAGAGCGGAAAAAGAAACGAGATTTTTTAAAACATATATGTACTATTAAATGAATTATGTCTGGTTTAACTTGAACAGTATTTATTTGATATTTTTTAGTAAGTTAAATAAGCATTTCATTTAAAATTAATTCCATAATTAAAATTTTGAAATGAGTTAATGAAGTTTGTATGCAAGAAAGGTAAAATGTAACATTAAAATTTAAGATGATTATGCCATATGTAATTGTGTGTAATATATATATTCTAAATTAATGAACCATGTAGTATATAAAAATATATAGTGGATATACAGTGAATATATTGTGCATACCTAAATTGAATTATGTATATTGGAGTAATTTTTGTTTCTAGATTATTCATACTTACTTTTGGCTTATTAGTGTAGGACCTTCATATAGGAAATATCGTATATAGGTCTTCATATTGGTGTATACACTTTATTTAAACTGCAAGTAGAAAAAAAAAAACAGTCACATGTATCGAAAAATCTATAAGAAATATAAACGGACATGATATGACCAGATATACAAGAATATTTAAAAATATAAATGTTACATGTTATATGGTTTAGTAGAAATTTGTATTCTATTTATTTATATAAGTCTAAGGTTATGTTGATAAGTAAAATAAGAGAGAAATACGCGTTTAAATCTAAAAAATTTTTTATGTAGTCAAAAGTTTTAAGCTTTGAACTTAAGGATAACTTGTTAATCAATAAGTAATTCATGCAGCCCTATTTCTGTTCTGTAATAATTAAAATAGTATATCTTATTTTTTGAATTGTTTTTTATTTAAGTCGTGTATGTGTTACGTTTACTTTTGTACTTCTTGTGAATTTGGTTTGGACTGCACCACACTAAGGGTATTTTATAGTTCATTAGATTGTAAGTAGTCGATTGTAGTAATTATTTAAAAAAATATCTACAATCCAGTTTGTATGATCCATAATGTTGATTAAAATAAATGATTTATTATTATTATAAGCCAAACGTATTATTACGACCTGCGTAGATGACATTGCTGTATTTTTATGATAAAACAATTCATTTGTTACAACAATACAATAAAACTCACACCATACAAGACACTGCTATTCAGTTTTTTTTGATTAGCTGCTATTAGTTATGCTATTATTATTTTATTAGTTGACTGCTGAAGGCACTCACCCGCAAAAGGTAACTAGCACAATAGGTTACCAAAGTGGTACGAAACTCGATTTTGCCGTTACTTGCGAGGAAAAAATTTCGCGGAATTTTAAACTTAGCTAAGCCCTCCTTTTTTATTACTAAATAGTTGGGCTCGCGACTTCGCTCGCGTAGAATTCAGGCGTCCCGTCATATCCAACATTTTTTAAACTATAAAATAAAAATAACATTTAAGGGAAGAAAATTCAAATACATTTATATAAATTATAAGCACAAAAAATATCTTTGACTTGCGTCAGAGGATGATGGGAATTTATCTCAAAAAAAAAAAAAATATAAAATTATCAAGACTTGTAGCACACCTTGGTCTCAATATGTGGGATCAGAGTACGTTTTACACACTCATTTAAAAGCCCAAAAGTACTGACGCCCTGTTGGTATACAACTTAGTTGCCAAATACTCAACATAAAATTTAAATGTATAATTAGACAGGTGTAACTAAGAGGGTTAAAGGCCAAAAATATATTGAAAAAAAATCTGTTTCAGAACACTCCAAGTAATTATAAAATATGTATAGCGCCATCTATAAATAATGCGTTTCTATGCGCCACTGTTTGTACCAAAGGTTTAGGGTGTTCGCAGCCTTTTGGACGCGAGATCTAAGGTAACCTCTGTGTTTGAGTGAGTAATAGATGACCATGTCGTCGGCGGAAAGAACTAACTGCATCCGTCTTAAATCTATGCTCTGACACTGGTCAGGTTTCCAACCCGATTTAAGGTCAGATATGTCGGCTTTGTGTAGATTAAAAAGGACTGGCGCCATAATGGAACCTTGGGGAACTCTTACGTTAATCGGATGGCCTAGAGAGAGAACGGACTCTACTCTAAAACGGAAACTACGATTTGAAAGGTAATCGCGAATGCTATGTACTAAAGTGTCGGGGATATTTAGTTCTACGAGTTTGTAGACATGCCAGACTTTATCGAATGTTCAGGCGACGTCGAAGACGACTGCGAGCGTACGCCAAAGTTTCTTAATATTCCTATGAAAGTTAGAGAAAATGTACACTTTGAGGCGGTGTATATGGTGCGCACAGGAGTTTCCGGCTCGAAAACCGAACTGTTAGGGAAGCAAAAGATTTTGTCCTTTATGACCTCTAAGAAACGGTTCATAAGGATCTGCTGGTAGGAGTTGTTGATCAAGCTGATGGGACGATAATTACGGGGTAACCTGGCATCTTTGCCAGGCTTATGCAGCTCTATGACTATTGTTGTTGTTTTCCAGGCGGCTGGAAAGTGGGATCCTTAATAGACGCATTGAAGATGCAGACCAGCAACGCGATCCGAGTGGGGAGGGAAGAATTTTAACCACGTCGTTTCTGATTCTGTCTGAACAGGGAGATTTCTTGGGCTTAAGGCCCTTAATCGCGAGCACTACTTCGTCACAGGTAATATGTGAGAGTGGAACAACATTGGCGTGGAGAACGTCAACGTTATCGACGACAGGAGTACATTGTTGTACGAGGCTTTCGGCTAAGCACTCGGTCTTTTCGATAATATCAAACGCGGGTTGAAAACCTTGCGAATTTCTGCCCAGAGCGGCCCTATTAGTGACAAAATGATCCGTCTTCATTGATCGCACGAGCTTCCAGTACGCGAGGTGAGAAGGTTGCAGCTTTTCGATGAGGTGTTTCACCGTTCAGCGCACGATTTTGCTCAGTGGGATAAGCGTCATGGACGCGGGTCGTGGCATGCTTTCGATTGAGTAGGGCTGTCACGTCATCAGGGAGTATAAAACGGCGTTCGCTCGCCGCTTGTACCTCTTTCGCGGTCTCGATGCCGATCTTAAGGTGCTCAGTAATAATTAACAGGGGACATGGGGATAACGCTCCGAGGGTATTCCGTTGGACGGTGGGCTCCTTTTTCTGTACAAGTCACTGATGCGTCACTCATGGAGTATTCTTCCGAGTCACCTTGGGATCTCATCCAGCTGTTGATCGGATTCTGAGTAGAGATGCTCGGGATGATCGGGAGATGTTCCTGAGTTTTACGGGTCGGGAGCCCTCCTTGAACTACCTACTCAGCTTTTATTTTTATTTTATCTGAGTAATGCTGTTGACCGGAAGGTCCTTTACACTAAGCCGAAATAGATAACTAGCACAAGGGCACCAAAGTGGTACGGACTTTGGCTTGGCCGTTACCAGAGTGAAAAATTCCGCGAAATTTGGCATTTACTGTAATACATTCTATAAGTGTTCGAATGTTGAATCAAGTGGTTGTGGTCTTATATAGGTAAGAATTATCTGGGAGAGTTATTGTTTTGCGTCTTAAAAAAAAACAACAGTCAACACCTAATGTTTTGATGACTGATAAATTTAATGAAATAATTTGGTTACAAAAAGTTATATACAATTATGATAAGACTACCTTGTGGCAATTACAAATAAGATAACATCAGCAGATAGTAAATATATAAAGCTTTATCAATTGTTTTACTTAGGTTCACGCTCACACTCCGGTTCTCCCTGCGGTGGCGGCCCAAGACGCTCCGTTCCCCAACTGAGGAGGCCTATTACGCCGCTACTAGCGCGTACAGTGACACTGACCATGCATCAAGCATTACAATGCATACACACTCCTGCTCATAACACGCAGATTCATAGGTCCTGTAAGGAACTTTTTTTTTCATTGAAAAATAAAAAATGTAGGGATTAGCTAGGACCAATATTCCGTGGGAATTTTACACGCAGGTAACGGCCAAGCCAAGGTGGGTACCACTTTGGCGCCCTTTGTGCCCTTGTGCTAGTTACCCTTTGTGGTGAGTGCCTTCGGCTCGGCAGCGCTCGCCCCCAAAGTTACAGTGAAGCTGTTTGCAGCTTCCCTTCCGTCCCTTCCGGTCAACAGCATTAGCTAGGTTAGAGAAAAAAGATTAGGTTGTAACTATTTGTAAAACTATTTGTAAGATGGGCTTATAATATATAAATCGATATTGTTGTACTTTTCATTTCCATATCTATAAATAAATTATATTTATAGTATTTGCTATATCATAAAAACTAAAATATATTATAGTTTTTTGTACCGGACTAACGGTGTTGACCGAAATAGCCTTTGCAGCTTCACCAAACTTTGAGGCGAACGCTTAAGATGCTCAGCCTAGGAATGGTAGCCAGCACAAGGACACGGAAATAGCACGAACCTCGGCTTGAGCTGCAGCCCATGATAAAAATTCAGTGGAATTTGCCTGAGCTAACCGAACGGTTAGTAAACCTGTAAAGTAAAAGAGATCCTTTACAGAACCTATGTACCTGGCGTGTAGTGTGCAGTGATACTAATGCGTGTGATGCTAGTGCATGCAGTTTCATTGTATCGCGCTGACAGCTTCTACAAGAGCTTCTCCAAATGGTGATCGTAGTAATATAGTATAGTAGCCAGTTTATACATTATAAAAACGTTCAGAAAAGACATTTAAAAAAATGCAACATTGAACCTTCTCGTTGGGACTCTCTTGGACAAAAACGAGATCTTGGATGCAATCTGTAGAAAAAGAGAATGCATTTAACTAGCAACGGAGGAATGATTTAGATTTCAACCGTGAACGTTTGAAAAATTAGTTGCTTTCAAATATCAAATACAATTTTGTAACCAGCAAGCTTACTGTTTTGTCCGCTAGGAAGCGTGTTCTCACTGCGCTCGAACATTCAGAGTAAAAATTGGGTACATAAGTCAACTGCATTCAAAAAACCCCAGGCTCTAGTCATTGTAGCCGAAATCGGTCAGGGATATATATAAATCTATTAAGGAACTGCATCTATAGCACATAATAATATGAATTATAGTCTAATAGGGCGCATATTGATGAGGTGATTTTATAGCTTATATCCTTACCTTATATCTACTTCTGTTTTAAAACAATTCTATCCACATTCTATCTTTATTGTATATTAAATTATTTTATCTTAAATATTAGAGGTGCTTAACTCCTATAGAATGAGAGGTAAAATGGAACGATCTATTGTCGTCAAACAGCGGCCCGTGACGTCACAATCAATTTTGATAAACTATGATTCAAAACCGAGATTACATATTATGAAGTTAGTATATGTAGGTACGCACGATGGGAACATGGGTATAAGTAGAGCCAGAAAGCAGGTCGCGCTACTCTTTTCCCCCACTCATCCCGGCTTTTTGGTTGATATTATGAAATTTTATAAGGCCAGGCCCTAACAAGATGATCAGACATGACATCATGTATTCATATTCATTTTCATTATGCTACTTACAACGTCTCTAACAAACGTCAAACATAAACTCTAACAAACGTCAAACAACATAATAGCCTTCCACTTTGCTGATTATATACTAGTCATGGCTTAGATTGCGGAAGACCTAAGTACCATACTTAATCTTCTTAGTAGAGCTTCCAAACAAGTTAGTCTTAAAATGAAGATGGAAAAGAGGAAAACCGTGTCTAATATCCATGTTTTACGAACTCCAATAAAAATAGTTATGAAGTAAAATGACATATTTTTTTCATAACCTTAAAGATACTACTTTGTTGTTAAAAACTCATTTAAAATAACACTCTTATTCAAGTTATAGTTTTATCCTTTAACATTATCAGTTATAAATCCTGAAATATTAGCTACATTTGTGATATACCATTTCAGTTAATTACTGTGTAGTTGACAAAGAAATAAAAATAAAATAAAAATAAATATTTTGTATTCTTAGCATAACCCTACCTACAGTTGGCGATATTTTTGTATGAAAAGTTCATGAAACACGCTACAACTTTGCCTTGTAGCTGTAAAAAAATTAATATTATTTCAATGGCAATAACCTGTTTGGCAGGAGCAAGCACGGTGTACCATGCGCATACTGGGAAAATAAACAAAAATCACAACCGTATTTAGTTATCCTTCTAGGCAAAGTTGCGTATTTAGTTACCACCGCTTTTAGTCCTTGTGACTCGAACAAAGTGTAAGATTTTACAGTAGCAAACATAATTTACAACCTGTACGAAATTTAGGGTCCATTATTTTTCAAATTTATTAACTACATTTCGGAGTGCCGAATAGAAAATATGATAAGCGAGCGGAGCCGCAGGCACACTGCTAGTCTATAATGTTAATGAAGGGAACTAGATTCGTAATAATCAAAACCATAGTTTTAACAATGTTTAAGCATACTTTATATTTCATACTATCTACCTACAACTAATAAATAAATTTGAAGTGTCTGTTTCAGGATCGTAGCTATAGTTTAATTTGAGATAGGGCAGCCGTGCTTACAGCTTGGGCGGAAGAAAAAATTTAACTTGTTCTCATCGGATTAATCTGTTTTTGTCATAATATGTTGGGAAAAAGTTTCTTCGCATTTTATACGCAAAACTCAAAACATTTTTTTCCAAAAGTTTATTTACATATGTGCCGAGAGACCGAAATTGGTGGAAATCTGAGGGTGCTTTAAATTTTTTCTGAGTGACTAAAGATGTGTGTGGTCTAGCGTTATCGTGATGAAATACCACACCCTTTCTATTGATCAATACCGGCCGCTTCTTCTCAATTTCTGACTTTAATTTCCAAAAATGGCGTCTATGTGCCCAGGGCGAGGTGCATCTTTGACATCAAATTTCTACGATTGAAAACGCTAAAACTAACATTTTTTTAAACTTTTAAACCAAATTATTTACTGACACTGCATTAGGTTCATAAACATAAGATATTTATTTATTAACCCCTTGAACACTAACCTGCCGTTTGCGCCAGCTTTCCATTGTTTTCCTATTGTCTCATTTTTATGGGTAATCGTCATATGAATCTATACTAATAAATGAAATTGAAGTATCTGTTTGTAATATCAATTTTTTTTACTAAATAGGTATATACACGATACCTATACTTATACCAGAAATACAATTTTTAAAACTTTTGTTTGTTTGTCTGTTTGTTCCGGGTAATCTCCGGAACGGCTGGACGGATTTTGACGAGACTTTTTTTGGTAGATACCTGAAGTTCCTCCGGGTAACTTAAAGTACTTTTAATTTTCAAAAATAATTAGCGTAAAAAAAAACAAAACTCATAAAAAATTGAATATAATCAATGCACAGTTTTAGGAGCAAATGCTTGAATTTATGAGAATTATATTTACTTTATCTTAGTACAATTTTTAGGAAAATAATTAGGGATTCGTATAAAAAAATTTAAACGCAGTAAAGAACATATAAAACGCGGGCGCGAGCACTCAACTAGTTTAATAAATAAAATTGAAGTGTCTGTTTGTAATGTCGAAATAATATTTTTTTACTAAATACATATGAATGCATAAACGATAACTATAACAAAAAAAAATATTATTAATTTTTTTGTCTGTCTCTGTGTTTGTTCCGGGTAATCTCCGGATCGGGTAAACCGTTTTTGACGGGACTGTTTTGGTAGACAACTGAACAATTTGCTATTGTTGATCGAAGTATTTCGATGTTAAAAATAGACACTTCAATTTTATTTATTTCTACCTATAGCTGTTGAATATCAAAAACTAATTTACGTACTAGGTATATATAGGTAATTAGTTAGTATTTAATTTAATGGCTAACATATAGTTACTTTTTAAAAGAACGCTTTATAATCTCTTCGAATTTTCGCCAAAAAGAACATGTACCTTACCAATATTTTTTTTACCTTAAATATTTTATTTTTTATACTTCAGCTCTATATGATCCGGGTCATCCTCTTTTTTTTTTTGTCTATACACACATAAATTTCATTCTACACATTTGCTTGTGTCAACACTCAGTAGTAACGACTTCCTATGTTTGTCTAAACGATTAACTATTACTTAAAGTCAGCCGGCGCGGCATAGCGCAGTAGAGATGTGCGTCACAATATTTCATTTGTAGAAATTAACAGAAGATGAGCCGGTTGGTTTGTTTTTCTTTATTTTTTTTTTCCGTCTACTCGATTAAATAATTAGAAATTATTGTTATTGTTTGTTATAAATATTGTAAATCGAGTATGCCCAGGAAGCTGTATATAAAACACTAATTGTTCCCGCGGCTTTGCATGAGTATCCGACTCGTAAGATCCGGTAGCAGAAAACCGCGAATAAGCGCCACTGTGATACGACTCAACGATACGATTTATTTTTCATTATCTCCATAATTTTACGTCCAGATTAGTTGTTGTGAAGGACGAAGTTTAACTATGTTATATTATTTTGATGATAAAATGACTTTTTTTTTTGTGAGGATTATATGTACTTACTACCTGTGTGCCCGCGTTTCATATGTTATATTCTTATCTACGTTTTTTTTAAAGGGAAACATGATTATTTAAAAAAAAATTGGTTCTAAGAAAAAGTATAAATATTTTTCATAAATTATAGCACTTGCCCGTAAAACTGTGCTTTGAATCGGATTTTAATTAATTTTTTAAGTGTTTTTTTAACCCTAAGTTACCCGGAGTAACTTTAACTATCTACCAAAAAAAGTCCAGTCAAAATCTGTCCAGCCGTCCCGGAGATTACCTCATACAAACAGACAGACAAAATAAAAAAAAATGTATTTTTGCTGTAGATATCGTATATACATTCATACTTATTTAGTAAAAAAAATATAATTTTGACATTACAAACAGACACCTCAATTTTATTCATTAGTATAGATGTCTAATAATTACGATTTAAAAAACAACTTTTATTTTTTACATTATTTGTCAAAATAATATGCATTATTGTGGTTTATTTATAAGAGATACGTATCTACTAAATATCGACATGTTTGCAATACCTAGATAGGTTTTATGTATGACAAACCATTTAATCCTTGCCACGCGTATAAATCACCTCCGAAGCGCTTTATGTTATGGCTTGCATTACGAATACTATTATTTCAGATTTAAATCTTATAACTACTAGAATAAAAAATACCCTATGTTACTTATAGATAAACTAACTTTCGAATGACGAAAAAATAATTAAAATCGGTTCATTCGTTTTAGATATTATCGATTACAAACAAACATTCTTCTTTATAATATTAAGTATAGGCAGCTGTCCGCTCGCGTATACTGAGAGTCTTACAGACATATATAGGTAGATGTTGCCTTTTATACAAGAATTAAGAATACGAAAGGACAAAAAAAATGATGATTTTTATAAAGTCTTTTTTATTATTGAGATTGTTTTTGTTATTGTACAATCATTCTAAGGTATTATTTAACGTAACAAAATATATAGATAGTAAAACCTGATCAGATTATAATATGTTTACGACAAAAAAAAAACGAATCCGTAAATCGGTTCAGTGGCTCTCGATCTTTAAACGCACTAACGGACAGACAGATAGGCAGTTGCCTTTTATATGTCTGTAAGGAGGATATAGATTATTCGAATATTATTTAATTGAATTTTTGTGTTTGTCCGTCCGATAGAAAAAAGTGAAATTAAATTAAACGTAGTAGATTTTTTTTTAATTTAAAGAGATTTAATAAAATTTCGTATCAAAGAATTATCATTATTATTTCTATTTATTTAGTTAGATGTTTTGCATACACTTCATTATTATGGTTTTTTTTTAATGTATCTAAATAAATGCTATTCATACATTATATAAATACATATATACGTTACTATAAATTATATTAAACTATTAACATGCCAAATTTCATCGAAATCGGTTCAATACATTTTGCGTGATGACGAACAAATTAATGAACAATCAAATAAATTTAAAACTGTCGAAATGTGTCGTGTAATAGATTCTGAAGTCCTGCATGGTAATATATCAAAACATTCCAAATTATTTAAAAATTAGTATAGCGCCATCTATGAATTATTATCAGAAATTTTCGTCAGAAGATAATTTGCTGACGTAATCACCATTCATAACACTTCGTCCCACATGCCATCAAAAATAAACAAAACATGAACCGTATAATTATAATTATTTTTAAACATTATTATGTTCCCCGCCATGTTTACCTATTGATAATGTAATTGGAAATCAGTTCACTACTTCCATTAAACGGCTCCTTAATACAACGGCTAAAATGCCTAGATATTGTATAAAATATCAAAATACTGTTTTCTCATTTACTATGTCTTAGATATTTATTATTTATATATATACATATATTTTATCATTTTATTCAATTTCAACCAATCCATCAATTTTTTGTTCTCGAATAAGACTAAAACGCATTTTTATTTACAAATTAAAAACTCTTCTTTCACACTAAAGACACCGCATTTTATTCAAATTACTTTTGATAGAGTGGACCGATTTTAATGAAATAAAGTTTTGATGTTACCCCGGAATATGCTTTATAATTTTGAATTTCTAAAATACACGTAGATTTTTCTAATTGATTACTGCATAGACAAACAGACACACACAGACAGACATTTCTAAAAATGAAACTTCTAGAAATGTGTGTAATTTCCTATTTTTAGTCCCTTGGAATAATTCTTTTCACAAAAATCTAAAATGTGAAACAGACACGTGAAATTTACAGTTTTATTATTAGTATAAGTTAAGCCATCTGAAATTCCTAATTTAAGCAAGCTAAGGAAAATATAATTTAGAAATTATAATGAATAAAACGCACAGCTCTATCTATAATATAATAATATTATCATATTATCAGCGTTTTTCCAGCGGTCTTTGTATAATTAGTTTGTGTAATCAGGGAAATACCCTCTGTAATTTAATTTTAGTATTATACGAAGCTCTTAAATCTTATGTATACCTAACTCTACAACCTTTAAAGAACGTTGTTCCAAGGATATAGATTCTAGATGCTTTTTAAATAAAACGAGCCACTCATTTGTCCGATTCTGCATAATATGCCATATGCATTATACCTGATATCTCATAATTGTAGATACGTACATGTATAAAATCTAGATTTGTACATGTAAATAATCAAAAATCAAGATAGTTCTGCATTTCTCCTCAATTTACCCACTTTATTTTCCTTTTTTTTTTTAGTTCGTTGCTATTGACGTTTAGTGTTAATTTCTTTTTAATGACATAATTTTCTTTTTACGTAATCATTATCGTGAACATGATCACGAGTGTTGTGATATCGTATAGATTCATTCAGCCGAAAGACGTCCACTGCTGGACATAGGTCTCTCCTTTAAGGTATCCACAACGGTCTTAAGCTACCCGCATCCAGCTATCCGTATATTTGATAATTTAATCATATTTTATTAGTAAGAGTAATCAGTTGCTATTCATGTTAACAATGAATGACAATGTAGGTACCTATGTTGAATATTTATTTAATTATTGCAGTGAAAACATTAGGTTTAGCGGCGTCGAGCGATTCTCGGTAGAGGAAAAACTTATAGATTCGCGCTACCAACGCTATGACGTCAGCCGTCAACATCTTACAGTATATCAAGTATAAGATGGCGTTTAAATGATAGCGGTGCTCAGAGATAATTGATGATTGAGAGATGAAAAATTTATACTTACGCAGCCTGTCGTATGTTTTGATTATGAATCAACTATATGAAAATGTTCATAATTATTGTTCGGAGAAGCCAATAGATGTAAAAACCAGACAAATGTTTAATTTTAGGTTATGTTAATAATTACAATTTAAAATGCTGAAGTTAACAAACATTAAGAAAACAGTTCTGTCTAAAGTTTCGAGTTTTCATTTCTACCGGCAGTCCCGTGGCTGCCTATTTTTTCTTGTGTTTCTTTTGGTAAAATCGTCACCAATTAACAATGAACACTTCATAGATAATTTAATTTGGTATTTTTATTTAAAGGAATTAAAAAATAGTTGTAGGAAATTAACAAATACGCGCCTATTGATTAAGTTATATGTAATATTTCATTTACATTAACTTCCTTTATTACCTCAGTAGTTGATTTAGTTATAAATTAACACTAGCTATAATATTTTTTATAAGTATTACCAAAGACTACAAAATATAAATATATATCTATGGTATTACCTAATTGTACGTATCTACATTAGCTGGCGAACGCAACTTTGTTAAACGTGTATAATGATTTGACGTCGTGTAAATCTTTTTTCCTGTCTTTATACGTAATGGGCATTTCAACATTAAAAAATGACTATGTACTTGATTTTTTTTTCTTTATTCTAAACAGAAAAAAAATAGTACCTAGGTACCTAAAAAGTTCTCTTAAAATATGGAATTATTTGATGATAGGTGGCTACATCCACTGAAGAATTAATATTGGACATGACATATCTATATGTATCCATGTAGGTATATAAAAATATAGCTTCGATTCAAGTTCTTTGCAACCAACATATCACGATCATGTAAAAATAAAAAAACACCTAAGTACATGATTCGGAAAGTTTGAAATGTACATTTTTTAAAATTGTTTTTACTATAGTATTACTCCGTGTGATAACGGGTAAGAATAGTACCAGATATTCCTAAAAGCAGCATCCGCCGAGTACCACAAACACCTACTGCGATCGCCAACCCGCCTCCAAGCGTGGCGATTATAGCAATTCCCCCCTTTTTGGAGGAGACCTACGCCTAGCAGTGGACTTCTTTCGGTTGAATCAATCTCTATAGTTTATATAGTCTCCTTATTATGTTGCATCTATGGTTATTACACCATTTATATTATAGATAATAAGAGACAACTATTCATTTAGCAAAAAAAAAATCTGTATGTCCTGTAGCCTGTTAGAATTACTGAACCAATTTAAATTGATTTTTATTTTAAATTGTAGATCGAAGTATTTACTAGTCAAATTTGAGTAAATATTTCCTTATATTCGTTAGGTAATTACACGAAAGAAATAAAGAGAATAGTGTTACATAGAAGCGAAGCTGCGGGCACAGCTTGTAAACCATAAGTGTAACACTCAAGAATAATTTGAATATGAAAGAATAGGAAGACAATAGGAAAACAATGGAAAGCTGGCGTAAACACCAGGTTAACCCCTTGAGCACTAACCAGGCATTTACGCCAGCTTCTCATTGTTTTTCTATTGACTCATTTTTATGGGCAATTGACATATTAAAATTAACACGAACAAGGCACAGCATGAACGTCAATACGGTCGATTTCAAATGAGCGACTCTTTTGAAAGAAAGTTTACGAGATAACAATAACGAGGTAATAGTTTTCCAGATCAAGCTGTTTATAGGTTTTTAGAAGTACTGTAGGACAGGTCCTCACATTAATTATTTTTTAAATGTACAATGCATGCGACCGAAATAAAAAAAAAACCGCAATTACAATGATAGAAAAATAATAACATCCTATTAAAATTAAAAACTCTTACCGTTTCTCATAGTGCATTTATGCGAAAAAAATGTCTTTTACAGAAGAGCTATGTATATGCACATAGGTATAAGAAAGTAATAGAGCTTTGTGGCGTTAATCGCTTAGAGGGCATGGGGTCCAAGAGATAGGGTAAAAGGGGCTGTGCGGTAAAATGTTTGGGCACTGATCCACGTCGATGCCTGGGCGTGCACGGCTCCGCCCGACCGAGGGCCGCGGTAGCAAGAAAGGAACAGATGCAGCTTATATGATTTAGAGAGAGCGAGATGCCCTATCGGAGGGCGGAGCTCGGGTGCGCCGCATTAATCAAGTAACGGCGCCTACGACACCGCTCATTCGTCTCTCGTTCAGCGTCCGCTATGTAAACGGGCCTTGTTGTGAATCTAAACAAAATCAGTCAGTATTCGTTTTGTTGCCGAAGGAGCAACGCGTCGAAGGTCCGCGGTCCCGGTATGACCATGTCGTCGCAGTGAATAATTTATATCACGATGCACGCTTTATTTGGCGAGCAAAGTCCATACGCGTACCGCGGAGGACCGGCCAGCGGCTATTCGGCCGGTGTCACCCCTTATGCGTACGAACAGTACCGTTACGGCTATGGCCCCCCTTACCTCCACCCGCATCAGCAACACGTTGGCGCCCCCAAAGATATGGTCAAGCCACCCTATTCGTACATAGCGTTGATCGCAATGGCCATACAGAACGCTCCCGAACGGCGCATCACGCTTAATGGAATATACCAGTTTATTATGGAGAGATTTCCATACTATAGGGAAAATAAACAAGGGTGGCAGAATTCGATTAGACATAATTTGAGTCTGAACGAGTGTTTCGTCAAGGTAGCGAGGGACGATAAGAAACCCGGTAAAGGGAGCTATTGGACTTTAGATCCTGATTCATATAATATGTTCGATAATGGTTCGTACTTGCGGCGACGGCGTCGTTTTAAGAAAAAAGATGCGTTAAAAGAAAAAGAAGAGGCTATAAAACGACAACAGCAATTGCAGCACGCACAGGATGCTCTGGCGGCACAAGAGGCGCTCACTGCGGCCGACGCGCTCGGTCACCAGCGCGACGTAAAGCCTGATGTGAAGCCGCGAATCTTCGAATGTCGACCAAAACGTGAACCCGGCGCCGAGTGTGCCAGATACGAGAAACAAGTCGATTCACTAGAGGATTTCACCGAGCCTCGGCTTCCACCGTCCGCAGTGTATTGTTCCCCGCAGCCGTATTCTTTAGCGGCGGAAGAGTTCCGAGCGGCGACGTCCGGCTGGTATGCGGCACCGGAACCCTCGACCGAACAGTTACCGCCGGGATTCAGAGATCTGTTCGAGCCGCCGAGTTGTCAGTTGGCGGGTTTCCGGGGTAGTTCACCGACGGCGGACGCTTACCGTGCGTCTCCACCGCCGCACCACCACTATCGCACCCCGGCACCCTCCTACTACCACCACCAGGCGTGCGTCGCCGCCGGACCGGCTCCCGCTCACAAGTCCTACTGAGATATAATGCCCTCAGGTAAGCCCTTTTCATAGTTACCGGATGCTGAAGCGCTGCGATATGTTGTGTAATGAATGCGTTTTCGCGAATTTCGCTGTGCGCGCTTAGTAAGTGCACGTTCCTCGTCCGATATGTCGGGATGGGCACCGTGACGCGCCGGGATGCTTCGTGACGTGGTTGTGGTTGCAGGAGGCCGGCATCGCACGGCGCCGAACGGATTTAGCCGCACGCGTCAGTTCCAGAGCGGATAAATATAGCGCACTAGCCGGAGATACCGCGAAGGCAAGTGGCGGCGCGTCGATAACCACTGTTTACAGATCGGCGGCCGAGTCTACCGCCTGCTGCCTGCCGCCTGCCGCTCCGTTCTCACCTATGTCTAGGTATGTCGAAATACCACATGCGGTAACTACAACTCTACCTACATGTAACGATAAGAAGATGTCAACCTCTCTGTTTGCGTATATTTGGCTCTGGAGTGGCAAATTTAAACGCGAAAGGAAGTTTGTTGTTTGTTTCGCCGTCGGTCCTTCCATGGAACTTTATTTTTTCTTTGTACCTATAGGTATAAATAATGTTTAGTAGTAGGTGCCATAATATTGTAGCGTTCTTCAAGTAGTAGTTATAGGTACTTACATTACGACTAATCGACTTTCTCAAATATGACAGTTTCAAATTAAGGAAAAGACTTTATTAATTGTTCACGTGATTTGTAACAAAGTATGTAATTTAAATAAGTTTTACAATTTATAGGGACATATTCACTTTACCTATGTACAATATTAGCAAACATAAACATAATGCAAATAAGTACCTACTAGACTATCCATTAGATAAACTCATTCGCAATGATTGAATAATGTGCAAAATAAATGATAATATGCGATTCTAAAAATCTTAACAATTCAGTACTTAAGAAGGAATACACTATGATGTCAAGTACCTAATTAAGATTCAACATTCACTATCACAATGTTGTGAAACGAAACAAGGAATATTTGTTTACAGATGTGTAAATTCATGGAAGTGATAAAAACCGTATACATTCGTCTGTTGTTTCTGGCTTCTATCAGACAAACAACAGGATTGACCATCTGTTGACCAAATGCTGCAAATTAACTTAGCAAAGGAAAAAAATAAATAATAGAAAGGAATTTGAAATGTATGCATCAACGTATTCCTTGAGTGTAGAGCTACCAAGCAGTGTCCCAAAGAGTTTTACCAGGAGAATTAATATTGTTTCAGCAGTTAGTGACGTCTATCATAAATTATTATTGAAACTGGGTGGAGCTAAACTAAGCTCGTAAAACATCGATGTCGTAAAAATGCGTTACGATTGAGACCCATAAATATTTAGTAGGTAAGGTACTTACTATACTCGTGTAGCTGCCTACAGACATTTATAAAATCAACAACAAAATATATGTGAGGCTTATATTTGTTATGTGCCGATCTTTATTGGACAAATCGGAATTTTGTGTGATACTGAAAAAGCAATTTTTTTTTATATCTATTTAGCAATACCGAGTTATGGGAGACGTGTTTTTGATGCGTAATAAAATAGTGATTTTCGTTTGTTTTTTCGCGTTTAAATTCGGCCTCAGTCTAGTCTAAGAATGCGGTTTAGCTATTGTGGTTATTTCTTTACACTGCATAGGCTCAGTGATTTGATCACAGTTAAACCTGATGTTAAATGACTATGTGGTCCAAGATGGTAAACACACTAAACATATTGGAACTGGCTCTCAAGTGATGCTGCCGGAATACAACTAACAAATGGTAACTATTTCAAACTTGAAGGTGGTTAGCTACCAACTAGGCGAGCATTATTAGAATCCGATCTATTATTCGATAATTATTTTAACATGGAATAATTTGAAATCCAATCCGAAATCTAATCTACCTAGTGTTTGTGTATACAATTAACATTAAAAAACAAATCAAAATCAAATTTATATAACGTAGTCATAGATGCAATTAGTTTTTTAATTTCTATGTACGTAGTGACTGAAATATAATATATAGTTATGGGAAAAATTATTGTAAACTTTCGTATTACGAGTACTGTGGTATGAGTATGAATTTATGGTGGGATTGGCGGAGCAAGATTATAATTTGATGTGGGCCAAAAGTACATTTTGCGAGGACCTCTCGCCCCCCCCCCCCCCCACGAGAGCAACTCAATGCAAACACCATATATACACCACGGGCGGAGCCGCGGGCACTCAGCTAGTATTTGGGCTCTGACGCGAGGCCACACCCACACCTTACGCCACCTGTGTGGTGGACAATATTCACAATAAAAATGGTTTTGTACAATTGTATCGTACGAATCCCCTTCAAACCATTATTATTATTATTTTATTTTTTACATAAGCACACCTACGAATTTGTTTTATTATTAACATCCAACCTTAGACAAAAGAAATGCAGCAGTTCATGGACGTTGTATTTTTTCCATTCTCCGATATTTACCATTGAATATTTATCGAGTACACAGATTATTTAAATATTATCATTTCATTAAATGTGTATTCAATATTAATTTACTTTTCCTGTATACTATAATTATTAATGTTCTTTATGAGCTGGTTGATCGATGTTTGCATACATTTATCGTAACATAAATGAGTCGCATAGAATCATAGGCAGCTATCTACAATCGCCTACAAAAGAACGTTAATATTGGTTTATTTTCAAATTTTATGCTACTGACTTCATGTTGCCGTATAAGCGAACTACCTATAGATTAAAATACGGTATATATATATCAATCATCACTGTTATACTTTAGAAAAAAAAAACATTTTTCCACTTTGCCAAAAATGAGTTGAAGTGTGTAGATAGCCACTTTTGATTCTATAAGGCTCAAATGGTTTATTTTACTACATAAAATATTATTGGTTTAAACGCCTGTGTATGTTTATAGAACAAAAATGTTGAGTAAAAATAAAATGCTTATCAATGTGTTGAATCGATTAAAACTTCTTCATAAATAAAATCAATTGTTATAGGAAATCGAATCAGTAACCCGTTTAGGACATCGCTAATTGAGGTGTACTCGAACTGTCGAAATAAAATAATTGGATGGAATATATAGTACTTGTAAATGTTCATAGTTCGAACTTTCATTGGTCTCGTTTACCTTAGACACAGGCATGTATGGAATATTAAAGTAAAATATATATATATATATATGTACACAATATTAATTATTCGACATGATCTCGTGGTGGTAGGGCATTTTCTAATGATGCCCGCCTGGGTAGCTACCACCTTCAAGTTTGAAAACCTGCCGCCAAATACCAATAGGTGTGTTCCGGAAGCATCATTTGAGAGCCAGTACCTCTAGGCTTAGTGTGTTTACTATCCTGGACCACATCGTCACTTAACTTCAGGCGAGATTGGGGTCAAAGCACTGAGCTGTGTAAAAAAATGATATTAATAATGACTACATATGGGGATGTCATGCGCAGGAAGGAACAGGATGTTGTTAGACCGGTATTGTATATGCATGTGGACGGTTATAAGGTTAAAGGTAGATCAAAGAAAAGATGGATGGACTGTGTGAAAGATGTGATATGTTTAGAAAGAGAGTGAATGTAGGTATGACGTCAAATATAGATGAATGGAAGAGAAAGGAAGGAGGAGGATGTTGCGTCGATCCCCAAATAAAAATGGGATAAGGGCAGAGAGAAGATGATAGATTTTTAAACATTAAAAATTTCAAGGATTCTTACCAAGTTTACTAATAAATAATATAATAATTAATAAATATTATTGAAACAGAATACGCGTGCCACAAGTGTAATGAATGTACATTCATACTACTATTGAAGTAGGAAAAACTATAGCGTGGACATTACCTTATCTATATTATTTCATTACACAGACAATGATATTAAAACACTTCAAGATATTTTTGTCCTTTATTTATCAACAGATTCTCTTGCAAAATAGCTTTTGATGAGCAATAAACAATTTCGGAAACGGTTTTTTTTTTTCAATAATATGGCCGGAAATTAATTATAATAAGAATACCAACGTTGAATAATATACACCTTTTCAAAGGTTTGTATCATTATACCAATCTAGAGGTATTTTAAATGGCTAAAACTTTACATCCGTATTTTTCATACTGTAGTAGGTACCTACTTATACTCATCATTCTTCTGCCTTTTCCCAACTCACTTGGGGTCGGCGCAGTATGTTTTCTTCTTCCATACGTCCCTACCAGCCGTCATCTCTTCATTCACTCCTTTTTCTTTCATATCATTTCTTACACATTCCATCCACACTTTCTTTGGCCTTCCTCTACTTTTCCATCCTTCCACATTCATATTCATTACTATTTTACCCACATGCGCTTCCTCACTTCTCATAACATATCCATACCACGACAAACGAGAACCTTTCAACTTTTCTACCATTGACGCAACTTTCAAACTCCCTCTAATATAATTAGACCTACTTTACTAGTACTACTACCTTACTACCTACTTTATTAGTACCTACTTATACTATGAGAAAAAATACCCCAAGTCGTTACTGTTACTGTTACTGATGACGCTGTGATAAAGTTAAAATCAACATATATTTTCCATAAAATTTCTTTCAATAAAAATTAAATAAACATAATGTTTCTTAGTTTAAGTACGTAGGTACACGAGAGTTAATTTTTCTAATTTTGGAAATTAAAACTTAAGTGTATTTAAAGTTCGTCAGTCATAATAGTAAAAAAAAATCTTTTGGCGCTATTCGTTATGGTTATCACTATCTTTAAAGGCACAGCATAAACGTTATAAAATTATCACGACATAAAGCGGTCAACACACGTACGGAGAGGACCGTGGACATATGATTATAGTCAAATTTCGAGCACTGGAAAAATACTATTTACGAATAAAAAGGCAAATAAAATAATTCCAAAAAAGATTGATCTCTTAGACCTCGATGTTTTGTGAATTGAGTAAAAAAATCGATCTATTTGAAAAATCTTATATCTATCCCTACTTGGCGACTGATGACCTCGGCTGCTCTCCATACCATGTCCGCGGTCCGGTCTGTACGTGTATTAACAGTTTAAATAATTCTGGTATATGATTTACATAAAAAAAATTGAAACTGGTAATGGGTATATAGGTTACCCTTTATGCGACATGAACAATCAATTATATAGTTTTATATGCATAGAATTAATACACTCAGAACGGCAGTGGTCGCACTAGGACTGAAGCCATTTCAACTGTCCCTTAAAAGGCCCCGTGCGCCTTTCGTTACGTACATATATTGTTTAGCTTCAATTTCATGCGAGTTTTTGTATGAAACTATAGCCCTAAGACTTATTTATCTATGGTTTTATATAAATATTTAGTATCAGCTGGCGCTCGACACTTATGCCACAATAAATAACTTTCTCTGTCTACTTTAAGGTAATGATATAAAACCCTAATTTTTCCTAAAAATAAATAGTTCATCCCTGCAGTGTTAATTAGAAACGTACATACAAATCAGTCTATAAATAAAGTGTCAAATGATGCGCGATCGAAGGGCGGAATATTTAAGATTTTCTTACATAATGTAGAGTTCACTTGTTGTCACACAGCAGTGTTCTTGATAATTAATTAAGTTTATATACTTACTGCCTGTCTATCCGTTAATGCGCTTATATATACAGAACTGAACCGATTTAGGTTATATATATATTTTTTCCGGTAAAGTTTTAGTGCGCTGTCATATATTGTTGTCACATTTAGGTACGGAATTAGGTGTATTAAAGCATAGTGAATTAAAGACGCAAAAAAAAAAAAAAAAACAACCAGACACTCACGTGAAATAAATACCACAGTTTTATTATATTAATAACCACTGAGTGTTAGTCTATGGAGTAGATGTAAAGCTTAATATTATCCTACAACAATTACATATTATGTTATATACTATATAGAGGATTTATTTATTTTTTAAATAATTTTTTTATTACAAAATATATAATCCTAGTTTTTTTTAAATTCAAAAAATTCAGCGACCGGTGAAGTAAATCATGGTAACTTCTCACACAAGATAAAGTGATAAATATTTATGTAATCAACTCATTGCCTACGGGGTAGTCCATTAATCACGTAAGGCTAGAGAAGGTTAGGTTATTTGGTATTTGGATAGTATAAAACCTCAGAACATATTACCAGGGATCACAAATTTGCAAAAAAAACATCATGTTAATATATATATTTAATGCCTGTTTAAATGATTTAATAAAGTATTTAAACATTTGTTTCTTTTTTTTATAATAAATATCTGTTCCTTACCCCATTACCTAGGTGGTTGGAAATTCACTAGTCATAGCCATGACTGTGGTAAAATGGACTGCAACACCAATAGTCTAATATCCCCCATAGAGTTTGTGATACAATCCGGATTCGTTTTAACAGAATGTGTGGGGATTACCACAACCATAATGCGTTTTAAATACAGCCTATACCATATTATTATCGTTCCTGTTATTTAGGCGGAGATATTTAATGATGGCTTTGATATTTTCTCAACGGTCGTTGCCGATTTGAGTAAGCAAAGAACCTTGCGTTGGCTACCATTTTTAACATGAGTGCCTTTAGCTCTCTTCTCAAAGTCCGATGAAGCTGTTAAGGCCACTCTGATCAACAACGTTTGGTCAGTTAAAAAAAAGAATAAGCAAACTTTTCATGTTAAATAATGGATGAGTAATATTACGTTTCCATTGTTACAGGTATGAAGACCGACGAAGCAAGTCAGCGGGTTGATTATTGAATTCAAGAGAAACTGTTGTTCCACATTCAAGAAATTCACGTGTGACTGACTTATCAAGTGATAGTTAAGAACAGTGAACAGGGCTATTGTTTTTTTTTTTTTTTTTAACGCTATATTATCTCCATAGTCATATTGAGAGATATATTATAGTGCCAGAAGACTTGATTTAGTATGTATATTTGTTCACGAATCGATCTCCTAAAGGGAGAAACGATAACGAAAATTCCGAAAAACTTTTTTTTAGAGACGTATTTCTAATTAGGTAATGTAAAGTTCGTTTTTAAGATTGTAATTTAGAATTCAATTCATAATTGGTTTATTTGTATATGAAACATACCGTAGTTGTAGGGGCTATATATGATTTGTGAACGTAAATAATTATAGTTGTATATATAATATATATATAAATATATATATATATATGTACTTTTAGTTATAATAAATATTTACTTTAACAGTACACACAGGCGTAAAGTGAAAAAAGTTGGGCGGCGGTATTAAATTAATGTGCTGATGTTCTAGTCTGTTGGTTGGTGTTTTTTCTCAATAAAAAAAAAATAAGCAAGTAATAATTTAATGCGTGAGAAGCACTATACGTCATAATAATGATATTAGATTCCATTGATTATCCATATCTACTATAGATAATTAAACATATACTTAACGAAACTAGCACTAATTATATTCATATGATAAAATCTATTTGTTTCGTTTTATTAATATAAATAACTCCTTAGCAATTACCCATGACTACCAAATGCAATAGCAAATGACCAGGAGCATAGACACTAAGGCTAGTGGTACTGGTTCTCCAGTGATGCTGCCGGAACACACCTATTGGTATTTGGTGACAGGTTTTCAAACTTGAGGGTGGTAGTTACCCAGGTGGGTAATATTAGAAAATGCCCTACCACTAAGCTATGGTCTCTTCCCGATGTTTTCCTTTACTGAATGCACAGGATGATTTTAGAGTTGGATAGATGAACTCGAAATCTAGTCCATTGACCCGGAATCCGGCGGCACTACCGATTGCGCCATCATCGCTTCATTTATTTAATTAAATTATTTTTAAATTTTCCTATTAATCGATGTCATTTGATTAGGGGCCATCAATAAATTACGTCACATCTTAAGGGGCGGGGAGGATAACCTGTGATAGCAGTTGGGAAGAGTTACAAGTCTATATGCATTCATATAATTGAGTGTTTTAATTTTTGTTCTTTCATTTTAATGAAATTTTCAATTTATTATAATTTTTTTTTTAAACTAATTTGTTAAGTGCTGTTTAAATTTATTAATATTTAAATGTACAATTGCAAATTATCTCACAAATGTGACCCGGCTGAGACATTCACGATAGAGAAGGAAAACGGTAGGTGAGGTTTGTTTTTCATTAAATACGTGTGACGTAATTTATGGAGGGTAATACGTGGGGTATTATTACTACGGTATCAGTTTTAATCGGGAAAGTGGAAAGACCGGAGGGGGTACAATGCAACGAAAATTAGGAGACTCGTAAAGGTCGTAAGCAGCATTGTCTTTGTGAAACAAGTCATAACGAGCGGTTTGGAACAGTGGTCGTCGTCACACTTTCTGGTTCAGGGCCACACAGGTTAATGCGAGGTACCACTGCGGGCCGCACTTTTATAGATTGGGTAGTCGATACCATTTGTTAATTGAATTTTTTTTATAAACTGTCAAACCCGAATTCTCCATAGGCTTTGTACAGGAATAACAACCTATTACATCTATGCTATGAAGTTATTTTTGACAACCTCATTAACCAACTATATGTAAACTCGGTTTTAAGTCATTGTCAACTAAAATAGTCCGCTACGTCACGAGCCGCTCAAATGCAGCCCGCGGAGCGCAGTTTGACGATCACTGGTTTGGAAGATAGTAAGTATTTAACGATAAAAAAGTGGGTCATTGTTATCCGAATGTGTAAGTATTTGTTATAGAAGTATAGAAAAATATATATGGTATATATTTGCCCCCTAGCTAATTTTTTTTAAACTATTTAATGTTGTTGATCTGAAGGGTCCTTTACAGCTTCACCGTGGCTTTGTGTGCGAGTGCTGAAGAGGTAACTAGCACAAGGGTTACCAAAGTTGTACGAACCTCGGCTTGCCCGTTACCAGAGTACAAAAAAATTCGCGGAATTTTGAACCTAACTAAGCCCTACATTTTTTTTTTGTTGTGCGTGTAATGCTTTATGCATGTTCAGTGTCAATGTATCGCGCTGGCAACGGTGTTGAGAGCCTCACCAGTTGGAGAACGAAGCGCGTCTTGGGCCGCCACCGGGCAAAATTAGCCGCGCGTCCCCAACGGCGAGAATGGCGGTAACGCGGGTGTGGGCGCTGACACGCAAGTATACGCAGTTGATGCGGGAAGATCCTATTCATGCTAGAGATGTCATCGTCGGGGTCGGTCAAGATGTTACGCGATCGGCGCATCTTTGGGGAGGGGGGGCCTTTGGGTCTGGAGAGTATGAAACGGCTTGTACTATGAGGAAGTTCGAATGTGTCTCTGCGCGTTCTAAGAAGGCGCGACACTGGGTTTTGGAAACGGACTTGACGGTGGGTAGGTTCAGATCCCTGTGTATATCCCCATTTCTCTGATACCATCGAGCGCCTACGGCTTTCCATACTAAACGCTTCTTTTGTGAAGTGTACATCTGGGAACTGTTAATATGATTGAAAGCGAGGGCACAGTACATAATGATGTGTCTAATCACCATTTTGCAGAATGACTTTATAGCGGTGGGACATTTTGGTGTCAGAGTTATAGAGGGGGTAGAGACGGCCTAGCACCATGACGGCCTGGCGCTTAAGTTAACTTTTTCGAGGTGAGTGATGAAATTCATTTTGGCGTCTGGGTACACACCTAAGTAGTTGACTTTGGTGGCCCAGGAGATACTTACTCCTAAGTATTTAATAGGACGAGGAGGGTCATTTTCCCCGGTAGGGGTAGAACACGACCGCGGTGCTCTTTTTCGGGTTGATCGCTATGCGCCACTTTTTGTAATAAAGGCTTAGGGTGTTCACAGCCTTTTGGCGCGAGATCTGAGGTAGCCTCTGTGTCTGAGTGAGTAGTAGATGACCATGTCGTCGGCGAAAAGACTTAACTGGATTCGACTCAGCTTGATGCCCTAACTCTGGTCGGGTTTCCAACCGGAGTTAAGGTCAGGTCAAGTTCGTGTATGACTTATATGAGATGCACAGAAGTGAAACTCCTTTCATAAGAGCTTTGTCTAGAACTGACGGGCGACAGTTATTTTGATAGTGGGTGGACTCTGGCGGCGCGATGACTTCAAACTCGAATACCTGTATTAAGCGCGTGAGTTTCCTCCCGTTGGGAGTGTCACACGAGTTGTTCTAGAGCGTATGGCCGCAATTGAGGTCACTTACGATAATGACAGAATCGCCTAAGGCAAGAAGCGTTTCGAGATCTGACTAAGAGTTCTTTGACCGAGCTAATTCAAACAGATTGTCAAGAGGATTCTTTAATCCACTTGGTACCTACTGGTCACGCAAAATGCATAATATCAGACGCTGATTACTAATAATAACGAACTATATTAATAGTAAATGTAAGGTACCTTTATTCGAGTTTTAAAATCATAAATTTAATTTGACGGAGATGTTTAATTTTTGTGACAATTTGAAAACGGTATGATGAGCAATCATCTCGTGCTCCCGCTACAGCTCAAGCAAATCAGCAGCAGCTCAGCGTGTGCTCCCTAACCATTCTTTATTTATTAAAAACATTTTACGTTGACCCTCAGCTTCCATCTCCGTAGCCATTCGGGAAAGATGTTCAATATTTTTGGACCTCTGTAAAACTATAGCATGTTTGTAGGGTATTTTCTAATAATACCTACCTGGTTAGCTACCACCCTCATGATTGAAAACCTATCATCAAAAACCAATAGGTGTGTTCCAGCAGTATCACTTGAGAACCAGTACCTCTAGGCTTAGTGTGTATACCATCTCGAACCAGGTCGTCGCTTCACATCAGGTGAGATTGTGATCAAAGCATTAAGCCTATGCAGTGTAAAAAGAATGTTACACAAGGTGTAGCCATGAAAATAGATCAGAACTAATAAGGTCAGTGTACCATAAACAGCTGACTGGTGTAATGGCATCAAACGTATTCTCATACGTCATTATTTAAGGTTCATGCTTAAATTATTTACGTAAAACTAGCAGGCGCCCGCTACTTCGTCTACGTAAGTTAAGAATTAAGATAAGAATCTTAATAGAATGTCCCCGATTTGGTTTTTTTTTTCATAGCCGAACGACACATGCCTCCCGTACACCAAATTACATACCAATACTTTTATTATTATTACTTAATATAATTTTGAAAAATTATATTAATAATCAAGCTCTAATTAACACATACTTTACGTACGCTAAATTGTATCAAGATCGGTTAAGCCGTATTTGAGTTAAAGACGAACATAATTTTCTGAAAACTGAAAACTTGTTTAGCAGCTTCGAGCGATTCTCGGTAGAGGAAAAACTTATACCTTCACGTTACCAATGCTATGACGTCAGCCGTCAACATAGTATAAGATGGCGTTTAAGTGCTGGCAGCACTATCCTATCCTATCCTATCGTATGTTTTGATTATGAATAAAACTATACGAAATTGTACATAATTATTGCTCGGAGCGCCAATAGATGTAAAAACCAGACAAATGTTATATGTTAGGTTAGGTTAATGATTTCAATTAACAAGTTATAAATATATAATTACTCATAACATAATTTAACCATTAAAAAACAGTTTTTCCAAAAATTCGAGTTTTAACTTGGTTCGACAGTCCACATGAATGACTAGTTTTAATTTTAAATTTTTATTTTACACGAATTCTAAAAATAATATTATGTGGCTATATTATTGTAATAAAATTATTTTCGATTCACTCGTCGGGTGCCACTCGAGTACGTAGAGACCTCGCATTCCGCAGTTGCGACTAAAAAATCAAGAGTCCCATTCAAGAAACAGCGTTCAAACTCGTCGATCTAGCTTATTTGTACGCTACGTCCGCTTCAGTGTGATTAAATGCAAAGTCAGGGATCTCCTTGTAATGGTCGGTCCTGACTCGAGACGAATGGTGCATAAGGACCCTCTGTCATACGTGGTGACCGTAGTCCAACCTAATGCGTAACCACCCACGTGGCTATTATTCTATTTTATATTATAACTAGGTTTGTGCACGCGGCTGCGCCCGCTTTTCATATTTTCTTCAATATGTCTTCAGTTTTATTTTTTTATACAGAACTTAAATTAAATTGTTTTCCTTAAAAAAAATTTCTGTTCTAACATAAGGTAAAAGTATTTCTCACAAATTGAAATACTTGCAAATGAAGTTGTCCGTTAAATTGGAATTTTATGTGAAATTTCATGGGCTTTGAACTTTTTACCAGTAAAATTAATTATTTTCGAAATACAATAGTATTCTAAGTTATGCAGAGTAACTTCAGCTATGTAACAAAAAAAGTCCCTTCAAAATCGGTCCAGCCGTACCGGAGATTACCCGGAATAAACAGACAAGCAGACACAAATTGTATTTTTGGGATAGGTATTCAATTTTACACTTCAATTTTATTTATTAATCCCTACCTATATAGATTTTAAATATTCAAACTTGCTTTGAAAATTTGTTTAAAAACATTCCGATACTTATGAGAAAAAAAACTGAATTAGGAAAATGAGGCGGATTCGAACCCACCTTCCCAACTCTAAAAACAGCCTGAGCTTTCGGTGAATGAAAACATCATGAATAAACCATAGCATGGTGGTAGGACATAAACTCGCCTGGTTAGCTACCACTCTTAAGCTTGAAAACCAGTCGCCAAATATCAATAGGTGTGTTCCGGCAGCATTGTCCCAGACCACATTGTCACTTAACATCAGGCGCGATTGTTGTCAAAGCAGTCAGCCTATTCAGTGTATATAAACAATCATATCTATCTAATTACAAATTTTGTTCTGTCCTGCCTTTAAAATTGAACTGAAATCTGTATCTATTCATGCATCCGTTCATTCTATTGTGGATGACACTGAACATGCATCAAGCATTACACGCACAACACTGCATACACACTCCTGCACATAACACGCAGGTACATAGGTCATGTAAGGAACCTTTTTTTATGATTAAATAAAGAATGTAAGGTTTAGCTAGGTTCGAAATTCCACGGAATTTTTTACACTCAGCTAACGGCTAAGCCGAGGCTCGTACCAAAAAAATGAAAAAAAACTTTATTCAATTTAGGCCCTAAGAAGGCGCTTATGAACGTCTAAAACACTACCACCGGTTCGGAAAACAACCCAGTCGAGAAGAACCGGCAAGAAACTCGATCTGGTTCTTTTCTTATTTATTTATTTTATTTATTTATTTATTTATATGGAAAATCTACAGCAATAAAATAATATAGCACTAAGAATATACAATGATTAGCCAATTACAGATTTTCACGAATAGACATATTAGAAATATAGTATATATATTTATCAATCTTTTCAAGAATCATAGTCTTAACCAATGTTAGCGAAAGCACAGAGATATGGATTAATTCCAGACATCACTATCGTTCACGTAATGATCCACCCTACCGCTTTGGGAACCCTTGTGCTACCTTTTTGCGGCTGAGTGCTTTCAGGACTCGGTTGCACAGTCACGGTAAAGATGTAAAGGCCCTTCTGGTTAATAGCTTTAGATAGTTAGATAAAAAAAAATCTATTTTTATTCTATTATTGTTAGATAAAATGATGATGAAGTATGTCGTCGTGGGCGCACCATGCGAATACTAATGGATGGGTATCGTATATACTAGATAGTGTCTGAATATTTTTTTATTTATTTTATTTCTTAGACTTTTGTTTCTACTAGCGATGACATAAACAATAATTGTAATAAATAATTTAATACACACACACATCACTTCGTAGTACTCTGTTTCCTCCTCCAAAACTGAACTGATTTTTAATTTTCTTCCAGTTAACGAATAAGAAAGCCTTCGGTTATGCCTCTACGTTTTTTTATAAATCAAATTTGTTTGATTAACGTCTAAAAATGACAGTAAAAGTCGTAATTTTTCTACATTTTCAAAGGCTCCTAGTTTCTACTAAGTTATGGATGAAGTCAAAATGTACGGGTATGGCGGTGGTGGATATATTATTAACAATGTTTACCGTAATCCTATTATCCAAGGAGGAAACAGGGGAAATACGTTTGTATGGAATAAACGTTGCTCGCATATCTTCTTAAACGCTCGAACAAAAGTCACGATGAAGCTGTAAAGCCATTTACGGGTCAACAAACAGCATTAGCTAATTTAAAAAAAAAGCGATCCCCGTTCGTTTTTTTTTAATCATATTGTAAGTAATTAATGGCTCATTAGCGTTTTTTATAGGGATGAATCCGCAAAGTACATTGTAAGATTTATGATAGTGTTTAAAATAAATCTGTTCAAAACACACTCACATAATTTTGCTTTTCAGCATGACTATACGGACAATTGAGTCGTCAACCGTGACAACGTCTCCTCCGCTTCTAGACGCCAGTTACGATGCCATAGCACACAGAACACCAATCCGATCGCTTACCGTTTGGTTACATTTTATTTATTTATACTTCATTCCGCAAAATTCACTTCTCATCTCAGTGTTCATTGTGGAAGGTAAGGGGTGCTTGTTTTGGCAGACTAACTACTGTATCGGTCAATGAACCGATGGTTGTGTGTTTATTGTTTTTCTAAAAACGCCCGTGTTGATATTGGCGCATATTCTATTTGTTTAAGTTGTTAAGCCTTGTACACAAACAGGTAGGCTTACGTAAACGTGGCCTTATATCAACGGCCGGGTATACAATTCTGCGGCGAATATTAAACGATACGAAGTGTGTAGAGGCAGGTTGATAGGTAAGTTTGAAATTTAAATAATTTAATGAGGAAATAATGTTGAAGAACGGGCGAAATACTTTCTCTCAATTTTTACGAGTACTCTCTACTATCACAAAAATTCTTGTGAACTTTAAAATAGCCTGGAATGAGTCAGCCCGCTTTAGTTTCCCGGAGATCGAAGGTCAACAACCACCTCATCTGTATGGATTATCTCTGTCTTAACGCGATAATTTAATCCTTTGTTTATACAATGGCTCTAATAGTCCGGGGCCGACTACACCGATGCACCGCAACGGTAAGCATCAGAACGCATTTATGTATCATACTCGAATATTATAAGAAAATAATCCGCCCGTATGAATTACGACCGGCTGTATATATCCACGCACCGGATTTACAGTTTTAGGCAATCTGTTAACGTGTAAACTTATTAGTATTGATTTTATTTTTAATTCGTCCCGCACCACTCTCTGTACGCCTTTCGATTTAATGTTAGTGAATTTTTATAGAGCTTTAGTATCGACAGTTATTTTTTTAGATTGATCTATTTACCTAAATGTATTTGTGTTATGCTGAACCTCATTACTTCGGACCTAAAAGAAGGCAATCTATCGTCACTAGCAGTTTTATAGTTACATTTACGAACAACTGAATAATTACTGAATATGTTTACTAGGTGCAAATTAAGGATTTTGTAAATTATTACGGATAATCCCTTTATTAAATAATTGGTACTAGCTTCAAATCACTAGTTCTCCTGTGGCCAATCTTTTCATAGAATACATCATAGCTAAGTTACAGTAGATTTAAGTGGTAATTTACTTTTAATAACATCTAGCTCCAATTGGTTTGTATTTTTTCGTTATTTCTATACAAATTACAAGGCATACGTAATTCTCGTCTCTAATAATTGAATAAACTAACTGTTTATAAACAAATACTTTGTTATTCTATTTAAAATACCACTATTTTAGGTAAGTTCGTATTTACGCGATTTTACGTGTACTTTTCAATTGAAATATCAGAGAAGTCACTGCCGTAATTTGTTTTGTAGAATTGCAGATATTTAAGTAAGAATTTATGGGACATAACCATCAGTAGCAAAATGGCGTCCACGCCCCTCAATTTGGTCCCCACTCGTAAACGCCCTTCTATGTCACAACTGTCTTTCACTTTATTGACTGATGGCATCAGCGCGTCGTGTTTACCGACAGATCCCCAGGGTATTGCCCAATTAGCTTTATATTTTATCACTTTCAAAAGATAAATACGCATACGAACGATAGGAATTACCCTCAGGTATTTATGGTATGTACGTATATAAGTATGTTACAATTTTTTGAAGCACAATTTACACAAGTTTTTCTTTATTTTATATCAACTATCTGTTATTATTGTCTGTATGTGCTTAATTATGAATTAAGATGATTTATAATAGTTTTGTAGGTAGATGTAATTTTTTATAACACTTTATAGGTACAGCGCTTTGACCACGATCTCACATGGTTAAGTGTCGATGTGGTCCAGGATGATAAACGCTCTAAGCCTAGAGGTACTGGTTTTCAGTGATACTCTCGGAACTCATCTATATGTATTTGGCGAAGGGTTTTATTATTAGATAGGTATTATTAGAAAATGTCCTACCCCAATATTTTCCTTCACCGAAAGCTTAGGCTGATTTTAGTGTTGGATAGGCGTGTTCGAACCCCACGTCCATTGACGCGGAATGCGGCAGCCCTACCAACTGCGCCATCATCGCTTTAATAGGAAAACTTATGAGAAATAATACAATTCATAAGTAACTAAAACCTATTAAGAATATTGTTATTATAAAGAAGTAGTAAAAATAAATTGTAACTCTAAAAATAATAAATATAAGTACGATTGAGTCATATACGTAGACGTGTATTATCTAAAAACATTTTTTGTGTTCGAGAATATTCTTTATTCTTTTTATATCCAATTAAAACATCTAATTACAGTTAAAGGATAAAAACATTTTAGAAAAAACATAAAAAAATACAAAAAGCTTACTATGTTATTGAATGAAACTGTTTCTTCCGTTAAATCGGTTAAAAGATGAACGTTGGAAATACGAGAAACACACAGCGAAACCACCCGCAGTCTATTCGAAAAGCAATTTGATTTGACGGCTATCTCACCTCCTACTACGTTTATATTGAAACTTAAATAAATATTTAGTTTATCCGAGTCTAATTTGGCACGGAACTCGCCACCGTAACAACACTGGACGCCGCCTTTTTAGACAAGTCAGTAAAATCTTATTAAAAGAAAACTTTTGTCTCTCGAATAATAAACATAACACATTTTTTTATACACGATATTATTATTATTTTTATGTTGTTATAATCATATAATGGTTTTGTACATATATATTATAGTTTGAAATGTGAAGAAATGTCGTATAGCAGGGTGAATAAAAAAAAATCGACTACATTTTTACTTTGTACTCTGAAAACTATAAAATATGAGCTCTTACTTTTAATAGGAAGGTTCTGCACTCCGCATTAAAGTTTTCCATCATTTCTTCAGTAAAAAAAATCAGATCTCTCTACTAACTGTGCATTAAAAATATCTGTTCTCGTATTCATAAAGGAAGTTGAACTCTCTACAAAAAATTCTCTTATAATTTTTTCATAAATGGTATTTAAAAGATATTGAAGGTTGAACTTATTTAGTTTGAAATGCGCGATTCATAGGGTTAAACTGATCTCTTATGATTCAAAATCAAAATCTATCAATAAAATACAAAGTAAAAAAAACAGAAGATTTTTTTTGACCCACCCTTACTTGTTAGTGGGCTCCTGTTTCCGCAACTAGACACATTTGCAGTTCGTTGTGCGTGCAGGATTAGCCGGCTACTCGAGCCAGCCCTGCTCCTTCCAGAAGCTCAGCAGCCTCCTGGGGCGATCACAGGTTTCCTGGCGCGACCTCGTTTTCTTGACGGTTTTTGCCCGTTAGTTGACTACTCCAATGCATTTCAGGACCAAGTGGGCAGCAGTCTCTTCTTCTTCCAGGCAACCCCTACACATGCGACTGTCTGTCAGACAAATAGTAAATAAAAAAAAAATCATACCATATGTCGAAAATCACAGACTGCTGTGATACGGTCGCGCTTGTAGGATCGGTTTGACCGCGGGTCTTGGGTGTCGGTCTCGACTCTCGCCCGTAGACAAGTTTACATTTACGTTACTAAGCACTTGTTGAATAAATAAATAAAGCTAGTTTAAAATAAACTTTACTATCAATTCTTTACTTAGTATCGTTTACATAACCGTGAGATTTGAACGCACTAAGAATAGTTACACAAACCCAGTTTCGCTATCGTTAGTTTTTCTTCTGTTACAACAGTAATTTTAACCTGATGCTTATTACTAATATAATATATGTATACGTATGTAAATTTACGTGTATGTATGTATAATTATTATTATTATTTATTTATTGGATCCATGGTTTGTATGCATATTCTATTTTTTTTTTTAACAATTTAACTAATATTGTTATTACGTTCAACGTCTTGTATACCTTTATGACAATTTCCTAAAATAAAGTTACAAGGGACGCACACTCGCAATATTCTGGGCGTCGAGTGAAAATTAGCGCTGGTGGACTGACCTCTTTCAGCATATATGCTGACTCGACACCATTTTGTAAACACACACACACGCACGCACACTTACATATATTATTTCTGTTTTCTCTGTTTTTTTTTTTTTTAATATATTCTTTGTTCCTTTATCTATTGTATATTATGTGTGTATAAAATAAATTTCTTTTCTTTCTTTCTATCATATTAATCAAGCTGTGTTTAGTGATAAATTGTACATCACAATGTTATATTTAATTAATATCTGAATACTATATGGTATGAATTGATGTAAAAATTATTGCAAACCTATGAATAAATAAATAAATATACTCATTTCTCTACACAAGTTGTTAATTGTATTGTTAAACCAATTAATAAGTAATATTCTGTATTTATCCAAATTATTGTTATTTCATATTTATATAAGAAACTAGCTGTGTGCCCGCGGCTGCGCCCGGGTAATCATATATTCTCTACTGCATTTATTTTATACAGAACCTTGATTTTTGTTTAGTTATTAAGTAAAATTATTTCTCATAAATTCAAGCACTTGCTCGTAAAATCGGATTTTATTCAATTTTTTATGAGTTTGTTTTTTTTTTTACGCGGAACTCCGATTTTTTTTTCGAAAATTAAAAGTACCCTAAGTTAGCCAAAGTAACTTCAGCTATCTAGCAAAAAAGTCCCGTCAAAATCCGTCCAGCCGTTCCGGAGATTACCCGGACAAACAGGCAGGCAGACAGACAAAAATTGTAAAAAATTCCATTTTTGGTATAGGTATCGTGTAGGTGTGTGTGTAGGTATACATTCATGTTATTCATATTAATTTTGATATTACACACAGTCACTACAATATTATTTATTAGTATAGATTATGACAAAATATGTAGTTATAGTTATCTTAAAACGTCATAATAATTATTTCCTTAATAAAATAAACAGAGTCAAAAACTGATTTTGATAATGATGGCATCCAAAAATTGAAGCATTCATTCCGATTTCAAATAGGTATTTTTAATTGAACCAGATAGAAATGACAATATTTGACATGGTATGCTTTAGGTTTTTTTATTTGTTAAATTATATTCTAGAAAAGTAAATAAATACTAAATGCTTTATTGCATTTAGGAAATTCTCCATGTAAATAGATAAACTTTCTAAGAAATGTTTTATTTCATGAAATTAACATTGTAATAAATGTAATATATATTTATAAAACATTGTAATAAACCTTCTTACTTACTCCAACAAAGTTTTTGATATATTTCTATCAATGTAGCCTAGGGTCGACCTAGGCGAACGTATCTAGACCAAATCAGTCATGTGTTAAATAAAGGCCAGGTAAAAAGTACTCATAACCGACGAGCATGTATGAAAGCGCTCATGAAAGTAGAGGAAGCGAAAGAGGTGTGTCAAGATCGTAGCAAGTGGAAGGACGTAATCTCTGCCTACCCCCACGGGAGAAAGGCGTGACGATATGTATGTATGTATGTAATGTAGCTTATCTAGATTGATGTTAGTTAGAACTAATTGAGTGAAATATTAAATACGTACATTTTTGTAGTGAAGACGCCGCTAGCGTTGAGCGATTCTTGGTAAGGGGCGAACTCTTATAGATTCGCTTTATCGCAAATGCTATGACGTCAGCCGTCTGCATACTACAGTATGTCAAATATAAGATGGCGCTCAGAGATAAATAATAAAATTGATACATACGTAGCTTATATGAAGTTTTGATTATGAATAAACTGTTAGTTTTTTTTATTCAATTTTGTATATAAAATACTTAGTTAATATCAAATGACTTACATTCGCCGTCAATGTTTTACTGATTAAATATCTAAGTTTTAATATTGGCACAAGACCATGGTGTGATGTAGTTAATTATACCCTTTATTATCATTCATCGAATCCTTTGATTGCGGAACACAATTAGGTGCGATTCCGTGAAACGAAGTCGCATTGCTCTGTGTTCGCGTAACTGTGATATTTCAATCGTACGCAAATACGAAATAGGTATTGTAAATACCTATCTCATCTTCAAGAATGTGTAAGAGATATTTATAAATAACTTTAAATTTTTTATAAAATTTGTTTAAGGAACATAGCGTCGGGTTAAATGGTAAAATAGACCGTATTTACCGTAACATGAGAGGATATAAATTAAAAAATAATAAATGAAATAAACGTCAACTAAGCTACGTTAATGGATAGGGGGTACCTACTTATTATATTTTTTACTAATCTAGATTAGATTAGATTAGGGTGTGGCTATTCTACATATAAATATAATAAAACTTTAACTAGGCCAAATCTGTACTTTATATATTTTATGAAAATTACAATTGGGATGGACTTTGTTATCAATATAAAGGCCAAAAATATTTTATTTACAATTTTTGCCTGTCTGTCTGTCTTTCCCTGTGTTCGCGTATCGCTCTGAAACTACTGAACCAATTTTGACGAAACTTGACACAGTGATAACTAATATTATAAAGTAACATCTCGGAAACTTTTTGTCCCATAAAACACGATAACTCCAGGATAACGGATAAAAGTGAAAAAAATTATTAACAGGTAATCTCGGGAACGGCTGGACATATTTAGACAGGACTTTTTTTGGTAGATAGCTGAAGCTCATCTGCATAACTTAGGTTACTTTTAATTTACGAAAATTGTTAGGAATCCGCGTAAAAAACTTAAAACATAAAAATTTGAATAAAATCCGATTGAACGCACAGTTCTACGGGCAGGTAAGCGGTTTTGAAAGAAACACCTTTGCTTAATGTTAGTAGTAAAAAAAAATTTTGGAAAATAATTAGGATTCCGTATAAAAAAAAATTAAAAAAACTACATTATGCAATGAAAATTTACATAAAACGCAGACGCAGCCGCGGGCACACAGCTAGTAGTAAATAAATCAGTAGCGATGAGGCCTGATTATTTTTAAATGGACTGACTTTCGTTCTTTTTTTGTCAATATTTATATCGTACCAAGACATCATACGCTATGAATGCCTTGTTACCTACTTCATATTAGGTAGATATAGTTATAATTCCAAATTATATAATTAGAATTAAATGATACGTTATTATAGATTTATTAAAAGTAATGAAAACATCTTGTTTTTTTTCTCGAATTTTTCTTTTAAAGATGACAGATTGTTAGCTTTGTCATAAAGTAGTTATTATTTATAAGTAATAAACTTTTAATAAGTTCCTTATTATGTAATAATAGTGACGATTTATGTCACTTAATTTGGTAATTGTGCACAAATCAATGGACAGTAAGAAAATAAATAAACACGAATTCTGACGTGTTACGGAGATTCCTTGAAAAGTTCTACTGAAATAACCGCTAAAGCTTAACTAAAATTACAAATATTATTAAAATACGATCCATCTTATATTGTTCGAATTACCTTATATTAATTCGCACCTTTAACATTAACTAAGAGTTATAAGAAATATTATTTACATAAATAATAGAGTAGTCTTAAGAGAGACGAGAAGTTCACGTTTATTAAATTAATTTGAAAAAGCAACACTTTTTTTTTAAATAAAGTCCTTAAATCCCTCGAACATAATTCGATACTTTGTTGGTCCTATTCTGATTAGAATTTCCTGGTTTCTGGTGCTACCAACGTCTTTCCTTCCCTAATACTACGCTTCTTTTTTTTAATTTCATTTTCATTTACAATTATTTAATAATATCTAGTATGAATTTGCCCTGTATTTAATTTTTATAGTTTGTTTCGCTCATTCGATACATGGTTAAACTGTTCACACTTAGCCGAAGCTTAAAGATAGTTTATATTTTATTACTAATTTCATGCCGTTAATATATATTTTTTTATCTATCATTTTTTTTTTTTGGTTTAAAATTATATACTTTTTATAATGATATAATTATGAACGTTATTATAATGATAATAATATGAATAATAATAATAGTACAATTCTCATCTTATTTTATTTCAGTTTTTTTACAATCAACAGTAATAATGTTTTATAATTTACCTGTTTCATTTTTTTATATCAAGTAATACTGTAGAATTTTCACTTCGAATGATAATGTAATACAACTTACGTATCTATAATAAAAAATAATCTTTATATTACTCGATTTGTCCTAACTAGGTTGTGATATATAGTCAACTAATAATATTTTTTGTCTGACCGTTTATTCATAAAGGTCGCATTCATACAATGATAAAGACATATATGTATTTAATATATCTTTGTTATTGATTCCGACTGTAGTACGTCGTACTAACTTGTATTGTGGCCGGGCCGGGGAGTTGCCGCCTGCAAACTGTCATTACAAAAATAGTGGCCCCAGAAAGGGTAGCCGAGACGCATCCCATATGGACCCGGAGTGCCATGCGTGCTATTTTAATTTCCCTCTCTCTCTGTCTAGTGGTACACAGTTACACTTAATTTTATATTAATTCTGTACTGCAGTGCCGGAATAACAAAGCAATTGCATTGATACGTTTTACAATCTATACTAAGAAATAAAAGTAAAGTGTCTGTTTGTAATATTATAAAACAAAATTGTTGTTTGCCTGTTAGTTTTGGCTAATCTCCGAAAGAGCTGGATCGATTTCACCAGGACTTTTTTGTTATATAGCTGACGTTACTCCGCGTATGTTTTATTTTTCGAAAATAATTAGGTTTCAGCGTAGAAAAAATTAAAACTTATAAAATTGTAAATAAAATCCGATTGAATGCACAACTCTACCAGCAGGTGTTTGAAATTGTGCGAAATATCTTGGCTTTCTGTTATTACCAAATTAATAGTTCTTTTTTAATTGAGCGCTTATTAAATCTCTAATGTTAAAATAATTTTCATAGAGCAAGTGTACGTAGAGTTTTTAATGTATTAAGTTAGTCATGGTTTGTTATATTTGAAGTTAGATGCATCAAAGACCGCTGGGTTTAGCCATACTTTAATTACATAAGGCAATTGGTATACTCGTTATGAAATTTTAATAAAAAATAAAAAAGATTCCAGTAGCAAATATTTTATTATATATGGTAGTTTTAAATTTTATAATAACAAAATCTTATTTATCAATACACCAAAACACCTAAAAGAAGGTAGAATTTTAAACCAAATTACCAGGACAAATTCATTCCAAAAAGCTCATCAGGCATTCACTTAGCGCAAAGCTGAAGAAACCCTGATGCTCAGTAGGAATCAACTGCCAGTGTTAGTGAGAGCACTAACTGGACGCTGTTGTTTGGACAAACATATGCACAACATTAGTGTCCAGAACACAAGAGAGTGCAGGTTCTGTAGAAATACAGACGAAACGCCAAAACACATCTTATGTGAATGTGGAATCTGTTTAAACATGTATTGCTTCCGACGCTCTTTTCAAAAAGATTGTACAGTATATCCAGGTTGTATGTCTAGGAATGAGATTTAGCAATATAGGGAGCGATCACAATAGATCTAACTAGAACGCAATGACACAGAACTGTTCTAGCCTGCATAGCTCCTTTTCGAATCTTACGGATCCCGTATAAATCCCAACATAGGAATTTGAGTAAAAGCTCATCAAATACAGTATTTCAGTAGTTTATCATAAGCAGTTTTTTAACGCAGTTTATCCTAGTTATTATTTATTATTATTATTATTCTGGGAGGGGTTATGCAGGCCAGAACAGACCTGTATCACTGCCACCTAAGAAGATCTATTGTCATCGCCTGACATTATTAAAGCTCATTGCCTAGACCGAATACACTATAGGAACTTTTTGGCAGTGAGCGTCTGTACCTTCTCTGGGAGCAACACATGCTTACCCAGAATTCGGTTCCGTATGGGTATTAGTGGATCACATTCACAAAACATATGCTTTGGGGTTTTCGTATGTAATTTCACAGAACCTGCACTCTCTAGTGCTCTGGACACCAATGTTGTACTTATGTTTCCTCAAACAACAGTGTCCAGTTAGTGTTCTTACTAATACTCTTAGTTGATTCCTACTGAGCATCAAGGTTTCTTCAGCTTTGCGCTAAGTAAACACCCTGAAAGGTCTTTGAAATGATTTTGTCCTGGGAATTTCTTCCAAAAGTCTCTAGCTTTACAGGTGTATTGGTTCTTTATGATCGATCGAACTAGGGTTTTTGGAATTCCGCAAAAAGGTTCTGGCCCAATTTGTGTTTCCATGGCTTCTGTTTTTGCAAGTTCATACGCATCTTCATTGCCGAATTTCTGCATGCCCTGGACCTATCTCAAAACCAGTCTGTTATTCTTACTCAAACTGTTCAACATTGTCACACAATTGGCGACTAGCTTCTACTCACTTATGTCCGAAGCCAGCGTCATGAGAGCAACTTGATTATCCGAATGGATATATATTATGTATATGGTTAACGTAGGCTTTCTGCAGATTTATACAGGAGCATTCTAGAATGCCGTATACGTATACGTATACTGCCAGGAAAATGGAGCCGAAACTACCAAGATTAGTTGTTTTACTAAACTTAGGTCGCTCTCCATATACTTCACAGTCTACGTTGAGTCCTATTTTGGATCCGTCAGTAAACCATAATAAGTTGCCTTCCCTCCACGTTATCTCCCAAGTATTTGACCTCTGGTGTAAAGTTTAGTGAGGGTTGTACTAATTGATTAAGACGCCTTTTCTTGGAAAATGGTACTAGGACAGTTTTGTCTGCATTTATCCTCAGTTCATTGTCCTTGCACCATTTGACAAAGACTTTTAATACTTTCTGCATAAGGTACGTAATTGTACTTTGAGAGAAACCTCGGACAACTATCACCAGGTCATCAGCGTTCTCAAAAAGCCTCCTAGTTTTTTCCTAAGCTTTTTGACCTTAGAGTTCCACCAGGGTACTCCTCTTACTATTCTCTCCTGGTAGAAAGGTTGAACAAACTAATAGTTTAGAGCCCTTCCACCCGTCAAGATACGCTGTTACCAGGTCACCTGTAAGGGTAAAGCCTTCCCTTGAACAAAGCCAAAGGTCCTTGACCGGCGAACGACCAGTCTACCTGGAGACGTGGACGTCCACCTATAGGTTGGGTTCCATCTGCACGGAGGTTTTCAATACCTTTTTTTTTTTTTTTCTTTGACGGGGTTAAATGCATTTACGCACTACCCTTACCTATTGCATTAGTGAGACCGAAGTCCCCCAATGCAATAGGTAAGGGGGCACGGAGGGACGAACTCCGTGCCAGTGTGGGACTCGCCCGGGCGTGAAGTGCCCGGAAATACCAACTAAAACCCCCCGGGGCCGTCCGCTGCATTTGGGATGGGGGCAACACGGGGGGGTGGCTTTCGCAAGCACCGCGTCGCCCCTTGCAGCGAACCCACCGGGCCTCGTCCGTGCAATGGCCCAGTGAGGTTTTCAATACCTAGAGACTTCAAATGAATATTTCGTTGCACCTGAGACACCGGCCCTTCTTGCCCAAAGGCCATGGAGGTCGAGGGAACCAGTTTTTCTATTCCTATCCTTTGTTTTTTACCTTCCTTTCCCTCAGTGTAAGTCTCCGTAGCCGACGTGGTTGATAAAGCAACCTTAGGATCTGCCCTTTGGGCTATTAAGATACTAGGTCCAGTCGTCGGGAAGGTGCTACCTCTCTTCGTCCCACATGTGTTGACACCACTAGAATTATGTAGGACATCAACAAGGGAATCTAACTTTAGATATGACTCTTTTTTGTCATTATCCATACTGTTCTCACGAGTAGCTAGGGTTTAAAAAGTCATACACCGACAGTGCCCCGCATGTCGGTGGAAGAGCAAAATTACTCCTTGAGGTGCTCCGGTATCAGGGCGGTACCGTTCACGACTGAGCTTCCCCCTAGCCACGCATCCCTCGGCACGGTTTTCATTACATCTTGGATTGGATAGGATGCACCACGTGGAGGTAGGACCATCTTCGCACCTCATTATTATCTATACTAATAAATAAAATTGAAGTGTCTGTTTGTAATGTCATTTTTTTTTTACTAAATAGATAATTGTGAATATACCAAAGCTGCTCAATTTTTTATCAGTCGGGGCAAACGGACGATACAGAAATATTTGACGGGCCACTAACTGTTATTGTTGTCAACTATTATGTTCACTAGGTGGTAATATTCTTACTCGAGCCACAATATGGGCCGCGGACATAGGGTTGAGCAGCCTTGATATATAAGGTACCTATACCAAAAATAGAACTTTTAAAAATTTTGTCCAACTGTCCCTCTGTTTGTTTGTACAGGGGTAATCTGCGAAACGTCTGGACCAATTTTGGTAGATAGGTGAAGTAACACTGCGTAACTTAGTGTACTTTTATTTTTCGAAAATAGTTAGGGTTCCGCGTAAAAAAAAATAAAACTCATGAAATTGTGAATAAAATCCGGTTCAATGCACAGTTTTACTGGCAGGTATTTTAATTTGTAAGAAATATCTTTGTTTTTTGTTAATACCATAAATAATTTCAGAAAAATTATTAGGGTTTCGTATGGAAAAATTAAACACAAAAAAATTAGGGGATTAATACGATTCAGTGGTCGCTTTGACGGGCAAGTGCTTGAATTTATGAGAAATATTTTTACCTACTTAATATTAATCTAGTTAGTATCAAAAAATATAGGAAATCAATTATGGTTCCGTATAAAAAAAAATTAAAAACTATATTACGCTGTGAAAAATATATGAAACGCAGGCGCAGCCACGGGCACACAACTAGTATGATCTAAAAATCTAATTAAGCGTAAACATTATTAATAACTAACAATAATAACACATTTAATAAATATGTAACTGTACTAACACCATGTAAATTGTTTTTAAAACTTTCAACATGTTTATACTTCAAATACCCGACAACACTATTATTCGTAAGACAGCTCTATAGTCTGTCTACTTTTAAATTTTACATCAATGGTACTCACGGTGGCTGTTTATAGCCTATCTCAATTTTATGACAAATAAATTGCTGTAACAGTCGTCTGCTAATTGGCCATAACGCGTGTGTGTACACGGTTTCTTACAGCGAAAAAGTAACTATCAACAGAAATAGATGAAACAAACGCGCGAACTGATCAAAGTGATAGTCCATTCATTCATAACGTAAACTTCGGTAAAGATTTAACACATAACTTGGACGAAAATGAGCCATCTGTCTGATAGAACAGCCGCAAATTGTTAAACACTTGGACTAACATATTGTCATGATCCAAAGTAATCCTGCTTGTCTTCATCATTTACAATACAGCGTTCTATATGTCATTAAACCAATATTTTTTTCATATTAAGCTTTCTTACCCTACTTTAGCGTATCCATCTGTGTACCAATATAACAATGAAAATACAAAGAGTCAAAACTGTCAATTTATTTTATAATTAAGTATTAACAATTCTAGAAATAGAAATAGCCCATCGATTTTTTAATTTACCCATACTAATAAATAAAACTAAAGTGTCTCTTTTTACTATTAACAATTTTTTTAATTTTTACCATTCTGTCTGCTTGATCGGACTAATTTCCGGAACCGCTGGACCGATTTTGACGGGAGTTTTTCAGGTAGATAGATGAAGTTACTCCGCCTAACTTAAGCTAAGTTTATTTAGCGAAAATAATTAGGGATCCGCGTAAAAAAATATAACTCATGAAACTTTGAATAAAATCCGATTCAATGAGAGAGAAATGTCTTTGCATTCTCTTAGTACCAAAAAAAACTAAAATAATTAATGTTCAATGGTAAAACGAAACTCATGAAATTGGGAACAAAATACAATTTAATATACCATCAAAACATTATTTTCCAATGATTATTTAAAAATTATATTACGCAGTGAAGAATAGATGAAACGCGGGGGCAGTCGCGGATACACAGCTAGTAAAAATATTTAAGTAGGTATATATAATATAACAATTACTATACAAGAACATGTCCTATCAATAATACCTAATAATGCTTTAAAAATTTTAACAGGAGCAATATTATACAGGATAAGCTGAGTAATAAATCTTTACATCAACATTAACACAAATTAGACATACGTGACAAATAGACGCGATAGAAATAGAAATGCTGACAGTGGTACACACGTCGAACTGTTCACATGCTAATGTTGGCTTCACATTCCATTTTTTTCATGTTAAATTTAAAATAGTCAGAACGCTTTTGTCCAAATGGTAATAATAGAATAATTTTGTTGAAATACGACGGAAGGGACTTTATGATGTCTTATTAACGTATAAATTGTTATCATTATTTAAATAACAAAATATGTAATATATTGATTAATTTCTTTTGAGATTATTTATATTCAAAAGCTGCCATGTTACTTAAAAATCCGACAATTGGGATTTAACTTTTGTTAATAAACAATATGTAGTAGTTATCTTACAGTTATTAATGATAATACAGATTGTTAAAATTACAGAACTTTGAATATTTCCGTAGAGATGAGAGTTATGTGTAATTTGTCGTAAACAAAATGGACTTTATTGAGAAAGTTTCGCTTACCTGTGTAAATAATTTTCGAACGACTAAATATTGACAGAGGTTGCCCACGAAAAATGTTTATCTGGTAACCTAGCCGCGTTCAAGAATCAATAATTATGCCGAGAGACCGTCTTTTACAAAAAACCAAAAGCAGGGAGTCCGTTCCAATAAATCGATTTAGAAATTGTTTGCCAAAGGGTGGGCCCGAGGTATTTAAAGAACAATTAGTCGGCTGCTTCCTAGCCCTAAGGGAAAATATTTGCCTATTCCCGCCAACCCTCGTTGAGCCAATAGGGCCGCGAGCGATGTTGGTAACGGTTTATTGTTTAATATTTACCCAATTTCCCCTTCTTATATACTCCGTTGCTTAGAAATAAATGGCCCCTTCTAATGGCATTTATTGTTGTTTTCGTATTTTCGTAAGTGTGAAAACGTGTACCTACAGGTATATAAAATAAGTATAAAAAATATAGGCTAACTTTTAGCCTACTACTATTTACTTGTTATTTAAAAAATAGAAATTTAATTTAAAAATTAAAAACGTTGTATACATTATCTATATAATTATGTCAAATATTACTTTAATTCGTATTCGGAGATTAGTTGAGATTAGCGTTGGGTGGTTGTTATTTTAGAAAAGATTAGCTCTTAGGCGTTGTCTGAGTACACTCATATACTAAAAACTGGCCAAGTGCGAGTCGGACTCGCGCACCGACGGTTCATAAATTTAAGACAAAGGTCTCTTTATCGTTTCAGTAATCCTTTATTTATATATTAACACATATAATTTATCTATACTAATAAATAAAATTGGAGCGTCTGTTTGTAATGTCAAAATATTTATTTTTTCAAAATAGATATGAATGTATAAACGATACCAAAAATATGATTTTTAAAATTGTTGTCTGTCTATCTGTATGTTTGTTCCAGGTAACCTTCGGAAAGGCAGGACGGATTTTGACGGGATTTTTTTTAGTAGATAGCTGAAGTTACACCGGGTAACTTACCCTACTTTTAATTTTCAAAAGCAATTAGGGTGCCGCGTAAAAAAATTAAATCTCATAAAAAATTGGATAAAATCCGATTCAATACACAGTTCTACGGGTAAGTACTTGAATTTATGAGAAATATATTTATTTTATTTTAATACTAAAGAATTTTTAAAAAAATATTTAGGGTCCCGCATAAAAAAAAATTAAAACGCAGTGAAGAACATAAAAAACGCGGGCGCAGCCGCGAGCACACAGTTGGTTTTATAATATAACTGAAATACCTATACGATCCTTGCAGCAGCCTTGTAAAAGTTCGTTTATAAAAAGTTATTTATTTACAAAGTTTTTTTAGTCACTATTTAGAAATCTGGTTCAAAAATACTAATTAAGTATTAAATTTGAACCAGATCTGTAAATGATGACTGAAAAGGTATGAATAGTACCAGATTGAACAATGAAGATGGAAAAAAATGCAATCTATAGTTGTACTACTTTGTGTAGTGCTAGTGTTTATTAAAGGAAACATGTTTATGGATGAAAAAAAATGTGGAAATTCCATTTTGGGGATACGTTCTAAAATCGATATTCTATTATTATGTGGCTGTAACTAAAAATTAAGGTTTTCGAAATTGTTTCTTTGTGTATACTATTAAAAGTTGCTTCATGCCATATTTAAGATTCTAGGTGGACTGGAAGTATCCTGTAGGGTTTGAATCCGTTGCGAGTAGCTGCGAGTTTCAAAATATGCGGCTTAAATTGCTGTATCTTTTGATTGCGCAAAAAAATTTATGCTTTTCGTAATTTTTCCTTTATCTGTGCTATAAGACGTTGCTTCGTACCAAATTTAAAGATCCTGAGTCCAAGGGTTTACCCTATACCCTGTAGGTTTTAATTCTCTTGCGAGTGTCAAAATTTGCAGCATAAACGGCTGTATCTTTTGATTACGTTGGCTTAGAAGTTTGATTTTTTCACAACTTCAAGGGACAGTAAACCTGAGTATTTTAGCTTAGTACCTCCACACGTCCCCTTGACAGACGGATAACAAAGTGACCCCATAAGGGTTCCGTTTTCTTCCTTTTAAGGTACGAAACCCTAAAAATGGATTCAATGTCGTAAATTTTAGTACACCTGTTTTTATTTGTTTATTTTATAATTTGGTTTTTATATTTTGATATTGTTATATTAATGGCTTCATATAGGTATGTGTTTCGGAACGAAACGTCTTTCAAAGTGAAGTTGGATCCGCACGAAGTTCACACTATTAAGATATCAGTTATTACGCGTATACTGTTCAAATTTGTACAAGTTACAATAAATTATTTGACGCCATAGTTTTCTATTTTTTACGTCCACTAATAAGTAGCGACACACCGCAACCACCGCTACATGTTGGTCCTTCGAGCCTTCGAAAGACGTTTCGTTCCGAAACAGTATCACCTTATAATAGAAATCGCTTGGAATTAAATCAGGGCTGTAAGGAAAGTAACTGTGTTTTTGAAAAGTATATTTAAAATGTTCTTAGGTAAATTGATATTATAAGGCATCGTTTTATATTTTTTACATTTACTTATAATTACTGTTAGACTTTGGAAAACACACCTTAGACCTGATTTTTGCTTCTAAGAAATAATACATACCGCTGACATATATACAAGATTATCGCTTGAAAAAATTGACACCACTAACTACAGTTTTATTATTTTATAGAAATTGGAATCATTGTTTTTTTTTAGTGTTATACCAATAAAAAACAATGTAGATAGCGATTAATATAACTTTATAAAAAACATTATAGAACCTTTTGTATATTATACGGGATAGTTTATTTTTTAAATAGTATGTAATCAAGGGTATTTTTTGTCTTCTGTTGCTTGTAAGGAAACATTTTTATATGAATGTTAAAAATACAAAATCCTCGATTCACACGTGACTTTATATAGGTATTTTTAATCGCGGAGTTTTTTTAATAGTTACGCGTATACGATAACTAATTTTGTCCAGCGTTGGTATTTGTGTATTGGGCAATTGTAAAAACGTGTAACTAGAGTAAGGTGACCACCTTGGTGTGAGCCGTCGCCGGCGGTCTCGTCCATACTTACAAAAATACCAGAATGTAATTAAATGAGGATAACTTGCGCTTTATAGACGGCTGCGCGCACGTCTGTGTTTGTTTAGTTTGTTATATATGTGTGTTTTTTTACGCAATCTGGAAGTCGTAAATCGTGAACACCAAATTATGTCGTTCGCTAGAGAGAGGTTACCTTTCCTAGTTTCTATTTTTCTTTGAAAAAAAAAACACCAAGCGTTTTCTTACTTTTATGGATAATTTTAGGACAGAGATGCAGCAGCGGTTTCGTCGTTCACAGCCCTGTTTTGATTGTGTGCGTGAACAGAAATTAAAATTTAATCTGCGCCGTGTTTTTGTTTATTCATTAGTGGCATTTTATTCACCGTTGAAACGTATCAAAATTTCCACGTGATCTAAAAATCTAGAGCTCCGTGGAATGTTCATTTTTTTTAATTTCAAATACATATATTCATTGTCCAACATCCGGTTTGAATTCTGAAGAATTTATCATCTGGTCCGTAAGTTAATATGGTTGCCCAAACCAGTCGGGAGGTAAACTTATCCTTTTTTAAACTGATCCCCAGGAGAATATACAATTTAAAAAATGGTCGCTTTAGTAATATTTACGTGTACTTGCTAATCTTTAAAATTAAATTTTAGTCGAAACATACTTTTAAAGCAGTGGATATTTTTTATTAAATGTTGTTATCTAAACATATGACATAGGATTATTTAACCACAGGACGCTACTGAAAAATCTATACTAATAAATAAAAACAGGAGTGTCTGTTTGTAATGTTAAAATTATTTTTTATATAAAATAACAATACCAAAAATACATTTTTTTTCAATTTTTGTCTATCTGTCTATGTCTGTTTGTTCCGGGTAATCTTGGGAACGAGTGAACTTTTTTTGGTAGATAGCTGAAGTTACTCCGGGTAATTTAGGGTACTTTTAATTTTCGAAAATAATAAGGATACCGCGTAAAAAAGTTCATAAAATCCTACTCAATGCACAGTTTTACGGGCAAGTGCTTGAATTTACGAGAAATATATTCACTTTATCTTAATACTAAAAAAAAATAGAGTTCCGTATAAAAACATTAAAACGCAGTAAAGAATAAATGAAACGCGGGCGCACATCTAGTAATAAATAAAATTGTAATACATATATAAAAACAAAATAAAAATGCGTTATATTTATAATATTTCTACTTTTGATATTATATATAAATGTACAATTTAATTTAATACGTCAATAAATATCTGACCATTGTCTTTTTTGATTAAAAACAAATGATGATGGAAATGAAATGAAAATGGGAAAAGGGTAGGGAGATAATGATGTCTTTTTTGATTAAAAACATTTGTTATCACTTAGTTTATTGCGAAGACGATATTACAATTGCAACAATGTAGCTACCTACCATTATACAAAAGTATAATCCAAATGCGCAACAATTTTCAGGTCCGGATCGGCCCGCATTGAAAACAGAACCCGCGACCGCGGGGTAATGTGGCGCATAATCCATATCACGCGCCACTGTACCCTGAGGGAAACACAATACACGGATAGCAGTAATCTGCAAAAACTAACAATACTGTTAAAACTATCTTACTTGTGACTGTGGTATTATCAATTTTAAACATTAATACGAAAGCATAGAGTGGACCGAAATATAATGTATCAGAAAGATTATTTTAGCATTATCACTTTTTTTTATTATTATTATGAAATAATAAAACGTTCTATTTAAGATCTGTAAACGTAACATGTTCGCATTCGATTTAATTCAATTTGATAACAATAAAGCTACTATATATCTTCGTGATTAGTCGCTGTTTATCCTCAGGTAGGGATATATCTCAGGTTCTTCCTTCGGGTCTTTCAAAATGTTCCATATTGTAGTTTCAAATGGACTTTATTTCAAATACTTTTTTTAAACCGTTTATCGGTGTGATCTCGTTTTGATGGGAACATAAAACGTTCGATCAAAACAAGACGGTTTTGATGTTCGCATCAAATTCCAATAATTTATTATTGCACGGACACAATAATGGCTCACTATTTTGTGAATCTTTTACAATTTCTGTAGCGTATTTATTATCGTGTACCTATCTACAATGCGATATCCGAATGTTTGATACAGTTTTAAGATTTATTAGTTACTAGCTGTGTGGCCGCGGCTGCACCCGCGTTTCGTATATTCTTCACTGCGTTTTAATTTTTTATACGAATTTCTAATTATTTTCCTAAAATTTTTTTTGTACTATGATAAAGTAAAAATATTTCTGATAAATTAGCACAAATTAAAATAGCACTTGACCGTAAAACTGTGCATTGTGCGGATTTTATTCAAATTTCTATGACTTTTATTTTTGTTACGCGGAATCCTAATTATTTTCGAAAATTTAAAGTACCGTAAGTTACCCGAAGTAACTTCAGCTATCTACCAAAAAGAGACCCGTAAAAAATAGGTCCAGTCGTTACCCCATAACAGACAGACAAAATTAAAAAAAATTGTTCTTTTGGTATAGTTGGTATATACATATATACATTCATATCTATTTAGTAAAAAAATAATAATTTAGACATTACAAACAGACATTTCAATTTTATTTATTAGTATAAATATAGATGTTAGTGGTTTTATTTTTTTGTAATATAGATATGTTATGCATAATGTAGTAAAGCAGAAGCGGATTGTTTTATTTTATAAATGTCTGGTCTGTGATATAAAGGTATTAGTTTTAGAAATTTTTTGCAGTTAACGCAACTGATAATAATAACTCAGATTTATAATTATTTCTCTACGTTAAACTGTAGGGTTTTAAGTATGGAGGATTGGTAAACTATAGTAGTTTTTACTATATTTTTAATAATAACATACTGCACAGAGTGGCCATGAATAGTTTAAGTGAGCATTGAAAACTGTAGGTTATTTTATTCATAAAGCAAGTTACTAAATGTTTATAAGTAGAATTTGCAAAAACATAATTATATTTTAGAAAACATGTTGTTTTTTTTTAATTGTATTTTATTTGGTAATCATGCGGGCGGACAATAGAAGTCCAAACTCTGGAAAAACTTTTTTTTAATATTTACATGTTTTAATTGAATTCAAATCATTACTACAGTCTTATAGACATACTGTAGCATGTTGAAGGTCATAGTCATTGGTAACACGAACCTATAAAATTATAAGTTTTTCCTCTATCTAAAAATCCCAAAAAGCGGCGATAAAAAAGTTTTCACTTTAAAAAAAATTGTATTGAAACATACATTATCCTTTTGATAACTTCTACTCGTGGTACGTTGGTTGATATATGTAGTCTGGATGAAATATTCACAGCGTTTAGGAACATCTAAGCGCCGTTGTAAAACATGGTCGTAAAGGTTGAAACGTGCAAATAAGTTTCTTCAGTCTTATGTATGTTCACATAATTACTTAAATCCTACTTGCTAATGTGCGGAGGAGTGTTGTGTTCGTCACGATGTCTATCATAGTCATCGCAAAAAATCAAAACTGACTTGTCATTTTGTTTGACATCATTCATCCCGTCCGTCCGGACTGTGAGCCCTGATTTTTTTGTTCAACTGAGACGACGAATAGTAATAATAAATAAATTGAGTTCTATTACAATCCTCTAAGGTTACAGTCGGAGTGGCATATTTAAGACGGAGCGACTTACACTCATTGGGATCTAAAGATTTTCTCAGCAATATTTCGTAATGAAATCCTACTGCATCCATTCATGTCATTTGTTGAGTAAACAAAGACCTTCGTCAAATTTGTAATTTAATTTTCAGCGATCATTTAGGAAGGAAATGTTTACCTTAAAGGATTTGTTCATTATATCCTTTGAGATCGTGGTGGTGTTATATATTTTTGTACTTTTAATATTTCATACAATATATTATAAGTCGTACCATAGATACATTTATATATTAGTCTTTGGTCGAACGTAGAATTTTTAAGTATAGTGTATAGTAGTTGATTAAATGAATAAAAGTTTAAAAAAAACAGAATATAAACATGACCAAAATGACACTCTTACTGTGTTTTTTATTTAATTTGCTGTCCGTATAGACTAGACCATTTATATTCATATTTTTATTAATTTATACTCTGACCTATTCTTTTATTTATATATTATTATCCATGTATTTAATATTGATATTAATGTTCTCTTTATTTTAACTTCATCACATACAACATGACTAATCTACTACAATATGTATTAGTATAGTTAAAACCCACTTATTTATTTATTTTTTTACATTAAAATTCACAGCTCGCATAAAAAATACATTCAAACTGAACTGATAAATAAAATTAAGAGCCAAAAATGAATTTATAACTATTTAAAAACTAATTATCAGACAATGTTTACATGTATGTGTGTATGTGTATGTGTGTGTGCGTGTGTATGTAATGTGGATAAATTTTGTGTTAATTGTTTACTAAAAAGATTTTCATTTGATTTCTACAACTGAAAATTTTTATTTCTAAAATTAAAATTTATAATTTTTATTATTTTATTTCTAAAACTTGATTACAACTGAAAATCAGCTAGCTTGCACTGAGTTGTGTACCGTTTTCAAGTAACACTCAGGCATTTTTTGAGTAAAATTTTATTATAATATTAATTGTGTGTTAGTGTGTTTGGTGGAATAAAAATATTTTCTTTCTTTCTCTAAAATATTAATTACTTTTGATATACCTACCACAAAAATAATTTTATACATTGTAAAGTAAAGAAAGTTGATATTTTATACTTATAAATATGCCTAAATTATAATGATATTTCTTTAATGGTTATCATTGCCGTGTGGTGGGGTCTAAAGGTGATTAAGGGATAATCCAGGGTATAAGCAGCAGCGTCCTCTGAGTATCACAAATACCTACTGTGATCGCCATCCCGCCTGTCAAGTGTGGCGATTTCTGCAGTTCACTCCTTTTTGAGAGAGACCTATATCCAGCAGTGGACTCTTTCGGTTGTATCAACCAATCAATGAATGTTATTAATTTTAAATTATATTGTAAATTCGATTAGAAGATAAAGAATTGAAACAGGTAGTCAATAAGACGTAGCAAGTGTAGGCGGCGGTAGGTCGCGGTTCATTTATCTTGGGCGCGCGTTCTGTGGGGTGCCAGTTCGTACAATGCGGGGATTACCGCAGGTTTGTTCACTTTTGTTCACATTGTACTCTACATAGATTATTCACAGAGCATGCAATTGCGGATCAACGATCACGCACCGCTGGCGCCCCGTTATCACGCCGCCGCACGTTACCACCCCTTTCAAATTCTATTCACTTTCAATTTGAAATAGTCCTGCGGTGTATCGTTAATATTGTAGTTCTATAATGAAGCTCGATTGAGTCGCCTATCAGTAAATGAAATGGGGATGAGCCTATTCATGCTGCGAATTAGTTTTTTTTTTCTAAACTATCACTGTGCAAACATTTTTATCACGGTAAAGTTCATTCGGTTATAATAAAGGTTTTTCCCATAGACCAAATTTAATGCTTCTCAATCGAAAGTCATAATGATTTTTATTTTAAACGGATGCAGCTTCGTCGTTCGACGTCTGCCAAACTGAACACATAAATAATCTGAAACGGAAATGGGGGATTGATTTCTGGACCGGGTCCGTTCATCAATCTTTCGTCTCTTCGGCTCGATCAAAAGATTGTTGCAATCGCTGAAGCCACCATCGATTTTGATGACGTATATAATATGGCAGAGTATGAAAACGTGTCGTCGATTCGATATCAAAGACTACCGCAAATTGCTATGCAGAGATGGATTTAATTATAATAATTCTAAGGACTAGTTTATCTTCGAGACTCTATTCTCTCTGATCTACATATGAAGTTACCGTGCAAGATATTTAATACGATAAATGTAATCGACATATAAATAGAAAGGATAAAACAGTATTTTTTTCTGTTTCTTAATTAATATTCGATTTTTCGTAAAAGATTAGAGTTCCGTGTAAAAAATTGAAAGCTCAAGAAATTTTGTATAAAATCCCATTCAACGCACAGTTTTACTAGCAGGTGTGTGAATTCGTGAGAAGTATCTTTGCTTTTTGTTAATACGAAAAATAATTTCAGAGAAATTATTAGGGTTTCGCATAAAATAATAAAACACAAAAAATTAGGAGAAAAATACGGTTTAGTGGTTAGTTTGACGGGCAAGTGCTTGGTTTTATGAGAAATATTTTTACCTACTTTATCTCAGAACCAAAAAAAATTAAGAAAATAATTAGGCATCCTTATAAAAAAGTTATCAAGTTGTTAACAAAATAAGATTGAATGGAAAGCACCATCAAAACATCATTTTCCAAAGATTATTTAAAAACTATATTACGCAGTAAAAAGAATATATATGTATATGAAACGGAGGCGCAACCGTGGGCACACAACTAGTAAGTAATAATATCGTTAACTAAAAACCTTAATAAAATCTGGGTATAAATAGATTTCCATTGATATAGATTTACTTTTTTATCACTGTTTCGTATTTTCCAGTAGTACTTCAGATTTAGATATCCAAATTGAGTTTGTTTTCGTTAAAGATTAATGAATAATATTAAAATGAACTGACGAAATTATTTAAATTCGGCGAAATATGTATGTATATACAGTGAAGTCAGCTATCCACACTCCATAGATCAATATAAGGAAGCGGGAGCGATTGACGGGGACGTGTTCCTTCCATCCCGGGCTCACATCAAAGAGGACGGGATTAATTGAGCAATCATCGAGGGGCGAGGCGACAAAGTGCTTGTCTTCATGGACCAACTGACGTCATCACACTCGATTTGCGGTGACACGTGCGTTTTGCTTTTGTTTATGACGATGCTAATTTTATTGTTACCTTTTTTTATATATATGGGTAACTCTAAATATAATTCTGTTTTGTTTGTTATTTAAATATATTTTTGGATACTGTGGTAAGTATCTACGTGGTATAGAAAAGGTTATAATCATAATAATAATGCATTATTTTTTGGTTCCATTTATTCTTTTTTGAGGAAAAGCAATGGTATTAGACTATACAGCCAAATCTGGCGTTCGGAACACTTCATAGACGCGGTAACAGAATTGCGGCATTCCGTGCAACGGCACTCCCGTTGGAAGATCTCAGAATTCATGCTCCCAGTTATTATTTCCAATTCAGTTCACTTCTGCACTATAACTAAACTATATCACGTAAAATGCCATCAAAATTGCATAATATAATACTCAAGTTAATGAATTATGGTTACTTATGCTACATGACAAACCTTTACGTCGATGGTATATCGAACAAGTCGATGCCGACGGCTAAAAAGCAAACAGCTGCTATTTGGATTTAAACTCCACGCCTAATTTCAGTTAGTAGACGTATTTAACATTAATACACACAACATACACACATACACACAATACACATATACACAAACCCAGATATCCCTTTTATAAACACGTCGCCCCCTAATATTATTAGTCTAACCCATTGATAGAAAGGTCTTATATTGAGCCCATAAATATTTACTAAATGAGTATCTATTCCAAATGTACAAAGCTTGTTTTATGATTTGAACATATTTGGACAATTTATATAATTCCCAGCCTGTACACAATTTGTTTTATGACTCCTTACGGTATTTGCTTGAAATATTGTATATGGGTGCATCATGGCAAATTTCATGGATATTATTTTCATTTTTTTTATAATGCACAGCACAGTGACTGTACTGGACCTGATGGTAAGTACAGTACAATCCAAAACAGCGGCGACGAAATTATATACATTATAAATAGACTTATTAGAAAATATTAACGAAAGTGTTAAAACTGGTATACCATATAACTAGATATCATACAACTAGATAACAAGATGTCACATAATATGTATTATAATAATGTCTTCTTCTTCTATTTTTTACCTCATTTAATTATCTATAAAAATAAATAAAATCGAAGTGTGTGCTTGTAATATCAAAATAACAACTTTTTACTAAACAGATGTGAATGTATATACCAATGAAATTATATAGAATAAATATCATTGGTATATACGGGACACAATTTTTACAATTTTTATCTGTCATTTTGTTCCGGCTAATCGGCGAAATGGCTGGACCGATTTTTACAGGAAGTTAAGGGGCGTAACTTAGGTCACTTTTATTTATGTAAAATAATTCGGTTTCGACGTAAACTTTTTTTACAACTTATGAAATTTGGAGCAAAATCCAGTTCAATGGACACCTTTAAACAAAGATTTGTGAGAAACATCTTCTGCTTTCTGTTAGTACTAAAATAGTTTTGGGCCTGTACAAAGAGAAACGGTCAATGGAACCCAAAAAAATATTAATAGCCTATAACCATCTTTGAAAATTTCCGAGTCGAATGGTAGTAATTTCGATATGTTCGGTAGTCTTGAGGCGATGATGCGTCGAAGGAACCCTATTTTCCATATATATATATATATATATATATATATATATATATAGATACATAGAGAGCAGCTATGCATATGATTCTAATGGGTATTGGGTACTTATTTAATGTCACCGTTACTTTTTCGCATTTTAAATTATTTTAATCGATATCATGTAAGTAGAAGTTTGAATAACATTTCCAATTTTGTTACACTCACATAGAAGTAAACACACACAAGTCGTTGATATATTTTATTGTTTCTTGCGTGCTATGGATGTTATGGTTACGGCTATAACTTGTAAAATATTACCACCCTTTACACTGCGATTGGGTTCAGTAAACAAATGACCGCCAGTATTTGGTTTTACCTTTCAATACGTCTGCTGTTAACTACGGTCGGAGTGTAATGTGGTGAGCACGTGGGCGGCACGAAAAATGGACAGGTTTATGCCAAAATCATTAATTGTATAAAACGCAAGTTATGAAGTTTGTGTGATAGCAATATATGTTTTTTATCCGTGATTATTCTTCTGTTTAAAGGCCCTGACAAGGCTACAAATGGATTATATGACTAAGGAAGAAGTATAATTAATTTTTACTGTTATTTTTCTAGCCTTTAATTAATATCTATTGCATTGTCACTATTGGAAGAAGAAGAAAAATGCAAAACAAAACAACGATTTATTAAATAATTGTTGTAACTGTAGTGTGGAAGATAGAAAATGGGTATACGCAAAATGTGATCAAGGTAACACTTAAAAAGATGAACAAACGAAAATGTATTGTGAAAACAGAGTGAGAGCAAGAGAATCTGAAAAGAAATATAAGAAAAAACGAAAACAAATGACATGTAACCCAAAATGCATGAAACAATTGATAATCATTCGCACACTGGGGCTCTTAATTAAAATACGGTGTAGGTGTAGGATTTTACAACTAAAGTTAGGAACTCTAGCATATTCGAGTAGGACGAGTATACAATATGTATGCCCACTTTCTACAATACAGTCATACGTATGCTTTCACAAGAATTAAGAAAGCACAAAGAGAAAGAATAATTCTACAGTCAAAAATTATACGGTGTTATTATATGTTTCACTCTAACTACTTACTTCTATCTGTCATGTATATGTCAATAGTGATGGAAATTTTCATATATTTCACGTCAAAAAACTGTATGTAGTATAGCGTAGTAATACACACGATAAAGACACCACTATAAATCGTGATGAGTGCAACCTTCGCACTTCTAAATAGTAAAGAGACAAAATATTTTTTACTTATTTTATGCAATAGAATAGCTGGCCAACTCGACTAATATCTATTTGTAAACCAAATAGTATTTGGTAAAAGATTTTACACAACCGATCGTAGCTAACCCGTAAAACAATTTGTGAAGAAATAAATACATATAAATAATTTATTAAATTACTTTTACTTTTGCTATAGAGCCTAAGAATATAGAGGTATCTATGTAGGATATTATACGAAGTGTTTATATAAATCTCTTTTAATAAATTGTATATTATGTTAACTGAAATCGTAGTAAATGATATTCAAATGGTTGCGTTGTTTTAGAATAAACTCATCCAAATGCTTAACCGCTTACGAGGCTGTTCTCGCCGCACACTGTCGGTTTTGACGTGATATTAACGGCTACAAGTTTATTATCGACAGTAAGTAAGACAATCATATTATATTTAATATATACTAGCTGTCTGACCGCGGCTCCGCCCGCGTTTGTATATTCTTCACTGCGTAATATAGTTTTTAAATACCTAATTAAAAAAAAAAAAAAATGAACGACGACAAATGAGTGTCTTTTATTTTTATTAGCAAAAAAAAGAAGGAAAATAAGAGTGAATTGAAAAAAAAAGAAGAAAACCGGTCGATGGAATCCAAAAAATATGTAGCCTATAAACATCTACGAAAAATTCCGAGTCGAATGGTAGTAGTTTCGATATGTTCAGTAGTTTTGAGGTGATGGTGCGTCGAAGGAACCCTATTTTCCTTATATACATATAAATAAATATACATATATATAGATTTAGCCTGGCCCGGCAACGTTTCCACGTACAGAAAAAACTACGTTGCACGTTTTTTATATAAGTTTTCCCCTGTTTAAATATGCAATCAATATACATACAACATTTATCATATAATAAATTGCATATAAAAACAACGTATGTATTTTTTATGTATTTTGAAAGTTAATGCCTATTAGTATAGAATATACTTTAAGTATGACAATCGATATTATTCAAGTTGTAATAAGTGGGAGATAAATGATTGATTAATAATATTTATTATAAATTATTTTAGGAGAAAAAAGACAATGTGTAAAAATTAAAATGTTCTACAATATATGTATTATACAAAAAAAAATTGTTTATTTAAAAAAAAACTACGGAATAATAAATAATTGAATTTATTAATAATATATATGGTGAATTTTAAGTAAGCGTTGCTTAATTTAAAATATATTAATTCTACTATTGAAGTTTCATTAGTCTGCCTACAGGTCTGCGAATATAGATAAGGATACAGACTTGCTTCAATATTAAGTTATATGTCCGAACACATTTTGAGTTGATAAAATACAAGATAAACCCTGTCGTGTCAGACACTCTCAGGGATTCGACTCGTGTGTATTTGTTTATGTTTGAAGATCTTTTTCGATAAATAATATTTATTTCATAACCCGAAGTAGCCGATAACTTCAACCTCTGAGTTCGCTCTAGTAATAATAAAAGTTTAAGAAAACATTTTATTCTATAGTTATATTGTTTTTTTTTTATTTAAAATTTAAGTTATATCTTTAAAGCTTATGTCGATAAAAGAAAATGATAGGTACTTACACATACATGATTCTGATGTTACTTTTTTTTTAATTTGGTTGGTTACTTGAAGGTAATGATTGATGTTTGTGTATTTCTTACGATAGTGTCTGTATTACATACTTAGTTATTAAAATGAACTTGATAATTTCACTATTTATAGCCGTAATTTTAGTAATAGGTAAAAATAAAATCATCTATTTGATTTTTGATTTTTGAATAGGTAATATAGTTTCTTTTTTTAAAGGATAACTTTTTATCTGTGAAAATTAAACTTTTTTTGTTGCCAGTACTTATATAAAATATGTCACTGAAAAGCCCAAGTGGAGGGGCTGAGTTGCGGTTAAACTTAGTACCATTTGTTTACCTAAGGCAAACGCGAGTGACGAACGCGGGCGACCGCCTCGGGACACGGTGACGCCGAAACAGCGTTAGGCGGAGCGGAAGATACTCCACATATTTACAATCTGAAATGAAATTAATATAGCGGTATTATATTTAACTTTCCATCCATACAACCGAAAGACGTCCACTGCTGGAGATAAGTCTCCCCTAAGATCTTCACAACGACCGCTTTCGCGCCATCCGCATCCATCGGATTCCCGCTACCTTCACCACGCCGTCGACCCACACTGCGTCTTCCGGTACGCGGCAGCCATTCGAGAACCTGTTGATCCCATTGGGCATCGATTCTACGAGTAATGTGCCCACCCCATGGCCACTTAAGTTTAGCAATTCTTCGGGCAATGTCGGTTACTTTGGTTCTTCTGCGGATCTCATCATTCCTGATTCGATCACGCAGTGAAACTGCGATCATAGCCCTCTCCATTGCCCTTTGGGTAGTTTTCTAACTATGCCTTTTTAACTTTAGTTAAGGATAAATAAGTTAACTATTAATGTATGACAATTATATACAGAATAGGATACAATCTTTGTTACTGGTAAATGTTTCACACGCTCCGCTCATCACTCGACGAGGAAGTCCGGTGATATTGCTCGGTATAAATCAGTAATTAGCTGAGACGACATTGCACAAACATTGCCACGTGCGCCTACGGCGCTGCTGCACCGTGTATCGACCCCTAAGCTCCACCGGTTATGAATGTCAGCCGGTGTCATATTTTTTTGTTGCTTTATACTTTAAGACAGTGTACCGATTTATGATGAATATTGAAGACCAAAAAACAATGTAATTGTCGTTGACAATTTAATTATTGTTGTCGTTGCGAGAGTCTCTTGTGGGTAAATCACCTTTGTAACCATTTCTGCCAGACCAGGCCTACAAAACAGTCAAGAAGTTCGCCAACTTATTATTAACGTATCTGAGTTAGGATTACGGTATTTGATGTGATCAATTACAGATACATCAATAATTATTTATCACCATGTATGTTGCATGTTTACTACTCATTAATATGAAAAAATAAGACTAGTGTAAAACGTACCCATTTAACTAATAAGTAAGCATGTTTAACATAAAAAAATAATGTAATTTAATATTAGCATAATGTTCAATTACCAAAGTCTCCGTTTAAAATCACATAAATAAAAAAAATCCAAAAAAAATGCAATGACAGTTCTTGAGGCATGAGAAAACATTATCTGCTCTAAAGATCTATAATAATTTATATTTTACAATTTTTCATACCAAATTTATGAATGGGCGCGATCGTGCTCACTTTTTAAATTGCACGATTATCCAATACAAAAATTCAACATGCAAACACTGTCATCCCACATTTCTTAACGTCTCACGTCACCAGGTACGGTGTTGAGGAGCCCACACCTATTTGAATGAATCTTTAACAATGCTCGTCACTTGTCCGCCACCCAATTTGGTCAGTTTTGACAGGTCGTCATGTTTTTATTAATGGATTTCGTCAATGGCATTGCGGCGATTAAACATGCGAAGGACGACCCAATTTGCGACAAAGGTTCACACTTCTAATTCCTATTGTGAAAAAAAATTACGAATTTACGAGGCTGTGTTGTTGCGGCGTATACCACAATACGGATTAAGTATTATTTGTTCTAATGACTTCGCTCTTTTGTGTAAATGACTAGAGAAGATTCCCATCCTGTTTAGATATGGCTGACTCCTTTTATCATTATATAAACTGGGTTACTGACGGATTTACAAGTCTCGACGTAGTATTGGCGAGCACGATCTTTTTTAAATGTAGCTATCGCCTATCTGTTGCTAAAAATGAATATTAAATTAACTAGTCTTGATTGTACATAGTTTACATTGTAATAAATACTCAATTAAAACATGTAAGAAGGTTCAAACTTTAAAAGGACATAATTTAAGAATTCCATATAAATCATAATCATATTATCATTCGGTTACATGGGATGGGGAAGACCAAAGAAAAGATGGATTGACTGTGTGAAAGATGATATGCTTAGGAAAGGAGTGAATGCGGAGATGACAACAAATAGAGAGGAATGGAAGAGGAACACATGTTGCGCCGACCCCAAATAAAAATGGGAAAAGGGTAGGGAGATGATGATGATGATGATGATGATGAATATAAATCATACAATAAAAATGGGTTACAAATTTTAAAAGGTAATTAATCAAGTAATGATTTATATTATAAATTCCCTGTCGCTTCACTTTCGTAGTTTGCAAACCGCCTATCTTCTATACTAATAAATAAAATTGAAGAGTCTGTTTGTAAAGACAAAATTATTTTTTTTACTGACTAGGATGACTATACCAAAAACTCAATTTTTGTGTCTGTCTTTTTGTAATCTTAAGAACAGCTGGACCGATTTTGACGGGGCTTTTTTTGAAAGATAGCTGAAGTTACTCCGGGTAATTTACGGTGCTTTAAACTTTCGAAAATAATCAGTTTTCCGCGTAAAAAATAAAACTCATAAAAATTTGAATAAAATCCGCACAATGCACAGTTTTACGGGCAAGTGCTGTAATTTATGAGAATTATTTTTGACTTTATCTTAGTACTAAACTTTGTTAAGGAAAATAATTTGGGTTCCGCATAAAAATATTAAAACGCAGTGAAGAATATATGAAAAGCGGACGCAGACATTAATTAAATAAGAAGAAATATTTCGCGGGATACTTTACAGATTACAATTTTTAATTTCGAATGTTTACTCAGCCGATAGGGCGATGACTAAACGTTTTGTGACATTCGCTGATCCACAAAACGGCCAATAAAGGACTCTATTGTTACCTTATAAAAATATTTAAAAAAATTCAAGTATCTATTTGTTTCAGTCGGTTGAGGTAAAACGGTCTTTATTCCGAAGTGATAAGGTTAATATTATAATAAACTTCTTTAAAGGTACGCTGACATCTATTGTACGAATTGATTTTGGATAAACGTGGGGTGTTACAGTAACATCTTACTATGTGGTTGGACCCCCCAGCGTGATAGGTTATATCGAATATAAGTTTTTAAATATGTTTTAAATAATATTAACAATTTACTGTTCATATATATACATACTATACTATGCTACACATGTATTAAAATTACTATCTAGAGTCGTTCATATTATATAAAGATTACCTTTTGTAATTATGTCGATTTCTTTTTTGTAAAAACTTTTTAAATGGACATAAAGAGACCCCGAGAAATTTACCCCGATTTTTTCAAAATTTCTACACAACATTATTAAACTTTCTTTCTATAATAACCTTGGTTTACGAATACGACCATTAAAAATGGCTCTTTTCAAATGCTGTCCTTAATAATGAAAATTACCTAATTTTATTTAAGTTTTGTGTTATTACACATACTTAAAATGAAACTGTCATTTGATAAAGGCTAACATTGTGTCAAAATATATGATAAAAATGAAACATAGAAAAGTTGCAATATAATTATAATAGTTTTTTTTTTTTTAAGTAAAAGCATAGATAAAATATTAACAAGTAAAGGTAATATCATGGTAATATATTATTTATAGTCACTGATATTCTTTTGTGTTTATTTTTTACTTTGTTTTAATTAATAATATACCACTGGCCAGTACTAAGAATAGTGGTCGTCAAACTGTAAATCCTTGGACGGTATTTGTGCGGCCCGCGACGTAAAAGACTACTTTGGTAGACAATGATTCAAAACCGAGTGTACAAATAGTCAATTAGGTTGTCAAAAATAACTTTATAGCATAGATATGATATATTTAATAGGTTGTTATTGCCATACATTGCCTGTGGATAATCCACGAATGAAAATATGTCAATTAACAGATGGTACCAACTACCTAATCTATAAACGTGGTGTGATTTCTCACAATGACCTATGCGGGCCTTGACTAGCTTAAAAGGCACCATAAGTTTATATTATTAATTTACACTCCTAGTTGTTGTTACGTAGTTTATCTCATTTAATCTTTGACAATAGTTTAGGAAAAGGTTACCCTAAATTGATTTATTTTTATTATATGAGGTACAATGATGGATTCGTGGCTTTGTGGACATTACGATCGTGGGTTCGAATTTTGTCCCAGAATGAATCTGAGGTTTCAGAGAGTAACCTATTTATATATACCTAACATAAATAAAAACACAGAGAAATTAATTACTAAAATTTCCGCATCCGAAGAACATATCGTAATATCCAAAAGTATGTCATACTTTACGTGTATGATGAACATCGATACGCTCAGGTTAATTTGCATATACGGGTGAAAATGTCGCTTTATATAGGCGAAATAACTTTCAATTTACACGTAGATATAAAAATTTGATTCGTACAAAATTAAGTTGAATAAACACTGCTTTACGAAATCATGAAGCCAAGGATTTTTCTACTGCTCTAACTTTAACGTTTCCATTTTAAATAGTTCTATTACACTTGCGACTAAAAAGTCGCAAAAAAACATTGATCGTTATCATGTTAAATATTTATGTTATCCATAATTAAGTAAAATAATTACCACCTATAATTTTTACACCGTTTATTCGTTAAATAAATGATATACAAATCTTTTTGAAATAATTCAATGTGTTACTTCGATGGTGGTGTATTAATTAGAATTAAGTTAAGGAATAATCGATATGATTTTCAATGATCATTAAAGTAGGAACTTTAGGTGGACGAAAATATAATGAGGTTAGTGAAACCATAGCAAGGTGACGAGGTGAAGTAACTGCTATTAGTAGTTTTGAATAATATAATACGAAACGTTATTCAAAGCGTAATTCCGTATTGTCTTGTAGACGCAAGTTAATTTCAGTACCTTCACTATCTTCATTCGGCACAATAATCATAATTAATCAATACTCTATTAACCCTATTAAAAGTATTCTAAATTACGAGTTTTAAAGACACAGACGTTAATAATTGATAACGACAAAAAATCGCATAACGACTACTATAGTCGGAAGTTTGTGCGGCCTTCGAATTGTTTCAGTTTATAGCTGTTCTGGTTTGCGCATGCTCCCCTCGTTTCCCTTTATTGAGCGATGGCCTTCCCATCCCCTCTATGTGGAGAGGCCTACCTTTATAGATTGCACATCAATTTCTATATACTCGTGTATACAGGATGGAAGCTATTTTTACGGGCTCGATTATATTTTATCTCTTTATTTGTTGATGATTAAAATGGTTTAGCTTGGGTTAATTCCTTTGCATACCGACTACCAAGCTAAAGCCGAGGTTGTGCTCCTATTGTGCTTACCTTATGTTAATAGTTACCATTTTCTGATTAATTATCTTCTTATTCTTCAACGCAACTCATCAGCGGTCTAGTGTGCGTGCAGAATCAGCTAGCTGCTCGAACTAGCCCAGCTCCTTTTAGCAGATCAGAAGCCTCCTGGAGCGATCACAGGCTTTTTTTCTTGAGAGTTTTGCCCGTTGGTTGACTACACCCGTGCATTTCAGAACCACATGCCTGCTTTTTCTTCTTCTAGTAGACGGCCCCTACACAGGATGTTATCTGTCAGACCTATAGTGAACAAGTCATTACATCTACCATTAGTGCGAGATGAGCTGAGCAGTTTCCAGTGCCTTAAGCGCTCGTTACAAAATTCTGGTGAAACTGTCAAGGCTCTTCAAGTTAACAGCGTTAGTCAGTCCGAAAAACAAGTATATAAAGGCATAAATGAGGAAACATTTACCATTCCTACACCGTTCTACGAATGCCACGGTGTAAACGTTCAAATTTCTTGAATAGGTAAACGTGTGAAACTGAAATGCAAAGAAAGTTTTTACAAAATGTTTTGTGTATGTTAATAGTATCAACAGCGCACTATTGTACCTTAAGTTAAGAGGAATTGCGGCAACGTTTATTCTCTATACAAACGTATTTCCCTACTTCCTCCTTGGATATATTTAACATTGTAGTTATTTTTACCAGTACCATATATAGTTTTTCCATGAATTTATTATTTTACAAATCAGAAGCCTTCAAAAATGAGAAAAAAAGCATATATAAGAAACATAATAACAACCATAGTGTTAAAAAAAAAAACCCTTTCTTTTAACAAAGCATTTTTTTTAAATGTCATATAGTATTTCTGTGTTCGAAATGGAAATTATTTTCACTGGTATCTCTTCCTTCATTGCCACAGGAACATACCGAACCTTTTTTGCAAAAGGATAACGAAAACCTTCGCTAAACGTTGTTATTTGGTTTAGTTAATAAACGATACGGTCCATATTTTCTCTCACTTATGGTATGCTATATTTCTAGTTTTTATAAATTGCCCTAAATGTAACGGAATATACATTATAAAAAAAATACACTTTATAGGCTCTCAGTGGTTTGACCACAATCTCACCTGATGTTGAGTGACGATGTAGTGTAGGATAGTAAACACACTAAACCTAGAGGTACTGGTTCTCAAGTGATGCTGTCAGAATTCACCTATTGCTATTTGGCGACAGGTTTTCGAAGTAGCGGGTAGTACCCAAGCTAGCATTAGCAGGAAATCCCTTGCCACCATGCTACGGTTTCGATGTTTCCTTTAAAGAAAGCTCAGGCTGATTTTAGAGTGGAATAGGAGAGATCGAACTGGCATCCATTGACGCGGAATCCGAAACCTCTAACAATTGCGCTATCTTCGATTCAAAATTAATTAGGGAACAAACTTAATAGGTATTAAATTATTAATTAATAAAAAATAAAGTTATTTGCTGGAAATATATTTTTTAATTAAATTTTTAATATCAGTGAATTTGTAAAGGCCCTTCAGACCAAAAGATCGAAAAATGTTGCCATTTTTTTCAGGATACTATTAGTTACATATTATGTTAATGAGCTTTTATTTTAAACGTTGTTACGCTTTTAAACGTTAGTAAATCGATATTCATTATAAATTTGTTTTCAAAATTTAAATTTCTTTTATGAAATTTTATCAATAAATAATTCTATAATCTAATATTTATTATATAAGTATTTTAAAACGCAACTTATCTTTGTCTGTCTATAACCTACGAAGTACTTACTGTACCATATTTATATTATTCTTATATAAAATCATATAGATACTACATGATCAGTTAGTATAAGATAGTTAGCATGTGTAACTAAACAGTTACGAGATTTTCAACGAACGAAATCAACCAAAAAATGACTAACATTACATTGGCATTCAAGGCTTTATATAAATCATTAAAAGCACTTTTACTTAAGTAATATACCTTTTTTCTTTTGTTTCCTTAGTAAATAAGTAAGTAGTCCTAAAATATTATAAAAGCTTATGAAAAATATGTCACTAATTTAAAAATTGTAATGTTTATAATTTTTAATTTTATTTGTATATTAAGATTATTAATCTGCTTCAAGGCAACGTGAAGAGTATAATCCTTACGGATCTCCGGAATAACGGCAAGTTCTTAGGACGTATAATGGAATATTGACTTTATTACTTAATATTCGAGGGGAAAGTTTAAGTTCTAGCCTGAGGGTCATCGCTCCAGCTTAATTCCAACATCACCCCCGATGAATCTACCTACTTACTTATCAGAATAAGATAATTTGCTGTTTCAGTAATCTATTAATTTGTGAAATTAAACTTATTTTGGAGACGAATAGATTGATATAGTAATCGTTCACAAATATATACGAGTACATAAATATAACATTTCGTTAATTTTGATAAAACGTATAGTAATTAAAACTATGCAAGGAATTTTTGTTGCACGTAATTTTATTCGTTCCATATTATTATTTTTAATACCCTTCAACGTGCAACATATCATGAACAATGCCACCAAAATACATACACACATATATAATCAAGTAGTAACGATCAACAAAAAATATACTGGGTCCTATATGTACATACTAAAATCCTCTGTTAACTTAGAGGGCCCTGACAGCTTTGCCATACTTTGAGGCGAGTGCTTTAGGTTCTCAGCTAAAAAAGTAACTAGTGCAAGAGCATCAAGTGGTCCGAACTTCGGTTTGCCCGTTACCTGTACAAAAAGATCTTAATAGAAAAAGATTTAAAAATTTAATATAATTTAATTTTGTAAAAAGAGGTCCTTTGTACAACTCATGTACATGCCTGTGATGTGCAAGGGTGTGTGCAGTTTGATGCGTGTAATGCAAGACTGCATGCAGTGTCACTGTATCGTTCTGACAGTATCTAGCTGCAGCAGCCTCTCCAGGGAGGATACACGCACGTCTTATGCTAGTGTCGGAGTGGGGATCTGAAGTGTGTCAACCCGGGAACTAAAACCCTAATCTAAAATTCCTAATCGGTATTTTGGTTTATAAACTGTAAAACCGTATAACTTGGCCATCGTTATAAGACGACTGTATAATAAAAGAACTACTAAAAAACTATACGAAGAAATTATTTCTACTCAAGAGATATTCAGGCACTATAAAAATGTGAGAAGTCAACGTGGGCAGCACTCTTAGTGACAATGCTTCGAAAGCACACAACCCATATTCAACTGTAGCGTTGGTATTTACGGATCAATATTGTAAATGACCACTGATACATTCAACCACTCCACATTACGAATGCCACGGATCAAATCGTCCATAAGCGTCGAGTATTTACTTTAAATTTACTCTTTAATTATTGTGACTTGGTATCGGGCGAAGTGTTCGCTCGAATTCTGTTGATGACAATGCACGTTGATCGGTAGGCGCTTTACTGTGTTATTTTTATTAAACTACCAACTGTCCAGGGAGGCCGCAGCTGAGATATGAACCGCATAAAATTCTAAGTGCAATTTATGCGAAGTCATGTGTACCAAGAATTGATTCAAATAACATGAAGACGCTTGGCTAATGATTTACCTACAGTTTTAACATTATCCGTGGTGAGTTGTAAGAAAATGTTCTAATCAAATGAAGTAACAGGTAAAATCTATGGTAAAGAAAAACTGGAATCAAATTAAGAACCGTAAAACTTGGATAGGTAAGGGACGCGTCTATTCTGCTCCTGTGACAAGATTTCCAAAATGCTTAATCCACACAAAATATTCGATTTGGCTGAAACACCACTCTGAAAAAAGTTCAAGTTTGATATAATAATAATAATAAAAAAAAATAGTAATCATCGAGATTTTTGTTCCAAAGATTTAAATAAATTCCTAACTACTTATGAAAATAGATTTGAATAATTATTTTGTATATTTTTTAAAATAAGTAGCAAAAGTATATTTCAAAACAAAAATTTTGAAATGACAAAATATTTTTACATTAGTATCTTATTTTTGGGTTGCTAAAAAAATTGCTCAATTTCGCGATGAATACCACTTGTGTACTTTTGCTGAGATTAATTTTAGTAACCACCACTGCGTTACTGCCCGCTGGAATATCCTTGTTTATTTTTTATTCAGGTGTACTAACTATTATTATGATCGAAAGTGGAGGGTTGCTCTTTGAGACAATCTGTAACGAACTGAATACCTCTCTACACCTACAACAAGAAATGTAACTTAAATTGATATGCCAGGAAATATGCCAAGGCATCTAAATGTTTAAAAAAAACACGTGTTACATGAATAACATTAATTGAATTTATATTTAACAAATAGTATTATAAATACATTAATTTAATAAATTTCCAGTATGTGTAAGTTAATTTATATATAATTTATTATAATACATTTGATTAAGATTTGATTGTAGGCTTAATCTAATAAGATTTATCAAAATGATGTAAGTACCTACTAGAGAATTGTTGTTCTTCGGAAAGCTTAGAGAAAACTATATATGTATACATAAATCTATATCTTGTCCATAATTACATAGTTTCTCTCTGGGCCCAATTCTGAAGCCAATGCGGACAAAGTGGTGTGTAGAAGGTATTAATAACTAATTGTCAAATGGAATATAGAAACGTAACGACAATTTTCTTTTAAAAAAAATAAGGTAAGGTAAGGTAAAAATGAAGGCACGGTAAAATAAGGTAATAAAGTAAGCCAGGCGAATACACGAAAAACATTTAATTTATTATCGCCTAGAATAAAGAGGTGAAATTGGTTATTTGTTTGTTATGGATAAACTTCAAAACTACTAAAAATTATTTCCTGGAAAGTAATATGTAAGTAAGTAAGATAGGCTATTTTTTTTTATAATACGTGAAGCAAATACTTTATACCCCTTTTTACGAAAATTGCACGAACGGAGGATTATGAAATTTCGCACACTTATAGTTTATATAGAGAAGGAGTGCAAAATGATAATATATATTTTTTTAATTACGCATAAACAATACATCAAATTAATAAAACAATACAGTTAACATAGTGAACAGTTTGACACTAACACACATCTATCATTAACCATTACAATTACCAATGCATTATCAGTCACATGTCCATGCCAAACATGACATTACATTGATTTGACATGAGAAGGTTTTACTTTAAGCAATTGACAATGGAAAGCAAACAAAATTGTAAGCGTTTTATGAATTATGGTCGAATATCGATCACAGGCGAGCACTAGTTTTTTGAAATTAGTGATTCCTATATCAACATTATTATATCAAAGATTGAATAAAATCTTAATTTTAATCATTGTTTTAATCTGAAAATTATTGTTATCAAAAACGTTGTGAAGTGAATGTTTATGTTATAGGTATTCTGTAAAAAGCGTCGACAATGACGTGACCGAACAATGGCCGCCGAGGGCAACACCTCACAGATGTATGGGCACGTAACTAACCATGTGTCCCATTGTTTAACGATGGCCTTAAATTCGTCGTAACAGAAAAAAAACCCCGCGCTGCGCCGCCCTGCGCCCATATGGCTTACAATAACAAATTCTTAACCAAAAGTAAACCGATGTATCCACGCGGCTCGCGTTCCGTTTTTAGTTAGCACGCCTGTAAGCGCACTAAAAATGACATACACAGTCATTTCAGTGCTTTTGTTTCCATCAACCGTCGAGTGCTACGGCTAATGTATTCCGATGGATTTTAAACTACGAACCACAATGTTTAAAGGGTTTAAATTGTTTTTTTATATGTCTGATTGCATTTAGTTGCAAGTATTCATTTTACAATTTAACTATTACAGTTCATAGGTAGCTTATAATTACATTCATTCAAGTTTACGGATATTTCAAAATAGGTACTCATAGATAAACATATTATATACTGGCTGTGTACGCGCGGCTATGCTCGCGTTTGATATAATCTTCACTGCATTTATTTTTTTCATATAGAACCATAATTTTTTTAGTACTAAGATAAATTAAATATATTTGTCATAAATTCTAGAACTTTATTCAATTTTTTATGAGTTTTAATTTTTTACGCGGAACCGTAATTATTATCGAAAATTAAAAGTGCCATAAGTTACCCGTAGTAGCTTCAGTTATCTACCAAAAAAAGTCCCGCCAAAATCCGTACAGCCGTTTCCGAGACTATCCGGAACAATCAGACAGACATACAAAAAGTGTATTTTTGGTATAGGTATCGTGTATACATTCATATCATACACATTAAAAAAAATAATGTTGACATTACAAACAGACACTTCAGTTTCATTTATTAGTATATATTATGTTTTCTAACAAATGCAAAACTATGAAATGGTTTTTATGGTCAAATGGTTTCATGATATAATACTTGTATTGAAACTTGCTTCTCCCGCAGTTTTACCCGTCTTGAATTTAGTAATGAGACCATTTAGAAATTGTTTTATTGTGATGCAATTGTGTAGGAGATAGAATGAATTTTTGAAAAACCATATTTTTCTAGTCGCTATGTCTTTTTGATTTATTTCTTAATATTTAATCTACATAAGCCATGAAAATTGATTTTTCGGCGGCTCGATTATAAAATATTGGTTTTTCTACTGGCTAACACAAAAGTTCAATTAGGATATATATATAAAGAACAATTAAAATAAACAATGTGTTGCTCTTTAATAAAGAAACGACATTTTAAGTTTATTTTTTTACAATTCCAAACTGAAAATACAATTCTTCTTCTTCTTAGATAATGGCAATTTGTGTTCAAACAATTAGTGCCAATGTCATGTAGGTAGGATATGTTTTCAATCTTGTATCAGCGTTACCAAGTTCAAGCAAAACTATGGCACATCCTGCTAAAACTTTCCATGGAGCTTTGTACGGCACCTCAGAATGCTACGCGTTATTTTCCATAATAAACTTGACTTGTACACAATAACCAAACTATATCACACAAAACGCCACCAAAATTACATGATAAAGAGTCAAATACACAAATTTAATTAATTAAAGAAAACAACCACTACATGACAGACTGAGATCCCGCCAAAAACTCCGAAAATACAATTATGAATAATTTTATAATTTATAACATATTTGACATATATCAAAATATCATAATGGCCAGCATGACTTTCTTAACCTTATAAACTAAACTCTTTACATTATAAAACATAATAATAATTAAGGAAATATATTTTCTTTACATATATATATACATACATACATTATTATATATACATACCTTTGTATATAACATCATCGAACAAAGGATGAAAGTTGCATCTAAATACATTGCGTGGTTTAGGCGAAGTCAGCGGATAAACAGGGGGAGAGAGACGTGACAACCGTCTGAGCATAGTGAATATTGTGTTATGAACGTCGCACGTAAAGTCTATTGGCTAATTCTAATTAACTCTTACGTTCCACTATACTAGTTAATTGTATTACATCAATTAACGTTGTGTCTGCATGCTTGTTTATGCCACAGATAAGAAAAAGTTATGTGCACATTATAGCGTACGATATCTATACAAATAAATAAAATTGAAGTGTCTGTTTCTAAGATCGAAATAACAACTTTTTACTAAATAAATTTGAATGTATATAGGGTACTTATACCGAAAACACAATTGTTATTTTTTTGTTGTCTGTTTGTTTGTTCCGGTTAATCTCCGCAAAGGCGGGACCGATTTTAACGAGACTTTTTCTGGCAGATAGCTGAAGTTATGCGGCCTAACTTTGATACTTTAAAATAATTAGGGTGTCTCGTAAAAGAAAAAATGAAAACATGAAATTGAAAATAAAATCCGATTCGAAGCACAGTTTTTACTTGAGAAGTGTTTGAATTTGTGAGAAATATTATTGCTTTCCAAAAGGCAATGGAGAGGGCTATGCTTGTAGTTTCCCTGCGTGATCGAATCAGAAATCAGGAGATCCGCAGAATAACCAACGTAATCGACATTGCCCGAAGAATTGCCAAACTGAAGTGGCAATGGGCTGGGCTCATTGCTTGTAGAACCGATGCCAGATGGGGCCAACGGGTTGTCGAATGGCTGCCGCATACCAGAAGACGCTTGTGGGTAAGGCCTCCCACAAGGTGGACCGACGACTCGATCAAGGTCGCATGAGTCCCCTGGATACAGGTGGCGCTGGACCGATCGTTGTAGAGATCTTTGGGGGAGACTTATGTCCAGCAGAAGTCTTTCGGTTGAATGGATGGATGGATGGGTGAATTTTTGGTTTTAATTAATATCAAAAACAATGTAGGGTCCAAACTAGTGATTTCCAATAATTGTGAGGAATAGAAAATAAGATACGCATAAGCGGAGCCGCGGGCACACAGCTTGTAATGTTTAAAACATAAATTTGAAATTTGCATCTATATAAATATATTGCACTACTAATATTTAGTACGGCATTAAAATGAATCTATTATTATTAAACAGAAAGTAGCTGTAAATATAAAAACATTTCCGGGCAATGATATTAAATTGTATAATATATCATTGTTTCCGGGTAAATCCCTATTTGTATATGAAATTTTTTTTGTTGTGTATTTTTCTTTTAAAATATATATGACACTAAAATTATTATACATACTTACATATTATATAGAATATATACTAAATAATTTAGATGCTGGTAAATAATTAGCATTCTAGTGAATGTTTCGAGAGAAGTATTTATTTATTTCAACTTAAATATTATTACAAGATGAGCGGTTTAGTGAGGATTTTTTTTTTAATAATTAACTAGAGTTAGTCTGTACACTTCTTTATTAGAAAGTCTTATTCATACGATTATATTTAATCCTAAATATGAGTACCTGTTACCTACATCAGATACAGATTTTTAAATCTATATATGTAAAATTGAAAATTTAATTTAATTTAGTATATAACTATATTTTTTTTTACACTGTGCTCAGTGCTTTGACTGCAATCTCATTTGATGTTAAGTGATGATATGGTCCACGGTGGTAATAAACACACTAGGCCTAGAGGTACTGGCTTCCAAGTGATGCTGTCGGAACTTACCTATTGGTATTTGGTGACAGATTTTCAAATTTGAGGCTAGAACTTGAGCTAGCTAGGCGGGCGTTATTAAGAAATGGTGGTAACCATGGCTGTGGCTTTCATACGATGTTTTCCTTTACCGAAAACTCAGGCTGATTATACAGTTGCATAGGTGGGCTCGAATCCGCGTCCATTGACCGAATTATCTATGATATCCTTTGTATTGTGTTTTTATAATTTGTTATTATTTTTCTATTATGTCTATATCTATTTCTTACTGCTATGTATATCTTTCTGATGCATGTATGCGGTAGTCCAGGAGTATATGCATGATTATTTCATCCTCTTCAGGTCGGCAGACGTAAGAGGGGTTGTCCTTGCACTTAAAGCGGTGCAGGTATACTGATAAGCCGCCGTATCCGGCCAGTGCTTGTGTCAATGTATTTATGATTCCGGCTTTTTAATCATTTTGTATGCAGATGTTGCGACGGCGAAGAAGACCTTTGTGACTCTGGTTACCGTTCCTTCTTGATACCTCCGGTCCCATTTGTCAAGAGACTGGAGTTTTAGTTCATTACACAATAGTATCACTGGCCAATATTTTGCACAGCGTATAAGTATTGCCATTCAACATGGCAATGTTGCCAGCCTTTTGGAAACCTTCCCGTCTGCCGGAGAACTGGACGGCATTCATTATTTATACTTTTGAACAATAATTACGTACTTTGAATTACTTTTTGTTTTATTTATTGGTTTTGTTATTGTTATTTGAGCTCCAGATTGTGAACTATCGACGCATTGATGGGGGGTTTTAAAATTCTATTTATTCCATAAATGACGATTGAAATGTGTTCCTTCTCATGAAGTCTCCACGCCGGCCATTGGTTGTAGACGGTCCGTAGTGACGTATCGTTTTGGTCTTTGAGAACTGATGGTCAAGTTTGTACATACGCTCTTTCTTCTTCATCATCTTGACCGATCTCTTCTCGTGGTTAATAGTCGCCTGAACTAAATTTTCAATTTCCATACTCAGCTGTTGCACTTCCACCCATCTCTTTATGTGCTATTCGTATCAATGCAAATACAATTAAGTTTAAATAAAGAATAAAAAACAAATGAAATGTTTTTTTGTTGTTTTATAGTTGGAATATATTTTGATGGTAGTGCGGTCGGTTTTCAAATCAGTGGAGGCGGGTTCGAGTCTATCTATTCAACACTGAAATCAGTCTGAGCTTACGGTCAAGGAAAACTTCGTAAGGAAGTCAATAGCATGGTGGCAGAGTATTTTCTAATTCAATACCCACTTGGGTAGATACCACTCTCAAAATGTCGCCAAATACCAATAAGGGTGTTCCGGCAGCATCACTTGAGAACCAGTACCTCTAGGCTTAGTGTGTTCACCATCCTGGACTAAACCGTCACTTGACATCATGCGAGATTGTGTTCAAAGCACTGAGCCTATACAGTGTAAAATAATGTTTTTATAGTTCTGGTCGTAAGTGACGATGTGGGATACGTTGGTAACACCCTAAGTCTAGAATTACTGGCCCTCAAGTGATACTTATTCTCGTCTGGTGGCGACAGATCTCAATTGTAGTAAACCAACTGGATTTTAGCAAATGCCCTAGCACCATGCTATGGCGTCAACATGATATTTTCCTTCACCGAAAGCTCAGAGTCATTATAGACTGTGACAATATTTAAAAAAACTGTAAACAAAAAAAAAAGGAATATTATATAGGAACATATAGGCTCAGCCTCAGTATTATTGCTGCACTGAAATCATGGGTTAACAGTCTTGTACATCTATCTCGAAGCATACTATGTTATAAAATATGACTCTACCTTCACTCAATCACACTCACTTGTATTTATTTCTATACGTACCAACATTATTATTTTTTCTTATGAAATCCAATTACCTCATTATGATCCTGGTCGTTTATATGATTGAATGACATCGTGTAAAGTTTTACCATTCTTTTATACTTGTATCGTATTTCGTAATTGATCCTCCCGAGTTGATATTCATGCGAATCGCGATAGAAATCTTTAAAATGTTGTATACTCTGTATTTTCCTAATCGAATCTTTTACCAGTTCATGGTCAAGAAACACAATCTTCATAGTCATTCTTTCGAAGGAGTAACCGGCATACGATGACTTTGACGGCCTGAATAAATCTGTAATATCATGAATAATATTCAGTTATAAACAATATATGGAAATCGAGAGAGCTATGCTCGGAGTTTCCCTGCGCGATCGAATCAGAAATGAGGAGATCTGCAGAATAACCGAAGTACTCGACAATGCACGATGAATTGCCTGTACATAAAAAGCAACGATTTTTTATACGATATATTGCTACGAGTAATATGCTCGTAGAACCGATGCCCGATGAGATTAACGAGTTCTCGACGTTCACGTGCCGGAAGACGCAGCGGGGGCAAGCACCTAACAACGTGGGCCGACGATCTGGTGAAAGTCGCGAGAATCAACTGAATGCGGAGTTGTGGAGATCTTTGGGAGAGACCTATGTCCAGCAGTGGACGTATTTCCACAATTTCATGATATTCCATTTTTTTTACACGGAACCTTAATTATTTTCCTACAATTCTTTTAGTTACAAAGAGAAGCAAAGATATTTCACACAAATTCAAATACTTGCCAGCGAAACTGTGTATTGAATTCGATTTAAAAAATCCCGTCAAAATCGGTCCAGCCGTTTCGGAAATCAGCAGGAAAATCAGACTAACACAAAAACTTTAAAAATTGAGTTTTTTTTAAATAGGTAACATATATACATTCAAAATGTAAGTATTTAGTAAAAAGTTGTTATTTTGAAAAATAAAAAAACAAAACGGACTCTTAAATTTTATTTATTAGTATAGATATAGATAACATACTGTTTTAGCTATACAAATCAATATCAAATCATAAAGATACAATAATAAACTTACCGTAACAAACTAAAAGATAGAAGGTAAATAACATACCCACCTACATAAATAAACGAATAGAGAACGAGTAGGTCTACAGCCTAAGCATAAAATCTGTGTTTCATTTTATCACTTACCACTTTAATTAAAAGATTTAACAGCCCGCAGTAAAATAGTACAACATTAAGTGTTCTTTATAAATTAATTTTTATACCTAATACATATCATAAGCTCGTATATTTTCTCACCTATTTAAGCCGTAACAGACGCGCTGGCCGGACTGCATAGTTGTGACGGACGACTGAAGTTATCAGTAGCCTTGCGGGCTCAGTCAGGTACTGACGCCATTATCGAATTGTGGAAAAATTGCTACTGTTCTAGCGAGCGGTAACGTTAACACTACCATAAAAATACATATCTATACTAATATAATAAAGAGGAAAGATTTGTATTTTTGTACGTAACGAATGAACATAAAACCTACTGGTTTCGATGAAATTTGGCATGGAGATAGCTTGAAATCCAGGAAGTGACAGTTTTTTTTCCGAATATCTCATGGGAACGGGAACTACGAGGGTAAAACCGCATAGAGCAGCTAGTATATTATAAAAGACAACATAACATAACATAAGCTCACGCCTGTTATCCCGGAAGGGTTAAGCAGAGGTGAAATAGCGAACTACACCACCCACATTTCGCCGAGCTTAGTTCCGTCCCAGATGTGACAGGGGGCGAGCCTGTCGCCATATCGGGCACAAATTTCAAACTCCGGGATGATACTGAGTAGAAAAACCCAATACCACTTGACCCGACCCGGGGATCGAACCCGAGACCTCAGAACAGCAGTCGCACCGTAATACAACTGCGGCACCGAGGCAGTTGACAACATCTATCTCTCTATATTCCTGATAAGTGCAATTTCTGAGTAACGAAGGCTTAGTTGGTACTGCGTTCTGATTTAGACTCAATGGACATGGGTTCAAATCCACGTATCCAACTCTAAAATCAACATGAGCTTTCGGTGAAAGAAAACATCCAAACAACAATTTACCACCAAGGTAGGGACTTTTAAAATAATGCCGGTCTAGGTAGCTGCCACCCTCAAGTTAGAAAACCTGCCGCCATATAATAATAAGTTTGTCCCGGCAACATCAAATTAGAACCAGTACCTCTAGCCTTAATTTGTTTACCATTCTGGACCACATCGTCAATTAACATTAGGTGACATATAATATGGTCAAAGCACTGAATACTGTGTAAAAAAAATGCCGTGCATGCAGGTCACTTGTAATTGTAACCACATTTTAATGTTATTATAAGTTTGTTGTTGAAATGTATAAACTCGTGTAGGTACGTTGGTAATCCAAAATGACGACATAATTAATAAACAATTGGAATGTATATGAATAATTGTGTCGAATTATATTACATTATCAATTTAAAAGAATAATCTCTTTTTAATGCATAAAGGTAAGTCAGTATACTTACTTATATGGCCCTTGATAGGTTTTTCATGTCGATCCTAAACTATACTATGGTATAAATGCTTACATAAATAACTGAACCCGTATATATATATATATATATATATATATATATATATATATATATATATATATATAAATAAACAGTTTATAGCTGTTGTTAAGTTGAACAGCACACAAATAAAATTATTATTGTGAGAGACCACAGCGATGTTGGTCTTTGGTAGGGGAAGGGCGGAGTCAATGCGCCCCTTTAGTCCTCCATACGTCCCGCTCTGACGAAAATATTGATTTCCGTAGAACTTCCGGTTTTTGATATTACACAAACTCATATATATATATGTACATATTTCTATGACAGTTATCGTTTTTTAATTATTATTTGTTTACACTAGATATTTTATGGGAAAGTAGACATGAATATATTGTTTTAATTAATATCCTTTACATATTTAAAATTACTGGCGTTTACGCCAGTTTTCCATTATTCTCCTATTGTCTTATTTTTATGGGTAATCGACATATTAATTTGTTTTTACACGGTACAGGCTCAGTGCTTTGACCACAATCTCACCTGATGTCGAAGTGACGATGCTGGAATACACCTATTGGTATTTGGCGACAGGTTTTCAAACTTGAGGGTGGTAGCTACCCACGTGGGCATTATTAGAAAATGCCCTACCACCATGCTATGGTTTTCTCATGATGTTTTCCTTTGCCGAAAACTCAAGCTGATTATACAGTTGTTTAGGTGGGGTCGAACCCGCGTCTATTGACGCGTAATCCAGACATATTTCCCCACTGCACCATCATCGATAGTGAAAATTAGCATCCCAACCGGCGCCACTAGGCAGAGTGGTCAAGACGCAAACAGTATTACCTCGTATGACAATAATGATTCTTTGGGAAGAGTTATAGTAAATCTACGTGGACATGACCACACGCTCTACAACGTCTTTGTATAGGGCGCGTGGACTCAGTTCCCACGAACCCATAGTTTCAACTCCAAATAGCTCAAACACGAATAATTACTTAAATTTATGTAGGTACTAGAGTCGCTTGAAGGCTTCCACCAAAGCAGCTGTGTTGCCGGCCTTCAGAGTAATATCCGGAAGATGAGAAAGAGCCAAAGTATATACGCAAGTAGGTATTAGAATATTTATATATAGAATATATAAATAATAATTATCGTAGTATTAGGTACCTATTCGGAATTTAATTACCTAATTTACCCATAATAATTGTTTTTATGTTCTACTAGCGACCCGCCTTACCTTTGCACGGGTATATAAAAATCTCTAATTACAAAAAATAAACACAAAATATAGCCTGTGGTAACTCACTGATAATGTAGCTTTCATAATGACCGACGACTGAAAGTCACGGGAATTCAAAGGCATATTATGCCAAGCAGTAGAAGTCTATCGGTAGAAATAACGAAGCAATTGTGATTAAAAGAGTAAGCTATTTTGCACGCGTCCTTGATAAAGTACTTTTACGTTATTTGAATGACTATAAAATAGATAATAATTTAATTAATAAATGTGTAAGTAACGTGGTGTATCAACACTGGTGAAGGTCGATAAGGGCGCGTGTTCATGCGCTATCTGATGCCAAAGGCTCGACCGAGACTATTTACATTTAAATTGCGGCCCGCGGCATGGCGTCGCAGCTCCGGATAAATTTCAAATGGATTAACTGTGTTCCACCGCGGGTTGTGACGTGCCGCCTGCCAGCCCGCTAACTGATTAAACCGCCCGACCGAATTACGCTGATGTTACAAGTGTTTTCACTGGGCAAATTGGAAGTACAATATTGGCATTTCATTATATTTTTATGTAAACATTTTTCTTAGGCGCAATATAACGAATAACCGGAATTACTCAGATCTTCTTCGGACGGAAGTAACGTTCTCTAAAGGAAATAACGTTCAGTATTTTTTTTTTGGTACACTCGGTAATTTTTTTTTTCATTTTGTAAGAATTTTTACTTTATAACGGTGTTTATTTACTCATTACATAATTTCGTGATTTTCTATAATATTTCTATGAAACAATACGTAACGTGATTCAAATATATAAACTTTATACAATATAAAAAATATACAAACTTAGGAACAAGAATTATTAGTAAGTACATAGACAATATGGTTTTGCTATGCTCAATAGATGAATAGAGCGTGGGAGTGAGAAGTCATAATTAAATATACATTGCCTAAGACAAAAAGAGATAGCGAATCGAATGACACATTGTCAATTTCTATATTTGCTATGACCCCCTAAGACCGCTGTCAATTCTGTTGGAGTAATTTTATGTAAATAGTTAATAATCTTGGACGAAACTGTAAATTGTGTTTATTTGTGTTTTGTTCAGTGAGTGAATGTAAAATTACACAACGTAAAAATCTAAATAAAATACACTCTTCACAGCTAATTAAGGCATGTTTGATTACATTGTTAGTTCACTCGTTTTGCCGATTTGGGTTTAATATTTAATCGTAAAACAGATTTCAATAATAGATTTTATCTTTTCATATTGATTTATTATAATATTTTACTGCTTTATACAGAGTTGGAAAATATTTGTTGGTAAATAAAAGAATATTTGTTTACGCTAGTGTTTGACAAAATGATGACGTCATGAATATCGATAACCGATAATAAGTTTCAATTGAATTTTTATTCATGATAGAATACAAACCAAATATTGTTTTCTTATCTGCACACTTAATATAGTTTGTATAGAATTATTCAAAAGTTGTATTTTTTATTGTTGAGTTTGGTTTGCAATAGAATAATTTACTGATGTTTCATTTGTTAAAAATAACGGATTCGTCAATAAAAATTAGAAATACCTATGTGTTTAGGGTTTGTGGTGAAGTTAGAGATGTTTGAAAAAAAGTTAGTCATATTTTAGTATGGGGGTTATCTCTCTGGGATAAAATTAAATAGAACGTTTATAAGTTGTCTATTTTTGTTAGATTTTAATTTTGATTTCAGTGTTCACCCTTATTTATGGTATATTTTGAAAGAATAACAAAAAACGAAGAACTTGAACAACCCACTTTTTTAATACATTGTAAATTAATTAACAATAAGTTGTATTATTATAAATATTTAAATTTATAACAATTAAATTACATACTTCTTTTATAACATTCCACGTGCCTTTAATTTCTCCTAAATATTTTTGAAACTGTAGTTTGTAGTATTTTGTTACACCAATTTCTATAAGAAATATAATATTCTTTTACACTATTATTTAGATTATCTTGTGATATCTTATGATCTTTTACTTGGAGATCTATGTTTTGTATCTTTTGAAATCATTTCATTCTCGTAACTAATAGCGGGCCTAAACCTATCCAGTAATATAGCAGAATCAGTGGCGTAACTAAACCACCTGAGGCCCGTGCCAAAGCCATTGGATGGGGCCCCAGTATAAATCGTCACGTTATAATTTGATTTTAATAAATCACTAAAGCGTTTAAATATTTATACAATTTATTGAATTATGTTAAAAATAGTAGGATTCTTCTGAGCTCGCTGATTCGCAGGCCGGGGCCCCATCGGACCGGAGCACTACTGAACAGAATATACCATCGATAACACCTTTATGGTTAGTTATGACATCACTATTTACGCTCAGTTTTGTAACGGCTTTTAACTAGTACTGTAAATCTTGTCTATACTAGGTCTATGAGTAAGTATATATTCAATAAAAATGTCACTGCATGGTGCAGGATTTATGTAAAGTCTACTTTCACAATTGTCACTGTTGTTAAAACTGTTATATGTACAAGTACCTATTTCCTGTTTATTTCTTGCTTCCAACAAAAAAATGAGAAACCTCCTTGATAATAAATTTTCAGACTTGCCTATCTATACAACAAGGTGGTGGCGACAAGCTGTCTACCGTTCGTTGAACATATCATAGAAAAAACTCATACAACATTTCGAAGCGCGCTACTAATGTCATCTGAATGAAAAACAAAATTAAAATATAGAACGTATCAAAAAGAACTTTAGCCGTTTGTGTTAAAGTTTATTGTAGGTATTGTACAAAAAGTTTGTTTTAAAACTATAATTTATGGAAAATGTTTCCGAGGGGCGGGTTGTCGGTAGCGCTTCGAATGTCACAGATCATTAATTAATCTCTCCAATAACGAACATAGCTTCAGATGTGCGAACGATTGTGTGTATAGAAAAAAAGACTCCTAATTTTATAGTATTTTTTCCCGGTTTTTTTTTCATAAATTATCATTAGCTTTTTTGGAACTTCCTGGTTGATTATTAAAACGCTTAGTATATTTATTTGTGTAGAAACACATTTTATTTGTAAATATTTGTTATAATCTAGTCGATTGTGTAAACTGTGTATAGTTCTGTATATACGTCTGTATTTCCCAAAGTATAAGTCGAAGGAATAATGAAGGATTCTGAAAATTAGAATGAATATACACTCAATAAATATGTTGAATGTTTTTTTGTTGAAAGTTGAATCAGAATGCTGGGCTAGTAAGAAAATTGATGAGCAAGAAAATTGTATTGTATTGCATGTAGCTGAGATGCGAATGTTGAGACGTATGTGTGGTGTCATAAAAATGAATAAAATAAGGAATATATTAGAGGGAGTTTGAAAGTTGCGCCAGTGGTAGAAAAGTTGAAAGGTTCCCGTTTGTCGTGGTATGGACATGTTATAAGAAGAGAGGAAGCGCATGTGGGTAAAATAGTAATGAAAATGATGTGGAAGGATGGAAAAGTAGAGGAAGGCCAAAGAAAGTGTGGATGGAGTGTGTAAGAAATTATATGAAAGAAAAAGGAGTAAATGAGCAGATGACGTATGGAAGAAGAAAACACACTGCGCCGACCTCAAGTGAGTTGGGAATAAGGCATGAGAATGATGATGAAAAGTCCTTCCTATGTACTATATTTATGCTCAATTTTATGTCTATGTTAACTAGGAGGTGAGTCTCGAAATAGAAAGTTTTTGTTAGACTCATTGTGATTTAGTCAACTTTGGGAACCACTGGTCTAAGTGAACACGCTCAGGTGAATGATTCGAAATATTATGACGTTGGTTTGTTTAGCGTCGTAAGGTTTTGTTAATCTCATTCATGGTTACAGTATTGTTTATTGAAGTATCGAAATAATGTATTTTTAAATAAAACTAACTATTCCCGCGGCTCCGCTCATGTAGTACTTTCCAGTAGAATGTATTCACTACGTAATAATAATAAATACACTTTTAAGTAATCATAATAATATTAGATTTAGTATTTATAGGCTTTCTGATTATTACAGATATTTCTCACAAATTCAAACACATTTTTATGCGGAACTCAAATATATATAAAAATATATATATATATATATATATATATAAAAGTAGCCTAAGTTATGTCTTATAATTTCAGCCTGAAAAATCCTGTCAAAATAGGGTTCAATGGGAGGGTAATATCGTTGATACGAGGTTATCATATACTATACTAAACTTACTTTAATTTAGGTAAACTGTACATGAGTTTTAGTTTTTTTTTTGTTGCGAGTAATTTAACGCTAAACGCCTAGTAATTAATAACAATAGTAAGTATAAATGTATTATAGCTAAATTGTAACAAATAAAGTAGGTATCATCGCAATGTAATATAGAAATAATTATAAATAATTATTAGTTTATGAGCTATGAAAGTCATATCTATACTTTTTGTGTGTTCCCGCGGCTGTACCCGCGTTTCATATATTCTTCACTCCTTTTTTAATTTTTCTTATACGGAACCTTCATATTTTTTTGTAATAAGATTTCTATTAAATTCAAGCGTACTTGCCCATAAATCTGTGTATTTAATCGAATTTTATTCATTTGTTTATGAGTTTTAATCTTTTTTACGCGGAACCTTAATGATTTTCGAAAATTAAAAGTACCCTAAGTTACCCGGAGTAACTTCAACTATCTACCAAAAAAAGTCAAAATCTGTCCACCCGTTCCGGAGGTTACCCGAAACGAACAGACAGTCAAGACACAGAAAAACGCATAGGCAAAAATTGTATTTTTGGTATAGGTATCGTACATACATTCATATCTATTCAGTAAAAAAAATTGACATTACAAACAGACAGCCCAATTTCTTTTATTAGGATAGCTTTGCGTTCGCGGAAAATATGCCGCGGCCGCGAGACTAATTTCACATTCGTATTTCTGGGTTACCTACTGAATTTTAAGTATGTACGGATCTGTTACTACAAGTACGGCTATGACGCCTACTTTAGGAAATTTCGTACGATATGTAATGATTTAATAAATATAAAATTTATTTAAGAAACACACACGGTTATAAGCTCGGTGCTTTGATCACAATCTCACTAAAAACACTAAGCCTAGTTCTCAAGTGATGCTGGCGGAACACACCTATTTCTATTTGGCGACGGGTTTCGAAACTTGAGGGTGGTTGTTACCCATGCGGACATTATTAGACAATGCCCTACCACCCTGATATGGTATCTTCACGATGTTTTCCTTCACCGAAAGCTCAGGCTGATTTTCAAGTTGGATAGGTGGGCTCGAATTCATGTCCATTGACCCGAAATCTGGCCGCACTACCCACTGCGCTTCAAATACTTGTGTATTTATGTAATTATTTACAAAGAAAAAACGCTCTTAGAACTATAAAATTTTTAATTTGTATTTTAAGCAATAGATACCAACTATTCATAGGTACAATGTATTGTAAATTTGAGTTCTGATATAATTTTTTTATTGTAATAAATATTGTCTAAAGCTCTATATTTTCCGGATTATCGCGATCTCTTGTTTCTATAATATCAGATTTATCTTCTTCGGTTTAGTCAATAGGAGTTTGTGAACTCTATCCCTATACGAAGAGTTCTAAAGTTCTTGGAGCGATTTCGGTCTGTCATATTAGTGTTTGTTTTTAGTTTTTTTTTACTTGCAGTAGGTACACGAATGTAATTTTGATGGCGTTTTACGTAATATAGTTTGATTATTTTGCCCAAGTAAACGGTAATGACACGGAGCATAAATTCTGAGATCTCACAACTCCCTTGGAACGCTTTAACAAATGGCCACCACTTTGTTAGAGCGCTGAAGATTAGTAAAATACTAATAATAGTTAAGCGTAAAGCAGTATTATAGCTATCATGGGTGGCACCTGGTGCGGTAAATGTGCTATCATACCAACCCCCGCCCCTCGCCCCTTAAAAAATTTAGAAGCGGTAGGAATTTTTATAATGCTTGTACTGATGTATGCTTAAGGTTTTTCTGTTTTAAATTTTTTGGGTTCCATGATCGGGTGTCACCTCTTAACGGGAGACACCCGAGGTAGAGAGCCAACACCACCAGAAGCAACAGGCAACACATTAGCTACACCTCTGCTTATAACTTGTAAAAGAGCCCAGCACACACTCCGGGTCCCCCTCCGGCAGGTGCACAAGACGTGCTTCGACCCCCATCTGGGGAAGCTCCTGTAGCCGCTGTCAGCGCGATACAGTTGCCACTGTATCGCGCTGATTTATATATATATATATATATACATATCGCGGTGAGTAATGAATACATATGTGACCAACTGTATTCGTACACCATCTAGTGAGAAATATGTGCATTAAATACGTATAAACCTAAAATAAGCTAAAAAAATGTGCACTTATTAATAAAAGGAATGTTATTCAAAACTATGTAGTCTATAGGTGTCTTCGGGGTTCAACCGAAATGGTTTCCACTAAAAAGAGACAAAATAAAGGGTCCATAAATGACCAAATTGGTCAAAATGTATCATAAAGTATGGTTGGAAGAGTCTTAAATTATAATTATTTGAAGCTTTGACGACGTTGTTACCTAGTTTAATTTTTGTTTTTTCTTATATATTATAAGTATTTGACTGAAATGTGGTGTCGATAATCTTTACCTCTACACCTTCTTCTCCTTTACGCCGGATGCTTATACCAAATTTAAAATTATCTTTTAATTTACCATTACGCCATCAGATATAACTAACAGACATAAATTCATTATAGCGCCATCTAACAGTAATTATAACAATAAAAAAAATACCCGAAGTGAAATAGGTCTGACTTCATTTTTATTCTAATAATTATTTATTTTAATTTTTTTAAGGATTTTCTGTTAAGTTGTTTCAATAAATTAATACTTGAAATTCAAAATATAATCAGTGTTACCCTCATAAAATATCCAATTGTCAAGTTTGTTTACATGTTTTGAGATTTCGTTGTCAAGCAAAGTTTCTCACGTTTCGAATTTAAAAGTCGTGAAAGTTTTTCATAAATGTAATAAATGTATTGCCACTTAATTTATTTTTCATAAAAGTTCACACAAGATGAGAACCTTACCCAAATGGGTAAATAAAATACACGAAGCTGATAAAGTTCAGGTTTCTAGGTAAGTATAAGAATATAAGAAAGAAGTATTTATTTTAGCACCCTAGTATATTTAAATTTAATTTTAATTGATGTTTACCTAAAGGATCTATATACATGTGTATATAACTGTGGTCTACATAATGTTATTTCTTTTGCAGTGTACACACAATATGCTTCAATCCAGATGGAACCCAACTGGTTGTTGGTGCTGGTGAAAAAGTTATGATCTACGATCCTCGAGATGGTGCACTTGTACAGCTGCTCCAGGCTCATAAGGGGACTGTGCACACTGTGGCTTATTGTAGCGATGGTAAAAAGTTTGCTAGTGGCAGTGCAGATAAGAATGTCATTATTTGGACATCAAAAATGGAAGGCATTTTAAAATACTCGTAAGTAAATTAGATAATTACTTTGTTTACTTTTTTTCCTCTGTACTATCTATTTAACATATAAAACAAATCAAGTATAAAACTAGTCAGTAGTTACACCATTTATAACTCGGGAAAAGCTGGACCGATTTTTATGATCTTTGATTTGTCTGCTTTGTCTCCACTCTGAACACTAGAATAACTATTAATTAATGGTCAAAATCAGGAAGAAAAAGTTGATGAAGTTAATTTATTTTACTGTTTGTATTAAACAGCTTTTTTTAAAGATATCTTGAATGGATAGTTTGATTTCAATGATTTTTTTTATCTCTCGTACTCTTGAAGTTTCTTGAGGAGTGAGACAGCTGATTTTCAATTTGTAAACTCATTGTGAGATATAGTATTTGTTGTTTTATAGTACTTATTGAATAAAAATTACATTTGTGTATATGACAATAATTTAGTGTTGACTACTATTTACTTTCTAACCAGTCACAGTGAAGCAATTCAGTGTCTTGCCTACAATCCTGTCTCCTTGCAATTGGCTTCCTGTGCAATTTCTGACTTTGCTTTCTGGTCAATGGATGTCAAGGCTGTGCAAAAGCACAGGGTGTCGGGAAGGATTACAAGCTGTGCTTGGTCACTGAATGGCCAATATTTAGCTATTGGTCTCGCTATAGGTGCTGTTTCTATAAGAAATAAAGTAAGTAGACAGTTTTCTATGAAAATGTGAAATTTGTATATTCAATATATTCTTCATAATCTCAGAATTATGTCAGAAACTTTAAAAAATTACATGATTAGATTATTTAAATAAAAAATCTTTATTGCATAAAACTATAATTGATGATATTCTACAATTATTATCCAACTACACAAAGTAATGTGGTTAATGTTATAATAGATTTTAAAATGTTAATATTAGTGATTATAACTATGTCATTTAATTTGTATTGCAATATGTGTTATAATAACAATAATTTAAGATAGGTGAAGAAACAAACAGGATATTAAGAGAAAGTGCTGTCTGGGCAGTTACATTTTCTAAAACGAGTCTTCTCATTACTGATTGGAATGAGACCTTATCTTTCTACAATGTACATGGAGAACAGCAACTTAAAGAAAGGAGTATAGGTAGGTGTTTCTTTTTAGAAATTAAAAGTCTTGTTAGTATAACTAATATTTAAATTCTATCTTATACAGGTTTTTTCACTGTTTTTTACAACTTAATAACTTAGTTATAATTTTTTTTTTTTAAGCCATCCTCTCATTTGAGCCTATATACATAAATAATTATATGTAACAAAAAAATAAACTATCATTAAGTTACAATTATTTGCTAATCATGTAGGGTTATAATTGACAATAATAGTTAAGAACTATTAACCCCTTGAGCACCTTCCTGGCGTTTACGCCAGCTTTCCATTGTTTTCTCATTGTCTTTCTATTGTTTCATTTTATGGGTACTCGACACATTAATAATAATAGATGAGGGCAAATGAAAATAGGGTTTACTGTTATCGAGCATAAAATAAAACTGATCTTTATTTTATCACAACATAACTTATACCCATGTATGCAAAACAGAACTGTATCAGAATGTGGACTATAGAAAAAACATAAAATACTGTGAAACGCTTGGAAAATTATTGTGTATATTTATGACTTGCACTGAGCAAACCTAACAGTCCTATGATAATGAGTGCTTGGTTAAATAAATGAGGAAGATAGATTGTTCTGCCTGCCATTACTGCTTTTAGTAAGAGTAACCTTAAAACTGTTAAACTTGCGTTTTACTGATAAGTTTTAACTCTTAATAGTTCTTGGATATTCTAGTAATTGGATTTCTAGTAATTATTAAAAGAAGTGTTTTAATAATTATATTTTAGTTATGAAAGTTAACGAACCAAAATGGTAATTTGAAATTTTGTCTATTTAAATTAGTTAATGGTAATTACATGATCGTTTTACACATTTACTAAGACTCGCTTGACTCTCGAGTTTCAAAATCTGTCACCAATCATATATTACACGTTATTTTTATGGTAGTATCAGTTGAGAATGCAATACCGCTCTGAAATTAGTATGTTTACTATTATGGGCTAAATTATTATTTAAACATCAGAAGTAACTCAGTTTATACGCATAATTTGGTTGGTCAACTTCGATAGAATGGACCAGAATTTGTAACCGGCCAATCTCCTTTGTTTAAATTTTAACCAATTGACACTGGCGAAATCGTGTATCTCACACATGCCACTATTTTTATTAGAAACAAAACAACTTCTCATCGGCTAATTTCATTCGTTCCAAAATCTAATCACCTATTCGACATTTGCGGAATTGTGTACATTACGCATATCGCCATTCTCATAAGAAGTGAAGTGAAATTCTAAATAATTATCATGCTAAATAAAAAATGTAATTATGCTTGTTTGTATTTTAGGTATAGCAGCATTGTCAATATCATTGTTGGGCTCTGTTGTTTTGGTTGGTGGTGCGGGGGGATGGGCTGTTTTAACAGCTGAGGGAGTGTCGATCACCAATACACCACACGACTGGGTCTGGGCTGTTGCATCTTTACCGTCACTTAGTACTATCGTGAGTGATCTTTTTCCAACTATCGTTACACATTTTGAAAAGTATACGATGACAATTATTTAGGTAAAAACTACCTGTGCCCGCGACTTCGTTTGCGTTATATATATGAAAAATGAAATTGAACCAAATTGTGAATTTAAACCATTCTCGAATTCTCAGGAATAGACACAAAAAATTTCATTAAAATTTAGGAGGAGTTTAGTCACATACACACATGCACAGAAGATTTATATATATAAAGATTATTGGGTGCAACCGAGAGACGAGAACAAAACTATTTTAATTAATATATATATATATATATATATTAACAACCATAAAATAATAGGTTTACCTAAATTTAATGGACATGACTACGTATCGAAGTATGATCGAATGATCGAGCCTGTACACAACTTTTGATAATTATAGCTTTAACAGACTATCGGAATCGGTACAGAGCGTATAACAAACATGGTATGACGGACGATAAAACTTATCAGTCGCCTTATGTCTACAGTCAATTACGGATTCCTGCCTCCGTTATTATTGAAGTACGAAACAAATGCTATACAGTTCTAGCGGCAAAATTATTGCCGCCATAGAAATCCTTATATATTATACAAGGCGACATTTATCTGTTTGTGAGTTACATCAGTGTTAATTATAATTTTATTCAAGCTTTTATAATATCGAAGCCATGACGTCCGTAACAGAGGTTAGAGACAAGGCGATTGATAAATTCTATCGTCTGTTAACACTATCAGATCTAGAGAATTATAACAGCAAGTAAATAAGTTACAATATTTATCTCTCTTGTTTTTGTTTTTATTTCCTTTGATTGAGTTTTTTTTTACACGTAAATTTGACCACAATCTCACCTGATGTTAAGTGACGATGTGGTCTAGCATGGTAAACACACTAAGCCTGAAGGTACTGGTTCTTAAGTGATGCTGCCGGAACACACCTATTGGTATTGGGCGACAGGTTTTCTAACTTGAGGGTGGTAGCTACCCAGGCGGGCATTATTAGGAAATGCCTACCACCATGCTATGGCTTCCTCACGGTGTTTTCCTTCACCCAAAGCTCAGGCCGATTTTAGAATCGGATAGATTGGCGATCGAACCCGCGTCGATTGCGTCGTCGCCATCATCTCTTCAAATTAAAGTTAAATTTGAGGGTGTAATGTTTGCCTATTACAGGCTGTTGGATGTCAGGATGGAGCACTATGGTGCTATCAAGCTGTATTCAGCACGGTTCATGGGTTGTACCGTGAAAGGTACGCCTACAGGGAGAATATGACAGACGTTATCATACAGCACCTTATAACTGGTAACAAAGTTCGGATCAAATGCCACGATAGGGTTCAGAAGATTGCCATTTATAAACATCGGTTGGCGGTGAGTGTTATTTGTCCTATTCTTGCCTTTCTGTAATTAAGGTCCGTTCGATTATTACGTAAAAGCACCAGTGGTGGGGTGGAGGATCTATGGTTTGCTTATCTTTGATTAAGAGTGTTTTTGAATGGTGATTACGTAAGCAATGTTTACATTATTTTTTTTTTTAAAAAAATGTTATGCTAATGTTTATTTTGTTGTGAAAGAGGGAGCGAGGTTAAGAGCTTAAGAGTTATTTTTTAATGCTTTTTATTATTTTACATGCATAATTAGGCACTCAGATTGTTTAAAAGTAATGTTCAAGTAATGTTAAAGGGGCTCCATGGAAAGTTGAAGTTATATTTTTTTGTTACTTCTACATGTATATTATTGAAATGATGTTGGAACAGTCACTACATCTGAACTGCTTGAAATAAGTACTCCGTTTATGTTCAGATTGAAATCATTATCGTTTATTACATTATTACCTATTTCCTTATTTATGATGTGCCAGACAGTTGGTCTTATGTTTAGACTTAAGACATTTGATTTTCAAAAATTTTGCTTTGGCACCTATTTTTTTTAAATAACTTCTAACATAACCATGAAAAGCTTCACTCGTAGACATTATTTTTTATAGTATAAATCATATATATATAATTTATCCTAAGTTTTTTTATTCCTCTAGTTGCTCAATCACAAAAAATAAGTTTTGTTCTTAACATTAATAACTTTTGTTGGGCAATTTTTTGTTTATTAAATTCATTGCTTATGACCTTAGACAAGCGTCATAGTCTGTATTCGGATCTAGATTAACAAAATTATAAGGGGACAAGTTTAGTTGAACATTATCATTCAAACAATCTAATCTACTTTTAGATACAAGTCTAATTGTCCTTTTGTAATAATCATTAGGCTTTAGACAGTTAATTTTTAACAAATTGTCTGTTACGATCTGACCGTATACCAGATATAATTCCACCACCGATTGTCTTAAAATTAGTAAAAATGTTACCTATACAAGTCGCGGTCTGAGTCGTGCTTCTAATAGGTTCATTAAAAATCGTATCTAAATTGTACGATTTAAACAACGAAATTAACGTAGTGACATCTGGTGACGAGTTTAAAATGTCTACGTTAAAATCACCACAGATTAAAACTAGCTTTTTTGTATTAAATAATTTTACAAAAATTTTCTCCAATGTGTTATAGAAATTGAAAAATATTCGAAGCTCAGAGGTCTGTAAACACACAATATTATTAAATCTCTCATCTCCTCACAAACAAGGTTTATGGAGAGACTATATATATCTGTTCGGGTTTTAAATTATTTTTATATATAAAATAATAATACAATCACCGCCGGCGGCGATTTTTTTCTATTAATTACACAATACACTGTAAAATATAGCATGATTAAAACGACAGTTACCTGCAAAAAGAACTTTGCTGGGAAGTCTGACGTCATTTATATATGGCAAGTTAATCGTTTTTTTTATATTTAGTTAGACTATATTTAGTCCTTCATATATAAATTAACATACTGTATAAAACGCGTTTTATAAATACAGCAATTCACAACAATTGGTATTCATAAAAAAAGTTACGATTTCCTTACAAGGTTACGTTTTATTGCACAAATGGTAATAGATGAAGTTGATTGAATAAAATATTATTTCAGTAATACTTTGTAGTCTGTGTTTAAATACAGTGTAAAATAGTGTGTCGGCTCTTGAACTACGTTATTCAAAGTCCTTTTATTTTGCACAAATACAAGTGGCTATTTTGTATTATATAAAAAAATACTTTTTACTTTCCAAGTAAAAATCCATGAACTCGGCTTTTTTACACTGGAAACACTGAACGTATTTAAGTTCCTGGATTTTTTTTAAATATGACAGTTTTCATTAGATTGATACTTATTATTATTATTTTGTGTTTGTTTTATTGTTTTCGTTACGATTTTTTGTTGATATTTTATTGCTAAAATGACAAAAAAGTTCAGAAAAGTTGTTCTAAATAATAACATCCACGGGGGGTTGGTTTACGTGAATATTTGGAACACGAAAATTAATATGACGGACCTTTGTTACCGTTGTCACAAGCACGAGGGCGAGTTGCTGACGCGTTAGAGTTAGAGAATCATCAAAGAAAATTCTGGAGATTTGTCTATGGAGGACAATAAGCTTATTTAAGATTGCATGTGCTAATGTTACACCAGAACCGGGAGAAATAAGGTGATCAATAATACGCGAAAAATTATGAGAGAAAATTTGGAACCCCACATCCGCTTTGATTGCATAATACGTTACAATGAATTATTAATTAACTCTAAGATTGTTCCAACGATTCTGATAATAAAGTAGACACTCAATTAAGGTGACAAATATGTCAATAAATAAATTATGTTTAAAATTTTAGTCTAATATTAATATTTACATATTTTAAAATACTGACTGCTTATAACATACGCACTTTAAACTATGTGTTTCATCGATAATTCCGTAGCACTAGTCGTATTCGTTCGAGAGCTGTCATTTTAATTAAGCTATATTTTACAGACTATAATAACCCAAAAGTGTGGTACATCAAACAACATCTTATCTGGTTTAAACATAAACATATCTAGTCCCTCTTTATCTAACATTAAATCAATGTCTAATAATTTGCCAGAGAAGCGATTAATGTTTTGTTATAAAACTTTAATGTAAAATAGGAATTTATTCAAAATATAAGGCAAGATGTGTTTGTCTATGTATTGTTGAGTGTTTATAATAGAATGTAGGCAAAATGAATTAGTCTTCAAATTTGGTTACACAAATTGACAACTAAATTGAGACAAGTACGGTGCCTGTAATATACGTGACGTTGTTTACAATGTGCACGTTGAATAGTGGATGATTAGGTGATCGTGTGTCCTTAGAAGAACCAATGCACGTATATATTATAATATTTTCACGAACTGATTAAAGAAGTTATTTGAGTTTGTGCCGCCTTGAAGCCGTTGACAAGGTCCAATTTTATCCTTATAATTTGGTAAAATTGGTGTATATACTTGGATTTAAATACAAGTCCTCCTTATTTTTATAAACGCAGTTTGTTAGGATTACATTTATAAATATATTTAATCTAATAAAATAATACTACATCACAATTTTTCTCTACTCACCAAAATGTTGTCAGTCTTTAATTGCGAAACTAAAGAATAATAGGTTATTGTGGTGTCGTATTGTTATGAATGTGAAAATCAAATGACTAGGAGAGTGTTAAGGATGAAGGTGGATGGATATAGAAGTAGAGGGAGACTGAAGAAGGTGTGGATGGATTGTGTGAAGAATGTGCAGGAGAGTAACAGAAGAAAATATGTTATGCCGATCATACTTCATGTTGGATCAGTATAAGATTATGATGCTAATGATGATGAATGCTGAATTTAGGCCCAGGCCCGTGAGGTCCGGGCCTGGGACAGCTACATTTTAACTTAGGCAAAAATTTTTAAAAACTTTTCTGATGGATGTAAAAAATTCAATTAAATTTATTACATACTTTTATTACTGAATCAATATTTTAACTTCAATGAATAAATTATTTATTAAAGATTACCTTTATATAAAATTTAAAAAAAACAACTAGATGAATATATATTTATTTACATTTTATTGGCTCAGTGCTTTGACCACAATCTGACCTGTTGTTAAGTGACGATGTGGTCCATGGTAAACACACTAAGCTTCTGTTTAAGCTAAGCTAAGCTTCTAAGTTTCTGGTTTTCAAGTGATGCTGCCGGGACATACCTAATGATATTTGGCGATAGATTTCAAACTTGATCGTGGTAGCTGCCCAGGCGGGTATTGTTAGCAAAATGTCCTACCTCCATGCTATTATTTTTCTCGCGATGTTTTCCTTCACTGGAAGTTCAAGCTGATTTTAGAATCGTTAGGTGAGCCCGAAGCCGCGTCCATTGAGGCGGAATCTGATCGCACCATCAACTGCGATAACAAACGGGCTTGGACGGCAGCAAGCCTTAATCTGCCATTATCCATGTTTCGTTGTTTGTGTTAATTTTCATTGTTCTAATCATGAATTGGCTAACTCTATTTTAGTTTATTGGTTTAAACGTAATTTTTTTTGTCTTATTAATTTCGATAGGTTCAATTGCCGGAGCGTGTGGTTGTGTATGAACAGGGAGATGTTGAGGGTATGTTATATAGAGTCAAAGAGAAGTTGCCCCAGAAGACTGAGTGTTCACTCCTCGTTGCAACAAGTACAGCGTTACTTCTATGTCAGGTGATTTTAATTACTTGTTTTTCATATTTTGCTATATTTGTATACTAACCGTTTACCCGTGGCTCTGCTCGCGTATACTAACAAACAAACAGATAATTGATTTTTATGTAAAAGTAATAAAGACACGCAAGAAAAAGCTCTTTCTTCAAGCTCTCAAAAGTTCTTTTTGTTATTTTCTAATTAATTACACGCTTTTTTCGTTTTGTTTTTTACTTTTATGCAGTCAATCACTGGACCTTATGTTAAGTTCAGTAAAGTCCAAATCAGAGTCGACTGACACACTAAAACACAATTCACTGCCAGTCACCGGTGTCTTACTGGCCTGTTTAGGTAGGCTGCTCTTCACGCCTCTTTTGAAGTACCCAACATCATAAGAAGGAGGGAACGGTTTCACAACTTCACGTTGCGACAAAATTAAAAATCGGCAAAGTTTTTAGTTCTTGAATTTATGGGCGTCATCGTGAAATTGTGACACCGAATTCCCGCTCGCGTGGTTCTGTTATTAAATGGAGAGGAGGGAATCATTCAAAGAGCTCTTCGGAACACTCACCATGATACAAGCGGTAAATACGCTTGGAGAGGCAATATCCTTGCGCAATCGAAGGGACCCTATAGGGTTGGCGATAGCTGTATCATTTACAATACGGAAAACCCACCTCTGCAACCTGTCTAAGGGATCGATGAGATATTTAGCGGACGGCCGAACTTAGGTTTTATAGAGAAAGTGCAGCTGGTCGGGCAGGAAATTCCGTCGCACTCTGTTTAGGATTCCGAGTCTCCGAGATGTTGTGGAGATACTCGATGTGGTCCTTGAGGTTTAGGTCGCTCCGAATATCCATTCCCAGGATATATAGGCTGTCACGCATTGCAAGCTGGGTGTTCGGAAGAGAAGGCACATACCTTTATTTTTTTTTTGTTTTTGACGGGGGGAAATGCATTTACGCACTAGCCTTACCCATTGCATTAGTGAGACCGAAGTCCCCCAATGCAATGGATAAGGGGGTGCGGAGGGACGTCTCCGCACCAGTGTGGGACTCACCCGGGCGTTAAGCGCCCGGAAATACCCGCTAAAACCCCCCGGAGTCGCCCACCGCATTTTAGTGGGGACGATACGAGGTCCTGTTGGCATTCTCCGCGTCGTCCCCTGCGGTAAGCCCAATGGGCCTGTGGCGCGCCGTCGAATGCTAACGGTATCGGGCTGCGCATGCGCACCCCGAGACTCGCCGCCCGCATACCGCGCCGTCCGGCACACCGTATCCAACTAGCCACGGAGAAACACGTATCGCTCGCTCGGACCACCGACGCACTTACTTATTACGATCATACCTACATTGGTGACCCCTCAATTGTGAACACTGTGTTTTTCAACAAAACCTGATTTTTAGTGCTTGTTAGTGTCCAATAATGGCTTTCGACATAAAAACAAATAAAGTGCACGATCTGGCACCAAGATCTTCACATCAGGCGGCATCAGCTGACGTCATACTTAGATCTACACTTGATGTGTTTGCAAAACAGATAGAGGATCTAACTCGTCAAGTGCAATCGCTTTCTACAGGAGCCTCAGCAAGAACTCGTTCGAGAAAACGAGACATACAAGAACGAAACCACCGCGAACGAAGCAAAAGTAATATACGTTCACAAGCTTGCTATAAGAAGTTTCCTATGTGCTATTTTCATCATAGATACGGTGATAAAGCTCGAAAGTGTCTGAAACCGTGCGACCATCAACCGGGAAATGCCAGGGGCGGTCGTTAATAGCGACGAATGATTGCCTCAGTTCAAAAGGTCGCGTATTCGTAACGGATAAGTATTCAAAAAACGCAATTTTTAGTCGACACTGGGAGCGACCTTTGTGTTTTTCCACGTTCCGCTCTCAAACAAAGACGACCACGAACTGCATACGAACTCACTGCCGCAAATGGATCAACAATTGTTACCTACGGATTTATACATTTGGAATTAAATCTAGGTCTTCGCCGTTCTTTTTCATGGCGTTTCGTAGTAGCTGATATTACCAAACCAATCATCGGCATCGATTTTTTATCACATTATGGTCTCATAGTCGACTGTCGTAATCAACGTCTCATCGATACCGTCACGACCTTGAAGACTACAACGGTACCAGTAAAATCAGTAAACGCTATTTCTTCTGTGAAGACATTCATCGGTGATACCACTTATCATCAATTGCTACGTGAGTACCCGGAAATAACACGTCCAGCTGGAACCGACCGCATCTTGAACCATGGCACGGTCCACCATATAAGGACTACACCGGGACCACCAGTCTCCTGTTCACCGCGTCGCCTAGCTCCAGATAAACTGCGCATTGCTAAGCAAGAGTTCGAAGCTATGATAAAGGCAGGAACCGCAAGACCATCTGAGAGTCCTTGGTCATCACCTCTTCACCTAGCGCCTAAAAAAGAAAACGGATGGAGACCCTGCGGCGATTACAGAATGCTTAATGCGAGGACCATCCCTGACCGATACCCAATCCCTCACATCCAAGACTTCACTCATAACATTTCTGGCTGTAAATTCTTCTCCACCATCGATTTAGTGAGAGCCTACAATCAGATTCCAGTAAATAATGAGGATATAGCCAAAACCGCTATTACTACACCTTTCGGACTATATGAGTTTCCCTATATGACCTTCGGCCTGAGAAACGCAGGTCAAACTTTCCAGCGATTCGTCGATGAAATCACCAGAGGCCTGGATTTTACATACGCGTTTCTCGACGATTTTTTAATTTTTTCAAAAGACGAAACTACCCACAAAGATCACCTACGTCAAATTTTTGAAAAACTTCGCGACTACGGTATGGTGATAAACACATCAAAGTGTGTATTCGGATCTCCAGAAGTTACCTTCCTAGGTTATACCGTTTCTTCTGCCGGAATCAAACCTCTGGAATCCAAAGTGGAAGCAATTAAAGAATTTCCTTTACCAAAAACAGTGAAGGAACTACGACGCTTCCTAGGCATGATAAACTTCTACCGCAAGTTTCTCCCTGGAGCAGCAAAAATTCAAGCACCACTCCACGCATTGCTTACCGACAAAACAAAAGGCTCACATCCAGTGAACATTACCGGTGAGGCATTGATCGCATTTGATGAATGCAAGAACAACTTGTGCCAAGCCACACTACTTGCGCATCCAGACTTAGATGCAAAGATAGCAATGGTCACAGACGCATCGGATACTGCAATAGGCGCCGCCCTTCATCAATTCAAGGACGGCACTTGGAATCCCCTTGCCTTTTCTCTCGTAAGCTCAGCCCATCGCAAGTAAAATATTCTCCATACGACAGAGAACTACTTGCGATCTATGAAGGAATACGATATTTTAGACACATGCTAGAAGCGCGCCATTTTGTGATCTACACTGACCATAAACCTATTTGTTATGCTTTCGCTACACGTCGAGACAAATGCTCACCACGACAATTCCGTCACTTGGACTACATTTCCCAATTCAGCACAGACATACGCCATATATCGGGAAAAGAAAATGTCGTGGCCGACACCTTATCGAGAATTGAGGAAATAACAAAACCTGTTGACTTAGTACTCCTAGCGAAATCACAAGAGAGCGACATTGAGTTAAAAAAAAATTATCGATGGAGAAACTTCGCTTACTCTACGTAAAATTACTATACCGGGAACGCAGGTAGAACTCTATTGTAATGACAACAATAAAACACTCAGACCCTTCGTCCCAACGCCATTTCGACGCCAAGTGTTTGAAAGTTTACATTCCTTGAGTCATCCGGGGGCGAATGCTACCTTAAAATTAATAGCTCAGCGCTTTGTATGGCCCAGTATGAACAAAGATTGTCGCGAGTGGTCAAAACTATGTCATGCTTGTCAACGTACGAAGATCTCTAGGCATGTTACAGCACCCTGGGGAACATTCAAACTACCGAAGTCCAGATTCCAGTTTTATCCATATAGACTTGATAGGTCCACTACCTCCTTCTGACGGATATCGTTACTGCCTTACCGCCATCGAAAGATTCACACGTTGGCCCGAGGCAATACCATTGCAAGACGTAACGGCCGAAACTGTCGCCAAAGCCTTTGTATCCAACTGGATAGCACGCTACGGTTGTCCATCTGAAATTGTTACCGATCGCGGAAAGCAGTTCGAATCCGCGCTGATGAAAAAACTATCCGAACTAGCTGGATTTCAACGCAATCGGACAACTGCTTATCATCCCACAAGCAATGGCATGGTCGAACGAATGCACAGACAGCTGAAAACAGCCATAATTTGCCACGGAGGACAAAACTGGACTGAAACCTTGCCTTTAGTACTACTGGGAATTAGAAGCGCTTTCAAAGAGGACTTACAAGCTTCACCGGCCGAACTCCTCTATGGCGAGACTCTCAGATTACCTGGAGAATTTTTCCACCCAAGTACTACCTCTCATACTAGTGACATCACAGAATTTACCACACGCCTTCGTAACAATTTGAAAAATATTCGACCACAACCAGCATCCAGACACAGCAAACCTAACGTTTTTATATTTAAAGACTTAACTTCCACCACTCATGTTTACGTCAGAGATGATACCATCAGAGGTTCTCTTCAACCAGCATATTCAGGACCATATAAGGTGGTACAGCGAACCAGAAAATACTATAAGCTTTTGATAAAGGGAAAGGAACAAACAGTATCAATAGACAGATTAAAACCAGCATATATATCAAACCCAGATACTACCAAAGATACGCACCAAGATTCCTGTTCGCGGAAAAATGAAGAGACAGAACCTACAACTACGCGCTCTGGGAGGATAGTTAGATTTCCAAATTACTATCGCCCATCCTAAGATGGTCTCTCGAGGGGGAGTATTGTGGCGCGCCGTCGAATGCTAACGGTATCGGGCTGCGCATGCGCACCCCGAGACTCGCCGCCCGCATACCGCGCCGTCCGGCACACCGTATCCAACTAGCCACGGAGAAACACGTATCGCTCGCTCGGACCACCGACGCACTTATTTATTAAGATCGTGCCTACAGGCCCGTCCGACATCAGCCCAATGGGGATGGAGGGAGAAAGTCCCCCCCACCTCTTCGTCCGCCTCTAAAGAGGCATTACCTTCCGAAGGGAAGAGGGGTAATTACTGCGACCGCAGTAGCCACCTCTCTCCCCCCCACACCTGAAATCCTCCCGTGGCCGCCGCTCTCCCCTACTCTCATCTTCCCCAAGGAAGGAGAAGGCACATACCTGAGTTTTCTTGGCATTGAACTTAACCAAGTTACTTGCTCCCCGAGTGGATATGCGGGTCAAGACTTGGTTAAGTTCAATGACAAGTTCCTTCCGTCTCTTTTTTGTCTCCCCGCTCACAGTCGGGTTTACTTACGTACCACCCATGATCCGTGCTATCCATCTGTATAGCAATAAATGTGCCCCAGAGATGTCAAATTATTTTTGTTATATGAATAGATATGAATGTATATACGATACCAACTAGTATTTTTAATAGCAAAAAAATCATTTTTTTTAATTTTTGTCTGTCTGTCTGTTTGCAATGGGTGATCTCTGGAACGGCGGAACGGATTTTGACGGGACTTTTTTTGGTAGATAATTGAAGTTACTCCGAGTAACTTAGGGTACTTTTAGTTTTCGAAAATAATTAGGGTATCGCGTACAAAAAATAAAAGTCATAGAAGTTTGAATAAAATCCGATTCAATGTAGTTTTACGGGACACTTGCCCGCACTTAAAATTATTTTACTATATCTTAGAACTAAATTTTTTTTTTAATAATTAGGGTTCCGTTTAAAAAAATACCAATTCCGTCAATAATATATAAAACGCGGGCGCACAGCTAGTATAGTCTATATTTATAATAAAAAAAATTACACTTGAATTCGATGTAAAACTTCATAATCTTATAATGTATACATTAATGAATTTAGTTCATTTTAGTTTAGTTTAATTCAATAATGTTAAATCAAATCTACACTAATGTTAAAAAGAGGAAAGATTTGTATTTTTGTATGTAATGAATAAACTTTAAAACTACTGGACCGATTACGATGAAATTTGGTATGGAGATAGTTTGAAATCCAGGGCGGGACGTAGGGTAGGAGTTTTCATTCCGAAAATTCCACGGGAACGGAAAAACTACGCGGGTGAAACCGTGGAGAGCTGATAGTTAATTATAAATTATTTCAGGATTCCGAATTAGAAATGATCGGTGGTCGTATACCAAAGACATGGACGATGCCAGCGCCAGTACGCTATGTAAAAGTTACCACTTTGTATTCAGAAGAAGTTCTATTATTGGGTCTTTCAAACGGACAGGTAAATTAAACATTTTACCGTTGATATCATTTTATTTGAATTAAATAATTTAAATAGTAATAAATATTGAACCCATTTATTTTAAACTTTATAAAATAAATAACTAACCTGTCTCGTCTAATATTGCTAAAGATATTAAATTATACAAACTTTTTTTATCTCTATTTGTGTATCTTTGGGAGTTGTAATTATAATGTAAGGAATCCTAAATAAATACGTTTTTTATTTCACAAGAAAAAAAATCTTTATAAGTTGTGATTCCTTTGGTCGCAATTTCATCTGATGGTAAGTGATAATGTGTGATACTAAACATGTAACACACCTATAGGTATATATAAATGCTTGGTAACAAATTTTCTAACTTGGAGGTGGTAAGTAACCGCTACCATCATGATGTGGTTTCATTAGAATTATCTTTCAAAGTCATCATCTATTTCAAATATTATATTCAAGTTGCAATATATATTTATCAGGTGGTTTTTTTTTTTCGGCCTCGACGCAAGTTTTGGTTGGAAATATATTTAATAAAAATCACTAAACATTTGAGCTCTTAATATTAGCTTTAAGTATTTTCCCAGAGCATGAGAGTATTTCCCACTTAAATTATATCTAAACATTGATATTTTTTTTGTAACTCGGCGCCATTTTGCGCTTGTTCAAATTAAGGGCTTATTCAGGATTGAGCGCTCTACAATAATGCCTATTGTGCATTAAGAGGACATGCGGTAGGAAAGGTATTTCAGATATCTATTCCTATCGCGTTGCGCCCCGAAGGAAGAATTATAAAACACGAAAGGGACAACTGCAGCGCGGGTTGATTTTACCTATGCAAAGTAGAATAAAACATCACTTCGTAGTACCCTGTTTCCTCGTCTAAACCTGAACCGATTTTTAATTTTCTATCAGTCTTAATATATAATAAGAAAGGTTTAAGTTAAAGTTTAAGTAAAATAAAAGAGAGTAATGTGAAATATAGAAACAAGAGGCAAAAGAACAAGTCCAACAAAAGAAAATAAAGGAGAGAATGGGGGAAAGATTTTATTTATTTATTACCGAGTTGTTACCAAAGTCCCTGATTATGTCAGGGGGGAATTAAAATAAAATAAATATATATATATATATAAAGGCTTTGGCTATGCCTCTACATTTTGCTTTTTAAAATTTTATCCATCAAATATGTTTGAGGAACGTCTGAGAATGACGATAAAAATCGACCTTGCTTTTCATTTTCAAAAGGTCATAGTTTCTACGATAACTAATATTTGGGGATAATCAAAATCATGGCGGTGGGGGATATATATAATTTTGGTATAAAATATATTTACCATAATGGTAACCAGGGAGGACACAGGGGACTACGTTTGTATAGAATAAATGCCGCTAACATATCCTCTTAACTACAGTTAAGAGGGTAACTCATACCGGTGAGACAGTACAAGTCACTAAAATGAAATCTCCTTGTTTGTTTTTCTTTTCAAAAGTTATTGTTTTTTTTTATTGTTATTTTATTGATGGATTAACTAACTTACAGGAAAAATGGTCATGAGACATTTATAGGAAATTACCAACCAATTTCACCAATAACAATTAAACAGGTTACCATATCTCGAAGATCGATATTTTCTCCAGAGAATCGAATTCGCGAGTTCTATTCTTAAATTTGGTGATTTTGTTAAGGCTAAAAATTGTATTGGAGAAAAATATATTATTAAGACGTGTATTTGTTTTTTTTTTGTAGATTTGGCAAGTCGTACCATTAGATAGTTGTGCAAAATTATTGCTCCAGACACCGGCTTGTGTAAGATGCTTGGATGTAAACGCATCCCGGCGTTGCTTGGCTGTTGTCGATGAGATTTCCCTTTGTAGAGTTTATAATCTATCAACAGGGGAATTATTGTACACGGTACTGATTTCAATTAATTAATTGATTAATATTGTGTTTTTAAAGTGAAAACTTTTGAGCGATTTTCGTTAGGGGAAAGCTTATAGATTCGCGTCACCTATGACGTCAGCCTTCGGCGACATGCTATGAAACATAAGCTCACGCCTGTTATCCCCGAAGGGTTAGGCAGAGGTGAAATAGCGAACTACACCACCCGCATTTCCGCCGAGCTTAGTTCCGTACCATATGTGAGAGGGGGCGAGCCTATCGCCATATCGGGCACAAATTCCAAACTCCGGGATGATACTGAGTAGAAAAACCCAATACCACTTGACCCGACCCGGGGATCGAACCCGAGACCTCGGAACGGGCAGACGCACCGTAGTACAACTGCGCCACCGAGGCATGCTATAGTCTATACTAATAAATAAAATTGGGGTGTCTGTTTGTAATGTCAAAATGTTTTTCTTTTACTAAATAGGTATGAATATGTTTACGATACCTATACCAAAAATATAGTTTTTTAAATTTTTGTCTGTCTGTCTGTTTGTTTTGGATAATCTCCGACTGGACGGATTTTGACGGGACTTTTTTTGGTAGATAGATGAAGTTACTCCAGGTAACTTAGGGTACTTTTAATTTTCGAAAATAATCAGGGTTCCGCGTAAACAAATTAAAACTCATAAAAAATAGAATAAAATCCGATTTAACGCGCAAGTGCTTGAATTTATGAGAAATATTTTTGCTTTATCTTAGTACTAAACAAAAATTAGGGTTCCGTATAAAAAAATGCAATGAGGAATACATGAAACGTGGGCGCAGCCGCGGGCACACAGCTAGTCTGTCAAATATAAAATGGCTTTTGTGTTGCCACGTCTAAATTATTTTCCCATAAATAGCCGAATAAAATGTTCGAATCGATTAGTGGCATATTACTCCGTTGCTTGTCAAAATAAGGTCATAAGTAATCGGACTGAGAACGTTAGCCTCTATATTAATAAATTTCCTTTTAAGAAACAGGTTTTTCAAAATTTTCACTTCTATCGGCAGTTCCCAGGGCTGCCTAGTTTTTTTTTTTATATTGACTGATTACTGCTCAATGTTTTTATGTAATGATTGTATATGTTATTGCATAGTTAAATCTTTACTTTTTTAAACTGTATAGGCTCAATGCTTTGACCACAATCTTACCTGATGTTAAGTGGGGATGTGGTCCTGGACGCTACACACACTAAGCCTAGAGGTACTGGTTCTCAATTGATGCTGCCGAAACACATCTATTGGTGTTTTGCAATAGGTTTTCATACTTGAGGGTGGTAGCTACTCATAAGTCAAGAAACGACAAGAAAATAAAAGCGTGTTAAAAAAGCCGACAGTCAAGATGAACTGAGCAAATAGAGCTTCATCTAAATGAAAAATTACATTAAAATTTATACAGCCGTTCTCGAGATACTTTTTTAAAAGATTATCTATGCACTATTAACAATTATTTAAAAAAAAACCCTATTTAGGGTTAAAAACCAAAGGAAATACATACATAGAAAAAGTTATATTAATAATTTATTATTTTCAATGTAACAATGGCTTTCACATATATGAGATAAATCCTTGTATCTAAATATTCTAGGTTGTTTCATATTTATTTATAGGTAGATAATTCAATTATTGTTTTTGTTATCAAATTATGTATTAATTCTAGTATTAGTGATAGAAATTCAGAAAACATATTTTTCATGTTGGGCCTAAAATTTGTTTTAAATGGTCATAAAATTCAAAATTCAATTCGAGGCCTGATAAGGCCGCTTGTGAACGTCAAAATATTACCACCGGTTCGGACTAACAATCTAGTTATCGAGAGGAACCGGCAAGAAACTCGATCTGGTTTTTTTTTCAGCGTTTTTTTTTTTTTGCAACTTTACGACTAACAGTTGTGTACGTAGATGCACAGATGGTAACAAAGATACCTTACTACTTACTAATAAAATCGAGTTTATTGTTTCCGTGGTACGGTGAAAATTAATTTAGATAAAACGATATAATTTCTAGGAAGAGGATGTATCGTCCGTATCGTGGAATTCATGGTGCGATGAGTTACTATGCCTGTCCGGGAGAGGGGTTCTGTCGATAAAAGCCGGACACTTCCCACCGGCGACACAGCCGTTAACCGGATCCGTTGTCGGCTTCCAAGTATGTATCGTAATAATATTAATTCGTTTTATTCCTCCCTCATAATCTAGGTTGAGATTGTGCTAATATTTTTTATTTGTTCATATTTTTAAACCCACAGGTGGGTGCAACTACTACAAAATAGAAATTGCTTTTTTTGTGTGTTATATTTTGTTTGATTGAAATAGCTTTTGACAGAATCTGTAGTACCTTGACATCATAACATACCTACATCGGCCGCAACTCGGCAACTATAGCAGCGGCACGCTATGATGGCCGTTTTGGCACATATATGACACCATAGCGACTTGAAATGTCAATTTATTTCCGATGTTTTTGTACTTTTACAATTTTACTTAATATATTTTAATGAATTGAATCCATCCATCCACCTTTTTTTTGTCTAGGGGAAATGCATTTACGCACTACCCTTACCTATTGCATTAGTGAGACCGGAGTCCCCCAATGCAATAGGTAAGGGGGCACGGAGGGACGAACTCCGTGCCAGTGTGGGACTCACCAGGGCGTGAAGCGCCCGGAAATACCCACTAAAACCCCCCGGGGCCGTCCGCATCCATCCATCCACCTAACCGAAAAATGTCCACTGCTGGAGGGGAGGGGGTGAATTGATATAATCGCCACGCATGTCAGGCATGTTGATGCTTGCGGTTCTCAGAGTTCTCCTGTCCATTCCCTGGTTTATCCCTTAGTCGCCTTCTACGACACCCAGGGGAACGATATGGGGTAGTACTATTCTACAAGAAACAAATACGTATAGAACGTGGCAGAAAGAAGGTGCTAGAAAATGCCACATTGAAAAAGGAAAGAATATTCGTCCATACTGCTATATTCAATGTTGTCACGTCAATATTGGCAAAAAGAACGACAATTTGCTCCTTCAAACGTAGGTATTAATTTATACGATATTTTATGGGCAGACAAACGTCAAAACGACCATCGTAGTGTGCCGCTATTATAAGCTCAAGTGAAACTTTAATCTCTAATACAACTTTGTACATATTTTCGATTAATAATTGTGGTGATATTTACTTCGTGGAAGTTACACTCCGCATCTCGTGTAGAATCTTTTTGCCGCTACCTCAGTTATTACATTTAAAAAAAAACAGGCAGCCATGGGGACAGAAGTGAAAACTTAGAAAAATACTACTTGTTTTTTTTTTTTGTTGATGTTTAAATTATATTTTAGATGTGACAACACAATTGCTCAGGAATCTGCCATCATACTTAACATTCTTTTGAAGAAAAGAAAAAAAAAACGAATACAACTTGCCACGTCGTTGACAGCTAATGTCACATTCCCTTAGTAATGCGAATCTATAAGATTTTCACCTACTGAGAAGGACTCAACGCGTCTAAAGAAGTTTTCTCTTTAAAAAAAAACTTAATATCTGTTTTACAGGGTGGTAGAGTGTTTTGCCTTCAATTGAATGCCATGCAGACTATCAATGTGCCGCTATCCCATGCTGTACATCAATATATCCAACATAAATTATTCAAGTATGTAATATCTATATTATACCAGGTGTCCCAGTGATCTTCATACAGCCTTAGAGTCAATAAATATTATGTTATTAGATGAATTACATTCAGATTATCTTCTTCTTTAGTCCGAGCAACAAACAAAATATCATCGGAATTAGTTAATCCGTTTTCGATATGTTATCAAATACAATTATACAAACTGTATGACAAAATGAATATTCTTCATAATTTTTGTTCCGGGAATATTTCCGTTGTTGCAGTTAAGCATGAATAAAATTAAAATCCGATCAAAAATATGGCATCTATATACATTTTAATTTCCATGCCTATAGTCTGCGCCACAACTCAAGTCTGATAGACGCGGCGCTGCAATCGCATAACAAATATTGCCAGTATTTTACGTATAATACCCCATTCATTGAATGAATGGACTTATGCATTATTTATTATAAAAATATTGTACCTTTAAACACTTAAAATTGTATATAATCAAATAATAGTACGAATGTATTTTTATATATAATTATTACATATTTAAAGTTATAATATATATACTTTATCCTGTACTATCAAGGGTCCAAGAAATAAAACAATTATTGTAACGTACACATTCATAAATGTACTAACTGCTGTTCTAATAATAATTATGGTAATAATAAATTAATTTAGTAATTACCGACATATCACAATAACTTTCACTTGTATTTTGAATGTCACTGTTGCAGCCGACCTTTTCCAGCGGTAACAATTTTTCTGGATGTCCTTGCCGCTATTTTACCTCATTTGGTAATTCGTTGTCACGTAAATACTTACAATAATAAAATAATGTTTAAAGAGAACAATAACAAAATAATAATAATTGGTAATAAATACAGACATCATGTGTTTAACTGGTTGAAACATTTATATGTTTATAATGATTGAAACGAAAAAATTAAAGAATCTGTGAATGAAAATCACTGAACAACCATTAGCCATTTTACCTAGTAATAGGCAAGGAATAAATTTCTGGTATCCCTAAAATTTACATGTCATAGCAGTGGCTCTCGTTTGATCGTTATTTATTTAAGGGAACAAAACGTCTTTATTTATCTTTTCCAATTCACAAAAATCCTTTACTTTAAGGAAAATTTCACGGGCTGCACTTTGTATAACTATGCGAGACATTATCACCGTATTTCGAATAAAAATATATAAACAAATGACACCACAAACAAACGTCTGTTATACTACAAGATGGCGGAGCTGTCATGTTTAGTTTAAATTTTTGCCGTAGGACTTGAGTAGTGGCGCGTACTCTAGACATAGTGAGAGACAGCGCACTTTAGTGCGGTATGACGTCACACTAATGTGTTGCGTACACAACACTATACTAACATACGTTTTGTGGGAAAGGGATAGAGCATAATTTATATGTACATATAAATATAAAACAAAGTACGTTAGTTAAGACAATTTATACTGATATGAGTTGTTAGATTGATCTTTATCCGGAACAGCAGAATAACTACGGAAAATAGCGGATTTTTTGTTACAAAGAAAACTAGTCATATACTCTTTGTATAAGAGTATATGTTGATTCTGAGGTGGTACGAAAATTCGTCGGGTCACCTGGTTGTCAATAAATTAAACACATAGAGCAGGGGTTCCCAAACTATGCGCCGCGGCGCCTTGATGTGCCGTAGAGAGCAAACAAGGGCGCAGTGAGATACTCCTGTTTACCATTCTCCGGAACTAAACTTAGACACAGAGACGAGAGGAGGTCGGCTTCTTTGTTTTCATTGTTCATTCATGTTTCATTGTTAAAGATAACGACACACATCTAACATACAACATTACACAGCACTATCAGCACTATAACAATTTACGTGAGAAACCAAACGTGGCACTCTAAAAAGATCGAGCGTTTTTGGGAATGCAAACAACATAGTACAAAGAAACAGTTATTAGCCCATCCCTGCTCATTATTGTTTCCACGTTTATTTTATTACCCGTTTTCATAGTACATAGCTTATTGTCTTTATTATTTTATTGCCCAGATGTTATTGTTAATTTCTAGATGTTACTTTTATTTTATGATTCAAATACTGCTTGTATTATTAATGTATGTATATTTTTCTCTGTAATCTTTGTACATGTTTTATTTTGCCTCATTAAAATAAACAAGTCGGTAGTTCAAATGACAGCGGTCAAGAATTTACAAGTGGCGGAGACGCAAAAAAGCGGAATTATCGCAAATACGATCATAGCTATTTGGACTATACTTCAATAGAAGTAAACAATAAAGAAAAACCGCTCTGTGTGCTCTGTTTTAAGATTCTATCGTCCGAAAGTATGCTCCCAAGTAAGCTAAAGCGACATCTCAAAACCATCCACCCTACTATGGTTGAAAAATCGCTTGGTTTTTTTAATAGGAAAACAAAAAACGTGTTCTCTCAACAAGCCTAAGTACCTGGCAACGAACTGTTAGGATCATTTATGTAGGTTGCATACAGGGTGGCGAAATTATCGCGGATTAACATTATCGCGGAAGAGCCTTATTCTACCGGCTGCTCTCGATATGGTGAATATTATGGTGGAAGAATGGGCGCGAAAACTACCTATATACAATAACACTAAAGAATCCGTGACATAGCTGAGGATCTCGATCACCAATTATTAGAAAAACTGAAAGGCAATGAATTTGGTTTGCAACTTGATCAGGCTACTGACGGTAATAAAGATGTAAATATTATTTGTTACGTACGCTCTCTGGATGAAAATATTATCTTTGAAGACCTTTTATTCGGTGAAAGCATTACCGAAGCTCAAGACTTGTTTGTAATTCTTGATAGAAATATAATAGAATATGATTTATATTGCGAAAAGCGTATCGGTATATGTACGGATGGTGTTTGATCAATGTCGGGTAGATATTAAGCGCTTATTCGTAAAAAGCACCGCATGCTATGTGGACCCATTGCATTATCCATAATTGCTGCCCGCACTTCCGTCGAAGTCATTAAGCTCTAAATTAAACCAGGTATTATTAGAAAATGTTATTGACGTAGTAAATTACATAAAAACTGGGCCGCTAAAAGCCAGACTTTTCTCTTTTCACTGCTCCTTTCGCACCTTTTGAAGCTTTCTGAACGGTTATCGAAATACTTTGCCGAAGACAACGTCGAAAAATTTGCGTGGATCCAAAATCCTTTCCATGCACAAGCTCCACCAGAATTTACTTCGCAAGAAAAAAGACAGTCTCATTGAACACTCTTGCGATAACAGCCGTAGAACAAGATTCACGTATTCCGATTTGGTGGAGTTTCGGATATCGGTATAAAATGAATATCCAACTTTAAGTTGAAAAGCTCTAAGAATTCTCATTCCCTTTGCAACATCTTATTTATGTGAAGCCGGATGTTTGTCACGATAACCGTTACATTGACTAAGTTGCCGTTGTATTATAATTCATATTTTTCTTAAAAAAATAAATGTTTTCTTGTATATAAATATAAAACTCAGCTTCATATTGTGGATGTTTTTAATTAAATTATAGTGCCTAACTACTTCGTGTCATTGTACCCTATTTCAACAAGCTAGCGTGCCGAAACAAAATACTAAAAACCTGTAAGTGTGCCGTGAATTGAAAAAGTTTGGGAACCTCTGATATGTCATAGGGTGTTGTGTGTGTTCATACATTTATTTCATTTATACAAATCGTTTTCTGTTAGTGAAACGATGAGTCCATTTATAATATCAGCGATGATGTTATTGAAATAATTATAACGGAATGAAATTATTATACAGTGAGGCATATGCGGTCGCGTGTTTGGGAGTGACAGCGCTCGATTGGGAGCGGCTTGGTGTCGCGGCACTAGAGGAGCTATCATTCGAAATAGCCAGAAAGGCGTTTCAACGCAGCGAGAACATCATCTTTCTCACTCTAATTGATCATTTGCAGGTACAGTTTATATTTACGACGTTTCATTTTATTGCAATGTAATTTGAATTTGTTATTTGTATTGAGTGATCTTTTCAATTTAAATAAACTCACCTATTTCTAAACAATCTCAGTTGATAATCATCAAACACTAAATCATGCGGCCTCAACGTGTGGAGAATTTGAGCCATTTCTGATTTGCCTTTCACTTTGTGAGCAAACATAGCTCTTAATTTCCTCATCCCCCAGCTCCTCCCATAGCATTGTAAACATTGGCATAATTTCTACGATGCCCCCTGAAAAGTAAATAAATAAACATTGCTTATAGAATTCATAATTCAGTCCCTCTTGTCATCGAAAATGTTCGTTTGCAATAGTGTTTCGGTGTTATTTATTATTATTTTGCTATTGTATGCTTGGAGTTTTGCTGCGTGATCGAATCAAGAGTGAGGAGATCCGCAGAAGAACTAGAGTAACCGACATTGCTCCAAGAATTACTAAACTAAAGTGGCAGTGGATGCTCGATGAGGCCAACGGGCTCTCAAATGCCTGACGCACACCGGAAGACGTACCATGTGTAGGGGAACCGACGACCTGATGAAGGTCGCGGGACTCCGCTGGATTAAGGAGGAGATTTTTGAGGGAGATCTATGTCCAACAGTCGATGTCTTTCGGTTGGATGGATGGATTAGTTTATTTGTTTAAACCTAGGCTGCTCAATCATATGCCTGCGGGGTATATTGTGGCCCGCTTATGGACTTTCTGTCGTGCGTAAGTATACAATATTACCATGAAGTTAATACAATAGTATAATAAGGCATAATGGCCTATTGTAGTTAACAACAGGTAACAGTTAGTGGCACAGCAAAAATTACTGAATCGTCCGTTTGGCCCGATTGGTAGAAAAGTTGAGCAGCCTTGGTTTTTTTGAACTATGCTATCGTGTATTGTGATTGATTTGGTCTAGGAGCGTTTTGAAGCCGGTGAGAAACGTGATGTTATATACGGCGATGTGGTCGCTTACCGCGGACGCTATGGCGACGCAGCGAAATCCTACGAGACGGCCGGCAGGGACGACCGGGCGCTCAGCTTATACGTCGATTTGAGAATGTTCAACAAAGCACAGGTTTATAAACGATCTTACTATCTAATTACGTTTCTTCTTGGTTAATGTCGATCTGCGACATACGTTCACAATTCTGCCAGCGCCTTGTGGTAAGTTACGTATTTAATCTTGGAGTTTCGTGGCATCTCAGATTAAACGTTTTGGCTTCACTATTTAACCTATACAGTCCACAATTACCAAACGGGGAGTTTTTTGGCGGGATCTCAGTCTGACATGTAGCAATTGTTTTCTTTAATTCATTAAACTTGTGTACTTGACTCTATGTCATGTAATCTTGGTGGCGTTTGTGTGAAATAGTTTAGTTATTGTGTTCAAGTTAAGTTTATTATAGAAGACAACGCGTAGCATACATTCTGAGGTGCCGACAAAGCTCCATGGAAAGTTCGAGCAGGATAGGCCACCGTTCTGTTGGAGCTTGGTAACGCTGATACAAGATTGAAAATCTTACCTACATGACATTGGCACAAATTGTGTGTACACACAGATTGCCATTAACTAAGAAGAAGAAGAATTACCAAACTGTATCATATAAAATGCCACCTAAATTACATAATACGCAAGTTTATGGATTGAAGACAAACTCCTGCATCTAATAAACTGAGATCCCGTCAAAAATCTACCTTATTACGTTAACCATTTCCTAATATCTGTGTCAGTGGTTTCCAAACTTTTATTGACGAGGGACTACCTTGATTTCTTCGTTGATAATAGGGACCGGGATTAACAAGAAAAACAAACTGAATCAATATGCCGTAGCATGTTGATGGCTGACGTCATAGAATTGGTAAAGCGACTCTATAAGTTTTTCCTCTACAGAGAATCGCTCAACGCCGCTAAATGAGTATTCATTTTAAAACCATTTAAGGGGATGTTTTAGTGGATATTCGTCAGTAATAATAAGCCAAGCTTAAATCACCCGCTCCCCATTGATGGTTATGTAATATTTGAATGGTCCGTATTCCCTTAATGATTTTTTTGACTATAGGTACCGCGGCAATATATTTAAGATTGGATACGGATCCGTCGATTGATAGTAATTGTTGACCTCTGACGTAGAATGTTGTATGTGTATTGTTGTTAGGAGTATGTGGGGGAGGGTGAGGGTTTGGCGGCGCTGGCCCGTCGCCGCGCGGACTGGGCGAGGCATGTGAACGAACCTCGCGCGGCCGCCGAGATGTACCTAGCCGCCGGCGACGTCAAGCGAGCGGCACAACTCATGGCCGAAACCGGCAGGCGAGACATGTATGTGCACACAGTCGTATGAAAACAGTACAAATACAGAAAATAACCAGTTCACCGTTCTAATGGTGCTATGCGCCATTTATTATCTTGGGGGTGGCTCTTGAGGCCGCTACCAGCGCCATACAGTGACACTGAACATGTATTAAGCATTACACGCACAACACTGCACACACACTACTGCAAATAAGGGGACGTACATTCATTACGTTAGGCATTTTTTGACTCCCCCTCCCCCAACCTTGATGAGATTTCGTAAGATTTTCCTCAACTCCCTCCCCCGCCCTTAATCTCACGGGAGATTCTTTAAAATTTATTTTTCGCTGGTCGATAGCGCTTAAACAATCGAGCGCTACTTTGCTGCTCTGCGGGTTCGGACGAATACGACAAAGACTATTGTGTCAGATTTGGCCATCTTTTATTCTAGAAATAATTTTTTCACGCAATTTTCACCGGTTTCTGCTAGAAAAAAAATTACGTGATATTTGCTAAGACCCAAAGTGAGATTCGGAAAGATATTTAACACCTCACGTAATTAATGGATTTCCTCTAACACCCGCGTACATAGCTCCAGTAAGAATCCTTTTTTTTATTATTAAATTAAAAAAAAAGGCTTTACTAGATTCAAAATTTCGGGAACTTTTTTACACGCAGGTAACTTCCAAACCGAGGTCCGTACCATTTTGGTAACCCTTGTGCTGGTTACCTTTTGCGGCTGAGTGCCTTCAGCACTCGCTCCCAAAGTCACGGTGAAGTTGGTATACACACTAAGCCTAGAGATACTGGTTCTCAAGTGATGTTGCCGGAACACACCTAGTGATATTTGGCGATAGGTTTTCTAACTTGAGGCTGGTAGCTACCCAGGCGGGCATTATTGGAAAATCCCCCCACCACCATGCTATGGCTAGCTCATGATGTTTTCCTGCACCGAAAGCTCAGGCCGATTTTAGAGTTGAATACGTGGGTTCGAAACCGGGTCCGTTGACGCGGAATCAGGCCGCATTATTCACAGCGGCATCATCGCTTCATAGGGGTCTATAAGACCCCGCTCTATGTTGTCTGTGTGTTACATTCCTTCTTTTTTCCTATTATAAAAAAATGGTACGTCATCACACACCCCCACCGCTGTATCTCGCAATAACAAAACAAAAGTGCACATTAATTAATTATCTGATTTCAAGACAAAAACATTTTTTTTATTGTTGAAGACGTACAACGTTACTTTCAGTTTTTTTCTCTTCAATCAAATTACTTTTTTACATATTTCCATAAAATGAAATATCGGACATAGAAAACCTCCACACAGTTATTAAGTTATTGACAACTTAACTTAAACAACACTCTTTATCAATAATTTATTTCTATACCTTTGCGATTTACAGAAATAATATCATTCACATCAAAAGAAAGACCTAAAATGCCTTAATTATCTTAATAAGTTTAATTATTTATAATAAATTCAAGCGGTAGTTATGATGTGGTTTATATATAAAAAAATCATTAGTGACTTACTGAATTTACATTTCGCATGCTATATTTAAATATCAACCTTTCTACCTATAGTCCGTTGGCAGTTATTTTACCTCTAGCCGTTAAGTTGTCTTTCTGAAGATCGTGTTACCATGTGCCATATGTATTATTCGCCAAGATTTAATTAAATATACAGTCGGATGCTTGAGTTATCACAGCATAAAGCTACTGGCCACTTTAGTATGTTGGTGGGTCAGATGAACAAGATAACTTAGATCAGTTGTAAGTTTACGGGTATGTTATTTCTAGTCACATATCAATCAAAATCCCCTTTTTTGGATACGTATTTTGTTTGAAGTACGTAATACCGAGACATAGAATCTGCAACTTCTCCTTCTTTGCTGGACAAATAATATTAATATTTATTTATTTATTACAATAAACCAAGATGACTTTTTCCATATTTATTACTATAAATTTAGAAAATTTAATACACGGACAGCACTATTTTACATAGTGGTCATGGCTGCAAATCTTTATTTGATCTTTCTCTTTCAGAGAATGTAATTATAACTAGAAAAATATTTGTAGTACTACTTTCGAGTTAGTTTTGGCATGTTTTATGATTGAAATGTACTACAAAAAGCAAACATCCAAAACATTTTGACTAAGTGACAGCTAGTAATGCCAACATACCAAAATTAGACTTCAAAGGTAAACTAACTGTGAACGGACTATACTTATCTATCTATAAAAAATGTATGCTGTAAATTAAAATGTCTTATTCTACTTTTGATATGAATGTATTTTTTGTAACGATTTATTTACTATTCTTACAACTAGATGTCGCTTTACGGTTCTAAAAATTTTATATGTATTACAACTAGATGGCAGTAAAGTCGTTCTCAACGCTCGCGTATACGTAGTACAGTAATACCCCGCTTTACACGAGGGATACTTTCCGAAAAAAATCGCGTTAACTGAAAATCGCGTATATCGAGGTTTATGATTAAACATAGTCAAAATTTAATACAAAAAAATACAAATCATTTTAATCAATCACTTTAATTCTAAGAACACTTTATGCAATAAATACTCTTTATTTTTTACGGAAAAATACATCTATTGTCTTTACATTATGCTTATACGCACTCTTTCGCGTAATGCGAGGCATTTGAGCGCGAAATTTGACATTCGCGTTATAGTGAAACCGCGCGTAACGGGGTCGCGCTAAGCGGGGTATTACTGTATTTTAATATATGTGATCGATAAATCTTCAGGTTGATCGAGTTAGCTCGTAAAGTGGACAAAGGATCGAGCGAAACGCTTCGGCATGTAGCAGAAGCTCTAGTCACCGCTAACGAACTGTCCACAGCTGCTGACGTATACCAACGCCTCGGCGATTATCGGTATGTGTTTTTTAAATTAATTGAAATGATTTAAATGTTAAAAGACTATACCTTGATACTTAGTTTAATAGCAGGGTGGGTGCTTCAGCTGCGGCATTCGGCAAGATATGTTTCAAGGTCTTCTGCTCGCATGACCTTTAGTTAGCCACTAGAATGTCTGTTTATATAGCAATCGTGCTGCCAAACCTCCTATACTCCTCTGAGACGTGGTGTGTATTCAGACTCTGGATCGCTTCCACCTTAAATGCCTCCATACCATCGTGAAGATCAGATAGTCTGATACAGTGTGAAATACCGAAGTTTTGTTGGTGATGTTGGTTGCATTGGGGCTTAGTTAATACGTCAACAGCTTCACTGGTGCAGTCACGTATCTCGTACGGTAGAGGAAAGAGGGGCGAAGCGCATCTTCGTTATACTGCGGGAGGGTAAGCGGAACCATAGCGGTGCCCTCCTCCGGTACAAGAATGTCCTAAGGCGACAAATGAAGAAATGCAACATAGAGCCCTCTCGTTGGAAACGTTTGGCAGCACAACGGTCGGTATGGCTCAGGATGGTGAACAGCTACGAACGCTAGTTCGAGGTTCAGCTTGACCTTGATACCAAACACGACCAGTTAAAGACTCACCCACTTGTTGTCATAACATATTAGTATGAGAACGCCGCACTCACGTGCTCTCAGTGTGCACGGACAATCAAAAATCAAAATTTATTTATTCAATTTAGGCCCTAAGATGTCGCTTATGAACGTCTAAAACACTGCCACCGGTTCGGAAAACAACCCAGTCGAGAAGAGCGCAGGCAAGAAACTCAATCTGGTTCTTTTTTTTTTTATAAATATAATATATATCATTTTTTTTTGTCATATAAAAAACTATACAAATCATAGTCTTAATAATGTTAGCGGAAGCACAGAGATGTGGGTTAATTCCAGACATCACTATCGTTCACGTAATGATCCACCCTGTAGTAACCTGTTGAGATTAAAACTTGCTTGACATAATACTTGAACTTATTGTCAGGTAAATAGGTAATGTTACTTGGGATCTTATTCCCAATTATTTCTATATCCCAATCGCGGATACAGGCTATATAAACCATCCTCAAGCGCACCAGTGCCATTTTTCAGACTAGGATCGTGTGTAAAAGTGGTCGCCATGGTCGAAATCGATCGGAACAATCAATGGTTGAACTGTTTTTGAACTGAATACTTCATTACCGGTGTTGAAGTATTTTCGGCAGGGGAAATACTTATAGATTCGCGTTACCAATGCTATGACGTCAGCCATCCACAGTACGTCAAGTACAAGACGGCGTTAACGTGCTGGCGCTCAGAGATAAATAATAATATATATACAGTAATACCCCGCTTTACGCGAGGGTTACGTTTCGAAAAAAATCGCGTATATCGAGGTTTATGATTAAACATAGTCAAAACAAGTGTATACGCACTCTTTCACGTAATGCGAGGCATTTGAGCGCGAAATTTGACATTCGCGTTATAGTGAAACCGTGCGTAACGGGGTCGCGCTAAGCGGGGTATTACTGTACATAGGCAGCCCATCGTATGATTTAATTATGAATAAACAACATATACGAAAATCTACATAATTATTGCTAGGAGCTTTAATAGATGTAAAAAACAGAAAAACGCTATATGTTAAGTACTAGGTTATGTTAATAATTTAAAATAACAAATTATGAAATTAAAACGTAAAAATAAAAGTTTTCCCAAAGATTCGTTTTCACTTCTGCCGGCAGTCCCCATGGCTGTCTCGTTTTTTTTGTAGATGTTTTTATATTTATACGCGCCTTCTCAGCTAGAATATTTAGCATTCAATACTTTAAGTTTTGATTTAGAATTATTTTTATTATATATAGTAAGGTAGCACAGCTGGCGGTCATGGCTGGCGAGTGGTCTCGAGCATTCGCCCTGGCTAAGGAACACGCTGAGTGTAAGCCTGACGTTTACTTACCATATGCCCATCGCATGGCACAACAGGACAAATTCGTAGAGGCACAGAAAGGTACGTCGATTTTGTTTTGTAAAAATCTAAATTATCTTATATAACGAGGTAAAATTGATTTTTCCTTTGAACTACTTAACCGATTTAAATAATCCTTTGACCTTTAGAAGGCTAAATTACTACAAAACAGTTTGAAGTAAATTTTTTTCTCGTTTGTTTTTCAACTAATTATCTTTCTTTTTTAGATTTCATCAATTAAGGTCTCCGCCCACTAGACCGTATCATACTATGACCGCACTATGAACGTATTAGGCACGTAAAAAAGCACGATACGCGCTACCATGCCCCCTGCAACGTATCAACGTATGGTATCTTACGCGTTTATGACGGGGTTCATGCCCGTTTGCTACGCGTAACTATAATGCCCGTCCAGAATATCTATACTGTCTGTGTGCCCGCGTCTCATATACCTATTCTTCACTGCATTTTAACTTTTCCTATACAGAACCCTTTATTTTCAAAATTTGCTACTAACATTAAACAACATTAAGTTAAACCATGCATTAAATCGGATTTTATTCACAATTTCATGAGTTTTATTTTTTGTACGCGGAACCTTAGTTATTTTCGAAAAATGAAAGTATACTTTCCGTTTAAAAAAAATGCAGCGAAGAATATATGAAACGCGGGTGCAGCCGGAACCACACAGCTAGTTTAAAATAAACGATCGTTAAATAAACATGCTAGGTTGTTTACTATTTCCGAAATTTCCTTACAAGCCTTTTTTTTTCAGAGAATCCGTATATTTCGAGTGTTGAATATTTTATAGTAATTCGCATTTACGAATACATTATCAGTTTTACGACGTCCATATTAATAAACACGTGTGCATAAAAAAAATAAAAAATATATATAATTCTATTGTCGCGCGTCAGGTCGCGGTGAGCCACCTGCGCCTACCTGAACGGCAACGTTGCGTGTACGCGAACCGTACCGGCACATGCACAATATTATCGTCGGGAAATCGGTGCCGGCACAGTCATGGCACGCTACTATCCTGCCCGGTGAAGGAACGGTCTAGTGGGCATAGTCTCATAGTAACTCGTACGAACTATATTTTTTTGCATGTCCCGGTAAGGTTACGGTCATGGTATGATACGGTCTAGTGGACAAAGGGAAATAAATCTTGATAGCATTTCATTTTGTTTTAATATACTTTTAAATAATGGTTATGGTGAAGTTTTGATTATAGGACGATAAATATTTATTGTAAATGGGCACACTAAATGTGGTCATCAAACTGAGACCCGCGGGCCGCATGCGACCTTTTGCCGGTGTTTGTGCGGCTCGCGATATAACAAATAATTATATCACCACAAATCTATAATTCCAGGATACAACTTCTATGAAAGACACTTTATTTTAGCTTTGAAAAACTGATCATTTTCAATTAGCCGAAATGAAATTTTTAGTTGATTGAAATAAATATTTAGTGAATTACGTTTTTAAAAATGGCTTCATAGCCTGTTATTGCTATACAAAATCTATGGGGAATCTAAAAATATGTCAATTAATAGATTGTATCCACCAGAGATAAATCCAGTAATCGATTCATGAAAGTGCGGCCCGCAGTGTGACGACCACTGCATTAAATAGATGAATAAAAACATGAGTAATGGTCTAAATTACTTAAAGATTAATTACTCTTAATAATTGTAAATGCTCCTTAATAACTTTCAAACAATTGGACCGATTTAAATGAATTTTATAACTCTAAATAGCTACGTCAAATTACATAAATATTTAATTTATTTGTACGTGTGGATACTGAATAGTTAATTATATGTTATTTTATTATGAGAGAAGTATTTGAAAAAAAAGAGAGTTTTTTTCGTAAAATGATAGACCTGTTGATAATGCGGCCGGATTCCACGTCAATGTACGCGGGTTCGAGCTCACCTATCTAAATCTAAAATCAGCCTGAGCTTTCGTGAAGGAAAACATAGCATGTTCGTAGGTCAATTTCTAATAATGCCTGACTTGGTAGCTTAAGTTTGAAATCCTGTCGCCAAATACCAGTAGGTGTGTTCCGGCAGCATCGCTTGAGAACTATTTAATTTAGGTTTAGTGTGTTTACTGTCCTGGACCGCTTCGTCACTTAACATGAGATGGGATTGAGCCTATACAATATATAAAAAAATCTATTTCCAGCATACTTTATGGCTGGTGAAACAAATACAGCGATGCGGGTATTCACGATTCTAGTGGGGAACGCTGTAACGGAAGAACGCTTTAGCGATGCCGGTTACTTGTACTATTTACTTGCTGTACAGAGTCTCGATACTGCAGGCAACACGCGTGACAAGTCAGTTTCATTTTTTTTAATTTTATTTTTAGATTTAAATTTGTTAAAAAAATATGGCTTTTAAATCGACACTTTATAACGCATATTTGTAATGAGACCGTAAAGTTAGAGGAATTGAAACGTCACGAACGGAAGTTGAAACGCTCCGAACTTTCTAGCATTTGACTGAGCATGGTATTCTTGTCGCAATCACTGTGACTCTTCCAATAAATTATACAATCATTCATAAAAATATCGCTACTAATCTTAGAGGTTTCTATTGGTGTGACACACTCAATCATTTTATTACTACCCTTATTCATTGTTTCGTCAAAAAAACAATCTATAACTAATAAGGCTGTCCAGTTAGAATTAAAATTTGAACGAAAATAAGGAAGCAATAAGCGTTTCAATTTTATCCTGGAAAGAGGGAAAGAGAGCGTAGTATAAGTACATATGACGTCAGAGTTTAACTGTTTATTAGCACTATAACATTTTCATTTTCACTGAAAACTTTAAGCGTTTTTTTGTCTGACAATTTTTGTTAGATCACGTAAGCGTTAACATAATTTTGAACAAATAAATGTATATTCCTTTTATAATTACTATACACACTCCCCTCCGTCCTCTATGTTAACAAAAATAAGCAAAGAGTACCCACATTGATGCTTACGTAAGATTTGAACGGGCCTTAAGCCTAGGGCACCAGAAAATGATGCGAAGCGATGATGGCGCGTTGGGCAGTGCGGCCGGATTCCGCGTCAATCGATCCGGGTTGGACCCCACCTATCCAAGTGTAAAAAATCCGCCTGAGCTTTCACTGAAGGAAAACATCTTGAGGAAACCATAGCATGGTGGTAAGACATTTTCTAATGATGCCCGCCTGAGTAGCTACCACCCTCAAGTTTGAAAACCTGTCACGAAATACCAACACCAGTAAGTGTGTTCCGGCAGCATCACTTGAGAACCCAGTACCTAGGTTTAGTGCGTTTACCATCTTGGACCACATAGTCAGTTAACATCAGGTGAGATTGTGGCCAAACCACGGAGCCTATATCGTGTAATTTTTTTTTTTATTAAAAATCTCTTTACAAACGATATTCGTTTTCGAGATGAGCGTTTTAAATTCAAAAACACTCGACGCACATCTACTTACATACACTTTTAGCCTGAAGAAAGTGTATTAAATTTACCATTTGCAGTAAAATGGCTCTGGAACAGTATGCGGTGAACGAACGGCTTTCCCGTTTGTATAACGCTTACGATTGCGTACACCGCAGTATACACGAGCCATTCTCTTTGAATCAACCCGATACATTACTGAACGCGGCGAGATACGCACTCGCATTATTAGACGGTGAACCGCCGCCTGGTATATCCTTATTGTATCCTTTTTTACTTCGTTCACCTATCACTTAAAACACAAAAAAAATTAGCCAGCCATGACGACTTCTGTCAGAAGTGATAACTTGAAACTTTGGACAAAACCGTTTTTTTTGAATGTTTGTAATTACATTGGTGTATTAAGAACGTGTGTATTAATATATGTTTTAACACGCTCCAATCAATTCAAATCAATCCAAAGCAGTGAATATTTCTTTAGCGGCGTTAAGCGATTCTCGGTAGGGGAAAACTCGCGTCACCAATGCTATGACGTCAGCCGTCAACATGCTGCAGTTTGACAAGTGTAAGACGGCGCGTTTAAGTGCTGACGCTCAGAGATAAAAAATAAAGTTCATACTTACGCAACATGTCGTATATTTTGATTATGAATAAACTATAGAAAAACATACGTATTATTTCTCCGAGCGATAGTAGATATACAAACCAGATAAATGTTAAAATCCTTACTAATATTGTAAATGTGAAAGTAACTTTGTCTGTCTGTCGCGCTGTCACGCCAAAACTGCTAAACCGATTTAAATGAAATTTGGTACACAGATAGTCTAGAGCCTAAAATAGGCTACTTTTTAATGCGAAAAAAGGGCTGAAAGGGAGGGTTGAAAAGTTGTATGGAAGCATTGTCATTTTTAGAACTTGAAACTTTTATTTTATTTAGCTTATTTTTTAGGCTGTTGAATCGATATAAATAAATATGACATTCAGTCAAACAATGCAAATAGCCTATTAAAGTATTTATACATATGTGTCTTATTTGTAATTAGCCTAGATTATAAAAAATGCTACCCAAAGACACTAATTCACGCGGACGAAGTCGCGGCCACAGCTAGTATATTAATAATTATCAATTAACAAATTAGAAATTTGAAACATTAAAAAACAGAGATTTTGTTTTCACTTTTGTAACTTTTAAATTTACTATAATACTGTTAATAAGTTACATTACAACTGCGTGTAATTATACTGTGGAATTAATCAATTAATATTGCAAGTAAATAATAAAAAAAAACTTGTATTTCTCTGAGAGTCTGATTTCTGATTTATCTTTTTTTTTTAAACCGACTTAATATTTTGCAGTCTTTTATTACATTTATTAATAGACAGTTAGTTCTCCTTAATTATCATCAGTTGTCTGTATTTATGTTTAGCAAAACAATCGAAGACTTTACACGCGAATGTATTGGCTAATCAGATGCTAGACAAAATCTTAGGACTTCATGTACCACAGAAATTTCAGGTAGACTATTATTTTAATAATTATTAAATTAATTATGAATTCGCATAATTAGTTATTTAAGTTAGAAGTTTACTACAAAAGTTCACATGATACTTCCCTCAATAAGTAATATTATAGATAATATACATATATATATATATATATATACATATATATATACATATATATATATATATATATATATATATATATATATATATATATATGCGTGCGGGTGCCAGCTAAGAATAGTACCACCCCCATATCGTTCCAGTGGCGTGTCGTAAAACGCAACTGAGGGATGAACCAGAGGATGTTCAGCAGGATCCTCTGAGTACCACACATTATCAGTTTGCTATACCGCGTGCCAAGGGTGCCGATTATGGCAATTTCTCTCTTTTCTAGGGGAGACCTATCTCCAGCAGTGGACTCTATTGGTTGAATCAATCAATCAAATATCAAGATTGTTGTTTATTGAATAAATTCTTTGTTTTTCTTGTTGTTATCTGTCTGTCTATTCACCTCTTTCAAGTTAGAGAAACTCTCGATAAATAGGTGCCTATTATTTAATAGTAAACCGTTATTTGAGAGCCAGCACCTCTAGGTTTAGCTTGTTACTATCTTAGGACGCAAGGTCACTTAACACCTTAACACAAACTGTGTTTAAAAGGCCAGTCAGATTAAAAAAACATGAATATATCATATGATATCATACGATAACTCATTGTGTACCAGATATGAAAATACAACTTGATTAGAACAATTTTTTTGTTACTTAATGAAATAATAATTATAAAAGTACTTAGAAAGTACTTAAACATACTATAAATTGAAAGAACTACAGATATGAATTTTATCTATACTAATAAATAAAATTGGTAATGTCCGTTTGTAATATCAGAATAATAACTTTTTACTAAACACATATAAGTATAATTGCCAAATTTTTTATCTGTCTGCCTTCTTGTTCCGGTTGATCTCCGGAACGGCTGGACTGATTTCTTTGAAAAAAAAAAAATAAGAATAAGGAAATGAATTAAGGTTTCGTGAATAGGATTCAATGAAAAACACCATAAAAACATAATTTACAATGATTATTTAAAAACTATTATTACGCAGTAATTAATATATAAAACGCAGGCTAAGCCGCGGGCACGCAGTTAGTTGATAATAAAATACAACAGATACAAGTTTTAACGGTATCAATAATAACTTCTCAACGTTACCTGTAAATTATGGCAATAACTTGTACTCATAAGTATTTTTGTTGTAGACTAGCTGTGCCCGCGACTTCGCTCGCGTGGAATTTGGATAATTGTATTGTCCCGTCCCGTCCCACCCATAGTTAGAATTAAATAATATTATGTTCCGCGCCCTATTTATACCTATTGATATTATAATTTAAATTCAGTTCACTAGTTCCATAAACTGACTCCTTAATACAACGCCTAAATAGCCAAGAAAATTGTGTGAAAATTAATATGAAAATATTGTTTTTTTCATTTACTACGTCTTGGGTATTAATTATTTATAATGATATACTATATATATAAATTTTATATTATGTCATTTTGTTCAATCAATCCATAGATTTTTTGTTCTCGAATAAGACTAAAACGCATTTACTTACAAACTCTTCTTTCACACTAAAGTCGCCGCAGTATATTATATTGTAGTTGTCGGTCGTCACATACCATTTAAATTACTATAACTTTTGATAGAGTGGACCGATTTTAAGGAAATGAAGTTTTATGCTATCCCGGAATATGCTTTATATAAATATAATTTTTAAAATATACTTAGTACTTTCTTATTGATACCTGCACAGACAAACAGACAGACATTCCTAAATAACATAGAAATGTGCTTAATTACATATTTTTAGTCCACTTGCAATAATTCTTTTCACAAAAATCGCACATGTACAGACGCGTCAAATTTACATTTTTATTAGTATACGAAGAAAAATGTAAAACTGCATATACGTGCGGTTTGAATGACAGCTGTCATTCTATCTAATAAAGTTTAGAGTATAGGTCGTAATGATCGAACTTCACGCATTTTTTTAAAATTATTTTGAATACATAACTATTTTTAATTTCATTGTTTAGACCTTGAGAATAGTTTTTTTTTTCTCTAGTCTCCATTTTATTTATTGCCGTTTTAGACTATACATTTAATCTGCCTCTGTGCTATCTCAAGGGGGTTGTATCGCCCACGTACTTTAAACGATAAGTTAGTAATTCATTTAAAGCATTTGTAAACTATCATTTAATTGTTACGTGTTATGTGGTATACAAATATATACATTGTTATCTTAGGAAAGTGTGGAGTTGCTTATACTGAAGACTCGTGCGAGCGGTACCGGTGATAGTGATGATGAGGTGGCACCGCTTTGCTGGCGCTGCAGGCGGCACGCTCCTCCGCTGTGTGCAGGGCGATGTCCTCACTGTAGACATAAGCTCGTGCATTCTCTCGCTACACACGGTAATATATAACTATCCCATACGATTTTATAATACTAACTAGATGAACTTCGCTCCGGTGAAATCTGACTCAGAATACACAATCTTTTACAAAATGTATTATACATAGGTAGATAGGAACTGTAACTTCACTGATACGTGTGAATCGGCACTGATGCGTGTGAATCGGCCTTAACGAATTCAAGATGGCATCCGAGTGGCCAATATGGCGACTGCCATTTGCACCATTAGAATTTAACAAAATACTCTACAATCCGAATTTTGCGGATATATGTTGTCGACTCGAAATTATAATTTTTTAATATTTTATTATTCAGGTAAGGTTGCAATCGAGTCTACTGTACCAATTGACCGAATTATCAATATAGATGTTTGTTTTAAAGTTTCTTTTTATTGTTCTCATTTATTATTTTCTTTTTATTGAACGTACATTATGATTCCTTAGTTAATATCTGTTAATTATTAAATTTAAGTTATGGTACTGTAGGACTTTTAGTGTATCTTCTTATGTTATTACATTGAGGTAATGGATGGCTGTATGTTACCTAAATAAATAAATAAAATATTGTTACGCACACATTGTACACGATAAAATAATTTATGTATTTATCACGCACAAATGTTGGTCATTTTTGTTTGTTTGACTTTACACTGCATATTGTCTGTTATATGACCATATGCTAGTGGAGCCGCGAGGGGTAGCTAGTGTATATTAAAATTAAAAATTTTCTCTGGTCCAATGCATATCATTTAGAAACCATCGATTCGTTTTAAATTACAGTTTTCAGCTTTACTCCTTGAGCACCTTCCCGGCGTTTACACCTGCTTTCCATTGTTTTCCTATTGTCTTTCTATCGTTTCATTTTTATGGGTACTCCACATTAATATAGATCTGAAACGATAAGTAGTTTACAAATTATAATAGCGCTTGTAGATTAAATTTACATGCCAGTGGGTAAATAGAAAATAGTTCAAGTTTTACATAAAAATAAAATTTGTAATATTGAGCAGAGACGATGCACAGCATCAAATTCGTGGTATTAAGAATCACATGCCCCTAGCGGCTTATATACCTACCTCTTTTGACTTAATTGAGTAGGAGCATTGCAGAGCGTGGATCGTGCTCTGATTGGTTGAAAAATAAACGGGATTATACAACACCCTCTCGCAGATGCTATGCATCGTCACATCCCAATAGTGGTTCATTTATACTCTAATTATCATAATGTACACCTAAAAGTTGTGGTGTAATTAAAATTATAATCAACTTGCTGTGTTCCCGCGGCTGCGGCCACGTTTCATGTGTGCATGTACGGAACCTTAATAATTTCTTTAGTACTAAAATAAAGTAAAATTATTTCTAATACATTCAAACACTTGCCCATAAAAGTGTGTATTGAATCGGATTTTATTTAATTTTTTATAAGTTTTATCGCATTTACGTAAGCCCTAATTATTTTCAAAAATTAAAAGTTCTTTAAGTTACCCGGAGTAATCAATTCAACGTACGTTTAATTGTCGAAAATAGTTAAGGTTCCGCGTAAAAAAAACAAAACTTAAAAATGAGAATAAGACCCTATTCAATGCACAGTTTTACGGTGCTACAATTTATAACAAATATTTTTACTTTGTCTTAATACTACATTTATTTTAGGAAAATAATTACGGTTCCGCATACAAAAATTAAAACGCAATGAAGAATATAGGAAACGCAGGCGCAGTTGCGGCCACACAGCTAGTCTGTAACAAATGTGGACAAGCATTTAATTAAACCATTCGTTAATTCATAAATAGTTGAATCAATAACCAATAGATATCCTTAAATAGTACATCTAATAGCTGCAACACGTTTGTTTGTTAGTACAAAACAAAGAAACTAGATGTCATTAAAACGAATATAAGTTTCACGTCTACCGCATGTGAACTCGCACTCAATTTTTTTTTATTTTTGTAATAATAATTTTACTGTTTATTATTATTAATAAAGATTCCATTTTTGTCCGAAACACAATTACATAATAGTTCCTTTGTATACAATATTAGTACTGTAAAAAAAAAACATAAGATATTTAAAATTATTGAATTAAAACAAAATTACTTTCGGTAAATCAAAAGTGCAGTTATAATACATTATATTTACTGTTGCTACTTGTAAAGAACACGATAAATTAACAGATAAAATCAAATGTACAACTTAATTATTATATTTATAACAATCGATACAGAGGTACTGCCGTTAGTACAATTCGAACCTGCGGAGGGGATAGGCCATGAAGAAGCCTTGGAATTAATAGATCGCATGCCGTTACCTGAAACAACAGACTTCGAAGCAGCTGGCGACGCTCAAGTATTGACGATTGATAACGACATTGATTACACAGACCCCTTCCTTGACAAAATCGACGAGGTAAAACCTTTCATCTATACTAATTATTAGGAGTACAAATAAGTTTCCGCCGTTTTTTAACACGAATTAATTATTTATTACAGAAGAACGGTAATATAAATTTATTTAAAATATTGCCCATCACTTGCAACCACTTTTTCCGATCTCTCAGGCAGCATTCGAATCCCACGTCTGAAGAACTCCTTGTCTTTTTAGGCTATCCACGAATCGACCCAATTTTTGGTATCCTCATAAGATGTGAACCGCTGGGCCGTCAGAGCATGTGCCATGGACCTGAACAGGTGATAATCGGACGGTGCAATGTCTGGTGAATACGGCGGGGGGGGGGGGGGGGTAACACTTCCCAATCAAGTGTTTCCAAGTACTCTTTCACGGGAGCCGCAACATGTGGACGAGCATTGTCATGCAGAAGAATAATTTTTTCGTGTCTAGAATAGTATTGAGGGCGTTTTTCCTTCAGAGCTCGGCTCAATCTCATCAATTGTGTTCGATAGAGGGCTCCAGTAATTGTTTCGCTCGGATTAAGCAACTCATAATACACTACACCTAGCTGATCCCACCAAATACACAGCACAAGTTTTTTTCCGTGAATTCGGTTTTGCTGTTGATGTTGACGCGTGGCCAGGTAATCCCCATGATTTTCTTCTTTTTGGATTGTCATAAAAAACCCTTTTTTTTATGTCTAGCTAGCAGCATTTCACTTAAGCATAATCGGCGTTCAATATCTCTCGGCTTTAATTCGTACGGAACCCAATTTCCTTGTTTATGAATCATTCCTAATGATTTTAAACGATGTGAGACTGCTTGCTGAGTGACTTCTAATGTTAGAGCAAGTTCTTTTTGGGTTTGAGATGAATCTTCCTCCAATAATTCCTCCAATTCTGCATCCTCGTAAATTTTTGGCCTTCCACTGCGATCTTTGTCTTCTACGTCGAAATCGCCGTTTTTAAACTTTTCAAACCACTCTCGACACGTTCTCTCACTCAAAGCACCCTCACCATATGCTTCTACGAGCAATTGATGCGCCTCAGCAGCAGATTTCTTTAAATTAAAGAAGTGAACTAATATTTCCCGCAAATGACGCTTACTTGGCTGAAATTTTGACATTTTCAACTTATAAAAATTATATTTCACCAATATAAAATCAATGATATTAATAGGTTATGTTGTTCTTGAATGTCCAAACTATTTTTTAAGCCGGTTATCATCTGCGAAAGCTAACCGAAACTCCGTGCCGCGCCATCTACAATAAAACGGCGGAAACTTATTTGTACTCCTTTATATAATAAAACTATATATATATAATATGCATTTCCAGAAAAACCTTTAAAATCAATGACAAAGTACGTTTATATGATTTTTGGAATATTTACCTCTATTTATGTCTGTTAGAGTTTTTCCCCTCTCTTCAGCGATGGTAAGGTAAACACTTACCCCCTCCTCCCATGATTTTGTAAGCATTAAAAACGAAACGCGATAAGCAAACATTACTTAATACGTAATCACCTTTTATACTCTCCTCACGTCTCTCATATCATCAAAAATGGGTATTGCACCCCCCCCCCTTCCCCGCCCCTTCGTAATTAAACGATCCCATAGATTATAAATTGTGTTTATATTGAATATATATTTTCTTATATCTAGGACGACGAAAGTGGTTTAGTGATTTGCAGCCGCGCTAGTCTCTTACATTTGAACCCGGCGAGTGTGATTATTGTGAAACGTCCTCAATTACGGCCGCTGTACTACAGGAATATGCTTCCAGAACTACCGGCCGCATCATGTCCGCATTGTTTCAACGTATGTTCACTATATATAATTATATATTATGTCAACTAATTTACTGACAGTGACGGACGAAAGAAGATTACATGCAGCTGAGATGCGAACGTTGAGGTGGATGTGTGCCGTGTGGGGGAACAAGAATGGACAGGATTAGGAATGAGTATATTAGAGGAAGTTTGAAAGTGGCGCCAATAACAGACAAGTTAAGAGGCGGTCGTTTGTCCTGGTATGGACATGTGATGCGCAGGGGAGAAAAAGGAAGTTGTAAGAAAGGAAGACCAAAGAAAAGATGGATGGACTGTGTGAAAGATGATATGTTTAGAAAAAGGAGTGAATGCGGAGATGACAACAAATAGAGAGAAATGGAAGAGGAAGACATGTTGCGCCGACCCTAAATAAAAATGGGAAAAGGGTAGGGAGATGATGATGATGTAAAAACAATATATTATTTAACTGTCTTGTCTACATTAACTGATTCAAATACGTGAATTCTAATTCATAAATATATATACAAAATAATAAAGAATTAATATTTTTTTGTCTATTCTACTAGTAGTAATCGAAACTTTAAGCGACATAATTAACCCCTTGAGCACCTTCCCGGAGTTTACGCCAGCTTTTCATTGTTTTCCTATTGTTTCATTTTTATGGGGCACTCGACACATTACACAGAAAACGTCACTTCCGTAGCGGTTGTCATTCTTTCTATTGAATAAACGAATAGTTATTTATCATATAATTACGAACAAATGAATACTAATGAATCGATTTGCAAAACAATTGAGGTCCAAAAACATCTGTTTCTGAAATATCATATCATCTCTTCTACTTTTTTAATCGTTACTAATATTCTTACAGTTATCGAAATTAAGTAATAATCTTCAGAATGAAAATTTAAACATAAAAACTGTTTCCAATTTTTTTATTGATAAATAAAAATCGTCAAAAGCTATTATAATAAAAAAAAAACTATTGACAAATAGTAGAGAAAATATACTAAATTTTTCTATATTCGCCTACTTACATTTAAAGCCTACGAAAAATAAAAAGGTAATAATATATGATTAACTGGATCGACATTACACAAACAAGGATAATAAAACGGAATGTATATTTAAGATTACAAAATAATTTTAAATGTTCTGCGATAGTTTGAAGAATAATATTTAAAGCAACTTTTTATCTATTTCTCTATACTAAAACTTTCTTTTGATAAATCCTTCTTTTGCTACGCAATTTTTATTTTAATACATGTAGTTTTAAATATACACAAAATAAATAATAATTTAACAAAAAAAATAAAAAAAAAAAACACGCTTTTGCAGCCAACCAAACTAAAAAGTAGAATATAATTTTTAATTACAAAGAGTTTATATTACAGAAGTAGAAGGTCGAACAATCAATAATAATTGATTACCTCAAAAGAAAATTATAATAAAATTTTAAAAACAGAATAACTCAATTCAGAGCAAAAAGCATCTCAATTTTTTACAACATTCTTTATCGGTCAGAATTAATGATTTGGAATTTTGTAATTCATTCTTTATTGACTATAAGTCCGATGCTGTGCAGAAATCGTAAAGAATTTATTAAGCCTGGCGGTCCTAATAAGGATAACGGGAAACTGCGAAGTTTCAAATTAATCAGACTTCTGGAAATTGGTGAAAATTATGCTCAAAGATTCCGTTAATTACATACATACATACATACATAGATACAACCCAAGCTTATAAAAGCGTGTTTAAAACAGATGCTTAGATAACTGTTTCCTCTTTGAAGTCGGTTAAAAATAGCAAAAGTGTCGTGTCATGTAGTTCGCATCTGTCAAACGCCAAACGTCAAACTTCAAACTTTGCTTTCAGTCATTTAATAAATTCCTAATTGCGATAAGTATTTAAAATCTGTTATATTTTCATCTTTACACTAACTAACACTATTGTTAATTTGATTTTTAACAGCTATTCTACCTAGAGGATTACGAGATCCAGAGGGTGACGAAGGGTCATTGTACGTTTTGTCGCCATCCTGCGGATGATGAACGAGCTAACGACAATGACGTAGATGATTCCCTTCTCAACGATTCGACAGTGTCTACACCTGACAGCGCCATTAATAATCACGACTCTTGGTGATAGATGTCGCTGTTTCACACTATTGATTTTTAATTTAACACCATTGCTCACAGATGGCGTTCAATCATGTAAAATGTTCTTATAGGTTCTTTAGCGGTGTCGAGCGGTCCTCGGAGACCTTATAGATTTTTGCTTTACCGTCAATGCTGATGTCAGCCGTCAACATGCTACACTATGTCAAGTTTAAGATGGCGCTCATACATAAGTAATCAAATTTATAATTACTCAACACGTCGTATGTTTTGACTATGAATAAACTGTATGAAAGTGTACAGTAATACCCCGCTTAGCGCGACCCTGTTACACGCGGTTTCACTATAACGCGAATATCAAATTTCGCGCTCAAATGCCTCGCATTACGCGAAAGAGTGCGTATAAACATAATGTAAAAACAATAGATGTATTTTTCCGTAAAAAATGAGAGTATGTATTGCACAAAGTGTTCTTAGAATTAAAGTGATTGATTAAAATGATTTGTATTTTTTTGTATTAAATTTTGACTATGTTTAATCATAAACCTCGATATACGCGAATTTCAGTTAACGCGATTTTTTTCGGAACGTATCCCTCACGTAAAGCGGGGTATTACTGTACATAATTATTGTTCAGAGCGCCATTGTTAAATGTTAGGTTATGTTAATAATTTCGTTTAACAAATTATGAAGTTTAAACATAGAAAAGAGCTTTTTTCAAAGTTTCGAGTTTTCACTTCTGTCAGCAGTCCTCCAGTTGTTTTTTTTTTAAATGATTAACGCAACTTAACTTCTAGATCATGAACTGTGTAATGGAGCTTGATTTGAAATTTAATTTGAAAATATCTTACAATGGTAGCCTTTAATGAGAATATACAAGAAAAACTATGATTTTAAAATAGTACAAATTATAAATAGACCTGTACTTAGGTTACATGAATCGCAAAATTGAATATTGTTTTTGTATACACAATAAACTATAAATTAACTACTTAATAATAACTAAATAAAATATAAACAAATTATATTTAAGAATGGTATTAAAAAAGTACATATTTAAGTTATGTCAAAAAATGTAATCTACATCTAGTGATCTGTTAATTATGATAGAGAATACATTGTAAAAACTTACTTATTATCAATTTAAGTGAATTTTATAAATGATTAAATATTGATTTTAATGAAATTTTTGTTTAATTTCTCCTACTTGTTGGTTTTTGAAGTGAAAACTTCTTTTGCCGGATTGAGCGATGTTCAATGAGGGAAAAACTTTCGCCTCACCTATGACGTCAGCCTTCAGCGACATGCTACAGTTTGTCAAATATAAGACTTTTTTGTATTGCCACAACTAAAATATTGTCCCGTAAATTACCGAATAAAATCTTTGATTAGAAAAGATTAATACTAAATTACTACCGTTGGTTGTCACAGCAAATAACTTAGCCTCAGAACTGTATTCTGTGTATTGTTAATTTAACTTGGAAAAAAAAAAAAACAGCTTTTTTTTTTTTTTTCAAAGTTTTCTTTTATATCGGCAGTCCTCATGGCTGTCTGTGTCTAGTTTATAATTTTTTTGTTTCAAAATTATGCCAATCCTTATATTTGCATGGTGGGGGAGGGGAATGAGGTAAAAGTTTTGTCTTACTATAGCTAAAAAGTGGGAGGGGCAGTCTTAAAATTTTTCATACTAGTGTAGTTAGTATTGACGAGAGTTGAATCAACAGAAATAATTTGGAAACAATTTTTCTACCCTCAAATTGTGTTATGATTATATACGTATAACATAACATAAGCTCACGCCTGTTATCCCCGAAGGGTTAGGCAGGGGTGATGTAGCGAACTACACCCCACCCACATTTCGCCGAGCTTAGTTCCGTCCCAGATGTGACAGGGGGCGAGCCTGTCGCCATATCGGCCACAAATTCTAAACTCGGGGATGATACTGAGTAGAAATTCCAATTTCACTTGTCCCGACCCGGGGATCGAACCCGAGATCTCAAAACGACAGTCGTAGCGTAACACAACTGCGCCACCGAGACATAAATACAATATATAATACTAGCTGGTGCTCGCGTTTCATATGTTCTTTAGGTGTGAGTGAAAAAGTGCATATAAGATTTAATTTAAACCTAACCTAAATAAATGGAGTAAAATGAGAGTCTTTTGTTTTTATTAGCGGAAAAAATCTACATAAGAGTAAATTGAGAAAGGGCCGATGGAATCCAATAAATAAATAGCCTATAACCGCGTCGAATGGTAGTCCCATCCCGATATGTTCAGTAGTTTTTGAGGTGGTCGTGCGTCAAAGCAACCCCATTTTCCTTATATAATGATTATAGTCCGATTTCACCATCTGGGCGAACACAAGTACATATATTGTATAATTTTAACGAGCGACCGTTTAAAGTATTTTTTATTAATAAAAGCTGAACGTTTAACGCGTCCTTCCGTACGTACAATCTGTTTAGTCACCTGTTGCGTTGATTGCCTTTTTGAATTGAACCCAGGAATTTGATTATACAGCTTTAACAGCTTGCTTACTTAATATTTTTTCTATACTATATTACCCAGTAGCTTAGCTTGCCCCCGTACCAAAATTTGTTATGGGGTCCTTATATCGACAGTAGCAAAACCCAAATGAAGAATAAAGATTTTCAACAAAGGAAAACAAGCGTCGCATTGATTAAAATAAATCCGTATTATTTATAGATAAGTAAGAAATATTGCAAAATTTGTCATTGTGTTATTGTATCTAAATGAATAAGTTAGTAGGTAATTAATGCTACTAAGCACCAAGTGCGGTCGGATTCCGCGTCAGTGGACGTGGGTTAGAGCTCACCTATCCAACTCTAAAATCAGCCTGAGTTTAAAAACCTGTCCTCAAATACCAATAGGTATGTTCCGGCAGCATTACTTAAAAACTAGACTACTATTTTGCTGCCGGAACATACCCATTACAGGTACTAACCTCTAGGCTTAGTGTGTTTACCATCCTGGACCACATCATCACTTAACATCAGGTGAAATTGTGGTCAAAGCATTGCGCCTATACAGTGTAAAAAAGTTAGGTAAACAAAACAAACATATACATTTGAAGACTTAGACGTTTAGACTATACCATGTAACCCAAAAAAATTAACTGACATATCTATTATTTTCTTTTTTGCTACGTATAACCCCGGGGGGCTCCATATCATTAATACAACAGTTACGCTCCTGATCTTATTTGATGTTATGTGGTCATAAGATCATCATGTCAACTGGCTTCCACCATCGCTCGCATCAAAGAGTTCTTTGAAATCACAGGAAGCAGAGATATGTTGGAAATGCTCCATATGCGAGTGTGTCACAGCCCTGATTGTGAAATCGACCATATACTTATTGTATCCAAAGTTCGAATTAACCCTAGGAAAATCCACTCTTCCAAGGAAAAATATAAAAACATTCCATGGTACGGGACAAGGAAGCATTGGATATCTCGGACCCAGTGTAAGTCAAGTGAGAAAATCTGAAATTTCTTAACTGACATTTTGGACACTAAAAAGTAAAGACGCACGACTGGTTTATCGAAAACGAGGAGCACCTACGGGAGCGTTCCAGTATTACGTAACGAATTTGGCGGGAGGGGAGGTCTTCTAAAACTATACGATGCGGGAGAGGGGTGTGAACTACGCATTGCGTAACATTGTTTTAACCCTTCAGAACGTTCGCGTAGAGATTTTTTTGTCACTCATATTTTCAAAACATTTTGTTTTTCTCAAAATTTCAAATGGAAGGACCACTTGAAAAATTTATTACCTTACAAAATGTCTTGCTTGCTTTACAGGATAATGATTATTCATTCATTTAATTTTTTTTTTAAAACACCAAATGTAAAACAAAAAAATATTTATCAACAGATGTGATAGTTTTTCTGATCACTCCAGCAAGTTAGGTAACAAAAAATACCGCAGTTTGGATGGCTTCGTTATACTTCGGTCTCATGGATGTGAAAAACAGATAAAGAAGGCAGATAAAGCAAAAATGTGTTAAAGACAGTGCCAAGTGAGGAAAACGACGTTATTAAATGTATGATTAGCATTAAGAGTTTATTACGACAAAAAAATATTATGATTTTGGCGCCCTCTGAAAGTGGCGCAAGGGGCGGGTGCCTCGGCTAGCCTATCCCCCCCTTAATCCAGGCCTGTTTGTTAATAGACATCATATCTCTCCTATCATGCCACTAGAGATAAAATTTATTATAATTTAAGACATAGTTTTACACCAATTAGTTCTACCAGATTTTAAGAGGAAGGTTCATAAAGTACACTTGGTTTTATTCGGATACATTCCACTAATATCTTCGTGGTATGAACTTTGAAGTTTTTTTCATATGCCTAAAACAATAATTATGCATATGATTTCGCTGAACGGTTCTTGTAATATTGAACAGGTATGTATTTGATTACAACTTGATATTATGTGTTTCCCTGCCACAATGTGTAGTTATTTATAATGTTTATAACCAACTAAATTCTACCAGCAGTCACAAAATTAAGGTGTTGCTTGTGTATGCTCTTGTATGCTTGTGTTCAGATAACAATTACCTATTATTTATTTATTGCTAGGAAACCTGACAGCATACATAACTATATATAATAACACACATTGTTTGGTAATTAAAGCCAATACAGGGTTCCACAATTACTTCATAGTGGTACCTATATAATTATAATATTAATACGACTTAAAGAAAAAAAGGCACTATTGTCTGACGCTGACGCTGTGACGCTTGTATGTATTGTGTGTGTGTGAGTGTCGTGTGTTTGAATGTCTAAGCGAGTGATTGAGTGTGAAGACTTGTCTTCTGCTAAATGACATATGTTAATAATTAATTTATATATTTCCGCGATTTAATTTTATTATTTCGTTTTTAAATGACTTTCGTGTGTCGAAATATGTCTATCGAATCGTATTGTTTATTACATGAGCGAGTGATACGACATAGAACCGAATTCTGAGCATGGTTAGTTTTAGCGTATGGGACGACTAGCAACGGTGTCTTGCGTGTACAATATGTTGGTACTCGCAGTGAAATTGAACTTAGAAGGTCGATACAGTCCACGTAACCTGATAATATAGCAAGCAAAAACATCATATTATGTTGTACATATTTGTAACTTGTGACGAAAAGGTAAGGATGACATAGCATGTCATATTATGACGATAAGAATTAGCCCTTGCACGTCTTTTACATCGGCCATTCATGTAGTGTACGATAAGCGTTACGTAGGTAACGTTAAATTAAACTAAACTGAACTGAGCTAAGTTAAATGCATGATGTGAAATACGTTTGCGGTTTTGATTATTTGAAAATTAACATGAAATTATTTTTAACACATTTTATTTTTATATTAATTTGATATAAAATTCTGCATAAATATACCGTCCAACTAAACATTATTAAATCAAACTGAGAACGTGTTTATCTATTTTATGCGCATATCAATAATATGTTTATTATTACATTTTACGGTAGAATGTAACAAAAATAATAATACGATAAACCTTCTGTGTTAAAAGTCGCTGCACCGTTCATTTAATGACTTCCTTATGGCATACGATTGATCTACTAGATATAAGTAATGAAATAAAAGTAGGTGATGCATCAGTGTATCGATGCGCGGCAGGTGATCTGGACGACTGTTCGTTTTTGGCGAATCAGAGACTAGCAGGTGCGCTGCGCCGGCGCAGGTGTCCCCGCGATCTCGGCCGATATTTATTAAACAGGCTGCTTTTGATCAATCATATGTCTCTGTAAGCTATTAAAAATTTAATTTATTTATAAAATTCTATTTAGCATACTGTATTATAAATACTATTTGACTGTTGCTTCTTTATATTTAATTAATTCTTAAGATTGTATTATAAATTAAACCTCAAAATGAGATATTCTTAAGTAAATTTTTTATTGCACGGTATAGGCTCAGTGCTTTGAACACATTCTCACCTGATGTTAAGTGACGATGTGGTCCAGGATGGTAAACACGCTAAGGCTGGAGATAATGGTTGTCAAGTGATGCTGCCGGAACACACCTATTGGTATTTGGCTACAGGTTTTCAAATTTGAGAGTGGTAGCTACCCAGGCAAGCATCATTAAAGTTATTCGGGTATTTTTCACAACTATCCAGTTTTAGGTATGATATGGGTACGTATATAAAGTATAAGAAAATATTTAGAGATTAAAGCGTTTAAAATTATTCGCCGGCATCTTATATTATTCCATTTAAACATCATGGAAGTCAAGTAATCAAACCTACGTTTTTTTGGATTACAAAAATCAATTAGATATCACACGACATTCACGAATGTTAAATAATCCAACATTTAAACGGATATCTAGCAGAAAATAAGACAGTAAAACTGATTCTTTAGACAAATTTACATCTCACTACCGGAGATAGATTCATTCCTACTCGTACTCGTAATTAACAGAGATATACCGTTGCGATGCTCTTACATTACCCCTTACTATCACGAAGAGCATTGTGATCTTTGGTATCGACATCTCCAGCAATGTTCAGTTTCATAGTTACTTAAAAGACTAAAAGATGGTATCCAAAAAACTAGGTGTGCTGAATACAGCGAAACAATACTTCTACAAATCGCAAGTCCGGCCCCATATGAAGTACTGCTATCACCTCTAGTACCAAAATACCAGCTCGGGCCACTTGACTCGGTTCACAAAGACGTGCTGTGAGAATCAATAACGATCCCAATCTCACAAGCGGTTTAGAATCGTCAAGTCTAAGGAGGGACTTCGTCTCCTTATGTGCTTTCTACTGTTTATATTATGGTTTGTGTTCTGATGAATTCTTCGACATATTGGTGACACTTAATTTCTACCATCGTAGGGCTCGCCATCGGTAGGAGTTCACCCTTTGAACCAAAATGGTCACAGACAATGCTATTTCAGAGTAACGATCCGGATGTGAAATAAGCTCCCAGCGGCCGTGATTCCTGTGGAATAAAGTTTTTTAAAAGATTTGGTAACACCCACGTGATTCTTCTGGTGTCGCAGGTGTCCATAGGCTACGGTGACCTTACCATCAGGCGGATCGTATGTCTGTTTGCTACTTTCGTGGTATAAAAAAAGCGATCTTGAAGTAAATGTACCATCTCTAGAGATTTAGCTTACGTGGGCAGTGGAAATTGTTTCATTTTCCAAAGATCCGACAACCGCGTAACATCTTGACCGACCCCGACGATAACATCACTTGCATGAATAGGATCTTCCCGCATCAACCGTGTTATACTGCAATACTTGCGTGTCAGCGTCTACGCCCGCGAACCGCAGTTCCCGCCGTCGGACACGCGCGGCTAACTTTGCTGCCGCATACACTTCGGGACCCCCTGCGTTAGTGGCTCAAGACGTGCTTCGTTCCCCAACTGAGGAGGTTCTTAACGCCGCTGTCAACACGATACAGTGACACTGAATATGCATTAAGCATTACATGCACAAAATGCTCACAGACTTCTGCACATTACACGCAGGTACATAGGTCCTGTGAGGAACTTTTTTTATTATTATTTTTAAATAACAAATGTAGAGCTTAGCTAGGTTCAAAATTCAGCGGAATTTTTTACACTCAGGTAACGGCCAAGCACAGGTCCGTACCACTTTGGTAACCCTTGTGCTGGTTAACTTTTTGCGGCTGAGTGCTATCAGTACTCGCCCTGAAAATCACAGTGAAGCTGTAAAAGCCCTTCCGGTCAGCAGCATTAGCTAGTAATAAAAATAAAATGCTTTTTTTGCCGACTTGTTTTTTTCTACTTATTCAAAAGCCTAACTAGGTTATATTATATAGGTTTATAAAATAATTATCTGAGCCTCAAAATTGTATCGTGCATACTTATTTAAAGTAAACAGATAGACAGATGCGGAAAGCGACTTTGTTTCATGTTTTTTATTTATATATACTTAATAAAAAAATATGAACCGTTTCTATGTATTTTATTTTCGTGGGGTGTGGATTGCAAGTGCACCACCTGGACCTCTGCTATCGAGGGCGAATTTACTATTATTATATATATTTTTATAACCCAGAAATTGGCACACAGATATACGAGTCTGCTGATGGTAAGTGGACTCATAACGCGCGTTGATAAAATTTTAACTCTTACACTCACAATTTACAGTACAATCTAGTAAATTGGCCCGGTGGTTTTAAAGTTACTTATAAGCGAATTATTGGGCAGACAAAAACAGAAACGTTATCTTTTATAACGTGTATTTACGTAATTTATAACTATATCTAGTTGAAAAGCTTGTATAACGCTAACACATCTTAGCCACGCAACGGAGCGCAAGATCTGTCATTGTGGAGACCTATGTCCAGCAGTGGACGTCTTTCAGTTGAATGGATGTCCCTATTTCAATATGTAGGAGATATGCATATTAATAGAGTTTCTCTCTGGACCCAAGTGTAAAGTCATTACGTAAAAAGTCATGTGTAAGATGTTAGTGTAATATAGATACGTAAGGAACCCTTCCTTTGACGCACCATCACCTCAAAACTACTGAACATAACGGGGTGGGACTAATTCCATTCGTTGCAGAATTTTTCGTAAATGGTTATGTAGGCTATTTTTATTTTTTCGATTCCATCGACCCCTTTCTTATTTTTTTTCGATTCACCTTTATGTAGATTTTTTCGGCTAATAAAAACAAAACATTCTCATTCTTCTTCATTCATTTGTTGTTTTTTTTTTTTTTTTTTGTGGAGAAGTATATATTTAAAACGCGGGCGCACAACTCGTATAATATAATTACAATCTATAAAAAGTAACGTATAAGTGTACACGCGGACGCAGTTATAAACTGAATTCTACAAAAAATAAAGAAAGAAAAGTGTAATGTAGTGGTCGACTGAATCGATCATAATTTTGTAAAACCATATCTACTTCATCTTATCCAGTATGTATGTACATAAACTATGCCTATATTAAATGCGTTGACATTGACGACCTGCGAGATGTTAAGTACAACCTGTATTTATGTCAGACGTCACTAGCCTGTTATACACGGCTAAGTAAGTTTTTAAAATGAACAAGATGAGGGGACAGCTGATGTGTCGCCCGACATATGCGCTACGCCCGAGGATCGAACTTTTTATTTAATGTTCATAATAATTATAAACCGCGCACTGTTATATAAATAGATCTATGTGGGTGTTTGAACGTAACGTTTTATTAGGTACTAGCTGTGTGCCCGCGGCTGCGCCCGCTTTTCATATGTCAACCACTGCGTTTTTTTTTAATACGGAACCCTGATTATTTTGGTAAAATGTTTTGTACTAAGATAAAGTAAATTCTCATAAACAATAACTTGCCTGAAAACTGTGTATTGAATCGGATTTTTATTCAATTTTTCATGAGTTTTAATTTTTTTACGCGGAACCCTAATTATTTTCCAAAATTACGCGGAGTAACTTCAGCTATTTACTTTTACTTTAAAAAATTCCATCAAAATTGGTCCAGCCGTTCTTGAGGTTACTCGGAACAAACAGACAACCAGACAAACATTAAAAAAAAATTTTTTTTTCGTATACGTATCGTAAATACATTCATATGTATGTAGTAAAAAAATGTTTATTTTGACAATACAAACAGACACTTCAATTTTATTTATTAGTAACATATTATTAACTAAATTTTGACCGCGGCGTCTTTCGCGTTCATGAATGAAAGACAGTCTATATGCGTCATTCCACCTCAAATCGACCAATAGTTGGAATCGACCCCTTTCGATTTGGACAAATTTTGGTCAAAGGTTTTCTGTTATCATATGACGAAGTTCTGGCAAAGGAAAAAAAAATATCTAAAATTTAATATTAATTTTTATATATCTCAAAAACTATTATAGTTACAGAAAGGGACCACAGTTCATATAAAAGAGGATACATAGAGCTATGAAAAAAATCCTAGAATTTATAAAATTTTGAATTTTTGAAAATTTGTCTAAATCGGAAAGGGTCGATTCCAACTATTGATCGATTTGAGGTGGAATGACCCATATACCTTTATGTATCCCTGATACAATTTTTAAACAAAATTTCATGATAATAGCTTGACTAGTTAAAACGTAACAAACATACAAACTCATATACGCATTTTTTTTAATATTAATATTCTCAACACGGTTGAACTATAATATTATGGGGGACGGAGGGTACCTATAGAAGATACAGAGCCAAGGCTGTGTTTATTTTTAATGGGAAGGGAAACAAGGAGGTTTGAATGGTGATTACGTAAGCAATATTTGCTTATTAAATACGGATTTTGTTAAAGTTATGCCATTGCTAACGTTGCCAAGGGATACGAGCTTTGCTTTTCTATTGCTGACCGTAACTTAGATATCTAGACTAATAAATAAACTGAAGTCTGTTTGTAATGTCAAAATAACATACGTTTATATTTATTATACATAATAAAATACATTTGAATGTATTTGAATGCATTTACGATACCTATATTAAATATGTGTGTGTGTCTGTCTGTTTGTTCTGGGTAATCTCTGGAACGGCTGGACCAATTTTTATGGGACTCTTTTTAGTAGATAGCTGAAGTAACGTAAGTTGGGCTACTTTTGTTTTTCGAAAATAATTAGGGTTCCGCGCAAAAAAAATTAAAACTCATGGAATGTCGAATAAAATCCGATTTAATGGTCAGTTTTTACGGTGCTTGTCCGTATTTATGAAGTAATTGCTTGAATTTGTGAGAAATATGTTTACTGTATCTTGTAAATTTTAGGAAAATAATTAGGGTTCCGTACGCTGTGGAAAATAAATGGAATGCAGCTGTGGCACATAGCTAGTTAATAAAGTATTATCGAAAATTTCGTACATACCTATAGTAATTTCAATTTTAGATGTGAATATGACACGCATCAACAGTTAAATCGACTTGTATACGGTAAGGACAAATGACGTTTGATATTTCACATCAGTCAGATATCCAGTGACAGCCATCTTTTTGTAAACCCTTTTGATCAATCATTCTAGGTCTTAAGCAAACAATTAAAAATACATTTTATTGTTGAAATAATATTCCTAATGTATATTAATATTATATATATAACAATTAATCGAAATCCAATCCTCGCCGCAAGTAAACTTAAATAAATTGTTTGTCTCTTTCGTAAGTCTGCCTTGTTCGTGTAAATAGGTCATATTTAGGTAGTATTAATCACACAGTGGCAATGCGGTCAGCCTTCTGGAAAACTTCCCGTTTAGCGGTCATTATTTATAGTTTTTTTTTAAATGTAATTATCATAATTGTGTTCTTAGAAATAGACTTGTATTATTTAGTTATCTCAATAAAATAATTCTGATAGTAAAAAAGAGAAAAGAAAAAAGTATCTAGTGTAATATGTAAATATTTCTTTATGTATCAATGTTTTTTTTTTAATTTGGACTAACATTATTATAAATAAACCTACGTTTAACAAATAAGTTATGTAAAAATATAAAATTATTTTATTACGGCCCAGGAGGAACAGGGAAACCAAAAAAGTGGCCAGGTAGATAGAGGTACGTACACCTATTCGGTTGTGTCTACTTCAATATTAATAGGGTTCCCTCACTTGTTGTTTATCTAAATTAAGTTTATTGTATAAATTTTATTACGGTATCACAATATCTACAAAAATATACATAAGGGGATATTTTCATAGATAAATTAGATGTATATAAAAATATCTAGTACAAACAAAAAATAATAAAGTTTCAGAGGTTGGCATAAAATAAAAATTAAAAATTCGTTATTCAATTTAGGCATTGAGGAGACGCTTATAAACGTCAAATAACTATTACCGGTTCGCAAAACAACCCAGTCGAGAAGAGCCGGCAAGAAATTCGAGCTGTTTTTTTATGTATATATAATATCAATACTTGTAGTCATAATACCTAATAAACGATTTTAGTGGAAACACAAAAGGGGTGTCATTTCCAGACATCATTATCGTTCAAATATATATCATATATATATATATATTGGATAATGTAAGAATATTTATATTTTAGAAAATCAATGGCGTGCTACGGAATCCATATTTAAATATCTTTAGCATGCATCTGACTTTTTTTTAGAGGAACGTGTCTTGCAGCTGTCTTTAATAACAATGTGGGCTCCGAAAGTATTGAAGCGTGCCCCGTGGCGGACGCTCGCCGCCTAATCTTATAGCTTTCGAAAATACGAACATCTGCATAAGCATAAAAATTTCCTGCCTAGTCAAAAAAATTTTTTTCACCGTCTGTCTCTTAATACCTTCTATAGTGCTCACGCACTACGAAAGAACAATAATTTTATAATTACGTATGCATAAGAAATATGCTAAAGAATAATGTGATAAAGGAACGTTTTAGGGGATGTAGTTACAAAGATAGAGAAAGGGATGCTTAATTAGTTTAGACACGTAGACAGGATGGATGAAATAAAATTGACGAAACAAATTTACAAGGCGAGTGTGGCTGGGCAAGCTGGCAAGGGTTGTCCTAGCTGAACGTATCTTGAGGAGATCGAGGATGTTCTGGAGAAAAGCCAAGTGAAAAGTATCCTTAGCAGAAGGACATGTATGAAAATGCTTATGAAAGCAGAAGAAGTGAAAGACGTGTATCAGGATCGTAGCTAGGGTAAGGCTGTAGTCTCTACCTACCCTTATGGGTGAGAGGCGTGACGTTATGTATTCGTATATATTGGTATCTATAACAATAAATAAGATTGAAGTACCTGTTTGTAATGTCAATTTTTTTTTACTAAATGGATGTATTATACGATCCCAAAGATATAATTTTAAAATTTTTGGCTCTTTTTCTGTCTGTTTATTTCGGATAATCTCAGGAACAGTTGGATTTTGACAGGACTTTTATTGGTAGATAGGACTTTTAATTTTCGAAAATAATTAGGGTTCCGCGTTAAAAAAATTAAAACGCAGTGAAGAATATATGAAACGCGGGCACAGCCGCGGGGGGACAGCTAGAATATAATAAAGTAGGTATGTATAATAAAATAATATAGCTTCAACTAAGCCTCCAAACTAAACAGTGTATGTAACTCAGATAGTATTTTAAAATAATATACGAGTATAGTATTGTTATAGTACAGGGTACATTCATGACTTGCATGCAGTTATGACTGAAATAAAAACAAAACAATTAGGTAGTTGAATAAAGTAATTAAAGTTAAGTGTAAAATGTAAAATATGTTATTTTTTGTTATTAACGACATTTATTACCAACTAAATCGTAAAGTTAATACCGTATAGTTAGGTCCTTTCTTATTTCATGTTTAAATCTTGACTTGCTTACTTTTCCATTAAATTTTTTGGGTCAAAATTAAGAGGTATTATGTGGTAGGTGAAAAATTTGAAAAGTAGGTTTTTCAGAAATCTTTAGCTATCGCGTTTTCCCCAAAGAAAGAGTTATAAAACATGAAAGGGACAACTGAAGCTCGTGCAGACTTTACCGTATGCAAAGTAGATGAAAACATTACTTCGCCGTACCCTGTTTTCCTCCTCCAAAACTGAACCGATTTTTAATTTTCTTTCAGTTACAGAAAAAGGAAGACTTTGGCTATGCCTGTACGTTTTTGCTCTGCTTTTTTTGTGTTTGTGTATCAAATTTGTTTGAAAATGAAGAATAACTTATTAATGGAAAAAATCAAAACATATGAGTATGTCGCTGGTGGATATATATTATTTGTTATAAGAACATTTACTATAATGCTATTATTCAGGGAAGAAACAGGGGGCTACGTTTGTATGGAATAAACGACGTTCGCATTTGCTCTTAATACCCTATGTAAATACTATTACTCAAGAGGTTAAATAATAATAAGGCAGAAGATATCAAAAGGATGCATAAGCATCTAGGATTGGATCTCAAGTGATGTTATCAGAACATACTAACTAGATATGACTGGTGATATTCTATTATAAACGTTATAACTATGAGTTGTATAGTTCCATTAAAAAAAAAACAAATGAAAATGAAAACTAGGCAGCCGTGGGGAAAGTTGCCGTTTTCAACACGAAACTAAAGACAAACTGTTTTTAACGGTTAAGTTTCATAATTCGTTAATTGAAATCTAATCTATACTAATAAATAAAATTGAAGTGTCTGTTTTTAATGTCAGAATTAAATTATTCTACTAAATAAATATGACTGTATATACGATACCTACACCAAAAATACAAATTTAAAATTTTTGTCAATCTGTTCGTTTGTAATGGTTTTTTCTCCGGAACGGCTCGACCGATTTTGACAGGACTTTTTTTGGTAGATAGCTGAAGTTATTCCGGGTAACTTAGGGTACTTTTAATTTTCTTTAATACAACTCATAAATTTTTGAATAACATCCTATTTAATTCACTGTTTTACGGGCATGTGCTACAATTTATGAAAAAAAACGTCTATATAATATGCTATACTTTACCTTAGTACTAATTTTTTTAGGAAAATAATAAGGGTTACGTATAAAAAATTAAAACGCAGTGAAGAATATATGACAAACAGGCGCGACTGCGGATACACAGCTAGTTATTAATATAATCTAACATTTAACACATACAATTTGTCTAGTTCTTACATCTATTGTTACACTGTACATATACATTACACTATATCTAAATGTAATATATCAAGTTGTGCAGTATATAGCTCAACGAATACTTATTTGTAAAATTTAATCCTGTAGCTTTTATTCAGTACCAGTATTTTGTCCTTTTAGTCTGCGCTACTGTGTGGTAACGCTCTGTGTTGACTGTTGACAAAGGCTGGGGATTCGTGATTAAAAACCGTACATAGAGATCAACAGTCATGTTGTGTATATACTCCTATACGCTCTCGTTTCTATTAAGTAGACTTACGTATGCGCTAAACATCCCTATTATTATTTTATTTAAACTTTACGAAATCATTAGATTTGACTACACGACGGTAAGGTCAAAAAGGCCCGTATTTCATATAGTCTTCGCTGTGCTTTAATTTTTTTCTACGCAACTCAAATTTTATTCCTAAATTTTTTTTGCCACTAAGTTTAAAAATGTTTCCGTAAAATTCAAGTACTCGCCCGTAAAACTGATCATTGAAACGTAAGTATTATTTTATTGCGCGGATCCATAGAATAATTCGAAAAATGAAAGTAAGTAAAAATTAAACAAACAGACAGACAGACAAATATTTTAAAACTTGTGTTTTTGGTATAGTTACCGTGTATACATTTATATGTAGTTTGATGATATGTTAAATTATTTTGATATCGCAAACAGACACTTCAATGTTTTCTATTAGTATAGATGAGAATATTTCAATGACAGTTGACAGAAAAGAATGGAAGAAAAAAGCATTGGTCGACCCTATCTGATGTAGGGCATGGAAAGAAGATGATAAAGATTGGTGAATAATGTAAATTATATTATAATAATGAATTAAACCTACCTTAACTACTCGCATTTAAAAAACCAACTTTCATTATGAAATAAATTCAATACCGGTCTAGCTTTTATAGCTTCCGTTTATATTTAAGAGTTGAGAAATAATTTTACAGTTTGTACCGTAATGAATATCTCAGTACAAATTTCCGTTTCATCGAGTTTCAAAGCACCAATGATTCTAAAGAAAGTTCGCATCAATAATAAATACCATCTCGGCAAAGTTCACAAATATGTGTAAAATTATATGAGACTGTTACTAATATGTTGTTACATTTATTGTAAAAAAAAATGTTTCCTTATATACTAAAGACTATACAATATACTAGACCGATAATACCCATAAAAAAGAATCATAATACGCTAAATTATTACATATTAAAATGAAAGGAGTCACTGAGTGTTTCAAATTCAATAGAAGTCTATCTACAATGACGTCAGAATCTTAAAAATGCGCAAGCAATAATTAGATGGCGCTATTCCCTAATTTCTCTATTGAGCTAAACTATAATAGTCACGTTGCCAGCTCACGGTTCGATGCATGCGACGTTGCCGCTCTTCGTTTTCGACTCTGTATATGAATTTGAAAATATTTATGCGAATTTTTATTAAGTGTTACCAAAATAGATTTCCATACATCACATCCATTTACAATGCATTTTTATACGTACATATATCCTTACTAATATTATAAACGCGAAAATAACTCTGTCTGTCGCGGTTTAATACGTTAAAACTACTATACCGAATTAAATGAAATTTGGTACATAGACAGTGAGGACATAGGCTACATTTGTTAATGCGAAAAAAGGGTTTTAATGTGTTGAAAGGGGAGATCAAAATTTGAATAGAAGTAGCGTCATTTTTAGAGCTAGAAGCTTGAAACTTATTTTTTAGGCTGTTGATTCGATATAAATAAATATTACAAAGTTTGTAAAGTTTTACCTTCAATGGTGTAAAGTAACAATAGGGAATAAGAAATGAAAGTTTTGTATGGAAATATGTAAGGTTGATGTGACTGTTTAATAAGTTTGCGATAACATACAAAATATTAGAGGTGATCTGATGTAACATTGACGGGGGCGGGGGGGGGGGGGGGGGGGGGGGAGAGCGCGGTGTGATACAGCGCAAGCGTCACGTTCCGCAATCAGCCAATATAGATCCGACAATTTGTATGGTGGTAAGAGAATAATCCCGAATGGGTCGTTACTACCACACACATGGTGAAATGCCGTTATTGTAAAATATTTCGACGCGTCGCGTTCCGCAATCGGCCAATATAGATCCGACAATCTGTGTGGTGTTAAGAGAATAATCCCGATTGGGTCGCGACTATCATACATACGTTTCATCTCATCGTAATTTAACATCAGGTGAAGGGCAGACGTTTTGCCGAGCTCGAATAAAAATATCTAAGATTTCCGTAAGTCGTCGAATCTGACGACTTGGACTTTGCTCAGCTTAAGCTAACCTTGTGACTATAAATTTAATTTCTGGAGTTAAGTCTTAGATAAGCCTGAGTACGCTCTATAGATTTCAGCCTAAGTGTGCTTACCCGAACGGGAAGACGATTACGTCACACGCATGCGAATACTGATGGCAAAAGATGGGAAAATAAAAAAAACGTAGTTTATAAATAAACTCATGTTAATACTTTATGTACTACTGTATGTACTTTAAATAATCAAGTATTTATACGTATGTATCTTCTTTATAAAATAATTCGCCTAAATAATTTAAAATGCTACCCAAAGACACTAAGCGGACAAATTCGCGGGTACAGCTAGTCATTAATAATTTTGAAATCGGTGCCAGTTTAAGGATAACAAAGTGATATAAATGTATGCCTCTAATTATATTCAATTTTTATTAATTGTTCCTTTAAATCACTCTAGTCCTATATTTAGCTTATATATAATTGTGATAAAGTTTAGACAGTTATTTCCATTTATAAATGAGTACCTACATTGGTTAACTCTAACTGATACCGACTACAAAATTATTAATAATACTAGCTGTGCCCGCAACTTCGTCTGCGTGGAATAGTGACTTTGGGCAGCATTTTTCGGATTTTGGTTTATTCTGGATTATAATCACCGTCGTTACATCGTATAACCATCGGGAAACAAAGCATACAGGCTGCTAGAATTATTAACATGAGATAAAGCCACATAAAGCCGACCGTGCGAAAAACAGCTAATACTTAGATCCACATCCACAACTTTTAGCGTCTGACCATAGGCTTTATTAATTGTCATCGCGAAACTGGTCATAAGCTCACTGGAAACTGGACTCGTTTAAAACTAAACGGATTTTTTTTTTGAAATGAGAGGAATCCGAGTAATTAAAACACTACCACCTGTTAAAATTTCTGCTTCTATCAGGTTTCGCAGAATCAGAAATTTAAAAGAGAAAAATTCACTTTTAATCTAGTATTATTGCAAAGTTTCGGCGGACTTAAATTTCTTAGAAGCATTATGGGTACGCCGACTTTAAATTTATTTTATGAGCTGGTAGTCCAGGAACACTGAGGGATTCTAAAAATTCTACTGGGTAGTTGGTAGATTCTTCATCTTTCATAACTCTGTTAATGGATATATACTCTACATTATCCCCCGAAACAAAGCTCAAAACTTCAGCATTTATTGCTGCTGCTTGGTCGTTTCGTGGACTTAAAATCACTCTTTCGCAAAGCCATGAATTTTCTCAAGTTGGTATTTGCGTTGCGTTTCCATACACGGATGATATGAGGTCTGCCATTCATGAAACTTCGCAGCATAGGTTTGCGTTTAGAACAAATTTTGCTTGTTCCTGCGGATACACACCGTTACCGATCTCAAGTTACTATAGAGAAAATATAGTAGCAATAGATACAACAATTTCATCTAATTTGTATCTGGTATGAATAAAACTGTAAGGCTGATATTTTTTATTATAATTTGTTATGCTAGTGCTTGGATTAACTTGGTAGAGTCCGAAATTGTACCCATCCTGACCATGGAAATATATCAAAGGATACTGCAGGGCATCATATGCTCGGTGTGTTTCACAAATACGTTGTAAGCGATCACCATGAGTGCGCTGCACGATGTCACGTCTATCACATTCCTGATTGACTAATATAACTGCAACTTCGTCTGCAACGGGGACATTGTACTTTTTACGATGTTCTTCCGCATGACGTCTATCAGCCTTATTTATATAACTTTATAATTGTTATTTTGGCCTTGTGGGATGGAATCTATTGCGGCTTTGAAACTTCTGACATACGGATTTACTTGATGTGACATATTCTCAAGTTGAAATATAAAGTTGATGTTCAGCTGAGGAAAGTTATGATGTCGTATATGGGCCTGTTCATTGTAATTTGATACAAAATAAATTTAAGGAAATTTTAGCTCATTTTGGAGAAGCAAAGATCCAATCAAGTGGGCCAATTTAGGCCCTAAACCTTAAAAGTTGGCTGTGATATGATTGATCCCAAAAGATGTCATTTGGAATACACTATTATATAAACGAATATGTATAGTCTAAAAATGTTTACACTGAGGATGCTCACTATTTAGTAAAACTTTTATAAAGGGGCTCATGATGAGTTTAAATGAGCAATTTGCCATATGAATAGCATATTCCATTTAGTTCTTTTCTACATTATTGAGCATTACAAACTGACAACATACCACCATACCTACTATAGATGCGAATTCAGAGTAATCAATTCTGGGCGAATACAAATAACCTGTTTTCTCTTTAGTAATCCATGGAAGGATATTAATTTCCGCTCCAGTTTCTGGGTCTTCTATCAAACTTGATAACATTTTATTGAGTGTTTCGAAGTCGATCAGCTGTTATTCGAGATTCACGATCTAAGCTACTTTCCAGCTTTCTAGACTGCAAAGTTCGTGCTCTTTGAGAGCTCAGGTTTCTCTATCAGTAAAGGTCTTGCAACGCGATATTGCATGAGCCTTACGATCGGTGGACAAACGTGCCTCACGCTGTTCCCTGTTCATCCTAACTCAAGTGGCCATCATTCGAGAACGATGTGAACTCAATCGAGATTTGCGTTGAGCTGAAGTTTCTGTAACGTGAAACCTGGCCTGACGTTACTGAAATGCAGTGAACTAATGAGAACTAATCTCATTCTTATAGCATTTCTGCTGCACCGGGAGAGGTTGGATCTTTTTCGAGGCATTCTTATAAGAAGTAGTTATTAGTACTAACTCAGCGTTATTTAGTAAACACATACTCATCATAAACAAAAAAAATAAATACTTACAGATTATTACACGGTTTAACTTTATTACTGTTTAATAACTATTAAGACGTATTAACCTAACCTATTAATTATCGAACTTCTATTTATTATCATATTTTATTATTATATAATCATACTTTTATATAGACCATTATGGAGTTTAGTAAAGTTTCATACAATACATCTGAACAGAGAAAGAATTTAGATGGCATAAATGTTCAACGTGATTTTTTAATTTGACATAACTTTTTTATTTATGTACCGATTGACATGAAACAAACACTAAATGTTAAGTGAAGCTTACTACAATATATTAGTGAAAACTGCATCTAAATCGGATAAGCCGTTTCTGAGATTAGCGTGCACAAACGCACAGACAAACAGACAAAATTTTTATGAATCATTGTTTTGGGTCCTATTTGCGTTTATGAGGGTCCTGATAATGTTTTTTCTTATATATCTTCCATGTACAGACAGCGATCCGTTACATATTTATTATATGTATAGATTAAAACAAAGGATATGTTGAAGTAAACAGAAGCATATTAATAAAATAATTATTTATTTACTTTTTGGTGCATTTTTATAATAAAATCAAAACAAATCAAAATTTATTTATTCAATTTAGGCCCTAAGAAGGCGCTTATGAACGTCTAAAAACACTACCACCGGTTCGGAAAACAACCCAGCCGAGAAGAGCCGGCAAGAAACTCGATCTGGTTCTTTTTTTTATAAATATAATATATATCATTTTTTTTTTTGTCATATAAAAAACTGTACAAATCGTAGTTTTAATAATGTTAGTGGAAGCACAGAGATGTGGGTTAATTCCAGACATCACTATCGTTCACGTAATGATCCACCCTGTAATAACCTTTTGAGATTAAATATAGTTTATTCTTTTGAAGTCGGTTTTCATTTTAACTACAAAAGTATTTTTCCCTACTTCTTAGTTTAAGTATCTACTTTTGGGTATAACTCGGAAGCCTACTTAATAGCTTTGTAAAAAAATATCTGAAACTTGTGTAAGTATCTATAATATTCGAGGGGTTTTCTTGATTTCCCCGAGTTACACTGATCAGTCCTGATTTGGTTGAAATGGGACCATGTCGGGAGTGTACTCCTTCAATTAAAAAAAAAAGCGTGTGTGTACTTATGTACGCATGTAAGAAGTTATACTTCTTTGACGTAATGATAGAAAAAACTAAAACGTTGACAGCTAACTTCAAGGTGTCGTTTTTACGTGACGGTTGCGTGTGCATCGTAAAAGTTTACTCTCATAATTTTCCCCTAAACCACCAAAAGAAGTATAATATAACTTTTAAAAAATTTGGGAATCGGTTCACAATTGACGGAGATATCGCGTAATAAACATACAAAAAAAAAAAAACATACAGACGTATTGATAACCTCCTCCCTTTTCGAAGCCGGTTAATTATGCAGCGGTTTATTTTTTTAATTTAAACTTTACAACTACTACTTTAATATAAATATAAATATTAAAGTTATATAAAAATTGGATAGTGTATGAAATAAGTATATACTTATAGTGAATGGCTAGAGGGAAATCTGTACATTGAAGATATTTCAGAAAAAAAGCCTAGAGGAGTTTCACATTTCGATGTTATTAAAATTTTTGCTCTATCTTTCTATTTATTAATTTGTTCGCCAATTACGCAAAAACTACTGAACCGATTTCGATGCAATTTTTTATGGTAGTAATTTATACTCTTTAGTAACGGACTGGACTTTATGTAATAGTATATATTGATTGAATATTATGAATATATTATATTATTACATTATATTTAAATAAAACTTAATTTTGGGTAAAATTATATTGAAAATATTTAAATTACAACAAGTGTAATTGACACATTTATAATGTTTATTAATTTTCTATAAAGTATTTTAATAACTTCTGCACGGTGCCGGATAAGAAAAGTACCACATAATGTCTTCCCATGGGTGTCGTAAAAGGTGACTAAGGGTTAGATCAGGGAAGGCCAGCAGTATCCTTTGAGTACCACGAACACCTAATGCGATCGCCAACCCGCCTGCCAAGCGTGGCGATTATGGCAATTCCCCCTTTTTATAGGAGACGTATGCCCAGCAGTGGACGTATTTTGATTGAATTAATCAATCAATCAAATTTTAAAATAACTTAGTTTCATGGTAAAATTATAAAAACCCAGAATTACCTATGTTTAAAAATGTAACAATAATATTTGCATCTGTTATTTGAACACGTTCAAGTGAATATAAACTCATGCCATTTCTTATTATACGCATCTCTATGACATGCGCATGTTTTCCTATTTTTGATGAAAGACCACGGGAAAAGTTACACTCCATAAGTACCTACTTATACAGATATATTTACCTATACAAGAAACGCAGGATCGTGTACGAGTTAATATTTGAAGCTTTTTACTACACTATTATGTTATTAAATTCAGTTGGAAGTTGTTACATAATGTTTTTTAATTATAATCTGAGGATAAAGAATTATTTCCATAATATTTTTTTAATAAAACTAAAGCTACTAAACGCAAAAATAAAATCGGTTTAGAAACCGGGGAGAAAATTTAGTGAACTGTTTCTTCTTTGCCTATTTATAATAAAATATGCACAGAATTAGAATCAAACATTAATTAGAATCAAATTTTACACTATTTATAATACTATAAATATTTTCAAAATCGTCGTTTCGGAGGTATAATTATAGAAAATTACGTTGAAACACTCATGACTGTGAAATAAAAGCATTTTATATCTTATACTGCATCTGTATATAATCTGTGTAGGTAATAAAACTGTCATTGTTATATATTCTACTGCGTATAACTTGAAGATTACTGAGACAATATCAATAATAAAAATATGGTTCAAAAAAACAGTTTACATTTAACGGATTAATCTTATTTGGTGATAAGACACGTAAATCGTAGGGTCCTGTTGAAAATCAACAGCATACCCACGTGCATAAAGTGTGGGCGTCAGCTAGTTTAAAACATAAACTAGATAATGAAATGCAACCAAATACGTGTGCAATGTGCAAACGACTGACTTATAAGTACATAAAAGCGAATGATTAGTTATAATAATGATCTTATAATAAAATGACCATAAGATATTAGTAGAATATACTAAATACTAAATAGTATTTATTAGTAGAATGAATATTTAAAAAATGTTTAATTTAAAATATAATAGGTTTTTTTTTTTCAATTCTAATTTTAAGTACCGCCTCCATTTCAATATGATTGAAATAAATGTAAATTAATTTGCTTTATATGTTTTTATTGATAGAACTTTTTCCTAGGCACTATGACTGGAATGTCTGGAAATCTAATACTATTATATAAAGGGGTAAAAGACACCAAGTCTTGTCTGTTAAGGTAATGTAGTAAAAAAATATTTAATTGAATTTAAAACTTTTTCAACAGTAGATTTAAATTTAGATTTATCTTTTAACCAGTGGAAAGTTAGTCACGAAATAAGATTTTTTTTATATTTATCAATTTATTATTAAATACTAACACATGAATAACATTTATATCTACTATAAAATTCAGAATTAACCATTCTACTGTCTATTACTCGATTAATAATTAAAATATATTATTAATTGAACAATTAATCTGTGAACTGTACGTGTTCAAGATGTTGTTTGTTTAATATCGAGTTTAATATCAAACACAACTCATCATCGATATGTAGCCCAGGACACGTTTTTCTGCTTACTGCAAAGCACAAGGTAAATTGAAACTTAGTCTGCAAACAATGGCCAATGTTTCCATTTTCATGTAACTAGTAATAAACCAACTCAAACAAATATATTGTATTGTTATTTGATTGGAAAATGAAATTAATATTTGTACTGTTTATTTGTCCTAGGGTATTGGTTATTGGAAAATTTAATATTAGAGAGAACGATTTCTGTTTTTGCTATGATTGTACTGTACAATAAACATACAGATGTTTATTGATTTTTTTTTTTCATTAAAATTCACTTGAGTATTCTTTCTCAATTTGTCAGTTTATTATAGTTCAAACAGGCTGACCAACAAACTATGTACATACAGCAGTTGAATCAACACAATCACTCTGTACAAAATGTATGAGAAAATGAATTTTGTTCATATTTTTTTTTTTTTATCAATTTTCCCGATGTGTTAACAGTTATTCGGCTATTCGAGGCGAACACCAATCTATCATTATAAAAATCGGCCCTGTTGTTTTTAAGTTATAAATGGTGTAAATAAGCCGTCGTTGTTTTATATATAGATTAATTCGGTATTTTAATTTAACTACATTAAGCGTTGCGTAGGAAATGCGTTTAGGCACCGTCCTCCCGTGCGGGGCAGGGAGGGTGTGTGGGACTAACACTAGGGAAAGAGACCCTAGCGACTACCTACTAAAACCCTATGAGTGGCCATCTCTACCGCCACATAAGGAGGGCAATACGGGATCGCAAGCATGCACTGCGACATAACCCCCAACGACCTAGCCCGAAGGTCAAGTCCCTACCCGCAATAGGACTAGTCCCGGTCAACCAAGACTAAGCCCCCCGACGGCTTGCCCAGTGCCATGGAAGGTCAGGGCCCCCGCCCCTTCCCCCCTTTGGGTCAGCAATGAGGTGTATCGCAACCTGCCTTTCACACCAACACATCGACCTTGTAAGGGTGAAATGTGAAGTTGATCTAAAAAAAGGATTTACTGAAGGTCTGGGTACACTTTCGCATTCTTAAGAAAAGAAAAGAGAGCGGTAAAGCATAACTAGTCAGCGTCGTGTTTTGTTTCAATTGGTTAACCCTAATCGATCTTTACAGATTCACCAAACGATAGTAGCTAGTTAGAAGCAATAATAGCTCCGTTGGTAGGTTAGTGTGGTCTGATTTCTGGGTGAACTTGGAGTTCGAATTCACCTATCCAACTCTATAATGAGCCTGAGCTTTCGGTGAAGGCAAACATCATGAAGAAACCATAGTATTTGGTAGTTGGGCATTTTCTTATAATATCCACCAGAGTAGATACCATTTTCAAGGACGAAAAATTGATCCGAAGCTCGAAGAGGTGTGTTCCGATCTATATTAGTATAGTGACAACTTGCACAAGCAGTTAAGTGTTCTATTAATTATTTTAAACAGAATTGATTTGATTAAATAAGCCGTTAAACTTTTGGTTGTATGAGTGGGTTTTGGTTGCGTAAAATCTCACAAATTAAAGAAGCTTGGTGACAGACGGCCTTTGGTAGTGACTTGGAAAATAAATGACGATGCGAAACTTAACATACCTGAAGCTGTCTCACTTTAGAGCAGTAGGGCTTGCAGTGTATCGACGCGGCGTATGTTAGCATCACCCCACAATGGCGACTTATTGTTGTATTATAGTAAGCAAAAGACTTATATAACCCTAATACTTTCCCGAATATAATAACCCGTGATGGGTTCCCCCATGTTAAAAAAAGTATAGGATTCCTCAACATGCCGTCTCGCTACAATTAAGTGATTTCAATTGTCCAAAAACCCCTATAAGTTGATAATCTATTAATCTAGATAATGCTGCTGACTGGAAAGGCCTTTACAGCTTCACCGTAACTTTGGGGGCGAGTACTGAAGGTACTCGCCGTAAAAGGTAACTAGCACAAGGGCACCAAAATGGTACGTACCTCGGCTTGACCGCTACCCGAGTGTAAAAACTATCGTTTTCGTATCTTGGAAATACTAGCTGTCACGTGGTTAAAATATTTGGTCAATCGTTTAGGAATTTTACATTTTAGCTGTGTCCCCGCGGCTGCGTCCGTTTTTCATAAATTCTTCACTGCATTTTTTTTATACGGAACCCCTAATTTTTTTTTTAGTACTAAGACATTGAAAAAATATTTCTCATTTATTCAAACACTTGCCTGTAAAACTGCATTGAACCGGATATTATTCTATTTTTTATGAGATTTGATTTTTTACGCGGAACTTCAATTATTTTCGAAAATAAAAAGTATTCTAAGTTACCCGGAGTGACTTCAGCTATCTACCAAAACAGTCCCGTCACTATCCGTCCAGCCGTTCTGGAACAAACAGACAGACAGAAAAAAATTGTACTTTTGTTATAGGTATCGTATATATGACCTAAAAATTTAATTTTGACATTACAAACAGACACTCCAATTTTATTTATTAGTATAGAATTAAATCGAATTCAAAGTATTACTACAAATATTTTCTAGCTATACGTACATTATCTGAAAGAGAAAGATCAATCAAAGCTTCGTTAATTCCATCTGTCAACGATTTGCCGCCATGACTCGTATGTAAAATAGTGTTGTCTGTGTATTAACAATTTCTAAATTTTATAGGAATAAATATCGAATAATTAATCTCGGTTCATTATAAAATAAATTAAAATGCCTTGATCTGTATCACAACGCAATAAATAAATATTATATTAATATTTCCGCATAGAACTAGAAAATTGCAGGGAGTATTTGTAATTTAGCGATATTTTTATAACGACTACAAAATGTCTATATAATGTTATGTCTCATATATAAACATATGTTATAGTTACGTTATTTATATAGTACAAAATTTAAATAACCGTATAACATAAATTACCGTACAACATTGTATTATTCAAACGTTATTTTTCCAAGTACCGTCCACGTCGTATTCCTTCAAGAGAACGACAATGTATTAAATTTCCGTACCTTAGTGCGCTCGAGGGAGAAGACATACTTTGTAATATTTTGTAAATAGAAAATGTTTGAATTTATTATGTATTAGTTTCAATTTTGACAAATCGCAATTATAAGTTATTGTTGCCATATTCTTTATTGGTAATTTTAAATGAAATAAGCAATAGAGTCAATAAATTACAAAGTTTTAAATGAGATGCCTGAAAATGGTCGAAATACTACTAGAATCATTATTATTAAAGACTTGTTTGTATTATTTATACTACAGCTCATTCCTAAGTTGATTAATAGGCGCCAAAATATTTTGAACTGTTTTATTTTTGCCTAATCTATTTAGTGTAATAAAATTGAAGTGTCTGTTTGTAATATCAGAATAACAACTTTTTACTAATACATATCAATACATATAAGGTACCTAAACCAAAAACACATTTTTGTTAATTTTTGTCTGTCTGTCTATTTCTTTCGGCTAATCTCCGGAACGACTGGACTGAATTTCTGGAATAACTTTTCACTTTGCCTGAATGGAATTTTCAGGGAGATAGCTGTGAAGTTACTCCGCGTAACGTAGGCTACTTTTATTTTTCAATGAAAAGTTAGGGTTCCACTTAAAAATAATTAAATTACGAAATTTAAAAAAAACTAAAAATTGCTTGAATTTATGAGAAATATCGTTGCTTTCTCTTAATAACAAAAAGATAGAATTCCGTGGGAAAAAAATAAAACTTGTAAAGTTATGAACAAAATACAAGAGGAAAGTCTTTGACTAGTGTGTGTTATCAGTGATGACATATAGTACTGAGACGTGGCCTAATTAGATAGCTCAGACTTGCTCAAAGGGCAATGTATGTTTGAAGTTACACTACGTGATCGAATCAGGAATGAGGAGATCTGCAGAAGAACCAAGATAGCTGACATTGCCTTAAGAATTACTAAACTTATGCGGCAGTGGGATGGGCACATTGCTCGCAGAACCGATGCCCGATGGGGCCAACGAGTTCAGAAGACGTGGCGTGGGTAGGCCCCTTACAAGGTGGACCGACGTCCTGAGGAAGGTCGCAGGAATCCGCTGAATGCTGGTGACGTAAGACCGGTCGTCGTGGAGATCTTTGGGGGAGATCAGCAGTAGGAGTCTTTTGGTTGAATAGATATATTTCGCGACTTTGTTCTTCTTATTCCTTTGTTCGCCTTAGGCAATGTAACACCTATAAAAATAGCAAAGTGATAAATTCAATTTATTAGACTGATCCCCTGATCCATATTTTTCATTGTATTTCATTCTTGTCGTAATCTTCGGCTATATTATCATAAAAATTCAACCGAGTTTGTTGTCACAAAGGCTATTCTGTAATTGACAAATGGAAAAATAAATAAATGAAGTTAAGACTTTTATCTTTACGTTGTAGTTGAAACTAACTTAAAATATAAGTCTAAAATTTTTAGACGCGTCATGAATAATTCATAAGAGGTATGCATGTATCCGCTTCTGGTCTTAACGTACTGACAAGATCTTCTCGTGTCATAAAAGTTTTAGCTCTCTCAAGAGAATTTGCTTTAACAGAATTTGCAACTATAAAATAAATAATGTTCACATCGTAGACACGTTATGGTGTGTCGTGTTCCAAGATCAGGATGTGTAAGTCCAGGGCTCCCTAGAGGCTTTAGCCGTAGATGTACTCGACTGTTGACTGTCGATATATTCTCATTTATATACTTTCCTCATCGTTCATGGTCTGTAGGTACCAAAATTAATTGAAGTAGAGTATTTTTACCATACCATAATATAGACTTGAATTAAAAAATCAACCTTTATAGCTATTGTAATAGTCTTATTGTAAAAAAAAAGAAATAAAAATTATCGGCGATCAGAATCACTTGCTTAATAAAAAAGGCAGACTAATTCAACTGTTTATATTTAGTAAAAAAAAATCTGCAATAGGACCCTTACTCTATTGAAAATAAATAAGAACAACTAAATAAAAATGTTAGTTTCAATTGGTTTTTATAATAGATTTTAAAATACATTACCGAGGTGCAGCATGAAAAGTATTTTTTTTTTTTACACGGTTAGGCTCAATGCTTTGACCACAATCTCGCCTGATGTTAAGTGACGATGTGGTAAACACACTAAGCCTAGGTACTGGTTTTCAAGTGATGCCGTCGGAACACACCTATTGTTATTTGGCTACAGGTTTTCAAACTTGAGATTAGTAGCTACCCAAGCGGGCATCATTAGAAAATGCCCTATCACCATACTATGGTTTCCTCACGACGGTTTCCTTCACCGAAAGCTCAGGCCGATTTTAGAGTGGGATAGGTGACTCGAACCTGCGTCGATTGACGCGGAATCCGGCCGCACTGGGCTTTCTGTGAAGGCAAACATCGTGACGAAAACAAAGCATTGTGGTAGGGCATTTTTTAGTAGTTACCACACTCAAGTTTGAAAACCTTTCGCCAAATACCAACTTCATGAATTATAATTATTTACCTATAATCAAATTTGAATATCGCGTAAAAATACTAAAAGAAATCTATACATATAATAAAAATGTAACGGATCGCTGTCTGTACATGGAAGATATATGAGAAAAAATATGATTAGGACCTTTATAAACGCAAATAGGACCCAAAACTATGATTTTTAAAATTTTTGTCTGTTTGTCTGTTTGTCTGTGCGTTTGTGCACGCTAATCTCAGAAACGGCTTATCCGATTTAGATGCAGTTTTCATTAATATATTGTAGTAAGCTTCACTTAATATTTAGTGTTTGTTTCATGTCAATCGGTACATAAATAAAAAAGTTATGCCAATTTAAAGAATCACGTTGAACATTTATTCTATCTAAATTCTTTCTCTGTTCAGATGCATTGTATGAAACTTTACTAAACTCCATAATGGTCTATATAAAAGTATGATTATATATTAATAATAATATGTTAATAAATAGAAGTTAAAAATGATCGGTTTCGGAAGTGTTAATATTCCAATTTAAGTTGACCTCAGACATATATCATTATTCATATGAAATAGGGTTCAGGTTAGGCTGGCAATGCAGGTTGTTTATATATGTATAGATAAAGCACGTCGAGAGCCGGGCCGCTTTCGGAGGCGCATGGCGTAACAGTTGCATTCGATAACACTGACTGTTTGCTTATTTTATATATTTATATTTTAGGGTTTGTAAATACATATTGTATGTATATAGTATTGGTTAATTAGTTTTCAAATTAGGTAAACATGTCTTATTAGTTAAACTGTAAATACAAGTTTATACAAGTTCTTAATTTTTATGTTTAAAAAAAAATTTAGTAATTTGCGATTAATTAATACATAAATGTATCTATTAGACATTTCTTTTATTTTCGATAATTAATAGGTTAGTTTATTACGTCTTAATAGTTATTAAACTGTAATAAAGTTAAACTGTGTAATAATCTGTAAGTATTTAATTTTTTTGTTTATGATGAGTATGAGTTCACTAAATAACGCTGAGTTAGTACTAATTACTACTTCTTAAAAGAATGCCTCGAAAAAGATCCAACCTCCCCCGGTGCAGCAGAAATGCTATAAGGATGAGATTAGTTCTCATTAGTTCACTGCATTTCAGTAACGTCAGGCCAGGTTTCATATTACAGAAACTTCAGCTCAGCGAAAATCTCGATTGAATTCACATCGTTCTCGAATGATGGCCACATGAGTTAGGATGAACAGGGAACAGCGTGAAGCACGTTTGTCCACCGATCGCAAGGCTCATGCAATATTCCGTGAGTCTGAGACCTTTACTAATAGGGAAACCCGCCTGAGCTCTCAAAAAGCACGAACTTTGCAGTCTAGAAAGCTGGAAAGTAGCTTAGATCGTGAATCTCGATTAACAGCTGATCGAGAAGAAGAAAGAAACTGCAGAACAACGTCAGTCACGACTAAATGCCGATCGACTTCAGCATATACTCAATAAAATGTTATCAAGTTTTATAGAAGACCCAGAGACTGGAGCGGAAATTGATATCCTTCCATGGATTACCAAAGAGAAAACAGGTTATTTGTATTCGCCCAGAATTGATTACTCTGAATTCGCATCTATAGAAGGTATGGTGGTATGTTGTCAGTTTTGTAATGCTCAAAAATGGAGAAAAGAACCATATAGAATATGCTATTCAGGTGGCAAAGTGCTCATTTAAACTTATCATGAGCCCCTTTATAAAAGTTTTACTAAATAGTGAGCATCCTCAGTGTAAACATTTTTAGATTATATCCGTTTATATAATAGTGTATTCCAAATGACATCTTTTGGGGTCAAACATATCACATCCAACTTTTAAGGTGCAGGGCCAATTTATCACTTGATTGGATCTTTGCTTCTCCAAAATGAGCCAAAATTTCTTTACATTTATTTTGTATCAAATTACAATGAACAGGCCCATATACGACATCATCAACTTTACATTTCAACTTGAGAATATGTTACATCAAGTAAATCCGTATGTCAGAAGTTTCAAAGCCGCAATAGATTACATCCTACAAGGCCAAAATAACAATTATAAAGTTATAAATAAGGCTGATAGACGTCCTGCGGAAGAACAACGTGAAAAGTACAATGTCCCCGTTGCAGATGAAGTTGCAGTAATATTAGTCAATCAGGAATGTCATAGACGTGACATCGTGCAGCGCACTCATGATGATCGCTTACAACGTATTTATGAAAACACACCGAGCATATGATGCCCTGCAGCATCCTTTGATATATTTCCATGGTCAGGATGAGTACAGTTTCAGACTCTACCAAGTTAATCCAAGCACTAGCATAACAAATTATAATAAAAAATATCAGCTTTACAGTTTTATTCATACCAGATACAATTTAGATGAAATTGTTGTATCTATTGCTACTTTATTTTCTCTATAGTAACTTGAGATCGGTAACGGTGTGTATATGCAGGAACAAGCAAAATTTGTTCTAAACGCAAACCTATGCTGCGAAGTTTCATGAATGCGAGACCTCATATCATCCGTGTATGGAAACGCAACGCAAATACCAACTTGCGAAAATTCATGGCTTTGAGAAAGAGCTATTTTAAGTCCACGAAACGACCAAGCAACAGCAATAAATGCTGAAATTTTGAGCTTTGTTTCGGAGGATAATGTAGAGTATATCTCCATTAACAGAGTTATAAAAGATGAAGAATCTACCAATTACCCAGTAGAATTTTTAGAATCCCTCAGTGCTCCTAGACTACCAGCTCATAAAATAAATTTAAAGTCGGCGTACCCATAATGCTGTTAAGAAATTTAAGACCGCCAAAACTTTTCAACAATACTTGATTAAAAGTGAATTTTTCTCTTTTAAATTACTGATTCTGCGAAACCTGATAGAAGCAGAGATTTTACAAAAAACAGGTGGTAGTGTTTTTATGCCTCGGGTTCCTCTCATTCCAAACAATTTTCCGTTTAGTTTTAAACGATTTCAGTTTCCAGTGAGCTTATGACCAGTTTCGCGATGATAATTAATAAAGCCTATGGTCAGACGCTAAAAGTTGTGGATGTGGATCTAAGTATTAGCTGTTTTTCGCACGGTCAGCTTTATGTGGCTTTATCACGTGTTAATAATTCTAGCAGCCTGTATGCTTTGTTCCCCGATGGCTATACGATGTAACGCCGGTGATTATAATCCAGAACAAACCAAAATCCGAAAAATGCTGCCCAAAGTCACTATTCCATGCAGACGAAGTTGCGGGCACAGCTAGTGATTAATATAATAGTTACTCATCGTATCACGAAGAAAACTTTTTTTATTTAATAAAGTTTCTTCGCCGGTTTTTTTCTTGATACCAGGTATTGTCTCATTGGCTGATTATGTTTTAAGGTACCTAATTAAACTGTTATATGATTCCTTTTACTGCTTGCTAAAATATTTTATTTTATATAAGATACGAATTTATAAAGTAATTCGATAATTTAAAAAAATGTTTAAATTTAAATCACAAGCGAACGGTTGCCAGCAACAGGTTTTGTTTTTATAATTATGCATCATATAATATAATCAAATATTATTTTTTAAAAAAAAAAAAAAACATTAATGTTTAACTCTTAAGCACTGTAGGATCAAATTTCTAAATAAACTTTTAAATGCATCGCCATATTTTTTTTCTATGTATGTCGTGAAAGAAGTAATCTATTTGTAAATGCATTTCTTAAGCTAATTCTTAAATTGTTGTTATAGAACGAAAACGGGTGACTGTTAATTACGCAAGTTAATTCATTTCGTTGCATTTAAATTTTGCCCGAAGGATAGAAAATAATGCCTTCAATTGTGTATTCAAAAACTTTTCAAATATTGTTTCGCTTGTTTTTTTTCGCGTAAACCTTCCATTCTACAACAGTTTTAATTTTAAATTGTAGAATTTAAATACATTGTCTGTTCTCTGTACACTTAAGCCTCTTAGTTGAACCACATACGACAAATTAATGTGATTTTATACTATTTCCTATCATACTGGTTGGTTATTTTTTACCCGCACAAGTAAGTAAACCTTTATATTGTGAAATAATTAATGATAATATTAATCAATTTTACATTACACATCAAGAATTATATTTACTGTTTAGGAATTTACAATACTCAATATTTGGCGTAAAGTTTCATATTTTTTTATTATCTGAATTTTGACAGATTTATTTAATAAAAACTGTTTAGGATTAACAGCTTTTACATTCCCGAACCATTTGGAACAACTGTTGAGAGCATCTGCACTTTTGGCGCACCCTGCCCAATTTCCCTTATATATAGCTCTCCCAGTAAACCCCGCACTCATTCGTGTCCGGAACATTGGACGGGTTGTATCAGTTGCTCGTCTCGCGTCTCTACCCATAAGGAACTTTCGCTCGTAAAGATGAAGTGTTTTAATTTTTTTTTATATTGACTCTTGCCTGGCTTTATTGTGTGAATGCGACCCATTTTAATATCAAGGACAATATTACTGCGATGACTGAACAGATAGAAATACTGAAAACCCAACACCAGGTCGAATTGATAGAGCTGAAAAAAGAAATCGAAGAAATCAAGTAAGTGATTTTAGGTTCTGATATTTTTTTGGTTAAACTAAATTTATTTAATAGGTTTAATTCGTTTATTTTAATGGTAACAAAATGATTTGTCCGTTTATTCTATAAATAGTAGGTACGCCGTGATGATTATTCTTTAATTTTTCATATTTTAGCTGAGCGCTCTATTTTAACTTCATGGGGATCAAGAAAATTGATTTATTTACACCAAATGTATGTACATATGAGACCATTTAATATATTTTAAATGATGCTTTGCGTTTAAATGTTATTCTTTATTTTATGTATAACATATTAGGCGATTGTATTTTTATTATTTTATTTTAATTTATAATGTTATATTTTGTTTATTTTGTCGATTAATTTCTATTTCGATATAAATGGTATCCCTCCACAATTATTATTTCAATTTTAGTAATACTTTGCTCCATCAAAGTTCGTAATAGTTAACGAAATTTTATCTTTAATATAAACGATGTGGTTGATAATTTAATGATTATTAGACGAAGAGTTCCTTTTTAAATGCGTGTTTCTTCACTAGAATAACTATAAAATTTATTATTAAAATGTTATAATCCTTTTAAATTAAACAAAGAAAATTAACCCCTTGAGCACTTACCTGGCGTTTACGCCAGCTATCCATTGTTTTCCTATTGTCTTATTTTATGGGTACTAGACACTTTAATGTTAGTTAAACCGTAACGGCTTAAAATCGATTTAGGAATAAAAAATATTTTATCAATTTAGCTTACTTTAATTTTCTATAATTCTACAAGTTTGAAACCCACTTATCCTATTTTATTTTGAGCTTGAGCTTTCGGTAAAGGAAACTATCGTGAGGAAACTATATCATTGTCATAGCGCCCAGCTAGCTATCAGCCTCAACTTTTCAGCTATCAGCTGAAATAGCTATCAGCAACAACAAAATCGACGCCAGGCGATCTGTAGGTGTGTTCCGGTTGCCTCAGTTGAGAACCAAAGTATTTTTAGACTTAGCGTGCGTATCTTTGGTCAAACCGTCACTTATCATTAGTTAAGATTATGATCAGTTTAAATGGTATAAAAATCATAGTGAACGGAATGTCAAAGTTGAATGAATATATATTAAGAACACTACTTTATTTCGAATGATTCGTTTTATTACATGAAATTACGAGAAAATTAACAATTACAATATTTTGCTAATTTTCATTATTTGTACTTATAATGATACCTACATTATAACAACAGTAACAAATAAATTTAAAAATAAATCGCTACTTTAAATCCATTGCATACATCATTTAATTTAAATAATTTCAACTATCAAATCTTAAATTTGAAACAGGATTTATTTAACAGGATTTTAATATACGATTCCCATGAACGGATCATATTTAATTAGGCGAAAATAAAACAGATCAACACATTTTTCTTCAACAATCGATCTTTATTTTAATTTATTTGTTATAACTACTGAGCTTTTTTGTATTTAATTAAACAAAAAAAAAATAAATAGAACGCAGTTAGTTCCTCCTTAGCCTAAAAACTTAAATGTTCGATAATCATTATTAACAATGTTTGATCAGGCAAAGAGTAATTCATTTAACTATAGATTACCCAATATAGTAATTTTGTACAATGTAGGAGCATATACTGAAGTTCAAGTCTTTCAATAACTAAATATGACATTATAACTGTTCTTTTTTCATGGGATTTACTCAGACGCCTAATTTTTTTAAGAATTCCTAATTTATATAACGGCATAAAAATAATATTATATGTCTAGATAAAAAATAACAATGAACACTAGTTGTTCATCTAACACTGCATTACTCAAAGAAGTCCCGTCAGAATTTGACATTTTCAAGCAATATAAATTATAAATTCTTTTTTCTTTCGTGATTTTTATAAAGAACATTTAATAGCTCTTCGTTTAAATAGCGATAGGCTCGTATATATTTTTTCTAAGTGAAAGATAAGTATCTATAATAAAACGTTACCAGTTAGTTATTTATCCCTGACTAAGTGGCCTGTGATTATTCGATTCGACATGAAATATAACACGCCTCACCTACCACAGTGCAGCAAATTTCTCACCGCAACGTTTGATACCTATGTCACGTAAACTTTAATAAGCTTCTTGTTTTTCTTTCCAACTAGTGCCGCTCATCGGTATTGTTCGGATATTGTATAGATTTTTCAATTCGACACTCTTAACCTTTTTCTTATTTTCTTTATCGACCAGTTTCACTTTTAGACACATAACTATTACAATACTAAACTTATTTACTTATTATCAAATAATCAGGAAGGATTTTTTTTTCGTTAGCATGGTTGTAGGAGATTCCAATAATATCCGCCTGGGCAGCTACCACCGTGAAGTTTAAAAACCTGTAGCCAAATACCAATATGTGTGTTCCGGCAGAATCACTTGAGAGCCAGTACGATTAGGCTTAGTGCTTGTTACCATACTGGAACGCATTATTACTTAGATTTGTGGTAGAAGCGACGAGCTTACACATAAAGTATACATTAACCCCTTGAGCACCTTCGTGGCGTTTACGCCAGCTTTCCATTGTTTTCCTATTGTATTTCTATTGTTTCATTTTTATGGGTACTCGACACATTAAAAAAAGAGGTTATGCTAACTTCAAGAATATTGAAATAAGAAACGGTTGCGTTTGTTAAATCGCAAATAAGAAATGAAAAGTATATACCTATTGAACAGAATGATCAGATGATGGTATGTCTGATTCAAGTCTAGAGCACTTGTAACTGCGATGCGGAATCCCACTTCTGAAGTTATGACTTTTGTATTATGATACGTCTAGTGGCACTTGTAAAGCCTCAGACTGGATACCTCTGAGGGCTCTCAGTAACTCTCGGTAATATTCCGTATTCAATTATAACACCATCAACGCAAACATAACAATGTAATCGTGATTATTATAATTTAGAAGTTTATTATGAACCAGAAAATCTTTTTAATGAATTACTTTGATCTTTTTTCTATTATTACGAATTACTCACGTTTATTTAAGTTATAAAATCGTTTAAAAAAATATAATTACAATATATTGGATCGAATTATTTGAAGTACATTGGTTTGGTTTATTAAAATACAGTTTTATTAATATTATATATAAAAATATAGTTATTCAAATAAAAAAGTACATTAATTTATAAAATATTTTATAATTAAATTAAAAAAAGAAACTAAATAAAAGTACCTGTATTATTATATATTATATTGATTATTAATAAAGTATTTAACCTTGGTAATGCGCTATATGAAAAATATAGGATGTATGTATTTTTTATGAGAATTATTTTATTGTACACAATTTTTCAAAATATTTTGTTATAAACCTCTTATCCTTGTCATCGATCATTGATCAAAGCGATTGTTATTAACAGCTTTTCAATATATCCAGATGTTGACATATTATACGTTATTCACGTTTATATCAGACTAGCTACGCTCGTGTATCCGTTTACGTAAAGTCTGCACGGTGGTGTTCCGGCAGCATCACTTGATAACCTCAATGCTTAGTGTTTTTACCATCCTAGACCACATCATCACTTAATATCAGGTGAGATTTTTTGGTGAAAGCACTAAGCCTATTCCGTATAGTAATCCTAATCCTAGTAAAGTATAAAATTTTCTTTCTTTTTTCAATATCACTGATCAGCAACTAGATAATATTCCTTCCTACCTAAAAATGTTACTATCTAAAAAAAAATGATTAGTATTGACGACCGTTTGTAAAAGTATTTCACATTTTTTTTAAATTTTAGTTTAGTTTAATATTCAAGTTATGGTATTTTTAATGTAATATTAAAATTTATGTCTCTGGCATTTTTTTTTTCGAACACAATAACGTAATGCGTTATATTATTTAAATATCGAATTATTTATACAGACTATTCTAAGAAAGTGTACTGTTGATATTTATTGCAATATGTTTTTTTGCGATACTTTCGTATTATCCCTACAAATTAGTTGAATATATATGTAATATATAAGCTGGCCAGAGAAATACATTTAATAATGTTTACAAAATGAATTAAGAAAATGAATTCATTTATTCGCAATTTAAAGCAGCACTAACAGTCAGTCGGACGTCGCCTTTATAAAATATAGGGACTAATCATTATTAAATACTTCTGAATCTGATGTGTATAAGACAAAGGTTATTATTGGAGATCCGTGTCACTGCTTTTAAGTGCTTTCGATTGAAACTAATAAAAATTACTATGTTCAAATTATATAACTATATTAGGATCTTAAGTTATAGCCCTCTGCGGTAAGTTTGTATAACTCGTGGAAATTGAAACAAATCTATACTAATAAATAAAAAAATTTTTTTTTTGCTAATCAAATTTGAATGTATACACGACACCTTAAAGCAAAAGATTTACACCATTTTGCGGAAACTCCCTGCAAATTCGAATTGCATTTAGCTGAATTTTCATAATTATGATTGGGTTAAGACTAAGTTCAAAGTTGCTCAAAGAGCAATGGAGAGGGCTGTGCTTGTAGTTTCACTGCGTGATCGAATCAGAAATGAGGACATCCGCAGAAGCACCAAAGTAAACATAATCACTGCCCGATGAATTGCTAAACTTAAGTGACAGTGGGCTGTGCTCAATATTCGCAGACCGATGCCTGATGGGGCCAACGAGTTCTCGAATGGCTACCACGCACCAGAAGATGTAGCGTAAATAAGCCCTCCACAAGGTGGACCGACGACCTGGTGAAGGTCGCGGGAATCCTCTGGATGCGGGTGGCCCAAGATCGGTCGTCGTGGAGATCTTTGGGGAGACCTATGTCCAGCAGTGGACGTATTTCGGTTGAATGGATGGTTGGGATGTAATCCTATTCTATTTACACCTTATAGCTTTACTACCACATTGGTAGTAATTATCGCAAGTTCGGCTTGATTGTTGATCGTTGTCCAAGGGTCCCTTGAGCTTGAGGCAGTATACGGCACAACCAATCCCTTTAGAACTTAAACCACTGTATCATATGTAAAATGTTACAATTTATTTACCTACACGTACATTAAAACAAGAAATGCCACGTGGTTTAATTATTTTTAATTATTGTATAATTTCGATAATGGCGAAATGCTGTAACATCTTGTGTGTACTTATTTTCATTTAAGAGTTCAATGGAATATGCTGATAAATAAATACTGCAAATTATATTTGGACAGTTCACTCATTAGATTTAACAGGTATACAAAGACAAGGTGGATGGACTGTGTGAAAGATGATATGCTTAGGAAAGGAGTGAATGCGGAGATGACAACAAATAGAGAGGAATGGAAGAGGAAGACATGTTGCGCCGACCCCCAAATAAAAATGGGAAAATGGTCGGGAGACGATGATGATGATGATGACAATATATCCTTGTCTAATGAAAACTTTTTAAAATACAATTATGGTAAACAGAAAATTTATGTTAATCAAATGTATTTTATTTCAATGAAATATGTAAAATTAAAAAAAAAAAAACTGTTTTATAACATAACTTCGATGCGCTATTCAGAGTAACAAAAAAAAAGTAGGTATATAGATAAATTTATAAACGAACTGGTCCCAACATCTTAAAGATAAAAACACCTGCTCGCACGAGATGAGTCTCCTGCAGCCTCTCTTGTAATGAAGAAAATATTGTGATTTTAGACGTTATCACGTTCAATATAAGATTTAAAATTCTACGTACAATTCATATTATTATTTTCTGGAGATGCAAAATGCTAATATAGGGCTACCTCTGTCTATGGTCTATCGCCTGGGAATTTATTATATTTGTTAAATATGCAATTGTAGAAATACGTTGTAGGTAACGTTTATTAATGTGTTTATTATAAAATGAAAAGATGTTTTATATTCGTTATGAGATTATTTCTTGTTCAATTGTACTAAAACCAAATTTATTTACATGTTTATATAGGTATAAGTACTTAAACAAACATAATATGAAACATAAAACTATAAATCTATATCACACTTACTAAGGAAAATTCAGTAGTGTAAATAATAAATTATATAATGTGAAATTTGAACAAAAAATCTTCAATAATCACAACATAAAATTAATTTGTGTTCCCAATATTAACTAAACGAGATCAAAGGTTTCCCGAGTAAAGAAAATACCCCGTTAAAAAACATATGCTTGGAACACGAGTCAGCCCTAATAATAACGTGATTATATGTTTGCAGAAGTACCTATTCATACGAATTCTTGTGAAGCCAGAGCGGGTCACCACCTGCTCGATCCGTATGTTTTATTTGTCGATTTCTGTACTCACAAATAGATTGCTATTTTTAAACGACAAGTTTTAAGTTAATATTTACTTATCGTTAAGTATAAAAAATTCGTTGGTTAATTAAACCCTTTGAGCACCTCCCCGGCGTTTACACCAGCTTTCCATTGTTTTCCTATCGTTTCATTTTTATAGGTACTCGACACATTAATTGCTATTTTCATGGATTAAAAAAAATAAAAACTTTGACAAGACGAGTTGTGCTGCCAGAACTAATGTATATATGTATATATATATATATATATATATATATACTTTTTCATGAGATTCTATCTATATTCAGATTCGGATAAAATTTGGTCAATTTAGGTCTTGCATAATATATATTTAGCAAGTTCATAGGGATATAACATGAAAGTCCTATCAGTCGGCTCGAGTTTAGTTTTGTTATAATTTTGTAAACCTTCCTCTGAGTATTATCGCTTTTGTTTACTTAACATTTGTCCAAACCTCATCAAAAAATATGTTGTTTTGTGTAGACGGTCATATTAAAAGTTTCATCGGAACTGCAATCCGAGATCTCTTAGAAGCGAAATGTTTTACTTATTATGCTGACTTTAATTTTGTATGAAACTTAAGTGGACTCCACACGAAGTAAACGTGAAACTGTCACCTCGATAATAAAAAATTGAATTTGAAATTTAACGAATATATATCAAAGGGGATTACAAAAAGATAAAGAAATCTCAATTGGTATAATAGGCAACATGCGAAGCGAATGGAGGGCTAACATCTGGTCTAATGTAATGTTTATTTATACCCGCCGGCCGGAAGTAATGCGCGCTGCGTACCCACATCCGGCACAGACAAATGGCGCGCGTGCACATCCACAACCTGGAAATATCAATAGTTGTTTTTTAATCAAACGAAAAATATATATTTTTGTAAATTACACATTACATTAAACACACTAAACTATGGAGATATGTTACTTTATTATAAAACTAATGTAAGCGGGCGGATATTGTTTTAAAATGAGAATTAAGTTTGATTGTAAAAAAGCGTGGTTGTTTTTTTTAACTACTATGTTTTAATAATTATAATTGTTATGAACAGCTACGAATTACATGGTGATGTCGATTACTTTACATTTTTTTACATTATCAAGTACCTTGTTAATAACTTAGATCTCTTTTGAAAATTATTATTCTAGAAAATTTTTAATTACATCATTAACATGAACTTTACATAGCTGTAGTTTAAACTGGACATATTTAAAAAAAAATATTTACTACTACTTAGTTCGGCGAGGTATTAAATTGTGTTTATCAGTTTTTTTTTAATATTATTTAATCTGACTACGCTAAGGGTGAATGTCGGGACACTTGATTACCGCTAGGATATGAGTATCAATAATAATGTTATGTAATTAATGCAAATATTAATTATACATAAAAAGGAAATCAGACATGTTATTTAAAAAACTTTTTGTTTTCGTATTTGTTTCAAAATGTTTCGGTAACCATCTAGTGTCGAACGTGAAATAAAAAAAAACACTAGTATTCAAAAGAGTTGCCAAAGTCCGTGCAAAGAGGGTGGTTCTTTTTTACTGATAACTACGATATTCGTAGCACGTTTGGATTTGGTTTTAAAATTTGCAAATTCTTACTGAATAAATCTATACTAATAAGTAAAATTAAATAGTCTGTTTGTATTTTTTTTTTTTCGGCTAATTTGTTTGTTTCGGCTAATCTCCGGAAGGGCTAGGCCGATTTTACGGTACTTTTTTAGGCAGATAGCTGAAGTTACTCCGCGTAATTTAGTAGTAATATACTTTTAATAAAAATAATCAAAAATAAAACGCGATTTAATGCACAGTTTTAATGGCAGGTATTTGAATTTGTGAGAAATATCTTTTCTTAGTGTAAGTAGATTTTTTTTTGTTGAAAATAATTAGGATTCTGTGTAAAAAAATTAAAAACTATATTGCGCAGTGAAGAATGTATGAAACGCGGGCGTAGTCGTAGGCAGACAGCCTGTATTTATATAATTAAGAATATGTATGTATAATAAATTTACAAAACTTATCAAATTGTTATCGAAACGGTGCACGTTTAAAATTAATGTGTGTGTGTGTGTGTGGGGGTTTTTTTTCTAATGCAACGGTCGGTTAGCACCTTGAACGTCAGCTGTCGTTTGGATGAAAGGTTCATAATGCTTTGTTTGGTGCAGGATCGGCACCTAGTTTTATCATGCATTCATGATTACATGAACAATGGGTGCTCTGTTTTTATATCATACATGTTTCAATTATATAGATGAATATAAATACTGTTTAAATTTATACATTCACCAGCAGTATGCCCGCTGCTCCGCCCGCGTTTCTTCTCTGCGTAATATAGTTTTAAATAATTTATACCCTTTTTTTTGACGGGGGGAAATGCATTTATGAGCTACTCTTACCTATTGCATTAGTGAGACCGGAGTCCCCCAATGCAATAGGTAAGGGGGCACGGAGGGACGAGCTCCGTGCCAGTGTGGGACTCACCCGGGCGTGAAGCGCCCGGAAATACCCACTAAAACCCCCCGGGGCCGTCCGCCGCATTTGGGATGGTGGCGACACGGGGTGGCTTTCGCAAGCACCGCGTCGCCCCCTGCAGCGAACCCAGCGGGCCTCGACCGTGCAATGGCCCAGTGGGGATGGGGGAGAATACTTCTCCACCCCACCTCTTCGCCCGCCTCTTAAAAGAGGCATGACCAAGGTTGGTCAACCATCCAGGGGGAAATAATTTATACCTAACCTAAAAATACAAATGAATGAAGAAAAATGAGATGCTTTTGTTTTTATTATCGGAAATAATGTACATAAGAGTAAAACGAAGAAAAAAAGTGTATATAAGAGGGAATTTAAAAAAAAAGATGGTCGATGTAATCCTAAAAACAAATAGCCTATAACCATATACCATAAAATTACGTGACGAATCCATTCGGATATGTGTAGTAGTTTTGAGGTGATCGTGCGTGAAAGGATTCCTATTTTCCTTTTATATATTACATAGATAGATATTCAGCGACTGTAATAAAAATACGTTATGTTCTAAAAAGGGATACCTGACAAAATTCTTTACAATTTGTAAGGGGTATGAGCTTTGAATTTGTAACGAAATATGGTAGTAGTGCATATGCACAGACATAGGACAAAAACAAAATGTGCTCTTTTAAATTCATGACAAAAATAAACTACACTTTTTATTTATTCGAAGCGAAGGACGACGCTAAAACGAATAAACAGAAAACTCGAATTTCATATTAACGTAGGTTTTTTTAAAGGAACATTACTATTTGAAAGTAATAATGAATTCTAGACGACAGAGACAACGATTTAAAAAACGTAAACTATTATGTTATTATTTATGCCGAATAAAATAAGTCGGTACTATACGTTAGAGACTTAAGTTAAAAAAAAATTAAACTACATTTGAATATCTAACTGTACCAAAATATAATGGATTATTTAAAAGAAATGAATCATTTTATTTATAAATGAAACAATATCAGTTGATGACAACGTGTTTGTACACACGTATTCAGCGTTTAAGACTTAGCAGTGGAAATTTTAATGTACCTTGTATCAATAGTATCAAAACCGGTTTGAAATGGTTTAAAAAGAGATGAGGGAACTTGCACGTTTTAGAAATGTGTTCGGATATATTTGCCGTCTTATAATATAATAGTTCTTTTTTTTCATATTTACATTACGTACATTTCACTTTGAGTTTAGACAAACTATCATTTATTTAGAAACATAACGAGCTAAATTAAATGAAAAACACTTGACACTTACTCAATATGATATGAACGATAAATAGGTCAAAATATGCCGTCTCAAAGAACCGGTCCACCTTTGCTAAATAACTTGAAAATGAGCTCAAGTGGCTGTAAGAAAAATATCCTACCTATCAATTTATAGCTCAAAAGAATGTTAAGGATGTTCAAGAGCTTTATGTGAATATCTAAATGTATATTGCTTTAATTTGTGTTCAAGCTTATTTTTGTCGGGCACATTGATTTCGAATTTTTTTGAATGCATTATTAATTAGTATTTGAATGTTAAGAGCAGTGGAAAGTTTTGGTATATTTTAAAATATGCAAGACTTGCTCCGATCTCCAATTCGGAAATCTCTTGCAACCTTGGCTGCGTTATACAGGCGATACAGAACAGTAACAATTTATATATAATAATGCTTACGTTTTTCCAAGTCCAAGAACGTTTGAAACCGTGCAAGGTTGGACTGTGGAATCACACCCCCATTAGCCCTAATTATGCCGAAAAGTAACATTGTTTGTAATGCTATTTTCCAATACGGCGGGGTGTAGTTGCCAATACGTGAGGCACATAGACTATATAAGGCGTCCTCACTAAGTCTTGTGAAGTAAAGAGCTCTTGTAGGTGAGGTTTAATTGGCACTGGCGTTTGCTTTAATGTTAGTTATAATACACTCCTGTTTGTCGCTCCATACCATGTTATATATTCATTCAAGTTCGCTTCTTGAAATTCAACAGAGGTCACAATATTATAAACTCTTATGTTGTGCTTCAATATAATTTTTCCTTCTTATTGTTATTTTTTTTCTTGCGTATAAAAATACCTAAAAACAATTGTCGTGATCTTAAATTTGTGAATCGATTCTATTAAAATGTACAATTAATTTTTAGAATTATTGTCTAATAGCAATTGGGAGAATTTCCATTCAATTTTAGACAAAGTCAAATATATATATTATGAATAGTTTAAAAACAAATGAGTGTTAAAATTCTTAAAAACAATATAAACGGCAAATGTTAAACAAATTAAGTTAATTTTTATTTTATATATACCACTGAAATAACTTGCAAAGTACAAATAATCTGTGTCGAGTTTTATAAAACAAGCGTTTGGATGCTATAAAAGCAAAACACAATCTTAGTTAATACCGTCGTTTGAATATTATAAGCTCGTTTTTTTTTAGCTTGGGAATTGTTCTCCCTAAAAGAATATCACCTCCAATTTTATTGTTATTTCGTAGGTATTATTTCTGTGCTAAATAAAAAAAAACGATTTCTTCATCTTAATTTAAATATTTAAAATGAAATTCTAAACATGAATAAGTTATAATTGAAAAGTACATAATGAGTGACATGTTACGATTGAAATTAACAGAGTACTTTACTTTAAATAATTTAAAAATCTTGTATTTATTACACAATACAGAGTTAAAAAAATTAATACAAAAAGCAATTAGTAATTTCACTATAAATTATCATTTTATATATTGTGAATCTAACCCATTATCACCAGGAATAGACACAAAAAATTTCATTAAAATCTATTCAGCCGTTTAGGAGGAGTTTCGTCACATACACACACATAAGTTTTATATATAAAGGTAACACCTTTTTAAGTGAGTTCCGCAGAATAACTAGATTGGTTTTATTTAGACGATTTAAATATTAATGAGATGCAAGAAACATGGCCCTTCGTCTTGACCGTCCGCTAATGCTTTATGGCTTACTAATTCATTAGCTCAAAAAACTCGTCATAATAATAGCTGAATCAGAAATGAAGCTATGAAGTGTTATGAAGCACAGAGACAAACTTTTCACTACGTGTGTGTATCAGACGTTTTTTTTTTTTTTTCTTTTCGAGGTGAATGCATTTATACACTAACTGTCCAGCCTAACCCAAAGGGACGTAGCCCCGGGAACTGGACTGGATCCGGCGGTGTGTGACAGTCTCTCACACGCAAGTCTCACACTACCCACTAAACCCCCCGGTTCCTCCCGCCACCTTGAGTGAGGTAATACGGGAATGCGGACCTAGTGGGACATTTGTCAATCAGACTCGCTCTCAAGCCCCATATGAAATTCAAGATTCTTAAAAATATAATACGGTTGAAACGGTCTTATAAATATGAGTAGATACGTGTCGGTTAAAATCAAATACTTAAGTGAGTAAAGCTCAAAAAAACTATCAGACTACTTACCTATAGATAAGATAATAGGAAACACCTGACGATATCGCGACAGGTTTGAATTTTGTTGCGATGAAAAATATATTTGTAATCTATACTATTAAATAAAATTGAAGTGTCTGTAATGTCATTTCTTTTTGTTCTTTACTTAATAGATATGAATGTATTATAAGATATCTATACCAAAAATACAATTATTAAAATGTTTGTCTGTCTGTCTGCCTTTGTTCCGGGTAAACTCCGAAACTACAGCACCGATCTTGACGGGACTTTCTTTGTTAGATAGTTGAAGTTACTCAGCGTAACTTACGGTACTTTGGTTTTCCGAAAATAATCTGGGTTCCGCGTAAAAACATTAAAAGTCATGATTTTTCGAATAAAATCCGGTTCAACGCACAATTTAACTGACAAGTGTTAAAATTATTATTATTATCTTAGTGCCGAAAAAAAATAAGGGAAATACTTAGGGTTCCGTATAAAAAAATAAAACGTTGTGAAGAACATATGAAACGCGGGCACACAGCTAGTTTATATGTATAATACATATTCGGAACCGAATTTATCAATATTTATTTAACACAGTCCGATACACGTTAACCAGTGGAGAACGGTTATACATTGCTTGATATCAACAGAGATATCAGGATAGCGGGGACAAACGGCTAATTTTGGCCCCGCACACACCCCGGGATTTTTTATTACAGGTAGCAACTTAAATTGGGGTTCGTACCGTTTTGGTTCCCTTGTGCTCACTTAAACGCCATCTTATACTTAACACACTGTATGTTGACGGCTGACGTCATAGCGTTGGTAATGCAAATCTATAAGTTCTCTGCTCCTACCGAGAATCGCTCTTAGCCTAAAGAAGTTTTTCCTTCTAAAATGTTGCTTGATAAACTGTTGGGTGCGTGATCTTTTAGTATTAGTATAAGGTAGTAAGAATATTAGTATAAAGAAACGATTACTCTCTAAATAATACGAATTCTTTCTATAATGACGATGATTTTTTTTACAATCATAGGATACAATTACGTGATCATAATTATTTTACTATAATTAATGTTTGTCATAATCTATGGAGATAATGGTGAAAAAACTAAATGAACGACAAAAATAACGCGTGTACAAAGTACACGTGTCAGAAGTGAAACTTCTTTAGCAATCTGTATTTGAAAATATGTATCATGTTAGCAGAATTTTAGTTATTCTTAACCTTTCCTATGCCCCTTCCAAAGCCTCCCCTCCCCCTATGATAACGTAAAAATAGACACAAAATTTTACAAAAGCTACGTAAGGAATTAAAAGTAAATGATGCTTACGTAATCATCGTCCTCCATGCCATCAATGCATATACTGCTCCGCCACCCCCCCCCCCCCCCCTCTCAGGACTTCAAAATATGTATGCCCACTTACTAAAATACATTCCTCAAGAAAGAATATAGGATTTTAATAAGGACAAGGTCGAAACAAAGAAATTTCACTTTCAAAAAGAGATGTGAATATTAACCCCTTAAGCACTAACCTAGCGTTTACACTTACTTTCCATTGTTTACCTATTGTCTCATTTTTGTGGGTGATCGACATATTAATGGATAATATAAATAATAAACTTTGTAGCCAGTGACCAGAGCGCGGACGTGTAAATACTTAAAAAAAATTTACTTAATTAATTAAAGTATCTTTACGATGATTTCCTTCAAGAAAAATTTTTTTGGACCACTCTGTCATGGATCTATTGTATTACTGATGGTGACATCAAAAATAAGAAAATACCTAAGTAGGTTATCTATATACATTTACTGTCAAGTTCTTAATTTGAGAAAAAAAGATTAATTTATACATATAATAGATTCAACTGCTCTGGGTATTTTTCAAACCGCGTAATCCATAGTCTGAATAAACAATTTTATTACTTACTTATTTATGATGCGTTTTTATTATTTGGTCACATACGTTTATACCTGATGAGAATTAGTAAAATGTTTTTTGTAATATATTATATTATGATAAATACACTGCTAGGTGTCTTATGTAAGGACTAACTAAATATGACTCATCTTTGTTGAGTCAATAAATTGCACTTGCCAACACCGTTTTCGGTTATAGTCACAAGTCTTAATAATTTTTTTATAAAATGAGCATGTAGTAAATATCTAAGTATTGATGGTCTCCGTTCGATTAATATCCGTATCGAACTAAGGGTAATAAAGAATAATTATTTTTTATTATTAACGAATAGGACCGGAAGTGAATGAGCGCATGAGTTTCCGTGCCGACCACTGTTGCATAACATTTGCATCCTGCGCTCATGACCGTTACGACGTTAAATGCTTTTGTGTACAGTTTAGTTTTCTCTTATATGATATAATTGCAATATATATATAAATAAATATAATAAACAGTAAATTTATTACTTAGAGCTAAAACAATGTGTTAACAGCTAAACGATCGTCTTTAAGTTAAAATCAATTTACGTGTAGTTTTAAAAGATTGTGACAGTATATAGTAAAATTTACTATAGAATTGTTTTTTGTTACAAATCGATCTTATAGTAGTTTTGTTAACATTTTATTAGTATTCTCTGTAAGTTTATTAGACATTTAATAAGAATACTAACTATTGTCATTTTCTATTTCAAATACACACTCTTTGTTTGCACAGTAGGTAAAATATTAAGCGAACGTTTTATCGACGTTTTTCTAATGGGAGTAAAATTCTTATTTTGTTCGCAGGTTTCGTACAATAAAGACGAATAATCACGAACAGAATGAGCAGGCAACTCTCAAATGGGCCAGGTCTTCGATGGAAGAACTACACATTGAAATGAGAGAACTGGAAGCTAGCGTCAATAATTCGATTCTTCTACGCCAAATACACGTCTTTCACAACGAGGTAATTTGATATTAATTTTCTTAAGCTATAACTCCATCAACAACGATACTTTTAATTTTTTTTCATATTTTTTTGTTCATTTCTCTTGAGACAATCAAATGATATCTTATTTTCAGTATTTGACGCAATAAATATGAATGTTAATTTACTTAAAAATTTAACTTATCACAAGATTACATTTTAAACATGTGTTAATACTTTCATGGTCATTAAACTATAGTATTTGGAAATTTTTTGTATATTATCTCACTACTTCTATAAATTCAAAATAATTTTAAGACTATTATATACTAATGAATCGATGTATACAGTATCAAGTTAAAATTTTAATCCCACTGTGAACAATAGTTGCTTCCGTTGTAGTTGGTTTATTTAAATTTTTTTTTTCTTTTCCTAGTTAAAACAAGCTCTAATGGAAACTACGGACTTAGCACAACTGAGTCGGACTCAAGAAGTGAGAGTTGACAAGTTGGATGCTGAAGTCAGCAGGCTTAGATATGAAGCACAACAGATGCGAAGCGATATGGCGGAACTACGTGCCCACGTTATGCAACTCTCGAAAGAAGTATGTGAACAGTTTAATAAAAAAAACATTAGCCTTTACTATGCGTTTCAAATAAGAATGAATGTGCGCATCAATGACCTTGATCTGACAATGCTGATAAAAAAGTATGAACAGCAATAAAGATCTCTGCATAGTTTTTTTTTGTGAACTATTTGCCTAACTATTAAGACTATTAATATGCGTTATTTTAATGAACCATAGATAACTTTTTTTTCGATTCGATAGCTATGACGTCACAATATGGCAGAGGCACATGCACATTCTTATTTGAAACGCATTGTACAATTCTAACGATAATAAATGCTTTTAAAAAGTAAACTAGACACCAGATAAGGTGATTTATTAAGCGTATTACTAAAACTCCTAACTACCATTATTTCTAACCAGAAATCTCAGTCTACTATTGAAAACTTTTAGGAATGTAAACCTTAAGGAGCGAATACGTACTTAATTGTAATTGATTAGCGAATGTATTAAGAAGATAAAAAATACAGTGGATTTCATTTACAACGGCTATAGTTTTAATAACCTTTTAATTATAGTGACGTAACACATTAAGAATTTAATGTATTCTAGAGGAAAATATTTAAGCTATAGTGACTTCGGATGTCATGTCAATATCGAAAATAGTCTTAATGAACCATCTGTGAGAAGTTTCTAGAAATCCCTGGCAATTATTGCGACCGAGTTGTGCGGTTGCACAACAAACAAACATGAAGAGGTCCATTAATGGAATCATAAAATTTTCTTACCTTTTGTTTACATCCACAGATGGTCAGCAGTTGTATTAATACGAATATGTTAATAAAGGTTCAGGTACGTAACAAACAGTTAAATGTAAGAATCTTTTACTCAGTCGTTTTCGGTGTGTTAGCTTGTTTGTTTATATATGGCAGCTATTTTAGAAGTACATTAAGCGATATAATATGCTCATTCCGCGGCTTCATTGTCTGGCAATAAATATTGTTTTACCTCAATCATGCTTCTATATACTTTTTTTTTTTTTTGACGGGGTAAATGCATTTACGCACTACCCTTACCCATTGCATTAGTGAGACCGAAGTCCCCCAATGCAATGGGTAAGGGGGTGCGGAGGGACGTCTCCGCACCAGTGTGGGACTCGCCCGGGCGTGTAGCGCCCGGAAATACCCACTAAAACCCTCCGGGGCCGTCCGCCGCATTTGGGATGGGGGCGACACGGGGTGGCTTTCGCAGTCACCGCGTCGCCCCCTGCGGCAAACCCACCGGGCCTCGTCCGTGCAATGGCCCAGTGGGGATGGGGGAGAAATACTTCCCCACCCACTTCTTCGCCCGCCCCCCCGAAGGGAGGCATAATGCTTTCTATATACCTGCATCATACATATATAGCGAGGGAATTATAGTTGCCCCTTCATTCTCATTATAACCGAAATCTACTGTATTTTGATAGTTTAGCTAGCCGCAGCTTATGTTCACATAATTTTTTTTGCAAATAGTTATTCGGTATATACTTGAAGGCGCTTCGCCGCGATAAGAGTATCAGGATCAGCCAAAGCGTCTTAGTATATTTACAAATGGCAGCGAAGTAGTTGGTTGAATAACATTCTGAGTCGTTCAATCTATCAATGCTGATTATTGTAAACGTAAAATGGTTAAGATTACAAGCAACGTAGGCGATTTGCTCAGCGCTAAATCTTACTATATAAACGAAACAATAGTAAACCGTTGCCAAAACACAAAATGTCATCAATATCCAACTCGTTTCCGAGAGACTGATTACACATATTATATGTAAATAATAAAAACATTCTATCTACATATAACAAAAAGGAAAATGCTCAAACGTATTAATTAGCGTAAAACTGCAACATTTGAGCGCGAGAAAATGCAATATAGGTAACCCTAATGCAGTATTGTAACTGACCTAATTAATTTGCCGGCGGTTGCTGCCATGAGAGAATTCGATTAGGAAAATAGATCAGCAACATAGTTTATCGTCGATAATGAGCCTGCGGCCGCTTAACCGACCGGTCACAAGAGCAATGGAGTGATGTTAATTTAAGCAGCTAAAACTTATTATATTTTCATATAAAACCTTATAACCTACACATCTGAATTCTTAAATCTGTGCTAAAATGGAAATCATTCATGTAAAGATCGAGCTTACTTAACATGTAGATATATGAAATTAACACAAACGTTGTTGTGCTTTTAAAAAACTACTACTTTTAATTGATTGTTATTTAATAATTTTGATCAAATTTTCATTAAAAGTATTGATCAAAATGGACAGTCTTGATATTGAAATAAAAATAGATATTAGTAGCAACAGCAAGGCCAAACTAGAATGTTTTAGTTTGGTCTCGGTATTTCTCTTCATCAAAGACTCACAGTCCTTGTAGTATTTGATTGAAATTCAATTTCATCGATTGGCTAACATGACCACAGAGTTTCTTACGAAAACTTTTTAACTCTCCGATAAAAAAAAAAAAATTTACTAAGTAAATTTGCAAACGTACAACAATATATTTCTTCTTTCCTTATACCTATCTAAAATGATTACGTAGCCGTGTCACTTGAATATTGAATTAAGTATTTTTGCATTTATACAAATTATGATGAGCGTCAAATTTGATACTTACACTGCAAAATTCTGATGTTTACGGTAAGCAACGGAAGTACCAAGAAAACAAAAGTTCGTATGTCATTTACTACCTACTTCTTGCACAATATTGTAATACGATGATCTATACTATTAAATAAAATGTAAGTATCTGTTTGTAATGTCAATATAATTTTTTTAACTAAATAGATATGAACGTTTACACGATACATATACCAAAAACATAATATTTTAATTTTTTATATGTACGTCTGTCTGTTTGGTTGTTCCGGGTAATCTCGGGAACGGCTGAAGTTACTCCGCGTAACTTGTTCTTGGTACTTTTGATTTTCGAAAATAATTAGGTTTCCGTGTAAATAATTAACACACAGTGAAGAACATATGAACAGCGGGCGCAGCCGCGGACACACAGCTAGTGTTAATATAAAATCGCGAAACTATGTAATAGATTAAATATCACCCACGTGGCATTGCATTGTATCTGCATTTTATAAAGCATTAACTTGATTATAGCAATGAATAGAGTGCCGACGTTACTCCATAGAGGTTTCATTTTCTTGAATAGAAATAGTTCATCGGAAGTGGAAAATAAACATAAGTTGTGGCGAGGTACTATTCCTTTATGGTTATTTCCGTTGAAGGAAGCAGAAATATACATTCCATTTCCTCGCATACCAGGACTGCCTATATTTGAAATATAAAATCATTGAACAGAAAGGGAATATCATTGTAGATACTTATTCAAAATTACTTAAAATATTTATTACCTCCTGAAGTCTCTTTAAATGAACGAAGACGTTTGAAAATTTCTCACATTATTCTTGTCTTGTTTGGGATTTTAGTAAACTGTTTAATTTCTTTCTTTTTATTTTGACTCTCCATGATTTCTTTCAACCGCCATCTTTCTTTATCCATCCAATAGACTATGAAGTTACTAATTAATAATTAATTATTACAACTGAGTATTTTCCGCTTCCTAAAGCTGATCTAATTACAATATTATTTTTACAAAATAACTAATATATTAGTTCGTTTGTACATAGCACATTTATCTGTAGTATCAGAGTTGAAGATAATTCTTTTTATTTATAGGTAATTATGTGCATACATTATATAAACAAAAAAAAAATTGTTATACAATTATAGGCGGTGGTTAATGAGCATTGTTATGTCTTTATCGATTTGTCAAGGTAAACGTTGACAAACAGACACTTTAATTTTATTTATTATTTATTAGTATAGATTTGTTTTTGTAAATATGTTAATATAAAATATTAACCTCATAACCTGTTAAATAATGTACATAAAAAGATACAAAAAGAAATTTATACTAATAAATAAAATCGAAGTGTCTGTTTGTAATATCAAAACATTATTTCCAATGATTATTTAAAAACTATATTACCCATTGAAAGATATATACAACTTAGGCAGAGCCACGGGCACACAGCTAGTTTTATATAAAGACAGAAAACAACTCATAAATAATTCTTCATTATACTAAAAATAAAACCTACAAAATTAACCTTAATAAAGGTTAATTACGCAACTTTGCAAAGGAAATTTATTTCAATTACAAATCTGTAACGTTTGTTTCTACAAAATTTGAATCCGTAATAATAATAATAATAATATTTTTATGAATCGCATAATATTGTCCGGTGAAATTGTAGCTGTCATGATAAAATCAAAACCTATCGCAGAAAATTTAAAGTTTGTTTTTGTATAAAACAGTACAAACAGGTAGGTATCCATCCCTCTTCACGCTGGCTGGATATAACCGTCGCCACCGCACCAAGCGACCGTTGGGCCGGCAACATTTTTACCGGCCACGTATTTCTTTCCTATGCATATTGAAAACGATGTATCGTTTATATAATAAATATTTATTTGTAACTACTACGTATGCCGACGGGTCCGTTCGCGTTACTTTTTTTAATCCGAACTGACTAACGCTGTTAATTTGAAGTGCTTTGACAGTTTTGATATCGCTTTAGGCACTCAGTTACCAAAATAGTACGAAACTTGCATGTAAATTCCAAGTTATCTGTTTTTTGCTAATAGAAAACAGGAACATTGGCGAACTTTGCGTGTTGTATGCAAGTACTTATGCAATTAGCAATGTATTGTATTGTGTATTCTAATGTCACTGTATCGCACTGGCAGTGAATGGATGCAAGTGCTTCGGCTTTAGGCATTGGAGAGTGGGCGGGGAGAAGTCACCCGGTAGCTGGGACTCACTGAGTCTATATCTGAATAATCGATGAACAATTATAATACCAACAGAATGACGCCCATAGTTTTTTTTTTAACTATTACAATAACAATAGCTCAAAAAATTCATAGAGTAACAAAGCTTAGAGGGTTAGTATCATATAAAACTCGCTTAACATTGAAGCAAAAATATATATTTGTGTGTATGCAAGCGATACGGAACGTAATTAGAACTGCCGTTCTAAGTGTTTTAACTCTATGATGAAATTATTGTTGACGCCTGTAATAAATAAATCGAAGTTTAATGATATCATGTAATTTTTAAAAAAGCCAACTATTTTTTTTTTCAAAAATTACCTGATTAAAAATGTACCATACGTTCTAATGTTCATCACAGTTTTGTAAAAGGCGAAATATAACCAAACAATATAACCAAAAAAAAGTTTACGCGCTAATATAAAACTCAATACTTTAATTGAACAATCACAATCGTGTAATATAACTGTTACTAGGAATTGAATATTAATATCAATTACTCAATCTATAAATTGTTAACTATTAAGCGTCTGGAGACCCAATATACTGGAGAACGAGGTAAATGTAAATACACTACGATATATGGTACATGTAATATCATTTGTGAATTGTTAGGACCCCTTTGTGCAGATTCGCTTTGACAACTCGACAACAATGTTACGGTGCACAACAAAGGACGATCCATCGGTTCTCGATATGCATGCAACACAATCCATACAGGTATAAAATGAAATTCCCGACGACATTTCTACGAGATTTCTGTAGCGTAATGCATAACTGTGTTTTACAGTGAAATATAATAATATATCGTTCATATATATTATAACAACTAGATATGCTAGTTAGTGGATTCGGTCGCGAATAACAATTCTATTCTCCAGTATTATTAGAATACCTACTCATAATAAAGACATGTATAATTAAATATTAAACATCGTTAATATTCAGATACTAAATTATTTAAACTATTTCTTAATTATGTATTATCATTTATTATAATTAACAAAAAATGTTTTATTTTCTGGAGTTTACACAATTTAAATAGAAAAAAAATACTTCTCTATTTTGAATGAAAAAAAAAACTAAATATAATACTGATTCATATTTTCTATTAAATTTTAAAATTTTGTGACATATTTTGTAATATTATATTAATTATTAATAATAACAATAATCATTTCAATTTCATTTCAATCATTTAAAATTATATTTATTAAAAAAATACCTTAAACAATTGTAAAATAATTTGTTTTGCAATTAATTATACTTAATTTAACCGTGGGAAATTAATTTGAAACGCGTGTGGAAAACAACTCACTCCACAGCGTTACCGATTTACTATAAGGAGGCAAAAACGCCGGGGACCTCACACCGCATGTGGGATTTAGAAACTCGACACTGACTAATTAATCGACCGGGTGATCCCTTTCACATCGTCCGATTAATAAGAGAACGCATTCCTGGCATTTCGTGGGCTTATCGAATCACCTGCATGATTACGTACTAAATACAGAGAGAGGTTCCTTTGTGGGCTTTATGAAAAAATTCCGAAATCTATTGACATTTTATTAAGAAATCATGTATGTTTATTTATTTATTTGAAACACTAACAAGGTTTACATTTTGTTTTACATGCTATGAATAATTAAATGACACGTGACAAATACAACCAAAATTATAAGTAACGTACTTAACGTTGAATTGCATTTTGTAAAGAGTTTACAAACTAAAAAAATATTAATAATAAACATTTTGATACTGTTTATAAATATGAAAATCAAAAATTAACAATCAAAATAAACAAACTACAATTAAAACACTGTATATAAGTATAAAAGAAAAATAAATGACTCAAAAATTCAAATAAAATTAATTAATTTTAAATTGCATAGCAACAGTATAACTTTTGTAGGCAGGTAATTTATAAACCCTAAGACTTTTGAAAGATGTCTAGTGTTTTAGTTATGTAAAGTATATAGTATATGAAATTTAGACTTGGAAATTTTATGTATACGAATTACTTAAAATTGCATCATTTAACAATTATCTTCTTTTCATAAAATCTTATCTGTATAAACTACTTGAAAAATAACAAATTACATTTCGGTAAAAGTATAAAGTAAAGGAGATAAAAGGCATACAGATTTTATTTTATTATTACGAAAAGATTAAAATTTCAAAGGGACTGAGAAAAAAATACGTCCCCGAAGTTTACAAAAGAAAATATTTCATGAAATGTAAACGAATTATTAATGAGTTTTAAGATTAAGTTTTCGAACTTTTATATTATAGTATTAAGTTTTCAAGGGTAAACTTGAATATAAATGTTTAAGGAAGTTACAATCTATAGTTTTATATAAAAGATGCGTTTTCATTTTAGTGCAAAATAGTACTAAATATTGTTTGTAGGATTTGACAATTATCTTATTTACTTCGTCTGATTCCATTATTTATATTCAATTATACATGATTGCACAAACAATTTAAAATTAATTACACCCTAAACTAAGGCTAACGTCGCTCATTCGATAATTAATATAGATAAAATAACCATTTATTTTTGGCATTACTTGGAATAGGTAAATTAATATAGATAGTTATATCATAGTTATAACTCGTGTCGCCTCAAATCTCTTTCTGTATTCATGTTTGAAAATGTAATTTGCAATGTTTCATTCATAAAATTAACTTGCACTTTCATGTACATTTAGAATCATTCCAATATAATATTAATATTTAGTAGAATTAATGAAGGAATAATCTTCAATACTATTGTATATTTAGGGCTACATATTAAATTTCAATCCCTTAAGCACTTATCTGGCGTTTACGTCAGCTTTCCATTGTTTTCCTATTGTCTTATTTTTATGGGTACTCGACACATTAATGTAACGTTATTCACATTTAATGTTGAATTGGTATTAATTGTTTAAACCTCGATATTATTTATGTTGTATTTATTTCTACGCTATTATAATTTACAATTACTATATTATAACTCTACAGTTATAAGGTAACTAACAGATACAGGTGTGGCTTTTTGAGTAACGCTCTGCATCAGAGGATTATATTTGCGCAAAATTGTAAATACTAATGTCATTTGTTAGTTCTAACATTCAACTTGGAGAATATAAGTAACGATTATAAAATTTAATTCATTGATAACACTATAAAGCTCGTAAATGTTATACTAAGCTATCAAACAAAACAACAAAATTAAAAGTGAAATCTAAGTGGAATGAAAAACAAAGAAGAAAAGTGTACTGGACTGTTTTATCTTTTCCTAATTATATACAGATATATGATCGGTTGTTAATTAAAATTTGTTAATTGAGTACCTAAGTTACCGAACTATTATAAACACGCAAGAAAAATATTCTCCGAAATGGTTTTAGTAAAATTGAAAACTAGTTACAGAACTCAATTACTTTAGACTGATCCGAATACTTAAATTGACAAGGGATAATGAAATTTGGTTCCATTTAACCGAAACTGTATTACTTAATTAAATTACTTTACCATTCGACTATCACATCCGATAAAGTTTCTAAGTAGTCAACTAAAACTTATCGAGTTATTTATAGTAAACAAGAGATTTTTATAGTCAGGTATTACTAAAATTTTTTTTCAATTTTCACCCTATCTGTTAACTTCCGAGATGTATCAAATTAATAAATAATAATCAATGTTAACATTAAAATCAAGAAAAATTCTTTTGATACATGTATCCTTACCTTACATCACATATGGTTGTGAAACCTGGGATTTGACAAAACGCCATACGGGAAAACTAGTAAACTGTCAGAGAGGTATAAAAGGAGCATGCTATGTCTTAAACAAATAGACAAAAGTTAGAAGTTTAGTTAGACTTTAGGCACGAAACGAAAGTAACAGATATTTTGTCACGCATTGACCAACTAAAACGAAAGTAAACTGGACATGTCCTTCGCTGCAAAAAGGAGAAATTGAGCAAACAGGTGACAGTCTGGTACTCAAAAGATGGAGCTAGAAAGCGAGGTCGCCACGAAAGAAAATAGGAGGATGACTTGAACATTATTTCAGGATCTCTTTGGAAAAGAGTGGCGGCAGATAAAAAGCAGTGGAAAGAGTTGCAGGAGGACTTTCCTGTTAGGCAAACTGAAATAAGAGACAGTATGTAATATAGTTATAGATTATTTTTTTCATTTCTAATATTTTTTTTTTCTCTTATTATATATTTAGAAACAAATGTATAATGTTCGGAAAATAAAGGTTGTGTTATTTTTATTATTATAACACTATTTATCAAAATAAGGTTTTTTTTTAATAATTACATCTTATTACTTATCTAAATAATATTTTGGGTATATTTCATTCCCTTATCAGTTATAGTAAGCAAAGCTCTTTCCCATGATAACGTAAGCATTGCTATAACCACGAAAAAAAGAAAATAAATATAAATTGGTTACGTAATCACCATTCAGACCTCCACGTCTCCTACGTCATCAAAATAAACAAAACTAAAACCGCCTCCGGCCCCTTTTGGTACTTGCATAAATAGCACTTGAGTGGGTCCAAAAAGTAAAAACTAAACGTGTAAACCTAAAAAAAATTAAATAAAATAACGTTATTAAAAGTGTCATTGTATAATAGTAAATTTATTTTTCGTTCGTATCTTTAGTGAAGTAATAATAATATAGCTCGACCATAAGCTATTTATATGTTATTTCACATCTTTAAAACATTCTATGCTATAAATAAAAATGATTTAGTGACTAATACTAATGACCTTTATAATTGAAATCTTCATTGAAATAAATTCACTAATAATATCAAATAAGTAGAGTATAATTTTTTATAAAAAATTGTCACTTAAAAAAAAAATCAATAAAATATACTCGAACTGTAGAAATTTTTTGTTCCATTCACAATACGAAGCAAAAGGTCTCTCTTTCAAGGGTTCAAATTATATGTTTCGAGTTTTATAGTGATCACAAAGCCTACACACATTGCATCAGTATATTCATCCATCTGCCGCACTCGTTACAATGTATTTCAACAATCATATTATTCCTCAAGAAACAGGACTTCGTATAAACACCTGGGGCAATCTTTAATGAGACAGTATCGTTAATAATCATCGAAATGACTAGAACAACAAAACTTTGTCAAAATTCTTCCATCAAACCCAAGTACCTACCAGTTCAGCATATTGAAAGTTGGTTTATGTTAAACATACAAATTAACGTAATAAGAGCCAACAACCATTACAACGATAAAAGTCTAGATATAGCGCACATTACGATACTAATTCAAGTTATCAACCAAAAATAACACCGGTTCGCTAGTAATGTCATAAAACTTTTGCTATCCCGTGGGAAATCATCGCTACCAGGAATTCTTTGACAACATTAAACAGAAGGAGCTAACTATAATACACTTTCCTTTATATACAGCTAGTTGTGCCTTCAGCTCCGCTTGCTTATAGCTTGTTTTATATATTAGTACCTATATAACATACATTCAAACTTCTGGTTAGATTATATAGCTATTAGTTCAAAAAATCATCAAGGAAATCGATACAGTATTTATAGAGTTATAGGACAGATGGACAGACAGCGAGATGTTGTTTTTTTTATCATTTGTAAGGATGATAGTGATGTTCTCCAAGATTGAACCAGCCTCCTGCACGAAACCTGTTCTCTCGAAGTGGTTTAATTACTGCAGCCGACAATTTCGAGCAGATGGCGGCGGGCCGGTTAATATTTATATCACAAAACTATATTCAAGCTATTTAAATACAGAAAAAAATACACGGTCTCTACGTTGTGGTTGTGTGAAACGTTTCGTGCCTTCTCAGAGATAATTTTGAATTGAAACATTTACAGCCCGATGGAAAAGGTCACGAGACATCCATCCTAACTGGAAGAGTATTCCCAACGTCAATATTGAAACAAAATCTGATTAAATAGTTTATTTTCATAACAGAATCGAATCCGGTCGAAATGAGAAGACTGTAATTAAATGTACCTTTTATGTTATAGATAATGTACGCACCTTTCTGCGATGCATATGCAATAAAATACATAGTCAACACCTCTTTGAAACGGATACTAAACCACAGTCGACTCCGCGTGTGCTCATTACAGGAAAATGTACTTTGGCAAAAGCTATGAATATTCTTTTCACAAATCCGTCCCTTTCCTTTGTCGTTAACACAAGTCACAGTCTTCATTAACATTCCAGGTCTTCGTGTCTACAACGGAATTTTCTTTTTACAATTCTAGCTTGATATCGTGCATGAGTTTATCTTTATGGCAACATTAATTATATAAAATTTTGTTTGTATATTGATGGGGTATTTTATCTATTCTAAAATATTACCTTTAATAAAAAAATATATATTTAAACTTCTAATACTTTACTCTTTCCAGTTACAAAAATTTACAAAAAGAAAGGATTCATTAAGGATGGATGGAGGAAAGATAATATAATTGACTTAGAGCTTATTCGAGTTAACCAGTAAATGTTGTGTAATGATTATCTGATAAAAATACAAAATTAAAATAAAAATACCCAAAGGTCTAAAATAATGAAGTCAAATCCAAGTTAAATTTATATGCTTAAATGTTTTTTTGGAATTGAGAAAACAATTGTATTTATTGTGGGAATTTACGTGTAAGATAAATGTAACAAATTTATAAAGAAAAAATAATACCTGTATGTACAAGAAATGTTACATTTCAATATATAATGTAGTACCTATCCATGAAAGTTATTTTAAAAGAATTAAAAAAAAAATAATGTTAGTTAATGTAACATTAAATATTCGATGTGTTAGGATTGAAAAAAGAGTAACGTGTTATCCGAATTAAAGAAAACAATTGCTACCAAAAGACAAGGGCCATAAGGTAAAACACGCAAACGGTCAAGGTTTTTCGGGACACTGTAGGTAGTGGAAGTGGTATGAATAATACAATTATAATAAAATAAATGATGAGAGTCATGTTCGATTAATAACATAGTTAATGTTTTAAAATTATACAAAATATTCATCTAATAAGGTTATCTGATTTATTTTTCTTGCATAGAACGGTTGTAAATATCGAAAAGAATGGAAGAGTAAATTTGCTACTTTGCAAATGATATAAAATTCTACCACTGCTTCAAACTTCGGCTCATTATTGACACTAAGTACGTTTATAGAATTAAAAGCATCACAGGCAATAATAACTATAGCGAACGATGATCAGAAGTTCTTAGCGTGGAGTACACACATAAAAATGTATTAAATATAGCTATCAGTGAAAGTAGGGAATGATAAGTTATCAAATATTATATTGTTACAGATCAAAACCAATCAAATAGAAGAAATCAACAATAAAATAGATAATAATTTTACGGAACCTAATCATAATCGGACTCCAGAACTGAAATACGAACATGGCCACAAGTATCGTCATAGCAAAATGGTGCACGCTCAGATATCGCGTTTGGCTCGTACTCAAAATCAAATTGAAAAATTCCAACAAAGCCTTCAAACTCAGATACTCGACGTGCAACGTCGTCTCGATCGCTTTGAAGAACCAAATTGGCATCTCTTGTCTACTAAATTAGAGTTCCTTGAACTTGAAACAAAAGTAATTCAAGACGGCATAAAGAATACTACGCAAAAAGTTTTGGACTTGGATAAAGTGCATGCATCTATTCTGGAAGTTCGAGAAGAACTTGAGAGCATTGAAAATAAAGCCGATAAAACCATTCCGGAAATCAGGAAGGAAATTTCCAAGCTCGATCTATGCTATGCTCAGGTAATAATTATAAGCTATATTAAGGTAAACGAATGATTGGAAGAAATTATTTCAAAAATGTTCTTTATTCACAGCCTGAAATTAACGGATTTGTAATATAAATATTATTTTTTTAGTTGAACGCACAGTTTTCTTATATAAAAGAAAATCAGGAGGTTCTACGACAGTCAGTGAAAGCGATCGCTGTTAGCGTTAGTAATAATATGGACCAAAGCGAAGTAGACCATGCTGCAATAGAAAAAATGAACGAATCTATCTCCGAACTTAAACAAACATCCAAACAGCATTTCCACCGTCTGAACGACCATATTCTTAAGGTACATTATTAAAATATACACCAAATATAATATTTCTAACGTTACGATATATAAAACAAAAGTCATAGTTTATGCAATATAGCCCTCACAATTAGTGAAAACTTTATACAATAGGTATAAAACCAAACTTGATAAGGAACATCTGTGAAAATGAGCTATATTCAAATCATTTAGAAACGTGAAACATTTACTAACACAATATGAATGAATGAGTTACTGCATAAGTTCATATCACGTATTTCAAGTACACTACACAACGCATAAACCCAATTTGTTGTTCTCTCCTCTCGACGTAATGTTTTCCAGGAAATACAAATGGAAGCCGCATTTAATGCAGTATAATGCTTATAACAAAAACATGCTTATATTAGCTGAAGCTGCAATGAATAATGCTCTTAAACAATTAGACTTGTGCTACTTTATGACAAAGTACTTAATTATTAACCATTACGTTATTTACAATTTACATGAGAACCTCTTTTCCCTGGATAGTATTATAACGAAAATTTACATATTCAAAAAAGAAAATTCTAATTCATACCTTATGAATCAAACTAATGTCTTAATATTTTTTAATAGTATAATGTTTTAAATTTCACAATATCTATAATGAATTACGTTTGCAGAGTGAAGCTACTGTGATCGAAGATAATTCTACGGTTACCATATCTCTCCCTCAACTGATGACCGAAGTCAAGGAATTGCAACCTGTTCAACACGAATATGAGGATCTTGTAAACCAACTGCCTAAGGATTGTTCATGCATTTCTGGGCCTCCTGATACGTACCTCATTCGCCCAGCTAAAGTGCCAGTTTGAAACCTGGTGCGTCAATGGCAGTACTGTTATTCAGCGTAGGTACAACGGCTCTATCGAATTCAATAGGAAATTTAACGAATACATCAATGGCTTCGGTAATCCCGCCTCTGAATATTGGCTCGGCCTTGAATCAATGCACTTGCTCACCACCGACAACTGTTCCTCCATGAGAATTGATATGACCGACATATATGGGAACGGTTGGTATGCGGAATATGAAAACTTCTTCGTCGGTAGCGCTGATACTGGATTCGTGCTTGAAGTAGGTGGATTTACAGGCAACGCAAGCGACGCTTTCGCATACCAAAATCACATGGAATTCTCTGCTATTGACCACGACCGGGATATTTCTAACACTCATTGCGCTGGTAACTATGAGGGCGGTTGGTGGTTCTCCCATTGTCAACACGTGAACATTAATGGCAAATACACGCTTGGTCTCACTTGGTTTGACGCTGTCAGGAATGAGTGGATCGCAGTGGCCACGAGCGAAATGCGCATGTTCCGTAAACCGGGATGCTCTTAAATTAATCGTCTATAATAGTCGCAGGACGCCATAATATATCAATGCTAATTAAATACATGTATTTCAATCGATGTTGCTTAATATTTAGGTAATACCAAAGACATAATAAATATAAGCGATTATACCTATTATTATTATGTTGAATTGACTGTATCTATGAATTTATGTACTTAGGTTTAAATAATTTACTATTTATGTAACGCCATATTTTTATTATTCTCTTTTCTGTTACAGGAAGTTATATTACTCAGTCAGGGTATTCAGTTTTTAAATGATAAAGATTTTTTCTTTTCCGTTTCTTTGACTTGCGTATCTAATTTACCATCATTTTATTTATTTGTTTCTTCATACGTGTTAAGTTTTTTATTTATAATATTGTACACCAATAATGGTAACCAATAGCACCGTGTTCTTTACTAGAATTAGATACAATTAATATTCATATTTAATATCATCAGTATATATTAGTAGTATGTTAGGATAGATTTCAGCATTAAATGCTAATCTTGGATAATGATACAAATTTAATAATTTTAAATCATTCCAAAATAGTAGATTATTTTTTTTTATATATAAAAATATTATCTTAGTTTTATTGAGTTTTTTTTTTTAAGTCAATCTCTATCGAAAGTGGTACGCAGTTCTTGGAATTATGACTTTATCAAATAGCTCTCGTAGTATGCACCTTATAATAAATAAATAATAACACGCGATTAAATGTAGAAAATTCAAAAAGTCATGGTCACATCAACTGCACCGCTTGAAGTATCACTTACGGTAATTAGTTAAGGATTTATCAAAATTGATTTAGTAACCTCGGATATGGCAGTAGTATGATTTGATTTATAAATTAAATTTTCATGTTTTATATAAAATCTGATTTACATTTAGGTTTTTTTTCAAGGATAATGAAATACTCTCAAGTATAATTTATTATATTTCTCGGTTCATTACTGTGCCGTTTTAAAATTTTATTAGCTATTAGCCATATATTATATAACTTAATAATCAAGCAAGTTATTACTCAGCTATGTAGTTTGAATAATATAATAATCCAAAATGTAATCAATAGTTATTAATGAATATGTAGTTCATGTATTGCCTATAAAAATTTTCTTTCAAATTAATGTACTCCTTAGTATACCATAAATACATCGTATTATACCAATGGAATTAAACCAAATAAATAATTGAAAAATATTATCAGTGTTTTTATTTTCCAATATCCTTGAATGAAACGGAAGGACAGAACAACTCTGGTCAACTTTAGATTACTTTAAACAAACAGATCTATACTATTAACACCAAGTCACTTTCGAAATAGTAACCAATTACACAATAAATAATATGTACTAGCTTTTGTAATAGTAACTGCATTTTTGCAACAAACAATGATATTTATAATTATCGTTCTTACAACAACAACAAAATCTAATTCATCTAATGCTCCTTTATTTAGAAACGGCATTCTCTGTACGAGTTTATCACGTGATTTTAGATTGTTGGCCATAGCAATGCGTTTTCTAGTATTATAGTACATATCCAATTTTTTATAATGATAGCTTCCATAGTCTATATAATCTCTGATATTATAAACGACTCCACTTAACTTCGTTAAAACCTTGTCCAATCTTGTCAGTTCGATATCATTATCAACGTATATCTGACGTATTGGCTTAACTAATCTCGTCTTCATGAGCCACTGCGAAAGTGTGTAGCCTCTCATTGCTTTGAAAAGTTTCGTGAAGTTGTTTATCGTTAGGCTCCTTAAAATTGATATGTTGTGAATTAGCCAGCTGTAAAATAATTTTGTATTATCGAGATATAAGTTTTGCGTCTCATGTTGATACAAAAAGTTTGCGAGCACAGATTAGCCGTCCACGTCTTTCAAATAGAAGAATTACACATCTTTGAAGTTTTCCGATACGAGTGAGCTACCTACTGAAAAACATGTTACAGTTTCTAATCTCATTTATTCCGTTATTAGCTTTGCCCGCTTGGAATTCAGACAATTCGTAATTTGCCTATGTTCTCAGCCTGGATGCAATGTAATTAAAAACTTTCATCGAATTCGGTTAAGTAGTTTTTGGGTGATCGACGAATAAATTAATAAACAGACAAGATTTTTTAAAGCTATCGAAATGTGCTCTGTTGTCGATTCTGAAGCCCCGGTTAGTAATTTTTCTTAAATATGTTCAATGTACAAATTTCGTCCTTCGCACATCCTCAAACACCCCAACTAAAACATTAACTTATAATCATACATACAGACGAAATATATTTAACTGATTTTTTTTTACAATTTACTTAGAAAACTCTTCTTTCATTCTAAAGTCACCGCATGTCATTCAAATTACTATTAAGTGTTGATTGAATTTTTATGAAATAAAGTTTTGATGTTTCTCAGAAATTTTTATTTAAATAGAAAGCTACATAAGTTTAGCAACAGATTTTCATTCTTATGGGTGGTATCTTATCAGTCGGGTACCTATTAGAATATATTCTGCCTCAATGCTATGCTTTTATTATAATGTTTTCCTTCACTGAAACCCGAAATCTAACATATAATATAATGTTTTAATTCTTACATGCAATCCCACCAGAATGCTGCAAAGCTATCGTCGAATCCATTGCATTCTTATCAGATAAATTATTGTCCAATAATAGAACTGGACTTAATGAAGATTCATTTTTTTATGCGATTAGCTTTAAACGAGGAGATGTGTTGAATGTATTATGAATTCAATAATCTAGCAATACGTCGTGTCTTTATAATGGTCTTTATAAAGCGATGATGGCACGTGAATAGTGCGGTCGGATTCCGCATCAATGGAGGCGGGTTCGAGTCACCTATCCAACTCTAAAATCAGCCTAAGCTTTCGGTGAGGAAAACTATCGTGAGGAAACCATAGGATGGTGGTAGGGTATTTTCTAATAATGTCCGCCTAGGTAGCTACACCTCTCAAGTTTGAAAGTCTGTAGCCAAATTCCAAAAGGTGTGTTCCGGCAGCATCACTTGAGAAACAATAGCTCTAGGTTTAGTTTACTTAGCATCTTGGACCACATCGTCACTTAAAATAAGGTGAGATTGTGGTCAAAGCATCAGAGCTTTAGCCAATACCGTGTAAAAAAATGTATTTTGTTATTCCTTCATCATACATACATACAATGTCATGATTGGTTTCATATAATATAATCTATACTAATCAATAAAATTGTCTGTTTGTAATTTTAATTCTTGTTTTAGTAAATAGATATGAATGTATATATGATACCTATACCAAAAATACAATTTTTAAATTTTTTGCCTGCTAAAGTTACTCCACGTAACTTACGATTCTTTAAATTTGGGGGGAACAGGGTATTACGAAGTGATGTTTTCGTCTATTTTGCATATAGTAAAATCAGCCCAAACTGTATTCGTCCCTTTCGTGTTTTATAATTCTTTCTTTAGGGCGCATCGCGATAGCAATAGATTTATTGAAATACCTACTTGTCTACCTCATGTCCTCTTAAACCGCGGTTCGTACCATTTTAGTGCCATTGTGCTGACTACACATTTTAGGTTGAGCGCCTTTAGGTAAGTAAAGGTAGCCCTTTAGGTCAATAGCATTTAAACATTTAAAAAATAATAATAACATACGACCCTTCGTATGGCTATATACAATATCTAATTAAAAAAACCAAATATGTTATGCCCGTACGTTTTGATTATGTTCCATAAATTAATTGTTATAGAGACTAGGAGCCTTCGAAAATGAGGAAATCTGTACGACTTTTAACATCGTTTTCAAACGTCCGGCAAACAAATTTGATGAATAAAAACGTCTTTTATATTTTATAACTCATAGAAAAATTAAAAACAGTCAAGTATTAGCGGAGGCTCGGGAAGAAACGAAGTAACGATTTCGCCTATTTTGTATAAGTATAATCACCTTGAGCTGCAGTAGTATCTTTCGCGTTTTATAACGCTTTCTTTGGGGCGCAACGCGATAGCAATAGATTTCTGAAAAAACCTACTCTTCAAAATTTATTGCCAACTGTATATCCTCTTTAGAATAATCACAATCAACAATATTACAAACTATTGACGGCTTTTGTGGACTGATGACAAATCATTTTTTAATCCTGAACCAACCCCACTCGACTAATTTTTAGAAATTAATCCTGAAACCCCAAGTCTTCCAGCAGTCAAACGTCTGTCTACTGACATATACTTTGTTATTTGGGCACAATATATTTATAATTTGTAGCATTATTAATCGCTCAATAAAAATTTGACAATAGGAAAACAATTAGAAGCAGGCGTAAACGCCAGGTTAGTGCTTGAGAATGATGAACTAGAGAACGAACGTGCCGTTTTATAAAAAGTGAAATTAAAAATTATTGCAACGAGCAAATGAATTCATCACCGTAGTAATCCTGTATGGCACAAGATGAGAAACTTAAATTAATTAAATTTATTTGATTAAATTTTACAAAGTGAACTCCAAACGGGTAAGAGAGAAGCAATTTAAAATCTAGGAGAAACACGTAGTTTCCGTGTAGTAATAGACAAAGGATTTTTCGCTTGAACGGATTCGCGTCTAGCAGTTAGTATCTCCTGACAGTTTACGGCAACAGCTAACGATCTCTCAATTTACCTTTTGTGTAGTCTGACAGGGCTATTCAAATACAATTTTTAGTGTAATCGCTCGTCTATAGTTACGTGGAGGGCCGATGGCATGGGATGGCATTATATTAAAAAAAATCTTTGCACTTTGGCGACAGGCGACGTTTGTTGTTAAATCATATACTTTTGGTATTTTTTTTATTATTACTTCAGATTATTTAATCAATATCAAAATGTATATAAGCATCATCAACAATAATCTAGAAAAACAAAATAGCTATCGAGGCATACTTGTCACGCAGAATACTTTTTATAATCTTTCTAGATAAATAAATAAAAATACCTACCTACCAAAACGATATTTTTTATTGTTTAAATTTATTTTATATTATAAGGTTGTATTTATATACAGGTACATATTAATATTATATTATATTACATTTAAACATAAGTCTCCCCGAATAAAAGGGGAATTGCCATAGTCGCCATTCTTGACAGACGGGTACTCAGAAGATGCTGCTGCTCATTCTCTGTTTTTTTTTAAATCGCCTTTTACGAAACCCACGGGAAGGTATGGGGTGATACTATTTTTGGCCGGCACGTGGTTAAGTTAGGTAAATAGTTTAACATCATATTGTGAATAGCGGTATTTAGAAATAAATCAATTGTCATTACAATCACAAGTGAGGGTGTTTCATTTTATCTTATAAACAACATTCCATATGAAAAAATTACATCTTTTCATAATTTCAAAAGTGTACGTTACGATTCCTTAGGTAATAACTGTCAATTATTTAAACATAATTTATAGTACTTTAGGCCTTTTAGTATATCTTCTTATGTAATCATATTTATGTAATGGTTGTTTGTTACCTGAATAAATAAATAAATAAAATAAGTAATTTTGGTAACATTTTACGTGATATAGTGTAGTTACGATAGATAAGTGTAGTGAAGGTCGCAATCACTTCTGATGTGGTCGTAACAGAAGGCCAGCATTTTATTACCGCCATTCATTTATTAAAAGTGTTCCTAACGTCTGACTTGGCTGCATGGTCTACTAGTACCTTTGCCTTTTCCTTAAAAAGGAGTAAATGGAACAAAATAAAGGATTTTGGAACTTTTTAAGGCGGGAAATAGTTAAGTTTCTTTTATTACTATATTGGAAGATATTGCATTAGCAACCTTAGTAAGTCTGCGCTGATATAGTACCAATTTCGCATATAATTTTGCAATTATGGCTTCTAAAAGAAAGTCTGTGAAATCTGATTTTTCATCTGAAGACGAAACAGTGAATTTACAATCTGCAAATTCGCCAATGAAGAATAAAATACCAAAGCTTACACGGGATGAGGCTTTTGAAGGGAGTAGTAGAATCAAAACTGAATGGAGTTTTAAGGAAAAGCGAGTGGAATCATATTCCGATATTATTCAAAACATATTCAATGACCTGGTTCTACAACTGACAAAAAGGTAATAAAAATATCATTCTCTTCCTTCCATCCAGCAATCAAACTCCATCAACCAAAAGACGTTCACTGCTGGACACAGAGCTCCCCCAAACGACAACGACAGTCTTGCGCCACCCGCATCTAGTGGATTCTTGCAAACTTCACCAGGTCGGCAGTTCACCTTGGGGCCTATCCAAGCTATGTTTTCCTGTGCGTGGTGCGTGCTATTCAAGAACCCATTGGTCCCATCGGGCATTGGTTCCGCGAGCAATGTCACTGCGTGGCCACTGCCACTTAAGTTAAGCAATTCATAAGACAATGTCAGCTACCTTGGTTCTACTGCAGATTTCCTCATTTCTGATAAAATCTCTGCATTAATGTTCATTCAGAAAAAAATATTGGATCATATTTTTAAGCTTACATCAATTTGACTTAGTTAATTAGTCATATATCTGCACTGCTACTATTTATAATTGTGAACAATTTCAGGAACAAAAGGTTTGAAGATATACTAATTTTTCTGATAGATGTTACATCTCAAATGAAGACTAAATACAAAGTAAATAAAGAAAATGGACAAATATTGAAACAGCTGAGGAACAATTCTATGAAACATTTAAAAGAAATAAAACTTATTGACCAAGAAACTTTGAGAGAACTAGATGAAATTTGCAATAAATGTAAAACTGAGTAAGTTAAGATGTTTTTTAAATCCATATCAAATTATTCTATTATAAAAAAATAATAATAATGTTTTAGATTGTATGAAATAGAATTAAAGGAAAATTATGTAGACATGCAATTAATTCAGATATTAATTAACCAATTATATGAAAAAGCTACTGCTGATGCAAAACGCAGTGAGTGAGAAGCAATATGTAATAATATCTCTCATTCCATCGAAAATGAAGTTGAAAATTTAATTCAATATAGTTTTATTTAATATTTGAGATTGTAATGTGATTCTGTATGGTGTAATATGTGAGGGCTTGGAGTGATTTTAAAAAATTGACATTTCTTAATTTATTTATATCTCATTAAACTTTTTAATATAACATTGTATTGTTTTATAATTTTCTAATTAAATATAATAAATTTATTAACTTTTAGCAATTCCTTATCTAATTATTTATTTTAATTAACTCATAATTTCCTGTTTAAACTTTTTTGTCTGTAATTGGATTATTAAGTAAATATGTATCTTCATAACTATGTACTTATTGATTTAAAACTTCTTACAAATTTCTTGTTATTATTATTTTAAAGTCCTAATAAAGAAAAAATTAAAATACAAAAACGAATTTTCATTGTAACAAACCAAGATTATAAAAAATGTGTTATAAAAGATTACAAACATTTGAATTTAATTTAATCCATTGTTTTAAGAAAAGTCTCTGCTTGGTATGGGTTTAGGATTCATTTTATTTATGTTAGAACCATGAAATGTTACCTCTAAGAGTTTAAATAAGGCATGAACATCAGATGGTAGGAATTAATCAACTGTTGAGTAACCATTAGATCTGAGCTGTAAAGTTTACTTGAAAACTTTCAAGACGAACATACAATATCTCCTATTTACTTAGTTGGTACCTATGACGATTAATCAAAGCTTTAAGTGCAAAATAGGATACTTAAGTACTAATTCTACACAGATGAAGTCGCGTGCACCAGCTAGCTCTGTTTGTATATCTGTTACCTTTGACACCCAAACCACTAAATATATTTTTTATAATTTCGCAGTGAGAGGGGGTATATAGGTTGCAAATTGACTCAATTAAACGCGGACGAAACCGCGGGCGCAGCTAGTTTATAAATAATTTCAAATTCCATAGTAATTTGTTATTAAAATCATATTAATCCATTCAAATCGGTTCTCGCGATCAATAGTTATAGTAATTTGAATGACTCGCGGTGGAACTTTTTACTTACCAACGCAAGTAAATGTATTTTAGTCTTATTCGAGAACTAAAAATGATGGATTGATTGAAATGTAACAAAATAACATGAGATAAAATATGTTACCATGATATAAATTAAAAATATCTAAGACATAGTAAATGAGAAAACAATATTTTGATATTCAGTTTGCATAGAATCTATACTAATATTATAAAGAGGTAAAGTTTGTGTTTTTGGATGTTCGGGCTAATCTCCGCTACTACTCAACCGATTTTAAAAATTCTTCATTGTTAGAAAGGTATTTTATAAATAGCCTACTTTTTATTTTTGTATATACATATGTATTTTCAATAATTGAATCCCAATAAATGTAATTGAAGTCGGCAAAAATTCTATAGTATGACGTGCGCTGTCTAAATGGGTTGTCCAGTTGGACCATAAGGTCGTTTTTTTTAAATGAAATGGGTGGCAAACGAGCCTGCGGGTCATCTGATGGTAAGTGATCACCGCCGCCCATGGACATCCACAACACCAGAGGAACTGCTGGTGCGTTATCGGCCTTTAAAGTATGAATAGGCTCTCTTGAAAGTTCCTAAGTCGTATCAGTCCAAAAATACCGCCGAAGCAAAATGGTTGTGCGAGGCAAAAAATTCCGCGCGAAACGCACCGTCGTGGATCTCCATTCATCCAGATGGTGAAGATGGAATTTGAGTTTATGGCGCGTTGAACCGTGTTGGAATCCAGCAGCAGGTATTAATCCGCAATTCCTCTGAACATTCCTCATGGTAAATTTTATATAAAATACATAAAGATCCCACGCCTCTTCGCAATGCCAGTGGATCAAGTCGATCGGAAAGAACTTGATTATTATTGACAATTCGAGACGCTCTGCATTGGATGAGGTCGAATGGAATGGAAGGAGCTGGTACTCGGTTGCTCCTGCCCAGAGATGATAACCGTATTCCATATGAGGTCGAACCAGAGCTTTGTAGAGTTTAAGACAATGGTCCGACGTGAAATACTGTCTTGCTCTACTTTCCACACCAAGCTTTTTGGAGGCCAATTTTTCAGATGACCACGGAACTGAACGTCACTCGAAATGTCAACTCTAAGAATTCCGATACTAGGCGAAGTGTCTAGGGAAGCATTTTCGAATCGAAGAGACGCGACAAAGGGATTCTTTTTGGGGGTAAACGCGTAAACTTGTTGGTTGTTGGCCTGCGGCGGGAGGTGATACTCATCACCACATGGGCAGGAATGGATGGGTGCATAATTTCATCACAGGGGCCCCGCGATCGCTAAACACAAACGGCGGATTAAGCTTTGTCCGCGCACGGTCCCGGCGGGGTGTGGACTCTGCTGCATTGTTAAATCAAGGGGGGAAGGGACGAGTCTCTAACCTTCCATTGCACTGGTGTGGCTGTCTGTAAGGTGCCTTGGTCTGGGCGGGGTGACCTCCTCCACGGGTAAAGGCCTGGACGGGGCGGGATGGGACATATATAGAATATTAGAATATAATTGTCTGAATTAAACGCAAACGAAGTCGCAGACACAACTATTTATAAATATGTAAATATATAATCTCTTTTTTTATTTTTAATATCGGAACAATAAATAGACAAATTGATCAATTAATTTATAAAGGAGCCCACGATAGCCAGACTTTCATTAGTTTTATACAGGCTGAATGTTTCTCTATGTAAGTCCCCAACACAAGTAAGAACGATCCGAGACTGAAACTTGAGTAGTGGTGGCTTTGGCATATAACAGGTACTAAATGTGTAAAAAATTGGCTTTAAAATTGTTATAAGGTAAAGCTCAGCTCAGATTTTATATATTTTATTCGGAATAATATTGGAAGTTACGTGGTTACCATACAGCATGGTTGCTACCCCTGCCAGACACCCTTAAAAGTATACTCTCGTTATAGTATAAAAGCCGATCTTTATAATTCACTTAAGGAACTATCAATAGATGTTTTGTCCTGCGCGTATCGGATGGGCTATAGAAAGAGCGTTTCTCTACTGTATAGCGGAGCGTATGCCAAGGTTTTTTAAACTTCTTATGATTGAAATTAGAGAGGATGTATTGCGTGAGTTGGTGTACTCGATGCGCACAGGAGTGTCTGACTTGGAAACCAAACTGATGGGGAGACAAGTGATCTTTGTCCGTTATAACCTCTATGAGACGGTTCATAAGGACCCGTTCATAGAGATTTCCTAACGTGTTGAGGAGGCTAATAGGACGGTAACTATCGGGTAGCCTGGCATCTTTGGCTGGTTTGTGTATTCCTATGACTATTGCTACTTTCCAGGAGGTTGGAAAGTGGTAATTATTTATGGCCGCATTGAAGATGCAGACCAGTAACGCGATCAGAGGCAGAGGAAGAAGCTGAATAACTTCGTTCCTGATTCCTTCGGAACCGAGGGACTTTCTGGGATTAAGACCCTTTATTGCGATCACCACCTCGTCACAGGTGAGAGGGGAACAACCGAAGAGCAACTAAATCCTGCACGGAGTATTCGACAACAGAGTTGTCGGTAACATCGATGTTGTTGACTACTGGGGTACATTGCAGCGCGAGGCTTTCGGCTAAGCACTCGGCTTTTTCGATATCGTCAAACGCGGGTTGAAGACTCTGCCTATTTCTGTACAAGGGGGGGCATGCTAACGATGGTGCGGTCCATCTTCATAGATCGTGCGAGTTTCCAGTACGCGAGGTGGGAAGGTTTCAGCTCCCCTAGGAGGCTGTCCCGCCTATCGTTACGGATCTGATCGATGCGGTTTTGACCGCTCTACATAAGGAACGTAAGCGCACACGATTCTACTCAGTCGGATACGTGTCGTGGGCGCAGGTCGCGGCGTGTTTTTTGGTTGAGCAGGGCTTTCACGTCATCGGGGAGTACAAAGTAAGCGGCGATCGTTCGCCGCTTGTACCTCTTTCAGGTTCTCCTCGATGCCGGACTTGAGATGCTGTACCAAAGCATCGACCGCGAGGTCCACGTCCCCAGACGTATCCAAGTATATCGGGAATCCTAGCGAGAGAGAGGGTGGACTGATGAGCCTTTAAATAACGGCCAAGTTTGTAATAGTCCGTGACTTTTACAACTGGCGGGCTAGCATTCGAGTCATCCGTTTGACCTAATTGTAAACCGACTGGGCGGTGGTCAGAGTCAAGTTCGTGTACGACTTGAATAAGACGAACAGGAAGCGAGTCTCCTTTAATCAGTGCAAAGTCTAGAACTGACGGGCGAAAGTTCGCTCTGAGGTGGATGGGCTCTAAAGGCGGGATGACCTCAAAATCGAGCACCTGTACTAAGCACATGAGTTCCCTCCCACTGGGAGGGACGCGTTAACTGTTCCAGAACGTGAGCCCGCAATTGAGATCACCGGCGATAATTACCGAATCGCCCTAATGTAGCTGTCATGTCTACAACACCTCCATCACAACAAAATCCTCAGACACAAGACAGAATTTTTTATCAAAGAAATCAGCAACTTTACGATAGAATTTTCCGCTAACAAGTTAAAGAACCAACATAATATGTTCAATTAAGCGTTCTCCTCAAAGTTCGGTGAAGCTGTTAAGGCACTTCCGGTCAACAGCGTTAGTGAGATAAAAAAAAAGCAGAATTTCAGAGTTACTATGAACCCGCATAAATTAAAAAACATATCGCAATCTAGTGGTCAACATATATAAATTACTCTGTGGGCATTTAAATTTAAAAAAAATGTGTGGATTTTAATAAAATTCGAGTGGAGTATAAAGTAAAAACTATAATAAAAAAGTGAAGCCAATACTTGTATTCGTTAGTTAAAAGCAATAGGTTTGTCAGCGGAAAGTACCCCTTAATGTGTCGAGTACCCATAAAAATAAAACAATAGGAAAACAATGGAAAGCTGGCGTAAACGCCGCGAAGGTGCACAAGGGGTTAAATATGCCACTTTAATAAAGTTTGTGATTGTTTTAGTAATAAAAAATAAATATAAAATTATTATTTATTTATTTGGGAAACACACAGTTCATAAAATACACATATTAAATTGCATAACAATATTACATAAACCAGTTATGTTCATGTAATATTGTCTAATAAGTTTATTTAATATTACATATTATGTAATATTGTGTATATTTTTACTTTTCATTCATATGTACTTACCGGAAAAAATGTATATTTTTGATACTTTTAGGTTGTAGGGTTGTAAACAGAAAAGTGATCAAGGATTGTAATGGTTGGGTGACATGTTTCCCATATTTTTTCACTAGAATTTCCTTATCTCTACACTCCTTTGGGCCAGTATCTTATATCAGAATAGACTAGCTTTGTACTGGCTTCTCCGCTCGCTTATACGAACGAACGGACTGGCAGACATTTCCTATTATACAGATTACTAGATCCTCCGTAATCATACATATTATTTAACTTAACTATACGTTATATACAACGCAACAATCATGTAAATCGATTCAGTGGTTCACGAGTTATAAGCCAACAAACTAACGCACAGAACCATTTAGACTATAGTACCTACTATTGGATAGTAAATTTTACGGATGCAAATTTGCATCACTCGAAAACTATTGCATATTAATTTGTTATAAAAGACATGTAGTTTTCTTGGAAGTACTTTTAAATAAGAGCAGTTTAACTTAATAAATCAATTAAAATTTCTGACTTGGCCCTTACTTGACCTTTGTGAAAGACTTACAACTTATAATGCTGAAAAAATAATTTAAATATCAAGATTAATCAACAATAATTTCTTCAACATCAGCAGATAATAAGATCACATAATTGCATAGACAGATAAGCGTTAATCAGGTACAGGTCACAGGAATTCGCTGGAAGCGGATGACGCAAGACCAGTCGTCGTGGAGATCTTTGGGAGAGACCTATATCTAGCAGTGGCGTCGTCTTTCGGTTGAATGGATAAGCGATAGATCTATCAATAACAAGGCAGGTGTAGGTAACTGTACCAGTTCCAGAAAGATTGAACTGTTATTTATTAACTTTCTTCTTAGATATGGACGCTTTCGTTCATTTTCGTCAATATTACGTATTTAACGTAGCTTACTCAGTCGGTAGTTTGCTTTTTAAGTTAAGAGGATATTGACTATTTGACTTTTACGGTGTAATAATAAAAAAATATCATAGCGTCTAGGACTACACTCGAATGATTAACTTCGGTGGTCGAGAGGATATCAATCAATACCTAAGTATTTGATGAGGCAGGGTGAGGCTATTATAATATCTGATGCGAACAGTATGTCGGAGCTCTTTCCCAGATTTTATTCACCACTTTTTATACCAAGCTCTTCGGACGCTATATGAGGAGGATTCTCCCGTGGAAAATGTGTGAAGTTAACAGCATCTTACGCGTAGAGACCTATCTTGACGTTCGAAAGACCTGAAAATCAGCCGAGTAGAGATTTTGTTTCTCTCTTTTATGATAAAGACGTTTTACCCTCCACGGATCTTAGTCCTCTGCAGTTTGTATCGGTTTATTGTCGGTGGTTTGTTTGGGCGAAGTGTTGATTAATTTGTTCGCTCTGGCATTTGACAAATCTCGGATTCATAAAGCAACTATGAAAACTATGGTCTATCGACTAGTTCAGGCGATAATTATGAAAAATAATTTGCTATCGGACTTGCCGGTAATTCCACTGAATGCGGCCGCAAATTCGATCGGTGATCGAATTAAAACTGAAGGTACGTTACCCCGTATCCCCCGACATCCAGTAACTAGGTACTAACCATAGTTAACGTTGTGGATTATTTCGAAAAAATGAAGCAAGAATAGAGTCGCATGCAGTGGCATAACTATAGGGTGTCCAAGCTGCTAAAATACCACGGCCCCAATTTTAAAATACTTAAAATTGATTAAAATTAAAACACGACTGAAGATAAACTCAAATAAAGTATAAAGATTTAAACGTGTTTAAAAAACAAAGGATCAATTTTAGAACGCATCCACGTACATCTGTGAGGTAACTACCCGAGATAACAGTAACTACTTCAGTGCTTTATTAAAATTAAATACAAAGTAACAATTTTTACTGGAGCCCCATTCAATGAATTTGCAACGGGCCTCAGATTACGGGCCTATAATTACGCCACTGGTCGTATGTATTACTTGAAGAATAAAAATGCGACGATTTGTTCTAAAAGGTTAAGTAAGATTTAACCAATGTAAATACGAATTACAAAGTCGAATTTAAAACTAAAAAAGAGTGGGCTTATAGAAGTCCTATGTGTCGGTCCCTACACATGTCAGAAGTCAAATTTATTTCTTTATAATCCAACTCCTAATTAAAAAACGAATAATAAGTATTATGTATAAGATACCATTCCTATTTAATAATTGATTATTTTAATAATCACAGACTTATACAATAATATATAAAAATAATAACATGTTTTTCATAACATGTCGACCTACAACCTACGACCTGTCCTTCTTTTAATATTTAAAATCGTGACGTTCATGGAATGACGTGACCTTTTTGTAACAGCGTTACCAAGCTCCAGCAAAATGGTGGCCCATCTTGCTCGAACATGGCAAGGTGATGGCAAGTATCGCATGTAACGGAATTGGGAACAACGTCCTCAAACCCTTGCCTAATAAATTCGTTTCGTCAAACTTCTCTCATCCATCCTCACCACTTGCCGAAACCAACTAAAACATACCTTTATCTGTTTTAGTCACTACATCCTCTACCAGACCACAGCGTTCTCTTATCACATTATTCCTGACTTTGTCGATCATCTTCACTCATACTTCTCATTCACACAGCGTCAATCTCACTTTCATGCTTCTTCTGCCAAACCCAGCACTCACTTCCATACCCAAGTGTAGGAACCGGCACTCCTAGATGTACAGCCAAACGCGCATTTTCAGTTACTTTCTTGCTACACATGAATTTACGCAGGACCTCATTCACTCTATTCCTTAACAAAACTCTTCGCTCTATGTCATCGTCACAATTTCCATCTCTCGTAACCTTTGTGCCCAAATACACAAACTCTTTCACTTGTTCGACTCTTTCTTCATCGATCGTAATTATGCAATTTGTCATTCTTTCTTCTCTTTCAAAAATCATTAATTTCGTTTTACTAAAATTCACTTTCATTTCTTTCTTTCTAAGAGCCCTATGCACAATACTGAGCAAAGCTTGCAATTCTTCCGCTGTCAATGCCAGTATAACCTGTTTATCAGCATATAAGTGGCATTTGACAGTCAGACCATTTACTTGTACTACATAATCACTCTCATTCAAGACTTGTCTATATATAGGTTAACCACACCTGGAGACCCAACACATCCCTGTCTAACACCTTTATCGATGTAAAACTAGTCTGTGTATGCCCCGTTTATCCTGACACAAGCACTAGAACCCTCATAGAGTGATCTCAATGCTCGTATAAAGTTGACGCTCACCCCATATATAGAAAAAATCGCCCCCAATTAATTCCGTATCACTGTGTCGTAAGCCTTTTCTAAGTGTACGAACGCACATAGACCTTCTGACTACAATCCAAAATAATTTCGGACTCTTCCATAATCTCATGTTGATATCACTATCGTCACATTCTTCATCCCTATCAACGAGCATTAACCGTGCTTGTCATCATCCTTTTCAAACAAATTCTCAAAATATTCCTTCCATCTCATTAACACACAATTTATTTGATCATTTATTTGATTTCACATAATTTATCTGATTTCTGATCTAGTCTAGTTTTGAGATTATGTTTTTACCTCTAGCTGATCTTATAGACTTCCTAAAGAACTTTATGTTGTTCCGGATATCGTGAGATAACCACTTTTTGAACTCTTACATTCGTAATAGATTAATTTACAGTTTTTCCTTCTCTTACTCATACTACATACATCAATAGCGACTTCCACAATTTAATCTTTAAATGGTTTCATAATTCTACAATCTTACTTGCTTCATCTAACGTATCAAATTTTCTTACTCAACTTATTTATAAATCCCTCTCATATCCCTTTCACTTGTAGTTTCTCTACCTTTATGCGCACAGATACTCGTATACTCATTTTACTGTATACACGATGCCGCCAGCTCTTAAGAAGACCATTGTAGTTAAATTAACAATAAATATAACAAATCTTTGTACATTTACCAATACATGGCGACCAAATGCATTGGATCTCTCTTTGATAAGCCCATCGTTAGCATTACATTATGAAGGGTGGGTTCACAACGACCCTTTAGGCAGTTATCATTTGCCAACAATGACATAACTTTCTTTATTTGGATTTATAACAGATGATTTAATAAGCGTGCGCGTGGTGGATATACGATTTTTATGGAAATATAACTTGCGAATGGTTAACTGGGATATTTACGCCAACTCAGTGAATAAAGTGCTTGATGAATTTGTGTCAACAAACAAATGACCCACTTCAATCTTTTTACATGTTACTTGTTGGTGGGCTCCTGTTTCCGCACTTAGACAGATTGGCGGTCCGTTGTGCGTGTTTTTGTTTGTTAGATTATTTTGACAGCGATTGAAAAATCAATTCCACAGATTAAGAACAATTGATGTTCCGAATCATGTTCTAATAAAAAGCATAAACATCTAGCAGTTCCTTGGTAGAATGAGAGATTTACTACAGCTGTGAAAGTTAGTCAAGAGGCTTTCTTACGTTTGAATGTAATGCCTACTATTGAAAATTTTATAGAATTTAAAAAGACTCAAGCTTAAAAGAAAACAAGGTTATCATATGAAAAAAAAAATGGTAGGCAAGAATTTTGTTCCAAGTAAACACGTTCATCTTCGTATTTCAAAATTTGGCATATTATAAAAAAAAAATTATAAAACTCTTCATCGTCTTTGAAATTCAATAGATCAGCAACTCCTTGAATTAATAAATTCTTGAGAAATAACTTAAGTAAGTAATTGTAGAAATTCATTTCTCGTTATTCAGTTCACAATTGAAGAGTTGAATGCAGCTATTAAGTCTAGAAAAGATAGAGCAAATAAGATGGTGTTTCATATAAAACATATCTGAGAAAATTTATCAATACTTTTGGATGTTTTAAACTCTTTATGGTATACCTCTATTATTTCAAAAGAATGGAAAATGGATTTACTAGTTCCGGTATGAAAAGTCGATAAGAATCCCAATAGTTAGTTTAGTTAGTTAGTGTTAGTAAAATATAATTATGAACAGTTATTAAAATATTACGTCCCAAGTTTTATATTGAACGGAATCATTTGTTACCTAGCAATGAATTCGGATCCCGTCTTAGATTTTCAGCTGGCGAGAGTAAAACTCACCTTTTTAAAGACATTAGTTCAGCTTTTAATTAAAACAAACATGTCGTTTGCATCAGTATGTTATAGGCTTCTTTAATCAACATTGGTATTTCCGAGAAACTTGTAAAATACATTTATAACTTTCTTAATATTAAATAAGTTTTTGTCAAATTTAATGACATTACCTATGACTGATGTTTTCCGTGGTTATTGTTTAAAGTCTCAATAATATATGGATGAACCACTGGGAAGTAAATCTGCGTCAGAAAGGAAAATAAAGCAGTAAAATTAATCAAAATATTCAATTTCCATGGTTTTGCAAAGAAAGGTTTATTAATCGACGGTTTTACACGGCAATATGTCGCTTGCGTATTTGTCATGGCAGATTAAACGAGCACCTCTGTTAAATAAATATAATAACATCAGTAACATCACCATCGCACCTATTGTGATTCAAGCTTACCTGAATCTTTGAAACATAATCTTTTTCAGTTTTTATGTTTTCGTTGCAAAAAATATTTTTTATTGATAGCTTATTAAATATTTACAAAAACCCTGACGTACTCCCTCCGTGCTCTTTGCGAGAAATATTAAAGAATCAAAATCAAAATTTATTTATTCAATTTAAGCCCTAAGAATGCGCTTATGAACGTCTAAAACACTACCACCGGTTCGGAAAACAACCCAGTCGAGAAGAACCGGCAAGAAACTCGATCTGGCTCTTTTTTTAATAAATATAATATATATCATTTTTTGTCATATAAAAAACTATACAAATTGTAGTCTTAATAATGTTAGTGGAAGCACAGAGATGTGGGTTAATTCCAGACATCACTATCGTTCACGTAATGATCCACCCTGTATGAACCTTTTGAGATTAAAACTTGCTTGACATAATACTTGAACTTATTGTCAGGTAAATCGGTAATCTTATTGTAAAACCGAATATTATTACCTATAAAGCTTTTATTACACTTACTTAACCTAAAGCGTGGGACGGCCAACTTGTCTTTACTTCTAATATTAAAATTATGACGATCATTCACTAGATCTAGCTTGTCTAAATTTTTACGAATATGCATTAAGTTATCGAAGATGTATTGGTAGGGCAAAGTTAAGATATCATATTCTTGAAACTTGTTGTTTAGAGATTCGCGAGGTCCCATATTATATATTGCTCGAACAGCTCTCTTTTGTAACGTAAAAATGGTGTCTACCTCTGCTTCTGTACCCCACAGCAAAATACCGTAAGACATTAAGCTGTGAAAGTAAGCAAAGTAGACTAACCTAGCAGTAGCAATATCCGTCAACTGGCGAATTTTTCGAACCGCAAAAGCAGCGGAACTAAGCCTTCCTGCCAAAGTTTTAATATGTGGACCCCATTGTAACTTATTATCAAGTGTGATACCTAAAAACAGAGTTTTGTCAACTAAGCCTACTAAATTCCCTTCTATCTGTAACTTAAAATACAACATGCACATTGGGCAACATAAAGTTCATACATTTCGTTTTCTTAGTGTTAAGAAGTAAATTATTTAAGGCACACCATTTGCAAATGTTTACTAGTGTATTATTTTTACTTTAAATATAAGTGAAGTATCGTCTGCAAATAGAACCATATCAGCTGAGTTATTAACCATTAGCGGTAAGTCATTAATATAAACCAGGAATAAAAACGGTCCCAAAATCGACCCCTACGGCACACCGATTCTAACTAATGATCCAGTGGAGGTAACCCCATTAACATTTACTTTCTGACATCGGTTTGTTAAGTAAGAGGCCAGAAAGGAGACAGAGGTTTCAGAAACACCATAATGTTTTAGTTTCAGTATAAGTGTACTGTGATCAACGCAGTCAAAGGCCTTTGAGAGATCGCAGAATACACCTATTGCATCCTGCCAAATCTCCCAAGCTCCCAATATGTGACTTATTAACGTTGCACCAGCGTCAGTGGTAGATTTGGATTTCGTGAAACCAAACTGCCGATCATCTAAAATCTTTTCTGCTCTAAAGTATTCAACTAACTGATTAAGCATAATCTTTTCGAAAATCTTACTAATCGATGGAAGTACTGAAATTGGTCTATAATTTTCAAGACTACTTCTGCAACCTGATTTAAATAAGGGTACCACTTTACTTATTTTCATTAAATTAGGGAAAGTGCCTGTTGCTATGCATCCGTTAAATATGTTAGCCAAATATGATGAAATATTAACAATCATGGTTTGAAGAACCATTACCGACATTCCCCATATGTCTTGTGTATGTTTTAAATTTAATTGCTTGAAGGCTTTTAATATGTCACCTGCAGTAATAGATGTAAAATAGAATTTTGAATTTATAGGAGACCTTAAGTTATTAAGAAGCAATGCGGCACCATGGGGTGATGAAGTTACATATATGTTTTGTAACTTCAAGAGGTATGTTAGTGAAGTAGTCCTGAAAAAACAGTTGCTACATCTGAACTGTTTGAAATATGTACTCCGTCAACGTTCAGATTAAGTGTATTATTATTTATTTTACTATTTCCTGTTTCGTTATGATGTGCCAGACGGTTTTGACCTTATTTTTAGACACGAGAACTTTATTTCCCAAAAAATTTGCTTTAGCTTCTACACATACACGTTTAAAAGTTTTTGAATACTCCCTGACATAAGCATGAAATGATGAATTAGTAGTTAGTGATTTTCTATGATATAGTTCATATAAACACTCTCTACTTTTTCTTATTCCTTTAGTTGCCCATTCACTGAATGCAATTTTTTTTCTGTCAATAACAACCTTTATTGGGCATTGTTTATTAAATTCATTACTTATAATCTTAAACAAGTTTTTTCGTAGTCGTTATTTGGATCTCGATTGTTAAAATTCTTAGTAGACAATTGCTGACAAATATTATTATTTAAACTATCTAATCTACTTTTGGATATAAGTCTGGTCGTTTTCATACAGTCATCTTTAGGTTTATGACAGCTAATTTTAACGAGCTGACCTTTGTGATCAGACTGTATTCCAGATATTATACCACCGCCAATGGTTTTAAAATTAGTAAAAAAATATTGTCGATACAAGATGCAGCGTGAGCCGTAGGTCTTGTTGGTTCATTAAAGAGTGTTATCCGCAATGTTATCGTTATGTGAGCAACTACATATGGGCTATCCCATTGGTGATATTTAATTAGGCTGCAGTATAAGGACAATAGCTTCTTCTTTCCGAAGGATACGAATGTGGATTTTATATATAAACAGAGAAACTACAGATAAGAATATGGCTATTAAGGAAAAAAAAATAGTTGGAAATATTGTATAGAGAATATAATTTTTATACTTGGCTCCGGCCTTTATTTTGATAAAGTCCGAAATACTTTATTCAATTTAGGCCCTGATAAAGTCCTTTTCAATATAAAAATACTACCACCGATTCGAAAAACAACCCAGTCATCGAAAAGAACCGACAAGAAACTCGATAATACAAAGGACTTGACTTAAGCCTTCTAAAACACATTCCGTAATCAAGTCCCAGTGTCGCACCTTCTTCGATCGTGCAGAGACACACCCGAATCCGCTCATAGCGAGAGCGGTCGCGTACTCCACTGATCCGTTAGCTTCGAAATCGCTTCGGAGATCGCGAAACGTACTTACAGACCCCGAGGATAAAATCACCGTAGCAAATAGGATTTTTTCTCCATCACCAGAGAAAATATATGTGCCAGCGCCCAAGCCCCCAAACCGCCGTTCCCGGCTCCAGGGACAGGCGACTATCTTTGCTACCGCACACTTTCCGGGACCCCTCCGGCGGCGACACAGGACTTGCCTCGTTCCCCAACTGGGGAAGCTCTTGACGTCGCCGCCAGCGCAATAAAGTGACACTGATCTTGTATTGAGCATTACACGCACAACACCGCACATATACTCCTGCACGCAACACGCAGATACATAGGTCCTGTAAGGAACCTTTTTGTTATGTTTAAATTAAAAAATGTAGGGATTAGCTAGGATTTAAATTCCCTGGAATATTTCACACTCAGGTAGCGGCCAAGCCGAGGTTCGAACCCTTGTCCTAGTTACCTTTGGAAGCTGAGTGCCTTCAGCACTCGCCTATAAAGATAGGTGAAGCTGTAAAGACCACTCCGGTCAACTGCATAAGAAACGTTAGAAAAAAAACAGCCTTCTAAATTAAACATAAACTTGTTCACATCCGACTTGGCAGCATGGTCTGGTACCTTTGCCATTTCCTTAGAAAGAAATGCCTAGATAGAAAAAAAGGAAACAAAATTATAAGATTCGAGAACTTCTATGGCGGGAAATAGTTGTATTTCTATTATTACTCTCTTGAAAGATATCGAATATTGCGTTACCATTTCTACTAAGCCTGTGCTGATATAGTACCAAGTTTATATTTCGCATACCATTTTGTAATTATGGCTTCAAAAAGAAAGTCTGTGAAATTTGATTTATCATCTGAAAACAAAACATTGAATTATTCACAATGCGCAAATTCGCCTATGAACAATAAAATACCGAAGCTTACACATGATGAGCCTGTTGAAGGGAATAGTAGAATCAACACTAAACTGGTTTCTACGGAAAAGCGAGTTGAATCATATTTCGTTACTACTCAAAAGATGTTCAATGTCGTGGATCAACAACTGACAAAAAGGTAATAAAATATCTTTGTTTAAATAATGATATACATGATTAAATCTCTTCCTTCCATCCATCAACCAAAAGAAGTCCACTGCTGGACATAGAGCTCCCCTGAAGATCACCATGATGACCAGTGTTGCGCCACCCGTATTCAGCGTATTCTTGCAACCTTCACCAGGTCGTCGGTCCACCTTGTGGAGGACCTACCCAAGCTATGTCTTCCTGTACTTGGTAGCAATTCAAGAAGCCACTGGTCCCATTGGGCATTACTTCTGTGAGCAATGTGCCCAGGCCACTGCCACATAAGTTTAGCAATTCTCAAGGCAATGTCAGCTACCTTGTTCTTCTGTGGATCTCCTCATTTTTTTAAAAACATACATCAATTTGATATAGTTATTTATTCATATGTCTATACTGCTACTATATAAATGAGTTTATAATTGTGAACAATTTCAGGAACAAAAGCATTGATAATACACTCATTTCCCTAAAAGGTATTACATCTGAAATGAAGGCTAGTTACGAAGAAATGGAATCCAATGAACAAACATTGGAACAGCTGATGAACATTTCTATGAAATATACAAAAATAACAACAGTTAATTGTGAACTAAATATAAGAAAACTAGATAAACTTCACAATGCATTTAAAACTAAGTAAGTTAACATATTTTTTTAATCAACATCAAATTATTCTTTATTATAAAAAAATTAAAAATAATTTTAGATGTGAAGAAATGCATTTAGAGGAAAATTATGCAAAGAAGCAATTAACTGAGGCAATAATTAATAAATTACCTGCAAAAGTTACTGCTGATGCAAAACGCAGTGAGTGAGAAGCAATACATAATAATATCTCTCATGCCATCGAAAGTGAAGTTGAAAATTTAATTCAATATAGTTTTATTTAATATTTGAGATTGTAATGTGATTCTGTATGGTGTAATATGTAGGGGCTTGGAGTGATTTTAAAAATTTATAATTTCTTAATTTATTTATCTCTCTCTAATTTATCTTAATAATATCTCAGTAAACTTTTTAACATAACATTGTATTGTTTTATAATTTTCTAATTAAATATAATAAAGTTATAAACTTTTAGCAATTCCATAACTAATTATTTCTTTTAATTAACTCATAATTTCCTGTTCAAACTTTATTGTTTGTAATTGGCTTATTAAGTAAATATGTATCTTCATATCTATGTACTTATTGATTTAAACTTCTTACAAATTTCTTATGTTATTATTATTTTAAAGTCTTAATAAAGAAAAAATTAAAATACAAAATCGAATTTTCATTGTAACAAACCAAGATTATAAAAACTGTGTTATAAAAGATTACAAACATTTGAATTTAATAAAATCCATTGTTTTAAGAATAGTCTCTGGTTGGTATGGTTTTAGGATTCATTTTATTTATGTTAGAACCATTAAATGTTACCTCTAAGAGTTTAAATAAGGCATGAACATCAGATGGTAGGAAATGATCAACTGTAGAGTAAGTAACCATCAGATCTGAGCTGTAAAGTTTACTTGAAAACTTTCAAGATAACCATACAATATCTTTTATTTACTTAGTTGGTACTTATGAAGTTAATGAAAGCTTTAAGTGCAATTAGGATACTTAAGTACAAATTCTACACAGACAAAATCGCGTGCACCAGCTAGCTCTGTCTGTATATCCGTTACCTTTTTCACCTAAACCACTGAATATACTTTTATATAATTTTGTAATGAGATAGATTACAACCAGAGGTGGTTTATAGGTTGTAAATTGGAATCCTTTGCTTATAGTAAACTGTTTAGACTGTGTAGACCTTTTTTATGTTTAACTGCACATTATTAGTAATGATCACTGTCAACAAATACATCTGATTGTAAATGATAATTCTATTCCAGATTAATTTACTCAAATAATTAATTAATCAAGAAAAACAAGTTATTATGAAAATTCATTTATAAAGCAAATAAAAATTGAATTAAATCAAATACAAGAATGATTAAAGTTCCAGAGTTGTAATATTTTTAAGGGAATAAATGTTAAAACCCTATTATATTAATTATACCTATATGATGAATACTACACTAAACTACATGAATACTGAACAAAACGCGTACTTACCCTCTACTTTACTGAGCTTTACGTTATAGTCCAAGAGCCCACGATAGCCAGACCTTCGTTATTTTATAAAGGCTTAATATTTCTCTATGTACGTCCTCAACAAACACAAGTAACAACGATCCGAGACTGAAACTTGATTAGTGGTGGTTTTCGCAGATAACAGGTATGTTAGGTAACAGGTAAATTCGTCATAATGTAAAGCTCCGGTTTCATATATTTTATTCGGAATAATATTGGAAGTTACGTGGTTCATTACCAGACAGCATGATTGCTATCCCTGCCAGACACACTTAAACTATAGTAAATTGTAAGTATTATTTCGTTATAGTATAAAAACTGATTTTTATATATGTCACTTAGGGAACTATCAATAGATGTTTTCTCACTAGCCAGAAAATTTCGATAGTTCCTTCATCTTGCCAGACACTTTAAGAAACTGCCGTAGGTAGCGTGAGGAATATATATACAAGCGGGTTCGAGTGAAGTAGTACGTTTGGTCTATTGCAATCTTTTAATTTATTTCGATCGAGCGGGTACACACCCAAACCTTCTTGTGATAGCCGCCGTGACCTTTACCCCAGACCTGAACGCCCCGTGAAAGAAACGGCGTCCACGTAATATATTAACCTATCCAGAAGACAAGATAATGCTTGCGAACAGAATTTTTCCCCTTCAACCGAGACATCGAGCGTACTCGTGCCCATGCCCGCGTAACCACCGTTCTCGCCGCTGGGGACGTGCGGCTAACTTTGCTCCCGCACACACACACTCCGGATCCCCCTGCGGCAGGTGTACAATACGTGCTTCGACCACAGTGTGGGGAGGCTTTTGTAGCCGCTGTCAGCACGATACAGTGACACTGCATGCATTAGTAATCTGCTAACTGCACACACATAGTTGCACACTACGCGCAACCTATGTAGGTTCTGTAAGGTACCTTTATTACTTTACAGGTTTACTAACCGTTCGGTTAGCTAGGGCAAACCCTGCGGAATCTATATCACGGGTAGTAAGTAGCTCAAGCCGAGGTTCGTGCCATTTTGGTGCCCTTGTGCTGACTACCATGACTAGGTTGAGCGCCTTAAGCGCTCGCCTCAAAGTTCGGTGAAGCTGTTAAGACTCTTCTGGTCAACATCGTTAGTCAGATTTAAAAAAAGCAATCTTTTACTGTACATCATCTGTCGTTTATTTCGTACTAGCTGTACCCCCGACTTCATCCGCGTAGAATAGTGTCTCTGGGTAGCATTTTTAATTATTTAGGCTAACTATATGACAAATAAGACACATGTAGTTGGTTCACTGCAAAGAGCTTCTTCAATTTTGTAAGTACATAAGGTATAAAATATTAATATGAGTTTATTTAAGTACATTTTTATAAACTACGTTTTTTGTTTTCCCATCTTTTGCCAAAACATAAAGATTTTGCGGGTTTGATACACGTCGAGTTGCCCATGGGAAATATATTTTTTCCTACATGAACCTGGAAGTTTAAGCGTCTGCCTTTGAACTTTGTTAATCGTTATTGCAAATGCTGCTTTCAGGGGAAACTGCACTCTTTTAAATTGAAATGGCGAATCAGTCGGAATTATTGGAATACAAGGTATCAAAATATTTTTATAATGTAGTGCCTCAGATGTGTAATTTGTAGCCGTGTACCATTGTATAACCTTGGCACGTAAAGATTTCTCATTAATAGGACTGGAACACCAACTTTCAGCCTCATACTTTTATTATTCTTTGTTTGTCTACTAATGTTGACTGCCTTTACAGCTTCACCGAACTTTGTGGGCGAGTATTAAAGGCACTAGCACAAGGGTTACCAAAATGGTACGAAACTCCTCTTGACCGTTATCTATGTGTAAAAATTCACTCGGAGTTTTAAACCTAGCGAATCCCTACATGTTTATTGAATACTAGCTGTGCATCCGCGTTTTATATGTTCTTCACTGCGTTTTAATTTTTTTATACGGAACCTTAAATATTTTCCTATAATTGTTTTTAGTACTAAGATAAAGTAAATATTTATCAAAAATTCAAGCCTGTAAACCTGCATTGAATCGGATTTTATTCAATTTTTTATGAGTTATATTTTTTTCTACGCGGAACCCGAATTTATTTTCGACAATTAAAATTACCCTAAGTTACCCGGAGTAACTTCAGCTATCTACCAAAAAAGTCCCGTCAAAATCCGTCCAGCCCTTCTAAAGATTATCGATAACAAACAGACAGACAAAAATGTTAAAAATTGTATTTTTGGTATAGGTATCGTATATACATTCATACCTATTTAGTAAAAAAAAATTTTTTGACATGAGAAACAGTCACTCCTATTTCATTTATAAGTATATATAAAAAAAAGTTCCTATGTACCTGCGTGTTGTATGCAGGAGTGTGTGTGCAGTGTTGTGCATGTGATGCTCAGTGCATGGTTAGTGTCACTGTATCGCACTGGCGGCGCACGTCTCAGGGCGCCGTCGGAGGAGGACCCGGAGTGTGTACGGGAGCAAAGTTAACCGCCTGTCCCCGGCTGCTGGAACGGCGGTTTCGCAGGCGTGGCGCTCGCACGCATATTTTCTCGGTTAATGAGGAAAGATCCTCTTTTCGCGCGTGATTTCATCTTCGAGGTCGGTGAGGAGGTAATATACGCCTTTAGCTATAAGCGGGTTCGGGTGTGTCTCTGCGCGATCAAAGAAGGCGCGTCATTGGGACTTGATTACGGAATGGATGGAGGGCAGATTCAGATCTCTGTGTAAATCCACATTTATCTAATACCCTCGGGCACCAACCGCTTTCCTTGTGAAGCGATTCTGAATCACTTGCAACCTAGGTTTTTTTATGCAAAGGACGGGGCGCAATATGTCATAATGGGTCTGACTACCGTTTTGTAAAGAGTAATATCATGGTGAAGGGCTATTTTACTCCAGGAGTTGTACAAGGGAAATAGTCATCCCAGCACCATGGAGGTCTGGCACTTGACTTTCTCAATGTGAGGTTTGAAAGTCATTTACACGTCTAGTAGGACACCGAGGTACTCGACTTCGGTAACCCAGGGGATCTCTACTCCTAGATATTTAATAGGACGAGGAGGTTTTCTTTCTTTACGGAGAACATAATCGCGGTGCTCTTTTCCTGGTTTATCGCTATGCGCCACTTTTTGTACCAAAGGCTTAAGATGTTAACAGCCTTTTGAGCGCGGATTCTGAGGACGTCTCTACGCCTATAAGAGAAATAGATGAACGTCAATAGATAATTGGCGTTAAGGCCTAAATGAACCTTCTTGCTTCGACTGCTGGGAGCGGGTCAACTTTCGGGTTCGTGTTTAGATTGGGTAGATCTCCTATGTAGAGGTTGAAGAGGACAGGCGCCAGAATGGATCCCTGGGGAATTACGGCGCGGATCGGGTGTGCTGGAAAGAAAGCAGACTCTACTCTAAAGCGAAAACTACGATTTTGGGATGTAATCGCGTACGATATGTACTAACGTGTCAGGGATACCTAACTTTACAAGTTTGAATCCGTGTGTCTGGTTTGGTCAGGGGGCAAAAGATTTTTGTCCTCTATCTCTTCTAAGAAACGGTTCAGAAGGACCTGCCCATAGATACTCAAGGGCCTTTTGCGGTTAATAAGCTGATTGGACGGTAACTATCGGGTGACCTGGCGTCTTTACCAGGCTTGTGTATATCTATAACTATCGCTTCTTTCCAGACGGCTGGAAAGTGGTGGTTTTTAATGGCTGCATTGAAGATGCAGACCAGTGACACGATAAGACGGGGCGGAAGAAGCACTCGTTACTAATCCCGTCCAGACCGGGAGATTTTCTGGGCTTAAGGTCCATTATGGCTGTAGCGACCTCATCACGGGTGACGGGTGTGAAGGGAACAAACGGGGAAAGAGCGTCTAAATCCTAAACCGAGGATTCCACAGCGGAGACGTGGAGAACGTCAACGTTATCTGTTAAAGAGGATCATTGCTGGTCGAAGCTAGCAGCTAAGTATACGGCTTTTTCTTCATCGTCAAATGCGGGTGAAAGACCCTGTGTGTTTCTGTCCAAGAGGGGCATTCTAGTGATGGTATAATCCGTCTTCATTGATAGTGCAAGCTTCCAGTTCGCGAGATGGTAAGGTTCCAGTTCCTCTAGGCAACTGTTCCATCTTTTTCCACGAAACTGATCTATCTAGTCTTTCACCGCTCTACGCAGAAAACGTTACCGTGCACGATTTTCCTCAGTCGGATAAGCGTCGAAGGCGCGGGTTGCAGCGTTCTTTTGAGAACGGGGCTCTGACGTCATCAGGGAGTATAAAGCGGCGACCGTTCGACGCTTGTACCTCTTTCGAGGTCTCCCTGATTCCGATGTTAAGATGCTAAACCAAAAAATTGATTACAAGATCCCCGCGTCTGCAGGCGTATTCAGTACGTCAGGGATCCTGTCAAGTGAGAATGAGGACTGATGCTCCTTTACGTAACGGCCAAGCTTGTGAATAGTCCGTGACCTTTACAGCTGGTGGGCTAGAGTCAACCGATCGACCTAACTGAAGAATGACTGGGCGGTAGTAGAAGTCAAGTTCATGTACGACTTGTATGAGACACACAGGAAGCAGAACTTCTTTCATTATTGCTACATCTGAGGGTGCTGCCAATGTGCCTGGAAGGCACGGAAAAGCCTTGAGTGACATTGCTGGCACTTGAGGCTGGGCGAAAAGGGGAGCAGGGTTCCTCTGAAGTACAACCTACCGGAGGGGCAGGACCTGCGCCAAAAACTCTAAAAGGCTTCGAGAACCTCGCAAAAGACAGTTGACTCGTAGTGTAGTGACTCAAATAGTTGGATCTTACGATACGTAGAGGAAAGTCTTAGCAAGCCCTAGGGCTGAAGATGTAGATCGGCTAGTCCGATGTTACACCTACATAGCACCCAGGGGATGGAATGAGGAGACGGTAGGGTATGAGTGTGGATATTTGGTGCGACAACGCACCGAACTAGTTGAGCCTCAGGGCACACTTCACTACTCCACACCACTTTCGTTGGCACCGTTACATTTCCGGTGGTGATCACAGTCGAGAGACTGGAATTTTGCGTAAAAACAACGAAATTCCATCCATTCAACCAGAAGGCATCCACTATTTGATATAGGTCTCTCTCAATAAGGGGAGCATTAACATAATCGCCACGTTTGGCAGACGAGTTGGCCATCGCAGTAGGATTTTGTGGATCTCAAAGGATGCTGCTGTCCATTATCGGATTTTTTTCCCCTTAGTCGCCTTTTACAACACCCACGGGAAGATATAGGGTATTTTTCTTACTATTCTTGGCCGGGACCAGACGGAACAATGAAATTGACTTAATAAAAAATTTAAATTCCGAAAATAATTTCAAAACGTATCTTTACATGAAAAATATACGTGAACGGTTCGCACTGAGAAGTGCGGTTTAGGTATCGAATTACAATACTTCTATAATCTATTTGTACTATAATAAAACTGTAACTAGGCCAAACATGTACATTAAATATTTTTTAAAAAGTATAATCGGTGTGGACTTTGTTATCGATATAGAAGCCAAAAATATTTTATTTAGAATATTTCTCTGTCTATCTTTCCCTGTGTACGCGTATCACTCTGAAAGTACTGAACCAATTGTGACGAAACTTGACACAGTGATACCTAATATTATAAAGTAACAATAATTCGATGAGGTTATTTCCCTATTGAGCTAAATTATAATAGCCTCGTTGCCAGCTCACGGTTCGATGCATGCGACGTTGTCGCTCTTCGTTTTCGACTCTCTATATGAATTTGAAAATATTTATTGGAATTTTTATTACGTGTTACCAGAATAGATAGATTTTCATACATTTCATTCATTTATAATGCATTTTTATACGTACATATATACATTTATACAATGCGTAAATAGCGTTTATATATATACGTATATTAAAATAATAAATATGTGTTTGCGTAATAGTACTATAAATAAATAGTGACATGAGTACAACTAAATCAAACCATTTTTTTAATTATTTTTTTTATCCTAGCTAATGCTGTTGACCAGAAGGGCCTTTACAGCTTCACCGAACTTTCAGGGCGAGTGCTGAAGGCACTCAGCCGCAAAAGGTAGCTAGCTCAAGGGTTCGAACCTCGGCTTGGCCGCTACCTGAGTGTGAAAACTGCCGCGGAATTTTTATCCTAGCTAATTCCTACATTTTTTTTTATATTTATTTACATAAAAAAAGGTTCCTTACACGACCTATGTACCTGCGTGTTATGTGCCAGAGTGTGTTTGCAGTGTTGTGCGTGTAATGCTTGATGCATGGGCCGTGTCACTGTATCGCGCTGGCGGCGACGCCAAGAGCCTCCCCAGTTGGGGACCGAAGCACGTCTTGGGTCGCCGCCTGAGGGGGACCCGGAGAGTGTGCGGGAGCAAAATTAGCCGTTCGACCCGGCGGCGGGAACGGCGGTTTCGCGGGCGTGGGCGCTGACACGCGAATTTACGAGGGACATGAGGGAATCGCCTATTCGCGCGCGTGATGCTATCGTCGCGGTCGGTTAATATGTTACGCGGACGTCGCCGCTTTTGGCCGGCGGAACGGACTGGCGTGTACGAGACGGCTCGTACTATGAGTGGGGGTTCGGGGGTGTGTCTCTGCGCGTTCGAAGAAAGCGCGAAACTGGGTTTTAAAAACGGACTTAATGGTGGGCAGGTTCAGATCTTTGTGTAAATCCACATTTCTCTGAGACCAATGGGCATCTGCAGCTTTCCTTACAAAGCGATTCTGAATCGTTTGTAAGGTTAGCATCTGTTCGCTAGTGATGTGACCGAAGGCAGGTGCGCAGTACGTGATGATGGTTCTTATCACCATCATGTACAGGGTAATTTTATGGCAGAGGGCCATTTTGCTCTTGGTGTTATAGAGCGGGTAGAGACGGCCTAGCACCATGGAGGTCTGGCGCTTGATTTTCTTTAAATCAAACCAACATTATTTATTTACATTTATATATCTGTGTAATTTCTGACGATTAAACATAGAGGGCGCTTTAAGTTTTTTTTTATTTGATTGTTTTCAAACATTACAAGGTGATAGATACTGGACACTGAACGAAATCTGTACATTAAAGATATTTGAGCAAAAATCAATGACACATTTCGATAGTATTAAAATATTTTGTCTGTCTATCCGTTTATTAATTAGTTCGCCAATCACGCAAGAACTACTCAACCAATTTCGATGGAATTTGGTGGTATTAAATTTGGAACTCTGTAGTGTAATACTTATTACACATATAGGTATTTGTATAATGTATGAATATCATTTATTTCGATTCATAAAAAAACATAGTTTCAGCTCAGGTGCCCCGCGAGGGCTAACCGCAGACGGCGGCGCATTCCGGACACCACATCGGTCGGGTTTGGATTCTGCCGCATTGCCTAACCTAGGGGGGAAAGGGCGGGGGCCCTAAATTTCCATTGCTCTAGGAATATTGCCTGGGAGAGGGCCTGGACTGCTCGGCGTGGCCTCCACAGCGTGTGACGTGCACAGCTAGCTGTAAATAAAGTTATGAATTCGACAGAGGGCCAAAACCGTTCGAAAATAAACCGTTAGGTGAACGCGCTATCTCCGAAATGCGTCAACCATGCACGTAACCGTTTTAATACAAACGGCAATGTCACAGATGCAACACCCAGCATCAGGGAATTCACGTAACGAAGTCGTATCGAACAGCGCAAGTCGTGATATAACGAGCACGTCTGCACACCACGAGTCTTACCAGACGAATCCTCTGTATTTCCAGCCTCAATTTATAGGAATGCACTCCTGATAATTCTAAACAGTTGAGAAACTCTATAGGTTATGATGTGGCTTGTTCAGTGTACGTGTACCCATTATACAGATATTTTCAAACAGGCATTTATTTCGTCTGTCGGCGTACCTCTCGTAATAACGGGAAGGGTCTGTCTAAAATCACCAGCTAAAAGTAGTAGTAACACCATCCCTCCCATGCTATCTGCTATCTAGTGCTTCGATTGCTCTTTTCTGGGACATCGTACATTTCACCCAAATCAACCGCTTACACTGCTGTAATATTTTTCTGTGGTCGCTGCTTATTCTAATCTTACATACTGGCATTTCCTCATGAACTAAGTTCAATGGTAGTTTTAGAACCTTGTGCGCTGTTCGTCCCCCACTAAGTAGCGTAGCAGCTATTCCTGACGAAGCTACTGCAACAACAACTCCTTTATCCTTCCGGATTTGGGCTAATAATAAATATAATTGAGCTAATAATGATTTTCAAATTCCTGATTACGTACAATTAATATTCAAATTTAATATCACCAGTAAATATATATTAGTATGTACTATGTTATGATAGATTAGAGCATTAAATGCTAATCTTGGATATACTACCTATTCTATTGATATAGATTTAATAATTTTAAATAATTTCGTGTAATGCTTGATGCAGGAGCAGTGTCACTGTATCGCGCTGGTAGCGGCGTCTAGAGACTACCCAGTTGGGAAAACGATCAGTCTTGGGCCGCCACCGGAGGGAGACCCAGAGATTGTGCGGGAGGTAAAATTTTAATAGCGATTAGCCATATATTATATAACTTAGTAATCAATCAATTTATTACTCAGCTATGTAGTTTGAATAGTATAATAATCCAAAATGTAATCAATAATTATTAATCAATATGTAGTTCATGTATGCCTATAAAAATGTTCTTTCAAATTAATGTACTCCTTAGCATACCATAAATATACATCGTATTATACCAATGGAATTAAACCAAATAAATAATTGAAAAATATTATCAGTGTTTTTATTTTCCAATATCCCTGAATGAAACGGAAAGACCGAACAACTCTGGTAAACTTTAGGTTACTTTAAACAAACAGATCCATATTTTTAACACTAAGTCAATTTCAAAATAGTAACTAATTACATAATAAATAATATGTACTAGCTTTTGTTATAGTAACTGCATTTTTGCAACAAATAATGATATTTATAATTATCGTTCTTCATAATCAATAGTAACATTCGTGTCACTCACGTCTGGATTTTCTTTGGGAACAACAAAATCTAATTCATCTAATGCTCCTTTATTTAGAAATGGCATTCTCTGTACGATTTTATCACGTGAATTTAGACTGTCGGCCATAGCAATGCGTTTTCTAATATTATAGTACATTTCCAGTTTTGTGTAATGATAGCTTCCATAGTCTATAAAATCTCTAATATCATAAACGGCTCCACTTAACTTCGCTAAAACCTTGTCCAATCTTGTCAGTTCGATATCATTATCAACGTATATCTGACGTATTGGCTTAACTAATCTCGTCTTCATGAGCCACTGCGAAAGTGTGTAGCCTCTCATTGCTTTGAAAAGTTTCGTGAAGTTGTTTTTCGTTAGACTCCTTAAAATTGATATGTTGTGAATTAGCCAGCTGTAAAATAATTTTGTATTATCGAGATATATGTCCTATAAGTTTTGCGTCTCATGTTGATATAAAAAGTTTGCGAGCACAGATTAGCCGTCCACTTCTTTCAATTAGAAGAATTACACATCTTTGTAGTTTTCCGATACGAGTGAGCTACCTACTGAAAAACATGTTACAGTTTCTAATCTCATTTATGAAGTTTTTTTGTCTTTACTGTAGGTTAGAGATAAGACAATATTTTTTACAATGATTACTGATAAAAGTAATGCGTAATGTCGGCGGAAGGGTTTCTTATGTGGGAAATATTTATTAATTTTTTATTTTGTTTTCAAAATTATGTCAATCATAGCTATTTCTAACAAGTGGTAAGGGAGTCAAAATTGTCTACAATTTTTCTTACGTAATAATTTTTTCACATGTTATAGGTTCAGTGCTTTGACCATAATCTCACCTGATGTTAAGTAACGATGTGGCCCAAGATGATAACACACTAAGCCTAGAGGTACTTGTTCTCAAGTGATGCTGCTGGAACACACCTATTGGTATTTGGCAACAAGTTTTCAAACTTGAGGGTGGTAGCTACCCAGGAGGGCTTCATTAGATAAAACTCTACCACCGTAGTTTCCTCACTATGTTTTCCTTCACCAAAAGCTCAGGCTGATATTAGAGTTGAGTCGCGGAATCTGGCCGTACTACCAGCAATACTTAAACAGCCCATTATTAGGATTATAAAATACACCAAAATTAAAACACACCTTAATAAAGAAATTGTGTAAACTATTGAACCAATTTAAAACTTGTCGTACTAATGCATTATTGTTAACATGCATAGAATGGCGTTCTACTTTTAGCGTTAATATTTTAGGAACATTTTCTTTAATTAAATATGAATTATATTTATTTAATTTTACGTATTTTTCATATTTATTATTTACATACACATAATCTTTTAGATAAATTATAGTTACGGCTGAAAATACTGAATGTCAGTATAGATCAAGGGCAAGTCACGCTTATACCCGCAACCATAACCCCAAGACTGAAGGCCGGCGAGACACGCATTAACAACAAGCGGCGCTCCTGGTATCCCTAAGCATGGGCATACTGGATCTTCTTCTCGTGCTGGCCCAGCGCACAGCATCCCAGGTTGAAGAGGGACATCGTGCTAAATCAGAGTTAAAATAATACAGGCACTGTTAATCCTCAAATTTACATTATTATAGTTATAATTTTGTTTTTGGAAAACATTTATGTTTTCTTATAAAAAAATTAAAACTAATGAAATTGTGAACAAAATACGATTCAAGGGACAGCACCAACAAAAAAATATTTTCCAATGATTATTTAAAACTATATTACGCATTGAGCGAACTTCGCTTTGCCTAATAGTCGGTTAATGAGCAAATTTAGAATATTAAAATTAATTCAAAATTATTAAGTTCAGTTTTTTTATTGGGATAATAAATTTAAACAAAATATAAATAAAAAAAAAATCAAGTATTTAATGACGTGCCAGCAAGAGATTTGCTTTATTGGCTATGTATGTTGGTGCATAGGTTGTTCTCTTCAGTGAAGCACCTTGTGATATACGACATTTTTCGTTTTCTTATCAGGCGCAAGAACAAATAAAGCAGATGTTATTCCGACACGTGAACATAGCACGTATAATTGACCATGAGAAAACATCCATTTGCTAAATTCAGACCACAAACATTAAAGGATTGGCCTTGTGATTTGTTTATCGTCATGGTGAATGCAAGATAAATCTGAAATTGAAGTCGTTTAAACTCAAACGACATATTAGTTGGGATCATCGGAATCCTCGGAATGAAAACGTTCTCACTTTTGAATTTTCCTTTAAGTGTTCTCGCATAAATCACATTGATCATCAGTTTATTTATCACCAAACTGGTTCCGTTGCATAGTTTTGATTGATTTATGTTTCGAAGCACGATTACTAACAAGCCAACCAGTATAGCGTATTTCCCAGTTTTCACCAACAATCAGGATTGCAACTTCATCAATTGTTGCAGCGTTAAATGTGTGTTCGTCGTTTATCCGCTCTGATAAGGACCTTGTAGTCATTATATGATATGCGTTCCAAACCAGTATTGAATAGCCTTACCAATACATGATCTTTATGAAGTAGTTACTGCAGATCTTGAAGAATCGCTCTTGTCATAACTGTGTTGATCTCTTGACGTCGATCAAGTTTTTCCACCATGTTGCCCATGAAGTATATTTGTTAATATATGCTGCGCATCTTCGAGAGGTTGCAATGATCCAATACTATGGTGAATAAAATCAAATCATCTCATAAAATTATTTATTCAGTTTAAACCCTAATAAGGCGCTTATGAAAGTCAAAACACTACCACCGGTTCGGAAAACAACACAGTCGAAAAGACCCGGCAAGATACTAGATCTGGTTCGTTTTTTTTTTCATATATTTTAAATATAAATACACATATTATTTTTAAATAAAATCTGCACAAATCATAATTACAACCATTGTTAGCGGAAGCACAAAGAGGGCTGTAAATTCTAGACATCACTATCGTTCATGTAATGATCCACCCTGTAATAACTTTTTGAAATTAATAAATAAATGCAATGAATAACATTTTAAATTAGTGTAATATCTATTTTTAATATTGTCTATTTGAGTAAATATTTTATATCTGTACACACTGCGTCTACTGTTTACTTTGATATATTGGGTTTACTGGAAGAGATTTCTGGTAGGAATAGGTGCTAATGCTATTCTTCTAATGCATTGTCAGTACAAAATAAATAAATAAATACCTTGAATGTCGAATTAAATCCAGTTTCTTCGATAACGTCTGCCTAAAATGAAGTCATTTGGAAACAACCATTGTATTTTTGAGTGTTTTTATACAAGGTATAGTCTCAGTGCTTTGACCACCATCTCACCTGATGTTAAATGACGATGTGGTCCAGGATGGTAACCACACTAAGCCTAGAAGTACTGGTTCTCAAGTGATGTTGCCGGAACACACCAATGTAATGACTCTGATGGTGGAGTTAATAATGGCAATTTCACTTTGCTACTAAGGCAGCAAACAACGTCCGTTGGCTGTAATCAGTGCTGCAGTCGTATCGAAAGGCTGCTCGATTCAAATCAATACTTGAAAAGTTTATTCTTGCTAATCGAATATTATCTAGTTGTTGATCTAGTTGTAGTTGTTGAAGATTGCTCGACGATTTCGAATTGCCAACCGAGCCATTTCACGTGCTGCCTTACTTTGCTCTTGTGATTTAGAAGCACGAAGTCGGGCCATACCAAACGAAAACTAAATCTTTTCCTTCGTTCATTTCGAGAAATCGTTTTTTAGTGGATTCTTACATCATGAAAGATTTGGAATCCGGGTTGAAGAATCAGTCAATCAGGACAATTAATTTTATATAATTGTAAATAAAAGATAATTTATACATGAAAGAACCTTACAATAACTTGAAAAAATATGTTTTTTTTAATAAAAACTATCTAACGTTACCGACTTGTAGAAAAAATGTCTATGGGGAGGCAATTTGTCTTTTTGTCCGGGGTGACGTAACTGCCGGAGCAGCCGCTGGCCGAACGCATTCAGTTAACGGTAAATATAGAATAATTAACAAAATTAAAAACTTTTGATGGCTTTTGTAGAATGATGATAAATCCATTTTATTTCATATACCTACGCCGCTCGACTAATTCCCGTGAAAAACGTCTAAGTCCTAAAATCTCCCAACCCAAACATTACACGAATAAATGAATTAATCAGCGTATTAATTTTGTATGACACAAGATGAGAAACTTAAATTACTGATATGTACTTCATGGGATTTAACAGAGTTAACTCGAACGGGGTAAAAGAGAAGCAATTTAAAATTTAGGTGAAACACGCTAGTTCCCGTGTTATAGACAAAGCATCTTTCGCGTGAACGGATTCCCGAATAGCAGTTAATATCTCAAAAGGATGCGTTGGATGTAGCGCTCCTGACAGTTTACGTTAACAGCTAACGTTCTCTCAATGTACCTTTGGGTCGTCGGACAGGTCTATTCAAATTCTATTTTGGCTGCAAACGCTCCTCTCTAGAGACGGGCAGACAAGAAGGCCGATAACATTATATTAATAAAAATCTTTGCGCAGACGATGTTAGTAGTACGTTAAGTCAATTTTTAATGATTATTAAAACCTTGTTAAACCAATGCCAAAATGTATCTGAGCATCATCGTCCACTTAAACAATACTTTCGACAAAAAAAACATCAAAATAGCTTTACAAAATTTACTTTAAAAAAAATACCTTATATTATAATATTGTATTTATACTAGGAATTAACAACCATAACCATTTTGATAATAAAAAAATAATATTAAACTAACAAATAATAGCATTGTAAATTTCACTTGTCTGTACACTTCCGATTTTTGTGAAAAGAGTTGCAAGGGAATAAAAATGGATGATTAAATACATTTCTATCATTTTTATAAATTGCATCTATATCTGTTTTGTCTGTCTATCTGCCCGTCTGTCTGTGCAAGCATCAATTAAAAAGTTCTAAGTATATTTCAAATTCTCTATATTCTCTAATAATTATAAAGTATATTCCGAAGTAACATCAAAACTTTATTTCATTAAAATCGGTCCACTCTATAAATTTATAGTAAATTGAATTGCACGCGGCGACCAAAGACTACAATAAAATACTGCGGCGACTTTAGTACGAAAGATTGCAAGCCATAGACAATCTATACATATAACAAAAGACTAACGGGACAAAATCTACAAATTGGGAAATGAAGATTTTTTTATTTACATTGATGATGTTTTATTGATGATTTTTTATTTATAAAAACTATGTACCGATTCAGAATTTATTACATGAAACATTTTGTCTGTTTGTTCGAAATGACGCAAAAACTACAGGATTCTTATGTGAATGATGGTGGTGTGTCTGGAAATGACGAGTTTCTTTACTAAAAACTTTGTAAAACTATGAGCTTTATAAAATTAAAAAAAAAAAAAAAAAACAAATTTAGTTTTGCGGTGTCTGGGCTATTCCGAACTGGTGGTAGTATTTTGACGTTAAGTGCCTCGTTGGGCCTAACTGGAATAAAGCATTATTTATCGATTACATTAAAAAATGTCGGTTAAGGATAAAGGATGAAAACTTGGAAGCGTACATGTTCATAGCATGCGAAAGTGACATTTAAAATGGAATTGAAGAAGTTTTTTGCATCTCTCTACCGCAATAGGAGTAGCACAGTTTTTTCATATAATTTAAGAATATTAGAGTTTTTTTTTATTGTAAAATACCATAAAATATTTAAAGAAGTTATACAATATTTGTAATGAATTATTTTTATTTGCAAGATATTATGAATAGTTGATTGATTTAATTTGCACTTATTCGAACATAAAAAAGTGGTGTTTGATGAATTCATTTGGGAACTCTTTGTAGTGATTTTGATCCCAGCACGCACCTGATGCCTATTGGTTCAGAGTAGAAGTTCAGAGTTCATTGTTAGAAACACCTACACACTCATTGGCACTATAAAAAAAGTGAATGTAGAGGAAATAAATAATACTCAAAATTCATTGAATAAACATAATAATATAAAGAGTTAAAACCATTACTCTCATTATAAAGAATATCGTATGTTCATTCGCTTTTAGGTATAAACAAGTAGTAACAACATATCTGAGCAACGACGCTCAAACAGAAAATACGTTTGCATTCACAAAGGAATTGAATTTCGTGCAAATTATATCAAAGCTTTAGGTCGTCTGACTAAGCAGCTTTGCACCTGCAATCTCTTTCCTTTGATACATTTTAATACTCACACATATGTACTAAAGCCGATGTACCAAACTATAAAATATTATTTAAAAATATGAACTTATATTTAAATGTTATACAAATTCACATTAATAACGACAAAGGCAATATTTATGCAAAACAGAATTTCTTCGGTATTATTCGAATGTGTCTTGCTTTTTGTATGATCAAACTGCGTGGCTAACCTAACTCTATATGTATTACTAGCTGTGCCAGCGGCTTTACCCGCTTGGTATTCACACAATTTGCCTATGTTCTCCTCTTGGATGTATATTATTACCAACTTTCATCGAATTTGTTACAGACAGACAGACAAATTTTTTTTTTAAATTAACGAAATGTTCTGTAGTTGGTTCTGAAGCCCCGCATTGTTTTTGTTTTCTTAACTATCTTCAATGTACAAATTTCTTCTTGTGATACTTTTATTATAAGTATAGTTTTTATATGTGATTAAGTAATTTATATATCCCATAAAACTCCGATTTTGTATACTTATAGTTTTTTTTTAAACCAGTTTATTACCACATAGAGATTGTATTGTAAAGATTTTTTTTGTAACTGTCTAATACTCTTGACCGAATCTCAAAAGTTTACCCGATCATCAATTTACAAAATAAACATGAAAATAATTAATGTAAGATTGAAAATGTGAGCCGCATAATATAAAAAATAATTGAAACGTCAATAAGTTCATCTAAGTAATAATTGTATTACAGAACCTAAGAGCTGGTACCTATTTTTAGTACAATTATTTAGTATTCATACATCCATCCATTCAACCGTAAAGGCGTCCACTACTGGACATAGGTCTCCCCCAAAAATAAGGGTGGGAATTGCCATAAATAGCGGGTTGGCGATCGTAGTAGATGTTTGTGGTGCTCAGAGAATGTTGATGCCCATCCCCTGGTTTATCCCTTAGTCGCCTTTTACGACACCCACGGAACGATATGGGGTGGTACTATTCTTAAGCTGGTACCACACGGCATATTTACAGCATTAAAAACTCCCAAATATTTAAACTCTAAAGCTTAAGTAAAAAACCCTTAAATTCCATGTTGTTTTTTTATTTATTATAAAGAGGAAATATTTGTATTTTTGTATGTAACGAATAAGCTTAAAAACTACTGGACCGACATGGAAGAAATTTGGTTGGAGATAGTTTGAAATTCAGGGAGTAACATAGAATAGTTTTTATTCCGAAAATCTCTTGGGAACGGAAACTACGCGGGTAAACGCGTGAATAGCAGCTAGTTTTATAATAAACCGAGGTGACTTTTTCGATATTTATTCCAATCAAACTTAGAAAAATTTGACAGACAACACTATTTTACGTACGAATCATGGTGGCAAATCGTTGACGCATGGAATTAATGGAGCCTTATTTGATCTGTCTCTTTGAGAGAATGTACGTATAGTTAGAAAAGTATTTGTAGCATTACTTTGAATTCGTTTTGGCATGTTATACGGTTTAAATGTACTATAAAAGGTAAAAATCTAAAACGATTGAGAAAATATTTTGACAACGTGACAGCTAGTAATGCCAACATGCCAAAATGAGACTTCAGGGGTAAAATAACTGTGAACAAGACTATACAACTATTTCAATCGTAGACAAAGAATAGCGAAAACATCATAATGTATGGTTCCAGAAAACAACTCATGTCGCAGCTTACAAAATTGGATTCCTTTGCTTATGGTAAACTTTTTTTTATTAATTCTGCATTCTTAGTATCGATGAACTGTACTAAATCACTGTCAAGAAATATATCTGATTGAAAATTATTAGTCTATTCGAGGGCTTATATTCGTTCATCTATATTATTTCAATAAAACAGGTTATTGTGAAAAATTAAAACGTGTATAAAACTGTAAACCCCCTAAAACTACAGCATACACTTATTTTCACCCTAAATTTAAGTGGAAACTCCTTAAGTTAGATACGTTACAGGCATCTCTTCCTTTAGATTTTAAATCTTGTTCATTATGTATGTATATACATTTAATTAAGAAACACTAAATAGACAAATTGAACAATATTTTTTTTAAATCAAATAATACTTGAATTAAATCAAATACTGCAAATAATTCAAGTATAAAGGTTGTAACATTTTTCATGGAATGAATATTAAATCCTAGTACATTCATTATGAGTAAATTTAAAGTCTGAATGTATTGCAGTAATTTTGGCTGGTAAAAAAAGAAAAACAAAAACTGCCAGAGTGAAACTCATTCAGTTTTGCCTTTACCGAATGCTGAACAAAACGCGTACCTGCCTTCTCGTATATGTACTGAGTTTTGTACTCCTTTTTGTTTAACTATTCGTACATTTGCAATGCAATGGCATTACATCGTCAAATTTAAACTTATTTCACTTTAAAAATAGCAATATTCAATGCTAAAAACAAATATTATTATTATTACTATGCCAAGTTATGCCAAGTAACTTCAGCTATTTACCAGAAAATGTCCCGTCAAAATAGGTCCAGCCGTTCCGGAGATCGACCAGAATAAACAGACAGACAGACTTTTAAAAATTGTGTTTTTGTATAGTTACGGTAAATACATTTCTTAAAAAGTTATTATTTTGATATTAAAAACAGACACTTCAATTTTTATTTATTTATATACATAGATAGGTTATAAGTTTGTAAACTTTTAAAAATATAAGATATGTTACTCACCAGACTATAGTTTTCACAATATTTATAGGATGATGATATCCTGAACGAGACAGTACGGAGCATCGGGTCAGATTTCTCACCCGGATAATATGTAGACGTTCGAGGCAGGCATAGCTCTCTCTTCTATAACAACATAAAAACATGACAATTCTTATACTAATGTATTCTATAATAATCTCTGGCAGTACCAGCCCAAGACGTGATCCGATCCCCAATTAAGTGGTACTTTCAAAAACTAGGATAACACGCATTACACTGGGACTCTATACCTCTGCACATCAAGCATAACAAGATTTATGTTTTGAAATAAAGAAGAAAGACAATATTTTTATTCCAGCGAACACACAATTTAATTTAATAAAAATGCCTGACTGTCGCTAGGAAACGGTGCATAACTCAGCATAAGCTAGCTACCACCGATACAGATGACCTCAGCGTTGATTTTCAGTTGTGACTAAGTGGGGTTTAACGATAGTTTTTTTTTTATATTATAGTATATTAGTCATGTTGTATGTGAGATAGTTTAAAATAAAGTGAAAATTAATACTAATATTAAATACATGCATGATAATATATAAATAAATGAATAGCCTATATAGATATGAGTGGTTTAGTCGATAGCGACATCAAATTAAACAAAAAATAACAGAGTAGAAATGAATTAAATAGCTGAGACTTATAGTTTTCAGAGCGCAGTTGAGAAAAATAAACTTTTGAATTTAAGTTTGAAAGTAACTAAACCAAGCGCCGATATTATTGGCGGCGGTATGCTGTTCCAACACTTACTAGCATAATAACGAAAACTGCCTCTAAATGCCGCTGTATAATTACGTTGCTCTCATAGACTTAGTATAGACATACTTACAGTACTGGTTAAGAGCCGTTACATAATTGTGCGTGAAATAGTGTTGTCATAACTAATCATAAATGTGTTATCGATGGTTTATTCTGTTCAGTGGTGCTCCGGTCCGATGGGGCCCCGGCCTGCAAAGCAGCGAGCTCAGAAGAATCCTAATATTTTTAACATCATTCAATAATAAATTTTAAAAATATTTAAACACTTTAGTGATGTATGAAAATCAAATTACAACGTGACGATTTATACTGGGGCCCCATCAAATGACTTTGGCACGGGCCTCAGATGGTTTAGTTACGCCACTGATTCTGCTATATTACTGGATAGGTTTAGTCCCACTATTTGTGACGAGAATAGAATGATTTCAAAAGATACTAAACATAGATCTCCAAGTAAAAGATAATCTAAATAAGTAAAAGTAAAATAAGTATAAGTAAAAGATAATAATAGTGTAAAAGAATATTATATTTCTTATAGAAATTGGTGTAACAAAATACTACAAATTACAGTTCTTTTTACTACAGAAATTAAAGGCACGGGGAATGTTATTAATTAATTTACATTGTATTAAAAAAATTACAGGTTATTCAAGGTCTTTGTCTCTTATTATTCTTTCAAGATAGACCATAAATAACGCTGAAAACTGAAATAAAAATTAAAATGTAACAAGAAATAAATAGTTGTTTATTTTATTGTAAGCGTTGTAATTTATCCTGGAAAGATAACCCCTATGCTAAAATATGACCTCAAGCTTTACGTAGTTCGTGCAAATTCTATACGAACTGCAACGTTGATGGCGTCAATCGACGCGGGTTCGATCCCACCAATCCAACTCTAAAATCAGCCTGAGTTTTCGTTGAAGGAAAGCGTCGTGAGGAAACTATAGCACGGTGGTAGAGCATTTTCTAATGATACCCGCTTGGGTAGCTAGCACCCTCAAGTTTGAAAAACATGTCGCCAAATACCAATAGGTGTGTTCCGGCAGCATCAATTGAGAACCAGTACCTAGGTTTAGTGTGTTTAATATCCTGAACCACATCGTCATTTAACATCAGGTGAGATTGCGGTGAAAGCACTATATCGTGTAAAAAACTAACTTTTTTCCACGGGAAAGAGATAAAGCATCTCAATCGCCACCAAAAACTTTAAACATCTAGGTATTTCTAATTTTTATTGACGAATCTGTTATTTTTAATAAATAAAACATCAGTAAATTATCCTATTGCAAAGTAAACTCAACAATAAAAAATATAACTATTGGATAATTCTATACAAACTATATTAAGTTTGCAGATAAGAAAGAAATATTTGATTTTAATTTCATCTTGAATAAAAATTATACTTATTATATTAATATTTTTTCTTAACTTATCCACTAAATATTATGGGTTATCGATATTCATGACGTCATCATTTTGTCAAACACTAGCGTCAACAAATATCCTTTATATTTACCACCAAATATCTTCTAACTCTATATAAAGCAGTAAAATACTATTATAAATCAATATAAAAACTATGATTGATACGATTAAATATTAATCCCAAATCGGCAAAACAAGTGAACCAACAATGTAATCAAACATGTCTTAATTAGCCGTGAAGAGTGTATTTTATTAAGTTTTTTACGTTGTGTAATTTTACATTCATTCACTGAACAAAACACAAATAATCTTTTTACAGTTTCGTCGAAGATTATTAACTACTTAAATAAAATTACTCCAACACAATTTACGGCGGTCTTAGGGGGTCATAGCAAGAATAGAAATTGACAATGTGTCATTCGTTTCAATAAAGACACAATGGGGCTCGCAATTTAATTACGACAAAAAAATTTCCAAAATGCCGTTTACGGCTTGCTTTCATTTCATTAGTGTTTATTGATAATAGGGTCTCTCTGACATGGCCTCGAGGTACAATTGTGAAGCAAAAACGAGAACATTCATTTTAGACTCTTCGTATGAAACGAAATGTTCTAACAACTAATCTAAGACTTTACACTACATCTGCATAATTCAATTTTGAGAGAACCAATGATTCTCTAGTATTAGTTATAAACGTAACCTTTCGCCCAAAAATGGTCTCATTTTACACAATATCTTCAGACGACAAATTCAGCAACAACAATTACGAACACATTTATTAATATGTGTCTCAAATCTCAAATCTGTATCCATAACTAAACTATGGCGTTTCCTCGTTAACTATCGTAGATTTGCCGCGGAATTAATTTAGCGCTCTCCTCCGGCTCTGTACACAAAACACTCGCCTCAAAAGCTCGATGAAGCTGTTAAGGCCTTGCCGGTCAACAGCATTTAGTTAGTTCGAAAAAAAGAACCATTATGAAAGTTATCGTTTTTCTGTGTCTTTTAGTAAGCTTTTAATCTTAAACATTATACAGATTTATATAATTCTTTTTTATAATAAATATTATAATACATTCTATGCGTAATCGATTGTTTTAAAGAAAAATAATGTGATAAAAGTTGTCATTTTGTGGTCGGTTACTGCGGTGATTTACGCCGTTTCAATTCTCAAAAGGAGCCCTAGGATTCACTGAATAAAACCACCCCAATAAATCGATTCCTCTTTATAGTAACTATCTAACTAAAAACATCCTCAAGTACGAAAATCTGTCGCAAAGCATTATCTATCTATCTTAATAAATAAAATTGTAGTGTATGTTTGTAATGTCAACTTTTTTTTACTAATTATATATGAATGTATATACATACGATACCTATACCAAAAATACAATTTTTAAAATTTTTGTCTCTCTATCTGTTTCTAATGAGTAATCTCCGGAACGGCTGGACCGGTTTGGACGGTACTTTTTTGGTAGATAGCAGAAGTTACTGCGGGTAACTTGGGTAGTTTTAATATTCGACAATAATTAGGGTTCTGCGTAAAAAAATAAACATTAAATTTGAATAAAATCTGATTCAAAGCAGTTTTACGGGCAAGTGCTGTAATTTATGAGAAGAAAAATATTTAGGGTACCGTATTAAAAAAATTAAAACGCTGTGAAGAATATATGAAATGCGGGCAAACAGCTAATACATTATATAAATGTATATATGTAGTGTAAACCATGTTTCGACAATATCACAGTTACAATCAATGACAAGTTTCGCATTTTACCTTGACCCTTAGGTCATATCCCCACTTAACCTGGGTTAAATTGTCGCTAAAGATTAAACTTACACGATATTAATAAGTGCATAAAATAATAATTTCAAGTTTTAATTACAACTACTATCTATATATAAAGACGTAAATGCTTTTATGTTCGGGTAAATCTATAAATGAGTGAAGAACCGATTTTGATTGGATTTATTTTTGTTATATTTCATAAAATATTGCGAAACACATCTAACTTTTTTGATTATTATTTGGCATCAGAAAGGAAAATGGAATGGATGTTTTTACTTTATTATTTCATAAATTTAAGTTAATATTGTAGGTTATAAAAATAAAACACGCAAATGCAAAAAAAATGTGACGTTACTTTGAAACCGTTTTCTGCTCAAAAGAATTTGTACGTAGTATCAATTATCCTTTTTCCCCTCAATTCGCAGCGGAATACGATATATATTTCACTGTAATTCATCATTTTATTTGAGCAAAGCCAGACTTTCCCTTTACGGGATGAATAATCATTCGGCTGAAAACTAAACTATTCGGTTCATACTGTAAATATTGAAACAATATATATAGTAAGTAAAAAAAATATTATGAAGTATATTCTAAACCGCGACGTCTGTTTTTTTAATAACTTTAGAATTAGTGAGTAGATAATATCATCGTTTAAGGAGCATAAAGAAATTGTAACCATTGATTGATATATAGAAAACTACAAAAAAATGGTAGTAATGACTTACCGTAGTGTCACACCGTCCCCATCCCGTCACGAAAGCTTTTTGTTGTGCATCAACGCATCGTTTAATGATACCAGTTTAATAGCTTTAACTGACACTCTAAAATTGATAGAAACAATAATATAATTACAATTTTCATTCATCCATCCATTCAACCAAAGGACGTCCACAGCTGGACATATGTAGGTCTCCGCCAATGATCTCCACAACGACCGGTCTTATGCCATTCGCATCCAGCGGATTCCCGCAACTTTCAAAGGGACTTAAATTACCGTATGTAATTTTTTACTGAAGCTACAGCTCGATTTTGAAACGATAATAATATCGCTCTCTGACACACGCGGTCTTATGATTTTGGTTAGAAGCTGTTCAAGTGTTTTATAAGCATACATTGGAAGACGGGTCTATGGTTTTTTATTTTTGACGACATGGGAGAAGGTATGAACGGAGATTACATACATATTCATTTACATTTTTTTTATTATTACTTATTGTATTAGGCTTTGTGGTCGCAGCTCCGCCTGTTTTACACAGATCCTTAGTCCCGGATCTAGGGGGAGGAAAGCCGGGGCACCCGCCCTGGGTTGCATATTCAGGAAGCGTCAAAATCGTAATATAATATGGTTAAAAATAAAATAAAAACTTGCTTCCTGAAGCCCCTAGCATACGTAAGGCTGATTTAATATTTAGATGTACAATAGATCTACTGAATGTAGATGGGGCGTTCCATATCAAATCGACCACAGTGTGAACTCCAGGGGTCACTCTCGAATGTAGGAAGATCCATAGTAGCAGGACCCAATTATTTTCCGAAGGTTTGTTTAGTACTAAAAGAAAGCAAACATATTTCTCACAAATTTAAACACTTGCCAGTAAAACTGACCGTTTAATGTATTATTTTTCTCGTGGGTTTTATTTTTTTAATGCCTAATGTTTTTTAGGGTACCTAATTATTTTCTTGAAACAATGTTTGGTAATAACAGAAAACAAAGGTATTTCTCACTAATTAAATACCTGTTAATAAAACTCTAAACTCTTTATTGAATCGGATTAATTCATAATATCATAATTTTTTTTTTTTACACGGAACTGTAGTTATTTTCAAAAAATAAAGGTGGCCTAAGTTACGCGGAGTAACTTCAGCTATTTGCCAAAGTCCCGTCAAAGTCAGTCCAGCCGTTACGGAGATTAGCCGGAACAAACAAACGGACAGACAGACAAAAAAAAATGTTTTTGGAATAAGTATCGTATATACATTATATGTATTTAATAAAAAGTTGTTATTTTGATATTACAAACAAACACTTCAATTTTATTTATTTTTATAAATACTTACTGGATACTTGAACTAAACTTAAGTTTACCTTAAGATATTATGCATATACTTTATGCTCGGTTCGGATTATGCTCGGCTTACTAACTACCACGTTCAAATTTCAACTATAACGTCAAATATTAAAAAAAATTGTATTTTAAAATATTCACTGTCGTCAGTGTGTCGATAACTTCGTCACTAACGGCGGATTTCAATATTTAATCTTAAAAGTTAAGATTGGGATTAAACACAAAATGGGTCGGTTTTTGTGTCTGATCTGACACGTTAAAAAGTAAGGATTAAAATTTTGGAAAAAACAGATCGAGATCGCATATCGAAAGCGGCTGTCAATCGTACAATAGTTTTTGTGGCTACAAACCGCTACTACAACTACGAAACCGCAAAACCCCTCGGGTCCAGTTTATTCTTACTTTTATCTACAGGGACTTTAGGTATACGACCTAATTAGGTTTTTCACATCGAGTTATTAATTAATGAATTAATTACAAACTAACAAACGAATATTATATAAATTTGGCATATCAAAACTCAGTTACCGCTTATTTCAATTATACATGAAAAGATACAAGATTGTAGTGATATGTCCGCCTTTCAAAATCTATACTATTAATAAAATTGCAAATTTCACGTGTCTGTACATTTTTCATTTTTGTAAAAAGAATTATTGCAAGGGGCTAAAATTAGATAAATTAACACATTTCTACTATTTGTAGAAATGTCTGTCTGCCTGTTTGTCTGTTAATGAAAAAGTACAAAGTATTTCAAAAGTTCAGATATTATAAAGTATATTCCGAAGTAACATTAAAACTTTATTTCATTAAAATCGGTCCACTCTATTAAAAGTTATAGTACTTTGAATGACACGCGGCGACCAAAGACTACAATATAATACTGCGGCGACTTGAAAGAAGAGTTTTTAAGGAAATACGTTTAAGTCTTATTCGAAAACAAAAACATTATGGATTGATTGAGATTGAATAAAATGACATAATATAAAATGTATGTATAAGTATATAAATATAAATTATTAATATCTAAGATTGTAAATGAATAAAATAAGGCGGGAAACATAATATTATTTCATTGTAACTATAATTGGACGGCTCACATTTTGTTTGTTTTTGACGACATGGGGGACGAAGTGCTATGAATGGTGATTACGTAAGCAAATTATAAATGTATCTCTGAAGATTATTCATAGATGGCGCTATTCCTATTTTTTTATAAATTGGACTGTTCTGAAACATTGCAAGGGGACGGGACGGGCATTTATATACTATACATAAATTTTACATTATGTCATTTTGTTCAATTTCAATCAATCCATAATTTTTTTGTTTCCGATTAAGACTAAAACGAAGTCGCGGGCACAGCTAGTTATAAATAAAAATTGCAAGAGACAATTTAATTCCTTTTGTTACATTTTCTTAAGTTAAAGTAATATTCAACAAAAATACCGATTTATACAGAGTTGTGAAGAAATATTAAATGAATCACCAGGACATAGGTTTTGTATATAGATCCTATTACTTTTTATGTATAGATTTATATCCCTCTGGTGCCTAGAGTTTACCGCTGCAACTGGTGCGATGCTGCGCGGCGGTAAAAAATTGAATTGCGGTAAACTTGTATTTGTGCACCAAATAAAATTGGTTTTATGAATTGATTTATTTTTCTAGAGAGACAAATCAAAAACTTTATGAGTGACCTTTCGTTGAAGCAATCACTTCATAGTGTTTTAATGCTCGGAGAAAGAAAAAAACGAGAGCTAATGTTAGGGATAAAATTTTCGGTGATACCTACCTACCTACCTAGTATGTAGCATAACGTAGTGGTATGATAATAAAAAAATCGAATCTTCGCATTCATTGGAAAGATGAAAATCTTTCATCATTGGCCTGTACGCCCATCCCGGCAATTGTATTACAGAGACAATCTCCGTCATAGGTCTGTCGTATAACTATTTTCAACGCCATTTAGATTGCGAACTACGTGCTACTTTGAAAAAGCCAATGAACTTTGAAACATTTTCCCCCAGCTCTGACCCATTTTTTATGCCACAAAAACTACTATGCATTATTTAAAAAGGGATAAAAGCATATTTAGATTATTTACAATTAGACATTCAAGGTCGATCGTTATACAAGTATTTAAATAACGAATATTCAGGTTGCATAAGTGTATTATTTTAAGGAAATCATATTTTGTCTCGACCTCCTTGATCACAACCTCGTTAATTTGCGATAAATTTGTGTGTAGTATCTTTTCTAAGGATAATAATAACAATAGTTTTGCTATTTGTTAACCTGTACGTAATATCTTCATATATTCGCAACAGTGCTAAGTCCGAAGTCAGAGTGTAAGCATCGAAGTCCTTGTGAACGATAACAACGATGACAGTCAGCAATGTTGACCCCCGATCGGAATAATTCTCCCCGACAACTACACCGAGTTCACTTATTGGTACACTGAAATTTATGTAAATAAAATTTACACAACGCTGAATACAAAATTTCTAAATGTAAGCCGCTGTCAAACATTCCGACGTACCTATATCACAGTTTTTATAAGAATTTTTGTTGGCTTCATGGTCTGATTTTGTTTTTTATTAATAAGCTTGCAGTATTTAATTGTATGTTATGTAATATTGATGGCATATATTGTCATACAGTTCAGCTTGTTTGTCAAGTGAAACGCAAAAGTAGTACAATGAATTAATAATTTATAATGACACTTTGTAGAGTTATAAAATATGTATTACGTAATTTTGATAATAAATATAATTAGAAATTAGCAACAAACATAAAACTTATTATATTATAACCATACTACATATACAATCTAAAAGCGACCACTTTTTAAAAGAAAAGTAAATTAGCAATTTTAATTTCAGATTTCATTTTATCTACTCCTTGCAAAAGACTGGAAGTAAAAGAGGACACTAATAAATTATGTTCATAATTTAATATTGTAACTAGAAAGTTTATTAAAAACGTGGCGCTGCGAATTTAAAATGAACCTCAGTAATATGAAATTGTTAATGCAACTTTGAACATGTTCCACGGTCGAATAATTACAGCAAGGACGATATCGCTCGTTAAAATTAAATTTCCGTCGTCCGTGTCCATTAACGCAATAAACGTAGTGTAGTAGGTAATTATATTAGTGTCTATTTCTCGTACGAAACATATTACGGATACTTTGTATGTAATAAATTGTTAGAAGAATATTATATATTCTATTATCGAAGAAGTAAATGTAGTAATAATACTTGCGCTAGGATTTTGATCTTATGCAATTTCGCTCGTTCGAGTATGACGCAATCAGAATTTGAGATATTTTTGACGTCCAGCGATATTGAGTTTTATAGTCACTTAGAAGACAAAGTAAAGCTGGTATCCAAAAAGCTAGGTGTGCTGAATAGATCGAAGTGATACTTCACAACAGAACAAAGACTGCAAATGTACAAGTCGCAAGTCCGGCCCCATTTGGAGTACTGCTGTCATCTCTGGACGGGAGCACCTGGATACCAGCTCGGGCCACTTGGCTCGGTTCAAAGACGTGCTACGAGAATCGTTAACGATCCCAGTCTCGCAAGCTGTTTAGAACCTTCAAGTCTAAGAAGGGACTTTGCCTCCTTATGTGTGTTCTACAGTTTGTATAATGGTTGGTGTTATTATTAATTGTTCGACATAATGCCTTCACCTAATTTGTAGCATCGTACGGCTCGCAATCGGCAGGGATTTCATCCTCATATCTAAGAGCCTAAATGGTCCCGGACAGTGCGGTTCCAGAGGAGTTTCCTGCCGAGAACGATACGAATATGAAATGAGCTCCCAGAGGCCGTATTTCCCGGGGAATACAATATGGAGTTCTACAAGGTTTTTAAAGAATTGGCAACGCGCATATGGTGTTGTAACTTGTAAGCCTCCATAGGCTACGGTAACCGCTTACCATCAGGCGGATTGAATGGCAGTTTGCCACTTGAGTGGTATAAAAAAAATTCTTCCTCCTCGTCAGCTTTAATAGTAAGCAAAATCCTAACCTCTCTCCCATGATAACATAATATTTTTTACTAAATCTATTTAAGTCATTACAAAAGAATAACTTGGCATTGCTTCCGTTATCACCAGGCACGGTAGTAGCCAAAGACTGTGGGCGGAGAGGGTGGAAATATCGTTTCATGGCCCCCTACGATGCCCCATCTTCGGACCATCACTGGTGTGATTACCATTCAGATTCACCGCATTATAAAGTTGGATAGATGGGTGTGAGTGTAGGTAGTTACATAAAGTTAATAAGTTACTCACTTGATTAAAGGGTTCGCGACAGTTATGAGAATATTCTTTGTTAATATTGTAGCCATGCAGTAATGAGAGTACAACCTGCGTATGCTCGCGATATACGGGTGTTCCCTAATCGTGACAGGTACACCCCTGAAAATCTAAAAGTTTTGAATTCTTAACTGTATCATTATACATACATTAGGGTGTAGGGTGGAAGGCTGATTTATTTATGACAATAATAAATCCATTAAAACCTATAAGAACAAAACAACTAGAAAGTCGCCATAATACTTTTCGATTAAAATTTTATGAATAGAGCTTATGACAAAATTTTGAATTGTGTCTTCACTAACAACCATCAGTATATAAGTGTCCAGCATTTTTGAAGTGATAACTTCTTTAGCGGCGTTCAGCGATTCTCTGCAGGGGAACACTTATAGATTCACATTACCGACGCTGTGACGTCAGCCGTCAACATGCTGCAGTATGGCAAATGTAAGATGTCGTTTAAGCGCTGGCTGGCACTCAGAGACAAATAATAATATTTATACTTACGCAGCCTATCGTATGTTTTATTATGAATTTTATTACGAACTAAACGAAAATGTACATAATTATTGCTCGGAGTGCCAATAGATGTAAAGACCAGACAATTGTTGTATGTTAGGTTCTGTTAATAATTTCAAACAACAAATTATGAAATTTAAAACAATCAGTTTTTCTAATGCTTCGAGTTTACACCACTGTCGGTAGTCCCCATGGCTGCCTAGTAATTTTTTAATTCATAGACTTTAAATAAAATAATGAAACAAAAATAATTCACATTCAATTAGGTAGAGAGTCGACGAGACGAGATGAGAAACACATCCCACATGCCGGCCGTGTACCATTTTGTTTGTATTTGAAAATGTCGGTAGATTAAACTCCCATGTATGTGGACTTACGCGAGATGCATTACAAATATATATTTTTTGAATAGAAGTGTTCACAGAATAATAATATTAAAATAATAGTGAATAATGTACGTCAAAAGAAATCTACTATTCATTAGAACTGGATTAATATTACATAAGAAAATATTGAAACAAATACACAAAATTATGTATTTACGTCTCTACCGTCGCTGACACACATACCTTACGGTATTATTGTTTTTTTTTTTAAATTTATTTGTATTAGTAAAATGATTTGCATTTGGACTATATACATATGAAGTGTTTTTTTCCATATAAAACAACTCGTAATACCTTTCGATTAAGTATAGGGATATCGCCCGCTTTCGGATATCCATTGTCTGAGAGCATATTTTCATATAAAACATTTTGTCTCCTATTTCTTAGACGCTGACTTGAAACTGTCATAAATATCGAAAAAAGATATACTGGAAATAAATTGAATACGAAATGCAAGTTAATATTAAAAATAATTATAAGATACCTTTTGATAGATGTATACAATGATTTCATTTGAACTTACCTAACAATGAAATATTCATTATCCTCAAGGACTGACATATATTCAACTGACAAATAAGTTTATCTATAAGGTCATGGTAGTAATTATTTTTTTGGAATAATTCACTGATCAACGGTCATAAACATTACTAGTTTATTTTTATCTGTATTTAATTTATTTATTATATTCATTTTAAACTTACTTCATGCTTAAAATTCAGAATGTATCACTTAATATTAATCGTAAATTTTCATACCCACCTAGGCCTCTACATTTGCATGAAACGTTTCTGGATTCATTACCTAAATATAAAAATTGTTTACGTTGGTCCGGCCACATAATATCTACAAGTAGTGACTTTACAAGTTGGTATATCTAATTCTTATAACAATATATTCACATTTTATGATCTGTTTATCTAACTAACGAAATACGTAAGTATTACGTAAGATACATTTTGGTCATTTGTGTCCTTCCCCCCTTGTTAGCAATAGTAAACAAAGGTCTTATTTGCCCTCCCCCATGACTATATAAGCCTTGATATAATTTAGAAAAAATTAGTATTCAATAATTTAATAATTAATAAAAAGTAAATATTGCTTTCCACTGAGACCCCTCAGCCCCAATATCATTAAATCTAAGTAAAACATAGATCACTACTATTTCTGTTACTAGCTGTGTGCCCGCGGCTCTGCCCGTGTTTCACATATTTTCCAACGCGTAATATAGTTTTTTAAATAATCCTTAGAAATTATTCTTTAAAGGAATCCATCCATTTGGATTCATTGAATCGTATTTGTTTACAATTTCATCAGTTCCAGTTTTTCTATAGGGAATACTAATCTTACCAAAAAAAATTTTAGTGCTAACAGAAAGTAAAGTCACAAATTCAAACACCTGCCAGTTAAACTGTACACTGAATCTGATTTTACAATTCACAATTTAATAAGTTTTAATTTTTTTTCACGCGGAACCCTAATTATCTTCGAAAAATAAAAGTCGTTTAAGTTCTAATAATAAGCTATAGTTTTAGCTATCAACCGAAAAAGTTCCGTCAAAATCGGTCCAACCGTTCCCGAGATTAGCCGGAACAAGCAGACAGACAAAAAAATAAAAACGGATACTTTAGGGTTATTGGCATTGATAGGGATTTAGTAAAAACTTATTATTTTGATATTACAAACATACTCTTCAATTTTATTTATTAGTAAAGAGTTTATATACAATATATAAATTATAAGATTTTTTTTTGTTATATCTTATTTTGACCATATGAATAACTAAACTGATGTCCTTCTCTTATAAAAAAATAAAAAATGTAAATATATAAAAAATCTATTTTAATTAGTATCGATTGCGACGAGTATCCTAAAGAAATATATATAAATATTAAAAATCAAATATAGAAATATTTGAGTAATGTTACTTTTTATTAATTCAGAACCAAGGCACCAATGTATATATAATTTCGTGCTTAATTTATCAAAAACTCTTTTCACATAACGGACAGACGATTTGCTTATTTCCAAAGTAAATTTTTATTTGTTATATCACGCTCGAATGACACTGATTACGGGCATTCCAAATGTTATCAAAATGCTACTGATATACCATCTAATAATTTTCATATTTAGAAAATCGCATTAAAAACACAGTTTAGGATGTAAAAATTCATAAACTGAATAAAATAGCATTTATATAAATAATAAAACAGAGTAAATATTGTTACGAGAATTTATTTACATTTAAGTAGAATATAAAAAGAAGTAAACAAACTACAATATACTACAATAAAATAAATTTAAGTCAATTAACATTACTTAGTAACTTACCATGTAGCGCGATGTAATCTTTTAACATTAATAAATACATTTGTTTATGTAAGTATTAGGGTATTATTAATACTTACTTGTGTATTCATAACACGCACATTCGAATTGTTTGCTTAACAAATTGAAAGTAATGTTAAAAACCTACAAATATTTTCCTATTATTATTACAATACCATAAATTATTAAAGTGAGCATTCTTTTAACGCAATGTAAAAAAAATGCTTAATTTTTTTTTAGTAATATTAAATATTTTTATTTTTTAGCAAGAATAATAGCGTCCGTATCGCTTGAGGTTGATGAGCTTGGTGTGGCGATGTTAACGTAACCACGAGTTGGCCAGGTGGCTGGGCGAGACCGTTCCATCATACTGAGACAGGATTCCGAGCTGGCAGGCGTACCACTAAACGCACGAGTTGTCGTCTTCGATAACGAATGAACGGATATAACCTGAAATATATCTATTTATTTATTTCTAGTTTCTGAGGGTTCAAAGGGTTTCTACATCTTACCTATATGTAGAAGGTACTTCGCACAGAAATAGAAATTAGCTGGACAAATTGCGCGATACACTGATAAAAGATGGAGCATAGAACTACAAGTTGGAAAGGTACGCAGAGAAAACTAAATATTTATATATGAATAAAACGGTTAATGACATACACACAAGTGACAGGAAGCGACTAGATTGATTTGGCTTAAAACAGAGAGTTATAAGAAAAGTTGGAGGAGGCATTCCGAAGAGTCCGTGGGGAAGGTTAGAGGGAGAAAGCCTGCGGGTCAGGCACCAACTCCCCCAGCCACAACTGGGCGAGATGAGTGAACGAGGCCCAGTTAGGCCTGCCACAGAGGGTCATGCGTCGCTTGCATCTCAGATACCGTATCGTCCCCCCTCTTGATGCGATGGGTTGACCCGGGGGGTTCAGTGGCTCTTCCCGGCACCCTCAGCGCCGGGCGAGTCCCACACGCCCCTCTATCGACCCCATCAAGAAAAATTCACTCTTCGGTTAGGTCGATAGAGGAAGTGCGTAAATGCCTTCCCCTCGTGAAAAAAAGGTCTTTTACCCCGAACAGACGCCAATATTATAGATGGCATAAAAAAAATAATTTACTAATTAATTTGTACTAATAACTTTTACATTTAAATAAAGTTACTAACAAAACTAGAAATATTTTTTTTTAAAACGAAGTTCCTTATGGGGTGTTGTCGTGAGGTATACTTTTTTTTTTTTTTTTTTTTGACGGGGGGAAATGCATTTACGCACTCACCCTACCTGTTGTATTGGTGGGACCGAGTGCCCCTCCAATACAACAGGCAGAGGGGCACGGAGTGACGAGCTCCGCACCAGTGTGGGACTCAAACCCGGGCGAGAAGCGCCCGGGAATACCCACTAAAACCCCCCGGGGCCGTCCGCCGCATTTGGGGTGGGGGCGATACGGGGTTGCTAGGCATGTCGCCGCGTCGCCCCCTGCGGAAGACCCACCGGGCCCGTCAGTGCAATGGCCCAGCGGGGATGGGGGGGGAGAATGAACTTCTGCCCCCCCACCTCTTAGCCCGCCGCCCCCCCCAAAAGGTTGGGGGGAAGCATGACCAGATGGTCAACAACCCGGGGGAGGATGTACTTCCTACCCCCGTCGTGAGGTACCCTAGCCGGCAAAAACGTTCGTAACATTAAAAAAAATCGTAACCTTTTTGTAGCTGTAATTAAATTTCAGCAAAATAAATATCGGCTCCGTGGGGCATTGGTTTAGCGTGTACGTTCGTCCAACCGAAAGGTCGGTGATTCAAGCCCACCCGGGGACGTAATTTTACGATACATAAAATTTTTCATAAGCTCGAAGTTTCACTGCATGATCGAATTAATGACGAGATCCGTAGAAGAACCAAAGTAACTGACATTACTCGAAGAGATGCCAATCCAAATTGGCAGTGGATGACCGATAGGGTCAACGGGTTCCCAAAAGGTTACCGCGTACCGGAAGACGTAGGCTGGGTAGGTAGGTGGTTAGGTAAACCGACTATCTGGTGAAGGTGGCAGGAATCCGCTCGAGGCGGGAGGCGCACCGCCGGTCATCGTGGAGATCTTATGAAGAGACCTATGTCCACCAGTGGACCCTCTGAAGTCTTTCGATTAATGATGATGATTATGTGAATCTTTTTACAAAATAAGCTAAAAAAAGTATGAGGTAATATATTTAAAATGTATACCTAATTGGTATGTTGTTTTCAAACTTCTGTGGTATGTTTAAAAACATATCATTACATGGCAAAAAAAACTAATATTACTAATACCGTAAAAAGATAATATTCAGACAGTTACTTTGGATCGATGATGCAATAATTTGCGACTTTCAGACGATGATGCGTCTTCGTCAATATCTCTCAGGCGGTAACCTTGGGACATTCTTAAGAAAATCATCATCGCACCGGCTAACACAAGCGCATAGATAAAGAACTCGTTCGCCTAGAATTCAATTTTAATTATTACGTTGTTACATATTAGGTTGAGGAAAAAGTTATATTACAAATATTAAAGTTACATAAAGTTATTTTTTCTACATTTAATTACAGTATATATGTGACATTTTGTTCGATGACTTTCTGCCATCTTGTAGTTAGTGACATGATTCCGTTGCTGTAGAAATTTTGAGACCTCTGGCCAAAAAAACGGGACACGTAGTTGCCAGCACTATTTTTATGTTAACCTGACACTGCCTAAAAATGTTGTAGGAACAGATTTGTGGAAATCTAAACGTGCAAGGTCTGGGCTATATGGTGGATACTTTAAAACCCCCAGTCAAATTCTTAATTTTTGCTAAGTGACTAAAGATGTACGTGATCTAGCGTTATTTGATAAAGATTTTAGAGATTTTATACATACTATATGCAAATATATAATATTATTAGCGGATCTCTGGAAATTTACCCACGTAGTTCCCGTCCCTGTGGGATTTTCGGAATAAAAACCATTCTATGTGACTACCTGGTTTTCAAACTATCTCCATACCAAATTTCATTTAAATCGGTCCAGTAGTTTTAAAGTTTATTCGATACATACAAAAATACAAATCTTTCCTCTTTATAACATTAGTATAAATAAGTCAAGACACCAACTTTCGTTTTTGAGTTAATGTAAATAATAAGTTTCTCATTGTTATCTGATAAAATGTATACCAAATGTATTAATTATATAATAACTTGATTGGGGTTACATTAAATAAGGAATACAGAATTAGTTTTACCCTCGACTCAAATATCTTGGCTTGTGTGACCAGTATCACTAATAGATTCCCAACGGCAACAGAAGCATACCACGCCGCAATTGTTATAGTTTTCATACTCTTCGGTGCCTAAAATTATTTCATACGATTAATTTAAATATAAAATACTCCTTTTCCAAATGTATAATAAATAATTTGTTTTTTTATTCACACACTGCAGACTCTTGGTCCGCACTTTTTATTTGATATGTTTTTTATTAATTAATTCTTTTAAAATATACAGATATAAAAACAAAACAACTTGCATCTACGTGAGCATAATAAAAATTTATATATTACTATATTATGTTAACTCGTTTTTTTATATTGAACGTCCAGAAAGACTTCTTTATTCAACTAACTACATTTATACAAGAACCAGTCAACTCCCACTGGAGCACAATCATGGCTGCCTCTAGTGTTTCGCTACATCATTTTCTCACATTGTCGGAAATCGAATTTGAGCTACATACTTACATATTTAAATTAATAAAGTGAACTACTAAAAATCAAAACTTATTGTAAAAATACAATTTAAAATTTATCATATATTTTATGACAGGGTGAAAATTATTTTATTTCATACAATCAATAAGTTATATTGTACTATTGACAAATTATTTATAAGAAAATATCTGGACAACGGCCAGTGTTCGCCTAAAATGAACATATGAATTTTAAAGAAGCTAACAATTATTTTTTTCTCTTTAACTATATGGGTTAGTTTATATTATTGATTTTTATTGTCCATTTTTCCATCCTTTTTCTTATTTTTCTCCAAACTCTAGTCACTACCGTGGGTGTGACTTTAACTGTTGATTTATGGCCATTTTGAGGTTGTAATCCACGATGTCTATATGTGTCGCCGTCGACGCCGTGCGGACGAACCTGCCTATCGCGTCGTCTTCGTCGTCGGTGTAGTATTTGTAAATTTATGTTTGTAATGATCCAACCAATTCAGATTAAATAATTTATGGACCTCTAACACACACCGTTAACCAAATGTTGGTAATTAAGGAATAAGACAAAGTTTAAAAATGTAATAAACTATATCATTAATGGTTATGACCTTGTCTATTCATCGCTGCTCTTTCTCTATAAACTATCGAACCTATTTTACGGAAAGAAAATCTATTTTTCCTTTAATCTATTCCATTATTGGTTCCAGATTCTATTTTCTTGGTTCTATCTTTTATGCTTTGACCACTGTATTTACAAGAGAGCGCTCTACGCTCGTAAACTTTATTAACTAAATTCACTTTGTTGCTTCTGGCTGCTCTTTTCTTATGCAAAATGAGTAAATAAAACATATAGGTTTATTTGAATCTATTATTATTCGAAAAGGGGCTACGCAGGCTTAAACAGTCCTGTATCACTGCGACCTAGTCACATCTATTGTGATCGCCCCTGACTACCTGCCTACAACCAGAATATTCCGTACGATCTTTTTGGCAGAGAATTTCTGTAACTCCTCCGGGAGCAGCACATGCTTATCCAGAATTTGATTACGTATGGGTATTAATGGATCACATTCAGACAAGATGTGCTTTGGTGTTTCGTCTGCGATTTCACATAACCTGCAGAGTGCAGGTTGTGTTCTGGACACCGATGTTGTGCATATGCTTGCACAAACAACAGTACCCAGTTAGTGCTTTTACTAATACTCGTAGCTGATTTCTACTGACCATCAGGGCTTGTTCAGCTTTGCTTTGAGTGAATGCCCTGATGAGCTCTTTGAAATGAATTTATCCTGGCAATTTGTTCCAGAATTCTATAGCCTTATAGGTGTATTGGTTCCTTAAAATCAGTCGAACTAGGCTTTTTGGAATGCCACAAAATGGTTCAGGCCCAATTTGTATTTTCATAGTCCCTGTTCTTACAAGCGCATCCGCAGCTTCATTGCCGGGAACTCCTGCATGGCCTGGGACCCACCTAAAAATCAGCCTGTTGTTCTTAACCAGGCTGTTTAGCATTGCCACACAATTTGCAACTAGCTTCGACTCAACTACGTCCGAAGCCAGCACCAAGAGAGAGGGTTGACTATCCGAATGGATATATATTGTATGGTTCACGTAGGTTTTCTGCAGATTTATACAGGAACATTCTAGTATACGTCTGCCTAGAAAATGGAGACAAAACTACCAAGATCAGTTGAATGACTAAACGTAAGTAGCTTTTCATATATTCCACAGCCTATGTTAAGTCCTATTTTGGACCCGTCAGTAAACCATAGTAACCTGCCTTCCCTCCACGTTATCTCACTCCACGACAGGAGTCCCGTGGAGGGATTTCGACATCATACAATTTTTAAGATTGGTGTCAGAAATCATCATATATAATACATCATCCTTAAAATTGGTTTTTCTATCTTATTTGATCCTATGTTAGCTCAATAATAAATACCTTCAAGCAGTGTGTCAAACGGCAAATTATAATATGAGCTTTTGGATGAAAGTAAATACTGTCACGCCACCTTACGGTAACGCCACTTTAAAACCAGTTCTTCAGTTACCTACCGTCGTCGAGTAAATCCTCACTTAAGTAAAACAAGAAGCTTACCTAAAGAAAAATACGTTATGAATTTCAAAAACTACGCAAATGAGATGAAAATTGTATAATACTAAATTTGCCAATAGAATGGGCCGATTACGTTTTGTACAGTACCAACTTTTTTGCTTATTTCTGAAAAGAGTATGTATATATAAAAAATAAAGTTAAATATATAAAGTTAAATTGGTGAAAAAATAAGAACAAAAATCGGTAAAATAGTACTTGTGTAAAAGAGAACTCAAGTCCGGACACGGCAAACATAATCTCAGCGACGGACACGAGTAATATTGTGGTACAATCCAAGCTAAGTGCAGTTCGTTGGGAGGATTTGGAGCGTGCAGCACGGCCGCGTCCAAACGACCTAATCTCTCACGTAAGCACAGGATATACACTCCGCCCGGACGTAGGTAACCCTCGCCGGAACCCGTGACTTCGCCTACGGCGCTCCGAGCACGCCATTCAAATCTATTACGAAATACGGAAACATTAAGTGTATAAACCGACAAAGAACGACAGCTATAGAAGTAATTTTAGTATCGACTTCGTTCATTCCTCACATCTGTTTTCTATATTCTATATAATACATAATATAATCTACATAATATATCAAACAAAGATTAGATTTAATTATTAGATTCAAAACTCAAGACCGGCTGGACTCATTTCTATGATGTTTGATATGTTGGATTGCTATCGGCCCCAAATAGCAGAATAACTATTAAAACATCAAAAAAAGACACAAACAAAAGTTATGAAGTCCATGTTAGTAATAGTCATTTAATAATTTACATGCAAAGTTTTCCGAAAGTTTTAAAATGGGTAATTTCGGTGTGCTCTTTCCAAACTATCATAAAATGAGTAAAATGAGGTGTAGGAGAGGAGAGAGCAAAAACTGCTATTAAGCGCCGTTTTTCCAATATGGCGGCGCAAGCGGCTAAGACACGAGGTGGTAAAGTTGAAATCTGGAAAGAGGACATCGAAATATTACGTATTTTAAATAGTCCCCGAAAAGTTTCAAGGTAACCTCTTATTTCACTACCAAATGAATGTACTATGTTGTATGGAACGGATTTCTTGATTTTGATCTGGTACTATGTTCGCCGAATCAACTCGGCCAGATATGACTAAAGTGTGGCCAGAGAATTCATCTTTTTTAAAACAATAATACGGTAAATCGCTTCAGTTTTCTATAAAAATATCTCATCATCATCTCCCTACCCTTATCCCATTTTCATTTGGGGCCGGCGCAACATGTCCTCCTCTTCTATTCCCCTCTATTTGCAGTTATCTCTGCATTCACTATCTTACAAAATAAAGGTAACCTAAAAATGCTTTATTGAACTCATAATTAAATACAAATTATATTAATGAAAGCATTAAATTAGATACAGTAAAACTTCTGCACATACGAAGGTTGAAACTACATTAGTTTTATTTAAAAATGTATTACTTTCCGGGCTGCAGGCACATGTAAGCCGATTCACCGATGTGATCGATCGGAGCGTTTGATACATAGTATATGTCGCTTAGACGTTTCTCCGTCTCCACAGCAATGGATACATTTTTATTTGTACCGGTTTCGCCCACATAAACTACCCTGAAAAAAAAGGAAAAATCGAAAGGCTAACAACACGACTTGCATTTAAGTCATGGAGTAGGTATATTATCTGGGATGCATTAGATTATTAAATATTTACCTCCGAGCACGCTTTGCCTTTATGTGAACTACTACTTTGCTATAAAATAGATGAATACACGCTTTATACTAGCTTGAACTGCATGTATCCATCTGTAAACAGAATTTCATCGACTTCAAAAGGTTGGATGAAATTGAATTTTTGTACACTTATATCAAAGATAAGATAATGTTTAGATTCGAAAGGATTTTTCTATTACCATGATGTTCAGGATTAGCAATTTTTATTGAATGAAATTTACACTAAGCGTTGTTATCCGCATCAAGTGTCCAAGCAGATTAAAATTTCTACTTTTGATGCCTAATAAGCGTGATTTTTTTAAATTTGACTATTTTTTTTTTTATTTATCAATTTTCACCAGTTTATCCATTAGTTGGTTAAACGCATGATATTTTTTTTAAACCTAGATTATTATACTGTATAGAAGCAATAGCATATATTTTATCACATTCGATAGGCAAAGTAAAATGGAGATACATCTTGCAATATTTGATACAAATCATACACAGTCCACTATAATCGAATCTCACTATGATATGTATAAATATATTATACCTATAGAAGATACATAATAGAAGCTCAATTAAAACCACGTCTCTTCTATAAAATGCAATCTCACTAACTCGCTATGAGTAAAACTCGGTGAATTCTTGCATCAGGAAAATTGTGTTAGCAGCGAAGCCGTAAACCAATGAATGGGATTCGTAACTAAACGAATAAAACCGTCATATTCACACGTAGTAATAGAGAAAGAATCTACTTAGTCAATTTGTAACAAATCATTGAAGAACCAGACTATGATAATAATATAATAACGATAATTTCCCCTCATCAGAAAAGTTGGCTCGGTGACGTGGAGAGGATGGATGGATGGCATTTTTTTTTCTGGATGGGAAATGCCTTTACGTATTCCCTTTGGCATCTCTTTAAATTCTCAAAAGGCTTTATCTTCCCTCTGGGGGGCACCCCCTCCCCTTCTCATTCCCTAGGCATGTAGGGCGGCCCCCTCTCTTCCTTGGATGCTTGCAAGGGCAAGAACTCCGGAAGAGAGGGGCATGTGGAACAGGTAGCTGGTTCAGGGAGGTGGAAGAGCACAGGTGAACCATGCCCTCCTACCTTCGATCCTCTTACGGCGTAGAGGATCCTCTTCCCACTCCCTCTCTGCGGCCTCCTTCTGCAGGAAAACTTGGTCGCAGAAGGATACCACAGCGCTCCACACACTCTGGCTTTCGACCATGGCTCTCGCCACGCACGGCAATGAGAGGTCTGGTCGGCTCTCTCCTGAGTAAAGGTCGACCTAGACGAATGTATGTCGAAGATGTCTTAAAGAAAAACGATTGTCAAAAGTGCCCGTAACCCACGATAAAGCCCGTAAAGCGCTCATGAAAGTAGAGGAAGCGAAAAACGTATGTCAAGATTGTAGCAAATGGAAGGACGAAGTCTCTACCTATCACCACGGGAGAGAAGCAATGTATGTAAGAACATTTTGTGTTCGGATATCAAAAGACTAAAGTATAATTTAGATTTCTGAAATTTGTCTCTTTCTTAAAAGTATCTCTATTTATTTTCGAGTTCGGAAAAAGACTGTACTTCATGGAATGATATAGAAAGAAGGTATGGTACAGTCTATGAATGATGATGATTATCAGTAAATAGCAATGTGAATCTATGCCGGGCTACATATATTAAAGTAATATACAGACATACATTACATAACATCACGCCTCTCTCCCATAAGGGTCGGCATAGACCACATCCTTCCACGTGCCACGATCCTGACACATGTCTTTCGCTTCTTCGACTTTCATAAGCACCTTCATACATGCTCTTGGGTTACGGGTACTTTTGTACGTGTAATATTAATAAGTGCTAAAGCATCTAAGTAGGTATACCAGTGATCTTCACAGTTCTTTGATCAAGGGCCACCCACATTAGTCAATGTGAGAAACCACTGCGGGCCATATTTCTAGAGTTCGGACCATCTATCCATTGGCATATTATTATAAGCTGTCAAATGCGAATTCCTCAAAGATTTTGTATGGGAATAAGAATCTATGAACTGATTACTTATTCTACTTGTAATGATGTTCCCATGCTGCGTACAACAATTTAACTAAATTCATAATATATTAACTCGGCTTTGAATCATTGTCTACCATAATGGTTTACAATATCGTTCACCGCGCAAATACCCGCAGAGAGCCGCACTTTGACGACCACTCCACACTTGGGTAACGATATACTTTTAACGTGTCATTATGAAGGATTTTTCACATTGTGCATGGTGGTGATGAAAATCTTAGCACCACGCAAAATAAAAATAAACGACATATAAACTATAATAAATACATTTTTCTCAAATATACATGGAAATTTTGTCATTATTTTTGAAAAAAGAACACGCGAAGTATCGAATTTATGAACAAAGAAAATCAAATCCATTGCAGAAGCGTTTTTTGAATTTACAACATTACAACGCTCCAACAATATTGTATGAAACGGCGTGCTGGGGTTATTAAATACTCTTTTATTGGATCTCTCTTATCATTCTTACCATACCAAAGTAAGTCTATTTGCTTAGTACAAATTGCGTTCACTTGGCTATATAGGTATAAATGTGCCTGCCTTTCGGCACAGATGATGAATAGAAAATTGGCGGCAATGGTGAATTTTGGAGTATTTGACCATACCTTATGTAATTTTGGTGGCATTTTACGTGATATAGTGTAGTTATGATGCGCAAGTGTAGTGAAGTGAAAATAATAACACTAAGCGTGAATTCTGAAAAGTCCCAATCATTCCCTTTATGGTCGTAACCGAAAGCCACCATTTTGTTACCAGCATTCATTTTTTGATAACGTCCGACTTGGCTGCAGTGTCTACTAGTACCTTTGCTTTTTCCTTAAAAAGGAATAAATTGACCCAAAAAAAAGCTGAAAATTCGTCGTAATTTGTTATTTTCATACTTAATATGACAATTATCCATAAAAATGAGACAACAGGAAAACAATGGAAAGTTGGCGTAAACGCCAAGTTAGTGCTCAATGGGTTAAATATAAATGTAATAATTAAAATGAGTTCCAACGGTTCACAAAGTGAAATGGAGATTGATTTTACTCCACCAGATTTAAGATCAGAAGCCAAATTGGCAATGGAAAACCTGCTTCCAGCAAAGTCAAAAAAAAGTATATGAACATTTTCTCCGAAACAGTATTTTTGGCGTTTTTAATGAGATTGCTAAAACTAAAATGCCATCTATCTACATTACGGGCAATTTATTCGATACTGAAACAGTTAATGATAAAAACGGCATTAACTTGAAAAATTATGGAAAGTTGACTACTTTTCTAAAACGACAATCAACCGAATTCAAGAGCAGAAAATGGGAAATTTTTACTAGCGAAAACATAAAGCAATTTTTAATTAAAGTCCCAGATGATTTAGCGACAATGGTAAATATAATTATTCATTCTTTATTTGAGACACACTTAAGCCAAAATGGCTGAACGGATTTGGATGAATTTTGATACGCGGGATTTATGAGTCTTATTAAATATACTATCCGTGGCTGTATCTTGATATTTAGTTTTGTTTGTTACAGGTTGCTATTATATTAGGCGTTTTCGGAGCATGTCGGAGTATCGAACTCTACAATATTACCACAAAAGACATAGAATTTCTTGATGACAAAGCAATAATAACATTGCGTGACACCAAAACAAAGATTGACCGGATATTTGTAATCCGAGGAGAGTTCCCAACATATGTAAAAAAATATCTTCGTCCAGCAAACGCAACATTAGCTAGGTAGGTATTTTCTTAACTTTCAGAAAGGGAAGTGCACGAAGAGGGTCATTTTAAGGCACAAAATAGCTAAAATACCTAAAGAAATAGCAACTTATTTAAACTTGACAAATCCTGAATGTTACACTGGACATTGTTTCCGTAGGGGTTTAGCCACTCTTCTGGGTGATTTAGGAGCAAATTTGACGACTCTGAAAAGACACGGAGGCTGGAAGTCTAATAAAGTGGCTGAAGGCTACATTGAGAACTCAATTGAAATCAAAACTGACATAAATAACAAAACAAATGAAAACATCACATTCCAACCTAATTCGAAAACAGACTTTCACCCGGTAACCACTTGCCAATATCTAAGTCCACAGCTATCGACCTCAAAACAACATATTCAGCCATCTAGTACTACATCCAATGCCCACCTGCAAACCTCATCAGAAGTTCAACAAACAAACATAAACGTACCGGGGAAATCAATAACATTTTCTTTCAGTAATTGCCCTAATGTGACTACTGTAAATTTTAATATTACTTAAATTAAACATATAATATAAAAAGTACGTTTGATTGCCCTGCATTCTTTTGAAAAAATTTATGTATATATATATATATATATATATATATATATATATATATATATATATATATATATATATATATATATATGTGTGTATATATATGCCTCGGCGGAAAGGGCAATTGTCTGTCTCATATTAATGAACTTCTTACCTACGCCTCGGCCGTCTAATACTACATCCAAAACAAGTAGACACTATATTATTACTTTAGATTTTGTAATAAATAAAATGTTTTTTTTACTTATTTTTTGATTTCTAAATATACAAATGCCTATATATATTTGTTATATACAACAAAAGTTATAAATGAAAACGAATACAGATATTAGCTACGAGATAAGAACGAAACTTGGGCGAATATTGAAAATCTCGACTTTCCCCTTTCAAAGAAAAGATATAATAATCTACCGTCAAAAACGTTTATCTAATAATAATATAACAACGTTAGGAAGGTTTTCTTTAATAAAACGTGAGGTACGAACTTAAGTTTAGGCTTTCCGGTCAGTGACTTGCCAAAAGGATTTGGGTCCATGAAATAAATAGATATTTGTTCGTTTGAATTTTGCCCAATGACAACCGGCATGTACTGTAAAAATGAAAATAGTAATTAAATATCAATTCTTAAAGTGAAATGTTATATATAAATTGATGATACAACGAAATTGTATGGCGATGATGATGTTGATTTTGAAATAATTTCACTTTGGATTCAATCATACTGTGTCCATCGAACTTATTTAAGAACTCGCTCCGTGCCAGCGACTACGCCCGCGTATCATATTAAAAAAAAATAATGTTTCGATGGTCAAAATTTTCTAGCCCGAAATTGTTTTTTGAATGAAACAGAAAGCAAAGACATTTCTCACAAATTCAAACACTTTCCAATAAAGCTGTCCATTTATTTATTTTTTTAGTTCAATTTTTTTTATAAGGAATCTTAATTATTTTCCTAAATTTTTCTTGGTAAGTACTAACAGAAAGCTAAGATATTTCTCACAAGTTCAAATACTTGTCAGTAAAACTGTGCATTGAATCGGTTTTTATTCCCAATTTCAGAGCTTTAATTTTTTTACGCGAAACTCTAATAAAACTAAGGAGCGGCCACATATACTCGGAATTCCGTTTCGGAATTTTGCGTATATATGTCACATACATATGTTTATTTCCGTTCGGCTATCATGCGGAATTTCGAATCGGAGAAAACTACGAATGGAAAACTACCGTATGTTTCTGATAAGTCCCATACATGTGTACGGATGTACTGCGTTCGGAATCTCATTTCGATATTTCAAACATATTTCCGACTGTATGAGGCCGCTCTAAATATATGGACCTATCATAAACACACAGAATTTTCCCGTTCATAGTCATTCCGTTCGTTCGTTTATTGAGTCTTGGTATTCCAAACGGAAATAAACAGATATACATTGTATTTTGTAGTAGGTATATATACATTGATATTTATTTAGTAAAAAGTTATTATTTGATATTACAAACAGACACTATTAGTATAGATTATACACAATATTATCCATAAAATCGTAAAAGTAAAAGTATTATTTAAGGTAAAAAGTAACAACTAATGGGTTGACATTTTCGAAAGTATATGATGAAATCAGTTACCATTCCAGCGACAGTTTTCAAGTCTGCCTTAACAACGTGATTCTTCATCGTCCTTCCACCACATTTGGATGGACAAATGGCTGTTAATGTTAGAACACGGTGTGGTAGCGGCGATATCAGCGCCGTCCCGTGCTTTTCCACGGAGACGATACCTTCACCACGTACAGTTATGTCGACGGCACAAGCCATCGTATTCAAAAACACGACTCCTGTTTGCTGATGACCGGGTAATTGTAAAGTTGAACGCTATAAACAACTACAAAGAGTTTTATTTCAAATAGAAAAGTAACTCTTAAATTATAACAAAATAGCTTCGTAGCCCTCTTATCCTTATCCAATAAGACGCAACGTCTCTATCTATCCGACCATTAGTGTAACTACTTATCTCTAGCGAAAGCCACTTATCCAATTTACAATTGATTTTCCTTTGTTTAGAGATATATTGTGACAATTCATTTCTAATAGGTATATTGTTGTATTAGAATAATAGATAAAGTAAGGAATAGTGTTATAAGGTTGCGTTGTGGTGAAGTAGAAGATGTAGTGATACAGATAGAGAAAGTGATGTCTAATTAGTTTGGACACGTAGAGAGGATAGATGAAAGAAGATTGACGAAACAGATTTTAAAGGTGAGGGTGGCTGGGCAAGCTGGTAAAGGTCGTCCTCATCGAACGAATCGAGGACAATCTTAGAAAGGTTAGGTCATAAGTACCCGGAACCGAAAAGCATGTATGAAAGCGCTCATAAGAAGAAGAAGCGAAAGACGTGTGTTAGGATCGTAGCAAGTGGAAGGTTGTAATCTCTGTCTACTTTATGAGAGAGAGGCTTGACGTTATGTATGTATTTATTAAACGTAGGTAAATATCATCAGAATTTTTTTTATAACACTAATTATTATTGTAAATAGTGACATATCATATGATAAAGGAATAAAATGTTGTACTAAGGTGTTATAGTTCAAAAGTAACTTGTTAATTACTGCCGTACATACCTCAATGCCAATCTGAAGTATACCGGCTGCAACAAAAGCCAAGGAGGCCAAAATACCACCAACGAACATTTTTCGCAAAGAAGGTAAGTCAGGGAAAACGGGCCAAACTCCACCGGGGCATACCGGTATCATCAATAGTACCATTGCAGGATTCATGACTTGCAATTGGTCCGGCATAAGCGTAAAACCGAATACTTCGCTTCGTAATCTAGATGCTTGGAATGTCCAACGTGAACCCTACAGATATGCAAAATGTCTACCTATAGTTATTACAATATATTTATATCTTGACTTATATCTTCTGTAATATATTAAAAAAAAATACATCTACATACAATACATTTGCCTACTTTACATATTCTCGAAATGATGATGGCGTAGTTGGTAGTGTGGTCAGATTTCGCGAAAAGGGACGCGGGTTCAATCAAACCCATCTTTTTTTTAACGTGGTAAATGCATCTACTCATACGCCCTGACAAATCTTATCCGGAAGTAACGTCTCCCGAATTAGACTTGGTATTATAAATATGGGATTCACCCGGCGTGAAGCGCCGGGAATACCCACAAACCCCCCACGGTAGAATCGACCGCCTTACTGTGAGAGCGATACGGGATTAGTCTGGCATGCAGCGTGTTGCCACGGCGGCAAGTTCAACTGGGCCACTTCCTTTTTCTTCCATCCGGGGATGCAACCTGGTCCAGTTGCCCTCACTGCAACCATCAACCAAATAGGGGGTCCAGTCCCTCTTCTCCTTTGGTTGGTTGCGAGCCCACCTATCCAACTCTAAAACCACTCTGAGCTTTCGGTGAAGGAAATCATCGTAAAGAGTCCATAGCATGGTGGTAAGACATTTTGTAATAATACCCGCCTGAGTAACTACGACCCTCAAGTTAAAAAAACATGTCACCATATAACAATAGATGAGTTCCGGCAGCATCACTTGAGAACCAGTACTGCTAGGCGTAGTGTGTTTACCATCCTGGACCACAATGTCACTTGACATCAGGCGAGACTATGGTAAAAGCACTGAGCCTATACAGTGTAAAAAAAATCTAATGTGTACGTTCAAAAAATTTGAATTCACTAATTTATTTATTATTTATTCAAACAGAAAACATTCTTCAAATTAAACATAGATAAAACAAAACATATATACATATATATATATATATATATATATATATATATATATATATATATATATATATATATATATATATATATATATATATATTATATTTTATAAAATAATATATATATGTAAATAATATATGTCAAGCAAGTTTTAATCTCAAAAGGTTATTACAGGGTGGATCATTACGTGAACGATAGTGATGTCTGGAATTAACCCACATCTCTGTGCGCACCCGCTAACATTATTAAGACTACGATTTGTATAGTTTTTTTATATGACAAAAAAATGATTTATATTACATTTATTAAAAAAAGAACCAGATCGAGTTTCTTGCCTGCGCTCTTCTCGACTGGGTTGTTTTCCGAACCGGTGGTAGTGTTTTAGACGTTCATAAGCGCCTTCTTAGGGCCTAAATTGAATAAATAAATTTTGATTTTTTTGATTTTTTTATATACCACATATTTACAATTTAATTTATAAATTCATTTATATTACATAATAAATATAGTAAATACTATCTATTATATTACTATTATACTCTCGAATAAGTATAATGAATGTGGTAACTACTCTTTAATAGGTAACAAAATACTACCATAATTCTTTTATTATTTAAGATATTTAAATAATTCATTCAATTGTATTGTAATAAATGTAATATTATTAAATAATTATTTCAATACCTGCTGATCAAAAAGTGACCAAAATATTGGAACAGGTATGTATAAATATAGTATAGATAAAACGACTTTCATGTCAGTAACAAGTTTCTCTCCGTATTTCTCAACTGAACAATCAAGCCAATGCTCATTCAAAGGGCCGTCGGTTCTGACATCGTGTTTAATACGTTTCTTGATAGCGTACTGAAACGTTACATACAAAATATAATTCATTGGAATTGTCATAATAAACTTCAATAATTCTATACATCATCACAAAACTAGATCACAAATTTTGCAATATTATCTATGGTTAGTGATATTATTTATATGTTTCTACAATTAGATGCCAGTTAGGTACACTAATAATTGATGAATAGAAAATTTATTGAGGTCTGGTTTTGTTCGAACAGTGTTGTGGGAATTCGGGTATCAGGGGGGATGAAAGTAGAACATGAGATATTGTACCGGAGTAAACAAATCGCCCTCATATATAATAATTTCCACATAATGACTTTCACTGAGAAAACATTATAATGCTGTGGTCGTCAAACTGCGACCCTCTGCCGGTGTTTGTGCGACCCGCGATGTAGTATACAATTTTGGTAGACAACGACTCAAAACCGAGTTTATCATGTGATTACCGGATATGTATAGAATCACGAAGCAGTTGATAGATTGTTATTACAATACAAAATCTATGAGGAGTTCGCGTTTAAGAGCTCATTATGCTAGGTCAATGAATACAATCCTATCAACTACCCGATCCATAATTGTGGCCCGCAGTGGTACGACGTATGTGGCCTTAGACCAGAAAAATGTGACGACCGGTGTTATAACGCAATTAAATACAAATTTATAGAAACAAATTATATGGGTCGTCAGTGATTTGTTAAAGGACTAACTGGTCCTGTACTAGTTTAATATACCTATATTTATTTTTTGTTTTTTTTTTCCTAATCGACATCACTCTCAAACACCTCTATACAGCAAATACGTCTGAGCTCCCAATATAGAGAGTTTTGATATTATTAATAGGGCATTCTCTACTTCCCTAATTAGTTTACATCCTGAAATAGCTTAAATATTTCTGCAAGTAAAACTTGAGAGCTTGAGAAACTTTAACTTTAACATTCGGTATCTTTTCTAGAACCTTCATAGAATCTTCATTTCAATATCATGCCACATAACCCTAATGTATTGGATATCACGTACATATATCATTAGAGTTGATACTCTTTCTATGACACTGATAATAAAGAGTAGCACGGGTCATCATCGATCATAAATCATGACAGATATTTTTCTCCATTAGTTTGGCATAAGAAAGTTCTGAAAAGGACGTGCATCGCAGGTCGATGATTGATACATCTTATCCATTACAAAGTTTCAATATTATCCGATACGATATATCGGTTCATAAGTAACGGTTCCGACATCGGTGTATCTAAAATAAATTATTCAGCTACACGTTTCTTTTTACCTTTTTGGCACTAAATTCGGTTACTGTATACAGTGTGGTTCACATTCAAGTGCCTGACAAATTATGATCGATTTTTAACAAAACTTTTTTAATTAATAACAAAACCGACTTTAAAAATATATAGTATAAAATACACTAGTAAATAAATAATTACTGTATTATTCTGCTTATTTCGATATACCATTTATTTTAATACCATTAATAATTTTAAAATCAGTCCCAGCTTACGGATAAGAAAATGGTGTCATTTACATTACGTCGCTAAATATATTCTGTTTTGATTGATTGTTCCTTTAAATCACCATAGACCTTAGGATAAGTTTGTTTAAGCTTATAGGTAATTGTAATGGGGTTTAGGCAGTTATTTCCATTTTTAAATGAATACATTGATTAACTCTAGCTGGCACCGACTGACTTAGACATTTACACGTGTTTCATATGTTTGTTTCTAACATCAGATCAGCAAAATAAGATGGTGACTGCAATAGGCAAATACTTTAATATCTTTGGAAACAAATAAATGGAACACGTGTAAATGTCTCTAATATTCGAGGATTACTCTTGATTTCCCTGAGATCCACCCATCAGATCCTGACTCGGTGACAATGGCATCACCTCGAGTATGTACATCTACGAATACAATTTTTTTTCACTAATTGGCCCACAATTGACAGAGAAATCACGTAACAAACATAAAGAAAACAAACAGACGAATTTAGAAACAGCGGACAAACGCCACATTTTGATGATGCTTCTTATTTTATTTACATCTTTTTATGATTATTCGGGTGGTCACTTGATAAAACATGTATGTAAGCGCTCATGAAAGTGGAGGAAGCGAAAGAGATGTGTCAAGATCGTAGAAAGTGGAAAGACGTAATCTCTGCCTACCCCCACGGGAGTATGACGTGAATGTATGTATGTATGAAAAACACTTGATAGCGGGTCATATTGTATATCAAATCATATTTGTTTAGTAAAACTTTTACTACAATGTATATTTTATCTTATCTCAGAAAAATACCCGTATGAACGTAATGCAGAGAAAAACCTCTTATGATTATTCTGTTGACTTGAAGAAACTTAATACCTTCCGTGGCATGTTGAGATAGAGGCTTATATGGGAATATGAGTATCAACTCTTACATATCGCGTGCTAAATGAAAAAAAAGAGCGCACATTCAATTTTTAAATCATTAATCGCTTTTTTAACTTATCCTCGAGTTTTGAGCGGTTTAAGAAGAAATATGCGCCCTTTTTGCAATTTACAGGCGATATATATATATATATATATATATATATATATATATGTATATACCTACATGAATTCCTTTTTGTTAGGAATTGTAATATATAATTTATAATATCTGAAGAGATAAGACACTCACCCAAATACATGATATAAATTTCAATGTAACGTTGTCACGTGGCTGCTTAATTCTGTACCAAGGCTTTCCGGCGACAAATATAACTAGAAATATAAACCAAAAGTAATAATAAATTCTTATTTTAATATAACACTTATATTATACGAGTATACTAGGTGGCTGCCCGCGGCTGCGCCTTCCTTGCATATGTTCTTCACTGCGTTTTCATTTTTTTATACGGAACCCTAATTATTTTATTACTAAGATAAAGTAAAAATATTTCTTATAAATTTTATAACTTGCCGGTAAAATTGTGCGTTGAATCGGATTTTATTCAAATTCTGAGTTTTATTTTTTTACGCGATACCTTTAATTATATTCGAAAATTAAAATGACCTTAAGTAACCCGGACTAACTTAAGCTATCTAAGAAAAAAAAGTCCGGATAAAATCGGTCCAGCCGTTCCAGAGATTAGCCATTACAACAGACAGACAGACAATTATTTAAAAAAATGTATGTTTGGTATAATTTTCGTAAATACATTCATATCTATTTAGTAAAAAAAAAATAGACATTACAAACAGACACTTTAATTTTAATCATTAGTATAGATATAATATTTATGTTTCTATAGAAAACATCGCGTCGACGCGAACAGAGCGTGACCTCTTTCTATATTAAAAATCGCGCTGGCATCCTTCACCGTCCGCTGTGTGTCGACACCATAATTCAGCCAAATGCTAGTTTAGGTAGAGAAAAGGTGTACGAAAGGATTCCTTGAAGTAAGATGAATCTTTTTAACAGATTTAAAAAGGAGGAGGTTCTAAATTCATCTGTATGATTTTTTTTTTAATGTTTGTTACTCGATTTCTCCGTCAACTGTGGACCTATTTGAATTTTTTTTGTTGTTTTATGTGTCTGGATCTGATCAGAAGATATCAGGGAAATTAAAAGAAACTTTCGAACTCTATAAATACTTATACATTTGTATTTGTTTCCACAGTTATTCAAGTGTTTGCGTATTGCAGTCACCATCTTATTTTGCTGATCTGATGATGGAAGGATTTTAAGGAGTAGGAGTAGATTTTTTTTGTACTTTATTTATATGCCCTAATAGTAAATAAAAAAAGAGAATAAAAGAAGAAATAAATCATACTCATAAATGAGTACATTGGTTAAAACTTTCTGGCAACGAATTCAAAATTATTAATGGAATTAAAACAAAGGATACTATATCGAAGTTAGCAAACGTTTATTTTAATTTTTTAAAAATTGTCAGTTTCAATGAAACTATAAACGACATCTAATGGTTTAGCCACTTAGCGAACATGGATGCCAGCGCATTTTTACTATAGAAGCGATCGCGAGCGGTTTGCGCTCGGCTCGCATCGACGTGATGTCTTCTATACAAACATGACGCTGGCTTGCCGTCGCGCCCTTTGTGGGGCGAAACCATAAGTGTTTTATTCGTTAAAACGTAACTCCCGTCACTTCTTCACATCAGTCAATTCGTAATAGCGTCTTGAGTAAAGAATATAATTTTAGGAAAAAAAAAACCTTTGTGTCTTTGATCAATGTTAAGTTTGATTTTAAGCTTAGGTAATTTTTACTCTATGCAATCTTCGTATTTCTACACTGTATTTCATATATTCTTTACTGCGTAATATAGTTTTTAAATATTCAATCGAAAATAATGTTCCGATAGTACTGTCCAATGAGTCTTATTTTGTTAACAAATTCATAATCTTTAATTTTTTTTTTGGTACTAAGTTAAAGTAAAAATAATTCTCAAAAATTCAAACACTTGCCCGTAAAACTAACCATGTAATCTTCATTTCTCCAAATTTTTTTGTGTTTTTTTATGCGTAACCCTAATAACTTTCCTGAAATTATTGTCGCTACTAATAGAAAGAAAGCATACTTCTTACAAATTCAAACACCTGCCAGTAAAAGTTTGTTTTGATTTTATTCAAAACTTCCATAGTTTTCATTTTTTTACGAAAAACTCTAATTATATTCGAAAAAATAAAGTACCTAGCCTAAGTTACGCGGAGTAACTTAAGCTATCCATTAATACAATCCCTTCAAAATCGGTCCAGCCCTTCCAGAGAGTAGCCGGAACAAACAGACAAAATTTTTTTTCTTTTTTTTTTTGACGAGGGTATGCATTTCCGAATGCAGACCGAAGTCCCGCAATGCAATAGGTATGGGGCCACGGAGGGATGACTCCGTGCCAGTGTGGGACTCGCCCGGACGTGAAGCGTCCGGAAATACCCACTAAACCCCCGGGGTCGCCCGCCGCATTTAGGATGGGGGCGATACGAGATTACGTTAGCATTAGCATTACACCGCGTCACCCCCTGCGGCAAGCCCACCGGGCCTCGTCCGTGCAATGGCGAAAAGGGGATGGGGGGGGAGAATGCCTCTCACCTCTTAGCCCACCTCTCAGAGAGAGGAATGACCGATGGTCAACAGTCCGAAGGGCAGGATATACTTCCTGCCCCCCATTTTGGCACTATACCTGCCTACGGTACCTATGTACCGTAAGTACATTCGTATGCATTTAGTAAAAAAAAATGTTATTCTTATATTACAAACAGACACTCCAACTTTATTTAAAATACAGTTTTGTACAATTGTCTATTTAGTATTAATGAATTCACAATATGTAGTTGCAGTTCGTAGATAGTTATGTATGTAGTGTAGTACATAATCTGTTCGTGAAAGGTTATTTCACCTGTCATTTATTTTTCACGAAAGCTTTATTCCGGTTCGGTCTAATTCCTGATGAAATTATTCTATATCTTTTTTAGATTATTTAAAAAACTATTTTATTGTAGCTCTTAAAAAATATGTTTTAAAGTTAAAAAACTGGTGAAGCTCTTTCGAAAAATATTCTTTTACGGAATAAATAACGATTGTCATAATGTACAACGAAATGTACTGTTAATGTTCAAGAGTAATTAGGGTTCCGTGTAAAAAAAAATGAAACTCATGAAGTTCAAATAAAATCCGGTTCAATGTAGTTTTATGGGTAAGTGTTATAATTTATGAGAAATATTTTTACTTTATCTTAGTACTAATCTTTTTAAGGAAAATGGTTAGGGTTCCGTATAAAAAAATTAAAACGCAGTGAAGAATATAAGAAACGCGGTCGCAGCCGCGGTCACACAGCTAGTATTAACTATAATACTGTAACTAAATGATCTATGAAACGATACTATTAATATGCTAGAAATACAGTACGTTAATAAAATAAAACTATGTTAATATCTGATTTACGGTACCAAGTGCACCGTACCTACTTACTTGAAACCTACGTAATTATTAATTTGCAACAGGTTTATTACGTATGTGTGACCGCTCGTCGATCTAATTCTAAATTATCGAACAAACCATATTGTAGACGCGGCGATTCGTATATAAAATTCATAGCGTATTAAATTTAAACCAACCAATAGAAACAAGCACCAACAGGGCGGGAAATCCAAATCCGAGCGCATAACAAGTGTCATCACCGAAACACATGACACTTCTACGAAGAGCCGGCGTGATGATCATTCCCATGAACCCACCGAGATTTACGATGCAATAAAATATTGAGAAAAACTTCTGCAACCGTTGATTCTCGTCCGGGAGTCGGAACTGATGATAAATTAGTCATCAATTAATAAAGATAAAGGAATCTCGGGATTTTTTTACTATACCTATGCCCTTGTTTATCTTGTAAAACTCACTCATGTCTATACGACACATTGCTTCCAACTCATAGACCATTGGTTCGTTCAAGATTACGCAATAGTAACTATAATAAGCAAACTTCTTAACCTCCCTCCTAACCCCCTCCATGGTTGCCTAAGAATTGGCATAATTTAGGGAAAAAAACAATATTTTTTATATACATACATACATATATATATATATATATATATATATATATATATATATATATATGTATATTACAAAAATAAATCGTCTTTGACGCACCATCACCTTAAAACTACTCAACATATCGGGATGGGTCTACTAACGTTCGACGCGGATTTTTTGTATGCCATCGAACCTTTCTCATTTTTTTTTCGATCTACACTTATGCACATTTTTTCGTTTCGATTTACTCTTATGTACATCTATAGAAATATATAATGATCCTTCAGGTCTCCATGTCCTATGTCATCAAAAGTAATCAAGTAGCTACCACGTTAAGGTGATTTGGGAGAGGCCTATGTCCAGCAGTGTCTTTATCTATAGTGTAGGGTGTGCAGCGCACACGGGAGCAGGGTTTTAGGGGGCGCCGAGCGACTCTCGCGACACCTACATAGATGCGTCGCTCGGGGCGCCAACGCTCTCAAAGACCCTGCGCCCGTGTTATGGCCGACACCGAGCGCGGTAATGGTTAAAATTACTTCCCGAGATCAAACATTGCATCTGAGTTGCCATTTGAAAATATAACTGTAAGTATTTTATTTTGATCACGCGCCAGGACATTGGTTACACACGGGCGCTACAAGAGCTAGAGCCGCCTCTGCATAGAAACATGTTATGTAAATATGTGGTCCGACCGTAAAACCTCCAAATCATTATCACTTTGAGACTCTACCAGACATTAAGCGTCATGCAATTCTAAGTTACTTTCAGTGCACGCGGTTTCACACGCTTGAAATTTAGACGCAGTCGATTACTTATTACCAAATTTCATCGAAATCGATTCAGTTTCAGTTTTAAGTGATTTACGAACAAATTAATAAACAGACAGACAATAAAAAAATTTAAACTATGTAATGTGTTCTGTAGTCATTTCTGAATTCCCGCTTAGTATTTTTTCTTAAATATCTTCAATGTACACATTTCGTTTCGTTAGCCTTTTATTATAAGTAGGTATAGATTTCAGCCTTTAATGCTTACAAATCAATTATACAATATTTAGCACAATTACTTCACTTAAAGTGCTAACCAAGGTGGCGTTGCCGTAGACTTTAAGGCTATGGTTATAGTTACTGTATTGAATCTCAAACTAACATATTCAAATTTGACCATGTATTATGAATTTCAGAAATTTCAGAAGCAGTCACTGTCTCACAAGTCACAATACGCAGTCAATTTTTATTTGCGTAAATTTTTTTATATAATGTAGTTCTTCTGAATAAATTAATTTAGCGCTTCTTTAGTTTAAATAATATTTTTTGGCTTTTTAGCTCTTTAAAAACAGAATTATACCAACTTTTATTTAAAAGATTTTGGCGGGATCTCAGTCTGTCATGTAGCAGCTATTGACTTTGATCTATAAACATATTGATTATTGTGCACAGGTGAAGTGTATTGGAAATAATGACACGAAACGTTTATTCTGAAATGCCATAAAAAGACCACTGGAAAGTCCTACCAAGATGAGCCACCTATTTTGCTGGAGCTTAGAAACGTTGATGCAAGATTGAAAACATAACCTATCACATGACACTGGCAGAATTGTATATATTATATAATCCACGGATTATCATTAACCAAGAAATTGAAGAACATTTATCATTTATTTGTCCCAAAATATATCCCAAAATCCTTAAAACAAAATCGACAAGAACGCATTTACTGGTATCCCCACTTATAAACGTCTCTCTTACACGTAAAATGGTTGATAAATCCTAATCTTTTAGTCTTTCAGTCCCTTTTTTTAATCTATATAGCCTCAGTGCTTTGACCACAACCTCGCCTGATGTTAAGTGACGATGTGGTCCCCGAAGGTAAACACATTAAGACTAGAGGTACTGGGTCTTGAAGGCGGTAGCTATCCAGGGACCCATTATTAAAAAATGCCCTACCACCATGCTACGGTTTCCTCAGGATGTTTTCGCTCACCGAAAGCTTAGGCTGGTTTTAGAGTTGGATAGATGGGCTCGAACCTACATCCGTTGACGTGAAATCCAACCGCACTAGCAACTGTACCATTATCGCTTTAGAAAGTTATGGTCATGTCCAGTGTCTGTGAATACATACATGTATCTGCCACTGAAACGAAATAAAATGAAATGTCGAATTTTAAAACTTAAATCAGGCGAGCTACCTGATCACCTCCAAATGCTGCTACGCATGGTTTTATACCACCTGTGCCGGTTGCGATCAAGCCTAAACCAATCATTGAAGTAGTCCTGTAAATAAAATAATGTTAAATAAAGCTCTAGGATTAATATTTCAAAATAATAAATTATTTAAAACTATTCTATGCATATAAATATACACACGGTTATATTAAAACCTATATAATAAAGTTTAATAACAGTGATATCATGGATTTGATATTCTCAATTAGTTTTTTTATTATGTGAATAGAGTTTACACGATCATTTAAGGAAGGCGTCCACATTTCCGCATAGTAAGAATCGGACGCATCGCATCAAACGGATTAATAATTTTTTTTGCAATGCTTCCACAATATCAGCGGCGATCGTATTTACCGCCATTTTCATTCGGATTTTGAAAGTGAAAGGTAGCGTCGTATTCGGTGGACTGTGCAAGATAATGGAGGAAAACGAAAACGAAGAATTTGTTGTAATTGCTTGTTAGTTAATATTAATAATTAGGGTGTTTTAAATCATATACTTTTACACAGTTCCAATTAGTCGTGCAACGTCTATGCCGGAATAATACATGTGAACAGAATAATCAAAGGTAAATGGCAGACGAAGAGGAGCGCGCGAGCACGGGGAGTCCGTCCACTGATGGGCAGTAATACTTATAACTCATAATGAAAATCCTTGTTATCAACGAATTGCATTAACTACTACTTTGCTTAATTAATATATAAAGGTAACTTACGTAGCCGGTAACATAAGGACAGGAATAGCAGAAAAGCAAGTTAATAATGTTCCAAGTAAATAAATTATTGAGAAATATAATATTACTCTGAAATTAATATAGTATAAATATATTATTGGAATAAAATTAACTAAAGCTAAATAAATTTAAAAAAATAGATAAATCAAGTCATAGTATTCATGGTCTCGATTTGATTTGTTACTCTTTACAGAAATCCGTTTGCTTTTTACAATTTAATGCTTGGTTTTCTAAGAACGAATTGCATATTCCGAATTTCTATAAGAGTTATGAATGGAAGTAAGAAATGTAAATATCGGGATAAATATTTTACAAAGTTCTATTACAACTTATACCTGAACATAAAACACATTACAACTACAACTAGGTACACTCCACTTTGTTTGCCTATAGGAAAAATTAGTAGAAAATTAACCATATCAATTGTAATTTACATAGGTAATTAAAAACATTTGTTTGTTTTTTATTTTTTATCAATAATATTAGTGACAAAAAAAGGTCGCCGGTATCAATGTGAATACTCCGCCTCTCAGTTTCTAAAGGAAGATAAAATATCAAAAAGGATATTTAGCAGTTACATTTCTTAACAACAGAAACAATGATTTAGTTAAAGAAAATTAAACAGAGCAGTGATATCTCGGAGGCATTTCAAGTGCACTGACACGGTGCAGTGGTTCCAGGGGCGTCTTTACCTGCAGGGTGTGCAGTGCACACGGGCGCAGGGTTTTAGGGGGCGCCGAGCAACGTGCTCGACACATACATAGATGCGTCACTCGGGGCGCCAACGCTCACAAAGACCCTGCCCCCGTGTTATGGCCGACACCGAGCGCGGTAATGGTTAAAATTGCTTCCCGACATCAAAAATTGCATCCGAAAATTGGCGTTTGAAAATACAAATGCAAGTATTCCATTTTGACCGCGTGCCTAATAGAGGGTGCCGGGATATTGGTTACACAAGGAAGCTATAAGGGCTAGGGCCACCTTTAAGTGGTGCATTTGAAGCTAGGGGCGCCTTTGGACGTTCCGTTCGCCCTATGGACGGTACAAGGGCTTGTAATATTCAATGATTTTTACTATTAAAAATATTCGAATATGACATTTTTTGCGAATAACCATAAAATAAATTGTGTTTTATCTAAACTTCACAATCCTTTATTTTTCTGAAGGCCTAAATTAGTGTAACGGTATCTAGTATAATTATTATATATTTGAAAATTAACAAAAAACATTTTATTTTTAAATATAATTGATAATATAAATCAAATGGGTACTAGGCATTTAAAGATTTCTTTTTCCTGGTAATGCGTTCTTAGAAATTATCGAGTAAGTATTCAGTGTTCATAAATTAAAGGACTTCTGAGGCAGCTGCATATTCAACTACATGTCAAGAATACCCTCAAGTCAATGACAATACTGACATTAACAATATTCTATCGTCAATAGTCTTATGTAATTCGGTACCCTATCAATCTCTTTACGTATTCGTTGCGTTCGTGGTAATATTATGAATAGTTCGAATAAGTAAGCCCATTCGAAATATTCGAATACGAAAATAAAATATATTCGAAAATTGGCAAATATTCAAATAAAACGACTATTTTAATACCAAGTCCCAGTCGGCACTGATGATCATATTTATAAAATACAAATCACCTTAAATTATTACCCAATAATAGAAATGTAGTACTCAAAAAAATAAAAAACTAACTTATATCTGCCAATAAAATTATCTGCCAAAATAGCGCCAACAAGCGGCATGGTATAGCACATCATAATAAATACATGATACACCACGGTTGCGGCGTTCTCGTGGAGACATAATACATTCCTCAGATACAATGACAATATTGCTAAAAACAAAATATAGTATAATATTATCTCATATAAAAACTTCCCCACAAAATAATACCAACATACTTACTTCTTAAACCACAAAATGAGAACCTTTCACAAAACTCAGTAGCGATTATACAAAATATAGATGTAGGGTGACTGTGAATCATGATTTCAAATCAGCGATACCTCTACGGAAAGTTGTGAAACTAAATTTTATTATATAATAGAAAAAACACATTCATAATTATAAAGTAAATTACAGAAATGTTTATGCATATCTGTCATAAATAATAGACAAATACTAGTGCTTGTGAAAGCAGAAAGTCAAAGCAAGAAGTAACCAATAAAAAAGTATAAATATTCATACACATGGTTTAAGTTCCGAGTATACAAAACGACAAAATTTTAGATTATTATATAATTGTATTGGTTAGGCCAGGTAGTGTGGTAGTGTTTTAGACGTTCATAAGCGCCTTCTTAGGTCCTAAATTGAATAAAGATGTTTTTGATTTTGATTTTATTGATTTTAAGGTAAGTGGTTATTAAATTAACTAAATACAATATCTAACTAATTAAATATTCGTCGCGGTCTGTATCTTAAACGTCTGCTACTTGGATGTTGTGCCATGAGGTTTAAAAGCACCTTCATGCGACCTCTTCACTGCGCCTCCTTTTTAATCAATTAGTGAAAAAGGATGAAAGAAAAATCCATAAGACGACTTAACATTCATAGATAATACACTAATACTTAAACTTATCATTTGCGTTTCAGCGCATTTGTATATTACATATATAATTATTAATGAAATAAAAAACCCTTTTTAGATAATTATTATTCAAACGCTCTTAGTCAGCCTGTGGCTACAGCTTTCCAAGTTACAGGTTCTAGGTTCTCTGCACGGTGGGTTCGCCGCATGGGGCGACGCGGTGCTTGCGAAAGCCACCCGTGTCGCCCCCATCCCAAATGCAGCGGACGGTCCCGGGGGGTTTTAGTGGGTATTTCCGGGCGCTTCACGCCCGGGTGAGTCCCACACTGGCACGGAGTTCGTCCCTCCGTGCCCCCTTACCTATTGCATTGGGGGACTTCGGTCTCACTAATGTAATGGGTAAGGGTAGTGCGTAAATGCATTTCCCCCGACAAAAAAAAAAAAAAAAAGGTTCTAGGTTCTCTACTAGTAAGTGATTATTTTTAAAAAGCATTTTTAAAATGCTTGCTCTTTTTATTCCCTTTGTGGTGGGAATTAGTTAAACGTTCCTGCCATACCAAATATGAAAGAACTAGCTAGGCTAGCAATTAAGAGCCTTTACGAGATAAATATTCGGTATCTACTCTATTGCAAGCCTTTTTTTACTACTTTTCCCTTTCCTCTTACCCATTGTACTAAGAATTTCGAGTTTATTTTAAAAAAAAACGAAATCACCACTTATTATTTAAAAAAAACGACATTGAATAAACGGCAGGATAAAAGCTATTAGTAAAGTAAAGAAAGAGCTACGCGAAGAGGAAATGAATAACGAGTTTATATAATTTGTCGACTTGTGTGTATGGACTTTTACAATCAAGAAATATGCTATGATATAAGTAATATAGGTAAATATGTGATGAATTATAATAATAATCATATTTTTAATTGAATTATTTATTTAAGTTTCTTTATTTCATACAAAAACATTGCCTTAAAGAATAATTACATATTTATAACTTTGTAAAAACAATATCCGTATCATTTAGATCACGAATTAAATAATTTGCCAATTGTACTTGCAATCTATTCATTATAACAGATATTCCTAGAATATTAAGTATATAAAATATATTATAATTAAATAACAAAAAAACTCAATAAACTGATTTATTACTATTACCTAAAAAAACTATAAATAATTAATGCCGTCCAGCTCGCTGCCAGAAAGGAAGTTTCGCAGAAGGCTGGCCACATTGCCACATTAGATGGCAATACTTATTCGCTGTGCCAAATATTGGCCCGCCCTCTGAGTAATCATAGTCTTCTTAAAAAGCTCGCGAGACGTGTCGAATAGACGTCTCGCGAGCTTTTTAAAAAGGCTATGATTACTCAAAAAAACGCAGAACATTAAAATATTGTAACAAACTATCATAAAATATGTTTATTTAAAATTGTATTTATAAGAATGCTCGAGTAATTTTTGATAATCTATTTGATTAAATTAAAATTTCAAGTAGCTTGATTTTAACTTCCGTAAAACGAAAAAGTGACGTTTTGTGGAATGGACTGGCGGTGCAACTGTCGAGTGAAAAAATGGAAGGCGGCCTTCTTGAAGCACGGATAGAAAGCGACAGTTTAGCTGGAATCTCAGAAAAGGGTGTAATTAAAATACAATTTGTTTTTTTTTTTTTTTTTTTTTTATATAATGGACAGCACAGTGACTGCACTGGACCTGATGGTAAGCACAGTGCAATCCAAAACAGCGATGACTGACACTGAACAGAGTTCACTGTTCATTTGTGATTACTCTAGAATAAAGTGACTGTAAACAGAGGCGGCTCTAGCTCCTTTAGCACCCGTGTGCAACGAATATCCTGGCGCCCTATAGTAGGCGCGTGTTCAAAATTGAATACTAACAGTTACATTTTCAAACGACAATTCATATGCAATTTTTGATGTCGGAAAACAATTTTAACCATTACGCCGCTCGGTGTCGGCAATAACACGGCCGCAGGGTCTTTGAGATTGTTGGCACCTCGAGTGACGCAACTATGTATGTGTCGCGAGCGTCGGTCGGCGCCTCCTAAAACCCTGCGCCCGTGTGCGCTACACACCTTGCACCATGTAAAGATACCTCTGATTGTAAAGATGAAGAGTGATTGTAAAGCTTAAGAAATAAAGTGATTGAAAACCTTAACCTTATTTCAATTTTTATGAGTTACACTTGGTTATCATTATTTGACGACGCTCGATTATATAATTTTGTTGATAAGATACGTGTTTACATTTTGATTATTGTATAGAAATGAAAATCATGTTCGAATTTTAAAGTTCCATAAAAAAAAATTCGTCGGTACCTAGTTATAGTAAAATAGCCAATATAGAACTTATTTTAGAAGAAAAATTAGTCAAGGTCGTTTTGCGAATCACATGTGCCGTATAAAACTGGACCTGGGTGTGCATTGGTTGTTACTCGCACGGACATATAACACTTATTTTATTTATTGCTACTGTTTGTTAACAAGTGTACGGAAATTCATAAAGTCATATTAATTGATGGAGGCTATACTCGATACAAAAAATAGGGCCTGAACATAAATAGTAATCAGTCCAGAGTGTTATTATTCGATAAATTATACAAAAAACAAGTCCCGAACTACCAAAATTTTTATATTCCCAAATTAAATCAGTAATAATAAATTAATTATTTTCCAAGCTAAGAGTGTCATAATTACATATTACAAACTTGGAACTTCATAATACCAGTGATACTTAGAAATCAAATAAAATGGCTTTGTAGAGAAAAAAATAAAAAACCGGCATTAGTCAAAATTACTGCGAAGAGCGATACAGAAACCATAAGGTACAGTACTAGAAAGCAAGAAACAGTCGCTCGCCGCAGTAGTGGATTTGAAAACACTCTACTTAAAGGCCTAATTACTAAGCAATGCAGCTGCTGCAGCCAAACAAGTAACATAACCAAGCAAAACATTAACGCTGGGCTCAACGGGTGTAGTCAACGTCTCTTCGCGATACGATAGTGACAATGGGTACAAACCTCGACAGAGCATACTACCTCCGTTTAAAGAAAAAGGTAGGGCTACCTATGGATGTAGCGGAGAAGAGAGCAACCGATATCCTCCAGATTGGCAAGGCAGCCCTGGAGAGCTCAGGGAAGTTAAAGCGCAAAAGAAAAAAAAAAGAGAGGACTCGTCGAATACCAGTGGTGCAACTTTAGGCGAAACTGGCTTCAGCGGAGCTGCATTGCTGGGCATCTAGCGGGGTTGAAGCTATCACTCTGGTCCTAGAATCTTACATAGGAACGACCTGAGTAATTAAGCGAACTCGTAGTGCAAGAGTGATTCAGAACACTGCTAACAGAGCTGACCAGTTAAAGCAGCAGTGATAGTGTATGGTGACCGTTTACGGGTTATTATTTACCCGGACTTGATCTGCAGAAATATTGCTGCTGTAGTGCTGTCGGACGGCTGCATATCGCTAGGGGTGGTCTCCGTATACTTCGAGCCCAGTGAACCCATAGAGCCGTACCTGTGGAAAACTCGAAAGCGTATGTGCTAAGATTGACAAATCAAACCTGGTGATAAGCGGCAACGTAAACCCGAAGAGTCTGTCGTGGGGTAGTACCTGGGATCACCGTGGGGAAGCGTACTACTCCTTCTTAGACGTGGCGGGGCTCGAGATTCTGAATATTGCTGTCGGTGTCGGTCGCGCACCTTCCAGGTAGTCAGGGGGGGCGCTTGTGCACAAGCATTGTAGGTGTGACCATCTGTACCCCCTCCTTTCCCAGCAGGATCGATGACTGGAAAGTTGACACAAGCATAACATCTTCCGACCACAACTCCATTTCCTTTAGAATACGCGTGGATGGAGCTCTGCAAAGTCGGAAACCATCTTCTTATATTACGCGCTTATATAATAATAAAAAGGTGATGTTGTCACAGTTCGAATCAACTCTACAGGAGAAACTGTCTGATAGGGGCCTGGCGGTTCCGAGGTTGGAGGGGGCCTACCTGTCGCACAGGTCGGTCGTCTATCCCGCTCAGCGGGAATGGCATAGGCGCGAAATGGTGTGCGGTGTTCCCCAGGAGTCGGTGCTCGACCCTCTCCTGTGGAACATCGGATACAACTGGGTCTTGCGGGGCACGCTCATCTCTGGCGTCAGCGTCATCTGCTATGCGGACGATACGCTGGTGCTAGCGATAGGCGAGTCATGCAGAGACGCAGCCATTCGTATGACTGCGGGCGACGCTTATGTGGTAGGAAGGATTAGGCGTCTGGGTCTCCAGGTTGCATTGCACAAGTCCGAAGCTCTGTGTTTTCGCGGGCCTAGGACCTCGCAGCCGAGAGATTTAGGCATCGTAGTCGCTGGAGTCCGGATTCCCGTCGGAAAGACGATGAGGTATCTCGGACTCGTTCTCGACGGTCGTTGGGACTTTGGCATAGACTTTGACAGTTATCCCCTCGACTGATGGGCACAGTCGGCGCACTCGCGCGGCTGCTGCCTAACGTCAGGGGGCCGAATACGGCCTGTCGGAAGCTATACCTGGGAGTCGTTCGGTCTATGGCTCTCCACGGGGCTCCGGTCTGAGCGGACAATCTATCCAGACGGAACATCGCCGCTCTGCGGGCTCCGCAGAGGGTGATGTCGATTAGGTCGATACGGGGGTACTGTACGGTGTCGTTCGAGGCCGCGACCCTGCTTGCCGGCTCCCCTCCGTGGGACCTGGAGTTACCGCCTTACGCAGGTGCTGACGGGGCACGGGTGCTTCGGCAGCTACCTGAATCGTATAGGAAGGGAACTCTCTCCGTGTTGTCATCACTGTGCTGGCGGAGTCATCGACGACGCCGAGCACACGTTGGTCGTGTGTCCCGCGTGGAGGGAGTCCTTCACGGACTTGGCGTCCGACGTGGGTAGGGTCCTCTCCTTGCCGTCGCTCGTCAGAGCGATGGTCGGGAGCTCTAGATTCTGGGCGGTTGTCTCTTCCTGTTGAGAGTCCGTTATGCTCGCAAAGGAGGAGGCAGAGCGGGAGACGGAGTGGGCAGCGCTCCCGAGCCGAGTGAGGCGTGTCGCACGCCGGGGCGCCGGACGCAGTCGTCCGGGCGCTCGTAAAATAACTTGACGTCGGACCTCTCACGAGGTATGGCGCTGTCAGGGCCTCCGCAGAATACATGTACAATGTGCCTCCGGAGGCCCTGTCATCTTTGCGCCGGTTAGGGACGTGGAGTGTTTAGTCAGTCGGTTTTAATAGGAGGCCAACCTGGCACGCGGGTCATCACCACGAGAGATGGCCTTGTCTGTCGCGAGAAGCAGCGTATGTAAAAAGCGCGGTTCGTGCATACGTCCGAGCGTTCAATGAGCAGATTTAATCCACGTAAAAAAAATTAAAAAAAAAGGGTCCCGACAGGAGGACCTCGAGCCAGTTGTGTCGAAATACCTCTCCAGACTACACCTGGCCGCAGGTAGTCCCTAAAGCTGGAGAGTCTAGAGGGATAGTCCGGCCCCCAAGGTGATCGCCATGCCTCAACCAACACAAAAGAAAAGTGGCTCGGAGGACATGAAAAGGTCCTACTGAAGGACCTTTTTTTTTTCTTTTTTTTTTGACGTGGGGAAATGCATTTACGCACTACCCAGCCTACTGAAGGACCTGGCCCACGGAAGACTCCTGGAAGGGATGGGTTCACGAATGACATCTGCACACGCGTGACCTTAGGGGGGCCTTTCGAAGCTTTGGCCTACAAATGCCTGGCCCTTTTCCCGAAACCCTGAAAGATCGCGTATGTGTGCATACTCTTGAACGATTACACCAACCATAAGTCATTTGTGCTTATTATAGCCTACTCCCAGTGCTGGTAAAACTCCCGGAGAAGCTATTCGTGTTCCGACTTCAATGGCATCTGCTCCCCCCTTAGTTTACGGCAATATGGATTCATGCCGCAGCGTTGGACCGATGTCTCCCTATATGACCTAGTGACACATATTAAGACTAAGATCAAAGCTACAGAAAATCAACATCAGAAAGAAGAAAATCAACATCATCAGAACCGTATACGTGGCGGTGATTGAGCCAATAGTGCTGTAAACCCCAAATATCTGGGGCCCCGCCATTAGGAAAAGGTTGGAGGCGCTGCAGAGGGGTTTGCCCAGAAGATTTGCAGAGCGTACCGCAGGGTCTCTCTCGCCTTAATGCTGGCTGATATACTCCAACTGGACCTAAGAGCCCTTGAGGTGGAAAGGCTATACCATATTAGGTATGCAGGTCGTCAGACGAGATCGTGGTCGTACGCGAGTTAGAGCAGCCCGTTAGTTATGGCCAGTATCCGCACCCGGCAACTTGCGTGGGCGCAGGGTATAGTGTATAGTGGGCGTAGAAAACGCCTCCGCTCACAAGATTCCATGTCGGAGAGGACAATAGTAAAGGCCCTCCGATTCGTCAGAAATTATGTCATACAGTGTGACTTGCAGTGAGAGGATATTGAAGCCTTTATAAACAGACTGGCTACAACACTGTTCCGGCGAGCAGATGCGTGGAACTTCCCCCTGGTTCGGGGGGTCGCTCCGCTACACGCGAGACCACCGGACAGTAGAACAAAACTCTCGCCAAGAAACCTGATCATCCGAGGGGATGACTAAGCAAGGAAAGGAAAGACTAAGACCAAAACGAGCTAATCGGACCAAAACTTAAGGTGCGAAACAACCCTGAGACCGATCCGTAGTAGCGGATCGCGAAGAAACCACCGAGGAGGTATAGCCCTGGAACGGTTGCCTCGCATCTCGTCACAAGGGAGACTGTAGCCGTAGGTAAAAAGACTATGTCAAACTACAATCCATATCCGGCGTCGTACGTAAAGCGGATAATTAAGACTGACACTGTTGAGACCTGGGAGGCGCGGTACGAGGCCTCCAGCACTGGGTAGGTGACGAGAGTCTTCTTCCCAAATATTGCCGAAGCCCACCGGGTAGTGATGAAGACTCGTCTGTTACCAACTCATGTGCAGGCATTCACTGGCCATAGAGGCTTCGCAGCCTTACTGCACAGGTTTAAAGTCAAAGACAGCTCTGCTTGTGACCTGGATGTTGCTGACACAGTGTATTATTTATTGTTGCACTGTCCTAGATTCACTTCGTCTCGACATGATTGAGTGTAAAGTCGGTAAAGTCCCTGAGACCCTGGCTTCATCGCTGGTAGGTCGGGATACCCGACAACACCTCACCGATACACGACCGCCACAAAAACGAATATATAGGAAATATGAAAATAAAATAGGATCACATAATATAATCCAAAGTCTCGGTTCACGCCTGAGATGCTTAGGGGAAAAAAAAATATGTGTACGGTAAAACCTAGCCTCAGATACTTAATCCAGTCGTAAGAGGACATGCGGTCGGGAAAAGTAGGTATTTTACATATCTATTGCTCGCCTTGTGCCCAAAGAAAGAATTATAAAACATGAACGAGGCAACTGCAGCTCGGGCTGATTTACCGTATGCAAAATAGACGAAAACATCACTTTGTAGTACACTATTTCCTCTTCCAAAACTGCACCGATTTTTAATATTCTTTCAATTTTAGAATCATATAGACTTTTGCTATCCCTACACGTTTTTCATGTTTAATTTAATCCATCGAATTTGTTTGACGAACGTCGGAAAATGACGGTAACAATCATTTCAAAACAAAACATTTTTTTTTTTTTCATTTTAATAGCCTTCTAGTTTCTACAATAATTAATTTAAGGAAAAAACGTACCGGCACGGCGGTGGTGGATATCTAATATTCGGTATAAAAATATTTACCATAATGCTATTATCCAGGGAGGAAACAGGGTACTACGTTTGTACGGAACAAAACGCCGCTAGGCTATTCTCTTAACGGACTCCAAGAGATCAATATTAATGATAAAATATTATAAACAACTGTATAAGAACTGCCTTTGACTACATCTCAGCTCGCAATATAATACAATAATATTTTCCTTATACTAAGTAATGCCAATCATATTGGAGCAAATATTAATGCAAAATGAACACCGTTATTTTGAAAAAGTTACCAATCACCCATAATTATAATCATAATGGCAAAATTGTGCACATTTAACAATTGTGGTCACGAATTAATTTCATAATCAAGAAAAATCTTTATACCCGTAAACGCACATTACTAGTTTTAATTACAACCTATTTACATAATATAATAATTCATTTCTTATTCTTGTTTGTTTGAGTATTGAACACGCTTGAGTTTGAAAGAGTTCATTGTGAAGAGCAGAAGATGTTTATAAATGATACACCACGGCAAGAAGAACAGAAAACCTGAATAGCATAGACTGGTGTAGACAGACCACCACTTTGAAAAGTTTTTCAAATCAAACGGAACTAAACTCCAACCCATGAAGACAATAGTATAAGTTTTTAACAAAGTAACCAGCAAACATTTAGATATGCTGTTCGACCACACCCTGTGGTAAACTTCTGTTTTACTTATAATGGACTCTAATTCCTTTTCCATATACATGATCATGTATTCATTAAAGAATGTCATGTAATACCCAGACTTAGTGCCGTGCCAGAGCGCTAAGAAGGCTAGAGTTAATAATTGACTGATGCTCCGGTTTCCGATGAACTTGAGTCGTTTGTAAATGTATTCAGATGCGAAATGGTTCGTGTTGCAATTGAAGCTTTCGATGTAATGCTGGAACTTGGTTGCGGTTTCAAAACGAATCAACTTCACGTTACAACAGGCATCCCATGTCGATACTTCATCCTTCCAACCATTAAAAGATAATCCCACTCTTATACAGGCGGCTGAAACGATATACATTTTTTAATTAGATAATAGAAACAAAAATAATTATTCTAGGTAAATTCTTTCGAACTGTCTACACGAAACAAGACTATAAAATCGGTCCAGCCGTTTTGTAGAAAAAAAAATCCGAACAAATTTCATATTTGAAGGTATATGCAGTGATATTCTATAATAAATGTAAAGTGTTTTATCTTGATTAAATGTGGGTTATCCTGATGTTCTTTTGTTTTCCACAACTTACCAGTTTCAGTTATCATTCAAACTTTTTGTTATTTCTATTTTTTTTTTACAATTCATAAAAATGACATTGACCATTTTATAGCCTATCAACCTTTAATTAGCATAAACTTTATGCTCACACCATTTTATCAAAATCGGTTAACCCGTTTTTGAGTTAAAGCTAAAAAGATTTTACGAAATCTAAATCTAATTTCAACATTTTTATGAAGCCTAATTTATATTATTCAACAACTTGATATAGACTTTTCAATACAAAGTTTCATTGGAATCGGTCAAGACAGATAAACTTAAATGTCAGATTCGAGATTAGGTAAGGACTAAAATAAATATCTGTAACCAATTTTTTTTTTAATCTAAATAAGTATAGCTATTCTAAATACACGTATGGACCGGACCGCGGACATGGTATGGCGAGCGACAGAGGTCATCAGTCGCCTAAGTAGACATGAGGAATAGCTTTTTTCAAAAAAACTCGATTATTTTAATCTTTTCACAACAAATCGAGGTCAAAGAGATCAATCTTTTTTCGACTTGTTTTAATTTATGTTTTATTCGTAAATAATATTCTTTCAGTGGTCGAAATTAGACTATAATCATCTTTGACTGGGAAATGTTTACATTTTTATTTAATTAACAGCACAAAGACACATTTAAGTCATCGATAGACACTAAACAAAAAAAGAATGCCAAACCTATTAAGTTACGGTGAAGTTGTAAAGGCCAACAGCATTAGCTAGGTTAACAAAAATCAATTAAAGAAAATGACACTGAATTATTCTATTTAGCCCTTGTTACAGATAATCATCATATCATAGAAAACAAAAAAGAGACGCAAATAATCGATATTTTATTAGTATGAAAGATCGATCTTTTGGGCCTCGAAATTTTGTAAATCGATTTATCAAGTTTAGATTCGTCTCGATTCATAAAATCAAAATCAAAATTCATTTATTCAGTTTAGGCCCTATGAAGGCGCTTATGAACGTCTAAAACACTACCACCGGTTCGGAAAACAACCCAGTCGAGAAGAGCCGGCAAGAAACTCGATCTGGTTCTTTTTTTTTATAAATATAATATATATCATTTTTTTTGTCATATAAAAAACTATACAAATCATAGTCTTAATAATGTTAGCGGAAGCACAGAGATGTGGGTTAATTCCAGACATCACTATCGTATCGACATAAATCGCGTTACCTACTTAGGCGACTGATAAACTCGACCGCCCGCCGTAGCATATCCGCGGTCCGGTCCGTGTGTTAACCGCTTATACAGACAAAATATCAGTTTTATTATTAATATGGATATAGATAATAATTATTAACATACAAAATACCTAAAATTAGTATACAGTTTGCTGACCTTATTTACATTTATCATTACGTCAATGTTAATGAACACATAATTATGTATATTATTGAAAAGAATTATGTGTAAATAAAAGGACAAGAGTCACAGTTTAAAATTATTTCTAAGAAAGGCATCAGTTACATGTTACCAAAGTACTAATTTGGAACATACATATGATGATGGCTTTTTCGCAAACAAAGCTTGTACAGGATCTATTATTCTCATATATAGCTAACAATAAAAATACAATAATTTTAAGGAATTACCTTCAGTGAGTAGCCAACACGATATATACTTGTATAAAGCGAAATGCGCCCAAACTCCGCAGTAGAAATGGCGGTGGTAAAAAAAAACGAGGTATTCCAAAAATCATCAGATAACATGTACCCCATATTGAATGTCCTCACTGAAAATATGCAACACAACATGATATGGCAAATTATATAAAAAATACTTTTGCTAAATATGTGTGCTGGCATACAAGAGAAAGTCCACCATAAATATTTCTAATTACGACACCACACATATTTAGCCTGTTTTAATAACAGTAATTTAGATAACGTAAAATGCATTTAATCACATTGAATCATCAAACTGTATTCATATGTTACTGTATGTAATATGTACTCTTAAATAAATAAGGTTAAAAGTCGTTAATTTTAGTAAAAAGATGTAATAATTTGGACCTATTTAAATCATACTAATTCTTTTAAATAAATCAGTCAGATTATATGGAAGATTTTAGTGAATCTTTTTTATATTTATCCCCTGTTATAATATAGGTTACTGACCCACAAAACTGAACATTCAGTTTGACTGGTGATCATGGTATTACAACATTTTATATAATTACATGCATTTACAGAATACCTCAAACAATAGGTACCCATTGTAACAATTAAGTTCCCATAAAATATTTATTTAACTTAATTTCAAACATAACTTTGCTCTTTTCTTCTCTAATGTCTAATGTCCGGGAATAAACTATTTAATAAAAATGGGATTGGTTTTTTGAGAGTTCTGTCTCATACACTTTGGTAACCATATATTTTATAAAGTGTATTAAAAATTTACCTATATAATTTTAAAATAAACCTATGCTAAATATACACTAAAGCCATTAGAAATAATTCATGTTTACCTCCAACTTGATAAGCCAACAAGTACGCTAAACCCTGTCCAAACCTCGTGATAGCTTCTTTTTTATACTTTTGTTCTTCTAACATTAATGGGAAACGGTCCCCTATAAAATCCGAGTATCGTTTGTATGAAAATATTGGTCCAACAAGGAAACAAGCAGGAAAATACACAAAACCCAAAAAGTCTACAAAATCTGGTAAAATTTCCAACGCTGTATCACTCCTGCTCGCGGACAGTGTTTTACCAATTAACTTCTGGTGTCCATCCCAAAGATCAAATGAGAAAGCAATTAATTTTAATGCAAGAACACATTGTGGCATTGTCCAAGTTATGTCGTAATCTTCAGATTCTGTATTTATATAACCAGCAAGCAGGTAGCTAATATTAAACACAAATGATATTGTTACACTTAATGCTCCTGCACCAATAAATTTAATTAGATAATATGTCACAATGGCTGAAATTAAATTGTGATACATGAAAAATTGGAAATTGTAAATTGCCATATCTATTCCCATGATGGCAAAGTAATAACTTCTCCATTCTGTCTTATCTCTTATGTGCTTGTGATAGAATATTCCAATGGGGTAGCTCATGAGAATTGATATTATAAGCTTCAATGCTGGTGTAGTCGTGCCAATTAAATTAGCAACATATGTCACAGGGCTTAAGCCTCCTATTTCAAGTAAATATAGAAATAATCCCCACATGGCTCCGCAACCTAAAAATAAAAGTAATAATGTTAAACCTGTTTAATATAAATCTCTCAAATAGTTATAATGTTTACTTTACATATTATATATGCAATGCGCACCAAATTTTCCAACAAGCAAGAAATTAAAACTTATGAAGTTTAGAGAAGCATTTGTCAAGGCTCTGATTGGGGAGAAGATCATGGCAGTTTCAAGATAAGCCACATTGCAAGAGCTACATTATTTACAGAGTATTGAAAATGTATTAATATTAGTAAAAATAGTTTTGAAATTATCACAAACCATAAATATGGTATTTGTACTGAATAAAATTCATTAAACTTTGTTGTTTTTGCTGTTGTAACTAATTATATTTGAAACTGTAGCACAGAAGTTTATGTAAGCCACACCTGATTTTGATTCTATTTCCTTAAGCCATCAGTCTATATTTACATGGATATACCATAACTTTGCTCGTAAATTTACAAATATGACCACTAAAGAAAGAATGAGATAACACTGTGTGGGCCTCCTGGGCAAGTTCACAAAATACTACATATTTCGTTGTTGGCAGTCAAATTGTAATAACAGACAGACATAAAGATTAAAGGATTTTTTTTTTCAAATACCTTCACATACAGATATTGTCACTTACATTTTATATGAGTATGGATTGGTAAACAAGGTATGGATGATACCAATTTCAAAAAAATCAATATTTTCTTTACATCTGATAGCAATTTTTTAAATTTAGGTAAGGGTTTTCTGGGGCACCCAGTCTGTTATGTAGTAGCTGTAATCTTTAATTCAATAACTTAGGTTATAGAACCCTAACTGGTATTATAGGTGTGTGTATGGCTTATGGCACTGAAATGTGCTTACAATGGGCATAGTTAGAGAGCTCAAAGTTACACAAAGGGCAATGGAGAGGGTTCAGAAATGAGATCTGCAGAAGAACCAAAGTTCATTGGCCGACATTGGCTGAAGAATTGGCAAACAAAGTGGCAATGGGCTGGGCTCATTGCTTATAGACCCATAGGGCTAATGGGTTCTCGAATTGCTGTCGCGTACTGGATGTCGCAGCATGGGTAGGCCTCCACAAGGTAGACCGACGACCTGCAGAAGGTCGCGGGAGTCCGCTGGGTACGGGTGGGTACGCTGGCTCGTGGAGATCTTTGGGGGTGACCTATGACCAGCAGTGGGCGTCTTTCGGTTATGGACAGTAACCTATATTGCGTGATATTGATGGCGTTTTTACGTAGTAGTTTTTTTTTGTTATAGTGCACAAATGATTTGCATTGAAAATAATGGCAGGAATCGTTTATTCTTAGAATCGACGTGAATCCATGGAAAACACTTGAGGTATTGGCAACGTCTTACAAGAGCTTTCAGACAAGTTTAAACTTCAGAATAGGCGTATGGACAAAAAGGTCTACTACTATGTAATGGTTCATTCCATTCATACATAGAATATTAAAAATTGAATTGTTACACATACAAATTATGCGAAAACATTTTGCAAATTGATGTTTACTTACTAGTTACTGAAATTCTTAGGAGCACCGATAGTTATTTTAGAAAACCTCGAATAATACAGAACAGTTATTCTGCTTATGATATCTTGCTGTAAAGTGACCTACACAGACTTACTAGAGATGATATGACCTATCATAGACTAGTAATGTACAAAATACAAGTAATGACCTATGAAGAACTTTTATTTAGTCTATTTATGAAGGAGACTTGTAGACCCGAATAATTTTATTATTTTGCTCTGCCTAGCACTAGGTTAATTTTTATACTCTGTGATTATATTTTTCTGCTAACTATACATCACACATGAATAATAATACTACTACAAACATACCAGAGATGAATAATAATAACACATATGCTATTCATCACTAATTAATAATAAAAGAACCTACATGACATTGGCACTAATAATTGGAATATAAATTGCCAATTTCTAAAAAGAAGACGAACTTGTTATACTGCTCCGGGTTCAAACCCTTTTGAGCCGGTAGTTACATTACAATATTTAAACATTTATTTACGAGCAACTAATAAGTCTCTAAATATATACATTATTCATTTAGACACATTTTTAGCACTTATAAGACTTTGACGTATTAAAACGTTCGTAGTAATTGGCAACACAAAATTATGATAGTATTTAATAGAATTAATACACCTAGAATGTAACTAATCTGACAGGAGATTGCATGATACGAAGAAATTATATTACCCATGAAATAAAGAAGGGAAAATTTTTTTTTTTTGTTCTTTTCGCCGTGACCGATTGTTATTGTTTATGAAGCTTGCTAAATGCCCAAACAAATTTGTAGCGTTTAGTGTTTTCATTCAACATTTCTTTTTGAGACAGTGACTCGTTGGTCTTTATTATTATTCGAGAAAGAGGCTATGCAGTCTAAGACAGTTCTGTATCACTGCGACCTAATTAAATCTATTCTGATCCCTTATATCGCTAATGTTAATATATGCGTGGATCTAATAATGAAAGAAAGAAATAATAACTAAACCACGATTTAATATAGCAGACATACTTTAGAAGTATTGTAAATCATATACGTGAGTAACAAACTGTGTTGAAAACCTAAACCCTTATTCTATGTTTAAATATACAATCTCGACCAACGAGGTTTGCTTTATATAAAATCAATACCTATTTCTAAACTTAAAGCTCACTGCCTAGACCTACTACCTGGATATACCGTAGGATCTATTTGGCAGAGTGTCTGTACCTCCTCCGGGAACAACGAGTGCTTACCCAAAATTCGGTTACGTCCAATTACCCACTAATAAGTGGGCCACATTCACACAAGATGTGCTTTGGTGTTTCGTCTGCAATTTCACAATACCAGTAGATTTAATTAAATAACTGTAAGTGCGATGGTGGTGTACAATGTTTACGTTGCAAAAGCCGTAATGAGTGAAAAGTTAATATAATAACGTTTCACTGGTTAGTAGAGGATATTTTTTTCATTTGGCCTTATATTTGCAATCTGAATGTAAACTATAGTGTTTTACAATGATATTCTATGTTTTCACTTAAATATAATACATATTTTTATTAATTTCATTGTAAAATTTGTATCACATAGATCATACCATTTAAACATATCATGCAGTTAGGCATAAATAATACACTACAGATAGGGATGGCGATTCTTTCCAAAAATATGAATTTTTCAATCGATTCGAATTGAAGCTTTATGAATCGATTTTAAAAAATTGAGATCTATAAGATCGATCTCAAGAAAATCGATCTTTTTTTCGACTTGTTTTTGTATTCGTAACCAGTATTATTTTATTGGAAAAAAATAGAGCATAATCATTATTTATTGATTATTTGAGGTAAAAACATTTCGGAAATAATTTAAACACTATCGCTAGTCAATAGAAATTAAACAACAAAAGTCATTCTGAGGAGAATAAGATATTAAACTTTTTTATTTTTGCATATTTATAGTTAAATCCATATCAGACAAAACAAAAGAGACACAATAATAATTAATCTCTTATCATTTTAAAATAGGTAATTAAAGTTATTTTTACAAGCATATCAAAGTTAAAGGTATTGTGGGCGCTTAGAAAAGAAAATATATAAATATTTATTCGAATAGCCGTCAAAATATGACAGACAGACCAGGTCATTTTATTATTTGGTGAATAGACACTCTTTGCGTGGCGTTTATTGTATTATTAAATTATATAAGTCTTCTTTGTTGCAAAGTCTTGGTGTAATCTAAGATTATACGTTATATGTGGAAACTGGTATAGTATAAAGACAAGAGATTTTATGGTAAGCAGTACACCTTAAAAGTCTTGATGTAGTAAATAACACTGTTAGTGTTTACTTACAATCAGGCAAGACATTTGTCTGCCATCTTAATAGTATACGAAAAGACATTTTTAACCTCATAAAGAAGAGAAAGAAGCTGATCCCAAAATTTTCTCTTGAATTAATTAATTAACTATAAATCAAATCTTTTTTACTTGTGTTTACATTCTTAATTGTAAATAATTGTATGGTTCCAACCAGAAAAAAATGAATCTCGATTTCCTAGGTACTAAGATCGATTCACTAGATGAAGTCAGTGGTAGATACCGATTATAAAAAAATTGTTTTTGGTCTTAAAGATCGATACTGCGATGAATCGATCTCAAATAGGCAACCTTAACCTACACGCAGTCTCCTTCTGTCATGTTAAGTATCATTCTAGGAGGAATAATTCTATTGTTTTTTATATGTACTCTGTGCTATGTACTTTGTGGTTATGTGCACAGACTAGTAATGTATAAGTACTAAGTGATATTAGAGGGATAATTGGCGCGATTTTGGTTTGTCATGTAGTCTCCTTTATTTTTAATTCATTATCTTGAAGTATTGGACTACACTATTATGTAATTTTGGCGGCATTTTACATGTTATAGTTTAGTTTCAATGCAAGTGTAGTGAAGTGAAAATAATGACATGGAGCGTGAATTATTTAATGTCCCAATCACTCCCGTTATGGTCGAAACAGAAGAGCACAATTTTTTTAACGTCTTTCATTCATTATTACCGATATTAATCAACAAATTAGTGTTCCGAACGTCAGATTTGGCTGCATGGCCTACTAGTACCATTGCCTTTTCCTTAAAAAGGAATAAATGGAACAAAGAAAAAAATGCTTATATTTCTAAGTAAATTATTCAAATTTAGATCGTTTTTTGATTTGCAGGTGTCATGTAATTACTGCTGTTGGACAAAAGTGAAATATTGAAAACTAATACAAAGTCCTATTTACGTGAAGTTCCTCTAAACACTCCACTCTCTCAATACAATCATCTATTGCACTATTTAAAAAATGCTACTTGGAGATCTTTTTCCGAATTTTACTGCGGTTACTACTGATGGAAAAATAGAGTTTTATGAATGGCTCGGAAATTCGTAAGTGCAATAATTTAATTTGTGATATCTTTTGATAGGGAATGCTTATGAAATAAGGAGATTTTAATAAGAGGTCTAATTGTCATCAGCCAGATGATGTGGAAATAGTTTAGGCATTGATTAGTTACTCAATGAGCTCCTCAAAACAAATGTGACTGCTGGTATAAATGTAAAACAACACAAAGTTACACAACTTCAAAACTAAATTTCTACAAAAAAATAATTGGAATTGTGTTTTCCAAATGTAGAAACAGTGTTACACATTGTGATAATCATTTGTTACAGCATGGACTGTTTCTGTTCAACATTAAAGTAAATTTACAACGTAGAAAGAATACTGTGAAATTAAATGAAATCTGATTCAATGCAGTTTTATGGGCAAGTGCTTGAATTTATAAGAAAAATATTTACTTTATCTTAGTACTAAAATTTTATCAGCAAAATAATTAGAAAAAAAATTAAAACTCAGTGAAAAAATATGAAACACGGAGGCATAAACAAAATCAATTGTTATAGGAAATCGAATTAGTAAGGCTTCAAGACATCACTAATTGAGTTGTACTGGAACTGTCAAAAATATAATAAATGATTGGAAGGGGTATAACTATTAATAATTTTAAGTATACTGCTTAATATCTAAGGACATTTAACTTTTTATTTTCTAACATAGTATGATTCTATTTGCATCTTAGAGAAAATCAAATAGTAATTAATATAATTTTATTACCAGACTATTCTGTAATGTTCTCAAAACTTGTATATGCTTATAATGCTAGAAATAATTACATGCATACATAAGCTCACACCTGTTATCTCCGGACGGTTAGGCAGAGGTGAAATAGCGAACTACACCACCCACATTTCACCGAGCTTAGTAGAAATAATTATCTGTAATAATTTATACTTATCAATAAATTGGTGTTAATAAGCAAAATTATTATATTAATATTTCAGATGGGGAATCCTTTTCTCTCATCCATCTGATTTTACACCAGTTTGCACTACTGAGTTGGCACGGATACTCAAACTTTTGCCTGATTTCACCAAAAGAAACACCAAAGTTATTGGTTTATCATGTGATTCTATCGAATCACATATAGAGTGGTGCAATGACATTAAAAGTTATGCAGGTATTTATAAAAGATGTTTATAAGACCTACTAGTTTAAGTTCCATTAAAATCCGTCCAACCATACCATAGATTACCTGAAACAGACAGACATAAAATTTAAAAAATTGCATTTTTTTTTTAGGTATCGTAAATACATTCATATCTATTTAGTAACAAAAATTCAATTTTATTTATTAGTATAGAGAAACGTAATACTAAGATTTGAATATAATCAGCCACATATTGCTCAGCTTAAAACTTTTTGCATACTTCTAAAATTTTTTCAAGCCATTCCAATTTAGATACAACCAATGTTTTTATTTATATGGAAAATCTACAACTACAAAACAATATAGCACTAAGAATCTACATTAATTAACCAATTACATATTTTCAAGATATATTTTATATAAAATACACATGTTAACAAAGTCTCAACATTATATTTGACTTATTTGACCAAAAGTTAAAAAAGAGAAAATGATAATAAACTGAAAAATAGACAGTAAAAGATGACCTGATTAAAAAAAAAAATCAGGCTCAACTGCCTTCTAGCAGATACTAAATTAGTGGAAAATACGTCAGTCATGTAGTTTACAGATTTGGTTAGAATTTCTGTCTGCTCGCTGCTACTATGTAAGTATATTTTGGAGATAGTTGTAAGAACTGGAAACAAAAATGGAGGGTTGCATGTAACGATTTTTACGGGACTGTTTAACAAAAATTTGGTTAGACGTTCTGGGTAATCAATACTGTTAGAGAAGATTTTAAGAAGTAAAATACAGTCTGCAATTTCTCGACGATTAACAAGTGGAAGAAAGTTTTTACATAAATCTAAGTAATTTCTGAAGACATATGGTTCTCTAGTACAATAGCACATGAATTTCATAAATTTTCTTTGTAAACTTTCAAGTACTGAATAGCAATGGTCCAATCAGAGAGCTCTGGGGCACACCACTAGGGATACACTTCGATTGAAGCTTAATTTAGATTTTCTATATATAAGATAAACTATCTTAGAAGATCTCCATGAATTCCAATATTGAAAAGTTTACTAAACAAAATAACTTTATTAAAAATGATCAAATGCTTTACTATAATCAGTGTAGATTACATCTGTCTGTCTACCTTTATCCATAGTTTCCGTTACAAGTTCATTAAGAATGGCGAGATTCGTAACGGTAGAATGTCCTTTTAAAAATCCGTGTTGATAAGCACCAAATGAAGGTTTGAGAGCTGAGTAAACTTGATTGTAGATTATGCGTTCAAATAACTTGCTTATGATACAGACTTTGGTGATTGGTCTATTGTTCTCGATTGTATGCCTAGAACCTTGTAAACAGGAGCCACAAATGCTGCTTTCCAAAGCTTCGGGACTGCAGCTGTTAAAGGTGATATTTTAAATAAAAATGATATAAGATTAGCAATGTGATCTGCACAATTCACTAGAAATACAGGCGATAATTTGTCCGGACCTGCAGACTTCGTACATTCTAACTTCAAATGAAATGATTTAATATCATTAGAACCTATGTAAATAGTAGATAAAGTTGTCACTTCTTCACTCTCAGAAGAATAGTCAACAGATGGTTGAATAGTTGAATAGTGGCATCTAGAAAAGTGGAATGGAAATAAGTCGTGAAGGCATTACAGATTGAATCACCAGTAACCAAGTTTCACCAAAGTATGCTAATGTCCTAGGGATACTATTTGTATTTGTACAGGTTTTTACAAAATACCAAAAAAATTCGGATTGTGCATAATAGCTTTTTAATTTTTTTTTTTCTAAACTAACTAATGCTGTTGACCAAATTGGCCTTTACAGCTTCACCGAACTTTAAGGGCGAGTGCTGAAGGCACACAGCCGCGTAAAGGTAACTAGCACAAGGGTTCGAACCTCGGCTTGGCTGCTACCTAATAAAAAATTCCCGAGGAATTTAAACCTAGCTAAACCCTACAATTTTTAGTTTTTAAATATATAAAAAAAAGGTTCCTTACAGGACCTATGTACCTGCGTGTTATGTGCAGGAGTGTGTATGCAGTGTTGTGCGTGTAATGCTTGATGCATGGGCAGTGTCACTGTATCGCGCTGGCGGTGACGTCAAGAGCCTCCCCAGTTGGGGAACGAGACACGTCTTGGGTCGCCGCCTGAGGGGGACCCGGAGAGTGTGCGGGAGCAAAATTAGCCGCTCGTCCCCGGCGGCGGGAACGGCGGTTACCCGGGCGTGGGCGCTGACACGCATATGTACGAGTAGCTTTTTCAGTTTGAACTGCTCGTATATATTTAGAGTAGGCAATCAGCCTCAAGAATTTTTACCCTATCTGTGAGTATTTTGAAGGAACATTAATCGGATCGGTTTCCGTAGGTTTTGAATTTATGAAAGTACTTATACTTCTCTTTAATAGCTTTTAAGAGAGGTCGAGTGTAGCAAGCGGGAAAAAAAATTGTTAATTGGTCTTTTGATTGGAATATATTTAGTATGAAGGTCAAATATAATTTCATAGAATAAGTAGGTACATTCCTCTATGGTTTTGTTCAAAAATAATGATTCCCAATCGATTGATTCAATTCAATTCTTTTTTAACAAACAAGAAGTCAGAAGAAACCTTGTCTTAAGTTGAATTTAGTACAGGATGTGGGCTCAAGACTAGTTAATTCAGCGCCCTTTACACCAATCAAAAGGACTGGATGATATGCATCTAAAGGTGTAAGCAGATCAAGACATTCCGTTACAATCATGGGCTGGTTGGAAAGAACTAGGTCAAGTAGTTTCCCATACCTGTTGGCAATTCCATTGAATTGAAGAAAATTTACAGTATTTACTTCATCGATAAAAAGAGTCTCATCAGTTGAGCCAATATTGATCGGTGCAAAAGATGACTTATTGGTATCAAAAGGCATCCAAATTATACCAGTCATGTTAAAATCACTTGCTATTAGATAACTGTCCAGAGGGTTATCAATTACCGTATATATTTAATTTCGAGAGGATATTAGATAGTTGAGATGAGAGAGAAAGACCTAAATTTTGAGGGCAAAGGTATATAGCACTAATATGAAAGTTGGTCATGAGGCAACTTTGACCTCACGTTTCCACCTCACCACAAATCTTCTTAAGTTGATTGCAGAAGAGGTTTTAGGTGAATAGGTATGTTATTTCGCGTCGCGATTAAACTCCACCACATCGTGACTGTCCCGTCAATAAACAGTTACGGTCGCGTCGCCATACCGTGTATCAGTTATCAAAGAACTCTGAGCTATACATACCATTTGAAAGCCATGTTCCAGTGAAAATAATTATGTCGTATGAGTTTCAAAGAACTTGTCGACGAAAACTTTCACACTTGGTCCGAACACGTACATTCTGGTAATGTATATTAAGTTACAATGAATTATATCGAATTTCGACGTAATAATACTAGTGCGAACAGGCTGGAAACATTGGTTCAAATATGTTATAAATGAAAGTGAAAGCGATACGTATAGAATTTGTAATATATAATGTAAATATATATATATACTTTTTTTTTATTTTATTTATAGGTTATAATGTGGATGAGGTATTTCCATATCCAATAATTGAGGATAAGAATAGAGAGCTGGCATTGAAACTGAATATGATTGATAAGGATGAATTGGATGCAACAGGAATACCTCTCACAGCCCGTGCAGTTTTCATTGTGGACCCTAACAAGAAGTTTCGATTGTCACTCTTGTATCCGGCTACTACAGGAAGAAATTTCGAGTTAGTATTATACATTACTATAGTTATAAACATCATTCAATATTTATAGGTTAGTCTCTATATACGAGTATGTACGAATTGAGAGAGGCGTATAGTAGAAGTTGTAGTTAGTAGCTTAGGAAAAGTGTTGAAAATATCTCTTCAGTATTAAATTTGATATCTAGCCTAAACAATGGAGAAAAATGTCTTGAACTGTTTTATCATTGTCCATATATTTAGCATAATGTATATATTTATTTATAACTAGCTGTGCTCGCATGGAATTTAGGCATCCCGTCCCGTCCCCTTGCAATGCTTCAGAACAGTGCAAATTATCAAAAAATAAGAATATCACTATCGTCAAACTCAAAACATGAATCGTCCAATTATAGTTAGAACGAAATAACCCTTATTTATAATTATTGATGTTATAATTGAAATTCAGTTCACTACTTCCATATACTGACTCCTTAATACAACGCCTAAAAAGCCAAGATGATTTTGTGAAAATTGAATATCCAAATATCTTTTTTCGTTTACCTTGTATTACATATCAACTGTTTATATTTATATAAGATACATACATTTTATGTCATTTTGTTCAATTTCAATCCATAAATTTTTTTATTCTTGAATAAGACTAAAACTCATTTCCTTATAAACTATTATTTCATACTAAAATCGCTGCAGTGTATATTATATTTTAGCCTTTGGTCGCCGCGTGTCATTCAAATTACTATAACTTTTTGATTAGTGGACCGATTTTAATGAAATTAAGTTTTGATGCCACCCCAGAATATACTTTATAATTATCTTTTTGAGTTTTTGAAATATAGTTAGTACTTTTAATTGATGCCTGCACAGACAAACAGACAGGCAGGCGGACAGACAGACATTTCTAAAAATGATAGAAATGTGTTTAATCTTAAATAATAACTAAGTTCTCTAATAAATAATATTTTTAGTCCCTTGCAATAATTCTTTTCAGAAAAATCGGAAATGTACAGACACATGAGATTTACTATGTTATTATTATCTAAATCTATAATAATAATAAAACTGAAGTTTTGTCTGTACATTATTTTTTTAATATCTAACAGATATCTATTTTAGTCCTTATCAGAGGCCTTGTACCGCCCGTGTGTATCCAATATCCTGGCGCCCTCTAGTAGACGCGCGGGCAAAATGGAATGTTTACTGTTATATTTTCAAGCGACAATTCGTCAAACCATTTCCACTCTCGCTTGCGACTATAAAACGGGCGCAGGGTCTTTGAAAGCCTCGAGTGACGCATTCATGCGTGTGTAGCGAGAGTTGCTCGGCGCCCCCTAAAACCCTGCGCCCCTGTGTGCTGCGCACCCTGCACTATATGTTAAAACGCCCCTGGCCCTTATCAATCTCAAATATGACATTAATCAAATTTTTGTTTGTCTGACTATATGTATGTCCGAAATATATACATAAACTTGAATAAATTGAGCGCATAAAAAGAACACACTTTTCTAAGTAATATTGAATCATGAACTAATTTAGCGATACTAACAAGGGTTTATATATGAGAAACAAAAAAATAAAATATACAGTTATAAAATGTAACTAATTAACCATTTTTTTAAACCGATTGGCTTAGTGGTTTTATTCAACATCTCTTTAAAGTAGTTGGGTTTGTATCTTTCTTATTTAATTATGGTGAGGTTTAAGCAAAAAAATACATCTAGATAGCTACCATCCTAAATTTGATCCAATTTATGAGTATTAATTATTATGTGTACGGTATATTAAAGTGAGAATTAGTAACATTGCAGTGAGATAGTTCGTGTGTTGGACTCTCTGCAGTTGACTGATAAAGGGAAAGTCGCGACGCCGGTGGATTGGAAGGTGAGACATTTTAAGTTAACTGAGATACTCTAATGGGATAATGTACAGGACTATTCACCGCGGCAATTCATAGCGTATGAGCTATTTCAATTGCCTAGAGCTCTATGTATAGTGGTGATTATATTTCTTAAGACTTGCGGTGGTCAGCTTCACAATCAGTTGAGGTTGTTATTAATTCTATTTAATTTAGTAAATGCGTGTAAATTTAGATAAATCAACATGCTAAACATAACCCTTTAATTATGTATCACTTGATCCTTAAACTACTGCATATTACCTTTCAATTTTATGCATAGTATAATTAGTCGTTATGTGTTTGTCCGCAAAAGGATTTTGATGCTGATTTTACCCTTATTTAGATATTCTTCGAAGTAGATTTATATGTATATATATATATATATATATATATATATATATATATATATATATATATATCTCCTGATTATACCTGTGTCTAATTAAAAACAATCAAGAATTTGTAATCGAGTATTAAAAAAAAACAATTTTCATACACTTACGTAGGTTACGCATGTCAAATAGTCAAGATAGGTATCAAAACGATGACTTATTGGTTCTTGAGTTCAAATTGTGGTTTTTAAATATTCTAGAGAAAACTTTGATATAGCATATCACACGATCAGCCGCGGATATAGCTTTTTGATAAAGTGATAGTCATCGTTACTGCATTAGATCATAAATTTCACGAAGTAACAGGTTCAAATGTAACCACATTGTTACCTTCAAAAAGGAGAGGTACGTTCAAACTCACAATATGGAGACAAGTTCGATTTATCCTCAAATATTGTTTATTATATATTTATGGCAACGACTGTTAATCCAAATTATGGCCATGACTATATTATACATGAAGTATATGTATCATATCTTTTTTATATATTTCTAAAATGTTACAGATATTAAACATTTAGTTTTAACGCTCGGTAAGGTATACTTTGTACCTTTATTAATCTCTTTACCATCCTAAGGTTAACTGTGAGATAAAGCCTAAGGGGGCCATTCATTAATTACGCAAGGGTTTCCAGGGAGAGGGGGGGGGTGGCTTAAGAAAATCTATACATGCCCTTATCTTGGGGGGTGGAGGTAAACCCATTCTTACGTAATATTTTTACAAGTCGAAATTTATTATTAAAATCTACCCCTATTTCGGATTCTGAATGATTTACTTCATTCCATAATGTGCACTTCGATTTACATATTATTTAACAAATTTTTATTGTTTATTAAAATGCTAAAAACCTTAAAATATTGTCATCCATTTTAAATGTCATAAATAATAATTATAATTCTTCCCGCGTTTTAATTTTATTTGAACCATTTGGAAAATGAAATATGATTCGTTTATTTTTTTATTGAATAATAATTGCCGTCTGTACAGCATATTCTGTCATTGAAACTAATATTTATTTAATAACTTTAAAAATCCCGCGTAATTCCTACGATGGCGGCTTTCTAACAACGGTTATATTATTAAAAAAAACGATATTGCATCTTACGTAAGAAGAGGGAGGGGGGGGGAGATCGAGAAATCTTATCTATCCTTACATGGAGTTAGAAGAGGTTCAAAAATCGTCAAAATTAACCTTACGTAATTAATGAATTACCTTAAGGGGGGCCTTAAGGCATTAAGTTTGCCTTTGTACTCAAGTGTGTGCAAAAAGTGTAAAATAAATAAATAGAATTAATTTGATTTATTTATTTCCGAGAAACAAGGAAGATGAAATGAAAGTGTTGTTGGTGTTTTTAGATGGGTGACGAGTGTATGGTGCTACCGACTGTACCGGAGGATCAAGTAGCAGAGATATTCCCTGAGGGCGTAACTGTGGTCCCGCTGCCCTCCGGCAAGAATTACCTAAGGAAGACTCCTTGCCCGAAGTTTTAAATGTCAACCAATGTTAAAAATCTAATTTCGTTATTCTTATGTGATTGTTACCGCATATTATTTTTTTAATAATAAATTTAAAAAAAAACAATGAATTTAATTGTGCAATTTTATTTAAGAGCTAGGTGCGCGCGCGCCCTGTTTTCATAATTTCTTCACTGCGTTTCAATTTTTTTTTATACGGAACTCAGGATTCATTTTCTTTAAAAAAAATTAGTACTAATCTTAGTAAAGTAAAAATATTTCTCACTTGCCCATAAAGCTGTCGATTGAATCGGATTTTTTAACATTTTTTTATGAGTTTTTTTTTACGCGGAATCGTAATTATATTCGAAAATTAAAAGTACTCTAAGACCAGAACAAACAGACAGACAAAATTTAAAAAAAAAACAATTATTATTGTTATTATAGATTACACTGAATTAGGAATCTCGCAAGTTTATTCACATCTATATATTTTACACGGTATAGGCTGTGCTTTGTCCACAATCTCATCCGATTTTAAGAGACGATGTGGTCCACGATGGTAAACACTAAGCCAACTACTGATTTTCAACTGGCTGCCGGAACACACCTATTGGTATTTGGTGACAGGTTTTCAAACTTGAGGGTGGAAGCTATCCAGGCGGATAATATTAGCAAATGCCCTACCACCATGCTTTGGATTCCTCGTGATGTTTTTTCTTCACCGAAAGCTCGGGCCGATTTTAGAGTTAGATAGGTGGGATAAAACCCGCGTCCATTGAAGCAGAATCCGGCCGCATTATCCACTGCACCAACATGGTTTCATATAGATTTCATTATCAACATATCTTTCTGTTTACCTGTTAGTTGGCCTATAACTCGAAAACTGCTGAACCGCAACCGATTTACATGGTTCTTTTTTCTAAAATCGTAGATTTATTATCTGATAAGTTTTTAGTCTGTTTTCTACATTTGGAATAAGTTAAACAATTATAATGAATTAATTTAAGAAAGAATTATTAACAAAACACATTCATAGAATGCTTTACTTAAACCATTACATACATATTTCTGAGGTAACAATTATAGTGCGGCACTGCGTCACCTCAGTACTTATTTAGAAATAGAAATATTTCTTATTTTTATACATACTCGTGCAAAGACAGGGCGTGTCGCCAGTTATGAATATTTTCCAAACTGGTAATATTACAGGCGACATAGTAAACAATGTTGGTAGACAATGACTATTAAACCTGGGTTTGCATATGAAGTTATCGCAAATAGAAGTGCGTGAGATGGGAACACGAAAAGCAAAGAATGTGGGCACGTTGTGTGGGACGGTAATCACGGCAACGATGATCCAGCCACCCGAACCGCACTTATTGCCGATGTCATTGTTGCATGACAAGCTTTTCATTTTGCTGGCTATTCTTTGTTTGCTGCAACTGTGGCAAATCAAATGTCAAATAATAAATTAAAGGATAAAATTAATTATTAAACCAAACGAATTTCATTCACGCGCGTGAATTAACCATCGAAAATTTCAAGAGCTACTTAACGAATTACAAATAAATTATGCAGTTATAAGTTACAGTAGTTAAGCAAATGAAAAGTTTTGAATGAAATAAAAAAGAACTCAAATACGGAACAGAGCTTAATAATCATTTCATTGAACATCGTTAACCCCTTGAGCACCTTCCCGCCGTTTGCGCCAGCTTTCCATTGTTTTCCTATTGTTTCATTTTTATGGGTACTCGACACATTAAAAGCGGGATTATATATAAAAGTACCCTATTTCTCCTGGTCACACTATGACTTAAGAATTGCTTTACCGTTTTCATTAGTCTTTTTTTAAATGTTTTCTAATACTTCGTAGAACGTTCTTATATTTTTTTCAAATTGAGAAAATTGGCCATAACTTAGAAAACTTAACGACCATGTTAACTTTTCTAACGTAAACCTTAGACGTCCGACATAACTGACAGTTTGACAGTTGCGAGTGGTTTGCCAGAAAGCGCGTTGCAAATATCGTTGATGCATCGGATAGAATTATATAAATAATCAGTTTATCATTTCTTGGTGTATATATTTTGAAATAGAATTTTGCCAATGAATTATACATTTGAATTTGAATTCAGTATTCATAATTAAGACAAGACAAAGTTTGTCGAGTCAGCTAGCTTTATATATATTATGATCCAATCGGGTAGTACTATTAATTCTAGGATACATCTTAACTGAAAATGTTCAGTTATTGGACTTTAGATTTTTAGTTACTTTGAAATTAATGGTTAGTTAATTGGATAGGTAAATAAACGGCAGCATAAATTGCTGTTGCCATAAAAAAACTATCGCGTTTTGACAACGTATAAAAATTATATATTTGATTGGTGGTCTCAACTACATTACCATAAATATACGGCTCGCAGTGATACCTCACATTGTCCTATGTGGCCTTTGACCAAAAAGTGTGGCGACCACTGTACTAGACCGATAATACAAAGAATCGTAACACGATGAATGATTACCTTGTTTTTCTAACCTAGCTAATGCTGTTACCTGTTACCTTTACAGCTTCACTGTAACTTTGAGGGCGAGTACTTAAGGCACTCGCCGCAAACGGTAACTAGCACAAAAGCTCCAAAGTGATGCAAACCTCGGCTCGTTACCAGTGTGCAAAAATTCCCGCGGAATTTTGATCCTAGCTAATCCCTACATTTTTATTTTTTAACAATAAAAAAAAGCCCGATAATACCTATCGAGCTCTTAAAGTTATCCAGTATCGATGAATCCGGTTGGAATAGCGTTATACAAAATATTTATTATGAGAATTTCATTGGAAATTTAAAATTAAATTAAAATTCAAAGTTGTTTATTAAGATTGTAACGGACGGACACACGAGTATGAGCGGACACCCATTTTTTATAGACGGGCTTTAGTATTATCAATAAAATTATTTTATTTATACATTATAATAAATATAATATTTATTATAAATATTTTATCTCAAATTTTCAACTCATGATAATTATGGTTTAATTTCGGACAATAAAACAATACTAGTTACGAATAAAACGATAAATCATAACAAATAACGATTTTTTTGTGTATCGATTCGAATCCATTCATAAAGCTTCAATTCGAAACGCTTCATAAAGCTTCGATTAAAATCGATCCAAAAATGGTTTTGGAAAAAATCCTGCTGCTGTTCCATACTGAGCGAAATTATAATTGCCGTTGCCGCTTTTCGTCTATTTGGATTTGAAACTATTTATGCAAATTTTATTAAGTGTAACCAGAATAGATAGATTTCCCTTGAACTTTTTTAAAGCCCGCCTTTTATATACTGTTATTATTACTTCAATAATTCGACGTATATAATTATTGTAATATACAATTGGCTACATCTATTAATCTATAAGCTGCTGCCAGTTTCTCCTTATTACTTATAAGTACCCCATCCAGTTAATGGAGTACCGGAGTCACTAATATAGTGTCCATATCAGAACAATCTAAAGTCCGTTTTACTACTTAGGTTATTTAGGTATACTTCACTAATTTTAAACTACTAATGAATTAAATACTAAAAAATAAAACTACAATCCAGATCTAAACATTTATTTAATCAGTGAGCATATTAACTATTAAAGATACATGGGTTTTTCTACTAACAACATGCGATTAATATACCTTACAATCTATACGAAATGAGATTATGAGTAGAGTATATTGGATATTGAAAGAGGAATATTTTAGACGGTAAAAAGTATTACAAAAATTACAACCAAACGTAATTGAAACTAATTTCTGCATTGATCGATTTAAACAATTGAATATATTGTTATATGCTGTTATAGCACTAGAAGAGTGCTGATTTAAGGTTTAACATTTTTTACTATGGACTTGTAACACGATAAAAGTTTTTTTTTTTTAATATGCAAAATTTTTCAAAAAGCTTGTAAATATTACTTTTAAATCAAAGATAATTTAAATTGATATGGTGAGTTAAGCCGGCCCTTGTGTCAATCTTTTATTATAGGTTTTCTAAAACATTGATGGTCATCTGTAGATCATTCCCGAATGACTTCACTTTACACTACGATACCCTGTTATTACTATCTTTACAAGGGTCTCTTAAATAAGAGATGTGTAGTCGAAAGTTTCACTTTGACTTCAATAAAATATCTTTACTTAACATAGAAAATGTAAAAAATATATAACGAAAATGACTAACGAGATATAAACAATTTAAAAAAGAGATCATTTTCTAATACTTAATTAATTATAACAATCTCAAATGTCGCCCGAAAGAAACATTGAATTTTAAATGGAGTAAGATAGATCCATACTATTTTAAGACCTACTATTTAAAGCTAAGCTAAGAGTACCACTTTTATAGTGTGATAAGATATCTTTAAATTCAGAACTACATCGATTACCTACACCCCTACACTAGTATTTAATAATATATGGAAAAAAAAAATATATATGAAAAACAAAACAAAAGTAAATAGACTATTAATTCGCAAAAAACAATATGAATCAGAACATAAAACAAAAACTTGTAAAGAAGTATTAGTTTTTTTGTTAAATTTAAAGTAAACTTTTTTTTGGCAAATAAGTATATAATATTAATAAGGAATAATCGTTATAAACTTTAATCTAATTCTATATTATCATCCAGGGACTCGAATAGTATTTTGCGATCATTGAAGGCTATCAGTTTCAGAGAAACATCTACCAAAATGAAGTAGAGTGAGAACACAATCAGAGTGCATGGTACAACCAAATAGGGTGTCCCTTCCAAATGCAGGGAGAAATATCTCTCATTGTTTATGAAATAGTCATGTTTGTGCTGCAATGAGAGCCAGAATAACCGTACGTTGACGCTGTAAACAAACAATATATTAACTACAAACATGAACAACAATTTCATATCTTCAATTCACTATACTCATAAAAATAATTATAAACAATCCAAATGTACTCTTTAATTTTAATGTAAAACTAAACAAGTAAACATTAATAATATATTTGTAAATGTTATTACTTTTATGACATAGTGATATATTGAAGAAAACTTAAAGGTTGTGTAGAAATCCCATTAGTTCAGGTATGTCAAACTCGCGGCCCTTGTCATACTTACCTGTGGCCCAACCTGATTGCTCCTGAAGCGCCTTGTGAGCATTTTGCGAACATATTAGCTACTAGTAATTGTGAGCAAATAATTAACATAGTTAAAGACAAGTGATATAAAATTTCTACAACGAAAAATTAACTGACTTTTTAAAATATTAACAGTGACGTTCTTCGACCATAGCTATAAGATTTTTTATTTATTTTACGGCTTTGCGGGCCACTTGATTAACTATGTATTTATATTTGACTCACCAAAGCGTTTGTGTTTGACATGCCTGGAATTAGTTCAGTCAAATGTCCAAAAATTAGTATATATGTAATTTATGTTACTATATTAATAAATCATGAATACAAATAAAGAAAACAAGTATTTTTTTTAGAAAATTACTCTTTTTTTATTTAATAGAAAAGTGGCAAAAATTAGATACATAGATTTTTTTATATATTAGATAGATAGATATTATAAGATTAGATCGATATTAGATTTTTAAAATATTGTCACTTTTCTATTCAACCGAAGAACCTTGGCGAAAATGTTTGATATTAATTTTATTGAACAGCATAGACCATAGGAGTGTGAATATACAGCACAGAGTGTGAAATAAAAGCGAATGACGTATGCGTTATTTAATTAGGGAAGGTGGAATTGAGCTGGTTAAATGTTTTTTGGACGAGTGAAATGATTATATATAAAAGCGTCACTTTATACACTTTGCATCTCTTAAAAGACGACAATTACTTACGATATAAATGCTGCAATTTATTGTTTGACACGTTTTGGATGTGACAATATCGTATCCTTTTAGTCGACGACTACAACTGTTATGTATGAAAATAAGGAATCACTGTGTGATTCGAATGTGTTGGGTGCTCTGTATAACGACTTACAATCCAACCGCGTATTAGGTAAAATGGCGGTAATTTTACTAAAACTGTTAATTAAACCTTTTTTTTTGCGTCGACATTAGACACGGTCTGTTTCACTTCGCTTTAACCTGAGTAAAACTTACATAGACGTTATGAAGAATCAACAAACACAAATAGACTATGAAAATCAATCTCACTGAAAAGTACACATGTCATGTTTTAAAAGTGACTCTGTTAAGCTTTGTATCACTTTTCAACAGAATAGTATGTATTAATTAGTCAAATGTAATAGGCTCATTTAACAATGAACATACTATTTTTTTAAATCTTGAATCTAAAAATAATAAAACATATCTAAAAATAATCTTTACTATTTTAGAAATCTAAAACACTTATATTAAATAATTTAAGGCGGCGACGAAAAAAAAAAAACCTAAACAAAGATTAAAAAAAAAAAAAGAAACACATTTTACAAAAATAAAATTAGAGAGAAAAAACAAATTTTGATGTATTTTTTTTTTCTAATGATATTTGTGTTTACTTACATATTTACATTTCTTGGTAATACACTAGAAAAGAAATCGTGCCAAATACTGCCCATGTGACTGCCCCGGCCAATGATTTTAGTGTATTTATAACGGTCGACAGAACCCAACGGTGGCACAGGATTAGAAGCACTGGCACGTTTAACAGGTGGAACGGCCTAAAATATAATTTACACTATATATATTACCAAATTAAAATATGCTAAGTTCTTTTTTATAACCTAGCGTTTTGACTGGCAACGAAATGGAAAGTTGTTTTGCCGGATACCGGAGTCCGGTTATCCGGCTGAACATAACCTAGTGGCGCATCCCTATACGAGCAAACGATCCGGTGCACTTGAACGATCTTAGTGCTTTATTCAGTTCATTAGCTTAGTAGAACGAAACACAATATTTATTTATTAATAATTAATTAAATAAAAATTAATATTTTAACACTAGTCAGTCTCGCAATCAAGAAAAAAAAAAACGTAATCCTTATAATTGATTGTCAACTTTTAGCTGTATAATATAACAAAACCTAGAAAAGTATGCTAAAATTTATCTTTCGGTTCTCTGCAACGGCGTATACAGCGAAAGATTTTTCATTAGCTGGCCTTGTATACGAAAATAAACGAAACTGTTTGTCACCTTTTGAACTTTAGTTTAAAAATAGTATTTTTTTTAATGCGGTATCCGAGTCTAAACTCGATTATTATTCCGGTATCCGACCGATTTAAAACTAAAGCCGGATACCGGCTAGTTACCGAATATCCGTTTCATATCTTTTGTCTGATGAAAATGCTCCAGTATTATGCAAACTTTTGTGTATTATACGAAAAAATTAACTAAACTTGTATATTATTTAATAACATTGAAATAAAGAAAAAAAAAAATAGGATATAATTTCTGGATGCCAAAGAAAAAAAAGCACATATTAGTATTGAATAATTAGAACATTAACCCCTTGAGCACTTACCTGGCGTTTACGCCAGCTTTTTTCCATTGTTTATTTTTATGGGTACTCGACACATTAATTAAATTTTCAAGGAATTTAATGGTGTTTAACAAAATTTACATTGATTTTGTTGAAAACCGACTAGTTAATAAAATATACAAATATTTGTCTATATGTAATTGTAAATATTTAAAGGAAAGTGACGGAAAGAAAATCAAACTTACCCCATCAGAGATCAGATCAGACATGGCTTTAATTACAGTCATATGACGAACCACTTCAGCCGGCCAAGTATAAGACAAATAACTTTGCTCCTTGGAATTTTGAATCACTGTAGCCTATAACAAGATAATATAAATTGGTCAATAAAATTTAAAACAATGTACAATATACAACCAATTACTCTTTATTACATTATAAAAATACATCAATTAAAAATAAAATTTATTTAATAAATCAGTAATCTATATTACGTACCTCCATTTCGGGTGAAAATGTATCAATGAGGTGGTTTAAGTTACCCAGGAACCATTTCAACACGTTTGGTTCACGCCATCTTGCGTATATCATTTTTGCATAGAAGTTTATAAGTTCTACCAGTCTCACACCGATACTGTAAATAATAACAAATGTTATTAGTTACATATGCACGTGATTTGTAATTACTTGGATTCCGCTCGGTAAGTGAATCTGGAACTATAGAGGAGTAATTTAACTCGCATCATGTAGAGGACGAAAGTGCGCCACTTCGGAATAAAACTGCATTGAATATTTTTATTGGGAAATTTCGGTAATATAACCGGAAAAATAAATGTTACTGACTATTATTGGGTCAATATTTGGTCTCAACCGATAGTGAACTGAAAAGCTAACTATTTCCAAACGAAAAAAAAATACTCCCAACACAAACCGACAATTTTAAGTTTGATGCAAAAATGCTGAAGTTTAAACAGAAAAAATTAAAAAGTCCTTAAAAGGTGTAAATATTGGATAAATAAAGTATATATAATAAGTCATCAAATTAAAATATCTATGCGGAAGTAGGTTCATGAATATATTTATTACACTTTTTTAAATTATTTTTCATTTGTAAAATTTTGCCCATTAATCTCGTCACGGTAATCACGTTTTTTTTAATTTGGCCTGTTGCCATTCCTGTTATTATATTACTGTATTGCAATGGGTGGTAACATACTACATTTTTCTGCTCATCAAAATACTTAATTACATTTTACATGATTTTACGTGCATCACTATTCACTATGTAATACTTTCCCGCGTTTATGCATAGTCAACAAACGGTGTAACAATGAAAAAAAAAACTACCAAAATAACGAAATATCTAATAACACTTAAAAATATAAAAACAATAACCATTATTTAACAACAATTTTAATAACTAGACTGTTACGAATACAAAAGACGGTCTTCACGAGATAAATCATAAAAAACCGTCATCATAACGGTGTTTGTGTTGCTGTCCGTACCGGCGTGTGTGAGTAGAGATAGCGACAGTGTGCGAGTGAGAGGTGAACAAAAGCGACCCCATTTCAATCAAATAGATATACTAAATAGATCTAAATGATTATTTTTTTAATATACACACATTGATAAAATTCTGACGCATTATTATTGAATTTAATCAGCAAAGAAAATATTTGAAAACTCTTTATACTGTGTTATAAATAATGGCTCAAGTTCCATTTGACGGACCCGTATTCATATACTATAGTAGAAATACACTAGTTAAAGGAGAAGTCGAAACTTACTGTTCAGTGGCCAACTGGTTAAACAAAATGTGCTTCTCGATGCGCTCCTTCGGTACTCCAGGCAGTAACTTCAAAATTGCCTTCGCTACATATGGACAATCAAGTATCGTCTCCTGCAGAAGTGTGTCCACCTCACTCATGTCCCCTGAAATACATATATATTTTTTTTTATAAAGAAATTTAAATATCATTTAGTGTATACGATATCAATAAAAACGAGAATCACTATAGCAAATATTGCTCACGCGATTTAACATTAAAAACCCCCTCCCACTGATCCCGTATGAATGCGTAAGTAATATTTGAACAGGACTTAACGACAAGGCAGAAACTGTAAATAAATATCATATATATATATGTATATATATATATATTACCTTTCTTTTTATAAGCAATGTGGAATCTTGCCAATGCATATGAATACTTCAAGCTAACAATGAACTCTGGGAGTTTCTCTTTCCCACGAATAGTATCGATCAAGTCGACGAGCCACTGATGTTCAAAGGCCCTCAGAGCCACAATCTCTATTATCAGGAACATTTTCAGCGGATCACTCGGATCTAGATTCAGCAGCATCTTGGATAACTCGAGAGCTGTTCTATGATGGGACTTGTTTGATAACAGATATATGTATCTCAAAATTGTAGTGAAGAATGGACGATTCTCTAAATACTTGTATTCCAAACGTACGTCCGGCTAGAAAAATATGATATAATAAAAACATATAAAATACACAAAAATTTTCAAAAAAAGTGTGTGTGTACTTATGTACGCACGTAAGAAGTTATATTTCTTTGACGTAATAATAGAAAAAAAATTGAATTTAAGGTTGGTCATTTTTTAAATATTTTTATTGATTTCTTAATTCAATATTCACTTTTCATTTTTATCAAAAAATTTTCATTAAATTTATTTAGTTATTTTTATAAATATTTATTATTTATTCAATTTAATAGCAAATATTAAAAATTAATATTATAATTTGATGTTCAATTTTAATTTTTATCACAAACTTTTTATTAAATTTATTTCTTTATTTTGTAAATATTAAATAACCAATAATAAGTATTTAACATTAATAATTTAATAATATTAAGTGTTAATTATATTAAATAAAAGTATTTTAATTTATATCAATAAATAATACATATGGATAGTTAACCTCAATTATATTGGATCACTTGAAAAAGTGCTCCAATATGCACAATTTTTTTCACTAATATTCACAAATAGTAAGTGATATCAATCAAAATATTCAATTTAAATCACTACTGAATATAATTTATTAGCACATATATAATTCGCACTTGTATGAAACTAAAACACGTGTTGTGAATGTATAAACTAGTAGAAAGTAGAAACATGTTGATAAATATTATAAATATGAAAACAGTGATCAGAGGTGACGAGCGTACCAACATACGCGACTAATATCGAGGTTCAATTTCTATTTTGTTGGTAGCTTTCTTTTCGAGACTTAATGAGCTGTTAAGCAGACAACTTCATACTGTTAATTTTGTGTCACAGATGCGCGCGCATCTTAAAATTTCACTCTCATCATTTTTTCATAACGCGCCTAAAGAAGTATAACTTCAAAAATTATTCTTCGATACTTAACCTGGTAAACATATTACAGTAAACCTCGATAACTTAAAACCACTACAAGTTAAAGTAAAAATTCTTATTCCTTTCCCTCCCGAATCAAAAGCCTCTACAATAAAATACAAAACCTAGATAATTTCAAGGAATAACCTCTACAACCTTTTTTTAGAACAATGTAGTAATGATGAAGGCGATATTAACTCCACTTTATTCATTATTGAAAATAAAATTGATTTTAAAGCACCAATTGTTTGAAACAAAAAAAAAAATGAGAACTTCTTTGAATAAAATTAATTAATAAAGTATGTCGTATGTGATACTTGAAAATAGTTTTTGATTGTAATCTAGTCCCTCTAACCTAAATATATATAATAATCACAAAATAAGGCACAGAATTATACAGAATATTACAATATACGCAGTAAAATTATGATCCATTAAAACATCTAACTCAAAACCTTGGTAAGTTATATTATCTACCATTTCTCCTGGTCTTTAAACTATCGAGGTTTCACTGTATTTTGTGTATCATTGTTGAATCAAGCAATATATAGTCTGTTGTTAGACTAAATTAATAATTATTTCACATTACAATGAACGTAATAAACTCACATTCCCCAAAGTGAAATTTGAATGAGCTGTATATTGCAAGCAGCCGATTATCATTTCCAGCATCAACTCTGCCTGCTCATACTCTTCCATGATAAAATATGTATCAACTAACTGAAATGTGTCAAAATAACTTCATTGATATCAACAATAATAAAAATAAAATGTCTGCTTATAATGTCAAAATAACAGGTTTTTTTTACTAAATTCATATGAATGTACGTATGGTACTGGTAAGCAATCCCATCTCTAACGACACATATAAAAGATGGCCCTCCGCCATAAAGTTACTCTGTTTAAAACCGTTGTCAGACCGATCATCACGTATTGTGCCCCTGCGCCTGTAGGAGTTTTCACATTCAGGTAGCAGCCAAGCCTAGGTTCAAACCTTTGTGAAAGTTACCTTTTGCGGCTGAATGACTTCAGCACTCGCCCACAAAGTTTGATGAAGCTGTTAAGGCCCTTCCGGTCAACAGCATTAGCTAGGTTAGAAGAAAAAAAATGGCGTGAGTCAGTCTCGCATCGGCCGTCGCCGCGTGCACATCGTAGTCAGTGTTGTGCGAATCGTCGTGTACGGATCGGAATTCTCAAGTCGCTCATCTATGCATAGTCCTAAGCTAAGGAGTTGTGGCTGAGCATCATCGTGTACAGGTTGCATCATTGTGTAAGCACTCGGTATGCTTTGGAATCTGGTTTGGTTTTCATATTCCTCAATTCATGTGGATCTCAAGTGATGCAACATTTATTCTTTTTATTAATGTTACAATACGGCTTATAGTACTTATATGAAGCGCACTATTTTTAAAATGTATATTAGTTCCGAGTTATCTCCAGAATGGTTCGACGGAGTCTTTGTTACATAGCTGAAGTTGTAATTTAGGATACCTTTTATTATATGAAAACAAATATGGTACCGTTAATACCAAAAATATTATTTGGAAGATATTTAAAAGATTCAACTAAAAAATATAATTAAATCTCATAAAATTGGTGAACAAAATCCGATTCAAGGGTCAGTTTCACTGGCAAGTGTTTCAAGTATTGTGAAATATCTATACTTTTTGTTTGTATCAAATGGTAATTTAATACATTGGGTTCATTCTTTTCCATTGAATATTTAGAAATTATATTATGCCGAATTGTGCGGGATGCAAATTCCCTGTAATAGTGTAAACACTGATAAAACTATTCAATCTATCATAATGTAATTTTGCACACCGTCTATGACTTGGTCCTACAGATTAAAAGATAAGGTAGTTTTAATCCCAACAAATGTCCACAATATATTTTCATATTTAACTAAGACATATTTACTCAGATAGCGGCTCAAGCTGAGGTTCATACCAACATGGTGGCCTTGTTCCAAAGACAGGTAAAGCTATCAAATTACAGTAAAAAAAAAAACTTCTATGTTATAAGTTTTGTTTTCAGTCGTATTTATTTTATATTCAGTCAGTGGTATTCAGAAATAATCAGTTAGTATCTTTATAATAAATAGTGGCTAACCTCCAGCATTCCTTCGATATGAAGTGAGCCTAGGATTTGTTCCCTTGACAACAATAAATTGATGTTTGTATTCCTTATGATTGTGAGGAAAGCACCATGGACCTTTTGATATTTCCGGCTATGATCATAAGTGAAGTAAGTAATAATTCCATCACGGCTCTCAATAGACATAGACAACCCTGTAAAATTATTAAATTATGTTTACAATATTTTCTATCACTATGGATTATTAAAATTTATATGTATAGCTATTAAGCAAGGATCAAACATCTTTACAGATAGTGCCATTTGATTTACGGGTGTAATTATATTATAGCCACACAAATTTTCGCACAGGGTTAAGCCATAAGCAATGAATAGTAAAATACTTATAAAAAGCAATTACACTTATATAAACTGACTTACCATAACCATGGAAATTAAATGTTTTCTCGGGTAAGTTAACAATCACATTCCTTCTGAACACACGTGCTTCCTGCAACTGCTGACGGCGTCTGTGAAATTCATAAACATATAAGAAAAAAGAATAAAGTATGTACATGTTGTTAAAGTATGTGTGTTATAAAAAATCCTTAATAATATTTGCTATTTGCAACCTTGTACCCTATAATCTTTACCTCCTCTCTTCTGCAGGGTTTGCTTCTCCCATCAATAGTCGTATTTCATATTCCGAATTCAAATATTTGTTCTGCACTGACATTAAGCGCAGTCGGGGTTCAGCGTTCGGTTTTTCAACAGGGGCTGGTGGGAGTGGGGGTGGAGTGCCCAAAAGTGCATTCACTTCCATGACCGAACGGTCTACTTCATCCAACTAAAATATAATGAACACAACATTTATTCACATGTAACACGATAAAATTTAAAGGTTACAAACCAAACATACAAAATGTAAGCAAATCTAATATGTAGTCAAATGCTATAGTAAAACACATTATTTTTTTTTGTTACATTACCTTATCCTTCTTGTCTGCTAGTGATTTAAGTTGCTTTCCCTTGTTTCGCTTCTTCTTCTTTTTCTTTTGAGGTTTAAGAGCGCATGCGCCTTCCTCTTCGACTTTATCAGATGAATCATGACGAGATTCCGAGTGAGAGCTTAATGACAACTGAAACCAATCAGTTAACAATTAAATTATAAGGAAAAACTATTCTAAATGTAAATTTAAAGTATTATACTAATATACCTATGCAAAATATAATTTTAAATGATGACAAAAATCTTTAATGTAAACTATTATTTTTATTTCTGAAAACAATAATTATTTGAGAATTTGAATTTAATATAGAACTTAAGCAGACAGGGAGAGGATAAATGAAAAATGTTAGATACAAAAGTTGCTCTAATCGAGCATAATCTACATTATTGGTTGGCGACTTCCACATACATAAACTTTGTATAGTTAATGTTAGTTATAATCAAGACAAACATTCACATATTCGCACATACGCATTGAAACACATTGCAATACAATTGCTCGCTAGCACTTAAGCTTTCCTCACACACTTTCAACATTGGAAAGACCAAAAGCTACATAGTGGAACAATATTTATTGTTTTAGCAATTAAAGATTTAGTTTTACAGAAAGGTTCATTTATCAAGGAATGAAGATTCATATTATCAACAATGGAAAATACCTCAAGATGGTAAATGATTAAATAAAACACCTAACCTCAAATAATTCTTTGAGTTTAAAGAATACTTCTTTTATTCCTCATAACCTTGCCAACAAGTGTTTACTTTTTTAAAGGCAGGTAAAATTATGACCATACATTCCATCATAGCTTGGCCATTTAGTGAAATACTATAAAAAAATTATAGGTTTCATTTCAGAACTACTACCATTGTTAAAAATATAAAAAGCATAAAGGGACACAAGTCCCTCTCGCACAGCTTACATAACGCTCATAGCAAATTTTTCAATTTGCACAATGAACTATATTCGAAAAGTCTATGTATGTGATATCCACTGTCCCGACAATAGTTAATATTGTATGTTGCTTGTAAGAGAAAAATAAATAAATAGTTTACATTATTGTACATTAAGGCAATCAAATAAAAAAAGTAAAAAATCCAATGTAATCCAACAGAAATTGTAATTTTTTGTGTACAAATACAATTTTATAACTACCTCTTCAAATACGGTATTTTGCTCTGTAGAGGTAAATAGTGGTTCAAAACCATCATCAGAATCATCAGATGGTATTGTCTCACTGGAAAACAGTTTGTTCACATTACGCGAAGACATTTTTCTGAAAAAAAAAGTACATGAATATAGCAATACAAGGCTTTAAGAAAATGAGATTCTTCTATGCCATTTCTATAGTATCTCTTTTCCTAAATTGTAGAATTTCTAGGATAAAGAACAATAAAAAAGAAAGCATTGGTATTAGTTTTAATAAAGGAGTTAGTAAATAATACATTGTGTATTTTTAAAAAGATCACGTTCATGGGTCAAACTGCAATGCCTTATTTGTAGTATTTAAAAATGGTACCTCCAATTATAAACAAAAAAGACTTTTGAATAAGGTGAATAAATTAGGTGAAATTATCAAGACAAAACATAGGTACATTTTAATTTTACAAAGAGATTCGTAGTAATCTTATATCAAGAAAATATTTTCAAATAATATTATAAATTAAATTGATGGATCACAGGAAAATAAATAAATCAAGAAAAATATGTTGAATTATCTTTATTCATTATATTAATAAACATTTTACAACAATTAATCTTTAAAAGAACTCTTTATTATAAATCATTGTGGAAGGATACACCCGACTGCCAGCATATAATATAAATTACATTTAAACTTACCTCTTAAGGAATATTAAAATGAAATGCACACCACAAAATGAGAGATGATTATGTTAAGCAGAATCAAAAGCTTCTCACATTGGAATGCAAAAAGATGGGCACCGCCTACTACACTAGCGCATCTAATCAATACTGACCGGCGCGCGCAGCAATCAATACAACAGAACATAAAAGACAAAGGAATCTTTACACTAATAACACAAAAAGTATTTATAAGTAATAACACGGCAATTGTTCATATTATGTTCATCAAAACGCCTTAGAAAAACAAAAATGTAATTCATCCGGCTTGACGTTTTGGCATCACATGCCATGTTATATCTGTATGAATCTTGTAAATCATAAAACGTTAAATAAACTAATAATGTTATTTAGTGGATAAATCTATAACAATATTCTAAAAAAATAATATTTGCTCTTATTACTTACAATTTGTAACGTTATTGAGAACCTACTAGAAGCTTTTCACGTGCCTTTTTTCAAATCCTAGAATACAGTGTTTTATCAGTGTAGTTTTTATTATTACATAATATATTGAAATAAAAACTAAAATACTTATGTTTAACAATAAAAATTTATAACTCACCCAGAATTCATGGAGTTCACCACATCAATTATTAAGCGCAAGCAAATGAACACATGCACCTACAGATTTCCGCCATCAGAGTTTCCTGACTGTGTTTTCGAAATTTACCCATAACAGACAAGAAACTTCCCCAAAATAATACTATTTCGAAAAGATTTTACCAAATATATAAATTTATGTATTTTTAAATATTGTTATTTTATAATCTATAAAGGCCATTAATACATCTTTTTAAGGCCCAATATTGTGTTATATTTCAAATTTTCAGTGTTTTAATCGAATGACGACCGTTTGTTGGAACTTTTAAGGTCATTTTGTAACACAACAAAATTCACACTTTCTGTCTTTATTTTCAACGAGCCGTGCCCACAGCTTTCTCCGCGTGAAATTCAGAGCATTTCTGACCTATATTCTCCCTTATAATTAATAATATATTAAATTTCATTCTTCTTATTTCAAACATGACAAACTATCCATATAAGAAGGATTGCATGGAAGAAATCGTTGGCAGCAATAAGGCGCCCTTTGTACTTTACATCCAAGAGGTATATTGCATACCATGTATTAAAAACGTGTACATTAAAAAATTAAATAAATAAAATAAAATTACAACAAAATTAGAGGTAATTTACCTTCTTGCAGGTATATATTTACATTTACTTCTAACTTATAATATGTAATATATTACATTTTATGCTTCTTAGTTGAAAATGGCCGAATTTCGTAAAACAGTTATTCCTTGCTTCACCCCGTTTTGGGCGAAATTTCCAAAAACCCTGTCTTGTTGGATGCTAATATCGTAAAAAGTACCTATTGCCAAATTTTTATGTTTGTAGGCCCACCGTATGAGTATGAATCAGTAAGGTCAAGCAATTTTATATATAGACACACTTAACTTGAGCACAATAATCAAACAATATCACATAAAATTACATAATATGAAGTCATACTGCAAGTTATTGAGTTAAAAAACTGTTACATCGCAGACAAAAATCGTTGCCTACCTACTACTGCATACTGCCTACGTAGTAAATTTGTAATTTTTAAGTAAATTATTACTACAAAAATATAAGTTCTGATCTAGCACCAAATTTACTTTCTTCATTGTTCTGTTAATTGACTGGAATACGAAGTTTTTTAGTTTAGCTATTTTAGGTAAATTCATACGAATCATTATTGGCAGAACAAGACTGCATAGTAAATTTAAAAACATTTTAGATAGTTATGATATGATTTAAAAATAACAAACGCACAATTATTATGCTATAATTAAAAAATAATTTCAATCATCTAAATAAGTCAATACAAAAGATATATTTTAATGCAAAACATGTAGTAGTTTTAAGTTTAAGTTTTAGTAGTAAAAATAGCAATTTATTATTGCAAAAAATTATAAAATAACATGGTGTTACAAATATATATAAATATGTGACATATACTATTAATATTGTATTAATATCAACATTTTATTCTCATTTATAACGGTTAAAGTATCAATTAAATTATTTATCATGGCATATAATCTTCATCTTTATGATTATTATATAGTTGCTACATCAACAAAAATAGAAATGAATATAATAATTTTCCCAAATTTCACCACAGACAATTTTTTCTCCCAAGGATTTCGATTTCCCGAAAAAAATAATACTACCCAAAATTGCGAAAAAATCCCACATTCTGGAGACCCTGTCTGCTTCTTATTGATCGACGCTGTCCGCCATATTAAACTTAACAAGGTGACCACTATAATTTCAACAAATCTACTAAAAAGATCACTTAAAACTACTAAAATGTACTAACTCATTTTAGAAATCTACTAAGTTTCTACTTATCAGACAAACGGTATTTCATATAACATAAAAAAATAGTGTAATTGTTAAAAAATACAATATTCTATTTCTAAATTAACATATCGTCACAATCTCTATCTAATTTTTTTTACATTTTTCAAGTGAAACTACCCAAGTCAGCAAAATGTCAAAATTGCATTATAATTTTAAATATTAAAGTACGTAGAAATAGAGAAATGTCAAAAATAAAAAACACGCCTTACTGTTTGACTGTAGAATTTTGATACCTTGTTTCTTTGTGGTATATTCGTTCTTAAGGAGGCATGTCGAGCGACGCTCGCGACCATAGGCATAGTGTGTTTTCGCTATGCTCTATAGACGAACAGAGCGTGCGAGTGAAGTCATAATTAAGTTTATATTGCCTAAGACAAAAAGAGTTAGCGAAACGAATGACACATTGTCAATTTCTATACTTGCTATGACCCCCTATTTTTTGACGAGGATAGTGCATTTACGCATCTAGTCCCCCCAATGCAATGACCAAAAGAGTCATCCGTCCAGGGGTTACTATGACCCCCTAAGACCCTAATGTTAATTCTGTTGGAGAAATTTTATTTAAATAATATGCGACGAAACTGTAAAATAATTATTTGTATTTTGTTCAGTGAGTAAATGTGAAATTACACAACGTAATAATCTAAATAAATACACTTTTCACGGGTAATTAAAACATGTTTGGTTACATTGTTAGTTCACATATTTTGCCGATTTTGGTGTAATATTTATTCGTTAAATTGATTTCAATTATAGATTTTATCTTTTTATATTCATTTATTATAATATTTTATTGCTTTATATAGAGTTGGAATATATTTGGTGGTAAATAAAATAATATTGTGTTTAAGCTAGTGTTTGACAAAATGATGACGTCATGAATATCATTAGTCGACAATAAACTTCATAGATATTTAATGGATAAGTTAATATGAATTATTAATATAATAAGTATAATTTTTATTCAGGATGAAATTCAAACCAATTATTTTTTTTCGTATTTGCACACTTAACGTAGTTTATAAAGAATTGTACAAAGTTGTATTTTTATTGTTGAGTTTGGTTTGGAATAGAATAATTAATTAATCTTTAATTTATTAAAAATAACAGATTCGTCAATAAAATTTTAAAATACGTATTTAAAGTTTTTGGTGGCGATTGAGATACTCTATCTCCTTCGTGTATAAAAAAAGTTAGTATAGAACGTGCACGAAGTACGTAAAGCTTGACGTCATATTTGAGTACAGGGGTTATCTCTCTAAGATAAATTTAAACGCTTATAAGTTATTTATTTCTTGTCAGATTTTAATTTTGATTTCAGTGTTCAGCCTTATTTATGGCCTATTTTGAAGGAATAACAAGAGATGAGACCTTGAACAACCCATATATTTTTTAACACAATGTAAATTCATTAACAATAAATTGTGTTATTATATGTATTAGGTTTACAACTTTGCTCCCGCCGTTTTCGAAAAGATGGCGGTAGTAGTCGGTAATAGTTTAAAGGGAAATTTAAAGAGACGGTGTTTTGAGGAGCCTCAAACTCCGGCGAAAAAAAAATATTTCTAACCCTGACCTGACTTTCCCTTCTATCCAGACCATATATACCCACCCGTCCTTTGTCATAGGCGCAATAAATACATATTCGGAGAACGACAAAGGGCCCTACATCGTGCATGTCTCATGCATATTACCTGATCCTGTAGCTGGTACCTCCATCCGCCCAATTAAATTTGGGCAATTCCTTTCTAATCACAAATTCTAAAATATTCATCGTGAGGGTGTATCGGACGAAACAAAATCTCTGTGCAAGTCACGTCAGCTGAAGATGCAAATAATTTTATAACATCTCCGGTTCTTGCACTTTGCGTAATATTGTACATAGGTTGTGATTTTGGGGATTAGGCTGTTAATATAGTGACTTGTTAAAATATTTTATTATAGATTAAGTGTTGGGTTATTAGTGTTACGGGGGTGCACTTGTAAATATATTACTTTAAGTGTGGGATTTATAGTATACGGAGTCCTGCTTAAGGGTCAACTTGTGTGTGATCGCGTGTGGTGCTATTGGAGAGTCGTTGGGTCCCATTGGAGGGTAATTTATGGGGGGTCCACATAATATTTTGGACAACCAGTGCTGGGGGTCCTCGGGGGTCGTTGGGGGTCCCTTTTTTCCTGATTCGCCGACTGTGTGAATTTTGCTCTGCCGGCCAACATGTCGAGGAATCGGAACCGGAAGGAGGTACCTAGTACATCGAGAGGTAAAGTTAGTGGTGGCAAGGTCAGGTTGGCATTTGGTATTTGGGGGACTCTGATCCTTCAAATACAATAGATAAGGGTAGTGCGTTAATGCATTTCCCCCCGTCAAAAAAAAAAAAAAAGGTTGGCATTTGGTGCCCCTAACAAGCGGTCTCTTCTTAGCTCGATTGAATTGGGTACAGAAGAAGAGGGAGGTCGGCTGGGGGGTTTACCGGTTTGCGTCAGAAGATGGAGGAGGAGGAAGATTTGCCTGAGGAGGAAATGCTTTCTGATGAGGAGGAGGTTTACTGTGAGGAGGACCTCGAAGATAATTTTTTGAATACGGAGAAAGACGCCTACCCCGTTGAATGTGGCAAGAGCGTCGAATGGTTGAGCATTATACCTGATTTTGGGAAGATAAATCCGGATGAGGTTACGTTGACGATAGAAATGTGACTATTGGGATGATTCGTGTGGTAAAGAAACTGGGTGGTCCGGCGGAGAAGATTCTAAAATCTTCATGCTATGTGATGGCGGACTTAACGCACTACGGCGCTGCGCAGGGAAGGAAGGTTGAGAAGCTCTCTGCTGCCTATGACGTGGTGGCGAACGAGCTTCAAGAGCTGTAGGAGGAGATGGAGGGGATGCGGGATAATTTGTCGTAATTGAGGACAGGGGTGCAGACTCCACCTGCTCCCCCAGTAGAACATGAGGACGTGTTAGGAGGGAAGGGCTTGGTAGAGGCTGTGGCTAATGCCGTCGCTTCGGCTATGGTACCTATGGTGGATATGATAGAGTCGACTACGAGGGCATTAACTGGGCGATGGCAGCTTTGAACAATCGGATGGCGCTGTCGATGCAGCCGCCGACATCTGATCGCCCCTCTCTAAAAACAGTGTGGAAGGGATATCACTTGATAGTGGGCTGCCTTTTTTTTTTTTTTTTTTTACGTGGTTGAAATCTGCTCGTTGAACGCTCGGACGTATGCCGAAACCGTAGTTTTTTGCAAACGTTGATCCTCGCGATAGACTGGGTCACCGAGGCACGCCCTTCTGCGAGAGGCGCCCTCTTTGGTGCCCGTGTGCCAGGTTGGCCGAAACCGACTGTCTAAACACTCCACGTCCCTAACCGGCGCAAAGATGACAGGGCCTCCGAAGGCACATTACGCATGTATTCTGCAGAGGTCCTGACAGCGCCATACCTCACGGGAGGTCCGACGTCAAGTTATTTTACGAAGCTTGGCGACATCGACGGGCGTCCGGACGGCTGCGTCCGGAGCCCCGGCGTGTGACACGCCTCACTCGGCTGGGGAGCGCTGCCCGCTCCCTCTCCTGCTCTGCCTCCTCCTTTGCGAGCATGACGGCTTCGCAACAGGAAGAGATAACCGCCCAAGCCCTAGAGCTCCCGACCATCGCCCTCACGAGCGACGGCAAGGAGAGGACCCTACCCACGTCGGACGCCAAGTCCCTGAAGGACTTCCTCCACGCGGGACACACGACCAACATGTGCTCGACGTCGTCGACGACTCCGCCGGCACAGTGATGACAACACGGAGAGAGTTCCCTTCCTATATGATTCAGGTAGCTGCCGAAGCACTCGTGCCCCGTCAGCACCTGCGTAAGGCGGTAACTCAGAACGCCGTGAGTCCTCCCTAACCAGTCCCTAAGGTGGGGCCGAACGGCCTCCACTATAGCGACCCCGGCGCCTGGATTCTCCAAGCGCCTTTCCCACCCCTCTAGGACGATCGAGATAATGAGCTCCGCCCGCCGCGCCTCGATCTCTCGAGGCGTCGGGCGTTGCATCCTATCCGAACGATCCCTACACCACCTATACAAGGCGGCTAGAGCCCTAGCCTCCAGGTCTCACGGAGGGGAGCCGGCAAGCAGGGTCGCGGCCTCGAACGACACCCATAGTGCCTAGAGTGGAGGCTGCGAAGCCTAAGAAAGTTCAGGCGTAATCTTTGGAGGTGACCTTGCCTCTAGAGATGGAATGGGCCCCTTTGCCTCCGGTGAGGGAGTCCGAGGTCATCCAGGTGATGTCGAGTATGGGGGATGCAGAGAAGAGGAAGTTAGGTTGGGTCCCATTTAGGGACATAGGTGGGGTCGTGGGGCGGTTGTGAAAGTGTCGCTTCCGGTAGCGGCAACTAGGAGGCTACACGAGGTCGGGAGGGTCAGAGTTGAGTGGAGTGTGGCCCGAGTTCAGATACTGGCGGCAATGCCCCTGTGTTGCTACCGGTGCCTGGGCTTGGGGCATACCCGCCAGGTCTGCCCCTCGGGGGGGGGTTAGAGAAAACTTTTGCTATCGGTGCCATAAGGCCAACGCTTGCTCCGCCGATAAGCCGCACTGCACCTTCTGTGCAGATGCAAATATATAGGGAAGCCGTCGCAGGGCTGCCGAGCTATTCTGTAAAACTCACTTTTAAACTCACGTCGGAATCCGCAGTGAAATCTTTACTTCGTATTCTGAACTCGAGTGAATTCTACACTAGCGCCGCGGAGTGAGAACGGAAGTGAGATGAACTATTTTCAGGTGAAAACGTACTATTTGACATTAAACGGTATTCTGAAAACAAAATTTCGAAGCTCACTTCGAAATCGTCTTCGATTTTTACTGTCAAACCAAAAGTTTGTTTGTAGTAAGTGAAAACTTTGGTGAAAACATAAAATAATAATTTTGTGTTCTTTACTTGAATCTAATAAGATAAATCTAAGAGTAACATATCCAAAAGTAAGTATGAATATCAAAATACGTCGCTGAAAACATATATGACAAGGATTTTTTACTTTTATGTATGTATATTTTGCAGATGTCTCGATCATTTCTATTGATAAACATAATTAAAGAGGCTAACAAATTAGATATGGATGATAGGCGACAGCAAGCCCGTATTTTAAGTAACATCCCATTGATTAGTCGTGGCGACGACTTTGTTAACCTTTATAGGCTGTCGGAGGAACCAGTTAGAAGAAGAATTCCATCATTTGTTACCCGCAACTAAACAAAAGGAAGAGGGCTCACAAATAGATCTAAGGGACAACAGGGCGAAATTCTAGATCTAATTTAGTTAATAGGTTATAGTAAAATAGAATAATATAGTATATAGTATCTGAAGTAAGAATAAAATACCAATTAATTTCAATTTTTTTTTATTATTTCTATTACAGCTTGTAGTCCCTCTACCAATGCTATGTTTTGATTGCATAATCAAGCGATTTTGATTAGTGTTGCTCTCCAGTACTGTTAAGAGTCAATTTTCTAAAGCCAGTCAACTTTCTTCTAACTTTAAAAATCTTTCAGTAACACTGTTGAAGTGTGAGCATCTCTGTGATGGAGTCGATTGCCTCATAATACGAACTCTTCGACGTCTAGGGCCTATGAATAGAAAATATACTTTTAAACAATTGAATATATTTCAAAGCAGACAAATATTTGGCACAAACATGTTCAAGTATACCCCATATGCAAATAAATATATTTGCCTTACAAATATAAGAGTATAATTACTTGATATTTCATTAGTGTTATTTTGAACAGAGGGTTCATTTCTTTCAATCATATGTGTGGATTGCTAATATGGCTGGTGTTGCAGTTAGAAAGTGATCTGTGCTTGTACTTGCATTAGAATATTCATTTAATATTGAAGGGCTACTATTTAAGCTTGCTGTAGGTTCCTTTATAAAATATACAATAAAAATTATAAATTTACAATGTGTCTTTTATTTTAATAATCTCAGCCTATCAATATCCTGAACCAAATAAATGATTATTTTTAAGAAAAGGCACAAGACTTAATTTTTTGTATTAATTTTCACCACTATGCTTTCCCTTGATGACACCCAATGGGATTATTATTTGATTCAGTAAATATACATGCATTCTAAAAACATTGTTAAATGTCCCTAGCATACATCTAGACACTAAAATTAATATTTTCATAAATTACCCCTTTTGAAAGATTTAAGTAGTTATTTAAATCTAATATTAAAAAGCAAACTAACACAAAAACTGGCAGCTTAGATGTATATCACTGGTGGCAAACTTCTCACCACCCATGAATGCCAGAATGCGCTCTTCAATTGCATTCAATTCAGGCCCATCCTGGATTCCACCACCCATCTGACACCTATCAGCAGCCCTTGTTTTTTTTTACTGCACTTTTTTTTATCAGCCCAATACTAAGAATAGCAAACAAGCAGTTAATAAGCATAAAAAATTCACCCACACCATATACTCAATTATGTTATTAAGTGGTTTTATAGATAAAAAAAGGTCACCTTCATCCATTTTTGAGTGGATTTATGTGTGCCTCCACCAATGCTATTTGATTTTAAAATTATTGTATCCCATTCTCTACGAGATTGGACTTTCGCATTTTGATTTTTTTTAAATCCTTTAGCGAGATATGGCTTTTGCGCTAAATGATCCAACAAAGCCTCGATTTGAGCAGATGAAGAATGGGGTGTATGTCTGTAACAAGTAATTTGTATTACAATTTTTACAGTTAGAGCTATATACATGTAATAAATTTAATAATATACTTACTCCATATTCGATTCAAACTATTATAATATACAGGCAAAACTCTTACTTCACTCGACAATAGAAATGTTGACAAAAAACTTTAAAATTACCACTGTTTACCTCTACAAATTTGACAACACTGGATGAGATTTTTTAATAAAGTGGCGCAATGGAAATCCGCATTCAGCCAAAATTAAATTGTTAAATTTGAAGAAACGCTTAGTTAAAAATTATTTTATTGTGAATACCGTTGAACGCATTACAAAAAACATAGAATATGACAAAATTAATTTAATTTTCATTTATTTTGTGAGAAAAATGCAATCGTAAATATTTATCGAAAATCGTAACTTACCGAATCACACTTATACATCATCACACGAGTTTTCGATACTCACTTCACTTCACCTGGCCATGAACTTTTTACAGAATACAAAAACTTTGATAGTTAAAGTGAGTATCGAAGTGAAGGTGAATTCGAAATCGAGATTCGAGTTCGTATTCGTGTTTTTACAGAATAGCCTAGCTGGTCTTGGTTGACCGGGACTGGTCCCTAAGCGAGTATGGGCTTGGCCTTCGGGCTGGGTCATCCGTCTGGGGGGTATGTCGCGGTGCATGCTTGCGATTCCGTGTTGCCCCCCCCCTTGTGTGTTGGTAGAGACGGTCACTCATAGGATTTTAGTGGGTAGTCACTAGGATCTCCTTCCCTAGTGTTAGTCCCACATACCCTCCCTGCCCCTGCATGGGAGGACGGTGCCTAAATGCATTTCCCTATGTAAAAAAAGGTTGGGCGGGTGTATCCCAAGGCCATGCAGCGGTAACAGAGCAGGGGTAGTGCCGCCAGCAGCTGGACTCGGGCAACACACCAACAGACCGGGACACTCCGCACCTCATACAAACGTTTTGCAGCCGCCACCGGGAGCGACATGTTGATAGTCCCTTCCCGACCCCACCTATGTCCACGAATGGGACCCATGCTATAGATTAGCAACACTCCTGCACCCCTCAAACCGGATATCACCTCCCTGTTTTCGGGCTCCAACACCGAGTCCTCTAGCCCCACTAAGTGAACATCAGCCCGCTTAGTCAGCCTGGAAGCCACGACGACATTGCTCATAGCCTCCATGATTCGTCTAGCAACGGTATCTGCCTGCTTCATCCCCCGAGGGCCTGAGATCTCAACGATCCTGGTCCCTGTGATAGTGAGGTGAACCGAGATGCCCTCGATGCCCAAATCATGCAGCTTTACCTTCTCCCTGACCTGAATCAGGGTCTATTTATAAGACAGTCCTCCTTTAGACGCCTCCGGCCGCAGTGATAGTACCACCTCCACCGTCCGCGGCACAGCAGGGAGCTTCGTCGCAATCTTCACTGCTCCAATCATCTTCGAAACTGGGACGGAGTGGATCTTCCCCACAGCTGTTCGCTCTAGTTTGTCCTGAGATTGGTATGGCATGCTCGCCTTCTTCCTATTCGCTCTTTCTACCAACGTCCATTTGCCACTATCCGTAAGCACGATCCCCGGTACTAAACCCAATCCGTCCCCAGAGGCGAGGGTTCCTCTTGTGAGCGCGCACTCATCTCCTTTCGCTTTGGAGCCACATCAGCTCTCGTGTTCCAGTTGTGGATGCCATTGGCACCACCGCTTGGCCCTCCAATGCCTCCATTCACATCGTAAGCTGTCTGACCACCGTCTCTACCGTCGTTCCCACTAGAGCCATGGCCAATTCTACTGCCTTAGTCACTATCGCCGTCAAGTCTTTCTCTACAGATTCCTCATGCAGTCCAGCTAAAGGGGCAGGTAACGTATTCCTCCCCATCTTCTCCTCCTCCATTTTGGCAATCCTCCCGCACAGGTGTTCCATCTCCTTTTCCATTTTACCGACCTTACTTATCAGCGTCTCATTTTCCTTATCGACGCCTTCTATAAGTCTAAACTACGTAATAGCATTTTCCAGACTATCCATTACGTTTGTTACCTTCTGCCTGGAGTCGGCCGTTACCTTCTTCATAATTTGCCTCACAGCGACCATATACTCCTTCGCCACTTAGCGCGGGAAGTAATTCTCCCGTCAACCTTTTCAGGTTGCGCATCATAATCCTCCTTATTACGAGAGTCCCCCTTAAATTTATCCTCGTAGAAGTATTCGTCCTCTACTGATTCTGAGGACAAACTGGAACTACCGGATGAACTTTCTTCGTTGTCCATTTTAGCCAGGCATTTGTCGCCCCCGCAGGCGGAAGTCACTTTAAAAGACTCGGCCCTCTTCTCCACCTTTCCATCATGACGCCGCTTCTTCGTAGCAGCACCATAGTTCAGTTTGCCCTTTTTCAGTCTCAATCCTTGACACTCTCGAAAAGCTTTCACTTTTGCTGTTATCACCGTCCCGAGTTCCCGACATGCCAGCGGCGAGAATCTAGACTCTAGAATCTCGTGCACATAACTCGTAAAGAACTTTCGCCTTGTCTCACAAAAATTCTAATAATTTAAAAGTTACTCACTCTAAATATCAGCACATGGTATCAAAATAACCACCACAAAATGAAATATTTAATAGTAAACAGAACACCTACCTCACCACTCGTTTTTTGGAGATATGACGTCACTAAAACAGACAAAGTTCCACCTCGAATATCTTGGTCCCCAGGAGTCCCACTAGGAAACCGAGATTACCGCTGGGACTGCACGCAGCACCCTCTTCCCGGATCAGAATATCGGGTCAGAATCTATTACAGGTCACATTTTGTCTGTTTGTTCGAAATGACGCAAAAACTAGTGATCCGATTTCGGTGGAATTTTGGTATGAAAGACGGGACGGGATAGGGCAGGGCGAGACGCCTGAATTCCAAACGAGCGAAGTCGCGGGCACAGCTAGTACTTTATAAACTTAATGATACTCATTCTAATGCTTTATGGTATACAACATTTTTTTTTGGTTACTTTGCGCTTAAAAAAATAAAGCTGACGTTTTGCCAACTCCGGAGCAGGCAACATACAACTGTCCATGAGAGAAGCATGGGGTTTCCAGATTAACAACAGAAATAATGAAATACTGACCCTGTGATTTATTTATGGTCATTGCTAAAGCAAGCCGCACTGGAAGTTGCAGTCGTTTAAATTTAAATGGTACCTCAGTTGATATCACTAGGATGCGGGGTTACAACACTTCTTCTCCCTTATATTTTTTTTTTGAATTTTTGCTTCGTTTACATTTTTAAGTAAATTTACGCTGATAGCCGTTTGGCGATACAAAGAAGCGGTGGGTTAATATTTCGTAACATTATGACTACCGATCCTACTTTCAATTAAAGATAATGAGGTGGCAATCCTGGAAAATCCAATTTAACAATTCTGGTGAATAGTTGACATCATCTTGATTATTTGCGCAATCAACTGAATGGAAAGAAAACTTCACGAGCAACTGATAAACTTCGTATATTCCACGGAGCAGCGTAACAATGTTCGAGATAGGTCCGTACTGTACAACGGCTAGTACACGAATGCCAGAACGCCTTTTTTTAACCTAGCTAATGATGTTGACCGGAAGGGCCTTTACAGCTTCACCGTAACTTTGGGGACGAGTGCTGAGGGCAATCGCCGCAAAAGGTAACTAGTACAAGGGCATCAAAGTGATACGAATTTCGGCTTAGGTGTTACCTGTGTAGAAAAAAAAACCCACGGAATTTTGAACCTAACTGATCCCTATATTTTTTATTTACTATAAAAAAAAAAGTTCCTTACTGGACCTGTGTACCTGCATTTTATGTGCAGGAGTGTGTGTGCAGTGTTGTGCGTGTAATGCTTAATGCATATTCAGTGTTACTGTATCGCGATGGCAGCGGCTTCAAGAGCCTCCCCAGTTGGGGAAGGAAGCACATCTTGGGCCGCCACATGGAGGAGAACCCGGAGTGTGTGCGGCAGCAAAATTACCCACGCGTTCCTGGCGGTGGGAAAGGCTGTTACGCGGGTGTGGGCGCTGACACGCAAGTATACGTGGGAAGATCCTATTCATGCTAGTGATGTTGTCGTCGGGGCCGGTAAAGATGTTACGCGATCGTCGTATCTTTCTTGGAGAGGGGGGGGGGGATTACGAGATGGCTAGTAATATGAGGTGGTTCGGGTGTTTCTGCGTGTTCGAAGAAGGCGTGACACTGGGTTTTGAAAACGGATTTGATGGTGGGCAGGTTCAGATCACTGTGTATATCCACATTTCTCTGATACTATCGGACGCCTAAGGCTTTTTTTACAAAACAATTCTGATTCTTTGTAAGGTGTACATACTGTGAGCGAACAGTACATAATGATGCGTCTAATCAACATTTCATACAGAGTGACTTTATGGCGGAGAACCATTTTGCTGTTAGAGTTGTAAAAGGGGTAGATTCGGCCTAACACCATGGCGGTCTGGCGCTTGATTTTCTCGAGGTGAGTGTTGGAAGTGATTTTGGCGTCTAGGTGCACACCTAAGTACTTGACTTCAGTGCCCAGGGATTACTACTAAGTATTTAATGCCACGAATTGAGTCGTATTTACGGTAGGGATAAAACACGATCACGGTGCTCTTTCCCGGGTTGAACGCTATGTGCCACTTTTTGTACCAAACGCTAAGAGTGTTCACAGCCTTATGGATACGAGATCTGAGGTAGCTTGTATATCTGAGTGAGTAATAGATGACCATGTCGTTTCGTAATCGCTATTCATCTTAGGGGTCGGTAAGGATGCTACGCGGCTGTCATTTCTTCTGTTCATATATATAAGTATAAGATGCAGTGGCTACTATAGCTAGACGATTATACTGCACTTCCGCTCGATCGGAACTACGGAGCTTGATGACACAGTCGAACGAGGGTAGATTTAGATCTCTGTGGAGTTTCATGTCCCTCTGGAACAATTGAGCACCTACTGTTTTTCATTTACATATTCAAATTAGTATAGTGTAAATCGAATTCGTCAGCTTTTCAAGATATTAACAAGTTTCTGGGGGTCATTTATTACCGAATTAAAATAATGGTGTACGTTTTCATGTATTTCCTATTGTTAAGTTTAAATAAATATTAGATAAAACTAGAAAACAGTCTAAATTAGTAGAATAAATAGGAAGGGATCAAGAATATTAAATAGGAGTTTTGTAGTTTTTAGACACCAATATTGCCTGCAACGTAATATGTTTAGTTAAAAGATGTAACTTGGCAATACGAAAAAAGAGCACTGTTCGGGAAACAAACCAAATGACGTTTGCTCTGTTAGGTAGGTATGTACTGTATGATTTTTTTCTCCGTTTTTATTTATATGTGTTATTCACTTATGTGTTAAATGCAGGATCCAAAATATGATACGCGAACGACTTAAAATTTCTGGGAAGGTGCATAGCCGCGCGAATACTTATGATCAATTTCTAGATATTTGTAATACAAAAAAGCTACAAACACATACCTAATCGATACAAATGGTTATAACATGAAGATTAATCATTATAAAGTTATTCTTGTCTCCTTTCTTTAAAGGTTCTTTATTTCATAATACCAATTGTTATCACTTTATATACCTCTACATCCTAATATAACCACTTAATAATTTAAATATATATGGACAATAATTTACTACTTTTATTTATAAATATTAATAACATCAAAGTTTAGCTCCTTTTTTTTTTCTTTGAACTATTGTATCCTACTTATCTTATTTTAAATTTAAAGTTTTCTTTAATAATTCATGTTGTTCTCTAACTTCTTTTGTAGATTTCACTAAAACAAGACACTGGCATAAATGTCAATTTCACCTTGCCAACCAAGAAAAAAATATTAATATGTTTTCGCCGTAGACAGTAAAGCAGGGTCTGGTCGGTCGGGCACAGCTAGCGTTGTTCGCGGACGACGTGGCGTATTTCGTGTCGTATTTGTGCAAAAAGTACACCACCGACTATCTGCGTCCTACGCTGGATGCTTTACCCGACTGCCTGGACCGTTGGAGGTTGTCGGTCAATGTTGCCAAAATACAGGCGATGGTTACAAGCAGAGTCCCACATCCGCCGCCGCTACATCTCAAGGGAGAAGTTCTGCAGTGATCGTCACAGGTCAAGTACCTTGGAGTAAAGCTCAACCCGCGACTGTCGTTTATCGCCCACGTCGATAATGTTGTAGCGCAAGCAAGTCGCGTGCAGGGACTTTTGAGACCGGTACTTCAATCAAGCCTTCTACTACGTACCAAGATGGGTTTATACAAACTATATATTCGCTCGCGTTTGTCGTACACTGCACCGGCCTGGTTCGCCTATCTCTCTGAGAAATAGAAAAACCGCCTGAGAATACAAGAGAACCGGGCAATACGCACTATAACCAACGCGCCTCGCTACGTGCTGTTATATCGGACTCTGTGATTAGCTTTTTTAAAAAAAAACAGTTTCACACACTGGAATGTTATTTTATTTTAATTAGTTGCGGTTAACTATAAATTAAGTATAATTATAATTATGCGGAGGATTACAAGAGAACCGCAGTGGACTGAGTATGGACGAGGACTGACTGACTCTCCGGATTCAACGGAGAGAGCCTGATGGACAATAATGCTGACGGGACTAGGATTAGGGCGGCGTAGGCATTACGCCTTGCACTTCAGGGGTATAACAGCCCCCCGGTGAAGAGTAAACATCGGGGTTGGAGCCGAAGTTTATGTAGGTTTCGGGGTTTCGGGGTTAAGGTGGTGGATTAGATATTATGTCTAAGTCTAGGAAGTGGTATATTTTCAGGATCTACGTTAGAGTCAGGGTTTTCACTTTGATCAGGAATGGAAATAAGAAGAGAAGGAATTAGGACACATTTTACATACCTATATAATCTATAAAACACATAACATATTATTAAAATTAAAATTATTATAGTTAAAACTGAGTAGTGTGTCCCATATTTTATTATATGTGAACTCATAAGAACTTCATCGGCATCTTCTAAGATTTTTGCAAAGATGTGTTTATTTACTTTTAAATCATCTAACTCTAAGTTTTGTAAGATAGGAGGCACACTATTCATATCCCTTTTGAATGTTGTTATGTTACAGCAGGTATCATTAATTAGGTTAAAATCAGGAAATACAATGGGTGTTGTTACATTCATTACGGTATATTTCGGATTTAAAATAGTACTTTTGCAATAGCCAATACAATTATTAGGAATTGTAATTATACCGGTTCCTAATATATTTATTTCATGGAGGTCTTCATCTCTACAATCTATGGACACTTTACTAGATACCGACTGTACATAGATCCATTTATTATTAATAATAGGTTTCCATACATCTAATTCTCCAATGATAAATTTAGTCTCACAATATTTTGGAATGACACTTATTGCCTTTGACATAATTTCGCTTTCACATGTCGGCTTGGTATCTGACATAAACACAGTTGATATATCGCAGACAAAGTATTCAGCATAAATTGATTTACAGTTATTTAGATCATTTAAAGTACAGTAATAGGTTTTATCCTTGGTTATAGCAACATATTTAGAACTTGGCACAATTAAACTAAAGGTATTGGGGTTTTCCGAATCATGTGGCATCGGTAACCCAATGTTATGAAACAGCATATATTCCTTATTATACACTAATGGGATTTGTAAAATAAAAATTACCTTATTATTAAAATAGTAAGAAGCTACCTTAGATATTTTTAACATAAGATACATAGAACTTAAATCTAGATTTACAGGTATTTCCAAGTCGCTAGGTAAGTACTGATGATTATCGACGAGTTCTCGAAGTAGTTGTTGTGTTGTCATAATGGAAGGATGTAAAATATTTTGGTTACTAAATAAGATTGCATTTGTTATGTCCTCAAGTTGAAATGACAAAGTTAATAAAGAGGTTTCTAGGTTATTGAGTATTTGGCTCAAACTAAATTGTGACCATAACTTATTAGTGATTAAAGTAATATTAGATATGTCATTCGAGAGTTCGTTGATAGCTTTAGTTAATTTCAATTCATTAGTTTTGATTTTATGTACAGTATCGTTGTATGATGAGATTACAGATGATGTAAACAAGATGTTATTTTTTATTAGTGACACTAATTTCTTTTGGTCGTTGAATAGACTGTTTATGGATTCCTCAAACCTAACACCATCGCTTTCGTCAAGGTTACCGAAAATATGTTTCATTAAATAGCCTACTCCTCCTATCCAAGCTCGTTTTGTTCTCTTATTGATCAAATGTGAAATCGATGAGAATTCTCTATTCATATCCTCGAATCTTACCATCAAGGGTTCTAAGATATTGCGACAATTATTTTCCAATAAGTGAGTCTGGTTACAAAGGTTTTGGGTAGTTCCTAATGCATGATTTAAGTTTTCGATATGAATACTAAAATGGGAAACATCTACTGGTATTACGACATTTAGTTGCTCGTTAGTTATTTTCATCCTTCCGAGATAGTCGAAGTAGAGACCTGGACTTGAACTGATGCGTTGAACATAGGGATTTTGATTGCCTTGTACTAGTAAGGGAATTATTAGGATGACCACGGCCGTCCTGGAATGAAATAGTACTTATTATATTATTAACTACGCAATCCAGTTATATATGTTTATTTAGTTTAATGTTATTATTAATAAAAATAATTATTATATGTAGTATATTATATTTTCAATACGAATTAAGAATTAGAAGATTAAACAAAGAATTAAGAATCGCGACGGCGGGCTAATTTTACTTGATCATAATGATGAGTTACGTGTCGCCGATTTATTAATAAAGTTAGACTATTCCTACCATTTACTTTAATGATTTTGTAAGGCCCCTTCCATATCGGAGATAGGGCTTTACGCAACCGAAGGTGATTTTTTAAATACACGTAATCGCCAGCACGATAATTTGCTGGGCGAGTGTGGGTGTCGTAGTAGGCTTTGGAGGACTCTTTAGACTTATTTATAAACTCAATAGCCTTTTCTCGTGTAATCTTAAGACGGTGTTGTAACATTTTGATATAGTCCGGGTAAGTTGCTTCTGAGGCAGACTCATAGATAGAATTGGGTAGAACGGGCTTATGACCAAAGACCAACTCGTAAGGGGTATAATTAGTTGTCGAATGAATTGCCGTGTTGTATGCTAACATGGCCGTGAATACATATTTTGGCCAATTGTCCTGATTCTCGTTTATGTATGATTTTAAATATTCCTTCAGCGTAGAGTGAGTGACTTCTCTCTAACGCGCCTTGCGTCTGTGGATGATACGGTGAGGACCAAAGTTGCTTGATCTTGAGGAATTTACAAGTTTCTTTGAACATTTCTGCGGTAAAGTTTGTACCTTGGTCTGTTAGGACTGTTTTTGGAATTCCGAATAATGAAATGAAATGGATTAAGCAGTCACTAGTTTCTTCAGCGGTAGTGCTGCGAATAGGATAAGCTACGGAATATTTCGTTAAATCATCTTGAAGAGTGAGGATATATTTTACTTTGGCTGTGCCGGATTCAGGAAGAGGTCCGACTATATCAAGAGATAACCTCTCAAAAGGAGCTGTGGAGGTAGTGGTTATTTGCATTGGTGCTCGGTTAATTTTCCTGAGCGCTTTGTTCGTCTGACATGATGTGCAATTTTTAACGTAATTTTCTATTTCGCTACGCATGTTTTTCCAATAATATTGTTCGCGAATTTTGTTAAACATTCTAATGGAACCTAGATGTCCGGCTATTGGGATATCATGATTTTCACGAAGAATTTTTTGAACTTCGGAAGGACTGGGATAGTATATTTTGTTACGGTAGATATTAATTTGTATGCCGGTTCCGTGGAACAGGTGTGTTAGAATGTTATATATTTTAATGTATGTATGCTTGTCGAATGGATTTTTAAAATCAGTTATGCCAATTTTATCAATAGGTTCAATTTCGGATGTCAGGTGGTTTCGAATATTTTTTAATGATTCAAATATATCAGTGTATGAACAATTGTCGAAATGGTGTACCTTAGTGAATAAGAAATAGTATTTTTTATTGCCGTATGAAAGTGATTTGAAAGATAGTAAAGTTCTTTCAGAATTTATAAACGATTCGGAGTCCGATGTATTAGATAATATTTCCTGGACATAGGGTATAGATTAGTCTAGGTCCAGTGAAGTAGGTATTATTAGATTTTTGTTTTGACTTTTCAACAAACTATCATTATGTTCGACAATAATTGTGTCATACTTTATGGTTGGAGAAGTCTTTAGGCACTTTGAGTATGTGTCCTCGTCATTGATACTATCTATGGATTGCGGGGTAGGAATATTGAAATCCTCAGGCAGTTCGAAATCTTCAGGAAGTATAAAATCGTCGGGTAAATCTAATATCTCGGGTATATTAGTTGGGCTGGCTTGAGGATTTATCTGATCATTAGTAATTTCATTTTCTGTTTCAGGAATATCGTCGTGAAGAATAATTTCAGGACCTTCATGAACCGGGTTTATATGAACAGTGTTATTTACGGGATATCGAGACAGCGCGTCGGCATTACAATTTAATTTTCCTTTTTTATATTGGATTTTATAATCAAATTCTTCCAATTTAAGACGCCATCTGACTAACCTGGACCCGGGATCTTTACAATTGAATAGCCAATTTAAGGGTTTGTGGTCAGTAACTATAGTAAAGTGTTGACCAAAGAGGTAAGGTCGGAACGTTTTGACGCCAAAAATTATTGCAAGGCATTCCTTTTTCTGTAACGTTATAATTGCACTCCGCTTTATTCAAAGTTCGAGATGCATATGCAATTGGTCTATCTTTGCCGATTTCCCCTTGGGAGAGAATCGCTGAGATAGCAAAACTTGAGGCGTCACAGGTTAATACAAATGGTCTGCTAAAATCGGGATATGCTAAGATTGGAGAGGTAATTAAGCTTTCTTTCAGTTGTTCAAATGCCAGCTGTTGTGGATTGGTCCAATGGAATGGAATATCCTTTTTAAGTAGAGAGGTAAGGGGTTTTACAATTTTTGAAAAATTAGGTATGAACCTCCTATAATAGGATGCAAGCCCGAGAAATGATTTAATCTCTTTTGGACTGCTTGGTACAGGAAATTGTTTTACTGCCATAATTTTCTCAGGATTAGGCTTGACACCTTGGTCGCTTATAATGTGACCGAGGTATGCAACTTCCTTACGTAAAAATTCGCACTTATTAGGTTGCAGTTTTAAGTTAAAACTACGAAGTTTCTCGAATACTTTAGTAAGTTTATCAATATGGGTAGAGAGATCTGTTGAATATATCACTATATCGTCGAGATAGACAAAACAGTGGACACCCTGCAGTCCAGAGAGAGCAGTGTTCATTAGTCTTTGAAAAGTGGAAGGGGCGTTCTTAAGCCCGAAAGGCATTCGATTGAATTCAAAGTGTCCTTGAGGAACACTGAATGCAGTTTTGGGTGCATCTGAAGGAAGGATTTTAATTTGGTGAAATCCTGAAGCTAGATCTAGCGTAGAAAAATATTTACTCTGACCTAATTGGTCAAGAATTTCATTGATCTGTGGCATTGGGTATGTCTCTCCTATTGTTATATCGTTTAACTTGCGATAGTCGATAACTATTCGCCAATTTTTCTGACCGGAAGCATCCTCCTTCTTAGGTACCACCCAAATGGGTGACGACCATGGAGATGTGGAGGGTTTAATGATTTCTTGATCAAGCATTTTAGTTATTTGACTGGCAACTTCCTGTTTATGCACCTCTGGGAATCTATAGGATTTGACATTAATAGGTTGTGAGGAGGAAGTATTGATTTCGTGTTTGACCGCATTTGTAGCAGTCAATTTTTCATCAGGTAAATGAAATATGTCTGAAAACTCAGAGCAAATTTCAAACAAAGCATTTGATTCTTCCGAATTTAAATGAGATGTTCTTAAACTATTTAGGACCTCTTTTGTTCTAAGACTACAAGAGGAACTATTATCGGTTGGTTGTTGAAGTTTGTTATTATTAAAGGGAGAAAGTGTAAACTTTACATTTGACAAAATAGGTATAGGATCATCGGATACATTGAGAACGGTTGTATTTATACGATTATTATGTTTAACAGACACGATACAATTAGCAACTAGAAGAGAATCTGTAATATGCTGATCAAGGATAACACCTTCTTTAAGTTCAGGGTTAGTTACAGGACATTCTATTATAACCTCTGAACGCGGAGGAATGATATACTGTGGTTCTCTGAATTGCAATTGCAGTTTAGAACCATTAATTTCAATGGACTTTGTACTGTAGTCGATTCGACAATTGTACTGTTTGAATATATCATTACCTATAATGCCATCATGTGGTAAATTAATCCCGTCAAGGATATGGAATCGATGGCCAAGTGGCTCATCTTTATTTAGGAACAAGGCCAGTCGGAAATCACCCATGCTTTCGATGGGCTTCTGAGGGGTTATCCCCTTGACTAATATCTTGTTCCTTGATAATTGTGGCATTATTTCCACGGAAGATTTCTTTAATAAAGAGATACCTGCTCCGGTATCTATAAGTAAGGATAGTGGTTTACTGGATACTGAAGTCCTGAGTGTAACACAAGGTAGGTATCGATCTTTAATATTAATTTCATGAATAGTAGTGGACATAGAATTTTCGGGTCTTGGTTTCGGATAGGTAGGATTTTTACTACTATGTTTCATTTTGGTTTCGTGCTCCGATTTATTAGTTAAAATAGGTTTAGTAAGATTGTAGATATTACCTAAATTAGTATGGTTTTTATCCTGGTTATTCTCATCTACCTTATCTGGTACCTTACGTGAATTTTTAGAGGTGTATTGTATAGATTTAAGTCTAAAATTAGGATGTTTCAAAGTGGTTGTGTCGGTTTTGCGTGGTGACAATCCCGCACGACACGCAAACGGGACCCCTATTCGTTTAAATGATTCACGTCGTTATCATCGTATTCAGTGCTGTCTTGGTTATTATTTGTATAGTATTGCGGTTCCGAGTCATTTGGCAACTCTACATTTTCTACATGATGCACGCGTGAGCCAATGCCGGCTGAAAACTTCGCTCTCTGATCGGATGAAGGTTGAGGAGTTATATTAACGTGTGGGCCGTTCCCATATTTTTTATTGTTAAATTCGCGCAGGCGGCAATTTTCTAAAGAGTGCCCTAACTTTTTGCAATAACGGCAAAAAGGCGGTTGCTGTTTACTGTTTGGAATTGTTGGCCTTGGGTTACGAAATTATTTTGTGGTTTAATGTTCTGTTGTTCAGGTGATTTTGTTTTTGTTTGTGCATTCTTATATATGATCTGTTGAATTTTCTCCTCGGAAACTGCCAGATTTATAGCCTCATTTAAGGATTTTGGATCTTTACTGCGAATTATATTAGATATGCGTGGATATAAACCAATAGTAAAAATATGTAAAGCCAGATCTTCCATGGACGCAAGACGACCGGCTAACTCACCTTTCTTTGTATTTGATATGTGAATTTCCATTAATAACTGCGATAAGCAGGTTTCGATGCGTAATGCAAACTGATTTACCGTTTCGTTATTATTTTGCCTACATTCTTGCAAGTCGGTCAGGAGATGAGCGTAGTGTTTTCTTTCGCCGAATTGACTTTTAAGAAAATCTTTTAGACTAGTCCAATTTTCAAATTCTTTTATAGAACACGCTATTTCAGCTTTGCCTTCTAGCTGACTCAAGGTATACTTTAATATGAGGTCCTGCTGATTAGTATTGGCCAATTTGTAAGCACTATCACAATTATTTAAAAACGCGTTTAACCTATCGCGTGACCCGTCGTAAGGTTTAATAAATTTTAGCAAAAAATTCAAGGGTATTTCGTCGGAATCGAATCTGAGCTCCTTTTTACCTGTAGCCATTATTAAGGTTTAAAACGGATAAATAACTAAATACGAAAAGGGGTAAAAGAATGACAATTAAAATAAAAGTATTATTATAGTTGTCGTGAATATGTGTAGAACTCTGCCTACCTACTCGTAGACACGGGATAATGTTTGAATATAAAAGTCTCGGACCTCTACTTAGTTCTCGGTAAGGAGATAAGATGAAACTTTATACATGCAGCTGCACTGACGATAACGATGGATATTACGTTTGAGTTAGTCTTAATATTAAACTGCATTACAAAATAGATTATGATTAATTATATTATAATATTTTAGTATAATTCTAGCACCGATTTTTCACTGTATGATTTTGCACATTTATTTTCACTTAGACCACCAAGACACTGTTGTAACAGTAATGAAATAATGTTGTCACTTACAGGATAGGTTTATTCACCATGATTAGCACTTGGTAGTGCCTTAGCTGCGACAGGATACCACCAGACAGGATACGACAGGCTTTGCTGGAGAACTCCAGGACTTTGTTGCGATGTGATTTAATCACCAATGGATATACACATATATTTTATTGGAGCACTTATGATCAGAACACTGGCTGATCGGAATACTTATTTTTTCACAACACCTTTATACACTTATCAGGATAATCTGTTGATTTTTATATATAATTAGGTCCGCGAATTATTTTGGGGCGTTACCGGGATATATATAGGAACCCGGCATCCCACCGCTGCCACCAAATGTTATATCGGACTCTGTGATTAGCTTTTTTAAAAAAAAACAGTTTCACACACTGGAATGTTATTTTATTTTAATTAGTTGCGGTTAACTATAAATTAAGTATAATTATAATTATGCGGAGGATTACAAGAGAACCGCAGTGGACTGAGTATGGACGAGGACTGACTGACTCTCCGGATTCAACGGAGAGAGCCTGATGGACAATAATGCTGACGGGACTAGGATTAGGGCGGCGTAGGCATTACGCCTTGCACTTCAGGGGTATAACAGTGCGTAACACCACGATTAGGCGAGACCTACGTAACGAGGGCCTGGACAACTTTGTTGGACGCCTAGCTACCAACCTGTTCCGGAGAGCAGATGCGTCGGTGCAACTCCACACTCGTGGAATTGCATCTCTGCACGCCCGTCCTCCAGGCAGAAGCATCAGACCATCGCCGCGCAATCTGGTTATCGAATAACTCGACGATTGCGAAATTTGATAGCATCCTACAACCTACAATGAAACCTAAAGTCAATATTCAGTGACTACCCAGTGACTGGCGCTTAGTTGGGCGCCGCGACGATACCACTGAAAAGGACACACCGTCCTGGTACAGTTTCCCATCTCCCTCGGGAGGGTGCGAGGACTTCGAAGAGGGTCCGGCCAACTGCCTATCTCAAAAGTAAGACAAGAGGCTATATTTTGTCACTTTCAATCCTGTAGTAATTCGTCATTTGATTTAGTATCTCTTTTCTACAATTACATACATATTCAAATTTTATTGAAGTTTCAACGAGCGAAAGTGGAATGAAATAATCTGTGGTTCGGTGTCCTTGGCGCGATTTTGGTTTCCCATGTAGTCGTCCTTATTTTTAATCTTGGAGAATTTGACTATATTTTGTTATGTAATTTGGGTGGTATTTTACGTGGTATGGTTTAGTTACGATGCACAAGTGTAATGAAGAGAAAATAATGACACGGTGTGGGAATTCTGAAATATCCCAATCACTCCCGTTGTGGTTGAAACAGAAGCCCGCCATTTTGTTCCCTCCATTTATTGAAAATGTTCCTAACGTCTGACTTGGCTGCATGGTCTACTAGCACCTTTGCCTTTTCCTTAAAAAGGAATATGTGGAACAAAAAATGTATATATGTTGTTTATTGTAGCTTGACGCATTATAAGTTGTTTTAATTTTGCTTGCCGTGAGGATACGGCGCAAAATGGGTTTCTTATTTTATTTCGTTTTACTGTATTCGGTTGCTATTCGTATAAGTAATGTTAATAGTGCTGTTTTACCCAATCTCTTAGAAGTTGATAAACAAGGATTGTATAGTAAGTCGGATAATGTCGAGATTCTAACTAAGCAAAACTTTGATGCAAAAGTTTACCGTCAAAATTACACGTTGCTCATACAATTTTATAACAGCTACTGCGGCCACTGCAGAGCTTTTTACCCTAAATACAAAGCTCTAGCTTCACAAATACAGCGGTGGAGAAAATATTTTAGATTAACAGTTCTTGATTGTTCTGTAGAAGAGAATAATGAAATATGCCGACAGTTCGAAGTGACAGGGTATCCGTCTCTTCGTTACATACATGAGAACTTTGAAAAAGGTAATTTGATAGTTGGTGAACAAATTCAATTGGGTGCAACTGCAGAGAAACTCAAAGAATCACTAATTGCAAAATTTCAAAATGAACAATCTATGGGCCGTTTTCAGGCAGCTCCATCATTAAATATTGCATCCTATAATTCTTATGCAGCAGCACTCAGTGATGTACCTCAATTTGTAAAATACACTTTCTTAGTGTTTGAAAATGGAAATTCAACAGTTGGTTCAGAGTTAGCCCTAGATTTAAGTGAATATGAAAATGTTAAAGTGAAAAGAGTCTATGATACTAGTGAACTTTCAAGTGTGGCTGGCATTCAACAATATCCTGGTTTAATTGCACTGGATTCTAAATCACAGCCAACACTACTTTCTCAAAAAAAACAGACAAAAGATTACTTGTTAAAGTCAATTGATTCATATTTGAATTTGAAGAATTACCAGTTTCCAGTTTATCAGATTCCAAATGCTAATATTGAAACAAATGAACATTCCGAGGATAAACCGTTTGAGACATCTGATACAATATACTACCAGTGATATTGAGAAAACATTGAAGAATAGTTTTCATTTAGAAATTGCTAGATACAAAACTTTAACTGGTGAGCCTTTACAGGCTTTGTTTGATTATTTGGATGTTCTCATAACATCATTACCTCATCGAGGCAATCTTAAAGATTTTCTTATAGAATTACATGGAACACTTGTTGCACGTAATAGTTGGAGTGGAAGTGATATATATAATATTGTACAAAGACTTGAAAATGATCATTCACCAGTATACACAACTAATTTAGAATATGTTGCATGCAAAGGAAGCCAGCCAAAATATAGAGGATACTCATGTGGATTGTGGACACTATTTCACACTTTAACTGTAAATGCAGCAGAAAAACCAGATACAGAGGGGCCTAAAATCCTAAAAGCTATGCATGGATATGTTAAATATTTCTTTAGTTGCACTGAGTGCTCAGAGCATTTCCAAGCTATGGCCACCAGAAATAGGATATTTGACATAAAAGAAAACAATAAGGCCATACTTTGGCTTTGGATATCCCACAATGAGGTTAATTTAAGACTTGCTGGAGATATTACGGAAGACCCACAATATCCAAAAATACAATATCCAAGTCCTGCCAAATGTCCAGAATGTCGGCTATCACAAGGAACCTGGAATTTACCTGCTGTGTATGAATATTTACAAAAGATTTATGGTTCAACTAACATCAGGGATACAAGACAAGCAAGATCGGCCACAGTGATGCCTAGCCCCTTCTCCAATTTGGACATCGGAATGCTAAGTTTCTTGTACTTATTATCTTTTATTATTCTTATTATAGTTATTAAGTACTTTTTCACTAAAAGATTTTATAGAAAAAGGTATCATAAACATGGGCGGAGTCAAACATAACAAATAAATTATAATGATAAGTCATGTTCAATGAACATCATGTTATACTCATACCTATTTGTATTTATTATATGTGTGTGCTTTTTTTTGTTACAAATGTCCAGAAATTCAGTAAATGAATGCTATTGATATCCCATATGTTTTTAAACTGCATGCCTAATAAGAGATATGCATGTTTTTTTTTCACACAAAAAGTAACATTTTTAATTAGTTTCTATTATAGTATATTGTTACCTTATTATCTTTAACTTGTTAAATTGATATATATATATATACATGGAATATGACAAAAAATAGCAATTCGCGATGAGCAACCTCTAAATATCAATGACTTTGATTTTCATGAGCATCTTTTTTACTAAATAGATATGGATTGTAACGGCTTAGATCCCGGCTAGCTGGGTTCTGGTAGTAATAGACTTCTTCCGCCCACTACAGTTCTATTGGTGTAGTATGAGGAAGAACACTGGCCTTCTGATAACTATTCCAAAAATACAATTTTTTAAATTTTTGTTTGTCAGTCTGTTTGTAATGGGTAATCTCCAAAACAGCTGGTCCGATTTAGACGGAGCCTTTTGTGGTAGGTAGCTGAAGTTACCCTGGGTAACTTTAGAGTACTTTTAATTATCGACAGTAATTATAAAATAAAATAAAAATAAAACTTTGAAATAATTGAATAAAATCTGATTAAATGCATGGCCTTACCTGCAAGTGCTTTAATTTATGAGAAATATTTTTATTTATTTTAGTACTGATTCTTTTTTTTTAAATAATTAGGGTTCTGTATAAAAAATTAAAACTCAGAGAAGAATTTATAAAACGCGCGCACCGCCGTGGGCCTACAGCTAGTATATTAGTATAATCAGTTGTCACCATTTGGGAATACAGACAGTTACTTTTGAAACTGCTGTCTAGGCCATTCAGTAACTAGGTCACTTTTAACTAACTTTAAAATTTTCTCTAAGGATTTATATAATTGCTGTAGTATTCCTTCTCTTATAAATTACTTCTCAAAATAAATCAAAGGAATACATTAATCAAATATATAGGTATTTATTTTTTTATTCCTAATTTGCATTAAATTATATACAGCTGGATTAATATAAACACAATTTCTATCCATGCAATGGAACACTTTAAAAAGTCAACATTGGCTGTTTATATCCTAAAAATTAGTTAATTTGATAAATTCTTTATCTTCTACGAGGTTGTTTCCTTCATATTTAGATCAACCTACTCTGAAACTATGTTTCCAAAGAAGTTTTCTTTCTCGCAATTTGTGTATTCCTTTTTATTTTTTAACAAGGTTTTCTTCCTCATGGTGGAGCAATAATAAAGCTAATTTGTAAATACCAGGTTGCTGGTCCAAATCGATATGAACCTGGGTCTATGAGTTTTCATTGGTGGTTGAAGGAACAAGTTCCATCTCGACCTGCCCAATGGCAGGATGATTCACAATTTTCTATGTTCCCTATGATGGTCAGATTTATATGGGGAGGTGTATTTGTTAGATTACTAGTTGATGTCACCCTAATGAGGTACTATAATGAGGATCTTACTTAACTTCAAACAATATTACTATATTTGTAAACCCATAATAATTAAAATTGATTTATAAAATAAATATATGCAAAAAGTAAATTAAATTAGTTTTCTATCCAGTTGGGTGCCAGCAGCACTTAAACAAAAAGGGAGTGTTATAAACATGTTAAATTAAAATTAATATGTACATAGAGAATAAACATAAAAAGGAAATGGTACAGTATACTCCTATAATGAAAGGATGTGTCTGTGCTACATATTGTTTTATAATTGCTGGTACAGCAATATAACATTTAAAATTGTTAAGTATTAGTTTACTAGCTGATCTGGCAAACTTCGTTCTGCCTAACAGACAGTGAATGAGCAGATTTAGGATATTAAAATTAATTCAAAATTATTTAGTTGCCTTAATGAATGTATCATAGACTTTCTTCTGTTAGGGATTCAACGGGGGTGCATTCGTTTGAACTACTTAGTCTAATTCATAGTGATCATATCTTGCCCGATCCAATTTTCAATTAAATGCGTCATTCATTCCACAATTCGATGCTGGCATTCCTAACTTGATTAATAAAATACCGCACATGAGGTAACACATGTCTTCCATTAAGAGCAAAGCCAGAAGATGTATGTCGTCATTCATATCAAGATCGGGATTTCTTGAAATGACACGAATGTAAAATGTCTTCTTCTTCTTCTTGTAATTTCTATTTGTGCCACACATTAAATGGGTTCGATCGGAGGCATCTCGAAATGATGAAAGCAAATAATGTCCATATCTGACTTGGAGATACAGAGATAATTGCTTCAACGATTCTTGTGTATCGTTTTTTAGAAAATTTAGTTTTTGACATGCAGCACGAAATTTTCGGCATCAAAGTGTCATATAAACGATGTGATTTAGATATTTGTTACATTTACCCAATATTGCGACGTGTAAGCACAATGTAGCGTATTTCCAAGTTTTCACCAACAATCAGGATTGCAACTTCATCTATCGTTGAATGTTAAATGTACGTTCGTGCGTTCTAGCTGCTTGTTTATCTGCTTTGATTAGAACTTTGTAGTCATTATTTACTATGCGCTCGAATGCAGTCTTGAACAGCCTGACCAATTGCATGATGTTAATGAAGTAGTTTCTGCAGATCTTGAAGTATTGCTCTTGTCATAACTGTGTTGATCTCTTGACGTCGTTCCTCCATGTTGCCTATGAAATATATTTGTAAAAAGGTGTGTGCTATGCATCTTTGAGAGGTTGCAATGATCTGATTCGATGGTGAATATGTCCTTGTATCTGTAAAACCAAAAGCAAAGTCAATATTACTGATTTATAAACACTTTTTTTAGAATGAGAGTACATAATACAAAGGCCTAACATGAAATCAATAAATGCAATGAATAACGATTTAAATTAGTGTAATATCTATATTTAATATTTTCTATTTGAGTAAATATTTTGTATCTGCACACATTGTGTCTACTGTTTACTTTTAATATATTTCTAATCTTGGGTTTACTGGAAGAGTTTTTCTTTGTAGAAAACGGTATGGTATGTTATTCTTCTACTGTATTGTGTGCAAGTACAAAAATAAATAAATAATTTGAATGTCGGTTTAAATCCAGGTTCTTTGATAATTTCTACCCCAAATGAAGTCATTTGGAAACAACCATTGTACTAGTCCATTTTGAGTGTTCGCTAGAAAATGTCGTGATTCGGATCTTTTGCCACGAAACAATGAATGCAATGGCTCGGGTGGCGGAGTCAATAATGGCCATTTCACTTTGCCACTAAGTCAACACAGTCCTGAGGTTTCTCCAGAAAACTTCAATGCGTAACAATAGTCGTAAACAGCGTCCATTGGCCCAATGCGAATGGAAGCATGCGACTTGTAATCAGTGATGTAAACGTATCGAAACGCTGCTCGATTCTTGCGCGTCGAAAATAATCTAGTTGTTGATATCTGAGATTTGCTCAACGATTTCGCATTGTCAAGCGAGCCGTTTCACGGGCTGCCTCACTTTGCTCTTGTGATTGAGAAACACGAAGTAAGGTCATACTAACGCGATTTCTTGTTCTTCTTCAGTAGTTTCATTCGCGATGTTTCGAATCCTAATTTAATAACGGTTTTGTCCGGAAAGATTAGATATTCTTGGTTACGACATTGTTAATATTAATATCGGCACAATAATATTTATTGTATTAATACTCATGACACTTGCACAAAACAAACACATCGGTCGGTCAACTTTAATTTCAACGTTTTGCGGTATTTTAAAAACAAACCATAGACAACATTACATGAGCTGTCAGTTGTCATAGGCTGTTAGTTATTTGACTGCTATTTTTTAAATTGATGAATATAATATTTTAATACTCATTATCCTATTCCGGATAAACACAATTCCAATAACATAAAAATCATAACAATTGGTTCAGCCGTACTTGAGTTATAAATGGTGTACCTAATACGACTTTCTTTTATATATATAGATTATTATTATTTGAGAAAGGGGCTATGCAGGCTAAGACAGTCCTGTGTTACTGCGACCTAGATAGATCTATAGTGATCGCCATATTCTGAAGCTCACTGCCTAGACCTACAACCTGGATATACTGTAGGATATTTTTGGCAGAGAGCGTCTGTACCTCCTCCGGGAACAACGCATGTTTACCCAGAACTCGGTTGCGTATGAGTATTAGTGGGTAAAATTCACTCAAGATGTGCTTTGTTGTTTCATCTGCAATTTCACAGAATCTGCACTCTCTTGTGTCCTGGGCACCCATGTTGTGCATATGCTTGCCCAAATAACAGTGCCCAGTTAGCGCTCTCACTAATACTCGCAGATGATTCCTACTGAGCATCAGGGCTTCCTCAGCTTTTGCGCTGAGTATATCCCCTGAGAGCTCTTTGGGATGAACTTGCCCTGGCAAATTATTCCAGAACTCTATAGCCTTATATGTGTATTGGTTCCTATTGTCAGTCGAACTAGGCTTTTTGAAATACCACAAAATGGTTCAGGCCCAAATTGTGTTTCCATAGCCCCTGCTCTTGCAATCTCATCCGCAGCTTCATTACCGGGAACTCCTGCATGCCCATCTTAAAATCAGCCTGTTATTCTTACCCAGGCTGTTTAGCATAGGCACACAATTGGCAACTAACTTCGAGTCAATTGTGTCCGAAGCCAGTGCCAAGAGAGCGGCTTGACTATCCGAATTGATATATATTGTATGGTTAACGTAGGCTTTCTGCAGATTTATACAGGAGCATTCCAGATGCCGTATATTGCTGCTTGGAAGATGGAGGCGAAACTACCAAGAATAGTTGTTTTTACTAAACTTAGGTTGCTCTCTATATATTCCACAGCTTATGTTGAGTCCTATTTTGGACCCGTCAGTATACCATAGTAAGCTGTTATCCCTCCACGTTATCTCACTGTTTAGGCAGGAGTCCCGTGGAGGGATTTCCACATCATAAAATTTTTGAATCATCATCTCCGATATCATACCTAAAACTGGTGTTTTTGTCACTGAGACTATGAGTGATCTCATGGACTGGTATATCTATTGTGTCCTCCCAAGGGCGTACATTCTGTGCACCGTTAATCTCTCCACCTTTTCTACATGTAGATGAAGGGGTGTCAGATTTAACAGAGCATCCAGAGCCGCGCCAGGGACCGTCAGCATGGCTCCCGTCACTAAGATAGAAGCCATTCTTTGTACTGTAGCTAATCGGGTGCAAACCGACTGCTGCTGCTGTGCCTTTTTTATATATAGTTTTGTAATAAAAATTTAATGTTACCAACCAATTACCATTACAGGTAATGAGACTTAACTTATATAATTCTTGACATTGATTTCTAATTATGAACGATTGTTTTAGAATGGCATTTAGTTTTTGTTGCCCCTAATGATTGCATATGTAAATGGCAAACTTCAGTGAGTACCACTTTTTGGCACTATAAAAGGTCTGTATTATTTTGTGTACCTTAAAAATATTTGCATTTAATAGCGTGTTTTCGTTTAATATAAAATTAATTGATACTCCTAATAATTATTCTTCCATTGTACATTGAGATCTTCTTTATGAATTTATTATTGTAGTATAGCGGATAAGGTAACAAGAATAATATAGTTTACTGTTTTAGACTACTATACGTTATAAGTATGTAAATACCCACTACAATCCTTTATAAAGTATAGTAACATGCCTTTTTTAATAGCATACAAAATGGTTAATATTGTTCAAAAAATATTATCACCTATTTTATACAGATTAATCCCCCCCCCCCCCAGCCAAATTATGTGTTCACATGTTGTTTTCCGACGGTGGTAGTGTTTTTGACGTTAATAAGCGCCTTATTAGGGCCTAAATTGAATAATGATTATTTTGATTTTGAGTGTTAATTTCACACTATTATAGTAAAAACAATGGTGAGCATTCCAACATTTTTAAAGTAATATTCTTCTACATAATTTTATTTAGAACATAATCAGACTTTATCTTGTTGACTAATTTCGGTTAATTATTTAAAGTCTAGTGTGAGATTGATTAGTTTTCATATATAATATCTTCCTTCACGCAGTCTATATCTCGAGTTTTTTGAATAGACACTCTTAATTGAAGGTTGAATGACGCGAATGGAAGATAACAATAGCGGGTATGTAGATTTTTGCATATATTAGCTAGTCCTTAAATAAAATATAGAATAGTCTATGCTAACAAACACAGTTATTCGTTTTTGTCATTCTGTTATGGACGATGTTAGATTCTATTCTAGAATTAGATATTTATCGTGTTAATCTACATACTTTTAAAATATTTAGTATTTATAACACTTCTTACAACTTACAACCAAAACATCCGATTAACAGGTTACAAATACGAATCTTTAAAATGTGTGTTAAAATTACAAAATACAACAGATTAATTTGATACATACTATTTAACGAAACTACCTCTAATAATAAACACATCATATATCAGCTCAATATATATTCTAAGGTTTCTTTTCTAATACTAAATAAGGTTAAAATAAATCTAATGAATAAACATTTTATGTATTGATGGTTTTATGCGCTGTTTTGCGCATCAGAGAGGAAGATAATTTAATTATTGCAAAATACTCGTATAAACCAGTGATCGTGTTTCAAAGGCTCAGTTACTCAACCCACTTTATACCTATATTTTCGCGTCGCGTATTTTTCCTGTATCCGTTGTTAGTAAGATGATGATCATTGGTTACATTTTAACAATATTATTTGTCGTTAAATATTAACATTAAATATTAACAATTTTGTTCCTGTTTATTTAATTTAGAAATTATTACATTTCGATTGATGTCATTTAACTCCTTAAAATATATTGTATTATTATAACCTATAGCTATATGTCTACTATAAGTATATAATGTATCTATTCCACCCTTCCAGTCACAACAGAATGCCTGAAGTGCCTAAATTTTTTATATTTTCGTTAAGATAAAAATTTTTTAAAACGCACAAATTTTACAACAAACGGAGAAATGTACATGACGAGTATGAAATATAAAAACTTTAGCTAATAGGTAATATACATGTTTTCCCAAGATCGAACTAAACGTTCGTACTATTTTAAGAACGTTAATTTTATTGTTAAATTAGTAAACAATTAATAAATAGGTTTAGTCTTTCATACATTTTCCTTTTAGATATACAATTTTCGATGTAGTTTATACAAATAAATAAAATTGAAATGTCTGGTTGCATATACTTATATATATTACATAGAAAACTGGATATCTAAAAGGAATATGAATGTATATAGGATACCTTATAACATGTAAAAATGAAATTTTAATAAATTGTCTGCCTGTTACGGCTAATCTTCGAAACGGCTGGATCAATTTTAACGGCTCTCTTTCTGGATGAATTCATAAGAAGTAACTCAAGCTACTTTTGTTTTTGCAAAATAATAAGTGTTCCGCGTAAAACAATTAAAACTCATGAAATTGCAAACCGAATCAGTCACTATTATAGGCACGCGTATTTTACAAAATACAGTCCGTTAACTATAAAAAGTCCCTCCGTTCAGGAGTTATCCGCTCTGATTAGTCAGATTGCATGTTTTCCCATTTTGTGTCTCTCAAAAATTTGGGTAGACGGAGAAGGTTGGGTAATTTATGGCAAAAGATTAATTATGGATGATTAAAATTAGTTATTTAATTTAAATGAATTGTAGTTTGATGTTCGAGTATTGAAACGAAACATAGCCATACTATTGACAGACATTATGGACGGACGGACACAGCGCTTAACTAAGGAAAGCTCTCAAGGCTTATTTTACATATGAAACAATATTAAATAAATATCTGCAAATCATGTAAGGTAAAGGCACCAATGGTCGACACTTTAAGGAATACACAAACTTTATAGTTTCTTATCAAATATATTTACTTATTTAGACCACTTATAGTTTTTAATATGAGGAAATTAACATTGGAAAAACACGTCCTCACCATAAAAACTTAAAAATCAACATTTTTTATAATTTATTATACATTTTTTTAAAACTTGTCCTAGGAACTAATAAACATCACGAAAAAATAAAATCACTAATCACACTTGTTGTTATCACATTATAGTATGTTTGTAACCAAATCAAACATTCAAAGCGTCTTCCAAATTGTGGTAGCCATTCGAGAACCCTTTGACACCATCGATCATCAGTTCCACAAGCAATGTTACCAGCCCGCTAACTCTTAGGTTTAGGAATTCTTCGGACAATGTCGATTACTTTGGTTCTTCTGCGGATCTCTTTTAACCACCGAGTTCTAAACCAATGCGTTCTGTATAAAATCGAACGCCACAAGTTGATGAAAACATCATGTGATTAATGGATGAATAAAATAAGAAATAACTGCTAAGCCACGGGAACAGCTACTTAATACAAATGTGTCATATAAGTCGGTGTACAAAGTTATAAAATAATTACAAATTTAGAAAATAAGACTTGAAATAAAATAAAAAAGCAAACGATATTGCGGCTTGTTTTTAAATTTCGCGTTAACATTTTCATCACCCCCGAGTATCATTGGGTCACTGTTTTCGCTACACCTACATGCCTTATGGATGCAACATAAAACAGGCGGGTCGAGACACCAGCGTGATGTTTCTATAGATGAGATCATGTCAACGCGAGCCGAACGCGACTTTTTCTATAGTAACATCGTGCTAGGATCCCGTCGCCGTCCGCTGTTTGTCAATACATTTATTAACAGAAAAATTGGCGTTCATAAATACTGCACTCGATTCCTTCGAGCTTTAGGGCATTAATTTTGAAATTCGGCTCAAGGTAATAAAAATAGTTCTATAAATATTATAAACTCCATATTTATAATATTACTCTATACATTAAAATGAAGACGGTAAAGTACAATTTTTTAATTATTTGTGTTATTTTTATATCACAAGCCAACTGGAAAGTAGCATTTTAAATTAGGCTAATTAAGGTATGCCATTATTACAACTATAATAGATAGTTATCGGATGAAAAAAATATTTTTTCAAAATAAATATTACTATTAATCTAGCAGAAAGTTGATAAGACACGTAAAAAAAATCTGTTACCTTGATATGTGATATCTTAGTATTTCGGTAATTATAATATTTTATTACCGTCATATTAATATACCTTTAGTTTATGATGTAAATGAAATTCTTAAAAAACATAGAAATTCTGTATAGGTACTGGTTTCGTTTATTCGTTAAGAATAATTATTGTGTTTTTTATTGTATAATAGCGTTATTATATAGCATTTAAAATAAATATGTGAACTTTTTTTTTACTATAATTTAGATTGTTTGCGTTATAGGAAGTTTTGTAATGTATTATTAATAATGATATGTTAATTATACATAAATTATTCTTATATAAAACGTTATAATTTTTTATAAGTGAAAACAAAGCTATATGAAGCTTTATAATGAATGTTCCAGATAGTCATGTATTTGAGGTTATATTTATACAATGTAAAGCTTGCGTCGACACATCAAGACAAACAAAGAGAGGGAGTGTAACAAATATAATTATTTTCCTTGAATGTGTATAGATCAAGTAAGAACCCAAGAGTTGTTATTTCAAATACCATTAGTTTGTACGGTAATAGAGAATTTAATTAATTCTGTGTTTATCAAAGTTTTTGTTAAGTTTGAATTAAGCTAGGATGAATTTCACAGATTTTTACGTGCCACTTACAGCCTAAAACGAGGTTCGTACTGTTGTGGGCCTTGCTGTTCGAGTTAGCATATTTCGGCTGAGTGTTCTAAGCGCTCCTAAAAAAACTGGTGAAGCTGCCAAAGCCTTTCCAGCTAAACAACATTAGTCAGGAAAAATAAAACAAAAAAAAAATACAAATGTAATAACTCAACCGGAGAACTTTCAGAATATTCAAATTACATGTTACCTAATTATTAGAACATGTAAAAGTAATTCGCTTTATCTCATATTTTGTAATCTGATTTTATGATTATTTATTTATATAAAATGTCAATTACTATATACAAACAAAACAGTTGCGTATTTAACATGAAAATATAAAATAATTAAAAAAACCCTCAGTGTCGATGAAATATATCAAATATATATTATAATTACATAATTTATATTGTTATTAATGATCTTGTAAATATACCTCTACTCCTGTAAAAAATAATTGTTATATATTTTATATTTTAAACAGATTATTTCACCGCACCTGGGTAGCTAGCGGAGTCTAATTGGGGGTAAGGTTAGTTGGTAATTTAAAACTTATTTGTAATATTAAAATTTGTGGCGGTGGTGGTTGGTGTATGGTTTACATTAGTTTTACAAATTTGTATTGGGATATTCGCGGCTGTTTTATCTATACTAATAAATGTATATATTTTTTAATTTGTGTCTATCTGTCTGCTTGTAATGTGTAATCTTTGGAACGGCTATACCGATCGATTTTGAGGGAACTTTTTTGGTAGATAGCTAAAGTTACTCCGGGTAACTTAGGGTACTTTAAATTTGCGAAAATAATTAGGGTACCGCGTAAAAAAATTAAAACTCATAAAAAATTCAATAAAATTTCACAGTTTAACGGACAAGTGCTTGAATTTATGAGAAATATTTTCACTTTAAGATATTACAAAAACAAAAATTAAAACCCAGTGAAGAATATATGAAACGCGGCCGCAGCCGCGGGCTCACAGCTAGTTATAAATAAAACCACTTCGTATAATGTAGGTCTATATACAATGCAAGAAATTCTATGCGTCAATAATTAATTACTTCGAATTACCATTTCGGCAGTAGCATTTAGATTATATCTATGTGCCACTTCAATTATTCTATCAGTTAGCAGCAATGTAAACTGTCGGATTAAATTTAAACGTAATATATAATTTCCCAGTATGATAGTAATCTTCATGTTTTGGGCATGATAAACTTTATGTTGCTATATGTAGGTACTACAAGAAACGATCAATGTTTATTTGATAAACTCATGATATATCTTTTCGCGGTGTTCTTTATGCGTATCAATTCTATTACCCTTTAACGTCATATCGTGTTTTATTAATAATTTCTACGTATTTTTTTGTTAATACTACATCACTGATTCCTCTATTCAATGGAATTCATAAGAATTTGGAATGTACAATTTTACACTATTCGCACGCACTGGGAGGAACTTTAGAAAATAAACATTAAATTTTGGATTTCAGTAGGTAAAAACAGATTGAGATCGCATAATAGTTGATCAGTGAAAAGTAAACGAAATTGAAAAATGGTATCCGAATATCCGGACATTAGTCCAGCCCGTTCTCATAATATTATTCCGGTCAGAGACACATCAACAATTTCGTATACTTTTTGCTATTGTATTTGTCTAAAACGTTAAATTGCACAATGATATCATTAAACTGTTTATTTATCATCAGTTTATTTTAGCCACTGCCAAAAATATATATGGATATCTGTCAATTTATAAGAAGTAATATCAATTCTATAACAGTTTATGAAAGACTGGGTTTTCTTTCCACGTGTTATATTATAACTATAATAAATTATTAATAATTCTAATTGACTGCATAGTCCAAACTGATTGATTAAATAATGTCTGGTGGAGGAGCTTAACAAGTTTTCCAAAAGTTGTTACTGAAAAAATGATGATTTTCACTGTTATCGATTTTTTGTTTTCACCATAACATTTTTCTTTTCTATCGTATTCGTTTGATTCGTAATTGTAAAACAAATATTTACATAAAAAAAATGAATACTGCATGCTTGAATACAACCTCCTAACCTTTTACGGGGTTTTAGTTTATTTTTAAATAACATTTTGTATGTTTATTGTTCTGAAATCGTTCATTATATTTATGTTATTTAAAACGGCTTTAGAATTTTTTGTTGGAGTTTACCACAACCTTCAAATTATGACTAGTTATTATCATTCAGTTTAAAAAGTAGATTCTGTTTTTTGATGTTTATATTACTGTCGCAATAATTTACACTCTGATATAAGGTCGTTCCAGATGAAATCATCAAATGGGCAAATATATTTTGTTTACAATTAATGTAAAGGTTTGAGAGGGGAAAGCCAACAGTAATTTATGAATTATGAGAGTACCATATTTCAACATTATAACACCGATTCGAATAAGACCATACCATTTTTAAAGTTATAAAACGTAATTTTGTTCATTTGTTTCATTTTGTACGGATGATCGGAAGTAATGTGTGATGCATGCAACCTTAAGGACAACATTACACAATGTTTATGTAAAGTAGAAGTAGTGCTTTCTATGATGATTTCATTCGGGATGACGTATATTATGTCATTCGGAGAATCAATATTAAATGTAAACATACCCTGTGGTTATTTGAATCATATTCATAACGTTTTCAAAAGTTTCCTTTACTGTACCTACTCGTATGCGTATTTTGTGCTTATTTAAGAAATATTTTTTAAATGCTACCTTTTCAACTATTGCTATAATATATGCCGTTTTATTCACGCTTCCGCCCATAAATACATATTATTGCTGCGGTTAACTTAGAGTTCAACTTTTGGTTAACGATAAATAAAATCTTAAACTTAAACTTACCATGTAACTGTAAATATACAAGAAAAATACTTTTGTAAATAATATCAATAAATTCAGTTACATAATCTTGTAGGATTCCGATAGAGGAAATGTTAAATTTTTTTTTTTTTTACTCATCTACTTTGATGATAGTAAAAATGTCTTTTGTATAATATACAGTCTGTTTAATTTAATTAATTCTAACAATTGTAAAAATTACGCTAGTAAAATATAACTTTTATTTTAATAAATTATTACTTTATATGACGGGATTCGTAAAAGAATTTACCCTGTTATAGTACAATAACATGACTATTCTTGCATAAGTATGATACAAGAAAAATATTTTTTTTAATATTGAAGTTGAGAATTTTTTATCGCGCTGAGTTATTTTAATTTTTCGTCAATATAATTAATACTTAATTGTTTCATTGCAGGTATATGTCGGCTTAGTTTATTTGCTGCCAATTGAATGAGAGGAGAGATCAAGATATCATTATAAATAAGTTTTATAAATTAATTGCCATTCGACAACTATTATTGATTATTAATTCCACATAACGCTTTTTAACTATAATTTATTAGCATGTTATATGAATACACATCGCATGACCTCGGCTAATGTTCTAATAAGTTTCTATAAAATAAATAATGTAATTTTATTAATTAACAATTTCACGCTTGCGATAACCAGTGATTTATTATACTAATGTCTAATTTAACTATATATATATATATATATATATATATACACATATATATTAGTGTTTAAAAAACATTTTTTAATGGTGTTAAGTTGAAAGTACATATAAAAACAAAAATGTTGGCGCCTATTAGAGCCCTTAATATTAAGGTTTGCCTCTATATATTCGTATTTTTTTTACTATTTAAATAACACGAATATTATTTTTAATTAATTCGGAATAGGTTGTTTGCGTAACAGAGAGGATTTATATGAAATTTCATGCTCTATAAAAAAAGTTTCAAGGTCAAAGTCCTCATATCAACCGTTTCAAAGATATCTGCGATCAAAAATTTCCAACATTGTTTTAAATAAAACTGCAAACAAATACAAACTATATTTTTTTGTAAACCCACTCGAGTTCTGTTAACCTGAGATTGTAAACTTTTTTTTTTGCTTATTTACTCAATACGTCACAAATACATAAATATAAAGGTGAAAAATGTAAAATAAATGTTTTTTGGGTCTCTTTTATAACAAATTTATTTTATTTTCTACTAAATGCTAATGAGTGTTTTTGTTAGTTATTGTAATAAGGCACTTTGCCTTTTCTTCTTTACAAAAAAGTATTAACTTTTTGATATATTAAGGATATATAAATTACGAATGAATAGAGGAAAACCTTAATATTAATATCTAGGACTCTAATAGGCGCCAATATTTTTATTTTTATATGTACTTTCAAGTTTACAACACTTAACAAAAAAAACTAATGTATATTGTAACAAATATATATATATATCGAATCATTATTTATTATTGTAAAATGATCTCGTTTTGATATTAAATTGACATTCTACGATGTTTATTGTTGATATGTTAATTCGTCATCACATGGATCATGAAATAAATGATAAATTTTTATTTTGAATGTTTTTATTTAAAGGTGTAAAAAGAAAACACATTAAATACTTTTCAATCGTTTAATTAATCGGATATACACGAGTCAAAATCACATGAATACACAGATATTGTTGAAAAATTGTGAATACGAGTGATATTTTAGAGTAAAAAAATTATATAATTCAGTAGTCAAAAGTATATCGATATTATTAAATACACGTACTTAGTAATTTTTGTTCAGTATTGCGAAGAATCGATATTATAAACAATGCACCACGCTCTTAAACACTATGTAAGCGAACATATTTATTATAACGTAATGATTTAATTATTGCCAATTTACATAAGTAATAATAATAATAATACGAATTATTATTTAAAAAAAATATTATATCAAGTAAATTATACACACATAAAATCCATTAATAAAGTGGCACAATGATTACATAAAACATGAAGCATTTATTATATATTTACTCACATATAGGTTAGGTTATAATTTGAAATCAAATGTAGACAAACATACGAAGGATTTAACGAATAATATTAAAAACAAACAATACAAGATTAACAATAATTACCGCAATTAGTGGATATAATATGCATTTAAAAATTAATTTAACATAAAAATCGTGGAATTAAAATTCATTTTGAAAATTTACAAAAAAAATAAATATTACATATGTATTGCTATTTGGTACATTATATCATAAAATAAAACAACAAACTGAGGATAATTATAAACTTCATTTTAAAAAAAGACATTAATTAAAAGACGCAACCGTATGCTGTTGTAGTATATTTTATTTAGATCAATGAGAAGAACTACTTAATTCTTCTTATTATTTGCGTCTTTATCATACAATACATCTATTAAATAAACAATTACCCGTTAGAGATTCATTCATATTTTTGTGTCACATAATAATATATTTCAAAAGAACGCGGCCGATACTGAACAATGTAGAACTTATGTATAATCAAAAATGCAAAAAAACCTCGGTGGTAAGTAAATTGGAGGAACTCCATATTTGTACAACTGTCTTTATACTAATTAAATATACCATACTCGGCATGCAAGATATAAATCGGTAACATAGATAATCCACGCCAGTTTCTGGATTTATCAATTTAGATATATGCGTCTTGTATGAAACTCTTAAGTAATTAATAAGCTATAAACTGATGCTAATAATGTAAAAATAATAATATCCATAATGACTAGGTAAAGGCCGAAGTAAAGAACACTAGTATTCATAAAAGAAACAATTCATTTTTTTTATAAGAAAATGACGCTGTCAATTTATTTATACGAACGGCTTAATTTACACAAATATACTCTTAAAGTGATCTTAGTGAACTCGCGAAAATATTTCAATAAATAAATATATATTATATCAAGTCTATATATAGATATCATACATGTCTAATATATTTATATAAAATTATCATTTTTTTACTTTGTCGAAAAATAGTCAATAGGTGTAGGCATCTAAATACGATTATATAATTGCATTTAGTTATATTTACGTATGCTAGAGAAAACTTGTACATTATTTACCTCATTCGTTGCTAAGATTATCCAATAGAACAAATTGATCGATAACAAGAAACAAACATTATCCAATATGTTATGTTATTCACTTGGTTTAGAACAGACGGCATGTTGTAAATGATAAATATAGAGAGATACGTTCATTGTGCGATCATCAAATAAGTGTTTAGTACTAATCAGTTCATGTTATTATTATTATCCAGACAATGGCTACAAATTAACCAATTATGATACACGCAGTAGGTTTTTGGAACATATTTTTATGTCGGAAAAATATGATTAAAAAAATATAATCTAGCGCACTACGCTAGCTCTGGTAATTAGGTAGTTATATATAAATTATAAGGTAAACATCGTCTATATAAAGAAGGAAAAAGTTCACCAGCACCCTGTATATATGCATAACAGGAAGAATTGTAACTTTAAATGTGAAAATTAAAGTGGAAAATCAACGATTTCGAATCCAAGATTGGATAATGTTGTATTAAAAAATTTAAATATTTCGTTTTTTACTAATTAACGAATCGTCAATTCTTTAAACACATCTCATGTTTAATGGACTAAAATAATCTTTTCAGATAACACGTCTCAAAAATCACACTCTCAGAAACTAGTGGGAAAGAAAAGAATGTCAAGTGAATAAAGTTAAAAATCATTTCCTATACATAAAGAGCGATAGTTATACAAAAATAAAATGTTTATTATTTCGACTTAACATAAAAATTACATATCTCTACGGATAATAATTACGTACAAAGTATTGTTTATCCAATTGCATAACTTCCATATAACTATAAACAATGAAAGTTTCTACACAAAAAAAAAAAATTGTAATTTGTATCACTTTGTAAATACACCATATAAAACTTGAGTCAATAAGTTTTTATGGTCGAAGCTAACTTCTTATTAAACGCAAAGGTCAAGTGGTGACTTATTGTATCGTTTGACTTTATCAGACAAATATATATTTACCAATAATAATTTTACGGGATTTCTTTATTTAATAAGAAATGTTATTTTATGAATATGAAAGATCCGCAATATATATATATATATATATATATTTAAATTGAAATCAGTGTATTTTTATTTTTTTATACTACTTTGGCAAAGTGACGGCATTGTACCTGATGGTAAGCACAATGCGATCCTAAAACTGGCGACTGGCGAGGTTTATAAATCGTCAGTCGCCCCTGTCGAATACATCGACCGGAGGACTGTTCCACAGCTTTACTTTACGGCATAGGTATGATGAATCAAAATGTTTGGTTCGTGCCCGAATGGAAGTTACTGTAATGCTGTGGCTCCGAAGCCCAGGTACTACTATGGAAGGCAACAGACTAAACAATTTTTCAGAGCACTCGCCATGATACAGACGGTAGAACACCCTTAACGAGGCAATGCCATGCGCAAATTTATAACTATTATGTCGTCTTTATATATTTGGATGCCTATAGTTGATAATACTAGCCCTTAAATGGATAGTTAGTTGCGTGTAGTTATGGCAATATAGGCTAAGTGTTAAGATTGCAAGATTGGATTTTTCCGGTCGCACCGCTAGTACGTTTCATTATGCCAATCTTTGTAATAGGGAGGGTAACGTACATGAGTGTTACCGAGGTATTGCAAGAAAGCAGAAACGTAAGCAGAATTTTAGACATTTTAGAATCCTTCCTCTTGTCAGCAAATAGTAAGCAAAACTTTAAATCTCATTCCTCATAATTACGTAAGAATTATTACAAAATCTGCTTTAGTAATTAAAAGTAAAAAGAACTGTAACATGAAACGTGAATATTAGAGTGAAAGAGACAACGATAGTAGCATACGAATTCTAAACTAGAATTGGATAATGTAATTAAGATAAAATACTCTTTTTCCTTGTCGTCGAAAATAAACAAACCATGTTACTATTAATGCTTTCGTAATATTTGATTAGCTCTTTACGTACGTAGGAATAACTGCTTTGCATCTCAACTATTAATTGAAATAATGTGGTTCGCTTTTATTCCGTCATATTTGTTTTGTTTGACGTAAGAGTTACGTGGACTGCAGAGGTATTCATAAATTATAATTCAGCGTAAAAAAAAAAAAACCCAACGCATTACATCACATACCGCATTAATGACGTTGACAACTGATAAATCATGTACAAACCTAAAGTATGGAACCTAATAAATTTTGATTTGACGATAACATAACAGAGAGGGAAATATATAAAAAGATAACTCTTAATTCGTTCTTAGGAAACTGGTGGAAGGCGTTACCCGCACTGAGGGTAACATATGGCACACATATGGTTTTAACAACAACAAAAAAAGGTTCGATAGACATTACAATATTTAACCGTAATCTATATACCGTTTCCACGATGCAAACCCTGGCAACACCCAGCCTAATGTAGAAAACTTAATATAACGCTTAACATAGAAAACAATTCAGAATTAAAATTGAAAAATAATACTAACTCATAATAACATTAACCTATTTAAAAATATGAAATAAAAGTCGACAACTCCAAAATATAAAAAAAAAATTGGGCGTTTCCTCCTCGCTTGGATAACGAGTATATCGATATACATTGGAATAAAAAAAAACTAAAAATACTTGTAGTGAATTATTTGTGTTATACCAATATTTATACTCTTAACATTTGTTTATATTATGCTTGTATTCCCGTCGAAGTGTGAAGCTTTTATAGTGCGCGAACACCCTGTGAAAAAGTAACTTTTTAAATGAATAATACTCAAATATAACTAATAAAGAACTTGTTTAAAGAAAATGTTTAATAATGATAACCTAAAAAGTGACTTTAATAAATTGGTAATTTTATATTATTTGGTACATAAATATCTCACTAAAAAAGTTATGTCTATCAATCTTTATATTGGAGATATTTTTACAGATTTATTACAAATAATCCTGTCATTCTAATATACGTAATTAATAGGCAACCCTAATAAGAAGTCAAATAGGTTATAAAGAGCTGTACATAACAAGAAGGCTCAAAATCGTAGGTTGTTAGTTGAAATTACCTTTCAATCTCTTACATAATCGATTCACCATGGCTACGTGATAAGTGGTTATTCTCTACTATGAATGGTTCTACTTACTATATTTCTTTTTGATTAGTAAAACTTTGGTTATTAACTGTTAAACGGCTTTTTATTTATTTATATTTTAACTATATATTAATATTTTACAATCTAAACACCGTATTAACAATTAAAATTTTCTACAGATAATTATTACAAAATAATAGTATAATCATAGAAAACCTGAAATCTGGCAACCCAAAATTCAGCATCTCAAATTAATATTACTATGAATAAACTAATTTTGACAATGACAAGTCTACTGACGTACGTCAGTATTAATGAACAATATATTTCAATGTACACTATTTCATTAATCTACGATTACGTAGGAACTTAACGAAACAAAATACAATTTGTATACAATTAAAAAAATAAAGCGCTGTGTTTACAAAAAAAAAAAAGTAATCACTAGGAAAGCGTTCAATTTTGAGATTAACATGGAATCATATAACACACCAACCAAACAATTAACGAGCATACGTAAGCCGGTATCATTTGCGAATAGGTTTACTCTTAAACAAGTTCCCGTCACGAGTCATGAGCATGGAACGATTGTGGAGTTGATTCACTCGCTCATACGCGAATAGCCAATCAGCAACGAGATTTTTGTGACATATACACAACCCGCTCTCAACCAACCAATGGGCAGGTCACAAGTAACACTCACAAATCGTGCAGGGAATTATTATTCAAAGGTATTTATTTATTTACCTCGTTGAGCAGTATTTAGTTGAATAAATGCCGTCTGGAATTATCGTGCCTTATTATCACCACGCAAGTTCGGCGTTTTGCGATAATGGACGACTCGTTTACCACCTATCACCACAACCAATCCGTATTGGTAACACCAGCGAAGCGTGTTATTTGCAAACAAAGCGTACTATGTATATTTAACAGTTAGTTGTATTACAAAGAAAAAATCCCAAAAAAAAACACCTTTAAATAAGCCATTGTGTTAAATAGGAAAGTAGTGCAAAAATGAAAACAAAACAAACGTTTTATTGATATGTTTTAAAGGACTTATTGAAAAATTGGTATTTTTTGCTCAAAATCCAACATCAAACACAGACAGCATTTGTCTATAATAATCTGTGAAAAGTTTCTAGGTTTGTGGATGTGGCGTTAAAATGTTCTCAAAGTAACAAAAAAATAAACATATTTCTTAGAATTTATAGAAAAAAAAAAAATTATAACGTTAACTCTAAGCAAGATCTGCACCAGAGAAAATTTAACCATACAGCCATCGCATTGAGATAACAAGTACTATTGTAAAATACGTTACATGTAAAAACGAAATGCTTAATTATATTATTATTATCGCTAGTTACGTAAAGATATATATATATATATATATATATATATATATATATATATATATATATATATATATATATATATATATTATTTATTTTTCATGACGGGTGATTTTGTTTACGTGGAACCCCAATTAACATACATAACATAACATAAGTTCACGCCTGTTATCCCCGATGGGTTAGGCAGAGGTGAAATAGCGACACTACACCACCCACATTCCGCCGAGCTTAGTTCCGTCTCAGATGTGACAGAGCCTGTCGCCATATCGGGCACAAATTTCAAACTCCGGGATGATACTGAGTAGAAAAACCCAATATCACTTTACCCAACCCGGGGATCGAACCCGAGACCTCAGAACGGTAGTCGCACCATAATACAACTGCGCCACCGAGATAGTTAATTAGGCAGCCGAGACAGCCCTAATTATTTTTAATAATAGAAGTAACGGAGTAACTTCAGCTATCTTCTAAAAAAAGTCCCGTCGAATTAATTCCAGCCATTCCCTCCAGAATGGAGAACGGGAGATTATCCAGAACAAGCAGACAGACAAAAATTTTAAACATTTTTTTGTATAGAGGTTTCAACACATTACAAGCATACACTTCAATATTATTTATTAGTATAAAGTATAAATGTTTCGATTGCATTTTAATAATATTAATATACAAACGTTATGAAGATGATCCATGTCCAGTGTTTATACTTTAAACTAACCTTTTGACATAATCGGATAACCTTTTGATATAGTATTTGAATTCTTAGAAATTTTAACTTTAACTTCTTATCATAGAAGGCAGTTAACCTAATTAACTAGCGATAATAATATGCAAATTTGTACGCATTTTATAAAAAAAAAGAAGAAATTTCACGTAATTATATACACATAATTGTAATTATTTTGTTATGTAAATATTTAGTATTGATTACGAATGTTAACTTATTTTATGGGTTATAAAATAAAAAAATATATTTAAAACCCGTGTTTTAATTTTAATTGATACAAGTTATTCAATACGAGGGTATAAAAACTAAACTGCTTCTGTCGATTTTCACTTTAATATTGTTATCTTAGATTATATGTAGTGTTACAACTGTGTCATAAAAAGACTAGTTTTAAAACTGGTTTAAGTACAAAAACGTTACTGACTTGAAATATTCATATGTAATAAAGCCATGTATTTAATTATCGTTTTAACTCAATTTCAGAAATAAACTGTCAAGATATAATTTATATCTCTGTGGTTAGATATGAAAAAAAAACTAGACAACGTAGGATCTTTCTATAGAAGAGAAAATTGATTTTAAAAAGTAAAATTAATAATAAACAGACTGAAACAGTTCTGAGTCTTACAGTTTGATTTAAATAACCAACGGAATTATTTAACACCAGTAATCGTTACTACTCGAACATTTTATTCGGGGATTTATGGGAATCTATTTTAGATCTGGCAACACAAAAGCGTCCACAAACGTCATCTTATATTGGTCATATCGGTGAAGACCGACGTAATAGGGGACGCGAATCTATATTAGTTTTTCCTCTACCGAAAATCGGTCAACGCGGTTAAAGAATTTTTTAGGGTTAAGAAACTTTTTTAGGGTTTCTTATCAGGAAGCACAAAGGGTAAATGAAAATCATTTCATTGGTGGACTCCTACTCTATAGATAGTGGTGCTTTTATACCCCGAATATAATCAAATATATACTACTAAAAGTTAAAACCTGGTCAGATGACATGTATGTAGTTTTCGAGTTATAAGCCAACTGAAGGGCATACATAAAGAAATGTCTTGTTATTTAAACTCAAACGCTGTCATATCCACTTTAAAAAAACAGTTTTGTTGTCTCTGATTACGTTTTTTCAACATAATATATATGATAGCCAAAAAACTAATTCAGTATAAAATTTAAAACGTTCGTTTCAAAATTCCCGTTGACATTTTAAACTAATCACTAATATAATTCTCCGTCATATATTTATGCATTTGGATGTGACGGACAACGTTTGAATTTGGACGACTTATATGTATGTATACAGGTGAAAATGAAATTAATTGCAATAATTAAATAGGGTTTTGTAATTATATTCAAAAACATTTTAAATAAGTTTAGTGGAAAAATCTTTTTTAAAATTAAAGTATGAAACATGCATTATAAATTCAATTAAAGCATCAAAAATCGCGTAGCCGTTTTGCAGAGGTCGATAACCCGGTAACCGCGCAGGTAACATTATCAGCTGATGTGCGCGAGCGCGAGTTGGGTATCGTCCGCCGAATACTTCTCACACGGTTTTTGATACTTAAATTGTATATTTTTAATCGAATTCATTATGTCACTATATTATTTTTTGCTTTGTACTTATTCAGAATCATAATTATAAGCTCCCATTTAATTATTGCCATTGTTTTCAAAGTCACCCCGTATATAAAGAGTGTACAATTAAATCATTTTTGAATCCACCCAAGCATTTTGTTATGCACATAAAACATACTATTTCTCTTTTTAGAAGCGTACCGAATACCACAATATTAAGATTATATGTGTCATGAATAAACAAGTGTTACAATTATGGGCACATTTAAAAAAAATACGTGCTAATGAAATTTGAAGTTTTGAGAGATATTTATATAGTATTGATTAAGCTTTAATAGGTAAGGTCAATCTTTTACCTTGAAGAGTAGTGAATTACCTCAAAATATTAGGGTAATATACTAATATAGTATGTAATAATTATGTAACCTTAAAAAAGTATAAGCCATTTCGATATAATTAAAAAAAATATACTATGATTATCATTAAATCAGAAGGTTAATAAGATTAATTTTACGTTCAAAAGTTTTTTACTCGCATTGAATGATTCTCGGTAGGAGTAAAACTTATAGATTCATGTTACCAATACTATGACGTCATACGTCAAAATAATACAGTAAGTCAAATACAAGATGGCGTCTAATTGCTGGCGCTTTATAAGCTTTCTGATTTCAATTAACAGATTACGAATTTTTAATTATCGTTAGAGTAGCGTTTTTGTACTTGAAATCAGTTATAAAACTTATCTTTTTAAGGGACAACTGTTACATCTATTCGAATAAATAAAATTGAAGTGTCTGTTTTTAATATCAATATAACATTTTTTTAAACTAAATACATATGATAAATATATATGTATTATACGATACCTACACTAAAAAATACAATTTTTAAAATTGTTGCCTACCTACCTGTTTGTTTCAGCTAATCTCCGGAACGGCTGGACCGATTTTGAAGGTACTTTATTTTTGGTAGATAGCTACAGTTACTACGCGTAAATTAGGCTACTTTTAATTTTTCAACAAAAATTAGCGTTCCGCTTAACAAAAAAATAAAACCCATGTAGTTATGAATAAAATCCGTTTCAATGCACAGTTTTACAAGCAGGTGTTTGAAGTTGTGTAAAATTTTAGGATAATCATTAGGGGTTTCGTATAAAAAGAATATATGAATAAAAAGAATACTGAGAGAGAAAGCTAATGACGTCATCACTTTAAGAAATAAAAATGAAAAAAAAATTAGTAAGTAACCAATTCAACATACAAAATAGGGTAACATTTTTTAAAATCGATTATCGATAATATAATGTGTAATGTAAATTTTATTTACCTTAGAGATATCTATAGTGTGTAATGTAAGTTTTATTTACCTTAGAGATATCTATAGTGTGTAATGTAAGTTTTATTTACCTTAGAGATATCTATAGTGTGTAATGTAAGTTTTATTTACCTTAGAGATATCTATAGTGTGTAATGTAAGTTTTATTTACCTTAGAGATATCTATAGTGTGTAATGTAAGTTTTATTTACCTTAGAGATATCTATAGTGTGTAATGTAAGTTTTATTTACCTTAGAGATATCAACACCGGTCATACCCTTGACCAGTTCCGGAAGGCATTGGACTATGCTTAAGACTTCACCGGTCAGTTTGACAGCACCGACTTCACCACCACCGCACGAGACCATCGTGACCTTACGCGCTTGGGACAGCGGAGCTGCTACCTCAGCCGCGACCTGAATACAGATTAGAAAACCAAAAAAAAAAACAACTGTAGAGAATATACCTAAGAATTATTCAAGTTAATAGCACTTCCAAATAAAGTATATAGTGTAATTATTGGATTTTAAACAATTTATTTTTGTAATATTCATTACATTTATTTGTTTAATTCATAAAGAAAACCCGAAGGTTTTCTTTGTTGTGCCGCGTGCGTTGTGCGAATCTAACATGAGTTTTAATGGATTCTCATTGAGGAGGCCGTCTATGAAGGTACATTTGAAATTTGAAACGTTGAGAATGTATGATAGAGTTTTGATGGTCAATAAAGGGGTGGGGTCGAGAGATGGAGGAGGTGAAAAAAAAGAGGAAAAAAAAACGTCGGTCCTGAATACTAGACTAGATTTATTATAGAATATTTCTTCTATTCTAAAAAGACGTAAGGGAACGATGCTGCACCCGTGATAATATTAAAAGTGGAAAATTATTAAAGGAAGGATCCCAAGTATTGTAAACAGCACCGAGCAGGACGTACCCGCTCTCAGACGAGCACCTGGCCAGGGAGGTTCTTCCCTTACCATGATTGAAGTAGCAGGTTTTTTTTTTATTAAAATTATATATATATTAAATGTAAAGAGTACCACCGGTTTATATGTAATTATATTATTTTCATATATGCATCACATTAATTTCGTAAATTTAATTCAATTACCCTCGCGACAATTTCTCCTCGAGTACTTTCTTTAACCGAGTTTAATAATTTATAATCAAAATATTTTTGTTCCAAAATCTTTCAAAAGTAAAGAGCTTAATTCCTCCCAAGTTATTCCCTCATTATTTTCTTTTTGATACCCAAACCAATGCACACAATCATATCCTTGGATATTTCGTAACCTAAACTTAGCAAATTAATTTCATTTAAATTTCATGACAGAATTCATTATTTTTCATTAAAAATATCCTTGGACAAGATGTAACCTCATAATTATTTTATTTTACTTTCTTTAAGTAGTTAATTTCTTTAATTAGCATTATTTGGATTAGATACGCCAGAAATTTGTTTTTTTTTTTTTTCGATTTACTCGTATGTACATTTTTCCTTTAATAAAAACAAAAGACTCTCATTTTTCTTTATACATTTGTTTTTTTAGGTCACGTATAAATTGTATGTGATATGTACTTTTTCACTCACACCTAAAGACAATAAGAAACGGTGGCGGAGCCTCAAGCACACAATTAGTAAATATATATATATATATATATATATTTATATATATATATATATATATATATATATATATATATATATATATATATATATATATATATATATATATATATATATATATATATATATATATATATATATATATTTATTAACCCCTTGAGGACTTACCTGGCGTTTACGCCAGCTTTCCTATTGTCTCATATTTATGAGTACTCGACACATTAATGTACACTTATAATAAAAGGCTAAGCGGGAAGAAATCTATAGATTGTAGATATTTAGGAAAAAAATGGTGTGGTTTTATGAAACCACGATGCAAGTTCAATGTTTCTGTTGTCAAATCAGCTATCACAGTTTTGGAACCTGTTTATGTTTAAGATGGATAATATTAAATGTGTTAATATTGGTAAATTAATAAAATTAGAATTTTAAATGAACAATAAAATATTTATATATAGAAAATAAATATAAAATTAATAAATTCGATAATATAATTTATATAATATTTTATTTACTTTTTGATATAAAATAAATACTTAAATAAATAATGTTAATTGTAAAATAATTTTCAGGTAAATATGTCATTGTTTACTTATTTGCTATATGTCTGTCTGTTCATTAATTTGGTCGCTAATCACGCACAAACTACTGAATCGAATTCGATGAAATTTGGTAATGAGATATATTGCATCCACAAGAACATGGGTTGCGAATTGTCTGAATTCCAAGTGGGTGATTCCGCGGGTACAGCTAGTATATAATAAAATATATTGCGCATCTTTGTTTTCCCACACATTCTAATACCACATGACGACAAAAGGAAGAAAAAACTTAAAACTCTATCTTTTCATTAAGATCAGTAATTAAAAGACAAAAAAAAAAAAAAAACAAATCAAAAATGTACATTACCAAAAAAATAATTGATATTATGGTTGACTTTCGATCATTGGGGAAACAAACACTAGAATAATATAAATTTATATAGATAGTAGATGATGCAAGATGGTAACAATCGATACTAATAAATAAAATTGAAGTGTCTGTTTGTAATGTCAAAATTACTTTTTTTTTTTACTAAATAGTTATGATGTGTACACGATACCTATACTAAAAATGTTTATTTTTTAAGTTTTGTCTGTCCGTTTGTCTGTTTGTTTGTTCCGGGTAATCTCCGGAACGGCTAGACGGATTTTTACGGGACTTCTTTTGGTAGATAGCTCAAGTTCCTTCGGGTTTAATTAATTAGAGTACTTTTAATTTTCGAAAATAATTAGGGTTCCGCGAAAGAAAATTACAACTCATTAAATTTTTTAAATAAAATCCGATTCAATTTTTTACGGGCAAGTTTTTGGATCCATGAGAAATATTTTGACTTTATCTTGGTACGAAAAAAAAATTAGGGAACCGTATAAAAAAAAAAGTTAATGTAGTGAAAAATTTATGAAACGCGGACGCAGCCGCGGGGGCATAGCTAGTTATGGAATAAGAACGTATTCGTTCACAGACCTTGGGTAGAGTTTCCAGCATCATATCGACCATAGCAGCGGAACCGTATTCCTTCCAAGCTTCAGCTTTTTTAGCCATCTGCTCAGCATCCGCAACGGCTTTCGCTTTAATCGCATACGCTTCTGCCTGTAATTTAATTTAATTAACATTACATAACATGTAAGGGTTTAAAAAAAAAGGAGAAAAAAAACTAAACAGCAATGTGGAATCTGCAGAAAAAAGAAAAAAAAAATTGTGTGTGTGTGAGTGTACTTTTTTTTTTACGAACGTAAGACGTTATACTTCCTTGACGTAATAATAGAAAAAAAAAAAACTAAAACGTTGACAGTTAAATTCAGGGTGTTAGTTTATCGTGACGGTGTGCGCGCGCATCATATGTTGACTAGCTGTCTTCAAGTTGTAATTTTTTCGTGACGGTGCGCGTACATCGTAAAAATTTACTCTTATAATTTTTTTCTAACGCGCGAAATGAAGTTTAACATAAAACACAGGTGTTTAAAAGTGAAATGACAAATACACAGACTACAAATTTGAGTTTAAGTACTTTATTTACACAACCAATGGAATAATTTTTAATAGTAATCATTTCGACTGGAACATCTTATTCCCGTCATTTATGAGGGAAATAATTCAGATGTGGCAACACAAAAGCGTCCGCTTAAACGCCATCTTTTATTTGACAGACCATAGCATGTCGCCGAAGGCTGTTGTCATAGGTGATGCGAATCCAATAAGTTTTCCTGTACCGAGAATCGCTCAACGCGGCTAAAGAAGTCTCCACTTCAAAAATAAACTTTTTACCGCATATTTAATATTATTCCAAACTGTGTCAAAATTTATTTTATCCCTATCAAGTACCTAACACCTAATTATGACTAATCTAAACTAACATTATAAAGAAGAGAAATTTGTAATTATTGTATGTAACGAATAAACCTAAAAACTACTGGACCGATTTGGATGAAATTTGGTAAGGAGATAGTTTGAAATCCGGGGTTTTTTTATTCCGAAATTTTTACCCCACGGCGGGAACGAGAACTAAGCGCGTAAAATCGTGAAGAGCAGCTAGTTACTAATACTCTGTTTTAAACACTTAAAATAACCAACTGAATTTCATGATCTTATTTTTTTGTGGTCCGAGATTCTAAACATACTAGATAGCCTGGAGGTACGTTTTTTTTTCAAATGATGTTCCTGAAAACCCACTTTGGTATTTGGTGACAGGTTTTCAAACTTGAGGGTGGTAGCTACCCAGACGGGCATTATTAGAAAATCCCTCCACCACCATGCTATGGCTTCCTCACGATGTTTTCCTTCACCGATAGCTCAGGGCGATTGGTAAATGAATATTTATTAAAAACTATTTGTGTGCCGTAAAGAATATATCTTTACTGCATTTTAAGTTATCTATACAGGACCCTAATTATTTAAAAAAATGTACTAAGATACAGTGAAAGTATTTCTCATAAATCATAGCACCTGCCCGTGAAAGAGTGCATTAAATCGGATTATACGAAAAAAAATTATGAGATAATTTTTTTTTACACGGTACCCTAATCGCATTTCGCATTTTTGCAGCTATCTAACAAAAAAAGTCCCGTAAAATCGGTCCAGCCGTTCCGGAGACTACCAATTACAAATAGACAGAAAGATGAAAAAAAAAAAAATAGGTCCATAGGTATTCATATCTATTTAGTTTAAAAAGAAAATTTGATGTTACAAACAGACACTTCAATTTTATTTTACTGGTATAGATTTGAAATAAATATTTATGATTATCTCTTTTCTATCTTATAATCAACATAAAACCAGTAAACATCCTTAACGTCATGTAAACAATTTGATTTTTTAAATTTGATTTCAAAACATCTCACCTCACCCCGCACCTTCACCGCTTCAGCTTCAGCTTCTGCTTCCAAAACCGTCTTCAACTTCTGAGCTTCTGCCAATTTTTCTAATTTGAACTTTTCCGCTTCGGCTGGTCTAAAATACAATGCGTACAATTTTAATTGTCAATTATACATTTGTGCTTTCTTACACAGTATTCGCTAACGTATTGCAAACAGTTCGTAGATCAGCAATTTCTGTTTTAATTTGATTTGAAATTTATCGTGCACTCCTTAAAGAGTAACCACATATCATATTAGACGTTTCTAGGTAATTTTGGAACCGCATTTGATCCACTACAAAAGCGGACCGCGGGTCAACCCAGTCAGTCCAGTTTGAAGCGATGTACTATACTAGTGATTAGTGCTATATGATTAAACAACAGTGAAACTCATTATATTTGTTTGGAAATTCAGTTATCTATTATTAACGATAAAAGAGCAAACTTTGAGAAAGAGGTTGGTCGTCGAATCTCGTCTGAAATACCGCAGTGCCTCAAGACGAAAGTTTTCGAGCAGTGTGTGTTGCCAGTGAAGAAATACGGCACTGAGACGTGGTCGCTTACAATCGGCCTAATAAAAAAGCTCAAAGGGGAATAGAGAGGGCTATGCTTGGTGTGTCACTGCGTGATCGAATCAGTAGTGAGATCTCCGGGAGAACCAAAGTAACCGACATTGGCCGAAGAATTGCTAAACTTAAGTGGCAGTGGGCTGGGCACATTACTCGCAGGACCGGTGCCCGATGGGGCTAACGGATTCTCGAATGGCTACCACGCACCCCAAGACAACTTGAAGGTCGCGGGAATCCGCTGAACGCTGGTGCCGCAAGCCGGTCGTCGTGGAGATCTTTGGGGGAGACCTATATCCAGCAGAGGACGTCTTTTGAAAGGATGGATGGACGGTTAACAGAATAATACATAGTATCTTAACAAAAAAGTGGTTTACTTATATTATACCTGCGCACAGTTGCTTCAAGTTCTTTTTCACGTCTCTGAACCTCCCACTTCTGAACGGATATCTCTTGGGTTCGCTCAACGACTGCTATCTGCATTTGTTCTTCCTTGATACGCTGCTTGGTTTTCGCCGCCTGCAGTTCGTATGCCATTTCTGCTTCGGCCTAATAATATTAAATAAGCACACTTAACACCAATAGATACTTATATGAATAAGATCTACCTGGATTTAAAAGAATCCAAGTGGTAGTGATGGGAATAAAGAAGAGGAAGCTTGAAAATAGTAGGAGTGTCGAGAAGTCAAAGAATAATAGTAAAAAGGTACAATGTAAAAATAAATATGTATGTATTTTGTGCCGATCATACTTAGTGTATGATAAGGTAAAAATTATGATGTATTGTGTAAAATGAACAATATAGCCCATTACTATAATATGGAGAAAGGAATATTGTATCCTAGCTTCCCACTGTATATATAGGGAAAAAATACGTGATTATTTAGTGACCACTGACTTGGTAAAAGGAAGCCAGAACGAACACTTGCTGGGGAAATCGTGTTTTGATAGTCTTTGGATAATAAAATAAGCGCACGAAACCGAATATTTGCTATACACACATTTATACGTTTGCAGATATGAAGATCTTGCGCATTCTCTATATTCTAAATAGCATAAGATAATCTGTACAATTGTTACACCTTTTCGTTGTCTCACAATAAACTAATTAAATTATTTTTCAAATAGAGGTACCTTTTTGGTTTGAACTTCAACGTCATAAGCGGCTTTCTTTAACTCAAAGTCTCTTTGAGCTTTTGCGATCTCAGTGTCGTTGAGGAATCTGGCAGCCATACGTTGTTCTTCTGCCATAGCCTCTTTGATTTTAGCCTCAGCTTGAGCCTCCGCTTCTCCTATACGCGCATCACGTTTTACCTCCGCCGTACGAGCCATACCGAGAGCTTTCAAATAACCCTAAACAATTATAATATATTTATTGTTTATTACCTTCTCTTTCATTACATTTTTGGATAGCGAAACCGAAAAAGGCCTATGGTAATATGAAACATTATACATTTGCAAATTTTGCAGAACACATACATTGACGTAAAATACAATAATTCCTAACGTTAATATTCCAAATATTAACCACTTAAGTCTGTCTTATAAATAGGAAAATGAGTAAGAATATTAACGCTATAGATGTTGAAGAATTTAAATACCAATATAAAATTTTAAACGACGACTGTAATAAAATGCGTCATAGGTTAAATGGTAAGGTTATAGGATGACGAGCTACATCAGCGATATTAAAATTGAAAAGAAAGATACTGTATTGAGATACGTTGCCATTTTTACGTACGTAATTCGTGTGTTTATTTACAATAAACGTTGTTTCATTGTGTTAATTAGTTTGAAAGGTTCTATAGAAATATATTTTAAGTAAAAAAATATAATATTATAAGAAGTATTCGTGTGTTAAAGCAATGTTCTCGTACATGCATGCTGTGAACGTCAAACTCAGTGTGGGATGCTTGAAATATTTGCTTTGATAAAGTACTGTGATTACGAATCAAACTACGACATTTCTAAAACGATTCATATACAAGCTGAAGAGATAACACAATATCGTTTTATTTTATATACATTTGAGAGATAATTCGAAACCAAGCACTCAGAACGTCGCACGTCACCGAGTTTCATTCATTCTATTATTGAATAATATTTAGCTTGCAAATAAAATAACAAACGAGAAATAATTGATTCGGTGCCGTGAATTAGGTTTTTTAAGGCGTTAAGCACATTATGAAAGCGAGAGCTTTTTAAAACACACGTTATGACTTCCAGTTTATTTAGATTCGTATTTATTATTATACTATTAAATATGTCCTGTAATATAAGCAACTTTATATTATTAATGGTTTATGGAATATAATGCAAATGTATGCAAATCGTGTCCAAACATTTGCATGGGCACAAACACATTCCACGCTGAATAAGAAACTCACCTTAGCTCCCTGGCGTCATGTCAGAAAATTTATTTGATTAAAATATTATAATAGACAAAATTTTACAAGTCATCATTACATTATACAACATAACATTACATTATATGTATGTACATAAATAACCACAGGTTACCACATTTATATATATAAAAATGGCTATGCGTGAATTATATAAAAAATACCAAAAAGTGGTTAGAATGTGGAAATCAGTGCAACATATAACGATATAATTGTTGTTAATAATAATTCAATTATCGTCCAATGATGACTATTACAATTAAGATAATATAAGTTCAACACACGATAAATTTAACTTCATCGTATCGTATATTATAAAAAAATTTAGACATTATAAGATATATAGTGCCTAGAAAATACCTCTTCATCTCTGATGTCTTTTAGAGTGTAAGAAACTACTGTAATTCCCATATTGATTAGATCACTCGAAGCTACTTCGAAGACCTAAAACAATTGTTTTTTTTTAAATAAAAAAAACACACCTCTGTTAATAAACGTATTCATACACTTCAAACTCATAAATTCTTAAATTAAAGGCACAAATAAATTCAACTCTACATTTGTCCAATATTATATAATATTATAACTGTTAGCTGAGTGCCCGCGGCTCCGCCCGCGTTGTATCTATTCTCCACTGCGTAATAAAGTTTTTAAATAATCATTGGAAAATAATGTTTTGTTGGTGCTGTCCCTTGAATCGTATTTTGTTCAGAATTTCATTACTTTTGACTTTTTTACGAGGAACCCTAATTATGTTCGAAATTCCAAAGTACCCTAAGTTTACGCGGAGTAACTTCATCTATCTATCAAAAGAAGTCCAGTCAAAATCGGTCCAACCGTTCCGGGGTTACCCGTAACAACCAGTCAGACGAAAATTTTAAAAATTGTATTTTTGGTATAGGTATCGTATACACATTTACACATTCGTATACACATACATATCTATTTAGTAAAAAAAAATTGACATTACAACCAGACACTACCATTTTATTTATTAGTAGGTATAGATTTGAAATAAATATTCGTATAGATTAATAAAATAAAATATAACTGTATTATCAAAGAATATGACTCTATTATTATAAATCAATAGATAAAATAAAGACACATCGAAATGAGATTTACAGAATAGATTCAAATGTTAAATACATGAATATACATAAAAAATAAAATAAAAAATTAATAGTGTTGTCTATGTAAATTCATGTTATAAACTCACTTTCTTCGAGAAGATCTTTCTATCTTTGTATATTTCCTCTACCGTCATAGAACCCATTATAGCTCGCTGGTGACCTTCCAGTGTCACTAGTGCTATATGTTGGATCTCTTGTTCTGATTTACCAAGAAACTGCTCGCACGCGGAGAGCAGCATTTCGGCGTTTTGACCTTGTATTTTGACCTGGAAATTTCATATCTTCGTAAAAATAAATAAAATATAATTCTATAATCAATGTTGTCGTCCCTGTATTACTGCGTGCGTATAAACTAAGAATGCGATATTGAAAGGGTCATTATTACAGCCTATATTAAGGTTGCGATTGTGGCGCAATTGGGGGTGAGGTCGGATACCGCATCAATGGACGCAGGTTTGATAGAGCCTACCTATTCATGCATAGCATGGTGCTATGGCATTTTCTAATATTGCCCGCCTGAGAATCTACCACCTACAAGTTTGAAAATCTGTAACCAAATATCAATAGGTGTGTTTCAGTAGCATCCCTTGAGAACCGGTACCTCTAGGCGTACCATCCTGGGCCTCATCGACACTTAACACCAGGTGAGATTGTGGACAAAGCATTCAGCCTATACAGTGTAAAAAAACACGGGTGTGATAAGAAAAATTAAGTTTAACTTAAGAGTTGAAAGTGACTGAGAAGGAAGACAATTCTCAAATAAAAAAAAATCATAAATGCACATATAATTTCATTTAATCCATTGATCACAAAATATGTAGTAAAGGGTATACATAAAGAATGTGCTTCGTAAAATTACTTACTTTAGTAATGATCATTTGTAACTCTATTGAGAAAGAATGAACTTCTGCATATGCTAATATATACCTACGTGTTTCAATCCGAATAGGACAATGATCTTGCTGTAAAGTTTTCTAGGAATGTAGATGTAATGATTATTGATTTAACATTACAAATACAAGCCACTTTTACCCTTGAAGTATAACGTAACAAATATGATTTCTGAATACGGAAAAGTACTTAGCGGTTCAGATTACATTTATGGGAGGTAAAAGAGAAGTATCGCTTTAAAACAGTAACTTCATTTCCGGGGCGCGGTAAACTCGTGTCGAATAAAAAAAGGAAATGTCATTTCTCGAGAATATTCGAAATACAATTACCAGCGACGCGACTACCAGGTTGAATGGTGAACTCGTTTAGCCAGTTGTCCATTTGTTTCGATATTTACGTTAAACTTACTTCTAGTGATATGGAGTTATGTTAAGGATGTAAATTGAAAAATTTAATATGCGGTAAGCATATACGTAAGCAATATTTTGGTCATTTTGACACCCCTCCTCCTTTTATCAGAAATAGTAATCAAATATCTTACTCCCACTCCCCGTGATTATGTAAGCATTCACCTAATTTTGAACAACAAAAAAAAACCAAGAATAATACGTAAATATTGTTTGCAAGGCGGAACCCCCTAATCCCCTATCGATGCTTAAGTACATATTTATGAATGGCCCCTATATAGTTGTGGTGTTTGATTTATACATAACGCATTGGATAAGAACTCGGTGGTTACCAATGGCCAGCTAAAGTTTTTCCTGACAGATAATTATTTTGGGAAAAGAATCGAGGTGGGATAAACACTATTAAAATCAATGTATTTCCTTTATGTACAATTAATTATAACTATTGTATCTCAATAAAAACCAAAGTGATCGATTGATACAGTTGTTATTAATAATATACTTCCGTGGTGACCCCGACGTGATGAAATGAGGGGAAAAAAAACAAAACAAGTAAAAAAAATATATCGGACGCCACAGTATATAAAGGATATATGTACAAAGAACGTGCTTGGTAAAATTGCTTACTTTAGCTATGATCATGTGTGACTTTTATTGAAAACAAATGACTCCCGCGTATGTTATTATACACCTATTTATTACAATCGAAGATAGGACAATGGAATTGCTGTAATTTGATCTATTTTTGATGAGAAATAAAAAATAAGCAACGCACAATTAGCTCCTCTCCAGTATTATTTACTAAATATATATAAGGGCCCCCATATAAATCATCACCTGAGCTATTCCAGTGACGGATATCGGTACGCCCTGGCTGGTGTAGACAGTTGGCGATTCTACTTGCAAGGTCATCGTGTTCAGTGATATTCGTTGTACGTTTTGAATCGCTGGCCAGACGAACGCCCGCCCGCCAGGCACCAGCAACGGCTTTGAGTAACAGCATCCTATTGAAACAGAAGTAATCATTACACTTAAAATTTTGCAAGTTAGGTTAGTTACAGACAGGCACGTTATATTATTATCAAAAACTGACTAAGAACACCTAAGTTTTTCCTTGTTTAGAGTTTGCCAAAACATTACATTTTTCCTCATGTAGTGACCCAAGACGTAAACCGATTTTAAACGGAAGAAGTTTCTCTTGTATCTGCTGCCAGTGCAATACGATAAAACTTCACACATTAACAACACACGCGACCTTATGGTGTCCTTGGCGCAGTTTTGAGTTGTCATGTATATACCCTTGATTATAATTCATTAAATTTAGTATATGAATCTACATTATATAATGTTAGTGGCGTTTTATGAGACATAATTTGGTTATTGTACACAATTGACAATAATCACACAGAGCGTGAATTCTGAGATCTCATAGCAGCTACCTTGGACCGCTTCAGCAATGGTCACCACTTTATTGGAGCACTGAAAAGTAGTACAATAATACGAATTTGACCTTTATAATTAAGGCCGAAATAAATTATAAAAAAATTATGGTTAAGTACGATTAAAGTCGAAAACGGCTTGAATGATTTTGATGAAACTTTATAAACGGGAAGTCTATGTCAAGCAGCAAGTTTGTTTATGCATAACGTCTAGGAAAAAAAAAACTTTTATATATTGAGTCATAATTTTTCCGTTCTATAGAACGAAATAGGTAATGTCAATCAGGCGAAAATCTAAAGTTCAAAGTTGATAATACTCAGGCTGGACAAGACAAGGTGGTAGATAATCTAAAAGAATGATTTAAAAAACAGCTAAGGTTGAAAATAATGAAAAAGAGAATTTAGAAACTTTTCACACAGCGTCATTTTAGATACCACCAGAATAGAATAGACATAGCATAACATGATACATGAATTCGAAAACACATTATAGGAAAAAGAAATATTTCTAACAAATGAAAACAATACCCTTATCACTGTCCTTGTGGTACACATATCACTAATATAAATTTGATTACATCATCTTTAAAATGATGTGGCTAATTGGACCAGGGACTTAGTTGATGACCAGTTAATTGTTAGTATGTTATATAGGTGTACAACACAGTTATACTGCCGAAACTGAATACAATGACGTCAGCTAAGGACTAAACTGTTAGGTCACACCCCAATTCCTATATGAGTACTCATGTAAACATATACCTTACTAGCTGTGTCCACAATTCTGTCCCCATGAAATTCTGTGTTTGTAAAAGATGATTTCATTAAAAAATATATATACATATTCACAGGTTAGATATTCAGCTAAACATACAGTTATGATTTATTTTCATATTAATTTTTATATTTTACCTACTTTCAAAATCATACAAACATATTTGGTTATCGATTCTAAAGCCCCCAGGGTAGTTTTTATCATATATATATAATGTTTTATTTAATTATCATTATTAGTCAGTTTTTGGGAAACCACATGTGTAACCTTAATTTGTTTACCTATTTATCCCTAATTTAATCAAACCTACTGAAACATTTATAACTAAAAACTTTAAAATGAATGAAATCTCAGACATGTTATCATCTCCTTTTGCAACCACTTTGGGGTGAGTTTTTAACATTTTTTAATCCTATTATTATATGTTTCATGATATAGACTACTTCCCTACCAAATATCTTCAAATTCTATTCATCGGTCATATTTTTTGAACAACACAAAATCTTAGTCTAATGACACAGGAAAAAGTTGTCTTATTACAATTAGTTAATGTGGTTTCTCACAGACTGTGCCTGCACATTGATTTACACCATTTACTATGATAGCACAGAGTCCATCCATTCAACCGAAAATTGTCCACTGCTGGACATAGGTCTCCCCCATAGATCTCCAGATCTCTTGCACTACCCACATCCAATGGATTCCCGTGACCTTAACCAGATCGCCAGTCCACCTTGTGGGAGCCCTGGCTCACCCACACTGTGTTGATAGTAACAGATGAAAATCATTGTGGCACTTTTTTTACATACTGTGTTCCAGATCTTACATCATGCAGTGATTCAAATATAGTAAGCTAAAAGAAGATATAAAAAAGGAATTTGGAGTCTCATACTCTACAATATCGATAATAATGTCAAATTAGAAACTCTATTTAAAAACAAATTTTTTACAAATTAAATTACCAAATTGTTCTTTCTCAACATAAAGTTGAGAAGAGACTTTTATAATGTGGTTTATAAAATATATATGATATATATGTAAAACATGATTATTACTAAAAATATTCTAGAGCCTGTTAGAATTTGCATCCTTAGTTATATGTCCCTTCAATGTCATTTCATTTGTTTTCAATTGTCAGTTTGATCTTGTTTTTATACAATGCAAATGGAAAATCATATTACACAATATGTGTGACTTATCACTTCTATTGTTCTACTCACGAGATTTATCTTATCATTTAGCTTATCATTTGTAAAAGAAATTGTTCATTGTTTATGATTTTTAGAAATATGAAGTAAATAACCAATCTTTTGTAAGTATTAAGTAAATTAACAAATGTATTTTAAGATTTTAAAGAAATATGCTCAATAGTAATTAATATACAAATAGTAGTTTTATATGTAAAAATATACTTTTGAATTTTTAAGAACATTTATGTTTAAGTAGAACGAATATTGCTATAAGCAAGCTAATTAGCAAACTATTTAGAATTCCAGTGGCTAATTATAACAAATTTTATATATATGTATATTTCTAGGTTATTATTGTAACTAGAACGATAAGTTAAAAGCTACTAAAAATTATGTTAGAATTAATAATTTATGGTTTTTTTACTATATCATTTACATATAAATAGATCCTATTAATCCTTAAATACAAACCCTAGTATAAAAATATCAATAAAGGAATACATATTAATTGATTTAATTATTATACATCAATTAAAAAACTAATGCAAAACGAATATTATTATATTAATTTTAGCCTATTATCTAATCATAAATGTTTTGATTTTTTTTATATTACATAAGTCTTGATAAACTCATATATTATTAAAATAAATATTGTGATACAATGATGATCATTGAAAATATATATGTAACAAAATTGAAAATATTGAACAATTGGTGCTTGCCAATGATAGAATAAACATATATTGAATAGGTGTTCTATTATATTATCAAAACAATTTCACAAATATATCTATATTTTTACTAGTATGATATACATAAGCAAGTTTTCATATAGTTTCCTACTATTATGGAGAAGGAATCTAAAATATTGATGTTTCTGATAATTTATTTGATAATGTCATTGTGATAATATCAATAATATATCAGGGAGTTATTAGCTAATAATAACTTTTCCGAAATAAAAACACTTCTAATAGAAATTAAAAAAACTTAAGGTAATAGTTAAAAAATCAAAAAACAAACACGATTCAAAATATACAAAATTCAACTAATAGGATTGACAAAATGATAAATTCATAAGCTAGCAAATTACCTAATTGGAAATTATAAATCGATTAAATAAAAATACTCACCGGAAACAACAAGTGCTTCATTGGGACCACAAGTGACAAAGCCCCACGTCATGTTATACAAAATAAAATTTGATTTAGTCAAAATAAAATAAATTGAGAAATTCCAGGAAAAACCATAAAATATTAAAATTACAAATCAAAATAGAAAAAGCTATAAACTACAGCGGCCGCCCAACGATAATGTTGCCGGAATACAAAATGATGTCATACGTAACAGAGTATGAATAGTTGTAGATAATAATAAAATTAAAAAGATTAAGACATCTTCTCCAGCTCAACGATTAAACTTTAAGTAAAACTATAAATAAATTACGGAATTTCAAATTATTAAGTAGGTTGGTATATACCATTGAGATAACATGTTTTCGCTATGCTCAATAGACTAACAGAGCGCGGGAGTGAGAAGTCATAATTAAATATATGTTGCCTAAAACAAAAAGAAATATCGAATCGAATGACACATTGTCAATTTCTATACTTGCTATGACCCCATAAGACCGCTGTCAATTCTGTTGGAGTAATTTTATTTAAATAGGTAATAATCTTTGGCGAAACTATAAAAATATTGTTTGTGCTTTGTTCAGTGACTGAATGTGAAATTACACAACGTAATAATCTAAATAAATACACTTTTCACAAGTAATTAAGACAGGTTTGATAACATTGTTAGTTCACATATTTTGCCGATTTGGGTTAAATATTTAATCGTAAAACTGATTTAAATTATAGAATTTATTTTTTTATATTGATAAATTATAATATTTTACTGCTTTGTATAGAGTTGGAAAATATTTTTGGTGGCAAATAAAATAATATTTGTCTACGCTAGTGTTTGACAAAATGACGACGTCACAAATATCGATAGCTGATAAAAAGCTTCATAGATTTTTACTCAATATGTCTTATTAATAAAATAAGTATAGTTTTATTCAGGATGGAGTTCTGGTATCTGCACACCTTATATACTTGGTGTAGAATTATTTGTATTGTATTTGTTTGGTTTGCAAGAGAATAATTTACTGATGTTTCATTTATTAACAATACCAGATTCGTAAATAAAAATTTAAAATACCTAAGTGTTTTAAGTTTCTTTAGAATTCTTCTGAGCTTGCAACTTCGAAGGCTGAGGCCCCATCGGACCAGAGCCAGTGGAATTTTGCCAGTTCTGCCACCCTATAGTTTCACCACTGATAAGAATATACCATCGATAACACATTTATGGTTAGTTATGACAACACTATTTCACACTAACTTTTACAACTCATTTTTAGTGACATCTTTTAACTAACACTAAGATACAAGCCGTGCAGAGCCATTAAAAACACAAGAAGAAGAAGAACTAGCACTGTGAGTCTTGTGTATACTACGTCTGTGGTATATACCATACCATAGGCATTTGTTTTTGTTTCATTTTTCCTTTTTAAGAAAAAGGCAAAGGTACTAGTAGACCATGCAGCCAAGTCAGATGTTAGGAACAATGGGAATGATTGGGACATTTCACAATTCACGCTCCATGTCATTACTTTCACTTCACCACACTTGTGTATCATAACTACATTATGTCACGCAAAATGCCATCAAAATTACTTAATATATAGTCAAATACGGCAATATATTGAATTAAAAACAAGGACGACGACATGACATACCAAAATTGCGCCAAGCACCCCAATACCATAGACATACGTAGAGACAACTTATAGTTCTAAGAGTTTCGTAATAAATGTAAGATACCAAAAAGTATTAATACTAATATTTTTAACCCTTGTTATCATTAGAATAGGTAATTGTCTAGTAACTTGAGGTGAATGGGTGTCATGGATGTATTTCTATAATAACTCTTTACCTAAAACCTATTGTATTTATGATGTTAAAATATTACTTAATAATAAGTATGGATATGTTTAAAAAAGTTAACTTGTCGCCTATCATTGAAATGCTTTTGACTCTGTAAGTGTTCAATAAAGTCATAAAAAATAGTTATTTGTAACTATTTGTTTTAGTAACCTATAGTAAAATACTTTATACATTTATATCCGGCCATCTAGAGCAGTGTTCGTAAAATCGCGGTCAACGGGTTACATGCGGCCTGTTGCCAGTATTTGTGCTGCCTGTGACAATGTAAACAATTTTAGTAGACAATGACTACTAAACCTGAATTAACATATGAAGTTAAAAAAATAATAATACGCGGTATGGGAACACATGTATACGGAGAATAAGTGACCATGTTGTGCGGGAGAGTAATCACAAGCAGCCACTCGAACCACGCTCCTTGTCTTCGTCATTGCTTAACTCCTTCACTACGGCAAGCGTTTCATTTTGCTGGTCATTCAATGTTTATAGCATGAAAAAACTTTGGCATATCAAATTTCAAATAATAAATTAAAGGACATAATTAATTCACGCGCGTGACCATCGAACATTTCAGGAGCTACTTCAGGAATTACAATCTATATTTATAATTCGGTCAAGGGGTCGGTAGACTCGATTGAAACCTTACCTGAATAATGAAACATACAAAAAAATGATTTTGAGTCGTCAACATATATGTATATGTTGATGACTTAAAATCATTGCGGGTATCCGCAAATTGGTATTGTTGAGTATTTTTTTAAATTCTAATGGTGCAAATGGCAAATGTGCATTCGATTCACACGTATCAGTGAGTTTTCAGTTCCTATCTACCTAATAATCATTCATTCAATAATAATCATTTAATAAAAGATTGTGTATAATCATCACGTTTCACCAGAGCGAATCTGGGTTTTCATCTAGTTTATTATGAAAAGTTCCAAAAACTAAATAATAATTACGACACAGAGCTCAATACTCATTTCAATGGTCATCGTGAAAAGTAGGAACACATTGATTTATTTATTATGACAATAACACACTGAAAATTGTATGATAAAATAAAAAAAAAAATTGTGCGGTCGGGGGACCCCCGTCAGGAACGAAGTTCTTAGTTAAAACAGAAACAGAAAAAAACAAAAACTATGTAACTAGTGAAGAACAAAAAACTAGTGAAGACAAAATATCTTAAATTATTGTTATACCTTCTTAACTAAAAAATAAACATCGTGCGCACCATCTCGCGTTCAAACTTTGAATGTTTACCAAATAACTTCAGTGAGAATCCGTGTAATATTATAAAAGCGCAATCTCTTATTTCTAGTACAATAATAATATACAAAAAGACAGCTATTTACATGAGTAATAATAATAATATTATATAATAATAATAGCAAATTGCAATAATAATAACAGTCATCACGTATACTATACATTAGACACTAAATGTCTATCATTTACTTCTAAAAAAGTATTGTATACTACATTAAAGTCGGTCAAGTTGAAAATCCCTCGATAAGTATATAATATGTTTCTCGCATGCACGTGAAAAGTGATCTCCATCCCAGACAAGTGGCACAAATGTTAGCACAAGTATGAGTATTATCTACCATAAATTGAATATTTTCATCGTGCTTATAGAGTCGTTTCGCGTCTATTTTGACGCAGCTTAGTAGTATACACCCTCGGATCTAGCGAGATCACGATCGTCGGGATTTGTCACGTCCGTAATAGAATGAAAATATTCTGAGCAAATCTTATTAATTATAAAAAAAGGTTATACATTTTTTGCTCGTAGATATTTCTACGATCTATTATGTTTTATTGTAAACTTCAGAAATGAAGCAAAACTAAAACAAATCAAAATAGTGGTTGAGGTTAATATGTAACGAAGTGAACTAAGAATAGTAAAATAAGATGAGAAAGTAAGGTTAAAAACTTTAACAGTCGAGAAAAACCTGAAATAGAAATAAGGATGAAATTGTTATTAGTATAAATAGTTTAAGAATATTAGATGTAAGATTGAAAAATTTTATTAGATTAAGTAATTTTAAATAAATCTAACTTAACAAGGTCTCGTGTTACGCCTGAGGAGTGTACGGGGATTAAAATAAATAAAATACTATAACGTTAGTTCTTGTTATATTCTATATATCCCTATTATTATGCGTTAAGCGGCGATGCAGGCTGGAATAATCTTATATTATTGCGACCCATATATATCAATTGTGATCCCCCCTAAGGCTCACTGAACATATTGTAGAGTGTAGGATCATTTTTGCAGAGAGCGTTTGAATCTTCTCCGTGCATACTAAGAACTCGTTGCGTATGGGTATGAAGAGGACATGCGGCCGAAAAGTAGGTATTTCAGAAATCTAATACTATCGCGTTCCGCCTCAAAGAAAGAATTATAAAACACGAAAGGGATAATTTTAGGTCGGGCTTATTTTACCTATGCAAAATAGACGAAAATATCACTTTTTAGTACCTTGTTTCCTCCTCCAAAACTGAACCTATTTTTATCCATCACATTTATTTGACGAATGTCTAAAAATGAGTGAAATTATTGAGCATTTTTTTTTTCATTTTCAAAGGCTTCTAGTTTTTACAATAAGTAATTTATGGAAAAAATCGTACTGGCATGGCGGTGGTGGAAATATATTATTTGGCAAAACAATATTTGCCATAATGCTACTATCCAGGGACGAAACAGGGAACTATGTTTGCATGGAATAAATGCCGCTAGGATATCCTCTTAACGGATCATATTCTCATAAGATTGAGAGTTTCGTCTGCAGTTTCACAGAACCTCCACACTTTTATGTCCTGGACATATGTTTGCTCAAACAACAGAGTCCAGTTAATGCTCTAACTAACACTCGCAACTAATTCTTACTGGGTATCACTGCTTTAGCTTTGCGCTGAGTGTATGCCCTGATAACCTCTTTGGAATGAACTTGTTGTGCTAAGCATTGTGCATGAAGAATTCTATAGATTTACTTTATGTATTTGGTTCCATGTGGTCAATCGAACTAAAATGTATATCCTTATTCGTTTAAACATTTAAAATAAACAAATTTATATATTAACTGCGAGCCAATCTTCAGATTGACAGGTTTTCAAACTCGAGGGTGGCATACCCAAGCAGGCATTATTACAAAATTCTCTACCGCCATACTATGGTTTTTTCGAACGATATTTTTCTTCACTAGAAAGATCAAGCTGACTTTTAAAGTTGGATAGGTGGGCTCGAACCCACTACGTCATCATCGCTTCATCATCTCACTGATCCAAGAACGCAACGCATCTTTACGTGTCACTATGGTTGGTTTTTCACAATTAATGCGGTTAACACACGTACGGTCCGGGGACATAGCACGGTGGTCAGACGAGGTTATTAGTCGCTTAAGTAGGGATGGAATCTTTTCCAAAAAAGATCGATTTTTGAATCTATTTGAATCTAAGCTTGATGAATCGATTCACAAAACATCGAGGTCCATAAGAACGATCTTTCAAACTAATAAAGTATCGACTATTAAAGTGTCCTATTTGTTTTCTATGATATGATGATCATCCGTAAATAGGCAAAAAAATAAAACAATTCAGTGTCATTTTTCCTTAGTAGGTTAGATATTCTTCTTTTTGTGTTTAGTTTTTTTTTTTTTGTTTTTTTGACGGGGGTAAATGCATTTACGCACTACCCTTATCTATTGTATTTAGGGGATCAAAGTCCCCCAATACAATAGATAAGGGGGCACGGAGATAAGGGGGCACGGATGCTATCTATTTAAAGTTGTTATTTTAAAAAAAAAACAAATAGTTTTTGCATTAAATGATAGTTATAGTCTAATTTCGAACACTGGAAGAAAGTTATTTACGAATAAAAAGTCGAATAGATCAAGTCGAAATCTAGCTCGGGACCCGAAAGCTAGATTAACTTACCACTTCACTGAAGATATCCCAAACGACAGCCTGTATGAAATTCGAATGGAAGAAAAACAAAGCGCCGTGTTATGTCTTAATAACAACTGAGCAGCTGAAAGCGGGTTAAAAACCGATACTAGAAATAGAAGCTATTTCATTCCATCATACTCGAGGGTGAGGAACGTCTCAGGTGAGGCACAGATGTGTGGTGGTCCTCTTTTTTTTCAAAAAAGGTGATAATATCATTTTGAAAAATTATAGACCCATCTCACTTCTGAGTCATGTAATTTCGAGAGTAATTTCGAGAGTCCTCGTGATTAGCGCACAGGCCGACGACTTCTCGACTTCGATCGAAGGCGTTTGTGGACTACGAAAAGCCTTCGATGCGATTGGGATCTAGGCTGTACTGCAATCTCTCCAGAGGTGCCAAGTAGACTATCGGTAGATCAAAGCGTTGAAGGATTTGTACGAAGACGCCTCCATGTCAGTCCGATTACAGGACCAGCTCAAAATCTATACCTGTGTGAAGCTGGGAGCAGGTCGTCAGTTACTATAGAAACAACTTAGCTATGCCAGCGGCTCCGCTCATATGTTTGCCAAAAAAACGAATATCGAAAAGAATCCGGGAGTTTTAGTTAGTAGGAATAGTTTCTATGTCGACACATTTTCACTTTGTTCTTAGCACCCAGAAGGAACAGTCTTGTCGCGTGAGAATTTCTCTTCAATATAAAATAAGGGTAAATAAATTACAATTTCCTACGAACATTGGAGTATTCTATTACAACGTTCGCGAACTGAATTTTTCCTCCTCAATAGAAATATCAACCGTGAAATATCAACATCCATGTAATCACTGTTTCTGCCTACGCGACAGAGACAAGCGGCTAACTTTGCTTCGCGACACACTCCGGGTCCTCTTCCGGCAGCGGCAAAAAACGTACTTAGATCCCCAAGTGGGGAAGTACTTATAGCCCCAGATAGCACTATACAGTGACACCACATACACTAGCATCACACCCGTAATACACACGCACGCAAAGAATTCTTCAAGGAAGCTTTTTTCTCTTATTTTTACTTATCATACTGTTGATAACGTAGACTTTTTTAACACAGTTAGCCGAGGTTCCTAAAGTTCGTATCATTTTGGGCGCCTTTTCGCTCGCCCCCAGAATCCAGTGAAGTTATCAATGCTATTCTGGTCAACAACGTTTAGACAATTAAATTTTTTTTTTACCATAGTTCCACCATAATATTTACCTCTATTAAACAGAATCGACTCAAAAAGAAAGAAAGAATCACTAGCGGTGTTGACAACTTACTGCCTTTTCGGTACTATTCAAGCCTACTTAGTTGCATAAATAAGATACACAGTAAATAAACAAAATAATCTGATATTTTACAAATTGAGTTAATTGATTTAGGTTGTATTTCGATATTTAATTATACTGTGGAAACTGATAGCTCGTTTATTGGAATTAGAGACACAGCTAGGGGTAATATTTTAATACGCTTACAGTCAGGGTTGGCATTATAAATATTGTCTAAATAACACTGATGATGACAATCTTTTTGCTGTTATTTTTTGCCACTTAATAATAATTCAATATGTAATTTAGTTAATATCTTCATGGCATAGATAGAGCTTTCATATTTCAATAAAGGCCTTTCATATTTCTATTATCCTTACTGATGTTTGGATTCTCTATAGCTTAGCATACTTGCAAAAGCAAGTTTTATTCTGTGCTATTTTTCTAGATATTATCCTATGGGGTTTTGGAGTTACCTTTCCCCATCCTTATACTTACGTAAGAATTGCCGTAAATAAAAAAAAAACTAAATATTGCTTACGGAATCTACATTCAGATCTCCCCCCTTGTGTATTTGTCGGAGCACTACCCCCAAAAGAAGCCTCCCACTAAGTTGCCATCATCTCCTATAATCTTAGCCTCGTAGTCATTTTTATTAAAAGTTTTCTTCCTTTGTCGAAAAACCCCTCTGTGTTTATTCAAACGGTATTCTTCCACTCAATTTTTAACAAAGTGTTATTTCTTAACGTTGCCTACGAGTAAGCCTTTTTATCAGAGGATGTATTCCTCTCGACCCAAGTGGTGAATCATAGACGAGTACGCTTCTGCGATTATGAGATCATGGATAGTGACAGGAAGATTAAGTTCCATTGGAAACAACAGTAGGGCAAGTGCACGTCAAACCCACCCTCACTCCGTCCCGTGTCCGTATTGAAACCGGGTACTATAATGGAAAGAGCATGTGCCAGATAAACCGACGTTGTCCTAAGCACACCATATGGAAATTACCTGAATTCGTCCACAGTTCCACCGTTTCTAGACTTTGTGATTTCTATTTTTGGCAGTATATTATAAACACTGTCCTTTTTATATTTTTTAAAAGACTTTAGCTCTATCCTTACAAGATTAAACAATAAATGGTGTTAGGATTCTAGCATACAGCTTGCATCTTTCTTTCATATTTTGTTTCAAGCTCATAGTTGTTTGTATTTTTTTCAAATATTAATTATTTAAAAAAAAATTAACCAATTGATTAATAATCATTGTTTAAAATACTTTTCTAAAAGTTCGAAAATGCCGTATCTATACTAAAGATTAAGCGACCCATTCTTGTAATATTTGTAATTGAGTTCTCGGGATTCGCTATACCAATCGAGATGAAAATTTGCATGTAGTTAAAGCTTTATTTTCCAAGTTTATCTGGATTCATACTTTTTTTTGAAAATATCAGCCACTCTTTATATTTAACATTTTTGTTTTGATTTAATTACATATCAGTGACCTACACCGTCATGTTTTTGCAAATAGTCGACGGTTGCTAGGCAACAACAGATGTCAATAAATAACATTATTAATTATTGATGTTCACTATGTATTTGGTTTTTAACAAAGGTACAATATAAGTTGGTTTAAGAAATTTCATAGGGTAAATTTTTCAAATTTTTATGACCTTATTGATTGAAATTTGATTCTTTTTATTGAATTTCCTTTTATATTGTACTGATTTTTTTTCCAAATTTCTTTGTTATCTTTTTTTTATATTTTTATTCACATGTTTGACAAGGCAAAGACTCAACGGTGGTTAGTAACACCGAGCTAGGCAACTATCCATTATTCACATGTTAATGATACTCATCGTTAATGATTTTTTTTAGAAAAGTAACAGTAACTGTATGTACTAGGATATCTATGTTAGCAACTCAGCAATAGATGACTCTAATTTTTTATTTAGTGATATATAACTTAAGCACTTGAATACAAACTCACCAAAGGGAAAGTGATTATGTGTACAAGAATAAATAAATAAATGATTGGTGATAAGTTTACAATTTGAGAGTGATAATTGCTCAAGGAGTATAACCTTATTCTTTGTTTAGCGTATGTGGCCAACGAAGAAGCCTCCGAGTAGATTGAGGCCTGAGCTGTACTGCAGTCTCTCCAACGGTGATAAGTAGCCTATCGACACATCAAACCGTTGACACTTTTGTAAGAAAACGCCACCCTTTCAGTTCTATTACAGGACCAGACCTCGAAACCTATAACTCTGCGCCGCTCCGTAACTTTAGACAGGAAGATATTTTCTCTCCGAAACTGTTCACCGCTGTGCTTTAAGAAGTCTTCAAGGTCCGAATTGGAAAGGACTTGGCATCAACATAAACGCTGCGAACACAACACACCTCCGCTTTGTCGATAATAATAGAAGTCATGGCTGAGACAGCACAATACTTGAGTACGAATCTCAATCTCTTCATCAATGGCCTAATTAGTGGCAGTGAGCTGGGCACATTGCTCGTAGAACCGATGACCAATGGGGTCAACTGGTTCACGAATGGGTGCCGCGTAGTGGAAGACGTAGCATGGTCCCTATAAGGTGGACCTGGTGAAGGCTGCGCTGGAAGCAGGTTGCGCAAGAGTAATGTTTGGGGGAGACATATGTCCAGCAGTGAACGTCTTTGAATGGAGCTAGCCGAGCAGGTAATAGAAAGTCCCTAACCAAATTTAATAATTTTGTATAATAGACAGCTATGGTTTTTTTTAAATTTCTTTATACTGAATGCTCAGACTATTACTTATAAAATAGTATCAATGGATTAAAACCTACTTTGATCGATGCGGTATATGACCACAATGCCAATCAACCATTGTTTTAAATATTTTAGTAGTATTTTTTCAGTTTGATAACCTCATAATGGTTTTCGGACTTTGTTTAGTAACAATGTGGGGAACACGTGACTTGAAAGATCGACCTGATGCAAGTGGTTGTTTTGTAGAGATATGGCTTAAAATATTGATTAAGGAGTATTTGACTAAATATCCGAGTCCAAATAAGATTTGCTTACTATCATCTGAACTACAATGCGATTGCTTTGTTACTGCTCATCAAATGTTCGAGAAATAAATCTTTCATTTAGGCCAAGTGTAAAATGTAAAAGTATTAAGAAATTAATTTGAAAATTTTGTACGTCACGTAACAGTATTACTAGAATTATGAACGATGGTGACGTTTGGAAATGATACCCATTGTGCATGTACGAACAACTTTTTAATCTATGAGTAGTCATCATCTCCCTACCGTTTTCCCATTTTTATTTGGGGCCGGCGCAACATGTCTTCCTCTTCCATTCCTCTCTATTTGTTGTCATCTCCGCATTCACTAAACATATCATCTTTCACACAGTCCATCCATCTTTTCTTTGGTCTTCCCCTTCCCATGTAACCGTCCACATTCATATCCAATACCTTTCTTACAACATTCTCTTTCTCCCTGCGCATCACATGTCCATACCAGGATAAACGACCGCCTCTTAACTTGTCTGTTATTGGCGCAACTTTCAAACTTCCTCTAATATATTCATTCCTAATCCTGTCCATTCTTGTTACCCCACACATCCATCTCAACATTCGCATCTCAGCTGCATGTAATCTTCTTTCGTCCGTCACCTTTATGGGGTAACATTCTGATCCATACAAGACGACAGGTATAGACGTATTATGTTCTTGTAAATCTTCCCCTTTAATTTAAAGGGGATTTGCGGATCACACGTAGTAGCCGAAACCTGCCGCCATTTCATCCATGCTGCGTTAATTCTATGCTTTACCGTCCGGTCTATTTCGCCATTGCTTTGCAGGAGTGAGCCGAGGTAGTTGAACTCGTGGCAGATTGGCATTAGAGTGCCATCTAGTGTTATGACAGTTGAACTAGAGATGCCGCCGAAATCACAAAACATATATTCCGTTTTGGATCTGCTCACTTTTAGGCCGACACTATCCAGCTTCTGTTGCCACTTTACCAATCTGCTCTGGACTCCAGTTCCATCCTCACCGACAAGGACAATATCGTCGGCAAACAACATACACCAAGGTGCTTCTTCCTGTAAATCCGCTGTCAAGGCATCCAGTATTAACAGGAAGAGGTATGGACTCAAGGTCGACCCTTGGTGTAAGCCTACCGATACCCTGAACTCCTCGGTCTTGCCAGCAGCTGACCGGACATACGTACGTGGTTGGTCGTACATAGCACGAATTAACTCTACATACTTCACATGCACACCTTTCCCTTTCAATGCCCACCACAAAACCGCTCGTGGTACCTTGTCGTATGCCTTTTCCAGGTCCACAAATACCATAGCAGGTTTTTGTGTATGCGTCTATATTTCTCACATAGCTGACGCAATGCAAATATGGCATCTGTGGTACCTCGACCCGGCATAAAACCGAACTGGTTTTATGTAATCTTACTTTCTTCTCTCAGTCGCTTCTCTATCACCTTCTCCCACACTTTCATACTATGTGTCATGAGCTTGTGAAGTATAGTACCATAAAAAACATATGAAGTAAAAACTAGATCGAGTTTATTGTCGGCTCTTCTCGATGACTTGGTTGTTTTCCAAACAGGTGGTAGTATTAAAACGTTCATAGGCGTCTCATCAAGACTAAAATTTAATAAAGTATATTTGAATTTGACTAGACGCAAACTGAAGCACTTGAATATGTTCTTAAAACACCGAGCTAAGCTCGGTCACCCAGATATACTATAAATAAATATCTGTTTAATAAAGTATGTGAAACATAATTCAATTTTACTCATACGAGTACATATAATGGGCTTTTAATACAAAAAAGAAATATAGAAAACAGATGAAATAGAAAAAATGTAGCCGCAAAATAGTTTAAACGAAAAGTCGATGAGTAAATATTGAACAAAAGTTAGCTATTTGTTTGTATCTAGGGAATAAACAAACCTTTTTGAGTGGAAACAATGTGGACTGGCAGTAATCTACTTGTTGAACCGCGAGGCACGCCGTGCTAGATTGTGTGATCCCAAGGTATTTGTAACAAATGTCCACTGTACAATAAATGTTCTCGTACATTGTAAATGTAGGATTTAATCGAAATTTACATTGTCACGTGTGGGTACCTACTGTGTTTCCAATGTGATTACGTAATCCATACATTGAAGAGATCTTATCACTCCATGACCGTATTATGTGTTTTATTAATACTGATATTTGTATTCATATATAATTAGGTATTCAACATAATAAAATATGATTGTTTTTTTTTTACTATTCCTGTATATAAAACAATGGCGGGTTAGTTTCACAATTTATAACTGCGGAACGGATGGAACGATTATTATAATCTTCAAAAAAATTGAAAAAAAAAAAAAAAAACATTTTTTGAAATAAAGTTTATATGGCTTTTTTGACGATATCTCGAGAATGTATTGAGTGATTTATTTTTTTGTTCGCCTCTCGGACTTGAGAATTTCCTCGCACATTGGAAGAAATATGACTAAATTTTATTCAACTAATAACACAACTAATCTAGTGATTCTGATGTGGTACGAAGTTTACCGGCACTTGCTAGTTTTAATAAAAAAATAACCATCATGGAAGTAAGTTACATAATTTTTTTACGATCATAATCTTAAACTAATTACTTTCAACCAGATTTACTAAATCCGATACGAAATTACGGAACATATATATCTGGTAAATTCGGAGATGTTACAATAATATCTCCAACAAATTTGTGATTATTATTAGGCGCTCGTATCGATGTGAATTTTCGTGCGGGGGCCCGAATACTTACGGATTAGAGGGGGTGAAGCGAGGTAGTCGGGGCGGACGGGTTGGCGAGGGATGCCTCTACATCGCGCAACTCGACACCCGTATCGACCGCCTCGGATGTGCATCGCAATACTGCCGTAGAGATCGGGCGACTCATCTAATAGCGGAACTACTGTTGGTTTACCATCGACCGCTCCACCAAGATTCTGCCTCTCGCTGTCCTCTTATCCTGCCTCGCACTAGGCACTGGCTTCGCGATCGTCGAGAGATTCAACGATCAGGAAGCGCGGTGAAGGTTTGATTCTTCTGTCCGGAGGACGGGCGTGTCCCGAGGACGTGTTGCAGCGCTACTGTATAATCTGTCATAAGGCGACAGGTCGTCACGTCCGCTACCGATTTCAGTATATGTCGCATAATGCGACATCTTTTGCCCGATCCCGACTCGACGTCTACCTATCGTGTTTACACCATCAACCGTCTCCCTTATCTTGTTATTCAAATTTTTATCCTACATCGGGTTCAAGATTAAATTCGTTTATATTTTACTTTATACAAATATTTGTCCGCATCAACTACAGGATTTACGTTACTTGAAAGATTGTTAAATATTACATGTAATAAATTATCGATATAAATTAAATATTTTATTTTTATAATAATCAAAATTTAACAAGAAAATTTAATTGGGTAATTTAATAAATAATCACCACTGAATGAAGTTATTAATATGAGAAGTTTACAAATAACTTTGAAAATAGGCCACGTTTGTAACACGAAACCGTTGTTACGATTACGTCAGGTTAGTTTAACATTATTAGTTTGTTACAGTAGAATTTAACAAAGTAATCTACACACGTTTTAAAATGTTATAGTACTCTGTTAAATTGACAATACTAATGACATTTTATTGTTTTTTTTTAATTGATTGAGAAAACCATACGATACGAATATACTTGAAAAAATTTCGTATTTTACCTACCGGTCTTTCAATGAGTAAATTCAACCCACTATCATGTATTATTTCATACAACATTACGCGGTGTAACTTCAGCTATCTAACAAAGAAAGTCCCGCCCAAATCGGTCTAGCCGTTCCGGAGATTAGCCGTTTGAAACATACAGACAGACAATAATTAAATAAAAATCATTTTTTGTTTACGTATTGTATTTGTAAAAAATACAATCACTTCTTATTTTATATATTAACGACAAAAAAATTGATTTTCTTTGAACGATTCTCATCGGGCAATGGTTCTGTTCTCATCTGTTAAACATATATATTTCGAAACAGTTTACGCTTCAATTTTATTTATAATTATAAATGCGTAGATAATTCTATGGGTAATAATAAATTTATGCACACAAAACCGTTCCGGAACTCCAGGTGGGGTGGGGTGTGGTATCTATTTCCGAAGGTGGTCGCGGTCATTGGCACCAATGCGGAAACATAGCACGATGATTTTGTTGTAGGGTGGATTATCATTAACAATATTCATATTTATCTGTCTCACATCTGTACCTGTTATCAGAATTTTGCTATACTTTTTTTACACACATTGTACAATAATATCTGCGTGTTTTTTTTATTCATAAATCAGTAATCGGAAATAATTAGATGTTTTAAAGAATTTGTCTTCAAAACGACGTGGCGTTAAATGGAGGTTATATTGTTATTTTGAAAAAAATTGGTCGCGTCTCCCCTTAAATATAACAGTCTCAAATATTCAATAGAATAGAAGGAGTATTACAATAGACAACGCTAATGGTATTTTTCTTATATTCCATATATTAGGTAATGTAATAAATCTTATACTAAACTACATATGATATGATTTTAAACTGATTCAGTGATTATTTAATAATACTAGTCTTAGTTGTTGACAATCATCTCGTTGGCCCTCTTCTCAGCTGCAGCAGCTTAGCAACAGTGTGTCATGTGGTTCCCTAACCATCATTATTGAAAAATAAAAATTACAATTTAAAAAATTACAATTAATACTTAAAAATAAATACAGTTGGTAACTACAATCTACACTATTACTAAACTACGAACTAATAGGGGACACGGGGAAACCGCATCAGGGCTATTCCCTTCGACGGTGGCCTCTCCTTTGTCCGCGCCTACGGACAAGTCCACTGGGTAAGGCACACAAGGAGCGTCTCTCGTGGAGTAATCTTCTGAGTTCTGGGAGCTAATCCTGCTATCGATCGGACTCTGAGGGGTCAGGGAGATGCACCCGATCTATACGGGTCATAGACACGGTCCTCCTTCAACTACCTACTCAGCTAGGCGTGGACCGGCGTATGAGATCGCGCGCCTGAGGCCTATGAATTAACGACAAGTATTCACCTCTTCTAGTCTTAGTAGCGGATAGACAGAAAAACAGCCAAGCAGGTTAATATACGTAAAAAATCGTATTCTTACCGCATTGTCTATAATAATTTTCCTAATATATATATTTTATCTTAAGCCAAAGATTTTTTTTTAATTCTTTATTAAAGTGAAAGGCAAAAATATGTTTCGATGAGTAGGATTTGTTATTATTTTTCTCTAATACATTTAGCGATACGAATAGGTGTAAATATGATAGTAATTTCATTAATAAGAAAAAAACAAAAAGGAAATCATTGACCAGTTAATCGAAAACACAATTGTGTTTGTAGAAAATGAGTTCATACGGAAGAGCCCCTACTACTTGACTGTATTTAAATCGATGACACAGTTCTGAGATTATAATTTTTTTAATCACCTTTTTTCACAGAACCTCCACAGTTGTTATAACTATCTTAAATGCAATATGAAAGAGCATTGATATGGTATTTGATATTGATATTATCATATACCATATATACACAATTACTTACTTTTAGCTAGGTTTAAAATTAAGTTGGTTCAAAATTACGCGAAAGTTTTTACACTCAAACAACGACCAAGTTGAGATATGCACCAATTTGGTAACTCTTGTGCTAGTTACCTTTTTTTGCGGCTGAGTGCCTTTAGCATTCACCCCCAAAGTTACGGTGAAGATGTAAAAGCCCTTCAGGACAAGAAATAACTAGACAAAATAAGGATTAAATAAAACGGATGAGAACTATTCAATAAGATTTTTCAAGTTGTCTATAACTAAAATTATATATTAAAATAAAACACAAAAGTGTATACAATACCAAAAGAAATAAAAATATTAACGTTCCGCGTTCTTTCTTCGATAATGGACTTCGTTTTGTTTCTGCGTAAAGAACGATGAACCTCCCCGTCCCATTAAATACTTAGGAGTAGAGATCCCATGGGCCACCGAAGTCAAGTACCTCAGTGTCACACTAAACGCCCACATAACTTTCAAATTTCACATTTTGAAAGTCAGGAACTGTGCCACCGTGGTTCCGAAATGTCTTTTCCTCCTTTATAACTCCCAGATTAAGATGGCTCTCCGCCATAAGATTACTCTGTATAAAACGGTAGTTAGGCCCATAATGACTTACTGCACCCCTGCCTTTGTATACAAAGATCTGGCCTCCTTCCAAGTGGTTCAGAACTGCTTCAAAAGAAGAGCCGTAGGTGCCCGATGGTATCAGAAGTATGTGGATTTACACAGAGATCTGAGTCTGCTATCCATCCATTGCATAATAAGGTCTCAGTGTCGTGCCTTTTTCGATCGCTCAGAGACACACCCGAATCAGCTCATAGCGCATTCACACATTTTATACATTATTCACACAATCTATCCATAACTTATTCAGTCTTCTTCTACCTTTATGAATATAAAGGTAGGGTGAATATCCACCTTCATATATAACATTCTTCTAGTTATGTGACGAATAATAAAAGAATATATACCAAATAAATAAGCCAAAGTCCAATACCGAATATGAAATTAATATTCGGCTCATATCTTATTCTATCTGTTCTTTTTATCTCTTTTATATCTTAGAAAATTCCATCCAGCTGTTCATTCAATGGAAAAACATCCACTGCTGAATATAGGTTTCCCCGAAAGATCACCACAACAACCGGTCTTGCGCCACCCGCATCCAGCGGAATCAAAATCAAAAAATCTTTACCCAATTTGGGCCCTGGGAAGGCGCTTATGAACGTCAAAAATTACCACTGGTTCGGAAAACAACCCAGTCAAGAAGAGCCGCCAAGAAACTCGATCTGGTTTTTAAAGTGGTTTTAAATTATAATAAAAATGAAATTATAACAATGAACGGTTTTAGCGGAAGTACAAAGATGGGTATCATTTCCAGACATCACTATCGTTCTCGTAATGATCCACCCTGTAAAATAACCTTTGAACATTTACACCTGTTTGACATAGAGCTTAAACTGATTGTCTGGTAAATCAGGGATTTGGAACCATGTTGTAGAACCTAACACTATTACCTAAAAAGTTCTTATTGGACTTACTAAACCTAAAGCAAGGACGGCTAATTTGTGATTGCTTCTGTTATTACAATTATGCCGGCCGTTTGCTATATCAAACTTCTTTAAATTTTTGCGCTTGACATTTAAATCCCACTACCTTCACCAGGTCCATCTTGTGGGGTGCCTATCCACGCAGAGTCTTTCGGTACGCGGCAGCCATTCGAAAACCCTTTAACCGTTAGAAAATTAAAAAAATATAATTTTCATGCTCATTTTATATATTAAGGTTTGATCGGCATTTGACTCTTTCGATACAACATTTTTTCAATCATGATTTTTATATTATTATACTTAAAAAAAACAACATAATATTTAAAGCCATATTAGGCATTTCATTCTAAAGATAACATCACTTTTCTAAATCTGCATTCTTGATTAATGTAAAAGGCTACAACAACGTTACCGCATTGTGTAATCAAAAAAAAATTGACTTGATAGATTAAAATAAAGATGACATTTGGAATACACAGCTCAAAATCTACAATACGTGCTATATAAAATGACTCCGAATTCTTTTTCCTCCGAGACCTGTGGTATTTTTATTTATCTTCCATTTTATCACGATAATAGCATATTATCGACAAAATAACTTTTTCATTTGTTTGTCTATACATTGAAACTCGAGCGAGTGATTAGATAAGAATAAACAATCGGAAATAAGTCGATTTCGTTATTCAACACAAATAATTATTTTTTCGTTTATACTACAAATACTAAGGTTTCAAAGGATTTGGTAAATAATAATTAAAAAAAAAAACGGTCTCTCTACAAATAATACTATGTACTGGAAAAAGTTTCTAAGAAACAATGAACAGTGGTTGGTGCATTGATCTCGCTCAAATGCGATATGGTAATGGTCACCTGATGTGATTTTATACGCAACAGGCGTTGTACAGTCACTCACAAAAATTTATTGCTCCACAGTTTGACTTATACAACTAGTAATATCTGACCACAGTAATACCAGCGAAGGTATTGGTAAAACACCGTGTCAATAGACGCCGAGTTCGAATCCATATTCTAAGCTTTCAATAATAAACAAATGGAGCCTTTTAAATATTACGTAGGCATCAATGGCGGACGGTTTGCTTATTTTTTATGACATAGAGGAAGCAATATTTACTTATTAGTCTTCATTTGCCAGTAAAGTCCCGTCACAAAGGGTTCAGCAGTCCCGAAGATTAGCCGGAACCAATAAGACAAACAAAAATGTTGATAATTATTGTTTTTTTTTTCATTGGTAACGTATATACATTAATATGTGTTTAATAAGAAACTAGATGGCCACGGGGACTGTCGACAGAAGTGAAAACTAAAAACTAGAGAAAAACTTTTTTTAATGTTTAAATTAATAGTTACAGCAAATTATTAACATAGCATTTTTATTGTATGTGTAGAGATGTGGACGTTTATTCGTAGTATAGTGGGCATGTGGGAGAAGTTGTTGACGGATTGTGGACGCGGGTACACAGCGGTTGTCAAGCATGCAGCTGTATGCCGTTGTTTAGTAGGCGAGAGGTGCGTACGGAACGCGGTCCGAGCGGCGTTTGTTTTTTGTTCCATGTCCAACCTGTAAGTCCGGCAGTTTGCCGTACATTGACCGCACTGCTTACTACGAAACCCAAAGCCGTTGGACAACCTACGATGCTCGCTTTCGTTTACTCACGTAAACCTTAACAAACTTAAATACTAAGTAGGTAATAATTATTTTGAACTTGTGTATATCATAGACTTCTGGCAACAATATACGTTTAAAATTAATTTTATTGCATACGTAAACGAATGTTCACTTACTTAACTATATTTAATAACTTTATCACAGACTTTCAAATGTTGAAAAAATCTTTATGATTTGATTACTAACGTTTTTTTCATATATGATTTTGAATTGATGAAAAGTTGTTGTTGTTAAAAGTAAAATATCCGTTGGGAAACGCATATACTCATTGGCAACAATATACATTTAAGAGTTAAAAACAATTTATGTTTTATTTTCAATCGGCTCTATTCATGTCCACAAGCGCTTTGGATGGAATTTAAACCGTTTTTAAATTTTAACGGCTTATTATTGAAAAACTCTCGAAATGAAATAAAAATGTATGTTTATTCAAATAACGTTATTATTTATGTAAAGTAATCGATTTCAAATGTTCATTAATTTAATGATTTTATAAAAGTCGCAATGGTAATTTGCGATTATCACAGAGGTGCAAATTACAGCTGGGTACTATAAAATTACTTGTAGATAGTAGCTGTATTCCAGCAGCTGTGCCCGAGTTTCATATGTTCCTCACAACGTTTTAATTTTTTTATAAGGGAACTCTATTATTTTCCTAAATTTTTTACGGTCCTAAAATAAAGTAAATTATTAATAATTTAATAATTTCGTAAATTCATGACCTTGCCCATAAAACTGCATTGAATCGGATTTTATTCACAATTTTATGAGAATTATTTTTTTACGCAGAGCTTTAATTATTATTGAAAAACAAAAGTACAAACTTATGGTAAGTTACGTGGAGTTACTTCTACTAAAAAAGTTCTGTCAACATTGGCCCAGCTGTCCTTGAGATTCTCCGGAACAAACAGACAGAATTTTTTTTACAAATTGTGTTTTGGTATAGGTTTCGTTTATACATTCATATGTATTTACTTCTAGTAAGTAAATGTTATTTTGACATTCCAAACAGACACTTAAATTTTATTTATTAATATAGATGTATAGGATACATCGGCCGTATGAGATACATATTATAATAGATACATATGTTATTTTGTACTTTTATTTGTTTAAAACAGATACCGTTACTGCTTTATGTATCAAATAAAGCCCGCTAAAAACAGAGCACGAGGTCAATGAACGAAACGTGACTGCAAATGTTTTATTTTCAACAGATTTTATGAGGTTCAACAAGTTAACCTGAAAATTAATTAGTATTCGAGCGAAGGTTCGGTTTCGATTTCGGCCAGTTTCGGCCAAAAAATCGTGTTTCGGCAAGTTTCGGTATCGGCCAAAAAACAGCCGTTAATTGACCACGCCGAAACTTTATAATCATGCATCTTTCGGATGACTTTGTAACTCGTGTGTTTTATTAGTTTTTATCTGATTGCTCAAGTGATTTTCAATCAAATTGCAGTGATTTGGGAAAAACAATATTGTAACAGAAATATTGAATCTGACGCATAGAACGCACTAAAAGTTTTTGGAAATGCTCACTTACATTAATAAAACCTAAAACTATATTTATGACAACCGTAAGTGGATTTCTCTGCATAACTAAAATGCAGTTTATAGATGAACTATTTGCTATTTTAAATATAGCGTGTCTTATTATACCATGGACTTAACTCAAAAAATTTACGAAATATGATTTACAATCTTAAGTATAGTTTGCGCCTCAACAGACTGTCACATAATGAATAGCGATTGGTATACGAGCATTTGATTAGTAATTTCCGGAAGTTATAGATTATAACTCTGTAAAATGCCGTTCCATTTTGCATCATAACAATGCCTAGATCCCACACGTTCAGACAGACATACCAAATTTTAGAGACGCAAAAAAGGCTCTACATGCCCGATACAATCCCGACATGGGACCATGCGACTTAATCCTATTTTCAAAAGTCAAGTTGTCTGCACAGTCAATGATTTTCAATACCAGAAGAGGTTGAAAAAGCATGTATCGAGTGAAAAGTGTATTTAAGCTAAGGAAAATGAATGAAGGGTAGGGTAATGTATGTATATATATTCATTTTTGACCAGCCATAGCTTTTCCTAATGAATTCCGGAAGAGAGGAGAGGAGAGAGGAGATACATATATGATAGCGTGTACCCGCGTTTGCGCCCCTGTTATCATATTTTTCAGTGCGTAATATTGTTTTTATTGTTTTTTGTACTAATTATTACCTAACATTTTTTTTTTGCTACTAATACAAACATAAATAAAATTATTCCACACATATTCAAATATAAGCACGTAAAACTGTGGATTACATAGATTTCTATTCAATGTTTTATGCGATCTTTTTCAAAATCAAAACTCGCAAGTACCCTTACATACGTGGAGTAACTTCAGCTTTACTATCGAAACACTCCCGTTACAATCGGTCCAGACGTTCCGGAGATGACAGACAAAAAAGTTACAAAAAAAATTGATTATATTGTATGCTTTGTATTTAGTAACAAAACTGTTATTTTGACATTACAAACTCACACTTCAATTTTACACATGCGGTACATAATTCCATTGCTATTTGCCATGGGCATATTTGACGGCTTGAAAGAATGCTGACTGAAGTGTGTAAACAAATACACACTTGAGAAATGTTTTTATTAATGGAATTATTTTATTTATTTATTTTTGATTATGGAATAATACGTCTATGATCGTAGGTTCAAATCGACTAATTATTGATAATGTTATTATGCATACACCCCATTATTACGGTTTAAAAAAAAATTATCTAGATAAATCATATATTATATAAGTACATATAAGTGTGTAAACAAATTGGTGTTTTTATAGAGTATAAACTACTACCATACCAAATTTCATCGAAGCCGGTTCAGTAGTTTTTGCGGGATTGGCGAATAAATTAGTAAACAACAGAACAAATTAATGGTCTTTACACGATTCTGAAGCCCCGCATAGTATTTTTTCTTAAATATCTTCAATGTACAGATTTCGTCTGCTTAGCCTTTTATTATAAGTATAGAATACGCAGTGAAGAATATATGAAACGCGGGCGAAACCGCGGGTACACAGCTAATATATAAATAAACACTCTTGTTACGTAGTTCAACATTTCTTTTTCCTCATGTTCCTCGTACAAATACGTGTCAGCGCCCACGCCCGCGTAACCGCCGTTCCCGCCGCCGGGGATGAGCGGCTAATTTTGCTCCCGCACACTCTCCGGGTCCCCCTCAGGCGGCGACCCAAGACGTGCTTCTTCCCACAACTGGGGAGGCTCTTGACGTTGTGGGAGAGTGTTTTTGGTGGTGGGGGAGGGGTGCTCTTGAGGGTTTTTGGGGATGACTTCTTCTTTTAGGTATCCCTCTCCTTACTACGTCTTGTTAGCTAAACAAGACGAGTACAGGAGAGGGACCTATCTCTGTCTTCTATAGCGGAGGCAGGTTCCTTCATCCTTAAGGGTAGTGCGTAAATGCATTTAAGGGTAGTGCGTAAATGCATTTCCCCCCGTCAAAAAAAAAAAAAAAAAAAAAAAGGTTCCTTCATCTTTTTTCTTTGCCCGCCTCCGCTCTGTCCCTTCTTACTTCCTTTTTTATGCGGGGCAGGAAGTATATCCTGCCCTCCGGATTTTTGACCAGTGGGGTCATGCCTCACTTCGGGGGGTGGGCAAAGAGGTGGGGGGACATTCTCCCCCCCCCCATCCACATTGGGCCACTGCACGGACGAGGCCCGCTGGGTTCGCCGCAGGGGGCGACGCGGTGTCATGCCTAGCAATCCCGTATCGTCCCCATCACAAATGCGGCGGACGGCCCGGGGGGTTATAGTGGGTATTTCCGGGCCTTTCACGCCCGGGTGAGTCCCACACTGGCACGGAGTTCGTCCCTCCGTGCCCCCCTTACTCATTGCATTGGGGAACTTCGGTCTTACTAATGCAATGGGTAAGGGTAGTGCGTAAATGTATTTCCCCTCGACAAAAAAAAAAAGGCTCTTGAAGTCGCCGCCAGCGCGATACAGTGACACTGCCCATGCATTGAGCATTACACGCAGAACACTGCATACACACTCCTGCACATAACACGCAGGTTGAATATATATATACATATATTCAATTTAAGAGAACCATAGCGCGATTTAGAATCGTTCAAAGAAAATTAATTTTTGTTGTCGTTAATACATAGAATTGAAGTGTTTGATTTTTTCTTTAATCAATACCTATGAAGGTATATACGATACTAAATTAAATTAAACGCGGAACCCCTAATTATTTTCGAAAAAATATTTTTTTTTAATTGTTTCGTTTTGGTATAAGTTTCGTATATACATTCATATCTATTTAGTAAAAAAAAAATTGATATTACAAACAGACACTTCAATTTTATTTATTACTATAGATAATATGAATCCTTATCATTTCCAAGCTCGTTGAACTAACCAATAGTTAAATGTAAACAACTTTAACTGACAACAGTAATTTGTATTAAATGATATTTATATTTTTAGGAAGTTGATTTTTGTTGTTTTTTTTAGTTTTGTTATATGATTATTATGTTTAATAGTTTTCTGATTTCAAATTATATGAAAAGTGGAGAACTCAGGTTTTGTCATATTACCGATTATCTAAGATATTTTGTACTGTTCGTAGATGATATCTAAAAGTTAGATATTACTAATCTATCTCTAAACGCATGTGGAATTTCGGAACTCTATTAACTTATTTTTTATTAGGCAGCGGAATCATTACGGATTAATGGTTTCATGAATAAGCACCGCCGGCGAGAGAAATCTAAGGAAATTGCTTTCGTTCCGTGTATTGAAAACAGGCGCAGGTACAAAATATATTGAAAGTTCAGTATAGTGATTTTCAAAATTGAACTTTGTATTTTTCAAATATTTTACAAGCTCAGTGCTTTGACCACAATCGTACCTGATGTTGACGATGTGTTCCTGGATGGTAAATAAACACACTAAAGGTACTAAAGTAATGCTGCCGGAACAAACATATTGGGTATTTGGTGGCAGGTTTTCGAACTTGAGAATGGTAGCTACACCAGGGGGGATTTTTTTAGAAAATGCCCTACCACCATGCTATGGTTTCATCACGATGTTTTCCTTCACTGAATGCTCAGGCTGATTTTAGAGTTGGATAGGTGGGCTCGAACTCGTGTCCATTGATGATTTATTAAAAAAGTAATCCATTATGAATAAACCTTTCAATATCCAAAGAATGTATATGATCCGGAAGCGGTGTAGACTGTAGATATCTCTTTATTTCGTGTCTTATAAAATTCTCGTATTCTTATGGCATAATATGGATATTTTTCATGGTGACCTTGATTATAATATTGATTCGCATATGAAGTTTAACATAATTAGTTAGTAGATAAGATTTGACAAAAGCAAGGAGAGAGTATATTATACGTAGTCTTGCGAGAATGAGATGGTGTGGCAGTTGCGTTCATTGATGCGCAAGCGCCGGTTAGGGACGCGGGGCGGGCGGCGCGGAGGGGGTGAGGAATGCGGTCGCGGCGTGCAATGACCGCGCCAGGGTCGCTTCCTTTACGAGAACGCGCGGGCCGTCGTACTACAGCCCATTCCCCCCCACCTGCCTCCTTTGACTCGTACTACATGGTCTCACCGCTCTGAGGGCGCGCGCTTTTCGACCCGTAGTCCGTTACAAAAATTAAGAACGCCGCATTCCGCGACTGTTTTCTTGTCATTGTCCCCCTTGAGCGTCCGCAGCTTTATCTATTTCATTCGCGCTCGCGGTATCTCTCGTGGAGCTTGTAGGCGCGCTAGTGTTGCACGTTTGAAATCCGAAGTCAAGCGTAGGGCGCAAAACTTGCTCGAGCCGTTATTAAAAAGCACTTGTAACGTGCGCTCGAGTGAAAATTGTTATTGTTGTACTTTTACAACTACCGTACTTAACGTAATGACTTATTTGAGGCCGTATATAATGTAACACGTACATAGTTTTCAAGTGAGAGAAGGTGCTGCTACTAACTATGATGAGAGATGTAGGTTACTGTGTTTGTGGGATATGGTCGTAATAAAATAGTAGTAACATTCTACAATGTCTGTATCTGATATTAATGTGTAGTAAGTAGTAAACTTTCCTCTTTATATAAATGCTTACTATTTATTTATTTCATACTTAAAATTTAAACACATGATAGTAAGTACCTACAAGTTACAAATACATACCTATATGATTTTCTAAAACAATTTTATATAATTTATTTATTATATGATATGATAAACGAGAATGCAGTTTATCTGGTTTTAAGTAATCAATAATTTAAATATCAAATTCGAGTTAAGTTCAAGCCGGTCAATTATAAGGACAGTAGATGGATCGCTTCATGTTTCATGGTTTGTTGAGAACAATAACTTTCAGTCGTGAAATATTACAATGTAAAAAATATTTTCTTTAACTTTATTATATAGTATCAAAATTTTCATTCTAGGCATAGATTGATAGATTAAATTATCTCAAGACGTCTCCTCTCGCGTATACAAATTAACAGACATACAAATAGACGATGCCTTTTATAGAATGTAGGGATTAAAAATAATTAGGATGATAATATATCTACAATTTTAAAGAAAGAATCATGTAAATCGGTTCTGTGGTTCTCGAATTATAAGCCAATTAGTCAACTAACGGCAAGATAGACAGACGCACAGATAAACGTTGCTTTTTCTATAATGTAGGGGAAAATTTTGAATCCACGCACTGTACGATTTATGAGAGATTGTTGATACGACGCCAATATTGTACTGTAAAACTTTTAACCGATCTATAAATTGGAATCGGCGATGTTAATTAGCTCAAACGACCGAACATTACAGATTTACACTACAAAAATAGCCTCAATAAAAACCCCGTCAATAATAAATTAATCACTTACTGAAATATGAAATGTTGCGCAAAATACTATTTACAAAGGTACTATAATTCCACGAACACCGGCCCGTGTTCTCTTTGAAGATTAATCCTCTCTGAGTGGACGTGGGTGGATCTAAGATTTCCTAATAAAGTTAGAGGGAATCACATCTTCCTCCGACGTTTCCTAGTAAATTGATGTTCAATATCGAGATATTACTTCTTCGGTGAAATAAATATATTTTCTTCAGCGGATTTCCTCCGTACACTCGGAAAATCTTCTTTTTCCAATTAATATAAAAATGTTGTACATTTCCAATTAAAAACGTATTATTATAAAATTTTTATTATGAAGTTATTTATATTAATTTCTATTTCGTATTATTATAATACTTTCCGTCGTTTATTCTATATATCACATACATTTTATTTAGTATATAGAGTTCAATAATAGTACCTAATGATATCGTATTGGTAGAAAGATGTCTATCGAGTTATCTGTGTACATCTATATAAATATAAAACAAAGTCGTGTTAGTTACACCATTTATAACTAAGTAACGGGTGGAGTGATTTTTATGATCTCAGATTTGTTGGCTTTATCTACACCCCGAATAGCAGAGTTACGTGGAGTAACTTCAGCTATCTGCCAATAAACGCCCCGTCAAAATCAGTCCAGGCCTTTCGGCGATTGGCCGGAAAAAACCGACAGACAAAAATGAAAAAAAAAATGTATTTTTGGTGTAGGTTTATACATTCATATACATATTTAATAATAAGTTGTTAATTTAATAGTACAAACAGACACTAGGATTTTATTTATTAGTATAGATATCGTTTTGGCAGAGACGTAGATCGAGTTATTTCTAATAAAACGTGACATCTCTCTATATCTGCTCATTAGTGGTACTATATCTCTTGAAAAAGTGTACCTATTTACATAATTATGTTTAGTCCTGTTTGAACTAGTGTTCACTACACCTTAGAGATTAGATAATATAATGTAACAAGCTATAAGGATAAGGTGAATGTAATCAACGAAAAAACACCACCAGGGCGTTAAATAAGTTACATTTAAATAGTAGATAGATAGATAAAGTACAGAATAGTGTGATAAGGGAACGTTGTGGTGTGGTAGAATATACAGTGACAAAGACAGAAAAAGGAATGCTTAATTGGTTTGGACACGTAAAGAGGAGGGAGTTAGGGTATCTGGGGAAGTCGGTAAAAGTCGACCTAGGTGAACGTATCTCCTCGGAAGGGAAACTGTGGGGTGGGGGATGATACGGGCGACTGGAAAGGGGGTCAGGACGATGTTCGTCTCTTTGCCGGTGGAGGCGGCCCGGAGGGTTGTGGACAAAGGGAGGATTAAGATTGGGTGGAGTATGACCCAGGTTCATGCACTTGAGACAAAGCCATTACGGTGCTTCAAGTGCATGGGTCTGGGGCACACGCGTATGACGTGCATGGCGGTAACGGATAGGGCAGCTCAGTGCTTCCGTTTGGCGCGCAGGGCCACAAGGCGGCGAAATGTATGGCAGAGCACCCGAAGGTGGGGTGAGGCCGGGAGTGGAAGAGGAGAGGAGATGGAGGGTTGGCTGGGGGAGAGCACTTTTTTCCTCCTGTCATCATTGCCTGAGATTGCCTGTGGGTCAGGCATCGGTATTCTCCCCCTCATCTCCATTGGGCTAAAGTATGAAGCGATCCCGTATCGTCTACATCCCAAATGCGACGGGCGGCTCCGGGGGGTTTAGTGGGTATTTCCGAAGCTTCTCGTCGGGTGAGTCCCACACTGGTGCTGAGACGTCCCTTCGCACCCCCTTACCAATTGCATTGGGGGACTTGATCTCCTACTAATGCAATTGGCAAGGGTAGTGCGTAAATGCATTCCTCTCGTCAAAGAAAAAAAAAAAACGTTGAACGTATCTCGACCAGATCGAAGAAGCCTTAAAGAAACGCCGCGGTTAAAAGTACTTGTATCCAAAGAGCTTGTAAGAAAGGGCTCATGAAAGTATAGGAATCGAAAACCATGTGTTATGATCGTAGCTGGTGGAAGGATGTTGTCTCTGGCTAACATTATGGGAGGGAGATGTGATGTTAAATATGTATAGTAGAAAATAGAAAATGCTAATTTTGAGGAGTGTTGCAGGATCAGCTAGTATTTTAAGCATGGGTACTATCTCGAGCTCTTCAACCAAGCCAGATAACCCTACTAGGCATAATATCTATAGATTATCTTTTCCTATAGGTTTTATTATAGAACATTTTTATGCTAACATTATATAAAAGGAAACGTCTCTCTGTCTATCGGTCTATCTGCCCGTTGGCCTATAATCTGAGAACCAGTAGAACATATTTACATGATACATTTTTAAATCGTAGATATATTATATAGCCTGGTTTAATATACAGTTTATCAATGTCTGGCTGTTTGTCCGTTAGTATACAGTCAATTATAAATAATAAAATAGTATAAACGTTTACACTTCAACATAAAATTAATTAAAATAATCTTCCAAAGTAGTTTTAATATCTCGGGTCAAGAGAATAATCTGCTTTATGTTTCATTTTAAAATACAAGTTTGTTTTATAGATAAGTTACTATTTTTTAGAACGGAAACAAGGAACATAAGAAGAAATAACTATTTCAAGGAATTTAAATGGTGGACTTGCCTACGTTTGCTCTGTCTGTAACTACGAACTCGAACATTCTATAATGGAAGGGTGGGAAGGTGCAAAGACCCTTGTGCAAGTCTAGAAATAATTAAATCACGTCTGAGTAGATTTGCCAATATACAAATCTATACTTACAGTTAAAGTTTGTCTACCGCCTATTAAACTTCTCCCGACGCTTTAGACGGAAGTTAAATAGACGAGATCGCACCCTTGAGAAATTTCTCTTTAACGATCGAGTAAACTCGATTTGCTAATAAAAAGTAGATTGGAACCGAACGAAGACCGAATCGAATCAACATTTTCAATGAGATGCAATTTAAATTATTTACCTCATCATTTTTGGGTAGGATTTATTTTGATTTTCTTTTTTACACTCTTAGGACTGTAATTTTCACTTAATGTAAATAGCGACTTTTCTTCCCAGAAAACCTCTAGTCCATTGTAGGGATTTGAAGTCACTTGAATTCGCCCACACTAAGCAATTATCCTATAAGGACAATTACGTTGTTAACCCGAAAATAAATATTTATTATTGGGAAATAATACACGAAAGTAATACAAATATAATTCGAGCAATAGAACAACTTATTTCACGAAATAATGTTCCTTCTACGTTCAGCTAAATTTAGCTTGAACGTTAAATGCAGATGTGAACATTTTACCGTATTGTGTCACCATTGCTATGAATTCTGCCTCGATGGTGCAGTTGTATTACGGTGCGACTGCCGTTCTGAGGTCTTGGGTTCGATCCCCGGGTCGGGTCAAGTGGTATTGGGTTTTTCTACTCAGTATCATCCCGGAGTTTGGAATTTGTGCCCGATATGGCGACAGGCCTCGCCCCCTGTCACATGTGGGACGGCTCAGCGAAATGTAGGTGGTGTAGTTCGCTATTTTCACCTCTGCCTAACCCTTCGGGGATTACAGGCGTGAGCTTATGTTATGTTTTATGAATTCTGATGATTATATATATATTGATCGATCCAGAAGCACGGCAAGCAGAAGCAATGAACTAAGACGGCGAGTCACTAATAAGTGCGCAATGATCAAGACGGAAATCTTATCATTTAGTTTGATAACTGAATAAACAACGTATGATCCTGGAACGCGACATTCCTATGTTACCAACTCTTTATGATAGTCTCGACCTATTTAGACACAAATATCTGGTCAACCCCAAATATTCACTAATCAAATGTGCATTGTGTTTTTTCATGTTATAAAAGTAACGGAAAGTGACAAGGTAAAAGTTCATATTCATAATCTCCTGATTATTTAAACAAAAAGCACTAAAGGTATCCTATTAGGTAATACTATTCTATTTATATGATTTTTTCATATATAATTATTAATACATATGGCCAGCCTTCTGGGAACCTTCCCGTCTCGCGGTGAGCTGGACGGCATTCATTATTTATAGTTTTTTAAGTAATAGTAATAATAAAGTACTATTATTTAGTTTTTTTGTTATTTTATACATTTATTATTATTTAATTAAGCTCATTTTAATTTACTATAAATTGTTTTCAATTTTGATTATATGTAAATATAAAAGTACTACATATGGACTAAATTAAATTTATGTATACAATTATCTACGTTTAGAAGAAATTATACCTAACGATGTCTCTTTAAAGCAAGTAGGAGCTGCTGCGTTATAGGGACATTGATTTACAATGCGGCTAATCGGATTTTGTAAGGCAGGTGTACGAAATGAAATCTCTAGTCGGCTCTACTTCATCATTGGAGAAAGAAACCCCTCTATTTATAAGTTTTCCCAATGAAATTATATTACAAGCTGTGAGCCCGCGGCTTCGCTCGCGCTTCGTTTATTCTCCATTGAGTATTATACTTTTTAAATATTAATTGAAAAAGTGTGTTTTGATCGTGGTGTCCATTGAATCGTATTTTGTTCACAATTTCGTGAGATTTTTTTTACACGGAACCCTAATAATTTTCCTGTAATTGTTTTTAATACTAACAAAAAGCAGAGATTACATATATTTCTTACAGATTGAAACACCCGCCAGTAAAACTGTCTTCATCGTCATCTATTTGTCCATAGAACTATTTTAAATACACTAGGTATCAATAGTAGAATTCTAAATCAAGTATAATTTATACCAACACCATTCGTATTTAGAATTCAAAGTTAGTTAAAATAAACGTAAAATCTGTTTCATTCAAACCAAGCAATATGCTGGTAATTATTGGTAAATTTAACAGGCAATTTTAATCACTTGGTTTTCATACGTTACGCTATCTTCGGCGAATCGCTGTTATTTCCTAATTGTTCAATTTATTAACAACTCGAACTTCTGTTAACCATTTAAGTATGTTTAAATTTCGAGTACATTCTGGATCAATCGAGAATATACATATATTCTTACCGACCACTAATACAATAAAATATATTACAAAAAACATCATTGATGTCATTTATTTATTTATATATATGAAAATTCACAGTTCCTATAAATTATATATATTTAAACTACAATGATATATTAAATAGAGCAAAATTGAAATAACTGTAATAAACCAAGAAATAAAATAAAATAAATTAACATTAATAGTGTCACATTTAGTTTTATATTAGCGGGCACCCGCGACTTTATCTACTGGTTTTATCTTGATTAAATGTGGAATATCCTGATTTTGCTTAAAAAGCATGCTTCTCGTACACCAAATTTCATTCTTATTTTTTTTTTTTTCCAATTATTAATCAATTCTAGAAATGATTATACGCACACAAAATTTTATCAAAATCGGTCAACCTGTTTTTGACTTAAAGACGATAAGATTTCTTATTCATTTTTTACTAATTGTAAAAATAATTTCAAATGACATGATCAATTGCTTCTTGAGATATACATATTTACCGCATACAAAGTTTCATCGCAATTGGTTTGAGTTAAATCTGGATTTACAAAAGCAGAGACAGGTGACATTTTTTTTTTGTAATGTCAGATTTGTGATTACTAACGTCTAAAATGTACGAGTATAATAGGTTTACTGTCACAAAGTGAAAAAAAAAAAATAATTAAAATACAAAACTTCTGTTTTATTAATGGTACCAGCTGTGTGCTTCACTGGATTTAACATTTTTATACGGAACCCTAATATTTTATTGGTACTAAGATAAAGTAAAAACATTTCCCATAAATTCAAGCATTTGCCCGTAAAACATTTTTCGTAGACAGCCGAATTTACTCCGGGTAACTTAGGGTACTTTTAATTTTCGAAAATAATTAGGGTTCCGTGTTAAAAAATTAAAACTCATAAAGAATTGAACAAAATTAGATCCAATGCACAGTTTTACGGGCAAGCGTTTGAATTTATTTGAAACATTTTTAATTTATCTTTGTACTAAAAAAAATTATTAGGGTTCCGTATAAAAAAAACAAAACGCAGTGAAGAATATATGAAACGCGGGCTTAGCCGCAGGCACCCTGCTAGTTTTATTTAAATATCATTATTACTATTATTAGTCGCGCAAATAAATTCCGTAACGTCTCCTAGTAATAAATAAACAGATAGTATAATTATTATTGTATTATATGCACATGCATATGCCATGTAATGTATATACGTATATTATATTTGCATATAATGGCGTGATAAGAAGTCCCGCTATTTATTCATATGTTTTAAGAGTTCATAGCTTTAAGTTATTTTTTTTTTTTTTTTTAAATACTTTAACAACGATTCCGTTTGATGGTTTTAATCTACTAGTTAACTGCACTGTGGTGCCGGCCTAGAATGGCACCACCCCGTATATAAAGTCGTAAAAAACATCTAAGGGATAAACCAGAAGATGGGCAGCAGCATCCTATGAGTACCACAAACACCTGAATGCGATCGTCAACCCGCCTACAAAGCGTGGCGATTATGGCAAGACCTATATCCAGCAGTGGACGTCTTATAGTTGAATGGATGGAAGGATGAACTAGTTAAAGATAAGCGATTGGATGCTGAATTTATTGAATACACCATAGGACAATGCTAGTTTTGAAGAATAATTGTATTTTCTATAGTGAATTTCATAGTAATAATAACCATTATTTATGTAGTGAAAACTTCTATATTCCCTCTGTGATTTGAAAGTCGATGAAACCAAAAAGTGCCATTAAAAAAGACAAACATATATATATAGGATTTAACGTGCGAGAGAATGTGATAGAGTAGGTACATTATGCAGCATTTCTTATATTCCCGGTCTCCTATTTGTGCGGTGCTTCGTAGTCTCCTCCTACTCCTGTATACCGAGAGGAAACGCGCTATGTAGTGTCTACAGGTATACTTTGTTGAAGGATTCACCGCGTGTGAACTGCATACATTTAGATCTCTTTACATATAAAATTGGCTTATTCGAACTGGCCACTTTGATCTCTAATATTCGGCGTTAGTTTAGGAATTCCAAATTCAAATTTATTCTTGTGTATTTGTGTTATCATTCTGTTCATAAAATGGAAAACTTAAAGTATCGCGTTATTTACGAATACGAGTTCCATAGTGGCATCAGCGTTGCAGATACACCTCGAAGGATTAATGGAAACGCTACTTTAAAAGAAAGCACTGTTCGTTTTTGGTTCCAACGTTTTCGTTCTGGAAATTTGGACCTACAGAACAAATCCCGTGGACAGTCGGAAAATTTATTTAACATTGAAAATAACTAAGAAAACGAAATGTATAAAATTTATGTTGCCCAATGTTCAACATATTGATTGTAAGTTAGAGATAGAAGGGAATTTAGTAGGCTCAGTTGACAAAACTCTGCTTTAGGTATCACACTTGATAATAAGTTACAATGGTGTCCGCATATTAAAAATTTGGCAGGAAGGCTTAGTTCCGCTGCTTTTGCGGTTCGAAAAATTCGCCAGTTGAGGGATATTGCTACTGCTAGGTTAGTCTACTTTGCTTACTTTCACAGCTTAATGTCTTACGGTATTTTGCTGTGGGGTACAGCAGCAGAGGTAGACACCATTTTTACGTTACAAAAGAGAGCTGATCGAGCAATATACAATATGGGACCACGCGAATCTCTAAAGAACAAGTTTCAAGAATATGATATCTTAACTTTGCCCTCCCAATACATCTTCGATAATTTAATGCATATTCGTAAAAATTTAGACAAGCTAGATCTAGTGAATGATCGTCATAATTTTAATATTAGAAATAAAGACAAGTTGGCCGTCCCACGCTTTAGGCTAAGTAAGTGTAATAAAAGCTTTATAGGTAATAGTATTCGGTTTTACAATAATATCCCAAGTAACATTACCGATTTACCTGACAATAAGTTCAAGTATTATGTCAAGCAAGTTTTAATCTCAAAAGGTTATTACAGGGTGGATCATTACGTGAACGATAGTGATGTCTGGAATTAACCCACATCTCTGTGGTTCCGCTAACATTATTAAGACTATGATTTGTATAGTTTTTTTATATGACAAAAAAAAAAATGATATATATTATATTTATAAAAAAAAGAACCAGATCGAGTTTCTTGCCGGCTCTTCTCGACTGGGTTGTTTTCCGAACCGGTGGTAGTGTTTTAGACGTTTATAAGCGCCATCTTAGGGCCTAAATTGAATAAATAAATTTTGATTTTGATTTTTGATTGAAGAATTTAAGGTGATCGTGGAAGCGGATCCAGCGTAAACCACGTCAGAATTAACATTGACGCCTTGAACAGTTTCCTCATTTCCCAGAATGGGAAATTCAGAAGATCACAACATGCATTGAGTGCTGCGTGGCATTACTCAACCGTTACAAAAACGAGGGAATTTGGAAGCATATTGTTAATTGTGACGAAAAATGAATCCTTTACGACAATCGTAAACGTGGTATCAAAGAAAATTGGCTCAGAAAAAGGCACTGGTGAGTGTTTGGTGGACGAGTGCTGGTTCATACTTTTTCATACAATACAGCTTCCTAAGATCTGGCCAGACAACATCTCATTTTTCTTTGCAATTTTTGATACTAGTAGATACTTCATTTGACACTCCAGAGAATCCGATTTCCAATTGGTTGATAATAGGTAGTTGAAGTAAACGATTTTTAAAACTATAAATATCATAAAACATTTAACCTAGAACTTTTGAAGTTGTATACTTGGAACCATGAGTTACGAGTGTTATTATTATAAATGACAATTAAAATCATAATTTATTATGTTACAATAAACATTTGACCAGTAGTCGTCCTTTATCTTTAATAGACGTATATAAAGTTATTTAACAAAACTGATATTAAATCTTTAAAGTGAATACGTAAATTACATTATATTGTGAAACTAGATTCTGTCCGAGATTACATTAGAAATAGGACCAGAAAGGAACTGTGTTATTGTGAATTAATCATAGTCAATAGAAATAGAGATACGCTATAGTGAAGTTTAGAACTTTTAATGAACCAATATTCTCTAGTTACTAGTACATTATTTTAAGGCATCTCGTTAGAAAAAAATATCTAATCGAGAGAAAACGAGTAGCTAGCGAATAAAGACACGGACAGAAGCGGGAAACGATTTTTTATACCATGTATATAGATTACTGTCTATTCAATACGTCTATAGTTCCATAATATATGTATGTAGTTAATATCATATACATAATTATAGTATAGTACTAGTGCATAAATCAATTAAGAATCATCTATTTATGAATTCGCCGTCATCTGTCGATGAGAAATATCTGTCGTACTAAATTCCTTTATGTAATACGAGCCGAACGTTCGTTCCAAATATTTGATCAACTATATGAATGGAGCCTAACTACTATTGCGCATACATGCATAAATGTTGAATACATGCATAACTATGCTTTATAGTTATGTAGGTTGTTTGTGTCCCAGAATTTCCAGAGTAGAATGCAACGCGCGGCTCTGACGCGTATCGCCACTGATGTGCATCAATGTAAACACCGGACAAGGTCAATCCCCTCACAGCACATCATATACATACATATAGCTATATATATGTACCATACGATGAGCTTTCATGATAGGTACAGTGACGTCATTTGTAGTGAAAGTTTCAGCACCTCACTTCTGTTATAAAGGTAAACTGTTTAGAATATATACTCGTATTTGCTATGCCATGGAAGGAGTTACGTTTTCTTTTATAACAAATGTAAGCTGGCATTATCTTTTTTTGTCATAGTAACTAACTATTTCTGCATAATTATTATCTATATTTCTTATAGCCTTTGTGTACCTAGGTCTTTTATCTGGATGACATATGGATCTATTTGAATTTACTATTAATCTGAGTTTTAGTATTATAATACGTTAGCCCGGTCTATTTAGTCATCTAAAGATACATAAAAGCTGAAAAGTCGGTTAAATTGTCCAAAACATAATCTATACTAATAAGTGTCTGTCTGTAATGTCAAAGTAATTTTTTTTACTAATTAAATATGAATGTAGTATACGATACCTATACCAAAATACGATTTTTAAATTTTTTGTCTGTCTGTCTGTTAGTCTATCGGTGTGTCTGTTTGTTCCGGGTAATCTCCGGAACGGCTAGACGGATTTTTACGGGACTCTTTTTTGTAGATTGCTGAAGTTACTCCGGGTAACTTAGGGTACTTTTAATAGCGAAAATAATTGGGGTTCCACGTAAAAAAATTAAAACTCCTAAATAAATTAATAAAATCCTGTTCAATGCACAGTTTTATGGGCAAGTACTTGAATTTATGAGATATATTTTTACTTTATTTTAGTATTACAAAAAAAAAAATAGGGTTCTGTATAAAAAAAAAATAAAACGTAGTGAAGAATGAAACGCGGGCGCAGCCGCGAACGGACGGCTAGTTATAAATAAAATTTAAATAGTTCTAATCGATCCGGTACCTGGAAAAAGATTTACTCGAGGCTAAAAGTAAAAATGCGTTTTTTTTCGCGTTTTTTTTAACAAAACAGTAAGGATTCTCCATAAAATTAGATCATACAAAGATTTTAGATGACGTAATTATCTATAAAAAATCTATTAATCTTTTTTTTTTCTAAGAGCCACCGTTTCTGAGATATAACGATTTATGATTTTACACAGAACAGTAATTATTTCCGAAAAATAAATTAGCCTAAGTTACACGGAATAATTTCAGCTATCTGTAAAAAAAATTCAGCCGTTCCCTAGATTAGCCGGAACAAACAAATAGACAGACAAATTAAAAAAAAATTGTGTTTATGATCTATGCACCATTTCATATATATATATATATTACAAAATATATATATATATATATATATATATTTAGTAAAAAGTTGTTATTTTCATATTACAAACAGACATTTCAATTTGATATATTTGTATAGATAATACTTTTTAATCCAGGTCTATGAAACTAATACCCAATGTTAAACGGATGACATCACTAGCAGTCTGTGATTCAGTTGCATACTTGAGACGACAACTTCATTATAAATCTAAAAGGAAATCAAATACAGCCAGAAACGTTATCAGAAATTCGGAACTTCGATGTTTATTCATGCTAAAGTTATACCTACTATGTTCCAGACTTGTCATAAGGTTACTTTTTTTTCTATAATTTATGGGGTTTAGTCAAATATTGACCATGTTACAAATTCCACCGATTTCTTATTGCTACCATAATTATCTTGTAAGGCATCCTTGTTTCCTCATTTATGTGAAAAGCAAGGATATCGTTACATATTCATACACAATGCAGTAAATTATTAATTATACTCTGGACTAATATTCTATTATGTTGATTTCGTTCGCATCACAATATGGAGATAATTTAAGTTTAATTATATGTAAGACACTATTGAATGGTTCATGCCCTGAATAAAGTGTAAACTTGGGCCGACCAATTTGGAATCCTTAAAACCAGTGTCGTTAAGAAAAGTTTATGTAAGCGAGACAAGTGATGGAAAGTAAATATGCAATAATTATTTAAATTTACCAATGATTAGAAAGATTTTGCTATATTACTGTAAATGAAAAAAAAAAAAAACAACAACGATGATATTTCTTTTCTACCCTTTCAATGTACCTAATAAATATAACGAACGAAAGATTTTTTTATTAATTCAAATAATATTATCGTCGTTTTAGTGAATTGAAATTCACATCTATACTAATAAATAACATTGGAGTGTCTGTTTGTAATGTCAAAATTAATTTTTTGTACTAAGTAGATATGAACGTATATACGATACCTGTACCAAAACTACTATTAATATTTTTGTTAGGGTTCCGCTCGAAAAAAAAAAAAAAAAATTGAAACTCTTAAAAAATTGAATAAAATTCAACTCAATGTGCAGTTTTACGGGCAAGTGCTTCAATTTATGAGAAATATTTTTACTTTATCTTAGGACTGATAAAAAAAATTAAGGTTGCGTATAAAAAAATTAAAACTCATTGAAGAATATATAAAACGCGGGCGCAGCCGCGGACACACAGCTAGCAAACAATATAAAAAAAAAAAGAAAACTAGGCAGCCATGAGGACTCCCGACGAAGGTAGAAACAAGAAACTGGGAAAACTGTTGTTTTTTATGTTAATATTACATAACTTATTAATTGAAAATACATATTAACATTTAACTTTTTCCCATTTTTTATATTTTTCTTTTCCCCGAGCAAACACATGCACATTTTCATATAGTTAATACATAATCTAAACATACGATAGGCTGTGTAAGGATACATTTTATAATTTATCTCTGACGGCCAGCACTAAAACGCCAACTTATATAAACTTGGCCTAGCGTAGCATGTTGATGAGTGATGTCATAGAATTTTTTTATTTAGTCCCCTTACTTCTCAGACATAATCCGAGTTTTGTTTACTTTTTTGTCGCTTTCCCCTATTTTTTTGTACCTTTATTGTTTTCATCTTATTTCTATTTTACAATCTTATTCTATTTCTTATCTATGTGTTTCTATTGCATTATGGTTATGTCGAATCTTTATATATACTTAAATCCTATTTCTAATTTACAATCCTTATTTTATTTCTTATATCTTGTTCTATTACATTTTGTTTTGTCGGATCTTTAGTTATTCATAGTTCTTATCATAGTTTTTATATACTTATTTCTAATTTTACAATTTTGCATTTCTAATTCAAATTTATAAGTTTTTCCCCTACCGAGAATCGCTCAACGCCGCTTAAGAAGGTTTCACTTATAAAACTTCGGGAAAAAAAAAAAGAAAACTCTTTACTAACATAATATTACAATGTGGTCTATTTTAACTGAGATATGAAACAATAATAACATTTACTCCGGTCATTGTAATATCAAAACTTCCTAGAGAGACTTAGTAATAATATATGTAGGTACCTGCGCTTGTTTAACGTCTGCTCCGCTTGTTCTAATAATAATATCGTTCTAGAGGAAGTAGTTTCATTAATATGTTATGTAAATACATATAAATGTTTACGTTAATTTCGACATCAGTTTGGAGAGTAAGATGAAATTCTAATTGCAAAATGCATGCACACATAAATTGTTGTTGGCTGGCTCGAAGTTGTTAACAGTTACAGATACCTGGGATAAATCGTCCAGTTAGGTAAGCCCATGTTCGAGAAACAGGTTAATTGTCGAATCCAACTCGGTTGGGCCGCTTTTGGAAAGCTACGCAGAATCTTCTCATCCGAAATACTACAGTGTCTTCAGAGGAAAGTCTTCGACCAGTCTGTGTTCCCAGTGATGATATACGGGACTGTGACGTGGTCGCTCACAATGGTCCTAATAACAAAACTCAAAGATGCTGAAAGGGCAATGGAGAGCGCGTGATCGAATCAGAAATGAGGAGATCCGCAGAAGAATCAACGTAACCGTCATTTCTCGAAGAATTGCTAAACTTAATTGGCAGTGGGCTGGCCACATTGCTTGTAGAACCGATGCCCGAAGGGGCCCGACGTGTTTTGAAATAGTTACAACACCGTGGACAACACAGGTTACAACACAGTTGGACCGACGACCTAGTGAAGGTCGCTGTAATCCGCCGGGTGCGAGTGGCGCAAGACCGGTAATTGTAGTGATCTTTAGGGGTGACTTATGTCCACCAGTGGATGTCTATCGGTTAAACTGATAGTTGGAAATAGAAGAGATTTTGGAATTGTTTACAAATTTAACCGCCTAGTGCATAGGTTACTGATTTACAATCAATCTTTACTTTACAATAATTATTTCACGCCTTCTCCATCAATTTATAACATTTCCTTTTAAATTTTAAATCGAAATATAAATTAGCTTAGTATTATTCCCGACGGGAATGTATGCATCACATGTGTAAATTGTACGTTTGGCATTTTGCCACAATTCACAAATAGTATATTTAAGAAAAGTGCCTCATAGTTTTAAAGTTCAGGTGTCTGTGCTAAACGAAATAATTTACCATTATACTAATTTTATATTATATTTCTACAAAGAAAACTATCTATTGGTTGAGTTAAACCCATCACTTTTATATGACTTGTGCCAAAGTATTGTCTCTAAAAGTCGTATTATTAACTACTAGGTGTCCTGGCGAACTTCGTGCTGCCTCACTTTAAAAAATATTGTGGTACTAACTGAATTAAGTTCAGTTTTTCATCCAATTCGTTCTTTCCTTTCAAACTGTGTGAATAAATGAAAATTCTTAATTCTTAACTGGTTTCTGCTGTACGGGACGGAGATAAATCCAACAAAACAAAGATCATAAAAATCGGCCCAGCCGTTCTTGAGTTATAATTGGTGCAACTAAACCGACTTTTTTTATAACCACAGATTATTTGGATATTATACTTGTTAATTAATAACTGTATATCTTTACATTACATCATATCTAACTAAGATTTGAAATTAGTAAAGTCTGTAGTTTCCGCTTTAAGCTAGTTTGCTGACCTCGTCCTAAACTATTAAACTGCACTCCAGTAACAATATTGAAGTTTCACTTTGTTTGAGTATATTATGATAACCAGTAGTTGCCATAATAACAGTTTAATAAATCTATATGATAGATAGAGCTTTGACGTTGTGTGCTCATCACGAAAATTTTACCGGATAGATTTCGCTTAACAGTTTTTATTTTTGCTTCTTAGACACACTCGGCCCTTTTAAAAAATGTTAGCACAATATATTCATTTACTATAAAGTTGTCAAACGTTTTAACAATGAAAACGAATCTAGTCTTCTTATAAATTAGTCTTAATTAAAAAAAAAACATAAAAACTTGATAGAGAAATTCTTTAGAACTACCTATTTCAACTTTGTTCGTTATTTTTTGAATTCTTTAGAACGCTGTTTCGATGTAGTTTTGATCATCAGAGCACATGTACAACACATCCAGAGGTCAACAGACAGTCTGCCTTCAACTAAAACACCAAACACTAGATTAAGTACCACCGGTCTAAGGTTGTATTTACCTATCGCTAATATCATCGTAGGATGACAAACGAAGCAACTGAAATTTAAACATAAAATAATAATTTAAATCGCGATTAAGGATACATGTTGTCCTCTGTGTAGAATCCGGTGTTGAGAACGTAAAGGTTCACGATTTATAGTCGCAAGCATTTATAACGTCATGTGTCTTGATTATGACAAATACAAAACTCAAACAAAATACCCTTTAGCGCAGAAGGCGACGCCGCGCATCGCTCTAGTAATCAACGCGTAACTAAGGTTGGCGTAACCTAACGCCGAAACGTCCAGATCAAAAGATAGTCATATGAAATCGCATAAAACCCGCTTTAAATAATTTTATATAATATTATGGAACGGGAATATATAAAAAATTAAATTGTGAATGTAAGGAATAGGGCTTATCCTTGAAATAAAAAGAGTAATATTATTCCGTGTAATAGAAACAGTTTGCGTGATTCAATAAAGTACTTTTGATTATGAAATTTCTATAAAGTCAGAGAGATCGTCATTCTTTTGATAGACTTGACTGAGTATTTTTACTATAAACGTGTCTGAATAGCCTCAGGCTGAAATGCAGTAAGCAGAGAGTAGTGTTCCCACGGCTTCTCGGCCGTCTTGGTCGTCCCTTTCACTCGTATGAATTCTTTATTATATTCGATACGAGCATCAAAATAATCCTTCAATTTTTCAATTTTCATATTTCTGCAAAATTAATGCCTTTAAGAATATTTTTGCGAATACGTATGAAAAACAATGTTAAGTTTTTTAATCTACTTTTTAATGCTGACGTGTTTTTTACTAAAGTTTATGACTAATTCAAAGACGGAATATATAGTAAAACGATTCAGGCTAAACTAAGTACTTAGAAGTATACGTTGTTTTGAAAGATTTCTTGTTTGACATAATCTAGTCTCAGACACAACAGTGTAATAATATGAAGTCGGCAGTCAGTACAGTTTACTGGCACAAGTCCAATTATTGTTTTGGAGCAACAATCTAAGACCGACTCTCGAATTTGTACGTGTCTCTCTCGCTGCGTAGTTATTTTAAATGCAATTGCACCAGAAATATCCTTACCACGATTATTGTACAGTATATTTAAACGTAATATTGCAGCTGTTTAACCAATAAATTGTGAATGTTGCAAGTATTTTTAAATCCCCAGCTGAAATTAAACCTTAGTAAGTAAGTTATGAGTTTTTATATGTGCTGATGCAGTGGTTGAGAAAGTCGTAGAACAAGTTGATCTCGGAGTAGAAATAATCACGAGCCATTTTTGTAACTGCCTATTCGTATTTCTGCTTCCAACAATCTTCTTATCGCCAGTGTTATTTTAATTAATGATTACTTAAACGGATATCTACTTTGTAAAGTTTCGACTTCGTCTATTAGTTAGTGCCAATGGATCAAATAATAATTGTTAGTTCTAAGCTAGTTCTATCTATATAATTATGCTTCATTTATCATTAATATTCATTTGTATCAAGATTCTTAATTATTTTTAACTTTTCATAAATTTACCGTTGGCTTTAATTATAACAACGTTTACTGATAATATTTTTTAGCTCTTAGTTATTTCTGTTTGCCGCACGATGTAATAAATGAAGTAAGTGATTCTTTACAGTGGCTAAGATAATAATTAGAATTATTCGATGTCTGATAAACCACGTTTTTAAACGTGAACTACGTTTGTGATCGATCCGGTCTTTGTATTTGCAGATTATTCATCCTAATATTCAACAATTTGCAATAGACTCGTTGAGTGAAGTTTCGCATCGTCGTGTACGTTTTATAAATGAAAGAATGCTTGAGACAATACAAAAGTATGGACATGTAGGTCTGGTATACATCCTTATTTTCGACCTAGACCGTTACTGATTGGCGGCCTTTATCGACCACTCACCGTGCCAAAGTGCCGTATTGAAATTAATATGTGGCCGGCGTAATGATTAGCATCGCATTAGTATGTACCACTAGATATGTTTGCCAAGCACTTGAGTCGAGAAATATTTGAGTAACCGCATTTTAGTGTACTGAAATAGCGGCTGGGCTTAAAACTCGTCACAAAATTACCATAGAAACTGACATATTATGATGGTTAATTCCAATTAGATGAATTAATTCATCTGATATAATTACATTTTGAGATATGTATGTTTAAATTCTATGAATATAGAATTATATAATATAGAATATAATATAATATATATATATATATATATATATATATATTATATAATTCTATGAAAATGTGATTATATTTTTTAATACCGTAATCTTAAATAAAATACATATGTAAATATAAAAAATAAAATAAGTTTTAATATAGTCTCAATAGCCATCGAGAGTCGAACAATTGAAAAACTTTTATGAACTTTGTAATGTTTGTCTCCTCGTGTAAAATAGGCACACCGTTTACATGATTTTGTTTCTTTTTCGACTTTGAACCATAGCCGTAATAACAACAACATATAAATTTAAAGTATACGCCCATGGAACTAGCTTCCCAGTTTCCATATAAATGGAGTTGTGTTAGTTGAGAAAGACCGGTCTTTGTTTATTGATTCTTTATCTCGGTATCTTTGGCCGGCGTGGCGTTTACGGCGGTTTTATGGAATGCATGTAGCAGCTTTACGTAAAAAAATATCAATAGAATGGAATATGAATATGATTCAAATATAGAATATATTAAAACTCCAAATATACTTTTTATGTTTTATGGTATATAAATTCACTTTTGCGTTTCATATGCATTAGGTCTAATAATATTGATGGCCGCTTTCAATATCGAATATCCAATTCTAAATTGTGATCAGAACAAAACTAACGCCGGGTCTACAAAGCTATTCTAATTTACATAACAATAATATCTTAATCCAAATATCAAACAGATTATAGTAAAGCCTTTACCTTTAGCCTTTACCCTCCAATGAGCTCTTTTCAGCACTAGGCTACTTTAAACTAATTATTTATTTTTAAACCCGGTTTAATAGAACCAACCAGCAGTAAAAAAGTAAAAAAAAAAAAATACACAAACAAACAAAATAATATAATATATAATATGAAGAAGAATAATACAGTGATATAATAATAATATTAAATTGTGACATGTGACGAAATAGATGAAATAATTATCGATATCAGTACTGCTAGCAACAAACAATATGAAACATGAAGGGATAACCTACAGCAGCTTAATGTAGCTGGGAAAGTTCCTGTACCCGCCGCCAGTGTGATACTGTGGCATTTACATAACTAGCATTACACAGTCCCACACACTCCTGTACACTATACACTCGTAAGGAACCTTGAGATCCCCAAATACCCTACAGAACTCATATAATTACGTTTAGTGTGCAAGATTATGGGGGTGCAGTGTAATGCGTTTTGTGATAGTGCATGGAACTGTCACGCGGCACGTACAGGAACCTCCGCATTTGGGGGCAGAAACACGCTGCCGGAGAAAGCCCCGGGGTGTAACATAATCATGAATATCAGGCACTTAACTATAGCTTTGTAATAGTTGCAAATTGTACCCACAAATACCTGGAAACTTTGAATTATGATTTCTTTTAGATATTAAGCATCAACAATCTAACCAATGTAGAAAATACGAATGTTACTGTGCGAACAGCATTGTTGTTAAATATACATCATCATTTCAAAAACTTTATCAAAAATTATGTAACAACAAAATCAATGTGAACCCAGTATGCAGGAGTAAAATTATTACGAGCAAAATTGGCTATTAAAAAAACCTGTAATTAGAAGCTAACAAAATAACTTCAAAATATGAGTTTTTGGCGTGATCTCTGTCTCACTTGTAGCAGTTCTTGTTTAAAATTCATTAAATTGTATATTTGAGCATATATTATGTAATTGTAGTTTAGATCACGTTTTACGTGATGTAATATGGCTACTGTGCACAAATGTTATTATGGACAGAAAAAGATACCTTGTGCTCATAAAATATATCCGGCTCTTTTACGCCCTAATGGCAATTCTGCCTAGAAACAATAAATTCTGTCTCCTATTAGAAATAAGTTTGACTAACTGAATATTGATAGGAACGTAGAAATAGCTTGAGGACGGGGTTGCTGGTGGGAGACGTTTACCGAATGCAAACACACAATGTTTTCTGATAATCGCTTTATTTTTCAAGGGCCAAATCATCTTAATCATTACGACTTAAACACTGCTATTTAGACTTCAATTTTTATTCGTATGAGAAAGGCGCCTGAAGGGCGTTAATAATCTTCAATATAATGGCTGTACTGTTTCTGTAGCTTGCGTGTCATGTGAGTTATAGTGGGATTGTGGTTGTGTTGCCGTTGTTGCACCGGGATGTGCGATTTCTCGTAAGGCTGCTTTTTGACATTCGATACCGTTTTAGCAGTCTGCGATACTCTGCGTTGGTGGCAGCCTTTGGGTATTCTTGTTCGAGACCCTCAACGCCTTACACACAGATGGACAGCAAGGACGTCAGGCCGCGCAGGTAGGTATCCCGGACAGCAGTACCGCTCAGTACTACCAGTGGGAAATCATCGAAAATCTGTATACTCTAGGATAGTAGTCTAGAACTCTCTTCTCTGTCCTCCGGGGCCGGGGGGATATTTTCACCTGGCTTTGTTGTCTTCCCCGCCAATTTCGTGCTGAGGAAAGCTGCACCTTACGGTGTGGCGTTATCGGCCGGCACCATCAAAGTCTTTTTGGCGGAGTCTTCCACGGTGTTATCCGCCGGTGCAACGTTTCCGCTAACTCTCCCAGCCCCAGCAGTGACCGCTACAGCACCAGTGCGACGGTTTCGCACCTCCCTGCAAAACACTGGGCATTGCAGCGCGTTATTTGTTGGGTGATCGCCCCCATAGACGTGGCTGGGACGTCCAGAGTCGCATGCACGAGTTGGCGGGGTGAGTCCTCCGCACCTCACGCATGCGAGTCGTCGGTGGCAATTATGGGACGAGTGATGAAATGCACCAGCTTACCCCTCCACGACTCGATACGAATACAGGGCAAGAAGAGGAGCTCGTCAACATCGTAGATTCCGGGAAGCGAAAACGGTGTCCTCTTCAGAACACTGAAATATGCACACGTGGCGGCCGCTTCTGCTCCGGATGCACTTCAAGTACTCTGGCTCGTACCCGAGTTCACCCACTGCCGCGATGTTGTCGTCGGACTTGGTACCCATGGGAAGGCCAGCTTTAGGCTTCTATCGGAAGGGAGTGAGGGTTGCTGACTGAGTCTCGTTCTATAAACCTTGGCGTGCGCACGAATACCTGGTTCGCTCGCTCCACGACCGTTATTTTTTCGCCTTCGTTCCATGTCGAGTAGTTGTCTTCGTGACGTCAGTCACTAAAATTTATTTTAGTGATCGAGGTCACGCAGGCTTGCTTCGCGTCGCGCATTCGCGTTGTAGCGAGTTTTAATATTCGGTGTTATAAATTTATTTATAACATCGTATATTATCGTAAAACGCACTATTTAGTGCGCACGCGGTTTACATATATTTACTCTTAAAATAAACATACGTTTTTAATTTATTTTGAAACTCACATTCTCTAGACTGTGGTTGCCACTGGATAACTAACGGTAACAGCCTAAGGTAGTGAGGCTAGTTAGGTGTGCCCCCCTTCAGGGGTCTCCACTACACTTAACTTAGATTTGGTACGTTGTCACACCGGATACCCGTGATAAACCCTCCCATCCTCTCATTCCATCCTCTGGGTTCTGTGTAATATCGGATTAGCTGATTTCCGTCCTCGGCCCTAAAACTTGCTAGGGCTTCTCCCTAGGCTTAGGGTCCATAGGATCCAACTCCGTAAGTCATTGCACTAGGGCTTAACTCAAATTTTTGGCGCGCCCAGCTGCCCTTCCGGCAGGCAGGTATTACACCCCGAAAATTTCAAAAGGAAATTAATTTCCTTCGCCAGGTTACCTCCCAAAGTTGGCAAATCGGTAGCGAACATCAACGCCCCGGAGCATTCCTGTGCGCAAATCCCACCTGCGTTATGCTCGGAAAGGCGAAACTCGTCCTTTTCGGACTGTCGCTCTCGCTAGTATTTTTCCACACCGTCCGCGTTAAGCAGAATGTATTAATATTAGTACCGAAAACCGGTACTCTCCTTTGTCACCTCAGATTCGGGTTGCAGACATCTGAGCCTGATGCCGAGGTTCGCTGCTCTCTCCACCCAGTTGTCCGGGTCAGACTCGGACGACATGAGCTGGAGTACCTGCCATTAGGTGGTGATGGATTTATCACCGCAAAGCGGAAGTCCAAGAGGAAGGCGACAGCCTCCCCCCGCCTTCACAGACTGGTCCCAAGATCCTCGCTGCTGAGGAAGCATTCAAGCAGCTCTCCACGGTACCCATAGCGGATCTTCTGAGCCGCAAAATCAACTACACCACGGCCACTAATATCAGAGATGGCATTATGGTTAAGGTGCAGTCCATCGACGGGTTCCGCGGAGGAACTTCGTGAGGCGAAATACGCCTTCTTCGCGCATGCGCTTGTAGAAGAGAAGTCACTTCTGGCTGTCATGTACAGAGTTCCAAAGCAACTCTTGTGAGACGACATTATGCCTCCCTTAAGGAGCAGAACATCCCTGTGCTAGAAATGCGCAGGATGTACTCCCAGCGCGAGCGAAAACCTTATAATATGGTTCTCGTTTCACTTCCAGCCACGGAGGAGAGTAAGAAGGTTTTTACCTGAAAACCTTCTGTGGTCTTTCTGTAGAGACCCCTACAAAAAGTCCTACCCGACGCAGTGTCACCGTTGCCAAGGACACGGACATAGTTCTCGGAGCTGTTTCATGGTTCCCAGGAGCGTCAAGTGTCTGGGTGAGAACCTTTTTTTTTTTTTTTTTTTGACGGGGGGAAATGCATTTACGCACTCACCTTACCTATTGTATTAGTGGGACCTGAGTCCCTCCAATACAATAGGTAAGGGGGCACGGAGTGACGAGTTCCGTGCCAGTGTGGGACTCAAACCCGGGCGAGAAGCGCCCGGGAATACCCACTAAAACCCCCCGGGGCCGTCCGCCGCATTAATAGGGGGCGATACGGGGGTTGCAATGGCATGTCGCCGCGTCGCCCCCTGCGGCAAACCCACCAGGCCCGTCTGTGCAATGGCCCAGCGGGGGTGGGGGAGAATTTCTCTACCCCACCTCTTCGCCCGCCTCTGAAAGAGGCATTACCTTCCGGAGGGAAGAGGAGTGATCACTGCGACCGCAGTAATCACCTCTCCCCCCCCCCCCAAAAAAAGTGGGCTTTCGCCCAGCCGCCCAGTCAGACTATTAGCCGTCAAAAAACTATTAGCCGGCAAGACTGTTAGCCGGCACCTGGGTGAGAACCTCACCTCAGACAATCCCCGTCCCAAAGACTCCTCCAAACCTTATGTCTTATGTCAGCAGGAGGGTTATCCGGCCAATTACCGTGGGTGCCCATGTGCATCCAAAGTGAAGAGGAACCATTCCAGAAAGGGTGGTAGGCAGGAAGAACCCTGCTCCTTTTCACGCCCAGCCTCAAGTGCTAGCAATGTCACTTAAGGCTTTTCCTTGTTTATCAGAAACAGCGGCAGTGCCTTTAGCGGTGCCGACCCGTCCGTCTGCACCCCGTCCCGCGAATGCCCCTTTGGCTCTGTGGGACCATAGGCCCCAAACCAAGGCGCAGCCGCGCTAGGCTACCCGCCTTAGGACAATTCCACGGACTTAGACCGGGATCTCTATCACCTGCGCGTACATGACAAGCAGGACGTAGTCGTTTTCAACGCTCTGTTGAACTTTTTCTTCGAGGAACTGAACTCTTCCTACCTCGCGTACTGAAAGCTTGCATGATCAATAAAGACCGACCGCTCTGTCACTAGAATGCCCCCCTAGACAGAAACACACATGGTCTTCCACCCGCATTTGACGATAATGAAAAAGCCAAGTGCTTAGCCGATAACCTCGAGCAGCAATGTTCCCCTGTAACTGACAACGTTGATGCCCTCCACGTCACCGATGTGGAGTCGTCGGTACAGGACTTAGACGCTCTTTCCGCGGTTGTTCCCCTCACACCTGTAACCTGTTGCCACAGCCATAAAGGAGCTTAAGTCCAGTTAATCTCCCGGTCCGGATGGGATTAAAAACGAAGTGCTTAAGCTTCTTCACCCCAACTCATCGCGTTACTGGTCTGCATCTTCAATGAGGCCGTTAAAAACCATCACTTTCCAGCTGCCTGGAAAGAAGCGATAGTTATAGAGATACACAAGCCTGGCAAAGACGCCAAATCATCCGATAGTTACTGTCCAATCAGCTTATTAAGCTCAATACGTAAACTCTACTAGCTTATCCTTCTGAACCGGCTCTTAGTAGTGATAAAAGACAAAAATCTTTTACCTCCAGAGCTGTTTGGTTTCAGAGCCAGCCACTCTAGCGCGCATCAAGTGCAACGCCTCACGGAGCACATTCTTTGACAATTTTATCGCATCCCTGACTCACCCTGGCGTACGCTCACTGTCTTCTTCGACGTCGCCAAGGAATTCGACATGGTCTGGCATGCCGGCCTTGTATTCAAACTCGTGAAGTTAGGTACTTCTGACACGTTAGTACACATCTTATGCGATTACATCTCCAATCGTAGTTTCCGCTTTAGAGTAGACTCTGCTTTCTCTTCAGCTCGTCCGATCCGCGCAGGAGTTCCACAGGGCTCCATACTGGTGCCTGTCCTCTTCAACCTCTACATAGCGGATTTCCTCAATCTAAACCCAAACCTGAAAGACGACCCGCTCGAAGGAGTGGCGACTAGTAAGGTTCATTTAAGCCTTTATGATGATAACACGGTCATCTAATTCTCTTACAGACATAGAGACATTCTCAGAACTCGCGTCCAAAAGGTTGTTGACATCTGAAGCCTTTGGTACAAAAAGTGGCGTATAGAGATAAACTCGGGAATTACCGCGGGAAAGTACCGCGATTATGTTCTGCGTAAAGAACGATGAACCTCCCCGTATCATTAAATACTTAGGAGTAGAGATCCCATGGGCCACAGAAGTCAAGTACCTCGGTGTCACACTAGACGTCCACATGACTTTCAAATCTCACATTTTGAAAGTCAGGAAACGGGCCACCGTGGTGCCGGAATGTCTTTTCCTCCTTTATAACTCCCAGATTAAGATGGCTCTCCGCCATAAGATTACTCTGTATAAAACGGTAGATAGGCCCATTCTGACTTACTGCGCCCCTGCCGTCGCATATAAAGATCTGGCCTCCTGCCATTCATCCATTGTGTTATCAAGTCCCAGTGTCGCGCCTTTTCGATCGCGCAGAGACACACCCGAATCCACTCATAGCGAGAGCCGTCGCCTACTCCACCGACTCGTTACCTCCGAAATCGTTTTGGAGATTGCGTAATGTCCTCACCGAATCAGAAGATAAATATACGTGCGAAAATAGGATCTTTTCCTATCAACCGAATAAGTATGCGTGCCAGCGTCCAAACCCGCGAAACCGCCGTTCCCGCCACCGGGGACATGCGGTTAACTTTGCTCCCGCACACTCTCCGGGTCCCTCTCTAGCAGCAACCCACGACGCGTCTCGTTACCCAACTGGGGAGGCTCTTGACGTCGCCGCCAGCGCGATACAGTGACCCTCACCATGCATTGAGCATTACACGCACAACACCGCACATACACTCCTGCACGTAACACGTAGGTACATAGGTCCTGTAAGGAACCTTTTTTATATTAAATAAAATATATAGGGTTTAGCTAGGATCCAAATTCCGCGAGAGTTTTCAAACTCAGGTAACGGACAAACCGAGGATCGTACCATTTTGGTAACCTATGTACTAGTGTAGTGTGCTAGTGGTAACCCTTGTGCTAAGGGAGTCAGCTATTAGCTGAACCAGCACCTTACATACCTTATACCTTCCGTCTTCTCCAGCTTCGTCAGGTAAGCCTGGATTACGCGGTAATCTTCCGGATAGGGTAGGAATCTTAGTCTCTGTCGAAAAAGGCCGCTTGTTCGGTCTTCGACCTTACTCGTCTATCGTCGCTTGTTTGTAGTAGCGTATGATTTCATCGATATAATTTACACGGCGGCTTTTGGTAGGTTGCTTTAGCGTGTATTTATTTCAAGCACTTGAAACACAACTTATCGGCGCGTGTCTCGTTCACTTGTCAAGCATTGTGGTCTTTCAACAGGCACGAGTAATGACTACATGTCGGCTTCTTGTCCTAACATTTTTAAAGCGGAATAGCCCTGCCCTGCTGCATTTGCAGTATCTAAAATTCGCCAGTTACAGATATTGCCACTGCTAAATTAGTCTACTTTGCTTAATTTCATAACTTGATATCTCATGGAATTTTGCTGTGATGGCTAACAGTTCAATTATATTTAATTACTAGCTGTGTGCTCGCGGCTGCGCCCGCGTTTCATATATTCTGCGTTAAAAAAAAAGTATACGGAACCCTAATTATTTTTGTAAAATATGTTAGTAATAAGATAAAGTAAAAATATTTCTCATAATTTATAGCACTTGCTCGTAAAACTGTGCATTGAATAGGATTTAATTAAATTTTTTAAGAGTTTTTGTATTACCCGCAACCTAATTATTTTCGAAAATTAGAAGTTCCGTCGTAATCGGTGCAGCCGTTTCGGATATTACCCATGACAAACATACAAAAATTTTAAAAATTGTATCTGTGGTATACGTATCGTATATACATTTTTATCTATATAGTAAAAAACAGAAACTTCAATTTTATTTATTAGTAGTAAAACACAGTACCTATAGACAAAAACGATAGTTCGAGTAATTTACAATATGGGACCTTGCGAATCACTAAATAACAAGCTTCAGGAATATAGTGTTTTTGGCCTTTGCCCTCCCAATAGCTGCCATCCATAAAAATGTTTACAAAAATTAAAAAAGCGCTATCTAACAATTACCGGCTTAATTTCAATACAAGAAATAAATACAAATTAACTGGTTAATGTTAAGTAAAACTTCAAACATTTTAGGTAATATGTTATCTTTTACAATAACGTAGCAACCAAAACTGACTTAACGTACAATAAGTTCAAGTGTCATGTCAAGCATATTTTAATATCAAAAGATTATTATAGGGTGGATAACATTAATATATAAAACCAATGGTGGATAATTATGAGAACGATATGTATGTCTGGAAATAACATATTTCTATGTGGATTCGCCAAAAACGGTTTGTAAAAATTATGATAATAAGTTGTATTGTTTTATAAAATAAAATATAGTATCTATATACCAAAAAAGATTCACCAGATCGAGTTTGTTGCCGGATCTTCTCGATGACTGGTTTATTTTTTTCGTGCGGGGTAGTAATGTTTTGACGTTCATAAGTGCGTTTTCAGGGATTTTTTTAAATCTAGCTAACGCTGTTGACTGGAAGGGCCTTACAGCTTCACCGAACATTGGGGGCGAGTGCTGAAGGCATTCAGCCTCAAAAGATAACTAGCACAAGGATTGCCAAAGTGGTACGAACCTCGACTTGAACGTTATCTGAGTGTGAAAACACCCGCGGAATTTTGATCCTAGATAAAATCCAAAAATTTTTTATTTAACGTAAAAAAAAACTAAAGACTTCTACCAAAGGTTTAAGATGTCAACAACCTTTTGGACGCGGGTTCTGAGGACGTCTCTATGTCTGTAAGAGAAATAGATGACCGTGCATTAGCATAAAGGCCTAAATGAACCTTACTAGCCGCCACTCCTTCGAGCGAGTCGTCTTTCGGGTTCGGGTGTAGGTCGAGGAAATCCGCTATGTACAGGTTGAAGAGGACAGGCACCAGTATGGAGCCCTGGGGAACTCCTGCGCGGATCGGACGAGCTAAAGAGAAAGCAGACTCTACTCTAAAGCGGAAACTACGATTGGAGATGTAATCGCGTAAGATCTGTACTAACGTGTCAGAGATACCGAACTTAACGAATTTGAATACAAGGCCGGCATGCCAGACCTTGTCGAATGCCTTGGTGAAGTCGAAGAAGACAGCGAGCGTACGCCAGGGTGAGTCAGGGGTGCGATAAAATAGCAAAAGGATGTGCTCCTTGAAGCGTTGCACTTGATGCGCTAGTGTCTGAAACCAAACTGCTCAGGGTGCACTAGATTTTTATCCTCTACGCAAAGAACGTAAGCGCGCACGATTTTCCTCAGTCGAATACGCGTCGTGGGCACGGGTTGCCGTGTTTTTTTTCTGAGTGAGCAGGGCTCTCACGTTGTCAGGGAGTATAAAGCGCCGATCTTTCGCTGCTTATAACTCTTTCGAGGTCTCTTTAATTCCGATGTTGAGATGATTAACCAAAGAATCGATCGTGAAATCCGTGTCCGCAGGCGTATCCAGGGAAAATACATCAGGGAACCTATCGAGTAGGAGAAGGAATGATAGTCCTTCATATAACGGTCGATCTTGTAATAGTCCACGATCTTCTAAGCTGGCGGGCTAGAGTCATCCGAGGGACCTAATTGGAAAATACCTGGTCGGCGGTCGGAGTCATGTTCATGTACGAGTTGTATGAGACGCACAGGAAGCAGAACTTCTTTTATAATTGATACGTCTAACAATGTCGGGCGGCAGTGCAGCGTGAAGTGGTTATCACTCAAACTATTCCAATCCTGTGCCCGCAATTGAGATCAACTGCGATAATGACTGAGTCTCCAAGAGAGAAAAGCTTCCCTAGATCAGATGATAAAATACGCTGATTGGAAGGGAGGTATACCGACACTAGTAGGATAGACTGATGGTCAGTCATACCAATTCTGCATACAGAAACTTCCAAGTTTCCGAGTTCCGGAGGATCTAGAGGCGCGCAATACAGAGACCGTTTGTAATAAATTAGAGTACAACCGCCCCATATTGGGGGCAATCTATCATGCCGAACGACATTATAGGTCGCAATGCCGGGATTGCGATTCTTAAGTTTCAGGAGGGTTTCTGGACAAGAATGTTTTCAGGGATTAAATTTAATAAAGAATTTTTGATTTGATATACATCGTATACCTATTGACTAACTACCCAAGAATACATGGCATTGATAGCAGGACCAAAGTATTGAAAATACTCTCTATACCTTAGTTGGTTATTTATTTTAAAAAAATCATAATTAGAGTTATGGTATTTATGTTACTAATATTGTAGATGCAGCTTGTTAAATATAATTGCAAGGACGTGTTGATATTGGAGAAAGCTATTGCGAGCGGAGACATCATGCCCATTGTCAGTTGTGAGTCAGAGGCGGTACGCGCACAACTTCTTCTGTTTGCCCTGCGTAGGCGGCATTTGTGGTTCATACCTCTGACATGCAGACTAATGAGAGACACTCAGATATTGTGTCTAAAATGTCAAATTCAAAGTAAGATACAAACGAATATTAGACGCCATTATTTATTTGATGACAATTCACATGCATATTTTATTGTATCTCTGATTGTACTAAGATAGAAAACAGTTTTATTGCCTGTCGTAAACGACAGATTAATGTTTATTTTAAGGTTAATTATAGGTTATTCAGTACGTTGTGGCTATGTCGTTGACAGTTACGTCAAAACAGCTATGCTGTGGAGGCTCCAATTATTGCGGTTTCGTTTTCAGGGTCGAACTTACTCGAGCGTCATCGAGAGTAAAAACAATGTCCGTTTAGAATACTATTCCATACAATTTAGACGCTTGTTATTGTGCATTTGAATGAAAACTTGGAATAAATAATAATTATGAATTAATTATACGGTTGCCAATTATATTTTTTCTATAGAACACTATTATTTTAACAACAAGTTATAACAAAATTATTCGTTTTATCGGTGGTGTACAGGGTTCTGGTGCATTTTTGAAAATGATTCAGAGATGAACAAGATTGTATATTGTCACCTGAGAGATAACTCATGTCAATGGACCCCGTGGATCGTACGTACGCGTGGTTTTTGACACGTACGTAGGTCGGCCCGTTAGCGTATCATCGTTGTCTGTCGAACGGTACGGTGCGGCACGGCATAGAGCGCGCGCTGACACTGACGCCGCGCCGCACCGTTGCGCTCTTACCATTATATGTTATTCGTGTTTTATTCCAACGATCTATGGCATAATTTTTTTAACACCACGTGAATCATGAAGCGCTATCGATCGAAATTGTTATCCCCATAATAATAATAATATAACGAATTTGACGCTTTCTCTATTTCCACTTAATCGTGAGTCTTTATCTTTATAGGTACCTAAGTTATAATCTTTTGAAAATGTTTTCATTTTAAAAGCATTAAACTACTAACTAGCTTTTTATAAAATATGATGTTATTGTCAACAGACGTTAAATTTTACGGTACTTATTGAAAAGTATGTTATCTTTTAAATTTTGAAATAGTATATGCAAGAATAAGATATATATTTACCGAAGTTTTAGATATCCTTGTTTATTTTTCAGTACCCAGTGAGTTTAAAGCTACTGTAATGTTGTATGAAATATAACCGGGTGTTACGGGTAGCGGCGGCGGTAGCAAATCTCCGCGACTCGGCAGCAGAGAGAAGCCATCGTATTGCGGTACAGTGAGAGTGGCATGGCCGTTGGCGGTACCGCGGCTAAGGCGTCCGCGGTCGATGAGCCCGATGCAGAGGGCAGCACGGAGCAGCCGCGGGGGCGCTACCTCGGCCCCCGCGCCCTTTACACCGCCCCGTCTGCTTGCGCACTGTGTAGCGGCGCGCCGTGCGTTCACTAATGCGTCATATCGCTGTGAAAGCTGACGTGCAGTCCGTGGCTACGACACAGCGATCGCGCGCGCCATGTGAACTTCTCAGTTGACTTTATGTATTGACTTAAACGTGTTCGGCGAGCTTTCAATTTTGCTTCGTTTGTGAATTTTCAATCATGAACTGTTACTTTGGTGCCTGTGACGAGAAACATACGAGAAGTTTGCACGAGGTGGGCGCACGTGCTCGCGTCTTCTTTTTAAACCAGAGTAAGTTTAGTTGGTTTATTTTAAAGTGTGACTGGATCACTGACGTCGACCGGCCGATGAATTGGTACTGTGCGTGTTATTTTCGCAGCGCACGGCGGAGCACGGCGCCGGCCGCCTGGAATGCGGCCTCCGCCCCGCCGCGCGTTTCCCGGCGCCGAACGCGCCGCGCGTAGCGTAATAAATAAAGGCGGGGCGCGGCTGCGTGCGCGCGCATCCTCCCGCGCCCTCGGGTCATTGACTCGCACCCGTCGCCCACCGCCGCCGACGACGACGACGTTGCCGAAGACAACAATTGTAGGAAGTGATATCACGCTCTTGGCCTCACAGTCACGGCGAGTATAGCGGTACGCGCCGAATCCAATGTCAATGCCGATGATTGGCTACGATGCCACCGAAAGCCCGTACTAAAAGTGTCCAATAACAACGCATTTTATTCTCGAATTCTTTTCGCTGTCACTGTAGATCCATTTTATCCATAACATTTTCACCATTCGTTTACTGATAAGTTGCAACGCCAGTACCGATAGATGAGAGGCCTTTTATTTTCACAAAGCTGGTGTTATAAATATAGCTCACTGACCGTTTTATTTCTTATGGACGGAGCGAGCCGATTCGTTTGCTCGGTGTCAAGCGGTTTCAATTTCCTTCATTCCGTCTTACTTGTTCACGTTAAACTACGTAATTTTAAATACTTCCAGATCGAATCAGTTTAGTTTTGTACAAAATTTCTTACTCGTAGCGTCCTTTGAATGGACATAAACATCCTATTGGTGGATTTGTCGTATTATGTAAGCACCCGGTGCCTACACGAGTACACGACTCGTTTTGAAATTAACCGTCGTCATTGTTATGGCGCATAGACGCTTGCTTATTTATAAATGTTTCCATTTAGAAAATAGCAAAATCTTAACAAATCTATTATTTATAAATAAATAAAAACGTAAGTTTAACATGTATAAATCCGTTATTTTATCAACAACAAATTTATGGTTACGTAGAACGCTAAAAATAAATCGTGACTTCCCGGTTGAATAGCGTCGCCGGTGCGGGGTTAGTGCGGCGGGAGGCGAGGAGAACAGGCAGCCATTGCCCTCGCCCGGTTTGTTTACAAGTAAGGCCTGGAGAACGCCGCAGGCCTCTTTGCACCCTGTATAGCGTTCTTTAGGGTATATAATGGCGACAATGAATTATGAACATGGACCCCTGCGCTTGCGCCATCTGCGTGCGCACGTTTAAAATAAACTGCCCCTTGCAGATAGATAGCTAACACAAAAACGTGTGTCGGCTTTGCCGCCAGGTGCATGTTGCGACCCTCGCTTGCATCGAAAGCCTGTCTGATGTAAGGTCAGTTACAACTGAAAAGTTGAGAAATATGATCAGCGTACATCGCTTGGGCTTTCAAGTTTGAGCAACTTTGTATCCGGCAAACATGTATCTCTGATCCGTTATTATTGCAATAATGTGCAATCTGCATGTTTACCGTTACCGTAAAAAATTCGTTTATGAATACTGTATTAAAATTTAAATTGTTAAAATACTGAAGGTTTGTCGATATATCACTGAACATTAACGGACGTGAAGTTTGAACATGGTCTCATAAAAATACTACCTGAGTGTTTAGGGTAGAATTTATTGGAATAGACAGAATCGTTATAATAAAAGTAACATCATTTTAGGATTTTATTTTATACCCAACATAGCATGGGCATATAGAAATCTCTATTTAAAAAAAAAAGTAACTCGTTAATATGTTTCTATATATGAAATATTTCTGGTAAGTAGTTTTTGAGTTTAAGCATAACAAACAGAAATCAATTTTACCTCTTTATATATGAATAGTATATTATAAAATTCACATGTATGTACAATATAATTAGATTGTGATTTGAGTGATTTTAAAATTTAAATTGAACCACTTGCTTTCAAACTTCTGTAGAATTAATTTTCTTTGTCGGTTATTCTCAATTAGTTCGATATTACACAATATAGAACTAATCATAGGTCTAGGAGTACTGACCTGACAAAAATCTGTCTTGCAACTTTTTGTATTATCATACACTATTCTTTTATCTATGGGATTACGTTATTTGACCTTTCTTACTTTTTACTTACTACAGATAATATTTTTGAATCTAAAGCATATAAATATCTAAATATTGTATGTATTTTACACTCAGATAACAATTGTTCGTCGTCATTTTTTTTGTGTAAAATAGAATGATTATTGGTTAAATGTAAAATTTATGAATATCTCTTTGTTCGCATTGCTTAGTTATTAGGTGTGCAATGGCAGGCCTCGCGCGAAATGGAGTGCGACGTGGTAGAGACAATTATTATTGCCGGTTGCTAGTACGGGACACGCAACTCCCGGAATGCGAAGAAAGCTCATCTCTCTTCTCAATAACTGACCAACAAAATAAATACAATATCTCTGTTACTATACACCTTACCAGCTGATTTAATTAATAAAATCTTTCTTTCTTGGACTTGGAGCCTATGAAAATGAAAAAAATGCTCGATATTTCTCAAATAAAAGTGATAAATAAAAACACCAAAAAAAGCCACTTTAGCTAACCAAAGTTTTTCTTATTCTATAACTGAAAGAACATTAAAATCCGTTCAGTTTTGGAGGAGGAAATAGGGTACTACGAAGCGATGTTGTATTCGTCTATTTTGTATAGGTAAAATCAACCCGAGCTGCAGTTATTCCGTTCGTGTATTATGAACTCTTTCTATGGGGCGCAACTCGATAGCAATAGATTTGCCGCCGACCGCATATCCTCTTAAGCCAGTCTCCGTGCAGAAACACGGTCCGTGCATCAAAACATTGAATCATTTAATTTGTAATAGTTAAGTTTATATATAACTAGCTGTGTCCCAGTGGCTCTGGTCGCATTTCATGTATTCTGCACTGCGTTGTATAGTTCTTAAATAGTTATTAGAAAATAATGCTTGATGGGGCTGTCCATTGAGTCGTATTTTAATCACAATTTCATGAGTTTTAATTTTTTACGCAGAACTAATTATTTTCGAAAAATAAATCTAGCCTAAGTTACGCTGAGTAATTTCATCTACCTGCCAAAAAAATGCGTCCAATCGGTCTAGCTGTTCCGGAGAAATAGACAAAACAAATCTGTTTTGATATAGTTATATTATGTATTTAGGAAAAAGTTGGTACTTTGATATTACAAAGATAGACACACCAATCTTATTTATTCTTTACTTTACTCTTTATAAATTTACTTGTAACACTCGCACTCAGTTTGTTCTTAATGTCTCGTAGGCTAGGAAGATCGACTCCGTCTTAGAGCTTGAAGTGTTGAAATTACGTGACTTGGAATCGTATCGTTGAATTTAAATAAACAACTTAGCATTCGCGACCTGTTGGCTCTTCGAGGATCATTGTTGGTTGTAATTTGCTGCCGTTTAGGACGCGGACAAGTGGTTCCACATTTTGAATTGTGCACACAACGTGATGTATAATGATTCTTAATCCCTTGAGCACTAACCTGGCGTTTACGCCAGCTTTCTATTGTTTTCCTATTGTCTTCCTATTGTCTCACTTTTATGGGTAATCGACATATTAAATATAAAGAAAACATAAATATAAATGAGAAAATGTTGGCTCTTTAAAGTATTCGCGCATGTGTCTTTTGAAATAACTCTTTTATATTCGCAATGAATATTCAAATTAATAAATATTAGTTGTTCCCGCGGCTCCGCTAGCGTATCATCATCATTATTTATATTCTGAACAATTACTACATCGGCACATAAAAAAAAAAAAGTCATAAATCATAGTCATAAAAGTCATAAAGTTGTACATTTGACCAGACCCATCTACGGATATGTATTTCGACCCGCTGAATCTGTTTGGCCCTGTCTCGTCCTCGATTTAAGTAAACTGAAGACTAATTTAAGAAAAATCAAAACGTATGGGCGTGGCGATGATGGATATATATTATTTGGTACAAAAATATTTGCCACAATGTTACTATCCAGGGGGAGAAAACAGGACTCCGTTTGTATGGAATAAATGCCGCTAGCATATTCTCTTATAGATTTTTTTTTCATATTTATAACTGCAACTTGCTCAATTTATTTTCGGTTTTTTGAGATTTATTTTTTTAATTTTGTAACGTTAATAGGCTAAATATACTTAAGATACAGTGGAAGAAGTTACGTAAAAATTATACTCGACCTGGATCCACAAAAAAATATTATCTCCATAAATTCTGTTTTTCGCTATTTTTCCAAATTTTGAATGTTCAACGGGATAAGTAACGTTCAGATTAAGTGGATTAAAACTATACTTGATCCGACTCCACAATTTTTTTTTCATCGCTGTGTTTGCAGCTTATCGCAATTTTTGGGGATTTTTTGCATTTTACTCAAATCGAGGACATGACCGGACCAAACGGACCTCAAATTCGGATTCTGCGGGTCGAAATACATGCCCCGTAGATGGGTCCGGTCAACTGCACAAACAACTTTTTTTTTGTGCCGTTGTTATGCACTGCCTAATAATAATTTTCAAATAATCAATGAAAAATAATGATTTCTATTTTTTTTTGTACATGTCCTAATTTTTTTTTTGTAGTAACACAAAACAAGGATTTTTCTCTCAAATTCAAATACTTGCCTGCGAAACTGCACTGAATCGGATTTTGTTCTCATTTTTGTGAGTTTTAATTTCTTTACGCGGAAATCTATTATAATTATTTTCCAATAAACAAGTAAAAAAGTAGCATACATTACGCTATCAGCCAGAAAATTCTAGTCAAATGGGCCCAGCATTTCCGGAGGAGGTTAGACGGAATAAACAGACAGAAAGACTATAAATTGTCAAGTATTTAGTAAAAACTGATATTTTGATATTACAGACTATACCACGACAATCGACTTTTTTTTTTACCACTTTCACACTCCCTCTAATATATTTTATACTTAACTTTATCCATTCTTATCACACCATTCATCCATCTCAACATTCGCATTTTCGTTACATGTAATCGTTTCTCATCCATCTTCTTTGACCAAAAGACATCCACTGCTGAACTCCCAAAGGTATCTACAATATAAATGCGGCTTCGCCATAATCACCACGTTTGGCAGGCGGGTTGGAGACTGCAGTAGGTATTTTTGGTGCTCAGAGGATGCTGCTGCCCATCCCCTGGCTTATATCCATTAGTCGCCTTTTACGAAAACAACGGGAAGATATGGGGTGGTACTATTCTTGCCCGGCATAACCATCTTTTTACTTACTCTAAACTATTATTCAAATTAACTTCACTTAGTATAATTTCGTCTAATATATTGTACGCTTTTTTATAATAATTATTGTTGTCCGTACAGGAATTAAATTTTGAATAAATCAATTGTAATGTTAGCCATTTATATTATAATATAAATATATGGGCTAGATGACATCAAATCGCGATGGTTATGCTACCACAGTGCGGTATTTAATGAACTGTTTAATTTTATTAATTGAAGGGAATGTGTTGAGGTCGACACCAGCCATTTCAGTAATTAAGCATTTAATTGTCACAAGTTGCCGTTTCGGTTTTTGAAATCTATAGTAATAAATAAATTTAAAGCGCCTGTCTTTAATATCAAAATAACATTTTTTTAGTAAATAATAGATATTTTACATACATATACATTTTAAAAATGTCGTCTGTCTGTTTGTTCTGTCTAATCTCCGGAACGGCTGGATCGATTTTGACGAGATTTTTTTGCAAGATAGCTGAAGTTACTCCGTGTAACTTTTATTTTTCAAACATAATTAGGGTTTACTTTAAAAATAACTCATGAAATTGGACAGCCACTATCAACACATTATATTTCAATGGTTTAATTTAGTAACTACACATATTACGCAATGAAGAATATATGAAAAGCGGGCGGAGCTGCGGGCATAGCTAGTTCTTAAATAAAAATGATATCGATCAAATTATATCTCAAAAATGAATTAAAACTAAAATGATTAGTAGTAAACTACTACAAATTTTGAGTTAATATACTATGAAGCCGTTTATGAATTACCCTTCCTTGTCAGCAATACTAACCAGATATTTTACCTCCCTCCCAATGATTACGTATGCATTAAAATCATTTCGAACAAAAAAGAAAATTAATAAGTACCTACACAATTACCATTCCGACCCCACACCCCCCTACCCCAATGTAATCTATGATATTATATAATGAGGTAAAATTTGCTTTTTGTTTGTTCTTTCTTTCGCCTGTAGAAAGCTAGACTATCACCGAGTAACAAAGGCTATAATACTATTGTATTTTTTAATTTAAACATTTATATATAAGTACTCGGGCGAAGCCGGGTCTCTGGGCAAAAATGAGCCCAGCGTAAACCTAACATAACCTCTGCGACGATGCTTACTATGATTATATAGTTGTTATTACAAACGGGGATACCTACACGAATCTGTAGCGTGAGGACTCGCCCCTGTAACCCGGTAACAGGCAGGTGGGGTGACACCCGCCCCCTATTCAACAAGTCTGAAGTCACCCCCTTGGAACGTTACAAAAAGCCAGTTTTGAATTGTACAACATATTATACCGCTTTTTGTGTCTGTTACCTGGGAATGTCAAATTATAATAAATCGTTCAATGAGATTATGCCGAAAATGGTAAAAAAAAAAACTAGGCAGCCATTGGGACTGTAGACGGAAATGAAAACGTGCAATTTTAGTAAAACTTTTTTTCATGTTTAACTTCATAATTTGTTAGTTGAAATTATTAACCTAACCTAACATTTAATTGAATATATAACCTTTGTCTGGTTTTCACATAGTTTATTCATTATCAAAACATACTGCGTAAGTATACACTTGATTATTTATCTCTGAGCCAGCATATGAAGCCTTCTTATATTGGACATACTGTAGCATGTTGACGGATGACGACATAGCATTAGTAACGCGAATCTATAATTTTTCCCCTACCGGGAATCGCTCAAAGCCGCTAAAGAAGTTTTCACTTAAAAAATACATTGGAAATATAATTATATGTGAACGATACCGATTTCTTTTAAAAAATAAACGACTTTCCGTGTTGTTTTTTCTTTCTGTAATTTATTTGTTCGCGATATAATTTAGTGCGTTCGTTCTATGTGTTTAATACTGGTTTTAAAATAATTATTGTTTAATCTACCAGATACAGATAAATAACGTTCGCTAGAATTTAAACTGTTAAAAAATTATAATATTGATAATTTGAATGTTAATTCAACCCGCGGTACCTCTCACATAAAATCAATCAACTCGCGTACATTAGAAATATTCAAACGGCTCGACGAATTCTCAGGAAATTTGGCTAAGTAGATTATACAATAGTATAAAATGAAAGATACATTGTAAGAACAACTTAAACCCAACGAATAGAACCATGTTATAATTTAGTCATGGTAAATATATTTATTACGTTTACTTTGATGTAAGTTTTCGTTTGTATAATGTTTCGTACAAAATCGTTATTTAATAATATAATAGTTTCTTTAATTTTTTCTGCAAACCAAAGTAATTTTTTTTATTGTTCATAGATACGGCGGACAAAACTGCAGCGACTCGTCTGAGATCATTACACACTTCGAAATTATCATCAGGTCAGTAATATTTTTATATTACTCGTTGTTAACCTTAGACCATTGTTTATATGATAACATTGAACATATTTCTAAGTCGTGAACATCTATTTTTCGTCTTTGTTAATAATTCGATTAATAATATATATCATTGCATATTCTCACAAGATCTTTTCAGTTTTAATAAATATTCATAGTTGTGTCACTACTAGTTTCAATGCATGTATTGTATACTTCCATGAACTATCTGGTGGTAAGTTGGGTGTTTTACTCTTTCGAAAATAAATAGAAGCAAGTATAAAAAATATACGTATTTAAAGCTAGATCAATTTTATTATCGACTAACACGTGTCATAATTCTCGTGGAAAATCATTTCTTACGTGAATTATTTTTACAGAAAAAAGTTATTTACATGGGCTGATGAAGCCCGCACTGTCGCAAACTTTTATCTAATATATATATTTACTTTATAATTTTGGCAAACGGCCAACAGTTAGTTATACATACGCGGTATGATTAGCCGCGATACAGTACAGCCGAGATTTTTTTATGACGCAACATACAGTGCTGTTCGTTAAACTGTTATACACAACGTGAAGCATACATGGCGATGCATAGTTACTGTAATGATATTTAAAATGTTCATCCGAGGGGAGCCAATACTACTGTGTTATAATTTATAATCTTTCTAAATAGTGCGGAGGAGAGAATTAAAAAAAATATGTAAAACAATATCGCGTGTCTGCCGCTGTATGCAAGCTGGTCGTTGGTTATTAACGTTTGTTCTTATTTAAATGTTTGCGGAATGTATAATGTTCACATATATAACTGAAAGAAAGTGTTCGACAATGCATATTATACGAGATTTTCTGTTGGTCCATTTGCGCTTGTGCAGCTCCGTTCGCTTGCGACAACCAATGACGTTCTATGATACGTACATACATATGTATATGATAACATTGTCATAACATAAACGCTTGTTATCGCCTCTATGACGCGGGCATTTACATTTTTTTTCTATAATATTGTTTTGATCCTCGTACGATATTTAAGTACATAAGCATTGATATCAAATAATAAATATTAAACAGAAATCAAAGTTTTGAATAAAGAATCCAGGTTAAGGTAAACACACATACGGTCTTATTACAAAAATAAAATAAACTATCGTTAAACATGATTCTTACTAAACACTGTTTACTAAAATTGTATCTTTATATATTTCATAAATCTTCTGTGCGTGTGTATGTGACTAAATTCCTCCTAAACGGCTGAACATATTTTAATGAAATTTTTTGTGTGTATTCCGGAGGATTCGAGAATGGTTTAGATTCACAATTTGTGTCTTTATATATATAAAGCTATTACCGCGGGTCCGTTCGCGTAAAAACATTATAAATTGTGAATCTAAACCATTCTCGAATCCTCATAAATAGGCACACAAAATTTCATTAAAATCGGTACAGCCGTTGAGGAGGAGTTTAGACACAAACACACTCACAGAAGATCTTTATCAGTACCAAAATTTTTAATACTAACAATTAAATTGTAAATTTCACGTGTCTACATTTTCGATTTTTTTGAAATTAACTATTGTAAGGGGCTAAAAATAGGTAATTAAACACATTTCTATCATTTTTAGAAATGTCTGTCTGTCTATCTGTTTGTTTGTGCATATGCATAAATTGGAAAGTAATGAGTATGTTTTGAAAAATTCAAAAGATAATTATATTGCATATTCCGCGGTAACATCAAAACTTCATTTCGTTAAAATGACGACACGCGGCGACCAAAGACTACAACTATAGTACAGCGGCGACTTTAGTATGAAAGAAGTGTTTGTAAGGGAATGCGTTTTAGTCTTATTTGAGAACAAAAAAATTATGGATTTATTGAAATTTACATAGTATATAATTTATGTACAGTATATAAATATAAATAATTAATATCTAAGACATGGTAAATGAAAAATAAGGCGCGGTATATAATATTATTTTATTCTAACTATACTTGGACGGTCCACGTTTTGTTTGTTTTTGGGGGGCGAAGTCTTATGAATGGTGATTACGTAAGTAACTTATAGACGTATTTCTGAAGAATATTCATAGATAGCGCTATATCTATTTTTTTCCTAATTTGGAGTGTTCTGAAACATTGCATGGGGTCGGGGCGGGACACCTGAATTCCACGCGAGCGAAGTCGCGGTCGCGGCTAGTATAATATAATCATCTCTAAACAAGCCTAAAACACTGTTATGTATTTGAACTTTTTTCCAAACATGTGTTCAACGGGATTTTTAACTTTTTTGTAATAATACCGAACGTGTGTAAACCATAATAAAATGGAAACTATATAAAATAACGTGTTATAAATCATTACTTGTATTTCAGTAGTATTTAAAATTAATATTAACATAGTATGACTGTAAGAAACGAAATCTGTACATCAAATATAATTGAGATAAACCACGAATAGGATTTATAACGGTAAAGGTTTATATAATTTTCGAAAGTGTATTAGTGAAAAAGGCGATACATATTTGCATGAGAATAAGTCATAATATGTAAATTAATTTTATATCGAAGCCGTGAATATATATGTACTCATATACATATATGCCATTAAAATCGTACAAACACTGAATTCCAGGCAGACGGACTTGCAAATAGACACAAACTTTATTTATTTTATAAGTCATCCAAACAGTTGTTTTTTTTTAGTAACATTAGATCATATTAATATAAAGTTTAATAATATTTATCTATAAATAGCGTACATGAATTAGTAGTGAAATAAAAAATTGGATTAGGTAAATGTGCCGTAAACAGAATGAATGAAATCGCCCGTATTAATGCGATAATGCTAGACATAGCAATGTCAAAGGCACTACGATACAATTGTTTTTTCGAAATGCACTCTTATATATATCTCCCATTGGGTTCGGTTTCAATTATTCCGTTTCCGTTTATCGTTTTTGTTGAATAATAAGTACTCAAGTTAAACGATATGTATGAATTTATTGTGACTGTACTCGTATGTAAATAATTGTTGTTTTAAATGAATATGGGATTTATTTTCATATAAGGCCGTGGAACACATATAATATGTCGATTTTTACCAATATAATACATATAGAATATCTTACTACGATCTGAGAAAGAATTCATAATTTATACTAATAAATAAAATTGGTGTGTCTGTTTGTAATGTAAAAATTGTTTTTTTTTAAACTAAATAGATGTAAATGTATATACGATATCTATACCAAAAATACAATACAACATACAATATAAGTCTGTTTGTCTCGGGTAATCTCCAGAACGGCTGGACGTATTTTGACGGGACTTTTTTTGACAGATAGCTTAAGTTCCTTCGGGTAACTTTTAAGTTTCGAAAATAAGGAGTCCGCTCAAAAATAATAAAATTTCATAAAATCCGATTCAATGCACGACTTTACGGGCAGGTGCTTGAATTTTTGTTAAATATCTTTATCTTAGTACTAAAAAAAATACGGTTCCGTATAAAAAATAAAACGAAGTGAAGAATATACGAGACGCGGGCGCAGCCGCGAAACAAACAGACAGACAAAATTTGTATTATTGTTATAGGTATCGTAAACACATTCATATCTATTTATTAAAAAAAATACTTGGATATTGCAAACAAACACTTCACTTCATAACGCCATCTAGTGTCGATTAAAAGCCACAAAATGCGCAGTTGCATTTACTAGAGTATGCAGACGCTGAGCTTGAATGGCGTCGCTTGTAAAAGTTGGCAAAAAACAAAGTGTCGCTGAACCCGGACCAGGCGAATGCACCGGGGCCGTTAGCTTTATCCGAGGCCAGGTAGTATTAGCGACGTGTTGCGGTCTCGTATACAAATATGCATAACGACTCAGCTGACTGCTTTATACTGTTGGTACGAATCACGTGGTTTTAACACGGATAATAAATACGGGGTTTGCTTTTTAGTTCGGTTTCGCTTTTGACGATGATGACCCAAGTTTTATTAAGTTATTTATAACACAATAAAACATTATAATCATTATTGTGTTTTTATTAATGTGGTTCTATAATAATAAACATACATACATACATATCATCACGCCTTTCTCCCGTGGGGGTAGGCAGTGATTACGTCCTTCCACTTGCTACGATCTTGGCATACCTCTTTCGCTTCCTCTACTTTCATGAGCGCTTTCATACATGCTCGTCGGTTATGGGTACTTTTTACCTGGTCTTTATTTAAGACATGATTGATTTGGTCTAGATACATTCGCCTAGGTCGACCCTTACCGACTTGCCCATTCACCCTCGCCTTATAAATTAATTTCGTTAATCTTCTCTCATCCATCCTCCTCTCTACATGCCCAAACCAAACCAAATAATAATAAACGTTTAAATAAATTATATGCGCATATTGTACCGTTCTAATTTTAAACGTTTCATCAACAAAAGATAATAATTATTGGTCTGACCGACTCGATATATACTAATAAATAAAATTCAAGTGTCGTTTGTAATATCAAACTAACAGTTTTTTTTTTACTAAATACAGTTTTTAAATTTTTTGTCTGTCTGTTTGTTCCGGTTAATTTCCGGGAACCGTTGCACCGATTTTGAAAGGACCTTTTCTGACGGCTATTTGTAGTAACACCACGTAACCTAATCAGTCAAATACCAAGAAAAAATTAACAATTGGAACTGACGTAAGCGTATGTTCGTACTTTAACGGTTAAGCTACTTCTATTTTTCGAATATTATTATAGATCCGCGTAAAAATATTAACATTCCTAAAAATAGTGAATCCGATTCAATGGTCAGTTTTACGGACAAGTGCTTGATTTTAAGGGAAATATTTTTAATATATGTTAGTACCAAAAACATGTATGGTAATAATTAGAGTTGCGTATAAAAAAAATACGTATTGAAGAATATGTAAATGAAACGCGGACACGCCGATAGCGTATTAAATATAATATTAATGTGTCCTCTTTCCCACTCCACAATATTCTTCGAATTCGAATTAAGAAAATATTGTTAGGCTCACCAAAAATTACGATATTAGATAAATGATAATTGAGCCAATTCGTACATACTGACTGATGAATTCTTTGAATAATGGCAACAGGTACATACATTAATCATTACACAGACTGGTGATAACTAGACGAGAATTTTCGGGTATCGGCTAAAAGCATAAAAGTATATTTAATAAAAAAATATATAATACCATAGACTATACCACGCATTGTTATAAATACGAACACTTAAATATAGTTTAGCCTCGTACCCTTGTGCTAGTTACCTTTTTGTGGCTGAGTACCTTCTGCACTCGCCCCCAAAGTTCAGTGAAGCTGTAAAGGCCCTTCCGGTCAACATCTAGGTTAGAAAAAAATAAATAGTTTAGCCTAAACATAGTTTTCTTTAATTATCTCTTTTATATTACTATCTTTCTACTTCATCAATCATGTGTGTTTTTGTATATACATATACATTTGTGCCTATGATTGGCAACATCTAAGGGATCGTATATTTATCACGTAATGCTTTTTAGCAACTTTTTAACACCATTCCCTTCCCTACCTAAAATCGCCTACAAAATTTGTAAATCGTTGCTTGACAACGGTGTATTCAAGGTAACGCGTCACATTTCGACTTAGACAATATACATCATCTCGCTATAGCCCAGTCAATTTAGACCCCAAAATAGGTGTGAAGTTACATAAATTCACAAAAAGCTGAAAGTCGGTAAAATTGTTCAAAACATAATTAAAAAGTACCTCAAGTAAATTTTTGTCCAGGTACCGGATCGATGAGGTCTTGTTATATTTTATTTATAATTATGTTTTGAACAATTTTACCCTCATATTAATATCTAATACCAATCTTACAATTCCCGCGTTCCTTCCTGCGCATCGCATGTCCATACCAGGACAGAAGACTGCTCCTTAACTTCTTTGTCACAGGTCTTCTCCCTCCTTGTGATATTTCTAGATTTCTCTGAACGCCGTCCCCACTTCGAACGTCTGTGATTAATGGACAATCCATAATAGATATTCAATCATTCACGTTTAGTTATGACAGTGGTCTGTGGTGAGTTAATATCCGGAAACTGCGATCGCTAAGAAGAGATATTTATTTATGTACGTGTAGAGCGAGCAATATACCATCATGGAACAGTCTGCCACGCTGCCAAACGATGGTGATTAATGTTTTCTTAACTGAGATATTTATTTAGCGTGTTCGCGCCCAAGTCCGCGTAGCTGCTGTTCCTTTCGTTAGGGACGGTCGGCTAACTTTGCACCCCGGATTCGACCTAAGATGTGTTTCGATCCCCGACTGGGGAAGCCACCGCCAACGCGATACAGTTACACCGCATGTAACATCATCATCCACATTACACCGCGCACATATTCTTGCAAACTACACGCTGGCACATGGATTCTATTCTATTCTATTCCTTTTGTTAGTTTTTACAAGCCGTAGGGTTAACTAGAACAAATTTCACGGACTTGTGAAGTGGAAACTTCTTTAGCGGCGTTGTGCGATTCTCGGCAGGGGGGGAAACCTTAAAGATTCGCGTTACCTATGGTATTACGTCAGCCGTCAACATGCTACAGTATACTTACGCAACCTATCGTGTGTTTTATATATAATTATTCATAAATAAACCATATAAAAGTATATAAATAATTATTTTACAGAGCGCCAATAGATGTATAACCAGACAAATGTTAAATTTTAGATCATGTTAGTTTAACTAACAAATTGGTGAGGTATGTTAAAAATTGCCTTGACAACCTTAGGGTTTTCAAATATTATGATGCCCAGGGATGCGTATATGCATAGCTTATGCTTATGTATCCGGTATCTTAATGGTGATTACGTAAGTAATATTGGCTTACGTATTGATATGAATGTACGCAATATACGTACGATGTAATAATATACGATAACAATATCAAAAATACAATTCGTAAAAATTTTGTCTGTCTCTCTGTCTTTTTGTAACCGGTAATCTCTGGAACAGCTGGGCCGATTTTGACGGAACTTTTTTTGGTAGATAGCTGAAGTTACTCCGGGTAACTAGGGTAGGGTAATTAGGGTTCAGCGTAAAAAATAGAACTTATAAAAGTTGGAATAAAGTACGATTCAATGCACAGTTTTACGAGCAAGCACTTGAATTTATGAGAAATAGTTTTATCTTAGTACTAAAGAAATTATAAGGATTCCGTATAAAAAAATTAAAACGCAATAATGAATACAAGAAACGCGGGCGCAGCCGCGGGCTCGCAGCTAGTATAGAATAATCCGGTATTAGTAATCGTGAAACGGCAGCACCTGCGTGTTTTATTTAATTTTCTTGTCATCACCAACTTTGTCTTCCATATATATACACACACACACACACACACACACACACACACACACACATACATATATATATATATATATATATATATATATATATATATATATATATATATGTGTAATCGCTTGACCTGACTGACCAATCTATGTAGTCTACACAGCAGCAAGGATTACAAACTTGAAATTTTGACAATAGGTATCTTTTTTGATATCAGCATCCACTAAGAAAAGTTTTTTGGAAATTTCACCCCTAAGGAGGTCAAAACAAACCGTTATATGGGGGACTGCCGAATGAAAACTTTGACAAAACTGTTCTTTGAAAGTGAAATTTATAATACACAGTGGACAGTTCGGAGTCCGGTTACTCGTGACCTTATTTAGACAACCAATGGAATAATTTAGTAGTAATCATTTCGAGTCGAAAATTAATGGGAGCATATTTTAGATGTGGGAATAGAAAAGCATCCAGTTGAACGCCATCTTATATTTGGCAGAATGTATAGCATGTCGCTGAAGGCTGACGTCATAGGTGACGCGAATCTACAAGTTTCTCCCCTACCGGAAATCGCTCAACGCAGTTAAAGAAGTTTGCACGTAGAAAATCTTTAATCATTATAGAAAAGTATAGGCGAATTGCTGATACGTCAATCGAAGCGGTATCCGACCTTCATTATATTATAACTGTTAATGTTATATTTCAAATAAGAGTTAAATTAAATGATTTCGAAACGAGTCAACAACGCTCATGTGATGAACTCCTGGTGTTGCAAGCGTTCATAAGGCTACGGTAACCGCTTATTATTAGGCGGATCGTACAGCCGTTTGCCTCTTTCTTGGTATAATAGTTATATTGATTAGATAATAGTTTTTTATTTTTGTACTCATTTTTATTTACGAAAAATTAGCAAATTAAATCATTATTAACTTTTTATTTTTTAATTTTTTACCGGAATTGTTGGTTAAATATTTTATCTCAGAGGTTTCAACTAATAAATATATTTTTGAATGAAACTAAAACTAGTTATAGGTAAGTTTTTAAGTAAATCACTGAACAGTTGGCAGTGAAAACTTCGACTGTACGATTCGCGAAGTTAAGCAAATACGATAGAATTAGGGTACTTAAATTTGGTACGGTTCTCATCGTTGTCGTTGTCGATTTTAGCGTCTAAATCAAAAGGCGTCTCTCTACACTACTTGGCTCATTTAGGTTCGTCTCAAAATGTACAAAATACGCACGTAGTTGTAAGACATAAGTGAGTGCAGATTGTATTGGCAGCAGTCACTTGAACATTATAAGTTCTCTAGTACTTGGTTTTTATTAAAAGCAGAGTTCACGCTTCGTATTAGTACAGAGCATGATTACCGACAATTGCCGTGTACCGGCTGCCGATTTCAGATTTGATTTTAATATTTCATGATTAATTTTAGAGTCACATTTTCACTAAGGAATATTTTAAATTTTCTAGCTGTACCCGACGTTGTGTAATTCTTTAAATAATTATTAGAAAATATAGGATCTCACAAGTTTTTTGCACAGGCTCAAAATGATGTCTAAAATTTACTTTTAATTCAGACTATTCAGATTCTAATTCAGATTATTAATTTTGTATAATATAAAACATAATTACTTTTATAATTATACAAGATATTATATACAATTAAAATAATTGGGTATTTCATAAAAATGCTCATAAATTAATCAATTATATTACATAATGCATAAACTATATACTAACATAAACATGGCCATTACACATATACAATTTAAAAAGGATTAAAAATATAATTATTCTAACGTGTGACATAAACTAACTGAGAGATAAACGGGAAAAAGGGGATGTACTTTTTATATTTATTATTAAGGAATGAACACATGAAATCCTGTGAAGCATTAAAATCAAATTCGCCTAAAAGAAAATGCGAGGTGTCGCGCATCAAAGAGTTTATGGAAATATAATGTTTGCAAATTTTAAAATAGAATCTGATAAAGCTGACTGACACAGGCAGCAACTACGTACAAGGAGATAAGTGTTGGAAATTGCTTTACCCTGTGCACGTCACACAATCAAATTGCTTTGCTCCGTATAATATTTTATTCTCATGAATTCGTTACGCATACTTTGGAAGTTACTTTTACTTTAGGAAAATAACGGGGAAATATATCTTGAATGAATAAGTCGGGTTTTAAAATGCATTGTTGATATATATAGTATAAAATTATTTCTTTTTCTGCGTCTGTCCGTATGTTTTACCGTTAACTCCTAAATTATGCAACAGATTTTAGTGAAGCATTCACTCTCAGTTAGATAAATCAAAAACGTACTAGAGAACTGTAATTCTTTCATAGAACTTCTCTATGCCCCCAAATTCTAATAAGAAAGTCACGGATAGAAGTTTAACGTTTTACGTTATATGCTAATCGTTCTCTACGCTGATGTTTGTAATTGATTTAATAGTACCTACCGTATATCATAAACATATGTTTGAATTTATTTTTATTAAAAAATCAATATTATGTGCCCATATTTAGAAATTTATTTCAAGGAAAAACATTAAGACAAACATACTTTTATATTTGTATAGGATTATATAACACGGGCAACGTCGGGTAGTGCAGCAAGTATAATATGTATAAATATAGATTATGTTATAAATAAAACGCTCGTACAAATATAATATGCATAACTGCAAACAATGCAAACCATCGTGAAATCCATTGAGACGAGGCGAGTACGCCAGAATCGGATTACACCTATATATAGGTTTTGCATAATGTGCAATGCAAAGCTATTCGTTGATACAACTAATCATTGGATAATTGTATTATAGTAAAACTCATATTACGACTCCAAGAAAATATTTTATCCACACACATTCACGCGTTATTTATTCTCGAAACACGTTTTTTAACCTACGTATTTTTAGATCATATTATAGTATTTTTCTATTTTTATTAATACACCATTACTTTGTACACGAATTTGTCATGTTTACTTGTCATTTTATTCTCTTTTTCAGTAGTAGTTGTTACTCATTCGTATTGTCTATTTAATTTTTTTTTATGTAGTGATTCATTGTTAGTGTAGTGCAGTTTCTAATAATGCCCGCCTGGGTAGCTACCCCCGTCAAGTTTGAAAACCTGTCGCCAAATACCAACAGGTGTGTTTCGGCAGCATCACCGAAGAACCAATACCTCTAGGCGTAGTGTGCTTACCATCCTCGAGCACATCATCACTTAACATCAGGTGAGATTGTGGTCAAAGCGTTGAGCCTATACTATGTAAAAAAAAAGTGTGATTGGACATCGAATCTAGACTAATCTAGGATGTACGTAGTATGTATGTTATGTAATGTCAATACCAAATTTCATCGAATTCGGTTCAGTAGTTTTCGCGTGATTGGTGAACAAATTAATAAAAAGACAGACTGACACTTTTTTTAAACTATCGCAATGTTTTCTGTATTCCTTTTGTTTTAACTTTTGACCGCAGTCTTTGTTCAGAACGATTTCGATCTTGTTCGCCTAGGTTGACCTTTACCAGCTTGCCCCGTCGCCCTCACCTTGTAAATCTGTTTCGTCAATCTTCTTTCATCCATCCTCTCCTCGTGACTAAACCAATTAAGATAGTTTATATCTGTATTATCTTATTAATTATATATGGTCTTAATCGCAACATGGTTATAATCGTAGAATTGAAACAGTTATTAAAATAGGATACTTTAAAATTATAAAAAAAATTAGTTGTGAAACCGCGTCTCCGCCCGCATTTCGTGTACTCTTCACTGTGTAATATAGTCTTTAAGTAATTATTCCTAACCTAAAAACAAATGAATAAACATTTTTACTATCCATTTTTTAATACAATATTTATTGATTTATAAAGTTTATAAAAAAAATAAAAATTTAAAAATAGTCAAAAATTCATCCAGTGACAGGCCGGTGAAGTGGGGGTTGCCAGTCAAACGGTGCTTGCTCCCTGGTTGTCATGATTCCAACCCTTGTAGAGATCTATATCGAACAAACTAAAAAAATCTTAATTAATAAAGATGTCGCTATATCTTGGATCTCGACCGAAAAAAAAAAAATCAAAACCGGCGCCCACTAGAAAAAAAAAAAAAATTTTACCCCTGTTTTTCGACCTTTACGAATTTTTTAAAAATACTTCAAATTTAAATTTTGCAAAATCCAAGGTCCAAGTCATAAATAGATGTATAAAGAAGATTCTCACAAAATTTCAAAGGAATCGGTCAGATAGAACCTGAGAAATCGTGTCAACCACCTCAACAAAGGGAGTTTTGAGAAAAACGCGTTTGAAGTTTAAGAAAGATTTTCAGTAGAATAACTCAGATAATAATATTTAATACTCACTTTGGATTAATCGGCGATCCCATATCCATAGATTGGACCTTCTTCTTTCTCAAAATCGAGATTTTGGGAAGTTCTTTCTATATATAAAAATTTAAAAGGGTACATAACGAGCTCAAGTCGGATACAAAAGAATTCCTGGAAAACATCTGCTGTTCCTTGTTTGATCACTCCGCTCGGTCGGCTTAAGTGCCGCGTCACAAAATCCGTTGTATCTCCCAAAATAATTCGAATTTTGAAAAATCCTTCTAATAGCATATTTTTGAAAGTCTAAAGCTTTAAAAATATGCAAAAAAAATGATTTGATTTTTTCAATTTTCTAGACCAGAATACCCCCTTAATAATATACTATCAAAAATTCCCCGTCGAATGGTAGATATCCCATCCGTTCAGTAGTTTTGAGGTGATGGTTCGTACAAGGAACCCCATTTTCCTTTTTATATATAGATAAATATTTCTCCGTATATTAAACCGACATTTATTAATATACACACATTTTATCATTTACCTTGATCTATATTGTATTTATGAAGAAGTATATCTTTCTTTTTTTTCTGGTAAATATTTAAGTCCTTTAGAATGATTTTTATAGAATTATTCTTGTTATGTTTTATAATATAGCAACGGACGTAGGCGAAATGTTATAAAATTAAAAAATGGAACACGCTAATTTTTTGGACCGCGTTTGGGTAGGGGGTACATCAATATTATAAAAATAATCTGGTAAATTTTCAAACGATTATTTAATGTCTTTTTGTAGCGTTTGTTTTTAATAATTATAACCCGTACAGGATAGCTATTACTCTGTATTTAGAGATATATTTCATTATACGGTAAAAAAAAAAATCATAAACGCGATGCAATATGACTTTGCAGTGACTATCGTTTGTGTTAATGTAATCAACACTTTTCGCAGTAGAATTTACTCTCAGGTTACAAAAATAACGGTTTGATACGTGACAATTTGAATGTTGCATCAGCAATTCGTATGACAAACTTTACATCGACACAATCCCGGTGTGATAATGCACGTGGACGTTCCTGTGGGAAAAAACAGATAACGAACGCTTGACTAAGCACAGGAGTCACTGTGGACTGTAATCATATTACTTACCTACCACACTACCACTTACCAGAACTGGACTTACCAGAAAAAACCCAATATCACCTAGGGATCGAACCCGAGAACTGTAGTACATCAATACTAAAATTCAGTAATGTGTTCAAAATATGCTTTGAATAATGGTAAATTAACTGTGATTATTACTCGGATGTTAATTATTGAATTGTTATCAAAACACTTATGCTTCATAACATCTCAATCTTTTTATCTACTTACTGAAATGCAAAAATGCCTTTGTTCTTTTAAAGTTTTAGGTCAGTGATCTATTAGAAAATCACTGATGTCAATCTTATTTTTTAAGTTTCTATGTGAAACCCGTCACTAAGTTCTATTAATGAACTTGTGTATATATTATTGATATTATCATTTACTCACGTAGTTATCAAATAGAACTTCTGAATGAATTGTTACCCTCCCAATACTTTGACTGTAGCACTTACCTAGGTATGTATTAGGTAGGTGGGATGGCAGGTAGGGGTATGATTTACATTTTTTATAAAAATGCAATGGCAGTCTCTCGTGTTGAAACTAAAGTGCTAAATGATGTGTATTCAAATGGGGGCAACAGCGAATTCCATTTATTATGGATTAACTGTATGCATATTGAATATTATGTTTTTCATAAAGAATCTTTCAAATATTTCAGTCAGATTCCGGTATCATAAGTTCATATGAAATTTAAAATAGTTTGGATAGATAGACATATTCAGAAACTTATTTATGTAAGTAAGCTGATGAGATTTTTCAAGTAACTGTAGCGCCTTGAGCTATAAGAAAGGCGATTATTTCCTACATAATAATATGTCTACTTACGGTTAAGAAGTTTTTGTTACGTTTCGATAAAGAAAGTATTATATAACACTTTATTAGTGGAAGTTGTAAGTAAATAACTATTACAATGAATTATATATTAATTATTATGAAGATTTGATCGGCATACATGAGCAAGAATTTATTAACGTTATTAACAGACTAATTATCTGGCCTAAGGACAAAGACCGCATGCTCGGGTTGCTTTTTGACGTGCACGTGGGGCGCGTGGACGGTATCGCCAATTGTTTGAAAATGCCACAGCGGTTTTAAAATAATGTACCTTTATTTATTAGTTGATAATACTAGGGAGTTATTCTAATAGCTTTTACGGCACATGTCATACTTTATTTTTCCAATAATTAGGTCTTTTTAAAGGCTTTTTGATCTTTTCTGTTTAAATTCTGCAGGATTTTTGCATGAAACTTAAAATTGTAGATTGTGTTAGGAGTTTTTTTTGGTTTGAAATAGTTAGCCATTCAGTTCACTATCGGATGAGCCCACTTAGTGACCCAATAATAGTCAGTAAAATTTATTTATCTGGTTTTATTACCGAAATCCAGGATTTTCCTAAAAAATATTCAATGCAGTTTTATTCCGAAATGATGCACTTTCGACCCCTACATGATGCGGGTTAAATTACTCGTTTATAGTCCCAGATTTACCCCCCGAGCGGAATACGAACAATTTCAAATCAACCTGTACATATAAAACAAAGGAGTCTCCTATTTTAATGTACATCCCAAGAATAAAATAGTTTTATTTTAACTTGAGCAATTTTAATATATAAATCTATATCATATACGATTGAATGTCATGGCAAGATCAATCCTATTGAAATTTTAACATTGAGTATGATTTGATTCAATATTTTTATCTCGAATAATTTTATTTAACGGGATGGCAATGAGAGAGGTGCTAGAAAAAAAAAGTATTATTATAAATCTAAATGCACTTTATCTAGCCACTTTAGAGCGATTAAAGACTGCGATTTTTTTTGTTTATTGTAAATCAAATATTTTGTAGGATAAAGTAACTCGGACAATGCCGGGTAGGTCTGATAGTACGTTTGTAAACATTTAAAATTATGACTAGTTACCGCGTCAACTGTCATATAAGAATTTCTATTTATAATCAATGGTTTAGGTTTTATTGTAAGACAACACGATGTTCGTTATTTTCTGACTAAATTTACAATTATTTTCATAATTTATAATTATTCATATAAATGTAATAACATATATTATGATCCCTAATTTGACTAAATATACATAAAAACCTGATAACAGTTTTATGTAAAACCATTCAGTGATTCTCAAGTTAAATGTACTATTTCATTATATTTAAGTGTGTATAACTAATTTTCTAGTAAGTTAAGTTCGACTTCGAAAAAGAGGTTAATCATCGAATCCAACTCGGGTGGGCCGCGTTTGGGAAGCTATGCAGAATCTTCGCGTCCGAAATACCGCAGTGTATACAAAAGTCTTCGCCCAGTGTCTGCTGCCAGTGATGACTTACGGCACTGAGACGTGGTCGCTTACGATGGGCCTAATTAGAAAGTTCAGAATTACCCAAAGGACAATGGAGAGGGCTATGCTTGGAGTTTCACTGCTTGAACGAATCAGGAATGAGGAGATCCGCAGTAGAATCAAAGTAACCGATATTACCCGAAGAATTGTCAAACTTAAGTGGCAATGGGCTGGGCTTGCTACATTGCTCGTAGTACCGATGCTCGATGGGGTCAACGGGTTTTCGAATGAGTTCCGCGAATCGTAAGACGCAGCGTGGGTCGGGCCACAAGGTTGACCGACGACCTGTTAAAGGTCGTGGGATTCCGCTGGATGCAGGTGGGGCAAACCGGTCGATGTGAAGATCTTTGGAGCAGACTTATGTCCAGCAGTACTGTACGCGCGAAATAAAATTAACTTAATACGAATCTTAGTAGTTCAATCAAGTTAGCATTTAATTAGAAACTTATATAATAATACCTAGAAAAACTATTAACAACTAAAAACTTATACTATTATTAAATATGTGTTTTAAATTTATAAAAATATATATTTCATATTTATTCATATACAATGTTTCTTTCACAGATTCTAAATGGAACTGGCACCGTCAAGATTTCAATATCCGAATTCCGATCTACACAATCTATATGAACTTCATTCGGTAAGTTATATAATAATAAATAATATGATAGGGTGTTCATTGTTTATTATTTGCTGTGGTAGATATATATTTTACCTGCTCCAAGCGAAATTAAAACTTTTTTGTATTTATTGTGCTGTGCCGCTACTATGCAATAATTTATGTTATACTACATTGATTATAATCGTGCTGTGTTTTTAATTATGGTATCAAAGAATATGCTTTTCCTTGTTACAGATTTCATAAAATATGATCGATCAAACATCGTAAAGAGAGATATCGTCGAGCGTCAACGTATTTTCTTCGTACACCTTACAAACTGAATATAATTAAATTCTAGGTAAATATAACTTTGTTATTACTTTTTTTTTTCACTTTTTATTTAAATATAATTACAAACGTTTTGATTTAGAAGAGAGGCTTACAATTGATTTAATTTTGTTTTTTTTTAGGTACGTAGCGATGCGACTTAATGAATTAAGGTCGATCTTCGACTTCTGGGCGTTATTTTTTTTCCTAATTCGCGCAATTATTCTTTGCCATGCGACCTCAAGTGTATGCGATTATTCCTTGACTCGTTCTGGCGTTTTATATTTGGAAAGATTTATATCGTGATTTGTTTTCACGATTCTGGAATGTTATCTTTTGTATTGGTAATAGTAGTTTTTATTTATATTTATCAGTATGTATATATATGTACATATATGTTGTATTTTATATGTATGTATAATATAGTTTAGTGACTAAATTGTATACACATATTAAGCGGGTTTACGTGACGCCGATGACACTCATTTTCAGAAAAACATTTTCTCTTATTGTTGTATTATATAATGTATTTCATTTAGGATACACCACACTGGCATACGGATTCTAATTAAAAGAAACACACAAACATATATAAAAAATAATCTTGTAATAAATACCGAATGGAAAAAATTGGCATAAACGACAAGTTTGAAATTAAAACGTTAAAATAAAGATATTAAAATTAATATAGATAGTTGATTTTAATGGCTTTTTTGAATTGTCTATAATAAGACTTTACCGGGATATACATACATAACGAAAAATCTGAAAAAGTTAATAACCAACGCGGTACAAATTGATCACATCTATTCGACCATAAGACATCCACTGCTGGGCAAAGGTCTCCCCCAATAAGGGAAGGGGGATTGCCATAATCACCACGCTTGGCAGGCGGATTGGCATCGCAGTAAGTGGTTTTTTTGGTACTCGGGGAATGCTGCTCCTCATCCCCTAATTTATATCTCTTAGTCACCTATTACGACACACACAAGAAGATATGAATGGTACTATTATTAGTCGGCACTACACGGTATCACATACATTTCATTAAATTTGTAAGAGTATTGATTTTGTCTGGGGTTACTAACTAAAGACAGGCTCAGAAAGAAAACTTAAACCATCCGATATATGGCAACTTTGTTTCCGTATTATACCACGCAATTCCGAATATGATGAGAGAAAGAAGAATGATAGTTCTTAACCTAAAAATTGCACGGGCGTACGTCAACTAATTATATTAAAATTATGCCTATTTGTTTATTATTTTGAAAATTACAACTGGACAAAATCGTTCCTAAGTACGCTATTATTCCTATGCTTGTCAGGAGCAGTTGATTTTCTTACAGGGTTGTGTCTTCTATAGCTTTGAAATGGATTATCGTCTTCATATTTGTGTGGTCTATTTATTGTTAATATTAAAAACTAAATATAATTATTTCAATTTTATTTTGACTCATTGGAAAAAGTAGTTATTATAATTGTAATCATTACAATAGCTACTTATTCCAATTGAGGACCTCAATAGGGTGTCTCCGTCCATCCATCCATCCATTCAACCGAAAGACGTCCACTGCTGGACATAAATCTCCCCTAAAGATAAGTGTTGCGCTACCCGCATCCAACGGATTCCCGCGACCTTTACCAGGTCGCCGGTCCACCTTGTGGGGGGCCTACCCACGCTACGTCTTCTGGTGCGCTGTAGCCATTCGATAACCCGTTGGCCCCATCGGGATGCGGTTCTGACAGCAGTGTGCCCACTGCCACTTAAGTTTAGTAATTCTTTGGGCAATGTCGGTTACTTTTATTCTTTTGCGGATCTCCTCATTCGGTCACGCAGTGAAACTCCAAGCATAGCTCTCTCCTAGCCCTATGAGCAACGTTGAGCTTTCTTATTAAGTCCATTGTAAGCGACCACGTCTTAGTGCCGTATGTCGTCACAGGCAACACCCACGGGTCGAAGACTTTCGTCTTGATACACTGCGGTATTTCTACCTAACTGAGACGGCTTGTCTCGGGTATATGTAACTGTCGACAACTTCGAGCGTAGAGCCACCGATTTTTATAGGAGTTGCCACAACTTGGAAATATACATGATTATCGTCTTGTCCATGTTCATTTTAAGGCCAACTCGTTCGAAGGCTCTACTGAGGTCATCGAGCATCGTACTTAGGTCTTCTGCGGTCTCAGCCTTGACTCACATATAAACAGCAAAGTGGTAGTGTGTTATGTACTCGTCGTTTATGTTGATGCCATGTCCTGTCTAATCCAGAACCTTGAAGAGATCCTCGAGCGCAGCGGTGAAAGTTTCGGAGAAATAACATCTCCCTGTCTAACGCCACGCCGCAAAGGTATAGGATTTTTGAGGTCTGATCTTGTAATCGGACTGGCGTTTTCATACAAATCCTTCAACGCTTTGATATAGCTATAGTCTATTTGGCATCGCTGGAGAGACTTTTTAACTGGAGAGACACCCCAGGTTTCAATCGCATCGAAGGCTTTTTCGTAGTCCACAAACGCTAAACAAAAAGGTAGGTTATACTCTCCGGTCTTCTATATAACCTGCCGCTGCGTATGTATGTGGTCTACGGTCCTAAAACTTGTTCGGGAGGCTGGAAGTCGTCAAGCCTGCGCGCTAGTCTGTTCGTGAGGACTCTCAAAAACAGCTTATAGATATGACTCAGAAGTGAGATGGATGTATAATTTATCAAAAGGGTGTTATCACTCGTTTTGAAATAGACGACCACCACACTTCTGTACCAAGCCTGTAGCGTTTTTACATCGAGTATGAAGGAATTAAAGAGCTTCTGAAGGGCCTCAAGGACGGGCTTTCCACCCACTTTCAGCGGCTCGGCTGTTATTCCGTCATCATGTGGCGGTGTCTAAATTGAAGTAAGCTTCGAAATTACTGGCTTTGATAATAATTTAAGCTTTAATATTACATTCGGATACTAAAACTAATACCAAAATATCTAAGAAAATAATATCAAATGTTTTCCACTTTTCCACACGTTTCTAAAAAAATAATAGACAAATTAGGTTAATATTAAATATATTGAAAAATTAAATACATGTACAATATACACATATACATTATATATAATAATAAAACTTACATACTATCATAGGTAAATTTATAATAGTTTTTGATACTATCTAACCATTGTATTAGTTAGTTTTATCACTTTTTGAAACATCGGAAATAATTTACAAGACCATATTTTACAACTCTCAGACTCAACAGAAAGCTCCGGAAACATAACGTAATGAATAATACAATGTAATAACCAAGTACTAAATAAGAAGTTGGAGCGAGCGCAACACCCCTTAAAATTTATTTCTTATTTTAAGCAACATTTCCCCTTAGAGGATTTATTAAGATATGTTTTAAAAACATTTATTATTACATTCAAACAGCCAGCTATGAGGAAAACGTTTGCCGCGCTGGGAAGAAAGTATTGAAAACAACCACAGTGCACTGATTCGCAACAACCGACTTCTAAAAGGTAGGTAAAACAGTACTAAACATAATCGGGTATTACAAAAAAGTTAAACTCTCGTTAAGTCTCGTTCAAATAAAATAGAGTTTTTTAGACTTGTTTAGAAATAATTATATTTTATACAATTTTAGTTTTTTCTGTTTAGTAAGAAGCGTGTTTAACGCTAGTTTATTCTATTTTTGTAATAAGGCCGAAAATGTTATTATAAAATTTTGTCTTAATAGTTGTTTAGTCTTAATAGTTCTCGTAGATTATTATAATAAGTCGGTAGATTGTAGGAATAAATCATTAGCGCGTGTACAGTGTACACATAATTACATGTCTTTATAGAGAAGCTTTTTATTATTTTTTGTTATGTTCTTGTCACAGACAAACTGTGTTTTACAATCGCCAGTCGAGTTACCTTTACGCTTACAGCGACTTTTTAGTTTTATGTCACATCTTCTGTAATTAAATAATTATTTAGTTACCCTATCGATTAGTTGCATGACTTCATTTCATAATTCATAAAACCCGCATCGCTTATAAAACGGCATTTTTAAACAGCGTATTTATGCTGCAACGTATGGTTCAGTCACAATATCGAACTAGTCTCATATGACTGACTATATATATCACTATAAACAGCCGTATAAGGTCATCTATTTATGCATCAATTAATTATATTTTGTTTCTTATGCTAAGTCAGACAGTACTGAGTAAATGCATTACTGTGATATCATTATCGTTTATTATTTTTACCCATAAATAGTAATGTGTTTTTTTTATCGCGCTTAGGTCTGATTCAGTATCTAATTTGGTAAAATAAAGTCTTATAATCACTTAAATGATACAAATTGTTGCTGCTTTTTACTTAAAAGAAGGAATCTTAGTTGCGCGCTCTCTATATAGCTAAAATGCTAATATATAGAATTCATTAGCCTAATCATAATATTATATAACATTATCATATTTAGATAAGCTTAACAACTATTTTAATGCTTTATCCCTCGATTGTAGACTTTTAAGTTTCAAGTGGCAAATATCGACAATGTGAAATGGCTGTAATTAGAGATACTGCATCATTCCTTATACGGGAAGCCAAATGTTTTGCGGTACACAAAGTTAAATATTGAAAAATTTATAACCGACATCCCAATAATACTAACAATTAATATTCTTTAGGGTTCCGTATTTGTAAAACTCAATGATATAGATATTAGATATATAGCTAACAAAAGGACAATACGTGTCCATTTTTTGAAATATCTTATAATACTGAATTCAGTAATTTTACATTAGTCTTGTAGAAACAATATAAGGGCGTTTTCAGATTTGGCGTTAAAGAATTTTTGTTAAATATTATCTGAATTAATCTTATTGAAAATGCTTGCATAGGACTGACTTAGTCGATCAATCCGCTTTTTCTGCCTCAACTAACGTAAACTAGGGAGAAATAAAAAAAAATCGTATCCTTATCCTTATGGCTGTGTGAAATATGTTAATTTAAGTATTCCTGTATGTTTACATTTATTACATGTACAGTGTGACGGTATACTGACGTTATTTAATAATCGATGTGCAACTTTGTGCGTCCAAAGGTATTTTCATGAGCTGTTTAAATTATTACGTACATTATAACATACGAGAATTTTATTATTGTAACTATTATAGTTTCGCCTTATACGACTATATGCGTAGAAAAGTGTTTAATTTCTTAAAAATTTTGTTACTATATAATATATGGTATAAATGCATATACGAGTATAGTATAAATGTAACATAATTATTTTTTGGTGTAACGTTGATTCAAAGTTAATGAATGTATTAATGGCGATATATATTTAATTTATTACGTATTAAACTATTCAATGTAGAGAGAGAAAAAAAAAAAACTAAAAGTTAATAACATTTTCGTACAAAATTATACAGAGATTTAGTAAAATAGCAATCATAATAATAAATTTCTACTACGAGATTTTGGAAACATTTAATTAATTAATATATAATATTAAAACAACGAACTTGATATCGTTCGATCTAATTTCGGTATTGTGTGCCAACAACCGGTAATTATTATTGCTATAAACTCTGTCATTTACCGCATCGTGTCTCGTTACCCGCTAATAATATTAATATTTTATTAAACAGAACATACGCTCATGACATTTTATAAAAGATCGAGTAAGAAGTCGAGACGTAAATAATAAGTTGATTGATACAAAAAATAAAAAAAATCATCGATGGCGCAAAGTTGTACACGATGTAATCGTTGAAGTTTTAAGTATTTCAGCCAGCGTCGATTGCCTTCTATCTCGTGAAAGACATGGGTAGTGAGATGTCCAGTACATCAAATTCTCACTACCTTGTCTTTCATGTGGATTGGGCATAAAATCATCTTTCAACAAGCAGTCACGGCGAGAAGATAACGACGGGCGGCATCTGAATATTCATCGGACTGTTAGAAATATTTGTATCATTACTATTTATTTATATATGAATATTATACGCTAGGTAGGTACTATATAATGTATTTTTTTTAGTTATCGGTCTATGGATCTAATATAAAATAAGATCAGTTATAGATAATTGTATTTTTTTGTAGATTGACATTATTCATTGACGAGATATCTCTAATGACTATGTATTTCATTGGAAATTTTTTACTTTATTTTAGTACTACATTTTTAGATTACGTTATAAAAAAAACGCATTGAAGAATATATGAAAAGCGAGCGCGGGCGCGGGCGCACAGTTAGTGTATAATATTTAGTCTACTAACTTCATATAAATAATCTCTACATGTCTTTCAACGAATTAAAAATATTGTCAATGAATACTTTATGTTGTTAAATATAAATTAAAATGATCTTTAATTTCATTGATGAGTCGTTTTTAAGTGCGACTGCCGAAATTAATCAATAGTTGGATGATTGGTAAAAGATTTTTAAATTTGCGGTAAAATTATCGATCATTAAGATCTAATCTTTATCGCAACAGTTCTTACGACGAAAGCTCAATTATTTCAGAATTTTGAAATGTGAAAATGAATCGTTATGATTTCAAATCGATATACTTAGTTCAAAAGTTTAAAAATCCAATGTGTAATGCAAAATCCTCATTGAATTAATAGTATAGTCATCATATTGTAAATACCGGAAATTTGTATCCAATTCCATGATTCAAAATATTTTACCTAAAAGAATCTAATTATATGTGTAAAAATTGCAAACGTCTGTACTACACATAGTACACGCCGTTTCGTAACATTGATAATTAAAAATGAATGATCTTTTTGAAGTAAATAATTCGTAAGCAAATAGGAAATAAAATTAAAGTGTAACCTTTAAAAAGTTATAAATATATCTTGACTTATGATCAAAACAATAACGTTTACTTAATTTATCTTTTGTTAACGTTGTCTATAGGCAAAGATAAACAGTTCCAAGATATTTTTCTCCTCTATTTATCAACCAAGTTTCATATCAATGATAAATAGTATTAGATTTTTTTAAATTAGAAAACGGTCAACTATTCAATAATATTTATGAGCCAACACTAGTTTAAATAAATGACACGCGAGTTGTTGTGAGGTCTCTTATCCTTTTTCGTACATGAAATACAATTTAATTTCAATACAATTTATTTGACACAAAAATAATAAATAAAGTATTTACTTTTTTTATTGAAAAAAATTGATATGAAATAAAAAGTTACGTTAACTTCTACCATCTGGCTTTTAAAGGTCCAGCAACCTGTTGCATTCTCTAATAGACCTATCTCGCTCACGCATATCGGGTGCAATACTCGCTGCCCAAGCTACAAAAAGGGACGTTTACACTTCAGTAGTTTTTGAAATGTAACTTTTTTTGTTTCATACCCTATTCTAAACGTAGGTTAATATACTTATACAATATTATATAAACCCGAATGAGCCGATGTAATAATTATATAGTTTCTTTATTATTGTGTATAGATTTTTTTACTAAATTAAAATAAGAGTACGTACTTGTAATGTAAGGAGCGCGCGACACGTTTTCTCAAGGGTTTCTGATAATATAGACATTTATGTATTCGCTCTGCGCGCATGGACGAGTAAAATCACTAAAATATTCATGTTTTCAGTTTAGATTATCTAATGAAAACTTGTTGCAGTGTTAGTGATAAATAAAATTCTATATTTAACATTCGTTTATTGGATAAAATAAAATTTATTTGCTTACTATCTGGGTGCACGCGGCTTCGTCCTCTTTTCATATATTCTTCGTCATTCCGTAATATAGTTTGTAAATGATCAAAGAAAAATAATGTTTTGATGGTGTTGTCCAATGAATGGTATTTTGTTCACAATGAATTACTATTTGGTGCATTAATAACGTAAATGGTTTAAAAATCAAACTAGAGTGTTTTTATAACTATTCCATTTCATTTATAATGACATAAATCACATCATGATATTTTTTTTATTCATTTTAATCTAGCTGTACCCGCCGCTCCATTATCGTAAACTACGACTCACGATTATAAAGGTTCTAATCCAAAATAATAAAATAGCTCCATGCCCTTCGCAATATAATAATAATATTAACAAAAAAAAGCGATTTAAATCGGCCCAGTGGATTTAAAAATTTATAAATAATAGTATAGATACAGATTTTATAAACATTGAAAATATATTGGTTTAATATTATTAAGATAATATTGAAACATTTATTAAATTTACCTTACCCCGGTAATTTCATTGCGCCAGTTTTGTTATAAAAATAATTCATTTGCAATCCCACAGGTACTAATGACAAAGATTTAAAGAAACTCATTAACAACAAGTAATTTGTCTATAATAATTTATACTATTAAATAAAATTGAAGTGTTTGTTTGTAATATCTATATAACATTTTTTTTACTAAATACATATGAATGTATATACGGTACCTACACTAAAAACGCATTTTTTAAAATTTTGTCTATGTGTATGATCCGTTAAATTTCCGGAACGGCTAGACCGATTTTGACGAATTTGGTAGATAGCTAAAGTTACTACGCGTAACTTAGGCTACTTTAATTTTTCCCATATAATTACCATACCCACGTAAAAAAAATTAAAATTCATTTAATTGTTAATAAAATCTGATTGAATCCTGTTTCACTAGCAGGTGTTTGAGTTTGTGAGAAGCATCTTTTCTTTCTATTACTAACAAAATTCACAAAATTATCAAGGTTCTGAATAAAGAAATACAAAAAAAAATGCGAAAAAGATGATTCAATGGTCAATTTTACAGGCAAGTGCTTGAATTTATGAGAAATTAATTATGGTTCCGTGTAAAAAAAAAAGAAGAAAAAGAATGAAGTTAACAAAATAAGATTCAATGGCAGCACCATTAAAACATTATTTTCCAAGCATTATTTAAAACTATATTAGGCAATGATGAGGAGTAAATGAAACGTGAGCGAAATATAACAGTTCCGTCTTTTTCATTCTTCGTTATTCGATTGTGAGGGTACGTATATAAACAGTATATACCATAAGGTAAGACATCGGGGTTACCTTCGCGCAGCTCACAAAGTAGCGAACAGTACGCCATTAATATTGACTCAGTTCGGACGGCAGATTCCTATTATAAATTTCAATACATTCAAATAATATCTGTGTTAAGCTGCAACAACTACTTTCAGGTCAGTAGTGTCTAGAATTATATAAATTTTCATAAAAATGTATGATTCAGGAACATCGATCACTACATAACAATAAAATTAGAGTTTCTGTTTACGTAAATAGTTAGCAGTATCAATAATGGGACATTTTGTAACTTGCACAATTTGATCGTAAATTTCTAAAGTACATTTTTTCAAATAGTTATAATTAATTTCTTTTTTATTTTTAAATTATTTCAAAATCAGTGTTCTTAATAATTAAAATAACTTACAAACAATAGTATAATATACATTGATTATAGTATTGTGTTACAATTATATTATAGTAAACAAAAGTATATAATTAACTAATAAAGAATAATACGATGGGTTAGCGTTTCAAATAATTTTCATATGTTACGTTTTTTACTAATTATTAAAAAATAATATTCATTTATTTAAAAAATGTAATAAATTATAAAACAAAAATATTTTCGAGTAAATTAATAAAAAAAAAAATTCACACAAAATTATAAATCTTATATTTGATTTCTTTTTTCCTTTACAAATTTCATAGTATTGTCATCGTAGATGCAATGATATATAAGTCATTGTTAAAAATATTTCTAAGAACTGTTAAAGTAATTAAAGTGTAGAACACGCAGGGATGATATTCACACTATTAGAATCAGTGTATACGGACTCCGGTCAGACACTGTGTCTGATTATAAGTTCCGTCCTGACAGTACAGTTCCGAAACACAACAAGTACTTGCAACGTGATGGTGGCGCAAAGATTATGTTTAAAATATTCGTATAATCCGCACATCCGGTGCAAGCCGCGTTACATGCAGTATTTTAAAAAAATTAGCGAAACCTATACAACCTTAAGTATTTCTGCACTTTTTGAAATGCATATTTACGTCGCAATTGTAAATTCTATCTTCATGTATTTTGTTCTCGTCTCGAGATCACATTTCAAAATCATACAACTCTGTTTGCTCACTTGTATATTTTTGTACTGCGGATAGAAATAGTTGTTGATCTAACAAAATAATTGTTATTTATTCTGTATTATGTCACGCAGGATATCATATTAAAATAATGTGTGAACGAAGAAAGGAACACATGTAAGGATTGGATAGTAAATCTCAATGTTCAGCACATTGAGTTCCAGTTTTGTAGATTCAAGTTGCTAAGTTCTAAGAGATTGAAACGTCTCAATTACTTGGGTACTGAGAAATTGTAATGACATTTAGTTTGTATTATTATAGTGTCAAATATGCCCCTTTATATGTTACGTTATGTAGTGACTACATTGATTTATTATTGCATTAGTATTCGTGATTTCTACACACGTATATTCTTGGATTTTTTTAAATAATCGTAATTTTATTACTACACTTTTATTTAGCTCTAACGAAATAGCGTCCAAAATTCATTTTCTGACCAAATGAGTATTATAAACACTTAACTTGCCACTGGCGGTCAAATTGACCCTTTTCGTACTTTAATTAAAGTTACATGTAGATATGTTTCCTTTTTTAAATATGTGTACGATATAGTCTTCAGTACTTACTTCTATTTATGTATAAATATTTGTTGTGTCCGTTGGTGTAAGTACTTCTTAACCCAATGTCCTAATGTAAAAATAGTGCAAAGAATTTGAACATTTATAGATGTATATAAATTCATTACAAGAAAATTATATAACATAGAAGCTTGAAGTTATTTTATGCAAGATTAAAAAAAAAATGAATAATATAAATTGCTTAAAAATTTAATTTGATAACCCAAATAATTTAAGTTCAATTTAATTTAATTTCTATTAAGTATATACGTACGTATTATATCTAAAAATGATACAAATTATCTCAAGTTCAGCTAACGTAGTTGTTAGGGTGCCAGAGCCCGCCTGAACTTATGGTCCCGGATGCACGGGATCGCCTAGCCTTTTAGAAACTACGTATCTGTCTGTGTCCTATCTTCATAACCTGGTCGGTTAATTTGACCGATAGACAAAAAGATGTTATACTTTATTATGAATTTTATAAACCTAGTTCAAACTAACGATTATCTATAATTCGGGATAGAATTGGAAATTGTACACAACAATAATATTGAGTACAGTATTAATTAGTGCAAATATTCTTGTACATCTATATATAAATAATTAAAGATAGAACGGGTCAAGAGAATATCTACTGTTATTATTTTCTTTGTGGAGTAAATATTGATGAACTCTGTGACACAAGTATTAATAGATTTTTCTTCTCCAATAGGTTCTTAATGATTGTTGTTGAAATTCGATAACCGTGCGAAATACTAGTAATTTTAAATATGATTAATAATAATAAAATTAAATGCAAAAATACATTTGAATAAAAATTCATGAGCTTTTAATTTTGTGTACACTCGTCGTAACAAATCGAAAATTATCTGTTTAATTTTGATTAAACGTTCAACAATAAAATTTACAGTTATTTTAATCGCCGTTCAATTTAATTTGACGTGGCGTTAATAGTGATTCAAATAACTTATTATTACACTGCTCTACAGTGGTTTTCTTGCCCTAGAAATTAAATTGATTTTGGATATATTTATTCTCGCAATTCATTAAACTATCAATGATTTTGTAAGATTTGCCCTCGGTTCCTTTTTAAGCTTTGTTTTCATGTTACATTACAAAAATCGGAACACAAGAAACAAAGTAACAAATATATTTATTGACATTATAAATAAGTATGGTTTTGGAAAATTAGGATACATCGAAATAATTAGAGAGGCAAATGTGGAAATGTTATATTTCCATAAAACGTCTTTTATGAGCTTTTATTTTATAATCTCCATTTAAAGAGCGGTAATAATCTGCCATCATGTGACAATCCCATCGACCCTGGTCCTCTATCACTTTTAGATCCTGGTAGAACCGCTCTCCCTGTTCCTCACTGTAATTTCCTAAATTTTCTGGAAATTTATCCAGATGATTGCAGAAATAGTGAACTTAATACTTATATTTGCTCTTAGAGCCTGAGAGTTTGTCAGCATATTTTGTACAATTCATAATTTGGTGTTTTATGGGTTAATTTTCAACTATCAACACAAAAACTTTCTCAAGTTTAACTTTCCGAAACAGCAATAACTTTAATAAAATCTGTCTTTCATCAATTGCCGTATTTGAGGAACATCAAATATCAACTTTTTAAAATATAATCATCATAAAAACAAGAGCATACTCAGTACTTTCATAAATATATTCGTAATTTGGGTTTTATTTTAAAACGTAAAAATATGCAAAGATATTCACGGCAACATAAAAAAAAAAACATTATAGATCTGTGCAATGTGTCAAGGTGAAAACTACATTCAAATCGCTTTGGAAAATTGTTTTGTTTTACGCACACACATAAAACTGTATACTGTTCATATTTATTTATGTCAATTATTAATACTTAATTTCAAGCTTTGAAACATAACGTAATAAATACATATATACTGTCAAGCCCGGCAGATGTTCTGCCCTGAAATTAACAGAGAAACCTAAAATCCGATTGCAAAATAAACCTATGCTAAATTTTTTGTTTAACATATAAAATGATTACAGAGCAGAATTATAATAAAAATAAAAAACGCAAAAACATCCTTAATAACGGTTATGTCGTACGTAAACTTTGAAAACACGTGTAACGCGGTAGCTTTGGTTAATATATTGCTGATAATAAGGGGGTAGGTCATGCATGGGGATGTTGCATCAATGAAATATTTGAAATTGAAATACAGCGCTATCTATCGAATACTCACTAAGCCTTGTTTCAATAAACTAACTAACTTAACTTAAACTGCCATCTGTTAGACACTTTTGGAACTTATAACAAAGTACAACAACTGTCTATCCTGTAAAAAGGTTTATTAATAATTTTCAATGTAAAAAAAAATGAGGTCAAATTAATCGGGGTCAAAGTTATTGTCTTTTTAAATTCGACCAAGTCCACACATTATCTACAAAATTTCATTAGGACGGTTGAATAGTTTCAGAGTTCATCGCGGATAAACAAATTGATGTGGAATTTATATATGTATAACCTAATATTGAATTACGTATCTCGTTTTCTATACTAATAAATAGAATTGAATTTGTAATATAATTTTTTTTACTGAACATATGTTAATTTTTACTAAATACATCTTAATGTACCATACTTATACTAAAAATACAATTTTTACAATTTTTGTCTCTGTTCCGGGAAATATCCGGAACGTCTGGACCGATTTTGACGGAACGTTTTTTAGGTAGATAGCTCCAGTTACTGCGGGTAACTCACCTTAAGTTTTGTTTTTCTAAAATAATTAGGGCTCCGCATAAAAAAATAAAACTCATTAAATTGTGAACGAAATACGATTCATGGCACAGCACCAAACATAATTTTCCAATGATTATTTAAAAACTATATTACGCTGTGAAGAATATATAAAACGAGGGCAGAGCCGCAGACGAACAGCTAGTATTGAATAATATGGAATCATCACTCACTTCCTTTACATTCATAATAAATGAGGTGTGTCCACGTAAAGGAATTTCAATACATACATATTCTTAGTTAGGATATTAAAATACATATGACTTCTTTCCATACGAATTTGCATCCCCCTTTTCGCCCACTTTAGAGTGAGTTTTTAATTTTTTTTTAAATCCTAATGTTACTTTGAGATATAGATTATATCAACAACTTAAATACATAGTTTCGTGACTTGCTAAAACTAACTTAATTCCTATAAAAAATTGCATATTTTTTCAAATTATATTTTTTCATATTCCTATATTTAACTCTGAGATATACACTACTTTCATATCGAATGACATCAGAATCCATACGATACTTTTTACATGAACAGAGTAACGGGCAGACAGACTAAAATTCCAAAAAATATGGAAATTTATCCGACATTGATTTTAAAGTCGTCCTGAGTGTTTTTTCTACATTCTTTGTTCTTTTTACAGTTTTATTATAACTTCACCAATGCCGTTATTTGCTTGTAGTGTATACTATCCTAGTTAGTATATATAGGACGATGGACATTTGTATAGGCGGAACGAAACACACACTTAAATATCGCGTAATCCGACGAATAACATGACGTTATAAAAATCGAATTAAATTATACTATCTTCTACTGCTAGATATAATATAGATAGATAACACGGCTCTACAAAACAAATCGTTCTTTCTCCTAAAGTTTAATTTATGATTTTTCGGTTAATTATGCCAAAAATGAAAAGAAAATAACTTTTTTTTCGTATAAAGTTTGATTTTGTGATAAACGTTAGTTCATCAGGACATTATGAGCTTCGAACAACGTTATCAAGGCCAATACAATGAAAACATGATGTGAAACTATATTTGAGGTTTTTGAGAAAGTTCTTATGAATATAAAAGAAAAAATAAAAGCGTGCATTTTTAAATTGCTCTCCACTTTTTTGTAAGTTATTTTGATAGTAAAACTTAATCAAAAAGTAAATCCAACTTGAACGACCCCAGTTAAGTATTTTTAACGTTATATGTAAATAAAAAAATCTATTTAAATAAACATTTCTTACGTATCTAAAGTTATTAGAGTTTTAAAACACTTCTGATATTCAATAAAAGTCATTTCTGTTAAAAAAAAGTGCGTGTGTCAGCTCCGAAGCACGACTGGAGTTTACTCTTATTAAATATTTAGCACTATTCATTATAGGTTATATTATATTATATTATATTATATTATATTATTATATTATATTATATTATATTATATTATATTATATTATATTATATTATATTATATTATATTATATTATATTATATTATATTATATTATATTATATTATATTATATTATATTATATTAAAATTAAAGTAAAAATACTGGCCCTAATAATATTATAATTATTATTAAATAATGTATGAAGGTGCTTATTGTGCTTATAGAAGAAGCAAAAGATGTGTGTCAGGATCGTAACAAGTGGAAGGATGTAGTCTCTGCCTCCCTTTACGGGAGAGAGGCGTGATGTTATGAATGTATGTATGTACAAACAATCTCGAAGTGAAAGGAGCGCAAAGGAATGCCTCACTTTTAGTTAACGCTCGATTATACTCCTCATAAAATTTTCATATTTTGGGGTAAATATGAAAGTCGTTTCTTACGAGGATATGCGAGCGGTGTTTATTCCATACAAACGTAGTCTCCTATTTCCTCCCTGGATAATAACATTATGGTTACTATTTTTACACCAAATAATATATATCCACCATTTTGATTTTTTCTTTAAATTAGTTATAGAAATTAGGAGCCTTTGAAAATGAAAAAGATGCTTGATTATTACCGTAATTTTCAGACGTTCGTCAAACAAACTTGATGAATAAAAGCAAATGATTTGTGAAATACCTACTATTCAAAATTGTCGTCGACCGCATATCCTCTTAAGGAGTAAACTCCAAAATCACGGTATGTTATAGTAATTCGATGCACAGATTGGACGATTAACGAGATAGTATTTGGTTTCGCAGTCAGCACATTAATATCAATAAATATATATTTTTGCAAGGCTCTGTAAATTATGTGCATAGTAAATTATATGTCTTTAATTATATTATATTAGTATTTCATTCATAATATGATACACCGGTGTTTTGAACAAATGTATACTGTTGAAATTTGTAGGTGTAAAGTAAAATATGAAACGTCGATAATAGCATTCAAATGTATAATATTATCAATTAGTAAATTAAATTTGTTGATTTTGAATTAAATTATATATGTTATACGTGATACTTGAACGAGCCCCTGTATGTTTTTTGGAGAATTATTATTATCATTGTTAACAGCTTAATTGGTCTTCCAAAAAGAAATATATAAATATAACTGTGTATATACTGACTTATTATTATTCGAAAAGGGGCTATGCAGGCTTAAGCAGTCTTGTATCACTGCGACCTAGTCAGATCTATTGTGATAGCCCCTATATTGCTAAAGCTCACTGTCTACACCTACAACCTGAATATACTGTAGGATCTTTTTGGCAGAGAGTGTCTGTACCTCCTCCGGGAGCGACGCGTGCTTCAGTTACGTATGGGTATTGATGGATCAGATTCACACAAGATGCGCTTTGGTTTTTCGTCTGCGATTTCACAGAACCTGCACTCTCTTGTGTTCTGGACACCGATGTTGTGCATATGCTTGCCCAAACAACAGTACCCAGTTAGTGCTCTCACTAATACTCGTAGCTGATTCCTACTGAGCATTAGGGCTTCCTCAGCTTTGCGCTGAGTATATCCTCTGATGAGCTCTTTGGAATGAATTTGTCCTGGCAATTTATTCCAGAATTCTATAGCCTTATAAGTGTTTTAGTCCCTTATGGTCAATATACTGACTTATACATTCAATATCATAATTTATGGAATCAGCGACGTACAGTAAAAGTCGGTATTAATCGAAACGGTATTATTAAACGGCCATCTTTGATGGGTTTGTCACGGTTACGACCCATGTTTTGAATTTTTAATTCTTTCTCCAAGCAGTGCCTTTGTCACTTGTCACATTCTGCGCAAGCGCTGGCACCGGTTGTAAAAAAAAAATGTGCAACCATATCTGAAATGAAACGAAGTTGTGATCCAAGTTCATCGTATCGGCTCGCATTAGCTAGCTGAACCTATCTGTAAAGTGGTTTACGATAGATTTTCAAAAATTAAGCATAGTTTACTATAAAATGTCCTACCACCATTCTATGGGTCATAATCTTTTCCTTCAACGAAAGCTCAGGCCTTTGTAGATATTGTAAAATTAAGTAGTTTCTATTTTTTTGCATGTGTCTGTCGACTACTTAACCACATAACGCATTTTGATGCGACTTTCACCATCAGTTAGAGATTTTTTCAAGGAAGGTTTGGAAGAAAAATGTAACAAAGTCGCATAAAAATTTTAAATTTTAAAAATTTCCATGGTTCTTAGTAGGTTAAATCTTACGGGCTACATTAACTTGACGAGTTTTGGTCACAATAACACTGTAACTCTTTGGATCTAATAAAGGCGGATGAAGTCGCGAGTAGAAGCTAGTTATAGAGTTGGTGAATTTTAACCTACGTCCATTGACGCAGTATACTATCATATTATCATTAGCGAGTCATGGACGCTTTTCATCATACTATAAACTCGAGAACCGCTAATATAACTTACATATTTCCTTTATCTTCAATCAAAATAAAAGTCCCTTAAGTTACGCGGAGTAACTTCAGCTATCTACCAAAAAAAGTCTCGTCAAAATCAGTTCAGCCGTTCCGGAGATTACCCAGAAAAATAGACAGACAGACAGATCTATTTATCTGGCCAAGTTCTATTACTTACTAATGTAAAAAATAAAAGGATGATAGTGAATGAATACCGTTATTCTGCCCCCATTGTAATTTTCTAACTGCATTATTGGATATTTTACAATTGTAACGTAAACAATATTAATTGTTACATAACATAACATAAGCTCACGCCTGTTATCCCCGAAGGGTTAAGCAGAGGTGAAGGGGTGAACTACACCACCCATATTTCGCCGAGCTTAGTTCCGTCCCAGATGTGACAGGGGGCGAGCCTGTCGCCATATCGGGCACAAATTCCAGACTCTGGGATGATACTGAGTAGAAAAACCCAGTATCACTGGACCCGACCCGGAGATGGAAACCGAGACCTCAGAACGACAGTCGCACCGTAATACAACTGCGCCACCGAGTAATTAATACAATATTAATTATTGTATGAAAGTATAAAACAAAACCCATATATAAGTATTGATAATGCCATCTGTTAGGTCTTTTAAAAACTTCATTATAGTTAACAAGTTTTAAAACTACTTTTAAATGCGTAAACGCTACTGACCCTAAATGTTAAATCCAATCGAAATGATAACCTCCTTTTTGTAGTCGGTTAAAAAGTATCAGCCATGCCCTCGTTTAAATTTACTTTAAAAAAGATACTGTGTAAACCAGTGGTTCTCAACCTATAGTACAGAGAATACAAAATATGGTTCGCTATCTACTATTAGCTGTGTGCCCGGGGCTCCACCCGCGTTTTTATATTCTTCACTGCGTAATATATTTTTAAATAAATTTATACCTAAAAAAACAAATGAATAAAGAAAATGAGATTCTTTTGCTTTTATTACAAATGATGTACATAAGAGTAAATAAAAAAAAAATTTTTAGAAAGAGTTGATGAAATCCAAAAAAATATAGCTTGTATTCTACTATAATATCTATGAAAAATTCCGCCTCGAAAGGTAGTATTCCCATCCCGATATGTTCAGTAGTTTTAATGTGATCGTACATCATAGGAACCTTATTTTCCTTGTATATATACGAGTACGTGTACAAGTAAATCAAATAATAATTTTCAAAGTAATATGTAATAAAAACAATCGCAAAAAAATTTAAAAATTTAAATTTTACATCGATTCAATCTTATCAATTGTGATGTAAAACGTCACTATCTAGAATAGCTAACCTTTATCGATTGGTAGAAAACGACTGTGTCTATCCAGCCAGAAAATAAGACATGCGCCGTCTGTATGTTGTCGATTTAATACTTAATTAAAAATCCTGTTTTCTTTTACGTATGTACATATTTTATTTATTTACAGAGGTACCATCAATCGCAAAAAGTTAACACATACATCCCATACAGGCGCTTGCGACAATCACATCTTGCATTTAGTGTTTATTTGTTCAATTTGCCTTTGGTCGCATTTTATAATGCAAAGTTTTTGAAGTGAAACTGCGATTTTCGGTAGGGAGAAACCTATAGATTCGTGTTACCAATGCTGTGGCGTCAGCCGTCACGCTACAGTATGTCGAATATAAGACGGTGTAAAAGTGCTGACGCTCAGAGATAAGTAATACAATTTGTACTTACACAGCCTATCGGATGTTTTGATTATAAAAGACTACATTAAAATGTACTTTATTGCTCGGAGCGCCAGTATATGTTGAGTGTAGACGAGAAAAAAAACTTTTCTAAAGTTTCGAGTTTTCACATTTGTCGGCAGTCTCTATGATTGCCTAGTTTTTTTTACTTTACGTATGGTATACCCGATACCGATATCAATTATAATTGCGGATCGCTGACAATTATTAAACCCCCCCCCCCTTCTACCCATTTATTTTATCTATGACATAAGCACGCCTATGAATTTTTGTGCTTATTAACAGGCAACCATGGACAAAAATATGCAACAGTTCATGGAAGCTGTTTTTTTTTAATAGTGAAGCAACATACTTTTTTCTCCGATATTTCTCATCGAATATTTATCGAGCTCACAGATATATGATAACATTATCAATAATTATATATAACTATTTATTAATAGAATTAGCAATTAAAGTTAATTATTGAAAAAAATTGTATTTTGCAAATAAAAAACAGTTGAAAAAAATAGAAATGTTGAGCAAAAATAAAATAGTTGTTATCAATGTGTTAATTCGAATAAATTTTTAAAAACAATTGTTATAGTAAATCGAATCAGTAATGCATTATGACATCACTAATTGAGTTGTACACTTACTGTCAAAAAGAACATAAATGGTTGGAAGAGGTATACATATCAATTAGCCGGTTGAATCGCTATTTGAATATATAAAATCGGATAAAACGAAAGATCGTTTAAAGCGATGGACCGCTGTCGGAATTGAACGGCTACAACGCAATCCGTCATATTTTTCGCCAATAAAGAAATGTTATTTTGAATCTTATTATAATTACATAGGAAGGATTTATATTATTACAGTTAGGTTACCCCAGCCCCGCTCACGCCTCGTGCTATTTAATTTTGAACATTTTTACATTTGATTTACTACATACAACGAATCATATGAGTCCCCTATGAATTACGAATTTTAAGTTTAATCCGAAAATACCTTATTTTTAGTGTTAATTACAAATGACCGAAATTCAGCAATACTTTAACCGTATCGAATATTCAACCTAATTTATCATCTTTTATTTATTTTAAATTGTCTTAAATTTATCTGGTTAATAAAAGTGTAAAAGTTTTAAGCTAATTACGGTTTGCTATTAATATTTTTATGCTCAGTCACTACATTAAGTTGAGACTAGAAATATGATAGTCATAAATAAAAAAAAAATGTAAATAGTTATAGTCCGATTTCGTGCACTAGGCGAACACTATTAAATACCTCATAAAAATAACACTTTGCAGGATAGTAAATTTATTAATTATACTCAATAATACAGTTTAGTATATTGAAACTTTTTATCACGAATCATTAATTATTCGAATAACGAATATTCGGCTAAGCTCTAGTTTTGATGTGGATGTGAAGCAATGTACAAATATTAGGAAGGGGTGTCGATTTATTTATACATTTATATAGAGAGGTAAAATAGATTTTTTTTTGTTTGTTATGGATAAACTCATAAATTACATAATAGATTTTGAAAATTCATTAACGCTATTACTGTACATTTAGTATTAGTAGAACATATCATCATCGGCTATATTTTAAATTATTTTTTTCATTACATATTTCTATATACTTGTGGGAAGCCGGGTCGGGTTGCTAGTCTATATAAATAGGCAAAAAGAAAACAGTTCTAGACATCTTGGTCTTCTGTCTATCAACTCAGTTGATTTGTTTTTTTTTTTTTTTTGTTTCGTATTATAAAAAATTTGGAAACAAATTTTTTATTTTTAAATTTCAATAATGATATGTTATAGCAATGTCGACCACCGGGTGAACGTGTGGTTACTATAAATAATCATAAAAGAGTCATTATCCGTGTCATTTTTTACCTTCCATACCTACCCCGAAGAAGAAAACGTAGATTACAAGTTGCTTACGTAATAAGTAAAATAATTCCATTTAATGTCCAATGTCCTTTAGTATGTAATAGGTAGATTTCCTTATGGTCATCTTATGCTATTAACACACGTATGGACTGGACCGCGGACATGGTATGGCGAACGGTCGAAGACATCAGTCGCCTAAGTAGGGACGGTGATCCTTCCCGAAAAAGATCGATTTTTGAATCAATTCGAATCTAAGCTCGATGAATTGATTCACAAAAGTTCGAGGTTCAAAAGATCCATCTTTTAAACTAATAAAGTATCGATTTCGTACTACGGTTTTGTGATAGATTGTCTCGTTTCGATTTTTATCACACGGAGACACTTCGAAAGTGTTTAATAAAGAAAGAAAAGAACATAATTATGAAGAACGATATAAAAATTGTAGAAAGTTATTTTTAAATTCACTTCGGAAATCGTATAGTTTAGTTGTACTATGTCTTATGTACATATGTATATAGATTAAAAATAATAAATAAATACTCACAATGGACTCTATCCGATATGCATCTTGCGCCATGATCTGAAGGCGTTTTTGCACTCTTCTAGATTATTCTAGACAACATCAGGCATTGAGGGCATCTCTTTTTAAAAAGGTTGAATCCTCGAGATCTGAGTAGGGATCCAAATTAAATACTATTATGCTATTTCGTTATTAGCTAAGTAGTAGTGATAAGATTATTTCGATTATATTTAATCGCGAGCTTCACGTAATGTAGAAAATGTGCTTGAATAGATATTTCATAAAAAAATAAAGAAATGATTATGTATATATACTTATTTATTAAAGCTGAATAAATCTTCGAAGGGATAATTAAATATTGGTATCCGTTAAATTAATTAAAATAAACATCTCTGTTAGGTTTTGGATGGAGTTTTAGATTTTTTTTTTTGTTTGATGAAATTAAAATGTAATTTCTTTTGTAACTCTATTTGTAATAATACTAATCTCTGTCTTTCTATATGATCTGGTAAATTCTGGTAACAACGGTTATGTCGTATATTTATCGTCGTGTAATTTTTCTCTCCTACTTTAATCTCAAGATTACTTGTATAATATATATTATTATGTCTATACAGCTGTTGGCCGGAAATAAATATTAAAATTACTTTTGACTATTGATAATGACGATAACCAGTCAACAATGAACGGTAACGGTTAACGTCAAATAATTATGTCATTTTAACCATTGTCAAATGGTGCAACTCATTTTCCATTAAACAACAACTTTGACGTCAAATAGACGTTAACATTGACTGGTGCAACTCGCCCTAATAATAGTTTTGTAAACATAACAATATTAAAATGGGACTCTAACGTTCATTGAATTTACTTAAAGCTTTTTTCTGTCTAATTGTTTCGAGATGAGGAATAATGAAATTGTTATAAATAATAAAAAGCAAAGACTTTCTTTTGATCTTCTTATCAGTTGGATAAATGATATACACTTTAAATTACCATACATTTGTCCTGGTATGGACATGTGATGTGCAAGGATAAAGAGGATATTGTAAGAATGGTATTGGATATGAATGTGGACGGATACATGGGAATGGGGAAGACCAAAGAAAAGATGGAAGGACTGTGTGAAAGATGATATGCTTAGGAAAGGAGGGAATGCGGAGATGACAACAAATAGAGAGGAATGGAAGAGGAAGACATGTTGCGCCGACCCCAAATAAAAATGGGAAAAGGGTAGGGAGATGATGATGATGACATATAAACACGGTATAGGCTCATTGCTTTGCCCACAATGTCACCTGATGTTAAGTTACGATATTATCCAGGATGGTAAACCCACTAAGTATAGAGGCACTGGTTCTCAAATGATGCGGCCCGAACACACTAACTGGTACTTGGCGACAGGTTTTAGAGGTTGAGGGTGGTAACTACCCAGGTGGGCGTTATTAGAAAATGCCCTACCAACTATGCTATGGTTTCCTCACAGTGTTTCACCGAAAGCTCAGAATGAATTTAGAGTTGGATAGGTGGGGTCGAACCCGCGTCCATTGAAGCTGAATCCGGCAGTACTACCAACTGCGCCATCATCGCTTCAGATTCTTATATATAATAAAAAGCAACGACTATCTTTTGATCTTCTTGTCTTTTAAATAAAATATATATACTCTATAATATACTATATACCATAACATAACTTAAGAACCACAACATCGATTTGTATGGTTCTCTTTTTTAAATCATAGATTTATTCCAGGTTAGTTTTTTTTAGTATGTATTTTTATTATAATAGTAAAACAAGTATTATAATAAATGACTATTAGCTATTTTCTTTTCATAATTTATATATATTAAGAGTTGTAACCACGGTATGCTGCGTGAAAGCGTATATTTCGTTATTTCAATAAACGATATTTTGAAATGTGAGATTTAAAACGACCAGACTGGTATAGACTGTAAGATCTCTTTTAACATGATCTTTTTTCAATTAATATACTTCAGACTTTTACCTTTGGAGTATAATAATTAATAAGCGTGCAATTAATCATTAATTATTTAATATTTAACCAGTAAACATCAGTGATTATATTAAAGTGTGTTCCTGTTAATCTAAAGTGCTAACAATGTTAAATGTATACATATTACATACAAGGAAGTTATAATTATTTAACAAGTTCATGAGTAGAAAATGACGACATTCGAATAGACTTACACTAAGATATATTTATTTAATGGAACACATACATTTAACTATAATAAGATTAAAAACGTCATTTTACCTACCTACTCATACTTTAGCGTCAATAACTTTAATAATAATTTAAGGATAAATAATTCATATTTTAATATAACAAATTACATACACAAAACAACTTCCAAATGCGATAGAAAAGTAATGAAAATTATATGTTTTACAACAATTATGTTTGCATTTCAAAAACCAAGCGTCAACTTCATGACGATTAACCGAGCAAGAGAAAAAGAACTAGGGATCTTGTGTATTTGTTTTATATAATGATGGATCAAAGATATAAACGTTTTCTGTTCGTTTATTATAATCTCTCTTATAATTAATTTACGTATGTATAATTAAGCTTAAATCATTTGTAGTTTCGGAAATAGTATATCGCCTTTTAAATAGAATAATATACATTTAACGAGTATGTCTTAATCATAAGACGTCCATGTCTTTATTTGTATCATAAAATAACACAAAATTAAGAACAATTACTAATGCTACAATCACGAACAATTTTTCACATATAAAAGGGTTTTGATACATTTCATATCTTTATTACAAATAATTTAATGAGTTCTTTCACATTTTACTTAAAGGACGATATTATACAGTAAAAAAACTCATAATCTATCCTATAAATCTATAGTATAAATGGTTACAAATCTGTTTGTAGATCTGTGTAATAAATTATGTATGAAAGTTGATAAACTATAATTGAGACATATCTTCATTTGCAATAATGTATAATTGTTTTGTTAACCTTATAAGTTTAGAGAAACGCGGCAATATTATTATATACAGGGTTTTTTTTTTAATAGAAATAACTAATATATTGTCTGGTTATTATAAAATATTGTACTATAAAATGTGTGATAAAAAGATAAACATAAGCTTTGATTTGTCAGCTATTTAAATGTAGGATTAAAATGACTATAGACGTTTATTAGTGAATGAATGACAAAGTTAGGAATAGTATGATAAGAGAAAGCTGTGGTGTGGTAGAGGATGTAATAACAAAGATAGAAAATGGTATGCTTAGTTGATTCGGGCATATGGAGAGGATGGACGAGATAAGATTGGCGAAACGAATTTACAAGGCGATTGTGACTGGGTATGATAATAAGGGTCGACCGAGGTGAACGTATCTCGACCTAATTGAGTATGTCTTAAATAAAGGTCATAATCTACGAACACGTATGAAAGCGGTCATGAAAGTAGGAGAAGCGAAAGAGGTGTGTCAAGATCGTTGCAAGAGGACGGACGTAGTCTCTGCCTACCCCTATGGTAGAAAGATGTGATGATATGTATGTATGAATAGTCGTCAATTAGATAGTAAATAATTCAAAAATGAGATAATCTATACTAATAAATAAAATTGAAGTGTCTGTTTGTAATGTCAAAATATTTTTTTTACTAATATCCATATCAAAAATTGCATTTTTTCAAATTTTTGTCTGTCTGTTTGTTCCGAGTAATCTCCGGACTTTGTTTGGTAGATAGCTGAAGTTACTCCGGGTAACTTAGGGTACTTTTAATTTTTGAAAATAATTAGGGTAAAAAAAAAACTCAAATTGAATAAAATCCGATTCAACACAGTTTTACGGGCAAGTGCTTGAATTTATGAGAAGTATGTTTACTTTATTTTAACTAAAAAAAATTTAAGAAAATAATTAGGGTTCCGTATAAAAAAATTAAATCGCAGTGAAGAATATATAAAACAGGGGCGCAGGGCTAGTACTAAATAAAAATACTATCTCTTTGTCTGTTCCTAGAATTAGATAAATCTTTATTAAAATAAAACGTTATTTTGCAATACTTTTAAAGATAGTTTTGTTATACATAGGTGTTTATTCTTATGGTAATGTGATTTGTAATTTTGTCAAATAAATGTTTTTAAATGTAAAATTCACTACACGTATTTATTGTTTAGCCTTTCTATTGTCATACGCTTGGTATGATCATATAAATGTTGAGTTGATATTCATATATTACAAAATCACATTAAACCTATTGAAAAACCTAAGAATAAGTTGAAAATCTTGTAAATAATTGATTTTATTAAAAACAAACAAAAAAGATTTGTCATTTGAAATAGATTGTATGTCATTTGTATTTTGTATGGCCTGTTCGTTATATTTCCAGATTGGAGTTAACTAGTAACAGATACACAATGTCGTCTTGCCATCGAAGTTGGTTTGTCATAGATAACAGTAAAACTATCACAGCCAGCTTTGATGAGCATGACTTCATTCGAGACATCGGACTGGACTCGCGGTGAATTCGGACATCATTCTACTACGTAATAGTTTGTGTGGTACTCGAGCCTGGCCTATCAAAGCGGCAGTGAAATGTCTCATTGCTTTCATATCACAGCCACTTTGATGTGGTCAGTTTAAAGAGACCGAGTGCTACGTGATTTATTTTGATTTTGTTTTGTTTTGTTTTTTTATTTTATTTTTGTTTTGTTAAATAATATATTCCCTTATATATGCGGGTCCGTGGCCCATTCGTAAAAATGGTTGTGTCATGTAGATAATTCATATCACAGCCATTTTTGACGAGTTGGGCTGGCCGACGATCCGACACTACTAGTCGTCGAAATACCCGTACTAAGCGCTTCCTCGGGAATGTTCTGTCGCTCACAAAGTGGTTGTAATGTGCGTTTAGTGTAGCCATATCACAGCCAGCTTTGATGAGCGATGAGCATCCATTATCGTCTACGTAGTTAGTTACCCTTCTAAAGAGTTCTAAAGACGACATAAGGAGCCGACAAAGTGGTTGTGACATGGGTACCCATAAACATATCACAGCCAGCTTTGTTGACTTCTCTGTTGCTCATGTTTCGTCCTGAAGACATGGAAGATGGTTTATTTTATTTTCTTTCCTGTATACTTTTTTTAATGTTACCTATTTTTGTTTGCTTATTTGCTCACTTATTAATATTATTGTTGTTGTTGTTGTTGTAGATGTATTTTTTTATATTTTGTTGTATTTTTATTTTTTTTTAATAATTGTCATTTGCTTTCGGTATATTGTTGTATGTTGTTCTCTTTTTAATGCAATACGTATTATAATTATGTTTTTCATAATAAACACGAATAATGAGAATAAATCATTTTAACTTCTATTTCCTGATTTTCAGATTGCCGACGGATCGATAGCTTCTAATGGGAAAAAAAGTAATTTAAAATATGTGATATAAGTTTGTAATTTATGTTAAATATATATGTTGTGTTGTAGTGCTATTGTTTAATTTATACCTGGTGACATAAAATAGTCAACGAATCATATTATCTAAACAAAGTAATTGACGAAAGTGATAACCCCAAATACAAATAACACATAGGATTAAACTTGTTTAATGTATTGGTGAAATAATAAGATGTCCGAATATGTGCTTTGAATAATTGGAGGAATAAATATTATTTAAGAGAGAGATAAATGAAAGAGTAGGATGCATTAAAATTTAATGCATTATCTATTCTTTCGATACATATATACATTACTTATTAGGTATTTATGTGTTGAATAGTACAATACCAATTTTAATGTAGTTTTTATTGAGTGAGAATTTTATGAAAAACTTTACACTATTCAATATATCATACACTTATCGAATTTTCATTGGTTTGTTTATCTGGGGTGTGATGACACATATAATTCCTTAAAAGGTTACCAGAAATAAAGAAAGAAGAGTATGTTATTCATAAATAAAACAATAAAGAAATATTTATACAGTAATTCTAGTTATAAAGCCGACTAGTTAATTAATAAATCAATATGTTTCTATTTTAAAGGACTAATAAAAAAAATTTGTAGTTCGAAATTAGATCATGATCATTTTGAAAATTTGATGGGCTTTTTTTAAATTGATAACAGTAAATCTCATCATTACCTGCTAAAGAAAGAAAATTAATTGACAATCAAGAGGAGAAAAGGTCCTGAACTGTTTATATCCTTGCGTATTCATATATTGATATACATTAGATAAAGAGATTTTATGATCATGCGCTTAGACTTTTTGTTTACTTTGTACATGATTTTAAATTTCTGTTATAATACTCAGATACAAACCTCAACTGATACAGACAGAATAATTTGGTAAAATGATATATTGCGGTTAATAGGTAATGCATACCTATGTTAATTATGTTACCACAAACATTCAAAACTTCGCTATATAAACGAGAAAAAGCGGTGATGGTGAAGTTGTTCTAGTTTCCGAACTAGGAAGTTATTGCACTAACCTTTTTATTAGCAGCATGCGGCTCCGAAACCATTTTGTCTGATCGCGTGCTTCGGGCATCCTCACACTTTACGAATACCACCACTTGGTAGTGGTATTATGTACACTTAAACCGATGTAATGGTACATGATTCCAAAACAGATACTTTTCTTATATTTTGAATAATAACAACGCAGGAGTATTTGCGATGTCTTTAACTCTATGAGCACTAGGGCGGGGCAGCCACGAGTCATCGATCAACTACATGAAAGGAAATGGGCCCACCCCTTTCCTCCTACTAGTTGAAAAGTAATTAGGCTAGATGGCGTCACCATCTATATTGCATATTTTTGTTGGCTAAATAATACCGACTGTGCTTTGAACTGATAAATATACTATTTTTTTTAATGTAACTTGTGTTAATCGGTTATAGTGCAGCACGGTTAAGGTATTTTTGAGTTAGTTCATAACAAACAAAAACTTAATCTATTTTACCTCTTCATATAAATACAATACATACTACCGGTTAGTATTAAGCATTAAAAACCATAGTAATAAGGAGTATATAATAATGGGCAATGTTATTTAATGTTAAGTATCTAGACCAAATCAATCATGTCTTAAATAAAGGCCAGGTAAAAAGTACCCATAACCGACGAGCATGTATGAAAGCGCTCATGAAAGTAGAGGAAGCGAAAGAGGTATGCCAAGATCGTAGCAAGTAGAAGGACGTAATCTCTGCCTACCCCCACGGGAGAAAGGCGTGATGATATGTATGTATGTATGTATGTTATTAATAAATATAATACAAGAGCGATGGCCGCGAGTAAATAAGTGGTGCCGAGAGTTACCACTGTTTATGGGAACAGAACTCTCAATAAGCGAATCCCATATCTATATAGTTTACCCGCAGACATTAGAGAAGAAAATAACGAAGTCAAGTTTAAAATTAAGCAAAAAAAAATATTTTATAGATATTCCACAATAATAATAATGCTATTGTTTGAGATATTGGCACTCCTATTTCTTGATACATTATAGGTTTATTAGTTTTGTTGAAATAACTGATCCTTTCATTTATAATTACATTGGGGTAAAAGTAAACAACTTTGGATGAGAATTAGCATAAAGCATTTTCATAGAAAATAGCCATCTTCAACCATAAGCCATCCACTGCTGGATATAGGGTCTCACTCAATATGGGCAGATGGCATAATCGGCTATGTTTGGCCGGCGAGTTGGTGATCATAGTCCGGTGTTTGGAACCCCGAGGATGCTGCTGCCTTCCCTGCTTTATTCCTCATCATCAATTCCTCAGTCATCATTTATGGGGAAGATAAGGGCTGGTAATATTCTCAGCCAGCATCACATGGATACACAACTTAAAACATCCCTAACGTAAGACAAGCACTATAACAATTTTATAAGTTATAGTACGTTAATAAAGTGATGACTTTTAAGTAAATAAGGGCATAGTGTCTTGTTAATGTTGCGGGATGGCGGTAGCAGAACAATGTACATAATTAAAATACTGTTAATTCTCTTTTTTTTAAATGTCTTTTCATGGTTGACAAGTATGACAACACAAAATAATAGACAAAGTAAAATAACCAACTTCAGTTTATATTATTTATTGATATTTAATTGCCAGGACATTTTTTTCTATAAAGCATAGGAGCTTCCATAGCTGTGACCCAAAGAAATAAAACTCTCAGAGTGACCGTAGCCACACGTGGAGTGAAGCCATTTCAAGTTGGCCTTAAAATGCCACGTAATCATTAACCCTTACGTGCCAGTGATTACGAAATCCCGCTTACATACAAGTATATATTCTTTTGGCTGCAATATTAAGCGTATTTTTATATGGAATTATCACTCTTACGGGTTAATACTCTATTACTTTGAACGCTAATCTCATCTGATTTGGTTAAAGACAATAAAGGTTAAAATCTATAGGTATTAATTAGTTAAACTTGAAGTCTGTAACTACCCAGGTATTAGAAAATATCCTATCATCATGTTATGATCTCGTCATAATGTTTTCTTTTACCAAAAGCTTAAGCTAAAATAGGATATATATGGATTCGATCCATCGTCGGTCTAATCGACTATACTAACACTGAACGATTATAGATTCATTTTAATCGATAGTATTATGTATGTATGTATGTTTAGTGCAATCCTCTAAAATATTGTCATATGTTATTCATATTTTTGGCCTTAAGAAACCGAGATATAATGAATTCAGTAATTTACTCCTGTAATAATAAATACTGAAAAGGTATTGATTTCGGTCGGACTTGGTGTGTTTCTAGGATTATCCTAGAAACTGTTGGATCGTAAACCGCGCAAATTATGGGTTGACATAATAATACTTAGTCATTTGTCGGTTTTTGTTACTAAGGAAACGAACTTTATATACAGTAAGTCGATAATATAATATTTTTCAACTGTACTCCGTCTCTAATAAGAAAGAACTGTTTTTTTTTTTGCAAAGAATAGCCTCAGTGCTTTGACGACAATCTAACCTAACGTTAAGTGTAGATGTGGTCCAGGGTGGTAAACACGCTAAGCTTAGAGGTACTGGTTCTCAAAAGATTCTGCCGCAACACACCTATTGGTATTTAGCGACAGGTTTTCAAACTTGAGGGTGGTAGCTAACCCAGGCGGGTATCATTAGAAAATGGCCTACTCATGGTTTCCTCACGATGTTTTCCTTCACCGAAAGCTCAGTCCATTGATGGTAAATCTCGCCGCGCTACCTACTGCGCCATAATTACTTTATATATCGTATATTCTGAGCATATATTTTGAAAGTTTTTATGAATTTCAATTATTAACTGTACAAAATACAACGGTTGTATATTGTACAATTATAACGTTTCTCATTTAGTTCAGTGTAGATAAAATAACTCAAAATGGAAACATTTGAATACAAGGATTTTAAAACTTAAATATTCTAAATCATATTGAAGTATGACTAACTGTATTACGTAGTTCTTATCAATTAATATGACAAAGAAACATAGTTAACGACGAGAAGAATGTATTTCGTATGAATAGAGGAGGTAAAAAATTGCCAAATAGTACAATCGGTACATTTAATGAATGGGATTGAAAATGGCGGCTAATTGTACCGGTAATGTCAGTATACACAGGATCTATAGTGACAATCCAAAGTATCTATGCGGAAGTAGGTACGTGAATATTTATATTTATTAAATTCTCTCTCTGGCTCGAGTTTTTCAAACAATTGTAAAAGCTCAGGTTTCGTTCATGAGTCGTCATAGTGTATTTTACTTTCGCGAAGTCAATTTTTTAATTTCAACCTTTTGATTTAGTGTTGATGAAAGTTTATTAACTTGCATGCTGTGATACGGCGTATTGTCCATTACTACGATGCTGTTAAGAGGGATGTTGGGGATTCATTTTTCTTCTATATCTTTTGTCAAATTTTGCCTATTCATCTCTTCATGGTACTCACCTTTTTTAGATTTGGTCTGTTGCCATTCCCGCTCTTGAATTACTATATTGCAAAGGGTGGTAACGCGTCCCAGAGTTCTATCCTCCACAAAATACTTAATAACACGAAGAAAACGAAATATCTAACAACACAACAATATAATAACAATAATAATTTTTTTGACAGCAATATTAACTACGAAATTAACAAATAACATCAACAATTACGAAGAAACTTAGAACTTAAAAACTGGACTGTCACGAATACAGAAGACCGTAATAGATAAATAATAAAAACGGTCATCATAACGGTTTTTTGTGTTGTTTTCCGTAACGGCGAGTGTATATTTTTTTTTTAAATTTATTTAGGACAACAAACAATTACACCAAATACATGTAAACGAATTCAACAATATACATAAATAGTACTTATAGTGTAATCAGCTCCGTTGCCCACGGAATACGTAAACTTACAAATGAAGGCAAATATTAAAATTAAACAAACAGTAATTAGAAAATAGAAAAATATTAACTAACATAAACTAGACGAACAAATATTAATTGGTTAATTCATTGGATCCACAAAGTAATAAATTGTTAGAAATAATAGTCTCCTTTATAAATCTCTTGAACGAAGCCGGTGAGGACGCAAATATTTCAATAGTATTGAAGTGATTGTTGTAAAATTTTGTCATTCTCCAAAATGGTGCGCGCCCACCGGCATTCGTCTTACAGGGCATAGACGCGAATAGATGCAGCTTACGGGTCTCTCGTGTGCCGTGTGGCCGATATGGCACATGATAACAAATTTGGCTAACAAGGCAATAACAGTCGAATTTATTATTACATATATTAAACAACAGCACTTGATCAAGGAGTAATCTCGCATGTAGCGTCGGTAAGCAAAATTTGTTTAAAAGTGAATCGTAAGAGGACTTGGAATTAAAACAACTCAAGATAAGGTCGTCGGTCCTTATTAACGTATAGGAAACATTATTATTTATTTATTATATGTATATATAATAATTTCTCAATTTATTCTTGACACTTTTCTCTAAGAACCCTGTCTTTTTGGCAAAATTATATCCTGGCCCCAGTGGAAGATTTGAACCGCGAAAAGGATAGTCATATAACCTATAAAGAGTAGTCGCAGAAAAGGGTACACAAATCGATATTACAAAATTAATACACATTTGGAGGTAAAAAAAGAATAACACACAATATGGCTCAGGAATCTTTATTTTTCATTACTACATTTAATCAAATCTTATAGACACAAAACACATATCTTATTATTTATGGCATAACTTTCATAATTCTATTTTCAAAGTTTATTGTTATAAATCACAGTTACACAAAATATGGAACAGTTAATGTATTTTTCTAATAGAGAGCTCAAGAGGAAATATATTTATCAATGTCTAATATGTTATACAAATGTCATTTAGTTCTCAAGCACAGAAATGGCAATTTATTTTTTTTTGCAGTAATCTTCAAAACTATTTTATAATTACAATTAAAATTATTATCCAACTAGGTGGGCGCCCGCGGCTGCGCCCGCGTTTCCAGTAAATTTTCACGGCACACAATATAGTTTTTAATTATTTTATATGGAACCATAATTATTTTCTACAAACTAATTGCTACTAACATTAAGAATCGGATTTTTATACAAATTTATTATGAGATATAAATTTTTTACGCAGAACCCTAATAATTTTCGAAAATCAAAAGTAGCCTAAGTTACGCGTAGTAACTCCAGCTATATACCAAAAAAAAGGCGCATCAAAACTGATTCCGCCTTTCGGAGATTACCCGTTACAAACAGACACACAAAAAAAAAACTGTACTTTTGTTACAGGTAATCTTATTCATACCTATTCAGTAAAAAAAAAAAAAAATAATTTTGACACTGCAAACAGACACTTCAATTTTATTTATTAGTATAGATTACATGCCTCTCCGTTGATAACGACGTACTAATGCGATTCACAACATTCCCTGTAATTATTTTCCTTAAAAATAACTCTAAGCTCAATTCACAATCAATCAACAATCATTTCATGAGATATTTACCCCATTCTCCTTTACACGTCAGTATGATTTTCTTAATTATTAATACAAGTATAATGAGATCATTGTTTTTTGTTTTTTGTTTTAAAATGTTTATATTAAACGCAAAATTGTCTTAACTTTTAACTACAGATCAAATATTTAGATCTTACACAATTATAAATCACAACAAACATGACTATGATTTCATTTTAGGAAATCCAACGTCATCTACTTATATTATTTGAAAGATATATTATATTTTTTATCTAATTTTTTTTTAATTATAATTTATTAACTATTAATATTATATATAGTTATAAATATGTATTAATAATATAATTAAACACATAGATTTTTCGTCACAAGGGATGAGAACAAAATTTGTGCTTTTTATTTAAAGATCTTTAATTAGCTAATGAGATCTTAAATGAACACATATCTACTGGACAAAAAAATTTATAAAAAAATATCAAGTCTTAATTATTAGAGGAACATATAATAAACTCTCAAATTGTATTTGTTTAGACATTAAATTTAATATTTATAAATAAACATTAATAATATATCCATTTAATATGGAGGCAGAAAGAAAGATATTTGAAGAAAATATTGATAAATGAATAGTCATTTGTTATATGGAAATATTAAATAATAATAAAGAAAGAAAAATATATATGGATCTTATGAGATAACGTTTTCGAATTGTTAACACTTAATGGAATTATATGAGTAAATAAAAATTACTAATAATGTCGAATTTCCTGAGTTAAGAATTGAGACCTCGCTGTAACTTCATGATAGTAATTAACAACGAAAAAAAAAAAAAAAGTCGATTTATTATAGAAGCAATGGGATTTAAATAAACAAGAATATTATAAACAAACACAAAGCATCTAATCAGGCAAGTCAAAAAAAAATAGTCTTTTCAAAGTTGATTTCTTAAACTAACATGTCAACAATATATTATAATGAGAAAGGTAATATGAAAAATATATTTGCCTTATATATATATAAGGCAAATATATTTTTCATATTACCTTTCTCTAAAATATATTTGCCTTATATATATATAAGGCAAATATATTTTTCATATTACCTTTCTCTAAGGCAAATATATTTTTCATATTACCTTTCTCATTATAATATATTGTTGACATGTTAGTTTAAGAAATCAACTTTGAAAAGACTATTTTTTTTCGGCACGTAACGTGGCCTTTTAAAGCCTATATTAAATTTTTCTCTCTGCGTGCGACTACTGCCGTTCTACATTTTTTTAATTCTATGGAGTATAATAGGGAACTTTTGCTTTTCCAATATTATGAATGGAGGTGACAATTTGTTAAAAATAATTTGAGTACAACATAAAAATAATTTATGATATTAATTTATATATATATATATACATGTTCAAATTATGCTTATTATAAGAATTAATTCATAAACTTTATATCTATTTTTGTTGGACTTCCAGGGTCACATAATTTGATCTTTTTTTCATGTCGTCGATGAAAAATAATAAAATTGTAGAGGACTATTGAATTGTCAAATAAAACGTACGAATGATACAAATAAAAAATAATAATTTCCATATTAAGTTTGGATATATTTGTCATAGGCACTCACAAATATTTTTAAATATATATTTATATATATAAAATTGACTAGTACTAGTTTAAATGTGTGAAAGAAAATTTACTACATATATAAAAATATAAGATGTATATTTAATAGATTATTAAATAGTTAGAGCAATATTTTAAAAGAAAAACACACACAGTCTTATGAAAGTTCGTAATGTAGAGAGGTATATACAAAATATTAATAATAATAACAACAATAATAATGTTTATACTAAAATATTAAAAATAGAAAAATATATTTTCGTATATAATAAATATAGTGTCTACTTTCTTTTTATATACAAAAGTATAGAGTATAAATAAATATAGAAAAAAAAAAAAAGGAAAAAAAAATGTATAAAATGTAAATATGCTTTATGACAAACGTTTTTATGTAATTTATATATTTTTCGAAGTCCCTGGTTGTTCCAGCGCCAGCGCCCGTTCGTCATTATCCCCAGAAGCGTTCGATACGTCCTGAGATTTCATTTCTTGTCGTATGTTCAATATGGGTCCCCGGCACATTGGGCACTCCTTTAACATGGATGTGCACAAAGAACAGAAACCCCTGAAAGTATTCCAGTAAACTTAACCCAAGGTGCGTGTAATAAAAAGTCTGGTTAGTTTTACACCATTTATAACTCAATAACGAATGGACCGATTTTGACCCGAATTGCAAAATGGCAAGGTAAATTCGAAATTTAAAAATTTATGAAAAAAAAATCACATCATTTTTGGAGATGGATGAGAAACGATTGCATGTTGTTGAGTGGGGGGGGATGTGCGGTGTCACAAAAATGGATAAAACAAGGAATTAATATATTAGAAGGAGTTTGAAAATTGCGCCAGTGGTAGAAAAGTTGGAAGGTTCCCGTTTGTCGTGGTATGGATATGTTATGAGAAAAGAGGAAGCGCATATGGGTAAAATAGTAATGACTATGAATGTGGAAGGACAGAAAAGTAGAGGAAGGCCAAAGAAATTGTGTAAGAAATTATATGAAAGAAAAAAGGAATAAATGAAGAGATGACGGCTGAAAGGGACGAATGGAGGATGAAAGCATACTGCGCCGGCCCCAAGTGAATTAGGAACAGGGTATGAGAATGATGATGAGTTTATTTGTAACGGCTTTTTTTATAATATTTCGAATATACTAACTTTGATGATTTGTTTTTATTCGTCTATCTCACTCGGGAAGTTTCCTCGCGCATGGGAAGAAAAGCTAAATTTAATTTAACATATGTAAACTAAGCTAAACTAATAATATATGTAAGGTTTCTTGTTCACCAATCCCGTTTGTTAATTAATAATCTAATAAGGTCCGTTTTTCTTTATTATTATTTTTTTGTAAATTATATAAGATATAATTTATAAATACTTTGCATTTGTAAGTGTCCTATTTTACTGTTGACAACACTGTGGAAGTGTAATAGGACCTAATTGAAAAACGATGAAAGACAGTTTATTACTTTGATTAATAGACTTAGATTTGGTCACTGTAAAACTCCTGCACATTTTTCAAGACTTAAAATTGTAACGGAAGATAAATGTGACTTTTGTAATGAATTTGCGGACCTTGAACGTATTGTTATGATTTACCAAAAATACAACATGAAACGTCGTATTCTCGTGACAGAACTAGAAACCATTTCTGAAGATAATGTATTCCCAAATGAACTACAATTACTTTGAGCAAATCCATTATTTTTTAGATCTATTTATAAATAATATAATAAATACTGTAGGAATATTATAAATTTTATGAAAACTTGTATATTTAATGTCATATTGTATATTGTCATAGGAAAATTCTGTAAAAAGTTAGCCTTAAAGGAAGTTTGTCCAGTGGCCGTAATAAATAAAATAAAAAATAGTAATTGGACCTAAAAGATTTATATGTAAAGATGAGCAAAAGCCTTATTTTTGGTTCTTTGCATTCCTTACTAAGGAATAGACAAAGGTACTAAGACCATGCAGACAAGTCGGATGTTGTTTTATGAGCAAAAAAAGCCTTCGAAACCAACCGTTTTTTAGACTTATTTAAAATTACCGACACCGATGGAGTATAGAAAATGCATGACGAATGCCATCTATTAGCATATTACGTTTTATCTTTTCAAGATGCGAGTTACACATATGCCAATGTCAGTTTTATTTCCATAGTAATAGCTCCACCGTTGTAATTTCAGATACTTCGGTAACGTAGTGGCGTAATTACTTATTACCTTTACAAGACGCGGGTTACACATATGCCAATGTCAGTTTTATTTCCATAGTTGTAATAGTTTCATAGATATTGGATGATATTGATTTGGATGTGTGGGGTAACTAGAATGGACAGGATTAGGAATGAGTATATTAGAGGAAGTTTGAAAGTGGCGCCAATAACAGACAAGTTAAGAGGCGGTCGTTTGTCCTGGTATGGAGATGTGATGCGCAGGTAGAAAGAGAATGTTGTAAAAAGGTATTGGATATGAATGTGGACGGTTACATAGGAAGGGGGAGACCAAAGAAAAGATGGATGGACTGTGTGAAAGATGATATGTTTAGAAAAGGAGTGAATGCGGAGATGACAACAAATAGAGAGAAATGGAAGAGGAAGACATGTTGCGCCGACCCTAAATAAAAATGGGAAAAGGGTAGGGAGATGATGATGATGAATTACAGATACTTCAGTAACGTAGTAGCGTTACTACTTTTTACCTTTACAAGGCACAGGTTACATATATGCCAATGTCAGTTCTATTTCCATAGCGGTAATAGTTTCACAGTTTTAATTTTACATATTGCGATAACATAGTGACGTAATTACAGTGACATTTCTATGAAACTAGATAATTAATTGATAATAGGATTTTTTTTGTAAAATTAATTTTACTTGGATGTATTATATTACAGTATATTACAGTACAGGCCAAATAATTGGTAAATTGTATTATCACTTACCTGTGCCCGCACGGTTCGAGTATGCAGCTCGCGACATCGTCGTAGCAAAGTGTACACGAGTCTTCAAATTCATTGGAGCTTGTCAATGTTTCTAAATAGAACTTCCGCGGCATCACCTTAAATAACAAAAATGTCCATTTAAGTGACAACATCTTTAGGGGTTTAGAGCGATCCATAAGAAACACTTATAGATTTGCGTCACCAATGCTATGACGTCAGCCGTCCACATGTTACAGTATTTCAAGTATAAGACGGCACGGCGTTTAAGTGCTGACGCTCAGTGATAAATAATAACATTCATATGCACCGTATGCAACCTATTGTAGGTTTTGATTATATTGTATAAACTATATGTACATAGTTATTGCTCGGAGCGTCAATAGATGTAAAATGTTATATGTTAAATGAAAATTAACATTTAAAAAACAGTGTACTTCTGTCAACAGTGTCCATGGCTGCCTAGTTTTTTTTTTTTTTTTTTTTTTTTTTTTTTCAATCACCAACAAGGTATACAATGTGTTTAGCTTATTATAAGTTAAATTATTATTACAATATATCTTAATGTAACCTTAATTATAGGTAAGTACGGCATTATTTATTTGAGCAAAAGTTATTTATGCGACAATGAACTTCAGTTTTTTTGTAGATCTAATCTGGTCTAATCTAATCTAATATGTTATAAAAATATAAAATAAAACAAAAACAAACAAAAATTAAACTAAAACTAAAATATAAAAAGAAATACAACGAACTAAGAGCAAAAACTAAACTAATATAAAAGTTATTAATTATTCAATTTTCAAATTTCTATGCACTATACCAACAAAACAATAATAAAAAAAAATTTTCAGACGCAACTATCGAAATAATTATAGATGAGTTCATTCTTAAATGTAAATAATTTTATGGTGAAAGATCGATTAATTGTATCGATATGACACACAAAATTACGTTCATAATATAATATGTATAAATGTAAAAAAAAAAAAATAAACGTTTCTCATATTTATAGCGGAATTTTGTTTATTCTATTATAAAAAAAATTGTGGAATCGATCTTTTGGTTCTCTATTTTATTTCAATCGATTCAAAGATATAATTCTTTCGAAAAACATTACATCTCTAGGTTGTTGGTAAATAAGTGACGTCACGAACTAAAACAGCATGGGGAATAGAGTTTTAGCGGGGGAATTTAAAATGACTATTTAGGGCATTTAACGTTTTCGTAAAGAACCATATTTAATAAGAATAAACCAGTGGCCTTTATCGTCTAAGGATTAAAACAAAGGACAGTACAAAATGATTAAATACTTTATTGTGTGGGCCTTACCACCAAATAACGGGATCAGACACGAAAGAAGCAGACAGAATTAGATTATTATTATGGGGCGTCTTAATTATCACGTAAACATCAATAGAGGTTTATGCTTTATTTATTTTTGATCACGTATGGGACAATATTGTACCGATGTTTACGAAAACACTAGGTGGGAAAATACGAAATATTGAAAACGTAATGCTCTTGAACAGTTCCCGAATATCTATTATTATTATTATTGAGAACAACGGTCTAACAGTTGTTATTAAAATTTTTAAGTTTTTTTTTTACGCGGTACCGCAATTATTTTCCAAAATGAAAAGTTACCCGGAGTAACTTCAGCTATCTACCGAAAGAAGTCCCATCCGAATCGGTCCGGCCGTTCCGGAGATAACACAGAACTAACAAAAATTTGAAAAATTGTATTTTTGCTACGGCTATCGTATATGCATTAATATCTATTCGATAAAAGAAAAAAAAATATTTTGACATTACAAACAGACACTCCAATTTTATTTATTAGTATTTATTGTAAGGGAGCTAAATTATTAACCTTATTAATCGTTGTCCTAATCGTTTGGTGTGAAAATTCGTACAAAATATGTAATGTACGTACATATAACTCACCATTTTTTCTTCCTCGGTCAAGTATCCGAAATCGTTGAAATTATCGAAATGCCTATCTAACGGTGGAAACTTAAAGGGCTGATGTCCAAAATTGAATTGGCATTGCTGGAATGCCATAAAACTAGCAGCCGCGAAGAACCCAGACCTGAAATAAATTAATAAATATATTTCAACGATGCAATCAGTTTATCTATTGTTTTATTTTTTTTTTATTCATCCTTTTTTTTTTTTTGACGGGGTAAATGCATTTACGCACTACCCTTACCCATTGCATTAGTGAGACTGAAGTCCCCCAATGCAATAGGTAAGGGGGCACGGAGGGGGTAAGGGGGCACGGAGGGTTTTTTTTATTCACCCTAATAATACAGATACAAAAGCAACCTTGCATCTTCTATATAAATAGGTGAAGTTAAAAAAAAAAAAAAACGGTACAAGATATTTTCCAAACCGATCATGAAAAAAAATCATAAAATATCACAAGAGAGCTTCAGTGAGTTATTACTTGTATTTTTTTGATTAATCACAATTATTTGATACAATTTTCATTGAGAATTTTTATTCCAACAACCTGCAAACCTCTGTAGTCTTTAGTCTAGATATTATTTATCACGGCGTTAATTTTTCTATACTTTGTACCGAAAAAATATCACGTGATTTTAAGTAGGGAGGGGGCGGTGGATTTGTCAAAATACTCAGCACGTATTACTAGCGAGGAAATTAAAAAGCTGCAAAAACATAACGTGACAAGTGTAATGAATTAAAAAAAAAATTACAAACGTTTATTTCCTTTTCTTCTTATTCTAAATTTTAAATAATAGTTGAGAATTGTGCCCACTAAACGAACACTAATTCATTCTAAATTATAGTATTGGCGCGATACGATGGCCGTTTTGACATAATACAATAGTGCCGTGAAATGTCAACTCGAATTGTGTTCACTCTAACATTTAATAATTTTTAAAGCTTCAATAGTATATATGAATTGACTGAAAATAAACTGAGGTATGACACTTTAAAATATTTGCACACAAGAAACAATTCATACAGAAAGTGATAGAAAAAAGGTGGCATGGCATACTTTAATCCGATTCGTCGATACTGTTATTTTCACTGTCGTCACGTGACTATTGAAAATATGAACGCCGATTTGCTCATTCAAACGTTAACGTATTTATTAATATATCCGAAACTTCATGTCGTCAAACGTCAAAACGGCCATCATAGCGTAACGTTTATATAAGAGAAACACTCATTGAGCTTTAAATTCACTGAACTGTTCGAGTTGAATTTTTTTTCTCATAAATAACTGTATTTGATAAGAGTTTAAAGTAAACATTGTTTTTTTTTCCTTAAAAGTATTGAATGTTCATTAATATATAAAGTTTGGCTAACGAAAGTAGAGATTAGCACATTACATATATGCAAACTTTGTACATTGTAATGTATATGTCGATGTCAATTTGCCAAAATGGCGGTTGTCGATTGTGGTGATTTTTTTTTTTAATCGATGCAATAAACGTTCTTTTAATACATTTTAAATATATTCTTTTTTTAACCCTGTGTGGTTAAAGAACTACCCAGGCTGTTTTGATCTTTACCTCTGCATTAATTCAAATTATCAACAAAATCGGAAAACTTCTTTCCCATTTACATAATACAAGAATTAGTCATTTCAAGATTAAGTATTCATGGGAAAATTATAGCTACTACTATTGTATTGTAGTATTGGTTTTTACTATAGGTTTACTATCTTCTTTATGCCCTGCTGTACACTTGTTGTGAACAAAAAGATTGTAAACGTTACTGTGTCAACAACAAAAAAATATATATTCCAAGAATCAAACTGGGTTTCTACACCGTACTAATTTTGGAGTTGCCATACCTATTTTTTTTTTAATTGTCGCGTTTTTCAGTCTCACCTTTCGTTAACCAGACTCTAATAACGCATTAAGGACATATTTGTATGTGAAAACATTACTTCACGGTTTGAAATATGTCTGAACACGGCGGTAAAGGCTGTCCGTTGAGTGAAAAAAAGATCGCTTCTTCCAATTCTAAGTCTATTAAACAGCCGAGTATATCACCGGCTTCCCATTTTGGCATATCGGTTATGACACTGGGTGTCGCTCTATACCATATCAGCTGGCGACATCCGTCATACGATAACGAGTACAGATCATCTCCGATGCCATAACCTTCCTGTCAATAGATACAAAGACACCTGACTGACAACTGACTTATACAAATCAATACTTAAGAGGACACGCGGTCAGAAAAGTAGGTATTTCAGAAAAATATTGCTATCGCGTTTCGCCCCAAAGAAAAAGAAAGGGACAACTGCAACTCGAGCTGATTTTACTGTATGCAAAATATACGAAAACATCACTTCGTATTACCCTGTTTCTTCTTCCAAAATTGAACTGATGTTTAGTTTTTTTTTTTTCTCAGTTTTAGAATAATAAAGTCTTTGGCTATGTCTGTACGTTTTGCTGTTTTTAATTTTATCCATGAAATTTGTTTGACAAACGTATGAAAATGACGAAAGAAATCGACCATTTTTTTCATTTTCAAAGGCTTCTAGTTACTACAATAACTAATCAATAGAAAAATTCAAAACGTACGTGCATGGCGGTGGTGGATATATATTATTTGGTATAAAAATATTTACCATAATGGAGGAAACAGGGGACTACGTTTGTATGGAATAAAGGCCGTTAGCATATTCTTTTAATAAATAAAATTGAAGTCTTTTAATAAATATCAATATAAGAACTTTTTACTAAATACTTATGAATGTATACGACACACTTATACCAAAAATACATGTTTTTTTAATTTGTCTGTCTGTCTGTTTGTTCCGAGTATTCTCCGAAACGGCTGGAACGATTTAAACGGGACTTATTTTGATAGCTGAAGTTACTCCGCCTAACTTAGACTACTTTTATTTTTCGAAAATAATCAAGGTTCTGTGTAAAAATATTACTCGTGAAATTTTGCGCAAAGAAGAATATATGAACGCAGGCGGAGCCGCGGGCACACAGCTAGTTCCATACATAAGCATGAAGGCCAAACGATCTTAATTCTCTTTTTTAAATAACAACATTATATTAACATCCATATTAATACACAATTAAATGAGGCATTACAATACATCAGAAGATATTTACTAACTTTTATCAATTATTTTCGGGGTTGTTTATTCTAAATATTTAACAGTAATTAACCAAAAGAAACACGAACACAAATAAACTTATTTATCCATACACTTTAGAGGAATATTTATGTAATATAAAAGTATTTATAAACATTGAGTTATGTATAAGTAAGGCTTTCTGTATCAAGTGTTATGGTTTATATATATATATATATATATATATATATATATATATATATATATATATATATATATATATATATATATATATATATATATTATCTGTACATGTGCCGTTAATACATAAATAAATAAAAAATATTGATTTATCCACGATATGTCCATATATGTAGGTACAACTTACGTGATTTAAAAAGTGACTATTTTTAGTCGCCCAACCGATCTGCATCACTCCCGATGTCAAAATCATTACTTCATAATACCAACAGCCTTGGTCAACCTGATTGACATTAATTATTATCACAATATATTCGTTATATTGAAGTATAGGAAATTTGCTATCGCTTGACGAAGGTTTACCGGAACAACAGCTGCATATCGAGTATTACGTAAAATAAAAAAAAGTTGATTATTAAGTTCCGTGGTGTGCCACCCCATTATCACCCCGGGCGTGCCGTAAAAATCGACTAAGGGATAAGCCAAGGGATGGGCAGTAGCATCGTCTGAGAACAACAAACATTTACTGCGATCGCCAGCCCGCCTGTCAAGCGTTGTGTTTATGGTAAAACACCCCCCCCCCCCATTTTAGGAAAAAAGATCAAAGTTGCTCAAAAGGCAATGAAGAGGGCCATGCTCGGAGTTTCACTGCGTGACCGAATCAGAAATGAGGAGATCCGCAGAAGAACCAAAGTAACCGACATTGCCCGAAGAATTGCCTGGGCACATTAGTGCCCCCCCCACAAGGTGAATCTCCTGGATGCGAGTGGCGCAACACCGGTCGTCGTGGAGATCTTTGGGGGAGACCTATGTCCAGCTGTAGACGTCTCTTGGTTAAATGGATATTTCATTTCATACTATTTAGTTCTCAACTTGGGCGATAAAGCCTCAGAGATAAAATACTCAGAAGAAATTAGGAGGCATTGAGATAGCGCAGAGGAGGCATGGCCAGATTAAAAATGTAGTCTAAAAAAGGCAACGGCAAAAGGCAAAGAGGGATTCTATAAAAACATATTCTCAAAGTAGGCGGTGGACAAGATAACGTTCGAGAAACTGTGACTCTTAATATGTTATTTTCAATAAATTAAGAAGGTCAGTGAAATATTGCCTATTGCTAGTTGTGAACTCACCTGAAACGTGCAACGCACGCTTTCGAACGAGTGCGTATCACTTCTAGCTTCAAGTCCGTTGGGTGATATTTTTAAATATTCACTGACGTCTCGTGTGTTTAATATCGCTTGTATAGAAGACATATTTACCGTTAGATATGAGAATATACGTTGCTCCGACACAACTACGGAGAGAGGAAAAGGTTACGATACAAATAAAATCCCTTTTTATTATTATCAAAATATTTCCCTTAAGTATATTGATTCATTATAATTATATTCGTATCCTATAACTACACAAAAAAAAATTGAATATGAATAATGTATTACTTAATTATTAACTGTGAAATAAAAGTTTTTTTTATTATTTAAATATTTAGAATTTGAGACATTCTGCTAAGCAAAGGTTTTACCTCAATTAACGTAAGTGTTAGAGCTTAATTTGCTTACAAAATCTGCTTAAGTATATAAAAGTAAATAAGGAATGGCATCAAAGATCGCTCTGACATCAAAAATAAACAAATTACAAAACCGTACTGCTCATTAATGCTTATGTATTAAAATCTTACTCATTATAACGCAAACGCATTCAGTTGAAAACTTGTTACGATTTGGAAGGATCGACAGTGTAAGATAATTAAAAAATATATATTTGGACCAAATTACTTGTAACAATCTTTTCGTTTACCGGCTTTATATCAAATGTTTCAACATTTACCAATAATATAAACATACTTACATATATTTTCAAGAGCCCATTTCGCACAGAAGCCCACTTGCCTCCAAGAGCAGTCTTCAGAATCAGCGAAAATCTCAAGGAACGACAGCCGATTTACATTCTCCGCGTTCAGTCTCACTTGTATGGTCAGTTTATTTTCTGTTGTTCTTGCAAACTTTTCCAGAGCGATCAACGCAAATAATACTATGTTAGGGTCGATGCGTTCAACCTGGGTAAATAATAAAAAATTGATATATATCAATCAGTTGACTTAAAAGTATGAGGACCGGACCGCGTAGATGGTACGGCGGAGTCAGTGTTGCCGAACCCTAAAAACTAAAAAACATCAGCTCACCAATAAAAAAAAACAACGAGAAAACGGCAGGTAAAGTAAAAAAAAGGGAGATTCCATACTTTCCTCATATAATTCAAACAATCATCTACTTTAACTTATTAGTTACCGCTATTTGAAAAACAGTCAAAATTAGGAATGAAACAGAAAACAAGGGCATCAATGTGAAAACAGCTAATCTACTGTTAAAACAGTAGGTTTGGTAACACTGGGTGGAGTTATCAGTCGCTTTGTGGACACGGTCAGGTACGGACGTCATTATCGAAGCGAGCAAAAATTGCTATTGCTTTAGCGCCAATGTTAACGCGATGATAGCGTGATAGATGTGGCCAGATTCCGCGTCAGTCAATGGACGCAGGTTCGAGCCCACTCATCCAACTCTAAAATGAAACTGAGCTTTCGGTGAAGGAAAAGATCGTGAGGAAACCATAGGATGGTGGTAAGGTATTTTCTAATAATGCTCGCCTGGGTAGCTACCAACCCCTCAAGTCACTAAATGTCACCCGTCGGTGTATTCCGACAGTATTACTTGTGGACACACTTTGTCCACCAAATGATAAACTTTGGTGAATTGCAGAACAACTTCGGGGAACGTTCCTGGACCTTAAATTTCTCCCTGGAAACATCTAATATACACTATCATAGTATAAAATTCATAAGAAAATACTTACCAAAAAAGTTACGAGGTAATCCAGAATATCATCAGTCAGGACCGCTACACTGTTTGGACCGACGAGCTTCTCCGCCACACATCCTAACACTATGCATATGTTTCGCTCTTCCGCCACTTTCAAATTGTTAGCTATGGCTCGTTGTTTGGACAGCCGTAAGCGTTTTGATAGCTGAATTAAAATATTTATAACATGATATTGTCGAAATAAAAAGAGCAGCTCATATTTATAGTAATTTATTACCCGTAGGTGCCGTGTGGTTTCGCCTAAGAATAGTACTTCCCGAGGGTGTCTAAAAGGCGACTAAGGGATAAATAAACCAGGGGATGGGCAGCACCATCCACTGAGCACCACAAAGAACTACTGCGATCACCAACCCGCCTGCCTAGGGTGGTGATTATGGCAATTCCTGCCTTTTTAAGGGAGACCTATGTCCGGCAGTGGACGTCTTTCGATTGAATCAATCAATCACGTAGGGCTTATAAAATTTTTACTATTCGCATATTTCATCATTTTCTTAAAAGTGTAATTACACTTTTATTACTCAGTATTATTCAATTGAATACATAAATCAGGTAGGTATTGGCATTTTAATTTTTTCTTTGTTTGTCTGGTAATGTGATTTTATAAATAATAGAGTATCTCATGTGTCATCATTTAAAGCGCTTCTGAGGTAGCTGCATGTTCAACTACATGACGAGAATACCCACAAGCATTCGCTTCATCTTTCGACATTCGTCATTCGACAATACTGGCATTAACAATAATTTATCACCAGTACTTCTTATTTAATCCCGTCAATCCCGTCAATTATTTTGCTAATTCCATTGTGGTAATGTTTTGAATAATTCAGATATACGCATTGTATAATATACTAGAATTATTATTTGAATAAATCAAAATATTGCCCTACTAAAGGTTATAAGGTAGGTTACAGGGTGGATCATTACGTGAACGATAGTGATGTCTGGAATTAACCCACATCTCTGTGCTTCCACTAACATTATTAAGACTACGATTTGTATAGTTTTTTATATGACAAAAAAATGATATATATTATATTTATAAAAAAAAAAAGAACCAGATCGAGTTTCTTGCCTGCGCTCTTCTCGGCTGGGTTGTTTTCCGAACCGGTGGTAGTGTTTTAGACGTTCATAAGCGCCTTCTTAGGGCCTAAATTGAATAAATAAATTTTGAATTGATTTGATTTAAAGTTGAATAGGTTCGAACATAATAGGTTCGGTTCATAAATTAGTAAAATAAGAGACAACGATCATTGAATCAAAAATCGTCAGCAATCAATTTATACGTAGATATTTGCTGAAAATGTGATTATCTTTACCAGGGAAAAATTATACAAATGTAAATAAATTTTATACTTTTATAAAGGTCAGCATAAATAGTATAAACATGTATCATATTCATGTTACATAAGAAGATATTCATCATTAAAAGGTACGTATGCACTATACTAGAATAGCAAACCAGAATGACAGCTATACCGTTACCTATATGTCAAAAGGGGTCGTCAATTAATCACGTGATGTTATTAGCGACTTCTCAAACCTCTCCCCTGGTCGTACGTGGTGAGGTTTTAGACTGACAGTCCCGCTACTCAAATACACGTGGTTTTTAACATGGTATTAAGATTATATGTTGTTTTAAATTGGCATAATAATAATAAATAAATAGTGTAACAATTCTACAGGAAACGTACAAAAAAACTTGATATCTCAATGCACCTTTTTTTTTTTTTTTTTTGACGGGGGGAAATGCATTTACGCACTACCCTTATCTATTGTATTCGAAGGATCAGAGTCCCCCAAATACAATATATAAGGGGGCACGGAGTGACGAGCTCCGTGCCAGTGTGGGACTCACCCGGGTGAGAGTCGCCCGGAAATACCCACTAAAAAACCCCCCGGGGCCGTCCGCTGCATTTGGGATGGGGGCGATACGGGGTTGCCAAGGCATGTCGCCGCGTCTCATATCTCAATGCACCTAACCTAACATTTCAAATGTAACATGTCTCTGGTTTATCAGCTAACCGATAGACATCCACTGTTGGACATAACTCTTCCTCAATAAGGGGGGAGGGGAATTGGTATAATCGCCACGCTTGGCAGCCGGGTTAGCGAACGCAGTATTTTTTTATAGTACTCAGAGCATCCTGCTGCCCATCCCCTGGTTTATGGTCGCCTTTTACGACACCCATGGGAAGATATGGTGTGGTACTATTCTTAGCCGGCACCACACGGCCGATTCTTAGCCTCCACCAAACGGCCCTGACCGTCGTTCGTTTATATTTAATTATTTATATAAAATGACGGAGTGTAGTTAATTCAATCGATTAATTCATCGGCGGTTACCGTTCACCTTTCTTTGATATAAGTCATTAATGTATTATAGGCGGCCAAAAGGATACTTATCGAACAATCTACGCAGCAACGACAACGTATGAATAAAGCCATTTATGATATAAATCTTTGTTTGGAAGTTTATCGTCCTTTGATATAAGATTGTATGCGGTCTTGACAGTTCAATTGATTTGAACTCGTGGAGTTATTGAAGAATATAATGCAGGCATAAAATTATCTTAAAACACCGGATATAAAAAAATATGATGTGTATATCGTGTATGTAGACATGCAGTTCACATTTGGAGGAGACGTATACGCCGATAATTCGCATGCACTACGGTATCGCAACTATTCTCTACGTCTCTCTAACTAGAGAGACTATAAGTGCAAATAATAAGTTGTAACTTATTATTAATGTCTTTATGAATGCGCATGAGTTAAAACTGTAATGACGCAAATAGATCTATATTCCATGCGTGATGGTTGCAATAGTATTTAAATATTCCAGGAGAATCTGGGATCTGGGTGACCTGGATCAAGTCACTGACGTCAAAACATCTAAATGAACCACACAAATAGGAAATAGTGAATTTTAAAATAGTATTTTAAATGTTAAATTGTACGAATTGCTGCACTGCGAAGAACAAACGCGCGTAAATTGAAAACGAGATGATAAATGCACTCAGTTATGAATGCTGTTTTGCGACTCATTTCTGCTACTTTTATTTTTATGTAAAACTTTGCGAAATAGTAATAGGTTCTGACAATCACGTGCGGATGCTCACAAGCATTAGAAGAAGTATGGTGATGTACGAATTTTAAGATTAATTAAAAAGACGAATAGAGTAAGAGAGTACACGTAGAGAAGCAAAGGTAATATGAATATGTGGTATAAGTAGCATAGACACTATTGTATATTTATATGAAATTGGAAGCTTTAAAGTAGGATCAATGGAATAGAAGAAGCTTGAAGAGAAATAGGTTCTTTTTTCCGAATTTATTAAATGCTGCTAACTGATGAAGGTTTGATTCACTAAAAATCGAGACGCGTGGTTTAAGATGCTGAGCCGGGAGACTGGTAGCTAGCAGCATCAAAACGGTACGGACCTCGGCTTAAGCTGCTAACTGAAATAAACATTCCGTAGAATTTGCCCTGCGCTTAAGAGCAACTACAGATTTCTAGGTCCCTTACATCATCCATGTACATGCGTGGAGTGAGTAGGGGTGAGGGATGCAATGTCATGCTAGTGCATGTATTATTGCGGCACGCTGGTGGCAGGTTCTTGCCTGTTTTGATAGGTGAGCCCGGCGTATCTATTAGTACAAAGATGGTGTATCATCGTGACCTCGTAGGCAAGAACGATGGTTGTGTGTGCGTGGACGCGAGCAGATTTGGGTTCTCTGCTACAGAGGGTAGAGTCGGTAATACGTTACTGCGTTATTGGCATGTGCATTAGAAGAGAAGTAAGTCATCTAACTCAAAGAGTGCTAAGTGTGAACGTATTGATCGTACATGTATGTAACCGAAGTTGAGAATGAGCAAAAAATGTATGGAACGATTGTTGAAAGAAAATATATTGTGCTAAACGTACTTATAAATTATGCCGTGTGGTGCCGGCTAAGAATAGTGCCATTCCGTATCTTGCCGTGGTTGTCGTAAAAGGCGACTAAGGGGTATAAAGGCAGGGATTAAGCCCCTAAGGGCGATACACGGTTACCGCACGGTATCCGCGGCGGTGGGCTGTCCCTGCCGTAGGAGCTTGACGCGGAGGTGCTCGCCGCCGTGTACCAGTACGCGGCTCCGATTCAACCATTGGGAGGTTCTTGGGATGAGGCGATGAGTGGAGGACCTGGCAGACGTGCGCTACCGTCGCTTTACGGTAGACGCCGCCCGTCCGATCCTTCAGGGGTGGAGGACAAGAGAGTTTGGCTCCCTGACGTTCCGACTTGTGCAGATACTATCCGGTCTTGGATGATTCGGATGGTATCTGTATAAGATCGCCAGGAGGGAGCTAACCCTCGTCTGCCATTACTGGTGCGGTGCGGCGGACGACACCGCACAGCACATCCTTACGGAGTATTTTGCGTGGGCCTACTTTCGATGTGTCGTGCCAATGACAGTGGGTCTAGACCTCTCGTCGCGTCGACGCGGATCATGCAGATATGATCCCGTGTCACCCCGAGAAGGCGGCGGACGGTACCGTGGGGGGGTTTTAGTGGGTATTTCCGGCGCGTTCAAAACACTTTTACTTCTTTACTTCTTGATTAGTGAAGCAGATATGTTAAGTCCAAGTAATTATTATTATTCATTTGGTTTGCTCAGCTCTAAATTGCCTCGTTAGTATATTTTTAATGAAATGCGAATGAAAAATTCTAATGAAACCCGGAAATAAAAACATAATTCCTATATAGAAAGAATGTAAATTACAAATATTACCTATCCAACATACTAGTTTTAAATTTTTTTTTAAGATAAAGTGTATAAACTGAAACTACACCTAATCAGTTATATGAATAATTTATAAAAAGCTGATGTTCTCAATAGGTTACACGGGGAGAAAATATATAATGATATTCTGATGGCTTTTATTAACAGACTTCAAAAAGGAGGTTATCAATTCATCTATATGTTCTTTTTTTAGTGTTTTTGTTTTTCGATTTCTCCGTTTGTGGACCTATTTGCAAACAAAAAAAAATAAATCGAAGGAGTACACTTCCGATGTGATCCCATTTCCACCAGATCACGAGATGATTAGTGAAACTCAGAGAAATTGAGTAAAACCCTCGAATATTATAGACACTTACACGTGTTTCATATATTCGTTTCCAAAGCTAAGAAGTAGGCTTTACAGCTATACCTAAAGTACATACTTAAACTAAGAAGTAGAAAAAGAACTTTTTTCATTAAAAATAAAACCGACTTCAAAATAATAAATTATTACAATGCACAATGCGCAATGACTTTTTAGTGCGTTGTTATAGTTTATTCTTTTGAAGTCGGTTTTGTTTTTAATTACAAAAGTTTTTTTTATTATTGTAATATCCTATATCTACATCTATATCTGAATAGAAATAAAACGATTGATTTTGTTTTTAAAACTTACCTTGATCACAGATTCTTTTGTGGGCAATGGACAATCATCAAAAATTATCGAGATTGTTGATGGACCCAGAGGATTTGATAAAGGTATAACTTTTATCATTGATATTATCACTTGTAGCCATCCTTGTTCCTTCTCGGCGATATTATGGAGTCTGATCAAAGGCGTTGGAGATGTACCATCACTAAAAAACATCCATAATCAAAATTTATATTCAAATCATTTAATATTTATATACACACACACAACAATGTTTAAGATAAGTAAATCCTTTTTGACTTAAATTGATTCAACTTTGAGACGTACACTGCTGGTCATAGGTCTCCTCCAAAAAGGCTGGGATTGCCATAACCGGCACATTTGGCACGCGGTATGGCAATCTGTTGGTATGTGGTACTCAGAGGATGCTGCTTCCCATCATCTGGTTTATATTCCTTCGTTTATACCATACGCATAAATGCGGGGGTGGGGGATACGTAAGTAATGTTTACTTTTCAATCATAGTTTTTTTTGTTCAAAATAATGCTTTGTTTACTATTGCTAATAAGGGAGGAGGGCCAAGAATGACTAAAATTTTGCTTACGTAATAATTAATAATATACTATAATAGGTAATATTTATAATTTTTAAAGATATACTTTTGTCGCGGTAAGGAAAAATGATGAGAGCAAATTTTTGCAAATTTTTATGATGTGCGCGCAACCGTCACGAAAAAAAAACGACAGCCTGAAGTTAGCTAGTCAATATACGCACATCGTCACGAAATACAAACACCCTGAAATGAGATGTTAACGTTTTAGTTATTTCTATTATTGGAACGAAGTTCCTTACGTGAGGCTTGGAGGCGGTAGGGATTTTTGGAACGAAGTTCCTTACTGTAGGCTTGGGGGAGATAGGGATTTTGCTGCACGACCGAACTGAAAAAAATGTGATACTAAAACCGTAAGAAAAATATATAAAGGAAGTGCTATAGTCGTTTTTTTTCTACCTCTTGTTTTCCGTACTCTCAACCCTTCTCTTTTTGATTCCACTCCGCCTCGCCAAAGCATAGTATATACTCATGACCTTAACGTCAATTTTGCAGATGAAATTTTTTTATTTTAATTATTTATGTAATTGTATATTGTCAAAAAAAGAGGCATGTATTTTATTTTACTTAATAATTTGAATTGCTATTTTTTATTTTTTTATTTTATTTGTTATTTCTAAAATACTAAATTTCCTAAATACTTATATGTACTTAAATGAAAAACGATCATCAAAATCAATAAAAAAAAAAGAAAATATGTATAAAGTTAGGCAATTTTTTTTTTTGCAAACTGTGTTGCTTCTGTATTATCGGTATCACCTGACACCTTTTTTGTAATAACATATTAAAATGTATCGAGTTTCTTTATTAGATTCACTTATTTTGACAGAAAGAAAAATAAATGAAAAATGGCTGGAAACAATTTTTATACTAATTTTACGTCAAAGAAGTAGTATAACTTGTTACGTGCGTACATAAGTAGACACACACACACTTTTTTTTATAATTATTTATATACGTAATTATTCGTAAAAAAACTGTGTTCAAGTAGCACCTTTTAAAACATTTCCGAAGGAAACCAATTTATTAGACGTGCATGTAAATTTTACAATAATGTAGTAAATAATATTAATCATTTTAATGTTTCTCTTGCAGTATTTAAAAAAAAAAGTATTACAAAAATTATTTATAATTAATCTTATATTTTGTGTAGCAGCTTTGTTTTTATATGTTAATGTGACTTTTTGTTTCACTATAATTAAAAAAAAATATCATTAATAATCATAACTCACTTTTTGTAAAAGCTAGATATCAACACAAGCATTTGTAAAACAAATTTATCAATGACTGATTGCTCTGCAAATAAATAGGATTGTACTGGTTGTGTGTCCATTACTGTACTCTCACTAGGCTGAGGAGATCTTTCATGCACATAACTAGCATTTGAAGTTTTACTTTTAAAACAGCACAAACCCATTTTCTGAAATAAAAAAACAAGATTATTATTAGAATTATCGAAGCAACAAGATTGTTGTTAAAATGAATATAAATAAAAAATACATATGTAACGTTAGTATTACATTGATTTTTTTATTACAAAAATTTACAGGTCGAATTTATCAAATCATTATAATTATATCATAACTAAATTGATATATTATTATTGACTTATTAATTTTGATACATTTTAGAGTATTTTGCTGCCTTTAAGTGCCTCTGTGCCGCAGTTGTATTACGGTGCGACTGCCGTTCTGAGGTCTCGGGTTCGATCCCCGGGTCGGGTCAAGTGGTATTGGGTTTTTCTACGCAGTATCACCCGGAGTTTGGAATTTGTGCCCGATATGGCGACAGTCTCGCGCCCTGTCACATTTCTAACCTCTGCCTAACCCTTCGGGGATAACAGGCGTGAGATTATGTTATGTTATGTTAGAATATTTTGTTTACATGTGGGAATGCGCGCGTGTGTGTGTGTGCAATATATTATTTTTTCATTAGAGCTTCTTCTATTTGTCTTCTGAAATTGTTTCTAGATATGCTATATGTATGGTCTTTTTATTGCAAAAGGTCTATTATATCACTGAATTATTGACTATATCTAAGTGGTAATCCGTTAGGTTATTTGATTAACCAGTAATTTAATAGATGTGTGGCAATATAAAATAGTTATGTGTGAATGTCATGCGGGTGAGGGCACATGCACAGCTAGTATAGAATTAAATATTATCTTTTGTTGTATATTGACAAATTCAAAATACCAAAATATTTTATAATGAACAGTATTTTCCAGAAAAGCTTTCAATAGCCAAGATCAACCAACAGTTCAAAAGTACATAAAGCAGTAATATTATGAAAATAAATATATAGACAAGTGTAATATTTAATATAAATATTACATTTAAGTAAATATACTACACATAATACTTTTATAGAACCTAATTAATTTGATTGATTGAAATAGATTTTACTTTTATTAGTAACAAATATTATTAATTGTATTGTAATGTAATGAAATAAGTAATAAAGTAAAACTATAAAATCCTAAAGAGTTGTTACTACAATAAATATTATCTCTATTAACTAAGTAACTTTTAAAATGGTAAGTAATTCCAATAAGTAGCAACATTACGACACTTTCAGGTTATCTCTATTTTTCAGGTGTCCCTGTGATTTATGAAGATGACAATTACTCAAAATTGCACAAAGTTCATTTTGTTATGAATAAATAAAAGAACATTAATTTCTACCCCTAGTAACTGTGATTAACGTAAGTTTGAATCTATGTTAATCAACAATGAATTTAAGTTTTGATGATGGCAAATATCATGTTCAAATTACAAACATTTGAAGTTATATTCTCCGAACATTATTTTACAAGCTAGAGTAGAGAGGCCTTTGGCATATTATTTGTTATGTAAGTAAATGCATAAGTTCAAATTACAGCTGACTTTATTAATAATACATCTACTTGCTATACAACACCATCCTTGGCCACATTGTCAGATAATTAACCTATGCATTCTTTAAAAACGGAGTTATAATATTATTAAATTAGTAGACATTTTTATTTTAAATAAAAATTTAAATAAAAACATTTATTTACATATGTCTCAGTAGAAAGTTTTTTTAGAAATAAAAGGTACACATGTTTTAAACTCTAAAGAGGTATATTTACTATTGCCAATGTTTTATATTCAGAGTTTGAGGTTTTGATGAACCACTATTGTACAATGAAGATAAAAAGCAGATTAAATAGATAATACAGAAAAGAATTATAAACTGCCTAACTGAACATTAAAAAAATTAATAGTATAAATAATTAATTAAACATCTATATAACAATATCATAATGCTGATGACAGTGCAAAATGATAAACATGATATGTGGTCATACTGTAATATTAGATGTTTAAGATTATGTACCTAATTCATCAATACTATACAATGAGAATTCCAAAGTTTTTAAAATAATCTATAGGATATACTATAATACTATTTCTAATGAACAGAAACTGGTAAGCACACTTTTTTATAAATCTAGTGATTAGTGTAAATACCAGCTAAATGATATATTAAGTGAGTTTAGGGCATGAAGGTATTTATTATTTTAAGTTGTATACGCTATACGCAAACTGGAGTATTTAAGTCATCGCATGATAAAAGCAGTTAGATAGAGCAATACTCAATCATGAAAACAACATAACCAACTTCAATTAATAAACTACAAAAATGTTCTACATAACTACAAATAATGAAATATTAAAATAATTATTACGGGTTGTCCTTGCTATGAAATATATTTAATCTTTTATAACATTACCTAGTTAAATAGAAAACAGGAAATTATCAGAGGCTACCCAACGATTGATATAAACCATATAAAACCTCCATAGTATTGGTGAAAATGTATTGAAACGATTTACACATAAAACCGACTACTTAAGTGGTTACTCATAAATTTCTTTGTTTCATCACACATGACTATATGTAAACCCAAACAAATCTATAAATGTAACTTGTAACTACAAGATATTTAGTGAAATTTTAGTAATTGAATTAATTAAAATTTGAAGATTCAATTTCTCAAAACTACTTTCATTCTCTCCTGTTATGATACTGCAATATTAAATGGATAAGATCATGTCTCTAATTCATTACTTCTAGCTACCAAGGATGTCAGTTTTACAAAAGCATCTATTCTATTACTATTCCAAATGAACAAAAATAAGTTTGCAGATTTTTTTTTTATTTAGATATAATAAAGATTGTAACAATGCAACAAGTCTATAAGGTTGTAATTAAGATAAGTTCCAGCATTTAGAATTACAAATATTTGGGAAGTTAGATTTACCAAAAACTATGGATTAAATTACAAAAAAAATGCAAGGTGTCATGAGATTATTTACTATTAATTGACTATCCTGCAAGTTTAACTTGAGTGTTCAAATGATGAATAATAGGTCAATATACAGCTTTAAATATGTTCTCAGGTGATAAATTAATTAAAAATATATATAATATTAAAGTACTAGAATTTAGAAAGAAATAGTTTAATGTGTAAAATTTTTTACATCTAATAACTTCGTTTTGTTCATGAATAACAAATTAATAACCACATAATCTTCTTTTAAGAGAACAGTTATTTCATTTAAACACTGAATATTTAGAATAACAAACAAAAAAAGAAAAAAATACAGATTGCTCAAAACTCGAGTTTATCAGATCATGCCTACATTTATTTCCAAAATAAAAATACTTTAGTCTTTGATAAGGCGCTGATGAATGTCAAAATACTACTAATAATTATTTTAGAATAACAACTATCCATGTGTCAGGATTGAAAATGTTCAAATACCTCAAGTTGGAATTATCCAAAAGGAAATGCTAATAACATAATTAAAAGAGTTCCAATTTTAAATTATAATTTACAAATGTAAGTAGCTCTACATAAACCAGTATATAAAACGCCAATTTTAATCATTCATCATATACTAATATATCTCTTACTACGAAAGATAAAATATTTTTTATAATTTATTACAAGTTACATGATGAAAGTACATTACTTCTTACCTATTACTGATGTTTTTTTCGGTGTTAACCTGGCAGGAAAATATATTTTTGTAATAAATCTTAACGCGAAACTACACTTTTATTGAAAAATCCGTCTTATCCCTTAACACGTCGCAGATCTAAAAGCCCAGAAATAAAAAATAAAACAATAGCTTTATTTTATTATACTCTTTGCAAAAGCTATGTGGGTATGGGTAATATTGTTGAGATGCGAGCTGTTTAAAATTATTCGGAAATAAACCGCTGATGCGATTCATAAGTGTTCAACTATTAAATCTCACTTGCTCAAACCTTATTATAATGCGTGTGTGAAAAAAGAGAAAAATAGATCTACGCTTTCACGATAAATATTATCGAACAAATTGAAAATTGACATTAACGTTAGGAATGGCAATCTGAGATCAATTATTCGAAGAATCGATATTTATGTCAAATAAATGAAATTTTTGAATCGATATTTACCATCCAATTGATTCAGTGAATCGATCGACCTTTTATCCTAGAAAATCGAGGTTCATTTTCTGCTTGAATATGTACAAATTATTAATGTTTCAAAACAAATACAAAGGTACGAAAATCTTCACTTAATTTAGCAAAAACTTTTGCGATGACTCTATTAGGGATAGCGTTCTGAGAATGATAATTAGAAGAGTTTATTAGGTATTAGTTATTAGTAAAAAAAACCGACTTTACATAATTGTTATGTAGCACTAAATTAATCCAGAAAAACGATCTCTGGACCATAAAATTATTTACAATTAAGAATGTACCCAAACACAAGTAAATGAGTGTAAGATTTCCAATAAATTAATTAAATACTCAAGAGATGGCTTTGTGGTCAGTTTCTTTCGCTTCTTTGTGAGATTTAAAATGTCAAATTTGTAAATGTGTAAATTTCGTATAGAATTAAGATGGTAGAAAAGTATCTTGCCCGATGGTAAGTAAATACTTACTGTGTTAGTGGGACGTTAACTATATCAAGAGAATTTAAGGTGCCCTGCCAACCACAAGCTCTCCTCAATTTATACCTTTAACTTTGATATGCTTGTAAAACAACTCTAAGTATTTTAAAATGATAAAAGATTGATTATTATGGTATCCCTTTGTTTTGTCTGATATGGATATACCTATTAAATATACAAAAATAAAACAGTATAGTATTTTTTATCTTCAGTCTGTCTTTTAATTTCTATTGACGAGCTATATTAATAAAATTATTTTGTAAACAATGTTTACCTCAAATGTTCAATAAATGATGATTACAGTCTAATTTCACCCAATCGAAGAATGCTACTCACGCTTTAAAAAAACAAGTAGAAAAAAATCGATTTTCTATAGATCGATCTTTTAGATCTTGATTTTTTTTGTGTGAAACGATTCATAAAGCTTCAATTCGAAGAATTCATAAAACGACCTATATCAGAAAGAATTGCATCCCTAATTAACGTGAAATGACCAGCAATGAGCAATAATCAATTGACCACCGATAAAATATAATAAAATTAAAGACTTGACTATACAATTATTTACTTGACACTGGCTAAGACACAAGCCGTGCAGAGTCATTAAAAACCATGGTTAAAAACACAAGAAGAAGAAGACTTCAAAATGGCTAGTGTTACAAGATTTCATTAAAAAAGGACCAGTAAAAAATACTAAATAAATTATAACACGTATAAGTATTGTTTAAGTTAGCAGACTAAAATTAATATACAACTAAAGTAATAAGACTAAAGTAATAGACAACCGTATATTTTTTTCAACATGTCTGGAAAACTGACATTGCGTATATACTAGAATGTCATCCCTTCACAAGAATCTATTATTATCTGTCATATAAGAGGTCACGTCAATTTCACTTGTATTTGGTGGAAAATTCAAATTTAAAGCAAAAGTTTTGCTGACTGCATTTATTTATTTACCTTTAATTGTCTTTTGTACTTTTTTTAATGGCGAACGGTTGTATGGTTGCAGATGAAATTTTGCTTTAATTAATTTACAACTTAATGTTTTAAGTTTACCAAGATAAATATTTTTTTTCTTTGCAGTTGGATATTTATATTTAACATTTTTTATTGATTTACAGACTGCATGATCCTCTATCGTTATTAAATTTTCTGAACGGCACTTTTATTATAATAAACACACCCCATTTACACATGTACTAGCTATTGAATACTAGATGTCACTAAATAATATTATTATTAAAATGTAAGAATGCGTATTACCAAAGACTATTATATAATAATTTATCTGTGCTATTACTACACCTATAATTAGTTTTTTTTATATATTTGGCAGACCTATTGATAGTCTTTGGATATTGTATAGAAGTATCAAAAATAGACCACAAAACCGAATAGACCGGACCTAAAGATGAACGTCGGATATTATTATGGAACAAATGATGGAAATATGCATTCTGTAACCTTTCTAAGGGCTTTGACTAAGTTGATCATAGTACTCTAGATTTAAAAGTAAAACATTAAGATGTTTCTGAAAGTTCTCTTGCTGTCCTTATGTCTTACCTAAAAAGCAACTGACAGAAAGTTAGTGTAAAGGAACTATTACCACGAGCTCATTAGTTCCAATTGGTTTTCCTCAGGGGTCGATTTTGGGACTTTTATTCCTCTTATATATAAACGATTCACCGTAAATCATTGATAACCTTGCTGTCATGGTGCTATTGCAGTATTGCACTTTCCTTATTTTCAAAGTGAAGATAAAATAATCAGAGGTTATTCAAGTAAACCGTTCCTTAGCTAATATCTTTAAATGCCAATAATTTATTACTGAATACTAATAAAACAAAATTTGTCAAATTTGCCCAACGTGTAACATGTTGATTGTAATATCAATATAGATAGGAACTTAATAGGCTTAATTTGTTCTTGGGTATTGGGTATTACAGTTGATGATAAATTACAATGGGGTCCACACATAAAAACCTTACCAGATTGGTTAAGTTCCGTTGTTTTTGCAGTACGTAAGATTCGTCAGTTGACTGATATTGCCACTGCTAAATTAGCCTACTTTGGTTACATTCATTGCTTGCTGTATTATGGCATTTTGTTATGGAGAACAGCAACCGAAGTAGATTCTTTATTTATTTTACAAAAACGAGCTGTTCTAGCAATTATTTATAATATGAAACAACATTAATCACTTGTAAACAAGTTTCCAGAATATAGTATCTTAACCTTGGTCTTCCAATATATTCTTGATAACTTACTGTATGTACACAAAAAATTAGATATTCTTGTACTTGTAAACGACCAGCACAATTTTTATACAATGAACAAACATAAATTGAAAGTTTCATGTTTCGGACTTCGAAAAATTAAAAGTTTTGTATGTAATATAAGTAAAGTAAAGGCACCATGTCAACCAAGTTTTAATTTGCTAAGGTTATTTATTATAGGATGGATTGTTATGTGAACGATGTCTGGAAGTGACAGCATTCTCAATGCATCTGTTAATAAAATTTGTAACTATTAGTTGTCAAGTTACAAAAAAAAAAAAAATCATCGAGGTAAAAACCAGTTTGAATTTCTTGCCTGTTCTTCTCGATGACTGTGTTGTTTTCCGAACCAGTGGTAGTATTTTTATGTTCATGGGCTCCTTATTAGGGCTTAAAAATTGACTAAAGTATTTTTAAATGTGATTATGTGCCCTTTATAGTAGTAGTTATAATACAAAACTGAATATATTTTTAACGTATATGACTTAGAGAAGAAATATTCTTTAGACAACTACAATATACAGTATTTAATATACATTTAAATACATAGGATTGATTTTTTCTGCATCGGTTGTATAGATTTAGATGAAATATATGCTTAAAGATTCATTTTTCAAGTTTACCTTAATAATTATTGTTTTTACACTCGACATTTATAATGATTTAGCCACTCAATAGTAGAAGGCACTGTACTAGGTATGTCATTAATGTCTTTTTGTATGTCGAGTCTTGCTTGCTACTCAACACCAGATGACTCTGACTTGACACTGTTAATTTTATGCCTGCTTGATATCTCTTTTTCATATATTTTTTTACACGGTGCTTTGACTACAATCTCACCTGATGTTAAGAGACGATGTAGTCCAGGATGGGAAATACACTAAGCCTAGATACTGGTGATACACTACAGTGACGCTGCCGGAACAGACATATTGGTATTTGGCGGCAATTTTTCAAACTTGAGGCTGGTAGCTGCTCAGGCGGGCATTATTAGAAAATGACCTACCACCATGCTATGGTTTCCTTACGATGTTTTCCTTCACCGAAGGCTTAGGTTGATTTTAGAGTTGAATAGGTGGGCTCAAACCTACGACCATTGAGTCGAAAAAGGTCCCTAATAGACCCCATGTATTTTGTGTGTTGTGTGCAAGTGTGTGTATCTATGCAGTATGAGTTTTTTGTGCATGTGTTGTCATTGTATCACGTTGACAGCGGCTACAAGAGCTTCCTCAGTTAAGAATCGGAGTATGTCTTGGGACTTAGGACTTGGGAATTAGCAATTGTAACACTTTCATAATTTCTTTTACCTATATTCAACATTTGACTGTAAGCCTTCCCAAAAACTTTAAAATAAAATAAAATAAAATAAGACACTGTCAGAGAGGGACTGTGCTGGTGCAAAGTAAGCCGCCCGTTCACTGCAGCAGAAACGGTGGTAACGCACGCATCGGCGCTAGAAGACTTGATGCCTGGATTGAGAAGAAAAGATTTGGTTAACGATCTTTCTTTTGTTTTCTATCTTGTAAACCAACGAAAATCTAAATGAAAAATTATTTGAAGTTTTTTTTTTCATCCAAGTTGTATAGAACGGCTTTTTTGAGGATATCTCGAGAATAGATCGACTGATTTCGATAATGTTTTTTGTTCGTTTCCGACCAGAGAAGTATCCTCGTGTATTAGAAAGAAAATTAATTCTGTTATTAAGAAGATATGCAGGTGACCTTTATTCCATACAAACGTTTTCAAACGTCTGTTGAACAAGTCTGATGAATAAAATAAAAAAAAGCACAAGGTCTTTCTTATTTTCTAATAAAATAAAATAAAATTCATTAAGAATGGATTCGTTAAGGGGAATTCGTATTGATGATGTCGTCTATTTTGTACATGTACAATCCAGCCCATGCTGCAGTTGTTTCGCGTTTTATAATTATTCCATTAAGGTATTCTCTTAACACAACATTTAATGATTCTGAAGTGATACGAAGTTCGACGTAACAGCTAGTCTATATTAATAAATTTGATTGAAGCGCAGACTGTTTCTAATCATATATGTATAATGGAAGACAAAAATTGAAGTGTCTTTTTATAATTTAAAAATAACAAATTTTTACTAAATAAAATACAATACAAATGAATGTATATATGACACCTATACCAAAAATACATTTTTTTTTCTGTCTGTTTGTTCCGGTTAACCTACGGAACGGCTGGATCGATTTGAACGGGATTTTGTTATTAGATAGCTGACGTTATTCCGCGGAAATTAATTTCTTCGAAAATAATTATGGTTCGGCGTAAAAAAATTAAAATAAAATGATAAAAATTGGAATAAAATCCGATTCAATGCACAGTTTTACTGACAGGTAAAGGAATTTGTGAGAAATATCTTTGCTTGTATTAATGTTTTTAACAAAAAAAATTAGAAGGAAAATTTGAGAAAAATAGGGTTCTGTATAAAAAAGATTAAAAACTATATTACGCAATGAAAAATATATGAAACATAAGTTTTAAATTGTTTCAAGTTTCTACGTAACATTCATAACTCAACTTATAATAGCATTAAATATACCTATTTATTATATACCTAGATAACTTAACAATTGTACCATAGCAAATATGGGATTATCTAAATGTAAAAAAATTTAAATAAAAATCACGTTCCCTACTTGGTTGCGACCACTATGCAAGCAGTGAAAAACCCATCATGGTGAGATGTTAAAGCTCGTCTTGTGACTCCTGCCTCGTCCTGCAGTTTTCAAGACATCCTCCGATCTCCAACTGTGGAGACTCTTGCAGCCGTTGTTAGCGCGATACACTAATACCGCATGCACTAACTAGCATCATAAACTGCACATACATACTTGCAAACTACACACAAGGTACATACATGGGTTCTGTATGGGAACTTTTTTACTTTACAGGTTTACTGGCAGGTTAACTAGAGCTTATTCCGTGGAATTTTTAACACAGTTCAAGTTATGATTGGTTCCATTCTAGTGCCCTTAAGCTGGCTACCATTTTAAGGTTGAATGCCTTAAGCGCTCAATTCAAAGTTCGATGAAAGTTTCAAGGCGCTTCTAGTTAACAACATTTCGTCAGTTATAAAATAAAGTGACACGAGATAAAATGGGCCTAATAAAAAAGCTCAAAGTTGCTGAAAGGGCAATGGAGAGCGCTATGCTTGGTGTTCACTACGTGATATCAGGAATGAGGAGATCCTCAAAACAGCCAAAGTTGACGACATTGTCCGAAGAATTGCTAAACTTAAGTGGCAGTGGGCTGCCACATTGCTCGCAAAAGCTATGCCCGATGCGGTATTGACTTATTATCCATTAACTCATTGGGGTTATCGAATGGCTACCACGCACCGGAAGACGTAGCGTGGGTAGGCCCCCCACAAGGTGAGACGACGACCTGGTGAAGATCGTTGGGCTCCGCTGGATGCGGGTGGCGCAAGACCTGTCGCTATGGAGATCTTTGGGGGAGACCTATGTCCAGCCGTGGACGTCTTTCAATTGATTGGATGGAGATAAATCTACTGTCGATCCTTACCGCATTTGGATTATACTTTTTTTAACATCAGATTATTGTTGTATATTGAGTTCATATATAAACAAGGGAACTATCAATGGCAGATGTCATCAGAAGTAGTCAATATAAGAACAACTTGTTCCTTTAGATTAAAATTTATTAATTTATTGATTAATTACATTTATTATTACGAACTCGTTAGTTGTGTGCGTAAGCTACTAAAGACGGGCCATAAATCCAACTAGATTTTGAATAAGATACTATTTTTAATTTTCTTTCGCTTTACTATGCTTTTGGCTTGACAATTTTTTTTAAACTGTTTAATTATCATCTCAAATTGCGTGATTCGTAGCATCGATCAAATATAGCATCAGAGTCACAAAACTTCGTCAGCTGGACCGGCGTAATCGACCTAAAATTTGATCAAATAACTCAAAGACTAGATTAACATTTACCACTTTCCTAAATGTGAGTGTAAACAAGCCTAATCCAGTCTTTAATTCAAAATCAAGTACCGAGTACTGTGTTATATTCTGGAATAATGTGTACACTGATAATATAATTAAAACACAGTACGTTCAATAAAATAATGTATTTAATAATGTGTTTTTTTATTATTATTTTATAATGTTGCTTTAACGAAAATAAAAATTACCGAGTTAGAATTGTTCAAAAGCTCATACAACTTAATGACATATTGAAGTGGTTTGAGTAAGTCTTAAATCAAAATGCATCTAGAAGTTAGAGAGGAAATATAAATTGCCGAGATAGCATTTGTTCAAAAGATATTACAACTTAATAACATCTTGAAGCGGTTTGAGTAAGTCTTAAATCAAAGTGCATATAGAACTTAGAGAGATACACTTACAATTGTTTCTGGAATAAAACTTTACATATAAGCATGTGTAGTCGCTTCAGCAAGCGTAGTAATTTCATATTATTGGTAAATTCTGATCGCACTTTATACAATACAATTACCTTTGAGGAAAGCTAAAAGGATGTATGCACACGAGTTATACCAAAGATTATTATACTTTATCTATGATTATACTGATAAAACACGTTACTAGTTTAAAAGGTCGCATAGTTGGTGTAGTTTTTTATCGTTACCTCTCACCCCAGGTAGATCCTCCCATTTGTTATTAGGTAATAACGATTTTCAGAAGGTATACACTTACAACGGTGCACTGCAGTTAATTTACTTCTACAATGTACGTATCATATTAATGTAAATCTTGTCTAAAGTTAAAGTTGTTTAAAATTTGAATCTAACTTTTGGATTGAACCATAAATAAATCGTTTTTTTTTTTTTCTGACTGATCACTGACACTATTTGTCACTTTCGAGAAAAAAGGATTGAAATTTCGGATTCACTGTAAGTGGTGGTGAATCCGTCTCTGAAGTTTATTGCTTCTTCTCCTCCATTGTCAGCGAGTTACAAAAGATAGACAAGTGGACTGTATGCTTGGTTTAAATCCAAGGATAACGATACGGATATGCTCAAAGGCGGGAAGAAAAGTTATGCAATCAGTTGAGCTATGATGAAAGGAAACATCCACACTTACTTGGCGATGAATATTGCTGCGGGCGCTCAAATTGATCAAGTGGCAGGTACTATTAATAGCAATGCTGCGGTGGACAATTCTCCTATATTAATCTACGGGCGAATTACTTTCTGCGGTTGAGATAATTAACGGGTTCAAATATAGTCCAAAATACCAATAGGTGTGTTCTGGCAGCATCACTTGAAAATCAGTACCTCTAGGCTTAGTGTGTTTACCATCTTGGACCACAATGTCACTTGACATCAGGTGAGGTTGTGTTTTTGATGAGAGCCTATAACGTGTAAAAAAAACCTATGAGTTAGTTACCATTTTTCCGCACATTTTCCTTAGCATTCGCCAAAAGCCTTGTGAAGCCAAGTAGATAGCCTTAATTAAAAAAAAAAAACTAGGAGACACGGAGATTGCCGACAGAAGTGAAAACTCAAAGCTTTAGAAAAAATGTTTTTTTAATGTTTAAATTTTATTAATTTGTTAATGGAATTATTAACACAACCTAACTTTTAACATATAATATTTGTCTGGTTTTTACATCTATTGGCTCTCCGAGCAATAATTATACACAATTTCAGATAGTTTATTTATAATAAAAAAATACGATATGCTGCGTAAGTATGCTTTTTTTTATCTCTGAGCACCAGCACTTTAACGCTGTCTTATATTTGACATACTGTAGCATGTTGACAGCTGACATCATACATAGCATTGGTGACAAGAATCTATGAGTTTTCCACTACCGAGAATTACTCAAAGAGGTTAACACTTCTAAAATAGCCTTTCTAATAATGCAGCTGTAAATTATGTATTAATAATTTTGCTACTGACATTGTTAATATGTCGTAGGCAATAATTTTTGTCATTTTTTTTAAATTATCTGTCTGTCTGCGTGTTGTAATATAACTTGAAAACGGCTAGACCGATTTTGTACACGGAATGTACAAGTCAAGTAGCCAATACATTGGCTATGAAAATTTTGAAAATATTTTAGTTATCGTAAAAAAAGTACTTAAGAGGATTTACGGGAGGCATTTATTTCATACAAACGTATTCCACTGTTTCTTAATTAATGGCATTATCAATATTAATAAATAAAATTGAAGTGTCCGTTTCTAATATCATTTTTTTTACTGAATACGTATGAATGTATGCACGATACCTATACTAAAACACACAAGTTTTAAAAATGTTGTCTATTTGTTTGTTCCGGCTAATCTCCGGAACAGCTGGATCGATTTTGACGAGGCCTTTTCTGGTAGATAGCTGAAGTTACTCGACGTAGCTTAGGGTACATTAATTTTTCGAAAATTATTAGGGATCCATGTTAAAAATTAAAACTAATGAAATGGTCAATAAAATCCGATTTAATGCACAGTTTTACTGGCAGGTGTTTGAATGTGTGAGAAGTATCTATTCTTTCTGTTAGTACCAGAAATAATTTTAGGTAAATTATTAGGGTTCCGCAAAAAAAAAGAAAAAAGAAAAATGGTAAAAAGACGATTCAATTCAAACCTATAAATTGTATTTTGGGCGGGCTTTATTATTTTTTTATCTTAAAAGCTTATTAAACTTGCAATAATGTTACTGGTATGACTCCCTGCAGTATGCTTTTTTTAGATCGTTCTAAAATGTTTAATTGTCATCATTTATAAGTAAAGTCTGGGATAATTCGAAATGATTTTTTTGTAAGAAAAAGTTGAAAAAAAATTACCGTGTGTTTTAATATTAATTAATAATAACGGTGAAAACTTTACAACGAAAAAGATCGTAACTTTTATACGTATTATATTGTTTCATTATAGTGATTGAATTTAACTTCCATTTTATTCAGACTTTGCAAACCTTGCCTTAGAATATTATATTGCTCTCCGGACAACCTTATGCTCGTTCTTTTTTTTACATTTTTGATCGTCTGTTGTTTCTCTCTGATTCCATTCAGCTGATCAATTTTGCAATCCAGGAAATGCGGGAGAAATGTAAATAATTACTTAATAATGCAAATAAAACACGTTCAGAAATATTTGTTAATGGCAAGTATGCGAATAGCTCGCCTGTTCTACATATTCTGAATATTCAGGATGTATTTCGTTGTCGTCTCAGATATGTGGACTGTATTCCGTGTATCTTCCTTTTCAAACAAATTTTCAAAATATTCCACCTATCTCTTTAGAATACATTCCTCGCCTCTCATAATAGTTCCATCATGACTTCTGATTTTGCCAGCTGCAAAAGTTATTACGAAGTAAATTAATTTTTTTATGCAGTTTGTATGGAACCACTTTTTTAATGGAATCTCGAGAAGGGCTTGACTGATTACGGCTTATTTTTGTTTTCTTCGAGTTCTTATTCGAGTAGTTACCGTATTGTAAAAATTGTATCTAATTCAGCTACTAGCAATAGACAAATTAATATTGAGGTGGTAGGAAGTTCGCCAGTATTTATGAAAATTGTTACTTGGCATTGATTTTTGATAATAACAAATGCTTTTTTTTCTTACTCCTAAAAGATTTGTAATTTATAAATGTGCAAACTCAGGTGAACACTATATATCCGGGCTAGCATCGGGCTCTCTTTAGGTATTAGGACCACTGATTTTGCTCCAAAAAATATTTTCTTATTATCTCATTAATGCAATCTAATGCACTTTACCTTTCGTGTCCTGGTAATATACTATGTCCTTTGCATTTGTTTTAAAAAAAGTTATTATACTTTGTATCACTAAGCTAGCATTCAATGGAATTAGTTCTATATAAGACTTTAATCTAAATAATATAAGGCCTTTGCGATTGTTGGCGATCTTTCGTTGAGGCAGATTTATTAAACAATCATGCAAGTTAGTATTTAATTTGATTTCACTTTAAAATTTCCAAGCACTTTTCGCATATTTAGTGAAGGTCTGTGTTTCGCCACTAACTAAATCCCTATGCCCATATATTACATTATAATGTGAGCGCATTTAGATGTCTTTGTTTCATGATAGCTCTCAAAAGTTTAAGTTTGTCTTAAATTATATTAGGCATAGAACTATATGTTGTTGTTGATATGTACGTAAGATATTCGTACCATTTATAAAATTCTTAAATAGATTTTGTGTTACATTTAATTTCTGTCAACCTAAGCTAAAATAACGTTGACATAAACAATTTCTAGTTCTTATTTGCCTTAATTACTGATTAAAACTAATAGTAGACAAAGATATTTTTAAACATTTTCTGTGATATAAAAACACGTAAATTATTCACAATTAGAATCCTAAAAAAAAAAATCGAATGTTAAAATAACACACACACACACACACCTCTCTGAGTAAATACGCTGTATTGATAGATAACACAAACGATGCAACAAACTTACTCAGGTAGGTAGAGTGCACGCTGCATGTTATAAGTGATTGGACAGTTTCAGATTTATAAAGTATAAACTATCATAAATGATTTTTTATCTTTTTTTTCGCTAACTTCGACTCGTTCTTATTTATTGTGATAATTAATATTATTTGTCTTATTTGTTGACACGGAAAAACTTTACACTTTCTACGATAATTTTTCCACTTTGAATTATAAGTAGAATATTATGTTGGCAATAGGACATGCAGCGAATTAAAGTAACTGACTGTTCTGGTCCAACCAAACGAAATGGACGGTTCAGCTGCCGTAAAGGATACCGTACTTTGCTATCGCTATAACTGCTCGTCACTGTGACAATGTTTATAGTCTGGTTGTTGAGATATCACATAGCAGTAAGAGTATTCTGATGGTCGGCATGATGCTGGCGGGCACCATCGTGGCGGGAGGCAGCGATCGATAGGGCGGGTGCGGCGCTGCAGTCGTTGAAACGCTTACCGCCTGACGCCTGCTACCGCTGCCATCCGACACTCAAGCGACCGCTCACGGCGCGGTAAGACGCGACGATGCGCGCCGACCGCGCCGCCCGTGACACGCGCCACAATAAAGATCACGAAAACTTAAAGTCATCTCTTAAAAAGGGGAATAAAACAAAAAAGAACCGGGTTGTATTTGATGAGAGCGCTAATGAATTTTTTGAAGCGGATTACATTATTGTTGTGAGAGATGACTGTGGATATTCTGATGAGGGAGAGAGTGAGGATTGTTCGGGATGCGGATCGTGCGAGCACTACCAGGAGCCGGAGCCGGGAGCGCTCAGCCCGCCGGAAGGTTATAAAGACATGGGCCTGTTTAATCGTGATGGGACGTTGCGGGAGCAAGCTTGGTGGGAGGCTGGGGACGTGGTGCTGGTGGGTGAACGTTCCGGGACGGTGTTTACTCCGCAGCACCTGCAACTTCTTCGCCGTCTGCAGCGCGAGAGGATGCTCCGTTCCACTATTTGTGCGGATTGTGACGCGCACGCAGCGCTACACCAGCCGATAGGTGAGTCAGCTCGTCCTTGCCAAGGACATATATGTCCGGTCAGCCTTGCTCTCACCTCTCATATTTCTTCACGACGCTGTGCGTTAACAGCACTTCAGACTGATTTAACCAACGAAAAACATTAAAAAAACGAATGCTACTAAAATTCATCCTTAATTATAAACATTGTAATTAATCAGTCTGCATAATAATTATAAAAATTAAAGAATTCATTAAAATGCATCGATGCGATTGAATATAAAATGCCTAGCGAACTCAAGAAAATTCAAATTAAGTCAAATAATTTAATTTGATTAATTTTTTTTTTTATTATAATTGAACTCCATTGAGGTTAATTAAAAAGAGGCTGAAGCGTTATCAGTTATACTACGAGATTATTTTTAATTAACAATAATATTAATACCTATTCTTAATACCTTTGTGGATGATTATTAGAGCACAGGATCGCGAGTACAGCCATGTTGTAAAACAGGTCGTAATCTATTGTTCTCATCTGAACAGCACTTAATGCCTTTGACGTTTTAAACATTGCACGGTTCGGCAAAGGCAAAAAAAGTACCTGTTAGGTCTTTATTAAAGTATTCTTCATCTTATAAATTTTATAATAAATATTTTGCACTCACGTTTCTTAATATTTCCAATCAAAATATTAGTATAAAATAGAGAATCGCAAATCAGTTCTACAAACATCAAAGAAGTTATAATTTTTCTCAATTCGATAACAAAATTCCAATTAAACAACATCAAAATAAATATAACATATGTATTCTATATCTTAGGTGAGGATATATCATATTACGGATAGTCCGTAATATAAACACAAGTACATCGTATAAAAAGAAAACATTAGAAATCTAATATCCAGTAGAAATGAAATATAAATTAACAAGAACCAGTAGTAGCTTTATTACACGATTTATACAAAAAAAAAATACACAATCGAGAAATATTAGCAGCTGTAGACATCAAGATTTTAAAAAACTTACCATATTTCCATAAGCATATTGAAACACTAGTTTTACAATCCAATAATACACGTTGATACCGAATTGAAAATAAAGCCACATATAAAATCTACTACACACAGTTCATCGTAAATGAGGAGATTTCGATCAAGCAAGCAAATGCCATCAATCAATAAAATACCATAAATGTAACAGATGGATAATTGGATATTACTCTTAAAATAGTATTCTTGTAAATTGATCGATAATCGGTTACAGTAAAATCAATGTTAAAAATATCATTGTGTTATGATTTCCAACTTTGTTTAAGTAATCGTACCAAAGAAGAAATTATTGGAACTCGAATTGTTATGAAATAAAAATAAAAAAACATAACATCGGTAGAGTATGTAAAAGTTGGTGTTAATATATGTATATAACAGGGTTTGCTTATGACGTTTTTTTTTTTTGCATTGACTACTTTAAGCATTCATCGAGATCTCTGATATAGTATATGTATGTTTTAATACATGTAATTATCTTTTTATATATAATAGGTTAATTATTTACTAATACTCCTTAGAAATACTAGTTTAGTCGTGATAGGAACGCTACATAAAAACAGTAAACAAAATCAACGATATCTACGGAAAAAACACTACAAACGAATGTATTAAATGATTAGAGAGTTTTAAAGGTTATGAAATAATGAAGTATGAAGACAGATTATTGATTGATTGAATGATTCAACCGAAAGACGTCTACTGCTGGACATAGGTCTTCCCTAAAAACGGGGGAATCACAACGCTTGGCAGACGGGTTGGCGATCGCTGTAAGTGTTTGTGGTGCTCAGAGGATACTGATGCCCATTTCTTTGGTTTATACCTTAGTCGCCTTTTACGACACCCACTGAAGATATGAGGCGGTACTATTCTTAGCCGGCACCACACGGCATTTTAAGACATGTAACTATTTTTTTAATATAATTGATTATTTGTTTATTGATACGCGTTAGAAATACTAGTTTAGTCGTCGTAGCAACGCTATGTAAAAACTATACACAGAATCAACGATATCTACGGAGGAAACTCTACAAACGCTTGTATTAGACGTTTCTAGTTTCAAGGGCTTAACTACGGAAATAATGAAGCATGAATAGTATGTAATCTAGATGGAGCTCGAAAGTCTAACCTATGCCATTATATTTACATCTACATATTTAGCAAAGTAAATACAGCATAACAAATGAGAGTAATTAACAAATAATTGATAGAGTGACATAATTTTGAAGGTACAACACCCATATTTTTAAAAGCTACCTACTAACTGTTCGCTTGATATTTTGACTATAATCGTTACTGAAAATTTGATGAATAAAAAAAAACTGTTTCCAATTTGTTTTTGTTAAAGTTAAAGGTCATCGATAAATGCTATGCAAAAATATATATATATATATATATAATATATAAGGTAAACCTTGGTAACAAAAAATTGTTTTAAATAAGAAAAAAAAATATAATAAACTATAATAAAATAATATTTGAATCTTATTGATGGCTATCAAATTTACAATGGAAGTACATATATCCAATGATAGCTGTTTATAAACTACCTATTGTGTTTAAACTATAACGATTTCTTCCTAATCGATTTTTAGTTCTGAAAGTAAACTTCTATAGTAAATATAAAAAAAAAACTTCACACGTTTATTTGAGATTGAGCACACGAGAAAAAAAAAATAAAAATAAATTAACAGTCGTGTAATACTGAAAACGATCTCGTCAAACATAACAGATATAATATAATTTCAAATAAATTCTTTCCTGTCGATTTCGACAACAGATCGGCTCGAGCGTCGGGTTTCTATTACTAGAAACACAATTGTGTGCTAATAAAAAATTGGCAGTTATATATATACATAACTCAAACTGAAATTAAGTGAAAATATTAATAAATATGTAGTCACAATACCTACAGAATTTGAAAGTAAAAAATGTTAAACACAAAAGTATTTAACGCAAACAATATTAACTGCTCTATTATTCCATTCATCTCAAAGCGGAAACGAGCAAACGAATGTATTCTAGCATTGTAAAGGAGAAAACAGGGACATGAAATTGCATTAGAGCCCGACAGTGCAAGAGGTATGCATTGGTTATTGGATTTGAACTGTAAGTAATTAAGGACGTACGATCGAGTGATTAATTGCTCCGTTGTTACGTTGATGAAACAATTCTAACTTGTGTCGATTTGTTTTCTCAACTAGACGTATTTGCAAGAAGATTTGCATAGATTGTATGTATATTTCTAGAATCGTAATTAAACCTAGTTAAATACGACATAAGTATAAAACACTTTGAAAGACTTAGCCTGTTTAAGTTTTACTAATGTTTGTACTTCAAGTTAGTATAAAATATATATAAACTTTGTTGAAAATCTCATCTATACTAATAAATAAAATTGAAGTGTCTGTTTGTAATGTCAAAATTATTTTTTTTTTTATTAAATACGTATGAATGTATATACAACATTTATACCAAAAATACGATTTTTTAAAATTTTTGCCCGTCTGCCTGTTCTTCTGACTGTCTGTCTTTCTTCTTGTAATAGGCAACTTCCAGAACCGATTTTGACGATACTTTTTTTGGTAGATAGCTGAAGTTATTCCGGGTAACTTCTAATTCTCGAAAATAATTAGGGTTACACGTAAAATAAGTAAAACTCATAAAAATGTGAATAAGAAACCAATTCAAAGCACAGTTTTACGGGTAAGTTTATGAGCAAGCAAATTTATGAGAAATATTTTTAATTTATGTTAGTACTAAAATATTTTCAAGAAAACAATTAGGGTTCCGTATAAAAAATTTAAACGCAGTGAAGAATTTATGAAACGCAGGTGCAGCCGCGGGTATACAGATTGTTTGACTTAAAATTACAGTGTAGCCTAAGATGTAAAAAGACTAACTCTTTCAAGCAATGTTGCAAGAAAACATTTTGGTGACAGATTTTTAAAACCTAAAAGTTAACTAGGTAACAGGCTAAAGCGACGCGGTGCTTGCGAAAGCCACCCCGTGTCGCCCCCATCCCAAATGCGGCGGACGGCCCCGGGGGGGGGTTTAGTGGGTATTTCCGGGCGCTTCACGCCCGAGTGAGTCCCACACTGACACGGAGTTCGTCCCTCCGAGCCCCCTTACCTATTGCATCGGGGGACTCCGGTCTCACTAATGCAATAGGTAAGGGTAGTGCGTAAATGCATTTCTTCCCCCCGTCAAAAAAAAAAAGAAAGGTAACAGGCTAAAAAGGCCTACCACCATGTTATAGGCTCATCATGTTGTCTTCCTTCACAGAAACCAGGCTCTCATTATATAAATTACAATTAATATACAATTACCATTTTGTGGTATAATTTTCAGATGGTAGAGAAAAAAATTGGAATTACTCACTCATTTTCCTCTTATAATAATTTTACTCTAGAATAGATATAGAGAATAGAATTACCGTAGATGAAAATACAGGTGCGTTATCTGATAAAACGATGACTATCAAAATAAAATAAAAACTACTTTATTGACAATATATATGTAGAATATTAAAAAAACAACTCAGTTTTGATAAGTTATATGCGCGCTTGACATTATAAGATCCCATTGAAACATATTAAACACTATTTCCTTTGAAATAATAAATCTATAATAATTTATTGAATTAACAGAAAGATGGTTGTACAACAGTTTACCGTTATCGCTAAAAACAATGATCATACGAAACGAATATTTAAATACAAAGCCAAACAGTTCTTTCCAGTTAATCGGTGTAAACGTTTATTTAACTAAATTCTATTTATTAAAAAAAATCTTTTTTTGACTAAAAATGTATTGTATTTTTTCTAAATAATTATGATTAAGTGTTTACTATAACTATAGACAAATTTTATTAAAAAAACATAGGCTACTGAAGCCATTAAACTGCCATGCAGTTTGGCAGAAGTAGTAAAATGTATTTATATTTGGTATTGAATAAACACTTTTTATTATTATTTAAAAAAAATCCTTAAAGCGAAGTAAACTCTTAATTCGTAAAACTATACCTTTTAAACCACTGACGTAATTTCCATCACTTAATGTAATGTAACACGTTTTCCGGGTATAAAAATATTTTCACCACCATATGTTTGTGCTTCAATAAATTAAATTAAGAAAGCTAAATATATATTACTTAACCAAATGCTATATCTTATAGTAAATGTAAATTATTACCATCATCAAAGACTCTGCTCTCACACTTTCTCACATATCTTCACTATGACCGGTTTTGCGCCACCTGCTTCCAGCGGACTCCCGCGATCTTGACCAGGTCGTTGGTCGACCCCGTGTAAGCTAAGCTACCCATGCTGCGTCTTTCGATGCATAGTAGCTATTATAAGGCCCGTTGCCCTCCACCGGGAATTGCTTGAACAAGCTATGTGGCTAGTTCCACTTTAGTTCGGCAATTTTTTAGACAATGTCGGTCACTTTGGTTCTTCTGCGGATCTCAATTCCGATTCGATCACGCAATGAAACTCCGTGCACAGTCCTGTCCATTAAGTAATAAATAAACAACTATGAAGCTACGGGGACTGCCAACACAAGTGAAAATTTGAAACTTTGGAAATCTACTTTTTTTTTAATTTATATTTCATAATTTCTAAATTGAAATTATTAATATTACCTTTGTCTGGTTTTTACATATATTCGCGGTCCGAGCAATAATGACGTACATTTTCATACAATTTATTCACGCTCAAAACATACGATACGATACGTTTTATTATTTATCTCTGAGCGCCAGCACTTAAACGCAGGCTTGCACTTGACATACTGTAGCATGTTGACGGCTGACGTAATAGCATTGGTAACGAGAATCTATAAGATTTTCCCTTACCGATAATCGCTCAACGCAGCTAAATACGTTTTCACTTCAATATTCAATTGAATATCTTCAATTGAATTTAATAACTAGTTTAGTTATTATAATTGATGGACATATTGCTAATAATTTATCTATGATATTACTATGACTCATAAAAAATATTTACACAGTATATTTTCGATACAAATCTTCATGAAATGTTATGTTAAAACATTATTTTCGATAATAGTTTAATCTGTTGGTTACCTGTCTGTTACCCGTCATTACTTCAACAATGCTTTATAAAGGCTTCATCCTGTGCCAGAGTATTCTTCATCGTAGAGCCAGCGTTAATTAATTTTACCGGAAGCTCAGAGAATAGATTCTGAAATGTGTTGAAACATATCTATATTTATATAATATGAGCACACAATAGTGATATATATATGAATAGATATATGAATAGATTATTACTATTTTTCTTTATAATTATTATTACTAACTTATTTAACATGGTTGAAATTAACCTTTATTCTAGCTGTGTGCCCGCGGTTTATATATTCTTCACTGCGTATTTTTTTATACGGATCCCTAATTATTTTCTTTATAATATTATAGTGCTAAGTTAAAATAAAAATATTTCTCATAAATTCAAGCACTTTCCCGTAAAACTGTGCATTGAATAGGATTTTATTCACATTTTTATGAGTTTTATTTTTTTACTCGGATCCCTATTTATTTTCGAAAATTAATAGTCGTATTTATTGTATATGTCACGTATATAAATTCATATGTATTTAGTTTAAAAAATAATTTTGACATTACAAATAGACACTTCAATTTTATTAATTAGTACAGATATAGATTCAAGACGCGTCGTCACGAATTGGAAAATTCGTCACCAAGCAGTACCAGATAAGCCTTTGTTTCATGTAATCATTAAGACGTTATGTTAAACGCAAGTTTAAAAAGACTATACGAATGCTGAGATATAAATAGTATGTATACAGTAATAATACTGATTTCGTTTAATTACCTACAAAGAAAAGACAAAGTTCCATTACATGCATGGTTTGCAAGGTGGTATTTTCTATAATGCTACCACCCTCAAGTTTGAAAAACCTGTCGCCAAATACCAATAGGTGTGTTCCGGCATCATCACTTGAGAACCAGTACGTCTAGGCTTAGTGCGTTGATTATCTAGGACAACATCGTCATTTAACATCGGGTGAGATTGTGGTCTGTAAAGAATCTAAATCTCTAAAAAAAATCTCTAAAGAACAAATTTCAAGAATATGATATCTTAACTCTGCCCTCTCAATACATCTTCGATAACTTAATGCATATTCGTAAAAATTTAGACAAACTAGATCTAGTAATTGATCGTCATAATTTTAATATTAGAAGTAAAGACAAGTTGGCCGTCCCACGCTTTAGGTTAAGTAAGTCTAATAAAAGCTTTATAGGTAATAGTATTCGGTTTTACAATAAGATCCCAAGTAACATTACCGATTTACCTGACAATAAGTTCAAGTATTATGTCAAGCAAGTTTTAATCTCAAAAGGTTATTACAGGGTGGATCATTACGTGAGCGATAGTGATGTTTGGAATTAACCCATATCTCTGTGCTTCCGCTAACATTATTAAAACTATGATTGGTATAGTGTTTTATATGAAATGAAAAAAAAAAATTATGTATTATATTTATTTAAAAAAAAACCAGATCGAGTTTCTTGCCTGCGCTCTTCTCGACTGGGTTGTTTTCCGAACCGGTGGTAGTGTTTTAGACGTTCATAAGCGCCTTCTTAGGGCCTAAATTGAATAAAGATGTTTTTGATTTTGATTTTGATCAAAGCACTGAGCCTATATCGTGTAAAAAAGAAAACAAAAAAATCACCACCGAAATTTCTAGGTACATAATATATTGTAATATTAATACCCTAATATTAATTAGGGTAACTTTCAAAGGCGTGAACGTAAACGTAACTTTTTTTTAAAGTATCTCATTTAAAAAGTGTTTGATATATTAGCTATTTGCTTCCGCGGCTGCGGTCGCTTGTCATTTTTCTATTTTGCACAATTATTTATTGTAGTAATATAGATGTTGTACAAAATCTATATAGTATAGTAAACTAATTTATTCACAATTACAAGAGTCTGAATTTCTTAATGCGGAATGATAATTATTTTCATAAAATAAAAGCTACGTTTTATAACTTCAAATATTTGCCAATGTCCCGTCAACATCGGTCTAGCCCTTCCAGGTATTAGCCGGATCAAAGAACAGCCTGATAGACGAAAAATTTTAAAATTTGTTTTATTTTTTCATAATTACCGTATACTCGTATGCTTTCATATATATGTATTTAGTCGAATTCTGTTATTTTGAGATTAAAGCAGAGAATAATAGACAGAGATTTACATACAGAGATTTAGTTCTATAGATTAAATTGATTGAAACGAAAAAGTGCAAACGGCTTTAAATACATAAGCTGTAATTTTAGCTATAAATCTTAGATCTTAGCTATAAATAATATTAGCTTAAATTAAATAATCTTAGCTATAAATATTAGAGAAAACATTTTAAATGGAAAAGAAATGGAGCTCATTTTTTCTGGTCGTATTTCTAGATTAACTATGCAGTGTGTACAGGATATATAATACAGATAATCCAATTACCTTACGCCACGATACTTGAAGACCGGCATGAGAATAACTGCAATAATACTTCCTATAAGTACCGAATCCTTGACATTGTTTTTAACATCCTCTAGACCAACTATTTATCTAACTTATATGTAAGTTGTTTACGATGATTAACAGGGTTTATATTCAGAGTAACCTGTTATTATTTGGTACATAACATAATTTTGTCTGCGAAGCCCGCCATGATTAAAAAAACTTCTTAGAAGTCTTTATAAATTTCTTTTAATTGAATAATATCAATACAGTAATCAACAAGGTGAGGCTTTCAAGAATAGCGCGATAAACCGCAAGAGCTCCATCAAATTCTTAAAAAAATATAAATATACAAACAGTATATCGAAAGGTAATATTAGAAATTTAATAAAGTAATATTTATTTTTCACAATTTTGTACTAATTCCTTTATTTCGTAACATAACCTCTCCGTAGTGAGCCCTTTGTCACTTTTTGTAATATGAAAAAAAAAACTACAATTGCTTGTACGTAACAACAGTTTGCATATATGAATATAGTTTTCCAAAGTTTCTATTATTAGTATTTTCTTAAAATACCAGTGTGTTATACTCAATTGGTAATTATTACTAAGTACATTATTTAAAATAGTGTAAAAGATTGTGCACGTAATGAAAAATTTTAAGTGACTTCAATAGGAACGTTGACGATAATAGAAACACAAGTGCAAGTAAAACCGACGAAGTAGAAGGTTGTTTTTTTAAATTTACTTAATAAGTGATTAGTTTAATTAAAATGGAATTAGTAAAACAATATCCTAAAGACGTTGCGAAGATATTTTTCCTAGAAAATTGAACGAGGTATACTCGGAAGAAAATACTTTGAGTGCAGTCCCGGATCTAGAGGGTGGCAAACCGGGGCACCAGTTTCAGGGGGTGCCAAAATCATAATAAAATAATGGTTAAAAATAAAAAACTTGCTCCACAAAGCGTCTGCCATACGGAAGTCTGGTTGGATATTTAGATGTACATAGATCTACTTTCCTGCCACGCAAATAAACTCGTTATTAAGTATAAATTTATTAAAGGGTTGGAAGGTCATTCACGAAAAATGGCAACTATTATATTTTTGTGAGTTTTTTTTTAAGTAATCATAATATCTCAGACGCTGCAGAGAGAGGCGCCGCCTCTATTAAGTTTTTCAGCCTGGGGCCAAAAAAATCGTAGATTCGGGACTGTTTGAGTGACACCAAATGAAACGTCATGACGCATATAATTATATCAAATAGGTGAAACATAATTTTAGTATCTAGCGACTATTGACAAGACTTGAATAATTTTCGTCAAATCGCAAACAAAACACTTGTGACACGTCCCATTTGGTGAAAATAAATTAATGTGAAGATAGTTGTGATCATTAATTTCACGATTACATACATCGAATTTATTATACTACCTATATTGAATTAAACAAGGTATCTGATGCAGCTAACAATGCCCATTTGATTGCATTTTTTCGATATGCGGCAGAAATTAATTTATAAATTGCAAAAACATTCCTGGAAAAGTTAAAGATGGTATATAATATTTATAATAGACAACTTTTTTTTAATAAAACAAAATATAGTGGAATAATGCATTGGCATGTGTATTGATCGAGCACACACAATGCCCGTATACAGAAAAGATTTTCAAGCATTTTTCTCAATATGAAAAGACCGCGTTACGATATGAATTCGCAATACCATACTTCGCAGGGAATGTTCAGGATTAAAAAATGCGAACTGAACATAATTTTCACAAAGTTCATAATTATATTTCTAAAATAATTATCATTCAAATTTCTTAATGTATTGTAATATTATCATCGCTAAGCTCGCCAAATTGGATGAAGTTTCTATAAAATGAACTCATTTAAATAAATCAATGTAAAGATCACTAATGCATTTTCTTGTATAAACTAGAGAGTAAACGCTTTTACTGAAGTTATGGAAGTCAAATTTACAAAAGCATTAGTTGGGTTTGTTTTAACTTTCAGAAGAATTCTGAGCCACAACCATAAGATTTGTAATTGAGCAAAAAAAAAAAACTATTTTTATTGAAGATTTCGTGGTGCCTTTTTCATATTATTTTAAAGATATTGAATTCTCAAGATGTGAATACAGAATCGACTTAACGACGATGAAGATGATTAATTTAAGTTTTAAGTTAATTTAAGTTTTGAAAACAAACGTTGGAAGACTTATCATGCTCATACAAATGCAGATTTCAAAAATAAAGTAATTAAAATTTTAATGAGTATCAGTGGAGAATACAAATCATTGTTTTACGAAGTAAAGCGAGTACCTTTACTGATCGTAATGTTATTTACACGAAATGGGCTTTCACGCACTTACTGCGATGCAAAATTTACATCAAAACTGGTAAATAGTGGGAATAAATAAACCCGCCTCAAGTTTAAATAAACTACGAGTACTTTAGATTTAAATCTTCACGAATTACTATTAATACTTAGCTCATATATTATTGTATTATTAAGAGATAGGGACATGTGTTTTTAGGAGTCACAGGAGTAGCTGTGATGTAGCAATATTAGTAAAAAAAAATTATACGATATAGGCTCAGTGCTTTGACCACAATGTCACCTGATGTTAATTGACGATGTGGTCCAGGATGGTAAACACACTAAACCTAGGTACTGGTTCTCAAGTGATGCTGCCGGAACACACCTATTGGTATTTGGCGACAGGTTTTCAAACTTGAGGTTGGTAGCTACCCAGGCGGGGATTATTATAAAATGCCCTACCACCATGCTATGATTTCCTCACGATGTTTTCCTTCACTGAAAGCTCAGGCCGATTTTAGAGTTGGATAGGTGGGAGAAAGAACCCGCGTCGATTGACGCGGAATCCGGCCACCGCACTACCCACTAGGCCATCCTCGCCTCAAAAAAGTATTATGTAAATACAAGACAATTTAGAAATAATATATAACGTAGGAAATTTTAAAGTCACGATGACGATATATGACTAGTAGTGCCTTCATTATTCCACTCTCATATGCATTTTTATTAATTTAATCTATTATGTACTAAGTGTTAATTTGAAAACAAGTTCAGTGATACTCGAGTTATAATATAGTATAATATAGAGAAAGAAAGCTATTCACTGTATAAGGATGGAACGCAGAATACTTGTGGTTCAAGATTAAGAACTACAAATAACTCGTAATCTTTGGTGGCAGAAAATAAACCTCTAAAATACGTAGTTTAATTCAGATCCCTTTTAAGAATCGCGATAAAATCAGACTGCCGGAGATAGGTTATGGTTAGGTAAACGAAAGGTTTTCTTTTTAAAATAAATCTTAATTATTTTTAAATCTTTGCACTTGTCATAATCATCCTTTCATAATCTACGCTGCAACGAAAAAGAACGCAGGTAGTTTGTTTGAGCTCTAACAAACGTTTTTATATGCTTTGTGGTCAGAAGTCATCAGATTATAAAAGCCATTAAATTCTGCTTTGATAGCATAAAGAGACGGTTTGCGAGATAAAACGCGTATACGACAGTTCAGAGGCAACAAATTTTAATTACGACGGCAAGGATGGTTCATTTAGCTTCTGTCAAAAGGTTTCCTGTACCGCACAGTGTACCTAAGTATTATAAATAGTTATGTAATAAATAATTAATCACTATGGTATACGTGGGCGTGAATGTTAATCTCTATATCACTTAGAGGTTGACAATAATTACATACGATATTAAAATGTCGAAGATTTGTTTAAAAATATTTTACACTTTTTCTCGGAGTTGCTCTCTAATTTGTAACAAAATTCCAATTCCAAGATTTTATTTTCCTTTAATATATTTCTGGGAAATAGTTATTTATTAGCAAGAAAAGAAAAATGGAGATATTTTTGTTCCATTGTCATTGATAAATTACGTCAAGGAAAATGTTGATATTTTATAAACCACTATATTATATGATTATTTATACTGTTTCAACTTTTTTTTAATAAAGTGGATAATTAATAGACAGAGAACGATATTTTACATATTAATTTTATAGGAGGTTCTATACTTGGTCTATGTCCTGAAGTTCGTTGGCATCCAACGATCGAGTCAGTTCGCTGAACCATATAAGGTGACCGTCAAATGAACTAAGTCAGGCCGAAGCACTGCCATTGCGAAAATATTTCTTTATACCTTAAATCATTGTTTTACTTAAGTGGCATTTAATAGATACTTCATTCCTGACAACGTTGTAACAATAAGAAAATTACAGGATATAACGTAATCTGCAGATTCATACTTACACAAAATTTACTTAATAATTTCGTATTTAAAGTATTTTCTAGAGTTGGCAATTTTCATTAATTCAAAGTCTTCAAAATGGGTTAACTCTCGATATGATCTTGAAGGAAAATGTAGGTTAACTAAACGTAATTTTTCAAGATTAGTTAGTATATATTAATTTTATGCCAGTACCGCCCATGGGAAATTTGAAACTTGATTGTAATTCTTGATATTATGTAGCTGTACAAATATCACCTATTATTAGTTGTATACCTATCATAACCCATATATAGGTACTAAGGAAAAGAGATTATATGCTTAATAGAGATCTGTTTATTCACTATAAATTAATTATAACGTGTTATCAGATAAATAACTTGGTGATGCCCGCCAGCATCCTAGGACGTACTTACATACATCAGAGCGTAAATTATATTATCAATAATATATTAGTGTAAATCGTTTGAGCTATTCTAGCTACAAAAATTATCCTATATGAACATTTTTTAAATTTAAAACAATCCTATTGTTTGAGAGTCTTTAAGTATTGGACTTTTATATTAATACTACCTATGTGCTCGCGGCTCCGTCCTTATTTCACATATATTTCACGGCGTAATATAGTTTTTAAAAAAATCATTGTAAAATAATATTTTATGATGCCAGTTTAAAGAAAAAAAAAAAAAACAAATGAATGAAGAAGTATTAGAAACTTTTTGTTTTTATTAATGAAAAAAATTTACATAAGAGTAAAAAAAAAAAAAAAAAAAAAACGAGAAAGATGGAATCCAAAAAATAAATAGCCTATCGTCCGGTATATAACCAAATTCCGCGTCGAATGGTAGTAAGAGGAGTCCAATCCCGAAACGTTCAGTAGTTTTGAGGTGAAGGTGCGTCAAAGGACCTCTTTGAGGACCGCTACACTCGCTTTAACAATTTCCTCACTCTCCAATTAGTAGTTTTTAATGTTCAGTAATTTATGCGCGGTACCTTTTATCCTGATTGTACTTTTAAACTATGTTTAATTCTTTGTAGGTAATCGAACAAATAGTAATTGACTTTAATAGAAATATTTACATAATTTATCATGTTAATTTGATTTTACACATAACATTTTTCAGTCTCTACCTATAGATAGCGGCTAATAAATATTTATGAATATTCATAACTCAGCTTGTACTGAGTGAGCTTCAGTTAAATATCATAAATAAACGACACGCTGCGAGTCTATTGAACGTTCAACCTTGAGACAAGTTTAGGGCTAATCCTAATCATTTAATGCTAGGGCTGTGCTACGGTTATCATAAATCTACGTGTCGTAAAGTATACGAAATATTAGACTGCCTACATAGGCAACCTTATAAAGGTTATGGGTACAAATAACCGTGGGCTGGGCACATTGCTAGGAGAACCGATGCCCGATTGGGGTCCAACAGGTTATCGATTGGCTACAACGCACCGGAAGACGTAGCGTGGGTACGCCCCCAGAACGTGGATCGACGACCTGGTGAAGGTCGCGGGAATCCGCTGGATGTACGGGTGACGCAACACCGGTCCTCATGGAGATCTTTGGGGGGGAGACCTATTCCAGCAGTGAACGTCATTCGATTGAATGGATGCATGGATAAATAAATATAATTCAATAATATGTTTGTAATATTTAAAATAACAGCATTTTACTAGAGACGTATGAATGTTTATGCGGTATTTACACCAAAAATATAATTTTTGTGCCTGTCTGTTCTGGCTAATTTCCGAAGTTATATGGTATAACTTAGGCTACATTTATTATTGGAAATTAATTAGGATTCCGCGTATAAAATTAAAACTCATGAAATTGTGAGTAAACCCGATTCAATGCAGAGTTTTACTGGCAGATGTTTGAGTTTGTGAGAAATATTTTTTACTTAATGTTAGTATCAATAAAAAAAAAACTGGGAAAAGAGTTCCGTTTAAAAAAAAAAAAAACTATATTGCGGAGTGAAAAATTATATGAAACGCGGTCGCAGCCGCGGGTACACAAATAGTAAACAATATATTCTTTAATTATTCATACCATAACTTATTCCTGTGTAATATTTGATAAGTATGGGTGAATAAAATGTGAAATGGCTCTCTTTGTTACTGTGTGGTACGTGTTCAAACGTTTACTGTGTTAGTATTTAAGCGGTAACGGACAAAATTGAGTGTCAACTCGTGGCAACAAGAGCAAACGCTATTTGCATACACGGTAAAACGCATCCACAATTGATCGAGCGAATGAACGCATCCACAATTGATTGAGACAATGAAGATATGCGGCGTTTATATTCTGAATCGAAACATCAACTATATTACTATTTAGTTATTATATAGCTAACTGCATAAATTTAAAAATGGTTTGATTTACATTATTTGTAATTAACACGCGATATTTAGAAATAAGTAAAATGACATAAAACTTTAAACAGTATTTTGATACATAGGAATTAGAATATTGAAAAGGTCAAGACTTGCGCATTTAATACTGAAAATATATAAAACAAATAAATTTACCTATGTAAGTACATTTAGTATGTATTGTAAAATATATAAAGAAATGTATGCATATATGTAAATATTTTACATATACGTTGTACTTTAGTTATATTTATATTGTTATGATATATTAACAAATCAATATCTATCTTATAAAAAAGGAAAATGGCCCTTGAGGGACCATCATCACCTCAAAACTACTGAACGTATCGGGATGGGACTACTACCATTCGACGCGAAAATCGTCTCTTTCTTTTTTTTTCGTCTTATTTACTTAGATTTACTCTTATGTACATTTTTTTCCGCTAATAAAAACAAAAGACCCATTTTTCTTCATTCATTTTTATTTTTAGTTATATGCACTTTTTCACTTACACCTAAAGAACATATTAAACGCGGGCGGAGCCGCGGGCACCAGCTAGTATATATATAAAGTAAGTATGTGTACGCACGTACAGGGTTTTCTCTGTTACCATCAACTGGAATCTACTCACCGTTGTAGTGATAGATACCCCTTGGTCTCCTGCTGTATGGGAGTTTGAACGGAAGGGGTGGAAGTGGGTGGTAAAAGTTTTGAAATCCGTATGTCTATCCTTTTCTATCACCTAATGACTTTTATAAATATTCTGCATTTTCCCAAAATGTTCTGCAATTCTCTAGAACGATCTTGTATGTAAAGTGTTTCTGATTTTTTATAATTTTGTCAACCCTAGTTAGACGTGTACAATTGGTTATTATTAACAACGTGCTACATTTTATGTTGATTATCTACGTACGTGTTATCCCTGAGTAATATAAAGTGTGTTAATAGATTAATATAAAATAGGTCAAAATCAAATGACATATTAGGTATATACGAAAAATATTATTCCACAAAATTATAACAAATGTTGCTAATCAATTTTCAGATTATCCTTCCTGATTGGTTATTCAGGCTGCATGGTAATAACACCACTGTTATTCCTGATGCCACACGATTGACAAATATGATATAATCTGTAAATATATTTTATCTGTTTACGACCTATAACAATATACTCACCTATTTCTTATTCGGTGCAAAAGTCCTTATACTTGACTTTATAAATTTCTAAACTTTTTACCGTGTAAAAATGTTCCGATGCTACTCCATGGACGTTCTCAATAATGTATTGAGTTTTCATTTTATTACAATGCAGTTATCGAATGTTTGAGAATCTTAGATCCATACGCAATTTATCCTTACGTTGTGATAATACGTAAAATAAAGAGAATATATATATATATAAAAAAAATTAAACAAGGCGTACATCATGGTAGTGTTGCTTCATGCCACAGTATATATAAATTATACTGAATTTATGTTGTCATAAAACATTTGGCAGGGTTTTTTATATAGTTGATTAGAAGAATAAAGATAGTATTAACGAAATTAATACTGGTAGTCGAGTCGATACGTTATAAATTACGAACGGGTTTCAATAATCCTACACCCGCATATTCAAATCTCCTTGTTATATAGTCGGTAGTCGTTAATTTGATGTTAATTTATTTAGTTAATTCCTTTTTTCGCATTGACTAAATGCCGGGGAAGTGAAACAGAGAGTGCACCAAAGTGGTAAAGAATGTGTTTAGGCTTTTGAAACACAACTCTGATGTAAACTACGCGAAATATATATCCCACGCTACGGAAGCTACGGAAGTCCTTACAGAATTCATGCACTTGGGTGTAGTGAGGTGCAGTGAGAAGCTAGTTATACTAGTGCAGTGATGGGCAAAGTACGGCCCGCGAGCCAACTCCGGCCCGCGAAAGTATTTAATCCGGCCCGCCGGGGGTCCATCGACATGGATAGTATATGGCCCGTTATATTTAGGTTTTGGCGGTCGAGAAGAAAAAATAGATCTACTTAGTAGAATAATAGATGCATATCCTATAGGCGAAGCTAAACTAGCCGCGTAGTTCATGTGATCCGTAATACGGATCTGACTGATGATGATGATTAAAAGCGAAATGCGTTTTTTTCTATAATTCTGGCCCTCCTCTAGAATTTCTTGAACTTTGTGGCCCGCTATTAAAAAAGCTTGCCCACCACTGTACTAGTGCATGAAAGTCTCAGTATATCCCTCTGGAGACGGGTACAGGAGTCTCTCTATTTAGGGATCGGATGACGCCCTGGCCCACTGCCCACGCGGGTGTGGGTTATGGGGTGTTTTCGTTTAAGTCTTTTTTTTGACATTGTATAGACGCAGTGCTTTTACCACAATCTCACCTGATGTTAAGTGACTATGTGGTCAAGGATGGTAATCACACTTAGCCTAGAAGTTTTTCAAACTTGCGGATGGTAGCTATCCAAGCAGGCATTAATAGAAAATGCTTTACTAAATTGCCTAACTATGTTTTCCTTCACCGAAAGCGCAGGCTGATTTTAGATTTGAACAGGTGAGCTCGAACAAGCGCCCATTGCCTTACGTTTGCCAACTGCGCCATCATCGCTTCTTTTATTTCACTTCACTTTTTATATTGTAATCAATTATTCCCATAGTCATATATGTATGTATTGGTTAAATAAATTGCAAACCAATGTAACAATAATTCTTTAAAACACTTTCACATGCATTTTATGTTTATAACCCCAACGCTATGGAAAAATATAACTTTACTTTGTTGTTACCTATTTTACAAGATCTCTCAAGAGAAGAGTACATTTAAAACGAGAGGCTAACAAATTTATCTTATGTTACGTACAAAAAGATACACTTTATTCACAATAGGTGCCATTCTTTCATCGTTTTAAAAGGAAAAATAACTCGCTGAGGGTGTTTCTATTTTAAACGTAATCTATTTCGTAACATAATAGCATGTTACACTCAATTACACGGATGCATGTTTACGTGTATTGTAATTGAGTCGGTTACATAGCACGTGGTGACTCAGATAGGACATGTAATTTGAATACCAAATACTGTTACTTAGCAACTGTCTCGATAAACACTTGTGCAATTACTATAAAATACTTTAAATGTGTATTTTGTATTTAGTAGCCGAATGGTAAAATCTAAATAGCAAACTGGCTAATACTTGAGTTCGTTAATACAATAATGAACTAAATTTAAATGTATCAATTATATATTTTTGCTTTTATAATATAACATAAAATATGGTTGTGAACAGAACATTAGATTTTTGCGAGATGTTTTTAGATTTTACGAATAGTCAAGAAGATAGATAATAAACAAGTCCTTAATTAGTAAAGTTCGTGCTTTGAATTTTTTGTCAGACATTCGTAATTACTTTATATAACGTGACACGTGACGATATTATTTATTTTTTTCTGCTATCTAATTTTCTTAAACCACATTACACTAGTATTATGTAATACTTTAATCTATATTAATAAATAAAATTAAAGTGTCTGTTTGTAAGATCAAATTAACAATTTTTTACAAGTTACCTAAACTATGTCAAAAACACAATTTTTAAAATTTCTTTCTGTCTGTTTGTTCCCGCTAATACGGGATGGCTGGATTGATTTCAACGGGACTTTATTGGTAGATAGCTGAAGTTACTCCGTGTAACTCTTTAATTTTTCGAAAAATTTTAGGTTTCCGCGTAAAATGAATTAAACTCATAAAATTTTAAATAAAAAACCGATTCAATGGTCAGTTTTATGGGCAAGTGCTTGAATTTAGGGGAAATATTTATTAATTTATCTTAGTACCAAAAATACATTTAGGATACCGCATTAAACATTAAAACGTAGTGATGAATATATGAAACGCAAGCGCAGCCGCGGGCATACGGCTAGTTTTAAAATATAAGAATACAATTCTTAATCAATATTATACTAATAGATTGATATACTTAACAGATAAGGGATCTTTCGAGTCTTACATAAGCATCAATGACGGTTGGGAGGTCTATGCTTTGTTTATTTTTGATGACATGGAATACGGTGACGTCTGAATAGTGATTATGTAAGCAACGTTTACTTATTAATTACGTAACATTTGTTCTTAATTACGATCTTTTTCTTCACCGAAAATTGAGGCTGATTTTAAAGTTGGGTAGTTGGTCTCGATCTTGCCTCCATTCACACGGAATCCGGCCGCAACTACCACCTGCGACCTCATATCTTCCATGTAATGACGTGATTTTCAGACATCAAATACTATCAGAATCTATCGTGTGTTAATTACGTACTTGTCATTGCTTGTCATTGAACAGCGGCTATGTTGTATATATATTTCACGTTGAGGTCACATCGAGGCCCCCTCCGGCCTTGTCTTAGAACCTGCTTTGATCCACAACTGGGGAGGCTCTTGTACCCGCAACCAGCAAGATACAATGACACTTTCATGCACTAGCATAACACGCATTGCACTACACCCGACACTCCTGCACATTATACGGATGCACTTGGGCTATAATATGTGAGTCTTTGAGATTCGTATTTTCCCATAATATACGTAGGTTTAACACAAGCCAAAGTTCGTACCACTTTGATTATCTTGCGCTAGCTACCACTCTCCAAGCTTAGCGCCTTCAGCGTTCACCCCAAAAGTTAGATAAAGTAAGGCCCTTCCGGAGAATAGTGTTTAGTCGATTCGAAAAAAATTCGCCGTGGATTCTAACTTAGAAGGTGCTAATACTAAGGGTGGTAATAAAATTATTTTAGTCAAAGATGTATGTTATTATTGTCGTAGATAATACAAATATATCCTATTTAAGTAATGGTCATAATTCATAGTTGTAGGTAACTGGCCACGTTAATATTGTAATAAAATATAAGAGATTCTAAAACGAACTGTCACTACTAGTGGGAAAACCGTGTAACGTGTCTATTATAAAATGACAGTAATATACAGTAGTAAAGAAATGGCTTTTATTCATTCAATCGACTGACACAATATATAACCCAGAACAATTACAGAGTAAAAAAATAACGTATGTAACGGATAGAAGATTTTTTTATACAGTTGCTTTGTGGTGTGGTATAGGATGTAGTGACAAAGTTAGAAAAAGCTATGCATAATTGATTTGGGCACGTTTACAAGGTGAGTGTGACGGAGCAAGCCAGTAAAGGTAGACCTAGGTGAGCGTATCTCGACCATATCAAATACTTTATAAGAAAGACCAAGTGAAAAGTAGGTGTAATCAACAAGCATTTATGAAAACGCTCTTGTAAGTAAAAAGAGATATGTTAGAAACATAGTAAGTGGAAGGATGCAGTATCTAACCACTCTTACGAGAGACGAGCATGACGTTATGAATGCATGAATAATGTTGTGTATAATATCACGTTTCTTAGATAAGAAGAAGAGAAAAATAATCTTTGTTTTAGAAAGACGTGGAATCGTAAAAGTTGTTTATCATTACTTATTTCATTATTTTTTACATCTTTATTAGCCTGCCAAGCGTGGCGGTTATGGCAAACACCTCCTCCTCATGAACGACACTCTTTGAAGGTCGCTGGAATCTGCTAGATACGGGTGGCACAAGGCCGGTTGTCGTGGAGATCTTTGGGGGAGTCTATGTCCAGCAGTGGATGTCTATCGGTTGAATGAATGGAATGTGTATACGGTACAGGTACCAAAACATAACTTTTAAAATTTTTTGTCTGTCTGTTTGTTCCGGCTCCAGAACGGCGGGACCGATTTAAACAGATTTTTTTTGGCAGATAGCTAAAGTTATTCCGGGTAACATTACATGCTTTTATTTTTCGATAATAACTACGGTTCCGCGTAAATAAATTAAAACTCATAAAATTGTGAACAAAATACGATTCGATGGACAGTTATACGCGGGCGGAACCGCGGGCACACAGCTAGTCGAAAATAAATATGCTCGGCAATTCATTACTGATATTAGTTTAGTTTTATTTTTGCTAGAACGCAACAAACACTAGACCCCAAAGTATTTTGTTTCATTATACTGAAATGGTCGGTCTAAGTTTTGTAAATTGATTTATGAACGTTGAAATATGACTCATAAGTGGGCGTGTTGGGCTACTAGTGTGGCACTGCAATTATGCTTACTTAACACTAGCGTCGTCTAGCCCACAGGCGAAGATTGTTTTGCTTAGTAATAATAGATAGTCGTATTACAATGACCGAAGGATTCACAAACTGGTTTCAAATGTTCTAAAACAAAGATTCTGTTCTCTCAATATTTACTGGATCATATTATATCTAAGCGTACGAATAAAAGGAATTAGGTAAACTAGATAATGTTACGGTAGCCACTGTTGCCATGACAACGGTTACCATAGCAACCTTGCTACGGTTACTTATCGCGGACGGTCGGGAAGGAGTTGCTGTATATGTAATGAATAAATTATTATTATTAATCAATTAATCGAATCACTGAAGAATAAGTTTGAGGAATATAATATGTTAACAGTGCCCTCCTAATACATTTTAGATAATTAAATGTCCGTCCGCAAAAATTTTAACAGGTTTGATATAGCAAACGCCGGACATAATTTAAATACTAGAAATAACCGAAGTCGTGGGCGCCCGATAGTGTATTTATATAGATTGCGGTGTGCGCTTATCCGTTTTAGGTAGTTGGGGTATGTTTGCTTCACTGAATCCGCTTAAGCGTGGGTTATCCCTTATAAAACGAGGGAATCTGACCTGTCATGTTTATAACGGAGCTCTGTAATTATTACCTACGCTCCTTCACATTTTATAGTACTCGCGTTACTAACAGGTGCCCGCGACTCCGTCTACGTATCTAAGTTTGATGAAATATGCCTTGATTTCATTTTATCTTTTATATTTACCGAATGAAACATGCTTCCCGTTTATTAAATTTAATGAATATATGTGTTAATAATTTATAAAAACCATATTGTAACCTATCTATCGTTAATAATTAAGATATACTTTATGTACACAAGGTTTTATCAAAATCGATCTACCCGTTGTCGAATTAAAGCTGAGTTTTTTTTTCTTGATTATAATTTTTATACTAATTGTTCCAAATAATTTCGAAAATCTATATAGCCTATCAATACTTGCTTGACATAGTTCCTTCTGTCTACAAAGTTTTATCAAAGTCGGTCAAACGGCTTTTGAGTTATTACACACACATAGAGACAGATAGAAAATTTTCTTTTCGATCTCATATTAGAGATAAGTAACAGTTAACATGTCACAAGATTTAAAAAAAAAAACATTGATTATAAAAGACAAAACTTCAGTTTTATTGTTTGTATAAATAAACTTAAGTAAATCGATTGCAGGTTCACCACTCATCTCCCATAAGAAAAAATGGTCATGTATTATTCCGTCCGTCCGTTCAAACATAAAACGACCACTGTTGGACATAGATCTCACTTATTAAGCGGGGGATTGCCATAATCGTCACGCTTGGCAAGCGGGTTGGCGATCGCAGTAGGTATTTGTGATACTCAGAGGATGCTGTTGCCCATCCTCTGGTGGTTTATCCCTTAGTCGCCTTATATGACACCCACGGGAAAATATGGCCAAGAATAGAGATATATTATTAATTTACCTTAATAATCATACCGAGCTTATTGTTTATCTCCGCTTTTTAGTCAATCAACCCTAACGACATATCATTTATTAGCTGTGATCCCGCGGCTCTGCCCGCGTTTCATATATTCTTCACTGCGTAAAATAGTTTTCCAGTAGTCATTGGAAAATAATGTTTTCATGGTATGCTGTCCAATGAATCGTACTTTGTTCACAATGTCGTAAGGTTTAATTTTTTTAAACGGAACCCTAAATTTTTTAAAATTCTTTTTGGTTCTAAGGAAAATAAAAATATTTCTTACAAATTGTAACACATACCAGTAAAACTGTATTGGATCGTATTTTATTCAAAATTTCATGAGTTTTAATTTTTTAAGCGGAAATATAAGAATTTTCCAAAAATTAAAGTACCCTAAGTTACGCGGTGTAACTTCAGCATCTACCAAATAAAGTTCCATATAAATCGGTCCAGTTGTTCCGGTAATTAGCCGGAACAAACATACAGACAGATCGACATACAAAAATTTTAAACATTGCGTGTTTGGTATAGGTGCCGTATATATCTTCATATGCATTTAGTAAAAATTTTGGAAAAATTTGTTTTTTTTATATTACAAATAGACACTTCAATAAATACCTATATCGTATAGGTATTGATAGGATATGAATCCTATACAATAATTTTTCCCTCTTTATATTTGTTTATAAGTTCATTATCATAAAATACGACGTTTAAGACGCCTTTTTGAATTATAAAAAATAATGTTTAGTATTTAAATTGCATATTTTTAACTAATTGATGATCAGATTTTATTTGTGTGGTACACAATTCTAACGTTTATTTCGAAAAGTCTTATATAATTCTATTTTTCGTTACATCCCTGTTATTATATATATACATAGTAAATTTATTTAATAACTTACCATAAGTTACCGAGGGCCATAAAAAGTTACCATTTCCGATATTCACATGAGATAGTGATGTTAGCCAGAACGTCGGCCATCAGATTACTTATTTGTGTCAAGTCAAGGGTAAATTCGAACAAAAATACGTAAGCACTCTCTTTAATTACTTTTTATTTTTGTTAACTATCAATTTATATATAAAAAAAAGTATAAAGGTCTGTCTGTCACTGTGAGTGGATCATGCAAAAACTACTGGAACTACGAAAGGATTTCAATAAAAAAAAATCGTTTTTCTTCTTAGAGACTTGTTCCTTATCTAGAAAATATCACGATTTATTTACTTAATATAAAGTTATTAACATTGTAAGAAATTACGACCTTTATGCTGCACTACGCAATATTATACTTGTCATATCGCCAGATCGTTATTGATAAATTATTATTAGTTCTTATTCTTAAACACTTGATCTTTTCTATAAAAATCTAGGTATTTAATATTTGTTTCATATTATAGTATAGTTAAGATAATAGAAAAACGCAGACGAAGTTTTGCTATGTACTCGTAAATAATCCTATTATAAAAGATAATAAATACAATAATGAGCTTTTTCCAATAAATATATTTATAGTTTCTCAAGTCATTAGAGTAATAATAATTAATAGACATTAATGACTACTAACTACTTAATCTTTATTATTATAACAACATCCATCTATCCATTCAACCGAAAGACGTCCACTGCTGGACATAGGTCTCCCCCAAAAATCTTCACGACGACCGGTCTTGCGCCACCCGCATCCAGCTGATTCCCGCGACCTTCACCAGGTCGTCGATCCACCTTGTGGGGGGACTAATGTGCCCAACTCGCTGCCACTGCCACAGTTTGGCAATTCTTCGTTCAATGTCGGTTACTGTGATTTTTTATTCGATCACGCAGGAAAACTTTGAGCATAGCCTCAATTGCATATAGCAATAGCATTTCTCCTTTGCCCTTTGGGTAACTTTAAGCTTCCTAATTAGGCCTAATGTAAGGTGACAACATAATGATGTTGTAATATTTATGTAATTACTAATATCCGAGCCATGGTCGAAAATTTGAAGGTCGAACAAAAATTTGTTTCTGAATTTTCTTTATTGATAACATTAAAGTTCATTATTAGTTAATAATCAAAAACAAAACAAAAGAAAAGGTGAACTGATTGATAAACATACATAACCTCACACTTTTCTGCCGTGGGATAGGCAGATACTACGTCCTTCCACATGCTACGATCTTGACACATCTCTTTCGGATCTTTAATGATTGGTTTTAAAATAATTTATTTTTGTAATATTTATTATATAATTATTATTTGCATATCTTCATTTTGTTTATTTATTTAACTCATTAAGAAAACCCGAAGGTTTTCTATTAGTTTATTCATGTCAACCGTCAGCATATCTTACGCGTGCGCTCTGCTAATGTAACATGAGTTTTAATGGATTCATTGAGGAGGCCGTCTAAGAAAGAAAATTTAAAATTTGATAATTTGAACGTCGAGAAACAAGAAAAAATTAATAGCATTAAGAAAAAGGAAAGGATAATGTCATTATCAAAATTTCAAGCGAAAATTTTATAAAATATAATAAACAGATATAACACGATGTAGTGGGAGAGGACGTGAGATAACGGAGCGATCTTTAAACAAATTTTTACATTATTATATAAAGTAATGTAATCAGACAATCGACACTCAACGGGCAATTTATTGAATATAGTAAATTTAGTTAGTAAAAGATCCGGCAACACTATAAGACTTTTAGAAGATCATAAACGATCGGAAAATTACTCTGACCGGTACAGGCGTGTACTGTTCAGCAAATTTTGGTAAAAAGTATTGCAGGTTTTTATTCGTTGTATTTTTTATATATATTTTAAATAAAGAAAACCTTCAGTTTTAAATATTATTATTTTTATTATATTTTTATCATATTGTCATTTCGTTTTATTAGTATTTTATTAACCTAAATTCAATTATCCACGCGACAGTTCTCTTCTACTTTCACGAGGACTTCCACACATACTCGTCAGTTTGAGTAATTACAACTGATCTTTTTAAGATCTCTTCGATCTGGTCGAGATACGTTCAGCTAAGTCGACCCGTACCGACGTGTCCAGCCACCCTCGCCTTGTAAATTTATTTCTTCAATCTTCTTTCATCCATCTTCTATCTTCTAGCCGAACTAACTAAGCATTCCTGTCTCTTTCATGACCACTACATCCTCTACCATACCACAGTATTCTATTATCATACTATTCTTGACTTTGTTAGTCAAGACCAGCACGATTAACAAGCAAACGCCCTTTTTCCGTTACAGACAGAAAACATATAAGTATATTGTATAATATGTCACATTGATAAAAATATGAATACTAACATTTAACATTATTATTAATCTTTTAACAATAATGTAACAAAGTTCTTTCATGTTCAAAACGCTGCGTGATTCGTTTTATAACTTTGGAATAAGTTGTAGTGGAATGTTTGAGTCTCTTTTTCTATGAAAAAATTCTCACTATCGGTCATCACGGAGGTTTCATTCAGTGATACACCTCACTACCTATAGAATTGAATTTCTGCAGTGCGTAAAAATATTTTTAGCTATATAGATCTTCTATATATTATATATATATATATAAGGAATCCCTCCTTTTTCATTTTACTCGTATGTACGTTTTTCCACTAATAAAAATAAAACACTCATTTTTCTTCACTCATTTGCTTTTTTAAGTTAGATATAAATTGAATGTTATATACACTTTTTCACCTACACCTAAAGAACATATGAAACTAGGGCGGAGCCGCGGACACACAGCTAGTATTAATAAATGTATGCATACGTAAAAAGGGAAAAATATTTTTCAAACGTTTCTGTAGTCGGTACATTTTAGATTTTTATTTTATTGGCATACATTTTTTATAAACTCATGTGGATGCGAGAATGTTCTAGAGATAGAGTTGCCAGAAAACACACCGAAGTAATGAATACACCTTAAAGTATGTCGTTAAGCACATACAGACGTGTTGAGGCGACATCACTTGAGTGCCAGTACATTTAGGTTAAGCGTGTTTAATATTTTGTACCGCACCCTCACTTAAACGCAGAGGAGATTGTACTATATGCAGTATAACAGTGTCGACGTTTGTCTGTGTACGCGTAAATGTAATCTATACAGATTAATAATAAATATGTAGGCTTTGTCTGTACAGTGTACATGAGATTTCTTTACAGTTTTCTATTTTAGCCTTCAACAATATCGAATTTGACATTTGTGGGTATGTCCAGATAAAATCCGAAAACTTGCTTGACAGGTTTTCATGAAATTTTGTACTTGAGAATAATATGTAATGTATGCAAGTTATAGACGTATAAAGACGATTAAAATTAAATTTAAAAAAAAAGTAAAACAAATAATTCTGAAAAAAAAATCACTTCGGTTTTAACTCAAAAACCGTTCGACCGAATTCGATAAAACTTTGTGTGAATGAAGTCACGAGTAGGCGTTAGTTATAAAAAAAATTATTAAACATGATTTCTGGTAGGTAAATAATACTAATGCGTATTGATATATCAGACGTATGATTGCCAAATCAGTAAATTGGAATCAAATTATTTATAATTTTTTTATTGAGCATACGATTCTATCACACAATATATTTTGATTAGAGTACGTAGTTAGAATCCCTTTATTTAGAGCAGACTCCAGTATGATGATGTAGTAAAAGTTTTGGAATTATTACCTAATTAGCCGTGAGCCCGCGACTACGCCCGCGTTTCTTATATTCTCTACTGCTACTTAATTTTTTTATACGGGACCCTAATTTTTGTTTTAGTATTAAGATAAAGTAAATACATTTGTCGTAAGTTCGTAAACTGTGCCCGTGCATTGAATAGGATTTTGTTGATTTTTTTATGGTTTTAATTTTTTTTAGCGAATCCTAATTATTTTCGAAAATTAAAAGTACCCTAAGTTACCCGGAGTAACTTCAGCTTCTTCCAAGAAAAGTCGAGTTAAAATCCGTCCAGCTGTTCCGAAGATTACCCGGAGCAAACAGACAGACTAAAGTTTTAAAATTGTATTTTTGTTATAGGTATCGAATACACATTCATATCTATTTAGTAATAAAAAACTATTTTGACATTACAAACAGACATTAAGATGATAGTTAAGAGGCGTATTATATATTTGATAAACGTTTAAAGGATCAGCAAAGTTTTACGTCAGGTTCAAACTATTTCGTTTCGTTTTATTCTGACCCACTTTCGTCTCGTTCAGTTTGCAAGCTTCTAAGTATTTCTTGAAATCTGAGTTAAACCGAGCGTCTTAATCTACGTTTCACATTGATCGCATTTTTATGGGAATAATTGAGATTCATTTTAAATTTTCTTTTATATCTTTCAATTATTAATAAAGTTTAAAAATTATAATAAGAGTTCATTGATAATTATTGAGATATTAATTGTTAATATTTAACTAGGGTTATAAATGAATTATCACTGAAATAGGTATCAAATATTAGTATTAATGAATCTATTCAATTACCCGCCCCGGGAATCGAACTTGATTTCACGACTTTTTATGTTTTGTACAATGATGGTGGCAAATAGCCTTACGGTTCGTCTAATGGTAGGCAGTCTTCGTTGCCAATGGTACAATTTATTTTTAATTAAGTATGCGTTTCCAACCCGTTTCCACATTTAATAAGCCGTATAACGTATTTTTGCTTGATAAAACGTCAACAGAGAGGTTCCACATCCTGATCGTATTCGGGAAGAGCACTTCTATGAAATCGCACTCTCTGCGACCATTTAAGCTCCAAGATATGAGTAAAATTCTCTGTAATGTTTTATATTAAAGTAAGTATAAATAAAGTCAAAATTTACAATTAACATACATATATAAAATAACTAGCTATTCTAGCGAACTGTGTAGCCTCAGAATTATAGAATTAGGAATTTATCAATAGAACTAGCATACAGGCCGCCCCTACCATATCACTCATACACGAAATTTACATGTATGTCTTTCCGGACGCCCTCAGTCGTTTCACTCGTTTCAAAATAATCATTTACGTAAAAACAATGACCAGTTGCACAGTAAAAATTTGTAAAAACCACTATAGGAGTAAACACCTAAAATCTAATGGTATATCCTTTCACGTGGAAATGTTGAATTATTTTTATTTTATGTAACAAAAATAATAATCGCATGACGCGCCGCCATGACGCTTTTATTTAGTGTTGTGCCTACTTTGATTGTATGATTTATCAAGTTTGAAGTTTTTTCGAAAAAATAAAATTATTATTTCATTCATGAGTTACCTCGTAGGTGTTATTATTTTTATGTCTTTACATGACCACCAGTTCGATCAACATGGTTTGGATAACCATTTATATTATCTTATTAATATATAAATATATTTAAATGTCAAACTGTAGTACAATGTTAAAACTCAGAACATTAACAGTAACATTAAAAATGACTTATAACTAAATGTAATATAATAAAATTATGAAACAAATTTTTGCTGAAGTTAGTTCTATAATATTATCAATTCTGCGTACCGGCACACGACGCACATCACTTTACGAACTCGCTTTGCTACCCGTGCCCCTCGTCACACCCCCGAAAACGACACACATGGTTCCAATACTTTTACAATCTCTAGTAACCGCAACGATTTTGTTAATTTATGATAAGAATCAATAATTTTTTTAATTTTTTTTATGTTATAAATTGAATCAAATTTAGTTTTTTTTTTTTTCAATTCGGTAGGAAAACTTTCGTAGCTGAGAGACGAATAAAAGAAATCATCGAAATCACTAAATTCGTTCTCGAGATATCATCAAAAAAGCCGGTTCATACAAGCTGTATGAAGAAATGAATTTTGTTCATAGTTTTTTTTCCTCCTCAGTTGTTTTAATTTCTATTCTACTATTTGTGGACTGGGAGACAAAGCCAACAAATCAAAGATCATAGAAATCCGTATAGCCGTTCTTGAGTTATTAATGGTATAAATAAGTCGACTTTGCTATTATGAATAAAAATTTCTTTCATATTTTTGTCTATACTACTTTTACATTATTAATTATTTTTAATATAATTATAGAAGGCTCAGTGCTTTGACCAAAATCTCACCTGATGTTAAGTGACGATGTGGTAAACACATTAAGCCTAGATACTGGTTCTCAAGTGAGGTTGCCGGAGCATACCTATTGGTACATCTCTTAAAATTGAGGGTGGTAGTTACACAGGCGGGCATCATTAGAAAATGCCCTACCACCATGCTATGGTTTCTTCACAATGTTTTCCTTTACCGAAAGCTCAGGGTGATTTTAGAGTCGGATAGATGGGGATCGAACACGCATCGATTGACGCGGAATCCGGCCTCACTACCCGCTGCACCATTGTCGCTTCAAATCGCTTGTTATGAATCGTTAGAAAATAACACGGGTTTTAAGTTTCACATAACAATAATCGTTTGTAATAGAAGATGGTACTATTGCGTCATTAGTTTTAAGAAATATCGCTCAGCGGTATGAGCTTCTCATATTATCAAAACAAGCTTTCAAAGAGATTCATTTCTCTATAATCGGTAACGTCCTGGGAATTATTTATGGCGTGTATTTCCAGGCTGTAATATTTTGATTCCTACCGTAAGGCTGGAATGTATACTGGGGTTCGCCTTATACAATCTATATTCGTGGTAGTTGCGTAGTTTCTTTGAACAGAAATATATTTAAAACAAAACCGATGGTGGCTTAATTTAGTAATGTAGCTTGATTTTTTCGGTGTGGTGCCGGATAAAAATGGTACCACCCCATATCTTACCGTGGGTATCGTAAAAAGCGGTTAAGGAATAAACCAGGGGATGGACAGCAGCATCCTCTGATAACCGCAAACACCTACCGCGATCGCCAACCCGCCTGCCAAGCATGGTGATTACGGCAATTCCCCCGTGTTTGGGGGAGACCTATGTCCAGCAGTGGACGTCTTTCGGTTGAATCAATCAACTTGAATTAGGGGCACATATCATGGGAATATAATCGAATATTTCATTCTATTGTTTCTTTTCAAATAGAACAATGTTTGTATTTCTCTTTATGTATAGTTTACTCCACCTTCAATTTTCTCACCGATTTTTCTATTTCCAATGTCCTTAGATATATAATCCGATAAACCCCCACCCTTCGAAAATATTCTTGTACTAAGACGAAATCAAAGCGTTTTATCTATGATCGGTTATTTACACTGGATTCTAGAAGTAGGTACTGAAAATATGTTATCTATATTAATATTATAAAGAGGAAAGATTTGTATTTTTGTAACGAATAGACTTAAAACTACTGGACAGATTTTATTGAATTTTGGTATGGAGTTAGTTTGATTGTAGATCTAGGGAGTGAAATAAGATAGTTTTATTCCGAAAATTGCATGGGAACGGGAATTAAGCGGGTAAGACCGCGGAGAGCAGCTAGTGTAATGTATACTGCCCAACTCCCGAAGCTTATAAATACCGAGTCAGATATTTACTATTTAGGTTTAGTTCAATTTTTTCTTATAAAAACCTTATAAAACAATATGTTAAGTACGGATTAATGTATTTTTTTTACATTTTAAACGCATCAGTAGTAAGGTCTATGATCTGGAGATCTGTAAATTACATCAATGTACTTTCAACAGAATCCAGACCTCATAACGATTGTATTTTCTTGATTACTTACACATACAAAATATTTAAGATTTGACCACCTAGTTTAAAATATGTTAGATAAATTTATTTTTATTATTATATTATATTAGCGACCCATAGGACAGATATATATAAATTTTGATTTCAAGAAAATATGTAGGCTACGTTACTCACTGGTATAATCCGTTCACTATAACTTGTCCCTTGACTGCCTTTCCTTTATGTTGGCACTACAATCCACCATTGGTAAGTCGATCGTTTCTTTCAAATCCAAGCGCTGTGATTTTAGAGTAGAAATTAGGGTTTTTTGCTACAGACGTTTGAAAGTAATGGAAGAGAAATTGTATTGAAGGTTCGTGCTTTTTATGAAAGAGAAAAAGCAAACAAATCTCCGATTATTCCATTAAATCGAGGACGGTCTTGTGTTGGCATGACAGGCTAGTAAAATCGAGTTGTCATACCTTTATCTTTAAACTCGCTATAATTTGACAAATATGTTTTATTTTTTTACTATATATTTTGTATTGGGGATATAAGTACGATAATTACTATCTGTCCAGAAAGTAGTAAGAAAAAATCAATAGAAGGGAGGAGAAAATAAGCTTTAGATATGATTGTATTCCACCGGACAATACTTACCATATTTCAAATTAATATGCTACTTCTCGCTACCTGTGCCGTCATTACATTATGTAATTATTGTTAGCTGCTAATGTTTATTTTATTTATTTTGTGTGGCAGATATTTCCGATAAAACCGTTATTGGAATCATGAAGGTAGCGGTCATTGCTACAGCTACGTCCCAATAAAATTAGAACTTGGGTAAAATACGCACCAAGATAAAGACTGTAAATTCGATGACTTTGAGAAACAAAATCTCCAGAAAAATGCATTGAATTCAAATAGAAAAAATGTAGTTCAAAATGGAAGTTATTAATGTCGATATATTATTTTGTACTTTGGAGACACAATTACAAAAAATATGAAGGTAACATGCTTGAACTTGAACTTGATGCTAGATCATTCAGATTGTAAGATTTTAATCGTAAAAATAAAATATATATAATAGATGTTTTGTTTTATATGTTGCATTACTTCATGGCAGTTCACCTAATGTGTTTTAATGAAATTTACCTCATTTAATGACATTTTGTTTGACGAACACTAACCAACTAACATTTTGTTTAACGAAAATGTTTGTTTTCGCTCTTCAGTAGTTATTAAATATTAAAGTTACTTGAGTAATGGCCTACACACTTGAAACTGACTTATGGATAATGTACATGATTTGCAAATACTTATTTACTGTTATTTCCTATGTAAAATATGCCTTGAGAGCTTCACTTAGTTAGCGGTATGTGAAATATCCGGCAATAGTATTGTAATTTATGTATACTCCTGAAAGTTGTGGGTGGAGTGGGGGGGGGGGGGGGGGGGGGTTGTTCTTTTAAAAGTGAACGGAATATAACATTGAATTTTTAAAATCGGTAAGTCTTTTATGAGTTTATCCCCAACAAACAAAAATCAATTTTCCCTCTTTTTTAGAATTAATAAAAATATATACATCAATTCAAAAAACCTATTTCGAATGAACGACTCTACAAATACTTTTGTAATTTTACTTTATTACAATGAATGCCGCCGACAATTCCAATAACTGTCAACCGTTTCAACGGATCATTTTTCATGCGAACTTGTTTTTTTTTTTAATTTTTCAAATGAATTCCCAATGAAAGCAGCCGGTCAGGTGCTCGCGGTTACCGACCACTATAAAATAAATAAAATCGTTGTTAAGATTCATTTCATCGCTTTGTTTTTTACGTCGATCTGTGATAATAAGTGAACAATTGAGGTTTAGTTATTTAATTAGTTTGTGAATGGAAAAATAGTGAATCGTGAACTTAACTTCCCGCTACGGTACGTTTCCAGTTTTAAGTTATTCGGTAGCAATAATTTAGTCTAAAAATATATGTTAATCTGATACATAGATTTTTTTTCTTTTTTATTTGTAAACTATTATTGTTATCGGCCGGTGATACTAACAAAGGTATCCTGTGAAAACGGGAAGCACCTTACCTGATATTAAGTGACGATGTTATTTAAGACGGGACCCCACACTCAGGGGATCTCAAGTGATACTGCCGGAATACATCTATTGGAATTTGATTACAGGGTTTCAAATTTGAAGGTGGTACCCAGGCGAGGAGTATTAAAAAATATCCTACCACCATGCTAGGGTTTTCTCACGAAGTCTTCCTTCACCGAAAGCCCAGGCTAGATGTTGGCTAGGTAGTCTCAAACCTGTGTCCATTGACGTAGAAACCGGCTGCACTACTAATCGCGCTATCATCATATCGAAGTTGAAAATATGAGGCGGAATTAACCTTTCCATTCCAATCGCTTCAGGATGTATTTTATTAACAAGAGCTAAAAAAATATAAACTCAACGTTGTATGTCCGTACATACTAGTATATATATTGCGACTTTATGCTGCGAGTAATTGCATGATATAACAACCAAATTGATTGAATTGCATATATCCAGTGCGATGAATGCGGGCAAAAACAATTTGTACTCTATTTATTCGTGCTTTAGACCAAATAATTGTTAACTCATTTCATTTTTATGTGTGTTTCAATTTAGTAGCAATGCTAACATCAATTTATTTCACTGTAGTTTCAACTCTTTGTACATTTCCACTTGTAAAATATTATGTTGTTTGTGTATGCAGCCCATTCATGGTCATATTGCTCGTAGAAGCGACGCTTGTTAGGACCAATGGGTTGTCGAATAGCTGCCGCGTACCGGAAGACGCACCGTGGGTAGAGAGACCCCCAGCAAGGTATACCGACGACCTGGTGAAGGTCGCCGGAATCCGAAGGATGCAGGTGGCGAAGACCGGTCGTCGTGGAGATCTTTGGGGGAGTCCTTTGTCCAGCAGTGGACGTCTTTCAGTTGAATGGATGCATGGTTAATTACCGTCAGAGATATATAGAATCACAAAAGATATGTTTGTCACAGGTTTAGTATTAAATTATTTTTAAATTTTGTTTCTTCATTATTTCCGCTTCTATTTACTTATAGCGTACAAGCTTTACTTATGGTGAACGAGTTGGTAAGCTCCTTTAAAAACTAGGTCAATGCATACTTCATAAAACTTGTTTGTAGTTTATCCGCTCTACTTATTGTAAAAGTAGTAAGTACGTTCTGTGGTTCGTATAAGAGAGATTTATCTTCTATATATAAAATTCTCGTGTCACAGTGTTTGTAACCAAACTTTCGCGGAAACGTCCTGAAGGATTTTTATGAAATTATTTGTGTATATTCGGTAGGTCTGGGAATAGGTCGTAATCTATTTCTTATACCACTAAATGATAAGAGAACACCCAAAAAAAATTTTTCACATATTTTTGAATTTTTATTATTTTATGATTTGAGATGAAAAGTACATATAACGCTTAATTTTTACCTTTCTAACAGCAACTCTCATTTTTTAATAGCGAGTTTTTAAACTTATTTCATTTGTCAGGCATGCGTACGCACCGTTCACAGCTGAAGGTTGGATCTCCGGTTATTTTGCTTCGTAATTTGAATTCACCACAGCTGTGAAATGGTACGCGATTAGTCCTGTAAAAATGAATGAACAACATTGTAGAAGCAAGCATTTTGAATGAGATGAGGCGAGGGGAAAATGTATTGTATGTATTGTAATCCTTATGATTCTCACAGATGCGCCAATTGAACTCAAACGCGATTCATTTCCAATTTGATTGGCATTCCCAATGACAATCAATAAGTCGCAAGGCCAAACGTTGTCTATGGCTTAAACTGTTTATGGCTTAGATTTGAACACACCCAGCCTTATTAAACAAACAAAAATAAACCATCGTTAAACACGCTTTTTACTAAACAGTGCCTAAATATTTAAAATTGTATGACATAAACAACCCTAAAGCACTCTTTTGTAATCGAATTTTTTTTAAACATGTATTCAACGGGAGCTTAACTATTTGTAATACACACACCAACACCAACACAGTTGGACCAACAGTGTTTTTCAGACGAACAATTATTACGAAGAAGAAAGAATTACAGATTGGATAATTAGGATCGAAGGAGAAAGAGTGGAACAAGTGAAAGAGTTTGTGTATTTAGGATCAAAGGTTACGAGAGATGGAAACCATGACGGTGATATTGAACTAAGAGTTTTGTTAGGGAATAGAGTGAATGGAGCCCTGCGTAACTTCATGTGCAAACAGAAAGTAACTGAAAAGGCACGTTTGGCTTTGCATTGAGTAGTGCTGGTCCCTACTACACTTGGGTATGGTAGTGAGAACTGGGTTTGGCTGAAGAAACATGAAAGTAAGACTAACGTTCTCGAGATGAGAAGTCTGAAAGTATAGCTGGAATGAAGATGATTGACAAAGTCAAGTATAGTGTGATAAGAGAACGCTTTGGTATGGTAGAGGATGTAGTGACCAAGATAGAGAAAGGTATGCTTAGTTGGTTCGGGCGCGTGGAGATATCGGATGACAGAGGATTGACGAAACGGATTTATAAAGCAATGGTGACTGGGCACGTCGGTAAGAGTCGACTTAGGCGAACGCATTTTGACCAAATCGAGCATATAATAAGTAAATGCCAGGTGAAAAGTATCCATAACCGGCGAGCATGTATGAAAGCACTCATGAAAGTAGAGGAAGCGAAAGAGGTGGTCAAGATCATCAAGATAAAGTGGAAGGACGTAATATCTGCCTACTCTCACGGGAGGATGGGGTAATACTGTGTATCTATGTACAATTATAAGTGGCAAGTTCTCGCGTAGGTAAACCATCCAGTTTTTTTTTTGTGTTGGCTAAAGACGGATTAACCAAAAATATTCTATACTCGATTGTACTTACAGATAGATCTTTTTTTAATTTAATAATTAGTTATTTTTTATTTAAGTATTAAAAAAGTATTCACTAGAAATAATTTACATAGCAAAAAACAACGTTTGCCGGGTCAGGCAGTATAAAATAAAATACAGAGTAAACCGTCTTTAAGATTTTTTTTGTTAACCAAATAAGGTTGCATTAGGTCTTTTCACAATTTACGAAATATATCTAATGTAATATTAATTAAGTGATATCATTCAAATATTATATATAAATAACTATTGAAACTACACTTTAAATTATACCTTTTTCTATTCATTATGAACATATTAGTTAATCAAATAACACACAATTAATATTAATTATTAAATATAATTGGGTTAAATTAATATGATTAAATCAACTACAAACGTGTATGTGGCGAGTATTTATCAAGTAGGCCAATTTGTATGATTTCTAAGTAAATTATTCTGTTTATAAATAGTGAAATGCTTAACATAGTTAATTTCCTATTCCGATTCAGTATTCAGACGTTCAACCGTCCTCATTTGCCCTGATGCTCTGAAACCTACTCTATATACATATGTAAGTAAATAGTTATATTTCTCATGTTATCGGCCACCCTCTCCCTAACAACGTTAAACGGGTTGAAAATAAATCATCGTGTTATTTTTAACTTTTTGCCTTGTATTATAAATACGTATATTATTAGTCGTTTGATTATTGATGCTTGATCATTGATTTTGTACTAAGATCTAACAATAGTATTGAGTATATATACGAAACTCTCATTACATGTTATATAGATATTTTAAAAGGTAACTTTAGTATATCTGTTAGTATGCTTCTAATCGATTTACGTTAATATTTTTATAAATTATTTATCTATTATACTGTTAAATAAAATTCAAGTGTCTTTTTATAATATCAAAGTAACAACTTTTTTTACCAAATACATATGAATATATATATATATATACGAAACATATACCAAAAACACAATTTTAAATTATAAGTACGTCTGTCTGTTTGCTCCGGCTAATCTCCGTTACGGTTAGACAGAATTTATGGGCTTCATTTTGGTTGATAGCTGAAGTTACTCTGCTTAACTTAGCATACTTTTATTTTCTAAAATAATTAGGGTTCCGTGTAAATAATGAAGACTCGTGAAATTTTGAACAAAATACGACTCAATGGACAAATTTCAATAATTTTCCAATGAAGAATATAAGAATCGCAGACGCAGTAGCGGGCACACGCTAGAGCCATTAATAATATTAGCCGTGTTTGTGTAATAGTCGAAATATGACCATATTCATTATTGTACAAATGAGGAGAAAAAACGAAAAAGCATCTAGTTTTTTAAGTGAAATTTCTTGGCGCACTATGAGAGTAAACATTTAAGGCCGCATCACGCGATGAACATCAAAAAATCTGACACCAAGCATCGTTATTTTAAATATTAAAAGACGTACGTACACACGTAGTGAGAGAGAAAATGTTAAAGAGACTTCGGTATATTCAATAATATAATCAAAATCAAAAACATCTTTATCTTTATTCAATTTAGGCCCTAAGAAGGCGCTTATGAACGTCTAAAACACTACCACCGGTTCGAAAAACAACCCAGTCGAGAAGAGCGCAGGCAAGAAACTCGATCTGTTTTTTTTTTTAAATAAATATAATACATATCATTTCTTTTTTAATATAAAAAAACTATACAAATCATAGTCTTAATAATGTTAGCGGAAGCACAGAGATGTGGGTTAATTCCAGACATCACTATCGTTCACGTAATGATCCACCCTGTAATAACCTTTTGAGATTAAAACTTGCTTGACATAATACTTGAACTTATTGTCAGGTAAAACGGTAATGTTACTTGGGATCTTATTGTAAAACCGAATACTATTACCTATAAAGCTTTTATTACACTCACTTAACCTAAAGCGTGGGACGGCCAACTTGTCTTTACTTCTAGTATTAAAATTATGACGATCATTCACTAGATCTAGCTTGTCTAAATTTTTACGAATATGCAGTAAGTTATCGAAGATGTATGTATATAATGACAATGTATATAATATGACAACTCTTGTCTTGAGAATTACCTATCAAACATTCAAATATAAGAACATAATGCAAATAATATTGTGTAACAGCCAGATTTAAATTGCTATACGAGTATATACAAAAGTTTTGACAGACAGTTAGTTCGTTTCCAACAGAAAGTAAAAAATTGAGACTTTTAATGAACACGACGGAAAAAAGTTTTTAACCAACGGATAATCTCAGGAGATTATAATAGCAAATGAAAAAACGAATATGTAAAAGTAAATGCGTATATTTAGATTAGTGTTATTCACAAATAATGCAGTAAAGGAAACAGAAAAGTGAAATAACTCTAGCCTGGAAGATACGTCGGGGACTGATAGAAGTAATTAAAAATAATAATGTCAGTGTAAATATACAGATAAATTTCTACGAAGCAGTGATTTTGCCATACGTGATATATATGGTTGCCAGACGTGGTCACCGAGAAAAGAAGACAAAGAAAAAAAATCAAAAATAATATATGTAATTAAAATAATAATACTATATTCAGGTGGCAACAGGCAGGACATATTTGTAGGTTCAACAATAACAGATGGACAAAACTGCTGACAGAATGGACCAAGAAACAGAAAAAAAAAAAAAAATATCAAGTGAAAGATGGAGAAATATCCTTTTTCAGAGAAATGGACTGTGAGAGAGAGGTGAGGAAAAGTGATCTACGAAAAGGTTTAGGAGCAAGCGACTACTGCAAAATATAAATTGAACCATACATATTTATGCATAACCAGTAAAATACATTATAGCTACAAGCTTATAATCTAGATTAATCTGCGTCAAGTTTGGATTGTATTAGAAATGAAGGCTATTTTGATTTGTATTTAATAACTAGCTGTGTCCCCGCGGCTGCGCCCGCGTTGCATATGTTCTTCACTGCATTTTATTTTTTTTATACAGAACCCTAATGTTTTGTTTAGTAAAGTAAAATTATTTTCTCATAGAATCAAGCATTCGCTCTGCCCGTAAAACTGTGCATAGAAACGGATTCTATTAAATTTTTTTATGAGTTTTAATTTTATTATGTGGAACCCTAATTAATTTCGAAAATTAAAAATACCGTCAGTAATCCGGAGTAACTTCAACTATCTACTAAAAAAAGTCCCATCAAAATCTGCCCCGCGGTTACGGAGATTGCCCAAAAGAAACAGACAGACATTACTATTGCCAACTATAGTATTTCCAAGCTAAAAGTATTTCGAATCACAATGTGTACTATAAAATTTATGGTTTCATAATGCGGAATAATATTATATGCCTTGAATGAGATGAAAATATATTTAGTATAGGTTCTGCTGATATAATAGTACTGTACGTTAATTACTTTACTTCTTCGTTTTATAAAAATCATCCACTCCTTGCCTTTATTCTATTTAGTTTTAAAAAAATATGAAAGTATTTTTCATTAACTTCGTACCGCCTCAAAGTCAATAAAAGTTATGTTATTTTAGCTGAATTCAATTTAGTTTTTCTTCTAATTCTCGAGGAAGCTTCTGGAGTCCAAGAGACGAACCAAGAAAACATCGTAATCTGTTAATCTGTTCTCAAGGTATCATAAAAAAGCCGTTCCACACACAATTATGAAAAATATTTTTATTATTATTAATTTGTCAACGTTTTATTGGCTATTAGCTGCTATCCGTGGTAGTGACTACTCCAACAAACCAAACGTTACAAAAATCGGCGGCCCAGTCAGAGTTATAAATAATGTAACTAACCCGACTTTACTTTATATATCTACTATATAGGTATTAATTAACTATAGTGTATATAGTTTTTTTTAATTAACATTTTTATTTCGAGCTGTAAATAATCAATGAAATGATGCTTTGTAAATAAACTAATTAATATCATAGAAATAACCAAGCCCAATCTTATGTCAATAATATATATATAGCATACATAAGACGCATTTACGTTAAATCAAATATCGAAGAAATGTACAGTCACGTAGACAGCGGGCTGAAATTCGTGATCGATTTCTATCCGTCGTGACCTCGTCCCCGTCCGAACTCATCAAACGATCGAAAGCGAAATGATCGCGACGCGACTCGTCGCATCGATGCCATTAAAAATAGAGAACATTGTCGTACGACTCGACGGAAATGAAAGTAACATGACACCGGTAAATCTTCTGCCCAAGTCGGATATGATATTATCGAGAAATTAACCCAGTAAGATCGAGTCTCTTTTGCTTTTCTCTCTACCGTTCTGTGCACCTACCGATTAGCATCGCGTATATGCACCTGATCAGCTTTCTCTAGTGGCTTTAATTCCTTTGTACCTCGATCATAATATTTTTTGGCTTTTAGATTTTTAACCAGACCTGATTTTAACACGTTATCTTTATAGATACTTTTCGGCTCAAGTAATTTCTCATTACCATCTAGTATTTAATTAGCGCGACATGAGAAGCTGAGCAGGTGAATCTCCGGAAATGGAAGAGTTACGATAGTTCAATGATTAACAAATTTTTTACCGCTTGTACATTACGCTCAGCCAACCCATTGGAACGCGGATAAAATGGTAAACTAGTTATCTGTTCAAACTCCCACACTCTAGTAAACTCCTTAAAGTCCTCCGATACAAACTGTTTTGCATTATCAGTAATAATACTTTTTCCTCTCATTTCTCTTTCCAATCTTATAATCAAACCATGGTATATACATTCATGGACAAATTTAGGGGAATACTTTTAAAATCGTTATTATTTTTATAAAGTTTCCGTTTACTGTCTGGTCACTTATATCAACATATGAAATTTGAAAATATAACGCTTTTAATTTTTTTTCTAAAGTCATTTGCTTTTTTTCAGTTACGATTGTTATCCCTAAAATTCGTTTGTCCTTGACGCTGTATCAATAAGAGTATATTTGTTGAACTTAAAAAAAGTTTAAGATTACGATTTCTGTTGACACTTTCTTAATTATACTCCGATTGACCTATGAAACTGCAAAATGCCAACTCTCAGTGAAGCTTAGGTCTAGAAAATTGTGTAATTGTAATCGATCGGGTATTGATATAATAGTATAGAGAAATAGTCTTCTGCCCGATATGATTCTACCCTAATATGAGTTTGCTTACTGTAGTGATATATAGACAATAAGGTTGATATTAAAAGTGTGTATACAAGGAATCCTAACCTACAACTTATTTAAATTCAACTTAAATCTCCATCTATTAACATACGATATATAACTATGCGTTGGAAGAGGAACGAAATGAAATTTCACAAAGATTAACTGGTGATTTTATAAAAGGGATACCTAGAATAATGTAAATTATTATAACAGCAAAAGGAGAAATCACCAAGTGCTGATGCTGCCTGCTAGATTAAAAAATCTTTAAAACACATAGACGGATTTTTTACTTTTTAAATTTAATTGTATCTCTTTAGTTAAAAATAAGACGATTACTTTCATAGTATAATATTCATTTTCAAAGTAACTCTAAACACACCTAGCATTACAAGCGTAGGTTTTAACTTTATATATTTTTATTTTCTAATCCTCGTTTTAATAAGCGTTTCTTTAAATTTGTCCACGAGTTCATTACGCTTAGGGAATAATTCGATTTGGCGCGTCTGGTAAACGTTCAACTTAATAACAGCAACGTTCTAGATCATTATGATATTCGCTAAACTAAATGTTTTTCTTTTGTTTTCACTAAGTGATCTGTATATTTTTAAAATATGGAGGAAGTGAGGGAAGACATGAAACTCTGTTGGAATTGAGAATTGGCGCGATCACAACGACTCATGCCATCGTAATTGATCTTATATTAATATCTTCCAGACATTGTGACTTTTTTAACTTTAATCATTTCTATCCGTTTTTATTACTAAACTAGATGTGTGCCCGCGGCTCCGCCCGCGTATCATATATACTTCACTGCGTAATATAGTTTTTTAATAATAATTGGAAAAACATGTTCTGATGGTGCTCTCCGATGTCCATTGACTCGTATTTTGTTCACAATTCCATGAGTTTTAATTGTTTTACACGGAACCCTAATTATTTTCGATAAATAAAACTAGCCTACGTAGTAGCCTAAGTGATACGTTACGCGGAGTAACTTCACCTATCTACCAAAAAAAAAAGTCCTGTAAAACCGGTCCAGCAGTTTCGTAGTCTGGCCAGAACAAAGTAACAGACAAAAAATTTTAAAATTAGAAACAGACACTTCAAATTTATTATTATTAGTATAGATGTTTAATATTTCGGCCTATTGAATTAGAAAACAGTGCCGTACTACATTTACTATAATTCAATAACAACATCATAAAATAATGTTAACCTAATATAAAATAAAATCAAATAACTCCATGAATTTAAATCAAATCAAAATATTACATGCGATTTATTGAAGTGTTAATTGATAATAGTAGACTATTGATAGCAGCACAGCTTAACGTTTATTATTATTGTGCATCCATCGAATCATCGGATGAGTGAAATAATCCGTAGACATTTAATGTGTAGGTATATGAGACGATTTTATCAAATAATATTTACGAACAATTATTTTCTGGGGACCAGGACCGTCGTATACTTACGACACAAATGGTTATAATATAAAACTGTTAAATTATACCTACCTACTTCATTATCTATATTATAATAAATAAAATTGATGTGTCTGTTTGTAACGTCGTATATATATACGATACCTGTACCAAAAATATATTTTTTATTTTTTTTTGTTTGTCTTTCTGTTTTTCTGTTTGTTTGTTCCGGGTAATCTCAGGAACGGCTAAACGGATTTTGGCCGGATTTTTTTTGATAGATAGCTGAATTACTCCAGGTAACTTTTTGAAAATAATTGGGGTTCCGTTTAAAAAAAAGGCTCATAAAAATTTGAATAAAATCCGATTAAATGCACAAGTTTTATGGGCAAGTGCTTTTATTTATGAGAGATATTGTTTCTTTATCTTAGTAGTAAAAAAAATTAGGTTTCCGTATAAAATAAATAATATGCAGTGAAGAATAAATGAAACGCGGACGCAGCCGCGAGGACACAGCTAGTTCTAAAATATAAAAATACAATTTTTAATCAATATAATACTAACAGATTTAAATACGTAACAGATAAGGGATCTTTCGAGTGTTACTTACGTAAGCATCAATGGCGGTTGGGAGGTCTATTTAGGAAATATTTGGCATTACAAATATGTATGTTTAAATAATTAAAACACACATTTATTTAAAAAAATAAAATAAATCTTTATTTAATTTATGGCCGAGGAAGGCGGTTATGAACGTCAAAAGACTACTACCGGTTCGGAAAATAACCCAGTTGAGAAGAGCCGACAAGAAACTCGATCTGGTTCCTATTTCTATTAATTTGAATACATATAATTTATAAATACAAATCATAGTTACATGTTAGCAGAAGCAGAAAGAGGGGTGTAAATTCCATACAGCAGTATTGTTCACGTAATGATCCACCCGGTAATATCTCTTCGAAATTAAGACTTGGTTGCCATGGTGCTTGAACTTGTTGTCAGGTATGTCGGTAATGTTCTATGGGATCTTATTGTGAAGTCAAATATTACCTATTATACAAGATTTATTAGAGTTACCTGAGGCGTGGGAGAGATAACTTATCTTTACTTCCGATATTAACATTATGTCGATCATCTAAATATAATAATTTTTCTTTTTTCACTTCACAGTTTTCATTGGATGAAAACAATAAATATAAACTGTATCGTAGAACATCCAAATGGGAGAAACTATCGATATTCCAGGATGCCGTGTGGTTCCGGCCAAGAATAGTATCACCCCATATCTTCCCTTGGGTGTCGTAAAAGGCGACTAAAAGTATAAAAACCAGAGGGTGGGCAGTAGCATCCTCTGAGAAACATAAACACCTGCTGCGAACGTCAACCCGCCTGCCAAGCGTGGCGATTATGGCAATCCACCCCTTGTTAGGGGAGACCTATGTCCAACAGTGGACGCCTTATGATTGAAAGGAGGAAGGAAAGGATGGATCGATATTCCAGAGTTAAAATATAAATAATGGATCGAGAGGGTTGATTGAATGCAACTCATATATTTCCCCAGAAAGAAACCATTACTTAGTAATAGAGTAAATAAATAGCTTTAATTTTAGTGTTTCCTAAATATTAGTTTAAAAAAAAATATTGGTTACAGCTTATATTCTTTTCAAAGTTTGATTTGTATTTAATTAATTAAAAATAACATATTTAGTGAATGATTTATTTAATATGTCGATTACCCATAAAAATGAGACAACAGGAAGACAACAAGACAAAAAAGACAATAGGAAAGCTGGCGTAAACGCCAGGTTAGAACTCAAGGGGTTAAATATAATACGTATTCTAAAAAATACCTTTGGGCAAGAACAATTTTGAGATTTAATCGTTTAAAGTTTTTGAGTGGGATATAGAGGGGACGCTTATCCCTTTCCCCAAAGCGAGTGTTAGTATAGGATTTGTATGAAACACTTAATGAAAATCTGTTATTACTTTTTATAATTATACTAAAGTCATTGCATTTAAAATATGGAATAGAAACAAAATATCTTTATTCCATTTGTATAAATTGTTCTTTATATATATGTAAATAATATAATAACGCTTAATAATACTCAATCATGAAGTAAAATGATATTTGTGACATAGAACCCTGCGTATTTATAATATCAAATTACTCAGATAATTACTTAGTTAATTGTGTTTTTTCTTCGTCAACGATCATGATATAGAGATACATGAGTTATGTACGATAAAGGAAAAAGTTTTTGATTGGATTCCAATAACGGTTGTCTTGTTTATGATACAGGTACTTGTTTTCAATCAGGCTTACTTGTCTGTGGGTTTGACCCTTTCACGACCAGGGGAAACATTTTTCCCTTTACGAAATTGGTGGCTGCTAATTTAATTATATCATTATTTTAATAGTGAATTTGATAAATATTTTTCCACAAAATGATAATGCATTATTTTATGATTTTGTTGATAATCTTGTTTGTTTGTTTTGTTCGCATATTGCTCAATCAACAACAAGAACAAATCTTAAAAAAAAACTAAAACAAACAGTTAAATGTAATTTTTTTTACTCCCCGCCTTCTTGTGGTCTTTAAAGGGTTGGAGAACGAGTATAACATATTATATACCTTTTTTACTTTTATAATCACTGCTAATTCTCATAAATAACATTTTTTTTATAATCAAATGTCTTAGCAGTTGCCTGTTGTCTTGTATTCGAATAGGGACGGTATTTATGAAGACGAATCAAGATTGATTGTGTTGCAGATATGGAATACGGCTATGAAGAGGACGAGGCAAGTGACGTGGACAGAGAGTATAGGCCGGTCGTTAGGCGGACTGCGAAACACATTGCTGCGGGGGAGGAGCGTCCGCGAATCAATTCTAGCCAGCAGACAACGCCGACTGATGGTAAGTTCGATTTTGTACATTACAATACATACTAATGGTCACATAATAATAATAAAACCTCATTCAGTTTACATCCCCGGTGAGGGTTTTTCCTTCAAAAAAAAACTCGTTTATCGCGGGTCGTCTGGTAGACGTGAAACAACAAATACATTTGTCATTGTGGTGTTTGAATCGGTTGCCAGGCCCTGTCGCGCCAATTGACGTTTCACATCAAAGTTTCTGTTTTAACAGTTTAACCTTAATCCGTATTAATTATTACTGGATTTTTACCCGATATTCGAAATTATATTAAAAAAAACAAACTGTTTAAAAAAAAAATTATGGATAAAACTAAAGCCAGAAGCACACTTCTCCCACGCGTTGTCATACGATTAGATGTATGTATGTATGTTTCTGGTAGTAGAAGGTACTATATTTAATTCGACTCAACACGCGTCACGTTGCATTGGGTGGCGTGACGTATTAGAAGTATATTTCGCCTTAAAGCTCGTCAGTGAGTCCTAAAGTCGGTTGGCAAACAAAGGAAAATGATTTCAACTATTTTGTCTTTGTATTACATGTAGACATTTGTATTCATACATAGGTATGTGATGTTCTTCAAGACTACATTGGACGGTGTAGACTCCATTTTAGCCTTGACATTTAGCGACGACAAAATTTTTGATGAATATATATCATTGAGGTTCACTTCAGTATTCATTAGTACAAACCGTGCTAGTTTTATAACTTCAAATTGAAAATATATCATCTATTTGACTGCGTTATCAATCAACTTTACAAAAATATTACACTTCATACTTTTGATATTAATCACTTTTCGTTTATTATTAAATATCAAACTGTTATAACGGACATGAGTTAGTATTATTATCAACTAGCTGTGTCCCCGGCGTATCCGCCCGCGTGTCATATACTCTTCACTTTTAAATAATCAATGGAAAATAATGTTTTGATGGCGCTGTCCCTTGTGTCGTATTTTATACATAATTTCAAGAGTTTTTTATGCAGAACCGTAATTATAATCGTAAAATAAAAGTAACCTAATTTACGTGATGTAACTTATGCTATCTATCTAAAAAAGTCCCGTCAATATCAGTTGAGCCGTTCCGTAGATTAGCCTGAACAAAAAAACAGACAAAATTTTTAAAAATTGTAGTTTTTGAACATGTATCGTATACTCGTACACTTAAAGAATGCATTTGAAAATGGGGTCGCTTCTGTCTATCTCTCACTCGCACACTGTCGCCATCTATACTCACCCTCGCAGGTACGGTCAGCAAGACAAAAACCGTTACGATGATCGTTTTTATTATTTATCTCTGATTACGGTCTTATGTATTCGTAACAGTCCAGTTTGTAAGTTCTAAGTTTCTTCGTAATTGTTGATTTTGGTTGTTAATATTGTTGTTAAATAATTGTTATAGTTTTCAAAAAATGTTGTTGGATATTTCGTTATTTTGGCGTTATTTCATTATTCTTCGTTCGTTGACTATGCAAAAATGCATAAACGCGAGAAAGTAATACATAGTGATGCACGAAATCGTGTATAATGTAATTAAGTATTTCGAGAAGGAGAAAAATTTGGGGCGTCACCACTCATTGCAATATAGTAATGCAAGAGCGGGAATGGCAACAGAACAAATCTAAAAAGGGTGATTACCATGATGATATGAATGAGCAAATTTTTACAAAATATATAATAGAAAAATTAATCCCCAATATCCCATCCTAACAGCATCGTGGTGATGGACAATGCGCCGTATCACAGCATGCAAATTTATAAACCCCCATCAGCAGTTAATCGAAAGGCTGAGATACAAAATTGGCATAGCGAAAGTAGAATAAACTATGACGACTCATGGACGCAATCTGAGCTTTTACAATTGTTGTACAAGCCAGAGTGAGAATTTAATAAATATGAATATTCATGTACCTACTTCCGCATAGACATTTTAATTAATTGACAATCAACTAGTAACAATATGTTTTAATATAACGTTATAGCGTTAAAGATATATCGCTATATTAAAACAAATAGTTATTAGCGTTTTGTCACTATAGATCCTGTGTATGCTGACAGTACCGGTATAATTAGCCGCCATTTTCAATCCCATTCTTTAAGTGTATGGGTTTGTATATACATTCATATTCTTGTAATTATATTAGACAGGTACTTCTAATTTTATTTCTTAGTATATATTAATTCAATGTTTCATGTTCAACTTCACGTCTACAATAAAATATATTTTTCACACGCTTGAGAATTTCCAGTTAAGAGTTAACGATCCTTTGTCATCAAGTACGTTCGGTAATTTAATTATCATGGGTGAGTAAAGAGACACCCCGTCCTGACTGAAGCCATGAACGATCGACAACGGAATACACAAAGGTATTACTGAAACGTTAGTCATTTTTCAACTACATGCACGTATTTCCCCTTTGTCGTTGTTTTCAAAGCTTCTGTCCAACACTGGACCATGGTAATTAATTTTGCTACTACTAAAAATAAGTTAATAAATCTATCGTCAACCTGAGTTATGTTCATCTTACCTTTTACGTTAATTATTATCATCAATTTATATCATAATTGTTAGCGAAAACACACATACATCTTTTTAGTTTATCCCTTTGATAACTATCAATTTGTTTTTAATTTTTATTACGGCCAATATACCTTAATTTTTTTCTCTATATTCTATTAAATAAAAACATTTTATTTTTATAATTGACAAAGAACAACATGAATTATGATATTCTGTTGTTTATCACGAAATATTGCAATATATTTTATTTTACATTGCTATCATATTAAAATTGATACGATATAAATTGGAATGTGAGTTTGTTTATTTGTTATGCTTTAACACCTTAAGAGGATATGCGGTCAACGACAAATTTGAAAAGTAGGTATTTCAGAAAATTATTGCTATTGCGTTGCGCGCCAATGAAAAAATTATAAAACACGAAAGGGACAACTCGTGCAGCTCGTGCTTATTTTACCGTATGCAAAATAGATGAAAACATCACTTCGTAGTACCCTGTTTTCTCTTTCAAAACTGAACCGATTTGTAATTTACTTTCAGTTAGAGATTAAGAAAGACTTTGGCTATGCATTTACGTTAGTTTTGTTTTTATTTATCAAATTTGTTTGACGAATGTCTGAAAATAACATTTAAAAATCGAGCATTTTTTTCATTTTCATAAGTTCCTATAATAACTAATTTATGGGAAAAATCAAAAGGTACGGGCGTGGCGGTAGTGGATATAAATTATTTAGTATAATTTTTGTTTACTATAATGCTATTATCCAGGGAGGAAACAGGGGACTACGTTTGTATGGTATAACCGCCACTCACACACCCTCTTAACTAGTTAGCCGGTTATAGAATTTCGGATACCTAAACGTTATCATGATTACAGAAAACGATACAGTGTATTTTCATTTCTGAATTTTTTCATAAAATTTCAATTATCCCGAACTGCCCACAAAATCAAGTATGATTATAAATACATTATCACAAGAAGTCCAGAGTGCAACGATGACATTATTATAAGTCAAAATGTATATTTAATTTGCACTTTCACTTTTCTCGTCCTTAAATAGTTTTATTGTTGAGAAATCGATACTCCATTTATTATAAAATTTATATCAGAACTTTGACAGCTATTTTGTAATTAATCGGTTTGAAAATCGCCCTTTTCGGCAATGCCAAAGCAGACGCTCCGAGGGGCAACTTTGTGTGCCGATGAGGTCATACGAAATACCGATCAGTGAATGGACTCCGCGCGCTCGCTCGCATCGTGTCGTCTGCCTTCGATTATCGTCCTGTTCTCACGTGTTATTCCAGCATGGACGCAGCACAACAATGTAATTACAATTACGCAAGACTATAAAGTGATATATGATTTAATACACCCTGATTATTCATATTACCAAACAATTACAATAAATTCTTCTTCTTCGTTTTCCTTCATTATCTTGCACATTCCCACCGCACACTACGCTACCTCTCGAGTCTCGCTACGAAAATCCGAATGAAAGTGGCCTCGGCAATCCGATTGACTGTAGTTGCGTCGGAAAATCCGATCGCTGCTGATACTATGGACGCATTGTAAAAAATAATCCGTTTGATGCAATGCGTCCAATACTTACGATGCAGAGTTGTGGACGCCTACATTTATAGATAATAGATTTGCAATTTGTAAATTACTTAATTATGTATACATTTATTCAAATCAAAAAGTACATTAATTTACAATTAAATAAAAAACAAAATAAAAACTATAAATAATGAATGTCGTCCAGCTCGCCGCCATACGGGAAGGTTCTCAGAAGGCTGGCCATATTGCCACTTTGGATGGCAATGCTAATTCGCTGTGCCAATTAATTATTACTTAATTGTAAGTACCATAACAGTATTCATGAAATGCAATTTCTGTAATTTACTGTCAACATAATTTATTGGGAGAGAAAGTAATTAATTTTTATTTAGTGCACAATTTTCGGACATGTAGTATTCTAGTTTCAAATCACCGAATATATATTACGTTTAATTTAATTAAATCGATATTTTTTATGAATATTCTATAACTATATCAAAGTTACGTTAACTGTTTTTATAGATCTGTATCACTCACTAATAAACATAGTTTTCGTTCATAATACATTTGGTATAATGAATGATCATTGTGTCGGAATACCTGGCGCCTGCCTAGCGATATTTACAACACAAAAGCGTATATATATTAAATTGCCTTAGGTTCAGCTACTTTCTTTAAAAGCATAGATTTTTCCAAAAAGCTTCGAGTTTTCACTTCTGCCGGTAGTCCTCATGGTTGCCTAGTTTTTTTTTTACATAAATATTTAGATGTTCGTTTGCGTATGTTTGTATAAAGTTGAACTCATGAAGTTCTTAATTGAAAAACACCTAACAACTGCGGTGCACAGGATATACTCTAGACAAATAGATTAATGTAGCAAATTCAACACACTAACTAGATTATTCTGCAATTTGAAGCAGGAAATTTCAACCGGCGGTATATTTACCCAGACAGTTTGTATTTTATATAAAAAGCTAATTTTGTTTCGTAGTTTACGTTATCCTCGGAATACGGTTTTATTTATCAAAGTTCCTTTTTATTCTTGTTTATATACGATAAACTAGCTAATTATTTATTTTACTGGCTAATATATTAATCTGCTTCGTAAAGAGTCAAAAGGAAATGTAAAATTATATTTTTGGTTTAGGTACCGTATAGGTATGCGTTAATGTATATTTTGTAAAAAGTTGTTCTTTTCATATCACAAACAGACAGTTGAATTTTATTTATTACTAGCAGTGCGACCCCGGCTGCGCCCGCGTTTTTGTATGTTCTTCACTGGGTTTTTATTTTTTTATACGGAACTCTATTCCTAAAAAAAATTTTAGCACTAAGATAAAATAAAAATATTTCTCATAAATTTAAGCAAAAGTTTTTTTTGTTTTTACGCGATATTTTAATTATTTTCGAAAATTAAAAGTACTCTAAATTACCCTGAGTAAGTTCAACTATCTACCAAAAAAAGTCCCGTTAAATTCGGTCCAGCCGTTCCGGAGATTACCCATTACAAGCAGACAGACAGATAAAAATTTTAAAAATTGTGTTTTTGGTAGAGGTATATTCTATTTAGTATATACATATATGCATTTAAAAAAATAATTTTGACATTAAAAATATATACTTCAATTTAATTTATTAATATAGATGTATTATATGATGGTTTTAGAAGCGAACATGGTCATATGGTCGTAACTGCACCGATGGACCTAGATTTTAATCCCATCTATCCTATTTTATAAAGAACCTGAACTTGAGTTGAATGAATGAAAAACTTCAATGAACTTGAACTTTAAAAAAAAATATTATGATGTAACCATAACATGTTTGTAAGGCTTTATTTAATTCGGATATAGTTAATATACTAAAATTAGACTGGCAGTAAAATTGTTGGACCGCAAAACCTTTACCGAAGTTTTGAGGCGAGCGCGTAAGGCGCAATGGTAACAAACTGGTACGGATTTCGGCTTGGGATGCTAGCAGAGATGTAGATTACACGGAATTTGCCTTTTTTTCTAGCCTAGCTAATGCTGTTGACCAGAAGGCCCTTTACAGCTTCACCGAACTTTGCGGGCGAGTGCTGAAGGCACTCAGCCGCAAAAGGTAACTAGCACGCGGAATTTGTCCTAAGCTAAACCTAAGTTATAGGAAACGGCCGATCTGAAGTGCTTGTAACTAACTACATATGGTGTGCAGGAGTGTGTGGGGTGCAGTGTGATGCGTACTATGTATGTGCATGAAAGTGTCACTGTGCCATGCTGGCGGTTGATACAAAAGCCTCCTCAGTTGGAGATCAGAACACGTCCTTTGTTAAATTACTGGTAATTTCTGTTATTACTGTAAATTGGTTTTATATAAAAAATCTAGAAACTTCTCCATCCAAATAAGTTTCATTGATAGACATAGTTTTGGTACTGCAAACCACCGCCTCACTTCGTAGCTCAAAGTATTATCAAAAATGGTTTGGAGTTGAAATCAGCTAATTGTATGTATATTTCAAATTAAGAGTATACGCGACCGTCAACAAATTTAAAGAAAAAGTATTTCAGACATCTATTGCTATCGCTTTGTGCTCAGAAATAATTATAAAGGGAAAGTGACAAATGCAGCTCGACCAGATTATACCTATGTAAGATAGTCGCAATTAGTATTTCCTATTCCCCTATTTTCTCCTCCAGAAGCAGACCGATTTTCAATTTTCTTTTATGGTTAACGTCTCTACGTTTTGCTTTTTTGTTTTTATTATTCAAATTTGTTTATCTGAAACGGACAATAAAAATCGGGGGTCTTTTCTTATTTTCGAAGGCTCTAAGTTTCTATAATAATTAATTATGGCAGTGTTGTGTTGTATATATATTATATGATATAAAAATATTTACTATAATGCCACTAACCAGAGGGGAAACAGGGGCTATACATTTGTATTCAAAATAAACGCCGGCCGCAATACTTCTTAAAAGCCTCCGAAATCTTACATAATGGTGTGTGTCTTTATAGTTATTCTTAAAAAGATAAGAAATAAGAAGTATTTTTGATTTTAATATTTGTGACTGTTTTAAAATATGAATAGGTACTGATTATTGCTTTTTTTATTTTTAAATTACTTTCACTCGTATAAAAAAAAACAATAACTATTGTAACTGTTACAAACATATTACATCCTAAATACTTAATGGTTATTTATAAGCGAAATTAATTACTCTACTTTTGGTTTTATCGACGAGATAGAAGTATATCTGTAATCAAAGGCATTATTTCATTATTTTGTGTCATTTTATTATGACGAATGCTTTGGTTGACTATGTTTATAATTATAATTAAATAAATTGGATAGAGAGAATTAAGCCTAATGACACCGTAACCTTAAAATTGTCCTTAGCTGTTATGTGTTGTGTTACTGCCAATTGTCAATCATTAATTGTTAAATAAATTAATACGGCGCAAGTGTATAAGCTAAGCCCGAAAATGTTAGAAAAAAAGAATATACCAATTTCTGTAGTAAGTTTTAAAAATAAAACAAATACCTAAGTTATAAAACATAATACCACAGTAAGTTTTATTAAATACCTTACAATAATTAACAGGATAATATAGAATATGAAAAAAAGGTTACTATGAAACTTAAAACTGTGTTTTAATGTAACGACGAGACAGTATTAATAAAAGATAGAAAAACATTACCACCTTTAATGAAAGACAAATTTACCGAGTTCCAGGAAATTAAACTAAGAGAAGCGATATAACTTAGTTGGTGCCGTGTACCGGAGCTCCGTTGTAAGTGGCGTTTATTTAACTAAAATGCTTTACTCTTCCCGTCCGGTATATTGCTGCAACACGATACTTCCATCATTCGTAATTTCATTAAACTTCTCTTTGAAGTTTTCTCTCTAATGTTAAGTTATCTATTATGAAACGATTATTTATAATTCAATTGCATTAAACTAAAAATATAGTTAATAAAAGTAACCTTTGTTATTGAGTTTAAAGATCAGATAAATTGCCAAAAATAGAGGAAACGTTTAACTGTATTTAATACTGATTTATCTGATTCTTTTTAAATTAGACTAGTGTTCATTCAATGATCGAAATTCCATAATAATTACTGAAGCTTTAAGGAAAAATATATAAAATGTAAATATTCTCAGATATACAATTTATTTATTTATTTACATTAAAATTCACAGCTCGTATAAAAAATACATTTAAACTAAACTGATAAATAAAATTAAGAGCCAAAAATGAATTCATAACTATTTAATAACTAATTATGAAGACAATGCTTACATGTATGTGTGTCTGTTTATGTGTGTGTGCGTGTGTATGTAATGTGTATAAATGAGGATAAATTTTGAATGGATTGATAATGAATGAATGTAAAATATTACAAAATAATTTGCAACGATGTCGGACAACACTTGGTAAGATCGTTTAGTTATAGACTGCCTTTTAAAATGACACATTTTAAAAGACGAGTTTGAAAATATAATAAAGACAAGAGTGGCAAAAAAAAAAATAGAATACAAGAAAGCTATAAAAGATCTAGGAGGTGAATTAATTTTTATAGGGAATGCGGAAAGAGTGTTCTAAAAGAATGGAAACGCAAATGCATGAAAGATAAGGAGAAAAAGTACAGATAAATTGTAAAGGAAAAAAGCAAGGTTTAAATAATGGTAATCTGTGGAAGAATGTAATGAAGGTAATGAAAGAAAAAAGAAAGAATGAAAATGGTGTAAGTAAGAAAAGAGCAAACAAGCCGTTACCATATCAAGGGTAAACACTGTAAGATATCTTACAATACAAAGATCTGAAGTGGAGATAAGTTTTAGGCATTATTTGCAGCAGAAAATAGTTCGTTAAATGGAAGGGGAGGAAAGTCCATTACAAGACCTAATAATATTAGGACTGGAGTATTGGGCTATTAAGAAGATGCACGAAAAACGACTGCACGCAGCAGAAATGCGAATGTTGAGATGGATGTGTGTTAAGAGAAATGGACAGGGTTAGGAATGAGGAATGTTAGAGGGAATTTGAAAATAGCACGAGTGAGAGAAGCTGAAAGGGACTTGTTTGTTTTGATACAGACATGTCATGAGAGAAAGAGAAAGAAATATCGTGAAAATACTTATGAATAACCGAAAATGAATGCTAAAGGATGGACAGGCATAACAGACTTTAACGACAATATTTCAAAATGTTTTTTCATATGACCCAGAATTAATATGCAAGAACATATCGGATACCACAAACCGAACAAAAAGTAATACTGATGTTTTTCGTATATGTTTTATTAAGATTTCTAATAGGCATTTAATGACGTGTCGTTTCATTGAAATGGGTACCTCGATTTGAATAAAATCTGGTCGAGATTTATTCGAAAAATTCTATATACTTTAGTGTGATTTTCAATACTGTCGAATAAATATTTCCAGAATCTAGTAGTTATATAGTTTTGCATGTTCTTTATTAGTTTTAGGACATACATTTTATTTCATTATTTCTGCGTAGTGGTCGATCTGCATAACTTGGAGACTGTGAATAAATAGACACTCTCTTTATAGAAATACAGTAATTGGATACATTGTCTGTTCTGAAATAATATGTCATAGTGGGCACTATGACGTTGACTATTACTATCACTTTAGTCATTTAAATATTTTCCCAGCGACTGTTTACATAGCTTTTTGTTTAATTAAAATAAAAAAAAAACCCCGACTATATATAACAGTACATTTCAAATATTATTCAATGATTTTTTTGTACTAGTATTACATTATTGTAATTTGTGTAGATTGTTACTTCCTTGTGAGAAATTTAAAAGCCGTGAGATCTGTATTTTCATATAAAACAAATACAATATAAATTCATATCAGACGTAAAATAGGAACACAAATATCGCAATGCAAATGCGTTTCTCCATGCGAGGAATCCTCCGGCGTAATCGTTTGCATAATTTTTTAGTCGTTTATCAATATCGTTTTGTATTTAAAGCTGAAACAGCGGAGCGTAATGAACTCCCAAATCAGACCAGATCGAATTGATAATTGCTTATGGTAACAAAAAGAGGAGAATAATAGTCATGCTGTGTCTTTTTTAACTCTACGGGCCAAAAAGATGTTTTAATTACGATGCAGTGGACCGTAACGCAAATTATTGATATCTTAATACAAATAAAAGATTTCATTTACATTCAATAATATTTTCAATAATTTGTCATTAATATTTCTAGCGCCTATCGCCGCAACGTCTGTTAAGTGTGATTACTTTCGTTTGATTAATGCGATTTATGCGATAGACTAAACTTCTAAACTAAACTAAACTAAAAATCTGTTGAACAAATTAATCTAAGAGATCTAAGATATGTATCTACAAATAAACGTGGTAACTATGAGATGTATAGTTCTATAAAAATATATGGTAAAAAAACCAGATTAACCAAAATAAACACCTGATTTTTACCATCGTATTCAGTCAAACAAATTTTACGAATAAAATAAAAAAGTCTTATTCTATTTTTAATTGAGAAAAAAAAACTATCTAGTTTTGGAGGAGGAAAGAGGGCAATACGAAGTGACGACATCTATTTTTCATAGTTATAATCAGCCCGAGCTGCAATTGTCCCTTTCGCGTTTCATAACTTTTTTTAAGCGCAACACGATACTAATGGATTTCTGGAAAACTTATACTTTAATTTTTTTACCAATCGGGTATCATCTTAAGTATATTTTAAAAGGCAGCTTTCCTAAAGTATGTTTTAGTTCATCATATTATGACACCTGTTTTTTTTTATACCTCTAAAGTGTACGGTGTCAAACCCGATCGAACGCCTTCGCCATACCTAAGCTAAGCGCTAATGCCCCACCCTGACTCTCAATGGCTGAAGCCCGTCGGTATGTGAGATAAACTAGATCACCAGTTGAGCGTCTGTGGCAAAAGCCATATTGATGGTCGCTAAGCAAATCGTGTTCTTCTAGGTATCTAAGGAGCTGTTACAGCTGACTGATACTAAACCTACCGCGATCTAGCCTCCATCTCATGAATGGTAGGTACGACGGACAAACTGACAGAATAATTCTAGGCTTTTTTTTAAATATGTACTTTTACCAGTGACTAGCATGGATGAGACCCGTTGGCGATATTGTGGTCACCCCAAGAATCAAAACTCAACCCAATTCAAACTAGCCCCTCCCGCCCCGACAGACTAAAATTTTATAATTAGCAATTATTTAAATATTACAATTTTACAAGTGACATTGATGGATCTACCAAACTATTGTGAATTTTTATAGGTGGCAGTACATTAGGTTAAGATTTTTTTGTAGTGTTTTATAAAAATATATTTTAATCATTTGGTTATAATTTTGCTGAGCGCTTAGACCATAATCTCAACTGATCTTAGGTGACGACGTCCATCGACGCGGTATCCGATACACCTACAGTCGGAATATACTGTAGGATTTTTTTGGCAGAGATCGTCTGTATCTCCTCCGGGAGCAACACACGCTTACCTAGAATTCGGTTGCGTATGAGTATTAGCGGACCATATTCTTTGTGCTTTGAAGTTTCGTCTGTGCATTTTTTGACATTTATGTCGCCCGGGTCCGCCCCTCCCACACCTTAGTTACATCACTGGACTATGTCTTTACCTATTTTGTATTAGGCCTTTTTTTTGATGAGGGGAATGCATTTACGCACTACCCTTACCTATTGCATTAGTGAGACCGAAGTCCCCCAATGCAATAGGTAAGGGGGCGCGGAGGGACGTCTCCGCGCCAGTGTGGGACTCGCCCGGACGTGAAGCGTCCGGAAATACCCACTAAACGCCCCGGAGCCGCCCGCCGCGTTTGGGATGGGGGCAATACGGGATTGCGTGAGCACTGCTCCGCGTCGCCCCCTGCGGCAAGCCCACCGGGCCTCGTCCGTGCAATGGCCCATTTTGTATTAGCCCTAACATTATTCTAGGTGTGTTCCAAATCTAAAATGGTTAACAATTTATATACTAGAATAGAATAGACAATAGCCATGGTAGTCATTACAGATGTTTGCGCGGGCCGCAGGTCGAGCATAGCGGTTTTAGACGAATATAAATCAATCGACGAACGTAAAAACGAGCCACGTATAAAAAATAATTACGCGCGATTCTGAAAAGTGAATGAAAGGTGACAAGCGCACTCCCAGAGTAATCAATAACTCCAGAAGTCAATAATGAAATTTTAACGACCAGTCTGGGGTTTTTTTTATCGTGGATCGTTAGTAAACCTATACAGTGAAAATCTGCTCTTTTATAATACGTTCCGAAATATGAAAACTATATGCCCCACAACACGGTATCTAATGATATAATTTTATTTTGCACCATTATAGTTATATTTATTATTAAATGTTCTTAAAATAACTAATTAGAAAAAGTAAACATTTGTTAATTACAGATTATTTTTTGTACCTTATTACATTATCTATACTAATAACTTCACAACCTTTTCAAGGAGCTTGCGAGTATAGTCAACTCGTCTCGTAAACAGAGGACTGTCTAATATTTGGCACAGCGTATAAGCATTACCAACCAACGAGGCAAAGAGGCCAGCCTTTTGGGAACTTTCCCGTCTGGCGGGAAAGCTGGACAGCTTTATTATACATTATTTTATAGTTTTATTTATTTTATTTTATGTAATCGTAATAATTAGGCACGTTCAATTAGTTTTGTATTATTTAGTTATCTCATGATACATATCTATTAAATAACACTAATAATAAATCGGAAGTTTTGTCTGTACATTTTTTTTTTACAATATTTGTGACAGATGTGTAGTTTGGCCATTAAAAATCTCGGGCATGATATTTAAAAATTATTATAAAACACGTGGATGATGTCGCGGCCGCCAGTTAGTACATAATAATTTTAAATTGTATTAAAAATGTTGATACATGCATATATTGCAAAATTATTTTTTATAAATATATTTTTTACCAAAAATAAAACATATTCAATATCTTATATAATATTCGTGAACTTCGGTAATGGATACCGTTTTTCATTTAAAAATCTCATTAATCACAACGCACTTAACTCGGTATACGGCTAATTTATCACAATGAATTTCGTGGATTATGATAATTATTGGGAAAACGATTATGCCACCACACAGTGTTACAATTTTATATTTCTTTTTTCAATTTGTCCATGTTCTACATGTCCATAAAGAATGTTTATTATAGTCCTCTTTACAACCTCGGTTAACAAATTTAAAATAAAATCAAAACTGACGTATAATTGACAATAAATGTTATTAGAGATGTTAAACTCCATATTTTTATATTTTCATTATAGTACCAGATTTAACGAATAAAAGTAAAATATAAAATAAATTATTTAATTCTTTCTGTAATAATTTTTACAAATTACTTTATATTTTCAGGGTTTTTACAAGTAAAAACCACGCGTTTCTAATTATAAGATTGTTCTCGTTTACTGATTCTCGAGTTTGTGTTATTCGATCTGTAATATATGTAGTATTTTTTTTTAATTTGGTAATACTCAGAAAAACCATTTCTAATATGTTTGTTTATTGAACTAAATGTCAAGACCTACCCGGATCTTTCCCAGGTTACATATCAGCAAAAAAAAGGAATTTTCTATAATTTTCCTAAATTATAGATAATATTGAATTTAATTAAACTTATCTTAATCTATAATTAGTAAAAAAAATTACTAATGCCCTTCGGAATATTGTAAGAAACACATTTAAAAAAATACTGATTTTAAAAATCAGTCTAGTGGATTCAAATTATCGTACTAACATAAAAAAGATTAGTCTTTATGAATATAGCATAGTTAATTTGTCAATCGCCTCACTATACCTTGTTTGCGTATGGACTTATTAGTTCAACGTTGCACTGTAAGCTAGATAACACCTTCAAAGCCTCCTGTTTGTTCAATATATAAAGGCAAACATTGTCGATGAAAGTTAGTGCATATGTATCCCAAGTTGGGCTTAATGCGGCGCGGCGTGCCTTAATTAAGTATTTCATATTAATTACAGTCCTACTATTTATAAAAGAGAGTGTTAAAGGTCACGCTAAATTTATTACCATTGAATTGAAGTCGCCATATCTTTTGCTGTAATGTTTTTCAATGATTTCCTATTGAGTTTTTAGTGACTTCTGTAACGTTGCGGCTTTAATTTATTAGATTTCAGTAGGCATTTGACTTTATATTTTATTATCAATAGAATTGGTTCCGCAGAGTTAAATTATGTGATTGTTAGTTAATTGTAGTAGATATTCAATTTTTGGGTGAATTTTTGATAAACGATTATTCTTAAATACATCATTTTGGCATATGTACGTACCTCTTAAGATGAAAGCGACGTAAGGGATAGAAACTGATTTTTTGGCGATTTGGTTACAAACCATTGATTTTTTCTGATTATATGAAAGTTAGTGCGTAGATACTTTGGCTCCTTCTCAACTACCAGCTACTATTGTGAAAGTCGGCAACGCAGCTGCTGTGGCGGAACCCTCCAAGCAATTCAAGTAGATAAATTCAAGTAATTTATTCGTGTTTGAACATTTGTGAAACTATGGGTTTCTGGGGACCAAGAGCACACCCCTTCTACAAAAACTGCAGGGCGTTTGCTCGAGTCCACGCAGAATTGCAAGGCTGGTTATAACTTTGACCAGAGAATCAGTACTGTTATACAAAGTGGCAATGCTGCTAGGTTCTTTGGACAATTGTGGCGCCGATTTTCATTATTTTTATTATATTTTTTTAAGTTCTTCTAAGTTAATTCTAACATGTAAGTCTATTATAGGATATTAATTAATGTTCTCTATTCTAATTATATGTACTTTTATTATACAAAAGTTTAATTAGAATATGTTATATATATATAAACTTTTAATGTAAAAATATCTGATATGATGGTGGAAAATATCTAAAATCTAAAATCATTTATACTAATGGTGAAAACCCCATCAAAATCCCTTTCATGGTTTAGGAGAAGTTAGCCGATAAACACGGAGAGCGACTATATTGTATGCAATATAGATAATATTGGTTTACACTTTAGATAATATAGTTTGGTTATTGCGCCTAGAAATGATAACGTGGAACGTGAATTCTGTGCGGTAAAAGCTCTCTTTAGTTTACCGTTACTGTAAGATTTAAAAATACTCACACCGGCAGAAATTTTGTATAATTTTTTCCGATGTTTTTGATTAATTATTTTACAGGTATGTTTGTATGTATGTATTATTTCTTTTATGCCTTCAAATAACCATCTTTTCATACGACAATTTACTCTATAACCTACTTATATAAGTTTTTATGTGAACATCAGCTTAATATACCCCATTGTACTTAGTGCAAGCTCAATTGCAAACATAGTCGAGACAGTACTATACAGAAACTTTCACCATCTATCCATTCAGCTGAAAGACGTCCACTGCTGGGCATAGGTCTCCCTTACAGATCTCTAAAAAGATCGGTGTTGCGCCACCCGCATCCCGCGACCTACAGTTGTCGGTCCACCTTGTGGGAGGCCTACCAACTTTGTGTCTTCCGATACGCATCCATTCAAGACAGCGGTTCTACGAGCAATGTGCCCAGCCTCTTGCCACTTAAGTTTTAGCTATTCTTCGGGTAACTTTGGTTCTTCTGCGGATCTCCTCATTCCTGATTTGTATGATTCAAACTTGAATCATAGCCCTCACCTAACCTATCATCATAACCTATAAACCTAACCTATAATCATAGCCCTAACCCTTTTGGTAACTATGAACTTTCTTATTAGGCCCATTGTAAGCGACTACGTCACAGTGCCGTAAGTCATCACTGGGAACACACACTGGTCGTAGACTTTTGTCTTGAGACACTGCGTTATTTTGTACGACAACATTCTGAGTAGCTTTACAAACGCGGCCTAACCTTTCACGAAAGCTTTCACTCTTTACCAAATTAATTTTCCTTGTGTCTATTATGTTATGTAAGAGTTACAAGTCATACTTTATTCTTATTTAAGTATTGTTAAGGTCAACACAATAGCAACAATTTAATATCCCAATATTATAAGAAAAAATTAAAAACATGTGCTTCTCGTTTTAGACCATCATTAAAATGTTATTTTTCATAGGAAATTTGTCTAGACATATTTTATTGATTTAAGAATAAGCTTTGTTACAATAATAGCACTCGTTATTTTGAGTAGTCGAGGCTTCTAGAGACGGTCGGTCGGTTTAGATATGTCGGTTACCAAATTGCCACAGAACGCGGTAAAGCAACCAGTATTTTGGGAATAGTTGTTTCTGGCAACGGATTGATTAGCATTCACTATTACTGTTTAATGAGTTTGATATATGCCGTGTAGTGTGGTGTTAAGAATAGTACCACCCTATATCTTCCCGTGTGTATCGTAAAAGACAACTAAGCGATAAACCAGGGATTAGGCAGCAGCCTTCTCTGATTACCACAAACACCTGACTGCGATCGATAACCTGCCTGCCCCCCTGCCCCTCCCCCTTATGATCATTGATAGAGACCTGTGTCCAGCAGTGGACGTCTTTCGATTGAATGGATACATAGAGTTTTACCTACTAATATTAAAAGTAATTAAGTGATATAAAGGATAAAGACATATGTTATGTTGTCATTAATTTTTATAATAATCATAATTATTATTTCATTTCATTTATAAATTTTAATATTTCCCTGAAATGTAAAAGTTTGTATCCGTACCTAATATAAATAACAAAATCGCCTTCCGCTTCTATCTGTCTGTTTATCCGCAAATTCAGATAGATATCTTTTCTTCAAAGGTTTATAAGTATTCCAATTAAGTTTATTGCGCAAGTAGAAAAGTAGGGAAAAAATCAACTTTCATGATTTATTTAATTCTATTTCTGAAGATTTTTTGTGTCCGAATCCGTTATTAAAATTAAATTTTGTTTCAGATCTAAATTCAGCTCATCGGTAGGACAGTTTTAACATTCGCGTAAAATTCTATTTTATTCGCAAAGAGTTTTATTCCACGAATGATGGGAATTATATTTTTGATGAACCCCGAATAAATACTTAGTTTGGTACACAGTAACATTTTATCGCTGGATGGAAATATGTTATTAAATAAGCGAAAATATTCAAATTATTAACACTGAGAAGCTCATTGTGAACTAGTTATCCATCAATTTTAAATCATGCGCGGTAGTTTTAGAGATTAGACACATAGATAAAAAATTAACGATATACTAAATAAACAAGTATTGACATACGAGAGCTATATACCAAAGTTTAATATATTGTTGAGACTATAAACATTAAAAATAATGAAAACTTGAACAGTAGTTTGTAGCGTGACGTAACTTAGTAACGTGTTTACTACATATTTCCTTTGAAAATATCTTCCTAATTTCATTTCAAATAAAACAGCTTGTAAGAGATTTTTTACCAAAATAAAATTACTCTTTGGACATAAAATTAAATCAAGAAATCTCTAGAATCTCTAGAGAAACTTTCAAGCGTATGCTAGAAATCAGAAAGAGTTAATGAATACCGGATATTTAGAGTCGAATTAATAACAAGTTAGAATTATATTCAAATAAACAAAAAGTCTTATGAATATATCAGTTAAAGTCTGTATAAATGTTATATAGATGTTCAAGATTCCTTGCAGTTCGGATAATGAATTCTCTTGCAAACAGCTCTGAGTAAATTTGCGGAATGTTGACAATGCTCCCTCAAACGGTTTGTCTCTTGACGTTGGTTAGTTCACTGAGCTCATGCTCTGGTGGCTTACCTTTGTTAGCTTTACATTACGGATACTCTACAAATGTACTACGATTAGTTATACAGACAGTCTATTCTATAGATAGAGGTGGTAGTACTTTTTATAGTGCGTATTTAGTGTTTAAAATCTGCACTCTTAAAACAAAGACGAACATGTAGTTAAAAATTAAGGAATATTATAGAAAAAGAACCAAAGTAACGGACATTGTCCGAAGCATTGTCGAACTTAAGTAGCAGTGGGCTGGGCACATTGCTCGGAGAACCGATTCTCGATGGAGCCAACGGATTCTAACTGTGTGCCGCGTACAGAATGACGCAGTGTAGGTAGGGCCCCTATAAAGTGGATCGACAACCTGGTGAAAGTCGCGGGAATCGGTTGGATGCGGGTAGCGCAAACACCGGTTGTTGTGGAGATCTTTGGTGGAGGTCTATGCCCAGCACTGGATGTGTTTCGGTTGAATGGTTAAATGGTTGAATGCAAATATTTAATTATAAACTATAACTATTAATGACAAAAAAAAATATGCTAAATAATTGTGTTATATTAGCCTCTGTCGGGTAAATGGAAAGTAGTTATTGATACTGAGTTTTTATATTATGAGAAAACACGTAGCCGAGAAGTATACTCCGTTGTTCTAGAATCTAGATAACCATTTTATTATTCTTTGTAGTATTTTATAAAAAATGTAGTTGCACTTTATATTATAATATTATGTGCTTAATATGTGAAACATTAATAGGTATTATAAAATTAATTTTTACATCTTATCCCGTTTTCGATTTCAATAAGTCTCTTTCTATGTGTTCTTATTCTGTTTCTTATTCTCTTTAAATGTAAATTTAAAATCTGGTACTTTTCATTTCTAAATCTTGTAATGAGTTACTTTGCATTTAACAAAATGCATTTATAATATTATTCATTTATAAAAAAATAAACTATGCACAATGGGTTTACCTACCAGCGGCGAAGCGTTCATATAACCCGATTCCATATAGCCCTAATAAAAAACAAAAGACTGCGCACACATCAAATCATGCATCAAATGTACTATAACAACCACACAGTCTTCTTCTTCTTAGTCTTAGTTAATGGCAATCTGTGTGTACACACAATTTGTGCCAATGTCATGTAGGTAAGATTTTCAATCTTGTATCAGCGTTACCAAGCTCCAACAGAACGGTGGCCTATCCTGCTCGAACTTTCCATGGAGCTTTGTCGGCACCTCAGAATGTATGCTACGCGTTGTCTTCTATAATAAACTTAACTTGAACACAATAAAGAAACTATTTCACACAAAACGCCACCAAGATTACATGATATAGAGTCAAGTACACAAGTTTAATGAATTAAAGAAAACAATTGCTACATGTCAGACTGAGATCCCGCCAAAAACTCTCACCACACAGTCGTAAACGCGAAACGAACACTAAGAACTTGCACATACAAGCCGGTAGCAAAATGTCGGTTTTGAATTCACACAATCATGCACTTTAATTATCACAAACACAATGAAAGCATTAGTGTACCTATTACATGATAATATTGTATGTAGTGTAAACGTAGCGCAAATTTTGGCTGAAAATAAGCCGCTTCGTATCGGGTTATTCATTTAATTTTGAACATTATTCTAGTAAAGTTACGGTTTATCCATATATTTGAAGAAAACGCCATCTACTGATGTACCTACTAGAAAAATATCTCTAAGCAACTTCATGTAAAAAGAATAATGTGCTAACAAATTCCCATAGATGTCACTTTTTACAATTGACTATAGTGCTGCACCGAAATGATGGATTTACTTCCTATTTTAGAGTGATCGATTATAACCATGTGTCAATTTCGTAGCCGAAGCAGTTAAAATTGTGTATTTAAGAATGAAGGAAAAATAATTCCATTAATATTTTTTTATGTATCATGTAGGTAACTAATCGTTATTTTTCGTTTTGCGTAAGTCACCATCTCGCGTCGTCCTGTTAAAATTAAAGAGTTAAAATCCACGATCACGAAATTTAACCAATTTTACAATTTATTAGGGTGTCATTGGTTGTTATAATTATAGGAACATTTATCACAAGCAAACTGAATTTGATATTTCGTGTTTAGCGTGGTAAATAATTTTCATCTTTATTCTCAAATCAACTTACTAAACTCGACAGGTACTGTTTATGTAACACCAGTCAAATCAAGTATGGTGAAGGTGGTTAACACTAACTGCAACTGGATACCTTCGCTCAGCAGCACAAGTATCCATCATTCATTACTGTTCTAATTTTCAAGAGGAAGAAGTATGACGACCAGGTAGACTTTTTATGCTTTGGCTTTACCGGCTATTTTCTTTACACCACGGCACTGATACCTACACAAGTGTGATCCGTTCTTTACATGCATGCGATTCGTTCGTCAGGTATCGCTCGTATCGTAATGATGCGTACCTAATTCTCTTGGTCTAATTTTACCGGAGAAGCCAAAAACAGCAAATATGTTATTTATTTGCATAGAAAACGTCTAAAGTATCCTGCTTTGTGGACTAATGTTGGTAGTTTTAGACAAACTCCGGGTCCTACTCCGGCAATTACACATGCCATGCTTCGATCCCCATATAGGTTCTTGTAGTCACTGCCTGCACGACACAGTAACTCATGGTACATGGGTTCTGTATGGGACCTTTTTACTTTACAGGTTTACTAGCCATTAGGTTAGCTAGGATAAATTCCGCGGAATTTTTAGCACGAATAGCAGCTCAAGCCGATGTTCGTATCATTTTCGTGCCTTTTCTACCATTTTTAGGATGAGACTTTTAAGTGCCGGCCTCTAGGTCCGGCGAAGCTATCAAGGCGTGTACCGGTTAACAACGTGTTGAAGATTTTAAAAAAAGTTTTTGGAAAATCGTTGCTTATTTATTGTCTTAAGGTATAATTTTTGAAAATTGTTAAAGCTAAATACTGATAAATAATTGATATTGAACGTAAAGTGATTAATACTTTAATCATTCCAAGTAACATCTTTATATCCATGCTAACCATAAAAGTAAGCCTGATGGTTCTCCTTAAAATACCTTAAGGTAACTTGTAATAAAACTTGACGAAGTAAAACGTTTAAAATATCTAATTACCTTAGTTATTGTAAGGTAGGTTGTAATTATCTGTAACTTACTCTCTTTATTACTAACTAGTAGTCATGTTCTTGGTTAAAAGGGAAATACTTTGCTGAATTAATCCTCTGAAATGTTTAATATTAAAGTTTTATATCTTTATTCGATTTTTTTTTTAAGATTTGAAACTCTTGAACGCAATTCGTATTAAACAAAATGTAAATAGAACATTTCAAACGAGAATAAACATTTTTTTCTTTCTATTTTTAGTTCTAGCTTTTGACCTAAATCTCGTCTGATAAATATTATGTAACGAAGCACAGAAATGGAATTGTCTGTCCATTCCATGTCCCGAGAGTTTGCTGACAGATTTTCAATTTAATAGTGGCTAGCCATGCGAGCATTAGAGAATGGCCTATTGTAACCATCAAACCATCAAGCTATTGTATTTATAGTATTTATATATACTTTTATCTAAATACGCCTACGTTTGTATAAAATATTAACTGCATAATTAAACATTTCAACTTTACTTCATTTCTAGAACGAATGCTCAGACAATATATCTGTTAAAAAATTTCATAAAGCCAAAAAAATTGTGATTCATTTTAGAATAATTTTGTTTTAGTATTTATTGATAAGAATTTATGTAATGCAAAAAACAACTACCAGTTGATAATTTATTAATTACATACGTAATGTAGGCAGATTTATAATGAGCTAACATTCATTATCTTATGTTTTGTGATATTATGTTAAACGCTGTCTGTTCCTTAGAAGCATTCAGGCGTTCGCCAGAATTACCTAACACTCCCATATTGGTATTTATTGTATTTCATTTAAGGATAACTAAGTAAGTATTGAATTAACTGTAATCATATACTTTAGAAATAATATACGCTGAAAAGCTTTTGTTAGACTTACTTAGCCTAAAGTATGGAACGCCCAATTTACCTTAATTTAAAACTTGTCTAAATTTTGAATAAAAATGTATTGGGAGGTTAAAGTTAAGATAAGTTAAGGTTCTTGAAACTTGTTCTTTAGATATTCGCGACGTCCTATATTGTAAATTGCTCTAACTGGCCGTTACATAATAATGGTGTCAAACTCTGTTACTGTCTCCCACAGCAAAATACTGTAAGACATTAAGCTGTGAAAGTAAGTAAAGTGACTAAACCTAGCAGTGGCAATACCTGTTAACCGGCGAATTTTACAAATCGCATATTCTGCAGACTCTTTATAAGGCATTCGAGATATAATATATTAATAATATTAAAAAAATACAGTATACCCTGTTCAAGTCAAACCTTAATATATAGAAAAACTCGAAGAAATGTTTTGTTCCCTTCCCTTCAAGCCCTAAAACCTCTACGACTCGAAATCTCAACCCTCTATAAGTCGAAATAATTAGTTGGTCACTACAAGTCATTTCCGTAAATGTTTTCCAACCATAACTCGAGAAAATAAAATATACCTCTGTAACTCGATGATAATAATGTTTGATTTTACAACTTTTAAAACTCGATCATTTAAAACTAATTATCTCTGTAACTACCTCTGCGGACAATCCGAGTCATTGTTTCTTAAACAATAAGAGTAAACAACATACAGGTTTACTAATTCTATGAGAAGATTAAAGAAATTTGTATAAATTCGAAATCTTCCATAAGTCTAAAACTCTATAACTTGATTTTTATTTTGATCCCCCTTGAAGGTCGACTTAAAGAGGTACTACTGTAAATATAAGATTATAAGAACATTGTATACGTAATGATATTACCGTATCACGGACTTATGCGGATATCCCATGGAAGACTGAGTCCATGTTTTTCACGAAGATAGTTTTCATTATAATGATACAGGGAAGAGAGGCAACTTTGTAAAGCACTCCTTCAATTATTTATTCTCGTATTACTATTTATTATTATATCTATATGTATAGTATATCTATTTATATCATAAAACTGTAAAGAAATAAAATCTGTAGTAGTAATGTATAATGGGCATTTAAGAAACAATTTCTATAATTTTTGGAATTTTTGCCTGTCCGTGCACGTACCAACAAAGAAGCTACTGTATACTTTATTTTTGATGAAATTTTTATTGTTATAACATTGCATAAAAAAAATTAAACTCACATGAAAAAGGAGATATAAATTGGTTTAGTGGTCAAGTCAGTTTTAAAGTTGGAATTATTAAACTCGTATGAATTAGTATTAATTTCAATAAAAAAAGAGAGTACATAATGAAGAAGCGAGAAATTGATGAAATTTTTTGAAATGGCGTAATGATCCATCCTGTAATAACCTTTGCACATTAAAACCTGTATGACATAGAGCTTAAACTTATTGTCTGGTAAATCAGTGATGTGCTTTGGAACCATGTTGTCGAACCTAACACCTACCTAAAAAGCTTTTATTGGATTTGCTAAGCCTAAGAGACGGCTAATTTGTGATTACTTCTGGTATTAAAATTATGGCGGCCATTTGCTATATCAAACTTCTTGAAATTATTGCGAACCTACATTAAATTATCAAAGATATATTGGGAGGGCAAAGATAATATAATATATTCCTTAAATGTATTCTTCAGCGATTCGATGGTATATATTGTAAATGGCTCGAACTACACGTTTTTTGTATTATAAATGTGATATCTAACTCGGCTAATGTGCCCCACAGCAAAATGCCGTAAAACATTAAGCTGTGAAAGTAAGCAAAATTAATTAACCTAGCAGTAGCAATATCTGTTCGTTGGCGAATCTTTCGAACTGCAAATGCCGCTGAGCTTAACCTTCTCGCCAAAGTTTTAATGTCTGGACCCGATTGTAATTTATTACCAAGTGTAATACCTAAGAACACAGCATTATCAACAAATCTACAATATTCCCTTCTATCTTGATACTGCAATCAACATACTTTATATAGGGCAAGATAAATCTTATAAATTTAGTTTTATTGGCATTTAGCAATAAATTATTTAAGGAAAACCGTTTTGAAATGTTTTCTAGGCTACTTTCTACCTTAAATCTTACCTTATAAGTTACTCTGAGAGCGTTAATGATTTTAGAGTTAACGATATTCAAGATTTGTAAATCAATCAGCTTAAAACTAATATCGGTTTTAATTTATACGAATTTCGTGTTGTTTGAACAAACATATGCACAAAATTAGTGTCCAGAGCACAAAAGAATGCAGGTTCTGTGAAATTACAGACGAAACCCCAAAGCAATGTGATCCACTAATACCCATAAGCCAAGCGAGCTCTGGGTAAGTGTGTGGCTTTATGAGCAGGTATAAACGCTCTATGTCAAAAAGATCCTACAGTATATCCAGACTGTAGGTCTGGGCAGTGAGCTTTAATAAAATGGGGTGACCACAATAAATCTTCTTAAGTGATACAGATCTATTCTAGCCTGAATACAGAATAATAATAATAAGTCATTCTCATATTCCCATGTTTGTATGTTAAAATGCAATACATCTCGTCATTTTATACTGAAAAGTCTATTAGGAATACTTGTACGCTGTTCATTTCACACCGTCATACAAATACTACAGATCGCATCCAGGTTAATGAGAGAGCAGGAAAGAAGCCTAGTCACCTGTATGCTATAGTAGACTAGTGAAAATAATTTTCATTACCGTATTCATAGTTCTATATATTCGTTTCAAGGAATAATTAAAATGCAACATACTTGAAGAAGTTCAATTTTAAAAATGAAACGTCTCCAAGTATCTATCTATATGAATCTCTGGTTAGTGGTGTGCCTTTCTTGCTTGTCTAGATAGTGACCATCATACACTCTATGAAAGCCCGACAATAGTTACATGTTTGGCCGCATTGCGTTCCGAGTCATTTCAGCAATTGGCGAAGTGGTCTTTAGAGAATTATTTTGAAATAACCATGTAGCGTATGAAAATAATAAGAAAAAAAAGAATATTATTTAAAGTTCTAAATAACAATCTTTAAGGTTAACGAATAAAATGTAAATAATTTTAAATTTAGCGGAATACGTTTTAATTATGACTGGTTACTACGCAAAATTATGCTCCTCCGTACGCAGAACAAGTCAGACGAGGCAAGGGAGCTGGCACCGCGCCAGGTTCTCTTTTGCGAATTTCAAAGCTCCAGTATAAGTTGGCATTCTGTCATCACCTCAGATATACAAGAGTACGACCAAAGGGGCCTGTGTTAATACGAAGCCGTGGATCCTTTGTGGTTGGCTGTACGTCTCTTTATTCTAGCTATAGTTTCCTTCATTGGAACGACGCTAGGAATACATTTTCACCTTTTTTTTTCTTTGCGGTAGCAACTGCTGCAAATTAGATTCCTGTATTTAATTAGAAAATGTGATAAATATAGTAATAATCACTATAATTATTTCTAATGAATATACACAGGTGAGATAACGGTATTTTTAAAATACTCATTGGAAGCATTTGATACAACTTTTACTAAAAAATATTAATCTTAGAAGTTTATATATTGTCAATATTCTGGAACACTCGAGACGGCGAGACTCATTTGCACTTTTTAATTGGAAAATTTTCAAGCTAAATAAATGGCTACTCTTTTAGTGCAAGTCAATATTTATACATTTTATTAAGTCGTTTTTTACTCACTACAAATTGCTTTCATTTACGAGGTGTAGTTATTTTTTTTTAAACTTTCTAATGCAACAAATTGATTCCTAGTTATTTGGAATGTAGAAAAGCAAGGTAAATACTATATTAATACAAAAAGGACGAAACTAATTATTTTTAGCTGATATTAATCGCATTGTATATTGGTATACATAACTATATGTATTATATAATATCATACTTGTATATAATAGATTATAAAATAACAAACAAACATACATATATACTTTACATACACATGCACACACACATACATACACACATGTAATTAGTTTTTTAAATAGTGATAAATTCATTTTTGGCTCGTTATGTATCGGTTTAGTTTATGTGTCTATTTTAGTCGAGCTGTGAATTTTTCATGTAAATAAATAAATAAATAAATATTTTAAGCTATTTTGAGGGTATTGTATTTATCACTTGCTGATTTTATAACTTTCTACGTCAATACATTTAAAACAATTCTAAAAAACATTGACAAATTGCAAATAAGACTAAAATTAAAAACAGACAATGATAGAGGTTTATAAAAAAAACTAGCTGTGTACCCGCGGCTGCGTCCGTGTGTCATTTATTCTTCACTGCATTTTAATTTTTTTATACAGAACCTTAATTATTTTATAAAGTACCTTAATTTACCCGGAATAACAGCTATCTATCAAAAAAAGTCCCGTCAAAATTAGTTCAGTACTTTCAGAGTGATACGCGTACACAAGGAAAGACAGACACACAAAATCCACCCCGAATACAATTTTCAAAAAATATTTAATGTACAGATATGGCCTAGTTACAGTTTTATTATATTAGTAGATATCGATTATAGAATTTCGAGTGTCCTCGACAAGGCTAAAATTGGCGATGTATAAAATTGGCCATTAAAAAAAGCCGGAACGTATCTATGCGGTAATTGGGATATATTCCCATATCCGCACTGCCTGGCATAATAACTACAGTTCGGTACGCATACATCGGAGTATATGCTGGCTTCAATTTTAAATATTTTATTTTACTCGTAGAAAAATCGTTTGAATATAATCTGGATAAAAAAGAGTGTACGAATTTTTAAGGGAATAAATATTTTTTACATATTGTTATTCCTCATTGAATGCCAGCAGAGGGATCTATGATTTTTTAGAACCGGGGCAGAAACTTGAAAGAGGCCAGAGGTAAATTACTTAAAAAATCTCACAAATATACGATGGCCAGCATATTAATGGTCTATGTACATCTAAATTTTCAACCAGGCTTCCGTATGCTAGACACTGTATGGTGCATGTGTATCTTTTTTATATTATGATCTTGGTGCCACCTGAAGTAGCCGCTCGGGGCGGGTGTCCCGGTTTGACCCCTCTCCCCTAGATCCCGGCCTGGCTCGTGTCGTATCAGGTATAAATTCTTTTTAACTGGAATAAACAATAATAATACAATAAAATTAAGTATAAGTGAGAATTGTTTTAAAATTATCAAGAAATAAATAGGTATTAGGATGATATTTAATAAAATGTTATATTTTTTAAGTTATTCACTGAGTGTGTACAGATAACATGACCTTATAAAAGGATGAAATTATTAACTAACTGTCCCGTGCCCTCGTTTCATATATTCTTCACTGCGTTTTAATTTTTTTATACGGAACCCTAATTTTTTTAGTACTAAAATAAAGTAAAACAGTTTATTCAATCGGATTTTCTTAAATATTTCATAAGTTTACTTTTTTTTCTCGGAACCTCATTTTTTTTATAAAATTAAAAGTACATTAAGTTATTTATTTATTCAAAATGGATAGCCAGTTGCGAATACACTACATTAAATTAGTTTAGTACGTACAAACAATTATCAGTGCCTTTACCTTTTAAGGCCACCACCGCAACATGTAGGTATATGATGTGAGCATAACAAGTATTGACAATAAATTTAACAAAAAAGTAAAACAAACATTATTGCAACATTATTTTAATATTATTGCAAATTTTTTGTGGGTTTAGAAATCATTAGACAAAAAAAAATAGTACAAAATAATGTCAGAAAATAATAACAAAATAACAATAAAAACAAAAATGACAACTACAATATGCATAAATGCATATGCATGCATGCAATCTAGATGTAAAATAAGATGTCAAAAAAAAAAATTATAACAAATGTCAAAAAATTAATAACTTGTGTGTGAATACACAGATTACAGGATTTACAGCAAGGAGTCTATCCAGCGAGGAATAAGCTTCCGTATTTCCCAAGAACTTCACTACTTTATCTTTAAATATTCGCAATGTATCACCAAATAAGTCACCAAGGAGATTGCACGAGCGAGACCATCTGCACACCGTAGTATCGTAGCCAAGATTCGTTCGTGCCTGTCTAGTTAAGAGTAATTGTACCTTACATCTGGGACGTCTACATGGGACCGTAATCGCAAACTTCTCTTGTAGTTGCCGGTAATTGATTACGTTGTTGAAAATTTTATATAAAATGACATGTCCGCACACTTACAAACCCATGTTGTTGGTTGACTATTAGCTGTTTGATATACGATTTTAAAGCTTGAAAAAACTCACAATAAAACTTGAAATATTTTGGAGAATACGGATAAAGTTGATATAGGCCGATAATTATCAATCGCCTCTGGACTTCCTGTTTTAAATATCGTTATCACTTTTCACAAGATACCCGGAGTAACTTCAGCTATCTATCAAAATCGGTCCACCCGTTCCGGAGATTACTGGTATAAGTATAGTATATCTATTTAGTAAAAAAAAAAAAAAATGTTGACATTACAAACAGAAACTTCAATTTTATTACTTAGTATTATAGATGAATGGTTGGCTGTCCGATGTGTACTGTGTATTTAAATCGTGAAAAAGTTTCAACTTGCAGGTGTAATAAAAAAAAAAGAAGTTATTGGAAACGTGTCAACAGATCTAGAATTGTTTTCCTGGTTGTTTTTCCAATAGAATTATACCAAGAGTCGTTAAACTGTAATTACTTTTGCTTTGTGTGTTTTATAAATTTGTGTTTTAACTTTTATAAATGAATCTTATGATGTATAATTTTTAATTGTAGAATATATGTTATGTAATATTGTGTTGATAATAAAATACTACGGATAATTAAATAAAAAAAATATTATACGGCGTATTACGTATTATTATTTACGTAATAATTATTAAACTCCGTATGAATAATATTAAACAATCGTTTATTTACTGTATTTGATAAGTGCTGATCGATTTTAATGTAGTCTTTAGATTGTTGTAGGGGTCAACGTGAGAAAAGATATATGTATGAAACTGATAGGGTTTTCTTAATTGGCTTGATTTTTAATACTGCCTCGGTGGCGCAGTTGAGTTACGGTACGACTGTCGTTCTGAGGTCTCGGGTTCTACTCAGTATCATCCCGGAGTTTGGAATTTGTGCCCGATACGGCGGCAGGCTCGCCCCCTGTCACATCTGGGACGGAACTAAGCTCGGCGAAATGTGGGTGTTGTTGTTTCGCTATTTCACCTCTGCCTAACCCTTCGGGGATACAGGCGTGAGCTTATGTTATTATGTTATTGATTTTTAATATGGATTATTTACGGAATATTACAACAACGTGTTCGTCGTTAATCGCGTCTTCATTTGCAATTCAATTTCTTTTCTTTACAATTGAATAGAGTTATGCAAACTAAAACCGTGCCACAATTCGAGTGTAAATGAGTTACATCTTTGCAAGTTCCAATCTCGTTGTTACCATGCATAATTAATTAAATTGTCCTCAATGCTAGATATGTTCGTAAGGCTGTCAGCTTCAAATGAATTACCTAATGATTTCGTTGCTCTTTATAACATTTTTCACAACATCTACTCGATAATATCGACTCTCTGTTGTATGTAAATAACTGAAAATATTGAATTTTAATCGAATAAATTGAAATGTTGTATACTAAATGATATGAATTGGAAATTCTAAGATACATTTATCTCGTTATATACTATGGTCGACCCTCAAGTGACCGCCCGAAAAATATGAAAATATATGTAAAATTAACGGGAAAAAATCTCAAATTAGGGGTATATAATAATAATAATACGTAATATCTATCTGATATAGTTTTTTGAAATTATACTTATTTTGTTGCGTTAGGCAAAAACGATGATACTAAATGTTTGTTTAATTTTTTTTTTTTTTTTATTATTAAATCGCCGTAGTGGGTGGCGCGGTTGGATTCCCCGTCAATGGACGCACATTCGAGCCCACCTATCCAACTCTAACTAATGACTCGTCTGGGTAGCTACCACTCTCAAGTTTGAAAACCTCTCGCCAAATACCAATAAGTGTTTTCCGGTAGCATCACTTGAGAACCAGTACCTCTAGGCCCGGTGTGTTTACCATCCTGGACCACATCGTTACTTAACAGCAGGCGAGACTGTGGTCAAAGCATTGAGCCTATAGCGTGTAAAAAAATAATTCAGGTAATCTGTTGGTTTTATATATATTGTAATAAAGACAATTAAATCGCATTTAAATTCCGTATCAATGCATTACGTACAATTCGGTAGCGATGATATAAATAATTATTCTACCATTGGATTTAGTGGAACGTTTAATCTGTGGATTAGTGTGTGCTCTGTGTACTGTACTTATCCATAAGTTGGGTTAAATATACCATTTATAAGCGGCTGACTGCTTTCTGCACTCGCCATCAAAGTTCGGTGAAGCTGTTAAGGCCCTTCCGGTCAACAGCATTAGCTAGGTTGAAAAAAAAAAACACCATTTATAACTCAAGAACGGCTGGACCGACCTTATGATCATTGATTTGTTGGAACTGTTCCGACATGAACTGCCGAATAAAAAAATCTATATGACATTTTCTCATCATACATTCTGTATGGAACGGCATTATTGATTCTGAGGCGGTATAAAGTTCTAACCTATACTCTATAGTAATAAATAAAATAAAATCGAAGCGTTTATTTGTAATAAGTATCTAAATAACAACTGAAATCACGATATCTAATAAATATATGTATTTTTCATTTTGACTAGGTGGTTTTGGAAATTTGAAAAGTTTCCCTTTGGTAATGTATTACATCATGTTCTTGATTACTGAAATTTGTAATTTTGTTTTGAAAAAATAGAAATCGTAAATCTATACTATTAAATAAAGTTGAACTGTATGTTTGTAATGTCAAAATTATTATTTTACTCTATGTTTTTTTACTAAATAGATATGAATGTAAATGAGATACCTATAAAAAAAATACAATTTTGAAAATTTTTGTCTGTTTGTTTTGGCTAATCTTCGGAACGGCTCTGCCAATATTGACGGCTCTTTTTTGTAGATTACGTGGAGTAGCTTTTATTTTTCCGAAAAGAAATCCGCGTAAAAAAAACTCATGAAACTGTGAATAAAAACCGATTCAGTGCACAGTTTTTTTTTTGTGAGAAGTATCTTTGCTTTTCGGTAGTACCGAAAATAATTTCAGGAAAATAATGAGGGTTCCGCATAAAAAAAATTATATACAAGAAACTGTGAACAAAATACGATTCAATGGACAGCACCATCAACACATTATTATCCAACGATTAGTTAAAAACCATATTACGCAGTGAAGAATATAAGAAACGCGGGCGAAGCCGCGGCCACAACGCAAGTTATTAAATATATTCGCAATGATTTGCTGAATTAATATTTGATTAATGTTTTTAAATGAAGCCGGTGCGTTGTTACGTGATTTAAAACTGGTTAATATGGCCTTTTAAACTTATCTAAAAATAATTTCATTTAATCTTTCACCTTAGAATAATCGATGTTCAGTTGAAAAACAATTGTTTATTCTATTTTACAGTCATTAAAAGTTTTAACATCTGTCTGAACGGTCCGTATTGAGCGTTGTTCGAACTGAGGTATTCATTTACGTACATAGTTACATTGTTTTGTAATTCAGTACGATTTACTTTGTAAGAAATACATAAACTAGGCTATTTTATCTTGTTCATAGTTTTATTACTTTAGGAGAAATGGTATTAAACAGACGACGGATCAATATTCGAGCTCTCGTAAAATGTTACAAAAGTGCTGTGTATTAAGAACTAGCTGTGCCCGCGACTTCGTCCGCGTGGAATCTGATGGAATCTATCTCATTACCATTAAATTCTCTATATATATCCCGTCCCGTTCCGTTCCTTTCCGTCACCTGCGGTAGAGGTCATGCTGGCCTGACCAGGCCACCTCCCAGATAACTTTCCCTGTGCAATGGAAGGCCAGAGTCCCCGCTCCTTTGCCCCTTGGTCTGGTAATGCGACAGAGTCCCGATCCCACCGGTGCGGTGCCCGGACTGAGCCGCCGTCTGCGCTTTAACCTTCGCGGGGCACCTGAGCTGAAACTATTCATCCAGCCATTCTTGCTCTAATAGGCCTGAATGCTTTACTAGGCCTGAATGAAAGATCTCCGAAGACGCCATAGATTTTATTCCTTTATTTCAAACCATTCAAGCAACGCACACTAAATTATATAATTATTACCTACTTCAATTAAATTATTTATAATTAATTATTGAAATTATATATTTACCGAAATAAAAAGCCATATAATATACTTTTATAACGTTGAAAGAATTTTCAAAATCGGATCAGTTCTACCGGAGATTACTCCAGAAATCCAAACTCACAAATTTTACTTCTTTACAATATTGGTATAGATGTCATAATGCATCCACTTGATTATTATAGTTTTTTTTTATTAATCTAGAGAAACGTTGTTCATATATAATAAAAATACATATATGTGTAAAAAGTATGCCAGATGTTACAAATTTAATACCAAATTTCATCAAAAACGATTGAGTAGTTTTTGCGTGATTGGCGAACAAAATTTATAAACGGACAGAAGAACAAAATATTTTAAAACTATCGAAATGTGTCCTGTAGTGGAAATTAAAGCCCTACATAGTTTTTTTTCTTAAATATCTTCAATGTACAGATTTCAATGTACAGTGTCCAGTATCTATATATATATATATATATAAATCGATGTCAGGTACTTTTTTCTTTCTTTCTCGAACCTGCATGTAAAATTACAATAAGCAGAACTTTTAACATTGTCTGTCTGCTTCAGCATCGTTCAAACTAGTCCGTATTTAAGTTTTAACATTTCTGTAACACGGACAAAGCCGTTAACAAAAGCTGAAACTCTATGAGTGATTAGTGATGTGCAGTGACGGACATAATCAAATTTTGTCAAAGAGTCAGTTGCAAACTATTCTGTAGAGATCAACGAACCCCGTAACAATAGTTCAAAACCCTTTGAAAAGCGTCGAAACGTAATTTAATTTCAGTATCAGCAAAGGCCAGTTACGGCGACACGTCCTTTGTGGACATCGTACAACATAGCATCCGGGCACAAAGTACTTACTGCAAACGTGTTTCAATCATGGCGTATTCAATTTGACTTCACGGGAAGATACCTCTGCCCCATTCACGTGCGATGCAGTCTAGACACTATAACGATATTAAAGTTTAAATAAAATTTGTATACTAGGTTTACTTTATATATTTCACGCGTATTTTTGGTTTTATTATAAGTAATTAATAAGTTCATTATTTCCGTTTCATAAAATAAAAAAAATTGCTGCTTTTCTTTTTCATTTAGTTATTTACAATTTAACATATTAAATTAATGCTTTGATCAAAGGCTATATGAATTAATATTTTATCTTAAAAAAAAAACAAAATTAGCTAAATAATGAACAGTTTAGTTACTATTAATACATTTCCATAACCGAGACACATCCACTGCTAGACATAGGTATCCCCTTAAAGATGTCCCCAATGACCGGTCTTACACCATCCGGATCCAGCCGATTTCCGCAACCTTCACCAGATAGTCGGTTCATCTTGTGGAGTGAGGGGGCTATTCACGTTGAGTCTTCTGGTACTCGGCAGCCACTTGGGAACCTGTTGGTTCCACCGGGCATCGGTTCTACGACCAATGTGCCCAGCCCCTTAAGTTAGACAATTCTTCGGGCAATGTCGGTTACATTGGTGTTTCTACTGATTGCCTTATGTCACATAGATCACGCAGTGAAACTCCAAGCATAGCCCTTTCCATTGCATTTCCTTTGCCCTTTGAGCAAAATTGGGCTATTTTATTAGGTCCATTGTGTGACCACGTTTCAGTTTCCGTTTTATATTTATTTACTGCTAGATGCCCTCCGCAGTTTTACCCGCCTAGTTCCCGTTCTCGTGGGGTTTTTGGAATAAAAACTATCCTATGTCACGTCCTGAATTTCAAACTTCATCCAAACCAAATTTCATCCAAATTGGTCCAGTAGTTTTTAAGTTTATTCGTTACATACAAAAATACAAACGCTTCCTATTTATAATATTAGGAGAGATAAATATTGAAAGTTTCAATTTTCGAACGTTTAAATCTATACTTATAATAAAAGCCTAGAGTTACGAAATCTATACATTGAAGATATTTCAGATAAAATACCATGAGGGGGTTCAGAAACGACCTCAGAACACATTTCGATGGTTTTTAAAACTTTTGTCTGACTGTCTGTTAGTTTGTTTATTAATTTGTTCGACAATCGCGCAAAACTATTGGACCAAATTGGATAAAATTTGGTATGATTGTAGCATATACTCTGTCGTAACATTTAGAATACATTTTTATAGATATGTACATTTATATGATGCGTTATCACACTTATATAGCGTTTATCTATATCTAAATTAAAACATCATAATAAATATGTATTTCTAACGATTATTCATAGATGATATTAATTTAGATAAACACTATTTACGCATTATATAATTAAATATATGTATTCCAAAATGTTACTACAGAGTATATACTACAATCGTACCGAATTTTATCTAATTTGGTTTAGTAGTTTTTGCGTGATTGGCAAACAAATTAATAATCAGACAAGCAAAAATTTTAAAAACCATTTTAGTATTCTGTTTTTGATACTGAACTCATGGTATTTTTTTTCTGAAATATCTTCAATGTACATATTTGATCCCTCTAGCCTTTAATTATAAGTATACATGAGATAGATTTCATCTAGAGCGAAAAAGTAGGTTGTCTATCAGAATATAATTTTAATTATATGAATTCCACGCGAGCGAAGTCGCGGGCACAGCTTGTAATTAAAAAAAGTTACCAGTTTCGAAAACCTTACCCCGATCGTGAATATTGTTACTTTTCTTTATGTAGATATTCGATTTTTTTGTGACATCAATTGGCACTTGAATTCGTCCTATAAATTTCTAAAGGTTAGGCTCTTCACCGGCTCATGCTTTCAACTCCTGAGGACAGAAATAAATTATGTATATATTTCCAACGTAATCAGATTTGTGTTGATTGAAGAAACGGTGGAGCTAATGTGAGAAACTTTATTTTTCCTTTTTAATTTACACGCGACGTGTCTGCGTTTACTTCAATATACATTACAGCGGTGCCGTATTTTGCTTGTTTCATTCATGTGCGTTTGTTCTTTTTTGTAATCTATACTTATAATAACAGGCTAAAGGGACGAAACCTGTACATTGAAGATATTTTAGAAAACGTACCTTGCACCTCAAGGTATTCAAAATCGACAACAGAACAAATTTTGATTGTTTAAAAAAAAAAATTGTCTGTCTGTCTGTCAGTCTGTTTATTAATTTGTTTGTCAATCACACAAAAACTACGGGGCCGAATTGGATGCAATTTGGTATGGTTTTTAATATATACTTAGTAGTAACATCTAGGATACTTTTTGACACATATATGTCAAGCGTTTATTTATTATATATTATTATTTATACTAAGCTAAGCTCGTCGAAATGTGGGTGCTGTAGTTCGCTATTTCACCTCTGCCTAACTCTTCGGGGATAACAGTCGTGAGCTTTTCTTATTATGTCAAGTTATTTTTGTTCAAATATCATCATTATATTTATTTATTTTATCATAAAGAAATGAAAGTTTTCTATTAATTTATTTATGTCAACTGTCAGTTTTTTAGAATATTTTACGCGTACGGTCTGCGAATCGAAAATGAGTTTTAATGGATTCATTGAGGAGGCCGTCTATGAAGGTATATTTAAAATTAGAAATTTCGAACGTCGAGAATGTACAATAGAATTTTGATGGTAAATAAAGGAGAAGGATCGAGAGACAGAGGACGTGAAAAAGAAAAACGTCGGTCTTGAATATCATACAAGTTATTATTATAGAATATATATGTATATATATAATATATACGGATGTCAAGGAACGATGCTGCACCCATGATAACATTAAGGGTGGAAAATTATTAATGAAAAGCTCTCAAGGATTGTGTCCAGCAGCGAGAGGGACACATGTCGGATGAGCGCCTGGCCAGGGAGGATCTTCGCTTACCGTGATTGAAATAGCAGGTTTTTTATCCTTTGTATTTTTTTATTTATATGTTTAAATGTAAGGAAAACATTCCGTTTATATATAATTATATAAAAATCATATATATATATATACCATTTCGTTTTAATTTATTTATTAAAATTATTTTTAATTGTCCTCGCGACAAGTTTTTTTTTTTTCAAATGTTCCATGATTAGGGATCGTACCTACATACTACGTGACCTATTTTTTTAAGATTTTTCGATCCCTGCCTCCCCTCGGTGACCACTCGTAGTATATGCGAAGACACCCTAGCCCTAAATATTTTACATAGTATTGACAAGTATAACTTTTAATCATTACGCAGGCAAAGAGTGAAACAAATGAAAATAATTTGACTCATATTCGTCTTTATTAATACGGCGTTTATTGAACAAGACTGCATGCATGCTTATAATTACTAGTAAATTAAACATTATGTAGAAAAAATTATGTAAAAAACATATTGCTACCGTAACTTAATTTACGAATACATCATTGGCTTTCTGTATAATTACATTAATATCCGTCTCACAACTCGTCTGACGTCTCACATCATTGATCACGGGGGTAGTACTATACAGACTAGGTAACAAAAATCTACGCCTCTCCCCGCTTCTATGACTGAGCGTAGATCTGTAGTGAAGAGCCCCCCTCCCCCCTTTAAACGGGTCACGTAGTATGGGCACGTTCCCATATTACGATCGAATTTCAAACATTGGGTAAACATTAGTAATAGGAAATCCTACCATAAGTTTTTAGTTTTATTCGCAGTGTTCGCGAAACTATGATCTCAAATCCTTATGCAGTTAGCACGTTCGCTGCGATAGGAGGTCGAAACAACACCTTATTTCACTACAATTCTAGAGTTGTATCATAAACAGTTTCGCTTTATATGGTCCAACTTGGGAGTGGATAATACCTAATTCGCTTTGTACAATTTAACAAAACACTGAATTTAATATGAATCTGATTCCTTATCCCAATAGAATCTTAAAAACTTTAAGCTACAGGTTATTCCACAGCACCAATGTTAATATTGAGCCTTCGGGAACTACTAACTTTATGAATTATGTTCCGCCGCAGCATTGAATAAAATACTTTGGAAAATTCTAGTTTTTTTTTTTGTTTGGACAATAGTAACTGCTACGACGCTGAATTGGAATCATTCGGTATATCTATAACTAGCTGTGTGCCTGCGTCTGCGTCCGCGTTTCGTGTGTTCTTCACTGCGTTTTAATTTTTTTATACGAAACGTTAATTTTTTTAATTTTTTCTTTATATTTTTCTGTACTAAGATAAAGTAAAACTATTTCTCACAAATTCGAACAATTGGCAGTGAGACTGTGTTTTTAAATCGGATTTTATTTGACATTTCATGAGTTTCAATTTTTTTACGCCAAACCCTAATTATTTTCGAAAAATGAAAGTTCAAAACTTCGGCGCTATTTACCAAGAAAAGTCCCGTCAAAATCGGTCCAGCCATTCCGGAGATTACTTGCAACAAAAAGACACAGACAAAAATTTAAAAAAAATGTATTTTTCGGTACATATATATCTATACAGTAAAAAAAATTGTGACATTATAAACAGACACTTCAATTTTATTTATTATTATAGATTTGTAATTGTAGTCACACATCCTTTCTTTAGCGATAACTAACTTTGTTAGCAATGCGAATGACCAAGGGTAGATTTATACACCTTATACAATTTAACCCCTCAAACGGCATTTATGAATGGCAAAACACTACCGACTAGTTTGCAAAACAACTCAAACATCGAAAAAAGCCAGCTTAAACTCGATCGAGTTATAAACCGTTTATTTGAAAGTAAGTTGGACGCTAACTATAAAAGTTAACAAATCTGTGAAATCGTGGATTGCCTGCCTTTAGTTGCTCCACAACTCACCAACTTAGAAGTTTCAATATGCAGAATTGGTATGGCTGGCCATCAGTCAGTCGTACTTGTGTCTGTTTACCTTTCCCTAAAAAAAAAACTCTTCGACAAATAAGACAGATCTCGAGGCATTTTTCGTCTTAGGCGATTCGGTCTCCATCGCTAGTGTTCTCAATTGCGCGCACACATTCTGGAACAGTTCATGTGATACTCCCAACGGGAGGAGACTCACGTGCTTAGTACAGGTGCTCGGCTTTGAAGTCATCGCGCCTTTAGAGCCCACCCACTATCAAACTGCTGCACTTCTGTTCAAGATATAGTTCTGATGAAAGGAGTCTTGCTCCCTGTGTGTCTCATACAAGTCGTACATGAACTTGACTCCTACCACCGCCCAGTCATTTTACAGTTAAGTAAAACGGATGACTATAGTGCTAGCTCGCCAGTTTTAAAAGTCACGGACTACTACAAACTCGGTCGTTATTTAAAGGACCATCCGTCCATCCCCTCTATCGATAGGATCCTGGATGTACTGGATACGTCTGCGGACGCGGACCTTGCGATCGATGCTTTGGTTGAGCATCTCAAGACCAGAATCAGGGAGACCTCGAAAAAAGTACAAGCGGCGAACGATCGCCGCTTTGTACTCCTTGATGACTTGAGAGCCCTGCTTAACCAAAAGCATGCCGTGATCCGCGCTCATGACACGTATCTGACCGAGAAGAATCGCGCACGCTTGCGTTCCTTACAAAGAGCGGTGAACGACCGCATCGATCAGATCCATAACGATAGGTGGAACAGTCTCTCGCAGGGGGCGACGCGGCGACATGCCTGGCAACCCCATATCGCCCCCACTTCAAATGCGGCGGACGGCCCGGGGGGTTTTAGTGGGTATTCCCGGGCGCTTCTCGCCCGGGTTTGAGTCCCACACTGGCACGGAACTCGTCACTCCGTGCCCCCTTACCTATTGTATTGGAGGGACTCAGGTCCCACTAATACAATAGGTAAGGTGAGTGCGTAAATGCATTTCCCCCCGTCAAAAAAAAAAAAAAAAAAAATAGGTAACGGCTAACCGAGGTTCGTACCACTTTGGTGCCTTTGTGCTAGTTACCTTTTGCGGCAAGTGGCTTCAGCACTCGCACCCAAAGTTACGGTGAAGCTGTAAAGGCCCTTCCGGTCAACAGCATTAGCTAGGTTAAAAAAAATTATACGTGGACAAGTTCGCTTCATGTGTATGAGTTAAGCAAGCGGAATCCAAATTTGACACGGATGAAACAGTGAAACGTGCTTATTTATGAATAAAGTCAAATTATAATAACTATTACCATAACATAAATTTACCTGTAAAATAAAGGCATTTTAATAATTTTCGTGTATTCTCTCGGCAAAATAATAATAGAGCATTTGATAACAATATGTAGGGTAGAATCTATTTAGATAGCCGAATGCCGATGACAGTTTATATATTAGTCGTCGCCTGTTCATTCCTTACACAAAGAACTCAACGTCAGAGGAAGATAACACACTGGCAGCAGCATATACATATTACGGTACGGTAAAATTAAGATTTTGCTAACTTCTTTGTTCATGATGAGAATGATGCTACTGTGATGATTAAGTTTTATCAAATATATTCATCATCTCCCTGACTTTATCTTACCCTTCCTCTACCAATCACCTCTATTTGATATTATTTCCGCATTGCTTTTAATTTACTGGACGATATAAACTTCGAATACTTTAAGTGTATTCAAGAACTTGAGTTTCATAGGACAATGGGTATCTTTAAAATATTTTTTCGTCCTATTGTGGCAAAATGACTATTCGGAGATTTGATTTGATGATAACATTTTCTTTTACACATTGTAGGCTCAGTGCTTTGACTACAATCTCGCCTGATGTTAAATGTTGATGTGGTCCAGTATAGTAAGCACACTAAGCCTAGAGGTACTGGTTTTCAAGTGATGCTGCCGGAACACACCTATTGATATTTGGTGACAAGTTTTCAAGCCCATTTACATTATTAGATAACATTTCCAGTCGTTGAAGTATGTAAGATCTGTCACAATCTAAATCAGCAGTTGCAAGTAATCCTGTGTAATTTATCTATATTTTATTTTCCAGATATAAACCGATCGGTATATTCATATTTACTTTGTTTGTTGAGTTTTTCTATCGTAGTCTAAAAGTTCTAAGCATATCATTATTCACACAATCAATCCATCATTTATTTGATCTTCCCTTTCCCTATGACCATCCATATTCATATCCAATATCTTTCTTACAACATCCTCGTTCCTCCCTACGCATCACATGCTCATACCAAGACAATTGTCTACTCCTGATGTTCTTTGTTACTGGCTCTACTTTTAAACTTCCTCTTATGTGTTCATTCATAAATCCTGTTCATTCTTGCTACCTCACACATCCAACTCAACATTCGCAACTCGGCTGCGTGCTGTTTTATTTCATCCTGTACTTTAAATAACATCAGATGAAACGCAGCCATTTTGCTGACTTCGTATAAAAATAATACCAAATGTGAAAAATATTACTTACTAGCTGTACTCGTGACTTCATTCGTGTGAAATTCGGACAAATATATTCTAATAGATAGACAGACTATATTCTCCGTCTAGATGATCTATCTCATTACCAATATATTTTCTATGCCCCGTCCCGTTCCACCCGTCACCCGCGGTAGAGGTTATGCCGGCCTGGCCAGACCACCTCCCAGACAAATTCCCCAGTCCAATGGAAGGTCAGGGCCCCAGCCCCTTACCCCCTTGATTTGGCAATGCGGCAGAGTCCAAACGCCACCGGTACGGTGCCCGGACTGAGCCGCCACTGTGTCAAGTTTCGTCAAATTTGGTTCAGTACTTTCCGAGTGATATGTGTACACAGGGAAAGGCAAACAACATTTTAAAATAAAATATTTTGGCTTCTTTATCGATAACAAAGTCCACCCCGATTATAATTTTCAAAAAATATTTAATGTACATATTTGGCCTAGTTATAGTTTTATTATATTTATGGATACCATAAACACAACTTTGCCACAATATTTTTTGAAATATAGTCCCACATTTACATGTTAAAGGTAACAGGTCCTTAATATATTAAGCTATCCATTTCCTTAGAACGTAATTAAAATCTCGCTAGCTAGTATGTCGACCTGAATACTTTACATGTGTAGTCCATTTATGGATTAACATTAAAATGATATTATTTGTATGTATTTGAACATCGATGTGAATGTTAGCTAATGTTAATTTTTATTTGTTTCAGAATGCCCTTCAGATTTGTACATGCAAGAAATACATACCGGATTGACCTCAGCACCACTTACTAGTGAGTTGAACAACGTCTTTTGATCTTTATTTTTTAGTTTAAATTTAAAATCTACTATTGTAATAAAAATATAATTCCATTATAAAATAATTTATCGTTTTCAGTAATTCTGTCTGAATGATTTCCGCTTCACTTGCAATCTTCGAAATGTTTCTTTTTTAATTTGAGATGAGTAATATTACCACATATCGGGTGGTATTTAATAAGCGCATAACTAAAATGATGAGAAATGCTGATAGACCAGAATCTATCAACACGCCGGCCTAAATCTACCAATGCTTTAAGACAGATCTCTTGATGATGCTTGATGATACCGAAATGTGACGCTCCTTAACGTGTTACTATGACGAGTTTTATCCAAGTGTATGGTGATCACGATGTAGTCGGGCCTTTGGCCTATTGGAATACCACGTTGTTACCTATTGGATCTGTATCAGCTGACCCTAGAACTAGAAGGTCCGAAACTTTAGTGACACACTAAAGCAGGGTTTTTTTCGGGTATCGTGGTCGCAAAACCGTTGAGAACGAAATCCCTACCTACCATCCCGCAAATGTACAATAATTTTAATATTTGTTTCAATACTTTTCTAGTCATGTTAGATTTTTATAAAACTTTTTATTTGTAGATTAAAGGTATCTGTCGCATAAATTCTCTAATTCAGTTTAATTATAACAAAGTCCTCATCATCATTATTTTGCTCTTATTAACATTAAATGTGGTCAATAAAAAATCTTTTCTAGTTTCCATTCTATTAGCTTTCATCTCAACACTTATATATTGTACCAATCTTACACAATCCATCTATATGTTCTTTGTCTTCCTTTATCTTCTTTCCTTCCTTTGTCTTCCTTTATCTTTCTATCTATCCGCTTTCATATTTCAAGTTATGTGATTTTCGTCCTTCATGATGGCATACGCAAGCTAATTTATCACTTCTTAAGTTTCTATTACTGGTGCTACTTTCAGCCTTTCTTTTATACATTTATTTTTATCTAACTGTGTGCCCGGGGCTGCGCCCGCGTTGCCTATAAATTTTTACTTCATAGTTTTTTTTTATGCGGAGCCCTAATTAATTTCAAAAAATCTTTATGCTACTTACATTAAGCAAAGGTATTTCTCACAAATAAAAAAAACCTGCCAGTAAAACAGTGTCTTGAATTTTAATCATCATTTTTTTTATAAGTTTTAATTTTTTTACGCGGAACCCTAATAATTTTCGAAAGTTAAAAGTACCCCAAGTTACTAGGAGTAACTTCAACTATCTACCAAAAAAAAATCCGTCAAAATCTGTCCTCATCCTCTCCAGTTTCCAGAATCAGGTTAAATAATTTTGTGAAAAGTGCCAGATCTAAAAATAATTGACGTTAAATGAAACGCAGAAAATCTTTGTTATTTAGTTTTTCTTTATCTCTATTATATGTTTATCTGAATGACTCAATTTAACAAAGAGGTAAACGAACTGAAACCGAATTAATTGCAACAATGATCAATCATTTCACACCATTAAAATCGAATAGTTCGATGGAGCTACTATCTCTCAGACGCAGTATTGTGTCAGTAACAGACCAATGGGATTTACAAATGAAAGTCCAGTCGAGCGAACGCAATCGCGATTGAAGAGAAACGGAGAGAGAAATATGAGAAATGCAAGTTCAAACTAACGACTTGTACGCTTTGTTGATTTCATTCAAAAGCCGTGTTAAATTGATCATACTCTGGGTTTTTATATGTGCATATATTTCAACAATTTTGCACAATTTATAAAAATGCATTCTAATTAAAATGTTCGTCAATTTTAAACTTTGTAAATATGAGATTATTGAAATAGTTATTTTTTACGGTTATACTCTAAATAACTATAAAAGGTAGCGAATTTTGTTGAGTATCTAAGAAAACGAATGTTTGCCAGATAGTCGAAATTCGATATAATCATTATTGAAAATTTAAAGAAAACATGACTGTTTCCAATTTGTTTTAATTGATAACACTAAATCTCGTATATAGCTATTGAACAAAAAAATATAAAGAATATCGGTATATAAACAAAAGAAAAAAAATGTCCTGAACTGTTTTATGTTTGCCTCATATATAATACTAGCTGTTTTTCGCGGTTTTACACGCGTAGTTCCCGTTCCCGTTGGATTTTCAGAATAAAAATGTCACTCCCTGGTTTTCAAACTATCTCCATACCAAATTTCACCCTACTCGGTCCAGTAGTTTTTAGTTGTAGTTTTAACACAGAAAAGAAGTATTTTTTTTCCTTGGCGCTCTTAATTTATTGGACGATACAAACTTCGACTATTGTAAGTTTGTTGAAGAACTTGAACCTCATTGGAGAATAGGTCCTTTTATGTTATTTTTTTTTATCCTGTAGCGGCAAAATGACTTTTTGCAGATTTGACTTGATAATAGCATTTCCAGTAGTTGAAGTGAATAAGACAATCTCAATCAGTACTTACAAGCAATCCTGAGTAATTTATGTATATTTCCCACGTACATACTAAAACCGATCGATATACTCATATATTACTTTGTTTATTGAGTTTTTTTATCGTAGTCACAAAGTTCTGGAATTGAATCTGATAGTGTTTTAAGCGAACTCCAAATATGAATGACTCGATAGTACCATGACCATGCTATGAACGAATCAAGCACGCAAAAAAGCACGACACGCACTACCATGCCCACTGCAACGTACCGACCGCGTTTTATGCCCGTATTTCATCCCCGTATATAACGGGTTTCATGCCCGTTTGCTACGAGTAACTATTATATCCGTTTGGAATATCTATACATTCTATAGTAACTTGTTGTTTACCCGCGGCTGCGCCCGCATATCGTATATTCTTCACTGCATTTTTTTATACGAAACCTTAATTATTTTCCGAAATTTACTACCAAGATCAAACAAAGATATTTCTCACAAATTAAAATACCTGATTTTAAAACTGTATATTGAATCGGATTTTATTCACAATTTCGTGAGTTTTTTTTTTTTTTACGTGGATCCTTAATTATTTTTAAAAAGTAGCGTAAGTTACGCGTAGTAAATTCAACTATTTAACAAAAAAAGTATCGTCAAAATTCGTCCAGCTTTTCCGGAGATTACCCGGGTGAAACAGATTTTCGAAAATAATTAGGGTTCCGCGTACAAAAACTAAGAATCATAAAAAATTTAACAAAATCCTATTCAGTGCAAAGTTTTACGGGTAAATGTTTGAATTTATAAGACATATTTTTACTTTATACTAAAAAAAATTAGGAAAATTATTTGAGATCCGTATAAAATAATGCACTAAAGAATAAATGAAATACGGGTGCAGCCGCGGGCACACAAACTGTTTAAATTAAATGATCATTAAATAAACATGCCAGGTTGTTTAATTATTTCCGAAATTTCCTTACAAGCCATTTATTTTTTTCAGAGAATCGATATATTTCGGGTGTTGAATATTATATAGTAATTCGCATTTACGAAAACACTATCAGTTTTACGACGTCCATATTTAATAAACACGTGTGCATTCAAAATTAAATATATATTTAATTTTTTACTGAGACACGCGCGCGGCACGGGCCGTACCGGCACATACAAGATATTATTATCGATGGGAAAACGGCTTCGGTACGGTCATGGCACGCTACGGTCCTGTCCGGTGACGGAATAGTCTAGTGGGCATAGTATCATACTAACTCATACAAACTATATTTTTTTGCATGTGTCGGTACGGTTACGGTCATGGTATGATACGGTCTAGTGGGCAGAGTCCTTTAATTCTCATAATTCTGAAAAAAAAAAAAACTGAATTTTTAAAACAACTGACTTTTCCGCCCTATGTGATGCTCAAATTATTTCAAACATGATTAATGCAGTACAAAAAAAAACTTAACACTAATTTGTCACTTTTTTAAGTAATAAAAAAATCATACTAGTATTATGTACATAATACTAGTTATAGATCTATATAAGAGGAAAGAGTTTCAATGCAATTCTCTGTTTAAGATTGAAACAAATAAAAGTTTTCCATTAAGAACTAAGTTAAAGGACTGTTCAATCCTCAGGTGGATTCTCGCTCGCACTTGAATTCAATTCACAATTGAAACAAAACTACTGTCTTACAAATTCAATCCATTACATACCTTAAATGCTTGCTCAGGATTGTTTAATTTCTTAACTTATTTTCAATCGAATAATGTTGTAACATGTTAAAGATAACATACAGTATATATACCTCCACTATAAAATGCATGTATACGTTACAATTTAATATTATTAATTGAATAAAGTGTTCATTATGTGAAGCATCATCGAAATTATTGGTATAGATTAAACCATTTTTGGTCGCTCACTGAATTCCTGGTAATTTATTGGAGCAATCGTGATTGAAACCGTTTACATAATAGGTATGCAATTAATTAAACTATATTGCAATACTGAAGCACTTTGAGGTTTTCGTTACGTGATTTCAAATGAACCGTAATTAATGCATTGTTGAATTTAATAACGTTATTGAATCTAGGAACTGAGAGAATTTTATATTTGCAGTAGGTATATCAGAATTTTTAATACGTGTACAGGTTAAAAATTTAAAACTACTGAAAAAACTATAAATGTGATAAGACTATTCCATCACCGTAACGGCTTTCTTTGTTTTTCCGTGTTACTTCTCATGCAAGTGTTTTAACTATTCAACTATTAGGTCACCGTTAAACCCATGACAAAATGGACACGTAAATTACTAATCTGACTTAGCTGGGATACAATTGTTTAAGAAGTAAGAAAATGTGATCCTATTAAATGTCATATGATATTTTATTTCTTCGATGATGAGGATAACGAAACTGCCAAGTATTAGCTAATTACTAACATTGGCGCAAATGTTAGTTCAACATCTTTGACGTGTGATGGACTGGTGCAAATTTTGACCCAATGATATTTTTCCGAAGTATGATAGATAGACCGTACTCGATATCCCCGATTTTTTTCCACTAATACCTGTCTATATAGACTTAGTTCCCTATACGTATTTCACTTTTGAAACTTTATATTGATTTGCAAAACAATAAATTTATCGCCGGGTCATCTCAACATAAATAGGATAGGAATAATTGCAACCAAGGGGGTAGCTAGCGCTGTATCAATGATATGGGGCACCGGGGCTACAGGAACCTCGACGTTTGTAAGCGAATATTATTTCACTACAATATTTCATATCTTGTATAGATCTCAGTTACATTTTAGGTTCGACAACTAAACTTTAAATTTTAGAGTATCTATTATACTTGTCAGTACTTTTAAAAGAGGCAGAAACTCTATGAATGATGTTATATTTAAGTTTGCCAAAAAAAGACTAGAAATGTATGTCGAAAATAAGGACCAAGAAACGTTATCAGAAAAAGTACGAAACAGGATCAGAATGCCTTCGATCAGGATTCAACATTATCAGAACACCGTCGAACAGAGATAATGTCTTAATCGGCTCTACCGTTCACGTCGTAATATCATCAGGATGCCGTGGACCAGAGCAATAAGAGAGATGGTGCTGATGACAATGAGCTCTTTAATAAGCTACGCCAGTTCGTGCAACATAAATTATTAGAAGTTGACCCATTCACAAGATTAGAACGGATGACGCCTCTATCTCGACTTCGATCAATGATATAATGTTTCTACACCCATTTAACTTCACCATTCAATAACTTCGGCCTCAATCTCGGGAACAATACGTCCGTCGTGTGACAACGTTCCGTGCGACATATTCAGGCTTTAACAAAATATACGAATGAAAGAGCGCATAGTAAGCACAAATTGTTCATTTAATGTTACATAAGTAATATATATATATAGTAAACGTTATGTAGATTTTAGGGAATTTTAAGTGTTTTTTTTTTGTTTGTTGAATTTTAAGTTGTTTATTAGCTATTGAGAACATTTAATATTTTTAATAATGATTACGGTTAGTTTCAAAGGTTAGTAATAATCAAATTATGACATACTATATGGATAACGAGTTACACGTTATTGTGTGAGGCTTTTCAAATATAAAGGGTAGAATCTCATCAATGTGCTAATGAAAGCGGCGTACCTACTATTGTGCACTAGTTTAATATGCTAGTGAATCCCGTTTCTATACTATCATTAGTGAGAAATACGAACCGGCTTCAACAGGATTTTCGCCTATGCGGGACGTCAGAACGTCCGGACGTCCAATTAGCAAAGTTGTAAATCACTAGCTAGTAAGAATTAAACTCGAAATTTACAATAAACTATATCGGTTTTATTTACATACTAAGAGTGATATATACAATTAATAGAGATAATAACTAGCCTGAGATTTATAAAACACGAAATAGAGTAAGGAGGGGTTGTTTTGGAGAGTAACTTGTTTGTGCTTGATGAGCGTTAGAATTAGTACATGGATAAAATGTAATTAGCGTCAAGATTCTGAATATGAATTGACTGACAGAAATATGGAGTAAGACAAAAATAATAAAAACATTATACTTTTTGATTGTAATATTTTAAATTATTATTAGGTCTTTAACTACGAATTTGCCATTGAAAATGGCCACTACTGCAGAACGTCAATTTGATATGTTCTTATTTTTTTCTCCTTATTTTGGTATATTTGTTTTTGAAGATGCGTGCGCATGACTATATTTTAGAAAATGGGCATACTTACTGTTTATTTCTTTTTAGGTCTCTGATATCTATCTTTAACTATAATAATTATTTCTCTTACAGATTTAAAATAAAAATTTTCACTTCTGACACGGCCTTTTTTTAATTCGCATGTAAAAGTTTCGTTGCCCCTCTATGTTTATTTACGTAATTTTCCGAAACTCTTGTTACTTTGATGGTGTAGTCACATCTTTCACTCTTTCTTTTAGAAGTACATGCGACCTGTCTAGTCATTGTATTTAATAAAATGACAAAAAACTTAAAATGAATTTTCGTAATTATATTATACATAAAAACATATATTATGTGTAATATTAATTTATATAATTTTATTAATAATAATTATTAAATTAATGAACGTACAAATATTCTTATGAAATTAAATTTAATGTTTTAATGAAAGTAAAATGAAACATCAAATAATACATTCCGTTTTAATTCGAGAAAAACAGGAATTACAATAAAGATTTCTGAATAAAATATCAGCAAATACATTCTGAAATTTAGAAACATGGATGAAGTGCGCATTGCGGTATTGTGGTTTGGAGATATCATTTTATCGTGAATGTAAAATGTAGAATGTTGAATTGAATATAAGGATATAATATATAAATATAAATTATTTCCATATCGATGAAACATAGCCCGACTGTCATGATAAATCATATGAAATAAATTATGATTAGGAAGAATGAAGAAAGAAAACATGTTTTTACCAATGAGATACACACGGCGATACAAGAAGTTACATAATATAAAAATTACAAAAAGGATGAAAAAAAGAAGAATAAAAAACACACATAGAGTAAATATAATTCACACACCAGCATATCTCATCATATGAAAGGATATCCAGCTCAGCATACGCTGAAGTACCAACATATAGAAATAGATATGATAAGATAAAGTTACGATATCTATACTAAGCGCTGATTCACAGCTGGATACCAGAGCGAGTCACGGAACGTCAATATATGAACTTTAATACATTGTTAATTTGTTAAATTTAATTTATACTTAGTTTATAATGTGCACACATATACTTTAATTGTATAATTACTGGTCCACAAGCTAAGCGCATGGTGAAACGCTAATGCTGATAACATAAGAAACATGAAGCTTAAGTGGTAGTGAGGCGGAAACTTGACTCCTAGGTTATAGTGATTATTTAATGTGTAGATCATGGGAATAGAGACCGCCTACTAAAATATCGTAAATGAATTAATGTTTTTTTAAGAGAGGCTGGATCGTAGATAGTATGCAAAGTATTTTAACTACGTTAATACAACAAGTATGGTAAAGCCATAAACATCGGTGATTGGCGATGACAGATTTTACATAGAGACAACTCCATCATGCCGGCCTGCTAGGATACCTCTTCACAATTGTTTGGAAGAACCCGATTTCAGAGAAAGGAATGCACTAGAATATCCATTCTACATAGGCACAGTGCACGGTACGGCAAAGGTTTGCGATATTCTTTGTTTATTACAATATAGAATCCTGTAGCTCCGTAGAGATGAAGGGATAAGGTTGTTAACCCTTAAGAGCACACAACGTGATACAGATGATTTAAAACCCTCAGTATGGTAAAATTTCTCCTTGGCTGAAACTATTTTAAGTTCTTAAATAATGTCTGCATCATTTATAATGCGAAAGGTTGTCCATTGGAAACTGTTAGAATGTTGCGGCTCCAAATAAGTTATGGAAACAGTATTAAAAACACGGCCGAACTAGTGTCTTGTAAAAAAGAGGAGGAGATTTGAGAGAGTTTATTCCGAAACTATTCGATTTTTGGTTAAATATCCGCTTTCCGCACCATACGCTACCGAAAAACAAAACGTTTGCAGTTCTCACACGCGGTAAAAATGAAAACTTCAAACTAGCAAAACTTTAAGATAATGCAGCGAATGTAGAACGTGTATTGTACACTGATTTTACGAGGCCTTTTTTCATGTATAAACGACTACACGAAGAGGAAACCGCCATTATAAGAAACACTGTAAAAGTATCCCATCTCAATCTCTCGCACGTTAAACCCTGTAGATATAAGTGTTTGTTTCTATTTAATGTCGCTTTTTCATTTCATTGAGTTTTAAATTACAACGGAGCTAAAGAAGATTTTTAGCTCAAAAATTGGAAACAACAGATAAACATACATGCATGTATGTACAGAGTCTAGGAAAATATAATGTTTTTCTATTACATTACTTTTCAAAAAATGTATACAAAGTTGTTTGGTGATTTATGAAATAATATGGTCACTTAACATCAGGTGAGATTGTGGTCAAAGCACTGACCCTATATCGTGCAAAAAAAAACAATTCTTCGCTCCTGTGTAATACAACGAGATCCAAGATAAACAGTGGTACAATTTTTATTTTGCACGTTTTTTTTCCGCATTCTGCGCTCGCTTTTCAGAAATTCCATTCATTCGTGCCGACGTTCAGAAACATTCTGTTCTAAAGAAAACAAAACCAAGTTGAATGACTCTTTCACTTCAAAGTGTTTAAATCACTCGATAAAAACTCATAAAATTTGTCCTTATAGTATATCGATGTATATGTAGTATGCTTGATAAAATATATTATGTAACTATCTGTGTGTCCGCGGCTCTGCTCGTGTTTCACGTATTTATCGCTGCGTAATACAGTTTTTATAAATAATCATTGGAAAATAATGTGAGTTATTTTTTAATATGGAACCCTAATTATTTTCACAAAAATTTTAGAACTAAAAGAAAGCAAAGATATTTCTCATAAGTTCAAGCACTTGCCAGTAAAACTGACCATTGAACAATTTTTTTCAGTCTTTTGTTTTTAATTTTTTTACGCGAAACTATAATTATTTTCGAAAAATAAAAGTACCCTATGTTACGCGGAGTTTTTTTTTTCATACATTCATTCAACCATAAGACGTCCACTACTGGACATAGGTCTCCACCATCCTTTAAGGGGGAGAATGCCATAACCGCCACGCTTGGCAGGCGGGTATACCGATCGCAGTAAGATTTTTCGTACCCAGAGGATGCTGCTGCCCATCTCCTGGTTCATATCACTTAGTCGACTTTTACGACACCCACGTGAAGATATAGGGTGGTACTAAGCCGGGACCACACGGCAGTTACGCGGAGTAACTTCAGCTATCTACCAAATAAACTAAGACAACAGACCAAACAGACAGACAAAAATTGTAAAAATTGTATTGTTGGTATAGGTATCGTATTGGTATTAGGTTATATACGTATTATAAGATGTACTAATTAAAAAAAAATGTTGTTTTGACATTACATACAGACACTTTAATTTTACTTATTAATATTCCCTAATGTGTATGATTAAAGAAGTTATAAGCAATACAATTTTACCTACATACGCGTAGGAAAAATGTATTGCTAAAGTTACTGAATCATTATCGCGCAGTTAGACATTTGATAGCTTTCCAGTTCCATTTAAATAACACAATAATTTATATATAAATATGGAAAAAGATAAGACTGATCGAGATATTTGTTTTCTCTTTTTATTAAAACATTATCTACGTTTTATCGAAGCTACTAATGAGCTTTAACGCTATCAATATAAGCGGAAACAGTTTTTTCTCCATATTTTGTATGCTTTACATATTTTTTTTTTATAATTATAATATTTTTTTTCTCATAACAAATATAATTTTACGTAATCGTTTTTTATCCGGGTAACGTAGTTATATTATTAAGTTATGAAGAATGTTTTATGGTTTACTTATAAATACGGCTACGACAAATATTTTCAAATTAAATAAAACATAGATTCAAGAAAATATTACAAATGACTTTCCTATCAATATATAAATATAAAACATGCAGTAAATTATGTTCGTACACAACATCCTGTTGATGATAAGTAAGTTATACAACAAACTCGGAGCTCTCTCAAAGCTCAAGAAACATTTAATCAACTCAAATCTAGTATGCCAGCGCTGTAGTTGATTCAATTATAACTGAATTGAAAACAATATCAACATTTGTATTGATTCTAATGGAATAGTTCTCATTTATTTTTATTAAATATCATATATTTGAATCATTTTAAAACTTAATCGATTAAAAAAATCTTTATTTAATGTGTAACGAGTACCCGTAAAAATAAGACAATAGAAAGGCAATAGGAAGCTGCCGTAAACGGCAGGTAAGTGCTCAATGGGTTAATAAAGGCGCTTGTGAACGTCAAAAATCTTTTATGTATAATTTAAATAGAACCTTTACAACCAACATTAATAGTACAGAATTAAGACGAGATATACACTCAGGTGAGGAGAGCGATACTGGTGAAAATGAGGGTCATTTGTCATCAGAAAACTCACCGATGCGGCAGCGTCGGGGCGGCATACTTAAAGGAGGGAAACTGTGGAAGTCTCTAGACCACGACAAGGATATTAATGACCAGGTTTCCATACAGATAAACTTTACTAGCTTCTCTTAATCACTATAGTATATTCACTTCTCCTATAGCTTCGTGTTACTTACTATAATTAATGTTTTCAACCAGATATTATTGATTAGTTTGTGTTATAGGTACTGCTTGTAATCTTCATAAGTAATTACACTTTGTTACACTTATATTTCTAAACCCTTCCGTAAACAAAAAAAATGATAACTAAGTTTTATTTTTAGTTTCAATATCATTATGACTGGTGTTGATTTAGAAAAATAAATAATAAGTAAACATTTATTTAATTATTAAGTCATTGATTAATTAAATTTGGAAGTATTGAATGAAAATGATTAGAAATTTCTTGTAATTTTTTTCTATTATAGTTATATTTTTATTTTGGGAAACCCACAGTTAATAAAATATATATCTGAAATTGCGTAACAATATTACATAAACCGTTAAACTTTCCATTAAAATGATAATTAATGAAAAATAAATACACCAATCTAACCAAATAACAAGCTATAATGGGATGGAACTTGTAAATATACCAATTTTATTAAAAATCTTATCATACATATCACATGAACGAAATAAATATGTGTTCTCCACATACCTCGTTCGTGCAACAGGGAATTTGATAGTAAGTGGTTTCTGGCATTAGGTCGAGGAACTCTAATAACTCTTCTCTAATAACAAACGGGGTGTCAATGTAATGTTTTTAAAAAGTTTAAATAAACATATTCGATCTCTTACTATTCGACGATTAGTGAGTGGCGGCAGATGCGGCAAAGGTTTATTTGACAATTTACATTAAAACTTGTAAGTGCCTAATAAATCGATTTTGAACTCTTTCTATAAAGTTAATGTATATTTTGTTATATTGTGGATTCCAAATTATTGATCCATATTTTGGTAGAGAACGAACCAAAGTATTATTAAGAAGTAAAAGAGTAGTAGTTTGTTGCTTAAAATCTCTCCCAGTTCTAAGAACAAAGTCAAGAATTTTATAAGCCTTCCCAATTAAAATATTGAAATGATCACTAAAATTAAAGTCATTATCGAGATGTATATGATTTGTTTAAATAATACATATTGCGTGTGAACTTAGTTTTTGCTGTTAATTTTAATGAACGACAAATCCTCTTATGTTTTGATTAGACTGATGATCAACGATCAACAACGACTGCGAGCGACGAAGATGGACCTATAACAACACGTTCCGTGCGATTCGTGGAGAGACCCAAAGAGCATTCCGAGGAAGAAGTTATTATACCAAAGTCGGAAACAGAATCTCTACATATATCAGATAAAGAAGAAATAATAAAGGGATACAACACGAATCCTACCCACAGGTATAAACCAAAAACTTTATAACGATATTTTTTGTAATTACCTCATATCACGTCCTTGAAGTTTGCATTTAACGATTCTAAAATATTCATAAAACTGTATATTACTTTTTAATTGCATTAATTAAATGTATGTTGTCGTCAGGTTGGAAACACCACTTATTCTAACTATTCATGCGCCAAAGCAAAATTCCGCAGTTCAGCAGTTGTTCAACAGTGGTCGCCCACCTCCTCCTGCTATCGAAGCTCAATTAGTTACTTCTGAAACTTTGAGGTAATATATTATACGAGTATGTACGAGTAATACATAGTATATAAGGATTTAATCATTTCAGTGATTTTCTCATTACTTGATCTTAATACCCCTTTATTTAAAATTAATAAATGAAGATTAAGAATTAAAATTCCGTATTTTATAAATTGTTTAGTTCCTGCTTTGTAGCAGTTTTTTTTTTTTAACTGTTATTGTAAAGTGTCTTTGCAACTCTACGATGAACATTGAAAGCACTTAGCAGAAAATAGCGATAAGTATAGTTACGTTGAAATGGTACGAACGTTGCATTGAATTGTTTCCGTGCATATGATTTCGCGGAAAAATCTGCAGCGAACTTAATGGCTTTTTGCTTAAGATCGAAACTAAGGTACAGTTCTCGTGTAAAACAGACACTGAAAGCACATGTTGGCGATTTTAAACACCCGTTCCTGGCGATGGGAACGGTGACCATGCGGTCGTTTGTTCGGGTATACTTTGGTTAGGACATCGGCAGAATAGACTGCAGTCGCTACTGAGCTGTATTGTGATTTTATCGTCGATCTCGTCTAGGTTGTTACGTGGCTCCAGTTGATTTATAAAACTCTTACATTGGGAGTATAAATTATGGTTTGGATGCTTTGACACTTTCTGAAAATACTTTTAGGTATTTTTCATGTATCTTAGATAGTTTCAGGACTTTGAAGTGGTCTAGATTACGATCAAAACGTTGTATAAGAAACGATTTTGCTTAAGATTTTTAACCTTGGATATGTGGGTAAATTCAGTGTAGAGGAGGAAATACCAGAAGATGAGTATAAACTTCCTCATGATGTCCCTAGGTAATGCCGTCCTTTTTCAGAAGATAATGACGCTAATCAGGATTTTGTGTCACTTTTCTGCAAAAGTTTCCGACGGCACCGTTGATTATTTCGTAATCCGTTTCTTAAGCCGATCTGATGGGTCTGAACTTAACTATGTCGATCACGAGAAAGACAAGCTTTCCATAAGATTACCCCAGAGGAACTTACTTGTTGGTGTGGTCTTAAGGAATAAACCTCTTTATACATTGAGAAGAAATAACTTCTTTAAGAATTGAGAGGAAAAAATAAGCTTTAAAAATAACCAAGGAATAAGAACTGTTTAAATATTGCTAAGCGGGAAGTTTGGAAATGGTGTACAAAATCGGAGGAAAAAATTAACGTCAAAAAATCTCGAGGAAGAACACTATGTTAAAAAATTTGATACAAGGTCCATATCAGTCTTGTTCGCATTTGACTGTATACACGGGCACATAGTCGTTTCTCGGTTACGATAACTTCATTAGTTCCTGGCTTAGATAACTGCGCCGAGAAGCCACCTCGTCTAGTAAATTCCTAGATTTCAAATTTCCTTCGATCCGAACGATATCAATTTATAATTGGGATTGAATTGCAGTCATTATTTTCCATCCGCTGTCGTAACTTTTTCAATTTATTACAACGTTCAATTTTATTGAAATTAAAATACTTTAAAAGGTCAGATTAAAAAAAAAAGTTTGCACGTATATCATGACAATTGCGAACAATCTGCCACATTTAGTATTTCAAGTTCTTACATTACAGATAAGAATATAAAATTAAATTAATTTAAATATTATGAATATATTATATTATATATTATAATATTATATAATAAGTATATTCTGTACTTTATAAAAATTTTGCAACTTTAATTTTAATTTTTCCCATTTTTCACCAGAAATAAGTATGTACGACAAGAACGTTTTAAAATAATAACAAACTCACTGTTCAAATACAGAACCATGGACTAAGTCAATACATAAATTTATTTGGACACTTATGATGTTCAATAAATAATAGAAAACCAACAGAATTGACGGCCATCGATAACGGTTTTGAAGAGATGATGGCGCAGTTAGTAGTGCTTCCGGATTCCGCGTCGATGGCCGCAGGTTCGAGACTACCTAACCAACTCTACAATGAGCCTAAGCATTCAGTGAAGGAAAACATAGCATGGTGGGGGGTGAATTTTTTAATTTAATGCCCCCTGGGTAGCTACCACCCTCAGGTTTGAACACGTGTCGCTAAATACCAAGGGGTGTATTCCGGCAGCATCACTTGAGTACCAGTACCTCTAGGCTTAGTGTGTTTACCATCCTAGGCCATGTCGTCAATTGTCATCAGGTGAGATTGTGGGCAAAGCACTGAGCCTAAATAATGTAAACAAAAGAGAGCATCTATCTCCAGATGTCATTACGGCTAAAGTCTATAGGTAGGTCTTGTAGTGATTCCAGAACGCGACGCGTCTTAATGCACTATGACGAATTTTTCATCATCATCATCGTCCATTTGTTATTTGGGGTCGGTGCAATATGCCTTCTTCCACAGATCTCTACCAGCCAGCATATCTTCTCTCACCCCTTTTGACTTCATATCTTCCCTCATACAATCCACCCATATTTTCTTTGGGCGTCCTCTTCCTCTCCATCCCTCAACTTTCACTGTCTTCGTCAGATGCGTTTCGTCTCTTCTCAACACATGGCCATACCAAGACAAACGATTCCCTTACATATTTTGTATCACTGGAGCCATTTTCAAACTTCCTCTAACATATTCATTCCTGATTCTATCCATTCTGGTCACGCCACACATACATCTCAACATTCGCATCTCTGGTGCATACAGCCATTTTATTCCATCTTCTTACAAGCTCAACATTCCCAACATGCAGGAACATGTGACGGATTTTACACCATATGCATTTTGATCGCACTCAGTCAGGCAAAAAAGTTAAAATCCGGCAACCTTCCAGCTACCTGCCATAAAAGTATAGTTACAAAATTTATTAGAATTAGAATTAATTGAGCAATTTTAATTTATCGTAACTGTCTGTCGATTCAGATAGTACAAATACTATGGGCTACTAATTGTGTTAGTAAAAATTATCCAGTTTTTTGAAATTCGGTCGAGCAACTGCTTCAATTTTTCTTTCCGTAAGAATGTTTCTTAGTCTTTTAAGAATCTTAAAAAATCAAATGAATAGTCAAATCGCTAGGGGCATTTTCAAGTTTTTTATTTATTTACAAACGATATTAGCATTTTTTTTTTATTTACATAGAATGCAACTTTCTACTTTACAACGATGTGTAAATAAACAACGCGGATTTATGCGTACACAAATTTAAATAATTTCACATAACTTGAATGGTAGTCTATATTAATATTATAAAGGGAAAAGATTTGTATTTTTGTATGTAACGAATAAACTTAAAAGCTACTACACCAGTTTGGATGAAATTTTGGTGTGGAGATAGTTTGAAATCCAGGAAGTGACATGTGATAATTTTATTCTGAAAATCTCACGGGAACGGGAACTACACAGATAAAACCGCGGAGAGCATCTAGTCGTGGAAAAAACAATCAATGAATTATGATTCATTTGATTTCACAAGTTTTATTTGACTACCTACTATCTTGTCGTATATCGTCTTAAAAACGATATAGGTATTATAATTCAAAGAATTGAAGTATTCCCAAATATATTAACAATACGTTAAACTTTCTTGTTTTTACACGGTATAGTCTCAGTGCTTTGACCACAATCTCACTTGATGTTACACTAAACCTAGCTACTGGTTCTAAAGTGATGCTGCCGGAACACACGTATTGGTATTTGGTGACAGGTTTTCAAACTTGAAGGTGGTAGCTACCCGGGCGGGCATCATTAGAAAATGCCCTACCACGCTTAAAACTTTAACTTTCAAGGAACTTGTCCACCGTCTAGTCGACAAGACTCACAACCAGCGAGCTAGCCAATATCTTGTTTAGCCCATAAGCATTGTCATAAATCGTGCACGGCATAAACTATATACATGGTTAAATTATAGCGATTAAAATTTTATAACTATATATTTTGTAAAAAAAAAAAAATAAGTAATATTTATAATATTGATTGATATAATATATGAGTTCACGGATCGCTGAAAATGTTTTACTTTATTTCATCTAAATCTGTATTTGTCCTTATCAAGAGTATTAATTATAATTTAGTTTTAGCTTGAAAACTCTTTAAATATAATTTTGATAGAGATTGTTAAATATCCTTTGTGCTTTGAGGTTTAAATGTCAAAACAAATTGCTACAAAGGTATATTTGTTCAATAATTGTGAGCGCAAATTGAAAAGGCTACGAATTAAGTTAATACCTTTGTCTGCGAACAGATTGGCTTATTGGGTACAGCGGATAGATTAAACGAATCGTGTGTCACTAGTATGATTTACATAAAAACATCGAATGGATTTATTTAGACGTTTCTTTTTAATCTAGTCGGTTATTTTATTTACAAGTTTCCTATTAGATTCGATATGCAACTACTACTAATATGAAATATATGGAAAAAATCGTCCAATTTTATATAAATACTTTATTGTTAGCCCGATGATAGAAATTCGCCCATAAATATTGTGACAAATGTTAAAAAAAAAAAGACAGCCATGCGGACTGCTGACAGAAGGGAAACTTCGAAACTTTGTGAAAATTGTTATAAATTATCGTGTGAATAAATACAAGTGTATAATTTGTTAATTAACCTACTAACCTCATAAAGCATGAAGTTAGTTACGAAGTTAGGCACTTAAACGCCATCTTATAACTGACATACTTGTTATATAGCTTTGTCGGTAATAGGAATCTTTAAGTTTTTTTTTCCCTCAAGAATCCCTCAAGGCGGCTAAAGTAGTTTTCACTTCAAAAATTTGACAACACGAAATGTTGCCAATAGATAATAAACAAACAATAATGAAGAAAATCGGAAATCATTCTACAATATGGTGGTATATAACCAGTATAACTAGTTCAGTCCTGTGTTATTGTCATTAATACATACATACATACATATACTCACGCCTGTTATCCCCGAAGGGTTAGGCAGAGGTGAAGTAGCGAACTACAACCACCCACATTTCGCCGAGCTTAGTTCCGTCCCAGATGTGACAGGGGCCGAGCCTGTCGCCATATCGGGCACAAATTCCAAACTCCGGGATGATACTGAGTGGAAAAAAAACCCAATATCACTTGACCCGACCCGGGGATCGAACCCGAGACCTCAGAACGGCAGCCGTATGTAATACAACGATTATCATTAATAATGAGATTTATTTTGATAGATCTGTTTTTTTTTTTGAAACTCTATATAGGCTTAATGTAATGTGACTAAACGACATTCGGTAGGAGCACTTGTTTACATAGAACCCAGTGGTAAAACGGGGGGTTACCTCGTTCACACGAGAGGCGCTTTGACGTTTCGTTTGCACTATCACAGAATCTACATTCACATATTCAGACAACAGTATTATGTGGAATCTTCGCTTTAAATATAACACTTAGCTGAATCTTATCGCGTATCAGAGCGTCGGTAACTACACTGGTTAAAAATCCACATAAGCTTTTAGTAATCGTTTCGACTTAGCTGAAAGAGAATACGTAAGCTGATTTTGTAAAAAAAAACCTTTTATATTAAAACCAAAAGCGACTTCAAAAGAATAAACTATAAAAATGAACTAAAATGTAAATAAATAAATTCTTTAAAATAAATAATATTAGTGCATTTTTATAGTTTATTCTTTGAAGTCGGTTCTGTTTTTAATTAAAAAGTTTTTTTACTACTTTTTAGTCTAAGTAGGTTCTTTCAGGTATTGCTGTGAAGCCTACTTAATAGATTTGGAAATGAATTCATGAAACACGTGTGTCTATAATATTCGAGGGTTTTTGTCGATTTACTCAGGCAGAACTCATGTTCCACTGATCAGATCTGAACTGGTGGAGATGAGAACACATCAGGAGTGTATTCCTTCGATTAAAAAAAATATTTACAAATCCGTCCACAAATGACGAAAAAATCTGGCCACAAACATACAAAAAAAATACAGACTAATTGATAACCTCCTCCTTTTTGAAGTCTGTTAAAAAATATGCCAATTCTAACATTACCATGAGAGGTTAGAACTTCGTTAAGTACTGCAAGGGGTAAGAGGTCTCAAAAATATCTAAAATTCTGTTTACGTAATACTTCAATAACCCTTTATTAAAAAATAATTTCGATTGGGGAACTACCCGCACTAGCACTCAATCGTTGGTAAAGAAATCGGTTTACGTGATCCACAATAATTATTTATTGCATAGTTTACTGTGAGGTGAGAAGTCTAAGAAGTATAGCTGACGTAAGAATGATAGATAAAGTAAGGAATAGTGTGGTAAGGGAACGTTCTGGTGTGGTAGAGGATGAAGTGACAAAGATAGAGAAAGGGATGCTTAATTGGTTTGGACATGTAGAGAGGATGGATGAAAAAAGATTGACGAAACAAATTTATAAGGCGAGTGTGAGTGGGCAAGCTGGTAAGGGTCGTCCTAGGCGAACGTATCTCGACCAGATCGGGGACGTTCTGGTTAAAGGCCAGGTTAAAAGTATCCGTAACCGAAGAGCATGTATGAAGGTGCTTATGAAAGTAAAAGAAGCGAAAGACATGTGTCAGGATCATAGCAAGTGGAAGGATGTGGTCTCTGCAAACCCTTATGGTAGAGAGTTATTTAGCCATTTTAGGGTTTAAAAACGATTTTTAATGAGATTTCAATGGTGTTATGAAACTTTACAAGGAACAAGTACCATCAATTCTATAATAAAAAAATGTTAACTCCCAGAATGTGCATTATCGACCTAATGGTTTTGTACGCTACTCAATTAAAGCTGAGTATATAGTTTACTAGTGTTATCGACATCGGTTATATAGAATGTATATTCCGCATATTTGTTGTTTTGTTACCAGAATGGCAAGATTATCGAGTGCTATATCAGTTTTTTTTAAGAATACTTTGTGAAACAAATTTCATCTCATTACTAAAACGATCTTATCTTGTTATTGCTTAAGTAGTCTAACATTTCTATTTCAGTGTTCCTAAAAATACTAAATAACTAATTTTATGCAAGCGTAGATACTGCTAACAAGAATTAATAATTGGTATTTTACCAAAGCGTACGTTATATTTTTATTAGTATCTAAAAATAGTGGTATTTTTTACTAAAGTTAGTTATGGTTATTAATATCCCAAGTATGGAGAAAATAACGAAACGGAATAATCAATATTCAAAATTGTTTCAGATAAAAAAAAAAACTGCAGCTTAATGTATATAGGTTGATTTAATCATAGAATGTAAGTTCCGAAATAGTATATTTGTAATGTACATCATTTATTTTTTTACTCAATTACCATACCTCACAATAAATGTATTTCTTTCATTCTACGCTATATCTATACTAATAAAACAAAATTAAAGTGACTGTTTGTTATGTCTAAATATTTTTTTTTTAATAAATATGTATGAAATATATATAAATATGTGTGTACAAACGATACCTATAATAAAAAAAAATATATAATTTTTGTCTGCCTGCTTGTTCCGGGTATTGTCCGGAACGGCTGGATAGATATTGACGGGGATTTTTTTTGGTAGATAGCTGAAGTTACTCCGAATAACTTAGGGTATTTTTAATTTTCGAAAATAATTAGGGTTCCGTGTAAATAAAAAAAAAACTCGTAAACAATTGAATATTATCTGATTCAATGAATAGTTTTACGGGTAAGTGCTTAAATTTATGAGAAATGTATTTACTGTAACTTAGTACTGAAATTTTTTTTGGAAAATAGGGTTCCGTATAAAAAAATTTAAGCACAGTGAAGAACATATAAAACGCGGGCGCACAGCTGGTACATAATATAGTTTAGTCCGGGTATAGCGGCAAAACTGTAGGAATGCATAAATAAAAACAAATCTGATCGATTTTCTTACCTGTTCTTCTCGGCGATTGGGAAGCTTCCGAACCAATCAAAGTATTTAGAGGTTCATAAGCTATTTTAGGGCCTAAATAGAGTAAAGAATGTTATATTTATTTAATCTGTTCAATACTTCTGTTGAATAATAAACTTTAAAAAATCCTTCTTTACAAAATTTCACGTTAATATGTAAAATTATTTGATAATATACGCTTTCTTGTAGTAATAAATTTTGTTTCTTCTATCAACAACAAAGTCTTGGAAGGATCTTAAATTAAAATAACCTAATAATCAAAATATATTATCGATAAGTCAAAGTGTGCTAGCTACATACCTTTTCCAATAGGACCGTTTTTGATAACTACTTTGTAAATAGCAACCGTTGCTGTAACGAAACTAGATCTACAACATACTGAGTGCTTTATAGCGACATCTAGCGTCGAGTGGCAGTACTTGTTGGGTGTACGAATACTTTTATAATCTCAGATGAAAAAGATATTATCTGTACATGATAAAAAAGGAAAAATTAAGCCTTATCTGGAAGAATTAAAATTTTAGTTAGAAAGTTATTTAAACGAACTTGATTCGTTTTGAACTAATATTACTTCCAAGTTGTTATTGGTGTTTTATTAGTAGTTGTAAGGTTTGTTGTGTGATTTTGGCGGCAACGGTTGCGATATTGTGATTGATACACGAAGTTACTACTTCCACTTTTATCCGTGATTTAGATCATATGAACTAAAATTCCGATCAGACATGCAAACATCAACATTGACTTCTAGAAGGTTCCCTTACCGTTATTAATAACTTAATTTTTCTTTTGTCGTTACTTAATTTTTTTTTGTAAACGGTCTCAACTTTATACCTCGATTCTTTGTATGTTTATTTAGAAAATTCTATCTCTTCTTAATAACTAGTAAATAGGTAAGTAGAGTAATTAGATTTTAATTTGAAATCCAAAAGGGTAGGTACAGATATCCGATAGGCATGACACGAATAAAGTAGATAGGGGACGAATTTACCAGTGTGATTTCTGTGATTAAGGAAGATTGTGTATTAAGCTAGATTTCATCATTGGGGCCACTGTAAGTGACAGACGTTTTGAATTTCTACTCTGTTGGTGTTTTGTGGAAATACAGGACAACATTAATCTCGAAATTATTATTTGTCTGTCATTATTAATTGTATTTTTTGTGTTTACGTTTTATTTCTACTTTTAGTTTTTTATTCGCAGTTTATTTACGTAGTTCTGTGAATAGTGGAATTTTAATGTATTCGTACCCTAGTCTTTACCAATTCCTTTCTTGTATCACTAACTGATATTAATGCATCGAACATACCAATTACTAGAGCATCTATCTAATTACTCGGAGTTAATACCGTTACATGTCTGCGGGAAACGCAATTTAGTTGCCAGTTAAAATAATAAAATTACTTCCGTATAGTTAGGGACTATGTTACAGTTTCGTTTAATAAAAAAGATATGTTAATCCTTTTTAACATTGAATAAGTATAAAAAACTTAACGTAATAATACTTTATTGTATTTACCAATTAAAACATCTTTTTTTCTAACCTATCTAGTGCTGTTGACCGGAAGGGCGGCTTTATAGCTTCACCAAACTTTATGGGCGAGTTTTGAGGGCACTCAGTCGCAACCTTATCAATTCTCTTCCTCCTCAGTCTTTACACCATTTTGGGAATTTAGTACTCCGTGATGTTTGTTGTCTTGTCCTGAATTGATTGTCGCCAAGCTATAAATTGCGCAATTGGTATATTTATCTGTAAAGTGGTCAAAATAATTTCAAATTAGGCGGGTAACTATGGACCGTAACCTATTTGCAGGTTCCTACTTCTTATACATACATGTATAACATCACTTTTCTCTACCTTAAGGGAAGGCAAATACTACATATTACTACCTCCTGACATACGTCTATTACGTCTATACGATATATTTAGAACGTTTTCAATCTAAAATAAATTTCTGAAGAAATATCTGAAGAGAAATTTAGGTTATACGTATGATATTATTACCACTTATGCGTTTGGTTATCTTTTCTGTTAATAGAGGATGGGATTCTGGAGTTAAGCCTAAAGCAGAGGAGGCTGCTGTACGTCGTGTTGCTGAACGAAACGCCCTACGCTGTTCTTTGTTACGCAGCGAAGCACGAAAGAAGCAACAACCAAAGGTTACACTTTATTTAAATGTGTATCCTTACATTTTATAAAAGGCAACGAACCACTGAAATGATTTACATGATTATTTTTATAAATCATTGCTACGTTAAATAGTATCGGTATATCATCATCTCCCTGCCCTTTGTCCATTTTTATTTGGGGTCGCCGCAACATGTCTTCCTCTTCCATTCTTCTCTATTTGAGATAATACCTACATTCACTCTCTTTCTAAGCATATCATCTTTCACACAGTCTATCCATCTTTTTTTCGATCTTCTTCATCCCCTATATCCGTCCACATTCATATCTAATACCTTTCTTACAACATCCTCTTTCTCCCTCCGCATTACATGCTCATAACAAGATAGTCGCCGGCTCCTTACCTTCTCTGTCATTGGTGCCACTTTCAAACTTCCTCTAATGTATTGTCATGAATGTAACGTATGAATATATAACAATAGTAATATTTATTCTCGTGTTTCCACTTGAGACCCTTATCTTAACATTATTTAACAGTCAACGCCTGTATGTACGTGAATTGGCATATAATTCTTTAAACTTATACGAACAATTACCACTAGCACATTATATTATACTTAAATTAAACAATTGCATATATAAAAAAAAATGTATTACAGTGAATAATATTTGAATATTTCATATGCGTTAAAAATAAATTTTGAATACTTTTTCAATGACATCACACCTATTGCACTTATACAATGAAGTTCGAGTTATCTGTGTAGATATTTCACATTATAGTAATTTATAACATTATATAAATAAAGAGGTAAAATTGAGTTTTTTTTGTTATGACTAAACTATACTTAAGCGATTTATAAAATCTATTTCGACTATAAAGAGTTGCACTATCAACAATTAACATAGGTTATCATTTTTTTTTATTAGAGATCCCTACGAAAATTATAATAATAATAATATAACAACCCGAGGTATCAAAAATTAACTGATTAAAGTCATTATTTGGAGTACTTTGCGAAATTAAAATATTAATTTATCTTTCTATCTATCCGTTAGAAGCCGGAGCTGGTCGCTAGTAGTATGAAATATTCTTATACACATAATTATAATAAATTTGAGTACCGCAAATTCTCATTTGTAAAGTCTCATTCCATTCAATCACTTTTGTTTAAAATATTCGTAGATTTGAATTATTCCTTAATTAAATGAAAGTTAATGTTTTTATTACCTATATTTTATCCAAGAAGACTTAAGTTACTGTTGAACTTTTAGTTACAGTAGGTTATTTAATAAATCAAAAAGGGCCAAAAACAAACGTGAATAAATTTATACTTTTAGGAAAAGTAATTTTGCGAATGAATATCTGTGCTGTAAAAACGCGATTTTCCCATATGATTTTAATTTAATTTTTCCTTATTATAAATTTATTTAAAATGAACATTATTCAACATTATACTTTAGCTACAATTTCACCGCATACTTGTTAAACTCTACAGTAGCTGGTATAATTCTAATGAAATTATTTTTGAGAAAATGTTTATTAATATAAAACATTATTCAAATTACTCATAAATCTCTTTAATCATTTAACATTTAGTTTTCTGTACTGTTGATTTTTAACAGCAAGAAACAACTTCATTGGCTGAAAGGATCCGTTTGCTGACGTGCGATGTGGACGATGATCCTGACGATCAGTGTACTTCATCGGCCGGTGTCATTTCTGATAAGATGTCAAGTAGCAGCGATAAGTCAAGTGACAAATCGTTCAACAGTATCGATAAGAACAGTGAGAAGGCATTCGGGAGTGCTTCATCCAGTTCTTCATCGTCGACTATATCAGCCCCTGTACCAACGAGGCAACATCCACCACCAGACCTGGGCGATGCTCATCAAGAACCACATAAGGTAATCCGGGCTATTATGAGAGAGAATAAACTTAACAATAATCATACAATGTCATCCTATTTTATTGGTTTTTTTTTTGCGTGACAAAAAAATTCCATAAGATACTCATCCACGCCGGACTGCAAAAAGAGTAGTTTGTGAGGCTCTCGCCGATTGAAGCGATAGTTCTCCTTAAACCATTTTGTTATAGAAGTAGGGACGCATTACTCCTATCGCCTGACAGGTGCTGGCCATCCGTTGCAGGCTTCCTTTGTTGTCTGATGGATCCGTTATTAAGGACCCCTTTTCGTATATATATATATATATATATACCGAAGCGATTATGGCGCAGCGGGTAGTGCGGCCGGATTCCGCGTCAAACAACGCGGGTTCGAACCCCACCTATCCGACTCTAAAATTGGCTTGAGCTTTTGATGAAGGAAAACATCGTGAGGAAACCATAGCATGGTGGTAGGGCATTTTCTAATGATACCCGCCTGAGTAGCTAACACCCTTAAGTTTGAAAACCTGTCGTCAAATAACAATAGGTGTGTTCTTGCAGCATCCCTTGAGAACCAGTACCTCTAGGTTTAGTGTGTTTACCATCCTGGACCACATCATCACCTAACATCAGGTGAGATTGTGGTCAAAGTACTGAACCTATCCGTGTAAAAAATATAGTGAGGCGTACTGCACACTAATGTGGCTTAACCCACTTGTGCATTAATTGATCCATTCTACCTTGTCTGTAAGTCATCGATCACTACCCTACGCCATCCTCGCGTTCGATCGACCACAGGCGTTGACGTCGACCATCTGCTTGTTCGCAAAACGAGGTGACCGAGTTCCAGTCGCTCTACCCATCGACCATGGATTTGATAATTATAAGAAGTGAGTGATCGGGCCCATTCGTTGCGATCCGGTTACGGCATAACGAGTCCCGTGCGACACAGATGGCTAAAGTATACTGCGCATCATCTAATGCACAGACACAATAAAGATCTCTCGTAACCTTTCTGTAAGGTCAAAGGGCTATTCCAATTTCGTTCCCAGACCGCTAAGTGAAATCTTATGGCTTCTGTGGTCGTATACCTCAGTTGGATGGCTCAAGTGATCAGTTCCATTCTGTTATGACATATATTTGGTGGAAATCCGATCTATACGCCTTGATTTCACGTTGCTCCCATAATGCTCTCAGCCACCAATATAACGTCCTCAGAGCTTCCAGATTCCACAGCAAAAAAGCTGTTTTTTTTTTAAATTGCATTATTACTATTTATCGCTAACAGACAACCGAAATGATATTTCTCTTAGTTATAAATTAATACATTACGCGGTATAAAATTGATTAAATACTTCTAAAAATATATTATTACTTATCTTTTCAAATGTATGTAACGTGTTAATAAAAAAAAATATTCAGCCTCGACCAGAACCTCGTCGACAATTTCTATCAACGTTGGCACCCCTGACGGCCTGCGTAGGTAGTGTGGCTCATCACGAAGGTTTTTTACTATGTGCCCCCCGGAGATAGAACTTCTGCATCATCAGTTACAACCTTAGACATTCAAGAACATAATGAAGGACCCGCCCCGGACGTTGTCGCCGGAACACCAGGTAAATTTGTAAAAATATACAGAATAAGAAATAGAGAATGTATTGCGCTAGAGGTTATTATATTTTGATATTTACAATATTTATAATTTAAGTAAAGAATTGAACACTTTTAATTAGTTTAATCATTAATAAAACTCAGTTAAGAGGATATGCGGTTGACAAAAAATAGGTATTACTGCAATATATTGCTATCGCGTTGCGACCCAACGAAAGAGTTATAAAGCGCGAAAGGACAACTGCAGCTGGGCCCTAATTACATCTATGCGAAATAGATAAAATCATCAGTTTATATTCCCGTTTCCTCTTCCAAAACTGAACCGTTTTTTAAATTACAATATAATAAAGACTTTAGATATCCTACTATTTGTTTTTTTTTTCGTCAATTTTGTTTCACGGACGTCTGAAAACGACAGTAAAAATCGAGCATTTTTTCTCATATTCGAAGGCTCTTAGTTTCCATAATCATTAATTTTAGTACTATTCACCCGTAATCGAAATTCGACCATAATTAAATAATGTATTTAGTACCTTTTCTAAAACATTAGATAACAATTAATTATAAAAATGCTAAATATTTTTTGTTTGCCTTTAGTTATCAATTGCTTAAAGTAAAACCTTCTGAAAAGTGTTCTCAAAAGTAAATATTCTGTCCGTGCGGTAAATAAATGTCAAGTCTGACAACGGCACGTGATTGATAATATATTGGTATTCGTAAGGGTATGATTATATATCAATGGGTATGATAGATAAATGTGTGTATGTTAAACGCATATTAGTGTGTCTATTTTTTTCTTATTAATTTCATGTACTCCTAATATATATTATATACAAATATAATTTTTTAAGTTTTCGCGTTCCATATTTAAATTCAGTTAATTTTAACGGGTTTTCACGCGTTACCTTTGCTTTTTTCTATCCCGACGTTTCGGCTGGGTTTCACCAACCGTGGTCACGGGCTGACTGGCGGTGCGCGGCTTCGCCTGCAGCGTTGAGGGGTATTTTGATGAACTACCCCCGTTTGGTCTTTATATTTATTATAGTCACAACACACAACACTAACAGTGTCCATCGACGATGCCTGTGACCACGGTTGGTGAAACCCAGCCGAAACGTCGGGATAGAAAAAAGCAAAGGTAACGCGAGAAAACCCGTTAAAATTAACTGAATTTATATACAAATACTAACTTTTTCCACGTCGTCTCCATATATACTTTAACTAGGTCAAATTTAACAGTTCACCTTGTGCGCAGTGTTCTTAAAAAGGGATTTAAAGTTTTAGCATCACGTATATGTGCTTTCGAATAAAAAGTTTAGATATAAATAATATACCTACAGGTGCTAAGGATGGTGATGATGGGTTAGCCGCTTTCGCTCGAGCTTCAGCGCCAAGAACTGAAAGACTTCGACAACGTTACGGTCAAGAGTCACAGCCAGTCAGTAGTGACGACGAACATGACGATTACGGTGATTCATAAAAAAAATTCTCTCAAATACAGTTTTAGTAACACTAAATGCCGGTACGTAGGTTAAGTAATGCTCCTTGAGTTCCATTTATTCTGGTTTAGTGGAGGGCAAATTCCCCTGAATCTACGGGTCCAAGATAGCAGACTAAGCCGAGGTCTGCACCACAGGTGCCCTTCCCGAGTTTAATGTAACTGCGAAGGCCCTTCGAGTCTACTACAGCGCTTATTTTGTTTTTATCTTCGAAGTAAAAAGTTCTTTAATCGCGTTAAGCGATTCTTGGTAGGGGAAAAACTTATAGATTTGGGCTACCAATGCTATGACGTCAGGCGACTACACGCTACAGTATGTCAAGTATAAGATGGCGTTTAAGTGGTGGTACTTTTGTGTTTTGTCACATCTAATATACTTTTCCGTAAATTCTTATTCTAAATTTGTTTTGAACGTATTTATTTCTAATAAAATACTCAAAAACAATCGTTACTCTTTGTTTCTATAACTATGATCATGAAATGTTTAGTGTAAAATGAATGAAGCGATGATGGCGCAATGGATTGTGTGGCCGGATTCCGCGTCAGTCGACGCAGGTTCGATCCCACCTATCCAACTCTAAATTCGGCCTGAGCTTTCGGTGAAGGCAAACATCGTAAGAAAACCATTGCATAGTGTTAGGGCATTTTATAATGATGCCCGCCTGGGTAGCTACCAGCCTCAAGTATGAAGATCTGTCGCCAAATACCAATAGGTGTGTTCTGGTAGCATCACTTGAGAATAAGTACCTAGGCTTAGTGTGTTTACTCATCCTGAACCACGTCGTCACTCAACATCAGGTGAAACTGTGGTCAAAAAACACACAGTCTATACCGTGTAAAAAGACATTTTTTAGTTCAACACATTCATCAAACGTTTGATTTCTTTTTATCAGGTGGTTTTTTTAATAAAGTATATTCTTTAAACTTCTTGTACTGTTTTAGGTTTCCACCGTCGGCCAGCGGTCCGCGGTATTAGTATTAAGAAGCAGTATGGAGCATCTGATGATATATTACAACAAATGCAGAACGAATTACAGCCATCGCCTAACACGACGTCTACACAGAGCATGCCAGTGCATTCGTGTCAACGCACAAACACCAATTACTCTTGGCCATATTACTCCGAAGCGAATCTAAGAGATTCTAGACCGCAGAGTAGATCGAGTACTAATTGTAACTGGTAAATAAACTTTCCTATTCTTCTTATTCCAGTTTGAATTTATTTTACATGTAACATTAACGCTATAAATATAATGTATTTTCTGTGTAAATGATAAGCTATATTATATAGTCATACATTTACAGTAATTTAATCTAAATATTTTATGCAATAATATTTTAACTAAATCATAGAATTTCAAAATATAATGTTTCATGAATACTCATAATATAGGCTAATTAACTTAATAAATATTTGCTATATAAATTCAGGATATCATGAGTTATTTTAATTCGTGAGTCATTTTTCATTTAATTCGTTTTAGCGTTTCAAGTATAAGGTAAGTAATCCTTAGGTTCTCAGCGTGGCGGATAACGCTCTCTTGTGGAAGTAGAAGACCCAGAAAAAAATTGGGGGCATAGGGATAGCGTAGAGAGGGAACATAAACAAATTAAAAATATAATGTAAAAAGTCAAAAAAATTAAAAACGGGGGCTCAAAAAAAAAGGAAAATTTTCAAAGTGGGCTATGAGCAAACTAAGGTTTAGAAACTGTAGCGTAATAATTACTACACTTATATTCAATGCTTCGTTTATTAAATGACATGGGAGATGGGGGTTTAATTCATAAATGGTGGTTACTCGTATGTAAACAAAATTCACTCAATAATTTTCTTTTCTTTTACGCTAATTCTTACGCAGTTATTGGAGAGCAGGCTCAAAAAGATCCAAAAAGTAATTCACGTAATACTCAGACGGTCCATTATTAAAGTCTCTAAACGAAGCAGTTTCTCCAGGTCGAAATCATCAGATTATATGACAGCGAGGCAGTGCAGTGTTAGTCCTGCATCGCAGCAACAGCACGCCGACACGTGCTACAACCATGCGCATAATGTGACCCCGTATGCCCATTACCAACACGCCAGGCAACCGGTCGACGGAGAATATGTACCCAAACTGCTCCCTTTACGCTAACATCGGGTGAGATTTCTAGTACAATTTCGTCAAAATTATGTACCATTTCAACTGGTAATAATTGTGTTTTATCATAATTTAATTCATGAAGTGAAGACTTCTTTAGTTTAGAAAAAACTAACATATAACATGGCATTTAAGTACTGGGACTCAGAGATAAATAATAATATTCATACTTACGCAGCCTATCGTATGTTTTGATTATTAATAAACTATACGCAAATATGTATATTATATAATTAATGCTCGGGGGCGCCAATAGATATTCAAACCAGACAAATGGTAAATGTTAGGTTATGTTAATAATTTAAATTAACAAATTACGAAATTTAAACCTTAAAAAACAGTTTTTCTAAAAACTTCATAATTTAAAAAAATGAAATAACATATCTTTTTATATTCGACGTTAATTGCTGCTGATAAGATTGAATAACTAATGTTTTTATAAAATATTATAAGTTCATAGGATTAAAGAGTTAAAAGAAAGTGAGAGACTTTTGCTTTATTACGAAATATTCTATAATTTCTGAGTGTTCAGTCTGAATTTGGGCTCAAAATCTTCATTTATTTTAACTTACTTTCGAAAAAGAACCAGCATCCAAATCCTTGACCTATGAGCGGACACTCACGTCGAATAGTAATATATATTTTTCAATTAAATAACTAACTACTTATATAACATAATATATACGATGAAATAAGTAACTATTATTATAAATAAATAACTATTTATAAATATTATCCATTACATGAGATATAAAACATGATAGCACCTTTACCACTGTGTTTGTCAACCGATGTTTGTTTAATAGCACTTAATGAGATTGAAATTCATGTAGCGATTGTTCACAGATGTTCAGATAGTAGCCAAGAACTGTACAGTTCTCAAACGAGTTCGGAACAAACTTCGCCGGTCAGGTCGGCTTCCCGCTGCAGAAGACCCGAATCACCACCACCGATTAGGAATCATCATCAGTTATTATACGTACCATACAACACACATTATAATTACCAACATCAAGATTACACGCCGCAGTGGACATCGAATGAATGTGAGTGTCTATTATATAACACGTCTTCTCAATCCCATTATTTTCACATCTTCTGAATTCATGTTATCAAGAAGCTATTTCAAGTCCTATACAAGCAAAATGTAAGATTTTTGTATCAAAAACTCCTTGTCAGCATGATTACGTAATCATAGGCATACTTTAAAAAAAAAATTGAGAGTGAGTTGACACGCAGTAGAAGTGAAACTTCATTTTATTGACATCTAGTTTGTTTATTTTGTATTAATAAACAAACGTGTTTCAGCTATTAGGCATATTGTTTAGTGACATCTATTGGTTAATGATGGAATTGAAATTCGTTACATGTTTTCGTTTCATAAAATCCAATTCTCACCGTCCCATCAGAAGTTTCACTTCATAAAACACGAAAATTTATTAAGTAAATGTTGCTTACGTAATGTAAATGTTAGAACTCTAGACCCTCATTTCATCAATAATAAACAAGGCATATCCCCCACTCGGGCTGGGATGCTTACTGGGAATACTTGAATTATCTCTAATAATTATATGTATGTATATACAATCATAGATAAATTATAGTTTTTGACACTATCAAATGTACTATCTGGTCAATCCTAGATAACTTATAAAAATAATTTATTTGCAATGAAAAATATGGTTATAAGTCGAAATAAAAACTATCATATCTTTTAAGCTGAGCAAAGTCACAGACGTTGTGCAAAGTTTAATTAGGATCGGTTGAATAGCTTAGGAATTTATCGCGGACAAACATCGTGACATGGTATTTTTGTATGTATTTATTATATACTAGCAGTGAGCTCGTACCTGTGCCCGCGAATTAATGTTCATCACTGTTTTAATCTGTTTATGCGGAACCCTAATTATTTTCGAAAAACATAAATACCCTATGTTATCCGGAGTAACTTCTGTTATCCAACAAAAAAGTCCCGTCAAAATCGGTCCAGCCATTCCGGAGATAACCAGAAACATACGGACATACAGAAATTTAAAAAATTGTATTTTCGTTTTTGTACGTGATATACATTCATTAGTATTATCTATTGTGATAAATGTTCGTTGATTTAAAAAAGTTATTCCGTTTAAGATAACCGTATGCATACGTATTATCAACAACAAACACGAAGCGCTGTCAGTGTATCCCAGCAGCCCGTGGCACAATCACAGCGAGCCCTTTACACGAATCCAGTTCAATTACAGGTATATTATAATACTATAAATACTAATAGCTGCCCTTTCTGGCTTTACAAGGATTACTACAATATTTAATCCTACAAAAAAATAAAATCATTTACAGGTCATTAATCCAAATAAAAACTATTATATCTTTTAACTTGGATCAAATCACGTATTATGTGTAAAATCTCATTAAGATCGATTAAATCGTTTTGGAGTTTATAACGGACAAACACTGTGGCAGGGAAATTTTTATACATTATATGTAGTTTATGTTGAAGTATTTAGTTTATAGTAAAATAGTCTAATGTAGACAGTTAAATTAAATCTATGAAATATTTTTTGTGCATATAAAAAATACGGGTTCCAAGTAACGCAAATAAAGCAAGATGGTGAAAATTAAATGTTTTCTTTCTGTGCATTCTTCAAAAACCTAAATATACCAACAGATTATATGTCTAACAATGGGCTAGATAATGATCTGTCGTACAATCAATCAATTTTCAGACTCTTTGTCCAGCACCAGCTAGGTACAGATCGGTTCCAGCCACTCAACCAGGCAGCGGGAAACAGATGATCTGCTATTCAGAAAAGGTATTGAAAGTATTAAATAGTATATCGAGGAGTCGATCTTGCAACCTATCTACCCAGAAGCAGTTTACCAAGTAGCTTATCGTTTGTTCAAGTTCAAATATTACTTAGGCATGACTTCAGACGTATTTAACTTCCCCCTCCCAACATAAGCATTGACAAACAATTTTACAAAATCTACTTTTAAACTTCTAAAATTCGTATTATCCTCTGGAATTCCCTACTTCTGTTTAGCATTATGTTTTGTAGGAAAATTAAGACACGCGTCTTAATAGGGAACATAATGGGTAAACGCACAATTGGTAGTGGGGCCAGATTCCGCGTCAATGGCCACGCATAATAATTGTCACAGAAAATGTAATATTATAAGAAAGTGAGGTGTTGAAAGGTTTAAGTGCTTTAAGCTAAACTAACGGGGTAACGTCATCAAAAATAAACAAACTATGGACCCCTGACCACATTGGTGCCTACATAATAGTTTTCTGTTTTGATATTCCAGGTAGCTGCTCCTCTGTACCAGCCGGCTCCTGGATCCCCATCTCGGGCTGCCAGAGGAGCACCGGAGGGAGCACCTTCCTCCAGCTCATCAGCACCCTCAGCCACTTCACCCATAGCTCCTCCCCCGAATCCGATTTACTACGCTATGAACGTCTGACGAGGAGACTAGGTGAATATTCAGTATAAACTTTTAAATGCCTTGTAGGCTCTTTGGAAATTAAACAAACTCATTTGAAAAAATAAGCCTTAAATTTAAAAAGTTCCTTTTATTAGTATAAGGGTTTGGGGACACACGACACTACCTCATTGATAAAGAGATCATCACTTTAGTTAAGTATTTCTTGAGTTTCCTTTTATTATATTTAAGTATACAGTAAAACCTCGATAACTTAAAAACATCTATAATTAAAAAAATAGGAAACATCAATAACTAAAACGAATAATTTGCTTAGAGGAGCTCGTCTGTAACTTAATAATATTTTTACGAAGTAGGTAAAGTCTTTTAACCGGAAGGTCTTGTCGCACTTAAAAGTGCGTTATTGTTTTTGTTTCGAGGCTTGTTTACGGGTCAGATAAGGCGATTCGTACGCAACCCGGGAAAACAAAAACAACAGGATTACCAAAAAACAAAATCACTAACATTTAATATAATGCAATTTACATGGTAACGAAATATTGTATGAATTTGATGAACTAACAGCGCTCTTAGTGGAATGCGTAGTAACTATATTTAATAGGTCATAAGGTCAGTAGTAGGTGTAAACAAAAGTCATTGATGAAGAACAACAAAGCCATTCAATTATCTGAGAAATAATTTGCGAATAACGCCATCTAGAGAGAATACACACAAACAAGTGTTAATTTTTCTTACGAAGTACATTATGTGCTGAGTTGGTAGTTGAATCCGACCGTGGAAGATGGCGTTGTAACTATATACTAGACTACTTAGCTTTTTAAATACTAAAAACTAGCTAACGCGTTGATCGGGAGTGCCTCTACATCTTCACCATGACTTTGGGGGCGAACATAATAATGGGAATATGTATATTTTGAATTTTTGTAAAAAAAATGAACCAGATCGAGTTTCTTGCCGGCTCTTCTCGACTGTACTATTTTCCGAACCGGTGGTTGTGTTTTGATGTTCATAAGCGCCTCCTTATAAGGGCCTAAATTGAATTTTTTTATTTGATTTGATTTGAGTGCTGAAGTGACTCAGCCGCAAATATGTAACCAGCACAAGGGTTACCAAAGTGGTACGTACCTCGGCTTGGCCGTTACCTTAAAATTAACCTACCTTAAAATATTCCGCGGAATTTTGAACCAAACTAAGCCCCTACATCTTTTATTTAATAATAAGATATCTGTATATATTATATCACTATATATCTGTAGTGTTATATGCAGGAGTGTGTGTACAGTGTTGTGCGTGTAATGCTTAATGCATGTTCAGTGCCACTGTATGACGCTGACAACAGCGTCAAGAGCCTCTCCAGTTGGGGAACGGAGCACGTCTTGGGCCGCCATCGGAGGGGGACCCGGAGAACGACATACTCTAACTTAGTATAGTATGCGCATTCTATCAGTGCCGGTCTGAAGTATACTACAAATAGTTAGTAGAGCAAGTAGACTGTCTCTGTTACTCATTTGGTTTCAAGTCACTCCTTTTCGTCCGATGTATGTTCTCATCTCGTTCGCTCTACAGTTTTTGTTTTGTTAGTATTTTATTTATTATATTTATTACAGTGCACGGTTAAAAGTTTCAGACCGGCACAGTTAAAATGCGCATATAATAAATGTTATGTTATTAGTAGGTATTTGTTGTTTTTGTGGAATTCAGTATTATAAGGTTCTATTAAAGTTTCTATTGCAACGCAGGTAAAAATCGTGGTGGGCGCCTGTGGCGAGGTCCGTATAAGCGTTCAACCCGGTACAAATACAGACAAATCAGCAGAGGAATTAAAGAATGATTCAATACAACCACGGAACGAGCAAAATTAACAAAGCATTACTCATCTCGAAATATTATAAGCCTTAAAACGGGTTCTAATACGTCTCGTGGCAAATTCGAGAAACTCGATTATACACAATAGCTATAAGTTAAACGTATTTTTGAGTTTCGTAATAAGCACCTACGTATGTAATAAACATTCATTTTGTATATAATTATAGGTTCGTAGTCCGTATAGCAAGCATATTGTGGTCTTATCATTTATATTATGGACCAGATCATTGCAAATATTTAATATAAACCTTTTTACTTTACCATAAATTGTTATAGACAATCTATAAAAATGCATTTTCTAACAACGCATTTGTCATAATGACGGTTTGACATTTTTTTTAAGTCGACAAGGAAAATCGACACTTATGCCATGCCATTATCTTGTTTCAAGACTTAAAACTATGTGATTATTTATCATTATTATCGTGATTTACTTTAAAAAAAATCATTCTTTTTCATTTAACTTAAAAAAATATGTTTTTCCATTATAAATTACATATTGTATATAACTTAATGTTTTATCTATAGTGAAATAAATATAACATTATAAAAGATTAGTAGGTAATTACAAAAAAGAACCAAAAATCATTTTTCGTTATTTTGAAAACCAAATTAATCATACCAAAGAATGTTATCGTCCAAAGAATATTATGTTCCATTGGGATTTTAATTAAGCAGGTAGACTGACTACCACATAATTGTTTATATGATAATGATAGAACGTATATTATAATTAACTTGGTCACTAAAATGTTACGCGATTTAACCTACATAGGAGGTATGTGTCTGTAATTTAAAATTATATTAACAATTTGTAGATTTTTTTTAGAAATATATGTGTACTTATTGTTATTGTGTCATTTTATAAATTTGAGAATATAATAAAACAATATTAAAATTGCAATAATATTCGTATAGATACCAGTTACATTAAATTTACATATTAGATTTAAAAAAAAAAGAACATTTTATATACCTTATGACATGTTTAAAAATATACTTTAGGAAGCTTAATAATTATATATCTAATAGGTAAACTCGAACAAAAATTATTGCGTTTGTTCATCGAATTGATAGTCGTATAAGAGCAATTATAACCACTTTAAAATATTTATAGCAGGGGTAGCAGTAGATAATATATATTTAATCATATACCACGTTACGTAAGATGATTGGAAAAGTGAAAAAGTAAAAAATTAATTAAATCTATTTCAGTGAACAGATAAAAATAATAATATGATGCGCGTATATAATATCGCCTGGCTTGTCTTCATTGATGTGCCCATTGTATTACCAAATATGTTATTATAAGTATAAACATTATTTACGTACATTGAATAAAAATTGAACTATCCTTAATTGTTTCTGAATATACGCATAATAATGATTTGATCATTGGAATAACAATTATTTTAATTATAATTCGAATTTAATTATATCATTGGTGAAATAAATCATCTATATGGGCTAAAGTGTTTATAATTATTATAAACTAAATATTAACAAGCAAAATATCGGCGTTTGTTTCTTCGTAGAGAGGTGCCAAAATTTGTGTAGATAAAAATAATATTATATAGTGAATTAAAACAAAATTGGAACATTTATTATCTATGTAATTCCACAAACGGCCTAGGATAACGTTATTTGATATAAATACCTAAATGTGGATAGGAAATTCGTTTTTTATACACTAGATTAAACAAAATTGATTGGTTAAGATTATTTTGAATCTATTATAATAATTATTTAGATATATAATTATGTTACGTGACAATAATATCTACGTTTTTGTTATTAAAAACCTTTGCTTAATAGTAATCAATGACATTTATACAAAAAATTATTGTTTGGTTGTAGTAAAATGTAATTGTAAGATGTAGTTGTAATTTTAACATTAATATAATTAATGTAGGATTGATAAACAATTTAAAACGAAGTCGCACAAACCAATGACCAATATCGAGACCAAAACTAAATTTCATTCCGTTTTATTAACAGACATTTTAGCATATTATTTACATCGTTTAGGAAACAAAGCATTTTATCTATGTGATTGACCTTTTTTTTTTGACGAGGGGAATGCATTTACGCACTACCCTTACTTATTGCATTAGTGAGACCGAAGTCCCCCAATGCAATAGGTAAGTGGGCGCGGAGGGACGTCTTCGCGCCAGTGTGGGACTCGCCCGGACGTGAAGCGTCCGGAAATACCCACTAAACCCCCCGGGGCCGTCCGCCGCATTTGGGATGGGGACGACACGGGATGGCTTTCGCAAGCACCGCGTCGTCCCCTGCGGCAGATCCAACAGGGCTACGTCCATACTTAGCCCGTTGGGGATGGGGGGGAAGAATCCCCACCCACCTCTTCGCCCACCTCTCGAAGGGAGGTATGACCAAAGGTCAACAGTCCCTAGGTATACCTATATAGGGAGTATACTCCCTGCCCCGATAAAACAGAAAAGGGACAGAGCAGTAGCGGGCAAAGAAAAAGAGGAAGAAACCCACCACTGCTGTAGAGAAGATAGGTCCCTCTCGTTTACTCATCTTGTCAGCTGACAAGACGTAGCAAGGAGAGGGATACCTAGAAGAAAGAGAGAAAGAACACACAAACACCGAGACAAACACAAACACAACACCAAGACAAACACAAACACAAAACCCCCCCGCGGAGCTTCTACATTCTGATCTATATGATTGACCTAAGCATTCCTTTTTATTTCTGTAAATGCAGTTAATAATATTGATAACACGTAGATGTTATTTATCTAGGGAAATTATAAATGTTTATGTTTTTAACATGGGACATTCTTCATACGTTTTTTTTTTTTTTATACGGAACCCTAATTATTTTCCAAACAAATTGTTTGCTACCAATTTCAAGCAAATATATTTCTTAAAAACCTATCATTAAAATCGTGCATTGAATCGGATTTTATTCAAATTATCATGAGTTTTATATATTTTTTTACGCGGAACCCTAATTACTTTCGAAAAACAAGAGTACTCTAAGTTACTCGGAGTAACTTCAGCTCATCTATCTACCAAAAAAGTCCCGTCAAAATCGGTTCAGCCGTTCCGGAGATTACCCAGAACAAACAGACAGACAGACAAAATTTTTAACAAATTGTATTTTTAGTATAGGTATCGTATATACATTCATATCTATTTAGTAAAAAATAATTTTGAAATTACAAACAGACACTTCTATATTATTTATTAGTATAGACATATGTATCTATTCTTTCAAGTGATAGTAAATAAACATAACACGCGACAGACAAATAAACGAGACGGTTTTGTTAAAAAGAATAAGTTGCATTATATATCTATACTAAGTATACATTTCATGTTAAAACTTAATACTTGAAAAGTTAAAATACGTGTACGATTTGTAATGTGAGTGGTTGTTTCGCTGCTTAGCAGTATATTTGTTCTCTATTACTACATATTTTAAAATATCGAAATAAATGATTATAATAAAAATTGTTTAACTATCAAATTAAATTATCGTGTTATTAATTAATTAAATTTAACTATTAGAAAATCAATAGAAAATAATTAATTAATTAAATAATTTTCAAAATTAACGAATTTTATCTCAACTTTAAATATGTAGTAAAAGTAAAAAAAATTATAAAAAATATTACTTATTAGGTATTCAATATATTTACTTCGGTCATTTGCATTTATTGAGTGAAATAAAAAATTTAGCGTTGACTTTTGATTTATCCACATTATTTGTTGGTCAGCTGCTAACCGTTTAACTAGTCATATTATAGAATTTTTTTAACACTTTTAATACCGAAGTAGATTTTGTATTGATAATTGTTTATAATAAGCGGATAATTCGTTTGATTTTAAAATTTTACTTTTATATTAGAAAATAACATGTTAAAATGACTTATCATTAATAGCGAATGATTAAATCAGTGGTACTGTGATTTTATGTACTTTTATTAAACACTTAGCTTTGGCAGGAACTAATGAATGAAGCTGAAGCTTCTTAAGTTTACCGTTTATCGTGAAATAGTCATAAGAGCACAATTTGGTGTAATCCATTAAACACGTGCTGTTTTTTTTTTTGTCAACTTAGACGCTCTACCTATGATCAGGTGTAATATTTCGATTTTGATACTCTTAGAGTATCATAGAAGTAATTTAATTGTGGAATATTTTGGAAAAGTCACCCGGTTAGTTAAAGTCCACAAAAAATACACCGCGCGTTCCACAACATATCAGGTAATGGCCAAGACGAGGTTCGTACTACTTTGGTAATCCTAGTGCTAGTTACCTTTTCACGGCTGAGTGCATTCAGCGCTCGCCTCCAAAGCTGAAAGGCCCGTCCGGTCAATAGCATTAGCTAGTTAAAAAAAAAAACGTAATACCTCCCTGCCCCTGACTCCTTGGAGTCATTCAAATTTTACGTTAGCAAAATTTTCTCCATTTTACCCGATCCTCCTCCTTGTCAGCAATAAAGTAAGCAAAACACTTACCTCCCCCATGATTACGTATTAGTAAATATTGATTACGTAATCAACATTCCATTCCCTCTCCGTATCTCAGCAATAACAAACAAAGCATAACCATTGATGCTTACGTAACACCTTTCCACCTTTTCATCTCACGTGATTAATAGACGACCCCTCTGTATACGTGAATATTATTATCATGACACTGGTCTAGCGAGATATAACTTACTGTATTTTTTTCTGGAACGAAATAGGAAACACTTTAATGAAGTTTAATTACATTGTTATGTAGGTACTAAGTTAGGTAGGTAGGTTAAAATGCTAATAAATAAAATTGAAGTGTCTGTTTGTTAAAATAAATAAAACTCATAAAATTTTTAATAAAATCCGTTTAATACAGTTTTTCAGGCAAGTGCTATAATTTATGAGAAGTATTTTTTACTTTATCTTAGTACTATTTTTTTGTAGGAAAGTAATTAGGGTTCTGTATAAAAAAAATAAAACGCAGATAAGAATATATGAAATGCGGCTGCAGCCGCGTGCACACGGCGGGACAAAAATTTTAATAATTTAATTTTTTGTATAGGTATCGTATATACATTCATATCTATTTAGTAAAAAAAAAACAGAGTAAAAAAAGACATTTTGACATTACAAACATACAGTTCAATTTTATTTAATAGTATAGATTTAAGATTTCTATTTTTTCAAGACAAAATTTCAGTGATCAAGAACAAGAATATTTACCAAAGGGAAACTTTTCAAATTTCCAAAACCACCCAGTCAAAATTAAAAAATACATATATTTATTAGATATCGTGATTTCAGTTGTTATTTGGTAATTTACTGAAGTTAGTAGTGTCGGCAAATATCGAAATCAGTAAAATTCAATTTGGGTAAAAATTTGGGTGGTAATTTTGTTAAGGAATATGACAACTTTTCCAACAGTGGTAAATTCAACTGTTTTGGCATAGTAATTTTAGTTTCAAGTTTGATTGCTTATCAAATCCATCAGTTAAATTAATCGGTTAAATCCATTTCTATATATCAAACTCGGCTATATCCAAACTTTAGTTCTTTTTCTCACTAAATTTATGTAAATTTAATTATGTTACACTTCATAAAATTACCTTATTACATACATACATTATCTTTATAAAATAAAAAATAAGTAAAAGAAGTAAAAGTAGTTGCAATCGTCTGTTTTTGAAAAACAAAATTAACCACCAAAAAAGCATTAGCTGGGATTTATATCCTAACTAGTGGTTTAGATAACCACCTTTGATATCAACCGACACAACAGTTTACAGTGTACCTAAAGTCGAATACAACGTGACTTGGTTACGGATTATTTACTATCACACTAACTAAGCTCGGATGTTTATAATGATCAAAGCGATAATGACGAACTCACCTATTAAGCTTTATAATGAGCTTCCGTTGAAAACAACGCGAATAAGATATGTAATAGTGGGAGGTCAATTTCTAATAATGCCCGCCTGGGTAGCTTTCAACTTTAAAAACCTGTCACCAATCATCAGTACTTGTGTTTCGACTTTAGAGGCCAGTACGTCTAGGCTTAGTGTGTTTACCATCCTGTTGCTACATCGTCACTAATCCATGTCAGATGGTGGTAAACACGCCTGAACGTATTCAGTATAAAAAAATGTAATTTCTCAAGAATATGAAATATTTTAATGAAAATGTATAACAAGTGATGAGTGCGAAGCCATTTACATAATATTAATTTAATAAAGCCACCCCCTAATTATTCACTTAATTTTTATAAAATAGTTACATACTTAATTTTTTTTATTTTAAATTTATATTATACTCCAGAATAAATTAACTTAAATGTTCGTTTAGAACGATTTTTTTTCTTAACAACTGGCGTATTATTTTTATTAACGTTGCACGTGTTTTTCCTCAGTATTAAATATTACGTAATAATTTAAGTTTTATATTGTTAAATTAATATTGAAACAGAATTTATTTCATCAAATTCAATTGGGTATCGAATACCAAAGTATTACATAAGTTAACTTTTTTATTATCTGTTTTTGTTTACACTTACCATTATAAAAACAGTAAGACTTATATTATTATTATTCATGATTTAGTTTAACGAAAATGTATATGTTATGTTATATATGTTATATAGGACAAAAAGATCGTCTCATGATGTTTGACATTAACTATGTACAAATGTAATTGTAGATTGGTAAATAAATAAAAAATATAAAAAAAAAAAACATGTTTTATTCATTTATCCATTACAGTAATACCCCGCTTAGCGCGACCCCCCCGTTACGCGCGGTTTCACTATAACGCGAATGTCAAATTTCACGCTCAAATGCCTCACATTATGCGAAAGAGTGCGTATAAACATAATGTAAAGACAATAGATGTATTTTTCCGTAAAAAATAAGAGTATGTATTGCATAAAGTGTTCTTAGAATTAAAGTGATTGATTAAAATGATTTGTATTAAATTTTGACTATGTTTAATCATAAACCTCGATATATGCGAATTTCAGTTAACGCGATTTTCTTCGGAACGTATCCCTCGCGTAAAGCGGGGTATTACTGTATTATCAACATAAATGTTTCAATGGCAACCAGGGCTAGGATGAAACAATAGCATGCATGCAGCATTACGCTGTAAAATCCCAGCGAAATTAATCCGTACTAACTAACTAAACATAATGAAGTTTAATGATTGCGTATGGACAGCCAACCTAATTGAAGCTTTTTTTTTCTAAACTATCTGGATGCTGTTGACCGGAGGACCTTTACAGCTTCACAGAACTTGGTGGGCTAGTGCGGAACTCAGCCGTAGATGGTAACAAGCACAAGGGTACCGAACTGGTACGAATCTCGGCTTGACGGTTACCTGTGTGTAAAATTCCGGGGAATTTTAATCCCAGCTAATACTTAAATTTTTTATTTATTAACGAACTGTGTGCCCGCTGCTGCGCCTGCGGCTGCTCCGCATTTCTTATATTCTTCATTGCGTTTTAATTTTTTTTACAGTACCCTAATTATTTTCAAAAAATATTTATAGGACTAAAATAAAGTAAAAAAAATTGTCAAAAATAACTGACTGTGCATTGAAACGGATTTTATTCAAATTATTATGAGTTTAAATTTTTTTAAAGCAGAATCCTAATTCTGTATGAAAATTAAAAGTAACCTAAGTTACCCGGAGTAACTTAAGCTATCTACCAAAAAAGTCCCGTCAAAATCGGTCCACCCGTTCCGAAGATTACCTATTAAAACAGAAAGACAGACAAAAATTTTAAAAATTCTACTGTTTTTATGGGTAACGTATACATACATACATTCATATCTATTTAGTAAAAAAAAAAATTGTCATTACAGACAGACACTTCAAATTTATTTATTAGTATAGATAATAATATTAAAAAAAATAGTTTTTTACAGGACCTATGTACATGCGTGTTGTGTGCAGGAGTGTGTGTGCAGCGGTGTGCGTGTAATTCTTAATGCATGGACAGTGTTACTATATCGCTCTGGTGGCGACGTCAAGAGACCTCCCCATTTGGGGAACGAGCCACTTCTTGAGCCACCACCGGAGGGGGACCCGGAGCGAGAGTAAAATGGTGGCCTGTTTCCGGCGGCGGGAACGGCGGTTACGAAGGCGTGGGCGCTGACACGCAATTATACGCAGTTGAAACGGAAAGGTCTAATTCCGAAAAGAAATGTTTTTTTTTTTCGAACCTAGCTAACGCTTTTGACTGGAAGGGCCTTTACAGCTTCACCGTGACTTTGGGGGCGAGTGCTGAAGGCACTCAGCCGCAAAGGGTGACTAGCACAAGGGCTACCAAAATGGTACGAACCTCGGCTTGGCCGTCACCTGAGTGTAAAACTCTCTCGCGAGTTTGAACCTAGCTATTCCCTACATTTTTTATTAACATAAAAAAAAGGTTCCTTACAGGACCTATGTACCTTTTTTTTTCTTTTTTTTTTTTGAAGGGGGGAAATGCATTTACGCACTACCCTAGGACCTATGTACCTGCGTGTAGTGTGCAGGAGTGTGTTTGCAGTGTTGTGCGTGTAATGCTCAATGCATGGGCAGTGTCACTGTATCGCGCTGGCGGCGACGTCAAGAGCCTGCCCAGTCGGGGAACGAGATACGGATGCGGTCGTGATCGGTAAGCGGAGGTGTGCGCACGCATGCCTCGTTCGCTCGCTCCAACTCGATATCGATTTTTTCGCTTTCGTTTCGTGTCGTAGTCGTGTGTCTTCGTGACGTCAGTGACTGGCTTTCAGTAACCGAGGTGACGCAGACCTACTTCGCGTCGCGTGCCGACTTGTAGTAAGTTTAATATTCGGTGTTGTAAATTTATTTACAACATCGTTTATTTCGAATATCGTACGTTTTAGTACGCGCGCGTGTTACGTATATTCACCCGTAAGGTGAAGATACGTCTTTTCTTAATTGTTACTTTTTGATTTTTGAAGATAACTTTCTTCGTAAGATAGTGGTCACCACTGGATACCTAGCGGTGACAACCCAAGGTGGTGCGGGGTTATCAGGCGTGCCCCAGAGACCCCCTTCAGGGGTCTCCCTATACCTGACATAGTTTCGGTGCGTAGTCGCGCCGAAATCCTCAGTCACACCCTCCCATCCCGCCTCAATCCATCCTCTGGGTGCTGTGTGGGCGTAATCTCGATTTAGCCGAGTTACGTTCTCGGCCCTAGAGATTGATAGGGCGTCCACCTAGGCCTAGTAGGTACCAACTCTTTTGGGTCATTGCCCCTCGACTCAAAGGTCCCTCGCGAGGCTCGCGTAGCCTCATTAGGTTTTTGGCGCGCCCCCCTGCCCTTCAGGCAGGGAGGTAGTTCACCCCCCTGCCCTCTCGCTGTCTCGGGATGGCCGATTTTATGACAACGGAGCATCAGCTCCTTAGTTTTGTTAAGGTTTTGCTCGCAAAGTCTCCCGAACTCGCTCGGGAATTCGCGCATTTTAAAACTAATTTGCCAGGTCCGTCCGCCGCGCTCCCGCCTCGTGTACGCAAGCCAGTACAAAACATTAACGCTCCGGAGCGTTCGCGCGCACGCACTCCACCCGCGTCAAATTCTGGAAGGGAATCGTCCTTTTTAAAGAGGCGGGCTTCGCCCCATCAGGGCGCCCGTTCCTGCTCTAGATCACGCTCGCGCTCTCGATCGCGGTCTCCCCCTCGTCCGCGCTCTGCGGACATCATAAATGTGCCTACGGGCAACAGGTACTCCCCATTGTCCCCCCCGGATGAGGCCGACAGACGTCCGTGCCTGATGCCGGACTTTACACGTCCTGCTCCTCCATCATCATCCGAATCAGACTCTGATGATATGGATGTAGAGTTTCCACCGCTGGACGACGGTTTCACCGTCCAACAGCGGAAGTCAAAAAGGAAGGCGACTGCTTCTCCGCCGCTCCCAACCACTGGTCCTAAGCTCCTCGCTACTGAGGACGCCAAGCAGCAGCCCAAACCGGTACCCGTCGCGGTATCAGCTACACCCAAACCCGCGGTACAATCCTCACAGGCACAGCCTGTAAAGATTCGCCCGCCTCCACCGGTCACGGTCCAGGACAAGGCGTCCTGGACTCGTATCTCTTCGGCTCTACAAAGCCGAAAAAATCCATTATACGCATGCCACCAGCGTCCGTGATGGTATAATGGTTAAAGTCCCTACTATCAAGGACTTTAAGGACCTTACCAGCTTCCTTAGAGAAGCGAAATACGCGTTTTTCACGCACGCACTCGAAGAGGAGAAGTCCCTTCGAGTAGTGATTAAGAAGGTCCCGAAAGAGATCTCGTGCGAGGATGTCGCGGCCTCACTTAAGGCCCAGAACATCCCCGTGATAGAGGTTCACCGAATGATAACCCCCCGAGACAGGAAACCATACAACATGGTCCTGGTGTCACTGCCAGCCACTGCAGAGGGTAAAGAGGTCTTCAACCTCAGGACCCTCTGTGGGCTCTCTGGCATTAGCGTAGAGCCACCCCACAAAAAGTCCTACCCGACGCAGTGCCACCGCTGCCAAGGGTACGGTCATAGTTCTCGGAGCTGCTTCATGGCTCCGAGATGTGTTAAGTGTCTGGGTGAGCATCTCACCCCAGACTGCCCCCGTCCTAAGGACACCTCCGATCCCCCCAGCTGCGCCTTATGCCGGCAGGAGGGTCACCCCGCGAATTATCGTGGGTGCCCGTGTGCACCCAGGGTGAAGCGGAACCACCCTAGAAAGGGTGGTAGGCAGGTTACCCAGGGGAACCCTGCTCCGCTTCTCGCTCAGCCTCAAGTGCCATCAATGACACTGAAGGCTTTCCCATGCCTACCAGGCACGTCGGTAGCGCCTTCAGCGTTGTCGACCCGTCCGTTTACTTCCCGACCCGCGATGGCCCCTCTGGCTCCGTGGGCTCTAAAACCCCAAGCCGCGGCGCAACCGCGCCAGTCCGCTCCTTCTCTGGGCCCTCAGGCCACCCCATCCAATCTCACTGGTTTAGACCGAGTGTTTTTCCTCCTGCGCGTCCATGACGTGCTTTCAACAATTTGTTGAACAGCGGTGCCGGAAATGCCGAGTTGGACGCGATCACTCGGTACCCAGCTATTGCCATGACCATCCAAGGTCTGGCCCGTGCCACATGCCACCCTTAATCAATGGCTAAGATAAAGCCTCGCGGATTGTCTCTCTCTTTTTTCAACGCTCGGAAACTCGTCCCGCAGCGTACTCTAATCGCGAACTTCCTCCGCGATCGTCAAATAGATGTGTTTCTTGTCCAGGAAACCCTCCTGAAACCCAAGGATCGTAATCCTACGATTGCGAACTACTGTATCGTTCGGAACGATAGATTGCCCCCCAGAAGGGGCGGTGGTACTCTCATTTATTACAAGCGGTCTCTCTACTGCACGCCGCTAGACCCTCCTGAACTCACAAACATGGAAGTTTCTGTGTGCAGAATTGGTGTGACTGGCCATCCGTCAATCGTACTAGTATCTGTATACCTCTCCCCCAATAGCGAACTCCTACTATCTGATCTAGGGAAACTTCTCGCCCTCGGCGACTCAGTAATCATCGCAGGTGACCTCAACAGTGGGCACACGATCTGGAACAGCTCGAGGGATTCACCTAACGGGATCATACTCGAGAGTCTGGTACCTGGGCTCAACTGTGAGGTCATCGCTCCTTCAGAGCCTACCCACTATCAAGCGCACTGCCGCCCGACAGTGCTAGACATAGCGATTCTGAAAGGAGTCTCGCTACCTGTGCGTCTTATACAAGTCGTACACGAACTTGACTCCGACCACCGCCCAGTCGTTCTACACTTAGGTCAACCGGATGGCTCTAGTTCGCCAGTTGTAAAGGTCACAGACTATTACAAGCTCGGCCGATATCTGAAGGACCATCAGTCCTCACCTCCATTAGATAGGATCCCTGATGTACTGGATACGTCTGCGGACGCGGATCTCGCGATCGATTCCTTGGTTGAGCATCTCAACATCGGAATCAGGGAGACCTCGAAAGAGGTGCAAGCGGCGAACGATCGCCGGTTCATACTCCCTGATGACGTAAGAGCCCTGCTCACCCAAAAGAACGCCGCGACCCGCGCCCACGACACGTATCCAACTGAGGAAAATCGTGCACGCTTACGTTTTTTACGTAGAGCGGTGAAATACCGCATAGATGAGTTCCGTAACAATAGGTGGAACAGTCTCCTCGAGGAGCTGAAACCCTCCCACCTCGCGTACTGGAAGCTTGCACGATCAATGAAGACGGACCGTACCGTCGCTAGTATGCCCCCCCTGGACAGAAACACACAGGGTCTTCTACCCGCATTTGACGATGACGAAAAAGCTGAGTGCTTAGCCGCTAGCCTCGAGCAGCAATGTTCCCCCGTCACTGACAACGTTGACGTCCTCCACGTCTCCGATGTAGAGTCCTCGGTACAGGACTTAGACGCTCTTTCCCCGGTTGTCCCCCTCACACCTGTCACCTGTGATGAGGTCACCACCACTATTAAGGGCCTTAAGCCCAGGAAATCTCCCGGTCCGGACGGGATCAGGAATGAAGTGCTTAAGCTTCTTCCACCTCGTCTCATCGCGTTACTGGTCTGCATCTTCAATGCTGCCATTAAAAATCACCACTTTCCAGCCGTCTGGAAAGAATCGATAGTCATAGGTATTCACAAGCCTGGAAAAGACACCAGGTTACCAGATAGTTACCGTCCAATCAGCTTATTAAGCACAATAGGCAAACTCTACGAGCGGATCCTTCTGAACCGTCTCCTAGTTGTGATAGAGGACAAAAATCTTTTGCCCCCCGAACAGTTCGGTTTCAGAGCCAGACACTCTTGCGCGCACCAAGTGCAACGCCTCACGGAGCACATCCTGTCAAATTTTCATCGAACCCCAAACACACCCTGGCATACGCTCGCTGTCTTCTTCGACGTTGCCAAGGCATTCGACAAGGTCTGGCATGCCGGCCTTGTATTTAAATTAGTAAAGTTAGGTATCCCTGACACGCTAGTTCACATCCTACGTGATTACATTTCAAATCGTAGTTTCCGCTTTAGAGTAGAGTCTACTCTCTCTTCAGCCCACCCAATTCGCGCAGGAGTTCCCCAGGGTTCCATTCTGGCGCCCGTCCTCTTCAATCTTTATATAGCAGATCTACCCGACCTAAACCCGAACCTGAAAGAACACCCGGTCCCAGGCCGAGAATGCAGTAAGGTTCATTTAGGTCTATACGCCGATGACACGGTCGTTTATTTTTCTCATAGACAAAGAGTTATTCTTAGAACCCGCGTCCAAAAGGCTGTCAACACCTTAAGTCTTTGGTACAAAAAGTGGCGCATAGCGATAAACCCGGGAAAGAGCACCGCGATCATGTTTTTTCCGCAAAAAACGACACCCCTCCACCTCCCATTAAATACCTAGGTGTAGAGATCCCTTGGGCTACCGAAGTCAAGTACCTCGGTGTCCGATTAGACGTCCAAATGACTTTCCAACCTCACTTTAAGAAAGTCAAGCACCAGACCACCATGGTGCTAGGGCGGCTTTTCCCCCTATATAACTCCCGGAGTAAGATGGCTCTCCGCCATAAAATTACTCTGTATAAAACCGTCGTCAGACCGATCATGACTTATTGCGCCACCGCCTTCGCCCATAAAGACTTGGCTCCCTTTCAAGTGATTCAGAATCGCTTCGTAAGGAAAGCCGTAGGTGCCCGAGGGTATCAGAGAAATGTGGACTTACACAGAGATCTGAACCTACCCTCCATCTATTCCGTAATCAAGTCCCAGTGCCGCGCCTTCTTTGATCGCGCAGAGACACACCCAAACCCGCTCATATCGAGAGCTGTAGCTTACCCCGCCGATCCGTTAGCTCCGAATTCGCTTCGGAGACCGCGAAATGTCCTTACCGACCCCGACGATAAAATCACCGCCGCAAATAGGATCTTTCCCCATCACCCGAGAAAACATGCGTGCCAGCGCCCACGCCCGCGAAACCGCCGTTCCCGCCGCCGGGGACTGGCAGGTAACTTTGCTCCCGCACACTCTCCGGGTCCCCCTCAGGCGGCGACCCAAGACGTGTCTCGTTCCCCAACTGGGGAGGCTCTTGACGTCGCCGCCAGCGCGATACAGTAACACTGACCATGCATTGAGCATTACACGCACAACACCGCACTCACACTCCTGCACATAACTAACACGCAGGTACATAGGTCCTGTAAGGAACCTTTTTTTTTTTTTTATTTTAATAAATAAAAATGTAGGGAACAGCTAAGACACAACTCGCGAGAGAGTTTTGAATACTCAGGTGACGGCCAAGCCGAGGTTCGTACCACTTTGGTAGCCCTTGAGCTAGTCACCTTATTGCGGCTGAGTGCCCTCAGCACTCGCCCCCAAAGTTCGGTGAAGCTGTAAAGGCCCTTCCGGTCAACAGCATTAGCTAGGTTAGAAAAAAAAAAAAAAAAAAAAAAAAAAAAAAAAAAAAAAAAAAAAAAAAAAAAAAAAAAAGGAACGAGATACGTCTTGGGTCGCCGCCTGAGGGGGACCCGGAGAGTGTGCGGGAGCAAAATTAGCCGCCTGTCCCCGGCGGCGGGAACGGCGGTTACGCGGGCGTGGGCGCTGGCACGCATACTGAATCGGTTGAAAAGGAAAGATCCTATTTTCGCACGTGATTTCATCATCGGGATCAGTGAGAACGTTACGCGGTCTCCGAAACGGTTTCGGAGCTAACGGGTCGGAGGAGTACGCGACGGCTTTCGCAATGAGCGGATTCGGGTGTGTCTCTGCGCGGTCGAAAAATGCGCGGCAAGAGTGTCTGGCTCTGAAACCAAACTGTTCGGGAGGTAAGAGATTTTTGTCCTCTATCACTACAAGGAGTCGGTTCAGAAGGATCCGCTCGTATAGTTTACCTATTGAGCTTAAAAAGCTGATTGGATGGTAACTATCGGGTGACTTGGCGTCTTTGCCAGGCTTGTGTATACCTATCACTATCGCTTCTTTCCAGGCGGCTAGAAAGTGGTGGTTTTTGATGGCCGTATTGAAGATGCAGACCAGTAACGCGATGAGACGGGGCGGAACAAGCTTGAGCACTTCGTTCCTGATCCCGTCCGGACCGGGAGATTTTCTGGGCTTAAGGCCCTTAATAGTTGTAACGACCTCAACACAAGTGACAGGTGTGAGGGGGGAACAACCGGGGAAAGAGCGTCGTCTAGATCCTGTCGTCGCGGTGGTGAAATGGATTTTGCGGCTCGCTAACGCCGCAGAGATTTTGGTCCAGAACGCCTTGTACTGGATCGTGACGGGAGGAGGCGAGCGAACCTTCCTAGGTTGAGCCTGGGAAGAGTTGCCCGCGGGTTTGGGAACTCTCGGCGCCGCTACTGGCACCGAAGTGGGCTGTTTGGGCGAATCCTCAGCAGCGAGGATCTTGGGACTTGAAAGTGGTGGTGAAAGCGGCGGAGAAGCCGTCGACTTCCTTTTGGTTTTTCGCCTTGTAGCGACAAAGCCGTCACTGCTGAGTGGCGGGTACTCCAGCTCCATGTTGTCCGAGTCTGACCCGGACAACTGGGCGGAGGAGGTGGCGAACTTCGGCATCAGGCTAGGACGCCTGTCAACCGAGTTTTGGGGAGACAAGGGGGAAAAACTATTCCCCGTAGTGACATTAATTACGTCCGTTGAACGCGGACGGTAGGGCGAGCGAGAGCGAGAGAGCGCGAACGTGACCGGGACCGGGACCTACAATCAGAGAAGGAAGAATCCCTTCTTGAATACGACGCGGGTGGAGTGCGAGCACGCGAACACTCCGCAGCGTTTATGCTAGCCACTGGTTTCCGGACTCGTGGTTGGGACGCGGCGAACGGACCCGGAGTACTATTTTTAAAACTCGCGAACTCCCGAGTGAGTTCGGGAGACTTCGCGAGCATAATTTGGACGAAGTGTAGGAGCTGACGCTCCGCAAACAAAGACTCAGCCATCCCGAGACGGCGAGAGGGCGGGGAGGGGACTATCTCCCTGCCTGAGGGGCAGGGGGGCGCGCCAAAAACTATTGAGACTACGCGAGTCTCGCAAAAGACCGTTGAGTCAAAGTGCAATGACTCAAGGTAATTGGGAGCCTACGGAGCCTAGGGGGACGCCCTAGCAAGCCCTAGGGCCAAGGACGCAAGTCAGGTGAACAGACCTTACGCCCAAACAGCACCCAGGGCATGGAATTGAATTGAAGCAGGAGCGGATGGTTGTGACGGGGGATATTCGGGCGCGACTACGCGTCGAATCTAAATCGGTATGGGGAGACCCCAGAAGGGGGTCCCCGGGGAACCTGATGAACCTCGCACCACCTTACGTTAGCACCGTTAGGTCTCCAGTGGTAACCAGAATCAAGAGAGAGTGGGTTTCAGAGGTCTAAAAGCGACCACGTATCCTCACCTTAAAGTGAGTATACGTAAACGCGCGCGTACTGAAAAGTACGTTTTTCGATAATAAACGGAGTTATAAATAATTTATAAAACCGATTATTATAAACTCGGTTCAATTCGTATGCGCGACGCGAAGCAGATCTGCGTGACCTCGATTACTAAAACAAGTTTCAGTAACTGACATCACGGAGACACACGACAACGGCACGGAACGGAAGGCGCGAAAAAACGATCGATCTCGATTTGGAGCGAGCGGACAAGCATGCGTCCGCATGCCTCGGCTTACCAAACGGGACTCAAGTTATCGAAACAAAATGTCGTCCTCGGCGTCGTTAAGATGTTTTGCGGAGTCCGCATCGATTGCGGGGCATTCGGGTCGAGGGAAATGATCGAACTTATCAGTTGCCTTGTGGACAAAATCAAGTACGAAAGTCATACACGTCCAAAATTATCGAAGCGCAAAAAGAAATTGCTATTAAATTAAGAAACGAAGATACAGACAGATATATATGTTATCTAATATAGTAGTTATGCATTTTATGGCGGTGTTAACGTGACCCTACAACAGTAGGAAGTTTTTGACGCTTCGATAATCATCTCCCTATCTGACTATACCCGCAAGGTGACATAGCCTCGGTCGCCTATCGTACCATCTAAACGGTACAGTCTGCGATTACAATCCGTTTTTTTTTTTTTTTTCCAAAATATCAATCCTTTTTCTCTCTGTAGTGTCATATCAGTGTCAGTGATCAGTAAAAAAGCAATATTTTTCTGGTTTGATCTCAAATCTGAACTTTTAAGATTCGATATTTAAACCCGTCGTAAGTTTACAAAACGCAGCGTTATGTATGATTATGTATGAGTATGTATTATTATCCGAGTAACGGTTATATGACCGCATAGCCTAGCTCAATCATCTATAACAAATATAAAAATACGGTGATAATATAACCCAGCATCGTATTGCTAATCTTATTCATGATAACTTCAATCTTAAGTAAAATCGATGTAGTATGCAATAATATCATTGTGAGTAAATTAGGTCTAAGGAAAAACTGTTTCGCCTCCAGGTGTTTACGTACGGAACGCAATAGTTCGCTCATGTGTATGACCATGATACAGTGCGTTTAGCCAATTGACAATGATTCCACTTGAGAATACACTACAAGGATAAATAAATTGAGTCATTCTACGAAGTCTCCGGCTGCACCCTCGCAGCACAGTAAGTTTACCACTGTGTCGAATGAATCGTCCATTATGGATGATAATTAATTGTCATAAGTATTGTGTTACTTTGAACTCTTACTTCAATGAACGTGACCCGTTGGACGACAATTTTTTATGTCACTTAGGAGGAATAAAAGAAATATCACATTTTGATACTATTTATCATAATCACAATGGATGACAGTACCTGCGTACTGGATGGACCAGGGAGGATTTTCCTTAATTTTCCGGCCTCTACTGAATTATATCGCGGTACTCTTACTCGGGTTTATCGCCATACGCCACTTGAAATACGAAAAGTTGAGATCGTCGACGACTCTTTGGACGTATTGTCGGAGGAGATTTGCTTTACGGCGGGCATAGCAAATGACTGTGCCATCCGCATATAGACCTAGCTGAACTCTTCCGAGATCAGGGAGGTCTGCTAAGTAGAGGTTGAAGAGGACAGGCGTCAGAATGGAGTCTTGGGGGACTCCTGCGCGTATCGGGTGGGCTATAGAGACAGCGTTCTCTACTCTATAGCGGAAACTACGATCGGTGAGGTAATCGTGTATGATTCTGACTGGTGTCGGGGATACCTAACCTAGTGAGTTTGTAGACGAGGCCCGTGTGCCAGACCTTGTCGAATGCTTTGGCCACGTCGAAGAAGACTGCGAGCGTGTGCCAGGGTTGCTTAAATTTGAGGTGATTAAAATTTGAAAGTACGTACTCCGCGAGGCGGAGTATTTGATGCGCACAGGAGTATCTGCCTGAGGGGCCTGAGGAGGGGTAGCCAGACGCGGCTGTGCCTTAGCTTGTGGCCTGGGGGCCCATGGAGCCAGAGGGGCAGCGGGCCGGGGGACAGAAGGATGGGTCGGCACCGCGGAAGGCGGAAGGGCACACGGGCACCCACGGTAATTTGCCAGGTGGCCCTCTTGTATGCATAAGACGCAACTAGGAGGGTCGGCGGGTTGGGGCAAGGGGGTATAATCCCTCTGTCCCTGGACTGATGACCTTTGGTCATAACTTCTCTTGTGAGACGTGGGCTAAGAGGTGGGTGGGGGAGAGAGCCTGTGGGTCAGGCATCGGCATTCTCCCCTCCATCCCCAACGGGCTAAATTATGAACGTGGCCCTGTTGGGTCTGCCGCAGGGGACGTCGCGGAGGATGCTTACGCTATCCCGTATCGTCGCCATCCCAAATGCGGCGGACGGCTCCGGGGGGTTTAGTGGGTATTTCCGGACGCTTCACGTCCGGGTGAGTCCCACACTGATGCGGAGACGTCCCTCCGTACCCCCTTAACAACTGCATTGGAGGACTTCGGTCTCGGTGTCCTTCGGATGGAGACAGTCGCAGATGAGGTGATCCCCCAAACATTTTACACATCTCGGAGCCATAAAACAGCTCCACACCCCTCCGCGTGTCCGCACCCCTCGCAGCGGTGGCACTGCGAGGGGTACGTTTTCTTGTGAGGGGGGGGGGGCTTCACGGAGACCCCGGACAGGCCACAGAGGGTATTTACCCTCCTCGGTGGCGGAGAGAAACACGATAACCATATTGTATGGTTTTCGATCTCTCTGCGAGTGCATACGGTGATACTCGAGAGAACCGGGATATCCTGCTCCTTAAGAGAGGCAGAGATATCGCCGTAGGAGAGTTCCTTAGGAACTCTCCTCATGACAACGCGAAGGGACTTTTCCTCCTCTAACGCGTGGGTGTAGAACGCGTATTTGGCCTCACGAAGGAAACTTGTGAGCTAGTGGGGTACGCGCACGCAAATGCTCCGGAGCGTTAATACTAGCGACCGGCTTTCGAACTCGTGGCTGACGCGGTGGACGGGCCTGCTAAGCTAGTCTTGAAGCTAGCGAACTCTCGAGCGAGTTCGGGCGACTTCGCGAACATAACCTTAACGAAACTAAGGAGCTGACGCTCCGCAAACAACGAATCGACCATCCCGTGACGGTGAGAGGGTGGGGGGCGGGGAGTTGGTGAACTACCTCCCTCCCTGAAGGGCAGGGGGGCGCGCCAAACACTTCCGACAGTTATCCCCTCGACTGATGAGCACGGTCGGCGCACTCGCGCGACTGTTGCCTAACGTCAGGGGGCCGAACACGGCCTGTCGGAAGCTGTACCTAGGGGTCGTTCGATCTATGGCTCTTTACGGGGCTCCGGTCTGGGCGGACAATCTGCCCAGACGGAACATCGCCGCTCTGCGGGCTCCGCAGAGGGTGATGTCGATACGGGGGTACTGTACGGTGTCGTTCGAGGCCGCGACCCTGCTTGCCGGCTCCCCTCCGTGGGACCTGGAGGCTAGGGCTCTCGCCGCCTTGTATAGGTGGTGTAGGGAACGTTCGGATAGGATGCAACGCCCGACGCCTCGAGAGATCGAGGCGCGGCGGGCGGAGCTCAGTATCTCGATCGTCCTAGAAGGGTGGGAAAGGCGTTTGGAGAATCCAAGCGTCGGGGTCGCTACAGTGGAGGCCGTTCGGCTCCACCTTAGGGACTGGTTAGGGAGGACTCATGGAGTTCTGAGTTACCGCCTTACGCAGGTGCTGACGGGGCACGGGTGCTTCGGCAGTTACCTGAATCGTATAGGAAGGGAACTCTCTCTCCGTGTTGTCATCACTGTGCCGGCGGAGTCGTCGACGACGTCGAGCACACGTTGGTCGTGTGTCCCACGTGGAGGGAGTCCTTCAGAGACTTGGCGTCCGACGTGGGTAGGGTCCTCTCCTTGCCGTCGCTCGTGAGGGCGATGGTCGGGAGCTCTAGGGCTTGGGCGGTTGTCTCTTCCTGTTGCGAAGCCGTCATGCTCGCAAAGGAGGAGGTAGAGCGGGAGAGGGAGCGGGCAGCGCACCCCAACCGAGCGAGGCGTGTCTCACGCCGGGGCACCGGATGCAGCCGTCCGGGCGCCCGTTGAGGTCGCCAAGCCTCGTAAAATAACTTGATGTCGGACCTCCCGTGAGGTATGGCGCTGTCAGGGCCTCTGCAGAATACATGTATAATGTGTTTCCGGAGACCCTGGCATCTTTTACGCCGGTTAGGGACGTGGAGTGTTTAGTCAGTCGGTTACGGCCAACCTGACACACGGACACCAAAAGTCGCCTCTCGCAGAGGGGTTGTGACTCGGTGTCTATGGTCTGTCGCGAGGATCACACGTGTGCGAAAAACTGGGTTTTTTCGGCGCACGTCCGAGCGTTCAACGAGCAGATTTCAACCACGTAAAAAAAAAAGGGGGGTGGGCGCGCCAAAAATGTAATGAGGCTACGCGAGCCTCGCAAAAGACCGTTGAGTCCAAGTGCAATGACTCAATGGAAGTTAGAACCTACCATGCCTAGGGGGACGCCTTATCAAGCCCTAGGGCCGAGGACGTAACTCAGCTAGCCTGAGCTTACGCCCAAACAGCACACAGAGGATGGAAATGAAGCAGGAGCGGAGGGTGTGACAAAAGGATATTCGGCGCGGCTACGCGCCGAATCTAAGTACAGGTATTTGGAGACCCCAGAAGGGCGTCCCCCGGGGGACCTGTTGAATAGCCCCGCACCATCTTACGTTAGCTACACCTTGAAGTTTTCGCAGGTGACCACAATCAAGAGAAAGTGGGTTTTCAAGTATCTAAAAACTACAACGTATCCTCACCTTAAGGGTGAGGGCGCGTTAACACGCGAGTATTGAAAAGTACGTTTGACGTTAATATACGGAGTTATAAATCAATTTATAAACCGAATATTAAAAACTCGTTTCAACTCGTATGCGCGACGTGAAGCAAATCTACTTAACCTCCATTACTAAAAACTGACGTCACGAAGATACACAGCAACGGCATGGAACAGAAGCGCGAAAAAACAAAATCCTGTTGGAGTGAGCGAAATTGGCATGCGTGCGCACGCCAAGGCTTACCAAACCGAACCTCGGAAGGTTGGACTTCGAGGTGTAACAAGTGGGAGAGGATACTGATGACCATGAACGAGAGTGACGCAGTAACCGACTATCCGAATACGGGAACCAATGGGTGGCAGCGTACGCTCTAGCAATTACCTCGCCCCAGGCAAAAAGACAAGTGCCCCCCCTCCTTATATTTTATTAAAGTAACGGTAGATTTTTTTATTTAAAAAAAAAAAAAACTATTTGTTTAAACTTGTTTCAAAGGTTTTTTTAATTTATATAAAATATGTTTTATAAAGTGTAGATAAATGGTGACTTTGAAATCAATGACAATAATTAGTTGGTAGCTTATAATTATGATTCTGAATAAGTATAAAGCAAGAAATAATACAGTTTAAAAAATAATGGAATTATAAATACATAATTGAAGTATCAAAACAGTGTGACAAGTAATAGCGGTCGATGACCCCACTCCCGCTCGCGCACTTCAGTTCATAATTTCACTTCTTCTTCTTAGTTAATGGCAATCTGTGTGTACACACAATTTGTGCCAATGTCATGTAGGTAAGATTTTCAATCTTGTATCAGCGTTACCAAGCTCCAACAGAACGGTGGCCTATCCTGCTCGAACTTTCCATGGAGCTTTGTCGGCACCTCAGAATGTATGCTACGCGTTGTCTTCTATAATAAACTTAACTTGAACACAATAACTAAACTATTTCACACACCAAACGCCACCAAGATTACATGATATAGAGTCAAGTACACAAGTTTAATGAATTAAAGAAAACAATTGCTACATGTCAGACTGAGATCCCGCCAAAAACTCCACATAATTTCACTTACATGGTTACCGGGATATCGAATATTGCAAAAGAGTTACGCGATTTTGATACTTTAATTGAATTTATAATACATGTTTTAATAGCTTAATACAATAAACAAGTTTTAACATTAGTTTAAACTAGTATTTTAATACTACATTTATTTTAAAATGTTTCTTAATCTAATTACAAGCTCTTATTTAATTATTGGTATTAATTTTAATTTCATTCTGTATATGTTGTAGAATGATGGCGCTTAACTAATAGATATACATAATATTAACATATGATGGCACAAGTGTACAACAGACAGCGCTATTTAACAATTAGTTACTAATAATATCGTCATCAGAAATGCCAAGCGGGTGTTTTTCCTTCTGCGCGTCCATAACTTTCAGGAGGTCGTCACGTTTATAACAGGAGGACGCGTCTTCTCGAATAGTTGGAACCTTACCACCTCGCGCACTGGAAGCTTGCGCGATCAATGAAGTAGGACTCACTAAAATTCCCCCTAGCCAGAAATCCACAGGGTCTTCCACCTGCATTTGACGATGACGAAAAAGCCGAGTGCTTAGCCGCTAGCCTCGAGTGGCAATGTTCCCCCGTTACGGAAAACATTCACGTCCTCTACGTCTCTGTTATATAATCCACTGGACAGGGATTAGACGCACTGCCCGGTTGTTCCCCTCACACCTGTCACCACCACTACTAACAAGTGCCTTAAGCCAAAAAAACCTCCTGGTCTGGACAGGATTGAGAACCAAGTTCTTAAGCTTCTTCAGTCCGTCTCTTCGTGTTGCTGGTCTGCATCTTCAATACAGCCTTTAAGAACCATCACTTTGCAGCCGCCTGGCATGTATCAATTGTAATATGTATGTACAAGCCTGGAAAAGATGTCAGGTTACAAAAGATAGTTACCACTTCATTAGTATATTAAGCACGATAGGAAAACTCTACGAGCAGTTCCTTCTGAACCGTGTTCTAGAGGACAAAAATCATTTGCTCCCCGAACAGTTTGGCTTTAGACTTAGACACTCTTGCGGGCACCAAGTGCAACGCCTCATTTCTATGAGACTCGCCTTAGCGCACACTCGCTGTCATCTTCCATGTTGCCAAAACATTCGACAAAGTTTGGCATGCCGGCCTTGTCTACAAACTCGTAAAATTAGGTATCCTCTACAGTTTAGTACACATCATTCGTAATTACATTTCAAAACGTAGTTTCCGCTTTAGATTCCGCTCTCTCTTTAGGCTACTCGATCCGTGGCGGCAATGCCCCTGCGTTGCTACCGATGCATGAGCTTGGGTCATACTCGCCCGGTCTGCCCCTCGGGGGTGATTAGGGAACATCTTTGTTACCGGTGTGGTGGTGAGAGTCATAAGGCCGACTCTTGTTTGGCGGAAAAGCCACACACTGCGCCTTATGCACAGATACGAACTGGTACGCGGAACACCACGTGGGGAGGGGGGGGGGTCTTTTGTCGTCCACCATTCAAGCCGATTATGACGAGGATGGCGGGGGAACTAGGCTCGTCGTTGAAGCCTCGCGTAGGCTAAACGCCGATGGCGGGGGAGTCCGGGTGTCGCCCGTGTGGCATCGGGACTTCACCGCTTTGCTGAACCAAGGGGGGAAGGGGCGACGGCCCTGACCTTCCATTGTACTGGGGAAGCCATCGTGGGGCTGGTCTTGGTTGACTGGGACTGGTCCCTAAGCGGGTTAGGGGCTTGGCCTTCGGGCTGGGCCGTCCGTCCGGGAGGTATGTCGCGGTGCATGCTTGCGATCCCGTGTAGTCGCTAGGCTATCCTTCCCTAGTGTTAGTCCCACACACCCTCCCTGCTCCCGCATGGGAGGACGGTGCCTAAATGCATTTCTCTATGTAAAAAAAAGGCTACTCGATCCGTTCCCCAAGGCGACATTTTGGCGCCTGTCCTCTTCAATCTTTACATAGCAGCCTTACCCGATCTTAACCCGCACCCGATATTCGACCTGCTTCAAGGAGTCTAGTTAAGTAAGGTCCACTTAGGTCTTTACGCCGACGATACTGTCATTTTCTTCTCATACAGACTTAGAGACGTCCTCAGAGCCCGCGTCGAAAAGGTTGTAAACAACTTGTTCACAAAATGTTTAGCGTCTCAAAGTATACCACCCCTCCTCCTCCCACTTCCCGCCTCTCTAGGATTAGAGATCCTTTGGGCCACCGAATCAAGCACCTCGGTATCTTCTTAGACGCACAAATGATTTTCAAAGCTCACTTTGACAAGTCTAGGAAGTCTATTCCCCATGTTCATCTTCAGGAGTAAAACCACCGTGAAGTTACTCTGTACAAAACCCTGGTCAGATCCATCATCAAATACTGCGCCCCTGTCTTTGCCCAAAACGACATGGATTCCTTGCAAAAGATACAGAATCGTTTTAGAAGGGAAGCTGTAGGTACCCAGGGTTACAGGACTACAGGATTACAGGATTCTGGAATCAATCTCTTTAAGGGTGTTGAGTGGGGAATGTCTTCTTTTAAGATTTTTATTAATCACAGATGGATCAATGCATAATCTTATTTTCTTGTTTTTTCTAACAACTACCATCGGGTACACGGCATGTGCGGGTTCTATAACTGGCTCAATTATTTTAAGTTTCGTCATAGATTCAAGTACTTCTTTAACTTGCTTCCTCAGTATGTGGGGCACTTCCGAGCTGCACAGATTGGCAGATTGGGATCATTTACTAAATCAATGTCAAAGACAAAACTTTTAGAGGCACCCAATTCCATCACAAAGGTTTTCATGTAGATATTAAATGCTTCAATTCTTTTTATTAGATTGAGTTTGAGCTTGACTCCGGTAGCCTTTCCTAAAATTTATGTCACCTCGGAATCAACTATTAAGTATTTGATTTCTTATAGCCTGCCTTTAACCTTTAAAATAAATAAAAAGCCTTGACTTGTATCACAATGCAATAAATAAATAAATATTTTGTTAATTTTTTTGCAAAAGGAGAAGTTGCAGCTTCTATGTCTCAATACTAAGTACTCCAAGAAAAATACGTATCCACTGAAGAGGATTTTGATTGATATGTGATCAGAAATAAAATATATGTTAACTATACTGTTTTTTTATTCATATATATTTATAGGTTTTTAGCGAAACATATATCTTACAACTGATGTATATTCAACTCATCGACATACAAAACTGGCCAATAGCTACGCAGTTTCTTTTGCGGTGATAACTCATATTTCCGGTCGGTCTATTTTGAATCTAACACGATTTTCAAACCTCATTCAAATTGTATATTCAATCAAATCATGGCGAATAAAACATATCAAATATGATAACATTCAGAACGACTTCAATACCATTAATATGCAATAAATATTATTGCAGTTTAATTAAAATAGCAATGTAATAACAAAAAAATACCACACATCAATACAGAATAATGATCATGACAATTTCAAGATTTCCTCAAGAGAGACCCTTAATTTTTTACACATTACAAAATACTTTACATTTTTTATCCTTTAAATTTTTACCTATAATCCTTTATTATTGATCGATGCCTATAATATTAACATTCCCGCGTTCGGGGGAAATTCATCTATTGTAGCAACTGCGTATTTATCCGTGGCCTGTCACGTGTTGTTTAGCGTGAATTATAGAGCTGAGCCACATTGGTATTTTTTTAAGTATCGACAATATTGACGTGTTATGACAATAGATAAATAAGTACAAAATACATAGTTTATTACAAGTAAATTAGTAGATAGAATTATAGCTTTGGAATTATACAATATGTTTTAAGTTTATTTTTCTATTTTTAGAAGTAATATAACAGGTCTCTTGAGATAAATTATTTTCCTGATCACTGAAGTTTTATTAAGTTCATTGAATTAATTGCTATAAATTTTGATAATTTATTATTAATGCTATTCAGTAAAGCACAAATTATTTATTTTTTTAACATTCAATATTATTATTTTTGAAATTTTTTACATTACTTGCATATTATTCTTGTTCTTTTTATTATTATTATCTAACAATAAATTTTTATAAATTATTGCTCTTTGGATACTTTGTAATATACTGTTTTATTCTGTTTTGTTAAATTCATTGTAAAGCCACAACATTTGCATGTGGTGGTAGCCTTAAAAGGCAAATACATTGGAAAATGTTTACATATTAAATTACTGTAATGTAGTGTTTTGGCTATTGGCCATCCTTTTTGAATAAATAAAATTAATTAACGAGTTTGGCATTAAATTATAGTTGCTTTCTGCTAGTAAAAACATTCTGGTTGCGAACAAGTGACTTCAGTGTGTGTGACTCCCTTACATCAATTTCTAACTGGTTGGTTACAAGACAAACTGTTGCTACATATTATTATGTAGATACCAAAATGTACTCATGTAGTAATAAAAATACTACGTTCTCAAATTTTATTGCAATGTTATCGTTCAAATAATTAAATAAATTAATAGTTTTCGATAAACTACTTTTATACATAGTTTAGTCACTAGTTTCACCAAACCATCACATTGCAATAACTGTAGAACTATTATCTAACTACATATTATTGTGTTGCCAACGTTCAACAATTTTCAGGACGTAAGATAATTTAGTTTTTAGTACATTGTACGACGTGTCGTGTCGGCTAAGTATAGTACAACGCCATACTTTCCCGTGAAAGTCGTATAAGGCGACTTAGAGATAAACCAGAGGATGGGCAGCACCATAATCTGAATACCACAACTTGATCGTGATCGCCAATGTAGCTATCAAGCGTGTTGATTATTCCAATTTTCTCCTCCTCCTCATCCAGAGTCACATAACGCCAACCTTACGCTAATGGAAGCAACTATTTTTGTTTGTCAGAAAGAGTGTAACATTGAAGCTGACTCAGAGGCACCCAGGCTGCATCAAGAAGAATTTAATCGAACAACAAATAAATGTGTAGTGGGCGCCATCCACCTCCCAGACCACGAGTTTAAATAAATAAGAAATAATCAATACTTCTATACTAGTATTAATATTATATGAATATGAATAATTAATAAAATTGAAATGTGTTTGTAATATTGAAATAGTAATTTTTTGCTAAATACAAATGAATGTTGTCTTTTTTCTGTTTATTACGGCTAATTTCTGGAACGGCTAGATTGCTAGATTAAATTGTGAATAAAATCCGAATCAATGCACAGTTTTATTGGAAGGTGTTTATGAAAATTCTCAGTTAGTACCTAAAAATAATTTCAGGAAATAATTATGGTTACGCAAAAAAAAACACAAAAAATTGAATAAAGACGATGTTATAATCAGTTTTACGGGCAAGTGCTTGAATTTATAAGAAATATTTTTACTTACTTTAGTACCAACATTTTTTTGAATTCTGTGTAAAGCGGGTGAAGCCTCTGGCATAAAGCTAGTAAATAATAAAATGGTAGCAAACGATTCAACGATAATAATTATGCGAAAATATGACAATTTGGGCTTTATAGTAGGCAACACTTAGGAGCAAGGAATATAGACTCGCAGAATTCATTTAGCACTTGCAGCTAAATAACGTACCTCAGTTAGTTGTGCGTTTGTACTTTATTTTTGTCTTTACGGCTCTAGTTCGTGTTGTATTTTTCCAAGTTTTTGGATAGTGATTTTTTCTAGAGTTGTAAATACTTGAGTTATCATTTTTTTACTTCGTGTAGCAGTGTTTATTATTTTTAATTTTTTTTTTTTTTTTTATTTTATTGGTTATTGCCCTATTGGTCATTTACTAGGTGATTTGGAATTAATTAAAAAAAGTAAGTATTTTTTGCTTCAAATTGGTATGTGAATCTATAAATAATCGACACTATTTTATTTAGTTTCAATGTCAATTGGGGCTTTGATGTACTCAAAGTATACAATATATATTTACAGACTACAGATAAATGCAAATGTTAATTGTGTTCAGTCTGAGATATTGATTATGTAGAATATATTATTGTGTTTATCGTCTTGTACGGCTGTGAATTGCTTTGGTTACGTCACATTTACTTATTTCTTTGGTACTTGAATGACGTTGATATTAATTAATTTATGCTGGTTTTGTCATAGCAGTACATAATCATACATGTGCCGAGCAAAGGTAGCAAATTAAAGAAACTGTGACATTAATGCAATAAAGTAATAATAACCTTGTTTCCTTTGCAAATATGTCTAGGTGGAGCCATAATTTAAAAATGACCATGTATATAGGTGCTGACTTTAAAAAAAAAAAATTGTGCTGTTTACATTTAAATTACTATACAGTCTTACCATGTAACAGTAGTGGTAAAATTAGTATATTTGGCAAGCAAGAAATCAATTTAAACATCTAACAATGTAGAAGCATATATTTTTCATCTTTATCTTTTATTATTAAACTAGCTGTCCTGAACTTTTTACGGCCTGAGAAACAATAAATGTTGTCAAGTGTTATTAGCTGAATTAAATTATTTTCTCTTCCTATGCATGTGGAAACACCTCAAGTCTATATAAATAAAACATCATTTTAATATCATCAAAAAAGCTGTACCATACCAATTATATGCGAAAAAGATTTTTCTTCATAATTTTTTTTGTCAGTGAATATATTCTTTGTTTTAATAATCGGAGACAAGGCCAACAAATCAAAGAACATAAATATTAGGTTCAATCATTGAGTTATAAATGGTTTAACTAACGCAATGGTTATATGACTTTATTACCTTTTTATACCATATACTTTAAATACTTAGCCCTTTGACCACAACTTCACCTAATATTAAGGGATGACATGGTTCAGAATAGTAAGTCATACAGAATCTAAACTTACAGATATACACCATAACATGTTTTCTTGTCATGATATGGTATAGTATGTTTTCTTTCGTCAAACATTTAAATTGACTAAACAATACAATAGGTTGGAATCAAACCCATAACCACAAATACACACCATAACACAAAATCCAACTCAATCACTGTTATTATGTCCTTTGATAACGAACAGCAATTCAATTCTATTACTTAACTTATTTAATACTACCTGTGTGCCCACACCTCTGGTTGTGTTTTATATATTCTTCACTGAGTAATATAGTTTTCAAATAATAATTGTGAAATGGTGTTTTGATGGTGCCGTCCGATGAATCATATTTTGATCACAATTTCATAAGTTTTAATTTTTTTCATAGAACATTAATTAGTTTGGTTAATAAAATTTGATATTAAGAGAAACCAGAAATATTTCTTATAAATTCAACCACTTGCCAGTACAACTGAGCATTCAATGCTTTGTTCCACAATTTCATGTGTTTTTTGTTAATAGGAAACAGTAATAATTTTCTTGAAATTTTTTTGGTACTGACAGAAAGTAAGGATACTTCTCACAAATTCAAACACCTGCCATTAAAACTGTTCATTGATCGGATTTTATTGACAATTTCATGAGTTTTAATTTTTTATGCGGAATCCTAATTATTTTCGAAAAACAATTGCAGCCCGAGTTGCACGGGGTAACTTCAGCTATCTACCAAAAAAGTCAAAATTGTTCCAACAGTTCTTGAAATTAGATGGAATAAACAATCAGACAGACAATAATTTTAAAATTGTGTTTTTTTGGTATAGGTTAAAAGTTATTATTTCGATATTACAAACAGACACTTCAATTTTATTTATTAGTATAGATAATTAAATTTGAACCAACAGTGGTTGAGTAATTGTTATATCCATAATAATCAATATCTATGGTAACATAAGGGGTTTAATTTTTAGGGTATATAATCATTTTGAATCAAACATTTTGAAAGACTACAACCACCACTGAGTCATCATTGTTTCAAGTATGCTTAGATATGTTTTATTAACTAAAGTCATTTCTTTCAGTTTTCAAATTAAACTCTCGATGGATAATATGGATGACTCTGAGAATAATGCAAAAATATCTGATTCTGCTTACTCAAATAGCTGTAGTAATAGCCAATCAAGGAGAAGGTAAGTCTTGGAATTACTAGTTAATTAGTACCAGATGCATTTATAAGTTTGTCTGTTGTGAAATTAACTTGTACTATTGAGTAATGGTAATTTAAGTTAATTTTTGTGTTTTGTGTAATTTTGATGAATTATTTCATGATATAAACATAACAATTTAAATGTCTTATTTACTTTATTATTATTATTATTATTCGAAAAGGGGCTATGCAGGCTTAAACAGTCCTGTATCACTGCGACCTAGTCAGATCTATTGTGATCGCCCCTATATTGCTAAAGCTCACTGCCTAGACCTACAACCTGAATATACTGTAGTATCTTTTTGGCAGAGAGCGTCTGTACCTCCTCCGGAAGCAACACATGCTTACCCAGAATTCGGTTACGAATGGGTATTAATGGATCACATTCACACAAGATGTGCTTTGGTGTTTCGTCTGCTATTTCACAGAACCTGCACTCTCTTGTGTGCTGGACACCGATGTTGTGCATATGCTTGCCCAAACAACAGTGCCCAGTTAGTGCTCTCACTAATACTCGTAGCTGATTCCTCTTATTTACTTACTAGGCTAGTTACTTTTGGTTTGACTTACATTTTATTACACACTAGCTGTGCGCCTGCGGTTGAGCCCGCGTTTCATATGTTCTTTACTGCGTTTTAATTATTTTATACGGAACCCTTAATTTTCTTTTGTACTAAGATATAGTAAAAAATATTTCTCATATATTTAAGCACTCGCCTTTAAAACTGCAATGAGTCGGATTTTATAAAAAAAATTATGTACACAATTTTTTATGCACTCAGGTAGGTAGGCGGTGCTTGCGAAAGCCACCCCGTGTCGCCCCCATCCCAAATGTGGCGGAAGGCCACGGGGGGTTTTAGTGAGTATTTCCGGGTGCTTCACGCCCGAGTGAGTCCCACACTGGCACGGAGTTCGTCCCTCCGTGCTCCCTTACCTATTGCATTGGGGGACTCCGGTCTCACTAATGCAATAGGTAAGGGTAGTGCGTAAATGCATTTCCCCTCGACAAAAAAAAAAAGGTATGCACACACTATATATATAATTAATATATTAAAACACTCTCACTATGTTTTATTCCCACATCACCACTTTATTATATTGTAATATCATGAACGTTCACGTCAGCAGAGATAGAATGCAAGTGTGCATGTGTTGGCTCTACAGAGCCTTATATAGTCATTCCATGTGATCTGACATGTAGGCAGGTGAGAGACGGTCCCACCGGATGTATGGCGAAAATATTGTTGATATATATATATATATATCAAACAAAAAGCTTTTAATTAACCCGTGACACCCTTAGTAATTGTGCAGAACAGCCAAATTGGTGACCCCGACGTGATCATTTTTATGGGGTGTCACGTAACTGCGCAGTAAATAAATTGCAAGCAAGTGAACTTCAAATTCGTCGAACAAAGTGAATCTAAGTTAGTTATAGTGTGTAAAAAACGTAAATTATTTCTAAATTTATATAAAATAATCAGTGCTTAAAATAAAAAAAAACTTTTAATAAATAAAACTGGAAATGAATACCAACAATAAAAAAGCCCAGTCTACGGAAGTCGCAGCAGTATCGGTTACGGTTAAAATTCCTGATTTGTGGCCTGACCGGCCGAGACTAAGGTTCATATAAGCGGAAGTAGCACCACCCGCAACACTTAAGTGACATGGCCAAATACCACATGGTAATCGTTAAATTGGGTAGAGACCGTGCAGCAAGTCTTATAGACGATAGCAAGAAATTCTTATAGACCCGCTGTCGGAAAATAAATTCGACGCTATTAAAATAGACTTCTGGGCATATACGAGGAATCACAGACGCGACAGCTGGAAAAACTCTTAGGCAAAACGACAAATGCTAAACAAAAAGGTAGGTTTTACTCCTTGCCTTTTGTATAACCTGCTGCAGCGTATGTATGTGGTCTACAGTGCTAAAGCATCTTCGAAAGCCGGCTCGTTCGGGAGACTGAAAGTCGTCAACCCTAGTTTCAGAACATGACTCAGAAGTGACATGGGTTTATAATTTTTCAAAAGAGTGTAATCGCCTTTTTTAATAAAGGCATCATCACAGATCTGAGTTTGATCTGAGATTTTTTCCCAAGAGTATTATGTATTGAAAATGATGAAGGGCTTCGAGGATCGGTTTTGCACGCGGTTTCAGCAGCTCAGCTGTAATTCCGCCATAATCTGGCAAATTGTGATTTTTTGAGCTGTTTAAGAGTCATTCACAGTCCAAGATATCTTGGGTAGTGTCGTGTAAATCTAACTTTGGAGGCGTTAGCTAGGAATAGTAATGTATTCATACACTGTTTGGAGTGTCTGTTTGTAATGTCAAAATTATTATTTTTTACTAAATTGATATGAACGTATATACGATACCAATACATACTAAAAATATAACTTTTTAAATGTTGGGGTCTGTCTGTCTGTCTGTTTGTTCCGGGTAATCTTCTCACGGCTGGACGGATTTTGACGGGACTTTTTTTGGTAGATAGCTGAAGTTACTCCATGTAACTTAGGGTACTTTTAATTTTCACAAATAATTAGAGTTCCGCGTAAAAAAATTAAAAAACATAACAAGTTGAATACAATTCGATTCAATGCACAGTTTTTACGGGCAAGTGCTTGAATTTATGAGAAATATATTTACTTTATCTTAATACTAAAGAATTTTTAAGAAAAATAATTAAGGTTCCGTATAAAAAATTAAAACACAGTGAAGAACATAAGAAACGCGGGAGCAGCCGCGGGCTCGCAGCTAGTTGCATAATAAATACTGGGTTAGATTATGTACTACTGATATGTGATGCGGTAATAGATGTCAAATCTTGGAATTCCATTATCATTTTATTTCAAAATCAATTGTATTTTTCCACAAAGGAGGAGCTTTGTCTGTTATGATAGCCACTAGTTTGTCGCCACTCGAAAACAACCTATACAAACACACTATATTAATAAGAGAATCAACACACTTCCGCGTCACTACTGTGGCGTTATATCACGTTTTCCTGTGAAAAAAGTTTCTTTCCACCAATTTATTATTTTTAATTAATTAATTTTGCCTTTATTTCAACTTCACTTTATATAAAGACAGTTGAAAATCAAATAATCAAATGTTAATTTTCTCGCTCGTAAACTTGTCTCAAGAGATCAGGTAGTTATCAACCCTCAAAATGAAAATCAAAAACATCTTTATTCAATTTAGGCCCTAAGAAGGCGCTTATGAACGTCTAAAACACTACCACCGGTTCGGAAAACAACCCAGTCGAGAAGAGCGCAGGCGAGAAACTCGATCTGGTTCTTTTTTTTTAATAAATATAATACATATCATTGTTTTTTTCATATAAAAAACTATACAAATCATAGTCTTAATAATGTTAGCGGATGCACAGAGATGTGGGTTAATTCCAGACATCACTATCGTTCACGTAATGATAATGATCCACCCTGTAATAACCTTTTGAGATTAAAACTTGCTTGACATAATACTTGAACTTATTGTCAGGTAAATCGGTAATGTTACCTTGGATCTTATTGTAAAACCGAATACTATTACCTATAAAGCTTTTATTACACTTACTTAGCCTAAAGCGTGGGACGGCCAACTTGTCTTTACTTCTAATATTAAAATTATGACGATCATTCACTAGATCTAGCTTGTCTAAATCTTTACGAATATGCATTAAGTTATCGAAGATGTATTGGGAGGGCAAAGTTAAGATATCATATTCTTGAAACTTATTCTTTAGTGGTTCGCGAGGTCCCATATTGTATATTACTCGAACAGCTCTCTTTTGTAACATAAAAATGGTGTCTACCTCTGCTGCTGTACCCCACAGCAAAATACCGTAAGACATTAAGCTGTGAAAGTAAGCAAAGTAGACTAACCTAGCACCCTATTCCTATGACTAGTTCCGTTGCAGTCTGGCATAAAAATAAATGTTATCATGACCGCTTGCTATATGAAAAATGACGATGGATGAATCATGATAGTCAATAACATTATAGTGTTCATGTGCACAAAATCCAGCGTAAAATTTGCCACTGTGCAGGTTTAAATTTAATTCTAATCGGACTAGATGCATTATTGATTATTTGGTGTTGCAAATTGGATTAAGTGCTTTCAAACATGCCTTTCTATTAGCCTATTCTTACACAAATATATTTATGTAATTTGTATAAAAAAAGTAATCTCTATGCAAATGTATTTTAATTTTCACACTGTTTAATTTCAGAAAGAAAAATAAGGGTTTTTAAGGTTTATTCTAAAGTGTTAAGTTTGAATTATGTCACTTGTTAAATTTCTCTTTTTTTTTACATAGTCTCAGACTCTTTTTGTCTATATAAACAATGTTTTCTATATATTCTGGAAATTGCAAAATCATATTATGAGAACGTACTCTGTTGAAATTGCATATTGTTATAATAACTCATTTAATTTGTATCATGACTTCACTAATTAAATAAGAGTTTGCTTTGATGTTTCGAGTTTATAATTAATTTACCATAAACCGAGTACTGGTAGAGTATTTACCAGTATGAACCAATCGTCATTTAATAATTAATGAGCCTGTAGTTTTTTTTGTAAACATTGGAGAATTTTCTATTTTTTGAATTACGGACCTCTATTTGATATTCTTCTCTGTCCGTCTGTGCTTATTATCTGGATGTCATTAAGAACGACTTCACCGATAATTTCAAATCTATAAAAAAATTATGGTTTCACATATTTATTTAATAGTAACTGCATGCTGCGGCTCTGCATGCATTTGTTATATGGATGAGATAAGAGGTTTCGAGTACATAGAGCATACGGATAACGAGAAAAGTTGATTTTTTAAAATGAAATCTTTATGTTATGATTTTTGTCCGTTTATTTACCTTTTTAAGTAAGGGCAGGTCACTTTATACATATGTTATTACTTTTTTCGAAGACCAGGGCACATTGCACAGGGGAGAGACATCAGGACCAGGGTATCAACCCTGGGTATATTCCACCAAGGGAGAAAATTTGACACAATAATATACTTAATAAAATCAACTTTAAATAAACATTGTTATTAACATATAATCAGACAATCGTATTTTTTCTAAAACAAGAGAGTTTCACATCTTGCCATTGTACCTTCAACAAATAATAAAATCTTCTTTTATTAATACTAAATAAGTAGTTTAGCTCTTCTTAAGTGTTAATCAGACTTGGATAATAAGGGTAATTTTCACATTGCCTATACCTATGCGCTTCGGTCACATTCTGTATACGGTTCATTAAATTAACATGTTTTAATCATATTAGAAAATAAAAAAATAACATAAATAATTAAAAGGCACTCTCTTGCCTACAAGAACTAAAAATAAAATTAAAATGCTTAAGCTTTCTCAAACACATTCATCGACTTTTAAAAGGAGTTATAATGTTAATAATACACGTATGGACTGGACCGCGGACATATTACGGCGGACGGCCGATGTTAGTCGTCTAAGTAGGGATGGGAACTCTTTCCGAAAAAGAACGATTTTTTTAATCGATTCGATTCTAAGTTTGATGAATCGATTTACAAAACATCGATCTTTCAAGCTAATAAAATATCAATTATTAGAGAGTTCTTTTTGTCTTCTATGATATGATGATTATCTATCAATAGGCAAAAATAAAACAGTTCAGTATCATTTTTCCTTAGTAGGTTAGGATTTCTTATTTTTTTGTTTAATTGCTATTAATTGCTATTGTCATTGATGAAGCCAAATTTTGTACAGACCCAAGTTATACGTATAGCCAAATTAAATATTCTTACAACCAAATACCAACACGTTGAACTCGAGATGTCTTATATTCCACTCAAACGTATTGGAAGAAATCGCTATTTTTATTTGTAAAAACTTTTACAATTAGCGTTCTTCGGCATTTTGAATTTGAAATCAGCAAAGCCGGAGGACACAGTTAGTCAAAGAATATACTGAAACTTGTCAAAATAATATAGCTATGAATGAAAAACAATAACATAATTTGATTATATGTACTTGTATGTTTAACTTTAAACTGTAATATTACAAAGTATTCTAAACATAGAGTAAAACTTCATTTGTACCAAATTATATAGTTATTTTATAATAGTTATTAAATCTGTTACTTATTAACTCTTAATATAATAAATTATTTCGTCGCCTTAAGTGATTAGTGCAACTTAATTTTATTTTATTTATTTACTTTTTTTTTTTAGCCATAGTTCTAAGTCAACTCATTCTGGCAGTCATTCTAGTGGAAGTAGCGGTTATGGAGGCAAACCATCAACTTCACTTAGCAGGTTAGTCAGATAAATTATCTACTTTGTCCATACCTTATTTATTTAGCTACCTGTATATAAGAAATTAAAAGTACTGTTCATGTTTATACTTCAAAGGAAGGGTGTGCTGCTTATGTATTTTCTATTTTACACGTGTGAATGTTTTTAAGTGCTCAGATTTTCTGTAAATTTTGCATTTTTAATGTTCTAATGATAATACGCTGGCAAAATATCTACACGGTCACGGACGATAAAAAAATATCCGCCCATTTCGGCTTTTACAGTTTCGGCACATAGCGGCCAGCTAGGGACGTCAGTGCGATTCTACTATAGAAAATATGATGTTTTCTATTGAAACATCGTGCTGGCGCCAGCTGTGTGTCGAAACCATGATTCTATTGCTATGGTTTTTTATAATTCGTACATCAATAGGACTACTAAATACAAACAAATTTAGAATTGTTATAATTGAAACAGGCGCTATGCTACGCTAATGCGTCTGTGATTAATTTACTTATAATATCTCAATTCTGCAGATGTCACGTAAAAATTGTTTAATAATCCACGCCATGTAATTCCTAGTTGGCGTATGCATGTGACATTAAGGGGTGGAGGTAGTTGTTGAGGGTGGTTTCACATACGGCTCGTTGTCACACACTGAACTGTTTTCATCGTTATATTGGCAATGTTCCTATATATAAGTGTAGTTATATAATGTTAACGTCAAACACTGGAAATGTGTTCTATCAAGTACACCGAATTGTTTATATTAAATATAATATAAACAAGCGAAACACTGGCGTAAACAAATATTCTTTTCTTAACCACCAAATATCTTCCAACTTTGTATAAAGCAGTAAAATATTATAATAAATCAATATGAAAAGATAAAATCTATTACTGAAATCTGTTTTACGATTAAATATTAAACCCAAATCGTCAAAATAAGTGAACTAACAGTGTAATCAAACATGTCTTAATTACCCGTGAAAAGAGTATTTATTTAGATTTTTCAGTTCACATGCACTCACTGAACAAAAGACAAATAATATTTTTACGCATAATAATGCAAATTTAAATCTAAATTTACAGCCCAGTAAGAACGTTATTCTTACTTTTAACGGCAATTCAAATGAGCATAATGGGGGCGGGTAAGTCTATGCTCTGCTTATTTTTGATGAGATAGAGGAAGGCGGGAGACTGTATGGTGATTTCGTCAACAATATTTCAATTTACTATTCGTTATTTTTTTATTTCAAAATTTATTATGTTCAGTTTAAAATATGTAGCAGTCCTACTCTTTTACGCTCTAGAGAGATTTTCCTAGATTATTGATTATTGCTGACTCGATCTTGCGCAGAGGTTCTAGTTCTAGTTCTGATGTAGTGGCTCTGCTTGATCTTGCCATCAAGAGGGTGCGGGAAAGTAAGAAAATTGTTAAATTTAGCTTAAATGGTACTGGAACAGTTCCGTATCCTCAAAGAAATTATCCGGTCATCGTTATCGATAAGTCAGGATAAAATTAAATATGAAAACGTAACATTAAGCATATCCTGTGGTGAAATACTCAAAAATATAAATCGAGGTATTTTTTAACAGCAATGACTTAAATCAGCAACCAAGAAAAGAGAAAGAAACAAAGAAAAAAAAAAACAAGTAGAAACATTAGAAGGTAACAGTAGAACTGAAAGAGAATGTCGACCCAAAGAAGATGTAACAAATATATCTTCGACGGAAGGAGGTATTCCCGATGGTGGGTTCAATTTTTATGAAATATTCATAGGGCCGATTATTATTTACAAGCTAATAGTAATGTTCTGATTTTGTTAACAACACAGTAATGATATAGATCTGTAAAAAAATTTAGATGACCTGCACGCTCTCATTCATATTTATCGATATTTTTTATAAAAAAACTACTACCTACAATGAATAAACTTTAATGCCAATGATAATGATTTTGGCGATATATAATCCGAAGTTCGGGTCGTAATATATAAATTATTGCTTATATATGTAAACGGTTTATCGTATGTTCATTCAACAAAGTGTTTATTATCAAATAAAATTTGCACAATCTATAACGTGCATGTTTATTTATAATATCAATGCGCTCATAGTATTCTTGTAGAATATTCTCTAGTAACGTTAGTTGTTTCGAGTAGCACATTTGACGTTAAACATCTAACGGCATATGTAAGAGCCTCAAATTTGCTCAGCGTACTATATGATTTTGCCGCATCGTGGTTTTAGTTAATATACATACATATATCAATCGTGTTATTAATCCTAATTAAAAGTTAGCTTTTTAAAGAAACAACTGTAATAACTGATCCGCGCATGTAATAAAGTCCTAAATCTTCTAAGTTTAAAGACGAATCACTGGAAAGCTCATAGACCTAGTATAATGACACGACTAATATACCATAAATAAGGCTGAACACTGAAATCGAAATTAAAATCTAACAAGAAATAAATAACTTATAAGCGTTTTAATTTTATCCTAGTGAGATAACCCCTATACTAAAATGTGACGTCAAGCTTTACGTATTTCGTGCAAGTTCTATACTAACTTTTTTTTTCACGTGAAATAAATAGAGCATCTCATTCGGCACCGAAAACTTTAAACGCCTAGGTATTTCACAAAATTTTATTGACTAATATTTAATAAATGAAACATCAGTAAATTATCCTATTGCAAACCAAACTCGACAATAGAAAATACAACTTTGTATAATTCTATACAAACTATATCAAGTGTGCAGATACGAAAAAAAAAATTGGTTCGAATTTTTTTCTGAATAAAAATTATACTTGTTAGATTAATAATTCATATTAACTTATCCATTAAATATCTATAAAACTTATTATCAGCTATCGATATTAATGACGTCATCATTTTGTCAAACACTAGCGTAAACAAATATTCTTTTATTTACCACCAAATATCTTCCAACTCCATAAAAATCAGTAAAATATTATAATAAATCAATATAAAAAAATACAATCTATAATTTGAAATTAGTTTAACGATTAAATATTAAACCCGAATTGGTAAAATATGTGAACTAACAATTTAATCAAACCTGACTTAATTACCCGTGAAAAGAGTATTTATTTAGATTATTCAGTTCACAGTTCACTCACTGAACAAAACACAAATAATATTTTTACAGTTTCGTCGAAGATTATTAACTAGTTAAATAAAATTACTCCCAACAGAATTGACAGCGGTCTTAGGGGGTCATAGCAAGTATAGAAATTGACATTGTGAATCAATTCGCTATCTCTTTTTCTCTTAGGGAATATATTCTAAATTATGACTTCTCACTCGCACGCTCTGTTCGTCTATTGACGTAGCGAAAACATACTATTATCTATGGGAAAACTAGTGATCCTTTTGAGTGTAGTTTTTTAATTATTAATAAACAAGCTCGAAAACGTTTGAGGTAACTAATATTATGCTTTTATATGAGAACGTACATTAATCACGTGATGTTTTAGCAATCCTGGTGGTACGCCCAGAATCCATGTATTCTTTATGGTGGAATGTTTTTTTTTTATCAGAATATTATCTTTATTAACACAAATATTAAATTGTCGCATAATTTTGCACTGTGATTAAATGTGAAAATGGCAACAGCGAGTCAGTCATGCGCCAGTCTTTGGTTTTAGCCAGTCTTTTAATCACGTGATGTTTTAGCAATCCTGGTGGTACGCCCAGAATCCATGTATTCTTTATGGTGGAATGTTTTTTTTTATCAGAATATTATCTTTATTAACACAAATATTAAATTGTCGCATAATTTTGCACTGTGATTAAATGTGAAAATGGCAACAGCGAGTCAGTCATGCGCCAGTCTTTGGTTTTAGCCAGTCTTTTAATCACGTGATGTTTTAGCAATCCTGGTGGTACGCCCAGATTCCATGTATTCTTTATGGTGGAATGTTTTTTTTTATCAGAATATTATCTTTATTAACACAAATATTAAATTATCGCATAATTTTGCACTGTGATTAAATGTGAAAATGGCAACAGCGAGTCAGTCATGCGCCAGTCTTTGGTTTTAGCCAGTCTTTGGTTTTAAAATCGATAATATACATACACGTGACATTTCATTGGAGCCTTGCTATTATCCCCTCCTTTCAAACCTCACGTGTTTAATGGATACTATATATTACTTGTTTGAATAAACGCGTTTTCATATAATGATTCAAGCAACAACGTGGAGAACTCATTCTTTGCAATCGATGTGACTGCTTCGTTTAGTATACTGGAATATTACGTTAAACATTAGGAGGCTGTTAAAAGCTGGCGATTATTTTATGTTGACCACCACTGTTTATATATTTTAACAAAATTCATTTATATTATACAACAGGTATAATTTTTTTCTTCTTTTTGAACTGATTACGCTGTTGTCTTGAAGTTCAATTACAGCTTGACCGGTATTTTATTGTGAGCGCTGAAGGCACTCTGCCGAATGGTAACCAGCACAAGGACGCCATAGTGATACGAAACTCGGCTTCGTATGTTCCCTGCAAGTAGTCGCGGTATAGTCAATTAAAATTCGATCCGTTCGATCTAAAATATGTGAAGTATGCTTATATGTATTTAGTTTATCTGGTAAATTTACTAGTCAAATGGTCCATCCATTACAGAACCCATACTCCTACGGTGTTGTTGTGCACTTGTCAGAAGCACTGTATCGTAGTTCAAAAGACTTGAGGGTTCCTGTATGGTTTTGACACACAGCGGACGGATCGGAACGAAAGCGGGATGCCAGCGCGATGTGAGCAGTTGTAATATATTATTCAGTATAGAACATGTCATCGTTAGCAGTCGAGCTCGGCTCGGTTCCGCGCGACCTTTTCAGGCTGATGTCTCGCTGCTGTTCCGACCCGCTCGCTGTGCGTTGAAACCATTACGAAGGTTCGTAAGTTGGCTTTAATCGCTGCATAAGCGCACGCGGCTGGCATGTATGGGAATTTAACTGATTTTAACAGACGTATTTGGTTTGGATAACATGGAGTACTATTTTAGTTTGTTTTTAGAAATAGAAAGGTTATAAAAATGGCAACTAGTACAAGCGCACCATAATGGTACGAGCCTCTGTTGGGACTGTTTTGCATGGAACTGCGTGAAATCAATTTTAGCTAAATCAGACTTAGTTCAGCAAAAAAATCTCTTATTAGAATAATATACCTTAATGTGTCGAGTACCCACAAAAATAAGACAATAGGAAAACAATGGAAAGCTGGCGTAAACGCCTGATAAGTGCTTAAGGGGTTAAGTGTGTACAAGTTTGTCATGTACAGTGTAGTTCGTGCAAGCAAGTGTGACTATATTGCGCTGGCAGCGGGTTTATAGTTTCTTCAGTTTGGAATCGGGGCATGTCTAGGGGTCATTATTGGAGCGGGAAAGTACGCAACATTACCCAACTAGTTTCGCGTGTTTGCGATGGTGTCACGCTGCTCTTGATTGTCCGGTATATAGATACTAATAAAGATAGAATAATACTGCGTTCGTTAAAATCTATGAACAAATATAAATATATCTAACGTACTTACGACGTAAATTAAGATGATTTCATTTAGGATGTTTCATTAGCATATTATATGATTGTTATTGTTTGCACATTTGACGGTCAAAGGTAAAATATGTCGAATAATTAATTTGATTCGTTTAATGTGTAGATAAAAACAGTTTGCAGAATCCCAGGGAGTCAAATAAGCAAACATACGTTAACATATTCCTATTCCTGGTCTATTTTATATTTTTGTGGTGGTAAAAGAGGTTGGTAGATAATAAAATATAGACATAGAGTACTAAAGTATACGTTTAATTTTGTAATAAAGCCGAAAATGTAATAATGACGGTAAGTTGATAATTACATATATTTTTCTTATTGTTAAGATATCATTTTTAGTACAAAAAATAAATTAAATTAATGCCTTAATAATATATATACAAGTTTGACTCTGTCGTTGATTGCCTACATGTCATATCAAATTATACTTTCGAACCATATATTTGAGGGATATCAATGCAAAAGCTACTCTATGGAGTTTTTGAGAATATTCGAGCTTTAACTTCTGTCGGCAGTCCCCGTGGCTGCTTAGTTTGTTTTTTTTAGCTAACCCTATAGCATAATTATGTCTTTACTCAGCATAGTTCCGAAACCAAATTAAAACAAAGTATGGTTTTGTTACTTGTAATCATTTCGGGATAGTAGTGGTTTTGCACTGAAACGCAGTTTTAAAACTGTTTTTTTTTATGAGACAGTTCTATCATTACTCGTAAATTCAAGATATCTATATTGAAGCTTTTAAACAGATCTATCAGATTGGATTATATGGTAAACAAACTTTTACTTTTATATCCCTCATTTACTAAACATATGTAATCTTATACGTATGTAAAGATTTATATAAATACAATAGATATTTATAAATAATATCTAAATTAATGTCATGCCAAAAATTAGTACAAAAAGGATTCTTGTATTTCAATTTTTAATTCAAAATAGATTAAAAAAAATAAAACAAAAGTAGAACGTAAAAATTTTAATAGACCATTTTGAAAGCTGCCTTTCTTGAAGATAAATGACAGGGTCGAACGTTGTACTGTTTTTAATTATTTCTGTTGTTTTGGTACTGACAATTAGTGTTGTGTTTAAGTTATACATAATGAATCACGCTGAAGACTAATTTATTGAGGAATATTTCAATGAATATACACAACAGAATTCGGGAAAACTTTTTTTTTACACGGTATAGGCTCAGTGCTTTGACCACCCTCTCACCTAATGTTAAGTGGATTGGATCGAACCCGCGTCAAATGGCACGGAATCCGATCGCAATACCTACTGCACCATTATCGCTTCAAAACTGCACCATTCGCAGCGTTAAGGAAAATATGTCTCAAAAGAGGCATCATTGGGAGAGTGACTTCTTGGGGAGACGATATCAGATCAACTGGGTGCGGTTTACATCTAACGAATTAGAAGAATATGAATCGCAAAAACCGCAATACATAAGGGCCAATGTTTTTATGTGTCTTTTCGATCAGTACTTATGTGTTGTAAAGGACACTCACATAGAGTAAGTACATTTATAAATGTATATTTCCTCAAAGTTCGTGCTAAAGTCTCCTTTGTGGAGCGTATACTGAACATGAAATTATAACACGTATGAAACTACAATATATTGGTGTACGAAACACGAGGTATTCGAGGTCAAGGCTGGCAGGCAAGGAATTTTTCAAGAACAGAGTCTTTGGAGCGAGGCTATTTCAGAGTGATGAATTCGATGTTAGGTAATTAAAAAAGGGAAACACTCACTAGTATTATATATTATCAATAGTTGGAAATATCTGGAAGAGATTAGCAAACCTCATAAAATGTTGTGCAAGCCTGTTGTACACTTACGGGTCTTAAGTAGACGGAAATTCTGCACAAATTTTAGTTTACCGAAATTATTTGACGATAATGCACATCAACTATATGAAATTGCGTGTCATGTGGTTGGCAAGTAGGTAGGTACTATTCGCATATTTAAATATGAATATCAAGTACTGGCGGCATTAAACATTTTTGGAATTTTAATGATATATGCAGTTTGTAAATTTTTTATGACATTTTCGGCTTAAATTATTTTTCTCTCTTCTTATACGTAATACCTATTCTATATCTTATTTTTTATTGTTACTCTAGATAATATCACAATCTATAATTTTTTGTATATACATTTGGTGTTAATATAACATATATAATGATTTACATGTAAGAAAATCAGTTTCCATATAATAAACCTTTTTATATAAATCGTTATCATTACACAAGTAAATGGCAACATATAAATTTAAAAGTTTTTTATCTATACCACCGATAAAAAGAATCTGTAAAATTATTAAAGATATCGATATGTAAATGTATCGTGAGTTAGATTTACCTGTAATTTTGTACTTATTACGAAGCTTGTATTTCATTTTATATGATTACCCCATTATATCTGAATTTAATAAACACATTTTAATATATATTTATAAAGTTCACTTGCTTATTAAAAGTTGTACTTACTTATAACTTACTTATTGCTAAATAAGTTAGAGCAGTAAGTTAGAGTAAGACGAAATAAAATAATACATGCTTAAATTTTTTTTGTGGACTATGTAGACCTGATGTCTACTTAAATGGGTCACATCTGTAATTGTATATACGTATACATTAAATATAGCTTTTAACCATTATTTTTCCATTGAGAATATTTACAATAAAAATAATTCAGATAACTTATAGACTGTGTTTATATATGGAACACGCAGAATTATTTTATGAGACGCAATTAATTTGATTATAACAGTTCTTTTTATTCCATGATTTATATTATACGTATTATTGAAGCATGCCTATAGAGTTGCACTCCAAAAACGAAGGGGACCTCTCGCCTGAAATTTATTATTCCACAGTTGTAATGGCGCCGCCACCAAAAATATTTCAAACAGAGAAAGGCGAGGCAAACATGGAAGTATGCATTCCTGAGACCAGCAGCGTTAAAGATGAGGTAATGAATTTCTCATTGGTATACTCAGAATAGTAGTACCTAGTATAGAAACGATGATGGCTCAGTTTGTTGTGTGGTCTGATTCCACGTCGATGGGCATGGGCATAATGAGTTTTCGGTGAAGGAAAACAACTTGATGAAATGGTGATTGGGCATTTTCTAATAATAACACCTCAAGCTTGCAAACCTGTCGCCAAGCACCAATAGTTTTCTGCATCATCACCTGAGAGCCAGTATTTTTAGAGTTAGCAATGCGCAAGTGATACTATAAACGTTATTATTTTAAAGTTACAATTAGTTTGGTTTCATTTGTTTTATTTGTTTTATTTGATCACTACTAAATGCTTGAATGTATTTTTTAGGAAATGGACTGTAATATGCCGTTAGCCAATATTACTACAACTTATCCAGTGGGACCTCCTGCATTGTCCAATTGTGTAAGTTTAAAAAAAACAAAGAATATTTACGTAGACATTAATTAATCACTACTAATTTATTTTGATAAAATCGATGGACCAAATCTTCGCGATAGTTTATTTAGAGGTCCAAATAATAATTTGTTTATTGGTGGGCACGAAACACTGCACGGCGACAAGGGCAGTTATATAAAAAGGGAACTTACTAGAGTAGCTGATGTTGTTGTACTGTTAATTAATGCAGCGACGAGTAGAGAAAGGATAGAAAAGAGGACAGCATATAGGAGCAATAAAGATGAAATATGTCGTCGGTTAATTTTGGCACTCACCTATACTTTTAATTTAAACAGTTATCATCTCCCTACCCTTATCTCATTTTTACTTTGAGGTCGGCGCAACATTTCTTCCTCTTCCTTTATCACTATTTGAAATCATCACCGCAGTTATTCTCTTTCTCAGCATATTATTTTTCTCACAATTTGTCCATCATACTATTGGTCTTCCTCTTCGTCGATAACCATCCACGTTTATATCCTATATCATCTAATTTCCTCTTTCCTGCTTATTAGATATCCATACCAGGCCAGACGACTGCTCCCTAATTTGCCTGTCCCTGGCGCCATATATGTACGTCTCAAAAATCGCAAGTCGTATGCACGCACTCTCCTCTCATCTGTCACATTTATTCTAAACACCATGAAAAATAATATAACACATAAAATAGTGTTATTAAATTCTGGCAGCCCTAAGCTATTTACAAGGAAATAAATTTCAAAGTTTTCTAGTCCTTCTTTTAAAATGTGACCGAATATACAACAAAACTCCAATTCCTAATTGTAGCCGTGACATTGAACAGTTAGTTGAAGTTTGTTTTATTTTTCTTAGGATAAAGTTTATTTTAGTACCGAATTTGATCTAATTATAGTAAATACTAATTTTGGACGTAGCTACGATGTAAGCCAGTATTTTTTTGTGTATTTTTTATTAAATGAGTGTCGATAATTGTAGCCAAACATAATTGTTTTTAGGATGGATTTTCCTGCGTTGTATCTATGCATGATGGCGTTGTTATGTATACTACATCATCACTTACGGCCACATTAGGTTTTCCCAAAGACATGTGGATTGGACGGTCATTTATTGATTTTCTTCATCCGAAGGTAAGTGAAGTTAATACATCACGGAACAAAGTTAGAAATTTCATTAATGTCATTGATCGGGATAAAAATAAAAAAGTTGAACCATATCACATACAATGTTTAAAATTTCATTACGATCAGCTGAGTAGTTTCGAAGTTATCGCCGACAAACATGATTTCAATAATTATTATGATAAATAACGTAAGTCAGACCGTTTTTGCCTTTGGTTTGGATTCATTAAACGTGAGGGTGGGTAATGACGTCCGTTCATACCACCCGTACAATAAGTATTATTGTCACGTGTTTCTGCGTTAATGTTGAAATAACGTGACCTTTTATTATACTATATTCAACTTACGTTCGTAAGCTAACTTTTTAATTTAACTTTAAGTCCGAATAATAAATGTTTTTATTTCGTTATAAATGATAAAAACTAACATATTTAGGTTGTACTTATTGAAGAATCGTTTGGATAAGTTACTCGTTTTTAAATCGTATTTTGAGCTTCTAAACTTTGAAATAATCTAGCATATAACCAGATGATAATATTAATATCGTGTAATGTGAACTGAATATAACAACTTACAGGATCGTAATACTTTTGCGTCGCAAATTACGAACGGTTTGGCTATTCCGAAAAATTTAAATGATACACAAGAAAAGGGTATGTTTATTTCATCTATCTAGATTTTTTTATATCTAGCATGTATTTAAGTTTTAACGTCATCTAATTTTTAACTTGTACCTACTTCTTGTTTTGGTAGCGTGTGATATATTTTACAATGTTTTAGGTTTGCAAAAGTGGTACTGTGTAAATATTAATAGAACTTTTAGATACATAACAATGTAATTCTGGCAATACAGCAGTATATTTAGGATATTGTCTAAAATATTGAATCTCTTGTATTGTCAGTAATGTGTTTATCACTCACTGATTTTAATGTATAATTGTTTAGGAACTATTGCCTTTAAAACGTCGGGTGACGTGACATGAGTTTGGCCCATTATCCGGACCAGCATCTTCAGGATTAGCGATTATTATTAATTTAAATTTACACTAAGTCTAAATTGAGTCTTCATATGGATTAATATGTTATTAAACATCGCATATATATAGTAATTCTTTGTTATGAGTATTAAAAAAAAGAAAATCATCGTTAAAAGTGTTAAAAAATACATGCTTTAATAATAGCTAGCTAACTAAACTTTAAAAAAGAGATAATAATTTTTAAACATGGAGAATTCGTTCTACAGTGATGTAAAATTCAGTGGTTTATTATAATTGAATTTTTTTAACAATGTTAGAACTAGAAATAAGTTAGCAACTAAATAATTAATTGAATGACCAATAAGTGCGTGATAATCCGGGAGTTGACAATTTTTAGACAATTATTTTAAACACTTTATAGGTTCAAAATAAATCCCATCGACGACTATATACGTTTATTACACCTTCAAATGAAATTTGAAAACAATTATTCGAAATAAAAAATACGTCACAAAAACGCGGCAACTTAGTCACGTTGCCATTTGTGACGTCATCCTTCAATAAACAGAATTTTGAAGTTACTTGTGGATGGTTACCCACGTGCAAGTTGATTTTGGTGTTAAATTTTGATAATTAATACGCTGTACCTTTTATTAATAGATTTTTTTTCCATTGTTAATATAATTTGATGGTCACTATCTCCACTAACAATATTATAGAATTACTTTTTACACAAATGTTACAAAACGAACAACCTAATACGAATAACACTTGAATAGCAAATGATATTTTTTGAACGATGACTTCATGTATTCTGATCGGCGTTCCCCCATCAGGTGACAAATAGATTAAAAATAATACATTTCTTAATATGTCGATTTCCCATATAACTGACATAAAATTCTATGAATATAGTTCATTTGTAATTGTTAATAACTCCTAGCAGTTTATAAATGCATCACTATAAGATGATTAGTCCATGTTTAAAAATTATTTTCTACTTACAATGCTTTTTAAACGATACATTTTTTTGAAGGATATTTTCCTTTATACAGCTCAAGCATTAAAGGCTCAAGAGTCGACGATGGTCTGCCGAATCAGGCGGTATAGGGGGCTCAGTACCGGTTTTGGTGTTAAAGACACATCGGCGTCATATATGCCTTTCCTATTGAAATTTCGGTTTAGGAACATCAGTGACGACAAAGGATTAGTTGTGTATTTGGTTATACAAACGATACCATTCTTCTCTGCGTACAAAAGTAATTTTGTTTTTTAATTAGTATACTAAGTTTAATCAATAAGGTTCTCGGTGCAATTTTGTTCTGTCATTATATTTTGATGGTGTCTTATGTGATATAGTTTGGTTATTGTGAACGAGTGCTGTGTATTGGAAATAGTGACATGGAGCGTCAACCCTGAGATCTCACAACAACTCTCTTGGTACGCTTGAACAAATATGGCGGCCACTTTATTAGAGCAATGACAGTTAGTAAAATATAATTTAGGCCTAAAGACCTTATATTCATTTATGGTCGTGATAAATGATTGACTTAATAAAATTAGTTATGTAGTTAAGATTTTTGTTATTGTACATATCGCCTATATTATGGATATAAAATTTTTGCTATAGCTGAGAATTTAACAAGTATAAAACACTCGAACTATATATTACGTCTAACTTATACATTTTAATATATTGGAATACCAGGAGCTTTCGCTTTAACAGATGGAACTCAAGTGACCTCGTGTCGGTTTTACAGAGTCTTATATAGTACTCCCACGTGATCTGACGTTTGATAGGTGAGCGAGGCCCCACAGGAAGAATGCTTTTGATACTACCGGAAATATGATAGCAATATTGTTAACACAAGTATTTTGCTTCATTGGACGTATACACGTTTTGGTAGATAAGCCAGTGTAGATCTTACAGTTATCGGGATGGTATACAGCATTTGTACCCGACTAGATCCCGACCCCCGTCTATCTATGAAAAATCTTTCACAGTCTAAATTTTCTAAATAAAATAAAAATATGTATTACTCTTATTTTAGCGCCTAATGAAACTATTACCCAGGAGGTGTCATTCGTAATGCGACATAGAGCAGACGGGAACCTTGAATATATTGATCTAGAATGTGGTCCGTATCTCGGATATATTCCGCAAGATATTACTAACAGGAACGCACTGGTGTTATATCATCCAGGAGACCTCGGTTACCTTCAGGAGGTATACCAGAGTATCGTGAAAGAGGGTAGAGTTACTCGTTCTAAACCTTATAGGTGAGGATCTATGGAATAATAAACATTTTCTTAATATTGCCCCTTAACTTCTGGTTAATTCTAATTACATTTCCTTTATGGTTGTAGCGACTAGTTTTAAGTAACTGTCTATCAAAAGTTTCTAGCAATCCCTTACAGATATTGCGACCGGTCTACAAACTTACAAAGCGTTACTCATAAAATCATAAAGCTTTCGTATATTTTATTTATATCAACGGTTTATAATCCGCAGTTGTATTAACACACCTTTGTTTATATACTCGGTAATTTTCCGTATGTCAACATATGTATACAGCGACAAAATTATAATGGCACCCTCAGTTGTCGTTATAATCGAAATACATTAAATTTTGTTGCTAGAGTTTACATTAGAGAAGGACCGAACATTGGTTTCATCGAATACGAATGTTTGGCAAAACTTTTACTGAATCACACTATGGGTCGAATATTCGGCATACTTGATTTCTATACTGGAACTGTACCTTGTTTTTACGGAAAATATGTGGATTGACGTTGAATCTTCCTGTTTGCTACACCGATACACTTCAAATTCTCATTGCATTATAGCACAGAGCAAAACTTACACACGTGCGTGCTTTTGTTTACTTTTCTTTTGCAAACTCGGTAACATTGACATTTTTATGATAGTTTAATTAAATACCTAATAAAAACTTGAAACTTTTCAATATATTTAATTCATTAATCATACTCGGTTATGTACAACTGAGTACAGTAAAGTTTAATTTCTACTTCGCCGAATATTCGCTTGAATACGAGAATATTTATTTGTTTATCCCGCAAAGCTGCCGAATATGATACGAATATTCGGCCCATCTCTAGTTTTCATTATGAGTACAAATTAGCGATTAATATAATATATGTGTTTTGTCTTGCTTCTATAGGATGATAACGCAGAATGGACACTTCATAAAAGTGGAAACGGAATGGTCCGCATTCATAAACCCATGGTCGAGGAAGCTCGAGTTCGTTACAGGGAAATATTATATTATTGAGGTAGTTACTACTTGTTTGTATATTAGTGGTTAATATGTCGATTACCCATACAAATTAGATAATAGGAAAACAATGGAAAGCTGGCGTAAACGCCAGGTTAGTTTTCACGGGGTTAATGTGACTTGAAGATGAATGGGGAAATATAGTGCGTGCTATATAATTATAATAATAATGCTATGATGAGTAGGTATATTATGTTTTTACAAATTATAGGGTCCAGCAAATCCAGACGTTTTCGAATACCCAGACCCTGAGAAAATACCGAAATTTACTGAAGAACAGAAAAATCAGGCGCAAAAATATAGGGATGGAATTATTAGGATTATGAACGAAGTAAGTATAGCTTAGCCTGACATTAGATCTTCCTACACTAAGCCGTGATGGCTCCGTGCTATTTTGGTCAAATACTGCGTAGGTCGAGATGTGGCTTTAATATCTTAGTTGGAAATTACTAGTTTGTTTTAATGTTTACAAGTACCAGTGTTCGCGGTCGAAATGAAACTATAGTCACTATTAATTTTTCAAAGGTTTTAAATAAAATCAATAACGGCTAAACAAAAAAAGAAACGCGGTTAACAAATAGGTAATAAAATGTCTTGAACTGTTTTATCTTAGATTATTTATATGTTGTTAGATAGTTCGTTAAATTTTAATAAAATAAGTGAAATCTACACGGATCAATTAGTAAGTCATAAAAAAGAAATATGTGATACAATACCGCACGAAATACCCTAATGCGTATATAGGAACGTCAACGTACGTCGACGGCGGGCTTAAAATTAATCAAAATCTCCGTTGCAGTGCTCTTTTGTAGGGATTTTGTTAACGAGGGTAGTTGTCATTTAATTTCGGCGAATTCAGGATTATTTTATAATATTTCTTCTTTAAATGTTTACGCTAGGTACTGACAAAGCCCGCTGAAATTGCTAAACAGCAAATGACTAAACGTTGCCAAGACCTGGCGTTGTTTATGGAGATTCTCCTAGAAGAGCAACCTAAAGCGGAAGAAGAATTTCGCCTCCAAATACAAGACGTCGATCACAGCTATTATGTGAGTAACAATTGAAAGTATAAATTACATAATATTTTTAACATCTGATTTTACATTAGAAGATTTTTATTTTAACAAAAAAAAAAGTATTGTGTATGTTGATGACTTATTAATTGCATTTTATGATATGGTATAACATTTCAAGTGGCATGTATATATATATAAACTTTCAAGGAACAGGACTCTGTGATGCTTGGTGGCATATCACCCCACCACGAGTATAATGACAGCAAGTCGAGCACCGGAACACCCTTAAGCTACAATCAGCTCAATTACAACGATAATTTACAGAGGTTTGTCCACTTTCATTGATGTGATTCTTATAAATAAATAATTCGGAATAAATTCCCAAGAAACTTTTTAAAGTGATGATGATAGTTCATTTGTAATGTGATCATGCGCATAATGGAATCTATCTATTCGTATCTTATTCTGTTTGACCCTTTTTTTTTTTTTTTTGGAAAATCTCATACCATACGGGAAGATTGGGTTATGTTATAGCACCGTTTCTCACTTCCCATTTTGGGATATGCATTTCTTTTCCCATTTTTAGACTATATTTTCTCACACCCCCTCGGCGCGATATCCGTACCTCCTAATTTTCTTTGGGCTTTCTACTTCCACAAGGAGGCATTATCGCCCACGCTGAGAACCTAGGTGCTAGTGTTAATAAAATGGTCTTTCTTCGTTCACCTATTTGACCGAACAGAGTTGGAACTGCTCTCTTCAATATGAGCCTGTTCTTTGGCTGAAGCAAAATAATTTTTGCTGAATGAAACTACAGCCAACCAACGGGTAGTGCCTAATTACCAATTTCAAGTTTGAAAATCTGACATTAAACACGCATAAGTGTGTTCTGGCTGCACCAGTTTAGGTACCTTTATATGCTTATCATGTTTATTATCTTGGGCGAAATCATCATTTAAAATTGCCGAAAAAAAACGCAGCTACCTTGTTAAAAAATGTCATTAAAAATTACTTACTCTATTATCTACACTGGTAGAACATTTATAAAAGTTATTTGATAAGTACGCATTCTATTTGTATGCAGTTTACAGATTAATATAAGTAAGGTATTGATCCCGACGAAGGAACTGAACTAGATTTAACTATTGATTTCTACAAGGTTTAATGAGATTAATAGGACATCTCAACCCATATTAATAAATAAGAATAGTTTATTTTTATATTATATTAATTGTTATTTGTGGTTGAATTTAGATATTTCAGTAGCCACCAGCCGAATGTATTTTTGGATAACAAAGTCTTGCAACCAAATAACAAAGCACAGTTGCTTACAGGAGATCTTTTTGCAAGGTACATAAATTACTATTATTTCAGATATTCTCTCTCACGCTATTGGTTCTATAAACAAAATAAATCGTTAAAGCTTAGGGGGTCGTTTAAGTATTTCGCAAGCAGAATTTTAGACTTTCTTTACTTCCCCCTTTTAAGAAATTGTAAGTAAAGTGTTTACCCTTCCTCCCTACCAAATCACAAATCCTCCCGATCCATGACCCATCCAATGACCCATGCCATCGAAAAGAAGCAAAGCATTATCCCGAGGACAATTAAATTAAAAATGTACACTAAGGAGTATAAATTAAAAACGAAATGAAAATAATATAATATAAAAACCGAAGGTTCTCTTCTACATAAAGCAGGTATAAAAATGCAAGTAATAAAAATCCTGGTCAGCATAGAAACTCGTCCCGTATTATACCAAATATTTATATTATTTATACCAAAATTTGTTGTCAAACTGTATGCCTGTATACACTGACCTCATCCAAATATCTGCACGGTATACTGTAAATAGCAATGCCGGATTTTTTTTGTCCAACAATTTACTATATCCAATAAATTGCCTGTCGAGTGTCGCTTGGTCTTCATCACCCACAGTGTGTCTGATAACATTACTTTATATAAAAATGTAAAAATTGGTCTAAAGAGCGCTCCGTTATCCAATATCTCACGTCCTCTCCCACTACATCGTGTTATATCTGTTTATTATATTTTATAATATTTCACTTGAAATTTTGATAATGGCATTATCCTTTCCTTTTTATTAATGCTATTAAAATACTCTTGTTTCTCGACGTTCCAAATTTTCAATTTTTAATGTTCTTTCTTAGGCGGCCTCCTCAATGAATCCATTAAAACTCATGTTACATTAGCAGAGCGCACGCGTAAGATATACTGACAATTGACATGAATAAACTAATAGAAAACCTTCGTGTCTTCTTAATGAATTTAATAAGTAAATATTATGATTTATAATATAATTAATATAACAAATATGAATTTCATTAAAACCAATCATTACAGCATAGGGGGCAAATAAGCAAAACGTGCTTACCCCCGCATTGGAGTTCTCACAGTACTTGTATGACTCCTTATTGAGTTGAAATGATACTTTAAGGACAATTTAGTATCTTCACATATTTCGTGGAGTCACTATGCTGCTTCATTTAAATGTTATCTCAAAAGATAAGCTAAGATTAAACCATTCATTCCTTGGATTTTTTCCAATAAAGGGAAGAAATTTAATTTTGAAGTGTTAAACCTGATTTAGATTTACCTATCGATTGTACGAGTAAAACGAATATAATTGCATAGTTAATTTTTAATGGGCTATTATGTGTTTCGTTTATTAATTGCAGTAACCGTTTGTCACAATATTCTGGAGATTCAGCCGAATTGACCAGCTCTTGCGAATCAGGCGGGTTGGTCGTTTTCAAAAGCACGAGCCCAATAATGAATATGGAAAATTACCAAAGTTTCCCGTTAACTGAATCGCTACTTATCAAGTAAGTTTTTTTTTTTAACCATCTGCTATGTATTTTAGTTTGGTGTTTTCAGAAGGCAGTAAAGAAAGTTAAAGTCTTTATTCATGTGGACATCACACGGACGTCATTGAATATACATTCAGTCAAAAAAGTATAACGGGAATGGACGATTTGTTTATGATTCCAAATTGATTTTTTTTTTGTTGTTTTTAGATTGGCACAACTGTTTTTCATTTTTGCGCGGTGTTTGAGTTCCATCCTGTCATTTAGTTTGAAAACAGTGCTGTTTTTAGTTAGATCATATCTATTGTGTATTACGAATTTCGTAATGGTACAAAAACATCGAACAAAGAGTTTGTTTAATATATTTAAATTGTATAATAAATTTGGATAAATAACGAACATTTTGTGTATTATTATTGATCTTTTCCGGGTACTTTTTTGACAGAGTAGTATATAGACGATTAGGCAAGTGAACAATTATTATTAAATTAATTTCGATTGGATTTTTAGATATATAACGTGATAGCGGATTAGTTTTAGTGCATTAGTTACTGTTTTCCTATCTTACGACTGTGATGTTGTAACGATTATCCAGAACGTTCTAGAATCAAGTTCCGTGAAAAAAAAATAGTAACATAAACAATTGTTAGACAAACGAATAATGCTTCCACCTTATATCGATAGTTAAATATTGGTAACTCGATAGCGCAGGTCATATTTTTTATGGGTATATGAGACGTATTTTCTTTTTATTCGTATTTGCTATAAGTCTGACAGACAGCCCCATGTGTAGGTGCCTGGAAGAAGAAGAGACTGCTGCCGACGTGTTCCTGGGATGCACGGGAGTTGAGAACCAACGGGTCAAAAACCGTCAGGAAAATGAGGTCACTCCAGGAAGCCTGTGATTGCCTCTGGAGGCTTCTGAGCTTTTGGAAGGAGCTTATATGAGACGTATTTTCTTTTTATTCGTATTTGCTATAAGTCTGACAGACAGCCCCATGTGTAGGTGCCTGGAAGAAGAAGAGACTGCTGCCGACGTGTTCCTGGGATGCACGGGAGTTGAGAACCAACGGGTCAAAAACCGTCAGGAAAATGAGGTCACTCCAGGAAGCCTGTGATTGCCTCTGGAGGCTTCTGAGCTTTTGGAAGGAGCTGGGCTGGGTCCAGTGGCTGGCTAATCCTGCAAGCATAATGGACCGCTAATGTGTCGGAAACGGGAACCCACCAACAATTAACAAGAGTCGCATTTTGTAATCGCGGTGTAATAGTACCCCAGAGGTGGTCTTCTTTTGATTGGAGTTACGAGCAATATCAAGCAGCGAAGATTTCTGGGACTCGAGATTTGTGACCAAGTGACCAGTGTCAAAAGTGTCCAATATAGTGCGTTTAGTGTAAACAGTGACTGTGTTGCGTAATAGTTTTAGATTATTGCGTTAACTCAAATTATAATTTAGAATTCAGACGATTTTTACCCTCCTGGATTCAATATATTATGTCATTACCAACTTTCATTGAATCCTGTTCAGTGGTTTTGCGTGATTGCCGAACGAATTAATAAATAGACAGACAAACATAACAACATTTTTAAAACTATCGAAATGTGTATTGTAATCGATTCCTTAAGTCCCGTATAGTATTTTTTTCTCTTAAACATCTTCAATGTACAGATTTCGTTTTGTTATTTTATAAGTATTTATTGTTGATAATTTTTATGGTCTATTATTAATTGATAAATAACATTTACTTCCAGCGTTCAAAAATTCATTAAAATCTATCAAACCGCGTTTGAGTTAAATCCGGACATACATACATAGTTAGTTTATATTGTCACATCTAAAAATACACGCTATCGAAAATTTTCACAAAGAATCATGTGTCTAAGATAATTGCAATAAGGAATGTATCGATAAATACAGGAAGACATTATATCAACTAAATTCAAAAATTCTATTTTATTGTAATGGGGCGTGTGAAGTGTGCGAACGCCCCCCCCCTTCCCCGCATGTAATAGATGAGGTATGCTTATATTAAAAACAATTGCAGACATAATGCTGAAATGGAAAAGGAACTAATGAAACTTCATCGGGAACACAGGTCTTTTAGTAAAGGAGACAGGGAAAAAGTGACCAACGAAGTTAGGCAGAAGAAAAAAGAACATTTGGCGAGATGTAATGCAACCTTTCAAACGTTGGTTGTCGCAAGTAATACGACTTCTGCATACGATAAGGTAAAGAATACAATTTACATATTGCAAGTTTTCGAATGTCAAATATATATATTTTTTAATAAATATAATTCAGATTCTCCCAAAGTTGTAGTCTATGTAAAATTTCGTTAATATAGAATGAAATCATTTCGATAAATAAAACATGAATAATAGATACAATAAATCTCTTAAAATTAGCACAGACATTATTAAACACCTTCAAAACAATTTTGGACTTTGACTTTGTATAGATATTCGCAATTAAAGTTTTATAAGATATTTTTGATCCGGTGAAAAGTACTACATATTTGCACCGCAGTACATTATATTGTGGTCTAATTAATGATTGCTTATGAGAAAGTATAATGATAAATAAATCCTGGACTCGGTATCAGTCTTTTATTAATATGAAAAACTATATTTAAAACGATTCAGTACAATATGTACATCTATTCAGTACATCCGGTTATGCGCTTTTGAATTTGATAACTGTAGTTTAATTTGAATCAATAAACACTAAACTGAGCGTGTGAAACGCGGTATAAGTGAAACTTCGTTTTAGTGACATCTGGTTTCTTTGTTTTGTACTAATAAACAAACGTGTTACAACTATTAGACGTATTATTTAATGACACCTATTGGTTAATTATGCAACTGAAATTCGTTACACATTTTCGTTTCATAAAATCTAATTCATAAGAAATGTACGATTTTATTATGCATCAAACATTAGCTAGTTCGATAGTAAATGAATGTAATGTAACCTTTTTTATATTTAAATATAGGGGGCATGAGGGGGAGGGATGGGTTTGACAGTTAGCTGTGTAGTGTTTTAGACGCTTTCGTTGGTTTTTTAGCCTCACAGTTTAAAGCGTCCATCGAAACAACCGGAACCGGAAACGGTTGCCAATAAACATCACTGTTCTTCGTCTCGTCAACTGCGACGTAAACAAACAACTACATGTTCGGTTACTGCGAAGCCTTTACCGGTAATCACTACTACTGTCGGTACGTAGGTATTTGCTGTTATCTAGTGCTTACTATCATGTGATACATAGGTTCAAAGAAAGAGTAGACTGGAAGGGTTTTTTTTAAATACTATACAGACTCAGTGCTTTATTTATTTATTAGAAATCCAACAGCGTACTTATATAATTAGCATGCATATTTATATAACAGATAAGGCCATGATAGGATTTTACAAATATGAGTCACATTTGCACTATAAAGTAAAAGCAGTAATGAACAATAAGTAAATAAAAAGGCAAACTATTCAATTATTTGTCATTATTGGCGCGTGGTGTGTGTGTAGTGTGCGTTTTGTGTGCGTGCGTTTATGTGTGCGTGTGTGTGAGTGTGGGCGTGGTGTGTGTGTGCATGTGAAATTTATGTTTATGTTTTAGATTCCGCGATGTAGTTTTATAAGTTTGGTTATAAATGCGTTTCTGCTATACTGGAAAATATCTATCTGTACTGTTGTACATTATATTGTATGTGCGAGCAAGGTGATACAGTACTGAGTTTTGCGCATAGTGCATAATTAGTACTTGCGAATGGAACATCAAAAAGTTGTGTATGTGTGCAAGTTTTGGGTGTTTTAAGAGATATTATGGCAAGGAGTACTGAGCAATCAATATATCCAGTTAAAACAGCTTTGAACATAATTTCACTCATATTAAGTGACGATTTAGTCCAGGATGGTAAACGCACTAAGCCTAGAGGCACTGGTTCTCAAGTGATGTCGCCGGAACACACCTATTGGTATGTGGCGACGGGTTATCAAACTTGAGAGTGGTAGATAACCAGGGGAGGGGGGCATTATTAAAAAATGTTCTATCAACATGCTAGGGTTTTCTAACGATGTTATCCGTCATCAAAAGTTCAGGCTGATTTTAGAGTTGGATAATTGTACTCGAACCCGCGTCCATTGACTCGGAATCCGACAGCGATACCAACTGCGTCATAATCGCATCAAAAGTCATCACAGTTTTAAGGGTCTTTTTTTCCAATATATTTTTGGTCTTTAACCCTTTTGAGTTACGCCGGCCTTATTGCACATTCAAATTTTATAAAGTATTTGGCAACTAAACTCTATAACTACCGGGCGTCAGCACTATTGGGCTCTGAAATGATTTGTAAGGGATGAGGAAATTTTGGCCCCTCTGAAATCTGTTCATTCTCAACCTTAAAAAAAGGCCCTTCCGGTTAAACAGCGTTTAGTCAGTTCTTGCTGTATTTTTTTTAGACTCTTCACTATGTAATACAGTTTTGAAATAATTTATACCTAACTTAAAGAAACAAATGAATGAAGAAAAATGAGGGTCTTTTGTATTTAACAGCGAAAAAATCTGCATAACAGTAAATCGAAATAAATTGATAAAGGGCCGATGGAATCCAAAAAATAAGTAGCCTATAACCATCTATGAAAAATTCCCCATCGAATGGTAGTAATCCAAATACTGATATATTCAGTAGTTTTGAGGTGATGGTGCGTCGAAGAAACCCATTTTCCTTATATACATATATATAGGTTAAAAGTGCTATTACATTTATGTCTTTAACCGGTCAACTACAAAATTGGCATTTACGTCAGTTACAATTGTTTTCCTATTGTTAAGTTTAACCATGTATTTGAGGGATTATTCACTAAGTTTATTATTATTATTTCTATCAATAGCTCCCCAGTGGTCAGCTAATCATTTGGACAGCAATAAGACGTTTATTCTAGGAGTAGGAATGCCGCCTCAAATGTCTCTAATGAGCCCTGTGTCCGTAATGCCAGGTATGTATTTTCATTTTCTTTCTTGTATAAACCAGTCGGGTAATATATTCTTATATTATTTTATATCTATAATTCTAGCTATTTTCCCAATGTATTATACGCCTGCGAATACGCCTACTGTCACAAATACAACGGTCAGTACGCCAGTTTCGGGTGTACAACAAAATGACAGCGGTCAGTTGCATTTTCAACATTCTCTTGGTAATATCTAGATTATCCACTCACCATCATCGTCGTCGTCCAGTTTTCACCAACTCTTAAATTACTCACACACTCCATCCATCTTTTTTTTTTGCATGACTTCTTCATTTCCATCGCTCAGCAATTTCTAGATTATCTAAATATTTTTTTTGAAGTGAAAACTTCTTTAGCCTCCTTGAACGATTCTCGGTAGGGGAAAAACTTATAGATTCGCCTCACTAATGCTATGACGTCAACATACTACAGTATGTCAAGTATAAGATGGCGTGTAAGTGCTGGCGCTCAGAGAGAAATTATACGATGCGATGATGGCTCAGCGGGTAGTGCGGCCGGAATCCGCGTCAATCAACGCGGGTTCGATCCCCATCTATCCGACTCTAAAATCGGCCTGAGCTTTCGGTGAAGGAAAACATCGTGAGGAAACGATAGCACGGTGGTAGGGGATTTTCTGCCTGCCTGCCTGGGTAGCTACCACACTCAAGTTTGAAAACCTGTCGCCAATACTAATGGGTGTGTTTCGGCAGCATCACTTGATAACCAGTACGTCTAGGTTTAGTGTGTTTACCGTCCTGGACCACATCGTCACTTAACATCAGGTGAGATTGTGGTCAAAGAACAGCCTATTCTGTGTAAAAACAATACAATTTATACTTACGCAACATACCGTATGTTTTGACTACGAATAGACTATATCAAAATGTATATAATTATTGTTTGGGGCGTTAACAGACGTAAAAAATCAAACAAATGTCATATCTTAAATTTTAGGCTAAGTTAATAATTTCAATTCATAAATTATGAAAATTATTAATCTATAAAAAAAACACAGTTTTTCCAAAGTTTCGAATTTTCACTTCTGTCGGCAGTCCCTATTGACTGCCTAGTTTGTTTTGTTATTTTGTTTTTATACTGTTGAATTTATAATATTTATTATTGATGCTAATTAATGATTTGGTTCAAGACGATAAATACTCAAAGCCTTAAAGGTAATGACTTTAAAGTGATTCTGTTAGAACACACTTGTACATCTATAACGATGGATTCTCTAACCACAGGGTGGTGTTTTACACTTTAATTGGATTACATTGTGTCCCTTTACAAAAATCACTGCCTCGTTGAAAGAGTGCAAGTATATAAATGTGCGTACGTGTGATTTTAGCCCAATGTATGATGTACGGACAACCGATATACGGATCACCTATTATGTATTCGTCAATAAGCCCGCAAAGCCCATACTTTCATCAAACAGTGATGACACCAAATATTCAGTATAATAACACATTAAATCCGCTTTGTCTGGGAAACAGTAACTATGAGGAGGTGAGTGACTAATTCTCTATATGATTATAGTTGGTATCATCTAGTTATAATTTAAGGTACCTAATGGAACAAATGATCTATAGAATATACATACCTATCTACCCACCTATACATCTACCCACCTATCTATCTATCTACCTACCTATCTAGATAGATTTAGAATTTATATTTATATTAGAATTTATATAGGTAGATAGATATCTACCTACCTGATATCAACTCTATATAATATATATTTATATCTATAAATATATACTATCTATATTTTTTATGTAACATTGCGTAAATTATTTATAAAAAAATAACGCTTAAAAAGAGAAAAATATGAACTCGTATAAGTCACAGAAAACCATGACTTTATTTGTATTTTAAAATGAAGAACGTAAGAATGATGTTGTATCTATTATTTGCTTATGTTTTATGATACGGGGGATGGTGTGGTGTAACGGTTATTCTGTAAGGAATAATTACTTAGTTGTTTATTTTGTCAAAATTACGCCATTGATTACGTAATCACTTGGTGAGGGGTGATGTGCGTGATTTATGTAAATTTGTCAACAGGGAAGGGTTAAAAAATGGATGACAATTTGCTTACGTTAATACTTACGTTTTTAATTAATTCCCATTTTTCCCTCATACATCATACAAGATCTTAAAGGTCTTGTTTTTGAAGTGAGAACTTCTTTAGCGGCGTTGAGTGACTCTAGGTAGGGGAAAACCTTCAGATTCGCGTTACCAATGCTATGACGTCACCCGTCAACGCGGTACAGTATGCCAAGTATAAGATGGCGTTTAATTGCTGGCGCTCATGTTGTCGTATGTTTTGATTATGAATAAACTTAATTAAAACGTACATATTTATTTCTCGGAGCGAAAATATATGTAAAACCAGACAAATGTGTTATGTGAAATGTTACGGGTTGTGTTAATAACATTACGTAACATAAACATAAGCTCACGCCTGTTATCCCCGAAGGGTTAGGCAGAGGTGAAATAGCGAATTAAACCACCCACATTTCGCCGAGTGACGGGGGGCGAGCCTGTCGCTATATCGGGCATAAATTCCAAACTCCGGGATGATATTGAGTAGAAAAACCCAATACCACTTGACCCGACCCGGGGATCGAACCCGAGACTTCAGAACGGCAGTCGCACCGTAATACAACTGCGCCATCGAGGCAGTTGAACACATTACAATTGACAAACATTACAATAAAAACAGTTTGTTTCGAAGTGTACGGTTTTTATCTACTTTCGTGGGCGGTTCCCGTACTTGCCTAGTTTTTACTTTTTTCTGTGCAATTTAATTACTTATAATATATATTTATTATTATTATTATTATTTGTTAAATGTAATCACGAATGATGATAATAACTTAAATATTTTTGTATAATCTGTAGGCGTGTAGGAATACTATACCGCTTCGATCGCCGGAGAGCATGCGCCGTAACAAAAAAACGCTTGGAAAAGTTCAAGAAACGTGTCAAGAAGAACGAACAATCAAATGTTGACGGAGATAACATGTCACATAATCGGGTACGTTTGAATTCAAGATAAATTAACCAATAAGAGATAAATAATAGCATTTACTAATTTATAAGATTTATTATCTTATTTATAAAGACTTGCGATGACTGTCTAAAATATATATATATATATATATATATATACAGTAATTCCCCGATTAGCGCGACCCCGTCACGCGCGGTTTCACTATAACGCGAATTTGAAATTTCGCGCTCAAATGCCTCGCATTACGCGAAAGAGTGCGTATAAACATAATGTAAAGACAATAGATGTATTTTTCCGTAAAAAATAAGAGTATGTATTGCATAAAGTGTTCTTAGAATTAAAGTGATTGATTAAAATGATTTGTATTTTTTTTTGTATTAAATTTTGACTATGTTTAATCATAAACCTCGATATACGCGAATTTCAGTTAACGCGATTTTTTTCGGAACGTATCCCTCGCGTAAAGCGGGGTATTACTGTATATATATAACTAAATGTATAATACGATACTTATAACAAAAACACATATATTTTAAAATTTTGTTTGTTTTTCTGCCTGTTCCGGCTGATCTCCGAAATGGCTGGATCGATTCTGACCGGAGTTTATCTATTCTTTTATTTTTGAAAAATAGTTAGGGTGTTGCGTAATTAAATTAAAATTTATGAAATTGTGACAGAGAAAAAAAGCTGATTCGATTTCGAATCCTTGGTTTTACTAGCGAGTTATTGAATTTGTGAGAAATATCTATGCTTCCAGTTAGTAGCAAACATAATTCCCAAAAACAACTAACGGACTATTCTTTTCCAATGATTATATGAAAACCTTATACAGTGAATAATTGCGTGGATTAGAATTTATGATGCACGATCGGAGTCGCGGGAACAGCTAGTCTCATTATAGAATCTTAGAATTAAAAATAATAACGTTTTGATTTAAAGATTCAAGGAATTAAATATTATCGTCATGTGTTTTAATTTTTTGATTCTTTAATATATCCGTCATCGCATTTTTGTAGTTCCCCGTACCTTCTATGCAGCTGTGAAATTAATATAGTGACTAATATCTGCTTAAAAATCCTAAAAATATAATCAGGACGCTTTGATCCGGATTTAAGGAATCATAAATTATATACAAACATGATTATTAGCTTTTGTTTACTTACGTACTTAATTGGGTTTACTGTGAAAAAAGAAATAAGAGTCAAAAAAAAAAAAAAATTAAATATTAAAAAAAAACATTTTAACTTATAACTGATAAAGTACGTAAGAAAAAATTTTGTGGTGTATATATATATTAATTTCACAATAAAATCGATATTTTTAAAAGGGTGTTTTGGGGAAGATGTTACTATATGTTATAACCTCATTGTACTTCTATATCCTAAGAGTTAGTATTATTTGTAACTATTATAATTACTGAGTAATTTTAAGCCATAGCTATATAATAAACGGGACATAACAATAAATCGTTTAACTTTTTCAATGAATAACATTAAGTTTAACATTTATTGAAATGCGTTTCTAGGATTCCAATTTGAACGTTAGCCAGAACGAAAACAGGGAAACTGGGCTGTATTCTCCTGACATGGGATCTATTCCTAATAGTTTGAGTCGTAAGGTTAGACTTGAGACAATCTCATATCAAATACTAGTGTCTTAACATGTTCTAGATATCTCGAGGTAAGCGTTTATAATGCTTTTATACATATACCTGGAACTGAGACAAACCAACAAACATAGACTCGAGAAATAATGTTTTGCATAATCTTTTGTCTTAAAACGAACTGGCGAGTCGTTGTTTTTTGGTGTAAAAAATATCTTCTACGCTTGTTCAGTGAAGGATGTGACTTCGTAATGGTTCATACTACATATTTAAAAGAATTGTGGTATTTATAAATGAAATAATAAATAGGGTGTTTTTTATGAGTATTTGTCATTTGTGTAGTATATAGTAATTATTAATATGAAATAGAAAATTATATTGGGAACAAATAGGTGGTGCATATGTTGATTTAGAAAAAACAGTTATAGCACTAAAAAGTTAAGCGTTGTTTACACGCACCGAATCTAGGTATGCACAAATAACATTAATTTTTCTTCAATACGCATGAAACTCTGTCGATTACAGACAAGGTTTATTTGTCTTATAAATTTCGCATAATATTTAATAATGGTTTATTAATGAAATAACTTAAAGAAACTAATACGTCAATTAAAAACATTAACCATTTTCAATATATGTATATCGTTTCAATAATATTGTAAGGAGTCCTCTACTATTCCGACTTTAGACGAGGAGATCTCGTTAATCTGCATGTTATTAGACTTATATTTGATGTTACCACTCTTAAACTAGTTACGTTTAACATTAAAACTATTATGGATTATCGTCACAATCTGCCAATTATTATTGGTACATTCAAACTTATCATTCGCAATGAATTAGTTGGTTCGGCTTCTCTGAATACATTTTTATTTCTGAACGCTTATGTGGTTTCTTTATGAGTACGCTGTTAATTGTGATATTTGTCTCTACATTGCTTGCTACAAAAATCACTACCTACATTCGTTTATGATATAGAAAATTAGACTATTTTTAATTTTTTTAAGCCGGCGTTAATCTATTTGTCTGTTATTTTATTTGAGAGTTGTCCAATCCTATTAGTTGACGGCACCCGAAAGCCTACCTTCGGGAGACGTCAAAGTGCCACGAAGCTTGCGTAAAAGTGATGAACCCGTAGACAGAACAGATGGAGAGTCAAGTTATTCATCATTTTACTCGTCGTTTTATTCGTCCTTCTTTAAAACTGAATCCGGAAGCGCGGAAGATAGCGATATCAAGAAGACAGTCAATACCGACGACAAGGACAACGTAATTATAATATATATATATATATATATATTAACTAATATTGATAAAAAAAACAAATACCCATGCGATCTAATTTGATGTGATGTGAATTGATACTCGACCCTTTCAGACTAAATTTACAGCCTATATAATTGATGTATGCGCGAGTTACAAACGATAAGGCCTTTTATATATTTCACAATTTTACTTCATGTCTGTTCTAATATTATAATATTTTCATAATATAAATAGGTACTGAATTAGTATACAAATGTTCTAACATTAAGTGCCTGTAAGAAATTGTATAAAACTAGTTGTGAATTGTTTTTCTACGGCTGCTTCTGTAAAATTTCCACTACACTACTCGCGAAGCTACTTTGACGAAGGAAGTACTGTTCGGGTTTGATCTAAGAACTGTGATTGCCTTGCCTATTTTTTTGTACGTCTCTACGCGAACCGAAGTCTTTTCGCTTAAATTCGCAAGTAGGGTAGTGCAGATATAATAGTGTCAACAGACGTTAAGGTCACGACTCGATAAGGATCGTATAACTGACTTGTATAAGTAGCAATTGATTTTTTTCATTCACGTTTCGATAATGTCGAATGCATGACGTTCGTAATTGTGTGTAAAAGGCGACTGATACGTTTAGTCGTCCGTTGTACCATGTCCGTTGTACGCTCTGTACCGGGTCCGAATGTCTGTTAATCCTATAATGAACAGACCGAGAAGTGGCATTTCGTATTGTATATTTTTAGAATACCAACGCTTCCAACACTTACTACGTACCTGAGCATATAAAAGCTCTAAGGAGAAAAATGAACCTTCCCTGGGCGGAGCAGGTAATAAACGACTCTTTCTTTAATTTTATTAGATATGCGTATTATATTTGAAAGAGAAGAAAGTATGACAGATTGCGTAATTTCGATAGAAGGAGACAGAGTGGAACAAGTGAAAGAGTTTGTGTACTTGGGATCAAAGGTTACGAGAGATGGAAAGTGTGACGATGATATTGAGCGAAGAGTTTTGTTAGGGAATTGAGTGAATGGGGCCCTGCGTAACTACATGTGCAGCCAGAAAGTGACTGAAAAGGCGCGTTTGGCTGTGCATCGAGGAGTCCTGGTCCCTACACTTACGTATGGTAGTGAATGCTGGGTTTGGCAGAAGAAGCATGAAAGTAAGATTAACGCAGTGGAAATGAGAATTCTGAGAAGTATAGCTGGAGTGAAGACGATTGACAAAGTCAGGAATAGTATGATAAGGGAACGCTGTGGTGTGGTAGAGGATGTGGTGACCAAAATAGAGAAAGGTATGCTTAGTTGGTTTGGGTATGTAGAGAGGATGGATGAGAGAAGATTAACGAAACGAATTTATAAGGCGAGGGTGAATGGGCAAGTCGGTAAGGGTCGACCTAGGCGAACGTATCTAGACCAAATCAATCATGTGTTAAATAAAGGCCAGGTAAAAAGTACTCATAACCGACGAGTATGTATGAAAGCGCTCATGAAAGTAGAGGAAGCGAAAGAGGTATGTCAAGATCGTAGCAAGTGGAAGGTCCGTAATCTCTGCCTACCCCCACGGGAGAAAGGCGTGATGATATGTATGTATGTATGCGCCGAACATGGGTTTTACCGGTTACGAATATTCGCCCGAATGTTCGGCAAAGCTTCAAGCGAATCGAACTTTTAGCCGAACATTCGGCATACTTGATTTCCACAATTCAACTGTACAAGCCTAGCCTAGCCTATACGTCTGTTTAAGGAAAACGCGGATGCAAAAATAGCTATAATATGTATATATATATATATATATAAGTTTCTTCATTCTGTAATACTAGCTGCTCTCCGCGATTTCACCTGCGTTGTTTCCGTTCCCGTAGGATTTTCGGAATAACAACTACCCTATATCATTCCCTGGATTTCAAACTATCTCCATACCAAATTCAATCCAAATCGGTCCAGTAGTTTTTAAGTTTATTCGTTACAAAAATACAAATATTTCCTCTTTATAATATTAGCATATAGATGTATGCATAAGAGAATAATCATTATTGTTACACTTAATTAATTTTGTTTATTTGAAGGCCCACGTCACCTCGGAACTGATTTACAAGTATCAGATAACGAAACCTTTGGAAGAGATATTGTCATCTGATAAACAGAAAATGGAATTAATGGAGCAGGTTATTATATATTGAACGTTTGTTATATGCAATGTAAATTCTATATAACGACACTTAAGAGACTGCACGTTTTATGACGCTATTGAGAGTTGTCGTTAAATGGAGAGAAGGAAAACTAATATATTATAATTGTACGATTTTAATTTTTACAAATCGATTATGATTGATACAAATAACTTTTATTATTATCCTTAAATCACATAAAAAAACGAAATCTCTCACACCTGCAATTATTATTAATTCCAGTAATCAAAATGTCGTATTGTCTTCGTTATGTAGAGTGGGTGTGATGCTCCATAGAGTGTATCATTCTACATACAGCAAGTAAACCAATCGAAGTCAAGTAAATTCAACGTTTTACAGATTGTGTCGTTGAAAATCGAGTGGCGTGTAAATGGAGTTTACATTGTAAATTATTTTAAATAAATTTAATTATCAGCCTTACTCATAAAAATCACTCTATTTATATGTTTAATATGTATATTACCCATAAAAATGAGACAATAGGAAAACAATGGAAAACTGGCGTAAACGCTAGGCCAGTGCTCAAGGGGATCGATTATAAATGTCGAACATAATGAACTTGTATTCATGGCTGTAATTAATTATAAAACTAGGACAGAAATTATTTTTTTATACAACTGTCCTTATATCATTGTATTCTCACTCAGTTCGTTAGTATGTCTAGTAATTTTTTTATAGATAAGTACTAGCAGCTCATCAATAGACGTTTAATTTATTAAAATAAATTAATTATTAATATAATACTTCGATTGAAAAAAAAAAAAAAAGTTGATTAGGTTAGTAAAATTCTGAGATATAATAAAGTTTTTGATAGGGAACAAGAAGGTATGTTCTATGCCAGTGGTCGTCACACTTTTCTCTCATCAGGTCAATGTGAGGTAGCACTGCGGGCCGCACTGTTATAGATCGGATAGTTGATACTATCTATTAGTTGGCATAATTTTATGAGTTGTCAAATGCGAATTCCTCATAGATTGTGTATGGTAATAACAACCTATGAAGTAATTTTTTAACAACCTAATTATTGATTTTAAAGGAACTGAAAAATAAATTTGCAGTTAATTGGAAATTATCGGGGATTTTCAGAGCTAAAACGAAGTGTTTTTAGAAAAGTTTTTAGGGAATGAACAAAGGAATTGTTAGTCTGATGGGAATCTGGTGTCAATTATCTAATTCCATAATATTCTATCAGCAACGTAGGTAGCATAATGGAAATACATGTGAATACATAATGTGTATTGAAAAATGATTTCTTGTTTTAACAAACACAGACACGTACAGTACAGACAGACAGTGTTTCTTACTACATAGCTTTTAGTATCCTGTTAAATGTGTTAGCTTAAAATGTGAATATTTAATTCATCATTTGTCTGATCACCTTATAGGACCTTGTTTTATACGACTTCATAATAATATCAACCAAACAGCAGGAAAGTGCGTTCCGAGCATCCCTTAGCCGTTGTTGAGAATTCTCTCCCGCAACCTGCTTTTCCTCCCCATATTCCCATCCTGCATACATCTACTTAGTTAAATTCATAGTATGTAAACTCGATTCTGAGTCATTGTCTACCAAAATTGTTTGTAACGTCGCGGGCCGCAGTTTGACGACCACTGTTTTGTGCCTTTCCAACGATTGTTTTTTTTTTTTTGTTTTGGTAAATAGGCCCTGTGTAAAGAGTTCCTTATTTTCGTTATCAGATTTTAATTTTATTTTCATCGATCGGCCTTATTTATGATTTATTTGTTTGACAAGATAATGAAACATGTTCAGTTTACAGCCCCATAGCCATGAAACAATAAATAAATAAATAAAATCAGTTGATATTTCCTATACAACGATATTTTGTTGTTTTTGATAACAGTAAAACTAATTTTATGGTTTCATAAAAGTGGCATTCCTTATTATTCCACAGCCTTCATTAGTCAATGAGCAACTCGGGCAGTTGTATTTAGACCTTCAATTAGAAGGAGTCGCTACTAGACTCACTCTGGAAGAAGGCATCACCAGTTCCAGTAGCTCTGGAGAAGAGGTACCTGGTGTACCAAAGGTAATGTTATTATAACAACTAATAATCTTAATTTCTCTGATACTTTAAAAGGTAAATAACATTAAATAATAGATTCGTCGATTTCATTTATTGGATGATATAATTAAGTAAATATTATTTATACAGAAAACAATTTTTATAGGGGTTGAGATGGGATGTTCTTTTATTTTTTCGCAAAGAAAGTGTTCGGTATAGAATTTGCTTACGCTCTCGCTCTAAACGTTAATTTTTAAACGTCGACATTTCTTTCATATTTATACAATACATTCGTTTCCTATGTATCCAATACATTCGTTTCGTAATTATAAATAAAATAAAATAAAAATAAAAAAGCCTTTAATTCTAATACAAGAAGGAATCTGATACAATGTTTACTACAATTTACAATATTACATTATTGTAATTATATTGTTGTATTAGTCGCCTCAGCGGCGTAGGCCTCCCCTAAGGTCTTCCAAACATCTCGATCCCTGGCTAGCGTCATCCAGTTAGGTCCACATCTCTCCGAGAAGACATCTCGCCACCTCTTTCTCTGTCTTCCTCTCTTCCTTTTTTTATCAATCGGAGTCCACTCCGTGACCTTTTTGGTCCGCCTAGTTTTGTCTATTCGACAAATGTGTCCCGCCCATTTCCATTTCGTTTCCCTTATTCTTCTTTTTATATCAGTTACCTTTGTTTTTAATCTTATGTTTTTGTTACTTACTCTATCACTTAATTTTATTCTCAAGATACTTCTTTCCATTCTTCTCTGGCAGATAACAAGTTTTTCCTCGTCTTGTTTTCTGAGAGACCATGTTTGGCAGCCATAGGTCAAACAAGGTAGCACGGCAATTTCAAATACTTTATTTTTTATATTTATGTCTATTTCTGTATTTTTCATGATTTCTTTTAGTCTCCAATATTTTCGCCAGCTGGCGTTTCGTAATTTTACAATACATTTATTTCATATTTATACAATACAGATGACGAGGACAAAACGTGAATATAGCAAATTAGGTATGATATTCGAGGAGGACGCGCCTCTGCCATCACCTGAAGAAGACACGTGCTAAGTTACAAACAAAGTTAGCATAGTATTATAACATATAATGACAATTTTTTTAATACAAATTTTATCATTGTACGAGGTGCGAAAATGGTTGATTTTTTTTTAGTCTGTACCAGATACGCAAGTAATGTTCTATGGTTAGGTTTTTACTTTTGCCCAAGTTTAGAATCATAAATACAATTAATAATTGACGAATTTTACACGTAATTTAAATATGTCAATAGCCACTGCTTGTTATTAGGATTCCTCATTTATTAGTTTATTTTTTGTGGTATTCATGAAATGATGTTAGTTGACGTAATTTAAGTTTAACAAATATATATACGATTAAATAAGATCTTGTTATTTTGTAAAGAGTTGTGGTTTCGGTTTAAATTTATGTTTTAATGAATGCCAAAACACCAAATAAAACAATGTTGTGGGTTCGGTTTAAATTTATGTTTTACTGAATGCCAAAACACCAAATAAAACAATGTTAATAGTCAATATATTTACATTTTAAACAGATAAAAAATAGGTTTAATAGCGTTTGGTTTTAGTAACTGATAGCGTATTTTAAAATGTCTATTTTGTAGTCGCAACAAGAACAAAAAAATGTATTTTATGTGGTTATCAATATTTTTATAATCCCACTAAACTATATTAAAGTAATAAATGAATGAACTATAATTTAAAAAAAAGTACATTCAAATGTTTTATTAATTTATTTTAATACAATATTACTATATTTCGTAATATTATAATATTTTTATGCGATACTAAATAATATATAAATGTGTTCCTTAATATGTCGATTACTCATGAAAATGAGACAATAGGAAAACAATGAAAAGCTGGCGTAAACGCCAGGTTAGTGCTTACGGCGTTAAAGAGATAAAGGCAAAAATAATAATAATAAATTATTTATTTGTTTAAAACAAAGCCTATTTAGTAAAACTTTTTAACCATATACCTATTTAGTATATTAGACGAAAAATAACAGTTTTTATTTGTTTAGACTTACTAAATGTCGATATAACGTATTGCATTTCAGTATAAAACTATAATTAACCCCTTGAGCACTAACCTGGCGTTTACGCCAGCTTTCCATTTGCCTATTGTCTTCCTATTGTCTTATTTTTATGTGTACTCGACACATTAATCCACATTACAAATATAACTTAATAAAAAAGTCATTCTTTTCTATTTACATGCCATTAAGTTAATATATCATTGTTACAAATACAAAAAAACAATAATTATTGGTAAAGTAGTTGTATTAAGGCAGGCGTCCACATGTCCGCATCGTACGGATCGCACGAAACTACCCGTCGGCAATGCCGATGCCGACGATCCGAGCGGTAGCGTTCGCGATGCGTGCCGATGACGTCTACCTTTAGTAGGTCTTTAGTAGGTTTAGTAGTTTAGTAGGTTGTTGTTTGTTACGCGTTTTGCTATTAATTTGATTTTTAAAAAAATATATTAATTATAAATAAATAAACAAACAGTCGAAACAGGGTGTAACGACATCAAAGGGACCAATATAACTAAGGACCGTTATATGACCGACATTCATTGTAAGTAAAATGTACGTCATCTAATTTTAATCTGCGATACATATCTATGTGCATGATTGAAATAAGTATTGAAATCAAATCAATATGAAATGATAAAGAGGAAAGTAAATTAAAATAGTACCGACGCAAGAAGGGCAGGCGAGTCGGGAGGACTTGCTCAGTTAATAATAATAAGGTAAAATAATCCATCGGTTAGAGTAAGTTTGAAAATAGTATTTTGTTATATTGTGGAAAGAGTTATGGTTGCGATTAAGTTATTTTAAGCGGTACGTCCTTTTATCCGTGATTGTTATAAGCGGTTTGTTTATACTAGGTATTCGGCCGGGATCTTGCAATTTAGTCGTAATAAACGTACTGTCGTTGTAAACGGTGTCGTTATAGCCAGTTTCGATTGTAGTGTTTTAAATTAAATAAGAATTGCTTTCAATTAATTATAGTATAGTAGTAGATCTGCTTAGATGTTATGATAAATTTATGGCATATATATTATGTATGTAATATGAACATTCCACGGTTGAATAAATACATATGTTATTTATATTTGTTGAAGTTGTATTCAAGAAAAAAAAAAAACGAAATTATACTTATATATGTTATAAAAACATTCTTGTCTTTATTATAATACCTATTGGATAGGCGGCTGTCATGCCTCCTGCGTATGCGTCTCTGTAATCCGTGGCGAAGAATTCTCAACTGTACATTTTCAAAAACGCACGTTCCTCTCTGTTTGTCCAACCTCATTACCCTCAAATATCAACGTAAAAAAGCAAACTCGCAAGCAAATTAAAAAGTTAAGATCATTATTCAAAAGACACCTAAATTACACATAACCTGTGCGACAAAATCTGTTACATGGTAGCCATTTGTAATTTATTTTAATTTCTACTTATCGGGGTGATTCGGATTAATTTAATAAAAACATGTGTTATTTAGATGAAAACCCAATTACAGGGAGTACCTAGTTAAACAAAGATTGAATCCTTACAATAATTACAGTGTAGCATTTTGTTGTTGGACGGTTTGCTTGACGCACAATTAGCTAAATATATAAAAAAATAGATGGGTTTGCTGCTATAATCCGTAAAAGATGTGCCTCATTAATGACACGCCTACGCACCAGTACTAACAATGTCTTGAATGTATTCACGGATAGATGGGAGTTCCCAATGCTGCGTCATTGGATTTAAACTCCACACGACGACGTAGCTTCACTCAATTTTAAACTAAACTATGTATAAATGGGCTAGCCTGAAAAAACGGTATAATAATTATAAAAAAATTATATAACATTTTAATAAATGAAGCTGTTTATGGATTTTTTTAAATAGATAATATTTACTTGGCATACATAGATCACAGTAGGTACGTAGTTTGAAAAAAGAAATGTGGTTACGTGTGACATTTCGAAGTAAATTTATGCTTTTTAAGATTCAAAATTAAATTTGAGAATGTTGTTACAAAAGAATGAGCTTGAGTTCATTTTAATTTATGTATGTAATAATTTTATTAAATTAAACAATTTATTATACTTTATGTTCTGTATTTATTAATAAAAAAATGTTATTTTTGTCGAATTTATTATGATACTGGACTCACATTCTTATACATGTGAGTCATGGAAATTTGTTTAAGTAACTGTTAGATGATGTTGATTATATATATTTTTATTTGTTTTGTTTTAAAATATGTATTTTATTAAAAATGTTTAATATAAAAAAAATAATTCGGGTCTAGAACCCGCATTTACTTGGTTATTTTCTCACAATATATACAAGAACTTCGCTTCTTACGATCACTTTATGATTTACGATAATTAGTGGAAAATAAACTAGTTAACCACATATTCGTTTTTTATTTGTATGAAATTCCATTATTTTTACACTTTCAGAAGTAAACTGGAACTACATATGTCTTTTCGTATCTTTTGGAAGCGATGACGGCTCACTAATATTGTGGTTTGATATCGCGTCCAAATAATGTGGGTTCGAACCCACCTTTCCTGTAACACAGAGGTTCCTAAACTTATTTGGTCTACTGCCTACTTTGAAAATAAATTATTTTTAGCGACCCCTATTTTTTACCTACTTAAAACCCACTATAACTTCCAATGAAATAAATCATTGTGACCTATATCAGCGGAGATTAAACATTCATTCTAAACGAGACTTATTATAACACGCAAGAGTGAACTTGAGATCTGAGCGCAGTAGTTAGTTAGTACACAAAGACCCTCAGGTCTCAAGTTAATTTTAGCGGGCTATACCTGCTTAATGAGAATGATTATTGAAAAGCAACTTTATAGTATTCAAACAGAGTATCTTTTATTCTATAATAAAACAAACATAATTGATTTTAATACGTCGATTACCCATAAACTGAGGCAATAGGAAAACCATAGAAAGCTGGCGTAAACGCCAGATTAGTGCTCAAGGGGTTAAAATAAAAACGAATGTGAAAGATTAATCTGATGCTGTTTAATAAGTTTGTTGATATCAGCGTCCAATTTACTCAAGAACAGCCGCAAGTCGCCACGTTCGGTAACATGCAAGCCATTTTTCTTTCTAGTAAGCAGCGTTGCTACAGCACTAAATCCATGTTCACAAAAATATGACGATGGAAATTCTATCAAGAATCGTTAAATGATTGACCAAAATCCAGGGTATAATTGCGGTATCGGTTTTTGTAGCCAAAATTCTTGGTAGCCATTTTTGAATCTTGATTTTATTTTCTCGTTTGTTATCAATTCTATAAGTTCTTCTTCCAGCTGAAGTGATATTACCGTGTTGACATTTGAAAATGGATCAAATGTCAAATGAAGTCAATGTGGAGGTTTTTTAAATGTTGACAGTAGGCAAATAAGTCGTTACTGCAGGATACTGGTAAATTAGGAAAATTGTGAAACTCACGTCTGCCGATATTCTCTTTGTGTAGAAGCAGTATGGCTGCGAAAGCAGCAACGACATTTTTTGATTTAATGCAATTTAGTTCATCGCCTTGCAGTTGGAAATTCATGTCGTTGAACGATTTATACAAGTCCGACATGTAAGCTATATAAATATTTGATGCAATTAGCTTGTTGCACAATTCTGTATCTTTGGTTTTCAAGAACTCTATTACAGAGTCAAACAGGTTGTAAAATCGAGTCAGACAATTCCCTCTTGATACCCAACGAACTTCAGAATCAAACAGCAAACGGTTGAAATGTTCGTTATTAGTAAAATAAAGCTGATGAAATAATCTATCATTCAAAGAGCTGTTGTGGATTTGACTGATTGCTTTGATGTCATATTGCAGTAATTGACATAGTCGTTAACTTCAGTTTCGAGCAACCATATGTTGTCGGTGAATGTAAATGTAAAGCAAAGACATCTGGAATTTCATTTCTTAAGTACGGTATGAAGCCCTTATGGCACCCTGTCATAGCCGGAGCGTTATTTTCTCCTTTTTAATAAACTTCATCTAAGACAGCAACAATGATTTATTCGTCGGTAAAGTGGACTCATCGAGCTGAATTGAATATTGCCTAAATAGTCCTCAGATGATTGAACAATGATTCTTCAATGTTTTCAGCCATTTCATCAATTCGTCTTTGCACAGAATTATTACTCAAAGGAATTTTTGGAATAATATCTGCCGCCAGTTTATGAAGCACAGTAGTTATTGCTGGGAAAATATTACTCTTCTCCGATGTTGTAAGGTTTGCCTTTTTGAGCAATTAACAAAGAGATATTGTAAGAAGCTCAACGTCCGTCGTCATCTTGTTTTGCATTCACCAAAGAGAGTTTTGATACACTTGGCTGAGCATTATGCTTCTTCTCTAGGTCTTGACCTAGAATAAATAATTGTTGCTGTCTTAGGTGAAGTTTATTAAAAAGGAGAAAATAGCGCTCCGGCTATGACAGGGTGCCATAAGGGCTTCATACCGTACTTAAGAAATGAAATTCCAGATGTCTTTGCTTTACATTTACATTCACCGACAACATATGGTTGCTCGAAACTGAAGTTAACGACTATGCCAATCACTGCAATATGTCATCAAAGCAATCAGTAAAATCCACAACAGCTCTTTGAATGATAGATTATTTCATCAGCTTTATTTTACTAATGACGAACATTTCAACCGTTTGCTGTTTCATACTGAAGTTCGTTGGGTATCAAGAGGCAATTGTCTGACTCGATTTTACAACCTGTTTGACTCTGTAATAGAGTTCTTGAAAACAAAGATACCAAAGATACAGAATTGTGCAACAAGTTAATTGCATCAAAAAATTATATAGCTTACATGTCGGATCTGTATAAATTGTTCAACGACATGAATTTCCAACTGCAAGGCGATGAACTAAATTGCATTAAAACAAAAAATGTCGTTGCTGCTTTCGCAGCCATACTGCTTCTACACAAAGAGAATATCGGCAGACGTGAGTTTCACAATTTTCCCAATTTACCAGTATCCTGCAGTAACGACTTATTTGCCTACTGTCAACATTTAAAAAACCTCCACATTGACTTCATTTGACATTTGATCCATTTTCAAATGTCTACACGGTAATATCACTTCAGCTGGAAGAAGAACTTATAGAATTGATAACGAACGAGAAAATAAAATCAAGTTCAAAAATGGCTACCAAGAACGTTATGCTCTAAATATCAGGTCTGTGTAACTAACACTTTCTTCAAAAGTAAAATGATACAGAAAGTCTCCTGGATGCATCCCAGGTCAAAACACTAACACCAGCTAGACCTTGTTCTCAACAGAAAGAGAAATCTGTTGGAAATGCTCCATACGCGAACATTTCACAACCCTGATTGTGACATCGATCATAGCCTTGTTGTGTCCAAAGTTCGACTTACCCCTAAGAAAATACACTCTTCCAAGTTAATCTTCCAAGGAAAAATATAAAACTTTGCGTGCCACAGGGCAAAGAAACATTGAATATCTCGGTACTTGCGCAAGTCGAGTGGGAAAATCTGAAATCTTTTCTAACTAACACCGCAGGGAAAGTTGTTAGATACCAGTAAAGACGCACGTCTGGTTTGTCGAAAACGAGAAGCACTTACTTCCCTTAATTAATTCTAAACTCTCTAAATTTCTGCCTTTACCTAAGCAGCGAAACGCGCGAAAAACTCACTACGGCAAAAGTTTCTCTCCAGCGTACAACTCGCTTTTGCGTATTGGGTGGAACTTTGTCAGGACATCCAAACATGTGCGAACTTGGTGAATAATTTGTGGAGTATATGTAGGGATAAAAACAGCTCTTGGTCCTACTCCAAAGAAGACGGCGCCTTTTATGGAAGTCTTTTATAACAAAACAGTAATCGTCAGATGACTAGATGAGTGGAACACTACACTAAGCTCTAATATTCAGCCATAAGCAGTGGAGCTTGTTCCAAACCTGGTAACTTGGCACGAGTTAAACGCCAGACTCACAGAAGGAGGAAGGAAGGAAGGATATGGGCGATGCTAACATCGTTACTCTATATAAAGGCAAAGGCGACCGTGGACCGTGGAGTGTAACTGTTACCGCGGAATATTGCTTCTTAGCATCGCCGGCAAAGCTTTTACTAGAGCCATTTTGGAATTAAGTATACTGTATGATTCATGCAAACCTTTTAAAACCTTAATAAATTGTCGGTTATCTTATTTTCATTTAAACTATATTATTTTCTAACGCCATCTCAGTTTTTACATCGGGACTTAATAGTTGTTTTCATGTCAAGGAAATATACGTTAAACATATTCACAGAAACTCTTGAATATCGCCATCTGAGTTTTTAGACGTATAACTTATCAGTCATCTTATTCATTGAAGCTATTTACTACCGCCATCTCCGTTTCTGCATCGAAACTTATCATTAATATCAGGATCCGGTAGAGGGAGTATGAGGTGGATTTTTTTTTTAATTAATAATCCCCAATATTTTATTATAATACTAGCGACCTGCAGCCGGCTTCGCACAGAAATATCTAATTTCAAATAAAACATCCTACCATACTCATTGATAATGTAGTTTGCTAAAGGCGAAATAATTGTTAATATCGGTTAAAACAAACAAATTTTCCTCTTTATAATATTAGAATAGAGTATATATTGATTATCAGCGTAACTATATGCGTTCAAATAAGTTGCTATAAATTACAAGTTTATCTACATAAAAATATCTAAATATTTATGCTATGTCTAATAATGATTTATTAGACAGATTATTTATAAGAGATACACAATAGTGCTATGGACTTTTTTTAGATCTTTGTACTGCAAAGTTTTCACGAATGACGGACTATTTAAGCGCATGTGGATAAACCAGCTCGGAAGCGTTTTATCTTCTAGCTTGCATTACGAATCCCATTATTTCAGGCTGAATAATTTTACAATTATTGGAATACAATATAGCTTATGTTACTTTTGGATAAAGTAGTCTTCAAATTCCGAAACAATGAGTAAAATCGGATGATTAGTTTCCGAGTTCATCGATTACAAACAAACAAATAATTCCTCTTTATAATATTAGCACAGATATAGATAAAACAGGAATAAATTTTGAATAGTACGAACCACTAGATTGGTAGGTAAGTTTTAGTGACGCATCACTTACGTAATGGAGGTTTAACAGGTACTTCCTTAAAATACATATCAATATATAAAAATATCAAAGTATTCCGTTGGGCATTAACTCACTTGGTCAAAGTTAATAAATAACGAAACGATTCACTTTAAGAAAAAGAAAGTAATTGAAAATCACACGTGAGAATTTAAAATGTATTCAGTGCTAACACTTATAATGAAGAATCATATAGAAGACGTAATATTCACGATATGTCTGCATTTATTTCTAGGTGTTTTGTATTTTATTAAATAATCACTTGCGTTCATAGTATGCTTTCGCTATGAGGTCTATGCTTGTGTATGTACACCTTTTATATAAAACCTATTATTTCATTTTTCAATTGTTGTATTATTGAACAGAAATTTGAAAGTAAACAATATAAAAATACTTCAGTATTTAAAAACGATAGAGAACGCAACAAATAAAAATATATTAAATATCTACAAGATATTTTATGCACTCAGAAACCTCCTTTTAGGATCAAAATTATATAGTATTTTGCCAGTCGTGCCATTAATAGTTCACGGCATTGGTATACGTATATTTATGAAGTAGGTTCTTGATGAGCTAATTATAAATAACAAGGTAACCCAATTAAATATTACCTATACACATTTTACATTTAACCAAATACAATGGGGAGGGTCATATTTGGGGGAAGTTAACACCCCTATTGTTAAAGCTAAGAAAGCTAAATATCTACTTTTTATACCTAAGTGTGTTAATTTCATTTGTTTTGCAAAGTGATCAGTTAAACTGGTACTTTATACCAATAGTATAAAATTAATTTATTATAATTATCTGGATTTATTTATTATATTACTCAGAGCTTTTATATAAAACAAAGTTACATTCAGCTCTTATCTGTCTGTTTATCAACTAACTTTTTCTAAACTACGCAACGGTTTTTGATGTGGTTATCACTCTTACTCTACTGTCTATTATTCTATTAGATAAAGGCATAAAACGAATTAACAGATTTTGAAAAATAATATATATATATATATATATATATATATATATATATATATATATATATATATATTGTAATTAGAGATTTGTACAAGTATACCCGTGAGAAAACGGGGCGGGTCGCTAGTATAATATAAGACTTCTATGTAAGTAGTAAAGATTAATATTCTGTAAAAGAGTCGACAAAAAATAGATCGGTTTACGTAAGCTAATGCAACTACTACAGAAGTGTGGTCCTTCAAAGATCCTAGAGAAAAATTCACGACGGAGTAATATCTCCAGGAGACTACCGACTCACAATAACACGGTTTCTATCTTCGCTTGCATAAACTAATGATATTTATTCTTCAAACTGTGGTGGTATTAAATTATTTTGAAATGTCAAAATATTAACAATCAAGAAACCCATGGGAAAACGAGGTAAGAGAAGAAACGTTTCGCGTTAACTTGTGAAATGAAACGTCCGAATGTGATACTTAACTGGATCTCACGCACACTAACCCATCGATGTCGTTACAATGTATAATTAGTGTCACTCACACAAATGCATTGTATAGAGTAACACAGGCGCAGTTAGCTCTACCTGCGCCGGAGCCACATTCCGTCGCCCACCTTTGCGATTGGCCGTCGAGCCTTACCAGGCTGTAACGAAACAAATTTAAATTTAGAAAGTCAAGTATTATTTACATACCGTGCTTGTGTTTATCGGCTTTGCAAAAATGTCAACTGTGCTTTAGAGGTTAGTTTTTGAATTTCTTTTTTTGTATTAGTTTTTTTCTGGCTCCTACGAATCATAAAAGGAAAACTTTTTTCCTTAATTTATAGCGTAGCGCTATATTTTCAAGGGCCTTTATTTTTAAGATGAGTTATATGTTTATACGTCTTGTATAGTTTTGTATTTAGGTTTATGTGTATATTTAATAAGCAAATATAATAATAATAGGTTTTTTTTTATATTCTATTTTAAGATAGGTAAAGCAGTGGAAATTGCGACGGCAAGCTGTAACGTATGTCGTCACGTGATAAATAAAAACTCGTTTTGAAGTTATAATGATAATAAAATGATATATGTTTCTTGTCCATACATCAATGAAGAGTAATTAAAATGTCAGTTTTAAAGAATATACAAGAGTTTCTTTTTTACTAAAACGTGACCAGATTATGCGACAGATGGTTGGTTAGCACACTGACTGACTCATACAAGGCTTCAAAGTTTACAAATAAATTTAGAGAAGTGTTACGAATTATCGAGTTATTTAAAAAAAAAATATTTTAAATTATAATGAAAGTAATTAAACAGAAAATATTGTATATTTATATCTAATTATAAAAGATTTGTCAATATTTTTTTATTTGTTGTTTATCTTCTTTATATTTTTTCTTGTTTTTAAATACTTCAGGTATTTTTATATTGTTTACTTTTAATGTTAACATGTAATAAGTAACAGTTGAAAAATGAAATAATAGGTTTGTATAAAAGGTACGCAAGTGATTATTTAGTCAAATACAAAAGGCCTAGAAGTTAATACAAACAACGTGAGTATTACGTTTTCTATATAATTCCTCAAGTGTTAGCGCTGAACACATTTTAAATTTTCATGAGTGATTTTGAATTAGGTTCTTGTTTTTAAAGTGAATAGTTCCTTAGTGAAGTCTTTCTAATAGGCCTATAGTAAGTATAATGCGGAGGGATTACGAAATTCGGGTTTTCTCTTTGATCCCATTTTCTACATAAATTACAAGTATTTACAATGCTTTTTGAATTTATTTTTATTTCGGAACGTTTTCCCTCTACATTGTTTCTGTCTTTATTAATTTATTATATACTATTATTAAAACACAGCTCTGTAGTTTTGTCTAATTGTTAGGTTCTACAATAAAGCCCCAAAGCCCATTGCCGATTATGTACAATAAGTTAAGGAAAAGGAAGTTTTAATTTCCAAAGTTATTATTATCGATTGGAACAATATGTAAACGATGGCGTACTTTTATGTCAATCTACTAAGAAACTTTGAACTATTGCTTGTATAGCTCGATTATAAAAAACATAATATATAAAAATCCAAAAAAAACAGATCGAGTTTCTTGTCGGCTTTTCTCGATGATTGGACGGTTTCCCGAATTGGTGGTAGTATTTGGACATTAATAAGCTACTTATCGGGGACTAATTTGATAAAAATATAGCTTAGAATATATTATAAAACATTTTCTATTGTAATCTGCGACCATGTAACTAACTCTCAAATATAAAAATCGGTTGCCAATATAATACAATATAAATAAAAAAGACGTGTTCCGGCGGTATTACTCGATAACATTAATGTGTATACCACATTATTATTGGACGTTCCCTTTATTTATTTTATTTTTTTTACCATCTAGAGCCATCGTCGTCCATATCATCAAAATTAATGAAAGCACAGACGTGGGTGCTGTGAATGGTAAAATGGAAGCATTTTTTTTAGATTGATGCTTGCGTAACTTGACCGGCCCCTTATCCGATACATATAATATTTGCACACTAAACGCACATGAATTTGTAAGGGACCTTGTACTAATCAGTGACGTCAGTTGCATGATGTTTTGATCAAACGCAAATGTAAAGAGATTAAAAAAGAATACTAGAACACATTACTTATTCATCGCGCGAATGTCATAAAATACTGCACAGTAACGTGCAGAAATGGCGTTGACATACAATGTATTGGTCATCTGGGGGTATAAACAATTTAATGCAGTAGACTCTATCTGGATAAGTAAGTACTTAAACTCAACAGTAGGTATTCCATCCGCGCAACGTTTACATCATAAAGTTCTGTTGCCTCGTAATAAAACTTGAGACGTATGTCATGTATACATATATGTCTACGAGTATAAAAAGGACTCGCGTCTTCGCATGTCCCAGGCGAATAAATGTAAGAAAATAAATTCTTCATGTCAAATCAAAATAAAAAGTCAAAAATTCCTTATTAACTTTTCGAGTCCAAAAATTAACACCGCTTCGGAAAACAGACCGAGTCGAGAAGAGTAGGCAAGAAACTAAGGCTAATTTATATAAAATAACCTACATATATTGCCTTTCAATTGATCCTTCCACTTGTAGATGCTTGGCGGTAAACTTTCAAACTTGGAGTGGTAGCTGGGACAATTCGAGTATTAAAAATTGCCATGGTTTCTTTACGATGTTTTTCTTCGCCAAATCGGAAATATTCCGTAAGCCTCAATGTCTTTATTTTGCTTATATTTGATGACATAGGAGACGCGAGGTCCGAATGGTGACTCTGTAAACAATGTATATTTTTATTCATTCTTTTTTTTTTCAAAAATCATACTAATGCTAAACATGGCGGGTTTAGGAGAGCAGGATGGTAAGAGTTTAGCTTAGTGTTCCTATGGCCTACGCTACTTGATTAGGCCTTTCCCATTTCGATATATAAGACATGAGAGGACGGACAGTATATAATACGATTGTGAAAATGCCCGGCAAAGTTTCGTTTCAAATTTTTATAACATTTCTTTGTATATTATTACAGAAAATTAAATAAAAGTGTCAGTATTTATATTCGTCTCGAAATTTTTTTTAAATATAATCCCATCGTCATATGATTGTTTTTTTTTTGATAATACCTATGATTAAAACACGTGTTAAAGTCTAATGGTCTTATGCGTGTAACGCAGCTATTTATTGTAAAAATTAAAACTCTTAAAAATGTTACACAATACATTCATACAGGTATGTCTTCAGTTATGGGAACCTAATTTATTATAACATAGAAGCTGTAATCTTTTTGTAAGTAATCTATACTACTAAATAAAATTTAAGTCTCTGTTATCAAAATAACAATTTTTTACTAAATGTATGATAGCTATACCAAAAACAGGAAATTAAAAATTTTTTGGCTGTCTGTTTGTTCCGGGTAGACTTTGGAGCGGCAGGACAGATTTTGACGGGAAGTTACTCCGGGTAACTTCGGCTACTTTTATGTTTCCAATATAATTAGTGGTCTGCGTAAAAAAATAAAAACTCATGGATTTGTGGATAAAATCCGATTCAATGCACAGTTTTACTGACAGGTGTTTGAATTTGTGAGAAGTATCTTTTCTTTCTGTTAGTACCAAAAAATAGTTTCAGGAAAAATAAATTAGGATCCGCGTAAAAAAAAATAGAATTTGGAATAAAGATGATTCAATCGTCAGTTGTACTAGCAAGTGAGAAATATATTTGCTTTAACAAAGTAGGTATCAAAAAAAAATTAAGATAAAAAACCAAGGCCTCCGTTTAAAAAAAAAAAAAAACAACAGTTATGAAATTGTGAATAAAATATGATTGAATAGACAGGACCATCAAAACTTTATTGTCCAAAGATTATTTAAAAACTAGACTAAGTATTGAAGTATATATGAAATGCGGGCGGAGCCGCGGCACATAGGTAGTACATAATAAATATATTCCCGAAAACGTTACTCATTTTATAAAAACCATTAGCGTAAGTACATTCGTTAAATTTGAATTGGGATATAGATAATGTAATCGTAACCTGATTACGACAAATTAAACTTTACAAAGAATATCATTATTACACATTTTACGTGTAAACTTGCACTTAATTTTTTCTTCTGTTATTAGACATTTGGTCATCTATCGTCTATATATATATATATATATATATATATATATATATATATATATATATATATATATATATATATATATATATATGTATAAAAGCAAAATGGGGATCCTTGGACACACCATAACCTCAAAACTAATGAATATATCAGTATTTGGACAACTACTATTCGACGCGGATTTTTTTATAGATGGTTATATAGGCTTTTTACTTTTTGGATTCCATCGACACACATATTTTCGGCTAATAAAAACAAATGACTTTCATTTTTCTTCATTCATTTGTTTTTTTTTTTTGTGTTATATGTAAATGAAATATTATATGCACTATTTCACTCAAACCTAAAGAATATATGAAACACGGGCGGAACCGCGGCCACACAGCTTGTTCTTCATACATATGATGAAGATATTATAAAATCGACATGATTCGGAAATAGTTCGAATTATATTCCGGCTTTTCGCCGTGCTCCCCTTTAGATGAGGTGTCACTGAAGCAACACATAAACCATTAAGAGAATGCGGATAATTAAGAGAAATTAAGCAATAATTACTTATTAATGTTCGATGTTTAGTTTGGGGGTATAAGTTTTGCTCACTATTGATGATAAGGAATTGGGAGAGGGGATCTGAAATGACCAAAATTTAACTTACGTAATGCGTGAACGATCCCTAAGTGTGCTGATACAATGGAATCAAAACTATCGTCGTTTTTCTTAGAATTATACATTACATAATTTTAGAATGAGCTTCATATCGACGGTACAATGGTGTTAATGTGTATATAAAAATAATTGTTCGTATGTATGCATATACCTTTATATTTTTTCAAGGAGAAGATATTCCCTCTTTGTTGTAACTAGTTACTAGATGGCATAACAATTTCAAGAAGTTGTACATTTATATAAAAAAATTTTAAGAAATTAAAATGGAATACTTTTTATAGCTCTAATTAGCTCCACCGTTTACGTCAATCACCCTTTCGTTTATACCATGCCGAGACAGCAGATGACGTCTAGGTTAGTATAGTATCAGAAAAATCGAGGAACGAATGACGTTTCTAGAAAAATAGAGTTTAGTGTCTATTCTCAAACTGTGTTATATTATGTAAAGTAACTTGTACATATGGATAATAAAAAAAAATTAAATTACGATGCTTATTCTAAACTTATATAGGTAGTTTTGTAGATATCTATATTCTATGTTATTATACTATATGTGAGACCGCGGCTGCGCCTGCGTTTCATACATTCTTCATTGCGTAATATACTTTTATTTTTTTTACACGGAACCCTAACTACTTGGTACTAACAGAAAGCAAATAAACTGCTCACAATTTCAAACACCTACCAGTAAAACGCTACTGTGTATTGTACCGGATTTTATTCATAATGAGTTTTCATTTTTTTTTTTACTGGGAACCATAACTATTTTAGAAAAGTACCCTAAGTTACGCGGAGTAATTTCTACTATCTAACAAAAAAGTTCCGTCAAAATCGGTCAAGCAGTTCCGGAGATTACCCAGAACAAACAGATACACAGACAGACAGACAAAATTTTTAAAATTTTATTCCTGACGTATGTATCGTATATACATTAATTTAGTATGTACATGTATTTAGTAAAAAAAAATGTTATTTTAATATTACAAACAGACATTCCATTTTTATTTATTAGTATACATAAAGAGGTAAAATGGATTCTTTGTAATGGATAAACACAAAGGTTAATTAACCGATTGAAAGAAAAAATAAATACAATTTTTGAAATTAGAGATTTTTATAAATCCGTGCGAAGCCGGGGCGAGTCACTAGTGATAAATAAATGTGTAGTTCTGTTGAATTTGATTCGCTTCCATGGAAATGTACACAGAGTTAATCGCTTACCTGTGTACAGTGGAATTGTAATACGTCTAGAAATTCTAAGGTATTGTAACATTAGTCCCATACATAAATACGACAAGATCATTATCGGGTTCATATAATACAACATAAGCTCATTCTATGTATTCTAAACTGAAACCTCCATCTTATTTAGTTATTGATATACGTATCCGTACCTATAACATCGTATTATAGTGTAAATTAATTTATTTTTAAAATGATTGGTTTAAATGGCGTTGAACTATTTTCGGTCGGGGAAATCCTTATAGATTAGTGTTACCAGTGCTATGACGTCAGCTGTCAACATGCTACAGTATGCGTAGTATACGATGGCGTTTAAGCGGTGGCGCTCAGAGATAAGTAATGAATTGTATACTTACGCAGCCTATCGTATGTCTTGATTATAATTAAACAACATGAAAACGTATATAAATATTGCTCGGAACGACAATAGATTTAAAAACAAAAGTCAATCAACATTAAGTTAAGTTAATAACTTCAATTTACATAATTTTGAACTGAAATAATAAAAAATTAACAGTTTTTTTTTTCAAAGTTTCCACTTCTGTCGGCAGGCCTTACGGCTGCCTGGTTTTAAATTTAAATGTATTGCTAAGTATATAGTCAACAGACAGTAACATTGTTTTATACACAGAGAATCCGGTTATCCGGGCAGGTAATCCTACGTATTTGAGCCAGCCCGTCGCAATATCCGGTCAGTACGTAACATTCCAATCATATCCGGTATTGGTGTGGTATTGGTACATATTGCTTCCGATCGTTCCGTTTTGTACATATTGTACTCATGTTAGGGTTTGTTGGGATATTATGCAACCATCAATGGAGCCGGGGGGAGGGGGGGTGTTGTAAATTACGTAATTACTTACGCAATATTTACTTAGTAATCGTCGTAAAGTTTTCTTAGTAAAGTTAACGTAATATTGGAACGAGCCCTTAGGTATTAAATATGTCATATACATCGTCCCGTGGATTATTTCATTTATTGGAAATAAAAATATTAAACTTTTAATGATACACCATCCACTTAATAAGTTTTTTGTTTCTCTGAATTTAATTTGATACGCTAAGTTTTTTACGAATAGTACCTAAAAAGATATTTTATCTTTTATAGTATTTACTAAATGTAATAAAAATAAGAAGGTACTTGTTCCAGTAAGTAATAGTACGTTAGAAAGTGAGAAATATGCAAAACTTAAATAAATGAAATTGAAAAAAAAAGAATGAAGTTAGTAGTAGTTAAACGAAAATGCGAAGATTTCAATTGTGCGTGATAATATTATTTTGATAGCAAATGTGCATATTTAATTGGATCAAAAACCAAAAAAAAGTCATGTTGTCAAGTGTCTCTGTATTTAGAGAATGTTGGTATCATAAACGGTTTTAAAGTTACTGGATAATTGTAATCACTTCTGCAAATAATAAGGAAAAGTAATCACCTGCTTTGTTTCAACCAGCGTAAGGCTATATTTGTTTGAAATAATGTAATATTGTTCGCCTTCGAGCAGTATGTACTTCCTCGAGACACTCATAACGACAACGCTAGCATACAAATTATCTGAAAACAATAAATAATATGTGATTGACATACAAAGTTCGGCGGCCATACTTTCGGCATTCAGTTAGTTTAACAAAAAAATTTGTGAACACGAAGTTTTAAGGTTTACAAAAGCAAGGGAAACGGTTCACATATAATCATTTGCTTCTTATTATGTTATGTTTGTTTGTTAAGGCGTTGATGTGTCATATGGTTACTTATGTTAGTCATGATTTATCACAATATTAAATTCCGTCATCTTCATGAGAAAGAATGTAGGAAAAAATAAACTCATATGAATAATCATATCATATCATATCATATCAATTTTTCTCTAGATAAAGTATTTGTGTGAAACTTGTATGGAATAGTTATTTGAATCGAGTTTAATAATCCATATCGCTACTAGCTATATGGAATAATATAGGCTAAGTAAGTCTAATGAAAGCTTTATAGGTAAATGTATTCGGTTTTACAATAAGACCCCAAGTAACATTACCGATTTACCTGACAATAAGTTCAAGTATTATGTCAAGCAAGTTTTAATCTCAAAAGGTTGGATCATTACGTGAACGATAGTGATGTCTGGAATTAACCCACATCTCTGTGCTTCCGCTAACATTATTAAGACTAGAATTTGTATAGTTTTTTATATGAAAAAAAAATTATATGATCGAGTGAGTAATTTTTTAAAACAATTGTATAAACTAATATAACTGTAACTAGAAATATTAATTGAATTAAAAATGAATATGGTACAATCCATGAATTATAACCAGTAGATAACACTAAGTTCAATTAAAAGAATAGATGTTTTATTTCCGAATCAGAATAAGTTTATTAGTTTTAAAAGAGTCTCACTACTTAAAGTTTCAATTAGCCATTAAAATTATATTACATTGTTGGAGGAGAGAAAAATTTCTATAAAAGAATCGTAAATAACATAGTTATATGGGAGTGCTATCATAAAGTAATGTTTATTGTAAGAAACTACGTAGCATTACGTGCATTCGAGCCTTCCTCTCAAGGTAATCCGGCACTTAGATCATTCTGCCTGCTTGGTATGTCACGTTCAAACTAAATAGACATTGTTTCACACACATGTCTGTATATTATTTGTACAAATTTGTGTGCCGCCGCGATGTGAATTATACTTCGTTTTTGCATATTTTCATCGTTTAGTTCTTGTAAACTGTAATGTACATTTTAGCAAAAATAGTCGTTAACCTACTAACGTTACTTACTAACGTTAACGTACCTAATATTTCTCAATATTACATTAATACTTGAATAAGCGATAACTTTTTTCACGTGCTTGAAGTTAACAGTATGTTTGCTCAGTAAATTCAATAAAAGTTTTTTTAAGATAATAGTGTTAGGTTGTATAATATGGTCCTAAAGCATAATACCGATTTTTATTATTATTTTTGACTTGCTTTTGTGTGAGACACAAATTATATCGTCAATGATCATCATCTCCCTACCCTTTACCCTTTACCTTTTTTTCATTTAGGGTCAGCGCAACATGTCTTCCTCTTCCATTCCTCTCTATTTGTTGTCATCTCCGGTTTCACTCCTTTCCTAAGCATACCATCTTTCACACAGTCCATCCATGTTTACTTTAGTCTTCCCCTTCCCACATAACCGTCCACATTCATATCCAAAATATTTCTTACAACATCCTCTTTCTCCCGGCGCATCACATGTCCATACCAGGACAAACGATCGGCTCTTAACTTGTCTGTTATTGGCGCCACTTTCAAACTTCCTCTAATATACTCATTCCTAATCCTGTCCATTCTTGTTACCCCACACATCCACCTTAACATTCGCATCTCAGCTGCATGCAATATTTTTTTTCGTCCGTCACCTTTATGGGCCAACATTCTGATACATGCAAGACGACAGGTCGTATATCTGTTCTCGCGGTGCATGCATAAGCGATCCCGTGTTTGCTCCAATTAGGTGGCGGGAGGTACCGGGGGGTTTAGTGGGTAGTGGTCAACGGCGCATCTCGCCGCGAGTCCCACACTAATCCTGTGTGACAGCCTCTCGTGCTTTCGTGCGAGAGACTGTCACACATCTTCAGACGTGTTTCAACCAGATCTGGAAGGGGGGGTCCCTATCAGATCTGGCTGGACAACTAGTGCGTAAATGCATTCCCCTCGAAAAAAAAAAAGGTCGTATACCTGTTATTATATATCTGTTATCTGTTCCTTATATATAATATTATACTGGAGGTTTTAACACTTTCTAACGTAGCAATAGTAACAGCTTAGTTAAACGTAATTTGTTTCAGTTAAATTATTTACCAACTTCCCCAATAGTTCCACTTTTTGATTAAATTAAGGCTACAAATATAGATTTTGTTGTCAACGTGACGCACATTTTAAATACTAAGAATAAAACTGTTAATATATAGTTAAAGTTATTTGTTGTTGAACGCCAATGGGTTGGATTCGTATGCGTTGCCTAGCAACTAAAGTAAAAACTCCATAAAGCGCTTTAGTTCAGTATACCGATGCCTGTTCTAATCATGGATATTTGTGAATTGTTTGTGACGATGTTTCCTCCTTGATATTTAGTAATTCAATTTGTGTAGTAGTTGAGGAGTTATATGTATATACCCCCAATATATACAGTGAATATCATGACCTAAATTTGTTTCGAATACCTACGTCATGATTTATGTTTCCACCTTATTAAGTAAGTAAATTAATTATGTAATTGTTTATAAGTAAATATATAACGAGTTTCAATTACATATATTAAATATTTATGTTTTTATTATTATACTTTGCTATATGTGTCCGGGATCCTTCAAAAATATTTTTTCTCTTAGGACATGAAACTTCTTGGAGATTCACAGAACAGTTCACCACAGTGTCATTACAATCGGTTGGTGATTTAGGAACGTATAGAGGACTATTTATTTATCTATAGATTAGATTTTGAACAAAATATCACCAAACGTTGGAAGTAAGACTTATGGATTGATTATTAAGAATATTGCTTGTTGCAAATTTTTATCAACTAACTAATATGGTTGGTTTTAGGAAATGCTTGCAATTTTTTGTAACAACAGATTTTATTCCAAAATATTATTATTAATAAACGCTTTTCATAAAATTTCAGTGATTTGCTGGTATTGAATTTCAAAAATTCCTTGAAGTTTATCATCATTGTCTCTGTCGCAAGAAGTCGACTAATACAGATAGGCCTTCCTGAGCAACTTCCACAGCGACCGGTCTTTCCATTTACATTAATGAGATTCTTTTGATATTTCTCTGTCTAGCTTGTCGGGGGTCTGCTCACGTTGCGCCTTCCGTTACGTGGTCGCCATTCTAGAACCCATTAGTCCCATCGAGAATGTGCCTCATCCACAACCACTAAACTTAGCATCTGGCCTTGTCTGTTACCTTTTAATAAGATACCGTTTACCATATAAATAAGTATTCATTACTGAATGATAGTTATATAAATCTGTTGTTGATAAATTTATTTCGCTTTCCACATGATCAATCATCTCGAACTGCGCTAATTGGTTTGCGGTTCGAATCATTTTGCAGTATCGGTCTAATATCAATTTGTTTGCGACATAAACAGTATGTGGTATTACTATTTAGCCCTTCGAAAATTTAATAATTTGAAATAAAAATATTACGGACAGTGAATGTACCAAATTTTTTATAATACTTTTCAAAATTCTACCAATAATCATTATTGAACATTTGAGGGAGGAACTGTTTCCAAATGTTTTATTCATACCACTAAAGCTCATCAATTGCTACTAACCAAAAAAAAGGTACTATTTTATTATCACCTATTTATATTTCATTTTCTATCAATTATTATTGCATACTAATTTTAAGTTATTATAAAGAATAAACCAAAAAAACTTGACAGTTGAACATCGTTTGAATCGAAAAGAGCAAGGTATTAATTAAGATATAAACCATATTATTTATAACATCATTTACATTTTAATATCTACGGTATCCAAATGCTTTAAATTTAATACTGTACTATTTTCGATTTTTTTAATATGTAGAAAAATAATAAAATTCTTGAATACCAGTAGTAGGTACCTATGATAATAAAAATCAATGCCACAGGTACAGGTATAATAAACCCTTGTATTCACAGACAGACAAAAGATTGTCTAATTTATGTGCGTAACGGCTTGTTGAGGACTCAGGTAAACGGTGAGTCATCATATTTACTATGCAGAGAAAGTATTGCCCGCAACTTTTAAATACATTTTTTTTTTCTATAGTTTACACAGTGTCCGGAAGTCTTTTTAATCACACCGTTTGTAATGCGTTCTATAATAGAATTTAAGATCTGACAGTAAATTATAATTTGTCCAGTGAGCATATGTCATGTGATGACGTCACCATGCCTCACTTGATCGATAGCTAATATTTAGGGAAGGAAACAAATCATAGCAATAATTGTTCTGTGGTCCGTGTGAATAATTTTTTTGTTAAATAAAAACTAAAGTTATTATTTGTGTAAATATGATTTATTTATATTGAACCATACAGTAAGTAATCAGAGTTTATAGTTTTATACAAAATCTCGTTTACATTGAAATTAAAAATTATGTATGTGCGCAAGCGGATACGAGATTGTATAATTTCTGGCACGTAACGAAAGGCGTACGTGGCCTTTTAAGGCCAACTTGAAATGGCTACATTTTGCGTGTGACTACTGCCGTTCTGAGTTTATTATTTGCATATATAGAACAATGATTAAATCGGATAATAACATAATTTCATAAATAAACCTTTGTCGTATAATTCACTTGAATTTTTGAAATTTTAAAACTTTTATGTAAACATTTTAAAACTTTAAATGTATCTTTTTTTAAGGGCGGAATCTCATCATAGATCCTCTTTTGCCCAAGGAAGCAAGATTCCTTATCGCCAAAACCTACTATTGTACCATCCGCTGTTGATCGCAGTGTAAGAGACGAACTAACAATTAATTTAAACAAGGGGGGTTACGTAAATACTGTGGATCAATGGACCACCGTCCTATGATTTGCTTATTTTTGATGCTATGGGATCGGAATGTAGATTACATAACATAAAGCAATCATTTTATATTAGTTGCGTGCCCGCGGCTGAGCCCGCGTTTCATAAATTCTTCAATGCGTAATATAGTGTTTAATTTTTTTTACACGGAAGCATAATTATTTTTAAAAAAAACTTTTTGGTACTAATATGAAGCAAAGATATTTCTTACAAATTCAAATACTTTCCAGCAAAACTGTGCCTTGAATCGGATTTTATTAACAATTTCATGAGTTTTGATGTTTTTGCGCGGAACCCTAATTAGTTTTGATAAATAAAAGCAGTCTAAGTTACGCGGAGTAACTTCAGCTATCTGCCAAAAAAGTACTGTCAAAATGGGTCCAGCCGTTTCGGAGCCTGAACAAACAGACAGCCCGACTGTCAAAATTTTAATGTTGTGTTTTTGGGTAGAGGCACCGTGTATATATTCATATGTATTTAGTACAAACTTGTTATTTTAATATTACAAACAGACATTTCTATTTTATAGTTTAGTATAGATGAATAAGTTAAATGTTATAAGAATGTCTCTATTAATGATAGTCTAATATTGTTTCAGAACAATTATGTCGCAATTAGCGTGCCTACTTGCTGTGGCTGGCGCCGCCTCAGCCCAGCTAAACCTCAATGGAATCCGTTGCGGTCAGCTCGTCTGCCAGCTTGACGAATATTGCTCACCGGAGACAAACAGATGCGCACCCTGTGACATCGTATGCAATAACACCCATCATAACTATGACGCTGGACTTTGTGTTAAAGAATGCCAAGGTCAGTTCGAATTTTAAATAATACCATATTTACCATCAAACTTAATGCGTTTCGTAATTTATCCAGTATTAAGGTGATTTTGTATTTAAACAAAACAGAAATTCTATGAACACTGGCAGTTTCTATTCAGGTAATTACATTTATACATAGATATAAATATATATAATACAATAGAATTTAAAAAGATATATAAATATATTAATGGGTAATGATAAAGAAGGTGAAGGTCGCGGGAATCCGCTGAATGCGGTTGACGCAAGACTGGTTGTTGTGGTGATCTTTGGAGGAGACCTATGTCTAGCAGTGGACGTCTTTCGGTTGAACGGATGGATGATAAAGATAAACAGTTCAGTACCTTTTCTCAGCTCTTTATCAACTGATTATCTTCTGTTTTATTTGAAGTGTAACTTCTTTACGCACGATTAAAGTGAAATTGTTTCCATATAGTTGGATGTAGTGACCATGATAGAGAAAGGTATAGTTAGTTGGTTCGGGTATGTGGTGAGGATGGATGGCAGAAGATTGATGAAACGAATTTACACAGCGAGGGTGACTGGGCATATCGGTAAGGGTCAACCTAGGTGATAGTATTTTGACCAAATCGAGCACGTGTTAAATAAAGGCTAGATTAAAAGTACCTATAACCAGCGAGCATGTATGGAAGTGATCATGAAAGAAGAGGAAGCGAAAGATGTTTGTCAAGATCGTAGTAAGTGGAAGGACGTAATCCAAGGAAAAAGGCGTGATACCATGGATGTATGTAAATTGTATAGTAAAAATAATTTCAAAATCGCGTCTCACGATGTGCGTCAGATATTCAGACGCGCGCGTTAGGATTAGCGTCACGATATTGAATGTTAAAGAACGAATAGAAGTATGTGGTGTAAGAGAAATAGAAAAAAACAATAGCATCACTATACTTTTTGACTGTAGAAATATTATTTTCTCATGTTCGTTCTATATTCGTTTTTAAGGAAACGCGCATATGACTGACTATATTGTAGAATGTGGGTCTGTATATTATTTATGTATTTCTCAGTCAAAGATATCTATCGCTAATTAATAATTTTTCTTACATATATTAATTAAGGATTGCCAAAGAAGTTTCACTTCTGATACGTGTACTCTGTACACGCGCTGAACCAGAACCAGAAAATTAGTTCCTTATAACATAGGTTCTAACTATTGCAATATACTACGCGACTAATAACTACATAAATGTTTTTATTTATTTGTTTACACTAAAATTCACATCTCGTATAAAATAGACATATAAAGTAAATCTGTGCTACATAAAATAAAGAGCCAAAAATGAATTTATCACTATTTAAAAACTAATAAAAAGAGAAAGTTTACATGTGTGTGTGTGTGTATGTGTGCGTGTGTGTGCGTGAGTATGTAATGTGTATATGTTTGTTTGTCGATATGTTTATGTAAGGATATATGGCTGTGGATAAATTTTGTGTTATTTGTTTACTGAAGATATTTTCATTTGGTTTCTAAAACTGTTTTTAGATATATTCTTGTTATGAAGTTTGAAGTTAAATAGATCTATATCAATGAATTGTTTATTATAAGCACACGGAATTCTGATGAAAATTATTGAATTATAATTAAAACATTAAAATACAGATTGTTTTTTCTTGTATACGGTGTAGGCATGTCGCTTTGACAACAACCTCAACTGATGTTAAGTGACGATGTGGCCCAAGTTGATAAACACGTTAAGTCTAGAGGTTACTGGCTGTGAAGTGGGTGGTAGCGTAAGAAAAAGACATACCGACATGCTGTAGTTTCATCAAGATGTTATTGTACGATGCAGTAGGATAGTTGGATTCGAATCTACTTCTAGCGACGCATTATTCGACAGCATTATCACAGAGTCCATTCTCTCTATATAAATATTAAATTGGTGATATTTTTAGTTTAAGAACAAAGTTACAAAAAAATTACACCTACCAAACGGGCGAACCCCTAAAATCAAAAATTGACGGAATCAGTTTTTTAAAAGTGACAAAAAGGTTTTTATTTGTCCCAAAAATGTAGATCCCAAATATATGACAAACTTGTGGCAACGTGACTTTTGTGGATGACTAATAAATACTAAATTAAATATTATAGTAAAATGAAAGAACTTATTTAAATATTCACTCAAATACTTTAGTTTTAAAGTCTCTTATCTTGTACACATCATAACCTGTACAACCAGTTTCATGACCGCAAGCCGCCTTCATATATACTTTATCGTTTCTTTCACATAAACCCGTCTCTGTCTCGAGCTTAAGCAAAAGAATGTGTGGGTGTTCAAGGCGCCTCAAAGAAAATAGCTTTCACAATTACGATAATTCCGTTTATATCATTGAGTTATGAAAATACATTTATTAAACAATGATTTGTACTACAATAGGTACTTTCGGAAACATAATTAAATTTATATGTAATCATATATTTACTTTTTAATATAAAAATAAACGACAGGAAAATGATATTTCACACGCAAAGGTGAACGGAGGTGAACCCAAACGACGTAAATGAAAAAAAAAATATTTCAATAACAAATTTTAAGCGATCGTATTTAATACTAACGGTGCGCCTGCGGCTGCGCCCCGCGTTTTATATGTTTTTCACTACGTTTTAATTTGTTTTTATACGGAACCCTAATTATTTTCCTAAAAAAGTTATATTACTAAGATAAAGTAAATATATTTCTCATAAATTCAAGGACTTGCCTGTAAAACTGTGCATTAAATCGGATTTTTTCAATTTTTATGTGTTTTTTTTTTTTTTTACGAGAAACCCTAGTTATTTTCGAAAATTAAAAATAGCCTAATTTACCCGGAGTAACTTCAGCTATCTACCAAAAAAAGTCCCGTCATAATCAGTCCGGTCGTTCTAGAGATTACCCTGAACAAACAAACAGACAGACCGGCAGACAGCCAGACAAAAATTTAAAAAATTGTATTTTTGGTATAGGTATAGTATATACATTAAAATCTACAGTGTATAAAAAAATTGACATAACAAACGGACACTTCAATTTTATTTATTAGTATAGATGATTTTGTCACTAACTGTGTATGCCATAATAATAGTTATTTTTAGATCAAGGAGTAATATTTTATAGTTTATACGTTACGTTAAATGAATATACCACAAATACTTAGTGTTTTTGCGTGAAATTAATTCGTTCGAAGCAAAAAGTCAGTTATCGTGTATGTACGGAGTACAATTTAAGGTACAAACGACACGGATTCTTGAACATCTAAAGCGACAGAGGCACTGGTTTTAAACGCCGATGTAGAGTCATTGGTAAAGGGTGCGATAATACCATAAACGTTATGGTCTGTTGACTCCGGCAGGTACGTTCAGGGTTACCAACCTTCAGAAAAAGAAATAATTCGATATTAACAATAATATAAACTCGCGCTACCACTTATAAATGTATCAAAATACGCAATACGTTAAGTTAAGTTTAAAATACTAATACTAGCTAAGGCAAAATATTTTTTAGTTTTTAATAAATTTTAGAACAATGGGATCGTGTTTGTGATAAATATAGTGTAACATTAATAACATAATATCATACGCATAGTAAAAAAGTATTTAATTTGACTAATAGCACTCTGAGATAGAAGGTTTTTTTGATGCGGATTGAGGAGAGGTAGCACGGAAAGTGTGACTTCATATCTTGGCATAATACGCTGTTTCTGTCTTAATAATGTACTCAGTGGTTAGCCTTATTTACGACTTGTATTTGTTATTAAACAATAACAAGGAATCAGTTAATATGCCTATTTTTACCATAATGCAGTATAAAAACTCTTTAAATAAAAAAAATCATATAAGATCGAAACAGAATCCTTATCCTTGGATTAAAAAAAAACCTCTATCTGTATATCTCATAACTCGAGAACCATTGAATCGATTTACATGATTCTTTTTTTAATCGTATATATGTTATCTGGTCTGGTTTCTTGATTTAAATAGTATGTATGACTATATAGAAAAAGTAATCAGAATAATAGGAATAAAACCTTCACGGAAATTACCATTATCGCGTTCTTTCTTACATCTTTATGCATTATATAAAAGGCAACGTCTGTACATTAGTGTACGTGGCCACACAGTTGGTTGTAAATAATGTTACTTCATCCAACGTGGAAGGCGCTTGTTTTCGCGGAATAGTTGGCAACCCTAAATCGTTCACACACAGGCCCATGACGGGAACACAACTGTGAACGGTGTTTATATGTGTGTATTATTTTGTGAATGTATGCAGTTACAGGTGGCTCCTTGTTTATAAATTGTGCAAGTGGAAACGGACATTGGCATTACTACACATGTTGCGATATGAATATGTCCTAGTTAATGCATTATGATCCTATTTAATGTATACACACATTATAAAAGTACATTGACGCGGTGAAAATTAAAGAAATATAAATTTATGTATTAACTTTTGTTAATTATTTTTTAATTACGTAACTAATCTCTAAATAAATAATAAAATATAACACTTCCAAAATATAGATACATTCGATTTAAAGTAACCTGGATCTAGCTGCATTAAATAAAATGATATATATTATATTTATAAAAAAAAAGATCCAACCTTGGTCACGAGCTGACTGGCGGTGCGCGGCGTCGCCTGCTGCGTTGAGGGGTATTTTGATGAACGTCGGGATAGAAAAACGGAAAGGTAACGTGCGAAAATCCGTTTAAATTAACTGCATTTAAATATGGAACGCGAAAATTTAAAAAATTACAAAAAAGATGCAGATCGGGTTTCTTGCCTGCGCTCTTGTCGACTGGGTGTTTTCCGAACCGGTGGTAGTGTTTTAGACGTTCATAAGCGCCTTCTTAGGGCCTAAATTGAATAAAGAATTTTTGATTTTGATTTTGATCAGAAACCAGAGTTAAGATGTCTAAGTAAACAATTTAGGTATGTTTTTTGTGTTGTTTACTTATTAATGGGAACTTGAGCTACATACTAAATTATTTTTATATTTCGTATCATTTAGAATTTTCCATAGATTAATATTAACATATTAGTATTCGCTCGAAGGTTGATTTTTGAAAAGTTAGAGGAAAAATAAAACTCAAATAATTTTATTAAAATTATTTTATCTTTAACAATTGTTTTAAAATGTTTGTTTTTGTATTTGTAGTTTATTGCCCGACAATAAATTTCTTCTTTCTTTCTTTGCCTATAGTAATAAAAATACAATATCACCTATGTGATACCGACGATAAGAAAGAAGCCTTTGCAGTTAGTTGGTACTTTACGTGTATATACTGTAAATGGATTAATAAAAATGTTTAGTTATATATTGTTACTAGATGTGTGCCCGCGGCTCCACCCGCTTTCCAAGGAAACCTAATATTTTTTGGTTCTAAGAGAAAGGAAAGTTATTTATTCATAATAAATTTAAACCCTTTTCAGTAAAACTGAACATAGAATTGTTTGTTTTTCACAATTTCGTGGATTTTAATCTTTTTATACGGACCCCTATTTATTGTCCTGAAACTAAATAGTTTGGAATAGTACTAATAGAAAGTAAACATACTGTTCACAAATTCAAACACCTATCAGTAAAACTGTGCATTGAATTGGATGTTATTCACAGTTTCATGAGTTTTATTTTTTTTGCACGGAACCCTAATCATTTCCAAAACATAAAGGAAGCCGAAGTTACGCGGAGTCCCGTTTAAATACGTCCAGCACTTCCGGAGAATACCCGGAACAAAAAGACAGACAGACGGACAACATTTTTAATAACTGTGTTTTTGATATAGCTATTCATGTGTATTTAGTATTAATTAATATTACAAACAGACACTTCAACTTTATTTATTAGTATAAATAATGCTCTCAGATGCAGTTCGTTTTACTTTCGCGTTATTTCTATATCGTCTCGATCACGTAGTGGTTTTGTTTTTATAAAAAAAAATACAAAGACAATTATTTACCTAAAACGAAATTTAAGTATATAGGTAATATTAATTATTTATACAGCATACACGTGTAATTGAAAATATTCCGTATAGTATAATTAACTTACGAAAATACATGCCACATTTACGCCGATTTATCTACGTTCATGGATGATCGCTATACGTGTGCGTTTATGTCAATAAATGTGTGTAATTACGTATTGTGTGAACGAGACGCCTCTTAGATAAAAGTATATTTACATATCTACCTGCTGGCTTAAATGTTTACGCGATGACGAGTCTTTCCGATGGAAAAATGTAGTTTATGGAGAAAGAATATTTTATGTAGGAGTTTTGTGTAGGTATGTGTTACGCTGTATAGGTAAAATATGATTAATTTTATAACAAATTTATGTTCAGTGATTACGCGAATTATTTTTTTGCGTTTTTGAAGTGAAACTTTTTTGCACGCGAACAGAATAAAATTTCAAGATCGCGTCACATGAACTGCGTCAATTATTCTGATACTTCTGAAGCTTGTGAAAGATTTTGAATACTTTAAAAAAGACGGTTGTATAATGTTATTATAATAAAATGTATATATATCTGAAATACTATAACAATATTACACAAACCATTCCAGTTTCAACTAAAAGTAAATTAATAAGAACAATATTAGTATCGTTATAATTAGAACCTATAACATTATCGCAAACACTGGAAGTTTACTTCTTTCCTTAGCGTTATTTAAAAAGAAATAGTTGAAGTAAATATATCAAATTTTCAATAATGTTAAAATATATAGCAACATTTGTTGTTGTTTTAACTGGTTGTGTGGGGGGCGCTCAGCTGGAAAATGGAAACTAGCACAAGGACAGTATAATGACATTTGGATTGAGTTCTCGTTTGCGTGCAGATTCTATTGAATTCATCCTAACTAAACTTATCCATTTTACAAAAAAAAGAAGAAAAAAATGGCTTTTTATACAGAACGAATACAAATTGAGAACTGTTTTTGACATAAATTATATACATATTTATTCTTAGGTTAACAATAAAATAGTGTTAATTATTTAGCTGATGAATCTGTAAATTAATTTATAGAAAACTATTTTCAACACTGTGTGTTAGTCGTAATATTTTAACACGTAATCATTGTATTGCAATAGATGCATACGTATGTATTGCATACGTAAGGTATGCTACCATTACAGCCTCTCTGTGGGTTGTTAAAGAATAACCATAAATTAAGACTTATGATTTGTACTTTTTTTTTTTTTTTACTTTTTGTTATTGTACAAATTAGTTGTTAAATAGATTTAAAAAAACGAATAGTACATCAAAAAACTAATTATCTCATATTGATTCCAGGCTATCTGCTGGATTTAAGATACATGAAAAGGTCGGATAATGCTTCGCCACACACAGATTTAGGCAGTAAGTAAATTATAATAATAAATTGTTTATTTTTATTATCTACAATATCAGATGTAAACTAAGGGTTTATCATTAAAATATTATTGTTTTTGCGTTATTTTTTATGCTGATATTAAAATAATGTATTGACAACTCTTGTTCATACAATGGGTTTTTGGGAAGTTATTTTGACTGAAACCTCATTGGGCTTTGCGGTGGAGAAAAATGTGTTAACAGAAGTGATATTGCGTTAGACGATTAATATCTAATAGATATAAAGCAAATATTTTATTAGTTCCAGTAAAATTATTTTTAATATTAAAAAGATGTACATACTACTTTCGCTTTGAATATCAAGCAATAAGGTATTTGACTGGTTTTTAAGTGGAAAAAAAATATTTCAGGGAGAGAGGGAATACTTTGTCCCTTTCCCGCAAAACGAGTGTTAGTATAATGTGTACGAATATTTCAATGTGACATCATATTGTGACATAGTACGCTTTCTATCATATAAATTATTAGTTCCTTATTTTTGTGCAGATTTTAAATTCGTTTTCAGTGATAAGCCCTATTTATGGTCTTTGTTTTTAAATGCGTCAATAAAAAGTAATCAGTCAACATACCAATTTAATTAGGTAATAAAGTAACCTATCTGCTTGTAATAAAATTGTACATTATGGGAACTACATTTTTTAAAATTTTATATGAAAAGACTGCGAAATCATTTTACTCCATCTGGTTATTGTGGTGGAGGGAAAGTCAGTGCTGGGTTATCCTGCGAAGGTACACTACTTCCAAATTGTCTGTGCCTTGAATTAATTATAATGTTCGCGTAGATATTTCTATGCTGGCATAAAATGTTCAGTATAAAACATCTAATCGCTTTCGTCCATAAGGTGATAATTACTGCCAGAAGATAATAAATACGAACTATGAAACCAAATATTCTTATAACTTTTTTTCTATTTGAAATTGATTTTATGTACCTATTTTATTTGTCAGAGAAACAACATTATGTGGTCATGTAATTAAATACAGAATAAACTAAAAAGTGGAAAATAAAATTTAATATTATGCACCCATAGTCTTCCTTGTCACACTAGTATAAAAATGCATTAGCGAAAGCTATATAATTGTTTATGACAAGTTTAAATCTTTGCATTCTAAACAATGTTTTCTTCTCTGTTTCCTGCCTCATCCTCGATGGATGTGGTTTCGAATGTACCTGTCTTATTCCATAATGAGGCTCCGTGACAAAAATATAGCATAGTGGTAGGGGATTTTCTAAAGCTTACCTAATTACCACCCTCAAGTCTGAAAATCTGTCGCCGAGCATTCATTGGTGTGGACCGGCAGTGTCACAAGAGAACTAATAGGTTTAGCGTGTTTTCCATCTTATACCACAACGCCACTTAAAATCAGGCGAGATTGTCGTTATAGCGTTACTGAGCTTATACCAACACAAGAAACTGTTTCTTAAAAATAAAAATTTGGCAAATTTTTCGAAAGATAATTTAAATGTGAATAAATACCTAAATAAAGATGTCTATCTTATTCACATTCGAAATTACATAACCTGTTACCATGGTAATAAAACTGTTGACTAAATACACACAGGCATAAAATGATTGCATGATTATTGTATAAAACTCTGCCATATACCTGTAGGTTCAAATTCCACTAAGCCCCTGTTTAATTCACACTAAGTTTACACATATTTTATTAAATAGTATCTCTAATAATGTTGTTCCGCAATTAACCATAAAGCTGGCTCCTTTTTGTGCGTTAAATATATGTCGTAAGTACTACGGCTTTGCGAATTTCTTTCCACCTTCTTCCTCTATATTATTGCGACATTGATAAATAAAACATAACTTATTTGCTTTTAATCAACATATTAAGAGCTATAAAGGCTAGTTTGCTATTTATATGGCGCAATGCAAGTGTTTATTTAAAAAATTACTTAACATGAAGCTAAATACGAACTGGCGATGCGCGTTAGAGATTCAAAGAAACCTAGTTTATTGACATTAATTATTATATTTGTCTTTAATATTATGTTTCAAGTACTCGTTTTGCTACAGAGTAGAATTCCTACAACTAAAACATATTTTTTAGTAAATTTTGATGTGTGTGACTTTACATATGCTCTTGAAATGATAACAGATCAGTGGATCGAATTACGTTGATTGATGTGAGTTTAAATACTTTCGTTACAATGAGTATAAACTTTCAGAGAAGGAAATTTATAAAAAGTGTTAAATTAGATAAAGCATTGTGATAAAAGAATTCCCTTGGTTATCTACCACCCTCAAATAGAAAATGTATCACTAAGCAACTAAATCACTTTTCTACTAATGTAACAGGTAACATAATGTAAACCGTGTTAAGCAAAAAGTAAGTCGTCATGTGCTTTATAATTTAAACATTGAGTATAAGGTTTCAGTCACTCTTCACTTGATTAAACTGTGCGAATAACTGAAGACTCCACTTGGACTAAAGTGTTTGTCGGCTTATAGTTGTTTAACATAAAATATGTTACAATAAATTTTATTTAATTCACAAGGTATACAAAGACAGGCGCAGACTTCACTGATTATCAGCGGTATTGCGTTGGCTGTACTGTTGCTTATCCTGATTGTAGTTTGCAGAGGGAAATTTTCTTGGAGATATCTGAAGCAGAAATTTCAACCTTCTAAGGTAACCGGACGGAGCAATACTATGTTTATTGTAATATCTAGATGTAATCTCTGGATCTACTAATCCGATTCTGTAGATCCTTTCATTGATAAAAACCTATATGTATTTATATAAATTTGTACATTAAAAGACTTGTGATATTGTATGGATCAGAATGCTGGACTAGTAAGAAGATGGATGAGAAACGATTGCATGTAGTTGAGATAGGAATGTTGAGATAAATGTTTGCTGTGAAAAGAATGCATAAAGTCAATTTAAAAGTGGGGCCAGTGGTAAAAGTTAAAAGGGCTTCGTTTGTCGTGGTATGGACATGTTATCAGAAGAGAGGAAGCGCATGTGGATATTATATGCTCTGCACATGAAAATGGAAGGATGGAAATGTAGAGGAATTCCAAAGAAAGTGTGGATGGAGTGTGTAAGGAATTATATGAAAAAAAGAAGTAAATGAAGAGTAGACAATTGATAGGGAAGAAGAAAACATACTGCGCCGATCCCAAGTGAGTCGGGAATAGGGCATGAGTATGATGATGAACTTCTGACATTCTGCTCGTAATTTCTGTGCTGACTTTAGAATTCGTTTCACATGGAAACTGTGTTAAACGATTGAGATATACGATTTACGCTAGGATGTTTTAAAAATCGCTTTTTTGTAGCACATAATTGTGTTGTCACTCTTAAAGTTTAGCCTACGTAACCCTTAAAATATCAGACTTTAGCGACTTAGTTATAAAATATTACATTTTTTCTACTTACACAAAAGCCTAATTAGGATATGTTGCATATAATATAAATATTCCTTGTAAATATATCTGTCTGAGAATGAAAACTACTACAAAATCACATACATGGAAGAATTAATAGATAAACAGACAGATAGATGTGGAAAGCGACTTTTTTACGCTATGTATAGATATTTTATTGTTATTAAATTATGTTATTATGCCGTGTGTAACAACAAAATCTAATGCAACAATATATAGTCAATCATACATACAGTATACATACATACAGACTTTATAGATAATTTAAAAAAAAACAATATGATGCGCAGAAAGCTCAGATTCTATTCTAATCTACATCTATACAAATAATAAAACTGTAAATTTCACGTGTACGTACATTTCCGATTTTTATGAAAATAATTATTGTAAGGGACTAAAAATAGGTAACTAATCACATTTCTACTTTTTTTAGAAATGTGTGTCTGTCTGTCTTTTTAGTTGTGCAGGTATCAATTAGAAAGTACTAAGCAAATTAATTATAAAGCATATTCCGGGGTAGCATTAAGACTTTATTTTATTGAAATCGGTCCACTCTATTAAAAGTTATAGTGATTCTAATGACACCCGGCGACTTTATTATGCAGGAAGAGTTTGTAAGTAAATGCGTTTTAGTCTTATTCGAACAAAATAACATAATATAAAATGTATAGTACAATATTTTGATATTCAATTTTCACTCATCTAGGGATTTTAGGCGTTGTATGAAAGGAGTCATTTTTTGGAAGTGGGGAACTGAAATTCAAATATAATATGAATAGGTATAAATATAGGACGGAAGATAATATTATTTTATTCTAATTAATTGGGCGGTTCGTGATTTGTTTATTTTTGATGACATGAAGTGTTATGAATGTGATTACGTATGTAAATTATGGTATATATGTACTTCTGACAATAAGTTCAAGTATTATGTCAAGCAAGTTTTAATCTCAAAAGGTTATTACAGGGTGGATCATTACGTGAACGATAGTGATGTCTGGAATTAACCCACATCTCTGTGCGCACCCGCTAACATTATTAAGACTATGATTTGTATAGTTTTATATGAAAAAAAAATTATATGTATTATATTTATTTTAAAAAAAGAACCAGATCGAGTTTCTTGCCGGCTCTTCTCGGCTGGGTTGTTTTCCGAACCGGTGGTAGTGTTTTAGACGTTCATAAGCGCCTTCTTAGGGCCTAAATTGAATAAAGATGTTTTTGATTTTTTTTGACAGGTTTTTATAGATGGCTCTATACTTATTTTTTAATTATACTTGGACAGTCTGAAATGTTGCAAAGACATAGAAAAAATTGTTTGTCTGTCTGTTTGACGAGACGGGACGCCTAAATTTCACGCGGGCGAAGTGGTGGGCACAGCTAGTTTATAATAAAAGGCTAGAGGGACGACATCTGTACATTGAAGATATTTTAGAAAAAAATACATGCGGGGGTTTCAGAATCGACAACAGAACACATTTCGACAGTTTTTTTAAATATATGTCTGTCTGTCTGTCTGTTTATTAATTTGTTCGCCAATCACGCAAAAACTACAGAACAGAATTGGATGAAATTTGCAACGATTGTAGTATATTCTCAGTAGTAACATTTATATATATTTATATAGATATAGCGTAAATAGCGTTTATCTATATTCATATTAAAATATTATAAAAAAAATATGTGTTCTAATAATATGGATAATTTATACTAAATAATACCATAATAATAAAAGGCTAAAAATATTGTCTGTCTATCTGTGTGTTTTATTAATTTGTTCAAAAACTACTGAACCGATTTCAATGAAATTTGTCATCGTAGCAGTTTATACTTTACAGTAAAATGTGTGTACTTATTAGAATGTATGAATAGCGTTTACCTAGATGCATTAAACACCTTATACATGAAGTGTTTGCATATACTAATATTATGTGAGTTTGGATGTTCGGGGTAATTTCACTGTTATAATGTATGTTAGCTATATATTGGCTTCTTTTTTTGGTAAACATTATACATATATATATTTTTTTCTCAATAATTAATCACAATAATTGTAATTGAATTAGACACAATTTTTATAATACGCCGTGCGCTGTCTGAACGGTTTAATCTTCGAGGGAGGAGCGGGGAGGCCAATGTTTAGATGTGTGGAGCAGGGCTATAAGGCCGCTGATTATAGAGTTGAGGCGGGTCACCACATGGGGAGTATGCGGTGCAGGCTACCATTCAGGTCTAGTATGGCTGGGTGCATAGTTTCCGCGGGGTCTGTACTCTGCCATATTGCCAAACCAAGGGTGGGAAGGGGCGAAGGGGAAGGGTGGGAGCACTTCCATTGCACTGTAAAGGCTGTCTGGGAGGTGGCCTGAATGAATATATTGGTAATTAAATAGATTGCGTCTAGAGGGAGAATAGAGGAATAGATTATAATTACCTAAATTCCACGCGAGTGAAGTCGCGGGCACAGCCAGTAGATCATAATATCTCCGGTTGAAACATAAACTACAAGGTCCGAACCTTGTACTCGCTTAATGATACGATCTCAAATTAATTCTGTTGAACAAGTAAACACTAGTGTATTACTTTACTCTACAATACTGTAGACGATTTATAATTTATATTGTGTTTTATTTTAAATAATTGGATCATATTTAAAAGATGGAGAACATTAAGAAATAAAATGTAAAATATGCTTTCGCAGTTCATAAATTTTACAGAGTTCAAATGGTTTTTTTTTTAACTTTTTACTGTAATATTATTTATTGTACTTTACAGAACCGTGTGAAACAATACCCCAACGACCTTACGCATCACAATCCACACGCTGAGATTCCGAAACCGAAACAAGAACTGAAATTAGAAATACGAAATCCCGAGCCGCCGAAACGCCACAATCAACCACTAAATGTGAGAGATTTGGAAACGAGGACTTCGCAGACCGAAAAAAGTCAAGGTGCCACAACGCCAAAGACAATCAGCACGGCGATAAGTAATAGACACCCTGCTGAGGACACGACTCTTGACTTCTCGTACGATAATATGGGCATGAATGTAACACCGCCGGAACAACCAGCGGCCAGTCACAAATTCTGAGAACAAACAGTCAGTTTCGGCGGAGAAACTGTGAGATTTATCGAACTCAAACGAAAAGACGTTTGCAGCAGCTAATGTGAAATTTCGTCTTTTAAAAACAGATTTTTGATTATAGAACGGTTTTCTTGTTTTTAAGATATTCCGATTTCGATATTTAAAAAAAAGTTTTATGGTTCGTTTATCGTTAAGATCATTCTTGTTTTTATATGACATTTTTGTTACTTAAATAAATATCGACCTACTTAAATAATCTATGTTAATAAAGAATAACGTTATTAAATATTTCGACTATGTATTGATTATTGATATTATCAAAGACTATTATATATATTAATGTATGAAATTATATAAATAACAGTTTTAAAATATAGTGATATATTAAATGTAATCAAATTTGTATACATAATTTAAGAATTGTTCGTTGGGATGTATAAAATACTTTTGTATATTTTATCTAGAATAATTTTGTTAAGAATATCTGATTTCGTCCATTATCTTCATAGTAGTTAGTAGTAGTTTTACCATTGAGAATACAAAATTATCTATAAAATGTACTTCAATGAAAATTTTTGATACAAAAGGAATTCTTTGACCATATAATTTATCGTTTAATTTGGACAATTTGTGAATCTGTGCGGAAATCTCTTCTTCACTTGCTTATAGTAACTTTGTAATAGTTTGATTCACAACAAGTATAAAACTAAAAACAAATTTTCATCTGACTGAAATATACACTTTTTTTTCATTACAAACATTTCAACGATAACATTATGTAATAAATAAAACTTGGTCGATTTACAAATAAGAAAATAAAATGGAAATATGACTAAAATTAAGAACTCGTACAAGCTGTTGTTGAGTTAAATGTTCACGAATTCGTTGCATTCTAAGCTTGTCCACTTCATTTTCAGTCACTCTAGAATGACATTGTGATGAACTAATAAGAGACTTATCATTTTCTATTTCTTGATGATTATCAGTGCGGTTAGCACGTCACGCGCGCATATTGAATTGACTTCGACGACCTATGTCAGGTCGTCTACACTATATCGTTTATGTAAGAACAGTACGTTACGGGGAAAAAGAAATTGTTGAAAAAAAACAATCTCACAATTCTTCCATATAAACCTACCCTGGACTTCATCAATATATTAAAAACCAAATTTAGTCAAATCGGTCCAGCCTTTTTGGAATTTTAGCGAGACTAACGAAAAGGAATTCATTTATATATCTATCCAACCGTAAAGGCGTCCACTGCTGGACTTGGTCTCCCCTAAAGATAAGGGGGAACTACCATAATCGCCATGCTTGGCAGGCGGGTTAACGATCGCAGGTGTTTGTGGTCCTCAGAGGATGCTGCTGCCCATCCCCTGGGTGCATCCCGTAGTCGCCTTTTACGACACTCGCGGGTAGATTATGGGGTGGTACTATTCTAAAGCCGGCACAACAAGGCATATTTATTATTATTTTATAGTAAATTATAAAGGATTAATAAAGTGTAACGACTGTTCTATTGAATCATAAAAGGTAGGTTAGAGATGAATATAGTGGACATTCCGAATTTAGAGAAAAAAAAATATCAATCATCTATTTCTATGATATTCCACGCTTACTAATTGTGTTATCTGGATTAATAGTCGGTTGTATAGATTTAATTACAACCCTCTCATTATTGCTTAGATCATACGGATACACGTAATAACATGTAACCTAAACCGGACCACGGGCTTGATTATAGATAATCAACCTGGAATTCAAACTTCCCCGAATTGGTTGTAAGCGATGCATGTTGCAAAACAATTTACGATGTCTACTTAATTACGAATAATAATTTATAATTGCCTCATTACGTAGATACAGTTTTATTATAATATTACTTTTTTATTAGTTATTTAACTTAAAATGGCGTAAATTACCTATACCAAAAACACAATTCTTTGCCTGTCTGTTCCGGCTAATCTCCGGTGCGGGTGGATCGATTTTGACAGGGTTTTTTTTGGTAGATAGCTAAAGTTATCTCGCGTAACTTAGGCTACTTTAAATTGTCGAAAATAATTATGGTCCGCGTGAAAAAAATAACTTAACATAAAAATTATCAACAAAATACAATTCAATGGACAGAAGCGTCGTAACATTATATTCCAATGATTATTTTAAAACTATATTACGCAGTAAAGGACACATGAAACGCGGGCGTAGCCGCGGGCACACAGCTGGTATATAATATTACAATATATACGTACGTTTGAACTAACTGGAATGATTATTCTGACACGCGAAAATCTGTTTTATTTTCTGTGTAAAACAAACTGAAAGACATACAAAATCCTGAAATTAAATATAAATTTAATTTATACCAATATTTATAGGTTACATAGAATTATTAAAATCGTAAATTTTATTACTTATAATTGAAAATACATGCAGTTTTGATGGTAATTAAATATAAATGATATTTATTTATGATTTTCTATTAAACTTATTTACATTATTTTTTTTATTTATATAATATATATGTAGTACATAATAATGCAACTCAACACTTTTTTAATTTTTAATCAAATACGCTAAGAAAAATGATGTATAATCTATCTATGGATTTCTATTATTTATTACATTTGTGTTTATGAGTTTGAAAAGAATTTAAAAATAAATAAAGCAGCGCTGCTGAGGTAGTTTTTTTTTTTATATTTTTGTTTGGCTATTGTGAACGTTTTGTTTTTGTGTGTATGTCTATTATGTACGTGTTTGTTAAATTATTTGCACGTCACGGCGTATCGCCGGCCAAGGACTTTACTCAATACGCACCGATACTAACACGTAATAATGTAAAAATAATAAACCGATGTAGCTGTTTATAAATTAATATTCTGTTCTGTTATGTAATTTTATATGTTGACTTCGATTTTAACTCTATTCCCCATCGAATTACAAGAGACGTGCATCAAGGTTTTATAAAAGTAAATCAAACTTTTGTGCCCTCCAGCAGCGGTTCTACCCTTGTAGCGCCCGTGTGTAGCCAAAATACCCTGGTACCATTTAGTAGGCGCGGTCAAAATGGAATACTAACAGTTAAACGTAACGTTTATATGTTAAACGGTATTTCGGGTGCAATTAATGATGTTAGGAAGCTACTGGTGCACGTGTAAAAAGTATTTTTAGGAAGCCTATAACACGAGCACAGGGATTTTGAGCGCGTTGGGGCCCCGAGCGATACATCTTTGTAGGAGTCGCGTGCTTCGCTCGGCGCCCCCTACAATCCTGCGCCCTAGTGCGGTGCACACCCTCCGCTATAGGTAAAGCCGGCTATGGTACCATCTCTAAACATTCGATCTTCTGTATGCAAAATATTGTCAATCGCTTATCTGAATATTAAATAGTCAACTAGCTAACATTTAAACAAAACAATGGGATCGTTCAAGGATTACTTACGTAAGTTGGTAGGGTGAAGTCTACTCTTTGCTTATTTCAGTAATAGTCAGGTTTTCGAATGGTAATTACGTCAGCAATATTTGTTTAAATATATCGATATTACTGAATCTTTAAACGGACTTAAAAAAACAACTAGGACCAAATCGAATAATGATTTTTGTTTTAAGTTTGCTAACAAACGGGATGATAGAATATTCGCTTCAAGGAGATCTTTTTAAATGTTCTTATAATACAAGAATATAACCATATAAATCTATTGTCTTTAATAGGATAATTAAATTGTTACAATACCGTAACAATTTAATTGTAAAATGTCTTTAACAGAAAATATGCGATTAATTTTAAAGTCCTTGAAAACTTTACACCGCTTTATTGTTTCCTATTATATAATGTTCTTTTAATATTTGGTATTCGGATTTAACAAACATTCGTATCCGGTTTGAATAATCGGCTAAATCACCGAATTAAAGTTTTTCACCAAACTAAGCTGTACATAAGTGAGAATATTATTAATATGTTCAAATGTGTACAAAAAAGTCAAAGATACATATAAATAATAATTATATTCTTTGTCCGATATTGGTAGACAGTATTAAATGTTAAACAATAGGCATTAATTACAATGACTATTATCACCGATTTAAAAGTTGTAGATGATATTTAAAAAAAATGTAGTCGCTTGCATAAAAACAACTTATAATAAGACTTTTGTTTGAAATTAATTTTATTGTTGTCCGATAGATAAAAATTAACCTTTTGAAAGTGAGTTTGAGAATATTAACTCAGTTTTCGAGAAAGTATTTTACAAATAGCCGTTGTTGAGATTAGGATTTAACAAAAAAAATTAAACCATCCATATATAAAGATTATCAAAAGAATACGTGAGCTTATACAGTTTTGACAAGATTCTTTAAACTTGCACTATAAATACTTACATCAAGGATTTCCGTTAGGGATCATTTGAGAATTACGTTAGCAAAAATGTTGACTGTTGACTCCTCCCCCATGTCAGTAATAATAAGCCACCAGCTCATCACGGTAACTTGGCAATTCCTAATGGGCATTATTAGGGACCATTCAAGTATTACGGCAGCACCAATGAGGAGCGGGAGGTTTGAGGTTTGTTTGATTACATGAGAGACGGAGGTCTGAACGTTAACTACGTAAGCAATGCGTGAACGTCTTTACTTAAGCAGATTTTGTAAATAATATGCAAATACTTACGTCACCATGATGAGGTGGTGGCTTATTATTACTGTCATGGGGGAGGAGACAAAAGTTAAAATTTCTGCTAACGTAGTACTTGAAGGGGCCTTTATGTAAGAAATTGATCACATATTTTACTTTATTCACTTTTTTTTTGCATACATGTTAAAATATAATAATTCGTTTTTAATAAATTGATTTTTTAAAACATGATCATTAGATCGATGTTTACGTAAACTTTAGTTAGGTGTAATTATTTCTAGAATAATTTAAAATAATTATATTAGAAACTTGTATTTGGACACTTAAACGTATAATTCCATACGATACATTCCATAGGGTTAAGGTTTTTTTTCATAATAGTATGATTAAGATTTGTAGGGACTAGGGTGAGTTGCTAAAACTTTAAGGGAAATACCTAATAAAATGTACAGTAGCGGCACGCTATGATGGGCATTTTGACGTATAAAGTAGTAAGTATAAACGCTCATAAAGTTTCGTGTAATTTAATAACTGCGTTTAAAGAAACCTAGTCATAAAATATATCATACTATTTAAATTTAAGGACACATAATTAATTTATTACACTGTAATGGAAGTGTATTTAACTACATAATATGGTCCTGCGCAAAATTTGTTCACGTTTTTACTAGCAAAAAAAGAACTCCATGTGATAGAATCTTTATTTGATTATAATTATCAGTGTACTTATTTCCCACACAATTACTATCTCCGGCAAACTCGCGTCAATGCTAAAATATTTATTTTCATTCCAATATTCAGTTCATTTAAATATATTAAGTAAACATTTGTGTTTACGTTTTATTAAAACTTTTTACGCAGCCACTAATTGAAAAAGTAGTTGTAAATCCAAAAACTTTTCTAAAAGCATTTCGTTATATTTATTTCCAAAATAAATTCACAATTCACTTTACTTTTGTAACGTATTGAAACGGTCATCATAATGTGCCACTACTACGGTATACGAATTTATTATTGAACTGTACTTCTTAACTGACAAGAGAATGCTTTATATAAACTATATATATGAAACCTAGTTTTATATAATTTGTCTCAATTTTAATTTTACTGGCAGCTTTAGATCTGATGGATACGTTAATAAACTATGAATTCGTTTTATAATATTATTAGTGTTCTGCTCCGGCTTCACAAGGGTATATAGAAATATCAAATTTAAAATAAATGATTGCCTATATTATTCACTGTAAATGTGGCTTTTTAATGGCGAAAAAATTGTCACTATCGATTCCTTAGTTGCAGAGTTTGTCGATTACAAATAAACAAATCTTTCCTCTTTATAAAATTAGTATAGACTAGTTGTTTTGTTTAGTTAATAATTAAAAAGTTAGTGAATAATTATTTTTCATAATATACTAATAATTTTAAATGTTTTAATGTTATTAACAAATGAATTATTACTCTTGCGGTAAACATGCACTTAAATATTGAATATTTGTGAAGATATTCAAGTAAATGAATATTACTAGGGATCGACGTAATTGTTTTTAAATAGATCTGGTTATGATTAAAAATAGTTAGTTATTTTAAGGAAAACCGATTATTATTTTTATTAACTTTAATAATAATAATTTAGGATTAGAAAATTGTACATATATAAAAGTCCCTATCAGGCACTCCGTCCAATAAAATTAAAATTTAAGTCTTTTAATAATAATTTATTCTTACGATTTTTTATTGTTAGATTTTAGTATTCACGTTATAAATGTATCTTGAATTTTGAAATACATTACAATGTATTGCGGTAATTATTTAAACATATTTAGACGTTTATTCTAATAATTAAAACAATGATAGCAATAGTAACTAATCTTAAAAATATATCATAACGTTATATAATTACGTAAATTGTAAAGTTTGCAATTGAGCATGACTTATAGGTAGTGTATTTTGGTGTAATCACTTTAAAAAACATATTATTAATCTAATATTCTATAGCCCAAATAGGCGGTAAAGAGTTTTTCGAATTCCCAATGTATTTTGATCACAATACTAATATCTAATTGAATTTCTATGTAAATGTTTTTGAAATTTTAATAAGAAATAAATAAAAGTCTTATTTCGAATGTGAAAATCTATTATACTCTCGAAGAATCTTCTGCATACGCCTCCTGAGAGTTCTACGTTTGTGTTTCTCAAGTAAATCTGAATAAGCATCAGAGAATGGTAGAATATTTATTCCACCATCGGGGGAGACGATGCCTGGTAATCCTGGCACCATGCCAATTTGTTGATATGAAGAAAATGGTGGTTGATAAGGCACACCTGGAGATGACATAATAGATAGAGGGTTGACGATGGGTAACGGTTTAGCAATAGGTATCGGGATATTTGGCTGTAAATTTGATAGCGGGTAATTAAAAGGGAATGAGTTTGGAATTGGATAGGAAAGTGGTTGAGGAACAGGATGAGGTATAGGGATTGGTACTGGTAGAGGCATCACCAACTTAGGCTTCTTCGTACTTTTCTCAAGGCAGTACTCCGGAATTTGCCTGGGATACCAATATGGAGGATTGCACGGGTCTTCAATCGGTGTATATTGACGCTTGAATAAAGTTTCCATATAGCTAATACCTCCCACAGTGCACAACGTTATGTTTATGACAAAGCTGTAGATTACAACCTAAAAGACATTTAAAAGATTAATACAATTGTAGGGTTTCAGTGGCATTGTTAATTGTGTTTACCAAAACAATATGATTCCTTAGGTTCAAATTGGTCACTTAAAAAAAATTAGATAAAGGCAAATAAAATATTACAATATATTGTTAATAAATTACAAATGGTATACATTCGGATATATTTACCTCTAAAATCAGTATGAGCATTTTATTGCTAAAATAATTCACTGTAACTAAATGAGGAGATTAATAAACAGTACGATTTCGTACAGGAATTCGTAACACATTCATATGCGTACTGAACTAACAAATAGTGTGACTTCTAAAACAATGCGTTCGATGCCTTTTTTTGTTGGAGCCACAAACGAAATATCATTACTAGTGACATCTACACCATGTACATAATAATGAGCTGATATTTTGTTTAAAAAATTGTATAAATTGTAAAATTAATTCGATTCTTTCTGATAATATTAATAAAACAAAAAAATGTATTAAAATCAATTGATTTTATCTTTATTATAAATTTTACAAACCTTACTATAACCTACAAATCTTATTTTTATTAAATTGACTGGACCTGTCGGTTAGGGTCGACCTAGGGGTATTTATCTCCACCAAATCGAGCAAGTCTTAAATAAAGACAATGTTAAAAGGACCCATAACCGACGAGCATGTATGCAAGCTCTTATGAAAGTAGAAGAAGCGAAAGAGGTGTGTCAAGATCTTAGCAAGTGGAAGGATGTAACTCTGCCTACACCCACGGGAGAGAGGCATGGTGCTATGATGTATGTATGTTATTATTAATTGATATACTTTTATGTACACATCATTTTTGTTGTTGTCTTTTTCCGTTAATCGATTATCTAATTTACATCCTTATTTATTGTTACACTACCACTATTCTTTGTTTTTTGTTCCAGTCGTAATACTTTGTCACTTTTCTCTAGACTAAGTTTGTGTATCAATATGATTTGATATCCTTAATAAGATTCAGATTTTCCGAAAGCATGTCGCCCATCTTCCGCATACGCTTTGGCTATTCTCTTAATTATATTTTCACTTCTGCGCGATACAGGCTGTCTATATATAGCAACTGGTCCGATATTTGGCAACACTCGCATGACAGGTGGTTTTGGATCTTCTATTACATCTCTCCGAATATATTCAAGCATTTTCTCATACGGGGGCAATGTTTTTAAATAAACTTTATCAGTTGGCACTCTTTCGTATGATAGAGATGTATCATCTCCACTCACGTCTTCGTAGGGAAACGTAAAGTGTTTTTTCTTTTTGAAAATTCTAAGGGGTACTCTGGAAGAAATTTTACTTCTAAGTACTTTTTCGTACATTTCAACACAATGTTCGGGTAGATGTAAAGGGTGCCAGTAAAACGGATCGCATTCATGCACATCTCTGTACCTATCTTCGAAATCAAAATGGCCCATATACGTTACTCCGGTAATGGACTGATTTGTATATTTCATAAGTTTAAAGTGAAATATAATCAGAATAATGGCCTTCGTCTGAAATCAGTATTGAATTTATTTATTAAAGGTAACAAATACTGAAAACGATTTAAGAAATTTAATGAGCAAATGTTTATTATCTAACTCTCTTGTATGATCGTGAGAACACTAAAAAATTATTATGTAATTTATAAATTCGTTTCCATTAGTATACTATCTTATATCTAAATTGTATTAGTTGAGTATTATGTTGTGTGAAAATAATTAAACATTTAATTAAAGAGAAAAGCGACTTTGTTATTTAATATAAGCCAATCTAAAAATAGTAACTTGATTAGATAAAATATATTATATAACAAGAAAGATGAAGTAATTACATATTTTATTACATGCTAATGTTTGTTGTTGGTCGAAATTTCGATTATTATACATATATTAAAAAGGACGCTGATATCTTCGCAGTGTCAAAATTATTTACTTCACCCTAACATTCTTTTTAATGTGGTAATAATGATTCCATTTTAAATAAATTATTAAGTAAAAAAGTAATAAAAAGTAAAAAATAGTGTCAAAACTTTCTTACCGACATTATACACAGCGCTTTTAATTTTTAAATGTCAACATCTTTCATTCGCATTTTATTAGCACTTACTTACCGCATTGTTCGTGTTCTTTTGTAATTTTTTTTTCTTTAAAACCATCAATTTCGCCTTTGTCTAAGACCACCTGCACGTTATGCAATTAATCCACACGCAAAAGTCTTTGTAGGAGCGTGCTAATAGACTTATATTTTAGTTTTGAATTATTATTTGTGTTTTTCAATTTGTTATCTATGTAATTTACCGCTTTGTAATAAATATGTAACTAGGCAAACTTTTTATTTTGTTTCATATTTTGTGTTCTATTATATGTACTTAAACGCAATATATTTTATATGTAACAAATAACTGGTATCTGGTTTAAGAAATAAGTATTTTCACAATTCATTATTGTAATACAAACTTAAAACTTGACTTTTAGTTTAAGTAATTACGTAAGTAAATAAGAAATATTTACTGCTATGTTGTGAACTATTTTTTTATATTTGCTAGTAACAGTTATTTTAAAATAATAATAATAACAAGCATTGAGCAATAAACAGTTTATTTTATATAAGCATTATCGGATACAATTACATTAACTGTTGTTAATCTGCTGAATAATTAATTTTAGGAAACTTTGGATATCTAAATAACTTTATAATAACAGGCAATATGACGATCGGTGGTCGGTCTGCACATTCTGAAATCAAAAAAGTTTCAAAAGTAAAACCTATAAATCACTGTTCTCTATTACAATTATTATGGCATACCTGGTTATTAATACCATATATATGTCTATGTAATACCATAATACTTTGAGACTGAACGGAGTGAAAAGAAATTTCTTTTAAACTACGTGCAAACTCAATCAATTTCTACTTTGTACCTTTAGAGCTATTGTCTGCAGCCATCGAAGTGTATTCATTCCTTTCAGAAACGATATATTTTATTACAACAAAAGTAATAAAAAAGTGCTACATACATTTTCTTGTGTAATACGCTTTTTATACTTGTTTCTTTAAATAAAGATTAATCAATGCATTTACAACTGTGTATGGTTGTTAAATTATAACAATATAAAAATAAATTATGTTTTTTTCCAATTAAATGTTTACCGGAAGAGCCTTGACATCTTTACCGAGTTTATGGTGCGAGCACTTATGGCACTTGTCCGGAAGTGTATAAGATAACTAATACAAAGACATCAAAGCGGTACGGACCTCTGCTTGAGCTGCTGTTCCATACATAAGTTCCACGGAATTGGCCTTTGCTAAAATTACGGTGCTTAAGGAAAACAAGGGATCTCAAGGTCTCTATAGAACTCATGTGCCTGTGGAGTGGGGTGTAGTGTAAGGAGGATTATGTAAATGCATGAAAGTGTCACTGTATCACGATGGTGGCGGGTAGAAGAGCCTTCCATGTTGAAGATCGGAGCATAAACTGAACCGCTTTCGGAAGAAGTTCTGGAGTGTGAATTAAATGATGTATTACGACAATAATTATACCTATGCATGTATAAAAGGTGGCTCACCTTTACGGTTCACTTAATTTTACAAGTCTATCGAATGTTCTGTTAAACTTCTTTTCAGTAATGAATGTAGGCATCATAATATTTCGCGGTGGGCAACAACAGCTTTCTGCGTCTATTTCAATATTGCTCCGTCTTGTTCTGCTATTATTTATTTCAACAGGCTGTTCAATTTCTTTTACTTTTCTTATGTCTTGTTTTAATTTACTAAGTTCGCCTTCCTTTAATAAGCCTCTGATATTTAAAAATTCTGCCACATCTTCGTTAATTTTATACTCCAATTGACAATCTGTCGAAAGTGAATTATTTTAAAATTGTTATTTAAAATGCTATTATCCCATAGATATGTTGCCGTGTAAGTTATGAAAAAGAGAATTAAATTGAATTTACAGTATCCGGTATGTTTTGTCTTAACTTTGACTAATAATTTATCTATAAATCTAGCTAAATGTTTAGAGAATTTAAACTTATACGCTTAAGGGAATAAATATTAATGTTGTACAAAGTATGTTTTATAAGACGTTCCGAATATTGAATTACACGTATGCATCAGGATATTCTCTAAAAATCTCAACAAGATTCAAACAGCCGAGTTGAATTATATCGACCTGATGCGATGCAGAGTTAAAAATTTCATAAATGACTAGCTGGTTCTGTAGACATTCTGTACTTTCCGTTCGAATAATTGTGTGTAAATTTATTTTATTTTATTAAATTACGCTATTGCTTCACTTGTCGGGTCTGGAACTTTGTGATTTACTTTTTCTCACTAAGCCAACAAATGCTTTATAAAGTGAAAGTGGTCCGTCTGATGGTAAATAGTTACCTTCGCCTATGGAAAACTGCAACACCAGAGGTATTATAGTTGCATTACTGACTTTGGAAGGTATTTTATAGAGCCTTCTTCAAATGCTTCTGGGAAAACCATTGCACATCGTGAGCGTACGTAACAAGAGAGTCTTAAAGTATCCTAGTGTTGCCGGGCTTCGCCTAGGTTTAAAAGGTGTGGGGATAAGTAGCCAGCCACAACGAAAGACCTGGGTTTGGTTTTTATGTTTATCTCCACTGAATACATATAGAGACCCGATGTCGCATCGAAATTCCAACAGGTCTAGGCTGCATGTTACGAGTAGTTTAGGATTGTCATCTATACTAATAAAAAAAAATTGAAGTGAAGTGATTGTTTGCAATGACAAAATTTTTTTTACTAAATAGATATAAATATATATACAATACCTATATCAAAAATATAATTTTTAAAACTTTTTCCTGTTTGTTCCGGGTAATCTCCGGAACAGCGGGACGGATTTTGACGGGATTTTTTTTTGGTAGATAGCTGAAGTAACTCCGGTTATATGGGGTACTTTTAAATTTTGAAAATAATTAGGATACCGTGTCAAATAATTAAAACTCGTAAAAACATGAATAAAATCCGATGCGATGCACAGTTTTACGGGCAAGTGTTATGAGAAATATTTGTACTATATCTTAGTATTAAACAATTTTTAGGTAAATAATTAGGGTTCCGTATAAAAATATTTAAATGCAGTGAAGAATATATGAAACGCGGGCGCAGCCACAGGCACATAGCTAGTATACAATATAAATAGTTCCCCTTTTAATGAAGTCAAGATGAGAAATGTGGAAAGCAGAAACACTGGCCCAATTGTATTAGCAGTACTCCATATGACGTTGGTCTTACGCTTTGAATAGTACATTCGTTATTTTGGTGTGAAATACTGCTTAGACCGGTTGAGAATGTTCAGCTTTTTAACTGCTAATATGGCCTTATATTTTCAATTACTTTAGAACTGTACGTAGCTGGCATATATTGACACAAAGAATTCCGAAGGTATTTCAGATTTTTATAAGAATATTCTGAAAATTAGGATCTGTGACAAATGCAGTTTTTTCGTGGAAAAAATGTAAACTTGTGTCTTTTAGCGATTAAATTTTCTGCTGCTTGTCTCTCCTCAACGAAATGTCGGTAGCTATTTTTAGCTTCAGAAACAAGTTCAGATTGGGTTTGACGCAATCATTTAAGTGTTGTTTATAGGGGCCGAGTATACGTCATCACCAGTGCAGCCATAGGAGTATATGTTAAAAATATGCGTAAAATAATAAATCTACAGCCTTAATAGGGTAGAGAATAACACCATTTTTATAATTTACTCTTGATAGTTTTTATAATCTTTTTATGATCTACTTGTATTACCTCTATTTGGCGGACAGTCACATTGAAAATTTGGTGATTTTACAGGCATGTTTTGTTGTTTTCGAAAGTAGTATGTTATAGGTTCTTGAGGTTCGAACCGTGGCCACTTCTCCCAACGATAAGTTGTTATTGCATTCCCCAACGCTGCTAATACAAATGCTAACGTCTGTCAAGCAAATATTTAATATTTTTAATATTAACAGATTTGGTTTGTCTTTAACAGGTTCTATAGAATTAAAAACATCCAGCTCATTGATTTTTAGTTGGGATTATGGTTTGTGTAAACGTACATTTAAAAAAGGACAGCGACTTACTTAGTGAAAAGGTGTAAATAATATTTTAATATAACACAGATATGATTGGATGAAAGATAAAAATAAAATAGAAACGTATGAATTACAGAGAATAATTATAATTGAAAGAATTCATCAGGTTAGAATTACAACCGTAATCATTATAAATTGTAGTCATCGCTCATTTCTTTCTTCTGATCATTTGTCCTATTATCGTTGTAATTATAAAAAAATAGTTCTCATTAGGAGGGCTAAGAGCTTCAACGAGAGTCGTCAACTTTTTTCTACATAATCTTGGTACCACTTCAGGACATCTTGGATAATTGTTGATGTGAGCCTTGTTTGCAATTGAAGAATGCGTGATAATTGGTGTTGTTTCGGTTTCAACGCCTGTTATATAAGATACGTCTTCGGTCGTAGTCCAGGGGGTGTTGTATCGATTGTGGTAAAAAAAGTTCTCTCATTTGTATCTATAGAATTATCCGTTGGACTTAAATCTATAATTGTACTACTAGTAGTAGCTTCTAGTGTTTTAGAAGTTTTACATGTAGGGCAATACGTAATAGGTGATATAGATGTTCTTCTTTTGAAAGGTGCATTTGGCTGATTGCGATGTAATTTTTTAAAGTCTCTATTAAATAATCTCTTGTAAATATTAATACCTTTCTTTCCCATGTAAAGAGGAAATGACATAATAAAGTTTTTATTATCTGTTTTACATTCACCTTCACATAATCGGTAAGGTGCTGTGAACATCAAGTACCCAGGAGTAATCACATCTAAAATGTAAATAGTATTAAATGGTTTGTTATCTTTTAAACGTTAATATACGTTATTATATTTATCAAGTTCTGTTACTTACTTAAAATGCTTAGTGATAGATTAACAATAATAATCTTTTTTTTTGTTATTTTTGAATTAACTTATAATGTAAATAATCTAATAACACATCTATAATGGATTTAAGTATCAATACTTTTCTGATGTTTGTTTTGAATGATTACTTACTTTCTCCACGAATTACCTTCTTTATAAATTGTTCTCCATTAGTAGCATTAGCCATATCTTTAGATAAAACCAAACGTTGTTTTCCATTTATATCCGTTATAAACAAAAAAGAATTAAAAACGACCAATACCTGTATATGTAGCGGATTTAACATTTCTTGAAGTTTTATTTGTATGTACTTAGTTATATTGTTTACAACTGTATAGTTTTGAAATCGTAATCGAGTTTACGATGACGTTATTAAATTCCAGTTTTGTTTATAGTTATATAGTATTTGATAATAAAATACTTGCATGTACACTTTTGGTTGTAAAAGGATTAACTCACAAAGTTCATAGTTATGAGTAACATTAATAGTTACTGTGTTGTTTATGACGTAATATTTTCATCGAGATTATGAGTGTAGAGAGATATAGTTAAATAACATTATGAATAGTTTTTTACCGTTTTGATTAATGTTTGTTTGGAAAGACTTTGAAAATTATTAATTAGTGTACAATAAATTTATAACTGGCACTGAAATTGAACTCTTTCCAATGGACGAAATATTTGTAGACAATTGTTTCATGACAAAAATAGTCGTCCAAGACACTGGGCCCAGAGTGAAGTAAGGTTAATAATATATTAACGCTAGTGTCATAAATCATTTATGTTTTTGGTTCCTGTAACCGAGACTATTTATTTATGTGAATAAATAATAGCATTTCATACAGTTTTGACCGTTCATTTTTAAATCGTCTCTCGTATTCTCAACATTTATTGATTTTGAAGCGGTACGAAGTTCGGCGAGATAGGTGGTATATCATGTAATATAAAACGCTAAATTTAATGTTTCTGGAAGCCCAGGCTTAAAAAGAAAAGCGATATATAAATGAAACTCCAAGGCGAGCGGGTATTTTTTTAGTTGGATAATCATCAACATGACTTCAATCGAAAGCCGTCTGCAGCCTGAGAACCCGTTGGGCCCATCGGGCTACGGTTCTACGGGGAATGTATAGGAGCAAGTTGGATAATACTATATTTAAATTTACTACTATAATAAAATAACGAAAACATTGAAAAAGTTGGGTTCTATTTTATCATCATGCAAAATCGAGTGCCCCTTGTTACAAGTTTTAAACAAATGTCATATTAATTACAAAATATATCTTACATTACATTACAGTTGAAAAAATACATTACAAACATCATGGTGTATGCAATTAGATATGCAATATCAATAACAGTAAAGCGATGTTGGTGCAGTGAAAAGTGCGGGCGGATTCCGCGTAAATGGACGTGGGTTCGAGCCCACCTATCCAACTCCAAAATCAGCCTGGGCTTTCGGTGAAGGAAAACATCGTAAGAAAGCATGGTGGTAGGACATTTTCTAATAATTCCCGACTGGGTAGCTACCACCTTTAAGTTTGAAAATCGATCACCAAATACCAATAGGTGTGTTCTGGCAACATCACTTTATAACCAGTACCTCTTGGCTTAGTGTGTCTACCATACTGAACCATATCGTCACTTAACATCAGATGAGATTGTGATTGTCAAAACACTGAGCCAATAACGAGTAAAAATAAATTAAAAAAATCTTAAATTACTTTTTAATCTTATTCAAGACTTAATAGTAAATAGATTATTTAGCTTCTAGAAATGTACGAGTAAAATTAAAAGTGTAGGTACATAATAAATGTGAGACTATCGGTTACACGATCGTTAATTATATCACCATCAATTCGTGACATTGAGAATTTGATTGATGTCTATTCATCGTAATATTTAATTAACTATAATTTGGCCGATTGCCTATTTCACCTGCTGGGTAGCCCGACTTTTTGGCAAACACCCAAACGATTACACTTCTCTTACTAGGCTGTCAAACATAAGTTATTTTTGTTATATCGGCATTGAATTTTTGAACCTCAACCGGATATTTGATATGTCATGCACATTTGACATAAAGGTTATTTGATTTCACATTTGATATAAAATAACATATATTTACTGGATTCAATAGTACCTACCCATCAGCTTGTAAGCCAATTTTCTGACGTATTTCATGATTAAAATGTTTCATACCGAGGCAATTAATAATGAATGATTTTGATAATTGCCCGTGTCTTATACAAAACATTATTCTTATAAAGATAATATATTATTAATTTACTTAAAATATAAAAGTTAGAAATATTTCACGTAATCATTAAAGCGGTATTTATTTCATTTCGAAATTACTAAAACAAATTTTCAGACGGATTAATTATTATTCGTAGCGTAGTAATGGAAACCATTTATCTGGCAATTAATTTAATATATCTCATTAGTATTAGGTTGAAGTGATTATGAAATGTTATTTTTCTGTTATAATAATAACAACGAGTATGTACATTAATTGATTTTGCATGATTCATTAATTCCTGTAGGTGGTTGATATTATTTTAGTGATATATTCACGTTTGTGTATTAGTGAGTTTAAAATAAAAAAAAAAAGATGCTTGTTGTAAATTTCACTTTCATAAAAGCTTTTTAATGTAGCTGTCACAGAGAAATCCTTCAAGTTCAACACCAGGTGTCCGTTTTCTTTACTTTACCGAAACTTTATACGTGACTCAATGTGTTGCTAAATTACTTTTATTTAAATATCTACCTATTTATACTATGAATTTTAGGTCTACTATGACCGAACTATTTAAAATCGATCTTAATCATCTTTCGGAGTTAATCTTTCTTAGTACATAAAATAATATTAATAGTATAAAAAATTGTGGCAGTCCCTTCTGACACAATTCGCTTTTGGAGTTCTTTGAGAGAGACCTTTGTCCAGCAGTGCACGTCTTTCGGTTGAATGAAACAAAAAATTACTTGATTTTTAAAGTATTAATTCATTACCAATACAAAATTCAGGCTTGTAAAGTTGAAAAAGGTGTAAAATATTTGTGTAACTTTTATTCCCGTGCCAACTATTTTCCAATTGTCAAGATTCTAATTTTTTAAGTCGCATTGCTCTCTATCAATCTCGCCATGCTATCCATTATGTGTTTCTAACTAGGCTTTGTAATCTATGTATTTGTTTTCGAGGTCGATTGATCATTCGCCAGCTTTAGAAATTAAACACATTTATGAATACTTAAGTATATGTTTATTATCTTAGCTCGATGAGACAAGTAATTTTAGAAATGCGAACTGCACCCGGTCATTTGGATTATCGATAGTTAAGGTTACGCGTCGGATTCATCTTCACGCCAACGAAATCCTGTAACATTTATAAAAAAAGGTCACACGGATTGACCGGAGCTGAGTCCGCAAAGCGATGTCAAGCGATGGTGTTAGCGAAGCTACAAGCCTGACGTGCTAATTCTTAGATGGGAATACTTCCTCGAGATGAGAGATTTAGTGTGGGAGCGCTGGAACCTGGCCGCCGTTGAGATATGACGTAGCAGGGCTTGATCTTGGTTATGACTCTTCGACATGTAGGTCACCGGGTGTGTTGGACAAGTAGGTTCTCAAGGCCGTTCACCCCATGTTTGAGCTCGAGGCATCTCTACGGGCAATCCCCTGTTCCGCCGATCCAAGTAGCTGATTAGGTCATCGTAGTAATTCTTTTGGTAATCGTAGATGTAGTTGTATTGAGAGGTGCGTGGTCTGCAATGGAAATGCTTTATTGTTGACGGAAAACAACAGTAATCGTATTTTTGTTTTTAATAATGCGTAAAATAGTTTCTCAAATGTTAGTATAATATAAAATTACCTAATCCAGTGTTTGAAGACCAACCTCCTCGGTTCTAAATTGGTAGGGCTTTCCGGTAGGGGAGTGTCTGCCTCTTGAGGTTTGACTTCGCCTTCAGCTGGTGCCGGTTCACCTTCACCAGAAGGCGGTGAATCTTCAACTTTAGGTGCTGGCGCAGGCTTCGCCGGTTCTTCTTCCACTATGTCATCCCACATCTCGAAAAGGTATACTCTACGGTCAAAAAGCACTATATTATTTATCACTTAAACACTGAACCTTATGTCACTATAACACGAACCTAACTAGGGTTGGAGAGGCGTGTGAATTGTATGATCGTTTGTCTACGACTGTCGACTACGTCTCATGACAACTATCGCAGCCTCCCGATTTATCTCCTTTCGACCCCACCTGACTGTCGCAAACGCTACTCCGCACCGTCTGCCAATGATGCTCTGTCAATGCTCTGACCGTGCATTGTATCGAAAAATTCCGGATCGTTTTTAATTTGTGTGCCAAACGGCGCATTCTTGTTTCCGATGTGAAAAGTTAACAGTTGTTGACTGAATCATTGTTACACGGAAGGTCACAATGTTACGCGTATATTTATTTATAGATGGAGCTCGTCACATAAATTAATTTGCCGAAGACTATGTAATTATTTCGACGTACACATACAAACGTTATTATCAAATAGTACTCGAGTCATTATTTCTTCTGTCACATGAAAAGGCGAGACAAAATTACAAATTTATTCACTGTTGTATGGAAACGAGCCAGATTGTTATTAAGTGTTGGATATTTTTTGGTGCTGCGGAGATGTTTTTTGTTTGTATATAAGGTTATGTATGATACATAACTATAATTGTAACAGTACACACATAGGACAAATACGGCACATTAAATTATCATCGCGTTCAAGATATTTTATATTAAATATATTTTCATAAAAAAATCTTTGAATTTTTACACGGTATAAGCTCAGTACTTTGTCCACAATCTCACCTGATAATAAGTGACGATGTGATCCAGGATGGTAACACACACTAAGCTTAGAGGTACTGGTTCGCAAGTGATGCTGCCAGAACACACCCATTGTTATTTGGCAACAGGTTCTCAAACTTGGAGGTGGTAGCGACCCAGGCGAACATCATTAAAAATGCCCTATCACCATGCTAAACTCTATACACGTTCCATTACATTCTTCCATTGGGATAGTCAGTGTCAATCATTACAGTTTTGAACAAGTTATGACTTTGTTAAACTGGTAACGATAATAGTGAGTGCGTAATATTATAAAGGAAAATAAAGCATAAATCCATGTTCATATTTTTGGATTTTTAAATAAAAACTTTAATAGTTAGGAGTCCGGTAAAAAGTTACTGATACATATATCTGCCTCGAATAGTTGTATAATGACGAACAAACGGAAATTTGTATGCTAATTTTTATGGAATTTAAGATCTCAACTTTATGTCCAAACTTAGAATTAAAGATCAAATAGATTTTACAGGTAAGATTATAAGAGAAAAATTCAAACTTATTAATGGAAAGTAGGCATCTCCTGCCATCCTAGGACGCCACGTCAGTGTAAGTCGAATACAAAAATACCGCTCCTTATATATTTTATAATGGAATCAGATATTATTTCAAAGATGTCAACTGTAACCTCTTCTTCTTCTTCGAACGTTTGTGAAAAAATATATAGAAAAAGTGCCTATAAAATGGGGAATTTTAATCAAAGATTTTCAATTTTTTTTTTATCGAAGGAGTACACTCCCCAGGTGGTCCATTCCACAAGATCAGAATCTAATCAGTGGAGCTCAGGGAAACTGACAAAAACCCTCGAATGTTACATACACTCACACGTGTTTCATGTACTCTTTTCCAAAGCTATGAAGTAGGCTTCACAGCTATACCTACATTCTTAAACTAAAAAGTAGAAAAAAAAAACTTTTCTAAATTAAAAACAAAACCGACTTCAAAGGAATAGACGTAATATTTTTTTAAGGAAAACATTTACACATTTAAACATTTGATTTTCGTCCGTATTCGCATCGAGATGGATTGATATTGATGTTACGACCGACCTGTTATTTTTATCACGGCTATTGTTTATCATTCCAAATGTGTAATATTTAGTACATTGATATATATCATTCTCTAATAATCGTTTCGGCTTTTGACTCAAGAGGAACTCTATCCCACAAATTAATTCTTATGTATACGTTTAGACCTTAGGTTCTCAATTTGGGCGATAACGCTGCCTTGTAGAAGTAGAAAACTTAGAGAACATTAGGTGTCATTGAATATCACAGAGGGGATAGGGGCAAATTAAAAATATAATCTAAACAATTAAGATGGAAGACTAGGAAAAAACATATTCTTCAAAGTGGGCGGTGAGAAAAGTAAGATTGAGAAACTGTGGTATAGACATAAGCACTTATAAGTAAACTTACTTTTTGAATAGTTTCTAATAACTAATTCATAGCAATTGTTGATCTTATGTCTTAGATAGTTAAGTAAGAATTAGATTGTTTTTTAATTATACCTGTAAACTCTTTGAAGAGATTCTTTTTTGGTCAATAATTTAAAGTCGACTAACGTTTCTGGATAATGCATTCTCGGATTATTAATGCACTGTACAATGGATTATACACTGCATTATACAATCACTTCAATCGTTTTTTTTTATAATTATGATAATAAATGAATATAACTTTGTGAGTAATTAAAAAAAATATATAATATATAATGTAAAGTCATTTTAAAATTATTTATTTATTTTTTGACAAAAAGGTGGCAGATCCTCGTTAAAATTGTACGCATAAATGAATCCCAATTTGATATTTCTCTCTTTTGACTGAAAATCATGGATGATTAATCATTCCAATTATTGTACAGTTATTTTCAGAAATTCGTTACCTATTTAATATTATACCCATTCATTTTGCACTTTCAATATGTTTGCGCTAGATTACTCTGTATATTGATCATGCGATACATCAGTTTGCGGTCGTGTATCAAGACAATCGTGGACACTTATTAATTTTCAATAAACAAAGTGGTCTCACTTATTTATTTTATCATCCATTGCTCCAAGAAGAGTATATTTATCAATTATGATACCAATGAAGAAACAGTTTTTTTTTTACACGTAATTTATAAAAGATAAAATGAAATTTATAAGAATTCACTTGTGCTACATATATCACAAAACATATTCGACATTAATCTAATCCATACGTTTGTAGGAAACAGAGAAGCTACCTGGGTATCTTAACGATATTAATACCGTTTGAATTTCATGCTTTGACATGAAATTAATACTATTGATATGAAATTTCTAGTTGCCTTGAACGCTAAGTACATTTAAGCTCATTCATAAAACTGGTATTGAAATTGAAGCGTTCATTAGTTTGTTTGAAACAATGGCATTTGTAACTAGAATGGATCAGTTAAGCTAAGATTATATCTGTGAAACTAATGCACAATACTATTTATAGTTATACTGTACGATGTTCGACAACTTACTATTGTTCGTACAGAGATGAAACTTTTTAACATTCCATGGATTCTCCGTACGGGTGGCGGGTCCATCGCATTGCCGAGAGAGGAACCCGGTGCAGTGTCCGGGACTTGGGACCCAGGTGTAGGTTTAAGGGCCCCTTACAATGCTCACATTCACTGCCCGTGTTCCTCTTTCTACTATGCCAGATTTGGCAAGTTCCTACTAATACTGCTTTGGATATTCTTTCTAATAGAGAAACCATTTGTAGTCAATTAATATGTTACAAATACTTTGTCTATTTTCATTATGTGGTCGTTAAGGTTGTTTGTTTCCTATGGCACTGTAAGCTTTACCAGTACTATACGTTAAAGCTTTCTAGAAAGAAGTAATATGTCCAGTCTAGATGATGGGGCAGTCAAATCCTCAGGGAGGTTATAGTATATTTCATACGTGGCCAACATAAGAGCCCAGTCGGGTGCAGTACCTGGTACTAATCACTTTTATATATCGTATCCTTATTATTTATTTTTAAAATTTTAGAAATATTAATAATTAGTTATACAAGAGCATCTACATAAGGTTGACTGGGACAAAACATCTAAGGCATTATTTATTTATTTATTTATGTATAAGAACTTCACAGCACATTCACAATAGTTATAAAAAACATAAAATATAATTTTAAAGTGCCAATTAAGAAGTAATACAGATTACATTTTATAAACAATATACATTACGCGTGTATGGATGTGAGTGTATATGTATGTGTATAGGAAATGTTGAATGTGTGTGTCAATTATTAGATATTAAATCTATTACCTGACGTCTGCAACTAACCTTAATCGGACCGACTTTAGGAACTGATTACGATTAAGGTGGAAAATATCAATGTCATGGAATAAATTGTTATATTGTTTAGTAGATCTGTAGATAATGGAATTCTGAGCATAATTATGCTTAACAGAAGAAATCTCAAACAGATGGGGGCTACGAATCCGTTTGGTAGGTACTCTAAAATTAAATTTACGCAATAATTCTGGACTGTCTATCGCCGAATGTACGATATCATAAAGAAATTTCATGTCGTTTATAATTCGACGCTGTTTCAGAGATAAGATGTTATAACGTTTTAAATTATTGTTATGTATTAATTTCACCTTTGTACTCAAATGGTGTAAAATAAATATAATAATTACGAACCCACAGACAATAGACGATCAAAAACATATAATACGAGAGAATAGTCGTCAAAGTAAATTCTGTTGAAATTCATTTAAAACATTTTCTGAAGGATGTGTATTTTGTAGTAGGTTCAATTTTGATCACTTAATGTATATATAGTATAGTTTGTTATAAATAAATCAATTTGTTATATCCTCGTCACATGCATGTAATTGCCGGATGGTGATACGTAATGCAGTTAAAATGTGTGCTGGCAGAGGCGAGCGGATGCACTTGGAAGCTTCGCGTATTATAATACAAAAGGCTTCTCGTTTAATAGAAAATGCGGAAGTTGAATAGTTCTTGCCGGTTGACGTTAATTGTTAGTATATTAATTTTCAACTTACATTGAATATCGTCGCTACGCTTACACAATGTGATAGGTAATACTAGAAGTCCCCGCGGTTTTACCCGCTTTGAATTCAGACAATTTACAGCCTATGTTCTCCCCCTGGATGCAATATCTGTCATTACCAAATATAATAAAATTCGGTTCTGTAGTTTATTTTTTATTTATTTATTTATTTTAGGGAAACATACAGTTTATTTGACTAATTACTAAATATTATAAAACAAGATCATACACCCAATAAAGTTTCCACTCAAAACAAAAATATACTCAAAAAAAAAAAACAAAAAGCACCTCAGAACAAAATCAACATCATAAATATATACTAATTACAACATTAACGGTAAGATTAAAAAAAAAAAAAAAAAAGAATGAATTCAAATCCAAATTGACCATAGATATTTACACAATCCTTAAACATATAATATATCACACTTTGCTCTAATTTCTCTTTTATAAGACGATGTGTTTGCAATAAAGAATATATCGGAGTCATTAAAGTATAAATTATATAAATTGCAAGTCCTATACAGGAATGTGTTTGCAACATAGTTAGTCCTACAGAGAGGAACATCAAATAAAGACTGTTTTCTGGCATTAGGCCTAGGGCACCTAAAACCTAGTTCACTAAGAAGATATGGGGAGTCAACAAGGTTATGGATTAGTTTAAATAGAAACATTTGATCTCGTTGTATCCTTCGTTTATGTAGGGAGTTAATTTAGGAAGTGATGGGTTGCTATGAAACTTATACTGTAAGTGCTTGACAAATTTGTATTGGATTCCTTCAATCATATCTATATATTTATTATAATATGGATTCCACACTGTAGAAGCATACTCCAATATAGACCGAACTAAACAGTTGTAAAGAAGAATAAGAGTTGATGGGCAATAGAAGTCTTTCCCCGACCTTAGAATAAAGCCAAGCATTTTATACGCTTTGGCTGTTATAATGTTAAAATGATTATTATAACATAATTTAGTATCAAGATGTACACCCAAATCTCTCATATCGGTTACTCGATTTAGTGGTTTATTATATAGATGATAATTATAAGTAATAGGTTTATTTTTTCTAGCATAAGTTATAACACTACATTTATTTAGATTAAGGTCAAGTAAATTGTTGTCACAATACCCACATAGACTGTTAAGATCATCTTGTAAAAGAGAACAATCTGAATACTTTTTAATAGTTCTAAAGATTTTCATGTCATCTGCATATAGAAGTATGTTAGAATTAATAAAAATTGGAAATACATCATTTATATATAAATTAAATAGAAGAGGACCGAGATGAGAGTCTTGGGGAACACCTGAAGTGACAGGCACAAAGGAAGAACAGTGGCCCTTAATAGTAACCGCTTGGCTCCGCTCACGGAGATATGATGTTAACCAACGGAGAAGGTCCCCGTGTATACCAACTTCTTCGATTTTGCGTAAAAGCAAAAAATGTGATATTTATATTAGTTTTGCGTGATTGGCCTATAAATTAATAAACGGACAGACAGACGGCCAAAATTTTTAAAAAACAATCGAAATTTGTTCTGTGGTCGATTCTTAACATCGAACATCTTCCATGTACATACAGATTCCGTCTCGTTAGCCCTTTATTATGAGAATGGATTAACGTTTTTTTTTCTTTTTATATTAAAAACATTTTTATATATCTTCTATTTTGTTAGAATTCGACGATTTTATTTTATGTTTATTAGGTACGTTTCAAGTTTTAGTAGTTTTGTCTTAATAACTATTTAAATAGTAATATGAGTGAATTCACCTATGCGTCTGAACTAATTCTGCTTTCAAATGTGAGTTTGTGAAGTTTCGTCAAACGTTTGATCCTACAATGTTCTTAGTACACCAGGCTTACCTTGCCGGCGACGCTTAAGCTTGTTACAGCTTGTTTGCCTACGTTTTGAATTTTGAACGGTGGAACATTTTGAAAGTTATGTCTTGGTTATACATCGTATAGATTCACCGATGCTGTGTTAAATTCTGTAAAAAAATACGATAAGTACGTATAGAGAACATATTTTATCTTCCTACCAGAATCGTGAATCAATCATTAATCAGATTACTTTGTCTAAAAATGAGATTGCGTCAGGTATATGAATTAAACATTTATTGCCAGATTTTCGTGAATTCACAGAGCAATTAAACAACGTAATTTGAAATGAACTAAAGTGGTTATTGTAACGAGTTGGGAGCAATTAAAAAAAATATTTAAAAAAGTATATAGCATTTTCATATTTGTCTTACCTATAAAGTACCTTTTGCGGGCCCCTCTCCCCAAATGCAATATATACAACGCGGGCACTCAGGTACTACTAATATACATACATATTTGGTATCTGGCGCTAGGCCTCTCGGTCCGCGAGGCTGTAGGCATGCCATACGCCACCTCTGCCAAGAACTTATGTCGATATATATTAATTAAGTAAATAATTTTGAATTTAAAAATCTTTTTGATTTATTATAATTTATAAAAAAACCGTTTTACATGACAATTTTCCCGTTGAAAATATACACTATATCTATTCAAGTTTTTAGAACAACTGTGGAAATAAATAAATGTAAATTAATCTATACTAATAAATATATAATTTGGAGTGTCCGTTTGTAACGTGAAAATATTTTTTTTACTACATAGATATGCAATATATACGAGTATAAGATACCTAAATCAAAAATACAGTTTTTAAAATCGTTGTCTGTCTGTGTGTATATCTGTCTGTCTGCTTGTTCCGGGTAATCTCCGGACCGGCTGGACGGGACTCTTTTTGGTAGATAGCTGAAGTTACTCCGGATGCATGCACTGCACATGCATTCAATGCACAGTTTCACGGGTAAGTGCTTGAATTTATGACAAATATTTTTACTTTATCTTAGTACTAAACAAAAATTAGGGTTTCCTATAAAAAAATAAATAAAACGCAGTCAAGAACATATGAGACGCGGGCGCAGCCACGGGCACACAACTAGTATATCATAAAATCTGAAAACTACTATTTCTAAAAGGTATTTTCAAGTGTTATCTTTTACTGTTGTCAACCTAATCGCATGTCAAACATATTATAGAATTGATGAATACACACTAGAAATAAACAAGTAGGTATTCATTTAATTCCTATTTATAACATAGAGCTTAATACAATTTTACCCACGAAAAAAAAGTTAAAAGTTCAATGGTAAATTTTTCGAACTGTTAGTATAGTTTAAGGTTCCAATGTAATTTAATTTAAAGAATCAATTAAGATATTTGAGGCTAAAATGATACATACGCCTGTTAATAGTCTGAAAAAAAATCGTATAACTTTTAACATGATTGAAGTGAATTTCATTTCATCAAAGTTAATTTGAAATTAGTAGAATATTGACGATACATGTAGGTCTACAAAAAAAAAACAATTATATCTCTCTTCAATTATTGTCGATGATTTTTTATACAAGAAACTATCAAACGTCTGAAGTGAAAATACTTAGAAACAATTAGAAAGTATCTCATTTAAGTACTCAGAAGTAGTAATCGTTTAATGTTATTTCGTATTTTATTATCACTGATATATGGAATCACTTCTTGGAATATTCAGTTTTCGCTTCAAAATACTATATATCTACACGAAGATTTCTCTCTGAGAAAAAATAATTTGAACAAGTCATTACGTATCGTATTATACAGAAATTATATAATACGGTGGATATACAATTATTATTTAGACGTTAAGAAGAGAAAATAAAAAACTTAGCAGACGTGGAGGTACTGCCGACAGAAGCGAAAACTCAAAACTTTCGAAATTATGTTTGTTTAAAAGTTTGAAATTTCATAATTTGTTAATTGAAATCATTTACGTAACCTAACATTTGATTGGCGTTTACTTCTATTGGCAATAATGATTTACATTTTCATATAGTTAGTGTATAATCAAGTAAGTATAAATTTTATTATTTATCTCTGAGCGCTAGCACTTAAACGCCCTCTTATACTTGACATACTGTAGCGTGTTGTTGACAGCTGACGTCATATCATTGGTGATGCGAATCTATAGGTTTTTCCCCTACCGAGAATCAATGAACACTTCTATAATACTAAAGAGTGATGATCCAAGTGTAAAAATTTAATAAATACCGTCTGTATTTATTCAGAATTTTTCAAATTTTATCAGAACTTTATTAGCAAATAGCATTAAAAGAAATGTATAGTTTATACTCCGGAGTTTTGTAATAATGTATGATTTCAATTGATTACATGTGAAAGCCAGCCAGTTACATACCATTTCTAGTTCTATTTATTCCATGGGTACCTAAGGACAAGGTTGTAGTGTGTACATTCTTTTATTGATTGTATTGATCGGCACATAATTTGGCTTCAATCATCGAGATAATTTTACGTTGTGTAGATGCCAACTTACAGGATGTTTCTAAATTAGAATACAAAATAACGATAGGAAGATTAATCTATTATACATGGAATGATAATAATTGTTATGTAATATACTACCTGTGTGCCTGCAGCTCCGCCTGCGCATTAATTCGTATTTTGTTTACAATTTCATATGTGACCGTAATTGTTCTCGAAAAATACTAGTAACCTTTGTTACGCCTTATCACTCCAGGTATCTGGTAAAAATCCGGTCAAAATCGGCCCAGCCTTTCGTAGATTATCTCGAAAAAACAAACTGACAGACAAACATTTTAAAAATTGTGTTTTTGGTGTCACATACATTCATATGTCATTAGTAAAAATTGATATTTTGTTGTTACAAACAGACACTTGAATTTTATATACTTTTATTGATATTTTTTGATATTGTAATATAAATACAAAAACACCAAACTATCTATAGGTATACGATATTTGTTTGAGATGAATCGCAATCAAGATTTTCTAAAAGAACTTTTTTTACCTATAAACTAAGTACTTCAAATGTATGGCTTTTCGAGTGTCACTTAAGTTCGCAGAATCACAATGCTGAAGTTATTTACCTCCGCCTGTCCGTGCGGTAAAAATAATGCAAACTTTTTTCAAAGCCACGTTGGTATCTTTTTTTTTTAATTCAAATTTTCAGTAATGTTTATGGTGTCGTTTCGATTAGCAGATTAACACTGGTATGCAAAAAAATGAATTATTGTATAATGTATAATTTAAAGTAAGAAAATGCATACTAAATCTTGAACAGATAATAAAAACTATGAAAAAAAAGAATAGTACAAATCTGTTCAGTGGTTTTCGAGATATAAATAAACTAGCGGACAAACATACGTATAGAAAAAAAAAAGCATCGCCTTTCATTATACGTAAAAATTATTTGGTAACATATTTATATTATATTAACGCTAAATAAAGTACTATTATGTATTATAAAGGATTTAACTGGTATGAGGTAAATAAAATTAATTGCTATTAATACATTAGTAGATATATATGAATAGTGAGACATCCTGTATATGTATAATGTATTGAGATACGCTTGTTTCCGAAGTGTCCGCCAAGACACGCTTTAACCTTGAATTCTGCTTTGGGCTTTGAGATTCATGACGTATAAATAACCACTAATAATGGATTCCTATATTTCTTCTATAACACTTAGAAACCATTATTCCATTATCCAAGTGGCGAAAACACATAGCTGCTAAAAATAGTAAAGATAACAGATTTTTACAAAACAATTTACAATTTTTCTGCATTTTATATATACATAGTAACAATGTTTTAAAATTTACAATTTAGGGGGCTTTACATTTGTTGGTGCGTTAACATTCTTTTGAATTACGTCGGAACGAGACTTAACAAGTTGGCAGTCTGGCGAAGCGTCGATGGTTAGTGCAGCCGTGACAGACTTCACTTCATGAACGTTAACGGTGAGCGCGGATCGTGTTCGACGAATCGCCCACGTTCCTCGTAAACTTATTCCATTCCTTGAACGATACTGTAATTACTACACTATTGATTTTATTTGTATTCTGCCTAGAATGTTGTTCAACCAATTACTTCGCCGCCATTTGTAAATCTACTAAGACGCTTTGGCTAAACCGGATATCGAGCCGAGGAAGCGCCTTTATATTAATATTAACTCTAAGCACTCTCCCAGAGCGTGAGAAGATTTTCCATATAAAACACACGTAAACATCTATACATATAATAAAACTGTAACTAGGCCAATTTTATACATTAAATATTTTTTGGAAATTATAATCGGGGTGGACTTTGTTATCGACATAGAAGCCAAAAATATTTTATTTAGAATTTTTGTCTGTCTGTTTGTCTTTCCCTGCGTATATCTATCACTCTGAAAGTACTGAACCCATTTTGAAGAAACTTGACACAGTGATAACTAATATTATAGAGTAACATCTAGGATACTTTTTGGATAAAAGATTTTGAATAAAACCCAAGGAGTATCTACTATAGGATAACGGATAAAAGGAAAAAAATAAATTAAATTCTTGACGGGTTTTGATGAAATTTTATTTGTACTATAGTAAACAAATTAGCTAAAATTTAAGTTTTATTTCATATCTCTATTCTTCACAAAAAAAAGAAGAAAGAAAAAAACTCCACCACTTTACAACTTAGCTAAAGTAACTTAACGTTTAATTGCGAAATTATCAATCAGCTAAATTAGAGGCATTAAATCTAATAAATAGACTAAATCCTATTGATGTATGTGTTTGTCTCTTTGTTATAAAGCATTTCCGTTTCATCGAGTTTCAAACCAATTGGTGGTTTGATTCTAAAGAAAGTTCACTTCAATAGTAAATACCGTGTCGCAAAGTTGAAATATAGGTGTAACTTTATTCGAGACTGTCATAAATAGAATCTTAATACGATAATGACTACTCAATGACTATTAAAATGAAAGGTATTATTGAAAGTTTCAAATTGAATACAAGTCTATGTATCATGACGTCAGAATCTCAATAACGTGCAAATAATTAGATGGCGCTATTCCTCAATTTGCCTATTGAGCTAAATTATAATAGCCACGATGCCAGCTCACAGTTCATTGTATGCGACATTGCCGCTCTTCGTTTTCGCCTCTGTATAGTGAGTATATGGTTTTTAAAATCTTTTAGCGAATGTTTGCTTAATATAGTATTATAAATTAATAGTGAAATGAGTAGAAATAAAACTAAATCAAACCAACATAAATTATTTACATAAATAAATTTGTGTAATTCTGGCGATTATTCATAAATGGCTTTTTACTTATTTTTGTAATAAATTGGACTGTTTTAAAACATTACACGGATATAGATACTGGACAATGAACGAAGTCTATACATTAAAGATATTTGAAAAACAAACTATGTTGGGCTTTAAATTCCACTACAGGACACATTTCGATAGTTTTAAAATATTTTTTTTGTCTGTCTTCTTATTAATTTGTTCGCCAATCACGCAAAAACTTGATCCGATTTTGAAAATTCTCTCACCGGTATATAGGCTACTTTTTATTTTGGTAAACATATATTTTCAATAATTAATCATAATAAATGTAATTGAAGTAGGTAATAATTATATAATATAGTGTTGAATGGTTTAACAAAATAGCCATGCAGCCTAGGTAGAAACAAAATCTATAGCATTTCCGCATATCTTTCATTCAGATTTATTAGGACAAAAATGGCTGGCATAGTTTCAGCTCAGATGTCTCGCGAGGGTTAAGTGCAGACGGCGGCTCAGTCCGGACACCGAACCGGTAGTATCTGGACTCTCGCATTGCCAAACCAAGGGAGGAAGCGGCGGGGGCTCTGACCTTCCATTGCACTGGGAAAGTTGTCTGGGAGGTGGCCTGGACTGGCCGGTGTGACCTCCACCGCGTGTAACGGGACGGAACATAGAGAATATATTGGTAATAAGATAGATTGTATCTGAGGAAGAACATAAACTGTATATTAGAATATATTATAATTATATGAATTCCACGCGAGCGAAGTGATAATGTATTTGTTTAATTTTTAAAACTCTGCGGCCACTTTGTGCTGTTTATTATATCGTTTGAACTCAGGAATTACTAAAGATTGAGCGCTCCACAATACCAAGTACCGCAGTTTTAAAAATTAAAAACTCAATCAACGTTTACGTGTATTTGATATGGAAAATATTCTCAAGCTCTGGGACAGTACTTAGAGATAATATTATTAAGGGATCATATTTTTTTTTCTAACCTATCTGATGCTGTTGACCGGAAAGGCCTTTACAGATTCAGTGAACTTTGTGGGCGAGTGCTGAAGGCAATCAGCCACAAAAGGTAATTAGCACAAAGATTCGAACCTCGGCTTGGCCGCTACTTGAGTGTAAAAACTCCCGCGGTATTTTAATCCTAGCTAATCCCAACATTTTTTTGTTTAACTTTAAAAAAACGTTCCTTACAGGACCTAAGTACCTACGTATTGCGTGCAGGAGTGTGTGTGGGTTTTGTGCGTGTATTACTCAATGCATCGTCAGTGTCACTGTATCCCGCTGGTGGCGACGCCAAGAACCTCCCCAGTTGGGGAGTGTGCGGGAGCAAAGTTAGCCGCCTGTACCCGGTGGCGGGAACGGCGGTTTCGCGAGCGTGGGCGCTGGCACGCTTATATTTTCTCGGGTGATGGAGAAAGATCCTATTTGCGGCGTTGATTTTATTGTCGTAGTCGGAAAGGACGTTTCGCGGTCTCCGAAGCTATTTTGGAGCTAACGGATCAGTGAAGTGCACGACGGCTCTCGTTATGAGCGGATTTGGGCGTGGCTCTCGCTCTCTCTGCGCGATGCAAAAAGGCGCGACACTGGGACTTGATTACAGAATGAATGGAGGGCTAGTTTAGATATCTGTGTAAGTCTACATTTCTCTGATACCCTCGGGCTACCCACGTCTTTCCTTACGAAGCGATTCTAAATCACTTGACAGGAAGCCAAGTCTCAACGGGCAAAGGCAGGGGCGCAATACGTTATGATCGGTCTGACGACGGTTTTAAACAGAGTAACTTTATGACGGAGGACCATTTTACTCCGGCAGTTATATGAAGGTATAGCCGCCCTAGTGCGGTACCCATGGTGCGGTTTGGCCCTAGACTTTCTCAAAGTCATTTGGACGTTTAATAGGACACCGAGGTACTTTACTTTGGTAGCCCAGGGGATCTCTACTCTTAGGTATTTAATGGGTCGAGGAGAGGTGTCGTTTTCTTCGGAGAACATGATCGCGGTGCTCTTTCCCGGGTTTATCACTATGCGCCACTTTTTGGAACTAAAAACTTTCGGGTTAGGGTTTAGGAGAGGCACATCCGCTATGTAGAGGTTGAAGAGGACAGGCGCCAAAATGGAGCCCTGGGGAACGCCTGCGTAGATCGGATGGACTGAAGAGAGATCAGACTCTACTGTAAAGCGGAAACTACGATTTGAAATGTAATCGTGTAGGATGTGAACTAGCGTGTCAGGGATATCTAACTCTACTAGTTTGAATACAAGGCATGTCAGACCTTGTCGAATTCCTTGGCAACGTCGAAGAAGACAGCGAGCGTATCCCAGGGTGATCCTGGGGGTTCGATGAAAATTTGACAGAATGTGCTCTTTGAGGCGTTGCACTTGGTGCGCACAAGAGTGTCTGGCTCTGAAATCAAACTGTTCGGGGGGCAAGAGATTATTGTCCATTATCATAACTAGGAGACGGTTCAGAAGGAAACCTGGTGTCTTTTCCAGGCTTGTATGTACCTATAACTATCTCTTCTTTTTATACGGCTGGAAAGTGGTGGTTTTTTAATGACCACATTGAAGATGCAGACCAGCAACGCGATGAGACGGGGTGGAAGAAGCTTAAGCACTTCATTCCTAATCCCATCCGGACCAGGAGATTTCCTGCGCTTAAGGCCCTTAAAAGCGATGGCGACCTCATCACAGGAGACAGGTGTGAGTGGAACAACTGGGAAAAGAGCATCTAAACCCTGAACCGTGGATTCTACAACAGATACGTGGAGGACATCAACGTTGTCTGTTACGGGAGAGCATTGCTGCTCGAGGCTAGCGGCTAAGCACTCGGCTTTTTAATCATCGTAAAATGCGGGTAGAAGACCTTGTGTCTTTCTCTCCAGAGGGGGGGGGCATAATAGCGACGGTACGGTCCGTCTTCATTGATCGTGCAAGCTTCGAGTACGTGAGGTGTACGTCATGGACGCGCAGGAGGAAAAACGCTTAGTCTAAACTGGTGGGGTTGGATGGGATGACCTGAGGGGTCGAGAATGGACGGCGCGCGGCGTGGCTTGGGGTTTCAGGGCCCATGGAGCCAGAGGGGCATTCGTGGCCCAGGGTGCAAACGGACGGGTCGGCACAGTTGAGGGCGCTGTTGACGTTCCTGGTAAGCACGGAAAAGCCTCAAGTGTCATTGCTGGCTCTTGAGGCTGGGCAAGAAGTGGAGCAGGGTTCTTCTGGAGACTATCGCGGGGATTTTCTGGGCCTTCTGTGAGTCCACGATATCCTCGCTCGAGATTTCCTTAGGGACCTTCTTTATCACTAATCGAAAGGACATTTCCTCTTTGAGTTCGTGGGTGAAGAGTTCTTAAAGTCTTTTATTGTAGGTACTTTAACCACAATAATGTCACGAACGTTGGTTGCGTATTCTATCTTTCAGCTCTGTAGAGCCGAAGAGATACGAATCCAGGACGCTTTGTCTTAGACCGTGACAAAGGGAAGCGGTCGAATCTTTACAGGCTGTGCTTGCGAGGATTGCGCTGCGGGTTTGGGTGCAGCCGGTACCGCGACAGATACTGGAGTGGGCTGCTTCCTGGCGTCCTATGTAGCAAGGAGCTTAGGACTAGTGGTTTAAAGCGGCGGAGAGGCCATCGTTTTCCTTTTCGACTTCCGCTGTTGGACGGTGAAGTCGTCGTCCAGCGGTAGGAACTCAACATCCATATCATCAGAATCTGACCCGGATGATGATGGAGTTGAGCGGGGGCCGACAAAGTCCGGCATCAGGCTCGGACGTCTATCGCCTGGTCCAGAGGGAACAGTGGAGAGTATGTATTGCCTATTGGGAACTGGCTTTCTTACGCGAGGAGAGAGCACGACAAACAAATTTGGGCTATTCATTTTAAAATTATGAACTTCCGAGCGAGTTCGGGAGATTTTTCTATCAAAAGTTTGGCAAAACAACTAAGGAGCTGACGCTCCGCAAACATCGGGTTGGCCATTCCGAGACGGTGAGAGGGTGTGGGGTGTACTACCTCCTCCCTGTTGGACGGGCAGGGTTCGCGAGCTTCGCAAAAGACCTTTGAATCTAAGTGCAGTGACTCAAAGGAGTTAAAGCCTACGATGCCTAGGGGAAAATCCCTAGCAAGCTCTAGGGCATAAATTGACTAATTCGATGTTACGCCCACACAACACCCAGAGGATGGAATAAGAGGATGAAAGAGTGTGAGTGCGGATACTCAGTGCGACAATGCACCGAGTCTACGTTAAGTGCAGTGGATACTTTGGCCGCCGGGGCACACTTCACTACCCCGCACCACCTCCGTTGTCACCGTTAGGTATCCTCCAGTGGCGACCACAGTCAAGTTGTTGTAAATAAATTTATAACAACGACTATTATTAAAAACTCGCTACAACGCTGAATACGCGACGCAAAGCAAGCCTACGTAACCTCGATCACTAAAATAGGTTTCAGTGACTGACGTCACAAAGACACACAACTCGGCACGCCACGAAGTCGAGAAAAACAACGGTCGTGTTGGACCAAGCGAACCGGCATGCGACCGCACGCCAAGGCTTACCGAACAAGACTCCAACGGACTCGTGGACTCAAATTTTCTGGTATTTTTTTTTTAATATTTGCAACAAAATTATACGTCTGGATCGAAAACATTATATATGTATAAAAAGATAACGTTCTGTTAGTCTGTTTAGTTTTTAAAACGTTTAATTATTTCACTCTAAACATGTTCCAGGATGTGTGTATTTGACGTACGAATAATTAATATTGGTAAAATTAATAGACACAAACGATTTGATTACCTAGCGTAATAATAGTAATGATGCTTCTGTGAATTTCATTTGCGAAAAGAAGATAGCTTCGCTTCACATAAATGGCGATTCCTGGTATGGTATTTCATAAAATGTTCGACAGTCTGTTAAGTTTCAACGTACGGGTTTTTTTGCTGTAACAGAAGGATGCCTCAGGGCTTATGTATGATGGTAGCTCATATTTGAACGCGGCCGGTTTGAATTTCGCCTACGTTAAATGAAGTATTTTGTATTAAAAAAAAACTTTCAGTCAGATTTCATCATACTCCATCTATACAAATTTTGTAAAATTATACAATCATTGTTAACTAAACGTTAACTTCTGGTTTTTTGTTTATTGTGAGCGAAAATGCTTACTTTGCGAAAAAATTTGTTATTTACTTTTGATCAATGAAGATTGTACATATATTAATTAATATACTAATGTTCGAAAATCTACAGCTGTCTTCAATTCTTTTTACATATAAATACATGCAGGGATCCCATGTTTGCTACTGTTCTATTATGGTTTCGTAACATAATGGGCGGGCCGGAATGCTAGCGCGATGTTTCTATAGAAGGCATCGCTTCGACGTGAACCGAAATATATTTTTTAATGATATCAATATCAAAATTGCTTAAAACAAAGGAGAGAAAAGCACTAAACAGTTTTATCTTTTAAATATATATTTATACATATGTATATATTATATACCAGCTGTCTGCCCGCGGCTGCGCCCGCATTTCATATGATTTTACTGCGTTTTATTTTTTTATACGGAACCATCATTAATTTCCCTAAAAATTTAATAGTACTAAGATAAACTAAAAATATTTTTCATCAATTCAAACATCTGCCCGTAAAACTGCAATGAATCGGATTTTATTCAATTTTTTTATGAGTTTCAAGTTTTTTACGAGAAACCCTAATTATTTTCGACAACCAGAAGTACCCTTAATTACGCGGATTAACTTCAGCTATATTACCGAAAAACCCCGTCAAAATCAGTCCAGCCGTTCCGGAATTACCCGGAACAGGTGAACGAACAACACATTTAAAAATTATTTAAATGTGTGTTAAAATATTTTTGGTATAGGTATAGTATATTCAAATCATACGTATAATCGTACATTCATATGTATTTTGTAGAAAAAAAAAAGATTTTACAAACAGAAACTTCAATGTTATTTATTAGTACAGTAGATTTCGATAACAAGACACTAGCTTTATAAATCTAATAATTCACACTTAGATTTTCTGTTACTGTACGTAATTCAGAATAACGAATGACTATTAAAATGAATCCACCTGTAATGAGGGAGATATGTAACCTAATTTTGCAAACTGCAACATAGTAACTCGCTACATACTCGGCTGTGTCAGTTAATACCTGACGTAGTAAGCTTGTATTAAACATTCCTTTCTTGATTTGGCTCCTGCGAACATTTTGAACTTCTAACGATTCAGATTGTTTTACGTGAACTTTGTAACATAAATATACAAGAGAATTCAAAATAATTGTTTTAGATGATCAATGCTATTATAGTTTGCACAAAAAACCTCAAGCGTTTAAGTCAACTGAACTTTTGTGCTTGTCTCGAGACCCAATCTAAGTTAATTATTATCTAATATAAATCTCGGTACCAACTTACCTCTTTCGATATTTTGCATACTTTGTTAATGCTAAGAAATGTATTATAACTATTAGGCATTTTACTCTCATGTCAGCTATTTAAAAGGCAATTGTCATTGACTCTTAAATTAAATAAATCAATGGAAATAATAAACTTTCACTGTAAGATTTATATAATATAATATATGTTAAAAAATAGTGTAATTTAATAGAAATGTAACTGCGATGAATGTTCATTTTTTTATTATTTTACTATATATAATATTTTAATCACGATAAACGTGTTTGCTGTGATTCCTTGTTATTAAGATAGTATAAGAGTAGTAGTTCTTTTACAAGTTTTTTGTTTCGTGGTGTATGTTTTGTTGGAAATCCCTTAAAACATTACAATACTAATAAACAAATTTGTAACCTTTGTTTGGTTTCACGAATCTTGATGGATCTTTGTATACGAGAAGAATATGTCAAGGGGAGTCTAGACATATTTTTAAAATTGATAAAAATGTAATTAAGATAAACGCCTGTTCTACGTTAAACTGGTCGAGCGATTTTTATGAATCCCACATCCCACAAACTAAATGACATAAGATACGTAGACAAATTTGTTAGTAAATAAATAAATAAGTTATGTTGATTTGCTTCTATGCTCTCAAACGTACGTACTGATCTGTATCAATTTCCAGTCGGTATACTTGATATCGCTCTGGTCAATCGTCGATTGTAATTTTAGCATTTATATTCTCATGTAATTAAAGTTATGTTATTAATTATATTATTGTATTTGTGTCAAAATGTAGTAAAATCTAACATACGCTCTACAGATTAAACATTTGTAATCGTACAGAATGATTGTAAAAAGAACAAACCGTTTCCTTAGCCCTGATATTCGTTCCAATAAACTGCAACAGATAGAAGGCCAACTTTTCGTTTGGCTTAGCTTCGTTCGATTTGAAGTTAGAGGTTTCTGAAAGGCTGATCAATGAAAAATTAGTTAATTAGCTTTCAAAACTCTTGTCAAACGACTGATGTGTTGTTTAAAGTGTGGTCAAATAGTTTGATTTGATCAACACGTTAGTTGACAGAGATGTCAAATTATAGTTCAGAATCGTTTGTCAATGCCATTTCGGTTTCCGAAACGCCAGTTACGCGATGATTATAGATTAATTTATTGTCAAATCCTTTGTCAACTAATCGGTGTTTCTTGGCGAATTATCTTTTCTTATCTGTTGTATTCGTGAGCAAGTAATGTTTGTGTAAAACATTTTTCAGAATACTATAAAAAACGAATGAATATGTCTTTTTCTGATAGCAGTTTGAACATTTCTAGCAGTGATGATCAAAACCAGACGCAGCGAGTGCGAGTTTTCAAAACGAGTGTATCCCTTCGTAAACTATAATAACTAAGAGTTTAAAAATCTATTTTTGGAGTTATACTTCTTTTGGCGGGTTAGGAAAAAAGTGGTGAGAGTAACTTTTTACAATGCGCTGCAACCGTTACGAAAACAGGACCTCATGAAGTTAGCTAGTCAACATTCGATACGATATCCTAATTATTGTTGAAAATCAAAACGTAAGTTTTGTTTTAATCAAGTTACGCAGAGTAACTATAGCTATCTACTAAAAAAAGTCCCATCAAAATCGGTCCAGCCGTTCCGGATATTACTCGAAACAAACAGATAGACAGACAAACAAAAAAATTATAAATAGTATTTTTGGTATACGTATCGTATTCGTATTCATATATGTTAATAAAAAAATGTTAATTTGACATTACAAACAAACACTTAAATTAAAAAAAAATACAACTCGGTCAAAACAAATCGGTCCACAACTAACGGAGAATTCAAACGTAACAAAAATACAAAAATAAACATACAGACGTATAGATATCTCCCTCCTCCTTTTTGAAGTCGGTTAAAATATATGTAAAAAAAAATGTAAAACTTTTAAATTTGTAGTCAATTATAGTTAAATAATTAATATTTATTTTCACAAGTATTGACAAATATGAATGAGTTAACGAATGATAATCTGTTCTTAAAATTTATCCTAATCTTAAGTTGAAAGTAATCGTAGGTTAGGTAATTTTGCGCTAATACACGTTTCAGAAACCGAGATTTGATTTGAGAGCGATGTTAAGATGACACATGATTAGTTGAATAACATTTTGACCAAACTTTCAGAAACCGGGCGTAAATCTCTTATGAAATGTTGAAAAAACTTGTCCCCTTTTGGGACCGTTCAAGTATTTTGTAAGATGTTTTTCACTCGCCTCTCTCTCTTGTTAGTAACAAACCTCATACTCTCCCCTCATGATAAGAGCATAACTTAAAAAAGAATGCGATGAGTAAACATTGCTTAACTAATCACCATGCAGACATAGCATAGATCACCGTTCTCTATTTAGTGATGAGTGATTTATATTTATGTGATTAATTATGAATAATATGCTGTGACCATTGCAGTGCCGGCTAAGAATAGTACCACCCCGTCTCTTCACATGGACGTCGTAAAAGGCGACGTAAACCAGGGGATGGGCAGCAGCATCCACTGAGTACCACGAATACTTACTGCGATCGCCAATTCGCTTGTCAAGCAAGGTGATTATGGCAATTCCCTCCTTTTTTTTGTGGGAGATATATGTCCAACAGTGGATTTTTTCGGTTGAATCAATCATCATAAATATGATTGATGTTTTTGAAGGGAAAACTTCTTTAGCGGTGTAAAGCGATTCTCGGCAGGGTAAAAACTTATAGATTCGCGTTACCAATGCTATGACGTCAGCCGTTAACATGCTGCAGTATGTCAAGTATAAGATAGCGTTCAAGTACTGGTGCTCAGAGATAAAGAATAAAATTTATACTTATGCTGCCTATCGTATGTTTTATTATGAATAAACTGTATGAAAATGTATGTAATTATTGCTCGGAGGACCGATAGATGTAAAAACCTAGACAAATGTTATCATGTATGTTAAAGGTTAGATTATGTTAATGATTTCAATTAATAATTTATGAAATTGAAGTACTAACAGTTCTTCCAACACTGTGAGTTTTTACTTCTGTCGGCAGTCCCATGGCTGCCTTGTTTGTTTTATTACTTTTCTTAATACTGTATAGAGTATGTGAACAACTAAGAGCACAGTACACAATTTCATCCGAAGTAAAGATATGGCTCAAGATCTTAAACATACCCACCCTATGATGATAATCATACCCGGAACCGAAGAGCCAAAATATCTATGTCAGAACCGTAATACAGATGGAAGGATGTAGTCTCTACTTACGTTTACGGGAGAAAAGCGTGATGTTATATATGTATTTCGGTAATACATTTTCAAGCCTAATTTCAACGGCTTATAAATCTCCTCATATTATTAATAGAAAGAATATGAAGTCGTTTTGGAGAAATTAAAATATTGTAATAAATTATACCAGTGTGTGTTTAACTGGTCTAACACACAACTGGTGTGTTTGAAACACATAAAAATTGGTTTCTACTAAAGTACATAAAGATAACACATATTCATTAAAAAATACATTTCCATTGGGTGCTATCAAGAAAATATTTGAAGAAAATTTCACGAATATTTTTACCTCTGTTCATTATGGAACTATAAATGTATATCATGAAATCTGATTCATATTATTTGACGTATTTGTTTTTTGTATATAATAATTAATAACTGGCGTTGTTTCCTTATAGCGTCTCATTCAGAAGGTTATTACTTTGTCAAAATTTGAGTTAACGTATTACGTAGCTGTCAAAGTGCCCGCCGGCTTCGCTTCCATTCATTCATTCTAACCGAAGGACGTCCATTGCTGGGCATAGGTATCCCCCAATAATGGGGGCATTGCCATAATCGCCACGCTAGACAGGTGGGTTTGCGATCGCAGTAAAGTGTTTTTGGTATAGATTTAGGGTAAATTTCAAATAAAGTTACTGCAAACTGTTGAGTGTTGAAACATGTAAAACACACATATATAATTATTATATATATATATATATATATATATATATATATATATATATATATATATATATATATAGACCAGCTGTGTGCCAGCGGCTGCACCCGCGTTTCACTGCGTAATATAGTTTGTAATGTTTTTATACGAAACCCTAATTTTTGTCCAAATTTTTTTTGCTACTAACATTAACGAAATATATCTTGCACAAATTCAAATATCCGCCAGTTAAACTGTGTATTCAATCAGGTTTTTATTTTTTTACGCGGTACCATAATTATTTTCGAAGAACAAAAGTACGCTAAGTTACGTGGAGTAACTTCAGCTATATAACGGCTACTATAATGAAACATTAAAACGTTACTCGCCCTCTATAAGAAAGTAATCTACATATGTATATGTTTTTATAATAAACTTACATATTAGATAAATGGTATAAGACTGGTTTTATAATGACTGCTTTCAACTAAAAATTGATTAGACGAATGTTCATATATATATACGACTTTCTGATTTATGTTTACCATAAGAGAAATAAGACTTTTTATGTTTCTAAATCAAGTGTAAATTTTTAGCAATCATGTGATATCACGACTATATTGATATTTTAATTATTTGTGTTATGTATTTGTTACTATGATTGCTACGTATATTGAAATTTAGAAGAAAATCCGATTCAACGCAATTTCACTGGTGTTTGAAATTATGAGAAGTATCTATGTTTTTTGTTACCTAGTACCAAAAAAATTTCGGGAAAATCATTAGGATACCGCATAAAAAACGTGTCTGTGCAAGTGCTCGAATTTATGAGAAATATTTTAGTATTTTTTTTTGTCCCAATTTTTTTTAGTAAATGTGTACCAAAATTTTTAGTGTACCAAAATTAGGGTTCTGTGTAAAAAAATATAAAACTCATGAAATTGTGAAGAAAATACGATTCAAGGGACAGCACCGTAAAACATTATTTTCCAATTATTATCTTAAAACTATATTACGGAGTAAAGAATATTTTAAACGCGTGCAAAGCCGCGGGCAACAGCCTAGTATTAAATGTATGTGGATCATTGTTAAAAGTTCACAATCAAAACTTTCTTTTTTAACACGCTTTTTTATAAGCTCGATTTGTATCTATCTATGTATGTATGCAACGGAATATTTGAGCATACTTTTAACCAATTTCCAGAAGTTTGATTAATTTGAAACTTTGCATACATATCAAGGACCAATGACAATGCAATAATTTGATAACAGTTTCCCATTATCCTTATTAGGACCATCTTTTTTTTCTAACCTAGCTAATGCTGTTGACTGGAAGGGCCTTTGCAGCTTCACCGTAACTTTGACGGAGAGTGCTGAAGGCGTGTGTATGCAGTGTTGTGCGTGCAGTGCTCGATGCATGGTCAGTGTCACTATATCGCACTGGTAGCGGGTTCAAGAACCTGCTCAGTTGGGGAACGGAGCATGTCTTGAGACGCTAACGGAGGGGGATCCGAAGTGTATGCAGGAGCAAAGTTACCGCCTGTCCCCAGCGGCGGGAACAGTGCATTCGCGGGCATAGGCGCTGGCACGCAAGTAAACACGTTTGATGCGGAAAGATCCTATTCATGCGAGTCATGTTATAGTCATGGGGACATGGGGATGACGTTCGAGACGGGCTTGTACTATGAGGGGGTTCGGGTGTGTCTCTGGGCTTTCGAAGAAGGTGCAATACTGGGTTTTGAAAACCGCCGCGACGGTTACAGGAGTGGACTGCTGCCTAGCATCCTCTATGGCGATGATCTTAGGACCAGTGAATGTGGGCGGCAAAGAAGTCGTCGCTTTCCTTTGAGACTTCCGCTGTTGGAGGGTGAAGCCGTCGTCCAGCGGTGGGAACTCAACGTTCATATCATCCGAGTCCGACCCAGACGATGATGGAGGAGCGGCACGAAGATATAGTAAAATGCACCCCACGCTTTTTGCTCTGAATTGAATTCTTCTGTTAATAACTTAAATTTTATTATAATTTTAATTTGAGGTCATTAATTATGATTGATTGTTTGACCTTTTACTTCTGTAATATAAACTCTATGTAATTAAAAATTATTTCCTACTTTTTAGTTCGGTTAGCTATAAAAGCGCCTTTTTATGCTATTATTTTTAAATAATATAAAATAGGTTTGTAATAATAAGATTAACATAAAAGCCATAAATTCACTCATCAAAGTAATTACAATCATCCTTCTTTGTCTTTTTATATTGATTAATGTATGCATGTATTTTAAATATATATATACACTATAATGTGTGTGTTAATGTTAATATATTTTTGAGTACTTACTCGAGAAACGAGAACGAGTACAATTGACGGAATTATAGCGATCATCGAAGTTACACCGAGAGCCAGTATCATTATGTTGTATAACATAAATATCACGGTGTAATTACTGACATAGTATAGTAGAGTCTACCTACTTCCGAAGCGAGGATGCTTCAGTTAGTAGTGTGGTCGAATTTCGCATCGACGGATGTAGGTCCGAATCAAATAATATTTTTTTTCCAACTCTGAAATAAACCTGAGGAAAGGAAAACATTGTAAGGAAACCATAGCAGGATGGTAGGTCATTTTCTAATAATGCTTGTCTGGGTAGTATACTCAAGTTTAAAAATATGTTATCAATAGGTGTTTTCTGGTGGCATCACTTGAGAACTAGTATCTCTTGGCTCTTTACCATTCTGGATCGTTTATATCGTCATTTAACATAACATCATAGTGGTGAAAGCCTCGAGCCCATAGAATATAAAAGGAATTATAAGACGAGCACTAAAAAAAGTATGGTGAAATTCTCAAGGCCCTTCTGGTCAACATCATTTAGTTAATTGGAAAAAAAAGTAAATGAAAAAGAAGCATAATACATTTTTCTTCATAAATAGAGTTTCAATCGACCACAAGTGACTATTTCTATCAATATAGTTAAAGACATATCACGATTAAATCTATTTTATTTAATTAAATAAAAACAGGGAAAGACGTAGATCATTATTCTAGTCAAATATAAAATGGACATCGATTCAACAATCTCACATTGATATAATTTGCAGAAGAGAGTACTTAATAGTAAAAGTGTATCAACACATAGACCTCTAGTGTTACTAGAATAGGGAACGGCCATTAGTAGGTATATATGATGTTTAGAAAGTTACTTGTTTCTTTTCTTTTTCCGCTCTCATAGTTATTTTGGAAGAAGAAACAGTGGTGTCTGTGACATCCGAGTCAGCGACTAAAGCTCTAAGGCGAGCAGCGCGCTTCTCTCTCGCCACGCTCCGTTCGTTTAGTTCGGACATTTCATCCTCTAAATCTGACAAGCGAGCTCTTGTTGCTTTTGCCCTCTGAGCGGCTGCGCTTTCCTCGTCACTCTTAATGGCTGTCCATTTTGTTAGAGTATTGTCTTCATTGAGCCTGCGTGCAATGCGTTTTTCTGTGCGCTCTTCGTTTTCCTGGAGTGCTCTTCTGGCACCACTCACTTCAGAATGTCCTATTCCGACACTCTCGAGTATTTTGTCAGAGATTCTCATACGGTTTTCCAGGTTGACAACACTGTTCTCGAAGTCAATTTCATCTGCAAACCGAGACGTTTTCTTACCAGCTCGCAGACGTTTCAACGATTCTGTAACCTAAAAATTAAAAAAGGAACAATTAATAGAAACAAACTTTGTTTGTATTCAGAAATTGCAGTAACTATGTAAGTATATTTGTTTATTTGGCTTCTTGTAGTAAAATTTATTTTTATAGAGCTTCATTTATATTATTCGACATCCAACTGACTCGCGCAATAAAAATAACTTTTTAAAAAGCACGATTCAGGTAAGTAAGCGAGAAAATTTGAACCGCAAAAAGTGCCCTTATTAACAGATGAAAAAAACTATAAGCCTGATCATAGATAATCGACATATAATCTTGAGTCATTGAGTGATATTGATCTTGGCGACATCATTGAATGCTATTGTGAAACTAGTGTTTGACCATATTTCATAAATTACCGATACAACTATTTTGTAAAGTTTTTATAAGTAACTTGATTTTTTTTAATTTCATTTTTATTGTAATACCGTATTTCAACGAAAGTTGTATTAGATTGTACAACATCTATGTTTGTATGTATGTTTCTCTCGAAAGGAAATACATGTATCATGACAAATATGTCATATATTTTACCACAAAGTCTATGAACCTAAAAGTCCAGTAAACAAGTCTATGGAAATTACATAATAATAATGAGATGTATTTTATTTTAATAATACTTTTACATTAATAAAGGAAAGTCTGTCTGTCTGTCTGCCTGTTAGTAGACTTATAACTGGAAATTATCTGAATCGATTTGAATTAACAACTTTAGAAATACATTGTTAAACCTGGTTTCCGTAAAAAAAAAATTGATTAGGTAATGATGGTGTTAATTTTATCTAAAAAAATTGACACAAATGAACATCGCTTCTTTATAATGCTGATAAGTAAACAAGTGAATATATTATAGATCTAATGTAGGCCATAATTGTACAATGAATATAAACGTTATATGCAAGCAAAATTACTAGCATATCTTAAAGTAGTATTTACTTGTGGATATTTAATTGATTCTACAGAATAGATGTGAAAAAAAAAGCCTTAAGTATTTTAAAATATTTATTACATTTTATATTACGGCGAGTCATTATAATCTGCTTTTGAATTATGTCGGGAAAAAAACTTAACAAGCCGGCAGTCTGGCGGAGCGTTGTGTCTATGGTCAGTGCAGCCGTGACAGACCACACGTTTTGAGGAACGTCAACGAAGAGTACAGGTCCTGTCCGACGAATCGCCTACGTTCCACGTTATCTTATTCCGTTTTAATTATAGTCTTATTTTAATAAGTTAATATATATAATGTTTTAATACTTTTATTATTAAGAAATTTAGTTTTTAGATTAAATCAATATAATCAATTTATTTGATAGTAATTAATTATTTTATTACAATATAATAATACTTTATTTTAATTAAACTTCCTTTTTTTATTTTAAGAATTTCGTTATTATGGTCTTTAGTTTTGGATGATATTTGTAATTTTTGTTGTAATTTATTATTATTATTACTACTATTATTATTATTTCTTTGCTTTCACGAATACAAATACTCTCATGGACACAGCGTGGATGTGGATTTTCCTTCAGCTAACGAGTCACCCTGCTGTCCTATTTGTTCCCGGTACTTTAAAATTTTTTAAAACGTATACATAAAAATTATTAATCTTTATCTTCTTCTGGACATGAACCTTCTCTGCTTTGCCATGAGTCAAATAAGCCTTTTTAGAAATTTATTGGAAATTGAAAAAAAACTTGTCGTATTGTAAGACGAATTCCAAGAGGTGCTCGTGTCTCAGTTTGTGATTGTCTTCAGAAATTGAGAATGCAACTTCACAAAATTCTTGTGATGCTTGGGAACAATTAGTCCTATTTTCTTGCAGAGTTTTACATGTTCTAAAAAATTCCGATACAAAAGTTTCACTCACCACAAAAATTAAAAACAATTGTTAAAATTCACAACTTCACGACTTACATTTCTTCAATTATAATATCACTTTCTTTCAGAACAAAACACAATCGCTGTCATCATCTAATAGTGTAATAAAACACGTCGAAAATCGAAAAGCTTTGTGACGGTGATGTGAGAGGTGAGTCTCGCTTTTTGTTCTCGGATGATGTTATTGCTCCAGTATCAGAACACACTTTAAAGGAACTGGAAAAAAATAGCATCCTAATCCAGCGTCTAATTTTACCCCACCAGATCCTCCTGCGCTCCGAACGGATGACCCGTGCCTTCAGGTTGATGGCTTAGAAGTTGCTGAGGCCATAAAAAACTTTCCAAGTGGAACAGCTGCTGGTTTGGACGACCTTACTGCCCAACATTTAAAAGATCTGATCGGAGTAAGCGATGTTGGCGTTTCATTACTGGGTAAACTTGTGTTTTTATGTAACTTTTTGTTGTCTGGTAAAGTTTGTCCAGATATCATATCAAGATCATCAAGATCAAGATATCATATCAAATATTTACGACATTTTGAAAAAAATTGATATTAATTAAAAATTGTGTAACTCCTATTCTAAACATTGATATGTTTGATGATCAGTCTTGGTCCCAGGCATCATTACCTATTCGTTTAGGTGGCCTAATCATTCATAAAATTTCTTGTGTAAGCTTGCCGGCTTTCTTATCATCGGCGTTTGGTAATAAAAAACTGGGTCTGAATATTTTATCTAAATTTGATATTTCTGAAATATCTAATTAATCGGAAGCCAAAAATGCTTGGATTGCCGTGTGCCCAAATTCAAATTAGTCTGAGGTTGTATACCCTCAAAGGTGTTGAGATGAGAGATACTCTGTAAACTAGTACGGAATAATTTTTATTATACGTTAACTAATGTTGCAGAGCATTCTCGTCTACTAGCCGCTCAGGAGCGGGAGCCAAGCCTCTGGTAAAAGGTATTACCGTCCCAAATATTGACACTAAATTAGACAACACCACTTTCAGGCTATCCGTCTACCTACGTTTTGGGGTATCATGGATGTCTCCACATCGGTGCTATTGTGGTATAATAGTGGACTCGCTCAGGCATCACAGTCTGGCTTGTAGTAAAAGCGTAGGTCGTATTTTACGTCACGCCACCCTCAATGACGTTTTACGTCGGACTTTTGCCAAAAGTAATGTACCAGCCACCTTAGAACCTATTGGTTTGGTGGGTTACGATGGCAAAAGACCCGATGGGATTACGCTTATGCCTTGGAAGATAGGGCGGTCTTTGGTATGAGATGCTACTTTAGCACCGTCACATCTTCTAGTTACCTCTTTGAAGGTCGGCACAGCAGCTACATCAGCGGAGGATCTCAAGCGACGCAAATATGCTACCCTTGGTGAGGGTTACATATTTTTCCCGTTTGGGGTCGAGACTCTGCGGACGTGGGGTCCGAGTGCTCATAGCCTTTTTAAGGAGCTCGAGAGTCATCTAGTCGACACGTCTCGCGACAGAGGGCGGGCCAACATTTGGCACAGCGAATAAAGCCTTCCTGTCTGGGAGGGAGTGTGACGGCATTCATTATTTAACATATTAATAAACTGATGTACTTTTTGATTTAAATACATATGTATAAAATAATAGTGTAAATAAATTAAGAAAACGGTAATGTAACCCTTTCTTGTAGCATTTACATTAAATAATTTATGAACGATAGGTTTTCTTACAATGTTTTCCTTCACCGGAAGCTCAGGCTGATTTTAGATTTGGAAAGCTGGGTTCGAACCCGCGTCCATTGACGCGAAATCCAATCGTACTATCATATGCGCAATTATCGCTTCAGCTTCAACCATGTATCAGATAACATAATACGAATAAAATAAAAACACTATAAGCATATTTTGTTTTACTCTCACTACAAACTTTTTTTAAAGTAGTCATGCAAAGTTTCAAAATCCACTTAAAAATGGGAACAAACATACAAATAGTAAGCCTTATAATATAAAACTATAACTATTATTAGTGAACTATTTGCGAATTTTTCTTTGCTACCGAGAATTCGTTCTTATAAACTCTTTTATCCAATACTCGTGGTATATCTCGCTTCCAAACTTTTCATTCTGCAGAGCGTCAAGGAATTCCTAATGAGCAACGAGCAGATGAATGTGAATATTTCTAGTATTCCTATAAAAATAAATTATATAAATATAACATAAACATATATTCGAGATTTATTTATTACAATTATATATTTAATATGACGATCAGAATGATAACGACTATATAGCGACAATTGTATTTATAATTTTTTATGAAAAGAACCACATTGCAAATTATATGGACCCATTTAGCATATTAAATTACATAAAAAATGTAAACAACAAACTTTGGCGAGATAAAAAATTGCTTTGTTTATGTCGACATAAATGGTTTTGTTTCATTCTGGGCCATAAGTTTTCTACATTTCAAAACAAAAGTGAATTGTTTTATTTCACATTCACATTTTCGTAAAAATATATTCATGAATAAATTACAAAGAAATTACGTTTGGATTTCAATTAAATTTATAAATTTACTAAAAATATATACATAAAGAATACAGAGTAGAGAAAAACTTACCATTACTATTTATTTTAGATAAAAATGTGTAAATCACGAAACATATTGTAATTCGCGTTAGACGTCAAAAAAAACTGCCATTCACGATAGATGATAACTAGATCAATACTTTTCCTTGAAATTTTATAAAAATATTAAAATTTCTTTCTTATTTTATTAATAGTGTTATTTATTTTTTGATACAAAAATAAATATGTATAGTTTAATTTTTTGTTCGCCGTATTTATTTACGTAAAATATGTAAAAAGCTTGTCTTTTGCTTTATCTGTGCTAATCAAAAGTTTTCATGCTATACAGGTCGAATACCTGGTCGAATTTTCCAAAATTTCCCATTGAGGTCTCAAAGATAAAATCTATTCCGGCATATGTGCCGAAATTGGATCTAGAAAATTTTAAGTAAGGTTTGATAAAAAAAAAAAAACTTCAGGCAACTAATTACGCAACATCAAACTACGTTATAGGTTTTAATTTCAGTTTGTAAGTACAATAAATAAACACACTTGAACTTATGACGTAATAGGATTGTGACTTGCAGTATACACAATAACTACACATATTTAGTTTACTCCGTTTTATCGTTTCATTTCATTTTTATAAATGCGATTTTAACATTAATTTAAAACTTAATACAAAGTATACCTTACCCAGGATCTGTTATAATTTTTATAAACACGTCATTTTTATCACTAATAATTATTTCAATCTTTGTTATTTCCCTCAGAACATTTCATAATGGATGTGTAAAAGAAAATTAATTAATTTATTTACGTTAAAAATACACAGCTCGTATAAAATAGACATATAAACCAAACCGATACATAAAATAAAGATCCAAATTGAATTTTTCACTATTTAAAAACGAATTATAAGACGTTTGTCGATATGTTTATGTAAAGATGTATGACTGTGGATAAATTTTCTGTTATTTGTTTACTAGAGAGATTTTCAATTGGTTTCCAAAACTGTTTTTTGATAATTTTTTGAGATCAAAACTTTCAGATTATTTCAATTATTACACACGAGGTAGTGTAAAATAGACACAGGTCCAAGTAATATATTTATATAATTATTTGGCAAGAATGAAATAATAGAATTATGGTATTTTATGTAAAGATGCTCGCGGCACTAAAGCCTTCGTGACGTCCACAATTAGCGTGCGGTTCTCCTTTCCCTTGGGAGGTATCACTTCTTACACATTACCCAAATGCATAACTTCGCGATTACAGGATTACGTAATCCAACGTATGCTTACTAAATAATTAACGTAATAGATTTAGAGAAGAATGTTTTATATATCAATTGTTTGTATAAAACTGACCTAATTTATTCGGAAATTAACTTAAATTTTTTGTTCTATTCTACTATTCAGTAATTTTCTTTCGATTTAGATGATTTTTTAATTGACCATAGGATATATATAATTATTTTTAATTCGTATTCAAAATACATTTACGTCTATATGCAATAATAGACGCAGCGACTGCATGATATTAGCCCTGTGATACATACATCGTGTGTTATTTGTACTTGATTACTCAGGCACTCTATGTTCTAAACGACGATACAATATCGAATTGATAATTATTTACAGACATCGATTACTATAGCACTCCTTGTAAAATTGATGTAATAGATTTCAACCTCTTAAATATTGACATTACATTGACAGGCTTGAGTTGTATCGCTTTTAGTCCGCATTCAAACAAAGTAACGACTATTTCATTTTTTATTTATTATTTTGTATTAAAATAAAGCGCAATAAATATTTTTCATTGCTCTTCTCACCTATATGACAAATAATCGTGATTTCAATATAAACTAGAAAATGTTTGGAATTAAATTAATCATTTTGTAACCCTTCGAATCCGATACTCAAACAAAATGTGCACGATGGCCATCAGAGAGTTACAATCAACACGTTTCGTTTGAGTTCACTATGGAATACGAAACACGATTTCCAATTACATTTGCATCATCCTCATGCTACAAAGATTCTGACTGATAAAAATGAGCAAAATAGGATAAAAGTGACCGTTGTTGAAAGAATTCAATTTTTGTAATGAATACAATCTTTACTCTATTAAATTTTTCTGTTGATTCATTTTCATAAATTATAATACCATTTTTCATATGTCGCATACCGATTCCTAAAACTTGTCTTTATTACAAGGGTGATAGGGCTTATCGTTATTATTAAGGGGCTGTGCAGGTTAGAACAGTCCTATATTACTGCGACCTAGTTACATCTATTGGGATAGTCCCTATATTGGTAAAAATCACTGCTTAGAGAGTGAGTGTTTGTACTTTTGCGTTTCGTATAAGTATTTACAGAACCTGCACTCTCTTGTGTTCTGGGCACCAGTGTTGTGCATATGTTTGCCCAAACAACAGTGCCCAATTAGTGCTCTAATGGTAAGGCTTTCATATCAGACTGATTCGCAACCACGGTAAAATACCCTATATAGTATCGCTTTGATGCATTGCATTCCCCCATCAGTTAGGGTAGATCCAGTAGTTAGCGGGGTTGGTAGACCAATTGACACCGTCTGGATCGTAATCACCATGAATATGCCGAAAAAAAACCCACTATGGTGACACCTTTACACATATCTTTATGATATGTTTAATGTTTATTACGATTTTCATCCCTTAGTATTACCTAGTATTATTTTTTTTATTATTTTGAGTAAACGTTTTTTTTTTTTATTTTCTTTTATTTTGACGATTCTTTTGGTTGACTATAATTAATGACTTATTGATTTTTTAACCAATGAATTATTGTTATCTATTTTCTATTGTGTTACTTTTATCAGTTTTTTAAATGTATTTAAACTGTTCTAGTAAACGTGTCATCTGTGGTTTGTGTTGTGTTGAAAAATGCCAGTAGCTGACTTCAAAGGAAATGCAATATAGTGTACACCTTCATTTATTCGGGACGATGCAGTGCGACTAAATTCATATCACAGAGGGATGGATCCACTTTCAGTCGTTCTTTGTTTCGAAAGTGTTTTACGCTCAACGTTGGTAGTTGAAGAAATTTAAATAATAAATATTGTTTTATATCATTTAAAATACGGTTGGCTGAATGGATGGATCATTTAACATTTTAAGTTATGGCATAATCACTTTTAGACTGATAAATAGATGGTGCTTGGGTGATTCTTTGTATGGATGTTTTTTTCTGTCCCGGGCATTTTTTTATTAGAAAAATTGTTATTTTGTAACTAAACAAATTTATTACGAAAGTAAGACAAATATTTCTAGTTTGATCATTGAAACCTAAAATGAAATAAGTTTTAAAGATTTTTTTTCCTATAAATTCGTAAACTACCGAAATCTCAGTCCCCTGGGCTGTCCCTTTCCCAAAATTTAAACTTTTAGATTAAATTTCAAATTATTCGTCTATAATATAATATATAATTTTGTTCATAATCTTTACAAAACATAATTAGTTAACTAACAATTTTCTTCAATAAAAAGTGCCGAAAATTCATTTGCTTCATTAAATTTATTAGACTAAACTTTGCCCTCGGCGTTTTAAGAACAGTCCCCTGCCAAAGACAAAAAAAAACCAGCGCGCTATTTTATGTTCTCTCGGTTTATAGGGGCCTAACTAGCCTTAAGTTAATAACCGTAGTGCTATTAGCCCTTTATCGTCATTTTACTTACTGTCAAAACACCGTTTGTGTTGGAAACATGTGTGTGGGCCACTTCGATACTCAGCCCCCTGGTAATTATTTTTATTTATAATTTATTTATAAAATTGGATCCATAAGTCTTAATATCATACTAATGAATGTAAATATTAATTGAGAATTTGAAGATAATTAAGAGAAAGTAATTATGCCTTAATTATTTTCGATAAATAAAAGTAGCCTATATAAGTTACGCAGAGTAATTTCAGCTATTTACTAAAAATTAGTGTTGTCCAAATCGTTAAAACCCGTTCCGGAAATTATACAGAACAAATCTGCACGAGAGGGGCAACAATTCAAAAAAAAATGTGTTTTGTATTGGTACAGTATATGTGTACCATTTAGTAAAAAGTTATTACAGTTGATATTACAAACAGGCACTTAAATTTTATTTATTAGTAAAGATTTCTTTATTATTTCTCTGTAATTATAAAAAAACACACCATCGAATTTGATATTTCACGTCTGTCAAGAATCCCGTGACGGCAATTATTTTACAATTTAAACAGCTTATTCATTTTATTTTAGGTGCACCTGCTCCTATCTTCACTTACTTAGAACTGTTAAGTGGACGATGAAATGTTGTTTCCATGGAACCTGAACTCAGAGCGTGTATCGATCCCCGACATTTTCATATACGTTTCCACGAGAATAATTGCTTTTAAGTACTTATGTAGATATATGTATATAGAAGCAGCGTTCTAATACGCAGTTAAGGGTACTCGACAAATAAGTGGTGATTGAGAAATTTGTTTCATATCAATTGTTTATCAGAAATGATTGTACTGTTTATTATTTCCTTTTAATGAGAGTGTGCTTAGGAAAAAAATAATCTTCTCAAAGTCTCATATTTCATTATAACACCACGTCGATTAGGGTTTCTTCTAAACTAAATAACAATGAATCAACATTTCGTGTACAACCTGCACACAACTGTGTGCACAGGTTAGCTGCACGGAAGATCTTACAATTCATATAGTAAAAATAAAGATAACTAAACATACAACTAACTTGGAACTTAATGTTGGAAACAAACCGCTTCAGAGCTATTCCCTGTAACAGTATTCCTATGTCCGCGCCTATTCTCAAGGCATACAGGTGAGTTCCTTGTCGAGTAATCTTCTGGTAACCTTGAGAGCTAATCCAACTGTCGAACGAACTCTGAGGGATTCGGGTAATGCACCCGATCTTTACGAGTCAAAAACTTGGCCCTTCTCATAATAGAAGAGAAAATAGGAAAACATAAAATAAAGAGGGACAACAGAGTCTCAGGTCATGGCTGTCATGTAGGGACTAAAAAAATACCTACTCAGCTAAGCGAGTACTATTGTATGTGATCGAGTATCTGAAGACATTTTAGTGTACCTATATCGGGCTCTTCTGTCGTAGTTAAACTTGCGGTAAAATAATGGTAGGGTGTTTTCTAATTCGTTTGTGTTGCTATCTACTATTGCTACGGATGTCTCAACAAACTATTTCTGTACCTTCAATTGAGTGTTAGTATCAAATACGATAATAAATGCGATATACATTTCCAAATAAAGATGTAAAATAAATTACTATCAATTAATGTAGGTTTTGTATGATTATATTAGGCTGTGGTATATGGAAAGCTCGGGATAATTATAAAATTGGATAGATGGGTTCAAACCGATTACCGCGATAATAATGACATAAATCGGTATACAAAATAACCAGGAATATATTTCTCGAAGTACTTTATCAAAACTATTGATTATTTTATAAATGAAAGATATGCTTAGATATATTTATTTACGTTTAAAAATTTATAATTAAAATAAAATAAAATACTATAAATAATGAATGCCGTCCAGCTCGCCGCCAGACGGGAAGGTTCCCAGGAGCCTGGCCATATTGTCACGTTGGATTGCAATGCTAATTCGCTGTGCCAAATATTGGCCAGCCCTCTGGTTGCGAGACGTGTCGACTAGACGACCCGCGAGATCCTTAAAAAGGCTATGTGCACTCGGACCCCACGGTCCCAGAGTTCGACCCCAAACGGGACAAATATGTAACTCTCACCAAGGGTAGCATATTTGCGCCGCTTGAGATTATATTGAATATTGTTAATAATCATGGTTAATAGGAATTGTCATATGCATTGAAGGTCGTGTATTAATCATTATAGTTTTGTAGTATATTATTTTATTATTCCTAGATAACCGGTTCATATCCGGCTCGAAGGAACAATTCACATTACTGACATTGGTAGTGATTGTATAAAAAGCAGCACATGAAAAAAAATCACTTACTACAATTGCGTATTATTTAAATTTTTTAATTAGTAAGCTGATAAAATGGACACTAGACTCAAACACACACGCCTTATTTTATTTCTAGAGTCAGAGAGAGACAACAATTTATTGTCTGCTATAGAAAAATATTATTGCCTAACTAACAACCTGGAATCTCTAATACACAAAAGATGTTCCTTATGATTAAACACGACCGAAAATAAACGTTATATACGTATAAAGTCAATTCAGTGTTCGGCTTTATTCCAAATGTAATATATTTGTAACGTGGTTTATTTATCACATTTCTATAATTACTTGTATGCTGCATATTACAGTGTTATGATTTCACTGTTCGTTTGTATTTATAAATAAAGGTTACACACATGTTGGCATCATCATTCCGTGTACTGAAAGATGATCATCACGTCTCCTTATATGGTCCGTGATGAGTATAATCTTAAATAGTTTTGTACGTGATTTTACGAAATTATTTATTTATATGGAAAAATTACAAATAAAATAATATAGCAATAAGAACATGTGAATAAAGTCAAATCCGATATTTGATTTATTTTACCCAAAATTGAAAAGACATATAAAATTATTTTCGTAAAAAATATTTACTCATACATTTTACATGGAACGGATTTATTGATTTTGAGGCGGTACGAAGTTCGCTAAATCAGTCGTTTTGTAAAAAATATTATTATGTGATAAAATTATTAATTTCCATAGAAATATATATATTTTATAATGCTTAAAATAATAATACGTATATATTTTATAGATTTTTAATAACAATCTATATCTATTAAAGTGATTTTTTCAGAAGGCAGATATGATTATATAATTTTATATTATATACAAACGGAGGGATCTAGACATTCATCCCCACTTAAAAAAATCACTGTGTATATATAAATATTGTTTTTTTATTCTTTTTTTACATAATAAGAGGCGTTCGGAAACGAAAACATTATAACTTTATAGTAAATTCTATGTAAATCAGACCTACTCCTTATTATGTTTGTATTATTTTATCGTGTTCGTCCATTCCATATGTAATGTTTTATAATTTATGTAATCTATATTGAATAACATTTTAGATACTATAGTGACTGAATTGTTGGATAAAAAAGAAGTTCGTTAAGTAATACGTACTTCTTCAGAAAATTCATCGTCGTCCGCCGCTAAGTTGAGTGGTCTGCCTCTCTGTGCCCGTCCACCTCTGAAGTCAAAGAGATCGTCATTGGTTGCCCCGACATCATCGATGGCACTTCTGATGCGGCTTTCGACTTCTGAACGGATCCCCTCACGTTCAGGCTCCCGGACTATGGGCGTTTTCCCGTCCAAGCGGTCGAGAACTGGCCGGTAGTAACTCTCGCCTTTGTCGTAGTTGCAATCGTAAACGCGAGTGCGTCTTGTTCGGCCTAAACGACTCATATCCGACTTGAAATCTGTAAAAAGAGAAAATTAATTAGTTAATAAAATTTCTAATATTGAATCTTTAAAGTTAAGAAGTAAATATTATAATCGGTTTTTCTGACTGATCTGACACATAAGAGAAAAAACAAATAGAATTTTCGGATTTCAGTAGGTAAAAACAGATTGAGTTCATATTATTTTAATAGGTTAAATAAATAAAAACACGTACCTCTACCCATAAATCTGACATATTATATTACCCATTACAAAATTTAACATAAATAACGATTAAGTGCGTATTAATGAAAAAAGTAAATCTTGACTTTCTTTCTTTTATTGTAATTTGTTTTCGTTACAATTTGGTTTTCAATCGGCCGCAAATCGTAGTTGTGACCTACAGCCGGGTGAATTGCTACGTAAAGGTAATTGGATTGACGTCACGATGTAACATGACGTATCAAATAATATGTGGGTTCAATAGTGCGAGTACGTTGAAAATAAACGATAAATCAATAGCTCTATTATTGGCTTTGACATTGCGAGGTTTTCATATGAAAACAAATTTAAGGCATATTATCTCTATACAAAATGTGAAAATAAGGAATACTATATGAAATCATGTTATCGACATTTGATACGTAATTTTTTTAAATCCTTAAACATGCGCTGATATCATATATTTGATTAACAATAATACAAGCCGTGTAACTGTCCCAGCGTTTGCGAGATACTGAGTTAAATAGATGTATTATAATTAACAAACATATCAAATGCAATAACCCGGGGCCAATTGCGGTAACGGCTTAGGACATGTTCCGATCCCCAACTGGGGAGGCTTCTGTATCCGCCGCCAGCGTGATACATTGACACTTTCATGCAATTACATAATACGCATTACGATGCACCTCACACTCCTGCAGAGTGCATGCAGGTACAAGGGCTCTGTAAGGAACCCCGATGTTCCTAATTTCCTTAGCTTAGGTTTAGCTTAATTCCCCGAATTTACGCTTGGGTAGTTGCACTTTGGTGTTCTTGCGCAAGGTACCTCTTTTGCGGCTTAGCGTCCCAAGTGGTTGCCTTAATAGCCCGGTGAAGCTATGTAGACCGATCTGATCAACAGTATTAAGTCAATTAGAAAAAATAATAACTCAATTATTTGATTTCAGAATAAGCATTGTTTACCTACAGAAACTATAGACTGGAAACGGCTTGTTAATAACACGACGCATATCCATTATAAAACCGTTTTATTATCCGTTATTAGGATATATAAAAACTGTAAATAAATATGTTTTTTTGTTTAAATACACATATATTAAAATATGATTGTTGTGAAAATATCCTTAATTACATGTTGTTATCTGAATGACTAAATACTCGGCTTTGGTTCTCGCGTATCACTAAAATTTTCGTAGCTCGTTTTATATTATATTCATAAATATAATATGCTCTACTGGTTAAAGTCTATTTGATACTTTGATTATCATGTCAATCATACCCGACTGAATATGAGACTAATGACTAATTAATTAACGAGAAATATTTTCTCTATAATATATTATTTCATTTATTTTTTTCCCATTTATGAAATTCTGTGATTTTGGATTCGATTATATATCATTTCAATTTTATAGGCATTACCTATATGTAGATATATACGATTCGAAACATTAATTCGAAATAGATTTATAGGTAACCTTAGCAAGTTGATGTGGGAGTAACTCAGTGTTATCGTTAAATCTGTCGATCTAGACACCGTGGGTTTATAGATAACGACACGTAGCGATATAAATGACACAACTGAATACGACTGGTTACTGTTAGGGCTTAACAATCTCACTGAATATTTGTTCTGGGACTATTTTAATACGTTAAATAAAATAGCACATACCTCTACCCATAAATCTACCATATCATATTACCCGTTACAAAATTTAAGATAAATAACGGTTAAGTGCATATTCATGAAAAAAGTAAATCTTGACTTTCTTTCGTGGATACGCTAATTATGGGAGTATATAAATTTTTTTTATTTGCTTTAGTTACAATTTGGTTTTTAGATTCTAGTTAAATTTTAATTTCCTTTTTTCTATTTTGTCTTTTTTTCGAAAGATCTCGGTCTTGTTTGCTTTGTTTTATTTAGCGTATATTATGTTATTATGGTATGGTTTGTTTGAAATAATATTGGTTACAAAACATATAATATTGCATGCCACAAAAGCATTCTAGAAACTTCTAGCAATCTGGGCTTCGTTTAATTAGACCGCTGTAACAATGTTACAAGATTAGAATAATATCGTTGTCCAACCTGACAATGGAAGGATTGTACCTATATAGGAATCACATAATCCATGGTCATTAACTAAATAGAAGAAAACGAAGTTTAAATAACATTTTACTGCAAAATAAATAATCAATACAGTGTAAGTTAATTAACTTGTTATGCATACGTGTTATGTAACAATCGTATAACTTCAAGCGTGTCGAAGATTTACCCGTTCAATGTATTTCTTGTTAGGAATCTCTATACGGTTCAGAGTTGTGATATTGTTTTACATCTCGACCATTAATTACATAACATTCGACCATTAATTAATAACATTGTGAGGAAACCGTGGCATGGTGGTAGGGCATCACCTAATAATGCCGACTTGGGTAGCTACCACACTCAATTTCTAAAACCTGTCGCCAAATATCAATGTGGTGTATTCATATTAATTACTAGCTGTTCCCGCGACTTCGCTCTCGTGAAATTGAACATTTATATTCTAATAACCAACAAAGAACAACCTATGTTATTCCCCGCCCGTCCCGTCTTGTCCCGTCCCGTCTACCATACCAAATTTCACCGAAAGCGGGTCAGTAGTTTTTGCGTGATTTCGAACAAATAGATAAAACGTGTCCTGTAGTAGATTCTGAATCCCTACATAGTTTTTTTCTGAAACATCATCAATGTACATAAAAAATCTTCAATCTCCCATCTGTAGTTTTTTTTGTCCCGTTAGTTTTTTTTCTTATAGGTATAGGTCAACGATGTTCAATGATCGAACGAAATAACATTATGTTTCGCGCGATATTTATAACAATTGATATCATAATTGGAAGTCAGTTAACTACTACCATCAAATGACTCCTTAATACAACGCCTAGAATTCCTAGATATATTATATCAAAAATATTATTTTCTCATTTACTATGTCTTAGATATTTATTATTTAAACACTATAAACATATTTTATTTTTATTCAATTTAAATCAATCTATCAAGTTTTTGTTCTAGAATAAAACTAAAACGCATTTTCCTACCAATTCTTATTTCATAGTAAAGTCGCCGCGTGTAATTCAAGTTACTATAACTTTTGATTGAGTGGACCGATTATAGTGAAATAAAATTTTGATATTACTCCGAAGTATGTTTTATAATTATTTTGAATTTTTAAAATACACTCGGCAGTTTGTGATTAGTACTTGCACAAACAAACAGACAGACAGATATTTCTAAAAGTGATAAAAATGTGTTTAATTACCTATTTTTAGTCCTTTGCAATAATTCTTTTCACAAAAATCGGAAATGTACAGACAAGTGAAATTTACAATTTATTATTAGTATAGATAATGTAATCATATATAAAAACAGTATTACGGAATATTTATTGACTAAACATTTCATTTAGTTTGAATAATATTTTATTTGAATTACTTTGTGTTTTAATATATCAATTAAACTAATATTTCTTTATTCAAAAACCTTTACATAGCGTAAATAAAAAATATCACTACCTACTTTCGCAACATATCGTTTCCGAGTAGTTATTATTACAATTATAATTAATACCTTTTCCGCATCAATCTTGAATACGTTTTAAATACTTTCGAAATGTAAGTATAGTCCGTTCACAGTTAGTTTACCTCTGAAGTCTCATTTTGGTATGTTGGCATTACTAGCTGTCATGTAGTCAAAATATTTTCTCAATCGTTTTGAATTTTTGCCTTTTATAGTAAATTTATATTATAAATCATACCGAAACGTATACGTACGTTCTCTGAAAGAGAAAGATCAAAGAAAGCTCCGTTAATTCCTTTCGTCCACGATTTGCCGCCATGAGTTGTACGTAAAATAGTAATGTCAGTATATTAAAATTTTCTAAAATTGTAGGAATAAATATCGAAAAAGTCATCTTTGTTTATTCAAAAAAAATGTGTATCACAATGCAATAAACAGATAAATATGAAATAAATTTTTCTACAAAGAAGGATAAGTTACAGCGTATATATCTCAATACTCAGTACTTCAAAAAATACGAATCAAACAAGAGGATTTTGTTTGATATGCCATCAGAAACAAAATACCTGAAAACTATGATGTTTTTATTAATGTACAGCTTTTAGTTTTTTTACCAAAAATCTATTTTGCAACTAATGTATATTATCTTGTTCATCCGACCCACCAACATAAAGGCCAGTAACTACCAGTTTTATATTCACTTATATCAAGGCGAATAATACATATCGCACATGGTAAGGCAATATTCAGAACGACAACTTAACGGCCTTCAGCTTTGAACGGACTTCACAACATTTATTTTGCCATTCATTTTCTTCATACATTCTACATATTCGATCTAATAAATCACAGTTCCAATATTATTTTAGTGATTTTTTGATCTATTGTTTTTAATAAACTGCGACTTCCATGGTGTTTCCATGGGTTTCCATAATGAGTTTTTTTAATGAACTACATCCAAAAAGTTTAGATAATAGAAAATAAATATTTTGTCGTATTTCGAGATCCTTGCAATCGCTAAATAGACATTAAATGATCAAAATAATATTCAATCAGAAATACTTCAAATACTACTTAAACGTCAAAACATTACCACCGGTTTGGAAAACAACTCGAGACATCGAGGAGAGCAGCAAGAAACTCGATCTGGTTTGTCTTTATATAAGATAGGTGTATGTATTTGTATGTATTTTATACAGAATCATACAACTCATAATTACTAATAATTTTAGTGGATGCAAAGAGTAGTACGCCATTTTCAGAGATTACCATCGTTTACATAACGATCCACCCTCCAATAACCTTTTGAAATTAAAACTTGCTTGCTGGCCAAACGTGATTGTGAAATTTCACATAAAAATTCTGTTTACAAGGTAAACTTCCGTACAAAGTTGCCGAATATGTTTATTCGTTTTTAATTTCGCATTCGATCTAAAATTGAATCGTGAAATCCCATATATATCTACTTCGTTTCGATTGACAAATAACTGCACTGTTTGTTATCGTTTATGGATTTGATCCAATCAAATTTTCATTCATTCTCTTTGGCAGGCTATAAAACTGTGCCCGGTTTATGAACGACGTCATAGACGCTCATCAACTTTCTCATAAAAACTATTTGTTTATAATAAAAAAAGCTAATATAAGAGTTAAGGCGCATAATACGCAACATCCTGTTATTCCAGTCAAATAATGTAGTTAGAAACTAATAATATCTGGCTTAGTTTTTATTGTAAAAAAATTTAAAGCGGGTGTTCTACGAGACAAAATGACCAGCCGACCGATAAATCTTTACGTAATGACGTAATTAGCTTATGCGATATAACCGCTTGAATGTTTGGCTTCCAACGAAGAAAGAGTGTCAATGAAATTTTTTACAACTTTAATAAACACTCCGATGTTTACCACTGTGACAGAGACGGCCTTGTTGACATTCCAGTCACTATGGAAGATTAAAAATTATAAAACCCAATTCAATAAAGTAGACAAAACGCATTATCAATCGGTCTTTAAATCGTACGATCACTCCCGAAAGCAGAGTTACATACCGCAAACAGAGGAGATACAATATCCGAAATAGAATTCGCAAACATTCGATACGGGGATATTTTTAGTCTCGAAAACCCGGTTTTTGTTCGTCCGCGTCTCGAGGTATTGTAATATGCACTCGTTGAATACTAAACTGTTTAGCTAAAAATAATCGTACATTCGATATCCGTATGCGTCTATACCGGCAAACGATTCTAATGTTAATTTAAAAAATATATATTAAAGCAATAAAAAAAAATTAAAAATATAAACGATACCGAATAACGTTACAGTCATTGTCGCACAGCGTTCGATGTTAAAGCGTAAATTCGCTGAAGTTATCAATTAGTATTAGTTGGTGAAATATTGGGACTTACCTGAAACGTGTATAGACTTCGAGAAGGGAAACGGGACTGGGCAATTGGCCGACGTCGGTACGGCGCGTGGGCACCGTGGGTGTAACTATGTATAACCGTGAGCAACACAGAAATATACTGACTTTTGTTCTAAATCATTTCCTTGTCGGAAAAATTAAGCGTGACGTTGATAAGAAATCGAACGCCTCACGGCTTACACTCATTTATTAATATTTGCTTACATGAATTATTTGTCTAATATGTGTGGTAATTAAGTGTTGATTTGCATATTATTTTTGACAAAAGTTTTACAATATTTCTATATCTAGTACATAAAATATGCTAATAGTACAAACTAGTTGAAGGCAAACAAACATGCTCTAATTAGATTAGATACTCGCGTGATTCACAAAATAGTTCCAAATTTCACAACTAAATTAAACGAATTAATAACAATTATATTACTAATCGCTATTGTAATAGTGAAGCAGCAATACATTCTCTAAATTTGTGGTAAAGAATCCACATGAATATCTGTTGTTAGACTTACACTATTATACAATTTACACATTTTAGATATGATTGATTAGCTCCCAAAAATTGATTTTGGTATCGGGGAATTAATGGAGCTATTATTTAACATTGATATCTACTAGGTAACTCTAAAAATAATTATTGTAAGGATTTTCGTATAGACAATTTTAATTCTTAGGAATTTGTATACAAAAATAAAATAATACTATAATAAAATTTTTTTAGTTGCCAACGTGCACGTGATACCTATGGCTACAATCGGATCGTATGCCTGTTTTCCACTTTAGTGGTATAAAAAACAATCTAAGAAATCTTTAAATCTTGAGAGTGTTACAATTTTAAGTTCTTTCATTCTCTCTGAATATGACTTGAGTTTTTTGCCTTTACTATAATTGAATATGTATTCGATAATTGTAATCGACTTGTTCGTAGTCTACTGCTTAACCCCTTGAGCACTTACCGGGCGTTTACGCTAGCTTTCCATTGTTTTCCTATTGCCTTATTTTTATGGGTACTCGACATATTAATTATATTATAAAGAAAGTTATTCGCACTAAAATTATATTATGAAGTTGCATTTTAAAGGCACTTGGGAGTATTTAAAATTAAGTAAATTGATTCGAATACCGTGTGGTGCCGGCTAAGAATAGTACCACCACGTCTCTTCACATGGATGTCGTAAAAGGCGACTAAGGGATAAACCAGGAGATGGACAACAGCATCCTCTGACAACCACAAACACCTGACTGCGATCGCCAACCCGCCTGCCAAGCGTGAAGATTATGGCAACTTCCCCCTTTTTGGGGGAGGCCTATGTCGAGCAATAGACGTTTTTAGGTTGATTTAATCAATTTTTTTTTTTAACCTATCTCTTCTTCTATAGCGGAGTCGGGCTCCTTCTTCTTTCTTCTTGGCCTGCCTCCGTTCTGTCCCTCTCTTCCCTTTTCTGGGGGGCAGGAAGTATATCCTGCCCCTGGACTGTCGACCTAATGGTCGTGCCTCCTTCTGAGGCGGGCTAAGTGGTGGAGGGGAATTATTCTCCTTCACCCCTACCGGGCCATTGCACTGACGAGGCCTGGTGGGTTTGCTGCAGGGGGCGACGCGGCGACATGCCTAGCAACCCCGTATCGCCCCCATCCCAAATGCAGCGGACGGCTCCGGGGGGGGTTTTAGTGGGTATTTCCGGGCGACTCTCGCCCGGGTGAGTCCCACACTGGCACGGAGCTCGTCACTCCGTGCCCCCTTATCTATTGTATTGGGGGACTCTGATCCCACAAATACAATAGATAAGGGTATTGCGTAAATGCATTTCCCCCCGTCAAAAAAAAAAAAAAAAGGCTGATTTAATCAATCAATCAAAGAATCACTTTGAATTATAATGAAATGTCTAGTTGATGATATAAAATAATATTAAATCCTTTTTTTCGATTAGAAAATATTATTATTATTGTTGTTTTGTATACTATTTCTAGTATCTTTTGTTTTGGTCTGATTGAACGCTGATGACCTGAGTACGGTACCTTGACCGCTTCACCGGACTTTTGATAATCTTAGTATTATCAAAGACTATATAATAATTTATCTATGGTATATATGGATCTAATCGAATAACTACGATTTTTAGCAACTAGCTGTTCCCGAGGCTTCGTTCGCGTATAATATTCTCAATTCCGTACATTTTTTTTTTTCACTAATTTGTTATATTTCAATATTTGTAAAAAAATTAAGATATTTAACAATCAATCCCAAAAATTGTCTCGGGATCTATCTTTTAATTAAAAGTACTCGAAATTTTCTTTTAAAAAAAGTGTTAAAATCAAAATTATAAAAATCTGGTTGGTTGTAGTCGTCAAGACCCTTCCAGTCATCAGTGTAAGTTAAATAATGAAAAAAAAAAAACTGCTAGTTTGTAATATTTTAAAAGAGAAATGAATTTAATTATTGAAAGTGAATTTCTACAATAACCTCATTTGTAAATAGATATAGTATATAATATGTATGTATGTATAAATAAATCGACCCATAAATCCAAGTATTTTCCTCTCAGTACACTGTACTAGGCAACGATCAAACAGGGGTTGAGTGTAAACACGAAAGTGGGTATACACTATGCAAACAAGTCCTCGGAGGTAGATGTTCCTATGTATTGACATTGTTATGATTTGTAATTTTTTAAGTTTTCGCGTTCCATATTTAAATTCAGTTAATTTTAACGGGTTTTTAACGGGTCGAAACGGCTTAGGTCGACACCGTACGAAACATCCGGAGGTCAATAGGCAGTCTGCGTTCATGCCATATATCAAAGGAGTAACGGACAAAGTTGGAACAGTTTTCAAAAAATTCTCCATCAAGACTGTATACGTTCCGTTCTCCAAAATTGAAAATTTGATTCGCACGCCGAAGGATGTAATCCCGTACCAGACACCAGGTGTCTACAAAATCGACTGCAGTTGCGGTAGTTCCTATATCGGGCAGACTAAGCGCACTATCGCGCAAAGAGTCAGAGAACATATCGCAGCTGTAAAGAATCGCCAAACAACGAAGTCAGCGATAGCAGAACATCTGCTCAACTCCAATACCAACCATTGGATCGAATTCCACCGGCCGAAAGTTTTATCCACTGATCGCCAATACTATCGTAGAATGGCTCGCGAAGCGATTGAAATTAAAAAACATCCAAATTTCAATCGCGAGGATGGGTATAGACTTTCCTCAGCGTGGAATCCGGTGCTAGAAAATCTTAAGGTTCGTGATTTATCGTCACAGGCATCGTCGATGGACACTGTTAGTGTTGTGTGTTGTGACTATAATAAATATAAAGACCAAACGGGGGTAGTTCATCAAAATACCCCTCAACGCTGCAGGCGAAGCCGCGCACCGCCAGTCAGCCCGTGACCACGGTTGGTGAAACCCAGCCGAAACGTCGGGATAGAAAAAAGCAAAGGTAACGCGTGAAAACCCGTTAAAATTAACTGAATTGTTATGATTATAGCGCGTGTGTCTCATATGATAAGACTTCGTGATTTTTGTTACTTTATTATTATACGAAGGAAATCGGGAATTTATAACAGTTTACAGCCACGTCAAATCGAACATTCAATATAAATGCTTATTCAGAAAAGATAAAATTGTTTAAATAAAAAAAATGACAAGTAGGACTGGCTTTCAAGTTACCCTGATGTAAAATACTGTCTTGATATATTTTTACGTTGTGCTAGTTACAGTTTGCGGCTGAGTGCCTTCAGTAATCGCTCACAAAGTTCGGTGAAGCTGAAAAGGCCCTTCCGGTATACAGCATTAGCTAGCTTAGAAAAAAAAAGTAGGTTTTTAAGTTGATGGCAGTAGTAAGCCAAGCGAGCATGAGAATTTGCCCTACCGTTATTATATGTCGCATCCTACGAGATTTTATATATAGATGGGTTATAAGTTTAAAAGATTACTTTTAAAAAACAGCGGCATTAAACTATACCTTTTTTTTTTTGACGTTGGGAAATGCATTTACGCACTATTAAACTATACCTAGAAACGTGTTACTAACTGTACTAGTCACCGTTGCTCATCGCGCCTGATTTTTTGTTTTCTGTTTCACTCTCATACGGAAATCAAATTACGCATCGCGCTCATACTTGTCATGGTTATAACAGAGCAAAATAATACAAAACGCATGAAGAAAAAAATGTTTTTTTCTTTTGTCTTACAGCAGCAATGCAACTCATCCATCGTCGATAAATATAGAAAGAGAGTTTATGAATAGTCAAAAGTTATAGCTTGCTGTAGCTACGTACAACTGATACGTGGTTAAGTAAGTGTCGGGCAATTACGTTACTTTTATGTAGCCGATATAGAACGCGGGTAACGCATCTCTATACTTTTAAAAACAACATATGTATCAGTCCGATCTTTTCCTTCATAAAAGTGGCTTACGGTAGGATGTGATACCACACTGATTGAAGCACTATCTGACTACAATAGCATTAAGTCGTCGTTGCTGTCTAGTAATATATTGGGACGTTTATGAATATAGTTCTGTTCTGAATGATTACAGCCCCGTTGCCAGCCAGAATTGACCATAATTGTTATTGAAAATTTAAGGTAAAACTAATTGTTTACACATTTTTGTTGTAAAATTTTACGCAATGAGAGTAAAATGTCAACGTGGGTCATGCGGTCAACATGATTATATTTTGTGATGTATTAAATCTTGGGTTAGCGTGCGCATGACTGTATTTTAGAAATTTCTATCTCTTTCCCGGTTTGCGATAACTTCCTTATTAATTATTTAGCTTACACATTTAAACCAGATTTTCACTTCTGACACTCTGCATACATTCTCTTTTTTTTTGATAAATTTAAACACGTCGATAGTTACTAAACTGTTGACAATCACGAGAGAAAAATGCATGGTAATCTTTGTGATAATGGGATTGTCAACGTTACACTAGATTTGAGATTTCACATTGATTCTCGACCTGATGTATGTCTGTGACACGGTTTTGCCATTGAAAGTTCCTCATGATGACATAGCTAAGCTCGTATATTAATAGTAATATTATATAACTTGATTTAATATTGTAAATTTTGAATTAATGTGAATATGTAATACTAAATGCGTTCATAACTCCGCTCGTTTATTTTTTTTTATTATATTAAATACTAGCGATCCGCCTCAGCTTCGCTTAGGCAGGTATTTCTATATGTGCTTTGAAATAGAAACAATTATTGTAACTAAAATTATTAGACATAGGAACAGTTTTAGTAAATAAGTGCTATAAAAAAGTTTAATACTATGTTATATATCCTCAACAGTTTTTGAAGCGCAGGCTGTAAAAGGACTTTTACAACCAAATGAAAAAAAAAAATTACGATCATCCGTTCCGAAGTGATTAATAATAAAAAGTTGATTATGACATCAGAATTATTGAAGTGTTTTTAAAAATCTACCATATACTTATAATAAAAAGGGTAAAAATAAAAAAATAAAAAATAAAAAAAAATTAAAAAAAACGGGACGAAATCTGTACATTGAAGATATTAAAGCAATCGACAACAGAATAAATTTCGATGATTTAAAAAAAATTGTCTCAATGTCTGTCTGTTTATTAATTTATTCGCCAATCACACAAAATCTACTGGACCGAATTGGATGAAATTTGGGATAATTGTAGTATATATTCCGTACTAACATTAAGATTACATTTTCATACATATACATATACTCTTATATAATGCATAAATAGCGTTTTTCTACATTAATATTTAAAAAAACATCCTAATAAATATGTGCTTGTTTAATTGTGTTATAAAAGAATAGTGAAATGATCAGAAATAAAATTAAATTGAATCAAAATAATGTATTTACATTTAATTTAAAAAATATACAAAAGTATTTCTGACGATTATTCATACATGGCGCTATACTTATTTTTTAATAACTTGGACGGTTGTGAATCATTTCAAGGACGTAAATAATTGAAATAATATATACTAAATAATACTATAATAATAAAAGGATTAAAAAAAAGTTGTCTGTCTGTTTATTAATTTGTTCGCCAATCCCGGAAAAACTACTCAACTTTCGATGACATTTGGTATGGTAGTAGTTTATACTTTAAGTAACATCTTTGTATTTATATAATGTTTGCATGGCGTTTATTCAGTAGATTCATCAAAAACCATAATAATGAGGTAAATGCATAATTACATCTATACTAATATTATAAAGATGTAAAGTTTGTGAGTTTGGATGTTCATATGTTAATATCCGTTAACTACATATTCGATTTAGACAATTTTTTCACTGTTGGGAAGGGTATATTGTATATAGGCTACTTTTTATTTTGGTTAACATATTCAATAATAAATCACAATAAATGTAATCGAAGTCAGTAAACATTCTATAATATGGCGTGCGCTGCCTGAACGGTTTGATTTACGCGTTGCTTCCAGTGTTTGGGCCTGGGTCACTCTCGACCAGTCTGTTTTTTGTGGGTAGACCGGAAAGGCTAATTTTTTAGTTGTTGCGGCAGGGGTATAAGGCCGTTGTAGGGCTGAGCCGGTTGGTGACGCTCATCACAACATGGGTAGTATGCTGTGTAGGTCACCATTCAGGCCTATTTGGACAAATATGGCCGGCTGTATAATTTCGACGGAGTCTAGACTCTACCGCATTGCTAAACCGAGGGGGAAAGGGCTTTTCATTTGTACTGGGAAGGCTGTCTGGGAGGTGGTCTGTCCATGGTGACCTTCTACGTGGGTAAGAGCCCGAATGGGAAGAGACGGTACATAGATAGATTGCATTTAGAGAGAAAATATAGGCTTTCTATTAGAGTATAATTATCGGAATTCCACACGAGCGAAGTCGCGGCATAGCTAGTTTGGAATAAATTTGTATATTTTCAAAACGTTTTCTCCCCAAAAGTAATATAATTTATTATTTAATATCAATTTAATAAAACTATAAGTATACGATATATAAGTCTGATTATATATAACTATTATATAAGTAAGAAACTCGGAACTTTGTATAAACTGATTTTTTTATCTTTATATTTCATAATTTGTTAACTGCAACCTTTTTTGTCACATGTGAAATGCATTTACGCGGTCAACTCTAATTCGGGAGTATAATCTCAACGTATTAGAGATGCCAGGGGGTATGTGGGACTCGCTCAGAATGATGCACTGAGAATACCCACTAAAACCCACGATATTGTTAATTGAAACCTAGCATTTGTATGGTTTTTACATCTATTGGCGCCCGAACAATAATTATGTACGTTTTCATATTGTTTATTCATTATCAAAACATACGATTGGCTGCGTAAGTATACAATTCATTACTTATCTCTGAGCGCCAGTATTTAAACGCTATCTTATACTTGACGTACCGTAGCATTATGACGACTAACGTCGTCATTGCATTGATAACGCGAATCTATACCTTTATCTTCTGCCAAGAATCGTTCAACCCAGACAAAAAAAGGTTTCACTTTAAAAAGTAATTAGGCTAATAAAATACAGGATACTCTCTTCTTTTCCCGCAAAAAAAATGTTAGTATAGAACGTGTATAAAAGATGTAAAGTGTTACGTCATATCTTAAAACGCTTTCTCTCTAGATTTTTAACCGCAGAAATAAGTGCTGATTTGTGCTAACATTTGTGCAAAAATTACAAACAAGCTGACAATTTCACCTAACCTAACACATAACATCTGTAAACTTTTAACTCTTAACTCTTAAGAGTACACTTAGTTACATCGAATGTCAGTTTCAAATAGAGTGCAAGTTCTGAAGACTAAATAGAAATAGCGTGCTCCAACACGTGCTGTCAACAACACTTCTCAGACCGGAAAATGGAAACGCAAGTATTTTACTACCTTTTCACAGATAAATGTATGACGGTGGTGCTTCCGTAATCAAGCTCTGTGTGATAGATTCTTTTATATTAGTTACTAGTTGTATCCGTATTATTTTGCACAAGAATAACAGAAATTGAAAAAAAAAAATTGTAATTACATATTTTTTTAATTTGTTTGATTGATTAAATGCTCTAGACCGGAAGGGCCTTCTCAGCTTCTCCGAACTTTTGACGCGAATCCTTAAGATATTCAGCCGGGAGACTGGTAGGTATAGGTCAAGGGCATCAAAGTGGCACTGATCTCGGTTTGGATGCTACCTGAAATATATGATTCTACGAAATTTACTATAGGTAACCCTGCGGTGGTTAAAAAGATACTACGGATCTCAAACTGATTTACAGTGTAATGTTTGCTATACTAGACCCTAAAAGTTTCACTTTATCGCCCTGGTGGAAGGAACAAGAGTCTCTCCTAATTGGAGATCGGAGCATGTCCTCGGCCGTTGCCGAAGAGGGCCCGGGAGGGTTTCGAATGATCCAATTACATAACTCGTGAGTTATGTATGTATGCATGCATAACGGTGCGTTCTTTTTTTCAACTTGATTATACTAGTTATCTCTATGGTATCTACAGCATCATAAGCCTTAGTGAATATTGAAGACATTCGACCATAAAAAGTACATGCGGAATGATATCGAAATTGGCTAACTGCCTCTAACGGTTGCTTTGTTGCAATTTTGCAGAATTCTTTAACTAAATTAAACTTGTCTAATACCAAAGGGCAACGGAAAAATGTTTATGCTAGGAGTTTCACTGCGCGATCGAATCAGGAATTAGGAGATCCGCAGCAGAGCCAGAGTAACCGATATTGGCCAATAATTGCTAAATTTAAGTGACAGTGGACTGGGCATATTGCTGATAGAGCCGATGCTAGATGGGAGTAACGGGTTATCGAATGACTACCACGCACCTAACTGACGTAACTTGGGATGGACAAAGGGGACCAACGACCTGGCGAAGGTCGCGAGAATCCGCTTGAAACGGATGGCGCAAAACCGGTCGTTATGCATATCTTTGATCTTATGTCCAGCAGTGGACGTCTTTCGGTTGAATGGATGCGGTACCGGTACGATATATGTATGTATTTATTTTGTAATTATAATGAAAAAAAAGTCGCTTAGACGACCTATATAATGATGAGTATTTTCGTATAGTCTTTTTCGAAAAGACTATGCTGTTAACCTGAGTTACCTTAACAGATTCACCTGATTTGATGCCAAGCGCTGAAGACAATGTAGTAAGACCGTCCATTCTACAGATAGTCCGAAAAACATTTCAAAGATTATCGAAATTTCATGGATACTAAAGCCTAATAATATTAATTATCTTCTTCTAAATATTATTAATGTATAAATTATGTCACTTTGCTGATTAATTAAATTTTATTTATTAGTATTTAAATTATTAAATATCTAAATACTACTGAATCATTTTACCTATAATTTAATTTTAGATTTCGTTTATATAGAGGTCAGGTAAATATATGTCATTTCATGATTAATAACTCAATACTATGTCCCTAAGTTAAAAGTGAAAGTGAAAAAATAAAAAACTATCTTCTTTGTTATATTCAAAGTAGTATTCTCAATTGACTATAATGTACGAGGAGAGAATACTCACGACGACTCAAGGGAATAGCGGGCCTACCTCAAAACTTAGTTGGAAAACAGTAAATTATTCCACTACCTTTTACTCTCCGGGGAATGAAAAAATAACAGAAGGTACCGGCGCTTCAGGCAGCGGGTAATCGATTGAGTCTCTATTGGGCCTGATTTGTTACAGTAATACTTGACAATATTAAGTTTGCTGAATAGAATGGAACAGGCATTTTTATAAAAAGTATTATACTTAATGTGTCGAGTACCCATAAAAATGAAACAATAGAAAGACAATAGCAATACAATGGAAAGCTGGCGTAAGCGCCAGGAAGGTGCTCAAGGGGTTAAAGTACTAGTATTTGTATAAAGTACTAGTCATCTCACTTTGTCCTAAAACATGTAATATAAATATATTATATATCAACATAATAGTCGGGGTTTAAATATTCGAGTGTTAAATAATAACTTGTTTTCGAATTTTATATTTAATTTTCGTTTATATATATATATATTATTTTTTGTGCTATATTTTTTATATACTGAAAAAATAAAAACGCGTTGTTAAGTCAGAGATAAATAATATTTTAATCGTGTGTTATCTACAGTTTATTTTTGATTATTATAAATAAGAAAGAATTCTTACTGTATAATATAAGAATGCTGTAAAACTTTTTATGGTCGAAATCAAAGCTTGGTTTCTATGACCTTTTTTTAATATGAATTTGAAAACTGAAATTAAAGAAAAAGAAATACATGATAAAATGTCATGTCAAATAGAAGAAGAATAATTTGCAGCATAACGGCAGTAAAATTGTGAAATAAATAATTTTAGTAGAAATATTTGGAAAGAATTATCAGGTATGTTTTATTTAAGATATTAGCTTATAACTGGGTAATGATTGTAATCGAATTCCTCACATTTATCTATACTAGTTCACGACTCATCAGTAATTATACAATGTCAATCAATCGAACAATCTTCGGGTTTCTGGTACACTACTATTAGAGCGTTTCTCGATCAATCGAGTTTCTTTTGATGTGAATCGCACTGATATTATTATAAATAAGGTAAAACCATAACATTGAATTATATCTTTCCGTTATATTCCGAAATGAACTGTCGTCTGTATTTTCATAGTTTTGACGGTAAATAGGTTAGTTATTACTATAAAAGGTTTCAAGTCAATATTAATAATGACTCCTTTATAAATGAATCTAAGTCATTTCATTTCACAGGATATTCGGGAGTTGGCTGACATGTAGTAGTCCTTATTTTTAATGCAGTATTTGGCTATATACTATGAAATTTAGATAAGATTTTACGTTATATGGTTTGATTTGTATACACTAGTTACTTGACCGATTGCTAATAATGAAAGGGAGTGTGAATTTTGAAATATCCCAACAAATTCCTTGAAAGGAAAGTTTTAAAGGAGCCGCCATTTTGTGAGAGTATTCTTAAAGTCAGACTTGGCTGCACGGTGCTATTATATTTAACTTTACTTTGAATTATAAATAAATGAAACCAAAGAAATGTACGCCGTTTCAATTACCTATTTGATAAACATAATGGTTTTTTTTATATTCACAGTCGCTAATACATTATCTTCACTGGTCAGTGGGTTACTATTAAAAGTTTAAATAAAAGCGTAAATTCTAGATAATAGAGAAGAGATATTGAAAATGGGTGATATGCTGAGGAGTTCCGATATGACGTTCTGCGACATATATTTACAGCCGGAAGCTGCATTTGACATATTATCACAGCTCGGCGAAATGGGATGCGTTCAATTTAACGATGTTAGTATTATCTCATTTACTTACAACGATAATAGTTTTATTAATTAATAATATTTATCTTATTTAGATCTTGTTTTAATTATATCTATGGGATCATATTTCAACTATATGGTAAATTAATGTAATATACTTGCTAGCTATAATTACATATTTTAAAGCTGCGTTATTACTTGATTTTTTGAATGAAGACTAATCCATTTATTTACTGTAATTGCTACAGCTAAACGATTTAACTTACTTATGTATAATGGAATGGATTCATTAGTTGATTAATGATTATAAAAATATTCATTTAGTAAATTATTGATGAATTTTAAAGTAAGTATTGTTTCTTAATGTCGAAGTAATAAAATAATATGGATTAGCCTTAATTAATTAAAAGTCTTTAAAAAATTAACGTTTTTACTTTAGTAATTTCTCAAACGTATGGTATTTCGGGATTCTTGTTTCGTTTTTTTTATAACGAATAGCTGCTGGTTCTCAAGCTGTTGGAACGCACTAATCGGTTATGGTTTTTAGTTATTGAAAATCCAATTCCGCTAGTAATTTCAACTGCCATAATTTTTAAGCTTCCTCTGGTTGCGGTTCCAATACACACCGACCTGTGAATTTTAAATAGGTTTTCTTCCTATAAATTTTTTAACGAGGATATCTTCCTCAAGACTGCCTATATAGCCGTCCGAGGTAATTTATTTATAAATGAGAGTAATAGGATTGAAATTGACAATTTTTTTACTTCGTATTCTGAAAAATAGGTTACTAGACACCTCTAGAATATTCTCTATAAATTATATGAGCTCTTAATTTTAATAGTAAGGTGCGTTCCGCCTTACAGTTTTCCATTTTTTTCTTCAGAATTGGAAAAAAGGAATCGTATCTCTCAACCAACTGTGGATTAAAAATATATGTTTAATTAATCATTGGCAAGCCAGTTCATAAGCAAAAAGCATATTTTTTAAACGGTTAGGTTTACGAAAAAATTATACGGATAATTTTTGTAAATCGTTCAATTTTGCTACAAATATACGAGAACAAATAATTTTTTAATACTCAGTTGGTAGAGATGTATGTTTTTTTTTTTCTAAAAATAAAAAAAAAATGGAAACAATGTCAGACGAAGCGCACCTTCCTGTTGAAATTAAGAGCTCATATTTGCAGAGAATTTTCTAAACTTATCTAGTAATCTATTTATCAGAGTGCAAAGCAAAAAATAGTAGTTTTTTTTACCCACCCTAATAGGTAATTATATGATTATTTTTATTAGTAATCTACAACTACACTACGAGAACTAACACTTGTAATTTTAACCAGGAACTTGTTCCGAACAAGGAAATTTACTTATAATTATACAGTGTTCGATTTAAATTATAGGGTTGTCGTAAACTGTTAACATTAACGGAATGGATTCTTGTCTATAATTTTAGAGCGAGGCTTAAAACTAACGAGTAATTAATTATTTGTTCGAGCTGCCTTTGACGTAGATCGGATTAATTTTTACTTTGATGGGAGTAATTAGATTTTTATAAAATGTGATTTTATAACAAAATTAATGTTGAAAATGAAGAGTATATTAGAAGATATACAATTCTCTCGTAATTTTCATAAATGTATAAAGAAATAAACCTTGGTATGGTTTTAAATAAAAACAAAGAAAAAAAAAAAAAATCAGTAAGAAAGCCAATACGAAATATTCATTAGGTTATGCATTGATTACTCATTTAACTGATGAAAGCGTTCAAAATGCAAATTTTAGCTTCAAATCTACTTTTTGAACGCTGACTGAGAGCTCGCTTCCATGTATCGTCGTGACCTTTTTTACTGCTGCGGGCCAACGTTTTTCGTATAACATCTGTCTGCAAACATACACACGTCTGGATGCGTGAATATACAATGACAAAAGCCATTATATATCTCTTGTAGATTATTAATACCAGTTTTAATATCGTATTGTGTCGGTTTTTGTATTTATAATTTTTAGGGAGTGTTATTACACCCATGTTGGATGAGATAGCGGTGAGCCCTAAATAAACTATAAGCGAGAAATTCTCAAATATACAAATATTCTGTCGTGTTTTGGAATAATCTAGTTTTTCTACCATTATGGTTTCTGTTTGTTCTTAAATTAAGCTCTTAGTTTTGTGATTTTTATGCTCGAATATAAATTTAATGTTCATATACTGTTTGTTATAATACATAAATGTTTCAATTTTTAAAATGTTTATGTACTGGTAACATTTTGTATTGGAATATAATTTAGAGCGCATCCTGCTCTGGGACTAACTAGGGCAGACATTAATTCAGGTGCACCGTCAGATGCCTCGGCTCTTATAATTGTGTTTATATTAAGGACCAATAAGTAAATTACTTCATGGATTCCGGCGGAACGTCGCCGCATCCTGGCGTAACAAAATTATTTGCCGATCCTATTAGTCCCCGCAGGTTGGTAAAGTGGTGTGTTTGCTCCACTAGTACTTGTTTATAGGTAAAATAATTATGTGTGTATTTTCGCTTCGATTCGCGTTTATACTCATGCCTCAATGAAACTTGATATTAGATGAACGCTGAGGTCCAGGCATTTCAAAAGAACTACATATCGGATGTGTGCCGATGTGCTGAAATGGAACGTAAACTAACTTACATGGAGACAGAAATGTTAAAGGATAAAATATATATACCACATCTGACTACAGATCCAAGAGCAATGCAACCAAATGAAATGACAATATATGAGGTAGGCATTAATTCAATTAGCACGTCAACATATTTGTTATACGTCCGATAATAAGTATATTTTTGCATCAAAGAACCAGACAAATCCACAAGTAGTTGTTTCTGTAATGAACACTTATAAATGCTGAAGGTAAAATCCAGCGTGTAATGTGGATCGTGTAGATCTAGATTCACTAATTCCAGAAAGCGACACGCTGTAATAATACTAAATGCCATGTCTACATTTATAAGATTGTTTTGTGTGTCTGAGATATTAATGAATAAACTTCATGTCCAATCCAATTTTATTAAAATATAGATATCGTTTTAGTGTATAATTTATATGAATTAACGGTATCTTTGCTTTAAGAAAAAACACATGTATAATGCCAAAACAACGGTGACGTCAACAATCACGACCAGCTCCAAAAATAATAAACATTAGTAACGTAAAATAATGATAGACGTATTCTCTCCTACTTGGTTAATAGGAGTCTGCATTTTACGCACACAATTCTGTCAGCGTCATGTGATAAGTGATGTTTTCAATCTTGTGCTAACGTTTCATCATCAATACGGGTGGCTGATCTTACTAGCACATGGAATTTAGGTGGCACCTCAGAATAATCCTCTCGCGTCATTATTTCCAATACACTTCACTTGTGCACAATAACTAAGCTATATCATACAAAATTCCACAATACACGGTCAAGTAAAGGCAAGTTAATGGATTAAAGACAATAACTGCTACGTTACAGACTGAGATCGGCCAAACACTCTCAGAGATGTTTTAAATTAGTTGAGGCTCATCTAAAAGCATAGCCGTCAACGGTTTTCATAATGTTGCATGCACCTTGCACAAACGTGCACTTACACACTTCCTGAATTCATTGTTCATAACATAATAATTACCTGTTCTTTGGCAAGTGACTCTTTAATTGAAATTTTTCATATTCCTTATTTATTGATAGACTGATTTCAATTTGCGATTAATCCTTTTTCTTTCTAAAATTTCAGTGATTAGTAAAGAAAAACACATATGTTTTGGTTTGATCTCAATCTTAACCTTATTGGTTCGATAAAGAAACCTACTGGCAGCCAAGTAACACTAGTTGATAATAGTTTGTTGTAGTAGCGACTTTTTGTTTATTGATTAAAAATAACAGTGACGGGTTAACATCCGGTGAATTGCAAATTTTTCTGCTAAAATGTACATCCATCCATTTAACCGAAAGACGTTCACTGCAGGCATGGGTCTCCCCAAAAAATCTCCATGAGGACCGGTCTTGTGCCACCCCCGCATCCAGCGGATTCCTGCGACCTTCACCAGGTCGTCGGGTCACCTTGTGAGAGGCCTACTCACGCTTCATCTTCCGGTGCGTGCTAGCCGTTCGAGAACCCGTTGGCCCTATCGAGCATCGATTCTGCGAGCTATTTTCCCAGCCCATAGCCACTTAAGTTTAGCAATTCGGTTACTTTGGTTCTTCTGTGGATCCCTTCATTCCTAAGCGATCACACACAACATATATATAATACGACAAAAAAAAATCGTAGGTAACTTATATCATCACTAGGAACGATAATTTGTTGAGAAGTAATAAAGTTTTCGATATGCAATTAATTTCAGAGCATGTTAGATAAATGGGAAAGTGATATAACAGAGATATCCGAAAATCAAACTAGGTTATTGAAAAACTATCTCGAAGTTAATGAAATGCACTATGTGTTACATCATATCGGTCCTTTATTGGGTGACGCTGAGTTGAGACAAGAGCAAATATTTTCAAGGTATACTTTCATTTACTACATAGTACTGTTATTAAGTTAGATCATTTATCTTAACAAACTTTATATCCAGATATAATTTAATTTGGTTTACTCCTAACATAAAGCATTACAATCGCAATTTATTAAGAGTTTAATTGAGTGTTTTGAAATATATTGTTATTTTAATTTTTTTTATAAACGTTTAATACGTTAAATAAACGTTTGTTTTTTGTTTTTAATAAAACACATTCTGCAAACTATGGGTCCACACCTTTTTTTATGTAGGAGGTTTTATTCGACTTGCGTCATAAATTGCTTTACAATATTAAATGCAGCTATGCAGTTACCTAATTTCATAATTAAGTGAGTTTAAATCTACTTACATATATGTTACATCTATACTAAGACTATATATTAAGAAATTGTTTTTTTTTTTTTTATATCTGTTTATAAATATTTTTTAATACTATACACTTATTATCTTACTTGGGCTTACTTATTATAAATTAATTAAAAACCTAACATACGTTAGGTGAGGTGACCTGATTGACTGAGTGTCTGTCTAAGACTGTAAATAAGTTAAATCTAAAAGTACTTGCTATGAAATAATGCTGCCAGAACACATCTCTACAGATGTTTGACGACTGATTTTTACTTTTGAAGGTCATAGATAAGTTAAGAGCCATTAAACATATCCTTCTACCATGCTATGGTTTCACAATGTTGTTAGCGGTTTTAACTGCATTTTCCTTGTTTTAATGCTAGAAAATCTGGAGCTGGTGATATAGGACTCAGTGGACGTTTGGTGGTAATGACAGGTACGTTACTTATTACATTTATGAGAAACTAGCTGTATGCTCGCGGCTGCGTTTCATATGTTCTTTAGGTGAGAGTGAAAAAGTGCATATAACATTTCATTTATACCTAACCTAATTTTTTATACGGAGCCCATACTTATTTTCTTTAATTTTTGTCGGTACTAAGATAAAGTATAACTATATCAAGCACTTGCAAATGAAACTGTGCGTTGAATCGGATTTTGTTCTAAATCTCATGAGTTTCAATTTTTTTTACGCGGAACCCTAATTATTTTCGAAAAACAATAGTACACTGTTACCCGTAGTAACTTCAGCTATTTGTTCTGTCCCGTCAAAATCGATCTAGTCCTTTCGAGGATTATCCGAAATAAAATGACAAAAATTTTAATAATTCTTTTTTTGGGTATAGGTAACGTATATATACATTCATATGTATGTATTTAATCAAAAAATGTTGTTTCGACATTAGAAACAGGTACTTCAATCTTATTTATTAGTATAGATAGATTACATGTAGAATGGCGGACGGGCTATCATTTTTAGTGATTCTTTATGCCAATGCTTACGTAATCATGAGATGGGGTGGGGGGGCGTAACAGCGTTGCTCATTATTGAAGACAAGGGAAATCAAAATTTCTGTGAACGGCCACTAATTAATACTCAAATCAATCGTTGGCAATAAAAAAATAAGATTATTTAACCTCGGTAGGAATGGTTATTTTCTTTTATTTTTTTTTAACATACTTAGATCCACTTAGAACAATTCAATACTATGCTCGCACAAATAATTTTTTGCTCACATAAATAATGCCGTACTCACCTATAATTAAGGTTGCATTTAACATCTACTGTAATAAAAATGTAATTTTTAATAAGCTAAATACATTGTAAACTTTGTCGGTGATATAAAAAAACGATATTAAAAAAATAGGTAAGTACTTAAAATGTAAAAGGTTATGTAAACTTAAGTCTATTTTAAGAACTCAAAAACGTAAAATCGTTGTGAGGTCTGGAGTCTGAAAGAGGTATGATGACCTGATTCTCCAATTTATAGCACTCTTAATTAACATTACTATTAACATCTTAGAATACAATGAACAATAATATAAATTAATCCGTATTTAAAATATTGACAGGTTGTTAAATAAGATAATATACGGACACATTATTTAAGTAAATATTTGACTCTGAATAATTACCTATGTAAGTGTATAAATGAAAAATAGTTGTGCGAGACGAACGGTATATCACATATCGAACGACATTCATTTACTATTAATTGTAGGAAAAATATTCTTTTATTATAATAAACGATATATTGTTACCACTGAGATAATTATGAAACTATAGATAAAAACATTTATGTGATAGAAAAGAAATGTAGAGATAATGAAGTGTACTATAGAGTATTTTGATTCAAAATAGAGAGATCTTCTACAGGTACACATTTATAAAGCTATGTCTAAACCGTAGACTTAAAGTAGTCAGAACGGCAGTAGTCGCACACATAGTGAAGCTATTTCAAGTTCGCTTAAAAGGCCATGAACGTCTTCCGTTACGTGCCGGTGAATGCTTTATTGGCTTTAATATTGAACGAGTTTTTGTATGAACCTATCACTGTTGCTTTTTTATTACTCTATGGTCAAGACTAATCAATATAACTAAATTTTCAAAGCAGAAACTAAAAAATAGTAATAATTTTTTTACCAGGTGTAGTTCGAAGAAGCGTAAGTTTCTATTTCGAAATGATGCTTTGGAGAATTTCACGAGGAAACATTTATTACAGACAGGCAAAAGAGGACAAGATTCTCAAAGATCCATATACAGTAAACCGATTTTTTTTTTAAAACATAAATCGTATTTTACAAGTCGTATGTTTTTTTATTTACGGTGCCGTTCAAATATTACGTAACCATTGATGATTATTTTTGATGAAATAGTAGATGTCTGTCACGTAAGCAATATTTACTTATTCATCTTTATTATTTTTGTTCAGGATTATACCAATGATTACGTTATGAGGGAGAGTTTTCCCAAAATGTTTCTTACGTAATACTTGCTCGGCCTCTGTGCTATATTTTTGAACTGTTTTTTTTTAATTAGAGCTTGGTAAAATTACTTTACTCTCACTTTCAAAATTACAATGATACAGACAATCAATAAATGAGAATCTATCACGCCGACATACTTCTAATACAGGTAGACCCCGTTAACCTACTTAGAGGCAAAATAAAATCTAAAAAAAATAATATTTATTTAAAATTAAATTTAGGACCTAAGAAGGCGCTTATCAACGTCAAAACATTACCACTGGTTCGGAAAATAACCCAGTCGAGAACAGCCGGCAAGAAACTCGATCTGGTTCCTTTTTTTATAAGCTCAAATATAAATATACATATTATTATAGATTTAGTAGATTATGGTAGATCTGGTATAGGCTCGGTGATCCTGAAACGCGAGTTATATATCACCATGAAAGATATTTTATCCCGTAAGAAACTGATCACTGGAAATTAAAATTAAAACCTGATACAAAATAACTGAAAATAAAAGCATTTTAATTTTTATGCGAGAGAGAGAGAGAGAGAGAGAGAGAGAAGAGAGAGAGAGAGAGAGAGGGAGAGAGTGCGTACTGTAATAGAACGTAATGACACAATAACGTGTTTCGTTCAATAACAAATTCAATACTAGCACTGCCTTTACTGGAAAGATATAACAGAGCTTCCTCTGTCGATACCCAGCAAAAATTTTAAACGCTCAGATCTTAATATTTTATTATCCGAATGAAGTTATTTTTTCAATATGGGCTTTAAATAATACTATTTACCTAATCTGTTGTTGTCATTATATTCAACACCAATCAAATACTCTATTACTTTTTTTTTGAAGTGAAAACTACTTTAGCGGCGTTGAGTTATTCTCGGTAGGAGAAAAACTCACGATACTAATGCTATGACGTCAGCCGGCAACGTGCTACAGTGTGTGAAGTATGAAATGGTCTTTAAGTGTTGGCGCTCAGAGATAAGTAATAAAATGCATACTTATGCAGCCTATCGTATATTTTGATTATGTATAAATGAAATTTACATAATAATTGCTTGGAGCGCCAATACGTATAAAGGCCAAACTAATGTTATTTCTATTAACAAATGAAGTTTAAACATTCAAAAAACAGTTTTTTTCCAAAGTTTCGTGTTTTCAGTTCTGTCATAGTTTATTTTTATAATCTGACCAAACACTGTTGATCAAAAGATCCTTAAGGATCGGGAGAACTCCAGTGCATTGACACCCCGTTAACTGCTAGATCTATACTAGTTATTGCCGGACCGCGATGTTCATTGGTCACAATGCAGTCGAGCCCTACCCACCGTATATTTTATTAGATAAATTAATATTTACATATTTATTACAGGGTCAAGAAATAAGAAAAGTGATTTATAGTCGTATAGTCGTATGCCAAGGAGAACAACTTAGTTCGCGTATGGAGAAGGTTTTCGTAGGTTTTCGAGTTAATACATACACATGTCCTAGAACTATAGAGGAACGAATGGAAACGATAAATAAACTAAAGATTAGAATCACAGATTTGGAACAGGTAATATGACACATTAGTCGCAGAACTGTTGCCTGATGGGGCCAACGGGTTCTCGAATGGCTACCACGCACCGGAAGACGTAGCGTGGGCCACCCACAAGGTGGACCGACGACCTGGTGAAGGTCGCAGGAATCCCCTGGATGCTGGTGTCGCAAGACCGGTCGTCGTGGAGATCTTTGGAAGAGGCCTATGTCCAGCAGTGGACGTCTTTCGGTTGAATGGATGGATGGGTCTGTAAAAATGAAATAAACGTTGCCAATGATATAAATTCATCAAAAAGTTGTGAATAAAATAAGGAAACTGCAGATGAATTTTGTTTGTTATATCAACATAATTTTAATGAAAAATATAATTGTTAGATATTCCTTATAGATATAGATTCGAATCAAAAACTTTATTAAGATTTTGAAACAAGTATTTTTGACTTTAGATCTTTTTTGCGACACAGTCTATTCTGCAACGATAAGGATCTACTTCACCTGTTATCTTAAAAGTTTATATGTATTCGATTTATAGTTTTTTTTTAGTAGTAGGTAATAGGTTCAGCACTTTCACCTCGATCTCACCTGATATTAAGTGACGATGTGATGAAAATACTAAGCTTGGCCCTTGAGGGATACTATCGGAATACTTACATACCTATGCTATATATACTGATGCTGCTATATATATACTGATGCTTGCCGACAGGTTTTTTTTAACTTAACGAGGGTGAGGTGGAGGGTAGCTACCCAGCCAAGAATTATTAGAAAATTCCTTACTAGAACATTGTGGTTTTCTCACGGTGGTTACTTCTACCGAAAATTCAGGCCCATTTATTTATAGTTGGACCACAGTAGCAATTAAGTCATCATCGCAACGGTATGAACGATAAGCTCCATAGCAAAGTAATTACGATATTATTTAATTTAGGTGATGGTGAAAACAGAATACCATCGTTGTAAAACACTCCGTGTAATTGGCAAACAGTGGCATATATGGATGGTACAAATTAGAAAGGCAAAATCAATTTACCATACTATGAATCTCTTCAACTTGGATGTCACTAAGAAATGTCTTTTGGGACAATGTTGGGTGCCGGACCGTGACGTGCAAAAAGTTCAAGATACCTTGGAGTGTTGTTCGGTAAATTATTGAGCACGTAAATTGTTATTATTCCAGTCATCAATTACAATTAATATGGATTAAATATTTTCCTAAACATCAAGTAAATTGTTAAAAGATTAGGATGAAGGATCACATGGGATATGTAACGAGTGTGCAAAAACAGTTCTTGTAAATTGACTACCTTTACACTAGATACCTTTAATATTACATTTAGCAGACTGATAAGAGTATTTAATGGCATTTAATGAAAACAGATAAGGATATGTGGTAGAGACACGTCGTGAAACAGAAACCAAATAGGCAGCCATGCGTAATGCCGACAGAAGTAAAACTCAAAACGTTGGAATAACTGTTTTTATTGTTATTGTTTAAACTATCTCGGTGCCTTAAGAATGTGTACCGATTCATGTTTTGTCAATTTATTAGAAATAAAATAAAGTAGAATAAAATTATATTTGAAAAAAAATGAATACATTTAAAATAAAATAATAAGTTAATTTAAAATACACATTTATAGGAAAATGTTTTGAAGATTAAAGCTCATAAAATGCATTGAGAATGTTTTGTCTTATTTCTTTGTTTAGTGCATGTACATCCTGCATATACACACATTTTTTTTCGTGGGGAAACGCGTTTACGCATTCCCTCTGCCATACTTAATCTATGGATTAGGTTTACCTCTGGGTAAACCCTGGGCTACTCAGGGTCCCCGGTGTGTTATATATATTTTTACTTTTGCTATATTGTCATTCTTATTTATAATGCGTCATTCGTAATAATGTTTAAGGGGACATGCGGTCGGTGACAGATTCGATAAGTCAGTATTTCAGAAATCTATTGCTATCGCGTTGCGCCCCAAAGAAATAATTATAAAACACGAAAGGGGCAACTGCAGCTCTGCCTGATTTTACCTATGCAAAATAGACAAAAAGTCACTTCGTAATATCCTAATTCCTTATTGAAAACTGAACCAATTTTTAATTTTGCTTCGGTGATTGATAAAAAAAGACTTTGGCTATAGCCTCTACGTTTTGCTTCTTTTTTTAATTTTATCCATCAAATTTGTTTTTGACGAAATTTGGTTGACAAACGCCTGAAAAAGACTGTAAAAATCGAGCATTTTTTGTATTTTGAAATTCTCCTAATTTCTACAATATCGAATGTATGGAAAAAATCAAAACGTACTGGCACAATATGGCGGTGGTAGATATATATTATTTAGTATAAAAACATTTACCATAATACTATTATTCAGGGAGGAAACAGGGGACTACCTTTGTATGGAGTAAATGCCGCCCGCATAACATTTTAATATTATATGATATATAAATCGGTGTAAAAACACCAGGTTTAACATTGACAGGAAACTATAGGTACAACTGTGCCTTCGTTCTTATCCAAAAGTACAACGTTGTCAGTCACGCCGACGTTTCATCGTACCAACAAATTCACGGAAGCTTTTCAAGCGCTTATCAACGCTTACGGTCATTCCACGTACAAGGAACTCAATCCAGGTGTGACTATAAAAATATATCAAGTTTTTTAATGACCTGTTTATTCGTCTGTAAATTTTATAGTACCTATACGTATCTTGTTAGTACTAAACGGATATAATATTTTATTGTTTCTCACGTCATATGTGTACCATTATAAATGTTGAAACTGACAAATATTAAATAACGATATAATTTAAAATTTACTAGAAATGGTAGATTCATTTTTTTAAATACTGTCTTGATAATAATTTTAGAATAGTTTCTACGAAACGACAATATAAAAAAAAAAGATAAGCAATAACTATTTATGTTCATTTCTAATTTGGCACCATAGTACAAGTAACATATTAGTGCCCACCTCCCATAATAGATTTGTATAATTAATATAAATTACTTCGATGGTGATTGTAAATCGACTAAAGTTATTTTTGAGAATGTAGAGAAAGAGTACTTGTTTTTAGTTTAGGTTTTTATTTATAACACTAAAGCTCGTCAATAACTACAAACCTAAAAAGGAAAAAAAAAAAGTAAAGACAATTTTTTAGCAAATCAAGAATAAAAATGTACTGAAATATTTACAGGAGAGAATAAAAATCAGCACTTATTTTCCATTTAAACTTAGTTATTTTAAATGTTTTTAACAGGTCTATACACGATAATAACATTTCCATTTTTATTTGCGATAATGTTTGGTGACATGGGACATGCGATTTTATTAATCGCTTTCAGTGCTTGGATGGTGGTAAAACGAAGAAAAATTTTCTAAAATGAGATCGACCAATGAAATTTGGAATATTTTTTTTGGTGGTAAGAAGATACTTTTTAAATTATATTTTATTTTGGTATCTAGTATAACTTATTAAGAATAGAATCGATAATAGAATAGAACTGGTCGAGAATAGGTGAGTCGCTGTATATTGATAGTCGTCATCATACGGAAATGTTTTTATGCACCGAGAGAAATAAAATACCTGCGATAATATTTATGACTAGTGACTCGCCCCAGCTTCACACTGGTATACATTATTATCTTATTTAAAAAGTTTTATAATTAAAAACAAAACATACTTCAAAAGAATAAACTATAAAAATGCACTAAAAAGTCAATAAATAATTACTTTATTAATCTGGTTCTTTAATTTTGAAATCGGTGCCAGCTTCAAGCCTACTTCATAACTTCGAAAAACAATATAAGAAACACGCTTAAATGTCTATAATATTCGAGGGCGTTTCTCAATTTCTCTGAGTTTCGCTGATCAGATCCTGATCTGGTGGAAATGGAATCACATTGGAAGTATACTCCTTCGATTAAAAAAAAATACAAATCGGTCCACAAATTACGGAGAAACAACATACAGACGACTTGATAACCTCCTCTTTTTTGAAGTCGGTTAAAGTAAAAGACTTTTTGAAGTTATCTAAAGGTGTAAGAATTTTTGAAATCGGTTGAGTAGTTTCTGACTTTGTCCGTAACAAACTAAAAAGGAAAGTTATTGCCTTACTATTTTGTCATAGAATTATTTTCGCACTTTTTACTTGTGAGGATACAATGAATTTATTTTTGAACAAACATAATTTGAAAATTATTTAACACCGAAGCTCTAGTCAGTAACTTTAAATAATTTTCAGGTCGATATGTGATTCTGTTACTGGGTTTGTTTAGTGTCTACACTGGTTTCATATACAACGACACCTTTGGTAAAGGATTGTGTTGGATGCGTTCATATTGGCGTAATGGTTTTACTAAAAGAGGAATTGACAAAAGATTCGATACATGAACTCGATCCGCGTGTTCATACAAAAACACCTTACATATTTGGCATGGATCCCGCTTTAATGGTAAAGCTTTATACACTATTGTATATCATTTAATGTTAAAGCTAATCTATATATAAGGAAATGTGGTTACTTTGACGCACCATCACCTCAAAACTACTGAACATGTCGGGATAGGACTACTGCCATTCGACGGGGAATTTTTCATACATGGTAATAGGATATTTATTTTCATATATTCCATAAACCCTTTTCCATTTTTTTTTAAATTTACTCTTATGTACATTTTTTTCGCCATTAAAAACAAAAGACTCCATTTTTCTTTATTCATTTGGTTTTTTTTTTAGGTTACGTATAAATGAAATGTTATATGCACTTTTTCACTCGCACCTATAGAATATATGAAACACGGGCGTAGCCGCGGGCACCACCTAGTCTATACATATAAAACAAAGTCGGGTTATTTTCACCATTTATAACTCAAGATTAGCTGTTGTTTTGTTTGATTGGTCTCCATCCTGAACAAGAGAATAAAACGTTGAAAATGTTCACTAAACAAACAAATTAATTTTCTCATACATTTTGTATGGGAGGCTTTAATGATTCTGAGGTAGTGGGTAGTTCGAGGGGTTAGCTAGTTTTAAATATATTTGTTTGGGAACCGATGACTATAATTATGACTACAATTGAAACGTATTTATTGCATAAATAATGGCACTTACATTTTTTTTTAATTATAGTCCATCTAAGTAAATCTAAGTGGATGTAGTCGGGCAGGTGTCGATGCAATTATAGTGAAGAATCTTTTAACAGTTTTATTCTATAGTGCCCATGGCCTCGGTCGCATCTCTGTCAATTTAAAATACAATTACAATACTTTGTCGGATAGAGGGGCAACTAATGGACGCACTATAGGTTCCATTTTATCAAAACCTTATTTTATTGTTAAAATTGTAAAAGGACGATATAGAGACTAGCTCGATAGTACAATGAATAGCTTGGAAAAAGTATCAATTGTTTAGAAGTTTCATGCATTAACTTATGTGCGTTTGCGTGTTATTCGATTTTAAACTCTTGAAATATTACGGAGATTGATAAAAATAGTTAAAAAAAATAACATAATGCTCGCGTATTTACTCTTAAAATGAAATTACACAGGAAAAACAACTGTTGGTGTGAGTCGACAGCTGTTTTCAAAAGCTGACCCCGTTTCTAGTTTTAGATTGTTACGATGTATTTTAACCACTACAATTTTCAACGTTATACGATATTATGGTCAAGAGTTAATTTACAATAGAATAACCTCCAAAATGAAATATTATTTCCTTTGTAAAGTACCTATAATATAATGTATTCTGATTTTGATTTTTTTTCTAAAATGTTGGGATTTCCAGTTGGCAACAAATAGTATGATGGTTGAGAATTCTGTTAAAATGAAGATGTCAATTATAATCGGTATAATTCATATGATGTTCGGGATCGCCTTGAGTCTATTCAATTATATGTAAGACGATCATCTAAAATTTATAATTATAATAAAACTGTAAAGGAACAAAAACATAACATTGCATATATTTGAGAGAAACCATTCGGGGATAATTTAAAATTAACAATTCTGGCAAATCTCTGTCTGTGCACTCATCACACAATAACTACCGTATAGTTTTTTGATGAAATTCTTTACGGAGTAAGTAGTATTTATTCCATAGCAATAATATACACTTTTATATTTGTTGTTTCTTTTATATTTTTGATAACTCATCCAAGAGTTGATGAAAAAAGAGATTAGATTTTCAATGAGGGCTAAGTCAGGTTTAAAGTAAAGATATTTTGAGTTTAAAGTATTATGAAAGTCTGAATAGATATCTGTAATAATGTACTAATATCACTCTACCTAACGCCTTCAAGTTTGGAAACATGTCGCCAAATATCCTATATTAGTGTTCCGGCAGCATCACTTGAAAATGAGTACCTTTAAGTTTATATACATAGGAATCTATGAACAAAATAACTTTCTGATTTGCAATTTTATTTTTTTATATTATCTCTTATATAGAGCATACAATGAATAATAATAAACGATAATAATATCAGCGTGTACATACATATCTTATTAATGTGTCGAATACCCATAAAAATGAAACAATAGGAAAACAATGGAAAGCTGGCGTAAACGCCAGGAAGGTGCTCAAGGGGTTAATTAGCAAGCAAGTTGAGATGCTAGTGAAGTCACTCTGCAAACTCGTGTTGTATTAGTCAATTCAAACGTTTAAAAATCTTAGGTTGTGCATTTTCCTGATTTTGCAAAAACAAGTTACTTTGCTAGTTTTTTTACTTATTCAAATCAGTAAATATAAAGTAATGTCGTCTCAAACGTGATTCAAATCTACAAATTCCCCGAACTCTAAAATTGTAATCTGCGATATGATCGCAAAACAAAAAGGACTGCGGCCTGAACTTTCCTGAACTGAAAAGTTTCTTTCAATTGCGCAAAATTACTCTTTATTTCAAAATCTTGTTGTTTCGCAACTTCTCATTTTGAATGAGGCTAAAATAAGTAATACAATTGTTGTATATTTAGGTATAAAATTAATATATGCGCGACATTACCAAATCACAATAGATAAATGTAGTTTTAGATATCTCACTTCTGATGTTAGACATGAAGTTTAAATAAATTGGATACCATCTCAGATAGCAAACCGTATTACACTCGTACCTGTTGATGCACAACCCAAATTCCCTGGCTGGACAATCAGGTATGCCATGTCACCCATCCATGGGAGTTTGAAGACTCTATGTCTGTACACGATGCCAGCCGATACTACACTGAACTGGTCCGCACGGGAGACGACAGTCAGTACAACACTGATTCTGATCCGCACGCGCCTACGCCCGAGGCAACACTGCTTCTCAATGGTGTTTTTTCTAACCTAGCTAATGCTATTGACCAGAAGGGCCTTTACAGCTTCACCGTAACTTTGAAGGCGAGTGCTGAAGGCACTCGCCGCAAGAGGTAACTAGCACAATGGTTCAAACCTCGGCTTGGCCACTACCTATATTGTAAAATATACATGTATATAGCTAAACCTTACATTTTTTATTTCTTAATAATAATAAAAAAAGGTTCCTTACTGGACCTATATACCTGCGTGTTATGTGCAGGAGTGTGTATGCAGTGTTGTATGTGTAATGCTTGATGCATGGGCAGTATCGGTGTATCGCGCTGGTAGCGGCGTTAAGAGCCTCCGCAGTTGGGGAACGGAGCACGTCTTGAGCCGCCACCGGAGGGGGACCCGGAGAGTGTACGGGAGCAAAGTTAGCCGCCTGCCCCCGTCGGCGGGAACGGCGGTTTCGTCGTGAGCGCAGGCACACAAGGGAACGAGGTCTTCTCGATGCTCATTGCAGTCCGCTTTTATAGAGTTTGCGTTAGTGAGTGTTTCATTTAATTAGGTGGGTAATTGTCTCCTAACAGTAGTATTAATGTACATATGTTTATAAATGAACTAGATCCAATTAGCCCTTAATATTTATTTGAAATGTTTACATTTTCATTTATTTTCAGACATTTAAAAAAATACCATTCTATATATTTACGATTTATACCAGAATTACTATTTTTGTCATGTATATTCTTTTGGCTGGTTATACTGATCTATATTAAATGGTTTAAATATAGTTCTAAAGGAGGTTAGTGAATGAAAGTTTGTTTTAGAACTATAAGTTTTATATAATTATAACTTAATACTTTTTTTATAATCTGTACTAACTAATTATGTGTAATTAAACTTGAGTTTAACTTAAGTTAGTCTGACTTTTTGCAACTTTGAAATCGTTTCAAAATATAACAAGCATTTGAGAATGTTTATAAACTCATCACAAATATATCAGATAAAGGCTTCACCTTTATCCCATTTAAAACATGTATTAATTATACCCATATATAAAACTCACTCAAAAACAAAATCAAAAGCTGTAGTAAGCTGTAGTAGCTTACATTTTTATGAAAAATAATTAATTAATTATAATAAAAAAACAATAAAGTTGATGCAGTCTGCTGCTAAATTATGTGTAGTTGATAAATAATGTCAAGGTTTTTGATTCAGTAAATGATGATTGAACCGGTGTCATGCAACTTTAAAGAATCGTAGATTAAAATGTTGTCAAATAATATTGTTTAGCATCCAAATGTAATTGATGTGCAATTGTTATTACACGCAGATCCGAAGGTAGGACCAAATTGTGCACCACATGTCCTTATACTATTCATAGACATGATTCTCTTATCCACGTCTAAGGCGACTAACGAAGAATGCGATGCGTACCTGTTTCCATCGCAAAAAATTGTTCAAAATTTACTAATGCTCATAGCTGGTTTGTGTGTACCGGTATTGATTTTCGGAACACCGATATATAATTATTACTACAATAAGAGAATGAGAAATAAAGTATTAGTAAGTATTAACATTAAATATAAAATTAGTTAACAACATGAAGGCGAAATTTAGCAAATTGTAATAAATAAATATCCTTAACGCTTCTAAATTATACCACTGTTTTATGTTGACAGGGGTTCAAAAATTAAATACAATTAAATTAAATTCATGTGTGCCAGACACGTCATATAAGTCTATAATTACTACAAAATAAAAAATTTGCAAGCCCAAAGTTAGTAGGCAACGGTAAGGGAAGGAAAGTGTTATGGAGTAGAGGTAACGTGAGAGCAGTTTCTACTCCTCGGCGAAATAGGTGAATGAAGAACCGCAATGGGATTTTAGTCATTAGGAGTCTGACATACCCCACCTTTTGCTACCTGGTGGTGGTGGGTGTTTATGCAGCATTCTCCCGCGTATATGAAAATAAGTTACGTAAAGTGATGCAAACAGTATTTAAAGTGAAAAGAATAAAAGTAACCAGATATTTGTTTCCCGGAGTTGCACTATTTAGACATAAGCATGTTCCATGGTGTTCTAGCAGAGCTGACATCCGCTTCAACTAGATTGCTATAGAATTTTATTATCATTAGTAAGGAGTAGTAGTGGGTATTTTTTTTTTTATTTTTTTGGGTTATCTGTATTTTATTTATTTGGTTGTGCCACACGACCCACCATGTGCCATAGGTCAGGCATACACCCAATGTAAAAGCCCTTTTTTATATTTTTTTTTCTGACGAGAATACTGCATTTACGCACTACCCCTACCAAATTCATTAGGAGGATCAAAGTCGCCCTAATGAAAATGGTAGGGGGGTGTGAAGGGACGTCTCCACACCAGTGTGGGACTTATCCGGAAATACACACTAAACACTCCGGAGCCGCCCGCCGCATTAATGGGGACGATACGGGATCGTGATGTCTAGCACCGCGTCGTCTCCAACAAGGCCACGTCCAAAAATCAACCAAGTTAGGGATGGGGGGGAAGTCGCTGCCTGACCCACAGACACTCTCCCCACCCACCTCTTCACCCACTTCTCACTTCTCAGAGAGAAGTATTCGTCCGGGGCTATGTAAAAGCCCTGCGTATAAGGTTAAGAAAATGTCATATTTAATACTGTAAACGCACAGCGGTGTTAATAATTGTTCGTCGAAAGTCTATAATTGAATTATTCATGCTTTCGTAATACACAGATGACACACGCAATAAGTTATAATCAAATATTACAGTTTTCAAATTAAGTTCATTTTGTAAATGAAAAGTTTCCAAACGCGTTGATATAAAACTAAGAGTCTAAATTGTTAGAACTTCTCTTAATAAAAATTCATGTTTCAGCAAAATTTTAGTAACTTTAGAAGTTATCAACATAGGTCTTCTGATTACAAAACGGAGGAATTTATGAAAGCTGAACTAGCTCGTTACAATGTCCCCTTTGGTGATTTGATGATGGAGCAAATGATTCATAGTATTGAATTTCTTCTTAGCACTATATCTCATACCGCTTCTTATCTTCGATTATGGGCATTGTCGTTAGCGCATTCGCGTGAGTAACATATTACTTTATGTTCAAAGAGTATGAAATCTCACGTATTACTCAATTATGCAGTACGTGAAATATATTTAAAAAAAATGTGTATTTTAGTTATAAAAAAGTTATACTAGAAAGTAAAATTCGTATAAGGAAACGTCACAGAAGTACCACCAGCAGATATATTTTTGCTCTTTACGTTCCCGTATGCCTAGTAGTGCTATTTAAAATAATGTCGTAAATAAATAATGACTGTATTGTCGACTTTAGATAGGTTGAGCTGTATGCCAATTTTCTTATTCCATACCTTAAGACATAAAGTTTAATTATATGCATTACGTGTAAAATAAACATTTGATAAGCCAAAGATTATTTCCATAATTGTGCATGTAAATTTTACTAATTTAAATAAAGTAAAATATTATAAAAAACTTAAAAAGTACACTTGCTTGCTTTAATATAATCTTTATTTATATTATATATAAATCTTCTGTGCGTGGGTATGTGACTAAATTGCTCCTAAACAGCAGAACCGATTTTAATGAAATATTTTATGTCTATTCCTGAGGATTCGAGAATGGTTTAAATTCACAATTTGGTCCAATGGATAATGTTTATTTAATAAATAACGCTTACGATGTCGCGGGCACAGCTAGTTAGATATATAAAGTTGTCTAAAGTAACTCTGAGGCATTTTTTATTCAATACATGAATAAAACATTGAAGGACACATCGATATGTACATTGTATTTAATATTTTTTCTAATTCAACAGAACTATCCGAAATGTTATGGCACATGGTATTATCAAAGCTGGCGTTACGAGACCACACAATGGTAGGGTGTCTTAAGATTTTTGTGATATTCGCTATTTGGGCTGTTTTTACAGTATCAATTTTAGTCGTTATGGAAGGCCTGTCGGGATTTCTTCACACATTACGATTGCATTGGTACGTTGTGACCTATAAACGTTAATTTTGATTTGTTAAAAGATAATATTTCCTTTCTACATGAGGCCCATTTAGAATTTTTACGTTTTCCTATTAGGTTATGAATTGATTTTTTTAACGATGCGTTCAAATTCAATTTTTGATCTGATATAAATAAGGACTCGCACGTGTGTAATGAAATCAAATCTATTGTACAATTTTGTGAGTTAGTTATCGATAAATGATATAGAATAAATAATAATTTAATACATGTTTTTTCTGAAAAAGGTAAATTATTATTTAGAGCTTAGTAGGTACTCCTTTTTAATAAGCAATATGGGGGCAGACTGTCTAGCTTATTAAAAGTCTTTTCAAGCCTTTGTAGCGCATAGGATGCTTGATATAATAAACGAAGCCTCTCCTCGCACGTATTTTCTACTTCACTAATTTTGAAATATTCTTCGTCTAACTTGGAACAATACTCTCATTTTATTTATACAAGTATTTGTAGCAGGAATTCATTAAATATGTAGCTGTTCATTTTCAATTTATCTATATGTAATACTAGCTGTGTACCCGCGGCTGCGCTCTCGTTTCATATATTCTTCACAGCGTTTTAATTTTTTTTTACTGAACACTAATGTTTCTAAAAAGAATTTAGTACTAAGATATTTCTTGCCCGTAAAACTGTGTATCGAATCGGATTTTATTGAAATTTTGAAGCAGAACCCTAATAATTTTCGAAAATTAATTGTACCCTAAGTTACTTGGAGTAACTCAGCTATATACCAAAAAAAGTCCAGCTGCTTCGTAAATTAGCCGGAACAAACAGGCAGACAGTCAAAAAGTAAAAAAAATATATATTTTTGGTACAGGTATCGTATATACTATTCATATCTATTTAGTAAAAAAAAACAAACAGATACTTCAATTTAATTTATTAGTACAGATATGTTTTATTCAATGTATCTGTATGTAAATAATGTTAACTAACAGTTAAAATACGTTGGAATATAAATTTCTATTACCTATGCACAAACTAGCGTTTCACCACAATTTCACTTTATGTTAGAGAGGATGCGATCGAATGTGGTAACATTAAACCACGAAATAGAATTGGGCTTCAAATGTGGCGGGAATTCATGAGCGATGCTGAACGTCTGGTTTGAATTTGGCTTTGTAGCTAGACTGCCATCTCCGAAATCTAAAGCTCCGTGTACTGAAACACAAGTCAATCGAAACATTGTCCGATCCTAAAATTCTCAAACACTATAGGATTATTAATAATGTTATAATCAATTATATTTTACAGGATGGAGTTTATGAGTAAATTTTATTCAGGAAATGGTTATCCATTCCAGCCCTTTTCTTTTAAGTCTATACTTGGAAGTGAAGAAAATTTAACAGATGCAAGTAAGATAACTTAAAAAGTCGTGAACTTCAATTCACAACTGAGGACCGTTTCCACAAAGCGTTACAACAAACATCGTTTCAGCTAAGTTTTATTTTTGTTGTTTTTGTCTCTATTTCCATAGCTGATTTCATTGCCGTCAATTAAATTTCTGTAAACAGAACGTAAACCGTTCACAATCTACTTATACACAATAACTTAAGCTCATTTCATGAAAGAAAAAAAAAACCCTTGTTTCGTTTTTTGAAAACGCTCCTCAATTATTGACGTTCTGTTTCCAAAGATGTTTTATGTTAACCGATTTTTAATATGGAAAATATTTCGTTTTAGCATTTCTCTTTATCGCGATTACCGCATATTGAATTTGTTTTTTAAAGGTTTCGCTTTGAAAGTATAAATTACGCTTAAGACAATTCCAACGTTCGATTAGAATGTGTGATTAGTGACAAACATGTTCTAGATTTTAGTTTAAGGTTTAAGTTCAGCGTAAGGATTTTAATTTATTGCACGTAAATGTGAGTTATAATTTTAGCTAGACGAATACTAGCTGTTGTTTGTCGCGTTGCCTTTCGATACAGTTAATAATGTATTACTGGTCTGAGACTTTATGAAATTGTAAAAATCTTTAATCTTCTGTTATACAATGAGTTTATATTTAGACGGAGAATAATGTTCTACGATTTGCGAAATAGATTATTGTTTTCTTTTCTCTTTTGTGCCTGTGCTATGTAACGTAGAGTTTTGTGGGGCTCTGTTTCTTTCACTTAATTAATAGCGAGTGATTATTCAGTGTCTTTTAAAAATAATACCGCTTTTAATATTTAAGCGCTGGTAAAATATTGATATTAATTCATTTAGCTTTTTACTTCGGTTTTCCCCCCGTAGTAATTAATTTTAAATTTCAATATTGTCGCGTAAAAAAATAAAAAAACTATGTCTCGCAATTTTACAATTTAATGTATCTGAATAAATACTAAGTAAACGTGATTATTGTTTTTTTTTCATACTTGAATTGTCTTGTTGCTGTGTTACTAAATTTTATAGCTCAATTTTGAAATGTTTTCTTAAGTATGGTTCGCAATGCGATTGTCTGAAGTAACGATACGTTTTTTATCTAATCAGGCTATGATGTTATGTCATTTGTTCGATTTGTAAAATACATGAGTGCAAATAGACGTAGATGCGCAATGCAGTGTCAATCGTGTAATAATTCTATTAAAAAAAAACTGTAAAACGAAACCAGTTTCCAACCAAAAGCATTTCGTACTGAAATGTTACATTTTTTAAATATTGTATGGCGGTGGCGGGACAAGACTATAATTTGATGTGAGCAAAGTACTCTTTTGTGAGGTCCGTTCTCCCTCCTTTCCCCTCTCCGCAATAGCAACGGAATGCAAATGCATTTTAAAAAATACGGGCGGATCCGTGAGCACTCAGCTAGTAAAATATATATTCGGGCTCTGGCGCTTGGGCCCTCGGTCCGCGAACCCACAGGCGGTCGCCCACGTCTTAAGCCGCCTCTGCTGTATAGGCTCGAATGTTTTGCCCACAATCTCACCTGAACTTAAGTAACGAAGTAGTCCAGGATGGTAAACACACTAATCATATAGAATCTGGTCCTTAAGTGATGCTGCCGGAACACCCCTGTTGCTATTTGGCCACAGGTTTTCAAACTTTATGGTGGTAGCTACCTAGGCGCGGATTATTACCTACCAAGCTGTGGTTTCATCAGAATGTTTTCCTTCATCGAAAGCTCAGGCTGATTTTTTAGTTTTCGATTAGGTGGGATCGAACTCGCGTTTATTTACGCGAAATCTGTGGCGCACTAGCAACTGCGCCATCATAGCTTCAACATTAATTAGGACATTATTTCACATAATATACTTTTGAAATTTTATATAATTCAATCTATCACTATTGTAAATGAAATGACAAATATCAATCACTGGTATGAGAAAATCGAAATCAGGTAAATGTATACAATAACTTCTATTTTTTGTGTACTATTTAAAAATGTGTTCTATAAATGTTTCAACTACCGTTTTATCAAAATGGTGATTGCGTAGGTTGCCACTGTATTGCTTATCAGTATTCAGGTAATGAAAATAGATCATCATGTTAATGAAACATACGTCGTGTTCTATGACGTTTCACAATGAATGGGATACTCAAAACCACGTCTCCGTCCTGTGACAATGGAATGATTACAATCATGTTGCAAATACCGCTACACAGGCATTCCCCATATTAATTTACTCCGAGTACAGTTAGCTGCAGATCTGATAAAATGTTTTACTCCAACCATCAAAGGTTTTGAGTTGACTATATTCAACATTGAACTGTAACAGACATAAAGATAAATAAAGAACAATAAAAATAAACAATGTGTTGCTTTTTAAACAAAGAAACGACATTTTAAGTTTATTTTTTTACAATTCCAAACTGAAAATCCAATTATGAATAATATTACAATTTATAACATTTTTGACATATATCAAAATATCATAACGGCCAGTATGACTTTCTTAACCTTATAAACTAAACTCTTTACATTATAAAATATAATAGTACATAATTAAGGAAATATATTTTCTTTACATATGTACTACTCAGAATTATAAGTAGTGTTTCAATTGTTATTCCCTGGCTCTCTCTCATAATTGTTTGTATGCTTTGGACATTTTTTTTTTGAACGTGGGAAATGAATTTACGCATGGCGAGTATAATCCCACTGGATTAGATATACCAGGGGGGTTAATGGGACTCGCCCGGCGTGAAGCGCCCGGAATATCCACTAAAACCCACGGCACCTTCCGCCGCTTGAGAGAGGCGATACGGGATTGAGCAACAAGCTTCGCGTCGCCCCAGCGGCAGGCACGACCAAGTGGCATGACAAGCATAATCTGCCATGCCAGGTGAGGCCCCTCTCTATCTTCCGTCCAGGGGGGTGCTCGGTACAAAGCAACCCCTCTCTTCCCGCCGCCAGCCAAAAGGTCCCGTTCCTCTCCTCCTTGGGTACTTGAAGGAACAAGAACACTGGAGGAGAGAGACGTATGCTTTGGACCTGCAAATTACCATGAAAATCAAAGTGTTCTTTCTGAATTCTGATATTGTTTGTAATAAAAATTATTGAACGATCAAGCTGTCTAGGGACGCGGTTCAAAGTCAAACTGCTTGTTTTATATTTATAATTGCGTCTGAAAAATAATTTTAAGAGTTCATACTTTATAACTGCACGAGTCGATGACTTTATGCGACTTTTCATAAATGTCTAATGAGAAGCTCATACGATTTACCGTGCTTTAAAAATGATAATTTTAATCAGAGACATCAAACAGGTTTTGGATAAACAGATATATAAAACAACTTCAATAATAACTACTTAGTGGTTTTTCTTTGGTAGCGATATTTACTAAATAATTTTCTTATTGGCAAAACTAAACGAAAAACGTCAATATAAACTGAACGGCTTAAAATTGACCAATTTTATGATAACTAGTTAATTATATTATTATCGAAAAAGTGAATAGAATTTTAAAGGTACTCTATTTGCACGTTCCACTACATGTTGCGGCAACTATGGAACAGATAATGAGACTGTTCCATTCCTTCTAATGACGTGTATGTTATATTAATTGCATTATATATCTTAAACGTTCAATTATTAAGGTAAAGTGCTGTAAAACAGAACACTACGATGGTCTATTTTACTGATTCATCGTGGTATGACGTTCTCCAAATAGCTTATTTTTTAGTGACAAACGGACGTGACAAAATCATGCCTTTTATAACACGTAAATATTTCTTATTATTGTATAAAATAAAATATGGTATAAAATCTTCTGATGGTTAATTACCGAATGAACATATCAAAGGAATAATTAGTAAGGCATAATGATAACAGATGATCAACGGTCACCAATTAGTTTTATTTGAAGTCCGTGTCCAGTCCAAAACCAATTGTAGCGGGTTTGTGGAACGATCATGAAAATACAAATAACTGTCCAGTAACAAAACAAATCTTTGCATAATTATTTCAACAAGTGAAATTTAAACAAAATACTAAAATTAGGTTAAATATGTCGATAAATATTATTTACTAGGGCGAGGATGAAAAGACTTGGTCATCTAATATTAACTTTCATATCATTAACGGAGATAAATTTGAATGCATACCTATTGGCAGATCAATTAATAATTCAATCCTTAATCGTGGCGTTCTATTTTTCATTGGCCTTCGTTGTGAGCTTTGTTGGGAATATTTATAAACTACTGTGACTGGATATAATATACACGTACGATATAAACGTATATATTTCATTTGATTGTGTTACTATTATTTTTAAAGTTCTTAATCAAATAACAGAGCTAATGCACATCAGTACATTTAATTGAGAGAACCATAGACCTTTAATCCAAGAGAAAACTTCTTTAGCGGCTTTGTGCTATACTCGGTAGGGAAAACTAATATTTTTTACACTGTGCAGGCTCAGTGCTTTGACCAAAGTCTCACATGGTGTAAAGTGACTGGTTCTCAATTGATGAAGCCGGAACACACCTATTGGTATTTGGTGACAAGTTTTCAAACTTATGGGTGGTAGCTGCACTCGCGGGGATTATTAGATATTACGGTAACACTATGCTATGATTGCCTCACGATGTTTTTCTTCATCGACTGATTTTAGAGTTGCGTATGTCGGTTCAAATCCGGATTCATTCGAGCGATATTCGACTGCACTACCACTGCACTACTTGCGCCTCGGTGGCACAGTTGTATTACGGTGCGACTGCCGTTCTGAGGTCTCGGGTTCGATCCCCGGGTCGGGTCAAGTGGTATTGGGTTTTTCTACTCAGTATCATCCCGGAGTTTGGAATTTGCGCCCGATATGGCGACAGGCTCGCCCCCTGTCACATCTGGGACGGAACTAAGCTCGGCGAAATGTGGGTGGTGTAGTTCGCTACTTCATCTCTGCATAACCCTTCGGGGATAACAGGCGTGAGCTTATGTTATGTTATGTTAACATACTTTAGCATATTTATATCATTCTATCTATCTTCATCGATATCTCAGGCTAACGATAGCCGGTTCGAACCCGCTTCCATTGAGGCGAAATACGACCTCACTACCAACTACGTCATCATCGCTTCATATATATATATATATATATAAGATAAATAAAGGACGATTAAAATAATCAATGTGTTGCTTTTTAATAAAGAAACGACATATTAAGTTTATTTTTTACAAATCCAAACTGAAAATACAATTATGAATAATATTATAATTTAGAACATATTTGACATATATCAAAATATCATAATGGCCAGCATGACCATATAAACCTAACCTTCTTAACCATATAAACTAAACTCTTTACATTATAAAATATAATAAACACATAATTAAGGAAATATATTTTCTTTACATATAATTAAAAATGAAAATAAGAAAAATTATTATTTCTTATGAAATATTCTTTACACGACTCGGCTATAGTTTTTATATCAAACCAATGATTTAATCTTTGTTTAATTCTTCTTCTTCTTAGTTAATGGCAATCTGTGTGTACACACAATTTGTGCCAATGTCATGTAGGTAAGATTTTCAATCTTGTATCAGCGTTACCAAGCTCCAACAGAACGGTGGCCTATCCTGCTCGAACTTTCCATGGAGCTTTGTCGGCACCTCAGAATGTATGCTACGCGTTGTCTTCTATAATAAACTTAACTTGAACACAATAACTAAACTATTTCACACAAAACGCCACCAAGATTACATGATATAGAGTCAAGTACACAAGTTTAATGAATTAAAGAAAAACAATTGCTACATGTCAGACTGAGATCCCGCCAAAAACTCCTTTGTTTAATTATACCTATCTATGCGTAGAGAGAGAACTTTAGTGCGGGGGCATGAGTAGTTCTTCCTGGTTTAATATACGTAACATCTTTCCGAGCACAATCACATACCCTACTACTACGACTCGATAACGCAGAGTAACGAGGACCGTTTGATTGCTTCCGTTTGAATTGCACTTATGTTGTTACATCCTTACTCACTTGCACTTCTCTGAAATTTCACGGCGTTCACTTTAATGAACAATAAATTGCTAGAAACTTGCATTTGTAGAAATGAAAGCTTCTTTAGCGGCGATTCTCGGCAAGGGAAAAACTTATAAATTCGCGCGTTACAAATACTACGACGTGACCCGTCTACATGATACAGTATGCCAAGTATTAATTGCTGACGCTCAGAGTCCAGAGATAAATAGGAATATTTATGTTTACGCAACCTAGTCAAAACTCGGTAATCGCGATTGAGATTTTTTAAAATTTTAATTCGAATATATGTCCGATTCACAGGAGAGTTATTAAAGCTATTAAATAATAGCTAACTTATAATAATACAAATGAATCGATTTCGAACGCTATGCAGCCCGGATAACCACCCAGATATTAAGCTACTCAGCGGTTTCTTATCTTACATTCTTAAGGCTATCTATACCCTACGGTCAGCTCTACTCATTAACCTACTGTAATTGACTATAGTCGACGCATTTTAAACCGAGTTGTCGGGCAAATAAATTGGGAATGTGCACGAAATGTAATACGTTATTGATAACTAGCTACCTGTGCACACGGGGTTGATGCGTCATTGTGACCTTCATTAACATGTTGAGGACAAATGAATATTTCCTTCAAATCTTTAACATTAACATTCAACAATTACGAGAATTACATCGCGAATCACAACACACACACACACACACACTAGTTGGAAACACGAGAGAGAGAGAGAGATATATATATATATATATCATATGTACCTCATATGTGTAAATGAGATAAAGGATAAGATTGTAGACTAAGAGTAACAATGTGCTAGTTGTAAGTATTAAAAATGTATTAGAATTCGCGCCGACCGCCGGCAAAGTTGTACCGGCAAGATATAGATTGTAAATAAGTGTAATTCGAAAATAAATACATTCCACATTATATAGAGAAGTTGGGGTTTCATTGCTGGTGAAGAAAGCGTCCCCTTCAAACATTCTGACTCCCGGTTGGTCTTTACGAGTAAGGGTTGTTGTTTTTCTGTGATTACGTCGAAACAAACATTTTTTTTTACAAATTAAAAAAAATTAGTTTCAGATAGTGAAAATGATTCCTATTAATACTTAACATAATTTAGCATATCGATCGTACCTATCCCGTTATCGATATGCACCTCTACAATTCTTACGCACATCACTACACCTCTACATAAGACCTGTAAGTGCGAGCGAGACAGACAAATAAATATGATTTATGGCCCGAAGCCTCAGTTCATAGTGCGTCGACTATAGTAATTGCATGAAAAATATGTAAAGTTTGTGCCACATTACTGTTATCGGAAATTACTTTATAAATATATATATATAATTACTTTATATATAAATTTGTTCAATAACCCTTCCTCTCCTTCAAAGTTTAGGTATTAGACAAATTAGGTATTTCGGTAGTACATATACGTGCTCCATATTTTTCTAAACTTACATACAATTATAAAGTGTTAGATATGATAACACATAATATATATATATATATATATATATAAAGAAAATCAAATAACGATTTCTATTACCAGTAAAAATAAATGGGATTAAATATTGACGTGAAAGGGTTTACTCACAGTACGCATCCCATCCTCTTCTGTCCGCTTCAATTTTCGATTGAATTTTCGCTGAGAATTCACCCGAAGTTGACGAATTTATTTTATTGTTCGTATTTTCCGCGCAAGTGCAAACGGCAAAGTAATAATATCACGTAACTGATTTTTAAGTTCGCGATTTACTTTACGCACGGTATCCTGCCGGCTGCGCCAGTCAAAACTCGGTAATCTCGATTGAACATTTTGAAAACTTTAATATGAATATATGTCCGATACATGGGAGAGTTCTTTAATAACTAATTTAAAATTATACAAATGAATCGATATTAAATTACTCAGCGGTTTCTTATCTTACACTCTTAAGGCTATCGTTACTCATACCGGGATGCATAACTACCTATCGTATGTTTTGATTATAAATAATCTTTATGAAAATACACATCACTATTGCTCGGAGCGTAAATAGATGTAAAAACTAGACAAATGTGATAATATTTAAAATGTTAGGTTAGTTTAATAAATTTCAATTGTGAAATTTAAAAATTAAAAACAGAGCTTTCCATGGTTCCGGGTTTTCACTTCAGTCGGCAGTCCATAGGGAAAACCGATTTCTTTTAAAGGTTTTCTTGTATTTCTAATTTGTATCATTGTAAAGAAATAAAAATAAAATAAAATTATATTATGTGCGTATGTATATGTATAAAAAACATATATGTATCTCAAAATTAATCTGCAAATGTTGTCGTTTTTCTACTAGCCGCACTTTTCCCTGAGTTGATTGATTTTTTGCTAGCCGTGGACTTTGCGTCTGTCGCCCGTTCATCATCATCTTCCGTACTGAAATCTTCTATAGAGATTGCCGGTGACGCCGTAACGTTTTGATTACTATAGTCAACGTTCCGAGGTAAATAAATACCGAATCTATCCTGAAAATTGAGCTTTGTGTTTATTATATTGTAAGATGACGAGCATTCGGATAGGGAGGCGCGCCTCAACGCACGGTACATTGACTGATAGAAGTAAACATAGAATATTTATACAACACAGGTCTATTACAAATATTACTAATGAAGATACGTAACATGATAGTTATAAACAAGGTGACAACCACTAATTAAATAACAATATAATCGAATAGAAGATAATAAGGAATAACGTTCCAGCAAACGAGAAAGATATTTCAAGTATAAACATACTATTTTATTTATTACTCGAAATTAATTAAAATATGTTTTTTTTTTTGGAATCTGGTCCAGAATGATAAACTTACTAAGCTTAGAGGTGCACCTATTGGTGCTTTGTGACAGCTTTCCAAACCTGAGGGTAGTAGCAACGTGGTATGGTTTCCGCACGATGTTTTCCTTCACCGAAAATTCAGACTAATTATAGAACTTTATAGGTAGGTTTTAATTTACGTCCATTTTCGCAGAACCAATCAAAGTACCAACTGAGCCATCATCGTTTCAAAATTGACAATTGACAATTGACATTGTATAAAAATATATAAAATACAAAAAGCATCGTGTTTTATCTCCTCTAGTTTTTATAATTACTTTTTTTTACGTAAACATTTTAAATTACTAAACTAGGATAGTACAGTACACGTACAGTATTCAATTTTTAACATTACTATGTCGATTACCCATAAAAATGAGTCAATAGGAAAACAATGAAAAGCTGGCGTAAACGCCAGGTTAGTGCTCGAGGTGTTAAATATATATTGTAAAATCCGACAATTCGAATAGTGAAGATGCATTGTACTTCTGTATTAATACTGAATATTTATGATTCGCATCAGTATTTTTTTATAAATAAATGATATCGGTTAATCAATGTGAACCTTAGAAAGACAATAATTTATTATAACATTGGTATATTTAGAATAGGATATGATGCATTTACTTTATTAAAATAGGTAATAACGACAGAGTATATGAGATAAGAATATATGAACATTACACAAAACACAGAAAACCTTCATAAACTGAATACACACAAATGTTATTTTCAGAATCACACTACAAACGCGCACTGTATTAATTAAATCGTGAACCTGAATATTTGAACGTTCGTATTTCTATTTATTTATAGAATCATGCATATATAGTTTATATTCGAAATTTTGGATTCTCTTGTAATTTCTACGCATCAATGTATTGTTAAAATCGGATAAGGCTTAATTCCATGCTACAAAAGTTATCGACTAAGGATGCTACCCATATTTTGATTTAAACATTTAATTAATTACACATATAACGGCTATTGTGACTTAACTATAATCATTAGATATAGGACTTTTTGTGTCTATTGATTAGTTCTAAAAAACATTATCATTAAGAGATAAATTTATAATTATGCAAATATTTGTTGGTTAGGAATAAGGGTTCAAAACGATTTCTAACCTTTTAATAATAAAATTTAGCTTTCTATATATGAAATAATTTTAAAATCAGTACAATAGTTTTTCATTTTATTCAAAATAAATAAATACAAACAAAAATGTCCATTTTGCCTATTTATATAATTGTTTAGGATAACGCAACGTTTAAAGCAAAGGTTAATGTTAATTAACGATTGGATAAATTGAGGATAATTTCATGTATTACACAAATATTGTTTTATCTTTTTGTATTTCAATACAGTTGGGGAAGTTAAATAAAATTGTAATAAATCGAATTAAAAATATGTATACCTTTGGGTATCGATTATAAGTGCTTTGGGGATAACAGACGCAAGGTTTCGGTGGAGGCATCTTATAGCTTTCGTGTGATGAAATCTCGCTTTTTGGTGTAGGTGGAGTTTCAAAACCTAAAATATTACAAGTTGTAATTGTACGATACCTATTTGTAAATATAGCAATAAAATAAGAATTTAATAAGCACTTTCTTAAAATAGTATTAAAATTGTTATAGGTTTTAAAGGATTTTAGTGCAAAATTTTCGTTGACAATATTATCTAAAAGTAGATACCTAATTAAATTATTTTCAATATAATCCACACAATAGTATAGTGATTTGGTTCTGTACCTTTATAAGTATGTAATAATTGTTCTACAATACATCTTTTTAAATATTTTTTTAAACAACATTAATTAAATAAGTGATATCTGGAAAACTTCCGTAAACATTTGAACTGGAAAATTTCTTAGAAAGAAAACGTGAGTGGAACAATTGACAACAGGAAGGTGTGTGGAAAAAAAGTAACCTCACCGAAGTATAAGCTTTCTAATTTATTACACAAAAATAACAATGTTTTGTTTTTCATTGATTAATTTACTTATTTGTCTCGTATATTTTATAAACACAATAGATACAATGAAAATATTCTCAGAACTAATGACCGTTTACTCTAACTAAAATGAAGGTCAGTTTTAAATATTAGCGATAATCTTGTACAATATAAATTTTAGGTTACAAGTAAAGATTATACTCAATCAGGCTAATTTTAATATAAGGTAAAAAAAGGTGTCAGCCTCGGAATGAAAGATAATATGCTGTAAATGGACAAGCTTGCCCCAACGCTTCACAATATCCAAGTAATCCCGATGAAGAAAGCGCATACGATCCTGAAATTCTAGAAGGTTTGGAGATGAATATGACCGATAATGAGGATAATGACAATGAATTGAAAAATTTCGAGCGACAACAAGAAGAAGACGACGAAGAAGATGAAGATAACTAACTTCCATTTACAATTTTATTAAAATTAAAATCAACAAAATTTATTTTAATTTTTAAACTCACATTTCAATAAATGTATAATTAATAATTTAATTTTTACATACTTAATCATAAAGTAAACTTTTGTTATTTCGAAAATAGATAATATATAATTATTTTATAAAGTGACGTAGTTTTCATTTATTCATTTGAACTTCTTTCTGTGTTTTTGTCGAATTTGTTTTTATAAACTATATTCCCTTACTGTCTTTTTAATTATATTTTAAATTAAAAATAATTGAATATAAATAATTAATAATTAGTACATAAATAATGGGCATTGTTTAATAATTATATTTTTTTTGTAAATAATTAACTTTTTACAACGTACTGATAACCGTAACTCACGCTTGACCTTGCATTAGCCATGACTGTGCGCGGCGCACTCTTCGCGGTCTACCGCAAAAACGGTTGATCGTATGAAAAAAAATACAAACAAAAGTTGAAGAGAATTTTATCCACTATAACTTTTATAATAAGTACAAATCTCATTTAAGCAATAGAAAGCGAGATATTCAAGAAAAACCGATTTTTACGACATTTGACCTTCAATATCTTAAGACACGGACACGATAGCTCTTGTAACTTTTGAGACAACATTTAGAACGACAAAACAAAGGTTACCAATTTACAGCTTTCATTCCGAGGTGAAACCCCTAATATGACTGGGCTATGAGCTAAATTTTAAGCTTAAAGCCGTCCTTTGTACTGTATTGGCCTCTATGATTCATTTTTACGATAATATTATTTGGATTTAGTTATACCTTTAAAATGATTTAGTTGTCGCAATGTCCTCTTCATTTTCTTTCTCATTCTCTTCTCCCAGGCTATTTCAGCAGCTAGAAAATTAAAATATTTTATAATACTAGTAGAAATTTCGTTGTTGATCATAACTAAATAAGTCACGTCGCTCTTAAAAATGAACCCGAACAGTTATTAATTTTAAATGGGGTAGATTATTTTAAAGCATTATTTGAATCGCAAAACTAAGTATAAGTAACATATACGATATTTCCTGAAATATTTAAATAAAATAATAAGATGAAAGAAAACTTCTCCTTAGTCCTTTAAGGACAACAATAGATCATTGAATTTTAATCGTTCTTTATTAATTTATTTATTGGCTGTGTTGACAGATTATGTGATAAATTTATCCATATTTATTATAAAAAGGTAACAAGAAAATAAAATAATCTTTAAATGTTATATAGGGATAAAAAAAGTTCAATCTATTGACCGTTCAAGTTAACTGTTCAAAAAGTGACTAACGTATTAAAATGTGACTTGTGAAAAATATCAATAGGTTGTCAATAAATTCGACCATAGAATTTTGCTGTGAGGTTTCGTGGTTGGCTTTTATTTAGGCGGACGCTGTGGGAAGACGGAAGTTAACACACGTCACGTGACCGATTTTATACAGTTGAAAATGGACAATATTTCACTTTCCATTGTGACAGCGAAACTCGTTTAAATTTGAACAACGTGTATCAGCCGGTTTAAATAAACGGTCTCAATCTGTTTCTCAACCTAATCAAATTTGAAATATCAATTCTTTTTTTGCTCTTAAGCGTCAGTGATCGGTTAGAAAAACCGATTTGAATTTGAAACACATCACTTAAGTTTCATGAACTAGTCCACCATGCACATGGTGAAAAACTCGCAATTCTAACACGTTTCAGAGCATCGCGTGCTGAACGATCATTAAATGTAAATTCAAACCTATCAAGAGGCTTTAATTGTGATAGATGTAGGCCGGTATGTGATGCGGAAGAATGAAGAGGTTAACGGTTTTAGGGGAAGAGGAAGACCAATGAAAAAAATGGATGGATGGACTGCGTGAAAGCCGATATGTTTTTACAAAGGGAGTGAATGCGGAGATGACTGTAAATGGAGAGAAATAGAAGAGGAAGACATATTGCACCAACCCCAAATGGGATAAGGAACGATATAGGCCGACATGATAATGGTGTTTCTTAATAGATTCTATCGGTTATTTTCGTCTTTCTTGGACTATACTATATATATGGAGAGAAGAAGTAAAGTCATTTTACTGAGCTCACTACTAAACAACATGAAGGTAAGATAGATGAGCTAGATCAAACATACCAATTCGCTCTTTTTCCATGATATCCAATTCAAACATCTTGTAAGCGTTATAAAATAATTCAGCGATGTCTTCTTTTATATCAATGACTGGAATCTCCATAGCTTCTTCTACAGCTTTACTAAGTTCTATATAAGCAGTGTCATATCTAAGAGTATGTTCGTCTACATGGAGAAATATAGCTTTGTCTACAGCGATAGATATGAGCGCCAAAAACGTTTCAGAGAGCGTAGGTTCTGGAGTTGGAACAGGCTCTGCAAAAAATAATTTTAATTCAATACGTATGTACCTATTTAATCAAATATTACAAAATAAAAACAACAAAAAATATAAAATTTAAAGATATAGATACTTATAATACTTTATACAATTTTTGGTGATCCGTATATAGTACAAGACATTGTGTTGGACTTATTCAAAATTTCATAATACATTAAGTTTTGTTAAGAGATCAATTAATATTATTTACCCCACGCTGAATTTTTAACGTTAAAGTCGAACAAGAGTTTGGACACATAGCATGATGAACACATGGATAGTATGATATCTCGAACATTACGATGTGGTATATTATGTAATGATAAATATAGAGAAAGGAATGTTTAATTGGTTTAGGCACGTAGAGAGAATGGATGAAAGAAGATTGGCAACCTATTTTATTAAGCGTATGTAACTGGGCGCGTTGGTCAAGGTCAAGCGAAAGTAGCTTGACCAGATTGAATACGTTCTAAAGAAAGGGGAAGAGAAAAATAGTCATAACCAACGAGCAGTTATAAAGTATTCATGATAGTAAAAATGATAATAAAATTACCTTGTCCATTAGATAAAGTATTCGAAGAAAATCTCATTAGGTAGATAATATTTTCAACGTTAGTCTCGTTATACATTGAATCAATATCACTTTATATCTTTAATTTCCTAATTAGGTAGAAATATTGTTTTTCTAGTGATCGCAGAGTGTTCGTACGTTTCAAGTTTTGCGAAATTTAGAATTTTTTAATGTGTGTATGAGACGGCTCATTAGGACCTGCTCATAAAGTTTTCCTAACGTGTTCAGAATACTAATGGTACGGTAACTATTGGGTAGCCTGGCGTCTTCGCCAGGCTTGTGTATGCGTATAACGATTGCTGCTTTTCAGGCGGTTAAAAAGTGGTGAGATTCCTGATTACGCCTGAACCGAGGGATTTTCCGGGCTTAAAGCCCTTAATTGCGAGCACCACCTCGTCACAGATGACAGGTAAGAGGGGAACAACCGGAGTAAGAGCAACCAGATCCTGCACGGAGGATTCAACAACAAAGTTGTGGATAACATCAATGTTATCCACCCCTGGGGTACATTGCAGCGCGAGGCTTTCGGCCAAGCACTCGGCTTTTTCTGCATCATCAAACGCGGGTTGAAGATTGTTCGAATTTTCTTCATTGGTCATGTGAGCTTCCAGTACGCGAGGTGGGAATGTTTCAGCTCGACGAGGCTGTCCCGCTTATCATTACGGATCTGTTCGATGCGGTATTTCATTGCTCTCCGTAAGGAACGCAAGCGCGCACCTTTCTTCTCGGTCAGATACATGTCGTAGACGCGGTTCGCGGTATGCTTTTGATTGAGCAGAGCTCCACGTCATCGGGGATTACAAAGCGGAGATCATTCGCCACTTGTACCTCTTTTAATTTCTTCCCGATGCCGGTCTTGAGATGCTTAACCAAGTTATCGATCGCGCGTGTCTGAAGTCCGTGTCTGCAGACGTATCGAGTACATCCGGAAACCTATCGAGAGAGGGGATCGACTCTTAAAACTGACGGGCTAGCATTATAGTCATCCGTTTGACCTAACTGTAAAAAACTGGGCGGTGGTCGGAATCAAGTTCATATAAGACTTATATGAGACGCACAGGGAGTGAAACTTCTTTCATCAGAGCCATATCTAGAACTGACGAGTGACAGTTCGCATGATAGCACCTGTACTAAGCGCGTGAGTCTCCTCTCGTTGGGAGTATCACACGAACTGTTCCAGAGTTTGTGCCCGCAATTGAGAACACCGGCGATGATGACCAAGTAGGTACGGGCACCCACGGTAATTGGCCAGATGACCCTCCTGTCGGCACAGAACGCAGCTGGGGAGGGGGGGGGTTGAGTAGTCCTTGAGACGGGGGCAGTCTGGGGTGAAATGACACTTAACACATCTCGGAGCCATAAAGCAGCTCCGAGAACTCTGACCGCACCCCTTGCAGCGGTGACACTGCGACGGGTAGGTTTTATTATGAGAGGGCTCTGCCAAAACCCCGCAAAAGACCGCAGAGGGTTTTAAGGTTGAAAACCTATTTACCCTCTTCGGTGGCGGGGAAAGAGACGAGAACCATGTTGTATGGTTTTCACTCGTGCTGAGAGTAAATTCTGTCCAATTCCAGCACAGGGATATCTTGTTCCTTCAGGGAGGCAGTGATATCATCACACGAGAAGCCGTATTTGTACTCCCGGAGGAATTTGGTGAGTAGACGGAAGTCATCTGTGGTCTGCACCTTGATAATAATGCCATCACTGACATTGGTCGCAGTGTTGTAGTGGATTTTGCGGTTCCGCAGAGCCGCAGAAATTCTAGTCCAGTTACCAATTTAATTACCTCCACTGAGCGCGGTCTGGACATCGATTCAGGTACTCCAGCGGTGGAGTACGGAGCCCCGACCGGTCGGAAGCATTCATTAGCACGGGCAGAGCGCGGACTCGCAGTTTTAACGGGTTGGCGGGAACGCGTGTTATTGATTTAAATTTAGATCTGGATTCTCCCAGGAGATGAAATTAATTCTTTGAAATAAATTCAGAATTTAATTAATTAAGAAACAACGTCCACGTAATATGTTAACCGATCCAGAAGACAAGATACCACTCGCAAAAAGAATTTTTCCTCCTCAACCGAGACATCGAGCGTACTCATGCCCATATCTGCGTAACCACAGTTCCTGCCGCAAGGGACGGGCGGCTAACTTTGCTCCTGCACACACTCCGGGTGCTCCTCCGGTAGGTGCACAAGATATGCTGCCTCCTCATATGTGGAAGCTGTTGTAGCCATGGTCAACGCGATATAATAACACTGCATGCACTAGCGATCATACGCATCTTACTGCACATACATACTTGCACACTACACACAATGTACATAGGTTCTGTATATATATGTACCCAAGAATTGCTCGCTTAATAGTGACTTAATAATGAAGGAAAGAAAACAAGTTCCCAAATGTTAATAAAGTCGTTGAGACATTTAGCACAATATTGGACGTTGAACAGACAATAATGATTGCAATGTAGAATGCTTTGTCGTAGCACATTTCAGATACAGAGCATAGTGATAGAATAGTAATAAATCAAAGTTGCACTGTTACCTTCTTTCTAACATGAAAACGGAAATAATAAAACGCCCGTGATGTTGCTATTCCGACTACTCTGTTGAATGCAATAGCTGTCTGTATGGTCGTTTATATTCAACTCTGTTTGTACTCAAAGGGGTTTAATTAAGTTTTACTTTACTATAGTGCATGTTCTACGAATGGTTTTAATGCCGTATATATGACGGAAATATCACAATCATTTTCTCTCGCTCCATATCTATTTTATATTTAGCTACATCGCAACTACCATACAAATGACCCATGAAAAAATGTAATATTTCATATACGTTTCAATTATCCAAACGAACTAAACAGATTTAAGCGTATTATATTATACAAATTGACTAGACAAGAACTGGTAGTAATCGTTAATAATCGTTCTATATTTTTTTATTAACACTTTATATAAATAAATAAAAAATACACCGGGTAAGAACATTCTTACCAAGTATATTATGTTTATTTTTGTTGATGAAGTAGGTTTATAATAATCATAGATCTGTAGATATCTTGCCACTTATAATAACAATGATTCTTGATTCTTGCTTTACACCGTTATAAATGAGAATAAAATGTTGACATTAACACAATATTTATAGTATTCGTTAAATATTTATATACTGTAACACTATGAAACTACATGGTTGGCAGCTGTGTTATGTTCCATCCATCCCTTCAACCGAAAAATGTCCATCGCTGGACATAGGTCTCTCCCAAAGATCTCTACGAAGACTGGTTTTGCACCAACCGCATCCAGCGGATTCCCGTGACTTTTACCAGGTCGTCGTTCTAACTTATGGCTTACACACACTACGTCTTCCGGTTCATAGTAACCATTCGAGAACCCGTTGGCCCCATCGAGCATCGGTTCTGCGAGCAATGTCCCCAGCCTACTGCCACTTAAGTTTAGCAATTCTTCGGGCAATGTTACTTTGGTTCTTCTGCGGATCTCCTCATTGCTGATTCGATCACGCAATGAAACTCCAAGCATAGCCCTCTCCATTGCCCATTGAGCAACTTTGAACTTTTTTGTTAGGTCCATTGTGAGCGAGCACGTTTCAGTGCCGTATGTCATTACTGGTGACACACACTGATTTAAGACATTCATCTTGAGACACTGCGGTATTTCGGACGACAAAATTCTTGTTAATTGTTGTGATTTAAATAAAGAAGTGTTATATTGCAAAAAGATATTTATTCAAATCAACTTTAACCTGTGTATTCATTCAACATGTGTTAGCTTTGTTAAACATACCATATACATTTGTAATTAATGTTTAAATATTGATTAGATATCATTATTAATCAGTCAAGTACAATATTTTTCTAATTTGTTTCACTATTTTATTTGGTAAGTAGTTAAATTTCCTGTTGTGAGTTTATAAAAAAAATGTTCGGAACGCTAGAAAGACCGTTATGGTTGCTATGGTCAATAGTAAAAGAACTAAATAATAACATTTATCTAAAATATTATTTCTATATACTGTCATTGGGGTTGTTGGTGTTGTATCTGTTGTGATCAATAAATAAAAGAGTCCGCAACACCACTCGAATGTTGTAATCTTTAAAGACTTAAAATTTTATATAGTCAATTAGTAGTATGAATTTATTTTTATATTTAACTAGCTAGTACCCGCGAGTTCGTTTATTCTAGTAGTATTGTAGATAATACTTCTTGCCTGAGATCAAGTCGGTTTTTTCAACATTTTCTTTAAGATTATATACTAAAACATCATAATCACAATTTCAGTTAACATCAGTAGTATTCGTATTAAAAAAGTTGCAATATCATAAACCTTTTTTTTATATTCCATGAGTTCTGGTACATCTCTTTAAAGAATTTGACAGATTTTTCTAAGATTTAAAGTACGTTGTTTAAAATTACAGCTATATGTAGCGGATCCACTAAATCGCGCTACTGGTCGATCTATTATCCTTAGTAATATGGATAATTCAAACGCTCCTTCAGAGATAAGACTCATTAAACGTACAATTAACTTGTGATCCTCTCCTTTCAACATGGCTGCATGCGACAATCAATCATAGGTCAATTCCAGCGCATCGATGGTCGTCCATGATTGATAAATATTATTAATATGTCGAATACCCATAAAAATTAGACAATCGGAAAATAATGGAAACCTGGCGTAAACGCCAGGTTAGTGCTCAAGGGGTTAATTAGTAATAATAATAAATACTTGGTAGGTGCGACTACCCAAGATATAACGCATTTCTCATTATAACATGTGGCTCATTATATCGTCGAACAAATATTGTGTTTCTATTCCGTCTTACCCTCGAATAAAATACAAAAGTTATATAATCTAGTATTCAGATACTAGACAAAACATATCACGCCCACTACACATGTATTCGAAAGTATCCATGAAGGATAAACTAAAAGTTCATACCTGGAGTAGGTAATGTGGTGTCCGATGTAACTATAGATATAAAAGATGAAGACAAAGTGTTCGATGTGCTCACAACAGTCGACGGTACGTGCCATGATTCTAGAGGATAATAGCTCTTGATGATATCTCTAATGTCATTCTCCATATCAATGTCATTATAATTAAATGAGAGTTTGTCTGGCTGAAAATGTGATTTTAAAAATTCTTATTTGCTCTAATGTTATTAATCCAACTTCGACTGAAATATTTCAGTTATATTTTTACCGACGAGTTTATAAGATGTATCTTATTTTAGCTAACTTTATGTACGTTATAGTCATTATTGATATTAACACATTAAATATATTGATAGAAAAATATTTTACCAGTGTTCTAATAATTTTCATCAACAAGAGTTCATAATATAATTAAGTACTGCTAAGTCCATTAACGGAGTTATTATTTCGTGGTATAAATTACACACATATACAAGTTACGTGATTAAGTCGAGATTTTTGTTAATTTTAGTTAAATTGCTATTGTCATCAACTGTTTTTTTTTAAATATCTAATATGCACGAATTAACACACAAATGTTTCGTGAACATGATATACTACGGTAAATCTATGAGATTTTTATTTACCGAAGCCCAAGTTACATTATACTGCATAAGAAGTCTTTCTTTTATTTCTTCTTCCAATTCCCAAGCTGGTCTAGTGAAATGTTCGGCAGCCTTCTTTAGTAGATTTTTCTTTTTTGCACTTTGTATCGTTTTACTGATATATATTTCCAGCATAGCTTTCACCTAAACAATTAGTATAAATTAAACATTATATTTTGTATGTAATCAAACAAGTCACAATCATCTCCCTACCCTTATCCCTTTTTCATTTGGGGTCGGTGCAACATGTTTTTTTCTCTTTCATTCCTCTTCCTTTCTATTTGCAGCATCTCCATCATCTCAGCATTCACTCTCTTTCACACACACAACCCATCCATTCTTTCTTTGGTCTTCCTTGCCCTATAACCATACACATTCATATTCAATACCTTTCTTACAACATCCTCTTTCTCCCTCCGCATTACATGCACATACCCGGGCAGACAATTGCTCCTTGACTTACTGGCGTCACTTTTAAACATCCCCTAATGTGCTCATTCCTAATCCTGTCCATTTTTGTTACCCCACACATCTATCTCAACATTCGCATCTCAGCTATGTGCAGTCTTTTTTCGTCTCTCACCTTAACGGGCCAACATTCTAATCTATACAAGTTATGAAACAAGTATTCACAGTAAATATATTTCGACCTTATTTTACAATTGCTACAACTAATTTTCTATTTTTGTTGTAGAAATTTTTTTCTCATCAATTTTCGAAATTTCATAGTATTATATTTGTTCTACGATAAAGTCACAAGAAATCTGATATGTATTCGACCTATTTAATTCGTAAATAGTAACGACTATTGTTTAAAAAAAATATAGCTATAATTGTCAGCGATTTGTTAACATATTTCTTATATATCTTGTTTTAAATATTTAAAATATATGTAGTTCATGAAATTTAAATAATATAAAATTCGTTGCTATTATGAGATTTCTCGAAAGTGACAATAAATGGACTTTCATGATATATTACACAAAAGCAACAGATAATATTAAATTTCTGCCACATTATTACATATATAGATTTAGATGAAGCCGAATTATATTATAGGTGGAATAGATGAACGTGGATTTTACGTGGAAAAGTTAATTTAGTTTTTTGTTTCATTGAGTACAGTGTCTTGTTTAAAAAGTATTCTTCCATTGAAATATGCTAATCGGTAACGTGTCTGACGTATTACATGTATTAAATATTTTGTTACGTTAAAATTAAATTTATGTAACTTACCTCTGGGTGTTGACTTAAATATGCCTCCTGTTCCACTTGGATGGTCATTCCCAATCTTCTGGCACATTCTCGTTGGCAATTAGTCAAGCCTGTCCAATCTTGATACAATAACCCTTTAGCAGGTAAAGATTCTGATGGTAGACCTTTCATAATTCTTTTAAACGGCATAATTAAATAAATTGTACTCCCCGTTAGAATCGTAATGTTTTGACACGAATTATTCAGTAGTCGTAAATAAACGGTTTCTATGACAATGAAACATTATAGGAAAGCAAAGAGTATACTGTCACATACTTAATATGTGCAGGGCTGCTGGGTTAATTCTTTAAAATAAAACTTGGTATTCCTTGCACGTAAGACAACTTTATTGAGGCGAATACATAGACTGTCACATTACAAACATAGACAATTATTATTATTAAATTATTATAGAACACAGATTATACTTTATGCAACACTTCTCTCTTCTAATTCTTATTAAAGTTTTAAATTACTACAAATCAAGTCTCTGAACAGGCTTATGAGTACGTGCACTCGTAAGCACTTCTGGCTGAACTAGAATAGGAGAATTAGCAATGTTACATGGTATTTCTTTGTTAATTAACGGCTTATTTACTTCTAATTTCTCCGAGTCTTTTTCTTGCTCCAATACACTTTCATTACGTACACTATAGTTAGGCAAACACTGGGTAACATTCCTGGTGAGTATGCCTTTGTCAGTGTGCACATCATACATAACATTTCCTACTGGTTTTTCAATAACACCATCTAACCATTTCCGAGAGTTATCATATGATGCAATCAATACTTTATCACCTGGTAAATATTGCTTTACAGGTTTCTTACAAATTAACTGACGCGGAATGATTACATCTTTTTTAATTAAAGATAAACGTGTACGGAGTTTTCTACCGAACATTAACTCACATGGTGCCTTGCCTGTTATGGCATGTGGTGCTGTACGATAAGCTAATAGCCATTGCTGTATACTATAGTCTAAACAACTTTTATCAAATTTATATGCTAACATGGCCTTTTTGAAGGTTTGAACTCCCCTTTCTGCTAAGCCATTGCATTGCTGGCTGGGTGATAAAGTGCAGTACATATGTGTCTAATATTATTATTCTTACAAAAAGTATTAAACTCTTCAGATGTCCACTGTGGACCATTATCAGTCACCATTTGTTCCGGCAGACCAAATCTAGCAAAAAAATACTACGTAGACAATTAATTGTACTGTTGGAGGTAATATTGTTCATTTTAACTACTTCTGGCCATTTTGAGTGTGCATCTACAATGATTAACCACATATGCCCTAAAAATGAACCAGCAAAATCAGCATGAATACGTTTCCATGGTTCCTCTGGCCACTCCCATCTATGAATAGGTCTAATAGGTGGTAAGTTCCTATTTTGGATACAACCTGCACAATTATTAGTTAATGATTTTATATCATTTGTGATGTTTGGCCACCAAAAACAACTACTAGCTAAAGACAACATTTTATTAATACCCAAATGACCAGAATGCAGTTCTGTTAAAACTTTATCCTTTAAACTGTCCTTCCAAATTAATTTTATCCTCCTCATTACTATTTTTAATTGGCAACCTAGACGGAAAATCTGCTGCAGCATTATGTAGTGAACTCCTGTACTTTATATCATAATTATAATTACATAAAATTAATGCCCACCTAGTCATTCTATCTGCATATATACTACCAGCTGTTTTATTTGAATTAAATATAGATATCAATGGTTTATGATCAGTAACTAACGTAAATGTTCTACCTTTTAAATACAAATCAAATTTCTTAACTGCCCATATAATGGCTAAGGCTTCTTTATCTATTTGTGAATATTTTACTTCAGCTTCATTCAGTGTTCTACTTGCAAAAGCAATAGGGCGTTCATCAATATTTTTACCTAACCTAATTTCATGAGCTAAACAAGCTCCTAACCCATACTTGGAAGCGTCACAGCTCAATACAACTGGTAGCTTTGGATTATAATGAATTAATACTTGATCTGATACAATAGCTTTCTTGGCCCATTCATACGCTAGTTCTTGTTGCTTTGACCATATCCATTTTTCAGAATTCTTTAGTAATGTGTATAAAGGTTTTAAATTTTCAGCAGCATTCTTTAGAAATTTATGATAAAAATTAATAGTACCAAGGAAACTACGTAATTCTTTAACATTTTTAGGTTGTGGTGCTTCCATTATGGCCTTGATGTGCCCCGGTGTCTTGTGAATGCCTTCCTTATCGATCACATGCCCGCAATACTCTAATTGTGGGGACATCAACACAGTTTTCTCTTTATTTACTTTAATATTTAAAGTTTTAAGTTTCTGAAATATACGCTCTAAAGTTTTTAAATGACAATCCACATCACTACTTGCAACCAAAATATCGTCAATGAAACAATATACATTTGGCATACTAAAGTGTTCATCCATAAAATCTTGCCATTCCTGTGGAGCAGGTGACATACCGAACATCATGAACGTTGGTCTATACAATCCCCATGGTGTGGTAATTGTCATAAGCTTTTGTGCCTCCTCATCCATTCGTGCCGCCTGTTCATATATGCCTTTCTTAAATCAATTTTACTAAATACTGTTTTAACATTTTGATCATCTTTATTTAATTTTGCAAAAATGTCTTCAATAACAGGGATTGGATGATTTGGCACCTCCAAAAATGGATTATTGTTACCTTGTAATCCCCACAAATTCTTATATTATGAGGTCCTTTAATGATGGTTACTATGGGTGTAGCCCATGTGCCTGTTTCTTTATTTGTCACTTTATACATTTTACCTTCAGTACATAACTTGTCAAGCTCCTTTTTAACTAAATTTTCTACAGCATAAGCTATTCTTCTTGGTTTAAATGCAATGGGTTTAATATTAGCATCTTTTAATTTTAAAGAGCCTACAGTATCTTTAATTTCCCCTGGACACCCTGAAAATATATCACTATATTTTTCTGCTAAATTGTTAAGTTTAATTTGTGAATCTTGGTGAATAACTAAATTGCACCGTTTTATACAAGTTTGCCAATCCATCTTTATAACACTCAGCCAATCCCTACCTAACAATGGCTTTTTACCTTCTTTGACAATAATCAATGTTGCTAAATATTCTTCATTTTTAATTTTAATATTTACATTTGTCTTACCCAATACCGTGATACTGTTACCACCATATCCTGATAGCTTGAGGTTACATGGAAATAAGTTTAACTTAGGAAAGGATGCTATGAACAAAGATTCAGGCATTAACGTGACATCTGATCCACAATCAATCTCAAAAGATATATCTACATTATTAATTTTTAAAGTTATATACCAAGGACTTGGACGCTTCTCATCTATTGATACCACTTTGTTAATTTTTAGTTGACTCTCTGTTTCCTGAACAGAAGAAATCATAACAATCGCACACAGATTCACTATTCAATTGTACTTCCCGAACTTGCATAATAGAAAATTCTTCATCATTTATAATTTCATGGACCTTCTTGGGTTTGAAAGTTTTGCTACTGTTAGCTTTGCAAACACTTGCCAAATGCCCCTTCTTGCGACATTTAAAACATTCTTCTTCTTTAAATTTGCATTGGGGTTTCATATGCCCCGTCTTCCCGCAGCAATGACATTTAATGCTCACATGTTTTTCACTTATTCTGTGTATTTCTGAGCTTTCTTGCCCAGAACTGCCAGCAGTTATTAATTTTGCTCCTTTCTCCGCCAGCTCCATGCTCATTGCTATCTCCACTGCTCTTGCAAATGTTAAATTTTCTTCACCAAATAATCTTTTAACTATGCTTTCACTTTTTAATCCATGAACGAATTTATCTCTTAGTGTTCCAAAAAGACCAAGGTTTTATTTGATATGTTAAAAATATGTAACTTCTAATTTTAAAAATAGTACATTCTATGTCAATCTAAAATAAAAGAAGTAATAAAATATACAATGCAATAGTAAGAAGCTTTTTATTAATAATGTAAAATGACTGTTCCAAAAAGACCAAGGTTTTACTTGATATGTTAAAAATATGTAACTTCTAATTTTAAAAACATTACATTCTATGTCAATCTAAAATAAAAGAAGTAATAAAATATATACAATTCAATAATAAGAAGCTTTTAATTTTATAAAGTAAAATGACCGTAAATATTTAAAATAAATAAACGTTCCCAAAGCCCCATAACGTGGCGACCGTGATAATAAAAGTGCCTGAAAATAATAAATATGGAAAAACACAGGTCAGTTTTAAGAGGTCAGTTTACAAAGAAAGCAAATATATTGGAGACATTATTAATCACAGAAAAGAATTCTCCAACTGAAATTGAATTGAAAGCAACATATAAAGGACTCATCAATATTAAAGAAAAAATTAATAAATTAGATGAGGAAATTAGAAACAAAATATTACTCGAAGAAGACGAGAGTTTAATTGAAAAAGAATTTGACGAAGTTGAAAAATATGAGTGTAGATGGTTCCTCTTAGTTGAAAAATATAATTCCCTATTAAAAGAAAATATAAAAGATGAAAAGAAAGAATATCAAAATAACTTACAATTGATGAGATTACCGAGAATTGAAGTTCCCAAATTCGACGGCAATAGTAAAAATTGGTTACCATTTTGGGGGCAGTTCCAGAAAATTCACGAAAATGTCCATTTGGACACAGAAGATAAATTTGTTTATTTATTACAGTCCATCACACCCAATACTGAGGCTCGGAATCTAGTTGAAAGCTATCCGATAAATGGAGATAATTATCAAAAGTGTATCGACCATCTAAAATCAAGGTATGCGCGAGAAGATCTTTTAATACAACTGTATGTGCGAGAACTGTTGTAGTTAATTTTACAACAAGCTAACGGCGAGGACTTAGATTTAGCAACTTTATATGATAAGGTTAGTGGTCATTTACGCGCTCTTGAAACACTTGGTATTACTAAAAAAACATGCAGCATTCATCCTTCCGATGGTTGAATCAGCTTTACCTCGACAAGTATTAAAAACTTGGCAGCGTACAGGTGCACATGATAATAAGATGGAAGATGAGCTCGGAAACCTACTCATATTTTTACAAAAAGAAGTAGAAAGTGACCAGCGTATTAAAATTGCGAGTACCACATTTTCTATGAAAGAACCAGAACAAAAAATAGAAACAATGTCACCATCTACAGCTCAATGTTTAACGTCTACGTCTAATAAAAAAGATTTTAAGAAATCATGTATCTGGTGTGATAAAGATAATCATACTAGTTTAAAGTGTTACAAGCTAAATGAATTGACTATAAATGAAAGAAAGGATGTACTAACTAAAAAGAAAGCATGTACAATTTGTTTAAGAAAAGGCCATAACTATAAAATATGTAGAGCCTACAACATCAGATGCTTAATATGTGGGAAAAGGCATTCTACCACAATATGTTATGGCCAAAACTTACTACCAAAAACCATGGAGGCTACAAAGGAAATCACTACCACAGCATCTTCAACACATAGCTGGAATTCTAAAAAACTATACCACTCTTCTACAAACAGCAGTTATTCAAATAGAGTACAAAGGGAAGAAACTACCCATCAGAGCTCTATTTGACAGCGGCTCACAAAGATCATATATTAGAAAGCAAATTATAGAAGAGTTAAATATTCCAGAAGCTGATGAACAGATATTAACACATAGTTTGTTCGGTGGTACTGAAACCAATTCTCAAGCATACAAACTATTTAATTTAAATATTTCTAGTTTAGATAGTTCGTATACTACAAATTTATTAGCATTAGGACAAAGTGTTATTTGTAAAAATGTTCCTAGATTTAGACCTAATAATGTATTAAGACAGGTTTTAGAAAATAACCAAATATCTCTGACAGATCAACAACATTACGAAAATGAAATATCTCTATTAATTGGTGCTGATTATTTAGGCTTTTATTTGACAGGAGAGTTAAAACAACTGCAGAATGGGTTAGTAGCCATAAATACTAAATTTGGATGGACCTTACAAGGAAAACAGGTGAGTGAAAATTTCAATTTTACCACTTCTTTATTTATCTCTCAGAATGACAATTTAAGTTTAACAGATTATTGGTCACTGGAGATGATGGGGATACAGGATCCAGCAGAAACAAAGTCAAAAGAAGAAAATATCGAATGCAGTGAAGAAGGCAGGTATGAAGTAAAACTTCCTTTCAAAGTAGGCCATGAAGATTTATTATCAAATTGCGAAAAAGCAAAAGTAAGACTTTATTCAACTACAAATAAATTAATTTCTAATGGCAAGTTTCGAGAGTATCATGAATGCTTTCAAAAGTGGCATAGTTTAGGTATTATAGAAGAAGTACCACCAATAGATATAAAACATAATACCGGTCATTATTTGCCACATAAAGCTATTATTAAAGAGTCGAGTCTTACATGTACTCTGAGACCAGTTTTCGATGCGTCAGCAAAAGATAAAAATGGACCGAGTCCCAACTCCTGTTTGGAAAAAGGTTATAATTTTATTTCTTTAATACGTAATTTACTAATAAGTTTTAGAACAGGAGCTATAGGAATAACAGCTGGTATTGAAAAAGAATTTTTACAAATCAGTTTACCTCCGATTGACAGAAACTATTTAAAATTTTTATGGTGGGAAAATGATATTTTTCTTAGTAGAAAAACTTACAGACATGGTCGGGTGGTATTTGTCCTTACATCCAGTCCTTTTCTATTGGCAGCGACTCACTTTAAATACGATGTTTATATATAATTTATTTCATACGGCTTTATTGGAAATATGGCAGAGAAATTGTCGCAAATAATTTTAATTTAATTTATGTGTATGTTTGTTGTTTCGTGTCTGGTTTGGAGGATGTTCCAAAAAGACCAAGGTTTTACTTGATATGTTAAAAATATGTAACTTCTAATTTTAAAAACATTACATTCTATGTCAATCTAAAATAAAAGAAGTAATAAAAATATATACAATTCAATAATAAGAAGCTTTTAATTTTATAAAGTAAAATGACCGTAAATATTTAAAATAAATAAACGTTCCCAAAGCCCCACAATGACCGTAAATATTTAAAATAAATAAACGTTCCCAAAGCCCCACAACGTGGCGACCGTGATAATAAAAGTTCCTGAAAATAACAAATATGGGAAAAAAAAAACACAACGTGGCGACCGTGATATTAAAAGTGCCTGAAAATAATAAACATAGAAAAAACACAGGTCAGTAAGAGGTCAATTTACAAAGAAAGCAAATATATTGGCGACATTATTAAACGCAGAAAAGAATTCTCCAACTGAATTTGAATTGAAAGCAACATATAAAGGACTCATCAATATTAAAGAATAATTGATAAATTAGATGAGGAAATTAAAAACAAAATATTACTAGAAAGAAGACGAGAGTTTAATTGAAAAAGAATTTGACGAAATTGAAAAATATGAGTGTAGATGGTTCCTCTTAGTTGAGAAATATAATTCCCTATTAAAAGAAAATATAAAAGATAAAAAGTGTTCAAAGAAGAAATATTTTCCGTTGAAGTAGATTTGACTATCAGAGTTATTAAAAATGGAAGGTAGAAACAGAGGACCGTATTGGTATGGCAAGTCTGACTTATATGTAATAAAAGTATTATTAATATGATTCACAGGGATACTAACTGTAAACAGACGTAGCTTGGTAGACCATATGTCAATTCTGTAAAATAGACTCAACACTTTGGTGTAGCAAAGCCAACAAGATGTCTCTTCTAGAAAATAGAGTGAATAAAGAAAAACGTGGTTTTTGCTACATATATTTAAGAAAAGGGCACATAAATATAGTTATATAATTCAGATATCCATGATAAGAATATAGTGGGATAATCTGAAATGAAATGTGTCCTCTGTGTCAGAATATATACTGCTACTTTGTTACAGACGCTGATTCTTAAATGAAAGTTTTTTTTAGACAGCGGGTTTTAAAGGTCGCAGTAAAAGCTGCACTCACCACGGTGTTGGGGGTTGCAGCAGAGTGGCACAGGAAAAAAAAAAAAAAGGTCATATATATATATATTATTTTGGAGGTGTAAAACAGTCTGTGGTAAAACAGTCTGATTATGATGTTGTTGGGCACCTACCAAAAGTTAAGAATGACTAGTTATTAAAGAAGTTGAGAGATTTGAATCTAAATAAATAAATAAATAATAAATCTCTCTGGTCTATGGAGTGTTGAGCTATTATAAAATAAAGATTGACAGGTACAGGTACATAAGACGCGTCTGAAACTAATAATGGTGAATATGATCCTAGCAAATATTGTCAGACTATCCATAGCTGTCCTCTACTAGTATCAAATATGGTAGTCATAAAATTATGTAACAGATTTTTTGAACTGAATTACAAAATGAAAATAGGAAAATTAATAATAATGTATAATAACAGAATTGAAATCTATAAATATGAATGTTTTGTATTGGTTTATTGTTGTAGAAACTGTAATTTCTAATTATTTTATACATGTTTTTATATAAAGCAAACACCAGAGCAGAACGATAGACCTGAACAATTTACTTGCAGTGGCAGAAAGGTAAAAATGCTGAGTAAATACAATGTTTATATATAATTTATTTCATACGGCTTTATTTGGAAATATGGCAGAGAAATTGTCGCAAATAATTTTAATTTAATTTATGTGTATGTTTGTTGTTTCGTGTCTGGTTTGGAGGATGTTCCAAAAAGACCAAGGTTTTATTTGATATGTTAAAAATATGTAACTTCTAATTTTAAAAATAGTACATTCTATGTCAATCTAAAATAAAAGAAGTAATAAAATATACAATGCAATAGTAAGAAGCTTTTTATTAATAATGTAAAATGACCGTAAATATTTAAATAAATAAATGTTCCCAAAGCCCCACACTTAGACATCTTTCTAAATGTGTGGTAAAGTTGCACGTCTGTGCCAATTTCTTTAACGCCGCCACAAACTCACAAATTGACTTGTCTGCCAATTGTTCACGTTTCATAAATTTATATGTTTCCGCAATTTCTGATTGCTGTGGCTCCAAGTGTTTTTCAATAAGTTCAACTAATTCAATATACGTTTTATCCTGTGGTGTTTTCGGGAAACAGAGTTCTGATAACAACGTGACCATATCAAAACCTATAAACGAAATTAAATATTGCGACCACTTCGTTACATCCACCTCGTGAATCTTCATTTTGTTTTTAAACACCTGGTTGTAAACCTTAAATGTGCATTTTGTAGCTGAAAACTCAGGCAGTGAGATCCCAGCAGCCGCCATTTTGTGAAATTTCGTCCGACGTAACAAGACGAAATTTTTACTATCTTGCTTCGTAGTTTACGGACGTAACACGTAAAACTTCCTTATTTTCTTTTTATCCTCGTCGCCACTGTCACATACTTAATATGTGCAGGGCTGCTGGGTTAATTCTTTAAAATAAAACTTGGTGTTCCTTGCACGTAAGACAACTTTATTGAGGCGAATACATAGACTGTCACATTACAAACATAGACAATTATTATTATTAAATTATTATAGAACACAGATTATACTTTATGCAACATATACAATCATACCGATTAACGAAAGACATATAATACTCTCAGACCAAATAAAAACCTAGACAGAGCTCTGCGAATAATAACGTGATGCATGGAAAACTACACCATACTGTGTGCATACGCGTGAAGGTGCTTTAGCAGTCGGTTGCGTAACAGGGAACTGGCTACTGGACAATTCAAAAGAATACCATCCGTCTTGAGTGCCTGTAAGAGAATGCTCATGGTCTGGTAACGTTTTATCGGTCTTTATATACTATACATTTCTACTAGACTTTATTGTGTTATTTATTGTCAATAAAAATTGTAATAACTTTAAAGAAAAAAAAAAAAAAAAAAACCAGATCCAGTTTCTTGCCGGCTCTTCTCGACTGGGTTGTTTTCCAAACTAGTTTTTTGACTATCATAAGCGCCTTTTCAAGGCCTAAATTGAAGAAAGAATTTTTTGATTATGATTTTGAAGTGATAATAGAAAAAACTAAAACATTGACAGCTAACCTCAGGATGTTGTGCGCACGTATCGTATGTTGACTAGCAAAATTCAGGGTGTCGGTTTTTCGTGACGGTTGTGCGCACAACATAAAAATTTACTCTCATCATTTTAACCTAACCCACCAAAATAAGAATTTCTTGATTAAATCATGTTTTACGTCTTATTACGCACATCATCGATCTTCGTTTATATATTTTGACTATGGTATGTAGTAATGGTTTCTATCACCATCAACGGTTTTTATATTTTGACAGCTTAAGGTTTATTAGCCGCTTTGATCGATTTTCGGTTGGAAAAAACTTACGGGTCACGACATGCTATACTGTGTCAAGTATAAAATAGAGTTTAAGTGGTGTCGTTTCATACGCTTTTGTGTTGCCACATCTAAACTGGTTCTTAATTGATGCTGCCGGAATACGCCTATTGGTATTTGGCGATAGATTTTCATACTTGATGGTAATAGCTACCCAGGCGAGCATTGTTAGAAAATGCTCTAACACCGTGCACCGCTCAGACCGCTAATATATATAAAAATCAGAGATTTGTAAAATTTATTCTAGACATAAAGCTTTTGCAAAATTTATTGTACTTAAAGTATTTTTTAGATTTACAGTGGGTTAGTAATTTTAATTATATTTTTGAAGTTATACTTTTTTTGGCGCGTTAGAGTACATTTTTACGATGTGCGCGCAATCGTCACGAAAAACCAACACCCTGAAGTTAGTTGTCAACGTTTCAGTTTTTTCTATTATTACATCAAAGAAGTATAAATTATTACGTGCATACATAAGTACACACACATTTTTTTTATAATATTCGTTATATTAATAATACTCTTTACTTAAACATGTAAACAGACCTTGTTTATTATGTGTGTTGGTTTGGTGTGGTGATTATTTTGAGACGTTTTGTGAATTATAATCCGTTTAATATTGAATCATATTAGAATATACAAATCTATTAAAGTACGTTAAAAATTTTAAAATGAAATTGTTAAAATATGTATGTCTAAATGTTCAACTTACGTTTAAATTACAGAACTGCAAGCTGCACAGCGCTATTTAAAACGAGTCTAAAACCAACCAAGAAGAAGTTTACAATTGCACTTAAAACTTTTCAATTGCTGGAATCTATTTCAGGATCCGACGACATTTCTGCTATAATATTGCGATATTTGACGGGTGCCTTTTCAGCGAACTTTCAATTCAGTTCGATTTTCACTTTATACTGCACATAGCTTTAACGACTACTTTTTCCGTTTAAAAATGATTTTATAAACTTTGTATTTAACCTAGTTATATACTTTTTGGTTATCTGTATTATTGAATTGTTATAGGAGTCGTTAATGTGAATATTGTACTAAGATTGGAGAGACCTGAAACTGCCAGATGTAAGTAAAAACAGTTAAAATTTAATGTAATATAATATAATATAATATAATAATATAATATAATATAATATAATATAATATAATATAATATAATATAATATAATATAATATAATATAATATAATATAATATAATATAATATAATATAATATAATATAATATAATATAATATAATATAATATAATATAATATAATATAATATAATATAAATATAATATAATATAATATAATATAATATAATATACGTTACAATCACATACAATAGACCAGACATCATTCAAATAAATAATTATATACTTTATTAATCTACTTCTGTTTACTTCAATATATCCTTTGTTTAAAACCATAATTTTGAATAGGTTTGTTTTTTTATTAAAAAAGTTTTGAAATAGTTCATTGCTTTAACGTTATAATAAATGTATGTAATGTACAATAATAATCCACCGCCGTAATAATATGCTAGTTATTATTTATTATACACAGTTGAATATCATTCCACTGGCAAAACCAAATGCTTGTCCAAATACTCGCCTCACAATATTAGCTAAATCGCTCGAATTCTCCCTTCGTAATAAGCAAAATTGTGGTTGCAATATATTTAGAAGTATTTATTATATACAAATATGCACAATACGAGAGTTTTAACTGCGAGTTTATTAACATATTGAATTAAATTATTTACCCTTACTTCATACCATGGTTTTAAAAATTATGAATTTAGTTTTAAATGAAAACCATACACATTTGTAGCAAGACTGGCTTTTATCTTTTCTAAGAATATTAGTGGGTGATAACGTTACTCAGAGATTGAAGAGTCTGCGTTGATTTGTGATTGATTAAGTCGCTTCAATTTTATGTGTCGATTCGTATAACATGTGCACATTGTACACTGCCTATGTCTATAGTTAAGTTCTCTATGGTCTGGGGCGTCTCTTAATTATAACTAAAGTAAAACATTTATATTATAATACATTTATAGACAAATATAGCGTGTTTAGTACACGTGTCAAAAGTGATACTTCGTAGAAAATCTTTCGTATAAACCTGTATTTATTAGTGAGGGGTAGATATCAGAGCCGAAAAAGAATAAAAAAATGATGTATGCCCGCCTTCTAACAACACAGTCACGCGCACGTTCTTCAAAAACAAATCTAGAGGAGAAAATAATTATGCTACTGTCAAAAAGTAAAGCGTGCTTCTTGTATCTGTCTCTTTCGCTCTCACTGCGTACTTCAATCCGTCCTTTATTATGCAACAACGTGACGCAAATCATGTGTTGTGACCTTGAAATTTACTCTTATTGTGTGCAAATCTTATTTCTACGGTCTACATTTGTCTTACTAAGTCAAGGTTGTACTTCTCGAAAAACACACTGACTGACTATGACTGGATATTAATATAGATAATATCCAAAAACAGCAAGCTTACGTCAAAGTATCGACTCGGGGGCCAGACTACAGTTCAATTTCTTTAATATATGATGATAAGAAGTACTATGATTACTGGATTTTAATATAGATAATATTTCAGAAACATCAAGTCAAACTTGCGTTTTAATATTTGGTTTCAGTGTGCTGACTCGACGTTTTATTACTTGAGTTGCAAAATAATTTTTGAATCAGTCAGTCAGCCACTTCAGATACTATTAGCAAAAAAATAATAAAGGTATATGTTATTATATGAATACCTTTCTTATATAATATAAAATGAATATAAGAAAAGTACCTACTCATAACCATGTATGACGAGACGCTCAGGAAAGTAGAAGAAGCGAAAGAGGTGTGTCAAGATCGTAGCAAGTGGAAGGACGTACTCTCTGCCTACCCCCACGGGAGAAAAGCGTGATGATATGTATGTATATCTAGATGTATGCATTATTATATTTTTCTCTACGATGTTAGGAGTTCCAGTTTTCATTCTTTAGTTCATTCTGAGAATGATCTCTTTATTTCTGTGGCAATTTATACAAAAGGATTATGAAACAAAAGACATTTAACTATTCTTATCGAGAACCATATTAGTTAACATATATTGTACAAGGTTTTACGTTTTATTTTCAGTAAAATTTCCAAAAATGACCTACTTATTAAAATATTTCCACGATTACAAAGTTTAAATAACAAATATCAATTTGGAAATTGGAAACATTAAAAAAACATAATTATATTTTTAATATCTATCTCATTTACAATTCCTTTTTAAGTTATTATGACAAATAATTAAAAACAGTAATAAAGCATTGTAAATGAAGTACCCTACACCTTTAATAATGTTATGCATATTTTACTAACTAATTTAGAGCGGCCGTGTTGATCCAATTATGAATATTGCTCGAAAGCGTCCCTCTTGGTTACGACTCTGATATAACCCTGTGGTAATTAAAAAAAAAACTGAATCCAAATATTATACATTACTTCTGCATTTCAATGGTACTTTATGATATCACATAGTTTTGAAAAAAATATATAAACTGGATTCTACGATTTACTATTATGTTATGAATTAGTTTGATTTAATGATTAATTATTAGTAATAAGAATATCTAAAGGAAGAATATTGTTTCGAATTCAAGAGTTTGTGGTCTTGATTTAAATAAACATCGTAAGCAAAACAAGATTCTCGAAGAATTCTATTACTATCATTCATTCTCGAAAACACTGACCCTTTTGGAATTATTTGTTGTGAGGTTTAAATATTTTGATAAATACAATATTTGTATAAAAGTAAAAATTGTATATTAAAATATTCGATAATGCGGCTGTAGGTAGTTTAGCCGGAATTCGCGTCAATGGACGCGGTTTCGAGCCCGCCTATCCAACTCTAAAATCAGCCTGAGTTTTCGGTGAAGAAAAACATCGTATGGAAACCATAGAAGCTACCATCCTAAAGTTTAAAAACCTATCGCCAAATACCAATAGGTGTGTTCTAGCAGCATCACTTGAGAACCTGTACCTCTTGGCGTAGTGTTTACCATCCTGGACCACATCGTCATATAGCATCAGGTGAGATTGTAGTCAAAGCACTGAGCCTAAACCGTGTAAAAAATTTGTATAATAAATCCAATAAAGTATTATAATGTAGATAAAGCTTCCTAAGAGAAGTAAACTGGAAATGAGTTACGTTATTATCAATGAAATTATATATATCCTGCTGTAAGACTAAGTAATTAATAAAAAAGTTTTTACAAAACTTGTTTCGCAACTTCATTTCAGATGGCTCGTACGGAATAACTGGAAATGAAAATGTGACATCAAAAAGGATGCAATTTCAAATAGTGTCGTCAAAGGGAATGCATTCCTGATTTCAATATGAGCATAAATGCCTACCTTTTCCTTTATTTACCTTTATGTACCTTTTTTTTTGTTATCACGAAGCTACTTGAAATCCCTTTCAGATTGAAATGTAAACATATTTTACACGCTGTTCCTTTTAAAAGTATTGAATTCATATTTTTAAAAGGGGGAAAGATTCTGTTTTTGGTCTTTACTGTTAATGGAATTCATATGAAGTATGTTCATTGACTTGAAAAACACTAGACAATATTGAAACTGTGCATGCACATTTATCAATGACCAATGAGAATACAATAATTTAATAAGTTTGTCCCATTGTCCTGACCAGGAAGGACATCTTGTAACTGATTTTATTTTTATCGTGTTAAATTCGAAAGTAAAGGAATATATATTTTCCAATGACGTTGGCGTGTCTATGCCGTTTACAAACATTCTATGAATTAATCAATATTTTGGTACACATGTGAATATTGCGTAGGGGATTATATATACAGCGCTTAATAATGTAACAAAGAAATTTTGAGATTAATATTATGCAAATAGACGAATCGAAATGTTGGTTGACAATGTACTGATTTTAGGAACTTTGATTGTGTTCTTTTTTAGTTTTTTTTTTATAAGTATTTTTTTTCTAACATAAAATAATAATATTAACTAATATAATACGCATTGAAGGAAACGATAATAATTAAAAATTATTCCAATTTATATTCAAGAACTCATAAACAAGTCCGAGCTCTATTCATTATGAAACGAGCAACGTTGCAAAGTTTAATCAAAGATCATTTGAGGTTTCATTCTAGTACGAGACAAAGTTTCGGAGATCCGGATTGCAACTGAAAACTACCAAGTGTGCCAATTGTGTAAGTGTTAATTATTTTAAAATATTATTATATATGACATACTATAATATTATAATTTTCATTAGTTTATATATTTATGACCCTCGTAGCTATTAACTTGCAAAGCACTTGAGTCATACAGGTAAATAGATAATAGATATGTATACTTAGTAAATATTCAATATTTATACAAATCTAGCTGTTTGTCCGCGGTTACGCTTGAGTTGACAGATAAACAGACAGATAAACATTCCTTTTTATATAATGTAATAATCCATCCATCCAACTGTAAAGGCGGCCACTGCTGGACATATGTCTTTCCCACAGATAAGGTGGGAATTGCCATAATCGCCACACTTGGCAGGCGGGCTGGCGATTGCATTCAGGTGTTCGTGGTACTTAGAGGATGCTGCTGCCCATCCCCAGGTTTATTATTTTGTTGCCTTCTACGACACCCACGGGAAGAGGTAGGTTGGTACTATTCTTGGCCGGCCCTACACAACACAATAACATTACAACAAAAAAAATCTCTTATGTAAAAACTTACACAAAAGAAAGTAAATTATCACATAAAAATATCAAATTGATATAACACACGAAGTCCCTGCTCGTTGGAATGAATTATTAAATATCTAAAAACTATGGTAATTCATTTGGAAACCAAATGGCGTAAGTCTTCGGAAATACGTTAAGGTAATTAAATTTTATTCTCAAAGGTGTATTTTTAATTAAATCTGAGCACATCAGCAGGTTACCTGGGTATCTCGATCTCCATTTATTAAATATGAATTTATTTATGCTAACCTATGACTAGGTTACTGGACCGTATATACATTCAATATTAATTATATCTATACAAATAAATAAACTTTTGTGGTTATTTTTTTCGTATTGAGCATTTACTAAATACATACGTATGTATATACAGTACACATAACAAAAATATAATTTTTTGCCTATCTGTTGTTTGTTCCGGCTAATCTTCGAGGTTATCATTAGTCTGAATGTTTCTTTTTCTTTTTTTTTTTTGTAAGTTTATTACGCGATTTCTCCGTCAATTGTGACCCGATTTGTAAATTGTTTTAAATCGAAGTGTGTACATCGAAGTGTGTGTAAATCGGGAGTGTTCCCGATGTGTTCCCATTTCCACCAATTCAGGGTCTGATCAGTGGAACTCAGGGAAATCGAGAAGAACCCTCGGATATTGCAGACATACGTGTTTCATACATTTTTCCCAAAGCTATTAAGTAGGCTTCACGGCTATATCTAAATTAAATAAAAGCCCGACTTCAAAAGAATAAACTATAACATTGCACTAAAAAGTAAATGAATCATTATTTTATTAATCTGATTCTGTTTACTTCAATATATCCTTTGTATTAATATCATTAATAATTTTGGAGTCAGTGCCAGCCAGAGTTAACCAATGTACTCATTTATAAATGGAAATAACAGCTTAAACTTTATCACAATTACATATAAGCTAAATGAAGCACTAGAGTGATTTTAAAGCAAAATTAAACAGTATTGAATACATTTAGCGACGTACATTTACACATTTACACCACTTTGTTATCCGTAAGCTTCGATTTCAAAATTATTAATGTTATTAAAACAAAGGATATATTGAAGTAATAAAGTAATTATTTATTTACTTTTTCGTGGTGTTTAGAGTTTATTATTTAGAAGTTAGTTTTGTATTTAATTAAAAAAGTTTTTATTCTTCTATAACAGAGTTCCGCGTAAAAAATTAAAAGGCAATCTATAGTAACAAAAAAATTGAAGTGTCTGTTTGTTATGTCAAAATAATAACTTTTTACTAAATACATATGAATGTATTTACGATACGTATATCAAAAACGCAATTTTTAAATTTTTTGTTTGTTCCTCTGTTTGTCCGTCTGTCTATCTCTACGTGTGTTTCGGCTAATCTCCGCAACGGCTGGATCGACTTAGACGGGACTTTTTTGGCAGATAGCTGAAGTTAAATTTATTTTTCGAAAATAATTAGGGTTCTGTGTAAAAAAATAAAACTCATGAAATTGTGAACTAAATACGATTCAATGGATAGCATTACTTTCCAATGATTATTTGAAAACTATATTATACAGCAAAGAATATATGTAATTATGAAAAATGTATATAAATAGCACAATGAATATTGTGTACAATATTAAATCTTTGAATAAAATATACAAGAGAAATCAAGTTTTTGCTAAAGACGCTGCGTAGCATTAACACTCTCTCATTAAACAATGTTCGCAAAGCGTAATAATAAAATAACCTTTGTCTCAAACGTATGGATAGACAGGTGATACATTGAAAAACTCTGCACCGAGTTACGAAAGTCCGATATGTTTGTCTACAAGTCAAACAATATTGTACAGAGTGAGCGCCGGCGAAATTGAGCAGGAATCATTTATAAATGGGGGGTTATACGGAGGCCCGGAGATGGGAGGTTGGGTGCGGCACTGCATTTTGCATGAGTCGAATGTTTGTTGCTCGATTTCGCCTCTCGCTACCTTTGATGTAAGCACACATATTTGAAATGTACGTAGTTTTTATTACAAATTCGACGTTTAACGTACATAATAGGTATTAAATATTGACTTTATTAAAAATGTATATTGAATATCTCATTTGTATACGATCCAGTGTATTGATTCTGGATGGTTCATTTGAGTACAAAGAAAGGAAATGTTATAAGACTAATTTGTGAATATACAAATATCGGTGTGTTAATACAATTTTTACTTTGTATTGCAATGTAAATGCAATTACAAATATTAATAACAACGTTATCATATATAAAAAAAAAACGCTATTACATTTTTAATATGTATTAAAAAACGTTATTCTTAAATATTACATTTTCATAGGTAGCTAATATGTAGTGTAAATTTTTCTAAACAGTTTTCAATTTTAGTTTCATTTAGAGCGTCCACACACAGTCGGAATTCTGTTTCGGAATTTCGATTTCAAATATCGAATCGGGATTCCGAACTACTACTACCATGGGACTATTATCACGAAGCGGGATTTTTCGTAGGCTATTTTATTAATTTTTTGGATGCCATCTACCCTTACTCTTTTTTTTTTCGATTTACTCTTATATACATTTTTTTCGCTAATTTACCGCTATAAAATACTCGTTTTTATTAATTAATTTGTTTTTTAGGTTAGGTATAAATGAAATGGGGTGCGGTGTCAGACAACCTCCTCATGGTGCACCCTGGGCAACGGCAGTCCTTCTGACTGCCGGCTAATAGTCTGACTGGGCGGCTGGGCGAAAGCCCACTTTTGGGGGGGGGGGGGGAGAGGTGATTACTGCGGTCGCAGTGATCACTCCTCTTCCCTCCGGAAGGTAATGCCTCTTTCAGAGGCGGGCGAAGAGGTGGGGTAGAGAAGTTCTCCCCCACCCCCGCTGGGCCATTGCACAGACGGGCCTGGTGGGTTTGCCGCAGGGGGGCGATGCGGCGACATGCCTTGCAACCCCGTATCGCCCCCTATCTCAAATGCGGTGGATGGCCCCGGGGGGTTTTAGTGGGTATTCCCGGGTGCTTCTCGCCCGGGTTTGAGTCCCACACTGGCACGGAACTCGTCACTCCGTGCCCCCTTACCTATTGTATTGAAGGGACTCAGGTCCCACTAATACAATAGGTAAGGTGAGTGCGTAAATGCATTTCCCCCAGTCAAAAAAAAAAAAAAAGGTATAAATGAAATGTTATATGCACTGTTTCACTCATATCTAAAGAACATAAGAAACGCGGGCGAAACCACGGGCACACGGCTAGTATGTATAGTATGTATGTATATATACGAGTATACGTAATACAATTGAGCACGATGTCGCTTCATGGTAGTCAATATTTTTGTAAAATAAACAAATCAACTATGAAAAATACATAGTTAAATAATAGTAGAAATAAATTTAAAATATATATTCATTAGTAATTATATAACATGTATAAATTACAATAAAGATTGTTTTTATTAATTCTTCTAGCTTGAAGTTGGAGGCAATTCTGTTAGTAGTGTGTTGTTACCTAAGGTTACGTGAATGCTTGGGCTTAGAATTAGGGTGAATTTTTTATAAGTCGAGGGTGTGGTGTGGGGTGAAATATGGCCGCCTGTTGGAGTCGCCGGCTTGGTCTGCATATTACATTAGATTTAAATTGTTTACGTCGTTAAGAAAGAAACTTTTCCTTAACCAGACGAGAAGCAAGAAACTTCAACGTAAAAGCTCTATACTGCATAGTGTTATTAATGTTATAATTATTAACGCTTCCTGGTAATCAAGATCAGTAATTATTTCATTTATCTTTGAGTAATTTAACACTTTATTATTATTTTGGAATTTGTAATTTTAAAGTGAAATCTTCTTTAGTGGCGTTGTGCAATTCTCGGTAGAGGTAAAACTTATACATTCACGGTACTAATGCTAAAACGTCAGGCGTCAAAATGCTACAGTATGTCAAGTACAATATGACGTTTAAGTGCTGAAGCTCAGAGATAAATAATATAATCTATAATAACGCATGAATAAACTATAAAAACAGACTAGTCTTATAATAGGTCGAAGAAAAGACTTTTCGCATATAGTATGTATAATCTTACAATAAATCTCTTTGGCTGTACTAAAATTTGCTATCTAAAAATATTAACCAGCATCAATTATTATTTATGCTCTTGCTAAATATTCTTGGAAACGAAAGATAAGCTTTATTATTGAACTTGATATCAATTATTTGAAATTACTTCAAGTTCAAAATATTTCTAAATACATACTTATTTATTTATTACATGTTTCCGGCGTAATTAATAAATGTATTAAAATGTTAGCTCTTGATCTTACCATAGGTACGCTTTTATGCAACTAAATCAATTACACATTTCTTCTCGAAGTAAAAACTTCACAACAAGTAAAAACAAAGTAAAAACTTTGTTTCACAATCGAAACTTTGTAGAATGAAACTTCAGGTCGACTAACATGAACGCCATGTTTCTTGAAAGTATTTTAAATATTAATGTAGACGTTTTAAATACATGCTGATAGATGTTACATGTATGGTTTATAGACAAGTGTAAGACAAATGACAAAGGGATGAAATCATTGTATTGGCATAATATATTATATAACAATGATATAGATTATCACTACATTGCCATTGTTCTTGTCTATACAATATAAATGTAATCATTTTCTACAAACATTTGTAAGTTATGTCATTCATTTCATTGCAGTATACTTAGAAGTACAGCCATGAAGATTCTAATCACGTTTTTTTTATATTAATAACTATCTATCAAGAAGCCAGTTCTTTCGCGTTTCTGAAATTTGTCACGGAAAAGTTCAATGAGTTTGCTAACACTTTCACCGTCGCAATGAACAATATAAAACATGAAGTGATAAAATTTATTTTTCGTAAAATAGCACTCAATGTTTTCAGTGATAAAGAAAGTTCAAATAGTAACCAATATTATGATGAAGTAATCGTTACAGGCGATTCAAACAATGAGCTCAATCATCCAGTGGTAGTGTCAACACCTCGACTGGTTACTATGCATGGAGAAAAAGTGGAATTGCATACCGTACGTTCAAAAGACGGTTATCTTTTAACTTTAAATCGTTTTTTGTCGAACTCACATAAACGCCATCGTAGAAAAACGGTAAATAATACTGTATTACTTCATCATGGTCTGCTAGGTAGTTCAGCAGATTGGATTTTATCAGGACCTGAAAAATCACTACCATACATGCTCTCACAAGCAGGTTACGAAGTCTGGATATTAAACGCAAGAGGAAATTATTATTCTCGTGGTCATGTTTCACTGAAGGTCAATTCAAAGCAATTCTGGAAATTCACGTGGCAGGAAATGGGACAGTTTGATTTACCAGTAATCATAGACTATATTAGGATATCCAAGAAAATGGATGTAACTATTAACTATGTGGGACATTCTATGGGCTGTACAGCTTTATTAGTTTTGTTGTCTTCATTACCCGAATACAATAATATTTAAGGATTGGTATCTTACTTGCACCATTAGTTTTCATGGGTAATGCAGAAGGACCATTGAAAGTTTTGGCACCCATGGCGGCAAACCCTCCCGAGCAAATATTACAATTGATGGGTAAGGGGGAATTTTTTACCTTTGCGCAAGATACCGAAATGGATAGCTAGAAAATACTGCCAAGGTCCAATTGGGTATTGCAGCAACCCTTTATTTTTTCTCAGCGGAGGAATTTTTCAGTATAACAAATGGAATGTAACTTTTGTTGAACATGTGCTTTCCCATACACCCGCTGGCACATCGTCTGATACAATATTACACTACGCTCAACTGTTCCAAACTGGGAAATTCCATAAATATTGCGACACGAATTCAGAGTTTCCGTTGAAGCAGGTTACGGTACCAATAGTTTTATTTAGTTCGACAGACGATAAACTTGCAACAGTCTCTGATGTATTGAAATTATATTTTAGTATCGCCAACCCTATAGAGAATTATGTTATTCGTGGTAAACAAATGAGTCACACAGATTTCGTTTGGGGCTCTAACTCAGATACAGTGGTTTTTTATGAAAGTTATTGACTTTTTAGATAATTTTCCAAGTCGAAACTTCAGTTACCCGAACGAAACACTGATAAATTGTGATAAACACTGACGACTGTTTTAAATAACAAGTAGCAAGTAACTTTAAGTAAGTGGTAATAGTATTTTAAGGAAATAATAGCTATGTAATTTTTGATATAGGGTATTTCAAAATTAATTTTTAAAAACACATTGGTAATTTATTTAGTTTTATTTAATTTTTTTTTACAATGCTAGTTAAGGACAAGGATATTAAGCATCGTGTTAGTAAATAAGTAAAATAATGTTGAATTAAAACATTGATTCGATGTTCAGCAGTTTAAGACTTACAAAAACATTATTATAATAACACATTACATTGAGAGAAATGTAGTAATACGAAATACTCGTCGTTTGAATTTGCTAATATATCGTGGGGTAATGTTGTAATTGAGCACGTGCAATTTCTTAGAAAGAGACCTTTGTTTTTACTTATTTGTTGTTTTATTACTAGTATTATATGCAATCTTTTATTGAGTATTACATTAGCAACAGACTAATACAATAAATACGTATACCTATTGTCCATTGTAACTGTATTAATGTAAAATTAATATGGGAAATTATAATAGATGTTCAAATATATCATCAATTTAGAGTTGTGAAATTGTTTGTAATCAACTAAAGAATACCTACCGTAAAACCATATATAAAACCTTCATCTTGAATCACCTTCACATCACTTTGTAGACATGAAGGTACAGAGGCATTCATAATTATTATAATGCAGGCGTTTATAAGTTATTAATAAACCGTTGGTAAGGATGGAATGAGTGGAAAAGTGTTTTAAAAACTGTGTAATAATATTTTAAATATAGCGATAATACAAAAACAAATAATGTTTAATTATAATTATGATATCCTTTGTTTATTGTAAAACAAAACAGCGTAAGAATATCAATGAGATGAAGCGGAGAACCTAGAGAATAAGTAGAAAAAAAAAACGGAATAATTTACAAAACAGATTTGCATTTATTCCACTGAAGGAACATTAGTCGGTCTACATTGTTTAACTGGAAATTCTTTATTTTAATTTACCGCTTGAAAGAAGTAGGTATTCTGATGCAAACAAAATACAAAAAAAGTTTCGAATTTTTCGTTTTACTCGTTATGGAGGTTAATGGTAATTAAAATGTATAAAAATCAAAGGTTTCAGGTTGGTACCAACCCAGCCGGGCATTATTAGTAAATGCCCTACCACCATAGTATAGCCATATACCACCATACATTCTACAACCATAGATGGTTTCCTCACGATGTTTTTCTTCACCGAAAGCTCAGGCTGATTTTAGAGTTGGATAGGTGGGCTCGAACCAGTGTCCATTGACACGCAATCCGGCTGCAATATCTACTGCGCCGTCATCGCTTCATTACCAAGTGTTCGAGATTGATGCGAGGATAAGTCTACCACTGAGCTTGTCGGACGGACGGACATTGCATCGATGGTTGTCGGTTCGAATCAAACTATCTATTTTTTACATGAGTTTGAGATTTTATTGTAGGAAAATAACGTAATGAAGCCATAAGCATAGCGACATAGTTTCTTAATCCTCACCTTGTGAGGTTAGCCATGTGTTTACCATCTTGAGTCTTATTGTCACTCGACATAAGACTGTAGTCAAAGCGACGAAATCTGGTTAAAATAAATTGTTTGGCGTATAAGAGCGTATGTATGGTTGTTCGATTGAATTTTGATAAAATCAGAGTAATAAGTGTCTATAGCATTCGTGTTGGTAAGAAAGAGAATAAATTTAATTTAATTAAAGGTCAATAATTACACGTTGTATTGAGAAAGGTTTTGGTTACGTTCGTTTTCCCACAGAGGTGAACTCTTTCAAATATAGAGATCGGATGATTGATTTATTTCAACATATTCACTTTTGTGTTAAATTTTAAAAACTTATTTTAAAACTTAATTATCTAATACATAATATGCAGATAGATGTACGAAGCATGTCGTAGGTGACAAAATAAATAAAAAATGTTCATTTTTTATTTTAATGGAATAATTAATATACATTATTAATTCTTTTTCATCTGGTACATTGTTAGATTCTTATGTAAATTGAAAGATTAAAACATAATTACTAATTAATGCTAATAAATAAAATAACAATTTTTTTCTAAATACATATGAATGTACTCGTATATACGATACCTATACCAAAAACGTAACGTTTTTTTTTTCTGTCTGTTTGTGTATTCCGATCTCCGGAAACGCATGAAATTGTGAATAAAAGACGATTCAATGCAAAGCTTTACTGAGAGGTATTAGGATTTAGTGAAAAATACCTTTGCTTTTTATTAGTACCCAAAAGTTAAGGAAAATAAGTAGGGTTCAGTGTAAACAAAAAAATTAAAACCCCAGAAATTGTAAAAATTAGAACGACTCTGATAACATTGATTTACTGGCAAGTGCTTGAATTTATGAGAAATATCTTTGTTTTCTCTTAGTACCAAATAAAATAGAAAAACAAATTAAACTCATGAAATTGTGAACAAACATTTAAAAAGTATATTACGTAGTGAAGAACATATAAAAACGGGCGAAGCCACGTACACTCAGCCAGTCAATAATAAGATCCTAACTAACACCAAAGACTATATAATACTAACCCTAATTAAACATGAGTCTGGCAAATATCGAGTCGAGCACATGGCATATTCATTAATTAAAATAATAGTTATTATTAATATAAAATAAAACATATAATAATTATAATTAATAGTTTATATGTCCATAAATTAAATTTCGTAAAAACATATTGGCTTTAAAATATATCTAGCGTCACACGTCGTTAAACTTATAAGATTACTGTTAAAGTAAATAATGATTCTGTGTGCTATAAAAAATAATACTTTTATTGTGATGATGGCGCAGGGGATAGCGTGGCCGGATTCCACGTCATTGGACGCGGTTTCGAACCCCCTTATCTACTCTGAAATCAGCCTCAGCTTTTGGGGAAGTAAAACAACATGAGGTATCCATAGGATGGTGGTAGGGCATTTTTTAATAATGCCCGCCTGGGTAGATACCATCCTCAAGTTTGAAAGCCTGTCGCCAAATACCAATTGGTGTGTTCCGGCAGTGTCACTCGAGAGCCGGTACCTCTAGGCTTAGTGTGTATACTATCCGGGACCACATCGTCACTCACAGGTGAGATTGTGATCAAAGCACTGACCTACTAAGCACTGAGCCTGTACCATGTAAAAAAAAGAAAAAAATAGAGAGTTATAAAAACAACTGTAAAATAAAAAATAATTTATATCCAAATCCCTACCGTAGCTAAAGAACAGGGGTACGGTGTACTATTATAAGGTTGAATTAAATTCATTTGCGAGATGCTCCCTACTCATGTAGTTACATTTTTATGCTTATTTTAGAGGGTCGTCTACGCGGTGTACAGAGAATAAAACTTATACAAAACGAGACCGACCTATATAAAATAAACTATATAAATAAAGTTATACAGAACGTAGCGTACTATGTGAAATTGAACATTACTATTTCATGTAATAATGCGATAAAGACCAACTCAATAATTTATCTTAAATAAGCTGTGCAACATTCGACATTGCCCGAAGAATTGCCAAACTGAAGTGGCAATTGGCTGGGAACATTGCTCGTGGAACCGATGCCCGATGGGGCCAACGGGTTCTTGAACGGCTGCTGCGTACTGGAAGACACAGCGTGGGTAGGCCCCCCACAGGATGGACCGACGACCTGGTGAAGGTCGTGGGAGTCCGCTGGATGCGGGTAACGCAAGACCGGTCGTCGTGTAGATATTTGGGGGGATACCTATGTCTAGCAGTGGACTTCTTTCGGTTGAATGGATAGATGAGTGGAAGTTGTGGAGGATCTTAAATAAATATGAATAGTAAACTGTATGATCCATTAAATAATTCTCTCATAGAAGTCAATCAAAATATTATGTTTTCAATAGACTAATTCATTCATTAGTCTACAATAATTTAAAATATTATGATTATTTGAACATAGATACAATAGGCATATTTATATTACCTATCTGTTTTATCTTTCTTGCTCTCACTTTGTCCTAGATGGACGTATTTAATCAGTTGTAAAAATGTTCCATGAATGTATAGTAGCATTAATTTTATTATTTAAATTTAATATCAGTCTTGGGTGGGAAGATAATTTCTTTCCAATCCAACTGAGAAATGCTTTCGTTAATTCATTGAATACGGTAAAGAATAGAATAGAACATTATTTTACGGCGATATGTAACAAAATTGAAGAAAGACGACAACGAATAAAAAATGCGTTTTACAATTTCATTGAAGAATCTTTTGCTGATAAGAACGAAAAGGATTACACTAGTTTTACAGAGGCAACGTTAAAAGGTGCAATGACAACTCCATAACTTTTGCTAACCATGGATACATATTATTTACAGTCGATTGTTATGTACTAATCGTAAACAGAGTATTAATGGAATTACAAAGACAATGACTTAAGATTGGATTGGAAAAATCTCTAATACATATTTTATATGGTGTAAACTTCAGTATCATATCAGCTGAAAGTCGTCCACTGCTAGACATAGGTCTCACACAAGGAACACCACATCGACCGGCCTTGCGCCAACGGATTCCCGCAAACCCACCAGGTCGTCAGTCCGTCTTGTTAGGGGTTCTGTCTAGCTGCGACTTCCAGTACGTGGTGCCCATTCAGTAAGGTGAGCTAATATCGTAGGAAAGAAATCCTATAGATTTCGTTCCAATAAATTAGTGAAATTTCTATTTAGCTTTTTATTTAAACTTTATAGTATACTAATTTATTAAAATCACCATATTTTTGTAGAACCTTTTTTTTGTATACCTATAGTATACCAACCGCATGGTACTAAAGATGATCATAATTATTCAGAAGACGAACTAGAAAAATTAGAAATAAGAAATTATCAAAAAATAACTGAGTTACCATTGAAAATGTTTGTAAAGAACGGTTGGTATTTTGTGCAGATACTCTATTTTTCTATATCGCAATATAGATGGTAGATAAAATCTTGAGTTGTTTAACGGCCGTTAAAGGAATCATTATAATTACTATGCACAGTTGATGAATGATGAATCTAACGTTAATGGTCGATTACGGCATAAAAACAAATTTAAAGAAAAACAAAACTGTGTTTACTTTTAAATACAGCTTAATATAACGTTACGTTTACAAGTTCTTATCTATGTTTGCAGCAAATAATGATTCTCAACTATGAATATCTTTATTCTGATACGGAAACTGCCAAACATTCTGATCTCTTGTATAATCAAGTAAACATATATTTAATCACATTATTTTTTTTTAAAGTGCATTCGATCCAGTATTCATTTATTTATTTTGGAAAGATATTGTTTATAAAAAATCATTTATAATTTAGAAGTGCCGCATTCGTCTGTCCAAGCGCATCTTCACATTTCAATTAGCTGAAGAAATTATTAGAGTAAGAACATGTACAACTGTTTATGAAAGTATGTAGGCCGTTTCATGTTGAGTAAGTCACTAGTGTTAATAATGGTATATTATTACTTTTACTTTTAGAGTTTCAATTTTTAACTTCGTTATTCACTTTTTTTCAATTTTTTCCAATTATTTGTTATTTTCATAATAATTTTTTTAACGTTCTCTGATTTTATTTTCTCCATTTTATTTTGTTCCACTCTCTATTTTTAAAAGATTTTCTTGATTCGTTTATATTTTTTAATTATATAATTGACTAATAATAATAATGTAATCGTGTAAGTCATGTATACCAATAATATACCTAGGATTATGAAAGATATCTGAAAATGACACCCTTTTCTCTTGGAAGGGAAATACATCTCGAGTTTATGCTCTTTTTTCAAACAGTACCTACTGAATATATTGACCTGATAATAGATTTTGAACTTATTGAAAACTGCTATTCCATGGTAATAAATATTTATTCAGTAGTATTTGACTAAATATCTGCGCCCAAATTCAATTTTACTAACTACTACACTACAATGCGGTGTCTTAATTACTGATCATCGATCGAGCAAATTTTCAAGATTTAATATGTTTTTTATTACTGTGTACGTCATGTAACTAACGCAACTAAAATTATGAACGATGGTAATGTATGTGCCATGTGAACACCATTTACAACTGTTTAAATAATCTATTACATATAAAGTAAATGATTAGTAGACGTTGACTAGTTTATTAGTACCCGAAAGAATTTCATTTTTTAATATATATTTTTGTGTATGACTGTACAAACCACGCTTCACCTGTCTCAACCAATGAAGCAAACTTTATGCATCTTCTCAACGATATTATAAAAGACATCCACCCCTTTTACGCGTCCATTTACGTACAGTGTAAGCGAACTCATTTGTTTTATATATCAGTTTTCCTATGTTTCAGTAATTTTCTTTAATCATCCTAAAATATTTATTAGACGGGTCATTTCATCTCAAATTGTTGGAATCAAATCCTTTCGATTTGGAACAGGAGTTTCTTGAAAAGTTTTGAGACGGTGCTCAATAATGTTATGGGTCTATAGCTTTCTAGGCGAGTGGTGCCCTTGTTAGGTTTGACAATCATGGTGAGCAATCCAATCTTCCACTGTTCTGGGAAATGCCCCGAGCGTGTTACGCCGTTGAATAGGCGCGCCACTGCCGCGATGGTCTTAAACGGCAGGTGGCGCAGCGCTTCGTTCGTGATACGGTCCGCACCCGAGGTTTTCCTTGGCTTCAGGTGGTGGATTTCTTTCACACTTGACTCAGCGAGATGACTACCAGATCATCCTCCGGTCTTAGGTGTGTGGAGAGTATTTCTGCAACTCTGGTGGAGACTTCGGCTTTATGTGCAGCGTTCGCGGTTGGGTTAAGTGTAAAAACCGTTTCTAAATGGTCCGCGAAGATCTGCGCGCGGTCCTCTACTCGGAAGTGAAGGTTCCCACCGCCGTCCTTCAGTAGTTTTATTGGCGGCTTCGCAGATTGGAGATTTTTAAATAAACGATGTACTGAGGGCATTTCATCGTCTATTACTCAGATATAACGTTTCTATGATTCCGAGGCGTGGTCGTTCAAAGCCATCCTTACGTGCTCAATTAATGAGTTGAGACGCGTCTTGAGGTTAGGGCAGTGAGATCTTTGCCACAGTCTCCTCAGTGTCCCCTTCTCTACGAAAAGATTCAAGATGCGTTCTAGGAGCGGATGATTCCTCCTCCCTGCACAGTTTATAGCTACAGATGTTGACACGAGTATAGTCGCATCGGCGAGGGCACTACTGATGCGTGTGCAGAGTCCCGTGGCTTCCCGCTCTACGTCTTCGGGCGTTGTGATAGGGGTCGACCTAATGTTGACATAGAGCGTGTGTTGGTAGGCGTTTCAATCAATGCGTTGTCTCAGTGTAGGTAGCGATACACGCACTGATAAGTCACTTAAGATTAGCTACACTGGTCGAAGATCCGATGGCAGGTCCGATAGTACTTGCATCGTCGATGGTGTGCGGAGTCCTTTATATACGACTATCAAAAACAAAATCAAATCAAAAATATCTTTATTCAATTTAGGCCCTAAGAAGGCGCTTATGAATGTCTAACACTACCACCGCTTCGGAAAACAACCCAACCGAGAAGAGCCGGCAAGAAACTCGATCTGGTTCTTTTTTTTTAATAAATATAAGACATATATATTTTTTCATATAAAAAACTATACAAATCATAGCCTTAATAATGTTAGCGGAAGCACAGAGATGTGGGTTAATTCCATACATCACTATCGTTCACGTAATGATCCACCCTGTAATAACCTTTTGAGATTAAAACTTGCTTGACATGATACTTGAACTTATTGTCAGGTAAATCGGTAATGTTACTTGGGATCTTATTGTAAAACCGAATACTATTACCTGTAAAGCTTATATTAGACTTACTTAACCTAAAGCGTGGGACGGCCAACTATGCCGATGACGTCTTCGGATCCACGGCTATAGATTGTGGGTTGGTCGGGACCCGCAATATAATAGTCGTGTGCTATGGAGTCTTCGTATAGGCGTCTTCCTTGCATACATGTACGAGATAAGTTCCACCACGTACACTTGGAATTCAGATTGCCAGCGACTATGGTGGTGGTGGTGTTCCAGGCTAACAACCCGCAGGGTTCATCGAGTTTCCAGTTTCAATTCGGGGGTCTGTATGCGGTGTAGATACGCATTTCGTATCCTCCCACTGAGTTCAGGACTCCCATTGCGTAAAACCATTGGTGTTCTCGATAGGGAAGAAGTTAATGCACAAGATTCCAAGACTTTGGTATTGGTGGTGGTACTATCTTCCCAGCTTGAGCTTTCTGCAACGCTACAGCGTCAACAGGATGTGGCACGCTCCCCTCGATCTCCGCTTCCATCACTCGAAGGTACAGCGCCATCCACCGGGTCATACCCTCAGACAGCAGCCCAGTTTGAACCAACTGTGCTAGCAAGACTAAGTCCTGCTCGTATACTGTGCGTGGGGTCAAATCGTTTGGTGGCGCTGGACCCTAGTGTGGAGGGGTGAGGTGGGCTGGCACATCGTCCCGTATGGCAGGCTGTCGCTGCACTGGGATCACCGGCGCCGAGCTGGCGCCGTCCTGCATCAGTTATGGTGCCTCGATTGGAAGTCTCTCGGTTTCGATTGGCGGCGCTAGTGCCGCCTCGGAGAATTGTCCAGACGACACACGTGGCGGTGCTACTGTCGCCACGTGGTCGCGTAATGTCACCGGTGCTCTCTCGTTTCCACAAAGCGGTGTTGGTACCGCCTCGAGAAGTTGCGCAGACGACCCACGTGGCGGTGCTAGCGTCGCCACGCGGCCGTGTCTTGTCATCGGGGATATCTCTATTCCAATTGGTGGAGGCGCTGGCTCCATTTCTGGAGGTTTCCTGGACGACCCACGTGGCGGAGCCTGTATCGCCGCGTGGCCGTGCGACGTCTTCGACTTAGTCGATACGTTGGCGTTAAACTTTTCAAATAAAAACGCCCGCTGATTCCCGCACTGCACTCCCTACCTCCCTAATCTGTTCTGTGCCGTGTACACACTCGTATGTGCATTGAGTCGCCTCTGCGGTCGCGGTTAAACTCCCGTTAAAAAATCTGATAATTCTTATTTTTATTGTTTACTTTTTATTACTACAACTCGTCAATAAGTACTGAACAAAAAAAAACTGTTTTGTCTTAGCCTTTTTATATACCATAGACATTATTTTTCAAATTCGTACATTAAACTATAATAATATCGTTAGCCTTTTCAAACCAAAAAGAATCTTGTATAATATATATGATATATGTATCTTGTAAAAGAAAATATGTTTAATGTATACAATAACGAACAAGTACCTATTAAAAGAATCAAATCAGATTTTTTTTTCTCGTAATATATGTTATGTTGACAAAAGGTAGGCCATTTAAGTGTTCGCAAAGAACTCGTGTGTGACCTGTCGATGAGGATGTTATTTTTCTTCCCTGTTCAATCTAAGGAAATAGTTTGCCCTCTTAAAGACAGCTATAACTTAGGTGTCGGCGTAGTTCAGGTGTTTCCTATATGAAACTACATATAGCAGTAGCGGTAATTACATTGATAAAAGAAACGGATAGCGATTAGACAAAAATAATGCAGCCATAGGGACAGCCGACAGAAGTGAAAACTTAAAAAATGTGGAAAAAACTGTTTGTTAATATTTTTATTTTTTAATCTATTAATTCACATTTTTAACTAAAACTACCATATTATGACATTTGTCTGGTGTTTACATCTATTACGTTCCGAGCAATAATTATGTCCGTTTTCATATTGTTTATTCATAATCAAAACATACGATAGGCTGCGTAAGTATACATATCATTCTTTATCTCTGAGCGCCAGCACCTAAACGGCATCTTAGACTTGACATACTGTTGTATGTTGACGGTTGACGTCATCGTATTGGTAATGCGATTCTATAAGTTTTTTCCCTAACGAGAATCGCTCAATGCCGCTAATGAAGTTTTAATTTCGCAAAAAAAAAAAAAAAAAAAAAAATTGTACCCTTATAGTTTCAAAAGTAATACACATATTTGAATTTGCATATAAAATAATAAATAAATTGAAAACTGGCTTTATTTACTTAAATAATTCTTACAAGCTACACACTTAAATGTATATTATCAATACAAAAAAAAATCCTAAAGTTAAGGCCCTTTACGAGCATAGGCCTGTTCCAAATTCTTTCCATTTTTCTTTATTTTATATTTTATTATACCATCCATTGCACTTTTTGCATACATTAGTAGGAACGAGATTATACGCATAATTAATTAATACAATGCAAATGAAGACAAAAGTGATGACTATGAAAGTTTATGAATAGAGGGCGAAAGGTTGGCCAAAGAAAAGAAGGATGGAGTGTGTAAGAGAAGATATTAAAGCAAAGGGAGTGAATGAAAACATGGTGCCTGATAGAGATGTATAGATGTATATTTTTTTTTATTATTTTTTGACGGGGGTAAACGCATTTACGCACTACCCTTATCTATTGTATTTGAGGGATCAGAGTCCCCCAGTACAATAGATAAGGGGGCACGGAGTGACGAGCTCCGCGCCTGTGTGGGAGTCACCCGGGTGGGAGTCGCCCGGAAATACCCACTAAAACCCCCCGGGGCCGTCCGCTGCATTTGGGATGGGGGCGACACGGGGTGGCTTTCGCAAGCACCGCGTCGCATGTATATGATGACCTGACCATACATAACAAATTGGGAACAGGACCACGATAAATTTATTAATATAATAAATTTACTTTTTATAACCTCGCAAATATGCAATTATAAAACATCTAGTATATAATTTATTATTATTGCGTCAACTTTATAAAAAAGCGTAATAATATCGAATGTAGTTCTAGATCATACCTTAGAGCAATTCCTATATTAATGTTACCAAAACAAAAAATGTACGATTTTATATTATAAAATAAATACATGATGAGGTATCAAAATAAACAATAGAATTACTACTGATATAATACTGAATTCTACATTAATTGTTTGATTTCAGAATGTAAATAACAAAACACTAATTGGATATTTTATATTTGATTTTATTATAAAAATTTAAAAAAAAACATATTTATAGCATGGTGGTAATTATCGAAAAAATAGAATAAGACCAATAGATTCGATGAATATTATACCGTAACATAATACAATAGAAATCAAACATATAGAGCTCAGGTGCGTTATGTTTTTGTTTCGTAAATCGCTTCTCCTGTCAGTATGCCATCTTTGTTAGCGTCCCCCACGGTTCCGGGTCCCGCGAAGGGTCCGACAAAGCTCTACGTTACCGCATCAAATAATAACACTTTAGTGAAAAAGAGCTGCCTATCCCACGTCTCCTTTGGGCCGATAGAGAGGATACGTTGATAAACGGCATATAAGGAAGTATTGAGATTATTGTTTTATTTAGTGAATCATGTAGAGATTTTTATTTCGTTTTATTTTGCAATGGAATCGTCTTGAAGTTGATATGTTATTTATGTTTTATTTTAGTTTTTACGTCTAGATTATCGATACACTGTACTTCTAATCGTTTGTGTTATTAAACGTTTATATTGTTAAGAACTGGTAATAAATTTATGTTTATAACAAAATTAAATCATGCCAATCTCGATATCTAAGCGTAATAGCTTCTTTACATTAAACAAAACGTATATTTAACAAAAAAAATGTGATATTAAAAAAATATTGTTATTAAGAATGTCGCGTTTATTTTTATCGGTAGGTAAATGTTACTTTGAAAGCGGTTTTTTTTCTTGTTTCTAATTTTGTTGGAGATCTATACAGATGTATTCGATCCGACTGCGAACAACCCCTGCCTGCCCGCCAAGTTTATTTTAGCTTACTATAGTTTTTTTTTTATGTAAAGTGTCGCTGAATAAAAAAAAGCTGTTTAAGCATTGTGTTTACTGTAAAAGCTGTTAAATTATATTTGCAAGTGTGTTTATGTTTAACTAATCTCATTTGGATCCAATATACTTCTTAATAATGCTTATAAACGATTATCGAGAGTAGTTACCACTTTAATAACAGTTGAACATACTCGTTTGCTATTTCATGAATATTCCCAACTGGAGAGGCTCCTGTATCCGCCACCAACGCGATACAGTGACACGCTCATATATAGGCATAACTTACAATACACTGCACTTCACACCAATGCATACTAAACGCAGGTAAATGTTTTCTTCAAGAGACCCTGAGATCTGTTGTCTCTCTTAGCTATAGTAGGTTTAGTTAGAACAAACTACCTGGCACTGGCGTCTAAGGTAGCAGCCCAAGCCAAGGTCCGTACCACTTTGATGCCCTTGCACTAGTTATCACAGCCCGGCTGTGTGGCCTGAACACTCGGCCTAAAAGTTCGATGATGCTGTCAAGGCCCTTCAGGTCAACGGTATTTACTCAGATCGTAAAATATCATCGAAAAATTAACGCGCTCAACTAACTTGCTCCTCCAAATTAATGCATTTCATCAGGCATCCTACGATTAACACTCGAAATTTAAACTTAATAACGTGAAATGAAATAAAGTAACTATTATAATATAATGAAAAAAACTCAAAGCGTAAACAAGTGTAACGTAGAATAAACGAAGAAGATCCGACTTCAATGTAGTAAGGAAATTTATTCCCACTCGGGTTGTAAGTTACAAACTAACAATAAATAAAAGAACTATGTTTAATTCATTCGTAGCCGTTGCAATAAAACTTTATACCGACGCCACGTCGCCTCAGGAATGAAAACAGGAATAATATTTAACACTGTGGATGTGAACGTTACAAATGTATAAGCCGTGCGCAGCTCATAATAAAAATTAGATAGTTTTAATGTGAATTCATTCATCAATTCATCATTCCTCCCAATAATATGTTTTTATCCATATTAGTAGGACCTTTTCTAATGGCTAACTAGTTAGCTACCACCTTAAATTTCAAAATGTATAGACAAACACCTACAATAAGGTTCGCTTCGACACACGTCTTTTACTTCTACTTTCTTGAATGCTTCTTTATTACTCGTCTGTCGCAAGTACTTTTGACCCGGCTTATCTTTAGAACATTTTTGATCACCTGCCGGAAGAGGGACCCAATCGCTTGATCGAACTACATAAGCCAAAAATCCTCTCCACATATCGCTTTTCCTTTTCTAATAGTCCTAGTAATAATTTCCTAGCAAAAGAAGCAATTGAAATTAAAAACCACAAAAATTTAAATCGGGAAGACAGATTAAATCTGTCTTCGGCGTGGAATCCAGTGATTGAAAAACTAATACCTCGCATGCGTTCGACAAAGTTTAAAATGGACACAGTAATTGTAGTGTGCCAAATTAATGCCCATAATGTCCATAAATAGATGAGGGTAGTTTCCCATAATTACCCTACTGACGAAGACAATGCAACACCTTAGTTGTCTCGTGACCTCGGTATGTGTAACCAGGCCAAAAGGTCAAGAAATTAAGCAAATAAGTGCACGTTCTAAACCCGAAACATTAATAAAATATGAGTACAAAACGTGAAAGTTTAAAAAGTGTTATTTCTGAACCATTCGCAATATTTTCATATAAATAACTTATTTCTTACCAACTATCCTCTTTTTATAGATTTGTTTCGTAACTTTTCTTCCATTCTTTCCACGTACCGTAACCAACTAAGCATCTCTTTCTCCATTTCAATGTTACCTTATCATCATATTCTTAATTCTGTCCATCGCCTTTATTTCAACTATACTTCCAGCATCAATCTCTTTTTCGTACGTCTTCTAACAAATCCAGCTTTCACTTATATAAATGTAGGGATGAATATCCTTTGAAGAAATTAAAGCGCGCTTTTTTTGAAACTTTCTGACTGGTCGTGAAGATAAGCAGGGTTCCATTTACTCGAGTCCCTGATACAACTATCACAGCCCGCTTACCATCTTTCACAATCTTTAACCCATTTTTTTTAATAACTCTATCACTACCAACTTCTTTACTTTTTCCATATATCTGATAATGCAACAAAACAGAGTCGAAGTCCAGAATCAAAAAAGAGAAACGTTTAAATAGATTCAATGATTCTCGATTTACGAGCCAACTATTAACGGACAGACAAGAAAACAATCAAATTCACCGGTTGCAAATACAGGAGAAAGCTGAAAGCGGAATCCCATTATTGACGTTTTGTTATATGTTGTGCGGTTTTCTTTCTGTATTCTTTTATAAGAGAGAATGTTCCTATTACAGAGTTTTAATTAAAATTTCCTCCATGTAAACTGCAAACCGATTAATTAACCTTCGATCTTGTAAAGGCTTTTTTTTATATTTACATAAAACATAGAGATTGTTTCATCACGTTAAATATTGCAACATATTTCACAACGATTTCTATATTGTTTCGCAGTCGATTTTCTTTAATACCTTTTACTAGCTTAAGTGTTATCAATAGAAACATTTTGGGAAATGTGGTTTTCCTCAAATTTTCGATAATGATTATTACTTATAATTATATTTTATTAATGGAATAGGGGGCAAACGAGCAAGCGGGTCACCTGATGGTAAGTGATCACTGCTGTCCATGGAGACCCAAACAACACCAGAGGAATCACAGGTGCGTTGCCAGGCTTTAAGGTATGGTTCCCAATAGTTGTGCGAGGTAAGAAATTCCAAACAAACCGTCTTAGATCGCCCCATTCATCCAGATGTTGAGAGTGGAATTTAAGTTTATGGCGCGTTGTACGGTGGTGGAATCCAGCAGCAGATATTAATTCGAACAATTCCTCGGAACACTCTCCGTGGTAAATTCTATAGAAAATGCAAAGAGATCCGAATTCTCTTCGGAATGCCAGTGGGTCAAAGCGATCGGAAAGAACTTGGTTATTGACAATTCGAGACGCTCTGCACTGAATGTGGCCGAACGAAAGAAAATAATACTGGGGTGCATGTCCTTAGCACAATTGGAGGAATCTCATCAGGCTCACTCGAATTATAGATATCCAGGGAGATGTAAGCTTTGCAGACTGACTTATAGTCGACTTTCGACGATTATTATTAGTAGGTAGTGTATTCGTAAAAAGTAAATCACATTTTTTATTACATTCCATTTATTAATAGTATATGAATTATAAATTAAAATTTTCGCAAAGAAATTATTTATAGCTATTATTACATCTACCAACGTAAGTACCAACCCCAAAACATTTATTAGCCCCAGCTGTAAGCAATATGTTTCCAGGGATGGGATTATACGGGGGATCAAAGTATCGGTCAGGCGTGTGAATCGATAGCTTTTATTACGCGTGACGCCATTCTGCATTTGTAGTTATTGTACCCTCGTGGTTCTTAGTTGGGGAGAATATATTTGTATTTTTTTTTATTTCAATTATGAAACAAGTGCTATCCAGACAGGTTTATTATTCAACAACATAACACAGTAAAATTTATTCAGGACGACTACCCCGATATTCTGTATTGTCAAGGGTAGTGAATGTTAGTTTACTTTTTACATACTTTTTATAATATTTCTATAGATATTATTGTGCTTTTACCTATGTTGGTACATTTTTTAAATCTTCTATTTTTGTATCAACAATGACATATCTATGCAGTTTGTAACAAAATATATAAATAAGTTAAGCTAAGTTTAAAGAAATTGGTTCTTTATTTTTTACACGATTTAGGATCGATGCTTTGACCCCAATCTCACCTGATGTTTAGTGATGATGTGGTCCAGGATAATAAGCAAAGTAAGCCTCAAGTGATGCTGCCGGAACACACCTATTCGTATGCGACAGGTTTTAAAACTTGAGGTTGGTAGTTACCCAGGCAGGTAATATTAGAAAATGCCCTACCACCATGGCATTGCGTAAATAGTGGCGTGAAGCGGGAAAAAATCCTAATACGATTTGTTATTGAATTAAATTTTAAACATAATGCCGTTGATGATTTATTTTTCAATACTAATTTAGTTATATACTTTTAAAATTATTGAATTGTCGCAATGTTCACTTCATTCTCTTCTCCCAGACTTTTTCAGCGGCTAAAAAATTGAAATAATTTAATAATCCATAGTTACATATTATAAATGTGAAAGTGAGTTTTGATGTTTACCACGCTTTCACGCTTTAACTATTCAACCGAACACCACGACATTTTGGATACACGTTGTTAGAGATACACCGAAAGCTCAATCTGATTTTAGAGTTTGATAGGTGGGCTCGAACTCGCGTCAACTGACGCGAAATCCAGCCGCACTATCAACTGCACCATTATTGCTCTATCGTATCTCTACTGAAACTTCTGTAACACATTTGCCACATATTTTCTCTGAACCATTGTAGGTTTAACACGAATCAAATTCTGCGGAAATCAGTTCTCAAGTCGAAAAAAAAACAACTTCAATGCATTAAGAAAAACAATGAGCTATACAACTTTTAGTAATATATTTATAATATAAAATTCTCTCCACAGTAAAAACAATAATAGTTATATGTAAATCTCCCACTGTTGGGAATTTTGTAGGGAGATTATGGGCTTAATTACCGCGCTACCCAACCCATAGCGTATTAGAGATTTCAAACGCGCGCAAATTATAGTCCGCTGTTACTACCTCAGTAATAGATAAATGTATGTATGCATGATTTAAAAAAAAAATATGAAGGCTATCAAAAATCTAGTGTATGATAAATAAACCGTTCTGACAGAATTAAACTTTCAAACAGCTCAAATACTTGTATACTATATAAGAAACACTTATTTTAGTTATTTAAAGGCACACTTTCTGTATTAACAAATTATATTATTCTAAATTCAGGATCGAAAGATAGGTACACTAAGACGAGAGGTTATAATTTCATTATGTAATAGTTTTGCAAGCATTTCACGTACGTAAATTAAATATTAAATTCACTTCTATCTGAATTTTTTTTCTACAGCATATGTTCAGTGTTGTGGCCACAGTCTCACCTGACGTCAAGTGACGATTTGGTCCAGGAAGCACACTAAGCCAAGAGCTACTAATTCTCAAGGGATGGTACCTGAAAACACGTATTGGTATTTGGCGACAGGTTTTTAAACTCGAGGGTGATACCTTTGAACTTGGTGGAGTACATTATTAGAAAATGGCCCTACCATCATGCTGTTTTCTTATTTAATAATTTTTATTTTGTTAATTAAAATTCCTCAATGAAAATAAATAATAACATGAAAGGATATGAACACAATTTTTCTGTGTAAGTCAAATATCTTTTACGTTTGAAATATAAATTGAAAGGCCGCGAAGGGAAATAATGTTTATAAACGTTCCCGAGAAGAGAAAATGACAATGTAGACGCAACAAGTTTTCTCAAAGCGAAACTGGAAATGTATTACTAAGGAAATGCTTTCTTATACGATAATCGGCAATCTTTTCAAGACTGATAGCGATGTGATTTGATATGAAAATCTGTAAATATCGCTAAATGTCGCTATTCGTTTATTTGAATGTGATTTGTGTTCTATAGAAAACGACTTTCATTTAACTTTATGATGCGTGATTTCTAAATGTTCAACTGGTATTTCTTTTGTTAACATTATTAAGATAAAGTATTTAGGAAGGTATGTCTAAAGGTCTATACATATACAAAGAATATTAGATGTTTAACTTAAGGCTATATTAGTTTTTAAGCGTTATGTAATAGAATAAAATATTGTTTTTTTTTTATAATAATTATTAAGCAATATTTAATATGTCGATTAACCATAAAAATGAGACAATAGGAAGACAAGAGGGAAACAATGGAAAGCTGGCGTAAACGCCAGATTTGTGCTCAAGGGGTTAATAATAATAAAAAAATGCAATATTCTTAAATGGTCAACAATAGAAAAATCACTCTCTCTATATATATGGAACACACACCAAATATTTAAATTATATTTTTAAAATATCGCGGTAGCTTTTAAAACTTGCATTGAATTGCAACTTTAAAATTTGCATTTAAAGATTGGTAGTGATATATATATATATATAATTCATTATTAATAACAGGCGAAAGTGAGAATCCGAGTGAAAAGATTTAATGCTGAAAATTAAATTAATTTATTTATTTATTTATTTCTAGGAAACCCAACAGCATACATAATTATATAGAATAACACACATTGTTTAGTAATTAAAGCCAAGACAGGGTTCCACCATTACTTCATAGTGGTATATAATTATAATATTAATACAAGTTAAAGAAAAAAGGCACTATTGTCTGACGCTGGAGCTGTGACGCTTGTATGTGTTGTGTGTGTGAGTGTCGTGTGTTTGAATGTCTAAGCGAGTGATTGAGTGTGAAGACTTGTCTTATGGTATATGACATATGTTAATAATTAATTTATATATTTTCGCGATTTAATTTTATTATTCGTTTTTAAATGACTGTTTTGTGTGTCGAAATATATCTATGGAATCGTATTGTTTATTATATGAGCGAGTAATACGACATAGAACCGAATTCTGAGCATAGTTAGTTTTAGCGTATGGGACGACTAGCAAAGGTGTCTTGCGTGTACAATATGTTGGTACTCGCAGTGAAATTGAACTTAGAAGGTCGGTACAGTCCACGTAACCTGATAATATAGTATGCAAAAACATCATATTATGTTGACGTCGCCGAATTTCTAAAGAATCTAGTTTGAAGTAGCTGCATGAATCGCTGTAGTTTGTGAATTGTTTGAAATCTTTATAGCATAAGAATTTAAGAATTTTTTTTTGAATAACTTCTATTTTATCAATATACACATTATACTGTGGCGACCATACAACCGACGAATATTCTAAAATACTTCTTACATATGCGTAGTATAACATTTTAATACACTCTATGCTTTTGAATGGCTCACATATACGTTTTAAAAACCCTAATTGTTTGTATGCCTTGCTGACTATTGTATCTATATGATCATTCATAGTTAGTTTATGGTCTAGTATAACGCCCAAGTCTCTGACCTTAGAAACTTTTTTAATTGGTGTATTATTTATAAGATATTGGAAGTTAATAATTTTAGTTTTACGTAAAAAGGTAATATGTACACACTTATTAGTATTAACAGTTATTTTATTTTTGTTGTAATAATTTTCAAGCGCATTAATATCACTTTGAATGTGTATACAGTCAATATCTGAGTTAACTTTTAAATAAATCTTTTTGTCGTCAGCAAACATTATAAAGTTAGAGTATCTAAAACAACATCCTATGTCAAAAAGGTAAGCGTTATAAAGTAGTGGGCCCAGTATGGATCCTTGCGGGACTCCAGAAGGTATTTTTATAAAGTCACTGCGAGAGCCTCCTACTGAAACTGCTTGCATCCTATTCGTGATATATGATTGAAACCACCTATATAGGTTACCACGTATACCAAGAAACTGTAACTATTGGAGCAATATGATATGATCCACACGATCAAACGCTTTTTCAAAATCAGTATAAATAGATGTTATTTACCTGCTGCTTATTGTCCATACTAGTTAGTATATAGTATTTTTATATTCAAGAAATGCCATACCTATTTTGATTCTTATTATTAAAATCTAGATTGTGATGTCTAAATCTTATTTTCAGACTTCGAATGCAATATTCCATCTAGCGATGTAAACGGTTTCATAGTAAACAAAAAAAAACTAAATAAAATTTAAATGGCTTACCCGATTTAATATGCTGATAAGTAGTATTTCGCATATGAAATATTTTCCACGACGGAAATTAAGAAACACCCCTTCTCACAGCACACAAAAGAACGCACCTGAATAATAGATATCGTCTTTAATGTAATACAATGTTGTCGTTTATTTTTCTTGTGTTATTTGTAAATATTCTTATATTAACTCATTTTAATCTTTACAATATATAATATCTTACAACAAAAAAGTACAGTATGAAATGACTTTTAGAATATTATTCATTAAATCGCGCAAAAATCAAACATTTCCATAATAATCTATCTTCTAAAAAATTAACGAAATATTGCTCGCTAAAAAAAAACACATTCTGTATAAACGTACAATTTGATATAAAATTATAATATTGTAAACAAATCAAATTATTTATCCTATATATATCCTAATTAGAGAAATTTGATGCATCCAGAATAAAGTCAAAGAAAAAAAATAGTTTTATGTAATTATTTTTATTAATGTTATTTCTCCAAATTTACTATATTTAGGCATGTACCTCTGCTAATATATATTTAACGTATTGAATCTTAAAATAATGTCATTTACATGATAGAAACAAATTCCTTTGAGTCGTATTTCTTTGTACTAGGTAACCATAAAATCGATTGAAAAACCACTAAGCACACGTCGTGAATCGCTTGTTCGTTTTAACTTTTTTTTTCCTATATTTGATACCCGAGCAACAAATAGAATTTTTTCTGATTACTTGATTTCTCTCGGCTCTTACCACTTACTTGTTTTACTCTATTTGCTTATTTTGTCGCTTTGATTTAACTTTTTACTATAGCTTTTCAGTGGGTTTTGTCTGAAAAATAAATGTCATTTATTTAAAAATGAAGTTAACTGCACGTTTTCACACAGACTTTTGAACGATAATACGCAATACTTTATATTTCCAATATTGTAGACTTAATGTTTTTAGATGACTTAATGAACATTCAATATAATTATTACATTATTTTACTATGACTGTTTGAAATATTTTAAAGCACATTACATAACCTCTATAAGTTATTAATTAATAACAACATTAATGTAAAAAATTGCAAATTACATGTAAAGAAATTATACTTGTACTGTTAGTAAAAACCCTAATCACCATTAACTATTCGTAACTGATTTGAAATGAAGATCCATTGTAAGTGATACAAACAAACATTAAATATGGAGAACACAAATTTGTTTCATACCTTTAATGTTTTAAAAAAAAAAACTAGAACAATAGGAAAACAAAAGTAAGTTTTAAAAACATATCTGTTTCAGATTGTTATTGTTTAAAATAGACTAGAAAAATAGGCAAAACAAAAGTTAACAGACAGGGATATAAAAATAAAAGATTATACGTTCTATTATATACGTATATTTATATTTTACACTTTTCTATAATAGAATTTAAGAATACCTTCTTTGTATAGAAACATATTATTTAAAATACCAGTTACACGCATAGATTTTGTAGTCTTTGATAAATGCAATTAAGTAGGTCTATAATGGAGTACGTACATGTCTATTTGTCTAAAGGATATGACGATAAATTTATTCTTAAACGGTAATAATTGCATTTCCTGTGCCCTGGAACGGTAATAAAACACGTTATTAATGTCATCCATAAACATATTACTCCAGCGTGGAATAAATTAAATTACCTTATTATTTACATTATATATATTATATACATATTATCTTACAAGGGCTAATTTAGTTTATTTGATTTTGCTTTGTAGATAAAGAATGCAACAACAAAATATTTTACAAATATATTTCAGTATCCGTAACCCAAGCATTTTAAAATAAATAATGAGTATTATGTATTCACAATAAACAAATTTTTATCTCTAAATATAAATGACTAAGACTAAGTATTCTATGAAATAATTAATCTAAGAGTAGAATTTAATTTCGTATAAGTCGTTTTTTGTAATACAAAAGTAAAAGACAATCTTGCCATTTAATTATTGTAACCGCCTTTAACTAAAATATGAGTCTGATGTCTATAGGTAGTTCTGTTTTAAAAATAATTAGTTTCCACCATCAGTTTAACTCTTGCGACAACGCAATGATGTTAGAGCTAACCACTTTTAAAGGTTGAAAATAAGAAGTTTGAAAATGAATATCATTATATTATTTAATAACATAAAAGAATTATCGAAAATGTATATTTATAAATATAAAATCGGCGAAAGTTTTAAAATGTAAATACATACCTGACATATATTTATGTATCATGAAAAGACTGTTTATAAACTTATAGTTTCTTCGATTTATTTCTATCAGTATGAAATTGTCTTCGTCTTTTTTATTCTATGTAGTACAAATAGCAAAACTCGACGCAGAACTTAAACACCGTAAACAAAGGGCCATACGCTATTCAGCGGTCAGAGTTATTGCATAATCTATGACATACCTAAATCTATTAACGTAAATACTTGATCGCAATAACATATTATTACATAAAAGTACACATTATATATTACATTAGAGTTTTGAGGTACATCTTAGTTACATTTTTACATTATTAATAATTTCAGTAACACTTTATGTGATATAGTTCGGTAATAATTGTTCAAGGATGAAGTGTATTGGAAAAAATAACACAAAATTTGAACTCTGCCTTAAAAAAAAAACATCCTGGAAAGTTCTAACAAAATGGCCAATTTTTTTGCTAGAACGTTAACGTATTCATACAAAACATAAAAATGCACATGGAATTACCATAACTGTGTATGTAACTCATCGATTGCCTAAGAAGATTGATAATATTCCGTTTTGAAAATAAAACTGTAATGATATAATCATTTAAGGGTGTAATTAAAAATATATTAAAAACAGATATTCTTTTAATATTATATTTAAAAAAATAATGTGAGTACAAAATCATTTGACTGGACCGGGTAATTTGGTGCTGATAATATTTCCATTTTCTGCGGGTTTTCCTGAAAATTACTTTGCAAGGGCTTGGTTTTTTTTTTGGTATATAATCATACTCGGTTTTCATAGTAATTACAAGAATTCACCGAACTTCTGGTAATGTTTGCTTCTAGGTATGTATAATACCCATATCCAATAACAAGGTAAAATAAAAAGCTTTTAAAGTCTCAGTATAACTTATATCCATCAGAAGATAGATAAACATTCGGCGAATTATAATATGTATATAATACAATTGTACCATATATGTACAAAGTCCACAATAAAATACATTGCATTCCTTACAGTATTAATAAATATTTAAAAAATCACACACGAAAAATATTACATTCACTTCACATTTTCGATTTACAGTAATTTATTTCATTAGGACGACTCTTGTATGTCCTCATTCAAATCATTCAAATCCAAATTATTAATGCCTCTAATTAATGTTAATCTTAGTTTATAGAAATTAATTTAAACTATAAAACAAAATATTGTCACCGGTATCAGCACGAAGGAGTTTACTTTGGTTTTTTTTTTTGTCGCCCCTTCGAAATTCATTTTCTAGGGGTATTATAATCAAAGAGAAATCGTGCAGAAAAAAGGCAAACTTATCACGTCAGGAATTCAGACGAGATTTTGCTTTGTGTTCGTTACTAAAGAAATGCGTAAATGCTTTTATAAATCGATTATATTAAAGCCGGTATTAATACTTTTCAAAAATATTGTTTAAAAGCCACAAAAAATATCACTTTTGATGTTACAATAAATCTGTATACATAATAATTAAGCCGTGTTCTTTTCTTTCACAAATTTAATAACATGACAGGACCTGACATGACAGGGACGACTGACGATGGATAACCGGTCTTTCGCCAGTCGCCACTGTTTCTGGATCCACTACATAAAACAAATCCTATCACTAAAACTCCATATCTTAAGTGCACCGCTATGTTGTGGTTTATAAATAAACCATTTCAAAGGTTTAACGTCTGGCTTTATAACAGAATGGCAATTTTATGTAATCATTGATACAAAGTTTCCTCCGGGAATTTTATATTCGAGGGATATTTTATTTTAAAATGCATACACATAGAAAATATTTATGAAATCAAGCACGAAGATGAGATCGGTTATTGAAAATACAGGTATGTGCATGTGAAAGTAAGCAATCTCTTTAGTTTCATACGTCCCTGGTCACATTTATACCAGCGTATATGAAATGAGATATTCATGGCACTTTCTGGTAGGAGTATATTTAAAAGTTAATATACTAGAAATACAATGTACGTTAAGTACATTAAAATCAATCACACTGCGCCTAATAATAAAGCTCAATGTTACTAAAAGTGACTATGCTCGGACTTTCACTGCTTCATCGAATCAAGAATGAGCAGATACGCAGAAGAACTAAAGCAGGGAGGGTGAAATAAGAGTTGAACATTTGTTCGACCGATGTGTTTCGTGATGGTGACCGTCGTTCGTTTAACATCAAGTGAGAGTTGCAACCGTCGTCATAAAATATTAATTTATAGTAGCGAACGTTGAACTACAAATAACACATGACTACAAATAACAGTAACAGTTGATCGTTTATAGCATTTAGTGGCTGAGACTGTCTTTATAGCATGTCAAACGTGGCCGTTGATATATAGTGAAGTTACCATAATGAAATTTAAGTCGGTTGACAGTCACGACCATCAGATGGTAGGGATCGATCGACTGTCACTGTTATCCCGTAGATATGGTTAGATGGTATCAGCTGCCTCCAGCTGTCTGTCTTTTTTACGTATAAACTTCAAAACAGATTTCGAAGATTTGCCACAGAACGGGATAGACTGCATTCAGGCTGTATATTATCTGAATGTAATGTGTGTGAAGCCGCGTGCATATCTAGTAAATAATCAAAATAAAACAAGTGCTATTATTTAGTGCTGATTAACTATAGTCATATTTTTAACTAGCTGTCTGCCAGCGGTTGCGCCCGCTTTGCATGTATTCTTCACTGCGTTTTAATTTTTTTATACAGAACCATAAATATTTCCCTAGAAATGTCTAGTTAATTAATCTTAAATTAATTAAAATTAATCTCATAAATTATAGCACTTGCCCGTAAAATTGTGCATTGAATCGGATTTTATTGAAATTTTTAGGAGTTTTATTTTTTTACGCAGACCCCTAATTATTTTCGAAAATTTAATGTACCCTAAGATACCCGGAGCTGTCTACCAAAAGAGTACAGTCAATGTTGGTCCAGCCGTTCCGGAGATTACCCATTACAAACAACAGACAAAGATTAAAAAAAATATGTTTTCGGTATAGGTAAAAAACAAAATGTTTTACATTACAAACAGACACTTCAATTTTATTTATTAGAATAGATGGTGTCAATTTTACATAAAGCTAAGGTTATTCTATTTAAATTAGTGAGTGCACTGACGGTGTTTTCATAATAATATAATTTAGTTGTCTGGTCTCGCCAGGAAATCGAATTCTGTTATATGAAAATTACTCTGCCGTATTTTAGATACATAGAAGCAACAAGGTTTTACGAAGGTATTATGCGCATGTATGCATATGAAACGCTTATGCAGACAAGAACTGAGTTTTGGTTTATTACGAGCAAATTATTACGAGCTTACTCCGCGGCGAGGCGGTTGTGCGAAAGTAGGGACGGCGTAAGTACTCCAAGTAGGAATGGCTGTAAGATGCTTTTAGAGAAGGTAATTTTTTTAAAGTGGTTATTAACTTGGTTAACGAATAAAAATGAGAAGAACACGCCATGGCGCTTAATGAAAATCCTTAGGCACTACCAGTAGTTGATACCATGGAGTAGTACAACCTAATGAGAGTTAAAGGTACTTTATTTTTCGGCCTTCATGAAAATATTCTGCAATTCTGCATCTCTGGAAGGTTTAATTATTCCGTTTCTGTGAAGCCATTTAGGATCCCTTTCATAGCAGTGATAAATATGGGGCGGACGACAGAGCGCTTCAACAATATGCGGAGATCACCTATCTCGGATGAGGTTTTGGACTGAGTAATGTTGTTGGCAGTAAATTACTTTGAAGGAGAGTTTTAAACGCTGTTCGACTGTTGTCTTATAATCGAACAATTGCCGAAGTTACGTTTTTCAATGTCCGTGAAGCATGCTACATGTAATGTAATGCGAAGTCAAGTAATCTTCTGATATTACACCCTCGGCAACGTTAGTCAACTCTTAGCTGGCATATATAAATCTGAGGTGTGATATTTTTACCATTTTTATTTTACAAAAAGTATAGGGTATTAAATAAGGTTCAAGTATATTCACCATATTTAACCTGTTTACATTAATGAGGAAGGAATTTTGCATCTCTTTACCAGTGGCTGCTTTACCGTTCAAATTACGAATAAGAGATCCCAAAGGAGATCGCTTGTGAACCTGAAAAATAAAACCTCTTTAAACAATATTGAGATATAAAGGTTTCACAAAAATACCGATTGAAGTAGTTTCATGATAAATGGCACCAGAAATTATAGTTATCAAAATTACATAGGAATAAAATCTCGTTAAAGATAAAACAGAAGGTTAAGGATGCGGTTTGTGGTAACTTCAGTAGGGTGCTTCTTTGAAGGAACTTATCTGAAGTTGCGGAAGAATGGGAAAGTAACTTCCGTGCCCCTTATATTAAGCGTAGTTTCACAGGAACCATTTGGAGTTCTTCGTATCGCGCGGTTACCATAGGTAGCATCATAAGCATAGTTCTCCAAGCTCGGTTTTTTTGATTGCGAGCTTTTGCGAAGTTATTTTCCTATTTTTACAGTTTACTAAAAAGAGAAATGCATAAGATGCAAATGCATACAATTTTGTTGATATAAAAAAAACCATAATTAAGGTATCTAGAAAAAAAAAAAACCATATCTGGTATGAAAATTTATTAAAATCATAATCATGCATCGTGCAAGTCTATGGACGCATGTATTAAATTGAGTTTAAACTGGAGCACGAACTCGATGCAGGAATCTATCCGATTAAAATGGAACGTCAACTAAAACAAAGTTATTAACTCACCGCAAAAACATTTTACGTGGCATGTCATGTCATGAATAAGTTAATATATTCACTCATGGCCTTTAAGTAGCTTTTTAGAAGCATCCCGACTATAATGCAGTGTGTTGTGCAGAGGTAATAACTTCAAAACTTGTAAAATCGCATGTTTTCTTTTAACAGAATTACAGTAGATTTTGATACAATAAAATAAACGGTTGCGGTTTTAAACTTCGCCAAGAACAATCGTTAGGATAATGCTTGTAGTTCATAGTGACTATAATTTATAGGGTCGAACATTACAACAATAGAACCGAGCTCAGCTTGGGGTCAAGATTCATTTACGCAATGCCACCTATATTTATTAGTGTAAAAAAAAATTTTTACTTCATTTTGTATTTTTACAAGTTATATTACATTTAATTATGATCACGTTACTATTATTGAAATTATATCATTTCAAAAATGTATTATATGATAGCAATCATTTTTGATTGATTTATTGTGTGGCCGTGTGGTGCCGGCTAAGAATATTACCACCCCGTACTTCCCCCGGGTGTGATAAATGGCGATTAAGGGATAAACCAGAGGCTAGGCAGCAGCATCCTCTAAGCACCACAAACAACTACTACGATCGCCAATATGACTGCCAAGCGCGGCGATTGTGGCAATACCACCCTTATTGGGAGGGACCTTTTTTCTTTTTTTTTGACGGGGGGAAATGCATTTACGCACTACCCTTACCTATTGTATTAGTGAGACCCAAGTCCCCCAATACAATAGGTAAGGGGGCACGGAGTGACAAGTTCCGTGCCAGTGTGGGACTCAAACCCGGGCGTGAAGCGCCCGGAAATACCCACTAAAACCCCCCGGGGCCGTCCGCTGCATTTGGGATGGGGGCGACACGGGGTGGCTTTCGCAAGCACCGCGTCGCTATTGGGAGGGACCTACTGTTTACTACCTACCTACTTATTAATAAAATCATTTGTCATTCGGACTTGGTGCATTTCACATACATAACATGGTGGCACCGGTTTAAAACTAATTATCAGTGTTACATACAAAAATACAAATATTTCCTGTTTATAATATTAGTGTAGATAAACAGAAGACGTTTAACTAAAAAAAATATCTATATCTCGTAGCAAGCGATAATAATCGAGATAGTCATTAGTATGGGTCATGTAACGAACCACAAGTGTCGTTAGTGCGCTTTCCCAGAACTAACACCGTGACGTCATTGTTATTGAAAAGGTGCCACGTGGACAAAGTCGTGTTAGCAACTCCCCTCTCTAACAACGTACCTATAAAAGCGCACAACACCAGCCATCGAGAATTTTGTGCCAAGCGCCTGCAGTACTCGCTCCCAAAGTTACGGTGAAGCTGTAAAGGCCCTTCCGGTCAACTGCATTAGATAGGTTAGAAAAAAAAAACCATCGAGAATCAGTGTTGTACGGATCGTCGCTGCGTGCGGAACGGAGTTCTCAACTCGCTCACGACTGAGCGTTATAACTGACGGTCAATCCAGACGGCCAACCCAGACCGTCAACCCAGACTGTCATTGAGACCCTTCGTCCAGCTTTGTACCATTCACTTAGTTTATTATTACTTGCCAAATAAGGCTGGGCATGGAGAGAAACTCGATCAGTGATGTTGAGTATTAAAGCAATGGAAAGGGATCCTTTACACCTACACCTACACCTGGGCGCTGCTCGGAGTTCATCTCCTTGTCATACCAAGTTCATCTTTTGTTATTTTGATTGCTCCAAATAGTATAACAAATTATAATGTTCTAAAAATTAGGTTTCCCTGACAATGGTCACAGTCTATTAAATACAAAGTTGTGTCTTGTTGTGTCCCGACACAAATTTAAGGAGAGATAAAATATTTCAGTCTTTTGTGTTTTTAAAAACCTGCACAAGCTACGAACAAGTTATTAGTGTAAAAATTTATTATGATATCGAATTTGTTGTAAATGTAGCAGTAATTTATAAAAAAAAATACATCTGAAATTACCCTGTATTATGAAACTTGAGATTCGTTAAAGAAAACACATAACATACAGGTGTACGACGACTTCGTTGATGTTTTCTGCTTAGTTTCAGGAATATTACTTAATGAACAAGTACCTATGCAAGATCTAGTATCTTCGGTATATACGAATGATTTTTTTTTTTTTTTTCCATTTCGTGAAAATTTGGCTTCAATTCGTTTCATCGGATAATGATGAAAATTTTTTATGGACACCTGGATGCCTTTAGAAATGTTCTTGAGTGAGTGACATGGGAAAATACTAAATAGAAATTGCTAATATCTTATTGTATTTCGTTTCGTATCGTTTTATTTTCATAAGAGCTGTCAACAGCCGTACAATAGTATGTGATAATATTGCAAGTACAATTTTAAGATAATTACAGCTAATAAAGCTAATTAAAAACCGCCACATCATGCACAATTAATTATACAGATAATAATACAACAATGATCTCATTATAATTTCAAATTAAAAGTAAAAAAAAAAACATATAAAATTAAATAAACACACTTCATCCATTATTATAAAATTGGACATGTATTAATTAATTTCTAAACTAAACACTAATCCTTGATGACATTCAGGAATCAATTGAAGTAAAGCAGAAAATTAGAAAAAATACCGACATCATGGCATTTTGTGCAAAGCTCATTATATAGAGTCTACAAACACACGGCACAAGCTTTAAATTGCTAATGCGTTGTACTTCGTGGTATTACGATTAAGACAGTGTATTATAACATTGAAGAGACCTATATCGAGCCGAGTTACTGTTTACGAAATACTTTTATTTATTTCATTTACTTATAAATAAATACATAATTTATTATCGATTAAAAAGAAATTAAACTGTAATATTGATTTTTTATTGCGTTTTTTGGTCCAATAGGTCCATTGTTATACACAAGCATATGATTTTTCCTACAATAGAAATTCAAGTATTATAGCTATATTTAATTATTTATCTTTTCTTAATCGACGGTCATAAATTATTTTACCCAAAATGGTTTGGTTTTAATAAATATATATTTATCGATACATATAATAATTGCGTAAATTATTATTTTTACTAGTAACTATATCTTTCGTCTCTCCCACAAAAGTTTTGTACGATTACCGGATTGAATCATGTCTCTTATAACATAATTCTATCCTGTATATTATTATTACTTTTTTTTTAATTTAAAGTGATTTGTGAATATCGAATCACTCTCAATTCATCCACATCTGAATTCGATAAAACCATCTCGACATATTTCCTATATCTAGAAATCTATTTCACATCTTATTCAATCCTGACTAGTACGCCTACATCGGGAATTCCATTACGTGATTGCTTGTGGTGCACGTGGACTTGCGCGCTACCAAAATTTCGTTCCGGAAATTCACATATATGTGCGATTATATTTTAATATAAAGTGTATTCGTTTGCAAATCATAATATACATGCTGTTTATTATTGTGTACGTTTTATAGTATTGTTAGATACAAAGTGTAATTGACAATAAAAAAAAAAATAAATAAATCAAAGTATCATTAGTTGAAATAAAAACAAGGAGCAGCCAATAACTGATGAGAACCAGTATACTAAACCGTACGGTGTTCACCCTTACGCGTTGATACTCAGCCACAACGCCGTAGCTTGAAGGTCTGGCTAGACTCTGTCATAATAGACTTAAAGACCCGATACAACGTTGCTCCTCGATCCCCGTTGCACTCCGCTTTTATAAGGATTTCGTTAGTGCGTATTTAATTTTATTAGGAGGGTAGTTAAATAGGTTGTTTCCTATCAGTATTATAGTTTATATCAAAAAGAAATTAAATTCATTTTTATTTTTGTTGGATCTTACGATTTTATTTATGCAGTGTAGGTAGTTTCGAATTTAATGCTTCTCAAATTCAATTCTTACAACTATTTTCATCATCGTAGATTTGTCACAGTTAACTACACTGTTAATTAGGTTGCTTGCATGCAGGGTTGTTATTAATACATCAGTAAGTTCAGAACTCAGTTATTTTACGCCTTATAACGTGAAGCAATTGAGGTAGCCCTTCACTCTTCATAACGCAACATTACTGTTAACTACATGCAATGTTTTAATATGGCTCTATTTAATAAATATTGTTCTGGAATATTCTACAAGTTTCTATACAAATAAATATGTATTTATAACGTCCCTTTGGCATGACATGGCGGTGAAACGTGCTTGTAACTCACAGCGGTGATAAACACATTGACAGTATCTATTCAAGCGTGTAACATAATTACGAACTTAAACTTGAATTCTGTTGTTTATAAATATGTATTTATTAATGACGTTGTAAGCTAACATTCGATCTCAGTCTCCATTTATCCAGTCCACCTACGTCACACGAGCTAACAACAGACTTCAGTACTAATGTAACAATATCACGCAAAAAAAATATTTTCAAAAGGTGCTCCATGATTGTCTTGTATAAGATGTAACTTATTTATATGTTATAAAAACCAGCTAACCTATTCAAAGTTACTCGGGTTACTTTCGGAGTATATCGCGGAAAAAAACATTATATGGGACATATATTTGGGTGCATTCCAAGTATTTCATAAACAAAACTTTGGTCATTTGTGACTCCACTGATAACAGTAAGCATAATAGTAAGCAAAGCTCTATCCCCCGCCGTCTAAGATGACTTGGATTAATTTTGAACGAAAAAAATTAGTAATTATAACCAAGTATTGCTAATCTAATCAGTATATAGACGTCCCGCCCTTCATGTCTCAAAAAACTAGGCAGCCATGTAAATTATAAATGAAAAAACACGATATAAATGAAAAAACTTTTTATTTTTAAAAGTGAAATTAATAATACACAGACTACAGTTTTGAGTCCGATTGATTACTCATGACCTTATTTAGAGAAACAACGGAATAATTTAGTACTAGTAATTTTTATTCGAACTATTTATCCGGGCATTTAGGGCAAAATATTTTACATGTGGCAACACAAAAGCGTCCACTTAAATTTCATCTTATATCTAACTGACTGTGCCATGTTGTTGAAAGGGAACCGCTTACGTCATAGATGAGGCGAATCTACAAGTTTTTTTTTCCCTATCGTAAATTGCTCAACGCGGCTAACGAAGTTTACACTTTAATAAACAAAGCATAACCCCCCCCCGTCTCCGCCCCCTCCTTAAATTCATACGTAATATATGACCAACTCTTATACAAATAGATGAGAGAAGAATAATATATTTATTTATTTGTATTAACTTGAAACCGACAGAATGAAAATAAATAATATTTGCCGTGATAAACAGTTAACGTGAATAAATTTTTACCCCTCTTGGCGTCCAGTTTGATTGTATCCATTAGAAATCAAGTGACTACTAACTATAATTAGTTTTGTGATCGTGGAATTCAAAAGCGGCGGCAGCGCACTCTCGAAAGAAACGGGAGAAAGCAAATTAGATAGAATAATAAAAAGAAGCGTTCAAGATGGGACATTTAAAGGTAATAGGTTCGAGAAAATTAACACTCAGTAAACTACATTTTTATTTATTTTTTATTATTAATTTTTAAGATAACTTTAATATAATGATGTATAAATTATTCAAACTGCACGCGTGCGTATTGGTATCATTATATAAAAAACTAGATACCAATATACTTATATAAGGTCTCCTTTTATACGCTTATGTGTTAAATAACTTGATGTCTGTCATTAATTAGAAAGATCAATGCAAACTTAACTTAATTTCTCTACGATGTATTTATTTTTTTTATCAAAGAACATAAATTATATGTTTCAGTAAAATAATTATGTAGATGATGACATTGATAGGTGCGTAAAAATATATGTAATAGTTGCAGCAGAAAAAACGTGATGCAAAATGAAGGTAATTTTCAATAAAAACAGAAAGTAAGATTTGCTTCAGATGACATATAAAATTGTATTTTATTAGTTTCTGAAGTAAGAAGAATGAGTGGATACAGATTTATACAAAATATTTGACTATATTCATTATCCACATAATTATTACGAAGTATTAATGTTTAAAATGTAAAGTGGTAAAGATGTTTACCTTTCAGTATGTTTTTCTATAATATTATGCTTATCACTCGATTTTCTTTATCGTTTAGAGTAGCTATTGGCGAGTTTTAGTTTCATTAGGAAACAAAATTTTATAAAGTGTGTTTTATTTTAACTTACATAATGATTATGGTCGATCTTTGTACATGAAATATATATATATATATATATATATTTCATTTTAATTCGATTTTCCCTTCATTCGGATTAAAAAGATTGATTCATATATGATTTATGCATTTTCCATTTTAATTAGTAGGTATAAAATTTTTATTTATTCTTTTGCATTGATGTGTAAACAGTATAGAAAGAAAAAAGCTCTTTCACACAAATCATAAACGAAGTAACGCTTATTTAATTAAGTACATATATATATCTTTAGTAAATAAATAAATACCTTGTTTGATATATAAGATAGTTCTTTTTAAATTAATCCTTTTATCAAAGTGTATCATTGTTCAAAGACCATCAAAGGCGAATTCCAGTTCTATCATAGCGTCACTGCTAAAACTTAGAAAAGCGTCTAACTTAAACATAAGTTTTTTGATAAGTCAGTGTTTAAACGATAGGGCGGTGGGCTGTTACAGGTTGTCTGGGGTATGAGGGTGGAGTCATTTAGTGATGGGGTCCAATTGCATATCGACAATATAATTATTTTATATTAATTATCATTATAATTAATTTGTTTCACGTAGTGTTGGGTTTATGATATGACGTCAGTAAAAATAAAGTTTATAAGGGTAATTTGAGTCGGATAATACTGTTCATTTGCACTTTCCCTGATACAAAGGTATATAAACGCTTATATTAATTATTGAAATCTCCAGACAGTAAAAGTATTTTTTTTACATCAATAGTAAAACCTAGTGAATTATTTTTTGCACTCTACGCTTGTTAACGATGATTCTAATTATAAATTAAAACATTAAAACAATGATTAAAAAGTTCAAGAGGGACTCTTAGAAAATATCAAAAATATTTTCATCGATAATCGATATTGTTAAATGTACATCATTAAGAAGCAACAGGGTGCCGCACGCCTGCGCGCTGCCACCCCATCTAGAATAAATTGCCCGGCAGGCTCACTTTGGGCTCATATCCGCGCCAGAAGTCAAGAGAAGAGGCTCCCAGAAGCCTCTGAAACCTCTCGCGTCCGTTCGCCGTCGTAGCATGGCTATCTTACCTGTGCCATAGAAACTTTTGTGCTTGATACAGACTTATAATTAAAATGACTTGCGACTCAGTCTCTTCTGTTCTGATCTAGTGGTTGCCGCTCAACTTAAAAGGTAAGTTAAAACTTTCAGGCAGCGGCCTCGCGCATCAGGATTTCGTGAATATTTTTAAAAGAAATTTATTACGGCACGCGGCTGGGAATTTTAATTCGAGACGTCAGTTTGAAAACAATTTTTTATGTGTTCGAATTTTTTCGTTGCGATATTATTTTGATTAAAATTCCAAGCGTCGGTGAAATTTGGATTTTTCCAAAAATTTTGGAAGTAAAATAGAATAAATTCATTTCGGTTTTCTAAGATTATCAAAATAAATTTAAAATCATTTAAAGCAATAATGATTCATGAAAATTCCAATGCAAGATATGGTTTCATCAAATTTTTTAATTCAAGTTGAATTTGATAAAAATATTTTAACTACAAATTTTATCAAATAATTACGATTTATGAAATAAAAAAATCTACACTTAGTTTTCGTCTCGGAAATGTACACATCGAATTTTTTATTATAACTTTAAGACAGAAAATTATGATGATCAAATAAGGCGTCTGTGAAAAATAATTACAAGTATAACAGAAATAAAATTATCTGATGAAAGATTTTTAAAATTTTTTAAAGTTAAAAAATTTATTTAAAGTTTAGTTAAAGTTTATTTTTTAAAGATTTTTTTAAAGTCTTAAAATGTATACCGTTTATTAAGTTACACATTCATCTTGAGTATACAATTAAGTAAGAATTGAGATATACGCGCAATTAAAAAAAAAACTTTTACAAACCAAATTTCAAAGTTCTAGAAAATTGTACGTTTGTCTAATTTTATTTTTAACGCTCATGACTTAACATTATTTAAAATAATAATCCATTTTAACTTCCGAGCATTAAATTAATAACACTCATTTTGACTTTTTTTTTTCTTTTTTTAAACTTAAAAATATATAATTCTTAGTAACAAAAAATACATTGTTAAAACAGGCAGTAAAATTCAGATTTTTAAATAAAGTGTAAATATTTTTTCATAAAAAAAAATTTACGTATCTTCAGATAAAAATTGAGATTGACAATTAATATTTTTTATACTGAGATTATCTTGAGACAAACATATTTTTGATGTAATAAAAACTGATTCAAATCGCTTTCAAAATCAAATTAAGGAATGAAGTTTATACAAAACCTGCGCACGGTCTTTAAATGAAAGACAAGTTCTGTATTTAATCATAAATAAATAATAACAATATATTAATAATATATTTGTACAGTAAAAAATCATTTTCTGAAAAAAAAAAAAATTTTTTTTCGGTAAATGTCTTACAAAATTTATAGAATAAACAACAAAAAATGAAGAATCCGTAAATTGAAATCGCATAATATTTGTATTTGCGTACTTTTACAATATAAATGTTCAAGACAAAAAAGTTACCGTATTTAAGAGTTAATTATCATCAAAAATAGCAGTTCCACAAGCAAACTGTATGAAAAAAAAACGATGTTTTTAAATTAATTTTTTTTATCGTTAAACTTTTCTGTTTTGTTAACAAATATTCTGATATTCGGGACGGAGACTAATCCGACGAACAAAAAACCAATAAAATCGATTATTGCGTTATATATGGTGTAACTAACCGTCCTTTGTTTTATACAGATGCGGTTTATGCATTAAATATTATGTAAAAAAAAAAACAATTTTATTTAAAATATCAAGTCCAATCATTGAATAAATTTCATACAAGTTCAGTAGGTTTGAACAAAGGAGTATAGAAGTGTTCTCTGAGAATCCATAAATAATATATTGCGAGAACATTTTTACATAATTAATGAAAAAATATGAAAATACGAATTTTACTGTCTGTTTTAATGATGCATTTTTCTTTACCAACAATTATATATTTCAAGTATAGTAAAAAAAATAAGTTAAAACGTATTTTCTTAATTTTCTGCTCGGAAGTTAAACCAGATTATTATTGTAAAGCACGTTAAGTCGATGTACATTAAACATACAATTAGGCAAACGTACAATTTTCTAGAACTTTGAAATTTGATTTGTGTATACATTTTAGGACTTTATAATTATTTTAAAAACCTTTCATTATATATTTTAATTCCTTTTGTACTTGTAATTATTTTTCAACAGCACTGTATCATACTATTTGATAATCATAATTTTTCTGTTGTAAAGTTAAAATAAAAAATTACGTCTATAAAATTCCAAGACAAAAACTAAGTAATAATGCCTTTATTTCATTTATATATGGAGGTCTTGAAATTTTACATATGTAATTTTTAATATAAATATTAGGGGATTTTCAAAAGAAAATATGTTTTTTTTTTTTTATTGGAATCACGCTCAAAAGTTTCGTTTAGATGCCAAAATAGGCCTCTGAAAATATAAGCCCTTAATATTAATATTAAGGTTGTCCGCATCACGCTTTTCGATTTCCCATAAGATTAACACAGGGAAAAAAAATCATAGGTACATTATATATTAAATGTAACAAATTGTGTTATTTTACAAACACTATACAATTTACCTACTTAGTTTACCTGAAACTACGTGTTCTTATGCCGTGCCGTGCCGTAATAAAAATTCTAGAAACTTTAGAATCAGCATTTCAAATTAGTTAAAATTAGATATTGATATCATTTTAATGGGTCCATTCATAATTCTCGTGTAAAGTCGGTCTATTTAACATTCATTTATTGGACGCGAACAAACAATATAGGTAAATGAACTGGTAAAATAAAATTTTGCCTCAGTTCAGTATAGTTAACTGCCAAGTAAACGTTCCTTAGCCGTTCTGGAATATTTTATATTACCTGTAAATCAAATATCTAACATTTGAATTTCAAAAAGAAGGCTCGAAGATATTTCGTATCGTTTTTGCAAGAAATCACGATTTACTCTTCAATAGAATAATCTTAACATTTATTGAGGAATTTTTCTGTCACTTACCAAACCTAATTACATATTATGAGACGATTAACAAATTTTTATTTCATTCGTGCTTAATTTGGCAATTGCCCATAAAAATGAGACAATAGGATAACAATAGATAGCTGGCGTAAACGCTAGGTTAGTGCTCATGGGGTTAAGTATTTTCGGTTAAATTGGAATTTTAGATAATCGATCATAACTGAATGCTCTCATTCTTTTTCTAATGATATAAGTATGTTAGAAATCTGCAAAGGACTTTACCATAAACATAAAGAGATATTTTAAATTTTCAAAGAAACTCAGGTATCAGGTTAATTAATATAAACAAAGGGACTGAAAATATTTAGTATCAAATTTACAACTTCGTCACACGAGTACCTATTTGGCCCTCAGTTTTGCTTCTATTCCATGGGCTTCCAAACTTAGTTACTCAACACCTTTACACCATTTTACTTACCCTTCTTATTTTAAATACACCTAATAAATCTAACACGGTTTAAATAATACTAACGCGTGCAATCATTCTAATTTCTTTCGTAATTGAAGGAATTCAACAAATGTATGAAATGAATAAGAAAACCGCTAATAATATTAATCCACCAAATATTTACTGCTACGTCATCATCATCTATAATTATAAATATGTAGATATGATATATTTTTTATTAAAAAATTTTGATATTTATTCTCTGAAAATAGTTCACATATTACAGGTTGAGAATCTCAGACTCAAGTTTGGCTATTCAATATAATATGACTTTACACACTAATATAGGAACTAAGATATTATAAGAATTAATTCAAAAACTCAAAAATAATGAAATAATCGGTCATAGACGGTATGATCATTTGTAGTTCTTTTTCATTTCGTAAGTTTTTTTTATTAATTTCAATAGGTATTTTGCGATGATAGGTTTTACCGATAGATGACTTACTTCAACAGTAACACAATAAGTCACCTTGTCACTCATTTTCATATCCGAATAGTTAATTTTGTTGTTACTTCATTAAATTCAAGTATCTTCGCTAATTAAACTACTAGAGTATAGAGCTAGGTTGTAAAATTTTAATCATAAAATAATTATTTTAAAACATGCACAATTTCTTTATACGTACAATGATTAATTATTACATATTGGATCTTACTGCCGGTTCAGAAATCAAATCAAATAAATTTGCACTATAATGTATTCCACTTTATCAACTCTCACAATTTACTAATTCTTAGTGTGCTTGATTAAATTGCAATCTGAAATACTAACTACTGCGAGAGTCAACATTTGAAGAGTTAAATTAAAAAGTTTTTAATAGTAGATATGTTCCACGATTGCTCCTAAGAATAATGTATCGCTACGTTGCTATTGTGGAACTTTCCCAGAGCAAGTTTGTAGAAGACAATGATGCAAACCCATAGCACGGGGACTCGACACGAGAGAGTCTCGCAAACTTTGTCACGTATCGTGTCTCGCGCATTTATGTTCACATATGTAATGCTAAAAGGCAGAGTATGCTAACCGAAACATTCCGTATATATTAATGTAATGGACCTAGAAACAAAGTTTCGTCCCGGGATTCCTAAGCTTTGTACTAACTATCAAATATGTATCGTATTGACTAGTATACTTACATAATAATACTAACGGTATGTCGACTATAGGTCTACTACTAATCTATACAAATAATCAAATATTTCAGTGCCTTTTTCTGTTCACTGTTGGTCAATTTAACCTCTTATATTTAGGACAACTATTAATGTCAAGTTCAAATTATTGTCCAATAATGAATAAATATAAAAATCATTACATTGATTTTAACACTATTTTTACATTTCAATACGAAGGAATTTCATTTTATTTTGCTCTCGACATTTGTTATAAATTTTTTCTATATTATTCTTTTGGTTTCTTTTCTTCGGAACTTAACCGAAATATCTAAACATGAGTACAATTCCGGCAATGCAGTATATAGTTCAGTGACCGCTGGCTAAGGTAGTTAAGCCGCAGTTGTATACAAACACAATAAAAAGATATAAGAATTGCGCAGAAAAAGGAGTTTTCGGGTCACTTATTTTTTACATTTTATTCTATCTATATTGCAACAAACTACCGTAAAAACCTAATGATGAATAAGGTTCTCAATATAAGAAATTATATTAAAGAAGTGTTGTGAGCGAAAATGTTTACTTTCGAAAATAATCTTGTTTATTTAAATTGTGTTAACATTTGCACTCGTCACGTAATCATAAGCACACGCCTTGAATTTATCCGAACCAACTGCAGTACAAGAAGTTCAATTAGGCATCGAATTATCTTCAATGTAATGGGATCTATGATGATATCATATATCATGATCTCTTATATCATGATTCTTCTCAATAAAGGTAGGCAGAGACTACACTTTTTCCTCCTGCTATGTGTTTCTGTCTTTCGCTTCTACTTTCATTAACGCTGCGGTTACGGTTTCTTTTGATCACGGCCTTTCTTTAGATTTTTGTTCGATCTGGTCGAGATCCGTTCGCCTAGGACAACCCTTACCGGCTTCCCCAGTCATCATCGCCTTGTAAATACCTTTCGTCAATCTTCTTTCATCCATCCTCTCTACATGTCCATACCAATTAAGCATTCCTTTCTCTATATTTTTCACGCCAGCCATACTACTTTTTTTTTAAATCCTTTAAATCTTTCAATGATGGTTTTGGATTATCTGTCTCTGTCGATAATTTAGTCACTAACTTAATCAAACCACACTTTATCTGTATTCGGGCATTTCATAATCAATTGTAATTACTACATTAATATATTATTTTAAACATTTGAAATTCACGATTTTCAAAGTGACCCAGGCAAATATTCATTTTCACACGAATTCATTTCATACCTCAGTATAGTATTTGAAGTGTTTTTTTCTTCTTTCTCTATGTAGATAATACCTATTATTTCAAATTAACAACGTTATCCTAAGCGTTATTATACAATTTTATTGATCAATAAATAATTCCGAGCCGTTCCCTAAAAGTTTTGGAACAAGAGTAGAACAATCAAGCGGCAAAGTAAAATTTCATTTTCATAAATTTTAATCTCAATAAATTATTTTCAAGTGGATAAGGGGACAACCGGAGCTCTCACTCCGACTAGGTGTGACAAAGAATTAATCTCAAGTCAAAGCGGTACCCAAATATAATGGATGTAAAAGAAGAAAACTTTTTAATTTATTTTTACACCTTTTCGATCATTCACTTTTAATATAAATCTTATTATTAAACTTTTATTTATTTATTTATATTACAAAATTACTGTAAATAAACTTTTATGTAGGAAATTAAGAAATGAATACTATACGTATATCACAATGTCTGATTAAAATATATAGATTTCACCCTAGCTGGTGCTAAAAATATGAGGGATTATTTCATATAGCATTTCAATATTTAAACTGGTCATTTATTTAATTTCTTATAAACTGTATATACTGTGGAATGAACCTTTCTGTAACTAATTAAATCAAAGATCTAAACTTTTAACAGTTACGTATTTTCCGCGTCCCGAGCTCCATTCTCGTCCACAAATCCGGTGCGACGAAATGTGAAATTTCAATTCTATAGCAAGAATTTTATTAAAATACTGGAAGCTTGAGATTCGTTCGAATATAGTTTTGGAAACAAATAAACGGTTTTGCACAGGTTCTTTTTCCCCCTTTTTTTTTTATATACATAAAAACGTCGAATTGATTTATCGGTTGAAGCAGCGAGCGGCCGCCGCGTCCTGCCGCGAATCTTGATCGACGAAGCATTTCAATTTACTTTATGAGTCGACACCTTCGCCAGGCGTGTTTTCTTCGCCGTAATACACTCCAATTCGGTCGGGCAGACATTTATTCAACGGAAAGAAGAATTTACTACAGTTTACGGATGCCTTCGCGTGTCGGTCAGTTGATTGTTGTTGAATCTTTATAAAACTTCACCATCATTGTGATGGAAAAAGTATTCTAAAAAACATATTGACACTTTTTAGATTTGGTCTAATAGCCTACAAGTAGATACTTACGAAATGTGATTAAATAAAGCAACAAGAAATACGTTTCTTTGTCAATTACAACCAACGGAATATTTTTAACTTTTTGGAATTATGTAAATTTAATGATTTAATTTGAATGAATAACATAATCAGATGACGACAGTGAAGGAAATCGTTGTGTGTAAAACTGAACCACCTGAGAAATAGTTTTTACAGTACTTCGGTGTAGTTGCAAAAGTACAAGTCTGATTCATGCGCATTTACGATCACCGATATCAATTATTCTTATATATAATTAAACTCATGTAATCTAAATTCTAATCCTATATAAAAAAAAAAAAAAAAAAAAACGTTCATTGAACAAGTATTATTTTAAGAGAAGCGAAAGACGTTAATAAGAGATTACATTTAGCATCATTATAGATTTACAAGTTTTAATAAATATTAGTTGACAATTAACACAGTTGTATATGAATTCCAGTCAATGCCAGAAATAATCAAATAAGAGAAAAGTAGTTGTGGTTTAATGGTAATAAGTTTATGGTGATTCTTCTTGTTATAAATTTAACAAGCTAACGAATTACACTTGTATAATATAAACCGAGTAAATATTTAAAATATTATTACCGAATAACATGCATATTTTTAAAGAACGTTTAGAAAATGTTTTTTGTGTTTTTTTCCCCCTGACAATTTACCCATCAAACCATTCAAAACACAGTTTTAATAAAATTTTATTTCGATATTTTTTTTCCCCTTTGTACAGTATATAGGCTCATTGCTTTGATTATAATCTCATTTGATGTTAAGTGATAATGCGATCCAGGATAGTAGCATACTTAGCACAGCGGTACTGGGTCTCGAGTGATAGTTCCGGAACACTCCTAATGGTGCTTAGCAACGGGTTTTCAAACTTGAAGGTGGTAGCTACCCAGACAGACATTATTAGAAAATGTCCTACCACCATGTTATGGTTTCCTTACAATATTTTCCTTCTCCGAAATCTCAGACTCATTATATATTTGGATAGGTGCGCTCGAACCTGCGTCCATCAACGCAGCATTCAATCGCACTACCAACTGCGCCATCAGCGTTATATTTCTATATTACTTGGGAAAATTATAATATACATGTACAGTTCTACATTTCGTAATTTATAGAAGAAAACAACATATTCGTCTGGATTACGATTACTGTGATAATACACCTGTCATAGTAACTCGCTTTTATCAACCAATGTAGTGTTCGTACCGTCATGAATTTAATTATTAGACTAAATGATATCCTGAACAAACACTGTTAAATGTTACCCTCACTACTCAAACCTGTTGATTAAGATGGTACCTACCGCTATAAAAATTCTTGAAAGTTTACTAACATAGTAAAAGTAAACTAAAAACGATGAACGCGTAGGTGGTACTCGTACGAACTCCAACAAAATCACTATTAGTCGAGCAGAATGTAGTTACGTAGGTACTACGAATGAATAAAAAATCGTTCCAACGCTCACGGGCACTGTAAATAAGTTAACACTGCTCAAAAACGATGTGAATTTTAAATGGCAGTAGCATGCCGGCGTTTTACCGTCGATGCCTCGGCCACGTAGAGCTCCGACCGAAAAGTTAAATGGGTCATAAAGGTGGTATCAATATTGACCGCGCAACTCCCATCCATCGTACATCATACCCGTTATATTGACCATATCTCACTTATGCGGAGATGCCATTTTTCCCCGACTAATTTATGTGCACGGCCGTTTTCTATATCATTGTATTTTAATGCACGTTTTTATTCCCGTTTTCGGATATTACTGTTTAGATCTGCTATAATATACATGTCGGGAAATGCGCATATTTATTTATATCACTAGCGAGTCGCTCGGCTTGGCTCATGTAGATCGTTATTACCAACTTTCGAATTTATACGTCTTTTGAAAGAAAAAAACATTGTTTTATTTTGAATCATTAATTTAAAGAAGAAAAGGTTATTGCGACTTAATTATAATAGTTAGATATATAGTAGCGTGGACTGTTTTTTGTGGAAAATGAGGAATACTATAAACATTTAGTACACTTTTTTATGTATCCTCAATAGGTTTTTTTATTAACAAATCTTTGATAACCAAGGTCTCATTATTGACAATATTCTTGGGATCTCTTATTTAAAAAAATTAAAAAATGCCTGTGTTTAGTTTATTTTGAGTTTATCTATAACAATCAAAGAATCAATTTTACCTCTTTATATAATACTAAAGATAATTCTAATGAACAAATACAAATCTCAAATCAACCAAAACGAAGTATCCATATATAAATAAAATTATTTCAAGAAAACTGGTTGATCTATTTGCTTATTGGCGGAATATTAAAAAGTGCCGTCAAGCAACTTGTGAAATATATATTTAACTTCGAATTACTACTTCAGTTTTAATGTTCAACTCAAAACACGTATCGTTGCGAAGTAATTCAGTACGTACACACGTAATACCTGAAAAGTTCCCGTATTGGAGTTTTATTAAAATTTATATACTCTTCCGTCGGTACAAAAGTATTAATTTTATAGTAGTAAATGTTACTATTAGGCTACAATATCATAATAACAATTATGTAGTTATGAAATAAAGTTGATAGAATATTATATTGCATTGGACTATGTCATAATAGTATTCTTGGTTTTGCGGCATCTGAGGAAGTAAGGATGAAATTGATCATTGTAGAAATTAGAAACCGTTGAAATGTTAGTATTCAATACTGACATGAAAATGATTGTTTTTTTTTTTATTAAAATTAAACATTCTGCGGACACTGGGTCTACACCTTTTTTATATTGGAGGTTTAATTCGACTTGCTTCGGAAAAAATACCTATAATATTTCAAGCAGCTATGCAGTTAGTAATCTTCTTTCACCATTAATTTATGTGAGCTTAAATCTACTTCTATTTTACATCTAAATTTTCTATATCTATATGTTATCTATATTATCTATATGTTAAATTATTTTTTGACACTTATTTTGTTATTATTAATTAAATACTTACTTAATTATTACTTCAATTTATTTTTTATTGAACGTTGTAACAAGCCTAGCAGAACTAGGTCCGTGTCCGCATAGTTACCTCATAGTTTGGGTTTGGGCAATTATTGCTTGTATGAACTTTTGGTCTCCATGTTTTATGGCCATCTTGAAATTATAATCCGCTATGTCCTTCGCCGGTGAGCTCACCGCTCGGTGGATGAAGCGGCCTATTGCGTCGTCGGCCACGTCGGTATAATAGACACAGGTCTCCGTGTGCCTCGAGATGGCCACAATAGCGTGGGATACACTATCGTGGATCTGTAGCTTTCTCCCCTTGGTCTGAACTCGTGGATCGTCAGTACTCGCGACTCCTCCCCTTTTCCGTAGCCCTTGTTTATAAGGGCTTTCTTCTCTACCTGAGTATGTACTAGGTAGAGAGTATCGGTGGGGTGTGTGGGGGGTATCTGCGCTCCCAAGTAACCCTCGAGTCTCAGGGACCTCACTATCGGTTTGGATGAGTATATACCGTCATAGACCTCGCTGAATGCATAGGACACGTCCATCGGGTTTCTGTGAGTGCAGAGAAGTTGTTTTGTGATACCGGCGACTGCAGCTGGTCGGCAGTAAGACATCTCGAAGAGGTTCTCTCGGTCGATGTAGGGCAGCTGATTGAAGCCCTTAATGAGGAGGATTTCGTTTGCTCCCGCCAGCCGGGCGGCGGTCAGGATAGCCCCGAAATGATTCATAAGAGCCTCGTCCACGATTAATCGCGGACGTCTCTCGGACTCTTTAAAACAATTTGCGAGGATCGAGGCCATTTTGCACGCTGTCTTTTCGGCCTTGCTGCTGTGAGTCTGCATCAGTTTTTCCTGTAGATGAAAATGAGTGTTAAGTGGTGTTGACTGCGATGGTATGCGGTGGGTTACAATATCAGATCTTAAAAGTTAAGACTGCGATCAATTCAAAAATATTTCGGTTTTTGTAACTGATCTCTGACACTGATTTGATAATTTAAAGAAAAAAAAGGATTGCCATTTCAGTTTGGAAATACTTCGGGCAATGTCGGTTACTTTGGTTCGTCTGCGTACTCATTTTTGAATCAAATAATAAATAGAATAAAAAATAAAAATAATAAAAGACATATTTATTTATGTAAAAAAAAATGAGGTCATTGTGTAAATATATATGTTCTATAAAGTGTATTCTTCAAATGAAATCGTAAACATGTTATTTTCCTACGGTAATCGTCTTCGACAGAAATGTACGTGAATACGCAATTTCCATTCCCGAAACACTTATTTAGCATTAGCGTTCTCGCCTAACGATAAATTATTCATTCGACTACTAAACACAGCAGAAGTATGTACTAACAAATCCATTTTGCTTAGTGTCTACATCGAAACATATTCCCTTGCTCGTAAAAGATTTCGTGACGCACTTATACAATTATAAATTTTCTAGAAATTAATAATTATCGTAATTATAATTAAGCTAAGTTTCACTTTAATCCTAAATAGTTTCCGAGACCGACTAAGACGCAATATAAACGCTACCTGGTACCTACAAAGCAAACTGCTTTAGTTTCCTTAGTCAAGTCGGAAATAACTTTACGAATTTCTGGAAATTCTAGTATTCAATGAAACACCAGCTTACAGTTGAAGGCTGTTAACGAACCTCGAACGAAAAAAAAAATGTCACATTTGATAGCGTAGATCCCTTATTCATTTCTATAGAATTAAAGTAGCAATCTATCATAGAATGCAATCAGTACAACATAGTTGTAATATAATATATTAAATATTCAAGTATTTCCCTGTTGTAAACTATATGTTGTAAGAATCAAATGTTCTGTCAATATTCGGTAAACTGTTGATATACTATAGATATACATTGAGACGTATTAATAATAATAGTAAGATAATAATAATAACAAACACTACATTGTTTCTCTTGTGGCAATGTCTACCTCCTGTCAATCGGGACAATCAGTGGAGATAGTATATCTGATTTACCATTATACAGCCATGTATAAACGACAGTAGCCTTTATATTTTAGTAAAGTAATACTAAAATGTGTTTAATATTAGAAAATATAGTATTGTTCATTTTTTATACTAACAGTAAAAAAATGTAAATTAGATGAGAACAAATGTCAAATAAAGGAATTAATTTGTTTATAGAATCAACTTGGAAGAGAACAACAGTATGAAACATTTATGGTTAAATGGCTTTTTTCTTAGATGATTTTCATATTAGTCTAACTATAAAAAAAGAAACAAAGAGAGCAAACTTTGTTAATCTTACTACAAAGTAAATTGCCTTTCAATCTAAAAAAAACACAACACAAAGATTCAAAGTTTCGATATTAAAAAATAAAGAGAAAAATTATCTCTGGTTCTGCTTGATTATCTTCGTAGTCGTTTGGTTGTGTAATATCGTTTTGATTATTTAACGGTTCCGAGTATAATTTACATTTATTTATTTACATTAGCCGGAGCATTTGCGAAGATTATCCCTAGAAATAAACAATTGACATGGGGCATGGTGGAAGGCGCGTCCCATGCGGGCGGCTGTGCGGATTTGATAACGTACCCGCGACGTGAGAACGAATATGTTAGCGATACGGTCACTTTTAGCTGACTATTATATTCTTCAATGCTTATAACAAGCATACCTACTTTACAATTTATAATAAATATTATCAGTCGTAACAGTTGAACATTACACAGAATCATTAACTCTAATTTTGGATTACATTTAAAAGTTCCTATATTTCTTTTAAAAGTTAATTATTGTTTTTTTTAAATCAAATACTACATCAACGTCAACTATTAATACTAGCTTCATTGAATTTTGTAATCTAATAGAGCGATAATGGAATCTTTTTTTCTTTGAATTCGTTTTTTTTCTTTAATGATTTTTTTTATATTTTAATTCTAACTTACAATTTATAATCGGTTATACTCGTATATCGAACATGACTGCTTATTGACCTGTAAACGGCTGTATGGAACCAACCATCTAAATAAAATTAAACAGACAATCCTGTCGCTCATCTTTATGAAAACTCTTAAATCACATTAAACGTACAACATTTTGTAAAAGAGTTATATTTTACTAATTTTTAAATTTATCTATTGCTTTATTTCCATATAGCGTAAATTGTAAAAACAAAACAACACAAATAGCGTGACTTTTTGTAATTTCTTTAATATAGCAAAAGTGTTTTGTTATCTGCATCAATTAATTCCTGAACTTGCCCAATGAATGTGCAGATCATAATACTTATTAAGTTTAAATTAAGTTTAACAAAAAAAACATTATTATTAATTAGGGAAAAGATCATATTGATATAATCTGAATCTAAATCTACATCTTTTTTGATAAATCGTAGAGTTTTAAGGTCGGATATTCGATCAGATCGGACTGAAATGAAATTTATTTCTATCTCTCTGAAAAATGATTCCCTGTAAGTGTTCTCGCTGTCGCGTTGCAACGTGAACAGTCGATGCGATAGCGATGTGGTTTTTTTTTCTAGATAAAAGCGTTGTAACGAATGCCTCGAGGCATTACGGGGTTTAAAGGCTAAAAGTTCTTTCGTATTTACCTTTAGATAATATCGCCTTAGCACATGATATGATTCAAATAATTTATTTAGATGATTCATTTTATATAATGCATTTAACATTCGTGATTATTTATTTATTGGATACACACGGTCAAGGATCGAGGGCCTGAGGTGAGGCAGATTATTTATTGTTCCTAGATTCACCAAGACTTTTCAACGATGTACTTGACTAATGGTCCTTAACATTAGTTAAGAAAAACACTATTGATTTTAAAATACAATGCGGATAATATAAAATGTAAACGATGATAATTGTAATTTATAATAAAAAAAATTGTATTATTTCAAATTAAATTAAAAGCACACAAAGAAATAGGAGATTGCTGTAGTAATGGAATCAAGCAAATCAATATACCAGATTACACATAGATTAAAAAAAAAACTAGCGATGTGCCCGCGCGGCTACGCTCGCGTTTCATATATTCTTCTCAGTATTTTAATTTTTTTATACGAAATCTTATTTAAAAAAATTTGTACTAAGTTAGTACTAAGATAAAGTAAAAATATTTCAAATAAATTATAGGCACTTGACCGAAAAATGGATTTTATTAAAAAAAGTTATGCGTTTTTTTTACGCGAAAAGCCAATTATTTTCGAAAATTAAGTTACCCAGAGAAACTTCAGCTATCTACCAAAAAAAATCGGTCCAACCTTTCCAGAGATTATCCATTGCAAACAGATAGAAAGACAAAAATTTAAAAAATTGTATTATTGGTATACTAAGGTATCGTATATACATTCATATCTAAATAGTTTAAAAAATCAATGTTGACATTACAAACATATACTTCAATTTTATTTTTATTTTTTTATTTTATTACACGAAAGTATTTTAAAGGTCCGAATTAAGAATTGAAAAATGATTTCAAAATGTAAAATAGATTACGTACTATATAAGCAGATAGAAAATTTTCCATCAATCTATTACATGATAATGAATATTCAACTGGGGGAATTAAAAGATCGCATACATTTGCATGAACGGTGAAACGAAATGGATCTGATTTTCTTGGATTAAATAAACCGCCTTTTTTAAAATTTTATCGTAAACTTTATTCTCATATGTTGTCTTAATTGGAATTAATTGCTTTGTGTTTAATATATTTAGTTGTCAACGTGTTAGTAACAATATAAAATTATATAATATTTTTCGTTTGCGTACTGTAAATGTTTATTGTTTGTCGTCTTGTATGGATCAGAATCTTGGCCCATGCAGCCGCAAAGAGAATATTCAGAAGGTTCTGTGGGGTAACAAGAATGGACAGGATCTGGAAATAAAATTGGCACCGGTGACAGACAAGGTAAGGAGCAGGCGTCTGTCTTGGCATGGCCATGTAATGCGCAGGGAGGAAGAGGATGTTATAAGAGTGGATATTAATGTGGACGGGTATACGAGAAGAGGAAGACCAAAGAAAATATGCATGGACTGTGTGAAAAGTTGATTGAAGTTACTTAGAAAGAGAGTGAATTTAGATATGATCTCAAATAGAGATGAATGGAAAAGGAAGGCATGTTGCGGCGACCCCAAATAAAAATGGGATAAGGGCAGGGAGATAATGATATACTGTAAATCTTAATTTTAGGTTTTTTTTTTGTGAGGAACACGCTCCTTTTTTTCTCTTATTTTTTTATTGATAATGTATTTGTTATACTAAGAACGCTATAAAGCAAGTATAATTGGGTATTAGAAATGCACTAACCTTATAGCAGGTAAACCGGCTTTCCATTATACTGTCACGATTCAAATGAGTTTAGCAATAATGAGAAACGTAGAATAATTCAACAAAGTGAATTCAGTCCGAATTTGCACTGCACAAACATTTTGAGACACAATTAACGGTACGGTATTAAGAAGTTTTATATCAACAGTTGAGGATTCTTAATATGTATGTTATCTACGAGTATATTAATAAATAAAATTGAAGTGTCTGTTTATAATATTAAAATTACATTTTTTTTTACTATATATATATATATATATATATATATATATTAATTAATATTAAATTTCGAATGACGTCCGCCTAGGTAGCTACCAAGTTTGAAACCCTCAAGTTCGAAAACCTGTCGCCAAATACCAATAGGTTTGTTCCGCCAGCATAACTTGAGAATCAGTACCTATAGGCTTAGTGTGTTTACCATCCTGGACCACATCGTCACTTAACATCAGGTGAGATTGTAGTCAAAGCACTGTACCTATACCGTGTAAAAAAATCTATCTATGTGCATCTACAAATAAAGTTTGTAACTATTAATTTTATAGTTCGATAAAAAACATGTTAAAAAACCACATTACGTTTCTTCTTGATGACTAATCTGTCTTTCGAACCGATGGCAGTATTTTGACGTTCATAAGAACATTATCAGGGCCTAAAATGAATAAAGTATTTTTGAATTTGAGTTCGAATATATATATATGATAACTAAATTAAAAAGACAATTAATAAAAAATTCTGTCTGTGTATTCCGGCTAATCTCTGGAACGGGGAGACTGATTTTGATGAGACTTTTCATAGATAGTTAAAGCTACTCCGCGTAACTTGAGCTACTTAAACTTTAAAAATTAAAACTCATGAAAGAAAAAAAATCCGAATCAATGGTCAGTTTTACGGACAAGTGCTTGAATTTCAAGAAAATATATTTATCTTAGTACTCAAAAAAAAAATGCAGGAAAATAATTACGGTTCCGTATACAAAAATTAAAACGTAGTGATGATTATATAAAAAGTGACAGCTAGTATTTTATAAGTTTTGATACAGACTTAAAAAACAACATAATGTTGATTGTGGGGATTGAGTTATTGTATATTAATGTTAGAATTAAGTCTAACAGTTAGCTTACTAAGGATCGAGAAAAGGGTAACATTCTGTAAGGAGGATATAGGATGACAGTGTAATAATGTTTACTCTCTCCCGTTGAGTTTCCGCCCTCAAGTTTACAACCTTTCGTATTTATTAAAGTGTCCCGGTAACTGGACAATTATATTATTATTTAAAACCCTTAAAAATATGAAAACCAAACGTGATTTTGATGTCAATCGCACAAATCACAATAATAGTGGACATTATACAAAATAGTATTGATTGATATAATTTTTAATGTATTCTTTTTTTAAGAAGCAAAAAAGGTTCTATCGGAACCAGTTTCAAATCAAAGGTATTTCATAAACGTTAAGATTTTTATTTCATTCTTTTTGTCAATGTTTTAAATAAAATCGATATTATACATTAATTAAAATAATATTCTATTATTATCTCAAAAGTGGTAATCGCGTATGTTGAGACTATATTGCTTATCAATGCCCAACTAATCTTCAGGGTTAGTCCAGCTTTTACAGAGCGCTAACGTATACGATAATCTTATACTTTAATATCAGGCGCCTCTGTAGTTAAATGCTAGTTGATATACATAAATACTAGGTTCTTCCCGGGACTTCGTTCGCGTTGATTTTACAACCCAAACCAACACAGTAAATATTTATGTATGAAAAATATATTGATAATCTAAATTATTTAACATATATTAAAGATTCACGTTTGTAAACGAAATACAATATTGTCTTTGCTATAAACTGAATATAACAAAACAACGATAGCGTAAAATTGATACGGACATTTTAATAATGGATGCGGTCGACACTTCACACCAGGTTCGATTGAATTTGTGTTTGGATAATTTTTAAAGTGAACACTTTCAATGTGACGGAAAATACCGATCGACAGCGATGGTCCCAATTTGCATCGTGTAAAGTTTTTTGTTATAATATGCCGATAAAACTATTAAAAACATTCCACGTACTTTAAATGCACACACATGTATTTAGATATACATTTTATATTCAAAATCTCGTGTCTATTTATGTACATTTGTTACATTTGCATTGTTTTATTTTTCAATTTTAATTCGCAAAAGTTATTATTATAGGATGGATCATTGTGTGGATGATAGAGATATCTGGAAATGACACTCTTAAAGCGTTGATGGCGCAGCGGGTAGTGCGGCTGGATTCCGCGTCAATTGACCCAACTTCGGTCCCCACCTATCCGACTCTAAGATCGGCCTGAGCTTTCGGTGGAGGAAAACATCGTGAGGATACTATAGCATGGTGGTAGGGCATTTTCAAATAACGTCCGCCTGGGGGTAGCTACCAAGCTTGAAACCCTGTCGCCAAATACCAATAGGTGTGTTCCGCCACCATAACTTGAGAAGCAGCACCTATAGGCTTAGTGTGTTTACCATCCTGGACCACATCGTCACTTAATATCAGGTGAAATTGTAATCAAAGCACTGTGCCTATACCGTGTAAAAAAATCCTTCTATGTGCATCCACAAATAAAGTTTGTTACTATGAATTTTATAGTTCCATAAAAAACATGTTAAAAAAACCAGATTACGTTTCTTCTTGATAACTAATCTGTCTTCCGAACTGATGAGTATTTTGACGTTCATAAGAACCTTATCAGGGCCTAAAATGAATAAAGTATTTTTGAATTTGAGTTTCGAGTTATGGTGCTTTATTAACTAAAATAACCTATTCGTAAAAAAAAAAAAAAAACCAAATTACTATTTATAATATATCTAATTTATAAAATCAGCATAATATACCCTCTGATAGAATAACTAATTAATAGCGTTTTATGGTTCAATAAAGCGTGTACAAAGCGGTTACACCTTTCAGACAACATTTCCGTACGTCCATTAAAGGATTTGTGAGATTAAACAAGTACCCAAACTAGGCCCTCGTGTGTTTCGTTTTTGCACTCAAATGTATTACGCTTACGGCTTAAAGGTTTTATTTACAGGTGTACGTTGGTAATTATTATTAGGTAGATCGAATTTAGGAACGTTTCTTTTAGGATTATATAAACAACTAGATGAAACGGGTATACCTTTTCTGGCTCTTGTAAGAAAGAAATAACATTACAATAACAACGATTACCATAGCAATCGTTACGTTAGCAACAGCAACTCAGTGTTGGTAGGAGAGGTGTTGTACATGTGATGAAATAAAAATATTAAAAAACTTAATTCTGCATAAGATTTCCGGAAATCCATTCTTAGTTGGCGTCTACATTGAGCATGGTGTTTAGCTTACACACATACACACATGAATATATATACAATAAATTATATATAATAATGATAATCAATTATACTTGTATCGTAATTTATGGAAGGGTGTTTTAAAAATTGTTAAGGCATAAAATAAAACATTTCAAACTGTGAAGTGGTGCAATGTTTACAAATTTCAAAAATTAAAGTCGTAAAGTCTACTTAATTGATAATCCGAAACCATATCCTTATCTAAAATTAAAAAGTAAATATATATATAGAAGCAAACAAGATATAATGTATCAAATAAATTTGTTTGATAACAAGCCCCCAGATTGAGATCATACGGCATAAATTGAAAAAGCCGCTAGAAAAATATGCAGACGCACGCGCCGACGGCGTCTTATCGTAACCTTATTGGTAATATTTAACGAAGGAAAAATGTACTCGAATATTCTATGAAATTCTCGAGATTCCCCTAAAAATTCTACGGACCCTTGTACGAGTATTATTCAGCAAGAGTCCTTTTATTTACGCTGGGAAAAGCCCGAATTTATTTAGATCGTAATCGGTTTTAACAAACGTTCGTTTTATTAATTGATATCCATGTCTTAAAAATATACACAATATTATATCTAAAAATATTTATTTAATATTTCTTTTAATTTACATTAATTTATTATAGTCTATATTATAATTATAGTTTCTTTTATGTTAAGATTTCGAAAGTTATTGTGTTTATGAAAAGTGTTTAAATGACCCAATCTTACATGTGTTAATACTAGCTCTGTGCCCACGGCTCCGCCCGAGTTTCATGTGTTATTGAGGTGTGAGTGAAAAAGTGCATATAACATTTCAATTATAGGTAACCTAAAAAAGAAATGAATGAAGGGAAATGAGAAAATTACATCAGAGTAAAATGAAAAAAAAAAAAAAAAATAAGAAAGGGTCGTTGAAATCCAAAAAATAAATACCCTATAGTCATCTACGTAAAATTTGGCGTCGAATGGTAGAAGTGCCATACCGATATTTTCAGTACTTATGATGTGATGTTGCGTCAAAAGCACCCTATTAATTTTTTAATTCATAATTTTTTGAATAAACTTTGGAACTATTATAAAATTCTTAAGTGTATTTTTTTTAAATTTAATTCTAATTCCAAATTGAATTCTAATTGTTCGTTTATTTCGTATTCCAATAGATAAGTATTTTAAGCATACATACGGGTTGGACAAAGGATCCCGAAACGTCGGATAATTAAATATCGCGGATTAACCAAAAACGTACTTGTATTCAAATAACTACACGATGTAATTTATTCCGCAGTAGTACGGTCTAACAGAGTATTTCTAGTATCTTGGCATCGTGTCTAATTTAATGATTATAATTTGAGTATAACTATAATTCGGACATCGAGTAGATTTAATCTCAGTCAAAACTTACCAATTAATTATTAGAATTTTAAGTGCAAAGTATTTAGAAAAAGTTCGTAGACACGGTCTTTAAAATCGACGTAAAATAATTTAAAAATTAAAAACATTAATAAGTGGCATCATTTTAGTTACAATATATTAATACTCGATTAATTTGTATAATTGAATATTTGATGTGTAGGCTCAGTGCTTTGACCGCAATATCACCTGATGCTAAATGACGACGTTGTCCAAAATAGTAAACATACTAAGCATAGATGTACTGGTTCTCAAGTAATGCTGCTGGAACAAAGCTATTGGTGTTTGGCGACATGTTTACCAACTTAAGGGCGGTAGCTACCCAGGCGGGCATTATTAGAAAAATGCCATACCACAATGCTGTGGTTTCCTAACAATGTTTTCCTCCACCAAAAGCTCAGGCTGACTTTAGAGTTGGATAGGTGGGCTCAAACCCGCGCCCATTGACGCGAAATCCGGGTGTATTATCAACTGTACCGCCATCGCTTCATATATTCTAAAAAGGAACAGGGGTAGTTTAGTGTAAACTTCTTTAATGCCATTGACGCATTCTCGGTACGAGAAAAAAAAATTATATTCACGTTACCAATGCTATGACGTCAGGCGTCAACATGCTAAGGCATGTACATTTATGCAGGCTAATCGTATGTTTTGGTTATGAATCAACTATATGAAAATGTTCATAATTATTCCTCGGAACAGCAATAAATGTAAACATTTAAAAAAATCAATTATGCATAGCTTGGAGTTTTCACTCCTTTGGGCAACACGCGTGGCTTCCTAGTTCTTTTGTATTAATGAAATTAAATATACAAAACAAAAGGCCTATACCTATATAGTAGATTAAAAGCTCGTGAATCTGTATCACAGAGGAACTTATCACATCGGCGTTTACAAAGACTTTTCAAAGTTGCCTTTGATCTCTAAAAGCCCTCAGTGATGTTGACGGCAGTCTGCAGGAGTCATATCGGAGTACTTTGATTTTATGATAAACGAGACACGTGCTTACAGGCATTTTTAGCCGAAAGGTAGATAGATAATTAATTACAAGTTCAATTTGTAAGATAATTAATTTATTAAAAAACGTAATTTTAAATATCAAATACGGTTTGTAACTAGTACATATACCCAAATTTTTCTTTTTCTATATCTAAACTTTTTCCAATTAAGTATATTATTATTATATTTAGATAATGAATATTCTAATATTATAATACAATACATTAAGTACTACCATAGCTACTAGAGTAGCTACCATCCTCAAATTTCAAAACCTGTCGCCAAAATACCAATAGGTGTATTCCGGCAGCATCACTTGAGAACCAGTATCTTTAGGCTTAGTGTGTTTACTATACCGGAACACATCGTCACTAAACATCAGGTGAGATTGTGGTCAAAGGACTGAACCTATAACCATATAAAAATGTGAATAAAATTGTATCATACTTTTCCAGTTCTCACACTATAATCAAAATAGCGGATATTTAAAAGACGTTCAATTATTAAGTTGCAGGAAATTTGCTTATTTCTGATAACATAAGGATGGGGGATTCTAACAGGTAAAGATCAATAAAGTTAATAGGATCAAATAACGTAAATTCAATGAAAATAAAATCTGAGTGGTCGATTAAATTCCTAACTGTACTTACAAACAAAAAGTCCCAGAGTAAAGTTTGTTTGAAAAAAAATATAATATAAATTTCCGTAATTATTCAAATGAATGTATATTCGAACGAAACAATTGTAAACGAGTTTATTTTCAAATGAAACACAAAAACGAACTCATCAGTTATGATTTATAAATACATATATAGGAATAAATGTAAATAAGCAATTTAAATGGAAAAGGCATTCGAACGAGCGAAGTGCCTGTGATGTTCACATATATATGTATGTCTTCTATACGAATGTACGTTTTCCCTTTAAATTATACATGCGATTTTAAGTAACCAGCCAAGAGAGCAGGGATCCTCAAACCCCTCGATTCCGCTTATCTGCGTGATTTCACCCCGATATCCTTTCGGAGTAAATTGATTGAATAATGTTTTGATTTGCACCGTTTTACATTTACATAACAACGTACTAAGAGGTTATGAGTAGTTTCAAGCGGTTTATATCCTGCACTCTCGTTTACACGAACAGCGCGTGTGAAATACAGTGTGTATTTCATTAATGAATTACATTCCAAAGAAAAAAAAAAAAAAAAAAATAATTTGAGTGTAATATTTATTATCACAATCTTTAACTCTATACTAAAACTAATATTTCAAATATAATCAATCTTGACAAATAAGTAAATATTTGCGCAACTATTTATGGAAACAGCAATTACAATAGGTATAAATGTATAAATAAAAAGCAAGCAAGCTTCTTTCTTATTCATCACAAATATTTAGAATATTACATTATATTTCAAACGTATTATGCTTTTAATTATTAATTAACTCAAAAATATATTTACAATTATATTATTATTTAAAATTATAGAAAAGTGTAAGTTTTTATTCGTATATTTTACAACTTAACAATAAACATATATTTTTTACAGAAATTATACATATATATAATAACACGGAATTCATTTAAAACGATATGATTTTACGTGAATGATGTCAAATAGATGTAAGGGAAAGGTATGGAAATATATTTTTAAATGTATACCATATAAAGAGAGGAATTACAGCGGTATGAAACGGGATGTGGAACTTTTTAATACGGAACGTAAGAGTACCTTCCGAACATGGTACAAGTGGACTGATTCCAGGTCAGTGATGACTTTGTACCCGGGTTAAATATCGACGAATCACAAAAGAGTCGAGTGTATCGTTCCCCGATTCACAATTCACACTGATCCGACTGCAACTAACCACTTCACTTAACATTTCACTCTATACTCACTTTGTTTCAATCGGAATTCAACGACAAAGCCCAATCCTACGAATTTAACTGTCACATGAAACTTTTGTACAACAGAATTCACAGATCTGTCTATTACGCAATTACAATTTTCAATTGTAATACTTTCAGTTCAATAAATTAAAACTTTTTCAGGTTCACATATATTTGCAATGTATGTAACATTTACCCTGTTATATGCGATTACAGACAACGCAAAAAGTTTATAAAATAACAACTATTTTTATATGAAATAAATAAAAGAACTCTTAGTTATCTACCACATTTACATTCAACAGATATAAATAAATTGTTATAATATTTTTCTAAAATCATTTTATTTAACTCGCAACGTATTTAAATAAATATTATAACTTAATGCACGTATAATCTTTAATATTATTTTGATATAAAAATGAAACTTCTTTTCACAGGCAATATAATAAACGTCAGAGAGTAACCACAAAGATTTTTATAAAAAAAGTCAATTGAAAATTAACTAATGTCTGCAATAAACTGAGTGTTATTATTAATTTATTTACCGCGTTACTTACCTAACGAATATATGTTACGTGATAAGCTAAACATAACTATTAGATTCCGACTCGTAAAACTTCAGATAGTTGCATATTGTTTCTTATTCAATCGTAAACCAACAGCGACACGTATGTCGTCGTTTTAGTCAATAATAAATGTTCTGCTTCTGTTTTATATGTTCCCTGTGCCGATGTGAACTCTGTACAGGATTTAACCAGCTTTGAATCAAAGAAATATTACTATACAGTTGCTTTGTTGTTTGTAGCCTTTTATAGATGAAATAATAATCAACATCGCTCAAAGACGTATTTATACAAGAAATAAAAAAAAGTTTTAAGTTACCGGAATTCGCATTTACAAGTGTATTAACAAAAAATACAGACACATACATACACATCATCACGCCTTTCTCCCGTGGGGATAGGCAGAGATTACGTCCTTCCACTTGCTACGATCTTGACACACCTCTTGCGCTTCTTCTACTTTCATGAGCGCTTTCATACATGCTCGTCGGTTATGAGTACTTTTTACCTGGCCTTTATTTAACACATGATTGATTTGGTCTAGATACATTCGCCTAGGTCGACCCTTACCGACTTGCCCATTCACCCTCGCCTTATAAATTAATTTCGTTAATCTTCTCTCATCCATCCTCTCTACATGCCCAAACTAACTAAGCATACCTTTCTCTATTTTGGTCACCACATCCTCTACCACACCACAGCGTTCCCTTATCATACTATTCCTGACTTTGTTAATCGTCAATAAAATACATCGGTAATAAACGTAACATAATAGTCAAACGTTGTTTAATATTATTTCAAGTTTACTCACCGATATACGAATTTTGTAACTGTTTTATTAAAAAAAAGTCTTTTAATATCCGTTATTGATAATACAACGTATTTATTTATCATTATCATTATATAAATATGTAAAAATAGTTCAAATAGGCTATAAAGCAAATTACATTAAAAAAATTTAGTCTATATTATATTATTTACATACAAGGGACGGGTTCGTTTCAATTTTTGTTCGAATTTAAATATATGTACGAAGTTTTTTCAAAAAAATTAAATTAGTTTTCGAAAACCAAAAGCTTGTGAATAAATAAACCTTACTAAACCTTACTGACTAAAGTAAATAAACCTAGCATTATTATTTTATATAATATTCGGCCAGTGCGTGTTTCCAGTGATGACATACGACACTGAGACGTCGGCGCGTACATTGGGTCTAATAAAAAATAAAAATACCTAAAAAAAAAAAAAAACAAAATACTAGAAAGACAAAGGAGAGGGTTATGCTTGGAGTTTCACTGCGTGTTTTTAAAGCAGGAATGAGCAAATCCGCAGAAAACCCAAAGTAACGAAGAATTGCTAAACTTAAGTGGAAGTAAGCTGGGCATATTGCTCGCAAAAGCAATCCCCAATAGAACCAACGGATTCTCGAATGGCTACCACGCACCGGAAGACGTAGCGTGATTGGACCTACCACAAGGTAGACCGACGACCTGGTGAACGTAACGAGAATCCGCTGGATGCGAGTGGCACATGATCGGTCGTTATGGAGATTTGTGGGAGATAGCTATGTCCAGCAGTGGACGTCTTTCAGTTGAATGGATGGATAATATTTATGTATACTAATAAATACAATTGAAGTGTCTGTTTGTAATGTCAATTTTTTTACTAATTAGATATGAATGTATATACGATACGATACCAAAAATTTAATTTTTTAAACTTTTGTAAGTTTTCTGTCTCCAGAACGGTTGGAATGATTTGGACGGAATTTTTTTTGGTAGATAGCTGAAGTTCCTTGTACTGAAGGGACTTTTAACTATCGAAAATAATTAGGGAACCGCGTAAAAAAAAAACTTACAAAAATTTGAATAAAATCTGATTCAATGCACAGTTTTACTGGCAAGTGCTGGCGGGCAATTTATGAGAAATATTTTACATTATGTTATAGTACTAAATTTTTATTACGAAAATAATTCGTATAACAAAATTAAAACGCAGTGAAGAATATATAAAACGCGGACACAACCGCGGGCAGACAGCTAGTAATAATATTAAATAACTAAAATATCTCTTCGAAATAAAACATGCAAAGAAAAATGTTGGTCACATCTGAATATTCTCCAATTCAATTTATTTCCCGGGGCAGATGATAATTTTAACAGACGAGTATTAAAACGTAAAGATTTTTTTTACATAAGTGCGTCCATATCACGAACTGGAAGGATATAAGCCTCTTTCTTTAATGTACATACATAAATCCGAATTAAAACCTAAAGAGGGCCTCGAATAAATAATGTTGGCTCATTTTTCAGAGGTCTTAAGTCCTCCGTTCCACTTTATACGGTCGTGTTTTATATTTCGTAGTTAAAAACACTGGTAATTATGAGTAAGCAAATTCTGTAAAGGAAAAAAAAAACTTGTGACCCATTTATTCACTTTATATTTGGCTTTACGACATTAAATATACAGAAAAACAATTGGATTTATACATTTTATTTTTTACAAATATTTATTAAAATTCTTTACAGTAGTTAAAAATTTGTAAGTTCCGACGCATAAATAAAAAAGGACTTGCGATTTTTTTGTTTTCTATACAGGCTTTGACCGTAATATTATTCAATGAGTGTGTACCAATTACGTTAAGCTTAGAGGTTGTCAAATGGAACGCAACTATAGGTTTTTTTTGCACTGTATAGGCTCAATACATTGACCACACTCACCTGACTTTAAGTGATGATGTGGTTCAGGATGGCAAACACAATAAGTCTAGAGGTACTGGTTCTCAAGTTATACTGGCGGAACACACCTATTGGTATTTGGCGACAAGTTTTCAAACTGGGGGGTGGTAGCTACACCTGATATTATTAGTAAAAACATTACCACAATACTATGGTTTCCTCACGATGTTTTCCTTCATCGAAAGTTCATGTTGATTTTAGAGTGGGATAGGTGAGTTCGAACCCGCGTCCATTGGCGCGTAATCAGGTAATTAATAGGAAAGTGTTCAAATACAGTTTCTACCATAATACTACATTTCCAGAAAAGTATTTGTATTGACCGAAAGCTTAGATTAGTTTACAGATCATAATCCATCCATCCAGTCAACCGAAAAACGTCCGCTGCCAAACATAAGTCTCCCCCAAAGATCACCACGACAACCGGTCTTGCGCCACACGCATCCAGCGGATTCCCAGAACATAGTACCGCCACGCAATTATTATTTCAAAATTCATATTAAACAACAACACAATGATAACAAAGAAATTCGTTTGTCTATGTGATTGTATGTTTAGATGCTAAATAGATATCTATGGGTCTATATATATGTATGTGGGTATATGTATATTTGAATTTATAAAGTTATTTACTCTTAATTTCGAATAGCGCTACCTTTTTTAATGTATTATTTCTAGGTTATCGCTGGTTAGCTGGTAGAAAATGCCTTGTGGCGTTAAGTTCGCCAGTGTACAGCTTATTGGTATAATTAAGAATTAATTCATTAAATACATCACAGAAAAAAGTTCTTGCGTGCTGATTTGGTTATCACTAGATGATAATACTGTTTGACCCTGAAAGTAATGAACATTATATTATCTTTTACGGTTCTCCTTTAAAATAGCCATAATAATTTTAAATACATAGGTAATTTCAAAATAAGAGCATTTTTCTTTGTAAAATTTTATACCTCGAGTGTATTCACTCATGACATTATTTTCACTCATTCAACCTTAAGCCGTCCATTACTGGGCATAGGTCTTCACCATTAAGGGGGGGATTGCCATAATTGCCACGCTTGGCAGACGGCTTGACGATCGCAGTAAGATGTTTTTGGTTCTGAGCATAAATATATAATATAATCGATTAGTAAATAGTACACATATAATACAGAACGTTTTAATGAGTTTTTTATGTGAAGTAAAAAACAATAGCCGAATCAACACTAAATTTAAAAGTAAAATATCAAGGAATAGCTCTATATTCCCTAGTGATGTTCATTTCACAATCAAAACTCAGCGCGTGGCAAAAATGGTGAAACAATTTCTACGGGATTCGAACATTTATATTATTTGGTTTTACGTTTCGCGACTTCAATGAATTTCAATTTAATTGTAAAACAATGGTGTTTGTTAGTCTTTCATCAAAGGACCGGCGAAAATGTGGAACTCACATTTAAATTTTAACAATAGAGACACAGATGTGAATTTGCCTTTTCATGGCAAAATTGTTTTACATACACCGACGTATTATTTGGAGAAATATAAAAAATAAATAAAAACGCGAATCTATCGAATTATTAAAGGAGGAGGATTTATGAAATTTAAGGATGCATTAGAATTATAATATTAACAAATTAACTTCAAAAAGCGTTACTATGAACTTTTGGAATCTGGAATTTCAAGTAAACACAGCAATATCTTTAAGTTTTAAGAGATTTTAAAATAAATAGTAAACCAAAAAAAATTATGTACCTTTTAACACAAAACTGTGAGCAGACGTTTTGAGTTTGACACTTTAATAGCATTTAGTAAATCCGGTAAACTAGGTTAAAATTTGCTACAGAAAAAAAAAACTCACAGCATAAATAAAACGATTTATAGACATTTCCTATCGTGACTAAGATTCATTTACTGGCGCGATACGTGGACACCAAGCTCGGCGCTATCCGAAGATTCAAGCAATTCCACTTGTTATAAACGACATAACTCGAATAATTGCCAATCACGAGACATAATTGACGGTTTGTCGCAGACGCGTTTAAGCTGTTGTCTGTTGCTATGGAACGTTCCGATGAATGCAATTATGGGCATTCTCTAGCGCTATAACGATAATTAATTGTTCTAATCAAAGCGATACAATAACATCGCACCATCAATGTCCGTTTGTGATCAAATCGACGCGATGCTTCAAAACCAACCAACCAACATCGAGGCTTGTTTAATCCCTACGCGACTATAGATAAAGATATTACATACAATAATTTAATTATTACTGTAGAATATTTAATGAATATCAATTTAATCCATCATCTATATTTAATCATGCATAAGAGTTGTTACAGTAATAGTTTTTACGTTGCTTTTTGGTTTTCTTACGTTCGAAATTTATTATAATAATTTAGATTTTATTAAATTTTATTTAAGACTAGCTGTGTGCCCGCGTCTGCACCCGCGTTTCATTTCTATTTGCGTAATATACTTTTAATTTATTTTATACGGAACCCAAATTATTTTCCTAAAACTTTTATTTGCTTAACTTTTATTTATTAAGCAAAGATATTTCTCACAAATTAAAATACTTGCCAGTAAAAGGGTTTTATCGAATTTTATTCACAATTTCCTGAGTTTTTTTTTACGCGGAACCCGTATTATTTTCGAAAAATTCAAGTAGCCTAAGTTACGTGGAGTTACCTCAGCTATCTGCCATAAAAAGTCCCATCAAAATTACCCGGAGATTACCAGGAACATCAGACAGACGAATTGTTTAAAATCTGTAATGTATTTTGGTGTAGGTATTGTATGTACATTAATATAAATTTAGTCAAAAAAAATGTTATTTTGATATTACAAACAGACACATCAAATTTATTTATTATTATAGATTAGGGTGCGCCCGTGTCTTCATCTTGATTAACTGATTTTATTTTGTATCTCGTAACTCCACGAACTAAACGGCACTTAGAAAAAAAAATCATATCAGATTTGTGATTAGTAATGACTAAAATTAACTGAATTAGATCTGTTACGAAACTTCTAAATAAAATTAAATGTCCAGACAAAACTTCTATTGTATTATTAGTATAGAGTAGCTGTGTGCCTGGGGTTCCACTGTGGGTTTCATATATTCTTCACTGCGTTAATATAGTTGTTAAATAAACATTGAAAAATAATTTTTTTGAAGGTGCTGTCCATTGAATCATGTTTTGTTGACAAGTTCCTGAGTTTTAATTTTTTTGCACGGAACCCCAATTGTTTTCAAATTTGTTGGTACTAAGAATAAGTAAAAATATTTCTCATAAACTCAAGCGGAATTGGACTCAGTTCGACTGAGCGCACTTATCAGAACGTATTAATATGATTTTAATTAAAAGAAAAAGAAAGATTCATTACTTTCAAGTCCGATAAATTTTTTAAATTAAAGTTTTTTTCAATTAACAGTAAAACGTGATTCACTTAGGGACCGGGCCGGTAACGCTGACAAGATAGACCCGCAATACGTATGTCACAAGTACGCGACGGCTCCGCGTGTTGGGATATAAAAGAAAAAGGAATAAATGAAGAGATGACAGCTGATAAGGACGCATGGAAGAAGAAAATATTCTGGGAAAAGGCATAAGAATGATGGTGGTCATTCAATAAATATTGAAAATCATGCTATTGTGGCAATTACATTTTAAAAAAGCGCTATCTAAAATGACATCCCAGATAAAATCAAATATAAATTTGGAAATGATTTGTGTAATCAATTATTTATAGAAGTTTACATCAATAATGGATCATTAAAATGTAATTTTTTTACGAATTCTCTCCCAAAAATTGTTACTAAATAAAATCTAAAATGAACTTTTAGCTGGTACAAATAACAATAAGAAAAATGAATAAATAAATATTTACTATTATTTTTAATCATAACTCTTAACTGAACTACTTTTTTTAAGTTGTGTACTATTTTTTATTTTTATACAAGACATCACTGTGACCCAAAGCACTCGACGTCATTTATCGAACAGTTTGAAAACAAAATGTCAAGTGATTCAGACGTCTTCTACGTCATATCTCGTATTTGCGTTGCACATAGGGTTGCCACCTTTTTTAAAATGAAAAATTGTTATTAAAGGTAGAAAAAAAAAGTAAGCTATGTCAAAATAAAGTACGATTTATTTACTCAAATTTTTGCTTAAAAACATATTTTCCAGTACTTTCAGCAAGATCTATCACTTCCAAACATATGTTGCACCATTTTTACAGTCTATAACAACGTTGAAGTAAATAAGTAATTTTTTTATGATTACATTCAAATACGCTTTGTTTCTTCCTTCTCACCTTTTGTTATCCATAACTGGACCTCTAAAACTCTTTTTGACATGGCGTATATGAGTAAAAATGTAACTTATTCATATACAAAACTATCATGAGCTTGCTAATCAATTCAATAGAAGAGAACAGTATAATTAATTTACCAATTTCATAGACAAAGGTTAAATTTGTTTTTTTTTGTCCTTATTTGTTTTTGAGATTATCCATAATCTCATAAACGTCTAATATTGTTATGAAATTGCCTTTTAGACAATTTATAACTTTATTAAATAATTTGTTAAATTTATTAACGTGTTAACTGGCTTCAAAAATGAAATAAATTTCAATTAAGCATCAGTAAATTTTGTGAAATCATTGGACAGTTTTCTAAGCTTAAAATAACTTAATAATAATGTGTCATTATATTGTAATTGATAATTAACAATTCAATCATTGTGAATAAACTTTGCAAAAGAGAGAGCCATCTTGTTCCTATATGGCGTTTTATTTGATGAAAAAAAAATACCATTAATTATCGAACCTACTTGGCAACAATCGATATAATAATTGATCCCGGTAACTCTATCCACATTTTATGTATAATACATGTAAAATTAACCCTAGAGAAATAAAGTATTTTCGTGTAGTTTATTGTTTTCATTAAATAAAAAGTACAAGTACCCGAAATAACGTACAATACTTTATAATAAAGTACGGGTGGCAACCCCAGTTGCACAAGGTGTTCGCGGCTCACTCAAGCCCCGCCCCCTCTGCATTATTTGTTGTATCCCGCAGAGCTTGGTTGCGACGTAAGGCGAACGCGATTGTCGAGCGCGACGGGTCTGTCCGACATGTTTCATACGAACTTGAATATTACAAGTGTTCATATCGCGCTGGCGTCACGGTGCGTTACCGGCCCAATCCCTAAGCACCCCAAGCTTGTAAATAAGTATATACGTTAACTCATAATCTACCACCGCTTTAATTTGAGATTTATGAGCACTCCTAAAGAGATCGTCAGTCTCATCTATTGAAATACCAATTTATAACACTCTGTATAAAAGCAATTTAAATTAAACAAAAACTTAATACCGCATTTAACATTCTACAGGTGGATTCATTATAACAACCCTCTAGCTGTATTACATTTTGACAATTTCCGAATAATTACCGGATGTTTTCGTAAAGCGGAAATGACGTACCGAATTGACAATAATCCGACGGAGACAATGTCGTGTTCGCAACGCAATTTCCGGGACCATTCGGATCAAGAGCTCAGCTACTTGAGATATCAGAATAGAATACTAAATATTTTGAGTAAAGATTACTATGACATTGACTTTCACGTTAATAAGTACATCATAACTGTAGCGGCTACCGTAAAATTTTAAATGGTCTTCCAGCTCCTTTACAAATGAGGCAACATACGGGCATCCATTCTTTTGATTTAATTTTAACGGTTATGTAAAATTCCATCAACATAGTAATTGGTAAATACGCGTCGTTCATTTCATAACTGGTTTGTTAACTAAAATTAAATTGTGTCAAAGGTAAGTTATATCTTTATTACTTAGTTTTAATGATATTATAAATTGTTTGAGAAATATCAATTAGTTTCTTAACCTATATTGGAATTATCGGTTGATTGTTGTCGAATTTATAAAACGTACATATCTAAAAATCGAATAATTGCATATAAATACACACATTTATTTTAAATGCAATGTCAATAATAGACAGCATGGTTGATAACGTGTGGACTTATAATTTGGATCCCTGAATAACATTCAAATTATCCCCGGAACGGCAGATGAACAATCTACGAACAAAGGATTAACCAAATCAATCTTTAATACCTTTAGCAGTAGTATATTTTGAAATTGCCACGAAGTTAGTTATTGGTTCAAATATATTAGCCATATTCTAAATTCCTGTTAAATATTTGGTCTGTATACATAAGTACAAAATATAAGTACTAATCTATAACAAAATTAGTACCGACGGAAAATATTTTTGTTTACAAACATTTGTCAAATGTTATTGAATAAAATTACCTCTCTATAATTTATAATAAATAAGTCGTAAATCGTTTAAAGTGTTCTTTATAAACTGGAAAAAATTGAGCGATTTCCAGTCGAACAGCTTTCTAACTAAATTGGATCTCAAACGACCAGCCGGGATATTGGACTCGGATTGGTACCAAGTCTTGGCTTATTTTCAGTACCGAATTTGTCTTTCTAGTAATCGGAATTTCTTTTGTGAAACTCGATAGCAATGGGCAGAATTTATTTGTGAAAACGATCTCAAATAATGGCCGCTAAGTTTAGTCTCCTTGCTGTTAATTATGTAAGATTCTTTTATAGCGGCTCCATTTAAAATATTTTGAGAATTTATTGTAGAATATGCAACTGAAAGCTTTAATTACATAAATCTAATTATAACGTTCACTCACTTATATTATTCGTTAATATCAAAATCTTAAAACAAATATTATTAGTTAGACATATTGAAAATTTTACAGACAGATCTCTTCGCAACGTATGTATTAATTCTAAACAGAATTAAAACGGTGTTTTTTAAACTGAGTTTATTTTTTTTGTTTAGTAGCTATTGAAGATGAAATAAAAAAATATTCGCAGAATTTGTATAATGTTTCTGCTCGTACAATACTTTCGACTTTATATTCACAAAATAATTACCTAATAAATGGGAAATGAGAAATTATGCAGTAGATTATTAGATACGCAACGAATCAAATTTGTTATAAATACAATATTAATTTCACTATCGTTGTATTTACTGGACATAGAATAACCATACATTTGAATTTTACCACATTATTTATAATTACATTTATGCCACATATTTTATAAATCTTGAATAACGTTACTGAAGAATATGTGACAAATTTCGTCCGTTTTTGTCAAAGATACCATCTGGAAGAGCCGGAGAGGACTCATAACAGACACGTCCATGATACAAAAGTCTCAATCTGATTCCAACTAGACACTAGACGTCGAGACCATGTAAAAACATCGATTCGCTTTAACGGAGAGGACTCAAAATTATCGGAAAATTGATGTAGATATTTCAACATTCGTTCATTTAAATAATCGTAAATCTAAATTTTACTATTAATAAAGTTTGTCTAAATTATTAATGTCACATTTACTTATAAATAAGACTGTTTTATAAATATTCAAGTTCTCAACAATCAATTACGGAATTTTCTTATGATCTTCTTTACAGAATCATTATAATCACCGTATGAATGTATTGAAGGAATCGTGAAAGTTCGTACAGAAATAAAAAAACCTCAAACCTCAACCTTATTTATATAAATATGCTTTATATATCATACTTTATTGAAATTCAACCTTTTACCTTTTTCTATTATACATAATTCCAATATATAGAGATTTTGATTTTATGTTTTTTTATAAATCTTGCGATCTCTTCAATTAAATCAAATAAAATAATTTAATTTGACATATTATTACAAATAGTATACAATAGTGTCAAGCTAGATTCAAAATAATGAAATCTCCTCTGATACGAAATCGTTAATTCTAAACTTTAACATTTCAACTTTTTTTTATATAGGATAAAAAAAATGAGTTTTATAGGAAAATAACGAAACTCGTTTCATTTAATTGTTTAGCTATTCACTTTAAATAATTGACTTTATAAACTATATAACTAAACGTAACAGTAATTAAAGATATAAATAAAAACGAATGTACTTGGTTGGTATGATATGTGTGTTTTTGCATTTGGTTTAATTTAGTATATATATATAAATCCCTGTCATAGTATTTGTCCGCAATGAACCCCTAAATTACTCAACCGGTCGTAATGAAATTTTGCACAGCGTGTGTGATTTGATCCAAATAAAAAAGATAGGACAATTTTTATCCCGATTAGTGACCTGAAGATATTTTTATTTGCAAATTCAATATTTTTATATGATAAAGTAACCGTGGAAACATCGGTACCAAGTAACAAGTATATCATAGCATATCAACATATATATATATATATATATATATATATATATATATAGATATATATAGATATAAATAAAGGGAAATGGGGTTCCTTTAACGCACTATCATCTCACAACTACTAAACTCAGGATGGGACTACTTACATTCGAATTTTGCGTAGGTGGTTATAGGCTATATAACGCATTGAATAATATATGAAACGCGGGCGGAACCGTGGGCACACAGCTAGTGTTTATATATATATATATATATATATATATATATATATATATATATATATTATACGTATCATACATATGAAATATGATATAATGAAAGAAGAAAATCGGTTTTAATGTTGTGGTATAACAAAGCTTAGGACCTTTATTCGCATAATGGTTGTCCCGTTCGATTGGTGCGTAGTGTGACTTGATCGCTAACATTAATCACGCAACGATGTACTCGCATGAATACACGCCTCTGAGAGCTTGACTTGACGTGACGTAAATTCGGACAAAATTTACGTAAAATGTCACGCCCGGGTCGCTTCTTATACGAGTTTGCGACCACAATCCAATTAAATTATTTGTTTATGAAATAAAATAAATACATAAAAATGCTTAAACAAAATTGCATCAAATTTATATCCGCCGCCCGCTTTCTACAACGGAAAGACGACTTTATTTAAAAAAAAATATTTTTTATTTTGTGCCCTTATTTAATTTTTTTTATCGGTAGTATGTAACCTAGCCACGTTATTTTCAGAATTAGAAATTTATATTTACAGTCAAAGCTTTTTAGCACTGGAGTTTATAAATATTTACATTATTCTTTATTTTTTTGTTTTAATGGAATCTGGACGAGGGTTGTTGCACCAACCCCGGTGGGGTAACTAAAAAAAACGAGCCCAGCAAGCAAAGAAAGTATGTATAAGGCTTGGGAGTTGAAACATAGAATTTATGACTGGAAGAGGGTAGGAACTAGCGGATGAACTGCAAAATAGAGGACTGAAAGTTGTGTATATAAGAGACATAGTGAAAAGGGTTGGGTTTATGGCAGTCGAAACGAGAACGGCGCAACTTTTTTACAAACTGCTACTTCGTTAGTTATAGTTTACACATGGTATAAGAAACGTAAAGAATACTCATAACGTATAAAAGTGACCACCATGAAAACGACAATTTCATATCCCGAAGAGACGAAACTGGAGTATCAAAAACTAGAAATTGCTGGCAGGAGAGCATAGCTATCACAAAAAATAATATTGAAATGAATATGCAAAGGGAATCCAAAAACAAGTAGAGCCAACCCCCTTTCAAAGTAAGTAGGTGTATGTTAGAAAAAACGTGTATGTGATCTAACTTAAGAAATAAGTTGTGTATAATATGATTGAAATAGACAGTATGAAAGATAAAACGGGTGAATAGTGCATGGAACGGAATATTATATCAAATCAGAATAGTATCAAGGGAAGTGTTTGAAGAAACTAAATGGAAAAGTCTGATAAAGAGGCACATATGGTGATAAAATTATGAAGTACAAAGTGTAGTAAAAGAACAGAAGATTGGCATGAAGTCACAAAAAGTACCTATTGAAAACAAAAAGAAAGTGAAGAAAAAGATGAATAACAAAGAATGGAAGGAGAAGAAAGCAAGAAGAGTGGTAGCAGTATCTAGATCACAACCACCGTAGAATATATAAAGCTCTTGAGACCCCTAATGGCCAAAGAGAACTCTACTGTATGATAAAGTAAGTTAGCAGAATGAAATATAAAGCATATAGCAAGTGTTGGTCTAAAAATCAGCAGAACCAATTATGTTTTGCGATTTCGGCAATTACCTTAATTATAATAAAGCTTGATGGCGCTTCAAGTTCAAGTGGAATGTGGAGTGGAGTGGATGTAATAAATGCAGCATGGATAAAATGGCGACAGGTAACACCTAACACGTGTGATTCGCAGATTCCTTTTAATTAAAGGTAAATATTTGTGTATGGTACTTACTCCCTGTCGTCTTGTAGGAATCAGAATTTTGACATATAAAGGTGATGGATGAAAGAAGATTTCCTACGAGTGAGATGCAAATATTGAGACGGATATGTAGTGTAACAAGAATAGACAGGATTAGCGATAAGCACATTAGAGAAGTCTGAATGTGGTGTCAGTGACAGAAAAGTTAAGGAGCAAATCTCTGTACTGATATGAGCATAAGATACGCGGAGAGGAAGATGATGTTGTAAGAAAGGTATTCGATGTGAATCTGAATGATTATAGAAAAAGGAAAAGACCACAGAAAAGATGGATGATATCTTTCGAAAAAGAGTGAATGTGGGAGATGATTTCAAATAGAGAGGAATGGAAGAGGGAGACATATTGCGCTTACCCCAAGCAAAAATGGGATAAATGTAAAAAAATGTTACTGTACTTTTTGTCTAGTTTTTTTTATTGAACTCTTTTTTTTATATGATTTTTACGGCCCTGAATACAAGTTGTTAAGGCTAAACTTTGTATTATTTTACTAATCTTCATTGCTCAAACAGTCACAGTTTTGTTAAAGCGTTCAAGAGAGTTGTTGTGAATTCGTGCACCATTTTTAAACTTCACTTAACATAAACTTCACTTGTGTAGAATAATCAAATTATGTCAGTTAAAATGCCACTAAAATATAAAATCATATACTGAGGTTAAAAATTAAAATCCAGGATTAAATGACAGAGAAATATCAAGCAAAAAACTCATTCATTTATCAAACACCGTATAAAAATATTTATGTACTAAATTAAATTAAAAATAATATAATCGAAAATAATTTGTTAAAGTAATAATATGTATCTTTGTAACACATATCAGAATGAAGACTGTAGTAAAAATATCACTAGGATTATTAAATATTTATGTAGTTAGCAGATCGCGTGCCAAACCGTATCATGCCTTCCACCGAATGACATTTTAGACATGACGTGACGTTTGCCGATATAAAGAGAATTGGGAGTAATGTTTCATATGCCCATTGACTGCACGCGATTCGATTTGAACCGTCCATGGTTTTCGCGAACTTTTGACATCAATTTGCTGCTGTTCTGTATTATTTTATTTTTATAATCGTGTTTGCCCTCTCGCATTTTACTCGGTTTCATGTGCTGAGATTTGCCTTTATGTAATAAAGTTTTACAGCCGTCCTACCGGCGGTTTTTTGGCGGAGGGTCGTATTTGATTTTAATTTTTAATTGCTTTCAAGGTAATAAAACAACAGTTTTCAAAGTTTTAGAGTTTACATTTGGCCAGTTTCGAAAGGTAAAATAGGTATCTAGATTAAATTCGTAACACCCTTTGAATTTCAATTAACTAAATAATTTATTAACGTCACTATTATGAGCGTGAAAGTCGTAATTTATATACACGATATCCTTTTTCTTATCTGTCTGCAATAGGAATTTCAATGAAATTTTCTTAAAATTAATATAAATTTGTAATTATTAATGTTCGAATATTTCATATTGTTATTCATTATTTTAGATAAGATAAATTAGTGTCAGTTTTATTTATAATTATTTAAGAAGTTTTTTATTTGTAGCACGTCACTGCATTGATAAGCATAATACAATCCAAAATTGACGGTAACCATCGACATATCGATAATCTATCATCATGCGCCCATGTTATACCGGCCAGCTAAGCCTTTCGGTAAATAGATATAAACTGGCTATACCCAGATACCCAGGTGCGACAAGCCAAAGCACTAGCATATAGACTACAATATGATGTGTTTACTTGTATTATGATAATCCCGACTAAGTCTAGTAAGAAAATCTGCCTCTTCGCTTGATAACTAGATGTACTAACGGTAAATGTATTAACGTTTAATCCTAATACATTTACGGATTTATAATTAAGGAGAATTAAGCTATGAAACATCATCATCATGATCTAAACCGAAAGATACCCACTGCTGGGCATATACTCCTCCTGATGATTTCCACAACGACCGGTGTTGCATCACCTAAATTCAGCGGATTTCCGTGACCTTTATCAGGTCATCAGTCCACTGGTCACCCACGCTGCGTCTTCCAGCTCGTGGTAGTCATTAGAGAATGCTTTGGACCTATTGACCATCGATTCTACGAACAATGTGCTCAGCCCACCGCCACTTTAGTCCCTCAATTCTTCATGCAATGTCGGTATACAATGAACTCTAAAGTTTTTGTATATTTACAAAATCTATAATTTGAGAATTCTACATTCGTAAACTAAAGATATGAAATAAATTATAATCTTAAAATCTATTAAATTTTTGAATAGTTTGCTATCATTTAGACTGCTATATAGTATTTTTAATGGAACATTAAATCTTTATCATTAACGAAATGTACACATACTACATTTACCATTTTTATTAAAAACTTCGACTGAAATGGGATTTCATATTTCGTACAGTGTAGGTTACTCGAGTTTGCATAAGGAAGCTCAATTACATAGGGCAGACTGGGCGAGTTAGAGGGGTGATTCGTCCAAAACGGGCCTGATGGCATTTCAAATGAATAATTGCTACGCAGATTTGACGTGAAGCATTTTTATTGGCTCGTAGCATGGGCGATATTAGAATTCTGTACTCGTTTAAAAACTTTTATGGGTTTCCTTATTGTTAGGAATTCATTTTTTGAACAATCGATACAATCAAACATATTCGAAGGAAATAGAATACCTATTAACTTGTGTGCATTTCAAGTAGAGGTTTGATCAGTTATTGGTTAATTTCATTAGTTTTAACAGATGATCACTGTCGCGTACTTTACTCATAAAGTGATATCTTTAGAATTAATATTACTGTTAACATAGTTTTTTTTTGTCATAGATTTTATTTTAGTAACTGTATACGGCACATATTTCAAAGCGATGGATAAATAAAATTTACAATTACGCAAATTTTCACCACAATCGAATGAATAGTTTAGAAACGCATAGACGATAAACATAAAAATAAACAAAGAATATTTATATATATATATATATATTGTGTATTATTTTAGTTTTATTTTATGCAAACCGCAATGCACGTCAATTTCTGTTTTGTTTTTCTGTTTCAATGTTCAAAGGAGTACTAATATTGTTATATACCGACAAACACACGCGATTTCGTTCACTTGAATAATTTTATAATTACCGTTTAACCACAAAACTTAAAGAAAGTTAAACATAACAACGCTTATATGGCAATGAATTTTCCGCTAAAAATTTGCCACATGACTATTTAACCTAGCGTAAGTTTTTTAATTGTGATATGAATCTTTAATAATATGACTTATAACTGTAACATTATATCTCTAATTTTTAAAATCTCCTTATTATTAACTTCTTTTATGTACCTACATAGTGATCAAGTGTTATTTTGTGAGAATAAACGATATAAAATCATTTCGCTGGCATTATTATGAATTACATACATTTGAGTTCGCAAGGTATCTGGTAACTACAATTATCATTTGTATCACTCGTCATACATCTAAATAATTACTAAGTAAAAAACATGGATGTTTTATTCTTAAAATCAACATGTAGAAATTTAGTACAATTATTTGAGGTTTTACTAAAGAAAATAAAGTAATTGTTCCTTAATTACACATCGGATATTTCACCGATCGTTTATTTGACAGTGTTTGAGTTTATAGTTGCTTAGCAACAGAAAGGTTTTATGAAAATCGTTTCAACGTGCAGCTAAACGATTTCTCATAAAAATGTTTTACTTTGTTGTTCGTTCGTTCGTTTTCTCGTTCTTTTATTTTTGAAAATTGAATCATATTTATATATGAAAAAAAACACGATTCTATTTAAAGGTACCATTTAAATTTACTGTAAATATATTGAAACGAACTGTGACTCTACGAAGTACAGGAAATTGAACATATTTCAATAATAATATTATTTTGAAAGATCGGAAGCATGATTAAAATGACAAAGGTCCGACAGACGCGTACAAATGGAATTGGAAATGCAAGAGAATTTAGACCTTAACGTCTTACATCCATCCATCCATTCAACCGAAAGACGTCCACTGCTGGCCATAGGTCTCCCCCAAAGATCTCCACGTCGACCGGTCTATAGCCACCCGCATCCAGCGAATTCCCGTGACCTTAACCAGTTCGTCGGTCCACCTTGTGAGGGACCTACCCACGCTACGTCTTCCGGTGCGTGGTAGCCATTCGAGAACCCGTTGGCTCCATCGAGCATCGGTTCTGCGAGCAATGTGCCCTGCCCACTGCCACTTAAGTTTAGCAATTTTACGAGCCATGTCGGTTACTGTGGTTTTTTTGCGGATTTCCTCATTCCTGATTCGATCACGCAGTGAAACTCCAAGCATAGTCCTCTCCATTGCACTTTGAGCAAGTTTGAGCTTTTTTATCAGGCCTATTGTGAGAGACCAAGTCTCAGTGCCGTATGTCATCACTGGTCGAAGACTCTCGTCTTGAGACACTGCGGTGTTTCTAACGAGAAGATTCTGCATAGCTTCCCGAACGCGGCCCAGCCGAGTTGGATTCGACACTTAGATATATCTTAACGTCTTACATGTATCAATGACATTTAACTATTTTACATTCATCTCACTTATTCGAAATTATTTAAAAGCGACACGAATTTAGTTCACATAATGGTATACTTAAAATAAAATTTTGTTTTTACATATAAACTAAACTCTATACTATTACTATTTTTGTATGTAGATTGATTTAGTAGAAACTTTTTAAGTAGGTTTGTTAAATTTATAGACTGAGTACTAAATAGGCCAAAAATAAAATAGATCAGTATATTTTTTCAGACGGTTTTTTCTTTTAAACTTTCTTTTGTTTTGTAGTTCATAAAACTTTTTTGTAAAAAATAAAAATTGGAAGTTCATTTTTCATCAAGTTATTTGTAAGTTTTGACGAACACTAGGATCCATAATTATATTTTACTTGGTGTATCTTAATTATTTCTCCTTAATCCTCTTAATCTTTTGTAATAAAAACTCCTATATGAAGAACGGTAAATATACATATGTAGTAAAAAAAACAAGTATCCATTTTTATTGTAACATACTTTTGGGATAATAATTTATACTGTAAGCAACAACTCTACAGATCTGAATATTGAGCACGTCATCCGTTTTAACGGAACACAACACCATTGATATTTAGTCACAAAGCAGCCATTCACCCATTCATACCTCAACGTGAGAGGCCCGCGAAATTGCTACGGAAGACGAAACGTGATTTCAATTTTCCATACATTTATCATAACGGAATGGCAAGGGCGGCGGAGTGGAGGGGCCGCGGTATAGACGGCAATTTGAACCACTTGACGTGGATTTGACGCGGAGTGCTATCCCATTGCCCGCTAAGCTAGTGGATCACCCGTCATTTGCCTTTGATGAGATCGAATCGAAGTCATTAATTCCCCTTTAAGTTGTAATATTCGATTGGTACTTTTCCAGGTTTATACGCACTGAGAATCACTTAGGCGAAGCTACTGTCATACTTCGTAATAATTATGCGCAACGAGAGCTTTTGATTAGATATTAATGGATAGTATCAATGAGTTAAAATTTTTAACCAGATTGAACCTCTATGGTTTTATCAAATGGAGTACCCATTTGCCCGGCAATCAAAACTCGACCATACTCATTATAGGTAACAAATTGGAAGAAAACATATTATTTAATTTTGTTATAATGTTAACATTCGAGCTCATTAATAGCTAAATAAAAAAAAGATACCAGTTGAGGAACAAAGAAAAAATTGTCTTGGACTGTTTTATCTTTTTCCATTGATTTATAGATGCCCTAAACAATTGACTTCCCTAGTAAACGGTTATTATTATTTACATTCAAAATAATAATCACTTTGACACTTAATTTATAATAAATAATGCAGTTTCAACTATAACTATGTATATTAAATAGCAAAGACTATAATGATAGTTATATTTCTTAAATACAATAAGAATTATGAACGATCAAAACGATTCAACTGAAAATAAATTGTGTTTTACTACTATTTAATACTGTTAAGGCGAGTCAGTGACTTCGACTTTTATTACTAAATAACTTATAGTCGTTCAATCAGAGGTCATTTCGCTAAAGAAATATAAAACCATCGTTTAAAAAACTATCGTAAAAGAGCTATCATCTTTTTACGATGAAGAACAAATTTCAAATAAACTTGAAAGTATGTAAATACCATATCCTATCAAACTACCAACGAACCAAATAATAAACGAACACACATATAACATATACTTATGTGTAAAAAGATGTATTTAATAGCTACTACAATGAAATAACAGTTAATGCACCTCCATTTACTGGCCGATGTCCTGTGTATTCATGCATAAACCTCTACATATAAAAAGTAGATGTATACATATTTACTTTTAATATGTTTTTTTCTTCTTTATTAATTGGATCATTTGAATTACATTCACAAGTTAACAGAGTACTTTCCCAATTTTATATCAACGCTATAGTAAAACAATGGTTATGAGTTTACCGTCATCAAATTATATGCGAAGGTGGACACTGATGAAAGCAACGGAAGAGAAAGTATGAGATCTACAAATGGAATTCAAAAATGGTATGGCAAGTATGTATGATACGTTTTATTTACGAACCATAGTCAATTTTTGTTTATTTCATAGTCAAAAGAGTTATTGCGCTTTTGTAAACATGGAAAATGCTTCCGATAGAGTGATGAGAAATAAATTAAAGGGAACTTTGTATTGATGACCGGCAGCAGATCACTCTACGAGAGATTCAATGCCTATGTTAGGATAAAAGGGCCTTAATATAGACTGGTTTAATTATTAAATTACTAAAAATACCTTAAAATATATTCTGCAACATAGATGTTGATGATCTTATATCAAACATAACAAAACCACACGCACTAAAAGTATATTTTTTATGTCATTTAAAGACGCGCAGAGGAAACAAAATAAAAAACTACATATAGCCTACAGCGATGCTTGCATATGAATTTAAGACGTGTTAGTCAAATATTGGATATAAAAGAAAAAGAGTAATTAAGTCTATCTTATTTGTTGTTAAAATATGATGTTAATTACATACACCTAGCTAAAAGATAAGACCAAGCTAATCATAGAAACTGGCTATTACGTGACGCTGGTGGAATAAATTTATATTATTATCGCGTTCCTCTAATAGATCAAATACTTTGTATTATCCAGCCGTATTTTGATGTTACAATAAAAGTAAGCGAAAATCTTGCCTTGAAAGGTATGGTACACCCTTAATACTATGAATGTTTTAATATAGCGCGCACCTTTATGAAATTCAAATGAGGCCGGCTGAGAGCAATTGCCCTTTAGCTAGCTATTCTGTACCGTTTATATTTATTTATTTCCGAAATATGCATAGCAATGGTAACTTGTGTGATTTATGACAAAGTCTGTGTTCAGTAAGCGCCGAGGCTCGTTTGTAAGTTTACAGAGTCAGTTTTACACACCTTTATTTCAAAACAATACACGCCCTGACCTTCTGTTTAATTTTACTCTCTTTTTGATGATGAGAACACCTTTCACAATTATACGACTGGTTTTTTATTGATGCCCATTCATCCGTTCATTCAAACAAAAGACATCCACTGCTGGACATAGGTGGTCTCCCCCAAAGATCTCTACGACGACCGATCTTGCGCCACCCGTCTCCAGCGGACTCCCATATTGATATATTTAACTATAAGTCATGTTTAAAATTATTGGCTTCATTAAAGGAGTTGTAGAGACAATGATAGAAATGGGAGATATGAAAGGTTTAAGCGTGAATGAATGTTAAAATCAAATAAGAAGAAAATAACGCATGTGACTAAAAAAGTGATGACTATGAATGAAGGTTGATAGATGGAGAGTGTATGGAAAACAATTAAAACAAAAGAAGTGAACGAAGACATAATGGTGGATATAAATGTGTGAAAGAAGAAGCATACTACGCCAAACTTCAAATAATATATTGGGAGCTGGGTGATGGTGATTGTCTTAATTTTAAAAGGTTTCAATAAAAGTAATTATCCTACTAATATCGTACAATATTCAGTAATTTTATTAAATTTAAATGAAGCTATTACTTAGAAACTAAGTATATTTAAAACTATTCTAAACAAGATCGTTATATCATCAAAATCCTAAAATTCACAACATTATAATTTGTATTTAAAATATCAAATATCTTCTGAACTATACATGTCTGTATAAACCAAAAAGCGCTAGGAAACAGTTTGACCGACTTTGCATTGAAAAATATATTAATTAATCTATGCAGGTATTGTACTCTAAAAGATTTGCAAATGCTTTTAAATTTTTTTAATATTTCAAGTAGCTTTTTATAATATGATTAATGATTTGAACCGTATTACCACTAAACACGTGGAATTACTAGTACATGAGAGAATATGAGTAAAAATCTAAGTGTTAATCTTTCCTTATTAGCTAATGCTACCGCTGCTTTAATAAGATACTTTTGTTCATATTAGTAACTTCTATATTAAAACACATTTGTTAAGTCTAGTATGATAAAGAAGGGCCTATATAAATAATAGTCTTCCTAGCGAGATCTTATAGACGAAAATAAATAGATCCTATAGACTTATATATTGAATTCCGCTTAAAACCTTAATGAATGTATAATTATAGAAAGTATTTTTTTTAGAAAGGCTATTTGTTTCTCATTACAATAACATACTGGATACAAAGTTCAAAATGCTGTCTGATTAGTAAGTTGAACTAAAAACAGATGAAACTCTCTACTCTCCCTTTTGCAATGGATTTCGTTTCAGATATCATCTTTAGTTCGTTATTTGACTACAATTTATTTTATTTATTCATTATTAGATTTAACTGTAATTAAATTAATTAGTTTTCTCCCTATAGTCAAAATTAGATCAAAACCACTATTTTAAAATATTGAAGAAATAATTTTTACTGAACAAAAAAATCGGTTGACAGACAAAGGCGAATAATGGCTTGAACTATTTCCTTAGTATATCTTCGTAGAAATGACTACTAGTAAATTTTAACTGGAATATATCGGACGTTGTAACTGAACCATTTTTAATCCACCGTCTGTAAAACGTACTAATGTCAGGGTTAGTGGCAATTATTGCCACGTTGTGCAAGCGGATTAGCAAAAGCGAGTCACAAACTTTAATAGCAATATTATTTATCATACAACATTTCATTATTAATTAAATTTCAAACCAAATCGCTAAAGTTGAACTATAGGAACTTCTGTATAATATGCCATTCAAATAATAATACAAATTAGGATGTGTGTACAATAAACAAATATATATGTATTAGCATAACGTTGTATTGTGAAATATTGAGCCTAAGGGCAAATATGTTTGGTATTAAAATCTGTTAAATATTGTATGAGCGCGTGGTGAGCCAGGTCAGTTTTCGAAACGGGGGTGAAATGTAAGCGAGGGAGGTACCTTTACCGAGTATTGCACGTGCGGACGACCGGCAGTAATTTTTGATAAAATTGTATAACGTTACTACTACTCGTGAAGTCTTGAGGAGATAATGCTTTGTAGTACAAGTCGACTCAAGCATTCCGTTCTGAAGCAATAACTAATGATAGTACAATTCTTTTACCACTTGGAAAACAGTTGTATTTATTCGGGTGAATGTTTGCGTTAAACGATGTGTGTTATTATCAACAACGGGATAAATTAATAAAAAAATAATATTTGAAAAAATATATGCTGTTAATTTTTATGTCGATAATTTATACCGTAGGCACATCATAACTTTAGCGTATCTATGATATAAGTAATCTATAGGATCCACTATTAGCGTGTCTATTCTTAACATACTCTTTATCCAACGCCGTATATTATAATGTAATATTAAATAAGTCTTTAGTGTATTATACTACTCCCAAAATAAAGGGTTGACAATTCTAACAGATTTCGTCATTAAGTAACAAAGATGAAAATGTTTTATTAACACGCTTTTTCATAGCTTCATACGTATGTTAGTATGTGCCTATGTAACGGAAACTTTGAACATGCTTTTGACCCCCTTCACAACGTCGGATTGACTCGTAATTTGGCTACTTATTAAGGACCGATGACAATTCATATTTTAAACAGTTAGCCCCGTTATTCTTACCAGGGTTTTCAGTATTAGCGATGTTTTAGTATCTGTTAGTTTCAGTTCTTTTATAGCAAAACCAACTGAAAATGAAAGTAAATAATAGTGGAAAAAAAACTAAAAACACGCTTTTATAGCAAATCCAACTAAATGTGTAAATTAAGAGAAAAAAAATGGATTTTATTGTAAATAAAAGCGTGGGGTACATGATGTCAATGGTTATAAATATTTTATTGACAGATATGGGTAGAAGAATTATCGTATTATTGATAATATCTTAAAAAGCACCCCACGGTTTTATACAGCAAAATACATTTCTTTTCTCTTGTTTACACACTCTTAATTATATTTATTAATTACATTTTTATTTGGGTTTTCTATAAAAGCGTGTTTATTAGTTTTTCGTTTTTTTAATTCTATTATTTTCTAAATCCATGATGTTAAATTAATATTTAGCTAATCCCGGGTAACGGCGTGAAATTTAACCGCTGAGTAAAAAACTAAATATTTATATGTAGTACATTTTCAACAAACAAGGAACAATCAGTTTACACGTACCAAGTTTACGTGCATTCTGTTTAGTTAAATACGTTATAAATGAACTTTCGCCGCAACTGCTATTAATCATAATACGGAAATGGAATTGGGCAAACAGCGCAACAACTACAAATACTAATAACATAAGAACATACAGAAACGGATTTCGTCGATGGTATATTAAGCTTATGTGTGTACGTTTGTTCATTCAACATTGCGTTACAATTTAATTTACTTGTTGTATGTCATGATCGGGCTACTGTCCGTTTATTTACTAATTAACATCCAATGTATTTCGAAAGCCCTTATATGATTTTGACAATGTTTTAATATTATAAAATCATATATTATCGTGACGATGGACGTATTATTATAAAATTTCACATTTTTTTAATATTTATTTTCATAATACGAAACTTTTAAATGGATCTAATTACTTTATTGTGGAACAAAAGTGTTTTATAAAAAGTAAAATTACCCCTTGCCGTTGTGATAACTTGGCATCAAAATGTGTTTTAATGAAACTTTACAAACAGAATATACCTTTATCCGGTCGATCTCCTCTAGTGCTTGTGTTTGTGTATGTCGGTCCCGTTCCCACTTGAACACTCATCGAGGGCTCTCAGGGTCTTTGCAAATTGAAATCGCAAAGGGTTCATGGCTTCCCGTCAATAAACATTGAGCAAAGCGAAACGTATCATTGTTCTCTGTATATTTTAATTATTAGACATGGCTCGAGGGTCGACCCTTTAGGCGCGAAGGGCCCTTAATGGGAAAGATCTTTCGCATCACGTTTCACACAAGGGATGTATCTTTTTACCTTTGTTTTCTTATGTGAAATGTATTAAACAATTATTTTTAAATAACAACTCTATATTAACGTTAATTGTTTTTATCCGAAGGGAATCTGTGATTTTTTAAAATTGAATATGTCATTATTAACAGTAGTAATATAGCAGTTTCGAAGCGTGAATAGCTCAGTGGTAACCATCAACCATGTTGGTAATCTTAACATAAAATTGCATAAGCTTCTAATGAAGAGAATCGTCTCGAAGAAACCAAATACGGGTGGATACCTGTGGATTAGATTCCTTTTTCATTTTGTTTTGTTCTCATCTACAAACAAGCTGTGATCTAAAAACAAGTGATGTTTTTTTTTGTATAAGTATGGTATAGTTCAATGAATATGTTGACCGTCGGTAATAGATTCCACCTACAGTCGTCACTGTAATTCCGACCTTCTAACATATTTCTTCTCGCCTCTACTAAATCGAAATACATACTACCTTGAAATACATTAATTTTGGAAATTTTTTACACAATCCTGCTTGGTTAACTATCTGTTCCGGAAATCGTATACTCGTTAAAATGTTTATCCTCATGTAAGATTTTATGTGAGATACAAAACAAACCGAATGATATGAATTGCAAAGGTAACGAAAGGTAACGAATAGTCCTGCTATAAAACCAAGGTTGGTTGTTTTTTATATTTTGCCTAATATGACCGGTTCTACTAACACATATGTCAGGGTTAGTTATGCATTATTAATTTCTACACTTGATCAATCTACAATAATACTTCAATTCGAGGCATTAAACATAATTGAGATTTGGATTAACATTACTTAATTTATAGCTACGAAATGAGTTTAAGTCTCAGACAACGTTTAATACAGCAGAGATCTTAATTGAAGCCACACTGAGCGGCGGTGCAGTAAAACAACTTAATTAATTCTTGCAATTCAACTGTAACCTGCGCAGTCATATTTGCTTTACTTTTGAAACAGTTGTGTAATCCGTCCACGTGTTGCTTGTTTGCTAACGTTGGCGAGGGACACACGTTACTACGGGCTACGGTCAGGCAAAAACAATACAAAAACAAACAATAAACATAGGGGTCGGGGTAAACAAGACTATCTATAGATAAACTATCAATGTTTTTTTTTTTCACATTGTTTCTTTTCGTTAAATACTCCTACATTGTTAGCTTGTGTATGCCTTCGACGAATTCGCCATTACATTTATATAACGAAATCTTATCGTGCGGTTTAATGTTACCATTTAACTGTTGTATTACTTCTAAATTTATTAGGTTCGACTTTGACGTAATCTGGTATGACATCATACTGTACTATGTCCGAAATCAATGTTTTCACAAAGGTTTGTCTATAAAGCAAACTGATATTTTATGAAACCATAGCATCTTCATGTAGATATTCAGAAATTGGCATTCAAACACGGCTTTGAAAATATAATGGAATATTTAGTAATATATTTATCTATATTTGAGGCGGAAGCCTGTCAAGTACTAAAAACTAACTAACTCTGTTCTGAACACATCAATATCCTTAAGTTTACTGTAAGATTCAAACTAACATTCTTCCTGAAAGGGATCGTGCATTAATCACGTGAGGCTCGAAAGGGTGCACTCAGGTACAACGTGTGAGTATTTTTTTTTATCATTTCACATTAATGTCTATATGTAGATACATTTTATGACAGTGGTAAAATTTTCAAAAATAAATTAGATTAATTCACTGTATTTAAATGTTTCTTAATTAATTTTGGTTTTTTTTAAACATAAGTCGTATCAAATATAGTCGTGATTTTCTGTAGGATCGTATCTACCCTCGGGGGAGAGGTTAAAAGTTGCTAAAAATATCACGACATTAATGAAGAACCCCAAAGATAGATAGATATATAAGATCATTGATTCGTAACATTTTTACCGGAATATACGTCGGTACTGTAAGACTGCATAATTAAATTTCAGCGTGACCGTATTCTACAATATTATCATGCTCGCAATGTTGTAGAATTTCCTTACAAGACAATAACCGTAAAGTTAGTTTACAACTAGCCTCGGAGCTTCATCTCGATAACGCAATTTGCGTCAGAGACAAACATCGCGTAGGCGTTGCGGCTCAATTACCAGGGGAAATCGTCCTAACAATACTCTGCACTCTGCACACTGAATATTTGATCATTTAATATCTATATTTTTTCTTGAATACATTGTTAAAGTGAAAACTTTTTTAGCCGCATTGAGCGATTCTTCATTAGGGGAAATAATCATAGATTAGCGTTACCAATGCTATGACGTTAACCATTAACATACCACAGTATGTTAGACTGTGCACTACATACCGCAGTGTAATATTAGATAGCGTTTAATATATAGATACTTAACCTATCGTAAATTTTGATAATGAACAAACAATATTAAAAAGTATATAATTTTTGATCTCGGTGCGCCAATATATATAAAAACCAGACAAATGTTAAGTTTTGTAATATCGTAAATTTATGTTAATAATTTCACTAAACAAATTATACAATTTTAATTACTGGTACTACAATTCAAACTTTAAAAAAAAAAACAGATTTTCCAAAGTTTCCAGTTCTCACTTTTGTCGACAGCCCTCGCTGCCTGCCTAATTATTGTTTTAATATAAAATATTGTAACTATTTGAAAAGGGATTGTTGTTTGAGAAAACGTATGTCCAATAGCTCTGTACCTGGAACAAAACAGAGTACAGGTTCTGTGAAACTGCCCAAGAAACTTCAAATTCGTAGTATATGAATGTGACCCATTAATGAACCTACGTAACCAAGTTCCTAGTAGGCACGTGTTATTCCCGGACGAAGTAGTACAAACGCTCTCTGCTAAAAATAATTTACAGTATATCCAGGCTGCAGGTCTAAAGAGTGAGCTTTTAGCAATTACGGGTGATCTCGATAGATATCTTTAGGTCGCAATAATATACTACTGTTTAAGCCTGCAAAGTACCACTTTCGGAATAATAATAATATTTAAAATGCCATTGAAACAAATATATCAGTTTCGTATGATTTCATTGATAGGGTTTTTTTTTTTTTCAATTACCTAATAAGAAAGAGACATCACAAAATTTATTTACTTAGAAATGAAAACTAGCAGAGGAAATAGACAGAGTCATGTTTAATTTTTCAACATTATCAAGACGACTCCATTTATTTCACTGGTCGTCGGCGTAACAGGAAAGAAAGAACATTTTCTGCATGCGCTGCGCTCGTTTCTTATCTTTTCACACTTAAGTAAGAGATTTATATCAATCAGCATTTAGATGTAATTACGTACTCCATGGAAACCTTAACAAAGTTAAAATTAGTATAAATTCATGAAATTTTGATATAAACGTTTGACGTTAGAAGATATATCAGTGTTATTGCGTAATTTGTACTTGAAATAAACATATTGGCAATATTTTACAAAACAGTTCTAACTAAACCATACTAAATTTCAAGTAATTGGTTAAAAACTATCTTGAAGTTTAATTGGAGTTTAAAAATTTAATTGTCATAATATAAAATATTTTTCCTGTGTTATATTTATACTGTTGTCAATTACATAATGATAAGTTGTTTGGCGGCTTTGAGCCATTATCGGTAGGATGAAAACTTATAGATTCGCGTTACCAATACTATGACGTCAGCCGTCACTATGCTACAGTATGCCAATTTTATACTTATTACGAGTTTTTAATTACGCAGCCTGTCTTATGTTTTGATTATGAATAAACAATGAAAAATCAGACAAGAATATGGCTGCCTAGTTTATTTAACTAGAGCTCGGCAAAATGACTGACTTGTTGCATATGTGGTGCCGGCTAAGAATAGTACCACCACATATTTTCCCGTTGGTGTCGTCGTAAAATGCGGCTAAGGGATAAACCAGGGGATGGGGCAGCATAACTCTCTGAGTACCACAAACACCTAATGCGATCGCCATCCAGCCTGCCAAGCGTTACGGTTATGGCCATTCCCCCTCCCCCTCTTTTTGGGTTACTATGTGCAGTAGCGGGCTCTTTCGATCGAATTAATCAATATGACCGTTAGATTAGATGACATGAAATAATGTACAGTTCAAGATGACAACTGTTGAGAAATAAGAATCTATCGACAGTCTTGACGATCATTCCGGCCTGTAGGCCTGTATGTATACAACTCTACATTGATGATCCTAAAATGCGATGCGCTTTAATGAGCCTCTATCACAACGTCAATCACAACAAACAAACCGTCAATATATTTACAAAGACAATGAGTCTCGAACATAAGTCGCCATATGTAGTAATTAGTTAACGTATCATGTTAGTATTTGAACAGTAAACTGGCTGTATCGAGGAAGTACACACGTACGTGTGAAGTGAGTGCGAGTGTACAAATTAATTAGTCTGAACTCAGTCGAGTATCAACGTGGTTGGTTGATACATTCATGGTGCAAATAGTCAGTTTATATCTAACGTTATACGTAATAGAATAATATTTGACAAACAAAGCTTTGAATGATAAACGTTACAGGTTTCGTTTTTATTTTAAATAAATACTAATTTTTGTGGTGTGTGGTGGCGGCTCTAGAATACTACCACCCCCTGTCCTATCCCGTGGGATGTCGTAAAAGGCGACAAAAAGGGAAAAACAAGGGTATATATCTACACCCAGACCGTAGGTGGCGGTTTACCATCAACAATAGCATTCCCAAGAAGGGTTGACGTCAGGCAGGCGGCCGGTCGTAAAATCAAACAGCCGAAACCTAAAATGCAACATGAATTTAAAGACAAAAGGAAATAAGTTTGAAAGTGGCGCCAATAACAGACAAGTTAAGAGGCGGTCGTTTATCCTGGTATGGACATGTGATGCGCAGGGAGAAAGAGAATGTTGTAAGAAAGGTATTGGATATGAACGTGGACGGTTACATGGGAAGGGGGAGACCAAAGAAAAGATGGATGGACTGTGTGAAAGATGATATGTTTAGAAAAGGAGTGAATGCGGAGATGACAACAAATAGAGAGGAATGGAAGAGGAAGACATGTTGCGCTGACCCCAAATAAAAATGGGAAAAGGGTAGGGATGATGATGATGATGACTAATTTTTGTGGTGTTTTTTATTTCTAAGGGATCGCCGCTAAGGCCGCGTTTGGGAAACTACGCAGAATATTCTAATAATGCAATGTCGAAAGACAAAAGTCTTCGACCAGTGTATCTTGTCAGTAATAACTTATGCCACTGAGACGTGGTCGTTTAGAATGAGCCTAATTAGAAAGCTCAAAGTTACCCAAAGGGCAATGAGTTATGCTCAGAGTTTTCCTTTCCTGATCGAAACCGAAATGAGGAGTTCTGCTGAAAATCCAAAGTAACCAACATTACCCGAAGAATTGCCAAACTGAAGTGGTAATGGGCTGGGCACATTGCTTGTAGAACCGATGACCGATGGGTAAACAGGTTCTCGAATGGCTACCGCGTACCGGAAGACGCAGCGTGGTTAAGCCCTCCACAAGGTGGACCGAAGAACTGACGAAGATCACGGAAGTCCGCTGGATACGGGTGGCGCAAGATCGGTCATCGCGATGATCTTTGGGGGAGACCTATGTCCAGCACTGGACGTCTTTCAGTTGAATAGATGGAAGGGATCATTTAACTATTACGTAAACATTATTAGGGCCGTAGGTTCTGAGTGGTGATAACGTAAGCATTGTTTACTTATCTATTCTTCCACTTTTGTTTCAAGATTATGTCAATGCTTACGTTATTATGGGATAGAGTATGAGTAGAGGTTTACACACTGTTGCTGATGACATGAAATAATGTACAGTTCAAGATGACAACTGTTGAGAAATAAGAATCTATCGACAGTCTTGACGATCATTCCGGCCTGTAGGCCTGTATGTATACAACTCTACATTGATGATCCTAAAATGCGATGCGCTTTAATGAGCCTCTATCACAACGTCAATCACAACAAACAAACCGTCAATATATTTACAAAGACAATGAGTCTCGAACATAAGTCGCCATATGTAGTAATTAGTTAACGTATCATGTTAGTATTTGAACAGTAAACTGGCTGTATCGAGGAAGTACACACGTACGTGTGAAGTGAGTGCGAGTGTACAAATTAATTAGTCTGAACTCAGTCGAGTATCAACGTGGTTGGTTGATACATTCATGGTGCAAATAGTCAGTTTATATCTAACGTTATACGTAATAGAATAATATTTGACAAACAAAGCTTTGAATGATAAACGTTACAGGTTTCGTTTTTATTTTAAATAAATACTAATTTTTGTGGTGTGTGGTGGCGGCTCTAGAATACTACCACCCCCTGTCCTATCCCGTGGGATGTCGTAAAAGGCGACAAAAAGGGAAAAACAAGGGTATATATCTACACCCAGACCGTAGGTGGCGGTTTACCATCAACAATAGCATTCCCAAGAAGGGTTGACGTCAGGCAGGCGGCCGGTCGTAAAATCAAACAGCCGAAACCTAAAATGCAACATGAATTTAAAGACAAAAGGAAATAAGTTTGAAAGTGGCGCCAATAACAGACAAGTTAAGAGGCGGTCGTTTATCCTGGTATGGACATGTGATGCGCAGGGAGAAAGAGAATGTTGTAAGAAAGGTATTGGATATGAACGTGGACGGTTACATGGGAAGGGGGAGACCAAAGAAAAGATGGATGGACTGTGTGAAAGATGATATGTTTAGAAAAGGAGTGAATGCGGAGATGACAACAAATAGAGAGGAATGGAAGAGGAAGACATGTTGCGCTGACCCCAAATAAAAATGGGAAAAGGGTAGGGAGATGATGATGATGACTAATTTTTGTGGTGTTTTTTATTTCTAAGGGATCGCCGCTAAGGCCGCGTTTGGGAAACTACGCAGAATATTCTAATAATGCAATGTCGAAAGACAAAAGTCTTCGACCAGTGTATCTTGTCAGTAATAACTTATGCCACTGAGACGTGGTCGTTTAGAATGAGCCTAATTAGAAAGCTCAAAGTTACCCAAAGGGCAATGAGTTATGCTCAGAGTTTTCCTTTCCTGATCGAAACCGAAATGAGGAGTTCTGCTGAAAATCCAAAGTAACCAACATTACCCGAAGAATTGCCAAACTGAAGTGGTAATGGGCTGGGCACATTGCTTGTAGAACCGATGACCGATGGGTAAACAGGTTCTCGAATGGCTACCGCGTACCGGAAGACGCAGCGTGGTTAAGCCCTCCACAAGGTGGACCGAAGAACTGACGAAGATCACGGAAGTCCGCTGGATACGGGTGGCGCAAGATCGGTCATCGCGATGATCTTTGGGGGAGACCTATGTCCAGCACTGGACGTCTTTCAGTTGAATAGATGGAAGGGATCATTTAACTATTACGTAAACATTATTAGGGCCGTAGGTTCTGAGTGGTGATAACGTAAGCATTGTTTACTTATCTATTCTTCCACTTTTGTTTCAAGATTATGTCAATGCTTACGTTATTATGGGATAGAGTATGAGTAGAGGTTTACACACTGTTGCTGACAAGGGGGAGGAGGGAATTAAAGATTTCTGTAATTTTACATACGAAATATTTGAACGGTCTTTAAGAGATTAAGAGTTTTAATTTTTTTTTTCTAAAATTCTAATATTTCTTTTTAAGATCTGTTAAATCTGTAACGAGTTATTAGAAAATCATTGAAACTGTAACTGGTGGTACAGGACAAGGTGTTGAAAAGTTATATTCATTCTTGAATATACTTAATACTGAATAGATGGATGTCGTTATTGAACATTTAGTTCGAATTTCATTAGTACTTCTTAATTTTTTGCATCTGAATTCAGTTACAAAAAATATGTTCAATAGAAAACAAATTTTAAAACTCCCTACCTAGTACGCACGAAGCGGTCATCAAAATCACGAGCGTTCATTTGTTATAAACAAAAGTTTCCAAACGTTAATTACATTAAAAACCCAACGGTGGTATGACGTGATATTCCAGAACAAGGGTTCCCAACATTAATCATTCCCAAGCAACGTTATCTCATGTACAGGCCTGACACCGTCAACTTATACCGTCTGTCAAATGATCACCGCCGTCCTCTGTACTTACGGATGAAAACCGTTGAAAGTGACACAAATAAAATGTAATTATGTATGTTATTTCATAAATAATACGTAATCGTATTTACGTATAATAGATATTTCTGTGAGGCAATACGTACATACGCGTACAGTATCGCTAGTCATTCTAATGTAGCTAGTCAGTTGGTATGTAATACTGAAAAATACAAATCATGTCAATAATATGAGACAAATACTCCATAAAGTACAAGATTATGCGTAAAAATGTTCATTAATAATCGCATCATAAATCCATTGTTTAGTAAAAAAAACTGTAGATATCTTCATTGGGCCACGTAGCAGGCTACAAGCTACTAGATATCTTCATTGGAATACATTAGACAACGTAGCAGGCTACGAAGCTACGTCGTATCCGTAAATTCGACGCGTAGATAGTAGTGCGCAAATTCGTATCTTTTTTATATTATACATCAGGAGATTTCTTTCAACCAGCCATTTCCTCCTAGCCATTGGGTCCTCTTATAATTAAGGTTAGCCTCCAATAGGGTTGATCAATAATCTGGTGAAAATCCCGCGAATCCGTTGGATTCGGGTGGCACAAGACGACTAATTGTGGAATTAATTACGGTAGGTATATGTCCAGCGGTGGACGTCTTACAGCTGAGATGAATTCATTACGCTTAAACATTGATTGTATAAATTATTTGTTTATTATCAAGAAAGAAATATAATTTTAATAATACTTTTTTTTAACACTGCCAAAGAAATACTGGAAGGATCAATATTACTCGTAATTAAAAATTTACATGCACGTCTAATAAATGAGTTTCCTATGTAATATATTCTCAAAGGTACCTATTAAAATTATTATATTTTATAATATTTGTTATAGATGAGAACGACGCATATTATATGTTACGTTACGAAGTACTAAACTAAACAGTTAGAGAAACGATAGTTATCATAAAATTGTCTCTTTTTTATTTTTTGCATAAAAAACAACAAAGTGACGTGACACTTTTTGCTCGGGTTATAACGATCATTCAGCGGTTGTCGTTAAATCGAGGGGTATTTCGTGCCATGAATATGCAAATGTTACATTCCTGCTGACGATTAATGCTGATTTGCAGTAACGGTTTATGGCTTCGATAACATTTTTACACTACCTGTTGACTTTTTTTATACATATATTTAAATGTTTGTTAAACATATTATCTATCTTTTAAATTCCAGAATACGTCAGATATATCTAAAATTGTACTTGATAATAACGAAATTTCTTAATATCGGTAAATTATATGAATGGAACAATGGCTCAAAAATTCGATGGCCTTTTAGAAGGCACAAACATCTTGAAAGATAGACGAATTTAATCACTACATTAAATATATCATATTATGGAAACTTTATTTATTTCATTCTATAAACTGTTAATACAGTATTTTTTTTTAATTAATAGTCAGAACGATACAATCTGTTGTTATTATTATGAAATTGTATAATTTCTATGATTATTTATATTTATTTAATTTTGTGCTCAATATTTATTTATATATTGTAATAATTTATATCTGTAAGAATATATATTTTTATATCATAAATTCAAATGCACTCTTATTCAATGACATTTTTATAAAAACATAAATGTTTTTACTGCACTTTAATGCACATAAAAAAGTATAGCAACACTGAGAATATAGATTATAAATATAATATCAAGTTGTTAAAGCGAAACCATTCACCTACTAAAGTACACTCTTTGATGTGTGCCTATGTTGTACGGTTGCTACTGTCGCTCTTATAATCAGTAATAGAACATCCAGCTTAGGAGTTGTCAATTAATCACGTGGGGCTCTATGGATGAGGGGAAATTACTAAAGGGGGAGCTCAGTGAAATATTACGTATATTCATGTTTTCGTTGAACCCGTTGTTATGTCTAAACCGAAAAGTGGCGCGCAACCTTGACACACAGTTATCAGGCATTAATGTCCAAAAAAAAATAAATGTAATTTGGTTATCTATGTATTTAAGGATAACTATCGGAAAATTTTTACGATACTTTGCACCAAAAAATGTGCGAGATTCTGGGTACCAGTGGGGAGTTGGTTAGTCTAAAATCTCACCACGTACCACCGGGCGGGAGGCGGTCACAAATTTGCATAAAATAAATAAAAACAAATGTGATTAATGGACAGCCCCTTACTTTGAAATCAACAACTTTAATAGTGATCACAGTGTAGTTTACTTTGAAGTGAGCAAACGGCATTCAGTTAAATAGACGTGAAAGTAATTACTTGGTAACTACGTTTCCCTTTTATTTAATAGTGGCTACTGTATAACAAGAATTTCAACATTAAACATATCAAGTAAACTAAAAAAAGTATCTAGTACCATAACCATAAATGATTATTTTATTACATTTTATAACTGTAACAGTTTTTGCATTATTTACACAGTAAACACTCGAGTAATTTAAATCAACATTAATTATCTTTATATTCGAGGCACTGGTATTTTGTACCCTATCGCTTCTGTTTAAATTTACCATCTTATCATTGATGATAAATGTATTTTAAAGAAAGGAGTAGTAAATATACCTTTAAATGATGATAGGTTTGCTTAAAATATTTAACCTTGATTCGAATGAAAATTACTAAGCAAGAATTTCTTTTTTCTTGTGCTTTTAATAACATGAATATTGTAGGAAGTGTGAAGAGTTTTTTTGACGGAAGCGGACGTAATAAAAGACCCGGGTATTTATTTTCACCTTATCTAGATTTTTTTATAACTAAAACATCTAAAACGCTGGGATTTATAATAAGGAGCTGCAAGGGTTTCAAAGATTGCAGTGCTAAAATACGCGTTTATAACGCATACGTTAGGAGTGTTCTTGAATACTGTAGCGTGGTCTGGTCTCCTATATACAAAGTGCGCAAGGTTTATTTCATTCTGATCGTAGCTGTCGCAAATATCATTGCCTTGATAACTTAAACTTTTACCACATGGACTCGTTGGAACTTTCTGATTCTTGTCTTCCTATACAAAGTTATCCGAGAAAATGTCGACAGTCGTCAGCTCCTCGAACAGATCTCTCTAAAGGTGCCACACAGATAACCTAGATATACCGGCTCTTTGCTACATATATCCGTCGTGAGGTCGAACCTTCTTCACCATTCATTAGAAAACTATGTATACTCGTATGTTTAACACTCTAAGTGCTATGGTTGATGTTTTTAACCCTTTCACGACCAAGGGAAACATTTTTCCCCAGTGGAATATTGGTGACTGTATATTTAATTATAATATTATTTGATATTAAAATTTCCCCACAAAATTCTAAATAAGCTATAGTTTCTAACGTTTACACCTCTTTTTAAGTGGAGGAATGTATTTACGCATTTTCATATATACTCTACGTTTAAAAAAATAAACAATTGAATAGTAATATTTATTCCCCGATATCTTATGGTCCTAAAAGGGTTAAAGGAACTCTTTCTGTCTTTAGAAGTAATGTAACATGTCTGTTGAGAAACGATGAATTATTTTGCTGATTACTGAAGTTCTCTACGAGATCCTATATCCCCCTATAAGAGATTTTATTTAGTTTATTAAATTCTTTCCTATAAATTCGACAATTTGTTTATTCAGTGAAGCATAAATTATTCATTCTTTTGACAATCATTGTTATTATTTTTGTCATTGTTTATTATTATATTGGTCATTTTATATTTTTACATTTCGGTGCATATTTTTGTTGTTATTTCTATTATTATTTTCTAACATTAATTGTTTTTATTGTTTTGGTTTTCGGGTGCTTTGTAATATACTGGTTTTTTTTTTTTTTTCTATTTTGTAAAATAATTCTAAATATTTGTTACGGCCACAACTTATGCATGCGATGGTGGCCTTAAAAGGCAAATATAAAACTGATATTTGTTTTATATATGTTATCTAATTAGTATAATGTAGTATTTTGGCTACTGGCCATCCTAATAGAATTTAAAAAAAAAACACTTCTGGGTCTCGATAGGGTCGAACTCGACATTATCACTAGTACCAAATCCATTCCGTAACGGATCCTAATGATGGATCTAATCCTAAGCCAGCATGAAATGGATCAGTAACTAGTACGATATCAGACGTAAAGTATTTATCAGTTTTCTGTAATTTAAAAAAACTTACCATGTTATTTTAAAGTCGAACCCACAACTACACACTTCACGTAAAAGCAGATTCTCGTAAAAGCTTACAAAAGCGAGCTTACAATTCTGAATTATTCATTAAAATGTTATTACTTGGCTGTGATACTTACTACACGCTGTTATCAATATCACAAAACATTATTAGGATACAAATGGGTGAATGGGTGAACTATTCATCAAAATGTTTTGAATATATTATAAAGTAAAAGATTCAAAATATTGGTAATACATAATTGTTAAAAACTTAATAAGGTAGAAGAATAAAAATAAATCTTTTCTGATGTACAATAAATGCAACATAATTAAACGTCAATAAATTTCTAATTGTTGTAAAAATCGCACAAAACACTACGATATAATATAGTGATTTGGTTTGAACGTTTGAAATTATATTTAACTCAGTAACGTATCCGATAAGGCAAACGACACGATAAGGCAGAGTAATGAGGACCAATTGATTGCTTCCATATGATTTGCAGTTTTATTATATTACATCGTCTCACTTGCACTTCTCCAAACTTTCACGACGTTCACTTTAATGGACAATCAAATTGATCGTCATCATTATAGAGAAATTTGTCTTTATAGAAGTCAAAGCTTCTTTAGCGACGTTGAGCAATTCTCGGAAGAGGAATGACATATAGATTCGCTATACGCTACCACGTCAGCTGTCAACATTCCACAGTATGTCAAGTATAAGATGGTGTTTAATTGCTGGCGCTCAGAGATAAAAAATAAAACGTATATACTTACACTGCCTATCGTAGTTATGTTTTGATTATGAATTAACTATATGATAGTGTACGTAATTATCGCTCGGACTACCAATAGATTTAAAAGCCAGGCAAATGTTACATGTTCAATTTTAATGTAACGTATATTATTCATTCATATTCACTATAATATAGTAAGAAACTTCTCATGACATAAACACGAATCTTTCTAATTTTTATTTTGAAATGGCAACACCTGAGTAAAGGTAAGAATCGTTTACCCAAAAAATAATATTCTATCGTTCGGACGCTTGCAAATTTGTCTTAATTATCTTTCAATTCTTATTGGAACGGTTTATAGCGACTTGGTAAGGTTAATTTTTTATACATCTAATAAAAGGAAACTGAATGTTAAAAATTAACATATAAATGATATTATACTTTTTAAATGATTTCCTTTCTGCAATGGTTGCCAAAAGGTTATATATTTATAAGCTGAACAATAGTAATTAATAGCTTATAATACCTACGTATTTTTACATTCCGTACTTATAAAATAAAGCAGAGAGGTTGTAAATAAATAATACATATAAGTTAAAGGATTAACTAATTTTATTTAACGTATCATGAAGTGCAAACAGAGCGAAACCAAAACAACAGCAGTAATAATAATTTGCTAGAAACGCCATCTTGCGATTTCTACTGTTATAGTCGTAAACTTTAACAACCTCTGCCTACGTTAACTGGTTTGTGTATATATAAATACGTTTATGATTGTATTGTATATATTATATACGTATTTTATATCTAATTTCTTCAGTAAACGTACATTACTAATGTATTTAAGGGCGTCAAGACTTCGAAAGTAATTGAATATTATAAAATAGATTACAATGAAATTTATATTTTTATAAAGACCAATTCCATTAAGTAAACATTCGTTGAATAATATATTCTTGTGATAAAAGTTTAATGTTATTTTAAAATGTTTTAAAATAAGAATGAAGTCTGCGTCAATCGATTTAGACTTGAAAAAACATAGGAATGCTGAGTTTAACGTTTAAAAAAACGATTGTAAAAATTGCAATAAAAACACTTAAATGTTAAAATGATTTTCTTGTAAAAGTGGAATATTACTTACTATATTTTTTTTTACCACAGTGAGGAGTAATTCGTAATGTTTCAAAAATCAATACAAATCATTAAAAATATATAATGTATATGGAAAATGTTTGACTGTTAAGATTAAAAATAATTTATTTAGTTTTGTATACACTAATTCCTAAAACGAATATAAAGTAGTCGCTAAAAATTGGTTTAATAATATTAATGTGAACATTTTTATAATCGGTATAATTCTGGCAGAAGAAAATGTCAATAATATATTTAAAAATGTGACTTGTTACATACATTTATATTTAAGTCAAATTTTACATACATTGTTGAATAATAAAATGAAATAACCAAATTAGTAAGCTAGTATTGTAAAACATGAAGTTAGGAGATTAAAAATTAGAACGTTCAAATTTCTATATAATTCCTAATCGAATAAACCGTATACCGCATCAAACAGATAATCAAGGTAAATGGCAGAAAATCAAAATTCTTAGTCTAGAAAATCGATGGAAACGTATTAAATATCAAATACTTGGAAATATAGTACTCATTCAATTTAGTTCGGAATATTTATTTTCCGTAGGTACGTCTGCTAAAAATATTATACTGCTTTAGCGGATATTTATTTTAATAAATAAAATATTAATAAATAACAATTTATTAAATACAAGTAATATCTGACAAAATAAAACGTTTCCAAGGTTTCATCATTATTTTTCTCAATACGAAAAAGGATGTAGCTACCCTCCTACACTGCCATTTGACGAATTGTCATTTCCAATCCACATGTACAGCGATTTTTCGTCATAGTGGGTAAAGTCAATATTTATTAAGAATGAAAAACAAATATGAACTACTTTCTGTTATTGTGTGTATGTTAGTTCTATATTTGAAAAAAATTAACAGATGTGTTACAAAAATTATATATGACGGAGGAGGAACATCCGTAGTGTTTTTAAAAGGTGTTACGTCAGCATTGTTGACGTCATAATTGTTGATTTCATGATGATGACTCACATTTGGGTCTTCGAAAGAAAACTTCACGAGGAACTGATGAGCTTCATATATTCCACGGGCAGAGTAACAATGTCTCAGAGAGGTCCGTACTGTACGACGGTTCGTACACGATTGCACGAACGCTTTTTTTTTTCTAACCTAGCTAACGTTGGCCGGAAGGCCTTTACAGCTTCACCGAACTTTCTGGACGAGTGCTGAAGACACTCGGCCGCAAAAGGTAACTATCACAATGGTTATTATTATTATTATTATTATTCAAAAAGGGGCTATGCAGGCTTAAACAGTCCTGTATCACTGCGACCTAGTCAGATCTATTGTGATCGCCCCTATATTGCTAAAGCTCACTGCCTAGACCTACAACTTGAATATACTGTAGTATCTTTTTGGCAGAGAGCGTCTGTACCTCCTCCGGAAGCAACACATGCTTACCCAGAATTCGGTTACGAATGGGTATTAATGGATCACATTCACACAAGATGTGCTTTGGTGTTTCGTCTGCTATTTCACAGAACCTGCACTCTCTTGTGTTCTGGACACCGATGTTGTGCATATGCTTGCCCAAACAACAGTGCCCAGTTAGTGCTCTCACTAATACTCGTAGCTGATTCCTACTGAGCATCAGGGCTTCTTCAGCTTTGCGCTGAGTGAATGCTCTGATGAGCTCTTTGGAATGAATTTGTCCTGGCAATTTATTCCAGAATTCTATAGCCTTATAGGTATATTGGTCCCTTATGGTCAGTCGAACTAGGCTTTTTGGAATGCCACAAAATGGTTCAGGCCCAATTTGTGTTTCCATAGCCCCTGCTCTTGCAAGCGCATCCGCAGCTTCATTGCCGGGAACTCCTGCATGGCCTGGGACCCATCTTAAAATCAGCCTGTTATTCTTACCCAGGCTGTTTAGCATTGCCACACAATTTGCAACTAGCTTCGACTCAACTACGTCCGAAGCCAGCGCCAAGAGAGCGGCTTGACTATCCGAATGGATATATATTGTATGGTTCACGTAGGCTTTCTGCAGATTTATACAGGAACATTCTAGAATCCCGTATACCTCTGCCTGGAAAATGGAGGCAAAACTACCAAGATTAGTTGTTTGACTAAACTTAGGTCGCTCTCCATATATTCCACAGCCTACGTTAAGTCCTATTTTGGACCCGTCGGTAAACCACAGTAAGCTGCCTTCCTTCCACGTTATCTCACTGTTTAACCAGGAGTCCCGTGGAGGGATTTCGACATCATACAATTTTTTAAGATTACTTTCAGGAATCATCATATCTGATATCATCCCTAAAATTGGTGTTTCTATCACTGAGTCTAAGAAAGATCTCATGGACTGGGATATCCATTGTCTCCTCCCGAGGGCGTACATTCTGTGCATCGTCAACCTCGCCACCTTCTCTACATGTAGATGAAGGGGCGTCAGATTTAACAGAGCATCCAGAGCCGCTCCAGGGGCTGTCGACATGGCTCCTGTCACTAAGATAGAAGCTATTCTTTGTACTGAAGCTAATCGGGTACAAACAGACTGCTGTTGTGCCTTTTTGGACCAAGCCACACAGGCGTATGTTATTATGGGTCTGACAACTGCCGTATAAAGCCATATGGTTAGCCTGGGGTGTAAACCCCAGCGCTTTCCGGCCATTCGACTACAGATCCCCATTGCTATTTTAGCCTTTTGAATTATATATCCAATTTGGCTATTCCAGGTCAGTTTCTGGTCGAGAATAACACCCAAGTATTTGACCTCTGGTGAGAAGTTTATTGTCTTGCCATTTAGTGAAGGTTGTACCAATTGGTCAAGACGCCTTTTCTTGGTAAATGGTACTAGGACAGTTTTGTCTGCATTGATTCTCAGTTCATTGTCCTTGCACCATTTGTCAATGACACTTAGTGCTTTCTGCATAAGGTACGAAATTGTACTTTGAGAGAAACCTCGGACAACTACCACCAGGTCATCAGCGTAGCCCTGGGCGTCAATCCTTAATTCCTCCATCTTATGCAGGAGTTGGTCCACTGCTAGGGTCCACAACAGGGGCGATAAAACGCCTCCTTGTGGACAACCTCTTGTGGTTACCACCTCATGATTAGTGCCATGCAATGTTAATTTAACTATACGGTTTGAGAGCATTGATTCAATCCACTTTATAGTGGTTGAATCTACCTTTTTAACACTTAACCCATGAACTAGTGTTCTAATGGGTGTGTTATCAAAAGCGCCCTCAATATCCAAAAATGCACATAGTGCAATTTCCTTATCTTCTAATGCCTTCTCCACTCTATCTACAAGATAGAGCAGGGCAGTCTCAGTGGATCTTCCTCTGCTATAGGCATGTTGTTTAGAACTTATAGGGTTTGTGGTTAGTACCACTTCCCTAATATTTCTATCAATTATCTTCTCCATAGCTTTCAGAAGAAAAGATGTAAGGCTTATTGGCCTAAAGGACTTTGGCATAGCGTAATCCTTTTTACCGGCCTTGGGTATAAAAAGCAGTCGTACTTTTCTCCATAGTTCAGGTATATATCCCCAAGCAAGGCTTGCCCTGAAAATCTTAATAATTACAGGTGTGAGGATGTCAAGACCTCGCTGTAATAGCACAGGCTGAATTCCATCCTCTCCACCTGTTTTATATGGTTTGAATGACTTTATAGCCCATTTCACACTCTGTGGTCTTATAAAGCTTGCCGCTCTACGCCAGTCCTCTCACAATGGTTACCAAAGTAATACGAACCTTGACTTGACCGTAATCTGTGTGATGCCCGAACGCCGATAGTGCGGCCGTATTTATAGGAATCGGTACACATGCGCGTATTTGTTATATTTGCACCAATATATACATATATATTTGTAATATGCAAATATATTTTGTGTTCTAAATTCCTCAACAACAAACTGATCGTAAAGTCCACAGATTCTATTATAACCTCAAACTATTAAAACGCTCAGTGTACAATAGAAAACTGTATATTGAATGTATGCAAATAGAAATATTGAGTCGTTTCCATTTTTTTGCGTGGATCATAATTAGGATCAGCTTGAAGCGATGAAGGCGCAACGGGTAATGTGGCCGGATACCACGTCAAGCGACGCGAGATCGATCCTCACCTATCCGACTCTAAAATCGGCCTGAGCGTTCAGTGAAGGAAACCATAGTATGGTGGTATTTTCTAATGATGCCCGCCTGGGTAGCTACCAATCTCAAGTTTGAAAACCTGTCGCCAAATACTTATAGGGTGTGTTCCGACAGCATCACTTGAGAAACAGTACCTCTAGGCTTAGTGTGATTACTATCCTGGACCACATCGTCATTTAACATCAGGTGAGACTGTGGTCCAACCACTGAGCCTATATCGTGTAAAAAAAAATTAAATGTACACCAATCGATTTAGTTTCGACGAATCAATTCTCTATATTATCCCTATTACATATCATTGAAATGATACTCCACTTAACTGCTTTATCTGACAAGTACTATTGAATGTACGGCTAAACGATCCCAGCCACATGAGTTATTATTATATTATACCCAAAAAAAAAAAAAATTAACATACGTCTCCTAAACACCGAGTCCATTTCATTCATTCATCACCTATTCAATGTTTCCTTTCCCCTCCGCCAAGTCTGTGGTTATCGTGCCAATGGCTGTATGGTTAGATATAAGTCTAATCGCTAGCAGACTACAATACCCCCGGGATTGGGCGAACCCATATGAAAGTGAATGTTAGTAAAACGAAGGTATTCAAAAGAGAAAAAAGTATGACACAATGTACAATTTTCATCGAAGGAGAAAGAGAGGAAAATGTGAAAGAGTTTTTTTGGGCTTAAAGGTTGCGATAGATACAGATGGAAAGTGTATCTGTGAAATTGAACGAAGAGTTTTGTTAGGGAATCGAATGAATATGGTCATGCGTAACTTCATGTGCAGCCAAAAAGTAACTAAAAAGGTGCGGTTGGTTGCTTATTGAGGATTGCCGGTCCGTATACTTAAGTGGTGGGTTTTGTAGAAAAATGTGGAGATAAGAAATTTGACAAGAACAGCTGGAGTGAAGATGATGGCCAAAGTAAGGTTTGCATGATAAGGAAACTCAGTGGTTCTGTAGTGGATGCTTACAAGACAAGGAATGCTTAGTTGGTTTGAGCACGTAGTGAGAATGGATGAAAAAAGAATTAAGAAAAAAAAATATAAGGCGAGGGTGACTTAGGACGTTAGTAAGAGTCGTCATAAGCGATCGTATCTCGACCAGATCGAAGACATACTAAAGAAATGTCACGTAAAAAGTTCCGGTAACCGACTAGTACGTATAAATGCCATCATGAAAGTGGAAGACGCAATAGAAGTATGTCAAGGTCGTAGCAAGTGAAAGTACGCGTACTCTACCTACTCCCATTAGAACGAGAAACGTGCTGTGGTATGTATATGTAAAATTAATTTACCTAATGTAATAAAGTATATAACTAAGACGTGGACTGATATTATGTTTATGATTTAAATAATCATATAAATTGATCCCGTGCTTAAAGAACGAGTAATAAATAAACTCGCTAACGAAATATCAAACAATAAGAGAAACTTTATCTCTAAATAAGCAACTACATAGGTTTTATACTTTTATAAGCTCGAGACATTTTTTTTAAAATACGTAAATGGCAAGTAAAATTATTTTCCTATTAAAAAAAAAAGTTAATAGACTAATTATTTGCGGGTAAATCGTTCAATCGTTTTCCTTATTGAATTACAAGACCGCTTCATAATAGCCGATAGTAAATTTTGCTTGTCACATCTAAAGATAAACAAAGCAATGAACACCTTAATGGTTACTATTAGCCAGTGGATGTTGTAATAAAAATATTTTATACCTCTCGTTTTGATAGGTAGGTAGGAAGCTATAGGGAGAGGCGACCGTCACGCGATATGCCACCGCCGTGACCGTTTGTCCTAATTCCTTAGGGAATGTACACGCTACTACTATTACGACCCGATCGATAGATATATCAGAATTCAATTCCGCGGCTTGTCTCCTTACAGGCTGTTTTAACAAGGTCAATCCTGTCAGACGGATGAATTTTTATTTGCCTAACTGTCTCTGTAACTCAATGAAATATAATTTTATGTGAAATATGATAATAAATTAATTGTATTCTAAGAAAGTAACAGTAGAAATAAAGTCAAACAAACAATTCGTCGTATATCTATATACACTTGAGCGAATCAAAACGTGACGTTTAAGAATAAGCTAGTATATATATTCTAGAACTAGCTGTGAGCCCACGGCTGCGCCCGCATTTTATATACTCTTCACTGCGTTTTAATTATTTTATACGGAACCTTAACTTAATTCTTAAAAAAAAATAGTACTAAGATAAAGTAAGAACATTTCTTATAAATCATAGCATTTGCCCGTAAAACTGTGGATTGAATCGGATTTTATTCAAATTTTTATGAGTTTTACATTTTTTACGTGGAACCCTAACTATTTTCAAAAATTAAAAGTGCCCAAGTTACCCGGAGTAACTTCAGCTATCTAAAAAAGTCCCGTCAAAATTGGTTTAGCCGTTCTGAAGATTACCCGGAACAAACATACAGACAGACAGGTAAAAAAAAATTGTAAATTGCATTTTTGGTGTAGGTATCTTACTAACATGCATTTGTATACAGTAAAAAAAACATACACTTCAATTGTATATGTATATTAACGGCAACAAAAACAAATTTTCTTTGAACGATTCTACATCGCGCTATGGTTGTGTTGTGTTCCATTTTACATAGATATACGTGCCTTCAGCACTCGCCCACAAAGTTCAGTGAAACTGTAAAGGCCCTTCTAGTCAACAGCATTAGCTAGGTTAGAAAAAAAAACCTGCTCTTCAATTTCATTCATTAGTATAGATTGATATCTTTAACGGATGATTTTTCAAATAATTAAACCAACAAATTCACCTCATGATGTCATTGTTTTAACTTAATTATACTATAGACAAGTTTGATAATTCAGGGATCCCATGTATTTTATAACCTTCGTAATTGTTTATAAAGCGAACATAATCAATGATCAAATTGTTTAATGCCTCAGTGGATAGTACTCGTGAATATAATTCCGTTGATAAAGACTGTTTTCTCTATGATCGATTATTTTATAATAATCATTTTAAACAAATGATATAGTTAAAAACAAAAATAATTAAAAATGTATATTTCCGATGTTAACGCAAAATAACGGTTTTTTAATAAAAAAAAATAAAGAGTTTATTCGAGTAGTGTGTTTCTACGGTTGGTTCGTTTATCCGGTTGAGAAAAGGAATTAAATCAATTTAGCAGGCTTCGTTGAAACGCTGCCTGAGGTCTTGGTACTTTACAAATCTGACAGGTGACGTCAGCGGACCCACAATGGGCATGCCAACCTTATCGCTAAGAGGGAAATAAATGAGACTGCTTTTTTCTACGTTACGACCGAGTCGCTGTGAATTTTTGTGTTTTGTTCAATGTTCGTCCAAAAAATATGTTTCTTTATTTCTTACTTGATTACCGTCATTCTAAAGATCTTATATATTTGCTCACAAATTAGAGTACATTATATATAGTATAAACATTATTTAATGCAGTGATTACTCCTTTTATATTATTTTATTTATAACACAATTTTGTGGTGGTCGCATATAACGAGCATAATTGGAAAACTCAAAGTTATCCAAAGAGCAATGGAAAGGACTATGTTCGGAGTTTCACTGTGTGATCGAATCAGAATTGAGGAGATCCGCAGAAGAACCAAAGTAACCGACATTCCCCGAAGAATTGTAAAATGTAAATTGCAATGGGCTGGGCACATTGCTTGTATAACCGATACCCAACGGAATCCGAAATAGCTACCACCGCATATTGGCGGAAGCAGCATGAAAGGTCCTCCAGACGGTGGACAGAAGACGACTTGGTATATATCGCGGGAATACGTTGGATGCGGGTAGCGCAAGACCGGTCGTTGTGGAGATCTTTGGGGGAGACCTATGTCCAGCAGTGGACGTCTTTCGGTTGAATGGATGAGATAAGTATTCTTCTGATAGTTATATGATTAAACATTTAAATGATGATAGCATAGAACTATATGAGTTCGTATTATCTAGAATAATGCTTAATAAACCTCAATGTTATTACTACTTTAAAGTTAAAAAATTATGATCGAAACCCATAATAATAATATAATAATTAATAAACGACAATAGAATCAAAATATAATAGTATAATATAAGATTTGATTAAGTCGTTGCATTACAATATTATATAAAGGAATTAATAACTTGTTTACATATCAGTTCGGAAATATTTTAAATTCTCTCGAATTTTATTCTATTCTTCATATTGTGAACGATTTCAATACTGTTCGGTAAACAGTAAATAATATGAAATCCGTACTAGCCGGTGCCGTGCCTTTCTTCTTTGACATTTACTTCAGTCAAATATAGGCCAAATTTATCGCAGCGAAACACGAAAGATTGTTTGTTTAATTTCAACTAAATAATATTTTCTATTTAATAATTGTTCCCACTTTCTAAATATCTGTATTAAAATATAGCACTTATGTATTCTACATTTAGAAAAGTAAATTTAGTTTAAGATATATTGTACATGTATTGAAACAAAAATAATCTAATTTTTAAGTTTAAATCATTCTTTCAAATTGAAATACTCGTCCTACAATTGACAAATTTTTTATCGTTGTATTTTTACGAAATATAATAAACTTAACAAGATTGAGTATCTCATTTAAGTAAACATTAGTTATCGTTATAATATTGTAATAGTTTATTTGCCTGAACCAGTAACTAATTATCGCAGTAGTAAATATATTTCGATCAAATACTCAAGTTATTTGACTTAGACAAAGATTTTTGCAATTTATAAATTAGTGATTTCTTTTAATGTAGAGAGAGAGGGGTTAACCCCTTGAACACTTACCTGGCGTTTACGCCAGCTTTCCATTGTTTTCCTATTGTCTTATTTTTATGGGTATTCGACACATTAATCCGTACATATAATAAAGATGACAATACTTTCCGTTGATGAACACACAATGCTGTGAGTAGACTTACTCGACAGATTTTAATGAAGTTAACACAGCAAAATAAGGTTCCGAGAAAGATCTAAGCTTAACCATTTTCAAAGAACTGAAACAAGTGATAGCTAGTATATTAATAAAATGGTTTTTTTTTAATTAATAGAAATTTGAAAACTTTGGTATTTTCATAATGAGTTCGTTATTAAAATGTCGTATATTAAATATATCGTGATGCTATCGTTATCAAGTTTGAAAATCTGTCACAAAACACCAAAACGTGTATAGTTTCTGTAGCATCACTTGCGAGCCAGTAACTCTAGTCTTAGTGTATTTACCATCATGTACCACATTTTCATTTAATATAAAAAAATTTTTTTTCATTGTTACAATTTATTAATTATCGCTAATTTTGAGCAATGATAAATGAACTTTGTACCTTATATCAGAAGATCGATTTCTTTTTGTTTAATAAAATATTTACCTACTGTTCAAGTCACGAATTATTTAGTGCTTTATTTCGAACTTTTCAATACTACGGGCTTATTGACAGTCTCAAGTGTGTTGAGAGTAAACAAATCGAAAATACCTATAAAATCCCTAATGAAAACTTAAAGGGAAAACTTTGCCACTAAACACGTTTTCATTTTCAATAGTACATACATTAATAACACGTATTTATTATTTATTTTATTATTTCTAAGCGTTTAAGAAAATCTTAATAATAATCCACGTATCTAGTCTTGTTTATTTATCCACAGTGAAGTATTTATGTGTGAATATTTTCAGGCATTCATTTGTTTTATTGTATTTATACCCCCTAAGTTTAATTAAGATTTTATTAGCAGCCACAAGAGCGTGAATATTATTTACGCAAATTCGATATTATGAAACGGGCACAGAAATTAATTTCTTGTGCTCCAGGTCTCATACCTTCAAATGCTACGTCAGCCATTCGAAGCAATGGTTTTATAAATTCTCCCTCTTCTATTTTATATTATTAACTTTTTTTTTCCAAATATTTTCACCGTAGAACGAGCTGAATTAGATTTTCGCCTTTCTTACATGCCGCACAGAGTTGGGCGTGAATTAAAATCCTCGGACTTTGATTTTATGCAATTAAATTTATATTAAAGACTAGTACTATTTAAATGTTAATATTGTATTTAGATACAAACGTTTCGAATGTAATTTATTTTTATGACAGAACAAAAATTACTAATACTAGAAGGTCGGAATCGAATTACATGTCACAAACACACATCAAAAATATTCAACATTTCACCGGATAATATACCTACAATTGGTCTATTATTAAACATAATAATAATAATAATAATAAAAACACTATACCCCCTCAAAACAGTTATTTAATTTTTTACAGTTCAGTACAACTAAATTAGTGATGTCCTAATGCGTTACTGATTTGATTTCCTATATCAATTGTTTTTTTTTTTTTATAAATATGTTTTAATCGATTCAACACAGTGATAAGTATTTTATTTTTGATTAACATTTTTGTTTAAATTTAAATTAAATAAAATAATATTTGAGTATTACAGTTGTTGTATTTGCTATATAAAAAAAAAAAATTATACATATATTCTATAGTACATATATTCTATATCTAAAATCTAACTTTTTTGAATATTTAACCTTGCTTGTTTTATTTATGATTATATACATAATAATAAGTAAATTAATATTTATTACACATATCATTAAATAAAAATATTTAAATAATCTGTGGGTTCGATAAATATTCGATGATAAATATCGGAACTAAAAAGTATGTCGCTACACTATTGAAAAAAAAAAACAGCGTCCATGATCTGTTGCATTTTTTTTTGTACATGGTTGCCTGTTAGTGTAATTACTCTTCATAGTTCATAGGCGTGCGTATGTCAAAAATAAAATAAATGATTGGAATGGGTATACCTACGCATATTTTTTTCGTCGGTTCTTTTAATCCGCGACCGGTATAAAATCAACCAAATCCTATAAACACACTTAAAAAGCCACAAAGGTACGCAATAATGTAATGTAACCTTACGGTAAACCGAAAACAATTCATTCCTGCAAGGTTTGTTTCCCCTTCCCCTCCCCCCGCCACCCCTCCGTCTCACGTACCTTTATACTCACCCTCCCCCCTCTAGGTCCCCTCCGCCCTCGAACCACGAAATGTTAGCCGATCCGTAAAAAGAAATTCTTCCCGCGTCGTTTACTTTTTTCACCGTACATTTAATACGAAGCAGTGTTATAGTTTATTTTCGTTTATTTTAAAGACCTTAAATGAAACGTTCTTATCAATATCCATCTATGTTATTAATTATAAAATCGTGTGCAAGTCGCTCACATGAAAATGTGTTTCGTTTTTTTTCCTCAAAAACTTAATAAAGAAAAAAATAATATATTTATTTGTGCCACACAACACAACGCATTACAAAAAACAGGTAAAAAGATAATATGATTACACTAATATTGTAGAAACTATACAGGACAAACGGAATGTTGTGCTGGAACAAATATGCACAGCTTTAGCATTATTGCTGCACCGAAACCATGGGTTAGCAATGCAGCGCTGGTATTCTCACTTTGCCTCTTAACAAGACGTAACGAACAAAAACTAAAATAAATAATATAAATTCATAATAACAGTAATAGCTAGCTTGACTGTAGATATGACTAAAGATATAGCTTTTTTTCTAGTGCAATAGTTTTAAGTCTACACTTGAGATACTCGTTACAAATAAACATACAAAGACACGAAAATTAACCTCGAAAGAAAATCAATATTTTGTTCACATAATAAGAAAACTAATATATTTCAAATTTAAATTTTAAAAGAATTAATCAAAGTTAGTCAGTAATTAATAGAATTTATTAAATTTATCTAGTCTGTAAATTGGAAAATAATTTCGAACAAGACAATAAAGAAATCACTACGAGAAGATATTAAATAAACATCGCGCGAACAGAATAACACCTCTGTATGTATAAAACATGTGTATTACATTTCCCCTTTGCATGTCATTCTTGGAAGGATGAGCATTGTGTACACAAAGAAAACTCGAAACAAGATCCGTGAGGCTGCTTCGAATAAAAGTAAATTTTCACGATGAATATCATTTTGTTAGTCACAATCTGTGGGAAAAACTGAAGTGTACACGCCACGAAGTTTCTGAATGAACTAAACAGTCTAGGTTTTAATGATGTGGCGATCCCCTTATATTTTGTTCTACACTTCACTCTTATACACAAGGAAAGATATATATCTTCTATCTATATATATATATATAAAAGGAAAATGGTGGGTTCTTTGACGCACCATCATCTCAAAACTTTCAAATATATCGTGATGGGACTACAACCATTCGACGCGGAATTTTCCGTAGATGGTTATACGATATTCATTTTTTCCCTTTCTCTTATTTTCGATTTACTCTTATGCACATTTTTTCCGCTAATAAAAACAAAAGACTCTAATTTTTTTCTTCATTCATTTGTTTTCTTAGGTTAAGTATGTTTATCAAATTAAAACGCAGTGGAGATCATCTAAAACGCGAGTGCAGTCGCGGGCAATTATCTAGTTCATCCATTCAACCGAAAGACTTCTACTGCTGGACATAAGTCTGCCCTAAAGATCTCCACGACAATCGGTCTTACGCCACCCGCATCCAACGTATTCCCGCGATATATACCAAGTCGTCTGTCCATCTTCTGGAGGACCTTTCACGTTACTTCTGCCAATATGCTGCGGCAGCTATTTGAGATTGCGTTGGGTATCGGTTATACAAGCAATATGCCCAGCCCATTGCCATTTACATTTTGCAATTCTTCGGGCAATGTCGGTTACTTTGGTTCTTGTGCGGATCTCCTTATTCCTGAATCGATGACGTAGTGAAACCCCAAGCATAGCCCTCTCCATTGCCCTTTGAGCTTTCTTATTAGGCCCATTGTAAGCGACCACGTCTCAGTTTTATATGTCATCACTGGTAAGACATACTGGTCGAAGACTTTCGTCCTGAGACACTGCGGTATTTTTGACGAGAAGATTTTGCGTAGCTTCCCGAACGCGGCCCAGTCGAATTGGATTCGACGATTAACGTCTTTTTCGAAGTTGGACCTACCTAACTGGACGGCTTGTCATCAAGCTCAGGCTCAAATCAGTAATATACTATCCTTAATAATAATAAGTGGAATTTGCGGACCTACAGGAATGCTGACTTGGTTAAGTGTATCTTGCTACGGCTGAGGTACACATCCTTCGCTAGTTATTATTATTTCTTCTGCCAGATTAACTTCTGTGTTTATAAACGTTGACATATCTAAATGCGCTACACTACAAACATACTTTTAATATTTTTCCACGTGTAATAAAAGTAATGTTTGGTATCACTTTTATATGTTTATTTAATTACAACACAAAACAATTTAGTGATTTTGTTATTACTATGGATAACTAGTAATAGACCTGAAGCTTTGTCTGTGCGTTTAATTTTTTTTTATTTATGTAATGGATAAATATTTTACCAGTTACTCATCTCAAATCTGACATAGAAATTGTCCGTCTGTCTCTCTGTATGTCCGAATTTAACACGAAAAGCGTTTGACCGATTTTGACAAAACTTTGTACACAAAAAATATATTATGTCAAGAAATTCATGTTTTTAGAATCTGTAAACATTTTTTTTGGCTTTGACTCAAATATGAGTTGACTGATTCTGATAAAATGTTGTGTGTAGCATATATGTTAATTAGTGATTGATATAAAATGTATTTATATCACTTTTTGTAAATGTGAAAAAAAACTGAAATAGGGCTTCATCGCTTTGAACAAAATCTGGTGTACGGGGAACATGACCCGTTTGTGATCCGATCAGCTATGAAAAACAAAACAAAATCAGATCATCCCATATTAAACTAAACTATTAAAGAAAAACAAAGAGAGAAAATTGTTTAATTAACACGACGATGAAAACATACTAAACTCTTTTTCTCTCTTTTTAATTAATTGAATTAATTTCGATTAAGGTTGATGATGAATTAACAAACAATATAATTCTGTGTTAATAAAGTAATATTAATTACTAATCGTAAACAGAAACCGCTCCTTAAAAAATAAAATAAGCCTGTGAAATGTGTAGAAATGAACTCATGTAATAAGCAAAAATGTCGCCAAAGTTTGGTATCGATACAAGCCATATGTCTCTAGAGCACAACAAAGCATTATCAAACTTTGTCGGTTTGCGCATTGCGGCCTTGATATAGTCGTCCCAATCCCAAGAACTTCAACTGAGTTGAGGCCAATTCTTTACACAGAAATAGAAACATAAACGTAGTAATATATTTATTACTTATGGCATATCTAAACTGTATTTAATTCTACATCGTAACAAGTTTAACACTAAAACTTTGTAAAATTTATTTTCAATTATTTTTTGTGATAATAAGTATATAAATACCTACCTCGGTAATATATATTACCATTTTTATTTAATGTTACCAAAACTAATAACTTAACCTTTTTCTATTTCAAAAGGTACAATTTCTGTTGGGGACTCTCTTATTAAAGTTTTAATAATAATAATATCTATTCTAATAATAAATCTGAAATTTTGTCTATACATTCACTTCACTTTACTTCTTATGGGAATGGCGACATGCGTAATGTACACAATTCCGCCAATGTCGAGTAGGTATTTAGATTTTGGAATTAATGAAATTAGTCAGTGAGAAGCTCTGTTTTGTTTCTGATAAATATAATGGCATGTGTGATATACACGATTCCGCCAGTGTCAAGTGGTTAAAATTTAAACGAAGGAGAATGCCGGTTACAAATTCTAGTATGTTCTATTGAAGTAGACCAAACAAATTTTGCGTATTTATTTTCTTTACAAATTTTGTGACAGATATCTATTTTAGCGGTAATTAACCTAGAATCCGACGTTTAAAAAATGTTTCTATGTATGTACGAATTTAAGTTGTAAACGACTTGTCCTATTTTGATGAAACTTTTTACTGAAGAAGTATATACCAAAAAGCAAGTAACAGCTTATAATTTCTTTTATTATCACTTTTAGAATTTTTGAAATCAAAATTTTAAGAAAAAATCTGTTTTTCTTTAACTCAATAACGCGGTCAACGTGAATTTAATAAAATGATGTGTGCATAAAGTACAAATATGTTATTAGCGATTGATAGTCTATAAATTATTTTAGAAATGATTAAAAACAATAATTAAATACTATAAAAGAGCTTCATTGTATTTATATAAAAATTGGTGTACGAGAAGCATGTATTGTTCGGTAATTGCTAGGCTAAGATCAGGCACGCATATGAAGTCACAGGGGCCCGCTAGTAATTCATATATGATTTTAAAATTAATGTGAAATTAATGCTATAACAGATACAATTTTAACCTTTTTAATTGAAACTGTTATTTTGCATCGAAACTATTAAAATGTCTCTATTCCCTTAGACAGGGTGAAATTAAAATTAATTGTAATAATTAAATGAGAACCTCGTAATTATATTCAGAAACATTTTTATATAATCTTAGTGGAAGAAACACTAAGTAAAACTATGAAACATGCATTACAAAATCAATCCAAGTATCAAAATCGCGTAGTCGTTTGGCAGCGATCGATAACCTGGAACTATGTAAAATTATCAGCTGATGTGCGCGAGCGCGAGTCGGCTCAGCGCCCGCCAAATACTTACCGCACGGTTTTGTTACTTCAATTATATTCTAAATTTTATCTTTTTTTTAAATGTTTTTTTTTCTTTTTACTTATTGAGAATTATAATTATAAGCTCCCATTTAATTATTGACATTGATTTCAAAGTCACCTGAATATTTGTTAATTTTACCTGTTTATTCTGATATATCCATGACTTAAAGTCTAAATGTAATATGCAAGGCAGTCATCCTCGGAGGATATAAGTATGGGATAACAAACAAATACACGAAAGAAAAACTTTACGAGGTAATAGCTCAATCATTTTATAAATATGGTTCAAAAAATATCAACTACATTAGAACCAACTCAGCTTGTTATCGAGTTTCATACTTACTTTTTCCAAGGCACTCGGTGGCGAACTTGGAATCGCCAATTATCCATTGAATGTAGCAGTTGACACCCCAATGGATAACAAGATAAGTTAGTAGTAACTTAATGGAATAGAAATGTTTACCCATTTTTGAACTTGATTTCATATTTCAATGATACCGGCGTAACATTACACGCCAAACGAACAAGAATATTTTCATCATTTCTTTGATGGAACATAATATAACGTGGCAGCCATGTAGTGATTTATTATAAAAGATTTCTACTGAGCGTATGTATCTTTAGGGTAAAAAGTACACAATAATATTTTCACGTGGATGTCATCCATTTGGGGGTGTATTATGTAACGTTATATGTCAATGTTATTGAACTAACATTCTGAATTGCGCACCTGCTATTTTTAATAAATGATACACCAGTAATCTACCCTTTTACAAACCAAACCCAACAATAAAAATACAATTTTGTACAATTCTATACAGGATTATCATTATTTTTATTTTAATGTACACTATATATATATATATATATATATATGTGAAGCCTAATATCGACTATCGATATTCATGACGTCATCATTTCGTCAAACTAGCGTAAACAAATATTTTTTATTTGCCACCAAAAATCTTCCAACTGTATATAAATCAAAATAAAACATACAAACTATAATTGAAATCAGTTTTACGATTAAAGATTATGCTTAAATCGGCAAAATTTGCTAACTACCAATGTAATCTAAACTGTCGTAATTACATGTGAAAAGTATTAATTTGCACTATTACGTCACTTCACATTCAATCACTGAACAAGATAGTTATATTTTTACAATTTCGTCGAAGAATATTAATTATTTCAATAAAATTACTCGAACAGAATAAACAGCGGGTATATGTGGGTATAAGGTCGTATAAATATTGCATATTGTGTTACACCAAGGTGTCATTTGTTTCGCTTTCTCTTTTTGTCTTAGGCAATATGTACTCAATTATGACTTCTCACTATTTTTTCTCACCACTAAGAACCACATGACTACAACACACATAATAAAAAAATACAGTGAAGAGCAATTTAAGAACAACAGAGACGACACACACAACTAGCTATATGTTAGAATTAAAAAAAAAAACATATTTTTTTTTACATAAAAGTGTCCACTCTGTAATGTAGTACGATTTTGGTAAAAGAAATTCTTGTAATAAAATTAGCAGCTTTTCCCTCGCGTTGCCGAGTTACTTATATTTAACGGAATAGATTGGATAATATACACGATGTACGTCGAAAAACATCTGGCCCTCACATTACTGAAGCTCGGTTCATATCTTACGTACATAGTTTATATCACACGAACATTAAGATTTTCGCCTCGAGAATCACAAACTAGATATACAGACACCGCATTATGTTTAGGAATTTTTGGTGGAATCACAGTGTGTCACGTGTCAGTTCTTATATTTTATTCATTAACTTGAGTTATATCGCGCTATATTGTATGTAATTTTCGTGACATTTTATGTAATATAATTTAATTATTGTCCACACGTAAAGTGTATTAATAATAATAATAAAATTAATTGGAAAAATAGTTCTATTATAACCGGCTTCGTTAAAGTTAAGGGTTTAAAAACAATTAAGTAGGTCCTTGATGTGGCACATAACATAATTGTTCTTCCTACTAAAGTAAACCGTATTCATGTGTTAAGTCGCAATTATAAAAAAAAAAATTGAACCCGTTTTTTTTGTAAATACATCGTCTAAAATGTTATTGCAACTAAGAGAAAGCCCAGATATTTCTCACAAAAACACTTACCACTAAGACTGACTATTGAATCAAATTTACAAGAGTTTTAGTAATTTACGCGGAACCGAAAATTATTTTCCTAAAGTACTCCTTATAACTTTAGCTAACTACCAGATATACCTATCAAAATCGGTCCAGGTGTTTCGGTGAATAAATATAATTAATGTATATATCCAATCAGCGAAAAGTTGTTATTTTATTATTAAAACAAACTAGAATAGATTTTTGGTTCGATCACCACACGCCATTAGCCCTTTAGGTAACTTTGAGTCTTTTTATGGAATCCATTGTGAGCGCCCGTGTTCTATTTATTTACATTAAAAATTCACAGCTCGTATAAAATAGCCAAAAATTAATTTATCACTATTTGAAAACTTTTGTCTTCATTCATTGTATTTCGAAACAGATTTTACATACAGCTTCCCGAACGCGGTCCAGCTTAGTTGAATTCTGACTGACCTCTTATTCAAAGACGATCCTACCTAATTTGACTCGTTACTTTTTGTCTACGGTATACGCCAACAACTTCGAAGGAAAGTACGCTATTCTTATAAGAATCATTACAAAACGTCCATTAGATATAATCTTCTCTTTATTCACGTTCATACTACAACCAACCCGTTCGGAGCTCTACTGAAGTGATCAAACATCGTACTTAGGTCTTTTGTGGTCCCAACTTGCCATCACTGGGAAAGCGAAAGTGTTATGCACTCATCAATTTACATTGATGTTAGTTCTACCCGGTATAGGCTCAGTGCTTTGACCACAATCTCACTGATATTAAGTGATGACGTGGTCCACGATGGTAAACAACGCCTGATGAAAAATATAATGCGATAATGTTTACAAAACGTTGCTCACGGCGATGCAAATAATTAGAAATGTTAAACGGTTATTCAAATTAAAAAAAAAAACGTAATGCGTTATGATATAATGCATTCTGGTAAATAATTTGTATGAATTTTTTAAAGTACCTTCTAGTAGAAGTTACAGCATACCTCGTTAAGGTTATAACAAGATATACTCCGGTCTTGTACGCTCGAGGGCAATCGACCCAGAGTTTGATTCTTTAATGTAAATAGGGGATTCCTTAGAGATAGTGCAAGTTGTTTAATAATAACCACCATACAATAGGTACCACGTACGTTCTTATTATATAAGTAAAATTACCTATTTAATTACTTGCACAAATATATAACTATCGATATTTTAAATCATACAACAAATTAAAATAGCACATGTAACCTTTACTATTATGGCATATATCACTAAAAAAGATTAAACATAAATAAATAATATGACATATGAAAGTTTCGAGTACGAGTTACAAAAGAGTCACAATTATTGAACGTCATTTCCGTTTCAAAAGATCTGAGTTACTATTATACAGTTAAAGAAGATTCAATTCAATATTAATAAGAATAACATTATATAAAAACAATAGAAACATCTACTAGTGTGCCTTTGCTGTAAAATCTACTTATATACCGTTTGATGTTTCGTGTTGTGCATTTAGTACAAGAACTACTAGTGTATTTCATTAACTATATTTGAGAACTTAACCCTTTTCTTAGTTCGATAATCTTCTTCCGTACCATCAAGTTAATGTCTAGTGAGATTATAAACGAATAACTCAATAAAGTAAAAAAAATCCATATGACTTATGTATCACATATATATAATATAATATGCAACTGTATATATATATATATATATATATTACTGATTTCAATATTCATTACGTATAGAATCTACGAATAATGTATTCGTGCCCTAATTCCTCTCCTTCGACTAAATTGAATGAAATGAACGTTTTTAAAGCTTCTCCGTGGAAATATTAGCTTTTTCACGCGCGAGTTAGGTGTTTTATAGCCCAATGTATAATGCGTTCTGAAGAATTTTCTTACTTATATAAAAGGGAATTTTAAGTATACTATATGTTAAGTTTTGTTTAAATACGTAAAAAGTATTCCTATTGTCAGACTTGGTTGTATGTTCTAAATACCTTTGCCGTTCAAAAGGAAAAAAAATTAAGGTACGCCAAGGAATTTTGGCGGGATCTCAGACTGTTATGTATTTTTATTTTGATAGTTATTATGTATTTTAAGGTGTGTCAAATAGTTATATAAACAAAAATGTTTTAGAAGAAAGAAAGAGTAAATTACGCTATATCTGAAAAAAAAAACATAATATTACGTTAACCAATCTTTGTAAATGTAAACTTTAAAATATAAATTCTAAATTGACTGAGGAAAAACCTATACACGAATTCGAACGCCAAGAGATGAGATATTTGATAGTTTTCTAATAACATAATTCGGTATTTTAACAACATTAACTAATCTCCTTCAATTTTAAACTTTTTTTTAATTATGCAATATCCTGTGGTTTTTATTCTGTCCCTTTCAAAGTTTGATTTCATGCATTGGATTTTATATATCAAATTAATAGTATAACATGAATAACTTTATTACTTCTTTATTTTGTAATCAACAAGGCACGGCTTTGGAATGGCGTTTAAAGACCACGCATTGAAAGTGAACTCACTTGGGTTTTTAATCACACTCCCGAGGTATTCCCATTTCTACCAAATCAGGATCTGATCAGTGGAACTCAGAGAAATCGAGAAAAACCCTCAAATATTTGCACTTGCACGTGTTTCATATATTCGTTTCCAAAGCTATTAGGTAGGCTTCATAGCTATACCTAAAAGTACAGTACAAGTAAACTAAAAAAGTAGTAATGACATTAAAACAAAAGATATGAGTATATTGCAGGAGAAGCCGATTAATAGAGTAATTATATTTTTACTTTTAGTGGATTTTTATAGTTTATTCTTTTGAAGTCGTTTTTATTTTTAATTAAAATAGGTTTTTTTTAACATATGTGTACATTTATTTCATGTCATACTTAATAGCCTTCTTTCGAATAACTTAATGTTTGGATCCCAAAATCTGATTGTAAATGTAATGCTGTACAGAATTTCTACCTGAATTGATACAACAATGAATAAAATCTTTACGAATGTAAAGTCATCTGAGCGTTAATCCCTTTAAAAGATTTTAAATTAATAAATAAGTTACAATATAAAATACACAAGTTAATAAAAATTGAATGAAATGTATCTAAACCGAGTTCAAGGCTAATTACTGTTTAGTTGTAATTTAATTTCTTACTGTTTTTTAATTAAAATTGAAACTTTATAGAAACGGTGTTTATTATATCGACTGATGGCTGCTTAAAGCTGCTTAATTTTAAACATAAATTTAAGCTACCATACCATTGAAATGAATTGTCTTTTGTTTTTGCAAACTTTTATTTATAAAATTGAAAAAAAATTAAGGTTTTATTTCCCCAATGTCGTGTAGTGTTTTTATGCTACGTGGGCTCAGAGCTTTGACTACATTCTTTACCTGATATTAAATGACGGATCCAGTTGATAAATAAACATTGAGAAACTTCCAGAAAAAACACCTGCTTGGATTTCAAACATGAAGGTAATAACTAACTAGGCAGGTATTAGAAAATGCTATGTTTCCTTATGATGTTTTCCTTCACGGAAAGCTCAGCCTTATTATAGAGTTGAATAGGTGGGTTCGAACCTACGTCAATCGATGCGGATTCAAACAGTTACTAGCAACTGAGCCATCATAAATTCGTTTTCATCGAAGTTTTGATATATATATATATATAGGTACATTAAAAAATTGTATTGGATTATTATTACATAATACACGCACACTGTGAAAGTAGTTTGAATCGATTTCAAATAATTTTGATATGTTGATTGCCCATAAAAATAAGACAATAGGAAAACAACGGAAACCTGGCGTTTACGCCAGGTTAATGCTCAAGGGGTTTATATATTATTTTATCATAAAACTATTTAAAAATAAGTAATATAATCACCCCTAGTTGTACTGTTTGTTGAACCGTTACGTGAAGTTACGTGTATGTTGCCATGTCCCTACTCGTCCACAAAGGATGTAACTAATTTCATATACAAACAATATCAAAACAAATGCAAGTAAAATATGTTTCGTCTGTATGTACGGTTATAACTGAATGTTCTAATTATGGTATTTGAGGATGTATGTTATTCCTTTTACAATTTGTATGTCAATTCAAACAACATTAATTATTAAACCTCGGCAGAGCATTCAAGACCAATATGGCGGTGCCCATGGCTTGCATCAGCTAACTGTGTAGCATTTATATCCTCACTCATTATAGCATGCATGAGCATTAATGCTCCCCGATGTTTGTGTTTTGAAATATGTAATGGTAACTTAAATAAGCAAACAATAACTTGTTTACTTAAAAACTTTCACTTGGATCGTGTTTCATAAAAAAACACAATGTCTTTTTCTTTATTTTTCATGTTTCAGTATTTTTAATAAAGCCTTAATAAATATCAGAGCCTAAGGAATTTAGGTTGTCAACGATAATGCAATAACTTAATATTAAAAACGTTTTTACCTTTTATGCATGTAATTGGTATTTCTATGCGTAATCAGAGGGTTCTTTAAGCCAAATATTCGAGAACACTAATTAACAAATTGCAGTATAATACCCAGTACGTTGGACTGAATACATAAGAATCATAGAACGCCTGCTTTAATGCGTTTTAATTAAGTATTTCCATTGCCTTCTGAATAAATCCAATTATCGACCCGTGGGACGGATGACGCGAGAATAGAAAATTGGCTTAAGGTAGCGAAAATTGCGTTTTATCACGCCTCACCGAGCTTATTAAACTCATTTCAAGTAGCGGCTAAGGTTTTTTGCATCTTCAAAAATCTGCAAAAATGATTCTATGTTATGCATCGACATTTTTATTGTTATATTCAATTATGTGGTTTCTTTTTAGTAATGTACTAGCTGTTCCTGTGGTTTCACTCGCATATAATACTTTATATTCGGCAAAAATATTCACCGTGTAATATAGTTTTGAAATAATAATTCAAAACGAATTGACCTGCTCTAAATTATTTTTGGTACGGGCATTTAATTGAAATGAAACTTCCTTAGGCGCGATATGATGAGTAACTCAGATTTTTTCAGTAAATTCTTTTTAATATTATTATTACAGATACTGTTCATTATATTCTCAATAAATGCCACTTTAAACTTTAATATGATCTATTTGTTTTATGTTTTTTTTTTCATAATAACCAAATAAAGTTTATTTCAAGCACACGTAAAGTTTTAACGCGCGCTGATTTTTTTCCTTTTGATTTCACTTTTAATTGGACCACCACTATATATTGTAATTTACTTAACTCGAACTAAGAAGTGTTATTTCCGTTCGTCAACACTTACCTCTAACTACAAATCATCTAGGAAACTATTTGAGAATTCCCTCTTGAAAATAATTTTATTTACCAACAACGGCACGTCGAGTTATATTTTTCCATGAACTAACTCAATTTGTTTATCAAGGGTTACTTGAAAGAATTTGAATAGTTATTTTCTCACTTGAGATTGGAAATATTGACTTTATCTACAATACTAATCTGTTGCTCAAAATGTTAGCTTTATTAATCCTCATATGTAATTAATTAAATAAATGTTTTGTCATCTTTGATTACTTAGTGGATTTACTTGTAAGCAACGGAAATCATTTTTGTAATTTTAATAGTAATGGGTAGTTCGATTTTTACTTTTGGCAGTATTATAAAAAAGCGTTCGGATCTCATTAACGTCAGTCGTGAGTGAGCTACGAAAAGTGTCGGTGGCCAGTAGTGAATGCCCTCCTCAACTGTTCCTCAACTCCTCAAATGAAGAGTATATTATTTTGATGCAGAACAATTTCTAAATTATTAATATTAAACGAATTTACGTCAATTTACATTTAATGTAACACACGTAAAATAATGAATGAAAAAATAACAGAATGTTAAATAGTTTGTTTTACTTTATTTTATTACGACTCGTTTTATTACAAAATACTATACATCCATTGCGGATCTTATGGAAACTTCTTAGTAACTCTATCTCGTTCACTTTTTATGAAAGTTATATATTAGTGCGAATAGTTTAACAATAAAATTGACATATTCTATTTTGGGCTACTAGTGTAATAAAACATAGTAGACATTTTGATAGACACAAGCAAGGTTATTAAGGATTCAATTAATGTAAATAAGTGGAGCAGTGTTTATAGATGCAGGTAAACCGAAGGATTAAACAACTTAAATTCAATCAAGCCGAAATTCGCGTCTCTCATAGTACAAAATTAAGGAACACCTTAAGTCGCCTGTTGAACAATAGGTTCAGCTCTAAAGTAGATACTTTACTCGTTCACTAAGTAACTTAAGTAACGTTTAACTCTGATAGAGGCGTGTGGTCGACCAAGTTTAATTAATTCTTACATTACATAAGAATAACATGTATATTAATGCTGGTAACATTTATGAGAGAATTGGTTGACCCCTTGAGCACTTGCCTGGCGTTTACGCTAGCTTTCCATTAAGGATTAAATATCTTTTTTATATAAGAATAATAATAAAATATGATTACTTTTATATCCATCATCTGCTTGCGCTTATCCCATTTTTATTTGGGGTCGGCGCAAAATGTCTTCCTCTTCGATTCTATTTGAGGTCATACCTACATTCACTCACTTTCAAATCATATCATTTTTAACACAGTCCATCCATCTTTTCATTGGACTTCCTCTTCCCCTATACCCGTCCACATTAATATCCAATACCTTTCTTGCAACATCTTCTCATATATTACTTATGTATCCATTTGTAATAAATATTAAAATACCTTGCCTATATAATATTTATCTTGAGGATGATATTGTTATTTACCGGTATATTTATTTCTGTTCGTTAATTTAAATAAGCATCTTTAATTTAACATATATTTAATTATAATACTATTTAATCTGTTTCCGAATTTGTAGGTAACTGGAAACGCGATTTTTAATATTACTGTTATTATTGCGCATAAAAATTAAGAAGTTATTTAAATACAAAAATAATTCTTCAAACGATCAAACAGACATTTAAAACGTCATATTTTTATTTTTCATTTTATTTCGTGTCATGTTTTTGATCAAATCACTCAAATCCCATCAACAACACACAATCAAATCACAAACGAAGAACCAACAACTAATAAAGTAGGTAAGCAAATACATTTGAACCATTTCGGCAAATACAGCTTGAAACGTTAGCTAAAAGGTCATATAGATTAACATTTCAGTAAAGAAATTTGCTACATTTCAATGTATTTGCATTTGCTTTTTAACAGTTACCTACACAATCAGTATAATTTTGTTTATTTTACTTCAAGTAGACTTCACACTGGCTGATTATAAAACCGAATACAAGTTTAAATAAAACGTTTTAACATGTTTTCATATTATACATTAATAATAAATCTGCAACCTTTTTCTATACATTTATTATTATTTTTTAAAAATTGTGTCACAGATATCTATTTTAGTTGTTACTAATCTCGAATATAATATTAACCTTTTTTTTCTTGTCCTGTGTATGTATCTGTATTTAACTCAAAAACGGGTTGAACATTTTTTTATAAAACTTTAATTGCATGAAGTATTATTATTATTCTGAAAGATGCTATGCAGGCTAGAACAGACCTGTAACACATAAGAAGATCTATTGTGATCGTCCCTCATTATTAAAGCTCACTGCCTAGACCTCCAGTCTGAATATACTGTAGGATCTTTTTGGCAGAGAGCGTCTGTACTTCCTCCGGTAACAACGCTTGCTTATCCAGAATTCAGTTGCGTATGGGTATTAGTGGATCACATTCACACAAGATGTGCTTTGGGGTTTTCTCTGTAATTTCATATAACTTGCACTCTCTTGTGCTCTGGACACCAATGTTGTGCATATGTTTGCTCAAACACCAGTGTCCAGTCAGTGCTCTCACTAATACTCTTAGTTGATTCCTACTGAGCATCAAGGCTTCTTCAGCTTTGCGTTGAGTACCTTATAAGCTCTTTTGGCAATTTCTTCCAGAACTCTATTGCTTTATAGGTGTATTGGCCCCTTATGTTCAATCGAACTAGGCTTTTTGGAATGCAACAAAAAGTTTCTGGCACAATTTGTGTTCCCATTGCTCCTGTTCTTGCAAGTTCATCCGAAACTTCATTGCCGGATATTCCTGCATGCCCTGGGACCCATCTTAAAATCAGCCTGTTATTCTTACCTAGGCTGTTGAACATTGCCACACAAATGGCGACTAGATTCGACTCAATTATGTCCAAAGCCAGCGCTAAGAGAGTAGCTTGACTATCCGAATGGATATATATTGTATAGTTAACGTAGGTTTTCTGCAGATTTATACAGGAGTATTCTAGAATGCCGTATACCTCTGCCTGGAAAATGGAGGCGAAACTACCAAGATTAGTTGTTTTACTAAACTTAGTTCGCTCTCCATACATTCCACCACCTTACGTTGAGTCTTATTTTGGAGCCGTCAGTAAACCATAATAGGCTGCCTTCCCTTCACGTTATCTCACTGTTTAACCAGGAGTCTCGTGGGGGATTTCGACATCATAAAATTTATAACATTGGTTTCAGGAATCCTCATATCCGATATCATCCCTAAAACTGGTGTTTTTATCACTAATCCTAAGAGAAATCTCATGGACAGGGAAATCCATGTGTGTCCTCCCGCGCGCATACATTCTGTGCATCATTAACCTCGCCACCTTCTCTATATATAAATGAAGGGGCGTCGGATTTAACAGATCATCCAGAGCCGCTCCAGGGGTGATCGACATGGCTCCCGTCACTAAGATAGAAGCCTTTCTTTGTACTGATGCTATTCGGATAAAAACCGACTGCTGTTGTGCCAAACCAAACCACACAGGCGTATGTTATTATCGGTCTGACAACTGCCGTATAAAGCCATATAGTTAGCCTGGAACTCAAATCCCATCACTTTCCTGCCATTGGACTACAGATCCCCATTGCTAGCCTTTTGAATTATATATCCAATTTGGCTATTCCAGGTCAGTTTCTGGTCGAGAATAACTCCCAAGTATTTGACCTCTGGCGAGAAGCTTATTATCTTGCCATTTAGTGAGGCTTGTACTATTGGCCAAGACGCTTTTTCTGACTGTTTTTTCTGCATTTATCCTCAGTTCATTGTCCTTGCACCATTTGTCAATGACACTTAATGCTTTCTGTATAAGGTACAAAATTGGACTATGAAATAAACCTCGGAAAACTATCACCAGGTCATCTGCGTAATCCTGGGTGTCGATCCTTAATTCCTCCATCTTATGCAGAAGTTGGTCCACTGTTAGGGTCCACAATAGGGGCAATAGAACGCTTCCTTGTGGATAACCTCTTTAGTTACCACCTCATGATTATTACCATGTAATGACAATTTAACTAGTACGGTTTGAGAGCATTGATTCAATGCACTTTATAGTGGTCAAATCTGCCTTTTTAACACTTATCCCGTGAACTAATATGCTAGTGGGTGTGTTATCAAAAGCACCCGCAATATCCAGAAATGTACATAGTGCAATTTACTTATCTCTAAATGCCTTCTCTACTCTATCTACAAGATAGAACAGCGCAGTCTCAGTGGATCTTCCTCTGCTATATGTTGTTTAGAATTAATAATAAGGTTTTTAGTTAATACCACTTCCCTAATATTTCTATCTATAATCTTTTCCATTGTTTTGAGAAGAAAATATGTAAGGCTTATAAGTCTAAAGAACTTTGGCATACCGTAACCCTTTTTGCCGGCCTTAGGTAAAAAAGGATTCATACTTTTGTCCATAGTTCAGGAATATATTTCCATGCAAGGCCTCGCTGTAATAGCACTGGCTCAATTCCATTCTCTCTACCTGTTTTATATGGTTTAACTGAATTTATGGCCTATTTCACACTCTGTGGTCTTACAATGATTGCCGGTCTACTCCAGTCCTTTATTTGAAGTCTTATTGAAGAGGGCAGTTTTCTTAACGTAAGACTCTCAGAACCTGAGAACTGGACAGAAGTGAGGTTTCCATGGTTTCCTTTTTAACTTTTAGTGAAGGTCCCATCTTGTTTTTTAAGGAGTCCTATTTGTTTAGTTTTGTCCTTAGTAAGCAACTTGTGAATTCATGCTCCGTGAGGCGTATCATTGATTTCCTCACAGAACTTTCTCCAGGATGCCCGCTAGGCTTTCCTAATATCTTTATTAGACATTATTAGGTATGAAGTATACTATGTTAATAAGCGGTTGATAGGATATTACAATTATCCATTTCATTTTAGAAATTATACTCGTTATCGAGCTGAGCTCATAATGGTATACAGGAAACTATGAAAAATAAAACAAGATCAGGACATCAAATACTTAATTTAATCAAGATAAGATACATAGATCGAGTCACGGTCACCTGCTAGTGTATTTATAAACCAAAGTAACCTTTCCTATATTATTGTTGAGATCACCACGCAATTTATTTTTAGCAGTTAATCGTTCAGGTATTACAGATTTTAATGTCTCCTTTGTCTCCTAAATATATAATTAACTAAGTTCTATCTAATCGCTCAGTTAGTTACCATAATTTGACTGTTAAGTGTAGCTACATCAAAGATAGGGTAGAACTAAGTAATCTCTTTGTTACTTAATTGACTTAAAGCAGACGCGGTCAGATGATAATCAATGTGTAGTGATTCGGACCTCGACGGGTGGAGCTATTATATAAAGATTATATTGAGATGTATCCGTATACCTTAATTGATCTCTAAAAGCGGTAATGGCATACTTGATTCCAATCATAGTGGAACGAACGCTTCTATTTATTCCCTTTCAATTATATCTATCAACTCCAGACAAACTTTCAGTTTATTTCCAGTAGATTTTTTCTATTACGGCTGTACAAAATTATTTATTAATTTATAGTTATAAGAACTTCACAGCACATTCACAATATTTTATAAAAGTATGTGAAATATAAGTTTAAAGTGCCAATTAAGAAGTAATACAAGTTATATTTAGTTATTATTTCATATGTTTTTTTAAGGAACTCTACAGCTTATAGATTACAAAGTTGTAATACGCGCAAAGAAGGGTGTCATTTCCAGACATCACCATCATAAATATAGTAACACTATTAGAAATAAAAATTAAATTAAAAAGAAATTAAATAAAAAGGAAAATTTAAAAAAAATCAACACTGGAAAGCATTAAAAAATAATCGAAGTAAAAATTTATCTCGTTATATGCAAAAATATTTTTTTTCGTTATGAAAATCCATAGCATTTTCTGACGTCCAGTAGGTTAGTAGTCTAGCTTTATTAAATTCTTCAATATTCAGTTCTTGGTACAACTACTCAATTGTTCCACGTCTATCAATAAGGTTATATAAAATGTGAAAAATTGACTATATTACAGATGTAGAACCATGTTACTTCTTAATTCGTGTACCTTTATTAAAAACCATATATTTATAATGAATCATAATAATTAATAATGTAATGTAATGTTATAATTTATAATGTTATTTATTGACATCTTTTGTTGCCTAGCAACTATCATCCATTTGCAAAAATATTACAGTGTAGGTTACTGCCCTATGTTAGTTATAACATAATTAAATGAAACCAAAAATGTTAAATACAAATATTTGCAATTTTCAAATAGAGTTTAAATACAGAGAATCTTAGAAAATGAAGCTTTAATTATGTGCAAAGTACAGCTGATCCCGAGAACCCAATTACATATATATATATATATATGTGTGTGTGTATATAATTACGAGAATTGCTCGCTTAATCGTAAAAGATATTAATAGTATTAGATTAATTGTATTAATATCATTAATAATTTTTAAATCAGTGTCAGCTTACGGATAACAAAGTGGTGCAAATTTACGTCGCTATTTACATTTCAATTTTGATTAATTGTTCTTAAAATCACTCTGGTCCTTTATTTAGCTCATATGTAATTGTGATAATGTTTACATTGGTTAACTCCGGTTGGTACCGACTCCAAAATTATTAATTTATTTATTATTAAATAAATTATTAATTATATTAAAACAAAGGATATATTTAAGTAAACAGATGTAGATTAATAAGATAATTATTTATTTACTGTTTAGTGTTTTTTATTGTTTATTCTTTGGAAGTTGGTTTTATTTTAATTCAAAAAGATTTGTTTTTTTACGTTTTAATGTATGTTATGTACGTTATGTACTTTTAGGTGTAGCTTTGAAGCTAGTTTAGGTTTTTTTTTTTCTCCACAAAATATTCCTCAACTCAACTCCTCATCAAAATGTTGTGTAATTGATCTATAAATAATTTAATGGTGCGTATAAATATGTTTTATAGGAGAAATCGCAAACAAATGGGGGCTATGCGTGTGTTTGGTAGGTAAAAGTTGAAAAGGTATCGTTTGTCATGGTATGGGCATGTTATGAAAAGGGCGGAAGCGCATGTGAATATGGATGTGAACGGACGGAAAGATAGGTGAAGGTCAAAGTATGAATAAGGGGGTTAGTGATAACTAAGTAAGAGGGTGTGTGAGGGATAATATATAAAATAAAAAGAAAATAAACAAGAATGAACAAAATAAGTAAATGAAGAGATGCTGGCTGATACAGATATATGGAAAATAATCATATTGCGCCGACCCCAAGTGAGTTGGGAACAAGGCATAAAAAGGGTGATGAAGAGTCTGTTTGGTTAGGTAAGCACCTAACCTAAGTAAAATTAAATTTACCTGATACTTCTGGCAATGGGCTGGGCACATTGCTCGTGAAATCGATGCCCAATGGAGCCAACGGTTTCTCGAATGTCTCCCGCTTACTGGAAGACGCAGCCATCTAGGCCATCCACAAGGTGGACCGACGACCTGGTGAAGGTCGCGGGAGTTCACTGGATGCTGGTGGCGCAAAACCGGTCGTCATGGAGATCTTTGGGGAAGACCTACATCCAGCAGTGAACGTCTTTCGGTTGAATAGATGGATGTATACTTCTGGTCTATTTATAACTTTAAAGTATTATATTGAATTACGAATCACTTTGAATGATGCTGTTTTATATAGAAGCCACTTAACAATATTAGAAGGATTAGATTTAAAAAATATATTATAGTAAAATATGTTAATATTATGTTAATGTTTTATAAAAAACTTTTTGTGTTAATATTATTTAGAGATATAAACGTGACACACATATACATAGTTGTTTCTACAACGTTTTCACATGCCCCATATAATCTCATAAAGCTTATTTTACCTTCCCGTGGGGTTTTGTTGGCATTATATCGTATGAGGAGATGCATGAGACCGCAGGTAAAAGGGTGCGACGACGGGCGAAATGTCCTAAATCTGAGTAAATACTATGACGAAGGGTGGGATTTTTGGTTACATTTATAAAAAATATGATACCTACTTTGAAAATTTACAAACATACAAATGCATTGTGATATAAGTGCCATACAGTATTCGACTTAAATGAAAGTTAATATCAAATCAGTTAATAAAATAGCAATCTGTTAAAAATTAAAAATCCGTATGTTAAAACGTAATGTTATATAACCTAGACCATACTTCTTTCTTGTATTCATTTGAAAAAAAACATTAAAATTGGCTCTGTATTTATCCACGGAGGTACGACGAAATACGGTGTAATTTAAGATTTTATAATGATAATATTTTAATAATAACTTATAAATTGACGAAACCTAAATAATACCTACGTATCCTTCTTCGTTTTTGGGAGCATTGTATTAGTCGTTTAATATTTAACAATATTCCTGTACATTGTAAATCGTAGTTCCTTCCCGAGTGAATAGGCCATTGGAAATAATCCTTTGATCCTTATTTATAAGCAAAGGCTCGAAAGTACGGGGTTTATCTGGAGCCCAGTCGCATCTAGTGAACTTTATTTTGACACCATATAATATATACGCGAATGAATTTTAAATATTTATAGTTCTTTATATATATATATATATATATATAAACTAGCTGTGTCCCAGCGAATGCGCTGAAGTATTCTTCACTGCGTATTATAAGTTTTAATATTTTTAGACGGAACCGTAGTTATTTTCCAAAATTCTTTTTGCTGCTAACATTAAGCAAAGATATTTGTCATAAATTCAAATATCTGCCTATAAAACTGTGCATTGAATCGGATTTTATTCACAATTTCATGAGTTACGCGGATAAACTTCAGCCATCTGCCAAAAAAAGTCCCGTCAAAATCGGGCAAGTTGTTCCAGAGATTATCCGGAACAAACAGACAGACGGACAGGCAGATAAAAAATTTAAAAATTGTATTAGTGGTGTAGGTATCGTATATAAATTCTTATGTAATCAGCGAAACAATGATATTTTGATATTAGAAATAGATACTTCAATTGTATTTATTAGTATAGATTACCTCATATTAACATACTTTACAACAAAAAAAAAAAACATCTCTCAATCATCCCTTAACTGACTCATAATTTGGGACCACTGAACCGATATAAGATAATGTATTATTATAACCTTAAATATATTCTTTGGTCAGGTTTTAGGAACGTTTAATTCAGTAATCTATGGATTAATGCTAATAACAGCGAATGAAGTTTTTTATGTAAAAAAGAAACTTACAATGGAAACACAAGTGAAACCACAGGTACAGCAAGTATGAACTATAATAAACATGATATATAAACGCTCAGTAAAAAAATATAGTTTTCCCATTATTTATGACTGAAATTGAACACAAGACTTATTTATTACTCGTAAATGCTACATGCATGCAGTACAATAAAATTTTATTAATAACTAATTACGTCTAAATCTATTAGTATATCTATTGATAAAGTAAAATTAAATTCGTGGACAATATTTACATTAATTTTTTTTTATAGCACTAAAGTGGTAACTGGCATACGATCCACGGATGGTAAGCGGTCACCGTAGCCTATGGACGCTTGCAACACCAGAGGTATAACGTGTGCGTTGCCAGAATTTATTTTCAAAATCGAAAAAGAACGGTACAGTCGAATTGGACACTCTTCAGTTTTGTACACATTTACGACCGACTGGTTTGCAAAAATAATTTCCAGGCAGAACTTAAATAAGTCTAAATTACACGTGAAGTGAAAAGGAATAACGAGCGAGAGAGTGCTTTGCCGGCAAAATATGGAGGTAAATACGAGAGTATAAAATTCCACTTTTTACCTTTGCTAATCTATTTCTTTGCTCTACGTAGGCAATATGGCAATTCGCCTTTTTATTTAATGGTCGTATTGATTTCACATGCTTTATTTCTAGCTTTCAATTAAATAATTGGATTTCGTATGTTTTAGTACTCGTTTTGAATGTATACACGTACACAATACGACTAGGTACTTCTTTTTTTTTAATATTTAGTGGTTTGTACGTACATAACTATTAACATTCATATTCATTATTTTCGCTACGGTGTCTTGTTTTATTCATACGGTATATAATATCTCCAGACACGATCTATTTTGATTAAATCGAGCGGTTTCATTTGTCATTGTGTTTTTGAAAAACTATCCGTAATTTATGAATGCAGTACGAAAGATCGCGTCTCTTGATTTGTGAATGGGCATTCAACTGTCGAAAGACATCCCGTCTTATCTTAACCACTATATATATAGCTTTTAATTGCAAATTTACATCCGAATCATTTGTTTAATCAGGTGAAAGTATTAATAGTGTCCACAATACCTCCATGGATTTATAACTTGCACTTAAATCTGTTTTAACTTGCTAATTATCATTTGTACCTTTATGTTTACATATTCACTACTTAAAATCCATATTTATCATGTAGCTTATTTTTTTGTTTTAGTTAGTAATAACAGTAATATAAATTAAACAACAAATCGTTAAACATCTAAACAATTGATCTTAATTGCACAGATATCGATGCTTAAATCTGATTGGTTGTCGAACGCACAAAACTGTTGTATAGACCGTGTGATTGGTAAATCAATTCAGTGAACTTTCCTCCGCTACGTCAATATGTGTTCATGATGTTTGCCAGTATTTATAATATAAACTTCACTTTTATTTTTTATAACTTAGCATGCAACAGAGTATTTCTACATATCTACCTCTCTACTAAAGAGAAACAAAACTTAGTTTCAACTTTATAGTTTAGCAATGTTTAGTTTATAAACTAACTTCTCTATCTAACTATCTAACATTTTATTAAAAGCATCTCTAGTGTTTGAATTTAATATGTTTTAGTACATAATTTTGTCATATTACGGGCTTTATTCACACGTGTCTGGGAAAGCCGACGTTTTGTGAACGTATGCTCTTGCATAAAACAGTGTGACACCAAAATTAAACCGGAGGAAACATGTTACGTGTTATAATAAACTTTAAAATAATACACGAGCACTTAACAAAGTTTATAACAAGTATATAAAAGAATTAGGAAGTATGTATATACTTGGATCTTGTATGTATATAGATTGGAAAGAAAAAAAAATGTTATATAGACAAAGACAAAACAATTCCAAACATTTTGGTTCTATGTATATATGGTTTTTAGTGTTATCAACGAAAAATGTAAGAATCTTCAAATTTACAAAAAAAAAAAATTATAGTCATATTTCAATATTATGTGTGATAGGTATTATTACTGTACATATTTGCCACTGGATAACAAACCAGAAAATAAAAAAGAAAAACCTAAATTTAAATTGGACTGTAGGATGTTCCTAACTACAGATAGATTCTTATATATCGAGTGTTGCCATTGTAATGTACTCCATTTAATAATACTAGTGCTCGCCTGTGATCGAAATTCGACCATAATTCATAAAAAAACGTTAACAATTTTGTTCGCTTTTCATTGTCGATTGCTTATAGTAAATCCTTCTAAAAAATCAATATTCTGTCTACACAGTAAACAAATGTCAAGTCTGATACTGACATGTGATTGATAATGCATTGGTAATCATAAGGGATATAACGATATATGTGTTTCTGTGTCAAACTAATGGTAGTGTGTGAACTGAATTGTGTTATTAGTTTAATGTATTCTTATGCATAATTAAAAAAAAATATTATTAGCATTCTGCACTCTTTCTCTATATAAACTATAAGTGAACAAAATTTCACACTCCTCTGTCCGCGCAATTTTCGTAAAAAGGGGTACAAAGTTTTTGCTTCACGTATTAATTAGTAATATTCTGATGACGATGATAATATGAAGTGCAGTCATTTTGCTGAGGTTGAATATAAAAGTTATTAATTAAAAACAAACTAGGCTTCCATGGGAACACTGCCGACAAAAGTGAAAACTTTGGAAATACTGTTTATAATGTTTCAATGTCATCATTTTTGAATTAAAATAATCAACATCATCTAATATTAAAATCATTTATCTTGTTTTTATATCTACTGGCGCTCCTAGCAATAATTATCTACATTTATTTGCATGTAGCGTATTATATATAATCACAATATATGATAGGCTGTGTAAGTATTTATTTTATTATTTATCTCTGAACACCAGTACTGAAACTCGCATCTTATGCTTTAATACTGTATGCTGTAGCATGCTGACGGTTGACGTCTTAGCATTGGTAACGCAAATCTATAAGTTTTCGCCGACTGAGAATCGCTCAATGCTGCCAAAGAAGTTTTCACTTCAAATATCGAACACCACTTAATCTCCTTACTTTTTACCTTTTTCCATCACATTACACTATGTACGCGCGTAATTATACGTTAAATGAAAATGTAGTATAAGTTATGAACGAACGAAGCCACGGGCACAAGTAATGTCAGTGTAAATGTTATCCAACATAACAACTGTTAAAAAAAACATAAAATGCTCCTTAGAAATACCCGGTTAGGTTATTCTCTCACAGCAAAACGAACACATTTAGGGTGAGAAAAATCTACGTATCATTTGTTTATATTGCGAAATTAAAACTGCTAGTCACGTGACCGATGAGTGGAGTCAAACGGTGCTTGCCAAACAAAGAAACAGCGAGGTGTGTACTATAATCGATGTTCACTTAAACGACAGATGCTACAAACGTGTACCATCAATCTAACACCCCCCCTCGTTCCGCCCTCGAACAGCCGAAACACCTCCCCCGCCGCACGAGCTCCCCCGTCTCCCCTCTACGGCCGAATTGTTATTCACGTTCCATTACCTCAATTTTTTAGAGCCGAGGTGCCTGAAAGAGAACCCCTTTACTTATTGTGTCTCAGCCCTGAATAAGGTATTGGAGGACCAACGACGTGATTTTTTTTTTCTGAAGTCGTTTACATGAGTTTATTTTTATTTTGTTTGATGTAGATAAAAATCTTTGTATTTATAACCCCAACAGAGTATCATCATGTTAAATATGAATAATTATTCAAAAAAAAAAGATTTTGTGTGAATATAACTGAAATTCTGAAATTTTAGAACGTTTGAGAATTTATTATGCTTCTATTTTTATATTGAAAACGACATCACGCACGAGTTCACCGTATAGAATAGGCGACACGCTATAAGAATCGTTCAAAAATGGATTAGAGTCTACCACACACGTACGGGAATCGAGCAAACAAACATCGAAAACTCTACGGACCGACCGCGAATTACGTACAGTCACGTACCCCTTAGTAATAATTCAATAAAACGATAGAAAATCCAAGTGCAGTAATACAGATGTCACTTTTGAAACGTAGAGCCAATAAATAAAAATAAAAAACAATTAACATTTAAATTTGAATTTTCTATAACTTCAAATTTCTATAATATGATTTTTGGAATTTTGTTACAATTGGAATTTTTCAGATTGTCCGCTTGTCTGTGTAAATAGTCTATATCTCAGAGTCATCATCTCCCTAACCCTTTTCCCATTTTCATTTGGGGCAGCGCAACATGTCTTCCTCTTCTATTCCTCTAATTGCAGTGATCTCCGCTTTCACTCCATTGCTAAGCATATCATCTTTCACAAAACCCATCCATCTTCTCTTTGGTCTTCCCCTTACCATATAACCGTCCACATTCATACCCAATACCTTTCTTACAACGCCTCCTCCTACAACAACACCTCTTCCTCCCTGCGTATCGCATATTCATACCAGGAAAGATGACTGATTCTTAACGTCTCTATTATTGGCGCCACTTTCAAACTTCCCCGAGATAGGAATATCCCAGAGTAAAATACAAAATTATAATAATTTGGAAAACTCATCCCGAATTGATTTAAAAGGGTCATGAAAATTTGTATGGGAATTAAGTCAGTTTTAAAAGTAGAGGCATGGCAACTTTGTATGTAAATTCTTAGTTCTTAGAAAACATTTTTATGATTTTCTAAAATAAATGAAGAAGGATATGCATATTTATATGAAAATATGTCATATTATGTATGGTTAGTTTAATATATAATAAGTATTAAAGAATAAAAATCGAAATACGAATATATGAAGTTTGAAGAGTATAGCATTCCACTCAACCGTAAAGATGTCCACTACTGGACATGAGTCTCCCCAAAGATAAAGGAGTGCTTGCCACCATCGCCACGCTCGGCAGGCGGGTTGTCGATCGCAGTAGATGTTTGTGGTGCTCAGAGTATGCTGCTGCCCATCCCATGGTTTATCCCTTATTCGCCTTTTACGACACCCACGGGAACGATATGGAGTGGTACTATTCTTAAGCCGGCACCACAAAAACACATAATATAGACAGTAGCATAACCATATGCCATAAACATGACTAGCTTAATTTGGTTTTAGGGAGGAAGCTAAATTCATTTCGTATAAGCGCAAAGTCCACTAGCTTAACCACCTAGGCATGCAATTTACGTAAAACAATACAATGGCTTGCCGCCGCTTAGTAAGTGAGACAAAGCTTGACTATGCGTTTAGCTCATTAAGTAAATTAATAACATTCGCCACGAGCACTCAATATGGCTTCCCATCAAACTCACGTTCATAAAACGCCGTAACAATGTTCTTTTGTCTTATTCCATAGCTCTAACAGCGTTCAGTTTAAACGACGTGGTATTATATTATTTATGTGCGTATTTATTTCCTTTTAATATGTAAATTTAACTTTATAATCTATGTATTAAGTCGGAATTTAAATCTATACTAACAAATAAAATTAAAGTGTCTGTTCGTAATATCAATATAACAAATTTTTACTCAATGCATATGAATTATACGATACCTAACCAAAAAATGATATCTGTTTGTTCCGGATAATATCCGGAACGGCTGAATCGATTTTGACGGGACTTTTTTGGTGTCTTATTTTTGGGATTTAAGTTTCCGCGTTAGAGACTTAAAACTCATGAGATTGTGATTAAAATTAGATTTAATGGTAAGTTTTACTAGCAAGTTTTTGAATTTGTGAGAAATATCTTAGGTTTCTCTCAGTACCAAAAAAAAATACTTTAGTATTTATTACTTAGTACCAAAAAAAATGTAGGGTTCCACGAAAAAAAAAAACTATGAAATCAACGATTCAATCGACAGAACCGCCAAGACATGATCCAATGATAATTTTAAAACCTTTTTCTTTTTTTTTTTTTGACGGGGGGAAATGCATTTACGCATACTAATAATTTTAAAACCTAATACGAATAGAATAAACGAGAGCGGAGCCGCGGACACACAGCTAATCTTTAAATTAACCATCTTTTACGCTGTATTTAGGTCATAAATAAATTACTATTCAAATATATTATACTATAAACTGCGTTTTAATCACAAATATAATCCGGCGTACTTCACTTTCATGTGTTCATGTAATTAGTTCAAATATCAGTATTTTTAATATCAATTTATTCAAAAATTAAAACATCGCTAGCATAATGTTTATGCGCAATAAACAGATAAACAAAAGCTCTATTTATTTCACTGTATAAATCGCACTTGTTAAAAGCGTCGACTGCGTCAGTTATAATCTAGCGAGGGTCTTGCAATACCCGAAATATTCCAGGCAAATATTATACCATGGGATGGCGTGGTAAATAAATTGAATGAAGCAAAAAAAAAAATTTTTAAATTAAAACAAAACCGAGTTCAAAAGAATAAGCTATAAAAATGGGTTTAAAGTAAATAAATGATTACTTTTTTAATCTACTTTTGTTTATTTCAATATATTCTTTATTTTAATATTATTAATAATTTTGAAATCGATGCCAAGTTACGGATAACAAATGTGGTAAATGTACGTCGCTAATTATATTTGATTTTGATTAATAGTTCTTTAAAATTACTTTAGTCCTTTATTTAGCTTATATATAATTGTGATAAAGTTTAGGCAGTTATTTCCATTTATAAATGAGTACATTGGTTGACTCTAACTGGCACCGACTCCCAAATTATGAATTATGTTAAATAAAGGATGTATTGAAGTAAACAGAGGCAGATTAAAAAAGTATTTATTTATTAACTTTTTAGTGATTTTATGGCTTATTCTTTTGAAGTTTTGTTTTTAATTTAACAAGGTTTTGTTTTCTACTTTTATAGTTCAATATGTACTTTTAGATATATCAGCCTACTTAATAGCTAAATAACAAATATATGAAATACGTGTAAGTGTCTATAATATTCGAAGGTTTTTCTCGATTTATCTGCGATATACTGATTTGGTGGAAATGGATCATCTGGGGAGTTTACTCCTTCGATTTAAAAAAGTATGCTAATCGGTTCACAATTGACGAAGAAATCGCGTAACAAACATACAAGAAAAACATATAGACGAATTGATAAACTCCTCCTTTTTACAGTTGGTTAAATAAACACATATATTTATTCATATGTAATTGTAATTAGATAATTATTATATACTAATTTCTTTTTGTGAAAAAATAACCCATAAGAAATATGCTTTTATATATTTTCATAATATAGATATTGTCAGTCTGAAATATATTAAATGAAGTATTCATAATAACTAGTAAAAACCCTACTAGTATATACCTAGAGATCGAAATTCTACCTCAATCATTATATGCAAAAAGGATTTTTTTTTACATAGGTAAATTTCTTCCGTAGCTACAAAATAGAAGAAAAAGTAATAATAGAAAAAACGTAAACTCAACTGTTTTACCCTCGCTTCTTTATATATATATTCTACATTTCGTAAAAGATATAATTATTCATACACAAACTATAATTGAAAGAATAATGACGTTTTTAAAATGGAATTATAATTAAATGTAAATAAATCAATAATTCACAATAAATGTCACAACTCTTGATACATTATTATATGTAACGTAAAAAGTTTTAGTAAATAAATTTTGAATATCGGTAAAAGAAATTACACTAAAAATGCAATCTATTTGTAGCTCAAAATAAGCGAAAAGACGCTTTGAACGGATTAAAAGATCAAATTGAATTAACGTTGAACGTAAAACATATGATGTTAAAAATTATTTTCACGGAATTTCACGCATACATTGTGTCGCTTGGGAGTGTCAACTCAATTTGTGCTGTTAAAATTACGCGGTTAAATTAATTATCGCGATGCACTTCTGTTGTGATACGGTGTCACTGTGGGAGCTCAAAATTGATAATACCGCAAACTAAGTTGCAGTTGGCGTCGAAACTCAGGGACCATAAATTACACGCCTTGCTTTTGCATACCACTGTTATATATAATCCGTTTATAATAGTAGTAGTTGTGATGTTTAGTTAAATCAGTAATTACCCGTTAGTTATTAAAAAAAAAATTATAATAAACTCTTAAATAAATTTCTCGACTGAATATTCATCCATCCGAGAGACTTCCACTGCTGGAGATAGATTTCACCCAAAGATCTCCAAGACGACCGGTCTCGCGCCACGCGCATCCAGGGGTTTCGCGTGGCCTTCATCAGGTCGTCGGTCCACCTTGTGGGGGGTCTACCCAAGCTACGTATGAATTGACTGAATATAAATCACGCAAATTATATTTTTAACGAACACATTTCCTTAATTAGATTATTATCAATTACTTTTAGCTTATTTACATGAAAAATTAAAGGTATATTATTATTATCGCTGTGTTTGCGTGGAATTCAGACAAGTATATTCTAATAGACGGCCTACATTCTCCCTTTAGATACAATCTATCTATGTCCTGTCTCGTCCAGACCTCTACCCGCGGAGGAAGTCACCTCTGCCAGACCAGGCCAGCTCCCACACAGCCTTCTCAGTGCAATGGAAGATCAGGGCTCCGTCCTTTCCTCCTTTGGTTTAGCAATGTAGCAGAGTCCAGACCCCACCGGTGCGATACACAGACTAAGTCGCCGTCTGTGCTTAGTCCACGTAGGGCCCCTGAGTTGAAACTATACCCAGCTATTCTTGCCCTAATAGGCCCAAATGTCGACCTGAACTATTCATTTGGTGATGAGTGCCACCTTCCGTCTCATATCTACAATCAACGACATTATGGCCCTGCTCAGGAAACCTAAAACATTGGTCTACATGGTCTAACCCCGAAGGACTGAGTGAGCGTGTTCCAGGCCCAAACACCGGAAGCAAAGAAGGGGCAGTAATCAAACCATTCGAGCAGCGCACGCACAGAATATTTGCCGATTTCAATTATATTTTTGGGAGTATTTATTGAATTTGAAATTGAATATACCAAAATAAAAAGTAGCCTATATATAATATACCTTTCTAACAATGAAGAATTTTTTAAATCCCATCAATAGTACCGGAGAATATCCCGAACATTCAAACTCACAAACTTTATCTATTAATAATATTAGTATGGATTGTATGAAAATTAAATATCATTTACTATACAACTTAGACAATTTAATTTGTAGTACTAAAAACTTATTTTATATTATTTCAGTTTGTTCAATTTCCATTAAAACATCAATTTTTTGCTCTCGAATAAGACAAACACGTTTACTTACGTTGGTAAATAAAAAAGTTCCGCCGCGTGTCATTTAAATTGCTATAACTTTGGATAGACAGGACCGATTTTAATGAAATAAAACTTTGATGCTACTCCGGAATATGTTTCATAATTATTCTTTTAAATTTTTAAAATATACTATTTACTTTCTTATTGATGTATACACAAACAAACAGACAGACAGACATTTCTAAAAATGATAGAAATGTTTTTAATTACCTATTTTAAGTCCCTTGCAATGATTCTCACAAAAATCGGAAATGTACAGACATGTGAAGTTCACAATGTTATTATTAGTATAGATTAGAACTTTCGATTATTTTTAGAATTAAGTAAATATATTTATACAAACAAAGGTTATGAGAGTGGTTTTAAAATAATGTAATTCCTAAAAACACCGTATATATCACGTTAACACTCACATTTACCTGTACAAAGTTAAGTTAAAAATCGTGTAGCACTCATGTCCCGTCCCGTTTGGACGCGCGCCCGAGTTTAATATTGAAATCTGTAAAGTACGGTAAACCTCCACCTTTCGCATAGCTCGGATGCATTCGATGCATAGGTACTCACTGAATCTGGCTACTCGATCGCACTGACGGTTTACGATTTTGCTGGAAAAATCAGAATTTGAAGCCTTCGGGCTGTATTCGCTCACGTTTCGTCGCTTCTCAAAGCGTTAAACGTTACACAAAGAGCAAAACGAGCATTAAGGCATTTTAAATAACTATTTAATTTTTATGTTTAGTCAAACGAGTAGTTAATTATTTTTTAAATTTTATACGTTATTCCTATAGGTTTCTTTGCCAAATTTTGTATAAATAATAACATATTAATTTATTAAGATATATTTTAATTTATATTATAATTATGGATTTATATGAATCTCATAAATTATTTGTCAATGAAATTATATTTTTTTTTACTAAACCTATGTATTAACTATATAAACGAAATAAATAAAATTATTTATGTATGTAGCATTAGAGAGAGAGCCAAAGTTGCTTGTTATTATTGATAAATACAAGTCTGCTGTTTGTTATTTGTAAAATCAAATTTTCTATTCCATCGAATCTAATCTGTGTACGTGATCCAACGACACGTTGGAGACGGCGGTGCAACCTCAAGAGCAAACTAGAAAATCACGTTACCATACCCGAGCTCTCCGCCGCCGTTTCAATTTAAAAATTCAAAATTCCCATTTCAATTTCATGGATAATTTTAGAGCTTCTGACTCTGAACTGACGTTCTATTTTTTAGAAACGTATCCCCTTGCCTGTGCAGTTTCAACTTTTTATGTCTACAATCGCCGAGTTTGTTTTTGTAAGAAAGGATTCCTTACCTTCTGTTCTAAGAGTAGACAAACAGTGGAGTTAATTTAACTTTGTAGTTGAGACCGACAGGCTATTTATTTTTAGTAGAAATAATTCCATTTATTCTAGCGTAATTGAATGGCCGCTAGCCGTTTATAGAGAAAATAGTTATCTAATTACTTTTGTGACTTAGCATTTACTTAACGTTTTAGAGCCAAACATATATATTTGGGCCAAAGTATTATATTAGCTAACCCTAATTGAAGTAGCACAAAACCACAAGAAACCAAACATTGGACTAGCCAAACTCGTATTCGAAACAGTTCTATGAATTCACTACGATTAATCTCAGTCCAATCGAACTGTACAGTGAATTACGAAGTTTACCCCGCGCTTTGCTTTTCTGGCATATGTCAATATAAATTTACAATGTCCAATTCGCTTATAAAGGTTTTGCGAAAAGACGATTAAGCATTATAGAATTCTTTACATATTGCAACGTAATCAACAATTTTAAGAGAAAACTATATATAATGCTAATTCATTAGTTACCGCATTCACATTTGATACTGAACGACGTTTTGCTTGAAGATAATGGAAAGAAACAAATAAGAGTCTGTTTCAGAAGACCATAATTAAGAATCCACGATAGAGTATCAACTTCGAGAACCCGATCGAGTTTCTTGTCGACTCTTCTCGGCTGGGTTGTTGCCCGAACCGGTGGTAGTGTTTTGACGTTCATAAGCGCCTTCTTGTGGTTTAAATTGAATAAAGAATTTTTCGATTTTGATTTTTGCTTTATGGAAGTTTTAGCATTTTTTTAATGCGTTGTAACCTCACACTTTTTAATGTTAAAGTCTAAAATTTCATCACGAAGCCAGCATAGCATTGCTTTAAATATAACATATATTCAATATTTTTAATCTATTTTTCATAAATACTTGGTCTCAAAGTATTTATCTATCGATCAAAAGATTTGTCAAAAAATACTACTAGAATTTTACATATCATTCACGGAAATTTTAATTTTAAAAAATTATACACTTCTTTTAAAACTTAAAATAGTCTATGTTTTATATGCAACCAATTTTTTGCTTGAAGTAAAGGAAGATTTTTATCTTTGAGAAAACATCATAAAAAACACCAGACAATACTGATATTATCTTACCTCATTTATTGTATTCGTCTTACTACGTGTAAGCGAAGTAAGCGTTAAACCATTGCATTTATATCGAACAATCGAACGTCACATTTCGCATTCAAAATACAAAACATGAACATTTATCCATTCATTCAACCGAAAGACGTCCACTGCTGGGCATAGGTCTTCCCCAAAGATCTTCACCAGGTCGTCGGTCTACCCTGTGACGGGTCTACCCACGGTGCATCTATGAGGGTTGGGGGAGGGGTGATTGCCATAATCGCCACACTTGGCAGGCGGGTTGGCGATCGCAGTAGGTGTTTGTAATGCTCAGAGGATGCTGCTGTCCATCCCCAGGTGTACCTCTTAGTCGCCTTTTACGACAGCCACGGGAACATATGGAGTGGAATATTGATAGCTAAGTTATAAATTTTAGCTTAATTATAACTAACTTACTTTTCTATCGCTATCAGAACGTTCAATACGTAGCTAAAAATACGTCTACTTTTGCAAAAACTCGTCCCTTTGATAAACTTGTAAAATATTTATATGCACTAACGGCATTTTTATTTTTTTATTTCAGTGTTTTATTACAGACGACTGTTGGCCATCTACTTCCTCTATTTAAAAAAAAAAAAAAACCTAACATAAAAAAAATAACGTGTGAATAAAACAATGTGTGCGGCAATACTTACAATCACATACTTCGTATTATCTCTCAGTAACTTGATGAAGTAAATCGCAAATCTCTCATAATTACAGACATTTGTTATTCCTATATTTGCAAAACTTATTTAAATTTTAACTCATGTTTGGTTTTATTTGGTAATCATGTTACTGTATCTTATTTAAAAAATTTATATAGAGTATTCATAATATAATTTTTATTATAAATAAAATACTATTGTAAATTTATTTACTATCAAAATCTAAATAAGGCCTCGAATTCTCGTTTGAAATTTAACAATGTCTCATTCAAAACTTTTATTAAATGAATGTCGTCGTCGCCGTCATGTCAACATCCGTTAAGAGAGCGGAGACGACTAAAAAAAATAGTTCATGAAAATATCTCGTCATTTATAATACATTGTGACGTCATATTTAATACAATTTGATAGGAATAAATATTTCACAGTTCGGTGTTTGTTATAAAAAATGTTTACTGTAAAGGCCCTTCCGGTCAACAGCGTCAGCTAGTTAGAATAAAATAACTTTACGCGCCGATTTCATAGGTATTTTATACAAACATAAATATAATAGAGTAAATTTTGTCTTGCTTCTATATAAGAAATCTTTTCTCGAAGAATGATACATTATTTATTTAACCTAACACCTTATTACACAATGACACAAATTAGGAAAACCAACCGGTCACAGATTGGATAGACCTGACTAAAATGCAAGCTGAGGCGAGTTCATACAGTTTCGACGGCGCTACATACATTAATTAACTAAAGAACAATAGAGAGATATGTATACTGATTTGTAAGCGTGGTAAATATATCTCTTTATGAATTGTTTTGTAAAAAGTAAGGACATTCTACAATATTTTTTTATAATGTCACTGCATTGCATTTTATTTTCACTCAATTACTTGTGAATTCCTCTTATAAAAAAAAAAAGTCACATTTATATTAAATTTTTAAATAAATTATACTGATCTAAATTAAAGTAACATTTTCCAAGTGAACTTGTAACAGAAGAGTTACCCGCCAGTAACCATCCCGCTTTGTTACGTTCAAAGCGTTTTTACATAATAAATAAAAATGAAATCGTAATTATGTTTAATTAAGGAGAGTAAAGCACCGATTTTTCTCTTTCGCTACTACTCCTTGTAATGCCCTAAGCAAGATCTTTGAAGTTCCCTTACAGTTAATTACTTTTCCGCGCAAATATAAAACGTAGGTAGGTATAGAGAAATACTTTTGCGGCCCTGCAGGAGGTAAATCGACCCGGTATAATTTTATCTAACGTTACATATTGAAAAACAGTCAAATACTATCTAACACCTATTAAATTGTCGATGGTGAATTTTATTTAATTTTAAAATTCATTTCGCTTAATCGTTTAATTGTCAAAAAAAATTGCAATGTTTAAATTAAATAAGACACATTTGTTCAGAAGAATTCACAATAATTTACGTGTGATTGAGTATCGCAAATAGATAGATAATATTAATATATACGTGTATATGTATGTAAATAGGAAAGTTTATCATCATTTATAAAAATTATATCATGTCATATCAAGATAAAAAAAATCAATAAAAATCATGGAAATTTGAGCTCTAATATAAATATATTTTCTGATAAAAATAGTACTTTAGTATTATTGATTATATTTTAATACAATAATAACTTTGTAGTTATAGCAAGAAAAAATGTTTGTACATTCGGCTAAAAAAAATCATCTAACAAAATACAAAATTCATAGTAGACGCCGTACAGCAATCTATTCCAAACCTTACCCTACGTAATATGCAAATGGCTCTTTGATATGCCTTTATATCGTATTCTGTTTCAACAATATATTAATATTGTATTGTGTTAGTAAGCTATCTGAAGACTTATCTTTTTGTAGATCATTATAATAAAAGTTCTAAAGGCAGGTTCGTGAAGCAACACATAATACATAAATAATTATAAATGAACCTATATAATCTTTTCGTTCCAAGAAAATATGTTGATGCAAATATATGATGTTGATAAAGCATTTTGAACTGTTTCGATTAGTTCCAAAGGTAATTTGGTGTTTTAAGTACTTGTTCGTCTAACCGCAAAAAAAAAAATGGTTTTTTTTTAAATATCACTCCAGCTGATAACCTTTCCAGGTTCTAAACACGGTTTTACATTTATTACCAGATACTCATTGCATTTCTCATCCGCACGGTTTTAGGTTCTCTATTTTCATCCCAAGTACATTTGTATCATTGTAGATTACAATGCCAAGTATGTGATATTCATTAAAATTTCTTGAACATTCGACCACAACGATTTGTTTAAATGGTTATATTAAACAAGCTCTGTATTTTACGGCACGTCTAGTTGCGGAAAATACCAAGAATCCCGGAGAATTGAATGATTGTGATGCAAATTCTAAACCTTAGCCCGTTTCAAAGCATAAGATCGAGCTCGGTTTGTGGCCTCACGAAACTAGTTTGTGTTCTATAGTTAGAATTAAATTATGGGCACGTCTTCACTTTAAGCAAACAAGAAATCTATTTAAATTGTTCAAATAACAATGATTAACCGCGTTTCAAAATGTTATATGAAGTAAATTTTATTGATAATGGATTTTAGAGAATACGTTATCATACGAATCCATGCAAGAGTGCGTTAACAGCAAAATGTTGTTTTTCCCGTATGTATTTTTAAAAACGATGTTCGTCGAACCATTTAGATGGATACTATACACATTTGATACGAATGTATGGTTCACTGCATAATATAATTGATTTTCATACGTTTATTTGTAGAGTGAATCATAAAAGTGTAAACATTTATTAGCCCTTTATTAAAAAAATTTGGACTACTGCTAAAAATAGATTACTAGCACATTGTAATATCATTAATTTATCTAAATCAAAGACAGGTGTTTAATATGTTTTGAGATACGTAGAGAAGTTTAAAAATAATAAACAAATACAAATCTCACTTCTAATGTTAGATCCGAAGTTTGGATGAATTGAATTGGACGGAGGGAACGGTGAACCTCGGCATCAAGCTCGGATGCCTGTCTACCCTGTTTTGAAGGGATAGCGGGGAGAGAAACTGTTCTCCGTGCTAATATTTATGAGGTCCCCTAAGCCCGGACGATAAGGTGACCGCGAGCGGGATCTGGAACGCGAGTGCGACCGTCAGTCCGGGAAGGACTCGAGCATATCTCGAGTGGTGTACGCGCGCGGGAACGCTCTGGGGCGTTTATCTAGCAAAATCTTCGCAAACCTAAGGAGCTGACGCTCCGCTAAAAGAGGATCGGCCATCTCGAGATAGCGAGAGGGCAGGGGGTGTATTAACTCACTGCCGGAAGGGCAGGGGGGCGCGCCAAAAATCTAAGATGCTACGCGAGCCTCGCAAAAGGTCTTTCGTTCCTTAGTAAGAAGCACGTCTTAATTTTCATTCAACATGTAATGAGACAAAAAAGAAAGTAAGGGTGTTGAACCTTACTGTGTGTTAAAAATTCATTGACAGTTGCAACCTCTTACGCTCTTCTGTAACTATTTCTTAGTCATAATTTAAAAACAGGTAGTTAGTTATTCAGAAATGTAACCTGTGATAAGTTGTAACCTAGTGATGCAAGCAGTGATCAATATCAAAAATCCTTTATTCGATTTAGGCCTTAAGAATGCGCTTGTGAACGGCACAAAACTATTATTACCGGTTAAGTGAAGGGTGAGTGAAAATATGGTGGCTGATAGAGATGTAGAAAACAAGAAGACACACTGTGTCGACCCTAAAAAATAAATTTTGAGGAGGGCGATGATGATGATTCTTATTTCTAATACGATCACTTGGTGATCGAAAAATTCCAACGGTCGGTGTACGCAACGTCGGTCGGTCCAACGCAAGTGTACCAACACTGAAGGCAGCGAGAACGAATTGCGCAAACGTATTTGTGCGAGCGAGCGTAGCAAACAGACACGTCCGTTCGCTACGGGGCTTACCAAAACCTTGACGCTCTTACTTGATTGCCTTGCTTGATGGTCTTGGTTGTTGGTATTGAATGAATGAACTTGACAATTTTGTTAGAAGGGTAGTTGTTTCCTAAAAATATTTTATTCCATCAAATCAATGACTTATTGATTCAACCGAAAGACGTCCACTGCTGGACATAGTCCTCCCCCTAAATGGGGGAATTGCCATCACCACGCTTGGCAGACGTGTTGGCGATCGCAGTAGGAGAGAATACTGCTGCCCATCCCCTGGGTTATCCCTTAGTCCCCTTTTACGATACTCACGGGAAGATATGGGGTGGTATTATTCTTAACCGGTTTCACAATTCGGCAATCAATGGATTCAGTCCAAATTTTTAGATTCTTTTTTCGTCGATATAAATAAAGATTCGAGTTACAAAACAATAATCTTAACGAACTAATTAAAGTGAATGGTGCCCTAACGGGATCCAATCTTGCCTTTGGATTTAAAACTAGAATACCACTACAGTTTAGGTGCGAGTTACAATTGAAATATTTCATGGCGGAAACTTAGAATTTTTTACATGAAAAATCTGTGATACCTTGTGCCGTTATTGTCATACGGTATGATGCTCTCTTACGCCGCCATGCCTCCTCTACTCACAAATCTCGACTGGATCTCGTTCTTTTTCTGTGTGAATAAGTGCAATGCGTGTACATTTTCTTATACGACTTGCGTATTACTTGACGCTTTAAATACTTGTATTTTAATAATATTTTTATATATTCACTGCATTTTTTTTTATTGATTTTCATTAATTATAAACTCTATCATCAATTTTGTTGTTTCTAATTTTTCATGGGAATACCGAGGCGACTAACTTTTTACAAAGACTAAGTAATAAATGAAGATTGAATGTACTCTGTTGTTAGTTTGTTAGTTTTTAAATATTATCACGTTTATTAACCTCATGTTGCCCGTCAACTCTCGTGACATTTATTAGCATAGAATCACATGCAATAAATGTGTAAATAACGTGACAGATTCCTCTTATATCCCGCTACAACGTGAGCATACAATTTGAAACCTTTTGCGTGATGGCATTACAAAAATACATACGTTATTTGTTTACATGTGATATACTTATAACCATACATAACATCACGCCTCTCTCCTATAAAGTTAGGCAGAGAATACATCCTTTCACCTGCTACAATCTTTAGACATGTCTTTCGCTTCTTCTACTTTTATAAGCGCTTTCATACACGCTCTTCAGTTACGGTTACTTATAATCTGGGTTTTTTTTTTAGAACGCTTCGTTCTGTTCGAGATACATTCCGACTAGGACGACACTTACCGACGTGTCTACGCCTTAATACATGGACAAAGATGACATTCATACAATTCTCTAGATTAATTAAAAAAAATAGATTGGCATTGTTATATTGAAAAAAAAAATATCCACATAATAATTTTTGCCCGGAGCGCCAATAGATGTAAAAATAATACTAATATGTTCAAATAAATATAAACTAATGTACCGTTTATACAATGGTTAGGTAAATAATAAACTAAAACAACGTACAATATTTTTACAATCATTATCATAAATGCATAACCATTCTATATAATATACATAATGAGGTATCCCGAGATGAGTGAGATCTATCAAAGGCGGGTACAGTTATCAATCATTTATGTCATACGATCTACTAAAATAGGACTCATGTATCGGTCACGTTGGCTAACAGTTTGTTTTTGTTATTTCCCAAGAAGCTTAGAGTATTGTTATACATAGAGCAAAGAAATAGATACGTAACCGTGCAGAATCGTTATTATTTTTCGTGCTTTATGGAACCTATGTTTTCAAGTTCTTAGTACACGTTACACATATAGAATTTGGTCCGGTCTTCTGGGTTACTGTTGGGGCTGTACTAGACTGTCCCTATTTAGGGCTTGTGCTAATCCGGAATAATATTAGCTGAACGATATATTCTGGCTTCGTCTTGTTTCGCTCCATTGTAAGCGGGAGACCATGATGTTTTAGTGAGTTACTCTTCTCTCCTCTCTGGCAATATGGCACTGATGGTAAAAAAGGTAAAAATTTTCTTACGACAAATAGCTAATTAGCATATCGAGCATACCTTTATCAACTATTAGGTATTATTAAATTCACTGTTAAACTCTTTAATTAACCCTTTATCTATATTAATTTGCTCATTACTTAAATAAATATGTAGAATAGAACTAGGTTGTTAACCTTCTAACGAACTAATATATACAAATATTTTAAATATAATTTCGATTTTAAATATAATATTCATCTACCTCTAAAATTTGAACCCCCCTCCGGCAATGGCCCAGGACGTGTGCCGATCCCCACCTTTTTTTTTTTTTTATTGACGGGGGGAAATGCATTTACGTACTACCCTTACCTATTGTATTAGTGAGACCGAAGTCCCCCAATACAATAGATAAGGGGGCACGGAGGGACGAACTCCGTGCCAGTGTGGGACTCGCCCGGGCGTGAAGCGCCCGGAAATACCCACTAAAACCCCCCGGGGCGTCCGCCGCATTTGGGATGGGGGCGACACAGGGTGGCTTTCGCAGTCACCGCGTCGCCCCCTGCAGCAAACCCACCAGGCCTCGTCCGTACAATGGCCCGGTAGGGATGGAGGAGAATACTTCCCCTCCACCTCTTAGCCCGCCTCAGAAGGAGGCACGACCGTACTGGTCGACAGTCCGGGGGACAGGATATGCTTGCTGCCCCCCGCGCCGATCCCCACCTGGGCTGGCTCCTGTATCCGCCACCAGTGTAATATAGTAACATCCATAACACTGCAACCCATACTCCTGCCAACTATAAGACGGTAGATGGGGTTCTGTAAAAGACATTGTAAACACGTAGTTTCCACTTAAAAATAGTAGCCTTTTTGGGTCTGCTACAGGGGCGACGCGGAGTGCACCAGAATAATCCCGTGTCGTCCACCTTAGACGGAGGATAATACCTTGGGTTTTAGTAGGTTTTCCCGGTGCTTCACCCTAGACGAGTCCCACGTACCCCTCTGGCATCTTTAATCTAGGAAATTCTCTCCCGGATTAGAGACGGCAGAGAGGATTCGTAAATGCAATTCCCACGTTAAAAAAAGGCCAAAATTTCGCTGGATTTACTTTTAAGATAGTAGCCCAAGCCGAAATCCATACCACTTTGATGCCCTTGCGTTACTAGCACTCTCGCGGCTGAGGGCACTAAGTGTTCGTCCTAAAAGTCCAGAGAAGCTGTCAAGAATCTTTCGCAGCATTTAGTCATTTCGATAAAAAAAACAACTTGTATTATGCTCAGAGGATAAAACATATTATTTAATATCTATATTGATCATGCTGTTATTTACATATATTGAATAGTTCATAAGTCAAATTCTCTCTTCAACAATGGAACGTGACGGACATAGAGTACCGGATAAATGAGATATCGTTAAAGTCAATCATCCCAATACAATTACACCAACGACAATAACGGGCAATCGTAGGGTTCATTGAACTGGCAATAGAATAGCCTATTTATTACTCCAACAACGGTCGCCGTGTAGCCTCTATGTGGTATAATTATCTATACAAAGTAAACGATCCTTTCAAAATAACTATGTTCAATAAACACAAAACTGTTTTGAAGGTTACCAATAGGTTATCGTTTGAATAAGGCTAACTGATATTAAATGCGTGTTTCAAATTGCACTTGTAACAATGACCCATAATATTAATTATTTAACTATATTTTTACACTGTACCTTTTTACACTATACTAAAGTTGTATATAGCTCTCACAACCAGCTCAAGCTGAAATCCCTCTGGTCAACTAACATTGTTTAATAGACCGATCATAAAATATATACATAAAAATAATGAATAAAATGTTCCTAAACATAACATGCATAGTATCTAAAAATATAAAATTTGCAAAAAATATGCAATTTAATCGAGCGAAGCTCTGTACATTATCTTGATTTAACAGTACAATCATAAAATATGGAGAGATAAAACTCTGCATGAGCTTACACATTATATATAATAAACCTCCATAAACGATATTCTTTTAAGGTTCTCATATAAAAGTCTAACTATAACTAAAAGTCGCTTAACTTAAAAACTTAATATTTATTATAATTTAAAGTAATCGATTTGTTAAATTAAGTTATTTTTTATACTTTGCCACGGCAAAATGGCTACACTTCATTTGATATTAAATGAAGTATGTTCCAAGACCACGGTTAAAGCCTATATACATGTACTGATCCACGAAGCACATTACCGGGTCTCAACGGGTTTGTAAATCGTGTACGGTGGTCACGCACCAGTGTGGCACAAAGTCCATACCACTTCGCAAAAGTTTATATATAACGTAACAGCCACCCGACTTTTCACAGTATACAGAAATGATCTAATTTATAGCCTATATAAATAAAATAGTAAAAAAGTATAGCTTAATAAAATAAATAAAGTATAATGTGTCCCTTTCTAAACGTGAAAGAATTTTTAAAATCGGTTAATTAATTTTTAACTTTATCTAAAACATAAAAAATCAATTTTCCCTCTTTATACAATAGTATAGAAAACGAACATTCATTAGAAATGAAATTTTACAACATAATATAATTAATAACAATTGCCATTCAGTTTATAATACAGGGTATAACTTCAAATAGTGACAGATCACAGTGACGGACGAACTTTTCCGTCAGCGTACATTATGAGAATCATCACGCTACGGAGCTCCCGCGTATATTATATAAAAGTTCCATTCGCACTATAGACGAATGTCGACTGCAGTGTTTCTGCATGCGATGTCACTAGTAGTAAAGAACCATATTACTTATCCATTCATCCATTCAACCGAAAGACGACCACTGCTGGACATAGGTCTCCCCCAAAGATCCAGCGGAATCCTGCAACCTTCCCAGATCGTCATTCTACCTTGGCCTACCCACGCTGAATCTTGCGGTAAATAGCAGCCATTCAAGATTTCGTTGGGCCCATTGGACATCGCTTCCATGAGCAATAAGCCCAACACATTGCCACTTAAGTTTGGCAATTCTTCGGATAATGTCGGTTAATTGGTTCTTATGCGGATCTCCTCATTTCACATTAGGTCACACAATGAAACTCCGAGCTTATAAAGTTTACAACTATCATACCATTATAGTTTGATAAACAATGCACAATACTATCCTAGACTATCTCGGAGATCTCACCGGATGTTCTGGGACCGCGACCAATGTCACCATTAGCATTTTATTGGCAAAGTTTGTGCCCTCAGAAGCCTATTTTTATGGTAAACTTATTCAAATGCACGGCGACGTCATAAATTGAGTAAAGGGGTACCCTGGCACGGCAGACTTGCTGGAAGTTTGTGAATACCGAACATATTGCACGAACCTCGACACCCATATTTTACCTCCACCCTTTTATTGTGATTTATAAGTACTTCCTATGTTACTATAATAATGGATTTTCGTAAATAACCTTCATATCCATTTTTTTTTTTTGTTTAATTCCAGTATATCGATGTAACAAAAACAAAATATGTACAGGCAACTGAATCTCGACATTGAAATTGGAATTTAAAAAAATACAGATGGTATAGGCACATATCTAGGTATTGGCGAAAATACTGTTATTGCGAAAACAAATTAAAATACAGTTGCTCTTTGTACGATTTACTATCAATCGTAGCAGCAAATTAACAAGTCCGTAGAACTGTGATTGAATTTGTTATTACATTTTCATATAAAAATATAGGTACGTTATAGACAGAGTTATTTGATCCTTCAAGGTATGTCCACTATAACGCCAGTACTTTTTTTAACTCTGGCATATTTTTTTATAATTGTAACCCTTTGTTCATAGTTTTATCGAATGATTTTAAATTACGATGTGGTGCAGTACGGTAAAGTCTACAGTGTTTTGCTCTGGTTCTGACTTACGTCTGATGGATTCAAAAATAAACGATGTTTGAAATCATGTGTTAAAAGTTAAAAAGACCAAATTATTTCACAAAAAAATAAGAAGGACATAAAAACGTTAATTAGCATTAACCGGTATACCATATAACAATATAAAATAACTACAAAAAAAAAATTGAACCAAAATAAAAGTAATAACATGGTTAATATAAATAATAATTTATTTATGAATATAAAAGGTATGACGTTAAGCCGACTCACACAATCGGAGGAAAATCTTCTTATTTCTCTCTCGACGAATAAAAATCAATTTCGTGGAATCGGGTAAATTTCATGTATCACGACCACCTGCGTACCGCAGTTCGATCAGCCGTGGACCATTACAATGAAGCTCTGGGCTTAATCTCTAAGGCGCCGGTTTTAAAATCAATTGTCAGAAGGAGGTACCCGAGCGTCTGATCGAAACCTATTGTGCTAACGAATTCGATCCCCAGAACCACTATAGTATTTTATAGCACACCCTGAACGTATAATTGGTTTACATTAGGGCATTGTTATAAAATCTCTCTCCTAAGCACTCTACTAATACGATATCGAAGTAAATAAAATTACTCATATTAAAATATTACACAGCTGTCGCTCTCGTGGGATTTTCGGAATAAAAACTATTCTATGTCACTCCCTGGATTTCAAACTATCTCCATAATAAATTTCATCCAAATCGGTCTTGCAGTTTTTAAGATTATTCGTTATATACAAAAATCTTCCTCTTTATAATATTAGTATAGATTACTACTGTAGAAGATGTAACTAATAGTATCGGTTTAATTTGATCTTATTTTTGTTTCAACAACTCATTTTCTTTCGCTTAGCACGTAGTTACTGATTAGTTCTAAAAAAATTGATAGTATTTTTTATTTGCATTGGTATTTTAAATAATGATTATAATTTAATTTCGAACACCGGATGAACTCATAATTTTTATTAAATATTCTTAAGTACTTAATAAATAGGTATTAATTGTTATTAATATTATTACGCAATATTAATAAAGTGTTAAACAAGTTTCGATATTAACAGAGCAGATCAACGGTGTAAAGGAAGCGGGACGCGACCGCAACCCAAGTTGTTAGGATTGGATCCTTTATGATTTCGTGAAATTCATAAATAACTTCTGGAACAGTGCCGTTCGTGAGACAGGCGATGTATTACGGAGACTGGACTATAACTGTCAAAGTTACATTAACCGTGGCTCACGTTGACAAACTAAGCGACGCGAAGGTTATATAATAACTGTCGAAGTTATTATTATTGTTCGACTGTACTGTTAATGTAACGAAACGCTTCGACACAAGAGAATTCGACGCCGGCGAGTCGCCAGTACCGACCGGTTTATTCATTAATATAATGAATTCAATTAAACTTGGTGCGACATTGATCTCTGCGACGGAATTCGATTGAAACTTGGAAACTGTTTAATAATCATATTTTCAATTTATGTATTTCCTTCCACCCTTCCGTTTATTTACCCTTTTATTTAATACTAACTATGTGTCCACGGCTGCACCCGCGTTTCATATATTCTTCACTATGTTTTAATTTTTTAAATGCGGAACCCTAATTTTTTTTCTTAAAAAAATTTAGTACTAAGATAAAGCAAAAATATTTCTCATAAATTATAGCATTTGCCAGTAAAACTGTGCACTGTATCGAATTTTATTCAAATTTTTATGAATTTTATTTTAAACGCTGAACCCTAATTATATTTTCGATAATTAAAAGTACCCAAAGTTAGGGAGTAACTTCAGCTATCAGCTAAAAAAAAATTCAAAAAATCTAGTTTTGGTACAGCTATCGGATATACATTTATGTGTATTTGGTTTAAAAATATTTTGACATTACAAACAGACATTTCAATTTTAATTATTAGTATAAACTAGCAATCAGCTATGGCATTGGACAGAAATAAATAAAAAATAGCAAAAAAAAAAAAAAAAAACTATATGTTAATCATATAATTATCGGTAATAGTCTAAATTTCTGAAATCCATACCAAAGAAAAAAACAATTTTACCCTTTTATGTATTCATATTGCAGCTTATCAATGGCGTCAGATATCCTCTTTAAAATTATGGATGAAAAGAACAAGCAGGATTCAGATCAGGCTTTAGCACAATGGACCACATACAGACATTAGAACAGGTCATAGAAAAATACAGAGATTACAATAGACCCCTGTATGACCCATTCATTGACTATAGCAAAGCTTTTGACAGTATCAGTTGTTATCACTGTTTAATCTGGAACGCACTGCAACAATCAAATATTAACTATAAATACATAAGTATCTTGAAATATATCTATAAAAAAAGTACGGGCAGAGTTAAACTAGAAACTAGAGGAGACGATATTAACATAGAACGAAGAGTTAGACAGGGAGACCCTATTTCCCCAAAGCTGTTTATAGCAGTACTTGAAATATTTTTCAAAAACTAGACTGGAAAAATAGGGGAGTTTACATAAACGGAAACTATTTAAACCATCTAAGGTTCGCTGATGATATTGTAATAATTGCTGAAACTCCCAAAGACCTAGAGGAAATGATGAGACCACTGGACTGCGAAAGCTCCAAAATCGGCCTATAAATGAATGTTAATAGAACTAAGATATTAACGAACAATCGCAAACGTCCGATAGAGATAAAAGGTAACAATATAGAATACGTCAGCGAATACGTCTACTTGGGGAAGAAAATGTCATTCAAAACGTCAAGCAACAAAGAAGAAGTAACGCCACTTGGAAGAAACTCTTGGCATTAAGAGAAATCCTAAAAGGACAATATTTGACACATGCCAATTACCCTGCTTGCTTTATGGTTGCCAAACTTGGACATGTACAAACAAAATAAAACACAAAATCAAATGCAGTCAAACAGCAATGAAAAATTAGAAGAATACACAAAATTAGGAGCGAAAGTATTCATCAAAAAACGAAACTCACCGATGCTCTTAAGTACGCGCTCTTACTTAAGTGGAAATGGGCCGGACATATCTCACGATGCTCAGACAAAAGATGGACCATTGAAGCCACACGATGGAAGGGACCAATGGGGAAAAGAAATGTTGGTCGACAATTAAGACGGTGGGCTGATGACTTAATACGCGTACCAGGAAACGTCTGGATAAAGTTAGGCAAAGACAGAAAGTTATGGAAAAGGATGGAGGATGCCTTTACCCAAACAGGGATTCAAATCTCATAAATAATACTAACATTAATATAAGTAACCACTCTTAAATTTAAGCAACAACTTACTAACAAACATTGTAATATACACCAAAAATGAGATCTGGATTAAATGGCTTTATTATTATTATTTATATTAGAATTAGGCCGTGTGGTGCCTTTTTTTTTACGTGGGAAATGCATTTACGCATCCTCCCTCACTTCGCTAAACCGGAAGCAAAAACTCCCGGATTAGAGATGCCAGGGGGGTATATGGGGCTCGTTCGGTGTGTGGTGCCAGGAATAGCCACTAAAACCCACGGTACCATCTGCCGCCTTTCTTGGGGATGGACACGGGATAGGGTGACATGCACCGCATCGCCCCAGAGGCTGGCCCAACCACGGTAAATGAAAGGTAGACAACCTGTCATGCCGAGTCGTGCCCCTTCCTATTTTTCGCTCAGGGGGGAGATTGGTACACAGCTACCCCCTCTTATCTGCCGCCAGCAAAAATGTCTCGCCCCTCTCCTCCTTGGGTTCTTATAACAAGAACTCCAGGGGAGAAGGACTTGGGACGGGTGGGGCCGACTTAAGGTGGTAGAATTGCACGGGCGAACCGTGCTCTTCTGCCACCCACCCTCCTGCGGTGAAGAAGATCCGCCAAGGGATTCTCCTCCTGCTCTTTCTCTGCGGCCTCTTTCTGCACTGCGGCCTTCTTCTGCACGGCCGCGTGGTGCCTGCTAATAATAGTTCTGTGGGATATCTTCCGTGGGTATCGTAAAAGGTGACTATGGGATACACCAAGGGATGGGCAGCAGCATCCTCTGAGTACCACAAACAACTACTGTGACCACCAACCCGCCTGCGAATTGTGGCGATTATGGTAATTCCCCCCCTATTGGGGCAGACCTATGTCCAACAGTGGACGTCTATCGGTTATCATATATTAGTAGTGTACAATATTTTTACAAGTGTTACTTCAGTATTATTATCTCACATTTTTAAATTTATTAGTTAACATTAAATGTATCATACATTTAGCAAAAATTTCTGGCAAGACAATTAGATTATTGACTTTCACTAACAAAGCACTCACAAGAAGATTCCAGACAAATCCTGAAAAATTCCAGATAATTTATCAAACTGTACTCCAAAGTTATAAACACACTGTATAAAATTGATTCATTATTCTCTATGGTATCTCCGTGCTAAAGTGTATTTATTTAGTCAAATGAAATTTAAAATTCTTGAAAATTGTTTTTTCATAATTGAAAAACTTTATTACCATAGAGGCGTATTATAGCCAATTTTAATATACCTAATAATAAATATGTAATAACACTTTAAACAATCTAAAATTTACAATCACTTTCCAGCTAAGTCGGACATTTTGTTTTTTATTCACTCGAAAAATATAAAAATGCATTTGTTGCAGAACATTACCGGAGTGGATTCGAAACGAAGAGGCTTTCAATGAACCCTCTAGGGCATCGGTAGATATATTCGATCTCGAAATTGGTCGAGAGCGTTCTCAATCGTTGCGTTGAGTGGTGGATAATGCACCTTAAATATTGATACAACTTATAGAAAATAATTTTCAGTTAGAGATATCATATAGATTTAGCATAAATCAAATATTTTTTTTAAATTTGCAAATATATTCATTTGATTTTTTTTTTTCGACTCGTTCATGTTTTTGAACTGAAAACTTCTTTAGCCGCATTAAGTGATTGTTGGTAAGGGTAAAACTTATAGAATCGCGTTACCGCTAATACTATGACGTCAACCGACACGCTACAGTATATAAAGTATTAGATGGCGTTTAAGTGCTGACACTTTTGTGTTGCCACATCCAAAGTATTTTCCAATAAATACCCGAATAAAATTATCGAGTCGAAACGATTACTACTAAATTATTCCGTTGGGTGGTCTAAAAACATTTTTTCCAAAGTTTCGAATTTTAACTTTTTTTTTTTAAATGTACGTTTCCATGTTTTCTTGATTTACTTGACAAAAATACCAATATATCTTTAATAAAAGTTTAAGAATCAGAAATTGGACTTATTAGAATCGGATTTCAATTTACGTTCTGACACGTCTTACACCAAAATTCCATTTGGCGTATTAGTATAAGTAACGGCCGCATTCGATCCGTGCGACTCTTAGAGCCAGTAAGTTGCGATACTTCTTGCTTTTGACAGATGTACTAAGAGCGCACCAATTGAAACATTATGTATGATACTTTTTAAAAAGCGTATTATGTTTAATTGACAATTTAAAAATGGTACGTCGGTTCGTTTCGTTCATTTAACAAAAATAATCTAATAATTAAAATAAAATTGTAAATAATCAAAATCTGTGCTTTAAGTAGATTTTAGAAAAAACTGTAATCTTTATAAAGGAGACGATTTACAGTGATGCAACTGCGTGTATAAGATTTTAGTTATAAATGAAAGAAAAAATACATTTCAGCGTATTTTTTTAAATAAGGATCAATGGGTAAAAACTTTAAGATCACACATGAGGTTTAGAAAAACTGACAAACGTCTATTATACTAATAATATAAAAAATAGTACAGAAAAATAATATGTACATTACATATAATATATAAGAAAAACACTCTCCAGGCTTTAGACTATAATGGAACGCATTTCTATGATTTTAGAAAATTAGTTAAAAAAAAAGAATACGTATTTCTATGAAAATAATTTATAAGTATAATCATAGATAAATTACTTCAATTTAATTTCGAAACTGTGAAGGAAATGTGTCGCTGGCACAGCTATTAGGTAATTAATAAATTTAATTATAAATTATAACATCTTATTAAAATATCGGCTACTTATTCTTTATACGGTATCTTCGATTGTAATCGTTTTATATTGATGTATCTATTTAATAAACTTTGCATTTAAAGGGTCCTTCGGGTATTAAGTTAGTATCAATGGTCGTTAGGAGGGGGACTATGCTTTGTTTATTTTTGATTACATGAATATTTATTGATTCTTATAGTGATTTTGTTTTCAAAATTTTTTTTTGTGCTTTTTTATTATGCTGGTGGTGATGGAACATTTGCTTACTAGTGCTGACAAGGGGAATAAAAAACGGACCCTAATAACAAGTTGCGAGAAACCAACCTTGCAGAATTACAATCTGAGAGGTGCGGTCTACAATACTCTATGCCACGAGTACATCCAACTTGGTCCTTTGGGATAACGATGTCATGTACCGAACTGGACTTCTGCTTTTACTTTGTACGGTCGACTACAACTTATTTAAACATAAAACTTGTATATTTTAATTAAACAGGCGTGTTTAAAACGTATAATATATAAGTTTACTAGCTTCTGCCCTCGACTACGTCTGCTTTGAGTATACAATTCGATCCAGATAGATAGTTTGTAAGTCAATCGTAGAGGATTTCTGGAGAATCACAATTCTCTAGTAGGTAGTAGTAACAAATTATTAATTTTTATTGACTTACACATTAAATTAATTAGGGCAGAATAGGTATATATATATATATATATATATATATATATATATATCTAATAAGGGTGAAACTCGCAACAAAATCCGTTACGTACGTGAGGATGAGTTAACGTGTAAATAGACAGTTCTGAACCTTTTTAATGTTACGATTCTCTAATAAAAATTATTTCTCCTCCCCCTTGTCGTCAATAGTAAGCATTCACCCTTCATTATAAAGTATAAGTGTTGGGATAATTTTAAATAGTAAAAAAAAAGCAAAAGTAAACTTACTAGAATCACTATCTTAATATTAACTACACTTCACACCGCTCCCGTTTCTAATTTCATCAAAAATAACCATCGCATTGACAGCCCAGTCTCTGTTAATGCTTACGTATTACTCGAAAGACCCCTTAGAAGCGGAAAGCTAGGTTATTCTCTATGTATAGTATAAAATTAACGTATGGTGTCAACGTGCTACAAAGGATTGTACTTAAACTCACTTAAAGATGTAAAGCATATTACATGTATTAAGAATGACGGAGGAAAGATTTCAACAAATGATCAAGATATAAGGAACTGTTAAAAAGGATGTCGTGAGAGATTAATGAATAAGTCAAACTCTCTACATGTCCAAAACCAATGAAGCATCCCTTTCTCTATCTTTGTCACTACATTCTCTACGAAACCACAACGTTCTCTTATTACAATATTCATTACTTTATTTATCCTTCTCAAAATCAAAACATTATTCATTCAATTTGGGCCATGAAAAGGCGCTTATGAACGTCAAAAATCTACCACCGGTTCGGAAAACAACCCAGTCGAAAAGAGCTGGCAAGTAACTCGATCTGGTTTTTTTTTCATAATTTTTTTCTCTTTGCTATTCTCATGCCAGCTATACTTCTTAGACTTCTCATCTCTACTTCATTAATTTTGCTTTCATGTCTCTTCTGGCAGACCCAGCACTCACAACCATACATAAGTGTAAGGACTAGCACACTCTGATGCACAGCCTAACGTGCCATTTTAGAAACATTCTGGCTGCACATAAAGTCACACAGGGCCCCGTTCACTCAATTCCCTAACACAATTCTTCGTTCAATATCACAGTTCAGACAAATTCAATGTGTTGAAATGAAATAATAATTATTATTGTTGTTGTCAGGTACCATGTGGCGACCGGTGCCACTGGTGATCCGGCTGGCGGCCGTTTCACTAGTGGCGTTTGTGTTCGCCGACTACGGTGCAAGCGGCGGCACAGCGCTTACGTCACAACTACCCAGGAGCATCACGACAGTCGCCCCAACAGCTCCCATGCCACGGCGACAGGAACGACGGCAGCGTAACCGTCGCCGTACAACAACAAAACGAACAACAACAACGACAATAGAACCGGACGATGACGACGACGAGGTCGATATCACGACTCCACCAACGACCACAACAGTCGATCCTCGAACATTCGATCACAGTAAGTGTTCTTCAACTATACTAACTTTCAAAGCTCTTTCAAAAACACGTCCGTCGCTCATTGATACTAAACTCAATCATTCTCAATATACTGTTTCCTAAACTAATGGATTATAAGTGTTTACGTAATCCCATATTTTATATGCCTAAAATGGAACTAATTTAAACCGGAACAATACTTTTTTATAGGCTATAAATGTATTTTATTTTAATAATATAGATATATACTGTACTCTGTATACATACACTCAAAAACTACTAAAACGATTTAAACAATGATAAAACAGATATTAATATAATATGTTTTTCTGTTTCTCAACCGATTTTTGGTATCCATTTTATATTATGGTAGCTATTGAACTGTTTCAATTTTTGTCAAATTTAATTACAAACCGATGAACATAATTTATATTAAAAAAAAACACGACACATGACACTAATATTGATAAAAGAAAGACTTATTTTGATTCGATTTACTTCTCTAATACACTCAACTTTAACCTATAGTTCATCCAAATCTAGAGAATGGTCTAGCCTTTCGTTTATTAGTTTTTCGGGTTATGCCACAAACTACATTTAATAGCTAATTGTTTACTCCAAATTGATAAATTTAGTCTTTCATTTCATTACATATAACTTATAATGTTATCCGTCATATGTACTCTGAATAATAACAAAATGTAATAGTACAGAATGTTCTAAGTAAATTTATAGATATACATATATACGTATATAGGGCCCCTTCGCACTATTTCCTTTTAAGTCGAATAGTTTAGTGAAGGACGTCTTAAGGAATGTCTCTCTATCAGGGACGTGAGGATATCCAAATTGTTCGCCCTCTGGCGACGACGAACGAATGTAATTCATGAAAGTAACCCCCGGTCATCGGCGGAATTCGCTGCGTTAACGTGGTATTACGATTAACCCGGCTTGTAACAACAAGCGTCTTTAATTTTACCGTTTCATACAAAATATATGTTCTTTCACAATCGACTGTATACTAGACACACTACCCGGCACTACCCAGTTATTTTGACCTATAAAAAATATTTAATTTTCAATTTCAAAACATACTGATGTCATTAATCGGAAAAAAACATGTCCTATCTTTTAAGCTGGATAAAATCACACACGGTGTGCAAAATTTCATTAAAATCGGTCGAGTAACACTACGACAGGGAACTTTTCTATATATAGATTTTATTACTTATTTGATATATAAATAAATAATGATGTTATTTTTGTTTCCGGAAAAGCAACGACACTCTTTTAGTGAACATAATAATAGTTTTTAGGGACAATCAATTAATAAATAAGTCTTCGCTTTAATCTTACCGGATTTGTTATATCATAGAATTTCCTTTATGGTAATAATATCAGTAACCTTGTAAATTATATTTTATAACTTAATCCGAGTTACGTTAAAAGTTAAGCTTAAAATAGGTCACACTGTGTTAAGAATTTAATTAACAAATAAAGACGTTTTTAATCTAGTCGTTTGAAGTTTACCAGCTTTGTCTTTTTACGAGAGAAAACACCTAAGATCGTACGTAGGTATGTACTCTATCGTTGTATCTCCCCTGGCCGTTTTACTGGTTGGGTGGTGAGTGGGGCATTATTTCACGCCTCTTGAGCGCGTATCGAACTAATATTAGGTTTATTAGATAGATGAGGTGATCACAACCGCCCCCCCCCCCGTCATGGCATGTTGTTTTTTTGTTTATAATTATTTTTATACTTTTAGATTTTTAAATCAATTGCCCCTATAGTTTATCTCCGTATCTTTTGAAGTGTCTGTTTGTATTGTCAAAATAACAATTATTACTACATACATATGAATGTATATATGTATACCTATACCAAAAATACAATGTTTAAAATTTGTCTGTCTGCCTGTCTTTTTGTTCTGGATAATCTCCGGAACGTCTGGGCCGATTTGAGTTAAGCCGCATAACTTAGGCTACTTTAATTTTAGGAAAATAATTAGGGTTGCGCGTAAAAAAATGTAACTCCGTGAGGAATATATAAAACGCGTACGCAGGCGCGGGCACACAGCTAGTCTATAGCAATATTTAGAAATTGCATTAAAGCAAACCTAATAAGAAATTAATAAGAATCTAATTGTATTAGTACTCTGCAAACAAAGAGTTGTTGAACACTTAAACTTAATTAAAACTGGAAATAGTGTTAAAAATGTATTTTTTGTTCAGAGCCATATTTTTATTAGCCAAGTATTATTCAGATGATCCACAGAAAGCGTTAAGATTTCTCGTTGTATTTTCTCGTCAAAATGTATTATTCATTTATAATTAGGTCTTGTTTTATTTTTCTATAGTATCTGTAATTTTGTAATTGTATTGTTTTTTGTTTTTATATACAACAAAATACAAAAGCTATGTCAGCCTATTAGTGGCATGCATATCAAAAACATATCTAGAACACTATAAAAATGACATCATGTGAATTTAGCCCTTGCTTGTGAACCATATTTTTTATGTTATTGCATAAATGCGTAATGTTGTTGTAGTACCAAATAAAACAATGTAAATAGCCGAAAGCTTATTATTATTAAATACATACTAATAATAAAATCGTTAATTTCACATGTCTCTACATTTTCGATTCTTGTGAAAAGAATGCTTAAGAGACTTAAAATACGTCGTTAAATACATTTAGATCATTTTTAGAAATATCTGTCTGTCTATTTGGTTGCGAAGGCATCAAATAGAAAGTGCTAAGTCTATTTCATAAATTCATATCCGTATTCCAGAGTAGCATTCAAATTCAAAAGTTTTAGTCATTTGAATGGCACGCGGCAACTTTAGTATGAAAAAAAAGTTGGTAGGTAAATGTATTTTAGTCTCATTCCAGAACAAAGAATTGATAGATTGATTGAAATTAAACAAAATGACAGAATATAAAATGTCTTTACAGCATAAAAACATCTAAGACAAAGCAAATGAAAAAAACAATATTTTGATACAACACCTAAAATTTAAAAGCGTTAGGCGCTATTTAGGAGTCATGTTCATTCAACCGAAAGACGTCCGCTGCTGGACAGAAGTCTCCCCCAAAAGGAGGGAATTGCCATAATCGCCACGCTTGGCAGGCGGGTTGGCAATTGTAGTAGGTGTTTGTGGTACTCAGATGATGTTGCTGCCCATCCCATGGGGTATCTCATAGTCGACTTTTACGTCAACCACGGGAATATAATGAGGTGGTACTATTCTAAGCCGGCACCACACGGCAACAATTATGATATCAATAGGTATAAATATGGTGCAGAACATAATATTATTTCGTTCTAACTGTATATAATTGGACAGTTCATGTTTTGTATATACATATGTATTTCTGACGATTATTCATAGAGTGCGCTTTACCTATTTTTTTAATAATTTGGATTCTTGTGAAAAGACTAACTGGGCAGAAGCTACAGATTGGAGATTGAAGACTTTTTATGTACATTGATGGTGTTTCAGAAACAAAACTAAGTAGAGATTCAGAGTCTACTACAGAACACATTTTCTCTGTTTATTTGTCCGTTTGTTCAAAATCATGCAAAAACTACTGACCCGATTTTGGTCTAATTTGGTAACGTTAGACAGGACGGGACGGGGCGAGATGGGCAGGGGAGAATATAGATTGTCTATTAGAATAGAAATGTCTGAATTTCACGCGAGCGATTTCGCGACCACAGCTAGTCATTATACGTACAATTAAATTATTATCTAATTTGATAGAATAGATAAATTACGATAAACGGTCCATAGATACGAACGGTTTAACGATTACTGAATCCACCAAACGCAATCAAATGTAATATAGCACTTAAAATACTAGCTGCAATAATAAAATAATAATTAAATAAGTAGTCGAATTGATTCAAACGCCCAATTAGCGGTTCACCCCCCCCCCCCCCCCCCCGCAGTATAGGACATAGAGCAAATAGAAATGCTCTAATGTAATCATAGTCATCGGAATTATAACAGTTATATATTAGCATTGTATTATAAAATTAGCTACGGGCCCGCGTAAGCCCGCGTTTCATATATTTGTCACTGCGTAATATAGTTTTTTTTTTTTTTTTATACAGACATTAAGCAAAGATATTTCTCACAAATTCAAATACGTGCCAGCAAAGCTGTCCGTTGAAACGGATTTTATCGGATTTTAACGGATATCTATTTTTATGAGTTTTATTTTTTTTTTAAGCGGAACCCTAATTATTTTCAAAAATTAGAAATACCTGAAGTTACACGGAGTGACTTCAGCTATCTACCAAAAAAAGTCCCCTCAAAATTTGTCCACCCGTTCCGGAGATTACGCATTACAAATAGCCAGACAGAAATACAAAAATTTTACTATTTTTTCGTTTAGATATCGTATATAAATTATATATGTATATCATACATATATGTATATATTGATATGTATTTAGTAAAAAAAATATTGACATTACAAACAGACACCTCAATTTCATTTATCAGTATAGATATGCCGTAGCAAAAATATATTAAAGACTAGCTGTGTGGACCCGGCTCCGCCCGCTTTTCATATATTCTTCACTACGTAATATATATTTTTTTTAAATAATCATAGGAAAATAATGTTTTATGGTGCTGTCCATTGAATCATATTTTGTTCACAATTTCTTGTGTTGTAATTTTTTTACGCGGAATACTAATTCTTTTCGAAAAATAGAAATATCCTAAGTTACAGCTATCTGTAAAATCGTACTTACCATTTTGGAGATTAGCCGGATAGAGACAGACAGATAAAGATTTAAAAAAATCAAAAAAATATATTGCTATTACCAACAGACACTTCAATTTTATTTATTTAATTAATTGTATTTAATTGATATTAAATACTTCTTCTTCTTCTTTTTAGACTTTAAAATATAATATTATTTTTGTTACGAGGTATATAATTTGCCAGATCTACATCGAGTATTAATGAATTATTATTTTTTTAAATTATTTTACTAATCATTCTAATGTTATTTACAAAAAATCTTTGTTTTTTTAGAACTTTTTCTTTCTAGAACTATTTGTCGATATTATCCTGAACCAAATGATTTATACATATGTATATATATATAATATAGTTTAATATTGAAACAGCTCAGTTATGATACAATTTACTGATAATCATAAGAGGATTCAGATTAGTATGTGTTATAATTGATTGTTTTTTTTAATTCTATATGACACATTAGAAAAAGATTCTAGAAAATATGTTTATTGAAACGTTTTTATTTCAATGACAGTTTCAGGAGATACACGATTTTTTTTAACTCGATTTATAATTAATACTAAAATCAAGCGGGTTTCGGCCAGTATAAAATATAGAGCACTCATGAGAAAAACAGCAGAAACACACGTCGACCAATAGTCAGTTACTACCACTTCAAACCGGTTCAACAAAGAGTTGAAATTAAATTTACGTGGCACAAAGAAAAAAAAACTAGTTACAAGAGGAAATTGGCGGAGACAGTGATAAATTGTACCCGCAAGAGTATAACGTTAACATCTCGCTCTAACACGCGAGGGAGTACATTTTTTATCCCGTTTCAACCTTATAGAGTTCGCGAAACAGCAATGTGAATGTACCGGCATAATTGTCACCGAATTTATTTTTTCTATTAAAACACACTGGGTGCAAAGCTAAAATGCAGTTACATAAAACATATAGTGGCTACAAAGTAGTAGAGTGCTTGTATAAATTATCCCTATTGGTATAATAAAAAGGGAGCAAACAAAATTGCTTTTGTAATGCTAATATGTACCTACCTACATATAAGCGGGCAATTTGTAATCGACGTATTCGAAAAGCAAACAGTAGGTATTATATAGTAAAAAATGAGCAAGTCGACACGGCGTACGGAGTTTCCGACGCAATAATCGGTTGAACAAACGCAGTAAACACCGATGGAAATACAAACAATAAACACAGTTAATTTTGATCAGTCAGTTAAAATATAAACAATGTACCTACTGATTACGGTTACAATATTACATTTCAATTAGACCCACAGGCATTTGATATAATGAGTTTCGTATATAAAGTATGCAAATATTTAATTCTCAATGTTGAAAACATCTATCCATCCATTTAACCGAAAGACGTCCACTGCTGAACATAGGTCTCCTCCAAAGGTCTCCAAAACGATCGGTCTGGCGCCACCCGCTTTAAGCGGATTCTCACGACATTCACCAAGTCCAATTTGTGGAGAGCCTATCCACGCTATGTCTTCCGGTGCGTGGTAGCCATTTGAGAAGCCATTGTTTCCATCGGGCATCGAGTCTGCGAGCAATGTGCCCAACCCACTGTTACTCAAGTTTAGCAATTCTTCAGGCAATGTCAGTTACTTTGTTTCTTCTGCGAAACTCCTCATTCCTGATTCGATCGAGTGAAACTCCAAGCATAGCCTTCTTGCTTTCTTTCTTTCTTGCCATTGCTTTCTTTCTTCATAAAGGGGGGGGGGATTGATTGCCATAATCGCCACGCTTGGCAAGCGGGTTGGCAATCGCAATCAGTTGTTTGTGATACTCAGAGGATGCTAACCAAACCCTGGTTTATCCCTTAGTCGTTTTATACGACACCCACGGGATATAAGGTGGTATTATTCTTAGCCGGCACCACACGGTCCAAAGTTAAAAACCTCGGCATTATATTTCCTATAATAAGTAAGATATAATAACATACACTTCAAAAAAACTACAACTTTACAAAACAGAAAATAAAAAGCCTTATTCGTTTTAACTCTAAAAGCTAAAAAAAAAGTACGATAGTTGTACCATTGTGCAGACAGAAGGGTTTACAATATTTCGTATTATTTTGTCGCAGATTTTATAACGTGTTCCATTTGCTCAAGTGGTTTTATTATACTCACTCTACTTCAGTTTGTATGTTCTTGAAATCTGCTTTCCACTTTAGATTTAACTTCAATAAGGGTAATACAAAATATTTGTTCAGATTTATGATGAAAAACATTACCAACAACGTGATGAAAAAATACAGTTAAAGTGGAACCATTCGTATAAAAAGGAATGTTGATGAGGTACTGAAACTAATTTAGATTTAATAAAAAACTAGAAGCGGTAAACGTGGCGGTAGATGTTATTTAAAACGCAAATAATTTTAAATTTAAATTAAAAAATTTGAATTAAGTAGTTGTATGAAAATACATACATATATGATTTAGGTGTTCAAACTAAAGTTAGACAGCTTCATGCAGCGCAGACAAGCGTTTTGAACAACAACAACTTCCAACATCTCATAACAAATTCATCCGACAGGCGTGTTAGTGCAGCTGGTGGTATTTTTACCACGTACCTCAAGGAAACCTAATACGAATCGAAGTCAAAACGAAAACGTCTTCCAGGTAAATCGATTCTCGAAACTTAGTTTCTAATATTCGTTTCTAAAGCTAACTTTTATTACACGTCAAATCTAGGAAATACTTAATTAAGCATAGCAATCTATATGTTTCTGTTCTCAACTTCCTAATCATATAATGTAATAGATTTATTTATAGAAACTAGTATACAATTATCATTAACACAAAAAAAGACTTAACTATGTTACGATAATTATTATCAACCATTTGGGAAAAGGGTTTAAAAAGGCGTACTGCATTTCAAACTGCCTCGGTAGCGCAGTTGTATTACATACGACTGCCGTTCTGAGGTCTCGGGTTCGATCCCCGGGTCGGGTCAAGTGATATTGGGTTTTTCCTATTCAGTATCATCCCGGAGTTTGGAATTTGTGCCCGATATGGCGACAGGCTCGCCCCCTGTCACATCTGGGACGGAACTAAGCTCGGCGAAATGTGTGTGGTGTAGTTCGCTACTTCACCTCTGCCTAACCCTTCGGGGATAACAGGCGTGAGCATATGTATGTATGTATGCATTTCAAAATAAGAAATATTGTAAGTGTTAATAAATTCTGTTGTTTAGTTTTCAGTTTTCATGTATATAGTTAGGTATAGAATCATAAATTGGATTTCATGATGGAGTTTGGTAAACAACCTATCTGTCCGTCAAAATATGCACGGTTTAAAGGCTAGCAAGCCTGGGGTATCGTTCGCTTTCGGTGCATAAAATACGGGTTGTTAATTATGTAACCCCTGAGGGATGAACTTTCAATTTGAACCATACATGGGCGTTGTATAATTAATACTTTTAACCTGCCTATTCGACGAGTTAAAACAAAGGTGAAAAAAAAAAAACTTAATACTAAATAAAGGCAACTATATAGTTTAAATACTTTACCGTATTAATAAGCTAGGCGAATGTATCTAGACCAAATCAATCATGTGTTAAATAAAGGCCAGGTAAAAAGTACTCAGAACCGACGAGCATGTACGAAAGCGCTCATGAAAGTAGAGGAAGCGAAAGAGGTGTGTCAAGATCGTAGCAAGTGGAAGGACGTAATCTCTGCCTACCCCCACGGGAGAAAGGCGTGATGTTATGTATATATTAATAAGCTTAAATATAAATGAACGCATATTTATTATTAAGTTCTTAACTATCACTGTAGACACCAAGTGGATCCGAATTAACCCCACTACAATCGAAGGCACGATCGATTCCCGCAGGTAAACACAATTTGTAGAAAGTCTTGTTTGTCGCTTCAGGAACGTGATGGACTACCTACCACAAGTGATCACCTAATCACCAATGTGATATATAGCGTTCGGGACCCTTATCATTGTCACTATAAGAAAAAGGATTAAAAGAAAACAACATTTACAAGATTTAGTAACCCTCAAACAACGATGTTTACAGTCAACAAGTTTATACTCAAGAATCTATTTCAAGGGAAAAGCTATTATAAAGTTTGATATTAATTATGAAAGCCCGTGCCTGTGTCATGCTCCTCAAGGTTCCAAAAGGTCATATTTTATTAAATAATAACCTGGTTTGTTTGCAAATTCTTGCGTAATTTCTCCACATGCATCGTCTTACATTGGAGATTAAAAGATTATTTTAATAACGGAATATTTAAAGTTTGTATATATCATAGCGCAAGTTTATATACAGTAGGATTATTGTACGTTATTTGTGTCACATAATACCTAAATACTTATTTACTTTTATTAAATGTAAATGTATTCGAAAAACGAATGGCAATCATCTCGTATTTCTGTATCAAGATTAGAAAGATCATTATTCGATTTTTATAAGTAGATAAGGGAAGAAAGAAAGAAACATTTATTCGTCACTAAATTAAGTAACATAAAATATATACATAATAAAAAAGATACACAACATATATAAATTACGGTTACCGTAAAAGTTGCTAAAGTAGGTATATACCGTATTGATCGCCGAAAAGGGCATCAATTAAACATATCTATGCTACAACAAAACTGTCATAGCGCTGTTTTCAGTTGGGCCTATACTATTATTATCACATTAAACTAACTGGTATTGAGAAATAAATTGATCAAATGGCATATTTTAATATGCCGGATACAAAACGGATACAAAACGATTAGTTTTAAAATAGGTCAGTACTTCTTATACGCTTCCTTGTGGCAGGTGTGTAATCGCTCCTTAGCTGGTAAGACAAGGTAATGAACTTCCGCGCCGGTTGGTTGTCTGCCTGAACCACATCATTAATTTCTGCCTAATGTCTGAAACGGGCGACGCGGAGTTACCGACTACGTTTTAGTTTCACATACAAAGCTTTATAATTAACCTACAGTTGTTAACGTAGGCTTTGTTTGTACCTTCGGGCACAATTAAGAAAAAAACTCCAAATTTCAGATATTCTGACTTCATATTTTCAAAGATTTCAAATATTAATTATCTTACGAAACGTGTTTCTATGTGTAACTACGCAAAGGTGCAAGGAGCAAAGGATTGTAATTGTCACATCAGCTCATCAAGTATTAGTGATATCATTATTGTGATATTAGTGATAATAAGGCAGGTTCTTTTGTTACTGAAATATTTCTAAACAGTTGATGTTATCTTATACAAATAATAAAATATTTTAAAAATGATTTTTTTTTTATCTTCAAACGTTTAGACTTATTTGAAAACACTAATTCGATTTAAACGTATCTCTTAGATTACCTAGTAAAGTAAATCTAAGAAAGAATTTACACTAAATCTAACTAAATTATTTTACGCTAGAATGAAACCACAGGCTTTGTTTTTGAATTGTTCTTATTAGGCTTATTATCATGAAAGGGGCTGTAGAAGCTAGACCAGAGGTGTATCATAGCGAACTATTTTGATCGCCCGACACTATTAAAACTAACTGCCTAGATCTACAGTCTGCATATACTGAACAATCTTTTTTGGTAGAGAGCGTTTGTACGGCCTCCAGGAGCAACATATCCTTGCCCGGAACGCCCAGAATCAAAGTGTCACACTTAGTCGTTAATAATTGAATTAAATGATAATAAAAATCGAATGTAAATATTCAATGATATTATAGTATGATTATTATAGTTTCAGTTTTCTAAATTTACTGACAATTACGATGAACTCTGTATAGAATATGATTTTACCATGAAGTTTTTGTCATATTTGATAACGGGAAAATCGCTACAACTTTATATTAAAGCGAACATTCCGTTTAATTATGGGTTGATTTAATTAATTACATAAATAGTGCATTAAATAAAATGAATCCAACATTTACTTACTCATGAACATCGATTCATTGTAATGCGAATAAACGGTTCACTCGATACAGGTTCAAATAATATTTTACTCTTAATTATCATACTTATGTTACGAAGTTAAAACTTTTATATAAAATGTTTTATTACAAACAAAAATGTAAAGAGATAAAACAAAAAACTTTTAAATATTTGCAATTCAAACGGGTGCAAAATTAAAATTTTCTTTAAAAGCACTTCCTTAGCTCCTACTTAGAGAACATAGCTTGGGTGAGTTCTTTAATTCCAATACGGAATACTTTATCTTACATCCAACGTTTTCAGATACTTAGCAAAAGTTTCTTTTGTAGATATAAACCTATTAGTACTAATAGTTATTACATTTCGACCTAGATTACCATACAACGTTGAGCGTTATAACCTACAGCGCGTGGTATCTTATATTATTTTATGTACACGAATAAAAGTCACAGACGTTAATGCGAAACAATATTCTAACCCGTAATAAATTTCTATAATAATAAAATAGAAAGTATTAGGGTGCGCACCGGTCGAGAGAGATATTCCACTTTTCCGTGCGTATCCTTGGAGCGTCGTGTACCTAATGTTCAACATAAGGTTCCTTCCACATTTTTATTTGGCACCGCAACATGTACGAGGTACGGACGTCGTCCCAGCTACTGCGGTTCCGATGCGGTACCAACAGAAAATTTATGTACCACTAAGCGTGCAAGACTAGTCCCCTCGCACAGTTGCCTGTTATGGAACATAACCTGAGAGGTATTTCGGCAAAGCGCGCTACCTACTGCTACCTACTGCGGTCCGTACAGCGAAAGTTCTCCCGCATCTCGTACGTAACCGGTGTTGTAAAGGAAATAACTGCGAATAAACAAAAATTTCGATAAGTTTAACGTAAGCACAGGATCCTCGGGGGGCCCGGCACGCTCAAATATTAAGTTTGGTAAGAATTTTAAATTAAGAGCATTAGGCTCGGCGTCTCGGTTGTATAAAATATTAATAATGCTATCCGAACGAAGTTGGCAGAAGGATGAAAATTATGAATTTTTAATAGTTATTCTGTACTGCGACGGTCAATTAACGTAATGAGGTAGGAAGTTTAGCTCACTCTGGGGTGAAGACACAAAACGCGATTAATGCCGTGTTAAATTTCTTAAACATTTACTTTATAGTTTTATTTACATTTAGCGATAAAGCTAATATTTTATATCCAAAGGATGGTTCTTAATTTATTGTATTTACAGTGCGGAAGTTGGTAGGTAGGTGCCACTGATTTTCAAACGCCTTGTTTGATCTAGCAAATCTCTAAACTAGGTACTCAGTTTAATAATCAAACAGATTTAACGCGTATTCATTAGTTTGTGAGTCACTAAATCACATGCTTGACTATCATTGTTTTAATTAGAGGAAATCGTATCTTTTACAGATTAATATTGGAAAATGAAAATTGATAATTTAAAAAAAAGATCGATTACAATTATAGCGCTCGTAATTAACTTTGATTTATTATAATGTCTTGACAGAGAAGTCACAGATCATTCGTCTTCTTAATAAATTGTTTGTTTTTCTCACGTCAGTTACGAGTAATTTGTTCCCCTGTAATATATCACGTGTCGCGGTTCTGTAGATTAGATACGCATCGCTCACTCCATGTTTGTCATATTAAGCTTGCTTGGCATTGTTGTCAGCGATCGTGTTACATTACTTCTGCCAAATCTTATGAATGCAGACAAAATTAAAATCAATTATTCATAATTGTAGCTCTTTCACTTCAAATACTTCAAAGACATTTTACACTATGTATAAATCTTTCATGGTATAAAAAGGTAAATTATCTTTTTTTTTTATATATAGAAACTTACATAAATATTTTCTGGAGAAGAAAAATACAAATATTAAAATAAAGTATTATAACAATGAAAAAATCGCTTTTATAGGTATTAACAAAGATAAAGTGTCAAGAAATAGTTGTAGAACTTTACAAATAATAAAGTTTCACCGCACCTTCAACTTGTTCTTACTTGTTCCACTTTAGAAATCGATGTTCCCTTTGTTATAGCGATATCATTAAATTACTTTCAATCGGAGAGCAAAAGAAAAAAAAGGCAGTTCAAACGAATATAACAGTTACGAACCGAAAAGACACGAACCTAAACAAAAAGTTGAAACAAAAAAATAAAATAATATAAATAAAAATTTTACCTTCAATCTCAGAATACGATTAAACAGAAAAATGCCAACCTCTGAAAAACCGAATTTGAATTTTCCCTTTGTTATTCACCGTCGTGTAGGTAGGTAGGTATTGTACGTTCATTTTATTAAAGCTTACGGAAATAAACAATGATTTTGCTGGGCCTATCGCTCGGTGTGGCAACCTGCGCTACCCGACTCGTTCGCTCAAAGGGAATGTGCGCTTTACTGTGCAGGTAACTTTGACCAGCGGTGAATACGATTAAATACATGCAACAGCAACTAGCAACATCAGAGGATAGTACCTAGTTGAAAACTTCAACTAAGTTAGTGTCATCCTCTATACATACGCACACATTGATTAGCTATTTTAGTTTCCATTATAGAGACACTTTTTACTATTGATCATAGAATACGGGATAACATAAATAGTCTAAAAAGTAGAAAACTGTGAAATAAAATCTCGAGTTAACTTATAAACTGAAAAAAATGTTTCATGTCATAAATAAAATACCTATTCGCAAGAACAACAGTTTTATTAATATTAAAAATATTTGATAACTCATCTACAATCGAAGTTATATAAGAATAGATTTTTTTTAATATTCCAATTAAAATAACATTTGTTTTGACTTCTATAATATCATTATTTCGAACACATTTTTCAACAAGTAACTGGATTACAACATATAATGTTATTAATTTCAGAGTAAATTACATGCAGCTAACAATATTTGAACATAACAATTAAATGCGAAAATTGAATTTAACTTCTATTTGTAATTTTCCAATACGTAAAATCTAAATTGTCAATCATATATGGATGCCTTGTAGAAATCTTTATTTTAATTACACATGTCGAATAGTCTACAAACTTGAAGTTGAATTCTATTAATATAATGTGAGGGCATTTAAATTAAATCAACGTAATGTGCGCATTGTTTCACTCATAAATCCCATGAAATCAACGAAATAACAATACTATATATTATTATTTAAATTAATTCTATTTTCTAAATAAAGACTAAATCAAAAAAGTTTTTACTACTGACATATAACTTGGGAAAATCACGAGACGAAATTGACTAAAACGCAGAGAGCGCGCTTTGGCTTTAGTCCCTTTTCTAATGAAACAGAATAACAAACATTACAACGAAATGTTTACTACACATAAAGTTTGTAGTTTTACCTACCACTAGACTAAATCAAAAGAGAAAGGAACGTGGCTAATTGAAGGAAAAGGAAGCTTAAACAATCTAGCCGTCGAGCGTAGCTAGAAAAAGAGCAAGGAAACATCTCATTATAATAATTAAGTAACGCAATTAAATCCTGCAGACAGCTTCAAAATTGTTTGTTCCTTCTATTCTGCGTGTTTCGCTTAGTTTGAGTCTTAAATTATTTTTCGTGGTACATTAACTTCATGACGACGGCCAATTTGGGATATTTGTAACAGTATAATTACAATTCGAACCTTTGGTTTAAAAATTCAAAACCTTACCTGCCAGTATCACCATCAAAGTCCAAAGAGCGTTACTTTTTATTAATTCTGATTAAGACTGAATAAGAATAAGAGGAGCTTTGCATCCATCAGCATTCCACGTGCTTATATCATCCAAAAAGTCGAGACTTGTTTTCATTTTTCTATATTATTTTTACGGTACACAATTTGGAACTCTTAACTTGGCCATTGGTAAACATAGCACTTGGAAACAATGTTCCATAATCCAAACAAACAAAACGATTCTTAAGAAACCAGAAATCATAAGTACCCATATTCTTCAGCAGAAATAGTCCAAGAAATAGACATTGAAATATTAGACATTTATGGACTACCGCAGTTATTAAACATTATACACAACATTATAACAGTTATTATACTAAGTATTACAAATGAAGAACGAAAGATTAGTGAGATGTGTTTTATATTAACATATAAAATGCGAATTATGGTCCGTGAATCAGTAAACCAGTTACTAATAAAGAAAGCTCTTTGTCATCTGTGGAATTTTTAACTTAATAAAACATACTTTGTTGCAGCCGACGTGGGTATCTGCGAAGTACCGCTCGGTATGGAGAGCGGCATGATATCCAACGAGTCCCTCTCTTCAAGCTCTAATTACGACCAAAGTGTTTCTCCACTGAGTTCAAGGTAAGGAAACTATCTATATTGAATTGTACATTCCCATAATTAACATGGTTAACTTTTTTTTTTTGTTATCATCCATAATTATATTATCCATACTACTTTCAAATATATATGTTATCTCTATTGTCAAAAAATGAACTTAACAATTAAGATAACATTATTGAATATTATAAGCATCAATTGTAATAATTTTAAAGATTTGCAAAATATTAATATAAGCGCTTTAGTTTTTTTTTTATTGCAATATTCTACGATATTTTCACGCAAAACATAGCGAAATTATAAAACAAATCTTAGAAATAATCTCAAATCTTATGTAAAAAAGCTTACGAGTCGTTTAGAAACGCCTGAGGGAATAAACAGTCAATACATACAGCAAGAACAAAGGATTTACCTTCAATAACAGCATATATTGAAAGCTCAGAACATACAATTGCAAATAGATACGTGTCTTTAAATGGCTATTGTTAAAAACAATATAGAGTATGATACTACAATGTCTGTGAATTCGGCAACCGTAAAACACTCATATTTAGTTCAACAATTAACACAGGGTTTCACATCGGGTCTTAAGCCCGCATAATCTCGACAGGAGACAATAGCGTGAAAACTCATCTGCCATTTGTGAAATTCACTAACAGAAAATTAAATTTTCATATGAATTTGGAGCAACAGTGATCCCACAAAAGCCTTTCTCCCTTCCAAGATAACAAGATGTAAGTATGGTCGGATGTACCGAAGCCTTATCATCTGAGCCACTTTACATAGGGTCAAAGGCGATTTACCAAATGTTACGTTAATTCGGCGTTTAACGCACTTTGTTCCCGCTGTTTGCTCCGGTCTCCGTGATGAGATCGTACTCCAGATATTCAAATGGAGCGGAGCGGCTTCCAGGCGCTCTCTCGCTCTCGTTGACAAACGAATGCCAGAAACGCTTCATTATATTTGTAAAGGCGATCAAGCTAATTTTATTTACTTATGCCAGAGAGCGTCTGAAATCAGTCTCTACAAATATGAAATGTTAACTACTTTCAACAAAGTTTCAGTAAGATAACAGCAAGTATATTTATCTACTACATACATACATTATTATAATTATTATAGTTACGTAGGTCCTTATATGAGTCTTTTTTTTTTTTCAGAATAAGGACAGAAATACGAGGAGGCTCGTGGTGTCCAAACGGGCTTATTTCTTCAAAGAGCCGCCAATTTCTCGAAATAAACTTACATGATGAGTATCTCATCACAGCCACAGAGTCACAAGGACGATTTGCTAATTCAGTAGGGGTGGAATTTGTGGAAAGTTACTCTGTTGAGTACTGGCGCGCGGCACAAAATCGCTGGGTCAAGTACAAAGATTTTAATGGAAGCCGGGTAAGTGATAACGTTAACCAACCTTATTGTCAACACTTCCGTGAAAATAGTTTTCTCTCGTTAACCCTAAAATTTTATTAAAAAAAATCAAAGTTTAAATAAAATTAGGCGCATCGTTTACCCAAAGACGAAGAAATTACTAAATATTATATTTTTATTTAGACATCTACAAGTATTTCTAATAAATCCCTGTATTAGAACAAAACTACCAAACAAAACTTCAATAAACTACAATGAATTAGAAGTTTGACAACCGATAAGATGTTATTAGATGCGACAGGTATAATACCTACCAACATCCAGAACTTACGTTAACCCATTAGTCGCCTTGATATTAATTGGTATAATTTTAAGTTATATTTAAAATTTCACTTAAAAAGAACATATTCATAAATCGCAGATATCCCCAGTATCCTCGTGAAAAAAACGCATAAGTAGTAATTTATTTAACTCTCAAAACGTACGATTTTGTTTTATATATATAAAATATATGCCACTCTAGTTATTATTATATTATGACTAAAACAACCCTATTAAATTGACTCAACACACTGGATTGATTTACATATACTCTAGAAATCAATATTACTTGACTTAAAATTTTATTACTTGCACAAAATTTCAATAATATTTAATTCTTCACAAAATCTATTATGTTTCCGTTTTTAAAAATGAATTTGATACATTATAGAAATTAACCTATGTCATTACAAAATATTTTTTCTCTCCAGCTCATACCTGGAAATGTAAACACGTATACTCCAAGGAAAACAAAATTAGAAGCACCATTTATTGCTTCAAAAGTACGTTTTTATCCATATGCGGCCCATCCTAGGACAGCATGCATGCGAGTCGAGTTATATGGATGCCGTTGGAAACGTAAGTAAAAAGGTTTTTTTTAGGCTAGCGAGGTACCGGGGCATATGCTTAGCGAAAATATGCCCTGCGATTATCCGATAATTATTGATATGCTGAGCGCCTTAACACCGCCCTAGGGCGGTATTTACTTTATGTTCTTTTCCACAGAGGCCATAGTGTCGTATTCTGCACCCAAAGGTTGTGCCATGCAAACCATGACAGGCGGTGCAAGGTTCGAAGACTTGTCCTATGATGGAATAACACGCAAAAATGTATTCTTCAACGGAACGGGCCAAATAACAGATTCATTGATCGGGCCAAAATGACTTCGAACTGCCTGATCCTACGGACACAAGAGGTATATTATTTTGTTTTATTACCATAAGCTGTCAGATTCCATATTCGTCGATGATGACAATAATAAGTTATATTATGTATAATATATATATTTCGGTATTAGAAGAATTCGAATTATTCCAATTTCAATATTGAAAACACAATGTGGAGTAATCATTTCCAAGCAAAATCGACGAAACATTTACCTTGGTCATTGGAATAAGCTTAAATCGAAAGTAATTATAACTGCAACCAATATTCTATTTGTTTAATACTAAACAATCGAATACAAATGTTGATTTTAAATTCAATCTAGTTGAATATATATAATATGTTGAAGCGATGAAGATATTGCTTACATATATTAAAAAGATGAAAATGGATATCACATTTTTATTGTAATATACATTAATAATAACGTCACACATCTCTCATCTAAGGATAGGCAGAGACTACACATCCTTCCACCTGCTTTGATTTTGACACATGATCTTTGCACATGTTTTTCGCTTCTTCTACTTTTATAAGCTCTTTTGGTTACGGGTAGTTTTCACCTTTATTTTTTGTTTTTGACGGGGGGAAATGCATTTACGCACTACCCTTACCTATTGCATTAGTGAGACCGAAGTCCCCCAATGCAATAGGTAAGGGGGCACGGAGGGACGACTCCGTGCCAGTGTGGGACTCGCCCGGACGTGAAGCGCCCGAAAATACCCACTAAACCCCCCCGGGGCCGTCTGCCGCATTTGGGATGGGGGCGATACTGGATGGCTTTCGTAAGCACCGCGTCGCCCCTTGCAATCCGCGTCGCTCCCTGCCTCCGCGTCGCCCCCTGCTTCCGCGTCGCCCCCTGCTTCCGCGTCGCCCCCTGCAGGGTACTTTTCACCTGGCCTTTCTTCAAAACGTCCTCGATCTGGTCGAGATACATTAGCTAAGAACTACCCTTATCATCTTCCCCAGTCACTCTCGCCTTACAAATTGGTTTCGTCAATCTTCTTTCGTAGAGAGGATGCTCACTAAGTGTCCAATTAAACTCCCCTTTCTCTATCTTAACCGTTATATCCTCCACCACATCACAACCTTCCTTTATTAAACTACTTTACCTATCATTTCCATGTCAACTATACTACTGCTTTGACTTCTCATATCTACTGCATTAGTCTTTGCTTTCATGTTTTCTCTGCCAGACTTAGCACTCACTTCCGTACATAGGTGTAAGGACTAGCCTAATGCATAGCCAAATGGGCCTTTTCAAACACATTTTGGCCGTACATAAAGTTACACAGGGCTCCGTTGATTCGATTCCCTAAGACAACTCTTCGCCCAACATCACGGTCACACTTTTTATCGTAGATAACCTTTGTCCTCAAATATACCAACTCTTTCTCTTACTTCACTCGTTCTCCATCAATCAAAACTGTATATTTTGTTACACATTCTTCTTATTCTTATGTTATAATAACTAATGATTGTTTATTTAGGCTCCCGTTGGGTTGGCTGGAACAAGACCATGTTAGTAGACGAAGAAGTGGAATTGACGTTCAACTTTACTGATCCGCGATTATTTTTCCACGTGGATCTACATACAAATAATATGTTCACTAAAGACGTGCAGGTAAGTAACAAAAGCGATGACAATTTTGTAGCACTTGCGAAGTTATTTTCTAAATTTTGTCAAATCGAGTTTCATCGGCCAGTTCATCACTCATCACAGAGTCCGTTTACTAAATATTCATAATATATCCAATTATTTTTTTTCTGCAGCTATTCAAAGAGATAGAAGTTTACTTTTCATTGGAAGGTGAACGATGGCAGGAGGATTTCATATCATACGAACCAAAACAGGACAAGGTTTCTGAACACGCCCGCGTAATCCACGTTGATCTAGAGAACCGCACCGCAAAACATATTATGATGAAATTAAGGTTTCAACACGAGTGGATCCTTATTAGCGAAGTCACATTCAAGTCGAGTAAGTATATATCACCTTGTATCCAAAGAGTCCGTATGTATTACGTGCATGAAAGTTTTGATGTTACTTCTATATTAATGATAGTAGATCCCATTTTGCAAACGACCATATCGAGCAAGTAATGAATACAAAATCAAACCTCTGTTCGTGTTTTCTTATAAGTTTATCAAATACATAGTTATTAATTTATTTAAATATATTTTTGATAAAGAACAACTTATTACTAGATTCTTAGTAGTTACATCAATTAATGTGATTATGAAAAAAAAAAAATATATATATATATTGACGCTTGAGATACAAGTCAACATTCAATTTAAAATAAACAAACATTCAAGAATTTCTTTGAGGCGTTAATCGAAATCTGTTTACCGTTTTAAATGTTTACGCAAACAAATTATCTCGGTAAATTATCGAGATGTGAAAAAAATGAGCAGAAACGGTCCATAAGTACGATCGGGTGATTTTTAGCGTGAACAAAAAGTACCCCTCGCGGGTATAGCACGGCCAGGCACGCTAATAGATCCATTACTCCTCATTGGTCCACCCTTATCTATTTGGGGCACTCGCAAGCCTACGGCTATTTCACAAATTTTATCTTTCTCTAATTAATCCATAGCTCTTTTGAGGAAATCGCCTCTTAAATGATAAATCGCCAGCCGCTACTAAATGAAGAACTTGTAATTAAAGAAAATGTTTGATCTGGATTATTCCGGTCGCTTCAATTATATTGAGGGTAATCCAGGACAAGCTAACCCCAGATGGCGGGATATTATCGGAGAGTTGAAAATTAATTTTCATTAATATTTACAATCTGGAATAACCTCTATACAGACAATAAGAATTATGTACTATATCAATTTGGAGATATTACAAAAATTATAATTTAATTGACTTTTTGAAAATTTTAAATATTTAAAAAAATATAACACAAAACTCTAGTTATCGTGCCGGTGTGGAAATATGAATGACTGGTTGAAATCTCACTATATATAGTTACAATTAGTAAATATTACGTTACAAACAAATAATTTGTGATAACAAATAATAACCATTAGACCATTGCTCATAAACAAACAAAATATGATATAATGAAACACAAATATTTGTACACGTTTAAGTATTCTTACAAAAGAGTATAAAAGCCTACACGTTATGTTTCCCTGACGGACAACCGCCCACCGGCACTCTGTTGCTTTATTATTATTTAAATGTATATACTTTCAATGCTACATACATATATATTATAGATTCGTCGTTTTCTATTGTGTTTTGCCTTTTGAACTCAAGGGCTTTTTTATTTACTCGATATAGGCTTAGTGCTTTGATCACAATCTCACCTGATGTTAAGTGACGATGTGGTCCAGGATGGTAAACACACTAAGACTACAGGTGCTGGTCTTCAAGTGATGCTGCCGGAACACACCTATTGGTATTTGGCGATAAGTTTTCCCAGGCTACCCAGGCGGACTTTATTAGAAAACGCCCTACCACCATGCTATGTTTTCCTTCACCGAAAGCTCAGGCTGATTTTAGAGTTGGATAAGTGGGCTCGAGCCCACGTCCATTGACGTGGAATCCGGTCGCACTGTTCACTGCCCCATCATCGCTTCATTTAAAATATTAAACTTACTTTTCGATGCGTTTTTCTAAAGGCGTTAATAAAGAGGTTGAAATAATTTTGTTACACGGGTAACGATTAAGCGACTTAATAAATATATTATCAGATTCATATTTTTTTTTTGTAAAGAATAATAGCATTTTATAAAAAAAAAAACATTTTTAAATAAACGTATTATTAGCGTATTTATATGAAGCAGATAAAATTCCATTAACTGGAATTATTGGCCTCACCATAGTCGAGTTAATATTTTCACATTGCAAGGTGAATAATGACTATTAATTTAATAGTTTATAATATTACATAGGTACCTACTGTTTATTCTATATAGGTAGTTTATTATTATAGTACTTGTGCTATTATAACATTCACAGACTATTTATTAGACCATTAGTCTTTATTTCTAACGATACGTTGAAAAACGTATTTAACTTCGTACCTTACTTCCTATCTACATCTACTTGCATATATACTAATAAATAAAATTGAAGTGTCTATTTTTAATGTCAAAATAATTTATTTTTACTAAATATATATGAATATACGGTATATATACGGTACTAATACCAAAGATACAATTTTATTATTGTTGTCTGTCTGTTACGGGTAATCTCCGAAACGGCGAGACTGATTATGACGGGACTTAGATAGCAGAAGTTACTCCGTATAACTTACTTTAATTTTTGAAAATACTTAGCATTCCGCCTAAAGATATTAAAACTCATAAAAACTGTGAATAAAATCCGATTCAATGGACAGTTTTACTGACAGGTATTTGAATTTGTGAGAAATACTTTTGGTTAATGTTAGTGGCAAAATTTTTTTATGGAAAATAATTATAGTTCCGTATTAAAAAAATAAAATGCAGATAATATACGATATGCGGGCGCAGCCGCGGGCACACAGCTAGTTCTCAATGAAATATCTAAATAATACATCTCACATATTTCAATATTAATAAAAAAATTTACAGTCCTTTCCATAGACACATAATAAGGGTTCTATGGAAAGTGTATTTTATGGACTCACTCACGGTTAATTTGTGCAAACTGCGAACTGTTGAAAAGCATCTGGGCTCAAACTAAATACCTTCCCTATTGTAATCAAACAATTACTCCTGTACTCGACACCTATTCATTTCCACGCTTTGTCTTAGCCGACGCGGTTTCACTTATACAATGCTTGAAGTACTGTTTGTTGACGCAGCTAGAAAAATATCAGCCGGTTTTAATTGTTCGAAAGTTTCATTGCAGCAATTTAAATATTATAATAAATATTTTACTGAGATAATTGCACACTAAGAAATAAAAAGAGAGTGTGAGTTCGCATGCGGTTGAAGTGAAACTATGCTCTAGTTCAATATGAAACATACAGCATGTAATGTAGTCTCCATGTAACGGTCACTAAACATTTACATTTTAATCCATATTAATAAATAACATTGTAGTGTCTGTTTGTAATATCAAAACGACAACTTTTTATTAAATACACATGTTTCCGGGACCTTTAGCGTAACAAAAAAAATATATAACTTTTGTCTTCCTGACTGTTTGTTACGGCTAATCTCCGGAACGGGTGGACCAATTTTGACGGGCCTTTTGGTAGATACTGAAGTTGCTTCGTGTAACTTAGGCTTTCGTGTACTTTAATTTATCGAAATCAATCAGGATTCCAAGTAAACAAATTAAAACTCATGAAATTGTCAATAAAATCCCATTCAATGCACAGTTTTACGGGCAGATGTTTGAATTTGTGAGATATATCTTTGTTTTCTGTTAGTACTAAAAATAAGTTATGATTTTTAAAAACTATAATATTACGCAGTGAAGAATATATGAAACTCGGACGGAACCCTAGGTACTAAGCTAGTGTATATGAAATTAATTTCAAGTTTATTTATTAATAGGTCCGACTGTGATCAATGGCTCGGTGGAGTTCATCGAAGAGTACTATCGATCAGATTCTCCCTCTTCCTCAAGGAAGAAACGTAATTCTTCCCTGAGAGTCTCCGTTGGTCTTGCTTGTGGAGCGCTGGTCGGGGGAGGGGCATTCATCGCGGGTACAGCCGTCCTTTTTAGTAAAAAAACTAGGAGACGGATACCTAATTTTTATTAAAAAAACCATTCTGCTTGGCATTAAGAAATGGCAATTCAAATTCAAGAAATAACCGTAGAACTCCAAGGCTGGCACTTGCGCTTGCTAACTGCCCACCAATACACATGTTACGGTAATATATTTTACTTACTCTAGGTTATCTTAACTTGATTTGAATTTGATTTTTAAAAAAACTAAGTAATTTTTAATTAATGTTTTAATATTAGTAAGAAAAAATAAAAAAATACCGACTTAGAAAATGTTACTGGATAATAATAGCAAAACGCAATATGCATATATGAGCCCAATGGTCAATAACAAAATATTTTTATCAAAATGTCTTATCTCTAAATTAATTTCCTGTCAAATCAAAAAAGATTGGAAACAATCCTGGTAAATTATACAATAATAGAATACACAACTCGAGTTTGATTTACAGTCATAACAATATAAATAAAGAAAAATAATTAAAGATTTCTTTCTAGAAATATTATGTAGATCGATGTGGTTTTTTTTTGTTGTTGTGCAGACCGGCTGTCGTGGATGAGGATTACAGAGAGCCTTATAACATTTGGCGTGAGACATTGGGCCGCCGTGATAAGCGCGACACTAATGATCAGAACGAATACAATGGTAAGCATAACAAGCTACTTTTTACGAAAATCGATAATTACTCTGTTTAAAAACATTTCTAATTTAGTAAAATATAAAATGAAACTTATAAAATCGTCTTATTGGTAAAGTAGTTAATTGATATTAACTTCGTAACAAATTTAGTTTTTCTAGCCTTGTTTTGATTTTACACACTGATTCTATGTTTTGAAATAATTATTCATTATCACACTATATAAGGAATTATATTATATTGTTAATCACAATTATATTTCACTTCTACAGCGTATTTTTTTTTTTTTATTTTGACTATATTCAGTTTAAAAAAAAAGGAATGACTCCATTGACGATAAAAAACGTCTGATTTTTTTTTGTATAGAGAAGTTTTGAAAAAAAAAATTATAAATATGATAGTCGATTTAATCCTGTTATATAAATAAAAATGTATCGTAAACATTTTTAATACCTTTTTCTATTCCATTACAATCAAGAATAATATGAACTCGTGATTAAAAAAATATATATTATAAGTTTTAATTATCTTCACATATCTAATGATTGGTTATACAGTTTCATTTCCTTATACTAATCTATTAAGCTTCTTTGAATTGCATCCGTGTAATTTTTCCCCAACTAGCGTCAGTTAACCCGCGAACGCGACGAACGAGACTCCACTTTTCACCCCACTCGTTATATTTCAAGTATTCTTGCTCCTCCTAGACTGTTAGTTTTCCAAGCGCCTATCTACTTATGAGGCTCAACTTCGGCCAGAATATACGGACTTGATCTCCCTAATGATTTCCTCAACTAACACTAGTTTATATATTTTCAAATCATTACAAGAATATGATAAAAATGTTAATATTTATGTATCCAAAAGTAGTCTAAATTTAACTAGTAATAATTATTTAAAAAATTTATATGAAATAACTGATTCATATTTCATACATTAAGTTACTAATTAATAAAGAAAAAAGATTGATAAATAGGTGATAAAGCTACTGTACTTTTTGCTACTTTAATTCACAAGAAATTTTGAAATTTATCTTTGTTCAAAGTGTCTTTTTTTATAATTTTCAACTTAAGATTTTTGATTGTTTTTCTTTTGTCTTCAAAAATGATTATTTACTAAAAAAAATACTACTGTAATAAACTATAATTTATCATAAAAATATTTTGAGGAAACATAAAAAAAAAATATTTTTATTTATAATGAAATAATTTATCATATCTAAAATATACCTCATCAATAAGATTAATTTTCGTAACGAAAAAAAAAATATTGTCACAAGATAAGAAACCACAGTTTTCCCGTTTCCAAACTCAATTTCCTCGAAGGCAAGGAAATCAAAACACTGTTACACAAAACAATCGCGACCCAGAATAAATAAACTTAAGAAATTCGAATATGTGAACTTGTTTCACTTATTGGAACTCGTTTTTTTGTATACTGCCAAAAATAACCTGTAAAAAATAATATAATAAAAAAGTTAGTACGTAATTTTTGCTTTTTTTTTTAAATGAAAGAAAATTGTAAGATAGGGTGTGTGCTCGTTACGGGAGCCGGACGTCCTCCAGGAATGGTAGCCATTGTTCAGGGGCCATATTGAAAAGCTGATGCGCCTTGAGCACAATATAATGGCCGGTCGTCGCTGAAAGGTAGCAAAAATAGTTTGCGAGGTTTCGTTCGTACTATATATTTCGTGTTACTCCCGACATATTTCGCTAGTTTATTTATTTAAACATAAAACTTGAATGTTCCGTACTTTAGGTATATTAAATTGTGTTTTTTTTTTTCTTATTGCTCAGTAAATTTTACAGTAAGCTTTACATTTGTTCTGAGTAACAACCTGCCCCGCCTTTGAAGGGATGTCTTTTTTATCTTTAATAAAAAATAGCCTATGTTACTCACTGATAATGTACGTAGCTTTATACGTGAGGAAGAATCTTTTAAATCGATTAAGTACCTAGTTTTTGTTTTTACCCAATAATAAACCATAAATCAATTAAACTTCTTAAGATAATATAGTTTTTTAACACGGTATAAATTAAGTGCTTTGACTACAATTTCCCCTGATGTTAAGTGACGATGTGGTCCAGGATGGTAAACACACTAAGCCTAAAGAGAAAGATTTTTTAAGTGACGCTGCCGGAATACACCTATTGGTATTAGGCGACAGGTTTTCAGTCTACCCAAACAGGTAATATTAGGAAATGCTCTATCGCCGTTAATATTGTATATATTAATAACAAGACGGACTGCGTTGCTGTTTAGTGTTTAAAAAGATTTATAAAACTATAATGTAAAAAATATTTCCATACAAAGTAATAAAGTTATTATTGTACTTAATTACAAATTAATTATAAGATGTCTGTCAAAGCTGTGAACGCCTGTAATGGGTTCGCATATCATAATTAGATTCATATGGTTAAATAATAGCCAATGCATAATTATGTGTACAGTTGGTGCTGCCTTTTTTAAATAAATAAACAAATAAGACCTTTATAGTAGAAAAGAATATATATATTTCAGTCTTATATATTTTTGTTTTGTTTTTTTTTTAATAGAAATATGCGAAGACACGGAGTTTTTTCTCGGCCGTACCTGATGAAACGTCCCGATCCACATGAGAGTTTCTATGCTGCAACCGATATCATACATCACGTGAGTACTATTAGAAAACTATCTCCAATCCAACAATCCACCACATTGTCAAAAAAAAAATTTTTGACTAATTGCTATTAACCGTTGAGGCTTTGACAGTTTTACTGAACTTTTGGGACGATCGCTTAAGGAACTCTCCCGTGAGAGTGGTTGTAAACGCAAAAGCACCAAAGTGGTACGGACTTCGGTTATGTGCATAAGTCCCTAGCTATGCCTACGTGGGTTAAAGGATCTCAAGGCCTCATACAGTCCCATGTATGTACCGACGTGTAGTTTACAAAAATACGAGGTGCAGTACAATGTATGTTACGCTAGTGCATGAAAGTATTACTATGGGGGTAGATACAGGAAATTCTAAAGTTGGGGATCAGAGCACGTCCCAGACTGCTGCCAGATGCGAACCCGGAGTAGCATGATCAAGAGTCAAAATGATGTATTCCAAGCAAGATTCGACTAGCGATGCAAAGTCACAAGTTGTGTTTGCACTGTTCTCTTCCAACCTGCAATGTTTTTTTTGAGCAGTATGAATCTCAAAGCTCTCGATTACGATTAGTGGCTACTTATGCTAATTAGAGCATGCATCATTTCAATACTACTAAATCAATTTTAATATAGTTTTTAACTTAATATACCATAACCGAATAAAATTCCCTGTAGGATCTAAATAGTAATAATACCGTTCAGAACATTATTAAAAAAAAAATACTGAAAAATAAACCACATTTAAGGTGGAATATCAGAAGTAATAATAATTTATATAATAAAATATTTTTTTCAAATGACATACTATATATCTCCTTTAAAACTAACACCATTTGTTTATACTATAGCCTAGAAACAAATTTTAATCTAGTTTGAAGATGTCATTCAAAAATTCTCAACTGAATAACCATCAAAAATTATTAGACATTATAATCATCAATACATCCTTTGTGATTTTCAAATCCGATGCATATCCAATATCGAATTATTCATGCCATAGGAAACATTTAATCATATGTGATAATCACTGCAATTTCCAATCAAATATCCAATTTAGAATATAATCACAGTAACATGCAACTGACTCCTAGTCATTTAGCTTTAATTATAGAACAGGTTACAAACATTTGGGGAACCTGTATACGAGCTAACAATATTGACTCTATATACGCATATGCAATGTCATCGTGCAGATACGGTGCCTGACATGCGGCTTTATTAAACTCACCCGCTTTGTCTTTCAAATTAAATCATTATTTAACATTTCAGAACATAATCGGTCATTTATAAAACAAGTCAACTAGTTGTGACCCCGCGACTTCGCTCGTATAACAATTACTATTTTTGACAATTGATTTCTAGCGTTGTGTCAATTAATTATTCGTTGATCTTAATTGATTGCGATTATGAATGCAAGTTCTTTACGCGCACGCTACTTTGTATTATTTTTCTTTTCCTTAAATGTTCTAATAAAATTAGTAATTTCCAGGAAGTTTTGATTATGATATCTCAGAATTCAATGCAATGATTTTTAATACATTTACTCCTGCACAATGAACAAACTATATCACATAAAATACATAAGATAGAGTCAAATTATGAAAGTCATGAATTACAAACATGACAAACAACAATCTCGAATAAAACCCATCCCTTAGTATTTCTAAGTAATGTAACATTTTATCTAGTAAATGTAATTAAACTATGTATTATTCTTATTATTCTAAATGGTTAAATACCTAAGACTTCGGTACATTATTCGTGTCGATTAGTATAGGTGTTTCTTTTCCTCTAGTTATAAATCTATTCGATATAAAATCATACAAAAAGAGTTTTATTTAACAAAAAACCTTTGATAATTTTATATTTCTCCAAAATTACATCAAAATACAAATATACAATACGTATAAATAATAGTATTAACCAGTTCCTAGTTTATAATCTGTTCTAATAATAAATCAAAAGCTTTGTCTGTACGTTTATTCTTTTTTATAGATATTGTGATAGATGTCTATTTAGACTTTACTAATCTCTTATATAATATTTTTTTAACTGTTGTGTCTGTGTGATGTACGTCAAGCGGAACTTGCTAGGATGTAAAGATTTGATATATTTCTTTTACAATTAATTAAAAAATTATTAAGAAAATATTCTCTTCGGCTGTACTTCAAAAATAGTTTGACCGATTTTTAATTAATTTTGTGTCCATAAAGTGGATTTTAATTAGCGATTGATAAACGTAATGATTAGATTTTTATAAATTATATATTTTTTTAAATAATAAAATAAAAACTTCAAATCGGCATTTTTGTCTATCCGTTCCTTTGTCTGTTTATATGATCGTTTTGAATTAAATATGGTAAACGGAATACTGTGTCGTTTCGTAATTAAAAGGATATGAAAAACAAAACAAAATCAAGACAAACCCCATTTATTCGAGATAAAACGCGTAGATATTAATATTAGGTGAATAAGTTCTAAATGTTTCTAAATTTAAATCTACTTTTTTTGGTGTTAAACAAGAATGATGTTACAAAACCACATAATCGGTTGTAAGTAATAGCATGGCTTAGTAATTAAAACTTTCTTAATAGCGTTCATTACATTTAGTTCCTATAAAATTAATTATTTGTTGGGTTATCAGAGTCGAATTTTCTTTAAGCCGATTATTCGTAATACCAAACAACGTAAACCGATCTGACGCTTATTGCTCGGCCTGACTTAAACTAAACAATGGCTCGTTCACAATAAGGAATAATTGATTCTCCGGTTCATGGGGGCAGGACGTTACAACAAAGGTTCGTTCAACGTTCTATAACCTATGCAGTCCGATCTTCGGGAAATGCTTTGTAACGATGCTCTTTTGTTATAACAACACGGCTGCTGTTATTAACGATGACCCGCTGATTACATAATCGTTATTTTCAATTATAATTGATTCAAAGTTTGAAATAAACGAAAAGTAATAGGTAAGTAAGACATGACATCTTACCTACCTATTAGATTTCGTTTTTTTTTTTTCAAACAATTTTTTTTTCCCTCGAAGGTTTACTATACATACATACATAACATCACGCCTATCTCCCATACCGGTAGGCAGAGACCACATCCTTCCACTTGCTACGATCCTGACACACATCTTTCGCATCTTCTACATTCATACATGCTTTTCGGTTACGGGTACTTTTGACCTCCTCTCTCTACAGAACGTTCTCGTTGTGTTCGAGATACGACGGCCTAGGATGGCCCTTACCAGCTTGTCCAATCACACTCGTCTTGTAAATTTGTTTCGTCAGTATTCTCTCATCCATCTTCTGTACATGTCTAAACCAATTAAGCATCCCTTTCTTTATCTTTATCACTCTATTTGCTACCACTACTATTCCTTACTTTATCTTAGACTTACTTACTTACTTAGACTTCTTATCTATACTGCAAGTAATCTTGATTTATTTTTTTCAATATTATGAAACAAAAAGTAACTCAGAGAAATCACGCTTTGATGTATAAGGGACTTCATAGTACAAAAACTACAATCTCGTATGTGACGTTTTGTGACGATATGACTGAATACAGACATGTTAAAACTAGAGGTATCCAAGTAATCCTGTCTAAACACACTACCAGCTCGGCATCATATTTGTAACCAAAGTGTGGTAATAAGACGCAAGTTGGGCATTATAATATTAATCATAAATCTTTATGAATAATCTACAAAATAAAAGATACAAAGGTTGGATCTGGATTTAAAAAAAAAATTACCATCACGTAATGGTTTCATCAAGGTTTTTCCTTCACCAGAAATTCAAAGACAGAATTCGAACCATTATAGCTCTTGCATGTAAGACGTAAAAATTACATCATCCTCAGTTCTGTCTTATCAGCAGTCCTAATAATAATACATAAGTTCTCCCGTCGTTTCCGTTCCCATCACCCATAATTCAATAATTCTATGGAGACTAGCCATCATCTATCCGTTCTAGACAGTTGCAAAAAACTCACTTTTCATTTACTTCGTAAACAAAATCTACCCATCTATCCAGTTTTCTTTAATGAGCCTGATGAGATTACGCTGAAAGAAAACACCGTGAGGAAATCATAGCATGATGATATTAGATTAACAACGCCCGCCTGGTTAGCTACAACCCTCAAGCATGAAAACCAGCCGCCAAGTACCAATAAGCGTGTCCCTACAAACTCACTGAAGAGCCAGTACCTCTATGCTTAGTATGTTTACCATCATCAAGTGTAATTGAGGCCAAAGCGGTAATCCCACGATGTATCAAAAACAAATCTCATGTAGGCTCATAACAGATTGTCATTTTTTTAAATAAATAAAATCTAATTTTGTGCGCCGTTTTATTGGAAGCTATTTAATATAAAAACAATAGTAAATCATTATTAATAAATATACACAATGAGAGATTTTGGTCCCGGATAAAAAACAACAATAAACTAAATCTGGTACTGTTTCTTTACTTTTAAAAATGATCCTTCTTTATCTATACACAGCGTAGATGTAATCTAGACTCGGTTCATTCAAGACAATTGAAGACAATCAATTAATCAATAATTCACATCTCCTGAGCATCTTCCATATAGTATTCCACCAAAATGGCAGAATGCTAGTCTATCGGAACAGTATTCAGAGAGTAACCGCATCGCATCGATGTTAATCGACGTAGAGTAGCCGCACAATTTCCTGCAATCTACAACACTAACAATCCCTTGATACGTAAACGAGACATATTCGAATATATTACGTACTGATGATATATTATATACATAGCACAACATGTGAAATAAATTGTATACGTTGTTAACCCACACATAACACAACATAGAAAATACATAATTTTAACTATAAAATTAAAAATGCAAATATACGATTGTTAAAAATCAAAGAAACGAAACAAAATGGAGTAATTGAAAACACAATTTTGTTATATTTACTATAAACATAACAACGATTGTTTGAATGCATGTATTTGATTCTATACCATATATAAATAGGAATAGGTAAAACAATTTACTCTACATTTTTCTCCTTTTCATGTCAACCGGGGTTTACCTTTTTTTTTTGTTTAGTGGCTTTTTATGAAGTTTCGTTTTCTCAATATTTAAAATACTTGTAAACAGTTATTATTTCTTTACACTTTCAATAATGATTAAATTCGAATTTAAAACACTAGTATAAATAATCAAACTTTACAGTATTTTTGTTTGCACATTTTTTTTTCTTTAATTTAAACTTAGAGCCTAAATAAAACATACAATTATTTGATTTGATTTTTTTGATTTTAAAAAAAAATCTATATCCCCAATACTCCTTACGTATGTTAAAATCTAATTTACCTAAAGAGCATTCAAGTTTTACATAAGAGCCTGAGGGCTTGGGGTTTAATTCTCTGTTACTTTCCCTGACGCTGTAAACTAGGGGGGTATTATAAATCTCACGTAAGATAAAAATTACAATATTATAATAATAATTAAATTGACAATACATATATTTGGAATTTAATCGCCTATTAATTTAGAAATAAACAAGTGATTTGACGTAATTCTAAACAGTAAACCAAACATTTTTTTATAAATTACAATTTTTAATTATTTATTTTAGTATGCATTTTGTTATTTGGGGATCTACTGTGTTTCATAGTTACGTCTTTTCCTACCCGGGTGTTATTGTACTTTTGAGGAAAGTAACTATGAGCTTCATACGAAGACCTCTGATATTCACATGCAGATAATATCCTACACACACGCGTACAAACAAAGACACTACATGCCAATATGATAGGAAATATTATAAAACGTATTCTTAAGCATTTCAACAAGAAGGGCGCCGAATTCCAGTGGAACGTTTTCATGCTTAACGCTTTCACCACTATAGTAGTTCAAAATTGTTTAGACCTAAAAGTACTTGCTCTCAAGTATTCTCTGCGAGAAGACACCAAATGGTGTTTGGCGAAATTTTTTCAAACTTGAGTAGGGTAGCGACAGACGGGCATTATTATAAAATGCCCTACCGCCAGGCTATGGCTTCCTCTGAATGTTTTCCTTCACCGAAAGTTCAAGCTCTTTATACAATTGGATAGGTGGGTTCGAACTTACGTCCGTCGACGCGGAATCCGACTGTACTACCAACTGAGCCATTGATTGATTGATTGATTCGACCGAAAGAGTCCATTGCTGGACATAGGTGTTCCCTATAGAGGGGGGAATTGCAATAATCGTCTCGCTTGGCAGTGGACTGGCGATCGCAGTAGGTGTTTGTGGTACTCAGAGGATGCTCCTCTCGTTTATCCTTTAGTCACCTTTTACGACACCCACGGTAATAAACGGGGTGGTACTATTCATAGCCGGCACCACACGGAACTGAACCATTACCGCTGGTAAATACTTTTACTATACGAATCAAACGAACGCGCTTTGATATTTTTTTGATCTTTGTACGTGATTTAATAAAACATAGGAATAAAACCGCAAACACAAAGTAACAAATGTATCGACACCGCAACCGCATCGTTCGACGATAAACGATGTACTGTGACCCTGTTGAATTCTGTCATATTAATGACCGCATCATTGTGAGAACGTGTTTGTCCAAATTTATCACGTTTGATGGCTTAATAATTACAATTTTCAACACCCATTAGTGCTTTGTAAACCGTAAACAATTTAAACCTACGAAGATTAGTATTCATTCACAAATAATTACTTTTTTTTTTTAACAAGGAATGTTAAACTTAATAAATAAGTTTTTCAAAACTTTCATCGACAGTTAGGAGACTACTAACTTCAGTTTTGATTTTAGATATCTATATTTTGTTATACATATGGTAAAACTTTAAAATTAGATATATATGATATATAGACCTATAATTAAAAAGACATTGATAAATAAGGCCACTAAAACTTTGTAACGTACATTTTGTACATTACAATAATTTATTATTACTTGATTACAATAAATATAGTGTTTCAATGACATAATAATTATTAATACATATTTTAGAACAAATTAAAAATCAAAACGATAAATATTACCAAGAGATTTGCACCAGAAAAACGCGCACGACAAAAAAAAAAGCAAGCAAAATCATCGCTTTACCAAAAATAGAAATGAATATGATTTGCATTTGGAAAATTGATTTGTTTCTTAGTTCTGATGATATGTGAGAGCGTGGTAAGTCCGGTGGACCAATCCGCGTGTCTCATAGACGGTACGACCGAAAGGTCGGAGGTTCAAACCCAGGGTGGGGTGGGTAACACATTTTTTCATTGCTGATCCAAGGGGGAAAGGGGCGGGGGCACTGAACTTCCATTGCACTGGAGCAGCCGTCGGGGGGCTTAGTCTTGGTTGACCGGGACTAGTCCTTTTGCGGGTAGGGACTTGGCCTTCGGGCTAGGTCATCATCCGTCCGGGGGGTATGTCGCGGTGTATTCTTGCGATCCCGTGTTGCTCTCCTTATGTGGCGGTAGAGACGGTCACTCATAGGGTTTTAGTGGGTAATCGCTAGGGTCTCCTTCCCTAGGTTATTCCCACACACCCTCCCTGCCCCCGCATGGGAGGACGGTGCCTAAACGCAATTCCCTATAAAAAAAATATAAAAAAAAGTTCTGATGATATGTATTTTATGATGATAATAATCAGACGTATATAGCAATTAACAATATTATTTCTGTTTAATGTTCAGTCATTTATTGTAGTTAATTGCAAAAAAAACTGAATAGTCGTTACTTATTTTGTACACTTCCTACATTATAATTCTAATAAGGTTTCCGTATATTACTTACGTAAGAAACACTTAACTAGAGAATACATTTATGATTTTAAAAGAGTTAAATAATTTCGAGTTATAAACAAACCAACGGACAGAGACACAAAAAACTACACAGACATGGGGACTGCCGACAGAAGTGAAAACTCGAAAATTTGGAAAAAGAACGTTTTTGTTTTAAATTTCTTAATTTAAATTATTAACATTACCTAACATTTAACATATATATCATTTTTCTCATTTTTACACATATTTGCTTCTCCGAGCAATCATTATGTAAATTTTCATACAATTTATTCATAATCAAAATATACGATAGGCTCCATAAGTATAAATTGTATTATTTATCTTTAAACGTCAGCAATTAAACGCCATCTTATACTAAACATAATGTGACATGTTGACAGCTGACGTCACAGCATTGATTACGTGAATTTATAAGTTTCACAAATCGCTCAACGCTCCTAAAAAAGATTTCACTTCAATAAAAAAGATAAACATTACATTTTTATAATTATAACAACTAATTGAATTTTATAAACGAATCGAATAATTTAAAAAGCCTATAAAAAATTTTGATTTATTCGTCATTTTAAGGTAACATAGGTATCCGTAACCGTATTTATTATAGGAATTACTCGATACTCATATTAATTATTCTCTTCGATAATTGGGTGTAAATATTTTATCTGCCGATAACATATTATATTACCGGCTTTTATGTACAAGCTATACCTTCCGTATAATTTACAGTAAGCTTGATTGACATTCCAGCTGGATATTTCTAGAACACACAATGTATGTTTACAATAGAGTATGTAATGAAGGTGGGATGAATGTGCAACCGACAGGTCGCTTATTGGAATATCGAGTCGGTATTTTGATATTCGCCAGAAGGGTTGAGGTATGCTCAGTAATTAAACCAGGCGATCATTACGGATATACATTATTATATATATATATAGTATGTGTGTCCTAAGTCGTCGACCGGTAGTTAATTATCAGCTTGTCAGGGCCACGTCTAATAATATCTGTGATATTATACAAAATTCGTAGGATGTATGTATGGACTTGTGTGTTGGATAACGAAAGATATTAAAGATAGATTTGTTGTATAATTGGTAGTGCGGCCGGATGATGGGAGTTAGTATTGAGGCCACATTTCTCCTCAATCGACGCGGGTTCTAGTCGACGTATTCAACTCTAAAATCAACCTGAGCCTTCGGCGAAGGAAAACATCTTAAGGAAACCATAGCATGATGGTAGGGCATTCTTTAATAATGCCCACCTAGGTATCTAGTGTCATCAAGTTTGAAAACCTGTCACTAAATAGTTACATACCAATAGGTCTGTTCCGGTAGCATCACTTGAGAACCAGTAATGCTTAGTGTGTATATTATTATCCTGGCCCACGTGATCACTTAACATCTGGTGAGATTGTGATCAAAGCACTATACAGTAACAGTAACATTGCCACTTCAATTTGCCACATCTTCGGGCAAATAATGATTTTTATAAAAAAAAAATTATATCATATGGCCGTATGGATGGATGTACATGTAGGAACCGTCCTTGGTAAACTATGACTAGATATGAGCTCCGAACTATAGAAATATGTGAATGTACTAGTTCCTTTAAAACTGTCTTCTTAAAAACTCATTTCGTTCTCAACTTATACATAATATATACGACATTGTCGCATATATTATTTGTATGTATAAAATATAGAAACAGTACTTATATCAATTAAAAACTAACACGAACTTTTTAAAAAGAAAAATTAAAAAAAAAATAATACGTGATATTAAACATATAGATATAATTATTCTATCATGCATTCGTCTAGTGCTTATAATTATGCTATAATAATTACCGAAAACAAGAAGAAAAACTGTTATAAACAAATATACTTTTTCAGGAAAATCAATTGAACATTGATAATCTAATAAACAGACGAGAAAAAAGTATTGATCTGTTTTTTATCTTTGGCTGTTATTTATAGATATACATAGTTAAAAGCTAATAAAACAAAACATAAACGCTTTATTATTTAGTGCATATCAAATCCACTTCAGCATATATATACATACACATACATATATACATAACAATAATATATAAAATATATAAGTAATTTATATTTGTATTTTTATAAATCTATTTAACTTATTTAATCATATGATAATATTGCACTATCTAATAATAACTTACAATTAAATTCCAAAATATTATAAATGACTGATAATAAATCATTTGTTTTTGTTACATCTTCTTTTAAAATTATTCAGAATCCTTTTGGAGAAACTTACAGACTATTTTTAATAAACAATATAAGAATTTGTTGTCTTACAAACTACATAATATTTATGTTTTATTATTGTGTCGGCTAAATCGACAGGGCGATAGTTTTCGTTTAAAATACAACAAATCAAATGCCATACAACAGATAACTCTGAATGTTACATACTGTAAACCGTACAGAAATTGAATACCTCACATCTTTAATCTATTTAAATTCCTCTATAGCTAACAGCATACTCAGTAATAGTTCGACTACGCAACATAATATCAAATTATGCATATGAGTTTCAAACACGTTACTAGAAAGAAATTAAATCCAGCCAATCTAGTTCACGCCCCAGTTTTTTGTCAATGAAGTAAAGACAGAAAAAGCTCTAAATACTTTGGTAAAATGATACTAATATAATATTTATTTTTTTACCCCATATTCATAAAAAAGTGTATAATGTAGGACTTAATGCCTACTACTAGTCAGCTTTTAGGTGATAGAGAGATTAAAAATAATGGATACAAATAGCATGACATCTTTAAAAAATAATTTAAAAAAAATTAATAAAATTACATAATATAACATAAGCTCACGCCTGTTATCCCCGAAGGGTTAGGCAGAGGTGAAATAGCGAACTACACCACCCACATTTCGTCGAGCTTAGTTCCGTCCCAGATGCGACAGGGGCGAGCCTGTCACCTTATCGGGCACAAATTCCAAACTCCGGGATAATATTGAGTAGAAAAAACCCAATACCATTTGACCCGACCCGGGGATCGAACCCGAGACCTCAGAACGGCAGTCGCACCGTAATACAACTGCCCCACCGAGGCAGTTAATAAAATTAAATTATAATAAATAACTAAAATTTTACAAATAAATAAAAAGTTGTTGATACGAAACTATGCCATCAATGCCTCATCTAGTAAATGTTAAAATTATTCATGCATCCTTGTTTCTGCTTGACAAGGATCGAAATACTTATGGTATGTCTATGTATCTTATGTAACCCTTATGTACCCACATCTTTCTAATTATTTTTTTAATCTATTTACTTACCTATGTGCGCTCTAAATAATAACCCTAGTTGTAAACATTTATTATAAAATTATATACGTACATAAACTACCAATGAAATAGTAGGTATACCTAACAAACATAAATAAAATACATTTATACTAAGATAGTCCCATGGTATGACTACATAAGTCTACACATACACATATTCGTAGATGTATAAACATATATTATTAAAGGTGAATGATATATTAAAAATAATTGACAAATTATATTAACCTATATCTCTTAGTGCGCAAAATTCAACTGTAATTATTATTTAAAATTGTTTCCAAATATCAAATACTCGTAATACTAACATCGATTAACAAACAGAGCAGAATATGTTACTGCACTGTTTTATCTATGACTATATTTGAGCAGGTAGACTTTGTACTAGTTAAGAAATAAATCGTAAAAAAGCTGAACTCGGATTGCAAAACCTCCGGTATTCAATTGTGAATCTAAACAAACATACACAATATCTCATCAAATTCGGTCCAACCATTTAGCAGAAGTTAAGTAAGAAACACGCAATACATATGAAATAACATAATATAAGAACGCAATATAAGAATTATATATAAAAGAGATAAAAACGAAAGCAGAGAGATTCTCAAGAGATAAACAACGACTTAAGGTATATATCAACTGCGATTCAGTCCATTCAAACAATTACAGAGCTAAGTGTCAATCGATTATTATAACAGTACTTATGCCATTAAAGTCGGAATTCGTCTAACTCGTTGAAGCTCCTTGTATAATAATTGTTAGCCAAACTATTCGAAATTTTGAATATCCGATAAATAATAATCACATAGATCATAACTTATAAGGGGGTCATTATAACTTCTACGGTGGAATCCGTCGATATGGTTTAGCGAGTGATACTTCAGACTTTAGATAATACAAGTTCAAGTAACAAACTGAATCGATGTAATGTTATTCAGCTTCACTATAGTCTACCGTTTATTTTTTTATGTTATATTTATACCAATTTACTAAAAATTACTACTGAAACTACTTACCTCCTTAAAACTGCTTACTAAAACCATAGATAAATGACTAAAACAGAATTTAGCCTATTAACAGTATTAGATTGTTTAAATAATTTAAATAAACAGTCAAAGCAAATAACTCTTACCAGTGCTCTTATTATCATTGTCTTCGACTATGTAAATAATAAAATAAAACAGGTTTTATTTCTACTAAAATTCAATATTATATTTTCGTGGTAGTCGCCTGAACGGCGTAGGTCTCTGCTAAAATCTTCCAAGAATCTCGGTTCCTAGCTAAAGCAATCCAGTGAGGTTCGCATCTCTCCGAGAATACATTCCCGCCACCTCTTCCTCTCTCTTCCTTCTTTTTTCTTGTTATGTCTCCTTAATAACTTATTTGTCCGTATAATATTATCTAATATATGTATGTATTTATGTACTCAACTGGTAAAATAAGTCGAATCATTGGCATCTTTTTGATTAATAAATCTATATTAATCGCATATTAAAGTAAATGTCTTTATTTTATCAAAAAAAAATAGAGTTATAGTTCCGAACTATTTAAAGAAACTTTAAAAGAAAGAGTGGGAATTCTCAGACAAAATATTGTTGTTTTATGTAAACTATTAGATATTTAGAGAACAATGTAAACAATGAAATCAGACAACGGTACTAAGCTAAGGAAAAACTTTGACCTAAATTTTTTTGGGGCCGCACAATAGTCTTATTTACAACAACTGGAAGTATAGTCGCTCTTTGGAAATCGCTAATTTATTTTTATAATATTCGAATATAAATGTAACTATTACTATTAAAGAAACAAGATGTAACTATTAACTAATATTAACCAATCGGGGACTTTATATTAGGTACGTCACTTTCACACATTTCTAGAGACATATTATTTAGTTAAACATAACGAATCCTTTATTTGACTCACGTACATATTTGGTGTCTTTTGTTCAATAATAAGTAAGCAATATTTTACACATTTTTACTCGCCTCTCCAATGTAACGTTAATAAATACATATTATCACGCCTTTCTCCAGTGGGGGTAGGCAGAGATTACGTCCTTCCACTTGCTACGATCTTGAAACACCTCTTTCGCTTCCTCTACTTTCATGAGCGCTTTCATACATACTCGTCGGTTATGAGTACTTTTTACCTGGCCTTTATATAGCACATGATTGATTTTGATGATTGAACGTTAATATTGAGATAAATGTTACAAAATCTGCTTAAGAGGATATGCGGTCGGCGATAAATTTGTAAAGTAGGTATTTCAGTAATCTATTGCTATCGCGTTACGTCCCAAAGAAATAGTGTTAAAGGTTTTGTGTGTTTTTAAAGTGCGGCCGGATTCCGCGTCAATAGACACGGGTTCGAATCCACCTATCCAACTCTAATATTGGCCTAAACTTTCGGTGAAGGAAAACATCGAAAGGAAATCATAGCATGGTGGTAGGGCTTTTTGTATAATGTCCGCCTGGGTAGCTGCCACCCTCAAGCTTGAAAAACTATCACTTGAGAACCAGTACCTCTAGGCTTAGTGTGTTTACCACATCGCCATTTAACATCATGTGAGATTGTGTTCAAAGCACTAAGCCTCCATCCATTCATCCAACCGTAAAGGCGTCCACTGCTGGGCATAGGTCTCCCCTAAAGACAAGGGAGGAATTGCCATCATCGCCACGCTTGGCAGGCGGATTGGCGATCGCAGTCAGGTATTTGTGGTACTCAGAGGATGCTGCTGCCCATCCCCTGGTGTATACCTTAGTCGCCTTTTACAACACCCACGTGAAGATATGTGGTGATACTATTCTTAAGCTGGCATCACACGGCTATTAGCACGTGTAAAAAAAGTTATAAAACACGAAAGCTTATTAATATAAGTTAGATAGAATAAGAAAAACTTAGGCTATGCCTCATGTTAAGCTTTTTCTTTGTTTTTATTTGTCAAATTTGTTTGACGAACGTCTGAAAGTGACGGTAAAAATCGAGTATTGTTTTCATTTTCAAAGTCTCGTATTTTCTACAATAACTAATTTATGGAAAAAAAACAAAACGTATGGGCATGGTGGTGGTGGATATATTTTATGAGGTATAAAAAGATTTACCATAATGCTATTATCTAGGGATGAAACAGGGCACTACGTTTGTATAGAATAAACGCCGAGCTCGTATCCTCTTAAGTAGTTGAAAATAAATTAGTAAAAATTGCTCAGGTAATCACCATTCGGATCTAATCGCTTACAGGTTAACAAATATCAAAGCAAAACGAATAAACAGCAAACTTATAGCAGTAGTCAATTATGTAATAACTTCTCGAAGAACTCATTGGTGGCTATTCGTTCCGATGTACTCTACACATGCGCCCTTATTAAACAAATATCAAAGCAAAACGAATAAACAGCAAACTTATAGCAGTAGTCAATTATGTAATAACTTCTCGAAGAACTAATTGGTGGCTATTCGTTCCGATGTACTCTACACATGCGCCCTTATTAAACTTTAGTCAATTTACAATCGATGTGAACTGCATTTTAATACATTACAACCGGTTCTCGAAGTTTACCCACACGTGAGCCCGATTAGCCGTTAATACAAACAAAACTCTGAGTGCTGCTGCATTGAAAAGACGATGCGGCCGCTCCGTATTGTTTCTAAGTTAATGGCATTAAAGGAATTTATGCAAAACTTTCCGCATTTAAACAAAGAGAACGCCATGGGCTTTGTTTTTAATTTATTTTTTTTAAAGCCGAGAAACGCATCTCTTTATTTTATTTAGGAGACGGCTTACGGAAAACTTTTGAATGGAATCCTTATAGTTTAAAATAGACATGCCAGACATTATGTCGCTAAAATAATTCAACGCTTCAGATTTTTTAAACTGTACAAACTCGGGCGCTTTGAGTACAATCTCACCTAGTTTCAAGCGGTGATGTGGTAACATAATAAACACGTTAAGCCTGTAGCTAATGGCTCGCAAGTGATGCTGCCGGAAAACTTCAAGGTGATAGCTATCCAGGCAGGTATGTGGATATAGCATGGTGGTAGGGCATTTTCTAATATTTCCTGCTTGGGTTTAACTTAACTTAAGTTTGAAAGCCTGTCGACTAGCACCAATAGCTGTGTTCCGACAGAGGTATTTAAGAGTCAGTACCTTTAGATTTATACCATCCTCGACCACATTATCACTTAACATGAAGTGAAATTGTAATGAAACGCTGACCTTATATAGTATACTAAAACAAACTCTGTTTGTCTATATTTTTTTTTTATTTATTGATCTTTTCAGATTGAATATATAGGATATTATTATAAAATTAGATTAAATTAGGTAATATAGTTCCCAAATATTAATAAAATCAGTAATGATAAAACACATATTTTTCTTTGGAAACAATAGGAAAAGCTTCTACTTATCAACTAATCACTAATCAATGCTTACCAAAAATAAATATCTTAAAAATAACAGAATAATCATTTACATTTAACAAAAATACGCCAATTCTATAGGCATTCGTTGACACTTTTTCAAATGCTTAGACTTTTATCCTCTTATCCCCTTTAATGCGAAAGCAATAAAAACTTTTGTTCGAGTGTTTTCCAATCAACAAACTTCGCTAGAAAACTCGTTGAAGTTCTATTTCCTAATCGGTAACTTGATGACCTTAATTCCTATTAGGTATATAAAATAAACTTTTAAAAATAAACAAAACAAATTGCTAAACCGCAACGATGAAGATTTCAATTATTTTATTATAAATCAAATTTTCAATTGGACGCAAGAAATATTCAATTAATATTATTCAATAATTTAAATTAAGGAATTAAAATTTAACAAGGTCCTATAATAAACCGATAATGTAGCTAATGACGTTAAATAAATATAATAAAATGAATAAAGAAGAATGAAAGTTGCTGAAAGGGCAATGGAGAAGGCTATGTTTGGAGTTTCACTGCGTGATCTTGTCAGGAATGAGGTGATCCACAGAAAAACCAAAGTAACCGATATTGGCCGAAGAATTGATAAACTTAAGTGTCAGTAGGCTGGGCACATTGGTCCTCTAGGACCATCAGTTCTAACTGATAACCGATGAGGGCAACTGGTTCTCAAAAGGCTACCACGCACCGGAAGACGACCTGGTGAAGATCGCGGGAATGCGCTTGATGCGGGTGGCGCATGACCAGTCGTCGTGGAGATCTTTGGGGGAGACCTATGTCCAACAGTGGACGTCTTTCGGTTGAATGGATGGTAGATCTTTAGATGGATTTTTTTAATGATTACATCGAGGTAAAGTACCTTTTTATTATTTATATTCAATTAATAAGTACAATGCGAACCATAAGCCGCATGTAACATAAGCACAAACAATGACAAATTACAATACAAAACAAGCCGGTAGATTATATTCGAAGTTGAAATAGTTTGTAGGTACCGTAATTACAAAATATTCGTAAAGTGCATTTCGTTTTAAATTTACGCTAAATAACACAGGCGGCCACCGACTAGGTGTTCAAATGGAAAACTCGGAACAAACAACAAACACGTAACATACTGTGTAACAAAATAGAAATGCATTTAACAAAAAAAGAAAAAAAGCCAACCTTTCCCTTGCATTGTAACTGAAAATTGCTTTTAGAGATTCACCAATTTAAAAACGTGCTGAGACTTTTAATTGTTCATTTATACAATGTTGTATTGCGTACAACATCATTCCTAGTTTATATGTTTTTTTTTTAATACTATTCTCAGTTGAAATTGTAAGAGTAAAACAAGCGCTATAAAATTTACGGAATAAATTGACAGAATTACAAAAAATTATTGGTACCTAATTCTCAACTCAATTTATGTCGGCGCCGTATGTTTTGTCCTTTCATACATCCTTATCATCCATCATATTATTGCTCACACACTTCATACACTTTCATCCATCCTTCTTTGGTCGTTCATTTCATTATTATTTTATTCACATGCGTTTCCTATTTTCTCATAACATGTCCATACAATTTGTTTTTTCAATTGAGAGTCGATATGAACTCGAGGTGTGGTGGGTCATTTGTGTTTGACAGTACGAAAATCGAGAGAAGCCCACGGTCGAAAAGTGTAATACAAAGTTGTTAATAAACTGTAACAAACTAGGTACGTGTTACCTACCGTTGCTGGCACATTTGGCGAACGTTTACTCTGGAACACGGCTGCGGCAAACAAATTAGAGGCCGTAGTTCAAGCCGAAGCTGTTTAGTGACGTACGACACGGGCGAAGCGCCCGACCGACTGAAAATCAACTTTGATTAACGAGACAATAGATTTTTAATTTAAATTTGTATACCATTTTTATACTTACAGGCAACGGGTTTGTTTATTTAAGAATAGTTTAAAACAATTGAATTAATTTTCAACATTTTTTTAAATCAATCAACATTCAAGCTTGGATACTATTATGTAAAGAGGTGAAATTGTTTTTTATTTGTTATGGATAAACTCAAAAACTACTTAACAGATTTGAAAAATTCTTTCACCTGTAAAAAGCGACACTATCGCCAAGTAACATTGGTATATATATATAAAATATATATATATATATATATATATATATATATATATATGTATATATACCAATAAATATTCATTCGTGTGAAGCCAGGGCGGGTCGTTAGTTTTAAATAAAGTTAATTTTTCTTCTTTTAAATATAATATTTATAGTATTTTAATTCTGTAGCGGACGCAGTATTGTACGAATATAATTTTTTTTTTGCAAAAGAAACTTCATGTTATAATGAAAGGAATACTCATCCCTAGACGTACTAGCGCAGCCAATAAACATAATTTAAGTGACTTTATAGAGTAAGTAGAAAAAGGGAAACAACAACACTAGGGGATACATTGCCTCGAGCTTCGCGAGAGCTCAGGTGTTTCCAGGCCCACCCCTCTATTTCTCAAAGTGAATCCACATTGCAGCCCGTATTTTATAAATGATACAGGGTGTTTGCCCAAAACGACGTATACTAGGTGCCTAATAGAGGCTAATACCCGTAGGGCTGTCATTTTTATAATTATCTTTTATATGCATTCTTATATAAAGATTACATTTGTTGTATCTTAATTTGATAGTATAAAGAAAGCAATATTCTTTAAAAACACATGTTAAATTATTACCAAAATTATTTACAAATGAAAATGTTTCATTCTTTTTTTTCAAACTTTTCGTGTTTTACTTCGAAAATTATAACAATGCTAATGTTAAGGGTAAGGTAACACGGGGTAAATCTTTACGCCAAAGTGGAGGGGGGAGTCAAAAATACCTTAATTTTTGCTTACTAATACTTGAATAAAATATTCAATATTGATACATGAAAATGTTCAGTATTTAATTTCTCAGTTATAATTGTTTTAATTAGTTTTACCAATTTAAATACATATCTAACCCCCCATAAGTATACGAAAGCAATAAAACAACAAAGTCTCATATTACATTGTTCTTTTTACGTAATTAAATAATACAGCTTCTCGATTTACCTCCGCGTAGAATAATAACTGGGAAATGAATCCGTATAAATAATAATGCTAATAAAATTAATATCCAAGTGAGAAGCAACGTGAATTTGTTACAGTCAATTTATTAGAGAATGAACAAGAGTAATTACTAACGCCTACTTAACATCGCACTTTCAATTTCTAAATTCAAGTCATAATCGAAATCTACGTTGTACGAATAATCTTTTCCTTCTGTGTCAACCTCATACCTCTGCCATGGTACATTGTTCCTTCAACGTTCGATCTATTTTTCTATGGAATGCACGTCCTTTAGAAATCATGACCTTCACGTACCGCATGGTTTTCAAAGTCTGGATACGTCAGCTTTATATTAATATTAACAGAATAATAATGCTCATATTAAGGTTAGACACAATGTTAATCTCTTCACCGCCCTAAGTTTGAGTGGGAGTGAATACCTAAAGCATTAAGACCACCCTTGTGCTTAAATGTGTGAATAGTGAAATAATAATAAAAGCTAGGCAGCCATGGAGACTGTCAACAGAAGTGAAAACAAAAAACTTTGGAAAAACTGTTTTTTTTTTTTAATGTTTAAATTTCGTAGTTTGTTAATTGAAATCATTAACATTTATTTGTCTGGTGTTTACATTTATTGGCGCTTTGAGCAATAATTGCGTACATTTTAATATAGTTTATTTGATTATTTATCTCTGAGCGCCGCCACTTAAACGCCATCGTATACTTGACATGCTTGCTGACATCATGGCATTGGTAACGCGAATCTTTAAGTTTTTCTCCTACTGAGAATCGCGCAATGCCGCTAAAGAAGATTTCACTTCAAAAAATATGGCAGATTAGTATTAATCAAAGTGATCTAAATTATCTAATTCGAGTCAACTAAATGATTTCATTCAACTATAAGAGACCGTTCTGGTATTGCGTAAGCATTACATCAAAAATAAACATATAGAATTGACAATAACCCATAAATGATCACGTATTACTTGTTAATCCCCTGAACATGAAGTACTTGAAGGTCTATGCAGAATCCTTGAGCCTAGCACTACTTGGGTCTTCAGTTACATAAAAACATATGACATTTAAAAATTGGGAAAAAAAAAAAAATTCTTACAACAATTTTTACGTTAACAATCCGTTTGAATTTTTTTTATTAAAAATATAAGTATTTTAAATTATTTCATAGGGTATATATGCGTTGTAAGTTGTAACAAAAAGCTTTTAATATCATTTGGTCCACAGAAGCTCAAAATGGAAAACTTTAATTTCTTTCTGTTGCCTGTACATAATATATTCAAGCGAAACACACCGTTGTTATTACTTAGAAACTTCACTGGCATTACCATTCTACAAACTCCTTACATTATTTTACTTCTTCATGCTTATTAATATCGCCTGATTTCAACAATAGCTCTTTTTTATAACATTTTAAAGCAGAATATTTTGCAATGTTAACAAATTTTCTAACAATAAGATTTTATCCACCTGAAAATTCTCTATTGTTCACATGTAAAAAAAATTCCAATAGTATTTTATGAAACTTGAAATTTATATATGTTATTCAAGTTAGTATAAGAAACGTATTATTTCTCAAGGCAGACGGGTCCATCGGTTGTTTTGACCTGGCAGTTAGTAAAATCTCTACTGCTCGAGCATACAAGTACCTAGAACTCCCTTTTAGTCTATTGAATCTGTTGCCTATTTCATTATATCAAATAATCCGTTAAAAAAATGATTTCTAATAAAGAAGTAGCGTCATTACATCGGCAATATTTAATAAGTTCTTTTCTTTTTCACTCGAACCATACGAGGCGATTTTTTTAAAATAATATATGTTGTCCACTAAAACTACGTTCCTTCTTTATTTATCTCGTAGGTAACCCTTTCTAAAATATACAACGACTCATAATAATTATAAGACTTAGAGACAAGAGATGTCACGAAGAACTTGCTTAATTAAAAATTGGTAATTGCGTGCTGAAATAAAATCACCAAGGTTTGCTTGTGATTATTGCTCTATGGCCACAATGTCTACTGACCGAGCTGATTCGTTGCAAGATCAATTAATTTTAATACTTATTATATTTTTAAATTTACACTTATTATTCTGGCTTATAGGTAAAATTATTTTTATTTGTTTAATTGTATCATATTACAGTATTACATTTAATGTTAGAGTATTTATTCATTTATTAGTTATTGCTTTGAACGAAAAACTGCCTTCTTATTTTGATTTATGTATCTACAATCTGTAATAATATTATAAAGAGAAACGATTTGTTTGACAGATAAGTAAATCAGATATTTTTGTATACCCGCGTGAAGATGGGGCAGGTCGCTAGTTATATTATCATAAACTAAATTAGAAGTTAAAGTAATATTTAGGTGTGAAAGGTATGTTGAAATTTTAGTAAAATGAAAGTGTCAGTAGGCCCGCGTCCACTGTATTACTTGTACCACGCGATAACCTGTCCCCACAACATCAGGTACCCTAAGTATACCCGAGTCATACGAGAATATGTCACATGTTCCGTACCACTCAACTCGTCCCTACCCTGCCCCTTCCCCCAACCACGATAATAGGGGTGTCACACTCACGCTGAGTTAAATAATGGATCGCTTTGCATAAACGCCAGCTTATTCTATTTCGTCATAAATAACATTTTGTATTTGTTTAAAGAAGGAAACATGTCTAATGACATATCTCGCTGCATTTCCGTTTCTCAATTCCTTTGAAAGCTTTATGTTCATTTTATGTTTGTTGATAAAAATGATAATATTGTATTGATTATTTCAAACAACAAATTTCGACGTATTTATGTTATGTAGTTGGAATGTTAACGATATAAAATGTCAAATATGTAATAATGCAAATATAAAGGCAGGTGCATGCTGCCACGGTTTGTCATATTAATGCCATGAGACTATTCAAGCAATGTATGCCTGGATTTTATTCATTACCGGTACCAAGTACTATTATGGCATCGGTTGCTAGTGGTAAATTATCTATACTAAGAAATAAAATTGAAGTGTCTGTTTTAATATCAACATAATAATTTTTAAATAAATGTGTATTAAAAACTATTTTAAAAATGTTGTCCGTCTCCCTGTTTTTCCGAGTAATATCCGAAATAGCTAGACCGATTTTGACGTGAATTATTTGGCAGATAGCTAAAGTTACTCCTTGTATCTTAGGCTACATTAATTTTTCGAAAACAATCAACGTAAAAAATTAAAACTTCGAACAAAATCCGATTCAACGCACAGTTTCACTGGCAAGTGTTTGAATTTCGCTACGGTTTGAAATAAAAAAAAAAAAAAAACGTTGTGATGAACATATAAAACGCGGGTGCAGCCGCGAGTATACAGCTAGTTATAAATCAATATTTTACTAAAATATACTGTTAAAGTTTTGCATAACAATTTCTAAAATATCAAAATCCAATCTTTTTTAAATTAAATCTTATTTATGGCTTTAATAGTTTTTTTTTTTTTTTAATTTAGAAAGAAATAACGCGGCATATTTTATAAACACTCAGATTGGGGAAAAATATAGCAAATTTTGACTATAATAACAATACTATAAATGTAAATGTGCCTTTGTTTATTTACTTCTTATGTTTCCGCGCCTTAAATCGTCATGACATTTTCCATACACATTCTGAAGTGTAGAAAAAAGGATAAAGGCTACCCTTTCATACTAGAATAATTTATTTATAAAATTTACATTAATACGAGCGAAACCGCGTGTAAACACTAATTGTTTTTTGCTAATATCTTTTTACATGAGCCTACGACGATTTGGACAAGTTTACACAATATAAAGTTCTGTGAATTGTGAAATTAAATACATTTCTGTTTATTATTATTTTATAGTTTATTAGTATACAAAATTAATAAATATACGAGTGTTATATAGAATATTTTATCCATTATCTGGGGCATATAATAGGTAGTAGGTAGTAGCTCGTACAGGAGTCCAAATGCGATAACATATAATACATATAATAGAACAATAATTCATAGAGCAAGTGTAAATTACACGAACGCAATCTAAGGAAGAAGGGGGGGGGGGGGCGAATAGCAATTAAGCGGGAAACCTTTGTTATTTATTAGCTCACATATAAAATATAATATCGGCTACAGAATGTACGAAATAAACACCTATGGGTTAACTAGAAAATATATCACTTCTTATAATAACCGTGTGCCTGGCGTGATAATATTGACAATGTCGTCATATAAAACCTACTAGGAGAATTCGACACCTTTAGGCACCAAGCCTTCATTTCACCAAGTTTGTCTAATATTTTTTTAATGATAGCTTAAAAATTAATTTTCTATGCAGAAAGAAAAAAAATTGATTCGTGTTCCTATATAAATTTACTTACATTCCAGTCGGAGCAGGGAAATAGTTGTTTAAAACAAATACAAATTGACTGAGACATGAAAAATTTGTTATAAGGGATTTATTAATCAATACATTAATAATTATATAAACATTATTAATCAATTCGAAAAAAATCTATTTATTTTATTATATAATTTAATTGATTACTTTTCATTAAGTTAAGAATTAACCAAAACAAAAACAAATTGAAAATAAGCAATAGAATTAGAAACTTTGGTGATTACGTGAAAAGTTCACAATTCAAAAATGTTGTTTATGAATTTATTTGAAAATGACACACTCCAATATTACCTTATATATGCATTGACACGCATATTTATGCATTGACAGATATTGAGAACAATAAAGGTATCGACAGCGCTTATAGACATTGTAACTAGAACGGCAAAACTTTCAATCGTTAGTTATATCTCGGAGTTATCCCTGGCGTAGTTACTTCGCTATTGTTTTAATCTATACACCTCAATCTTCAAACTTGAATGTTCGCTCTAACGCGGCTCGATGAAACCACTAACGATCAATATTTAGCAACTGTTATCCTGTTACCAACTAATATAGTTGAAATGATCTGTTAATAGGAATTCAGTTGTGGTATATTAATTTTATGCAGGTGCAAACTTTCGTAGAATATAAAGTGACACATTACCATCTTTGACAGACGTACCCAGAAGAACGAGGCTACCGACGCGAACGTCCAGCGCCTGGATTGTTCACGTCCATCAAACTACCAGAAGCTGAGCCCCCAAACGGGGTGGCGCCCCTGCTGGATTTCCCGCGGGGGCGCATGCGACCAGTCACCTTCCTAGGCGAGGGCCCTCACGGCACTGTGAGTATATATTTTTACTTCCCTATAATCTTCCACTACACTCACGATCTTACATCCATGTGGAATCTAGAACATGCCCTATTAACTAACGCTATGATTTTCTTAATCAAAAGCTCAGGATCGATGTAAAACACTAAAAAGAATCAACCAAGATAATCGACGTTCGAATGTGTTTCCCAGGTCAACATCCAGCTAGAAGACACTTTTTTTAAACCTCTTTTATCTCGAGTTTCTTAGTGAATATCCTCGGCAAGAAGAATTGTTTTCAAACCAATAACAGGTTTAACTTTGTTTTATAGGTACATGATGTTTATGAGGACGCACTCTACTATATAATACAATTGAAAAAAATGAGGCAATATTACTTATATCGTGGATGAATTATTTTTTATATTCGCTTCAGATACGTTGTATTTGCTAGTTTTCAAAGGGTTTATAACAGCTCACGAAATATAAATAGTAAATACCAAAAAAAAAACCTTTTATACATTATAAATGTGAACCAACCTTCGTCATAACGTTTCACATTTTACTGAATATACTCACTATTATTTGAGTCTGCTATCATTTCATTTTTACATCATACATAAATTGGTTTAGTATTTCAATAAAATGCATATAAAAGTATCTAGTTGGATTTATTACTATTCAAGAAATGCAAGCATATTGTCATTCTTTAAATAAGGATCGTCCTCTTCACCTGATTTATCTATAGTTTTTTCTTTTGCAAAACATTGAAGTTAGATTTAGACGAGTTCATAATTTTACTGGACTGACTTTTTAAATCGGAAGTGATTTTAGTTACGTCTTCTTCAAGAATATTGTTTGTATTTGTCTTACTTGCATTTTTTTTCTTCCATTATAGTTTCATTATCAATAACTTTGGCTGGAAATTGATAATTTTTCATGTAAGTACAATCAAATAGACGTTATAAAAGTAATACAATAAATATTTTATAAATACATTACTTTGGAATAACTTAAATAAAAGAACTGTTACCAAAAAGCATTATATAAATATTATTTATAAAAAAGAAAAACATCACAAGGAACTTCAAATAAAAAAAAAAAAACGTGCTGCCTAAATACCAATAACAATTACTTACTCTCTTTCATGTAATCTGTTGTTAAATTATTATCAACAGAAAGTTTCTGTTTTAAATTTCGTATAAATTCATCCATCTTTTTTTTTTGTAATAATTCTGTAAATTTTTTTATCCTATTAATTTCTCTCACATGTTGCTCGTCATTTAATGTCATAATATTTTTTTAAGGTTGTCGTTTACCAATCACAACCAATTTGTTTTTATATTTCATTATTATGAAATCTAATGTAAAGAGTATTTACAGAATATTTATATGAAAAAACAAGAACTTTTTTCTAATATATGTATATAGGAAACGCAACAGCAACCAATATTCTTTATCAGCATCTTTACTGAACAACAAAGAATGCTATGTGATTATTACCATAGATAATAAACGTTATATAGTCTTTGTTACTACCTATATTTCAATATTTAATACTAGCTGTGTGCAAGCGACTGCATCCGCGTTTTTATATGTTCTTCATTGCGTTTTATTTTTTTTTTATACGGAACCCTAATTATTTCCCTTAGTTTTTTAAGTAAAACTATTTCTCACAAATTCGAATACTTGCCAGTGATACTATGCCTTGAATCGGATTTTATTCACAATTTAATAAGGTTTATATTTTTACATGGAATCTTAATTATTTTCTATAAGCATAGTACCCTAAGTTACGCGGAGTAACTTCAGTTATCTACCAAAAAATGTTTCGTCAAAATCGCTCCAACTGTTCCTGGTATAATCCAGAACAGACAAACAAAAATTTAAAAATTGTGATTTGGTGTATGTATCGTATATGCATTCATATCTATTTAGTAAAAAAAAAAAATTTGCTATTAAAAATAGACAATTTAATATTATTTATTAGTATAGATCAACACTATTTAAGAAATAAATATTGAACCACAAGAATAAACAGAACGTTTTGTAGTTTTTGAGTAGACGCTAACATAATAAATATAACATATTTTACTCAGTTACTTAACGAAGCAGAATCTCTAGTCTTGATGCGAAGTGCGAACCCATGCTTGAGTTACCGCTCCGCTTAACGCGTTGCAGCAAAGAGGTGCAACCGTTGCTTTAATCATATTTAAACCAACACCTTATCCAGTAATCAGAGAGACATTTTGTACAAACAACTGCTCTTTAATAACGTCTGAATAAATAGATATACATATTAAATAACAAAGTCGCTTTCTGCTCCTCTGTCTGTTTATACGTCAACTCTACCTAAACTAAGCAAATTAGTTTGATGAGGTTATCACCCTCAGTTCGATAGTTTTTCAGGAAACATCCTATCATACCATAATGAACGTTTTGTATAAGTAGCAGAAATCAATATTATGTAATTATGTCTACAAGAAATCTATTTTCAAGGCTTACGTAGGCTAAATTATTAGAGATACTTCAAAATGATATGATAGTGAATTGTGATTCTAAAAAAATTTCGACATAGTAAATCGAAAGATTAACACAATTTATCTTTGAATTCAATTCTAATGTCGACGAGTTCAAATCCCGAGTAAAATTTAGTCTAATATATTTATTAATACCAACAATAAGAATGGACAGTGGCTATCTCTTTAAGCTTATACTAATCTAACATGAAGATTCTAGAGTAAATTTTCTTTATCTCTTTAGATTACTTAAAAGACTTTTAAAAAAAAGATTACTTTTATATTTCTCATCCATAATCGTTGATGCGCCGACTAGTGTTTACAAAAAATATGCCATTGAAATATTAAAAGTAATTAATAAAATAGAAATTACAATTTGGAAGGCAAATGAAATATATCGATACGTAAATTCTGTACCTAAATAAAGCGTAATTTAAACTTAGGTGTAGGCACGTAATAGAGTTTACGTTGGAACGAAATCATTTTCTGCTATTACGAATTAATTGCCAGAATGGTTTAGCTGAATATGATCATGATTTGGAATTTCGGCGGTATGCAATTTGTATTACCGGTGGATGAAAATTGATAGATTTATTGGTGAGTTATTAACTATAGCTGGGTTTATTTACCTTGAAGCATTTTGTGTGATAATGAAACCTGCCAATAAACTATTACTCCTAGAGGTATTATTTAAACCATTCGAATTAAAATTTTCTAATTCTATAAATACTAAAAGTAGCCCGCGGTGGTCTGTAACTTTGTTCATGTGATTATGTTTTTTAATATTCCTTCCTCTAGCTACCATTTTCGGCTGAGTGCCTTAAGCTGTCAAAGCGTTTCAGGTCAACAGCGTTCAGACAGTTAAAAAACCGTGATATATGTGTACCGACATAGTAATGGCGAATTTCAACAGTTCCTCATCTAATGACAGTGATCAACGTTCTTGGATTGTATCTATTTTATTTAACATCACATATATCGTCATCACCTTGTCGAGCACGAAACAAAAAAAAAAGTCCATTATATCGGTCTTTCGATGCTGAAAACGATCTAAAATTATATTCAGTTTTATATTATTTTAGTTATACTGTAAATTATTGATTTTATTTATGAATGTTTAAATGGTTAATAGATTAAAAAACTTTATTCAACTATAAAGTCTTGTAAAGGTACTTCAGTATTTAACATCACTATCGGTTGTGAAAATAATCCTGTACTTTAAAAGAAGAATCAGTAAAAAAAATGTAGCCCACCATTTTTATTGGTCATTTCTCTAATTACAGAACTGAAATTATAAACTTTTAAATCAAATAAACCGTACTAAATTGCAGAACTATTACCTGTATCTTATTCTTAATCTAACACTAACCTAATAAAAATAATAACGACAATATATAGTTCAATAAAAAAAAATAACTTTACAAATTTTATGTAAAATAAAAAGTCATTTATTGCTCGTTTGCGGAAGCCTTTATACGATTAAATACGCATAGAGAGGTAAACTGGTAGTGGGAAAGCGCCGAGTGTGGTTATATCTATTATACAGGGTGGCTCTCTCTCTATGTTTGTACATTTTAATGAAAATACAACATAGCTCCGTGCCAGTGTTTGTTTAACGATTTGCCGGGCGCCGGCGGCAAACCGTGTACCAACTACCGTCTATTGTACTGAAGATTCCTGATCATATTGTTAACGTAACCACATTTCTAACAATATGTTCGCATCCATACACAGCATCGGTATTAATTACTACACACACACACACACTGAACATATACAATACCTTTGCATACAATTGTATTTAGAATTCCTAGTTTACTATCATAATATATCCTTCAAATTATACACAAAAAATAAAATAATTGTTATTTTCATTATACTATCACTTACATATTTCTTATTAAATTTCAATTATATCCATAAAAATTTATTTCAAAATGTGATTCCAGTAATTTAATATCGATTTCTATTCATTATTATTCTCGTTAATTATTGCGAGAGAAAATATCTGTGATATAAAAAAAACAGTAAACTTAGACCTTTAAAAAAGTACCGCATAAATGTATTTTATCTCATTCTCTCACATGTTAAATCATATAAATATATGTTTGTCTCATTTTAATGGCGCTTTTTCGTTTCTGTGAATTTCAAATCACAAAAGGGCTAAAGAAATTTTATCTTCAAAATAATTATTTTATTCTATTCTCAGATTCTAGGGCAATAAGCCGATTAACGAAAAGATAAACAGGCAAATATACAGAAATATATTTTATAGTGAAATTCATTCTAATTTTCGGTTTAAATATAAACGACTAATATCATAATGCATGGATATAATATTATGCAACGGTCTAACTTCTGGAAAGTAAGTATATCATTTCAACCGGTTTAGCATTAAATTCATAATGGAGACCCGCCTTTGGAACGGTTATGTCACGTAATTTGATGTATTAGCGCCTTAATTATTCATAGCCGCGCTTAGAGCCGTCCTAATTTCTATTTGGTTTAGGAATTAATTATCAACCTTTTACGTTTTAGACGACTTACGGACAGATTTATATATATATTCTTTAACAAATTTAACACGTATTATAACTATGCAATTGAATATTTTTTTTTTTATTCGGATACAATTTCCGTATTAAATATTACTACTATTTCTGAGTCGTACAGATTTATTTTCTTACACGATATAGTGTTACTGCTTTGACCACAATCTCACCTGATGTTAAATGGTGATGTGGTCTAGGACGGTAAACACACTAAGCCTAGAGGTACAGGTTCTCAAGGGTTCTCACACCTGTTGGTATTTGGTGACAGGTTTTTTCAAACTTGTGGGTGGTAGCTACCCAGGCGGACATTATAGAAAATGCCCTACCACCATATCACGTAAACAACATTAGGGTGAGTTTCGATCCCCTCCTCCCTGTCAGCAATAGTAAACAGAGCACTTACCTCTCCCTCCCATGATAACATAAGCATTGATATAATTATGAACAAAAAAACGTAGATTATTAAGTAAATATCGCTTAGGTAATCACATAGACCCGCAGATACCCGCGTCTTATTGATGTCTATGTTGACGTTGAATAGCCAGCCCCTAGCGTGAACGGTGCTGTAAAAAAAATCATATTCCATAGTAATTATAAAATATAGAGAGACTTGAAAAATTTCTTGGACACCGACGTGTTTTGAATACCTTCCTACATAACAACAGTGGCAATGGTAGATTTAATCGATTAAATCAACAAGAGAACCAAGATCTAAGACAAGCGTCAAACCTAGACACAATCTCTGTGCAAACAATCGACAATTGGCATATGGATATAGATTACGTCAATACTATTGTTTCTATTTCCGTATATAACCTAACTTGTTTGCAAATACAATTTATAATCTTCACAATAGTCCCCTGCATTGTAATATTACTTAAGAACGCAATTAAAGTAATATTTATAAAAATAAGTACTAGCTGACCCGACAGACTTCGTCTTGTAGTAACTAATATCGAATTCGTATTGTATAATTCATTAAAAAAATATTATTCCAAGATATGTGCATCAAGAAATGATAAATTAATTATTTATATAATTTCAACCGATGCATCAGTTTTAAACGATATTTGCAGTGCGCATTCTGTCAATCACGCCAACTGTCAAACAACTGACAGTTATGTTGTACGCCATAAGGTTTACGTATTAAAAGTTAACACGGTCGTTAAGTTTTCTTAAATTTTCTAAGTTTATGCTTTATAAGTATCAGAAAACATTTTTGAAAATAGATGAATGAAATCGGTAAAGCCGTTCTCAAACATAGGGTGACCATGAGAAATAGTGATTCTTTTTTATATATATCGATAGATATAATAAAATCGGGTCAGATAAAATATTATTAAAAAATATGATTAAAAAATAATAGTGTAAATAATATCAGTCGTAATTGAGTTATAAGATAATTATCTGACAGACAAAAAGACATAGAGAACGTCGCTTTCTCTATACAATATGTTAGGACTTATATATTTCACAAATCTACTTGTAACGTAGAATTAAAGTAAATACAATTTTTAATTAAGCGAGTGTAAAAATTTTTACAATATTTCATAATTAACAACAAAGAAAAGTAAATTAATAACAAATACTATGCGGTAATTATATACCTATCAAAGGTGATTTTAGAAGAAACTTGTACTGAGATATATGTTTACTTTTTCAATCAAATTAAAAATATCATAAGAAATCTAAGATTCTATAAGTCATAATTCCTTATATGTCACATATTAGCCGCGATTATGAAGGAGAATCATAAATAATATCATATGATAGAATGTGATTGAATGTTCTCAATTGCTCAATAGATGACATAGCCAAGCCAGTAGTCATCGCAAATATCTATTGTATATTATTGATTATAAAAACAAAATGATGTCTCATTTGTCTGTGTTCTATAAATATATTTAATTGCATCATATCTTCTTCTTGTACATTTGTATCTAAATTTTATTTTCGTTAGAGTAAACGGAACCAATTCTATGAACTTAGTGAAGCAAGTTGACTCTGTTGCGTGTTCATACGGTTGACAGAAGTGATTTATGCAATTACCCAGGTCAACTGTCCATCAGCTTTGATTCAACAAACTTGTTGAAGCAAGTTAACGTCTTTATGTCATGAATTATTCGCTTGACAGGAATTGTTGATGAAATCAACCAAGTAAAAATTTCCAATGATAACCGTATGAACAGCTTGCGATGTGCGATGTTGTTAATTATGTGATTATATTGATGTGTGTGATTATATCCCTCTTACACTGTCTCCTCTCTCTTGAGGTTGGAATAGAGCTCTGCATATTTTGTTATTATCTCTACAATCTTATTTTAAAATACAATTTCACTTTTTTAAATATTTAATTTTATATTTTACATAAAAGATTATAATAAAAGGACTTTGTTTATTAACTAATTTTTCATATTAACTTACGGCTATTGACTTATATTAAAAGTAATAAGTAACTGGCAGTTTTTTTTTATATCTACGAAGCGAACATAGCGCAGTTGGTAGTGTGGTTAGATTTTGCGTCAATGTAGGTTTAGTTATCCGAATCAAAACACATTCGAATTTCAGTTAACATTTAAATATCGAGTTGTTTGATTTATAAGAAAAACTATTCAATCCGTAAGAAACCGGACCGCGTATATGGTACGGTGAACGCACATTCAGGTACGGACCTCATTATCGAAGCGCGAAAAGATTTCTACTACTGTAGCGGCAAATTCAATATCATTATAAAAATTCTTAGATGTTATAAAACGCCACATCTATGTGTCTGTTTTTCCGTTAGTTGCCTAAATAGTAATTTGTATTTATTATCGCTTCGATAATTTCGGAGGCATGACGACCGTACCTGAGTGTGCCAAGACTTCGGATAGTTCGGTCGCCCGAGGTACAATATACGCAGTCAGGTCGGCGCGTCTGTTAAAACTTTTACACCTCCAACAACGTATGTTATCGCAGTTTTATCTTATGGCGTAACTATATTTATACTAGTGTTTCGCAAAATCGCTTTGTTTCAATTAATACGATGTAGAATACGAAAAAATTTTATTACGAAAAGGATATTTTAGTACGAAAATCCCATGTTTAACCTCCTGTCCGTAGAGACAGATGTCGGATTCCTACGAACTACACCGTTTCAGTCCGACGGCTGGCTCAGTTAAGACTAAGTCCTGCGCTGTTAAGACAGCCTGGTACACAAATAGCTGTTTCCCAGCGCTACGGGAGGTTGGACCACCCGATCCAACCTCCCTTCTTTTGACAAATTAGTGTCTTATCGGATGACACTGACTTGCACTTTCCGAAATTCTACTAACAAAACGTCTACCCTAACGGGTGTCTAGCATTTATGAAGTACCTACCATTTATATAATTATTTTTATTATCATCTTGTCTTCATCTGTGTTTGAATAGAATCTGATAGTACAAATATATAAACTGTGTTATTTTTCAGATTTTTAAATGCGTACAAATTTTGTAACGTAGGGAATTTTAAGTAACAAAATTCACTCGTGATATAGTAAGTGCTAACATTGTGCCAACTTTTCCTTTCTTATTACAAGAAATTAAGTTAAAAAATAACGCCAAACGAAAAACTTTCTGTAGGAACGTTGGTCCACAGAAATGCTCATAAAAATTGATTACTTGCCGTACCAAGAAAATGCAATCTGACTCACACTCCTTTCCACCTAGTACTCCCTAATCCTTGCACTCGATTTCACAGCACTCCCCTAATAAGGGAGAGGCGTGTTCATTTTTCATAATTTATAATGTCGTTTTATTTAATTAAACGAGAAGATTTATTAAATTTAAAACCAAAGTTCACATTTAACGGCTCCCGTAAAATCTTTCATCGGACTAATTGATAAGCCAATTTAATACACTGTAATAATTAATTTATTATTTGACTTCAGAATATAAAAGCAATCATCCGTTTTCAGTATCATTTTAAATTGTGAAATGTCCGTATAAACTTACATAACATATTTCAAGAATTAATACATTAATCGTGTTTTTCAATTTTCAGTCATACAAGTTAGAACTCGCTAAAATACAGGGTTAATAATATTATTTATTTTAATCTATTATAATTAGGTTTTCTATTTATTATTGCTAAGGCCAGAGGGTCATGGCGAGAGCGCCATTATCAGGATTGGTGTTTTCTATTCTTAAAAAGCTTATCAAAGAAAAATAATTACAAAAAACATTTGGAACGATCCTTTTAAATAAAAAAGAGCACAAAAATTGTTTTACGAATAATTTCATGTATTTAATTTATTCCTTAACCTTCAGACGTTGCTATGATATAATATTTATAAGAGTGTGATATATTTTCACAAAGTTATTTCAGCGTTGATGAAAGGAAAACAGAGCTGCGGAAGCACAAAATTCCCTCTTACACTGGCTCCTCTCTCTTGAGGTTGGAATAGAGCTCTGCATATTTTGTTATTATCTCTACAATCTTATTTTAAAATACAATTCCACTTTTTTAAATATTCAATTTTATATTTTACATAAAAGATTATAATAAAAGGACTTTGTTTATTACTAATTTTTCATATTAACTTACGGCCATTGACTTATATTAAAAGTAATAAGTACCTGGCAGTTTTTTATAACTACGAAGCGAACATAGCGCAGTTGGTAGTGTGGTCAGATTTTGCGTCAATGGATGTAGGTTCCAGCTCACCTATTCAAATTTAAATAAGTATAACAATATCCGCTCCTGAGCTTTCGGCGAAGGAAAGAATCATATGAAAACCATAACATAGTTGTAGGACATTTTCTCACAAAGCCCTCCTGGGTAGCTACCACTCCGTTTGAATCTGTGGTCAAAGCAATGAACCTATACAGTATAAAAAAATGTACATTAACAGGCAGTAAATATAAACATAAAAAAGTCGCAGATTTTCTTTTATATTAATGTCACGATCATTTTAGTAGTATTATTTTGTAATATCTACATTCGATATATCAGCTGGAAAGAAAGAAAAAAATGTTATTTACACACTTCATTTTATTGAGCTTTCTATGTGAGCTTATAATTCTTACTCCACATAGACCATCTGTTCCGTGACTTCTGTTCCAAGATATTTGAACCGATTTTCTGTTAATATTATAAACCAAAGCCATCCAAAGGTACACTCTTTAATGAAATACTAGTTTTTGCTTGAAACTCCACTTAGACGTATGAACAATTCTTATGTCTATTTTTACAATCTTATTCTATTTCATATCTATGTGTTACTATTGCACATACTATTGCAACTGCCTCGGTAGCACAGTTGTATTACATACGACTGCCGTTCTGAGGTCTCGGGTTCGATCCCCGGGTCGGGTCAAGTGATATTGGGTTTTTTCTACTCAGTATCATCCCGGAGTTTGGAATTTGTGCCCGATATGGCGACAGGCTCGCCCCCTGTCACATCTGGGACGGAACTAAGCTCGGCGAAATGTGGGTGGTGTAGTTCGCTACTTCACCTCTGCCTAACCCTTCGGGGAAAACAGGCGTGAGCATATGTATGTGTTACTATTGCATTGTATTAAAGAAGGTTTTATTAGCAATGTAAAAACCTATTTGATATGTCATTCTTATATAAAAGATTATTATAAGAAAATGTATTGTTGCTTAGTGACTAGTTGTTTAGTGTCATTTTGTATATAATAAAAAAAATTGTTTTATTGAGAGCTGAGTATGCCTTATAAATTCGTCTTCCTGGTTGTGTTTTTCCCTTAATTCATTGTGGTTATATCGAATCTTTATATGTACTTAAACCCTATTTCTAATTTACAATCCTTATTTTATTTCTTATCTCTTGTCCTATTACATTTTGTTTTGTAGGATATTTATTTATTCATACTTCTTATCATAGTTTTAATGTGCTTATTTATAATTTTACATTTTAATCTAATTTTTTGTTAAGTGTAATTATTAAATTATGTTAGTTTGTTTATCGCCTTTTTGCGTATAATTTATAATTTTAAGGTTGCCCTTTCATTTAATTTGCATTTGACACACACAACATATAATACACCTTAGGTTATTTATCATGCATTTAGTAAGCATTAAGATTACTATTACCCTAAAAATAGCTAGTAATGATCAGTATTTCAATGTCTTAAAACTATTTCGTATCGTAAGGATAGAAGAAACAGAAAAAAAAAAAAAACCGATCAAGTAAGCTTCATTAACCAGAATATTTGAACATTTTCTGGCAACTGTTTCGCATAAAAATTTCTATTGGAATACTTATGCTAAACAGATAAAGGGAAACAGTATCTCAAGGTTTGTAAATCCTTAAGCCGTGAAGCGATTTTCCACGCTCGGTAAACTCAAAAACTGGGCCAAAGTAGGCATGGGAAAATATACAGGAAACTCTCCGACTCCATCGCTACGTTACGTGCTTAAGAACTATTTCATTGGAAACTTTAAGCGTGCCGTTGAATAAAAATGTAAACTTGCAAATATTTATTTTCTCTATTTAATTCTTGCTATTAACTTGCTACATTTGAACGGTTGATCATTTTTTATTGTATTGTCGGTTGAGTAACCGTTTAAGAAGATATGATGACGACTTTTTCCCATACAAACGTATTCCCCTGTTTCCTCCTTTAATATGTCGATTACCCATAGAAATGAGACAATAGGAAAACAACGGAAAGCTGGCGTAAACGCCAGGTTAGTGCTCAAGGGGTTAATAATGACACGCTAGTAAATATTTTATGCCATATAATATAATCCACATTACGGCCGCACGCCCCTTATTTTTCTATAAATTAATTATTATAAAAATTAAGAGCCACCAAAAATGAGAAATGATCCTAGTTTCACATCGTTCTCAGACTTCCCTCAATCAAATTTGACCAATAAAAAAAACTTTTCCAAGTCTTGCTTATTTTATAATTCGAACAAAAATTTAAAGCGATCCTGTTTTTGAGGAGGAAACGTGAACACGAAGTGATGATTTTGTCTATTGTAAACTAATTTTCCTTAATTCACTTATTAATTTATGTTTAAAAAAAAATTTCAACTTTAGAGTTAAACTAAAAATTCTTATCAATGATTAATTATATATTGAATTTTATTTGTGTTTTTCTCATACGGTGGTGTGGCATGGTGGGGTATAAAAAATAACTGATCCACTATCTTTGGGAGTCTGCAATATTAGATTTAGAATGACGTCATTTAGTCAACTCCTGACTGTTATAAAATGTAGTGACAAGATTTGACTCGTATAAAATTAAATAAAAGCTTGCAAAAACAAAAAGTGTTCTAAATAAAATACTTTTCCAGCTTCAGATATGCGAGACCGATGGTATCGAAGAACTGAGCGACGAGGAATGCCCCATTGGAAACCGCCGGCGCCTTGTTGTTGTGAAAACCCTATGGCGCGGCTGCCATAACGATATCAAGTTAGTTTTCACTAACATAATATTAAATAATAATCAAAGCATACATCACTTACACAAAATGATAAAACAAACGCTGCATAAAAAATAATTAGTTTACATAAATAATAAAACATCTTCTCAATATGACTTCATGAAAATTGATAATTCATCACTTTCAAATATATTTTACCATTTCCTAATTCGTTGTTTGCTTATTACGGAATGTTATCATCATTTCTATCGATTATTATTATTCTATTAGTGTTATAGTAGTTTTAATTATAAACCAAACAATTTGAATTCTAAATATATAAATAATAAAGACAAAGACAAAACAGTTTCAAAAAGACTACAAATTGTTTTTCATTATTTTGTGTTTACGTAGTAACCATATGGCTTAGTAGCTTTAGTGTAGTTAATAAAACAACTTTGGGAACAATCGAATTCAGTTGGAATCCGATTCCATTAGCAGGCGAACAATAGTTAATTTTAATTCTTTTCACAAAAACTGTCCTTTCTATTTAATGAAATTAAAATAGTGTTTTCGCATCAAGGCATTGACGATTCATTTATTGATAATATTTTATTGATTACGTTCAGAGCGGCATTTGCTCGCGAAGCTACATGGGGCGCTGGACTGAAACACCCTCAACTAGCCAGGGTTTTAGGCCTGAGCCTTCTCGAGCCCCCATGCGCAGCACTAGATCGCGGCGATGCTGCCCCACTCCCAACGATAATGAGGTTGGACAGGAGATTGAAGTGAGTGTTTATAATATATTCCTTTAATTATATTAAATTACTTTTTTTATCAATATTAAAAACATACCGACATCTAATACAGAATAAAATTATATATGACACGTATTTAATTATTTTTGTATGTAGATAAATATGTGATGATTTATTTTTCAGTTATTCGAGTTTGATTCGCATATGCTGTCAGATAGCAGCCGGCATGAAGTATCTGGAATCATTCGAATTAGTACACCGGGACTTGGCAGCACGGTACTTGATTTAAAATAAACCAAATGCTATGTATAACTATAATTTTTTTTTAATTTCGTAAAAAAATATTTGATCTCTTAAACTGAAACACGTCCACTGCTGGACATATTTCTCCCCTAAAGGTCGTCGATCCACCGTGTGAGGGTACCCAGCACATTACCATTTCAGTTTAACTATTCTTTGGGCAATGGGAACTTTGGCTCTTCAGCGAAATTTCTTCATTTCTGATTCGATCATGCAGTGAAACTCCAAACATAGCCTTCTCCATTGCCATGCATTTGATACTAATTTTTATTTGTAATGAATTACCTCAGGTGACCAAACTTTTCACAAAGCACAGCATACCTTATGCTATATATTTATAAAATCGGTTACCAATATAATATTATTGTTTACATTGTGTATATGATTATTCCAGGAACATAATAGTGACTGAAGAGTTCAGTGTTAAAGTATCTGACTACGCCATGTTTTGCGAAGAGTTCATCGGAGATTACCATCTGGCTGCTGATGGTTCGCGACTGCCACTGCGTTGGATGCCGTGGGAGAGCCTGTTATTGGTAATTTATACTTACAATAATATGTTTATTCGTTAATAATAATTCATAAATTAATTCTAAATTACTGACAAACTCTCAGGGTATGTACTCACCAGCAAGTGACGTCTGGTCCTTTGGAGTTACCGTTTGGCAAGTTTTGACTTTCTGCACAGCGAAACCATTTGAAGAAATGAACGACGACCAGGTATGTTTATTTAACTTAATTTTTTTATATATACCTATGATATAAGCGTAATACCACTCATGGACTCGGTATGAGATTTCTGAAACTAGGTACTTATACATCCAATTGACTTGATTGACCCGGTTTAATTTTGTACGGTTACTCTTTTCGCGATGTAGATGCGACGCACACTAAGAAAACGGAATTTTAAGCAAATTCTATCTAAAATTGTTTTTCATCATTTTAATTTCATCACAAATACAACTAATTAACGCGGTTGATATGGTAACGGTTCTTATAGTAACGTTACTCTTTATATTTCACATACACAAGTAAAACAAACAAGGTGGGAATTGTTTAGGTTGTAGCAAACGCGACCGAGTGGCGCAACGGTGGCCGTGGTGCTCGTGTTCCCGCTGCCCCGCCACCACGATGCCGCCGGGAACTCTACGATCTGATGCACGAATGCTGGCGTCGCGAACCGATGCACCGTCCACGGTTCCATGACCTACACCGCTTCCTCGAACGTATGACATACGGCTACAAGCCGCCGTTAAACCGTTAAATGACCCAGGCAACTTGGAGCCATTATATACTCGCTTACGTGCTCCAGCCTGAATTGACGTATCGAACGCTGTTTCGTATCGATGAGCTTCTCCGATTCGATTATTATAAATGTATTAATAGGTTAAGTTTTCATTAAAATGACGAATAATTTCGTCTCGTCCAAAATCATATTTGGGACGTTTTTTCTACGGTACATTCACCGATCAGTATTAAATGTCAGTATTATAAGCCATTTTAAATTAGATATAAGTATGAAGCACGCTCTATAAGACGTGTCGCTTTGCAATTTTGCGTTAGCTTGATACATTAATAATATATTTATGACTTGTATTAACTATAATAAATGTTTCTAATAACGCTCAAAACTTGACTGGGCGCTAAACTGTTCTTTCTTATCATAAAAGTTCTTTGCCAACGTCGATGTCACAAATCAACGAAGTAGATTTGTGATGGCCAATATTCCGATAGTTTTCACTGCACGTTGTAAATAATGTTTGCAGCTGCAGCAGTTAGTTTACATTTTAGTAACTTCAATTACTATTCGGAAATCTATTTTTAATAATCAGTATCGGTGTTATTCTTAACGTATTTTCTATGGAGTCTAGAAAGGTTGGAAATAACATCGGGACTTGATCATCGGTAACATTGATATCACGTTGGTTTCACACGCCCTTCGCCTAGCATTCCGACGATTTTCTACTATCACCACCACCTTTACGGTGTACCCTTACTTTACGGACAATACTTAAATACGTGATAAAAACATTTGATTTATTACTGTTTTTCCATTACAGCACAATATTCAACATCGTCGTGTGCTTTTAATACTATACATACGTCTGTTTTTATCATAGATTTAATAAGTGTCCCCCTAGTCCAGAGGTTGGCCTTGGATCGAATGGTCAGAATAAAGATATGTTTTTTAAAGTTAGGAGCAAGAAATTTAACGTCATGATAAACGATATCATCCATGTTATAAATGTTTGGATCCACGACCGACCTCTGTCCTATAGTATATCCAAAGTCTAACTCCTATTTTTTTAACCTGTTTTTAATGTTAAGGTTGTATACTTCGGGAGGCGAAAGTGCCCCCAGGGCAATATTTGCCCCCTGTGCTTCTTGTTTTCTTCGATCAAGCACATGAAAGGTTGAGGTCACACTGCCTCCGCAAATATCGATGAAACAAAGCGAATTTTATGAGAGAGAGAGATATTTTAATAATGTGTAAACGGTCGACATTAGACCGTTTCGAAAGGGCCAATTTTAGAGAAGTGATTTTTTTCTATTTGCTTTATAATCAATATTTTCGGAAGCGGATTGTGATTTGATGTCACCAGGTTGACTCAAGCCGAATTACTTGTGTAGCTCCTAGTCTCTCTGACCTTACCTTGTGGCCATACCAAATAATAATTTTAAGGAATACAATATAAGGTCAATATTTAAATGACAAAATATAATTGGTGTCACACTGTCATAATATACTAATAAATAAATATCCTGCATGAACCCCTCTAACCATATTATAGCAACTTCACCTCAATATACAACAGTGTATTTCATAAAAAAAAAAAAAAAAAAAAAAAAAACAAAAACCAAAAAACAAAAAAACAAAAAAAAAAAAAACAAAAACAAAAAAAAAAAACAAAAAAAAAAGACAAAAAAAAAAAAAAAAAAATAATATATAAATAAAAATAAAAAAACAAAAAAAAAACATACATAAAAACTTTTCAATGAGGTGGTTGCTTATTTTAAATATTTACTCCCTTCTTGGTAATACAACCCGAGCTAGCAGCGAGATGTAGACGGTCTAGTGAATTTTGCAGTAGTATAGCTAAAATACATAATTACTACGTAGGTGTAGATAAATATAATCGTATATAAACTATTATACTTTCCGTTACACATACAAAAAAAAAATTCATACGATTACTTATGGCGTAGTATTGAAATTGTTACCCAAATAACCACATATATACCCCTATAACCATAAAATTAGTAGGTTTCATCATAATTATATAATAAGGTAATATTCATACTGTTATTACTCCATTATAAATAAATCCATTAAATTTCACAATTAGTAAATAAGTCATTTAATTAATATAAATAAGCGTCAACATCATTATAATTATACTTTCAATGCGTGCACTTTGAATGAACAAGCAATAAATCGTGTAATTCATAGAATATTAATTACAGCTTCATTTATTAATAAAAGTCCATTGTAAATTATCCTAGTTGTATAAGTTATATTGATTATTTTATTTGAGTCGTTATTATTTTTATTTACGATCAATACGTGTTATTCAGGAAAGCAATATTAGTTGTCAAAAAAAAACTAGTATAACTTGGATGTTTTAATATAGTATGATTAAAATACACTGACGGGCAAATAAAAAAAACCAGATAGATTGAAAAATTCATTAATTAAATGCAAGCTTCTTCAATATACATTCGTATTGTATTAATTTTTTTTTTTTTTTATTCTTTCAAAGTTTACAACGATCTTATTGTTTGATTATAACATATTATTAGCTAAAAATATTTTTTTATCTCTCGGTAACAGTACCTAGTTTGTAAAACCTATGTCCTTAGCGTTTTCTGTATAACCAAAATAAGGTGTATGAAAATTTCATGACGGTCAATTGTGTATTTATGGGGTGAAAGCGTAAAAAAGAAAGAAACAAACTGAAGGTCGCAGAATTCGATGTATGCAGGCGGTGGAAGACTGGTTGTTGTGAAGATCTTTGGGGCAGGCTAATGTCCAGCAGTGGACGTTTTTCAGTTGAATGGATGGATGGATGGATGGATAATATGTAAAGAGGGAAATATTTTCAAAAATTAAAACAGAAATAGACTTGATCATGACTGAATCTTTGCTTCATCGATTGTATAATATGACTGAGCTTTTGATAAAGGAAAATGCCGTGATAAAATCATAATATGGTGGTAGGGCATTTTCTAATAATGCCCGTATGGGTAGCTGCCACCCTCGAGTTAGAAAACCTGTTGCCAAATACCAATAGGTGTGTTCCGGCAGCATCATCTGAGATCAAATACTAGGCTTTGTGTGTTTACCATACGGGATCTCAAGGACATTAAAATCAGGTGAGATTGTGGTCTAAGCACTGTATAAATCCACAGTATAAGAGAGAAAGAAGATAATTTTCTAATAATACCGCCATTAAAATTATGTTTGAGGATCTGTTGACGAGACCGTAGGTTATTCCGATAGCATAACTCGAGAACCAGTCACTTAACATCACATTAAATCGTGGTCGAAGTACTAAAAGATTATACAGCAAAAATTAAAGATTAATTTTATTTTTTTTTATGTGTGAACGGAATAACGATTATCGTATACGCATTATATCGCTTTTAAATCTTCAAGATGCCCAACGACTTTGCAGATGAGTTACAAACCTTGTAAAATTAATTTTTAACGTGGAAATGTAATAATGAATTCTTTCACATATACGTTTGATGTTTGCAATTATTATTATTTTATATTTATTTATTTTTTTATTTATTACAAATATTTTTTTTTTTCTAATAAGTTTTTGCTTGTTTAATTATTGGATTTTCATTATAAATAAAGAATTTTTCTGCAGGTCATTTTTCTTAGTCCGTTAATGTATTTAGTTAGTTCTTATTATGTTATGCAGGCTAGATGTCGTTAAAGTAATTTGTGAATGATTGTTCTTGATTGAGTGATCCTCTACTACCTCAGAAATATATTAATTTTAAGTATTGCGTACGTTTAATTTTCTTTTAATTTTACACAACTAGTACGATGTGACATTTTTTTTATCTAAATAACTCAATTTAATGCATAGTTGGAAACAAAATTAGATTTAGACTCAACCGATTATTATATTTATATATAAATTGATAATCATATTAATTCTTATTATCTCTAGTCTTATAAAATTAGTAATATTACATTTAAAGGCACCCTTTTTTAATTTTACATTATTATCTACAAACACTGATCATATTGTCACTATTTTTATCCGATAAGGGGCCGTGTAAGTGTTACGTAAGCATCAATGGGGAACGCGCTATATTTTGTTTACTTTTGATGACGTGGATGACAGGATGAAGGTGTGAATAGTGATTGCGTAAGCAATATTTACTTTGATTACCGTTTTCTTTTTCTTCAAAATTATGCCAATTCTTACGTAATACTTGCACGGCGCCTAATATCATATATTTCGGTTATCCAAATAAAACACAAGGATAATATGGAAATTATTTTATTAAGATAGTTGTTTTTATTTTTTGTCATTAACTTTTGTTTTATAATTTTTATTATTAAAATAAATTAATTACATGTTATTAATATTGAGTTTATTATTATCGCGCTTTAATTTCATATCACTATAGTAATTTTATATTAAATGCAGGTAGTAAAGTTTGGCTTTGGATTATGATATTTAGACTAGATATTATCATATTTATATATTTAGTAAAATACTGTACATAGCGTGTGCACCGAACTCATAGGTTGATGAAACAGAGAGATAGTAATTAATGTAAGGCATAATTTTTAGTGCATGTAAATGGCATTTTAACTCGTTGTAAAAGAGTCACTAGTTGTTATTGTAAGTTTGGCTTATAAAATCATAGCTTTTTATTTGTATAGATTCCTTTTAGAATAACCTGTTCATTACGTATACGAGCGATAGTTCCTAAAGTCTCATGCATTCGTTAAAGCCTTAAGATATTATGTAAACGGAAATATGCGATTTAAGAAAATAGTAGATCTTACCATCATTGGGAGGTATAGAAGGCGAATATTTTTGCTTGAACTATAGTTACGGCTATTTGTTTGTTGCGTGTACAGGGGAAAGTTGTTCAACTTCGTACAACTCCCATTACTCCTATCTGTAAGTTATTTTCAAAGTGAATAGTTGAATGTTTACCATCTTTTAGAATTTACCCGATACTCAAGTTAATTCTACAAGGAATTGAATAAATAAATTACAATGCAAATATTTTACCGTTTTATTCCTTTATAAAAAAAATATATATTTTTAATATAAATAAGGAATCGTGAATAAAAAGCTATGATTTTAAATTTAAATTATTTACATAATAATTGTTTGTGAATATATCTAGTTACAGGTTCGATGTTTTTAATGTTACTCTGCCAGAATAATGATAATTTCATCATCTATCCAAAGTGATTGGTAAATCTGTTTATAAAAATAACCCTAATTCAATTTACCCACCCCTAGGTGCCAAATGGCAACATACTTCGGAATATTTTATTTCTCAGTATTTCATAGTTATATTTAAATATTCATAAAGCAAATTGTTTGTTTTTTTAGCATCACTATATCAAAATCGAAAAACAAATTTATAGACTATAAGAAATCAATTTATTCATCACGATAAGTTAAGCAAATCAATAAAAACAAAATGTTTGACTATTGCTTCCAGGAAACTAGTAAAAAAAAGAACACACAGCTTGCTATATTACTGCGTTGCGCTTCCTGAATAGCCTTATCAATTAGCACAATTTTCACTTGCTTCTGTCCCTGTGCGTCATTATATTATATTTCTTTCATTTAACATTATAAATTAATGTTTTTACGCAGTAATAAAATGATAGTGTTTCAAAATCAGTATCACAAATTTCCACATTACCTCACACAAATAACATGTAAATAGACTCTACTAAATCAAACGTATGTGAATAACCTATGTGTTTGTTGTCTATATACAGCGGTTCTTAACCACCGTGTCTCAAACACCTGTCAATCGTGTCGCGAGATCTACAAATATGAACAATTTCAACTGTCTCACTTACTTCAACGCGAATTTGTAGAGAGGATATTAGTTCATCGCCGAATAAAAAAGGTTGAGTACCGCTGATTTATAACTAGTCATAATTTGTATTAGGTATTTTTTGTGTAAATTAATATGTAAAAAAAAAAAACTTATCGGTTCTTTTGGTTTTTTACGAGTGTATTCATCAGCAATAATTAATAATTAGTTGTGAATATAGGATTAGTTGAATCTTTGGACACTCACTGCGTGTGAAGCGCTAAGTGTACCTTATTAATATATTTAATACATAATAAGTTATTTAGCTTAACAATAAATAATACGCGCAAATAAGCAATAATGAGAGTAGATTGTGAATTCGTTAGAAGATTATATGTTCTTAGATTAATATACGAATATAGATATATTAGGCTGGTCTGTTTTGCCATGCTACCTATTTCAAGGCCCGTATAAAAAAAAATTACTTTTATGCTAACTAAAGAGTCATTTTAAAATGCTGTATGGATTAAATATTTGATTTTAAAAAAAATTGGTATTCGTTTTTTTTTAACTATTTTTCTGATAACAACAAGTTCTTTGCGCACGTTAACAAGTCGATCAAAACTGACCAGCCTAACTAGCATATATAATTATTATGTTGTACACACCATAATGTGTTGATGCAGCATTTGACGGTACTATGTGCAAAATATGGGGACATTACGACGGACACGCATTACTACATTTACAAATTTCTATGCGTATGTATCTGAATTATTCGCGTTTGCTTATATTCAGGGTTGTTCAAATGAATTTGGCAAAAAGTGATTTAAATGATTACAATATGGGCATTGCTATTTTGCACAAAGCGATCGTATCAATTTTTAACTTTTAAGAATTTGTACCTTAGTTATAATAATAATTGTCTATTGTTATACTATTATGTAATTGTACCGTGATTTCGAACAATCATGATTTTTAGAGCAAGGGTTGCCACATTTAATGAACAGTAATTGTAGAAGTTTTTTAATAAAACACTCACCCTAAAGTTCGGTAAAGCTGTAAAGGCCTTTCGGATTATCAGTGTTTGGTCAGTTAAAGATTAAAAAAAAGGCGATGTTCTGAACAGTTTAGATTATCGATAAGCAAACAAATAGGTACATATTTTTATTTCATGTTTCTGTTTATACAAAAATTGAAATAAATAAAAAAGCCTTTATTGCTGTACAGAATTTCAAATGCTATAAATTAAGAAAATATAATGTGCCTAAACTTATTTTCACGATTTGTGTTTAACAATTAATAATATATTGGCAAACGGTCGTTATTTTGAAGCAGCTTGTCTTCCGACAAAGGCCTCCTCCAAAGATTTCCACTCTGTCTTGTCCTTTGCTGTACGAGGACCCGCTATTTTCTTGATTTCTTCCTCCTATCTTTTGATTTGTCTACCTCTGATTCTTTTTTTTATATGATCAAGACCCTCTAACGACCCTCTGTTTTGTACAGTTATATATTATATAATTAAACTTCTTTTTGTATGTGATATTTTTTATTCTGTTTCATTTTTTTCATGATTATGAAAAAATTATGATTATGATTAAATTGGCATTTGTTTATCTATTAACTAAAAAATGATTACTTTTGAACCAATAGTAGATTAATATCTTAATTACTTATCTGAATCTTGAAGATCAAGGCGTCGAAGCAGAATTAAGCAAGATTACCATTGTGTAAGACAGTGCTTGAATGGTGAATGCGAATTGGTTGAAAAATAAATGCCCCTCTACTAAATGGGACCAAGATTAAAACTATGCTAATGTTAGCTGATCATAGGATAATAAAAATTGGACAGAGTGGCACAAATTTGAAAAGGCATAAGCCCAACAGTGAACTGAGAGAGGCGGGTGATGGTTCTCATAGCAGGAATCATATGACCATGATCAATGCGTGCGCTTATAACCTTTCGTCACATCTCACGTCTCTCTTAGTGATGTCGGACCAATAAAAAGGATAAATTTACTATATTTTATTATCTGCTTACTTTTCTTAAAATTATATTCTCTATATATAATTAGGAATTCTATTTCCCAGTGGCAGCCCTTAGTATTATAGAACGTAGGTACTCTGTACAAAGTTACTATTTGTTTATTTATAATTAAGAGATAACACGATAACTGCTTGTGACTTTCTTACAACAATATTAAGGAACAAATGTAAATAAACTAGTTAGTTATGAGTTTAGACAAACAATAATTAATACAGTAATTTACTACCTGCCACTTTAATATTTTGCAATCATCTTTGTGGCCGTTTTCTTCTGTTCGGAAGTTAAACACTATGCCATAATTATTAGGTCAGGGAATACACAATTGCGTCATCCGAATACGATGATCGTAGTAATACCAATGACAATATTAAGTGGTGAGAAACGAACTGCGTTCGTACCGCCTTCTTGTTGCTTACAAGCGGTGTTTTACAAGAGGCAAAGAATAAGGCCTCTAGCGAGAGGCATTCTAGCATAAACAAGCCTCAGAACGGTAATACTCATTAATAGACATTAATTACCGGAAACTTAGTGTCGTTAGTTATATAATATCACGTAACTTCGCACTTTACACGCACGTATTATACAATAAATTAGGTTGCACGATATTAAGTGAACCGTTGGAAACATGTAAATAAGATTGCAGTTGATACAGAGTCCTGCAATTCAAAATTATGTATATTACTGTATTTTTTATTGATTACGTCTTATCGAGTTTTTTATCGTAAAACTTGATACTCGCCTCGCTTCGTTAGTTTTAAGATAATTAAACATTAAAGGAGTTACAATAAGCTAATTAGTTAATAAGTGTAATATACGGCTTAAATTGGCCTAATATTACTTGAACGCTATTGTGATAATTCCGTAATTAAGTGATTAGTAAAAAAAAAATAGTAGGTATAGATTTAGTTTTTTATTATTATTATTACTTTCTTCATATATATCAATCACTCATCATCATCATCATAAATGTGGTTATTTGGAGACAAAAGACTTTTTTTCTAAGAAAACTAATGTTATTTAAGTGCTTCATCAAGGCATGATCCCTATGTTTTAGTAACATATATAATAATAAAAAAATTACATAACTATCTACACAGTACGTAATAATTATTATATTTGCCTATATCTATAATCCTATACCTCTCGTCTCACTTAGAATTAAAATCCCTCGAGCATATAAAATTAACCTTATAAAATACATTAAATATTAAGAAAAGAAAACAGGTAAGCTAGGTAATTAAATAATACTAGTATAGTGAAGTCCCTGCAAGAATATATTTCATTTTATAGAGTTAAGCACATTAATATTAATTATCTCGTATATTTTATACTATTATTAATATATTTGTCGAAAGTTTTTTACGTGGGTTTGCAACAACGAATACTTTAACTTTCTATATAAAATCACGGGATCGAGACCGGATTACTGCAACGTAATTGTCTTTATTATGTAATAATAATAAAATAATAAATGTCTGTCATCTACGTATCTAAATATTGTGTCAGTGTTTCTCTATTTACGAAACTTACAACACAATTATTCTAGTTAAATCTGAGTGTCATATTGTCGTTAACGGTCACTAAATAACAGTAATAAATAAAACAAATGAATGTTACTTCATAATTGTCGTATTTCGAAATATCATTGTGTGTTTATTGTTCGTAATTCTTCGTATGAATTATCATAACTAACACGAATATACATAAAAATAAAAATAAATTGTGTTTAGAATTAGAAGAATAAAGTCTAGTAAGTCGTTCCGATATTTATATAATTGAAAAAAAAAATGTGTTTATAATTTTGTATGCGAATTCTTTTTATTAACCATGTTATTATTTTTTAAATCTTATTACCTAAAGACATAATGGACGATTATCTTCTTTACACTGTATGTTTTGAATTCTTTCGAAATCTTGACCAGAATTGTTTTAATTGATAGGTACTCGAAAGTAAACGTACGAGATTTATAGTAGTTACTTTTCTTAGGAAATCTAAATAACTTGTTCAGGAAAGACGCTTTTATTACTTACTAAATTACTACAACAAAGCAATATAAGTATGCGTTATGAAATAATCGAACAGTAAAGAACTAGCTACTCGACTTTATTCTAAGTACGCAATAGAAAATCCAATTAAATGTACCCTGACAATGTCGTTTGCTTGATCGGTGTTTTAGTTAATAGTTTCTCAAATAACTTGAATAGTATTGATTCTTCGAAATAATAAACTATTTAAATAAGTACCTACACTCAGATGTACCTATAGCCTATATTTGGGTATAATTAATAACTACTCTATTCTACAAAAAAAAAAACATTCCATATCATGAGCATAATCAGCAAATCATCTTATCAAGTAACCCATATTTATTTTCACATTCCGAGACTACTCTAGTAGTCGTAGTAGTACTGTGAAGTACATTTATTTTTTTAATTATGAATAATCCTGTATTTACTTATCTAGTCTATAATATTAAACTAATTTATTTAAAGTAATTATTATCATTTGAGTTTAAAACGAAGAGACTAAGTCTCGATCTGTAAGGATATTAAGTATTCTATACTTATTTTCTTGTAAATTAATTAAAAAAAATCTAAATAGGTAGGTAGTTACGTGGGAATCTACCCTGACAATGTCGCGACTCTAAACCCTGTTTATATGCGAGCATATGAAAGTTGCCGAGAGCAACGATTCATATCCGGATTATCTCAATTACCAAACTTTGTCAACTGCACCAATAACTACTGCAGTCAAAAGTAATCCAGTAATAGATATAAATCTGTGTCGGTACTCTGAATGTCAGATCCATTGGTATCGCAGTAATGCCTAACTACCAGTTCCTGAAAGGATCAACTTTCAATCGCATTATCTACTAAAACTTTATTCTGAGCGTGTAAGTACCTACCTACTTAAAAACAGATCCAATCAAGCCAAATTGTAACATAACATATCACCATTTATTTAAATTTATATACCTGTTTACCTACATGTTATAATCATTTACTTAGTTACCTATATATACCCTGGGCGTTATATATATATCTAATGTAATAATTGTTATTAGTTCATTAATTTATCTATTATTATTAATTATTTAATAAAATAAAACTCTGTAAATGTATGACATAAAATGCTATACGCATCAGGGAAATGTATACTGTAACGCAATTAATGTATAATCCTCTAAACCAAATTAAATTATTTGTTTGTATTAATTATAATGTACCAATGTATTTCTATACTTTTTTACTTATATAGTCCCGGTGTTTTTTTTTTAGATAAACGCACGTATATAATCACACTAAATTCATGTATTGAACCTGTGTCATTTTCGGTCACTCTATAAATGAAATTAATTCTGTAGGTACACAATTAATAAATAATCAAAGACTTTTAAGGCAAAATGCCTTCTTTTTATGTAATTTTAAATGTTAAAATAAATGTTGAATAACATATCAAAACAATGGACTTTTATTTATCCTACTCAATATCCCATACTATTAAGAGAAAAGTGTGACACATTAATTTGGAAATATTCATGTAAAATAAATAGGTAGCTATATTAAACCAAATGCTATTTATTATGCGCATGTTATTTCTGGCCACATAAACTACTTTGCTCATTACAATCAAGGTGAAAGTAATCAAATACAACTTATGTAAACTTTAAACTTCTAAATAATCGCGCGTGGCTTCCTTATGGTGAAGTTAGCTATGCGCGCGCCGCACTTTCACCTACGAAGCACAGACAATGTGACCAAACAGCCTAAAACACAATAATAGTCACAAATAGGTAAAGCAATATATTAATTCACACAGACGTTTACTAGTTTTTATACCTACACAATGGTAAAGCAAAAAAAACCCTAGCGCCGCAAAGTAAAACTCCACCATGTACAGATAATATTTTTTCTAACTTTTGATCAATCAGCATTGGTATTACACCTGGATTTCGAACTGATCATAAAGGTCTGTTCGTTAAAATAAACTATCGTATACTTTATGACCATTATGATGAATAAACCTTAATGAATAAACTCATAGTAGTTGTATATTTCTATAAAAACGTGAAAGAAAAACCTGATCGAGTTTCTTGTGGATTCTTCTCGATGAGTGGGCTGTTTTCCGAACCGGTGGTAGTCTTTTGACATTCATAAGTTCTTTATCTGGATCTAAACTGAATAAAGTATTTTTATTTAGGAACTAGATTAAGAATCTATACAATGAGAGCCAATACACGAGCTAGTATGTTTTGTATCGTGTAGTAATAACCCTTAAAAAAAAATTTATATGCTATATGACAATCTTTGCTATAATTTCATTCGTTATTAGGGAAATATGATTACACTAATCCAAACATAATTTCCATTCAAAGTCAACTAAAATACATCATACTATTAGACGAGCAGAGCAGGTTGGAAAGAAGGGGGGGGGGGGGGGGGGGGGCGAAGGTGACTCCCAAAATCGTACACGTCAAAATGAAAATATCTCAAAAATAGAAAATCTACGAAAGCTTTAAACGAATTTCTAACTTCCTGCTTAAAATGTTTAAATGAAATCAAAAATAGTTATGTACCTAAATGTGTGAAACTCTATAATTCGCCCCCTCCAAAGTATAATTCCTCTCCCACAAAATATTCTTATTAAGGCTCAGTATCATGACGTTTCATATTTAAAACAACGACTATGTCACTAAACACAATGACAGATGCTTTCAATAGCATATATCATAATAGTCGCAGCCAGTATAACATAAGCTGTCAATAGTCCAACATTGCATCTATATAGTGGGCGTATTCTGTAATGGATCATTTTAGCATGTTTATAGGTACGTAGGTAGATAACTTTACGTAAAACAATAATTGTCAGGTACACTAAATACATTACATATTTATCACGATAGCCTAAAGGTTTAGACTAGAAAAAAACCTCTAAATCTACCCTAGCCCAGGTTCGTACCACGGTTCAGGGGGCGACGCGGTGGCATGCCTTGCAATCCCGTATCGCCCCCATCCCAAATGCGGCGGACGGCCCCGGAGGGTTTTAGTGGGTATTTCCGGGGCTTCACGCCCGGGTAAGTCCCACACTGGCACGCAGTACGTCCCTCCTTGCCCCCTTACCTATTGCATTGGGGGACTCCGGTCTCACTAATGCAATAGATAAGGGTAGTGAGTAAAAGCATTTCGCCCCGAAAAAAAAAAAAAAAAAAAAAGGTTCGCACCATGGTGTTCTTAGGTCATCGCCCAAGTGCCCTAAGCACTCGCGAAACAATATCAAAAAATTGTAATTACCAAAAATACTTTATTTAATTTAGGCCCTAATAAAGCGTTTATGAGCGTCAAAACACCATCACCGGTTCAGAAAAACAACCCAGTCACTGAGAAAAGTCGGCACGAAACTTGATCTGTATTTATTTCAAGTGCCGGTGTAATTGTAAAACCCTTGATGTGGGGTGGTGGTTTCTGTTCGGAAAAAAAAACACCTGGGATATAAATTTAAGCTTCTAATAAAACAATAATAGAAATGAAAAAAATTAACACCTTTATTTTAGAAATAACATATCTAATTAAGTAAGGTACATGACAAATATAATAAAATACGATAACGGTGATTGTAAGTATTGTTTCATGTTACAAAATTGCAATAATACATGCATATAATTTTCAATCATCACATTACAATCAGAAACAAATATACTGTAGTAACACATATCTGATAAGGTTGTCACTTTTTAATGAAGTTACGTATTCGTAAAATGTATATTAAGTCATTAAATTTGGTAATATAATTCAAGTAATAAAAACTGCCTACTTCTACGTATAGAAATTTTTACCTAACATACATATTTATTGTACACCAATTAAATACAGACTGTACAGAATCTAGCTATTGCATTAGAGTACAAAGGGCGGCCTTATTGCTGCCAGCAATTTCTTCCAGCCAGCCTGTGGATGGATTAGTGTTAGGAAATCAGGGGCAGTACGGTGTAGCGATAGTAATATTCGTAAGTTCATTAAGAAGGATCATAATGTTTAAGATATACATAAAGGTATATTCATATAAATGTATCATAAATAAATTAATCATTAATTATATACGATACAATGACAAAGTATTCAATGTTGAAGCGACAAATAATACTCTTTAACCAATTTTTGAAATATGTTTAGCGATTGTGGTCGTTTTAGCGGCCGCCATAACTGTAAGGCTAAATATATATGTATGTATATATATATGACAAAACAGATATATAAACATTATCGGATTATATATATACTTTTATTACCATAGTATGACAAATTCGTAAAGTAACCTATAAAATTCTTACTATAAAGAATACTCTTACGCTATTGAATATAAGGGGTCGTTCAGATATTACGTATGATTTACTACACCGAACGTGGTAACGTAAGCTTTAACATATTTTTACAAAATCTGCTTAAGTTATTAAAAGCGTCGTCGAGCCTTCGTCCTCCATGGCATCAAAAACCTAGAAGGTAATCGAACCCCTTCCTCCCTTCCTTCATTGCTGCTTACTTAATACCAAAACAACCCCTAATAAGTCATCATGCATAATATGTTTTTATTATAATTTAATTTGTACCGTAAAAATACAAGTTGTACTGATATTCGTATACAATACATATATTTTTTTATAAAATAAAAACATATACATAAATAAATCAAAGTTATAGAGTCAATTTCATAGATAGGTATAAAAAATATTACCGTTAAACCGTTATTAACACGTGTACTTAATAATACTGTATACAGATCATTTTTATTTTATTTACACATTACATTGTAATGTAAACAGGTATAAAATAAATGAGTAATTAGTTTGTTATTTTTTTTAAATTGTACAACCCACAATAAGTGCAACGTTATAAAAAGTAAAAAAAAAATACTAAAAATAATTAAATCACAGCGAGCTCGTAGACGAGTAGAATATTATGGACGTTTAATAATAAATTCACATATAAAAAATAATACATATTTCATCGTACATTGAATAACACGTAACTAACATTTAAGGTAGGTAACAAACGATATAAATAAAAAATGGATATATTTTTAATATAATTTCATTTCGTTCTCAGATGGACAAGATATATTCAAAATTATATTACATTGTTTAGTACAATTTAATTGTTTCAACAAAACAGAGGTTTTGAAATCATCACAGAAATGTAAGTATTTATTTATGATCGTTTATTTATCCATCATTACATGCCCTTATGTAAGTGGAAAGATAATTAAAACTCTACTCTTACAAAAGTCTATTATTAATAAGATTAATTAAACCTTTCATAAACCCGCACCGATTGTGATCAGTTCGAATAATATCAAGTATTGAAAATTATTTTTTCATGTTACATACTCGTAAAAGCAATGACGAAACAATAAACTTAAAATACTTCGGACTACAGTGGTTGGAACGAGTAAATATTTTCCATTACAAGCGGTGAAAAAGAAAGGGGGGATTTAAAATTATTGAGAAATAATTAAATTAAATATTAACCTAACCTGACCACGACACCCGTAAGTTGATGTTATGAATGTGGACGGTTATAGGGGAAGACCAAAGGAAAAATGGATGAAAGATATGTTTAAAAAGGGAGTGAATGCGGTGATGACTGCAAATAGAGAAGAACGGTAGAGGAATACATGTTGCGCCGACTTCAAACGAAAACGGGATAAGGGCAGGGAGATGATGATCATTACCCGTAAGTTGGAACGCATAATACACGATTGCATTGTGCGATCATCTTAGTAATACAGTAGCGAATCAAATTCAAACTATTTTAAAGCAGATATTCTACATATATATTTCTGTTTCAAGTGCTACTTGCTAATTTTAATCGTGGAGAAATTGCATTTCTACCGCCAGCAAATTATTACCATACTGTTCCTTCCTTCATAATGTTTATTCCTTCACAACATACTTACAAGACCCTACGAACTGTTAAAAGGGCCGTTATAATTTGTTTTTATTTATTTTTAATAAATAAAATATTTTCGTTCAAATTTTCATATATGTATTTGAAAAAAAAAAAAATGATTTTACTAATAATTCTTACAAATGTATATTCCTATAAGACAACATTTACATTAGTTAAAATGTGGCGTTTTATTGTTTATTAATAACAGTCGTACATTGATAAATCAATTTATACCGCGATGAATATGCATTAAAATGAACTCTCTGATCGAATATAAATGTAATATATATCAAGAGATCGTTAAATTATTGTTCTGATTTTTTATTATAGTGAAACTTTCGTTAATATACTTTTCCATTGTAGAGATACATATAAATAATATTACGAAAATATAATACTATGAAAATACTTGATAATATAATATTGTCATAAACATACACTTTACTAATATGTTTCTTATCATTATACCTCCCCTTTGTAAAAATTAAGTTTATCTTATAAACAAGGTATAAATGTAAAAATGTAAAAAAAACATAACTTAATCCAAGCATAGAGCAATATTAACTCCAAATCAAACCAAAATAATAAAATTAAATGATATGCACAAAAGTGGCTGTAAGTCGTCTTTCAAGTTTGTACCTTATATTGTAAGTAAAAAGAATGCCATAATTATTTACTCATTACAACAGATTTACCCAAAATCTTATAAAAAAAATAAATTTTCGTAAGTACTAGTAGAAGTAGTGTTAGTAGAAATCATCTTTTCAGAATTAACTTATTTCTATAGTAGGTTCTACTAAGTTGACTTGTTTTTGACCTTATATTGTTTAGATTACAGCTTATACATTCACTATGGGTATTTTTTTATGTATTACCCATACTTATCTCCTCACGAGAGAGCACTAAGCACAAACTACTTAACAGAACTGTGTACTCAATTACGTATTGTCCATAAAACTGCGCTAACTCACTTATTCGAGTAAACCTTTAAACGTATATAAACATTTATCGTTAAAAAGTATAGATATGAAAACATTTCAAAATTTTGAATGACTATTAAAAGCCGCCGGGGCTGAAAAAAGCTCACCAAAATATTTTGTAAAAATTTTTTTTTCGTAAACGACATGAATATTTCAATAATTAAATTAAAACAATTGAAACTGCTCATTTTCTGAATACTGTTATACGTAGTAGTTAGTACCCGTCAATGTCGGCTTAGAATACTGTTGCCTTATATCATACCGTGAATGTCGTAAAACGTGATCGAGGGATTTGTCTCTGTAAGATGTCTTTGTATTGTTCAGTAAATCCCCGGTACGGTTTGTTCAGAAAACCGGTTTATACGGTAGGCTGAATTTGGCCAAACGGTATTATTATTATTCTGGACGAAGCTATGCAGGCTAGAACAGACCTGTATCCCTGCGAACTAAGATCTATTGTGATCGCCCCGCATTATTATAGCTCACTGCCTAGACCTAGACAATATACTGTACAATCATTTTAGCAAAGAGCATCGGTACCTCCTCCGGCAGCAACACGTGCATGTAATTTCACAGAACCTGCACTCTCTTGTATTCTGGACAGCCGTGTCCAGTTAGTGCTCTCACTAATACTGGCAAAACGGTAACGTTACTAACTTTCCAAAAGTATCTATGCATTTTGTATAGAATTTACCATGAGGAGTGTTCCGAGGAATCGTTCGGATTAAAACCTGCTACTGGATTCCATCACCGTACAAATGGCGATCCACGACGGTGCGTTTCGCGCGGAATTTTTTACCTTTTATCCTGTGAAACCAACTTGCTTCGGAGATATTTCCGGACCGATACGACATTTGTAAAAATATCTTAAAAGCCACATGGTTTCAGCAGGGTCACATGGTCTCGCACTTTTTGAAGGAAAGTACCATAAGTATTTTGCTTCACATTTAAAGCGTTCCCTTCGTAAATCAAGATAGAATCTTCGGTACCAGTTTATTATCTGCGTTCGGAACATCGATTTTTCCGTTACCGCATAGAACTTTGTCTGTTGTCTTGTACTGGTTGGCGATCGTGGCGTATTCGTATTTAACTTTTGTAAAGTTACAGCTTTAAAGTGATGCGTAAAAATGTTGTACATCGCAAAAACATGGATTTGGGTTACATATTTCTATAATTCTTGATTAATCGAATTACTTATGATAACTTGAAAATGTTTCTTTTCCTACCACTTTTTCGGTACAAAAATTGTTAAATTGACATCGCTTCTCGATGACTTAAATATTCATCTATTGAATGGTCAATATTTGAAAGCTTTCTTAAAGACAATAGAAACAACATAAACCACGTCTCCATGAGTTAAAGAGTCCGATCCTATTTTTATTGGAACTATTTCAACGATAAGACTTAAATAACCGACCGTATAAGTTTCCACTATATCCTATCGTTAAAACCGTCAACGCTGCCCCTAAAGTAATTGGAATAGTTCTGAAAATCCATCTAAAAGGTCTCAGGGTTTTGGTTCGGTAATTGGCACAGTGTAAACTTCGTCAAAAATCGACATTATTCAAGCTTTATTTTAAGGTATGGCTCGTAGTATAATCGTGTCATGGATCACAGAAGCATACCAATAGCCTTTTCACCAAGATGACCAAGTTCGGAACACAATCGGGGCTCCTCCCTTTACTCTCGCTTCCTGAAGAAGGAGTATAATGATCCTTCCTTTTTCTACCAATATCAGGCCTTCGATAATTAGCTACAAATTACCTCACTCGCAGCCGTTCATCCTTTTATTTGTTGGCAACTGTGACGTGGGTTTTAGTATATTCCAGTTGAACTGTATGATCTTTAACGAATACTATTTACGAACTATAAAGACACGATATCCTAATAAACTCTCGGTTTTTACTAGAATATTCAAAAGGGACTTGATGATTATAAACTCAGCGCACCTCTCTGAAAGTGTTCGCCGCCCTCCACAAAATATTGCCACAAGATACCAAATTTAAGTTTTCCAAACTCTGATAACGTCTGATATCTTGTAATTCTTTCTTCAGTTTCGGCCGTTCCTGTTCTTCGGTCCAAAGTTGACGTTTACTTTTCTCGAGAGTTTCTTTACTTGCACGAACTGATACTATGACGGGGATTTACTGAAGTATCGTTGATAACACAACTGCGCTAAGCTAGATTTTACAGAAAACTTTAAAGTACAGACTGACCATTTGCTTAGTGTTTGTGAAATTCGAATAGATCAAGGCCCGAGTTTTACTGCATCATTTACAGTTACTGTCAAATAAACTACTGGTACGACAAAGTGTTGACGTATTTATTTAATAACTTTATGTTAGTCCGATTTCAAGACTCATCCAAGACACCGCGCTTTAAAACGAAAGTATGTTTTATCTACAGTCCCTCAAACGTGATCTCTATCTACGCACCTCATAAGAAGACTCAATATCACTCAAAGCGTCTATCTATGTAAAGAGGATTAGAAAATACGCAAAATGACCATCGTGGTCCTAATAATTGGTGGATTTAAGTGACAATGTCCGAGCCACACTGTTCGACAGATGTAGCATAGGCGATGGGTTCCCGAGTGGTAATCGTATGTTGGACGATGCATCGTGGATAAATCCACCACAATGCGGATCGACGGCGTAGCAAAAGTCGCATAAATTCGCTAGATGTGACCAGCGTAGTATCGTTCGTTCTAGGAATCCTTGATTCCAGGTATCCGATTGTGGACATCTTTCCGCTGAAATTATGATGACGAATAAAATAATTATGGACGGTAATCTATTTAGTCCACGTTAATCCAATAAAAAATAATGTGGAATTGTGTGTAACATTATCCTAAAATAGAATAATAATTAAGTCTCCATAATGTCATAAACTAAAGCCCAATTTCCTCAAGATTAAAATAATATACACTCGTGGACAAATTTATATGAACAGTTAGAATGAAGGATAAAAACATATGAAATAGATAAAACAATATTTTTGATGGTTGTTTTATTAGAAAAGATGAGGTCTCAACTTTTAAAGAAAAAATTAAAATGTGCTCGTGTTTATAAAATTTTCTAATACATCTAACAAGCTTGCATCCGTCGGATCCTTTCTTTTATAAAATCATCATTAAAACTTTGTAGAACCTCATTCCATTCTTCCATCAATGCATACTTAACATCTCTTATGTTATAAAATACAGGTTTGAGTCTGGAAAGCATTTTAGCAGACATTTTAACCAATGTCGGAACTTCCAAGCTATCTTTGCAATGTGCGTACGTCCGTTATCTTGCCCATCAGAGTTAAAATGCTCAATAATATATTGGGCAAATGGTGTCCCTCATTGCGCACTGTGTAGCTGTCAGAAATCCACTTTCATTTATTGTCATCTTCGTAAAATAATCCACACTGATCCTCCAATAAAAGTCATTCAATCAATAAGATTTCCATATCTTTCTCAGTGTGAAGCTATGTACCTTCTATAATTAGGCTTAAAGCATAACCTGAATAAATTCTTATTTATACAGCGATCGGTCTTTTACTGTTTTAATGGTCACCTCGACAAACTTCTTAGGGCTTGTTTTAACTTCAGCAGAGCTCAGAGAGCAATTCTTCATCATACCAGTTACAAGAAATCCGTATGTATTATGTTTCTGCAGTAACTCTATTTCAATCTTGTTTTCTAAACTATCCAATCTGCTGATAACGTCCATTACGGCAAAAAAAACAGACTTTTGTATGTTTGTCTGTTGTCTGTTTTGTCAAAAGTTGCAAAGTTCGGGTTACTTCTCCAAATGTGTGTAATTCATTGCGATTAAATTTACAGGTCTGTTTTGTTTTCATAAATGTGTTTATAAAAAAATCACGCAAATTAACAAAGCGGTAAGAAGAACGTTTTTACGAAAAAACAAAGGAAAAAATATAAAAAGTATTATAAATTGTTTTACGTATTTTGTTACAATTTATTACGTGCATGAATGCAAGTACTTTGGGGCGCAAATTTGTATAATTTTACTAATTTTCAGTGCTCCAAGAAAGTAGCCGCCATTTGTTAAAGAGCGTTCCAAAGGCGTTATAAGATCTCAGAATTAATGATCCCTGTAATTATTTTCAATATACTTGAGTTATGTACAATAACGCAAAATATAATACCAGGCAAAACGTCACCAACATTACTACAGACAAACCACAATCATGTTCTAGAACTCCCAAATTTCATGTATCCCTGCATAAGTTGCTAATACGTTAACAGAATATTCATAAAAACGGCAAGCATTCCGTTCAATTTGTACATGAGTGTATATTCACAAGAAACCTTCCCTTGTAAAGATTTTATTATTACATCATTCATATAATAAAAGAAAACATTACACTATCAATCTATATTATTATTATTACTTAATACTATATCATATCAGATCAGTAAGACTATAATTTCTAAATAGACGCGACTTATCAAGGAGGATTTCATTATAATGAAAGGAGATTTTCTCAGTATTTAAACCCCTTTTCAAAAAAACTGGCACTTTCGATTTTTTTGACTAATTCAATGAATACTATTGTTATTTGAAACATCCTGGCAGAACTTTTCATATTCCAAATATCTGTTTTTAAATTAACAAAAAAACAATAATGATTATTGTAAAATTGCTTTAATAATGGCGCGAATTATTGAAACTGTTTTTTGACGATTATTTAAATTTTAATTTAAACTTTATGGATATTTTCTGCAAACTGAACAATTTAATGTTTCTTCTTACATTAAATACCATTTACTTATGTGCCTGATAAAGCGATAAGGCCCGGTAAAATTACTCCTAGAAAAAAGTTTTGTTTTGCAAAATTATGTGTCTCAGCAGCTAAGTATGAGCCGTTCGACTATCCAGAGGACTTGGCACGGTATTAAGAGACGGGTTAAGAAGAAAACGATGCGAAGAACGACGGGATGGCCGCTTTTTGGTGAATCAGACGTTGCGGAATCGTAAATGTGGACCTCAAGAAGAGCCTTGAAGAAGTAAGAGAAGTAAAAGTTAAATTGTGAACGGTCAGGAGGAGGCTTTTGACTGCCTATATCAGCAACTACCGTCCAGCTCGGGGGTCTAAATAACTCCGTGAGCACCGTGTTACTCGAATTCAGTTTGCATGAAACTGTGCTTCGTCGAGTTTGGAGGACTGGAATAAAGTATTGTTTTCTGATCAAGCTAGAATCTGAGTGGAGAGGACCGACGCCGGCTAGTCCTGCAAAGACCTACGGGAACGCTTTGCGAACGTGTGTTTCTAAGAAACCCCTGTATATGGCGGAGGCTCCGTTATGTTTTGGGTAGCAACTAATTCGACAGAGCGTACAGAGTTAGATGTAATAAAAAATGAAACATTAAATGCACATAGGTACATAAAGGAAGTCCTAATTCCACATAAACAGCCCGCATAAATAGACCAGTCGTCTCGAGGAAGATTAGATTTTTATGGACGATAATGCCTCACCGTTCTAGGGAGGTGGTAGCGTACATGCTTGAAGTTGAAATTTGTCGTACAGATTGAACAAGTCTGGGAGATGTCGTAAGGAGACGAGTAAGACCAGCGCAACCTGCTCCACAAAACATCAGGTAGCTAAAAAGAGTCGATGCAGAAGAGTGGGAACGTATTCCTCAAAACGTTATTAAACGTATCGTAGCGAAGCATGCCCGGGAGGGCTCAAGCCTTGATTTTGACAAGAGGAGATTACACTCGTCATTAAGTTTCTACATTTGTAATTACAAAACTTTATTAATTTTTTTAATAAAATCTCATTTTCGTTGAAGCCAACTTTTTATTGTTTGGACGTGTATATCCGTTTAAAGGATAAACAGAAGTCACTTCGCGCATATTAATTTACACGATTATAAGTACACAGACTACGTTAAACTATTAAATTTCCTTAGGTGCCTGTTTTTTTGCAAATGAGCGTATATATGATGGTCAGGTAATACAAGTAATCAATAATATAGGACTAAAATTAGGGTGTAGCACAACACAACAAATCAACGGATATTACACATATAATATCAACCGACTTACGATCTAATGAAATCCCATTGGTTGTTCGATTCGTTGTCGCAGATCACCATAAGAACCGGTTGGAACCGGTAGGCACGTTCTACACCCAGGCACATTCCGGCCGCAGTATTATACACAGGACTTCCAGCCTGTAAAATAAAATTTACAGGGAATTCGGATGTGATCATCAGGAAGGGACCATTGCTTGACGATGAAGGGACCATTTATCAAAAAGCTATTATCCAAAGGGCAATAGAGAGGATTTATACTGTGTGACACGAATTAGGAATGAGGAGATCGAATCGACATTGCCCGAAGAATAGCAAAACTTAAGTGGCATTGGGCTGACGGGTTCTCGAATGGCTACCACGCACCGCGAGACGTAGCGTGGGCAGGCCCCCTATAAGGTGGACCGACAATCTGGTGAAGGTCGCGGGAATCGGCTGGATGCCGGTGCCGCAAGCGAGTCGTCAGGAAGATCATTAAGGGAGACTTATTTCCAGCAGTGGACCTCTTTCGGTTGAATGGAAGGGGCCACTGTAATTTCGTTGTTATATCCGGAAGTCAAAAAAATATAGACACGTACGTATGGTTTATATTCACGCCAATCACACACGGTATCCCTACTCTTTAATATATCTTGAGTTTTTAATATCTAATAAAGAGAAGGTCACCATAATTGCTGACCATTATGGAGTCGATAAGAATTTAAAGCTTTTTGTCCCATTGACGACTCACTCCGGTCGCAATATCTGAATTGAATCAAATTATGGGAATTTGTAAAAGCAGTCGCTACACCCGAACTCGGTGTTACACCTGAAGTCGCTATAGCCACATGAATCTTGTAATAAAGTATGCTTTACATTCATGGGACTTAGATTTAACATCGCTATAGGGCAATAGTCGCTATGGGCTAATGGTCGCTACAACCAAAGTCCGTGATAAATGTAATCCAATGTGCATACTTTAAAAAAAAATAAACTGTATACAAAGTCGAAAAATAGCGAGTGATCTAGATCACTAACGAGTGCCCGCGACTTTGTCTACCTGTCTTTACCTTGATTAAATGTGGGATATCCTGATTTTGTTTTGTTTTTCATAGTTTATCAGTTACCGAACAACACATGCACCCCATTAAACCAATTTAATCCCGGTATATTTCTGAATTTTGAATTTGTTTTTAATATCTAAAGATGTAATTGATATTTTTATAGACTATAAATCGCTTATTAACATAAATACTTCACCGCACACAAAGTTTTATAAAACCCGTTTACGAGTAAAAGATTTCTTGTAATTATTTATTTTATTGTTAGAAATCGTCTAACAATAATTATCGGAATCTTTACAGCCTATCAATTGCTCATTGACGAATTAAGTCCGGACATACCCACAGACAGACAGACAAACAAACAAGCAGACGGTCAAACGAAAATTTGACTAAACCTACGGATATGTTATTAGTATAGATAGATTATGGGTAAAGATATTTACAGAGCCTTTGTGTTTCCACTCTTGAGAACCGCCCATTTCGTGGCATTTCGCTAAGGATAGTGCCACGCTATTCGACGCGTCTAGGCACAAGGTCCTGCCCAATATTAACTCATTGCGTTCAGTCTCGAACCACATCTGCGGATTTATTAAAATAGATATTTTAGCAACGCAAAGCGATTTTACACAAAATATGAAAGAGATATTGCCTTTTTTACACGAATAGGTTTTACAGAAAGTCCACTCAATACCCATTTGACTCATTTCTTTAACACAAAAAGTAGACAGGTCAATCTTAAAACAATGGACCGAGTATCTATTCCATAAGCACAAACGAGGGTTGGGGGGGGGGGGGGGGGGGGTGCGTGTGTCTATGATCTGTTAAGTTTTGATGATATGGCCCGACAAAAGAACGGGGTAAGCCGAATGGTGATTACGTAAGCAATGATTTCTTATTTTTCATTTCACTGACAAGGGTATGGGGGGAGTAAACAATATTTAAAATTTAGCTTACGTCATTTTTAAACGACCACCAATCGGATTAATCGGTAACTGTTTTAGCACCACATTGTAATGTGATCAAGATAAATAACAAACCGAAAGTAAACTTTTATTTGTCTATAGTCTTGATTAAAATGACAGCTCTCGAACGAATGTGACTAGTGGTGAGAAACTATCAATGGAATAAATAGTTAAAAGTGCGCGTGGAGTCAGTATTTTAAAGTGTGTAAATATTAGGTTTACGTTTTAATGAATACCAATTATTGTGAATTGCTGTAGTTTCAATACTTATGTTGTTATATAGGTACGTTGATTTATATTTTAAGCGCCATATTTTAAACGACGATTAACTTGCCAGATATTAATGAATTTTCAGGTGGTAATACAGATCAATCGTCAGACGTTCCCGCAAAGTTATGTCGCTTTTTTTTGCGTATTTTTTGCATTTTAATCAAGTTACATTTTACAGAGTATAGTGATCGAAATCGTTATTGAAAAATTTGACGACAAGAATGTAACAATTAAGGTCGTCAAACAGAGCAGACAGATAAATCGAACTTTTGTCATTTGTATATAGATTTAACTTATTTAAATTCATTATTATTACTTTAATGCTAAACAAATTACCTTATTTAGATCCATACAAGTGACAGATTTTATCCCATAGAAATGGTAACGTATGTAAAAAATTATTTAATTAATTAAGTAATTTTTTAAACTGTAATATAAGTATGAAACTTAGAAACGAACCACCGGTGTAAAATGTGCTAAATGTATTACGATACAAGTAATCGATCTATTATAAGAATAAATAAAAAAAAAATAATTTAACTCTCAATTTCAATTTAAAATATAAAACGTTGTCAATTAGACAAAAGATAACGAAAAAAAAACCACTCCAGAAATGATGAAAGAGGAAAAAGTATCTTACATCGAATTTTAATTTACCATTGTATTATAATATAGTGTTTAAGAAGGGTAACAAATATATGTTATACTAGCTGTGTGCTCGCGGCTGCGCTCGCTTTTTATATATTCTTCACTGCGTTTTAATATTTTTTTATACGGGTCCCTAATCATTTTCCTAAAAAAAATTTAGTACTAAGATAAAGTAAAGTAAAGGTCACTTTTTTTACGCGAATCCATAATCATTTTAGAATGTTCTCGAAGTAACATAAGCTATCTACCAAAAAAAAATAGTTCCATCAAAATCGGTTCAGCCGTTCCGAAGATCACCCGTTACACACAGACAGACGAAAATTTTCCAAAATTATATTTTTCGTATAAGTATCGTTTATACATTCATATCTATTTAGTAACTAAAAAAAAGTAATTTTGACATTACAAACACACATTTTAATTTTATTTATTAGTATATATTTATTATAAATTTGCTAGGTTAATTATATATATTATTACATTATTGGCAATAATTATAATTATTTCCTTATACTCGTATATTACCTGATTCAAAGTTCTTATACAGTTAGCTAGTAACAATCCGCTGCCTTTTGTTTTGATGTCCTTTGCGCTTTGTACACATAGTGAAGTTCCCTTCAACCTTATTTGATACGAATCCGTATAGTTACGTTTCCTGAAAACATAAAATAATAAAACTCTTAAGAAAAATTAATAAAACCCGTAGACCAAAAAATAAATAAAATTCAGAGGTACAAAATCAAAAGATTCACTGTCCATGTAGTAGAAATGTAGACGCCACGGAAATTCGGCAATTGTTTCCACTATTCGTTATTCGGCCGAACACCGAATTGTAAATGGCGTAAAACAAAGCATAATATTGCTCAATTAGATTTTTATTTTACCAATAACTTAGCGTTAATCATCATCATATCCCTACCCTTTTCCCATTTTTACCTGGGGTCGGCGCAACATGTCTTCCTCTTCCATTCCTCTCTATTTGTTGTCATCTCCGCATTCACTCTTTTCCTAAGCATATCATCTTTCACACAGTCCATCCATCTTTTCTTTGGTCTTCCCCTTCCCATGTAACCGTCCACATTCATATCCAATACCTTTCTTACAACATCCTCTTTCTCCCTGCGCATCACATCTCCATACCAGGACAAACGACCGCCTCTTAACTTGTCTGTTATTGGCGCCACTTTCAAACTTCCTCTAATATACTCATTCCTAATCCTGTCCATTCTTGTTCCCCCCCCCCCCTCATCCCCCACACAGCACACATCCATCTCAACATTCGCATCTCAGCTGCATGTAATCTTCTTTCATCCGTCACCTGTATGGGGTAATATTCTGATCCATACAAGACGACAGGTCGTATTACGTTCTTGTAAATCTTCCCCTTTAATTTAAATTTAAAATAACTTAGCATTAATATATACTTAAAATCTAGCAGTGGTAAGTTATCTTGAATAGAAATATTTGTTACAGCATTTGTTGAGATCAAACAATTGCGCTTTTACTCATAAATTTCAGATTTCGAAAATAACCGTTAATGCACTGCTATCTCGAAAAGACAAATAAATGTCAGCAAATTTTGTTAGGTTGTAATATTGGTGTGGGTTTGCTGACCACCACTTGTAAGGGTCTGCTGTATAGCTAGGGAAACAAGCACGAATGAAACAAAAGCGCCCACGGTGCGACATCACACCTATTCTAGTGGCGCAGGTTTCTTATACCTGTCACCCGCAAGCGTACTAAGTGTTGCAAAATATTCGGCGTTTCGGTCCAGAGCCTCGCCAAATATTCGATCAAATCACTATTCGTGACATCTCTAGTAGAAATGCACTAATCGAATTACATTCACTTGCTTTGTTAAATCTTTTCTATATATATATATATATACATACAACCCTGCAGCATAATTATATCTTTACATCGTACATATTTATGAAATCGAATTAAAAGAACGAGCTCTGTAACATCTAAACATTTTGAGACTATAGCGTGTATTGTATATAAAAATAGTTTCTTTTTTTTTGGGAGACAATTCTAACATCACTTCTGAACCAAAGCAACTTCTCATAATGCAAAAAAAGAAGCCGGAAATAGTATATCTTTTATACCCAACTAATGTGTAAAAACTTTAGCTCAATTCATACGAAACATATAAACTAAAACAATTTTTTATCTGTTCTACCAATAATCGAAACGGTGACATCATAAAACAGAAAACGCGACTTCCGAAGGGATGGGAGTCTTTCTGACGAATGATTGAATGGTATATAATAATTTCTAACGAATGAATCATTGTAATAAATCGATTCACAAAACAATCGAGGTCAAGACATTTGTTTTTCAGTAATCAGTATTTTGCGACTTGTTTTAAGTTTTTATTCATAACTAATATTCTGACAGTTATCGAATATTCTTATATTAATTTTGTTGAGAAATCGATCTTTTGGACATCGCTTTTTATGTCAATCAATATATTTAGATATATACGAAACGGTTCAAAAATTTATCTTTTCGGAAAGACTTTCACTACGATTGTTGATTAATACGTGACGTCACTAACTAAAGCAGCGTGAGGGTTCATGTTTTTGCGCGGGAATTTATAATTTAAAATCGAAATGGTTTTTTTGGGTCACTTAACGCTATCGAAAAAACCTAAATAAAAAATCGACTAGCATATTAGCATCGAAGAAGAAAAATAAGGCACAATAAAAATTATAGTGAATGATTCTATTTTACAGTTTTATGTGTCATCGTAATTTCACGGATTACATATCATGGTTAATAAGTATATATTATAAACGGTCTATACTAATAAATAAAAGTGAAGTGTCTGTTTGTAATGTCAAAAAAAATTTTTTTTTTTTACAAAATAGATATGAATGTATAAACGATGCTTATACCAAAAAAGCGATTTTTAAAATTTTTGTTTGTCCGCTTGTCTGTTTATTCCGGGTAATCTCCGAAACGGTTAACCGGATTTTGAGGGGATTTTTTTGGTAGATAACTGAAGTTACTCGGGGTAACTTAGGGCACTTTTAATTTTCGAAAATAATTATGCGTAAAAAAAAATGAAAACTCATATAAAATTGAATACGATCCGATTCAATGCACGGTTTACGGCCGAGTGCTTGAATTTATGACAAATATTATCGCTTTATCTTAAGTACCTAAAAAAACAGAGTTCCGTATGAGATACGTACGTATAAATACTTAAAAATATATGAATCACGGGCCCAGCTGCGGGCACACATCTAGTTTATTATAACAATAAAGTGAATCAGAATACAATTCCTAGTACATCAGTGCAAGGCAATCGTTAAAATAGATTCTAGAACATTGTACACTTGCCTCGAATGCCACGGCTGAAATTTATTCTTATTGACATTATTTAGTTCCGCTATCCTTTTTTTTGCCGCCGCGTCATCATTCATCCCCATCTCGGGATAAATATTGTCCAAATACCATTTGAAAGATTTACATTGTAATTTTTTACGTAGTTCGATCCGTTCCGATATATCGCCTATGGAAACGTGTGCGGCTGATGGATTTTGTTCTATCACTTTATTCTGAAATTGACAATTAATTGCCTATCAAACAGATATAATGACGACTATCGAAATCGAAAGCGATATTATACAATAATAAATGTCTAAAAAAAAAATGAACCCCTAATCCATACTCAAAAGTCGGAGGGTGTACGCTTTGCTTGTTCGGGGTCAGAATTGCTGATTACGTAAGCGATATTTCCATCCGTCCACTGCTGGGCATTGGTCTCCCCAGAATATCTCCAATGTTAAGTTATTTAACATTATGTACTTATGCAGATTTTGTAAAAAAAAAAATGGCATAATGCTTACGTTGACATCGTATAGAGCGGAGAATGAGCATTGCTTACAAATTCTCTGATAAGGGACAACAGGAGGGGTGCAAAATTGTTAGGCCCCATTCATTAATTACGTAAGGGTTCCTCTCCTTGGGGGAGGAGGTTAAGAAAATCTACGAATATCCTTACCCGGAGGGGGGGGGGGGGGTAAACCCATTATTACGTAATATTTTACAAGTCAAAATTTATTGACCGGGATTGAATTTTACGCTAGAAGAGGAAAAGGACGTTCGAGAAATCTTATATTTTCTTACATAGGGAAGGGGGGAGGGGTGTTAAAAATCGTCAAAAGCGTCGTTACGTTATTAATGAATGGCCCCTTACGTAAGTACTTAAACGACCCCAGACAGTCGGATACGTTTCAATTGTACGGTCTTGTCTCATCGTTTCTTGTCCGTTTAACCAAAGAAGACAAGTTACTTAATCTTGAAACAATCCATTTAACATTGGATCGCGCCATATTAGACATCACGTTAAGAGACAGAGTTCGTAACACCGATATCCGAAGAAAAAAACGAATGTAAAGGATATCGGTGTACACATTACTCAACTCAAATTGGATATCAGTGTACACATTACTCAACTCAAATCGGATATCGGTGTACACATTACTCAACTCAAATCGGATATCGGTGTACACATTACTCAACTCAAATCGGATATCGGTTTACACGTTACTCAACTCAAATCGATGTAGGTAGGACACTTGACCAGATGCAGTGATGACTGGTGAACTAAATACCTAACGGAGTTGTGTCCGGCAAAGGGTAGGATATCACAAATCTTGCCGGCAAAACCTGGACAAGAAGGTAGGAGAAGGCTTATACCCCTACAGTGGGGTAAAAAAGCAAAATATGACAATGATTATGACTGAAACAACAATGGGAAGGGAAAACTAATCTGAGATAGCGCCTACCATCATTGTTGCTTGTAAACTATCAGCAAGTTTTTTTTTAATAATCTATCATTTTTACAGAGCCTTCTATCGTGTACTAACTAGTGCTCGTCTGTAATCGAAATTCGACCACAAATTATTAAAATTAAAATATTTACTTCATTTTCGAGAACTTTCGAATAATTCCATAAATTTCAAATAATTCGAATTATTTTTCCGGTTAATCGGTTTTTTTAATCAAATAGTATATTATTCGTAAGTAGAATGGAATTCAAATTGGAAACAAAAGAAAATCCAACGAATCAGTGTTATCGAAATTTATCAAATCGATTCGAACGATATTCGCACACCCCTATAACACTATCCTTAGTGAAACATATAAGTGTATGCCTTTATTTTTAAATAGTGATCAGCAAAAGCATAATTATAGAAACGTCGCGAACAAGTTACTTATGAATATGAAAAACATACAATTTTAACACGAAATTGACAGTAGAGCGGCACAGTAATTCTAAAGTAATAAAATTTTAACCTACAACATATTCATCCATCCAGACTCGAGCCATCCTCATCGAGTTTTGAAGCATGTGATCCTCCTTCTCGCTCACACCGTACGGACGTCTCTTTCGGAAGACATGCCCAACACGGCTGCAAGGTATTAGCTCTAATGTACCACCGCACATCCATATCTGAAAACCGCAATAACGTTTCCCCTTATATCACTTACATTTCTTATACTTTGCCGTCGAAATTTAAAAATCTCCCACAGATATCAATTACAAACGCCTCACAAATAAACACGACAAACAAACAAACATAATACAGTAATACCCCGCTTAGCGCGACCCCGTTACGCGCGGTTTCACTATAACGCAAATGTCAAATTTCGCGCTCAAATGCCTCGCATTTCGCGAAAGAGTGCGTATAAACATAATGTAAAGACAATAGATGTATTTTTACGGAAAAAATAAGAGTATGTATTGCATAAAGTGTTCTTAGAATTAAAGTGATTGATTAAAATGATTTGTATTTTTTTTGTATTAAATTTTGACTATGTTTAATCATAAACCTCGATATACGCGAATTTAAGTTAACGCGATTTTCTTCGTAACGTATCCCTCGCGTAAAGCGGGGTATTACTGTAATTTTATTGATTCTCCGTTTCTTGTCAGTGAAATACATTTTAGGGTTCCTCGACCAAATGCCAGAAACCACTTACTTTTTAAAATCCCTGTTGCTCGAACGAGGTATGTGAAGGACACATATTTATTTCGTTCGTGCGATATATATATATAATAAGATTTTTACTAAAATTGATATATTTGCATGCCCCATCAGTTCCTTTAAAAAATTGCTGTAAATAGTTTTAAATTTATAGTGTTTGCGATAATATTATAGCTTGTAATGATGGAGGTATTAGTGTTGTTATATTTACTTTCACTTGACTGGTTTATGTATTATTGTATTGTAATTCCATATGTGTATGTTATTAACTGTGTGTTTCCCAAATAAATAAATAAAGCTGTAAGGGTATTTACAACAACAAAAAAAAATACATATAGATATCGTGTAGCAATATTCGCCATACATACCCTAAATGATATTTCCAAATTTTCCCCACCCCAAATGTTCATTCCGGGGTCGTACTTTCCAATATTATTGAAATATTCCCGATATATGGCGAAGAGACCGCCCGCCATTGTTGGCGATTTGATGGGCATGGTGTAGTCTTCATCGTCTGATCAGTAAAGAAAGGACACATATATAATAATGAGATATTAAGAGGCCATGCGGTCAAAAAAGTAGGTATTTCAGAAAATTATTGCTATCGCGTTGCGTCCCTTAGAGATCGAAAGGGACAATTGCAGCTCGGCCTTATTTTACCTTATGCAAGATAGACGAAAATGTCACTTCGTAATAACCCTGAATCCTCCTCCAAAACTAACCCAATTTTTAATTTTCTTTCACTTTTAGAATTAGAAAGATTTTGCTTTTTTTTTTTAATTTTATCCATCAAATTTGTTTGACGAACGTTTGAAAATGTCGTTAAAAATCGAGCACTTTTCTCACTTTCAAAGGATTCTAGATTCTACAACAATAACGAATTTATTGAGAAAAAAAACAAAACGTACGGACACGGTGGTGGTGCATATATATTACTTGATATAAAATATTTACCATAATTCATCCATAATAATCCAGGGAGGAAACAGGGGACTACGTTTATATGGAATAAATGGCACTAGGATATCCTCTTAAGAAAAACTAGGCAACCATAAGGTCTGCCCACAGAAGTGTATTAATCTATGGAAAAACTGTTTTTGAGGTTTCAATTTCATAAATTCTTAGATGAAATTATTAACATGACCTAACATTTGACGTACATCTGGTTTCAACGATCAATATGTACATTTACATACAGTCTAGCCCCCCCCCTTCCCCCCCTAACGAGAATCGCTAAACACCGCACGAAAAAGTTTTCACTTGAAAATGTAAAAATGTTCACGTACGTTTCAAAGTGTCCTTCGGTAAGTTGTCCCATTTAAAATGGAGACCCCAATTAAATCCACCGCGTACGAGAGGACTCGATGTGTATTGGAATGTATCGGCATTTATAACATCAATGATTGGCGTTACAGCTCTAGACGAGTACCGAACATTCTTCCCGTCAACATCGTCCGACAGCCTACCCAACAGAGGTGGTAACCAATCCACGTTCACCTCAATATGAGAGTCGAGGAATACTAAAACCTGTATAGTAGAAAAACAAACGAAATGTCAACAGCTATATTAAATACTAGCTGTGCCGGCATCGCGCGCGTGAAATTCTGCTCATTTGCAGCCATATTTATATATATGTAATATATATAAAAACTAAACGCTATTCATACATTATATAAATACATATATGTGTAAAAAGAAGTTACTATAGAGTATAAACTACTAACATACCAAATTTCATCAAAATCGGTTCAGTAGTTTTTGCGTGATAAGCGAACACATTAATAAACAGATGAAAAAAATTAAAACTGTCGGCCGTGTGATTTTAAAGTCCTGCATAGTAATATTTTGGAACATTACAAATTACTCAAAAAAAAAATTGTATAGCGCCCTCTATGAATAATCGTCAGAAATAGATACACAATTTGATTACGTAATCACCATTCATAACACTTCGTCACCCATGTCATTAAAAATAAACAAAGCATGAACCGTCTAATTATAATTAAATAATATTATGTTCTGCGCCATATTTACCTTTTGATATTATAATTTGAAATTCAGTTCACTACTTCCATAAAATGACTCCTGAACAAAATGCCTAGATATTATAAAATATCAAAATATTGTTTTCTCATTTACCATGTCTTAGATATAAATATTTTATATAATGTTCAATTTAAATGAACCCATCAATTTTTTGTTTTCGAAAAAGATTAAAACGTAATTATTTACAAATTCTTTTTTCATACAAAAGTCGCCGCGTGACTTTCAATTTACTATAACTTTTGATAGAGTGTAGCGATTTTAATGAAACAAAGTTTTGATGTTACCCCGGAATAAGCTTTATAATTAATTTTTTTTAATTATACTTAGTATTTTCTAATTGATACCGGCCCAGACAATCCGACAGACAGACAGACATTTGTAAAAATGATAGAAATGTGTTTAATTACCTTTTTTAGCCCCTTGCAATAATTCTTTTCACAAAAATCAAAATATACAGACACGTGAAATTTACAATTTTATTATTAGTATAGGATATTATGATAGATGCCATTTTTAGTCATGACTGATGTGGAATATGGCATTTCTGTCTGTCTGCCTGTGTGTATATCTAGATTTAATTAAACATAAAACATTTCTGTCCATCTGTCTACTTGTATGTCTGTATAAATCTCAAAAAAACTAAAAAAAAGGACACGAACGATTTGAACGAAATTTTGCACTGATAGGTTCATCAGGATATTTCACGTTTAATCAAGACGAAGTCGAGTGCACGCGCTAGTTAAATATAAGTATTAATATTGTAGAAAGTTATTGGTTACTACTCACGTCACCAACACTGTTGTCAGCTCCATACAGTCTAGCGCGTATAAGACCCTCTCTTTTGCTAGTTCTCAAAAGACGAATACTAAAACTATCTCTAATCCTACCATTGGGGTAAGTAGATTTCTTATCCACATTATTGTCATCGTTTATATAATCAACAATTACATCTATATCATTCGTTTCCAACATTTCCTCTTCCAAACGCATCTGATTATTGAGCTCATTAACTGCATACTGCACATCCTCATGGAGATCATCCAACTCACTGTAGTCATCGACGAGAATAATTTCTTTTAAATATCTCAGATCTGTTCTATCCAGTATAGAATGTACTGATCGCATCAATGTCTCAAAGTGTTCATTATAAAAACATATAATAATGGAAGCTTTTGGTAATCGAGGGGCATATTTCCTTATTTGACATCTGAAAATAAGACAAATTTTCTCTAAACGTCTTGATGTGAGTCATTTAAAATCTTCACATTCAATGCAGATTTGGTGGAATATGATATTATCGATTAGTTTAAAATGTAACAGATTTGGAAAAGATCTCCTGCTTTGAATTTAGTAATCGGACCATTTTTGGGTATCATATGGATTGAAAAACAAATTCGTCAAAACCTTATTTTTTCTCCAAAAGTAATTGTGACCTCATTTGATTGATTTTAGATGATTCATGTGCATTACAAATAATTTAACATATAAATTAATTTCAACAAAACTATTAATCAAACAATTAACATAACCTAGAATAATGTATCACAACGTACAATTTATTCCTTGTATCTGGTAATGATCTGTGATTTCCGATCCTCTCCGAAATTAGGGTGTTAAAAGCATGCAAGTGATAACCCTCATCACGCATCCTCACATCTTCTTCGTTACGTATCAACCCAAATTGATCAGCTATAAATAATAATGTATTATTGTTTACCTATAGTATCTGTCTTAGATCAATGAAAGAGTACTCATTAAAATTTTTGAATCCTTACAAAAATGTTATAAAAGGCAATGTCTGTCCGTAACATATTTGCCCATTAATTCTAGCACATTCTCTGCAATGTACCTAATTTTTAAATATTTCAGTAATACAATAAGTGTTATATGGATTTGACACGTGAACACAGGTAATAAATCATAAAATACATTTTGTTCGAAGAAACAACAATTTTTGTCAATAAAGGATCTATTTTGTACATAAATTACAGTAAACATGTTTAAATGATTTTATACCTACCTAAACTATTATCTGGACTAACTACGTTTTTTCTCATCTTGTTTTTTAGAGAATTTCTCTCTCAGCATCATCTTTCTCATATAATCATTACGACTTCTAGGATTTTTCCAATCACTACCTAAATTCTTGTCATGGGATATTTTTGAATTATCGTAGAGTAAGTTTTTGCCTTCCAAAGCTGCAATAAATTTGTCATTGTTCTTAATCCGAGTCTTCTCTTCATAATTTGGAATCCGGTATCGTATCTTATTTTCTGTTATCCCGAGTGGTATCTCACCTTAAAATATAAAATCCAAAACATAAATAGGAGAAAAATGGTATATATTTATATATTGATATCTAAAATTAATTTAAATTTAAGTACAGAACAGTAGTAAGTCATATAGTAATGCTATTTTAAACTTATAATGTATTACTGAAAATAATTTAATTTAAACTACTGAAGACAAAGGTAACAAATTATTTATTAACCTTATTCTTATTCTTATACTAAAGAGTGTGTTTTTGTCCTCAGGCTAGTATAGTCTGACATTATTCAGTATTTTCTACCCGTGTAATGTTACTTGGAAAGAAGTTCCCAGATCCAGGGCAATAGGTCTAATATCTGTGTGTCTATCATGTGTAAACATTGTTTATTTTCTTACAACAGCGAAATTTGATCCCTTCTGGATTATCCACCTGGCGCCCGATCCTTAATTTAATCTATTTAATTTGTTAATTTAATAAAACTATTCATTAAAACTGAAACTTTAATATATTTTCTACATCTCCTTAAAACACAATTTAATTAATTTTACTTTTTTAAATTACAATAGAAATATTGAAGAGATCTCAATGCGAACAGTGCCAATTAGTGAGTAATAATCCTAGACCTGGGTGCCATCTAAGAAACCGTGGAGCCAAGTACATATTGATTTTGCCGGACCATTTGAAGAGAAAACATTTTTGTTATTGATTGATAGTTACAGCAAATGGATAGAAACTGAAATAGAGACATCTATGCCTATGGTTATAACTGTCTTGAGGAGAATTTTTAGCAATCAGGGTTTATCTGATGTGGTTTATAATGGGAGAGCTTTTAGTCCTGGAGAGTTTAATTTGTTTTTGAGAAATAATGGAATTGAGCATAGCTATTCACCTCCCTATCACCCAGCAATAAATGGACAGTTAGAGGTCGATACAGAAATTTAAAAATAAACTTAAGAAGTTATCTAATTGTACAGCCATGGAGTGAAAAATTAAGTAAGTCATCTTTGTTACTTAAAAACTACCACATATTACAACAATAAAATCACCCGCTGAAATGCTAAATGGTCGTAAGTTTAGAACTGCTGTTTCAATTCTACGTCTGGCTAATGTAAGGAGTCAGAGGGAGGTACATTCTGAGAGAATAGCACTAAATCTACCCAGTAGGATTTGTGAATATAATTAACCAGTATTAATGTGAAGTTATGGACCAGGTGAAAAATGGCAGAGGGCCATTAGGGAGCTGAGAGAAGGCCCAAGCACATATAGGGTGGTGACGGAAAATGGACAACTTTATCGTAGACATGCTGATAAATGATTGTCAAGAGCTACAGGAGATTCCGAAAACCAGCAAATACTTATGTTAATAGAAGACCTTAGTGGGATCTCCCAGACGATCTTTGTGATCCAGAGCATCAAGCAAATTCAACAGCTCCTGCTCTAATATACCGAGTCCACAACTTTAGCCTGACATTATTGGTATACCTAACACACAAGGAATTTGGATTGTAATTTCAATTATATTTAGATAAAAAGGTATGTGACTACTGTCATATGATTGTTGGTAGTTCTGAATATGATACTTTTTGTAATTAATTGTGGTCATAAGATTAGTGTGGGTAATTGTGAATAAAGTCAGTTTGTTTTCTGAACTCAACAATGGTGTATCTTTTAAATAGTTTTTTTTAAACATAATTTTTACTAAAGACCTTTCGACGAGTATATGGCTCCTTCATCTCACTCCACTTATTCCTATCTTAGGCTGTTCTCATCCAGTTGTATGTGAATTTTATAAGTTTGTTTTCTTATCTTTCCAAGGGGTATCTTTCTTATCTTTCTTGCCTTAAAGTTGTCTAGCATTTTTGTACCTTTTTTCTAGAGCTTCTTGTAGCTGGTCATTATTAATAATTAGAAAGATTTATTAATCCAGCGTTTTTGGTTAAAATTACACACCCAGTAGCTAAACAGGATTGTTTAAGAGCTTGATCGACACGAAAAACAAAAATATTATATATTTTTTCTCATTTATAAAAAACTGCATCATTTTTAAAATAATATTTCTTTCTTTACTATGAATCATTTTGGCAATATTTAAGTATATAAAAATATATGGAAATGAATGTTACTATCTATACTGAAGTGTCAAGGCTGATGTTGGTAAGTGGAATGAGTGAAGTGCATTCCTTGCAGGTTCCAAGTTAATTTCCGGGAGTTATATTTACATATATTTTCTTTTCAGTATAATACACTTAATTCAGTATAATTGCTAGTAGAATATAATGTTACATTATGTTTATGGTATTATAAATTACACTGCAATAGGGAGCAAACATTTACTCGTAACAATAAATGTTAATATAAAAAATTTCAATACTTGAAAATAAATGAGACAAAAGATTACTGTTTTATTGAGTTAACTTTTTCTTTTTAATGGCACTCATGAACATCAATCCCTTTGTTTGATTTAACATTTAGTTAATTTCTTTCTGCCTCTGGTTGAGTATCATATGTAATATATGAATTGTTATAAGAATCAACTAATATTATTATTCTTATTTTTATTAGTGTTACAAAATAATAAACCAATATGCTCAGTAAATATACATATTTCATTTTACTCAGTATACCAAAGACTATACCAAAGTATGCAAAGTTATAATTTTAATATTGTTGTAACAGAACATTTATGTCTAGTACAATACACATTAATCAGAAGAATTGATTTATATATGTATTATTTTTATTTTAGTTATATTATTTTTTTAAATTAAAAATTGGAAACAATTATAACGACTTACCACTCAAATTTAACTGCCAATACAAATACAATGATATGCACCAAGTTATTGAGGCGAAAATAATACCATAAAAGAAAGAGTTATTGATTCTACCCATTTTATTTTATTATAAAATGATAGTGCTCTTTAAAATGCTATACAAAAACCAGAAGTCGTTTAACTGTCGAATACTTTATTGCAGAATATTATGAGTAAATATACAAATACACTGTGAATTCCATATTATTGTAAATCTATCTGACAGATTAGAGACAAATTTTAATGGAGTCTCATAAAACTAATATAATGTACCAAATATTGTAAACATGTAACGTAACATATGGTAATATTACTATTCAATTTTTCAAGTTTTAAAATTGCCTACTTTCACGCGTATAAAATTATGTATAAAAATCACAAAAGTAATAGTTTTTTTTTGTCTTCTTACAGAAGTATTTGCCAGTTACTAGTTTTGTTTTATTTACTCCTTTCCCATGTAAAAGCAAAGATAATAGACCATGCAGCCAAGTATGACGGTAATTTACAAATTCGTGTTTAAAAGATAGATTTTTTTAGATAGAATACTAGAGTACATAGGCCTTTATTTTATCAATATAAAGGCTAAAGCTATGTCTGAAACTAATTTTTCTGTGTACTCAACTTTTTTAAAAGCCCTAGTCTTTCTGTAGTTTTTCTATTCGTATGTGAAAATCACAAAATAATATTACGGAGGTGAAAATCACATTCTAGTACTCCGTAAAGAAGGAACCATTGTCTTTAAACTGGTGCAATATTACGTAATACGTATCACAAATACACCAAATATAAGTACATACAGAACTATAACATTGCAGATTGAATAACATTTCTTGCAGATAGCCTAGGATCCTCTCCACTTTTATAAATATAGATAACTAGCTGCTCTCCGCGGTTTTACTTGCGTGGTTCCCGTGGGGTTTTTGGAATAAAAACTATGTTAATGTCGAAATACCCTATGTCACTCCCTGCATTTTAAACTATCACCGTACCAAATTTCATCCAAAGCAGTCCAGTACTTTACTATTCGTTATATACAAAGATACAAATCTATCCTCCTCATATATATATATACATATATATATATATGTATATATATATATATATATAATTCTTAAAAACCGTTGCCACCTGGACTAGGACCACCTGTATCTCAGGCTGCAGTAATAGTTGTAACCAAGTTATATTTATTGTAACAAATAAAAACAACAACGTTGCATTAAAGACAGACGTTACAAATAATTAATACATCAATAATTTCAAGGAAAAAAAGACACTAGCTTATAAATAATACACATATATATGTTCCTCACATCACACAATGATACCCATAACTTATCATAGAGTTATTTATGTTTTCGCCAGTAATAATGCCTCAGTTGGAATATAATTTAAATTGTGAAGCCAAAATGAAATTTTCATGTTGCATTTATATTTATTTAAATGTTTAAAACCATAGAATCTTTTAATTTTATTTACTATTATACAGCATAAAATCCAGTATTGTTTATCTACAAAAGATGTTTTATGGTGCGGAACTAGGCTAATAATTTTGTCTGTGGCTTTTCATTCTATCTGTTGGAAAGGTTATGTGTACAGTGTAGCGGATTCACTACAACAGTATTTACTAAGGACTAGCTTAAGCACAAAGAGCAGTCTTGCTGATAAGACTTGAGACCCAGAATAGAGTTGTTTACTAGGATATCTCCTTGGTTTTGATAACATTACCTTTAGGACGCCTCTTTATGCTCTTTCCAGATAGATAAAAGTAGACTTAGATGCTCCTCCCTATCTTGGATTGCAATATATTAAAAATGATTCAACTAAAAAGAAATACCCGATCCTATCTACAGAACATCTCAATTTTTTAACTATATATGTTATTTTTCGCATTATTTTGACCAATGTTATTATGTGCGAATCCCATCTTAAAAACACGTTTAAAAAAACCCTTGAATATTTTATTTCATTTGTTCTTTTCAACGGTAGACAGTTACATATGGATCCGAAAATACAAGTATGTCCTTTAATGCAGAGTTCATTTTTAAGGGTCGAGTTGAGGAGGTGATAGTAAAAGCAATATATTTGCTTTTGTTAATATTTAGTGTGAGATAATTTTTCTTTAGCCACTCCATTATAACTCTAAGAACCGTCTCTGTTGGTAACACAACTTCAGGCCAAGAAGGACCATAAGCTAACAAAGCCGTGTCGTGCGCATACGTAAATATATGTGTACTAGGGAAATTTAGTTGACACTAATCATTAACATAAATCTGGAAGAGTACAGGACCCAGAGTACTCCCTTGAGGAACGCCAAACATAATATTCTGTTCGGAGCTCCACAAATTATCAATGACATAAATCTGTACAATCTCTTACATAGTCTCTAAATATCTTGAGAGTTTAGTTCTTACACCCAACTTTTACATTTTATTCCAAAGAGTGGGAATATGTACAGAATCAAATGCTTTTAAATATCTAGAAACATACCTAAGCACTTTCGGATTCAATTTTTGAACGGGCACCTTTGTAAATCCAATAACTGCATCTTCTGTAGACCTTGATGTACCGAAATTAAATTTATTATTTGAAATTACATTATTCTTAGTAATACATTTGACTAAGGCATCGTAGAGGATTCTGTCAAGGATTTTCGATAAAGCAGGTAGGACAGAGATTGGTCTATAATTGTTGACATCATCTCTTTTTCCACCTATGTGAATGGGGTGCACGAATGCTATCTTAAATGATTTAGGTAAAACTGTGGTTAAATACAAGTTACAGGCATAAGTAATAAGAAGACATAAAACATCACATGCGGACTTAAAGATACTTGTATATGTGATCCCAACGAATAGCACAATGTGTACGAAGCTCACGAATAATTCTAGTAACCTCAGATTCATCAGTATTAAGAATAACTAGAGAGTTAGATATAGAACAAGAAAAAGACGTCACCATTTTATCAAATAGATACTTTCAATTGTTAACAAAAAACTGGCTAACCAAATTGATAGACGTTTGAGGGTTCTCTCCAATATTATTAAGCAATTCACTAGGAAGAGTTCGAATACGTTTAGTATTAGAGATTGACCTCATAACCTCCCAGGTAGCTTTAGGATTATGTTTTGTTTGAATGAATTCATTTCTCTCATATTCACTCTTTAATTTTTTCAATAATTGGTTACAAAAGTTACGGTACCGTAAATAAGATATTTTAAGGACAAGATTGTTTGAAAACTTCATTGTTGCTAGATGCAACCTATCTCGATGTTTTAAACACCTCAATAACTTTAGAATTATTCATGGCTTAATTATTGTTTTTCTACGAGAAACCTTCCTTTCAATTGTATGATAAATGAAATGTTATATACCAAATAGTCAGAAGCTACATTCGCATCATTACAATTCAAAATGAAAGAGAAGTTAATTTTCTCTATACTACTTTGAAGAGCCGAGTAATTAGTAAAGGTTATGGATGAAGGTTTGAAAAAATAACCATGTGAATTCAGAGATACTACAATTGGAAGGTGATCCGTAATGTGCTGTGTGTGTCAATTAGTAAAGTGCTTTGTTTTTTTATTTTATAATTACATGATCAAGACAGTTATCATTCCTTGTGTATACAAAATGTGCAGACATGAGTCCATAAGAGGCATTCAAGTTGACATACATATTTTTAGTACAAAATATATTGTAATCTGGCAGTGTGGGTAAGTTTGTAGCTTTACAAAACCAGCATTCTGAGAGTACAATAACATCACACTGAATATTCATTAGTACCAACAGAGCCAGTAATACATCGAAATTTTTATTTACACTACGAATACTAATGTGAAAAATTGTTATGAAGTTTTTTATATCTATCAAGTAAGTGCTACAATCCGCTGGTGAACACTTAATTACTTCCGAGAGTTTTAGGCTATCTAAGTCATTAGCGATATTATTTATTGTTGCCATTATACAAACCATAAAGATCACATAAAATACATTCAAATAGTACAGTGATTATAAAACTGATTAGATAAATCAAACAACGCGCGTAGTACTGATTGTTCTTTGATTTTTAAGTTATATGTTTGTAGTTTAAAGCAGTGAGCTGTTTATCATTGTATTCTTACGTACAATATAAAATAAAAGTATTATATATTAGTGACATGGATTTAAAATTATTTATTTAATTCTAATAAGATTTATTAATAGTATTTTCGATTATAAAAAAAGTAATATCATTTTAAAAGAGAAAGTGGCTGAAATAACAAAAGATATATAAAATACCATGTATGTGAGTACGAGGTTGTCAAGCTGGATTTTGGAATTATTTCAGATCTTATTTTGTCCTTATTAGTAGTGGTTTCAACCCTTCCTTTTTACGAAGATCTATGCGACCATTTGACGAACAGCAAAACTTGAAATTGTTTTGTTTCGCAAATTGTCGAGCATAGTAAAAGAGGCTATGAGCACTACCAGGTAAATACTCATCCACATATACTGGTTGGCATGGTCAACACACCATCCAAACCAAGATGTTCCATATTAAGTTGATTCGCATTGTTACGTGACTTATTGAAAGAACGCACTGCATGGCACAATAGGCTATTCTTATGAGTAACTGAAAAAAGCTCAACTATAACTGTTTTAGTTAATCCTTGTTTAGTAGAGGTTCGGTAAATATCTCGAATGCCCCCAGAACTGACTTCCACATTTATTATTTTACCAATATTCTTTACTGTTTTTATGAGATCTTCGGGTAATTCTTTTTCTAAGATGGGGAAGTTTGTAATCTTAAAACTAGATGTTCTTGATTTTTGTTCTATATCCTCAAATCTTTTTTCCAATTTCGTAATATATGTACATTCTAATTTCCAACTTTTTTTTTCTAATTTACCATTTTTTCATTGCATGTCTTCATAAATATTATTTACAAAATCAATTGCTATCTCTATATCTTTATTTGATTTTGGACTGAGATTATATTGTCCTGTTATCTTCAATATCTGATAAAACTTTATTGTCGAATAAATTTTGATCAACTTTTAAAGCAGTAACCATTGCCTTTATTTCTATGAGTTCATCAAGGTGCAACTCTTTTTTCATAGCAGGGCTTTTTTACGCCGCTTAGATTTGGTAGTAACACCCACTGACTCATTTGCTGTCATGGTTATAATTTAATCTGTAAACTCTGGAGAGGGAGGTTTTGATTTTTGTTTTGGACTAAGCCTGAGAGGCATTGTCTTTAATTTCCAGTTTTACCGTAACGAATTAAATATTAATTATTCCTGACATTAAATTTTAATTAGTATTATTATTTTAAAGCTTCATAGAGTACTTTCCAACATAAAAGCGAAGGTGGACGGCTTGTTGCTTTAATTTGTAGTAGGTGAGTTTAACGCGGAAGCAGTCACTCCTTGATCTCAGCGGGCGACAAGAAAGGAATTCCATTCTCTGCCAAACCAGCGTCAATGGAGTTCCAAATCTGCGTAATATGTAATATAACTAATTGTTTCCTCCATGTGAATATCAACCACTCGGCCGCGGCTCAAAATCGTTTGATCCAAGCCATGCCCGAGTAGTCTATATGAATGGCAATAGCTGTTGCTGAACCTTATTTCATTCCACCCAGAGATAACTGGGTCGGGATGTCACGGGCACAACAGCTATTGTTGCTGCGAACACGATGGGATTTGAGGCTGGAAGGTGCCGGAAGATGAAGAGTCCGATTATCTATATATACAGTATGGCATATGTGCCTCTCCGGCAAACCCAGTTTACAACAACAACAATGTCTCGATGTTGTCTAGGTGGGCTGTAAAGCGCATGAAGAAAGATCTTTCGATGAAGGCCTCGATGGTTACGTTCTGATCCCCGCTGTCAAATGGACCAGTAAAGATTGTTGAGAAGGCCGGTTGGTTCAGAAGTGCGATGACACGAATTTCTGATGCCGCCATGCCTCGTGTCCGACGACATCCACCCAGAATATAAGAGCATTGGTAATCTCACGAGATCGCGTGAATAAACCTAGAGTGCAAGGCGCCGATATATTAGGTATCGTCGGTCGCGTAAGTTGTAGAACACGATCATAGAGGTACTCGTACAATTACATGAAAACTACAAGGAGGTTAGAAAGGCTAATCGGACGGCGTTTAAGAGTTCCAAGGCTCGGTCGAGGAAGGACTCTGGATAGTGATCGATGAGGACGCCCCTACTGCATGGTGTAGGGCTCCTTGCGCCTTTGGACTCTCCCGGTCACGTAGAGTCTGCAGCCGAAGCTCTTGGTTGAAATAATGTCGGTACTTTTTCCAGGCAGCTCAGAATGCGTGCCCCCCTCTCCCTCATTCGTAGCTCACTGGATCCTCAAATGGTAAAGAGTTACCTCCGGTAACTGAGATTGAAGTCGACGCGGATGTAAGGCGGCTCCATGCAAACAATACCGCGCCAAGACCCGATGAGATACCTCGTCGAAAGTAGGTTCTTGCACTCATGTGATCATGAGAGTTAAACCCCTCTCAGAAGAAGCACTCTCTCAAGGGGGAGTGATATTGGCTGTGTCATATTCATTTGACATAGCCAATGCCTTCAATAGCCTACCCTGGAGTGTATCTTGGAAGCTTTGAAGTGTTATAATATAGAGTCAAAAGCACTTCAATGATAGATGATAATAAACTTTTTTAAACATAACCATATTTATTATTAAGTAATATTTTAACATGATAAATACAGTAGGTTTTTCATAAAGAAGGGTATCCGTGATATCTTTTTATATTCAGTCTCTAGACAATGTCCTATTCTAATGATGACATATCTCTTAATGGCAAGTTTGATATAAAAACAAATAGGTCGCAGCGGAGGCGCCATAATAAAGTACCGAATTACCTTCACACAAGAGTCGGGTCTTACCTGCAAGATAAACTTGTTTCAGGCGTCGGGCAGGATGGCAGCTACCACCAGAGGGAGAGTCTTGCAGTGTTCCACAGGGGTCAGTGGCGGGCCGCTTCTGTAGAACATTGGGTATGACTGGGTGCTGTGCGTTGCAAGTTAATATTTGCAGTGTTCAAAAATCTTTAATAAATGCCACGAGTGTTTTAAACCTATAATATTTATATTTGTAATAAAATTATGAAGGAAGTAAATCTATACATTAAATATATTTCGAGAGAAATCACACATTTCTGAAATAAATAGCGAAAACATCTGTTCTCTACGAAATCTTGCTCATGACTGGCGATTGCTTTAAAAAGGGTCTAATGTGGCCGGTGCACTTTTTTCCATCGAGCATTCGTAATTCATATTCGATGGTTTTTGATTGACGAAATGCGTCCCATGTAATGTAGTCTACGATTTGTTGTGAGATGTACTCTTGCGTTATGGCCTTTGGGATTGTTGAACTTCAGTGACATCTTGATGGCTGCATAATTTATTATTTTTGCCTTTTCTTAAAAAGAAATAAACGATAAAAAATAAGGGAGATTCATTTTGACAGTCTGTGATTTTGACAGGTTACTAATAGTTTTATGTGGTTTATATTAAAAATAATATAGCGTAACTTATGTATGAAGTGTATGCCAATAAGATAATAATACTTACATACTTCGTTCATTGTCCTATTGAATAATTAAACTTTACACTAAATTTCAGGAACTTTGAAATGATCGTAATAACTTGGAGATTACACTTGCAAAGTTTATTTAAAAAGTTGTGGTAAATTTATTTGTATAAGTTGTCCAAATTCTGTTCTAAAAATAAACGAATTTAGGGACAAATAACAAAGGTGGCAAATTCTCTTAGACATTATTTTTATGTAAAACCTAATAAAGTATTCAGATCCTCTAGTGATATATTTACATATGTAAAATTGTAACGATTTTAAAACCGATATATATAAACACAATTATCAATTTGATTCTATTTAAACAATATTTCCACATATAATAATAAAAATCAGTTTGCCATTAGATTTTTTTTGCCTCAATTATTAGACCCCTGAATTTTAACCTTACATTCCAAACATGACTGGAGTAATTTTCATAAAAAGCTTCTCTATTAAGAGATAAAAAGTAAAAAATAACGAAAATGCTACAACTGTTACAAAATAAGCAATATAGTGAACAAAAATTTAGCTTCCTGTAAGTTGTTTCTATCCCTTTTCAGGAACTTTATGCAATGGAAACTATATCAAGCAGTGTTAACAGGAAGATCATTAACATATAATGAACACATGAGCCAAAGTTATGCTATAGATATTTTATTGGAACCACCAATTTTTTGGTTTGTTGATAACTTTGCCAAATATTTGGGAAAGGTAATTGTACTTTATTGGATCCACATGAAGTAACTATGCATATTATAGAGATTTCTTGTGATATATTTAATCAATAATATAGACTACACACTGTTATGGATTAGTACTTTGACATACAGATAATTTTACCATAATAACAATTAGACTAGAGCCTTATGTTTCTCAATACATTTTTGTATTTGGAACTGTACACAAATTTATTTTTCATTAATCTAAAAGAAATTTGTTTAGTCCTCATCTATTCAAATATTTTCTTTGTGTACTAAAATATTTTTTATAACATATAATAAGAGTATAATGAGTTTAAACATTATTTATTTACAAATATTATATCACTAAGCAGTATTTATAATCTGTTTTCTGTATTCTAGTCTGTCTGTTTGAATACTTTCTATATTCATTCTTGACACTAGTTCATTTATTTTTTATGTAATGCACGTCAAACTGGCTGAGTAAATGAACTGCTGTGAATGTGCTTTTATAAGATTTACTCCTTTCAGGTATTTGTATTCTGTGTCAGTGTCCTTACATTGACTGTAGTGTTCATTGCATACTGGGTCGGTTTACCCTACTGGTGGCAGAGAAACCCGTACACGTCAATATTTCTCATAATTTTCGGTAATTGGTTACTATTAAATGTAGTATTTCATTATTATATGGGAGTTGTAACACCTCCTGGATATCCACCTCACGTAAGTCCACCTATTTTTGCAACAATAATTTCATTATATGGCTTAAACAATATTATGTTACATACTTGATGTCCCAGGCAAAACTTCTAACCACCTTAGAATAAAAACATGTTGTTTTATTTTTACCTGAATTAAATTCTGTTTTTCTTCCAATGCAAGAGAAAACTTCTTTAGTCTGAGATGATTAAAAAAATTCTTCAAAATCAATAAACCAGAAAACATCAATAAAGTGTTTTCATAGGAACGTTTAATAATTTGTTTTTCATTGTTTTAATATTTATCCTGCTATTCGAGTCGGAGACAAATCCAATAAATCAAAGATCATTATAATTGGTCCAGCTATTTTTTGCTTATAAATGATGTAACTAACAGGACTTTGTATATAGATTTAAATGTTATCATTAACAATTGACTGACATAATCAAGCAATGATACAAACAAATAAGAAAAGCAACATGGGGCATAAACTAAGTCATCTTGTGTTTATTTTTTTGAGTTAACAAGTTGAATATTATATTGAATATTCCTAATTAATAATAGTTTTATTAAATATTGACATTCACTTTTTAGGGGACAATGATTGAACAAGCTGCGAGTATATGTAAGAAATGTGTATCCCCTAAGCCACCACGCACACACCACTGTTCTATTTGTGACCGTTGCATCCTTGCTATGGATCATCACTGCCCCTGGTTGAACAACTGTGTAGGTTATTATAACGCACGGTATTTCTACTTATATATAGTTTACATGATTGTGGGAGTAACATTTATAATTATCGCTGGCATTGATATTGCGTATCAGGTGCTTTGGGTGAATGACACAGGTGAGTCATAGAATAGTTGTAAAAAATACACTTCATGGAACATTCCCATCTGTAGGCTAAAGTTAAATTTATAAATTGATAAATTATCACATAAACATGTATGAACTAAAAGTTGAATTATAAAATCGCCCTAATTTTTTCAATTACTTTTAGGATATACATGACATTCCAAGAAGAAAGTGTGTGTTATGATAATGTAGTATGCTAGAACATGTAAACTTAATGTGACTATATATCCCACTTTAGACAGGTTAATACCTCTATCAGGTTTTGCAAACAGATAAAACATTGATATAGATATGTATTTACTTGTTTAACTACTGATATTAAAAACCTATATTTTAAAAGAAATATTTAATTTCCTGCAATGACGAATACATAAAAAACTGTGAAACCTCAAAGATTAAATTCAATTTACGTATTACTAATACATTGTTGTCATGTATTTAAAGATGTAGTAAGTTTTTTTTATTTATGAAATTTCACTAGCGTCCTGCTCTGACAAAAAATGGTCACATATATAAGTTAGGGTGATCCTGAAATCCGAAGACATAAAGTGATGCACTATGTTGCTTTTTACTGAACATGGTAACCCTATCCTATTATTTTACACTAAACAAAAGAAAATCTATTCTATTTTGTAAGAATTTCATGTTTACATAATTTGCTGATTAATTCCTATGAATTTACTAATTTAGTCAGCTTTACCTTTACTCAAGGAAACAGTCATATTGTCTTAGGCATGTGTGGTCATTAAGCACATAGCATCCCTTGTGAAGTCGTTTTTGCCCAGCATAAGGTTATTCACACGCTCTTATTATTGGCAATAATTAGTTACATATATTTTTAATTGTTTCATAGATAATTAGTTTCACTCTAAATTTTTTTTAGGCGGGTTAGTACCTAACAATGATCCAGAGCTAATAGGACATCCAGTTACAATGAATAAAAGCGGTGTGTTCGTACCAGTGATAGTGTTAGAGGAATATGATTCAATAAATTTCCCCAGGGAACACAATTTACCGATACCACAAATCACTGAAACACAACGTATAACCGCACTCCCGTGGAAGAGGAAGGCTGTAATTTTTATGGCTATTACATGTGTGGCAGTACTTATTGCTCTGGGCACTTTGGCTTATATGCACGGGAGGAACATATCCAGAGGTGAGACGAGTGTAGAGGCACACATAAACGAAAAATTGAGAAAGAACGATGTTAATTTCAGGAATCCGTACAATTTTGGCAGAAACAAAAACTGGAAATTGTTCCTCGGCTTGATACATGGTAGGACGTTCTTCTGGAATGTTCTGTTGCCATCGCGTCACAAGCCAGCTGGTAATGGGTTACTTTGGCGTACTATACATAATACTTTGGAAGATTGGTCATGAACATATATCTTGATCGAATGGATACATTTTGGAGCGAAGTACCTACTATAAGCTATAACTTAATCTTCACAAGAAGTAGTTGGTTGCAGCAGGAGTTATTGACATTTTGTCTTAATCATAATATTTAGTGCTCACGCGGTGACCACTTAAAACCAAATGGACTCCATTTTCTACTACTTAATAGTATTCAATCAATAAAATTCGGTTTTCAGTAAAAAACAAAAACTTTGATGTTTTTACATAATACAAAATTTTGAATATTAAAATTAGATCCTTGGATGATAATAAGCTACTAGTTTTTTTTTATATTTTATATATTTAAAATAAATACTCCCACTCTAAAACGCTAGCCGCCATGCTGGTTTAATGCATTGCGTAACTTAGATCAGTTATAAACTTAGAAATGGCGATACTTTCCGAAAAAATTTGATCGATACAATAAAATTCAAATGCAATAGATAAAAAATATAGAATTTTGAAATGAAACTGCTTCTCAAATGATGCTCCTGCAACACACCTATTGGTGACATATTTACAAACTTGAGGGTATTATTAGGCGGGCATTATTAGAAAACTTCTACCACGATGCTATGTTTTCCTCATGACGTTTTCCTTCACCGAAAGCTCAGGTTAATTTTAAAGTTATATAGGTGGGCTCGAATCCGCGTACATCGACGTGAAATCTGGCCGCATCACCAACTGCGCTATCATCGCTCCACATATGAATGTTTTATTTCTATGATAATAAACATATTAAGAATAGATTAAATATAGGGTTTTGTAAAATTATATCGAATTTGTAAGGTTCTATAATTCAATCATCAGACAATTTTTGAAATCCAAGTAAATTTTCAAGATATTTTTTAGAAATCCATATGCTTAATACATTTTCATAAACTCTATGTAAGACATTGCGATTTGTATTTACAATATTATTAAATTAAATAGAGTAATATATAAAGTGATAACAATAATAATAAGTAATTTTAAATAAATAAAACAGTTTCTTTTTATTTTTTCATTTTATTTGAATAATCCTCTAGATTCATAGAATTATTAAATCCTTGATTAAATAAGTAACATATTTTATAAATAATTATTTATAATATTACCTACTAGCTTACATTTACATATTGCACCAAAGTGATAAATAGTTATAATTCTATAAATAGATACACTGTCCAATTTAACTGCAAACTTTGTATCAAAATAATTAGTAGGTATATAATATGTAGACTGAAATTTTTAATGGCAAAGCTTATTAATACAATATGATCTGCAACCAAAATATAGTCTATGTAGGTAAACTTTATTATTTTATGTTAATTTCAAAGAAGCAAGTAATTTGTCGTCACGGCATTCGAGTCGGTTTTACAGCAAAGGTGAACCAATACATGTTTCACGTCAGAAAAATTAACATATTAACCTTATTTGTACTCGATTAATTAGGTACAGGAATAATTTTAGCAGAGACTTCATGAGATAGTCTCGAGTTCATGGGCTTCGAAATAATAACCGTAACGTGGAGTATTAGCGACCAACCACTGAGCCTCTACCAGTTGATCCTTAACTGGGGAAATTCCTTTAGCCAGCGCCAGCGTGATACACTGACATTGTATGCACTAGCAACATACTGCACACACACTTAGGTTTTGTAAGAGACCTTCTTGTTGGCTAGGACAAATTCCACGGCCCTCAAGGTCGACAGCTTTTGGTTAGTTTAAAAAAAACCCAATACCAGTTTAAAGTTATAATTAAAAAACACTTTATTGAACTGAACTATCCCTTTGTCGATTATGATTTATTTCAGAAAAGAAGTAAATATTAGATAAATGAAATATTTGTCTATGATAAGAAATTTTAATTTCGTTAGAAGCTACTTTTTCCTTATTAAACATATAATTTAACATTTAAAGTTAAGTATTATGTATGAACAATATTAAAACAACGAAGATTTTCTACCACGCATGTTCATCGACATCATTTTTTTTTCGAACCTAGCTAACGCTGTTGTCCGGCAGAGCCTTTACAGCTTCACCGTGACTTTGGAGGCGAGTGCTGAAGGCACTCAGCCGCAAAAGGTGGCTAGCACAAGGGTTACCAAAATGGTACGAACCACGGCTTGGACGTCACCTGAGTATTCAAACTCTCTCGCGAATTGAATCCTATCTAAATCCTACATTTTTTTATATAGCATAAACAAAGAGGTTCCTTACAGGACCTATGTACCTGCGTGTTATGCGCAAGAGTGTGTATGCAGTGTTGTGCGTGTAAAGCTCAATGCATGGGCAGTGTCACTGTATCGCGCTGGCGGCGACATCAAGAGCCTCCCCAGTTGGGGAACGAGGCACGTCCTGGGTCGCCGCCAAACTCATCGTCATCATGCGTGAAAGAGATCACAAATAAATGATCCATACAGAAAACGCGTTAACAGTAATATGTCTGTTCACGCGCGATTAAAAGTCGTTAAAATTTTACACAATCGATCTGATGTCTTAAATCTATAACAATACAAAAGTATTATATATCATAAATCACGAGTATCTACTAAAGTATATAGATATCAATATCTACAGAAATTGTAAAATAAATGATAATAATAATATGTACGACTAGTAAATAATAAAAATGGATTGACTTTGCATATATTAATTGTGTGAATATTGAAGATTATCAGAGCTGAGAGCGAGGGAAGTGAGGACACTGCGCCGCTGAGGGTTGACCCCCAAGTTTTCCCAGTTGATCCAAGACAACCTTGCAGTTAGATCTACAAAAATTAAATAAATTTAATCCTTATATTATACGTACTTTTATCCGTCTTACTTTTAGGTAGCTTATTACTCAAGAAATAATGACCCGATTTACATGATTCATTTTTTAAATCGTAAATATATTATCTGATCCAGTTTTATTACACTATTTATATACCATTTTTATAAAATCACAATCAACGTGTTCCTACTTTAGATCCTTGTGCTTAAATTATTTAAAAGGCAACGTCTGTCTGTCTCCATTTCAGTAAATTAGCTTATAACTTGAAAAGAGTAAATAAAATTACTACCAGCAAATTATCTGGCAATACCTTAACTAAACCATTGAATCTATACATATAATAAAACTATAACTAGGCCAAATCTGTACATTAAATATTTTTTGAAAACTATAATCGGGGTGGACTTTGATATCCATATAGAAGCCAAAAATATTTTATTTAGAATTGTCGTCTGTCTGTCTTTCCCTGTACACGTATCATTCTGAAATTACTCTAGGATACTTTATGTCCCATAAATCCCAAGGGGTTTTACATGATAACTACATACAGGATATGGACATAGATACTGGATAATAAACGAAGTCTATAAATGAAAGATATTTGAGAAACAAACTATTTCGATGGTTTTAAAGTATTTTTTCTGTCTATCCGTTTATTAATTTGTTCGCCAATCACGCAAAAACTTGATCCGATTTTGAAAATTCTTTAACCGTTATACAGGTATATAAGCTACTTTTTGTTTTAGTAAATATATATTTTCAATAATTAATCATAATAAATTTAATTGAAGTAGAGAATAATTATATAATATACTGTGCGCTGCTTGAATGGTTTGAAATAAAGGAACAAAATCTATCTATATCTATCTATCTAATCTATAGCGTTTTCGGATATCTTTCATTCAGGCCTAGCATAGCATTCAGGTCTATTAGGGCAAGAATGGCTGGGTGCACAGTGTCACCTCAGGTGCCCAACGAATGTTAAGCGCAGGCTAAGTCCGCGCACCGCATCTGTGGGGTCTAGCTGCATTACCAAACCAAGGGAGAAAGGGGCGGGGGCTCTGACCTTCCATTGCACTGGGAAAGCTGTCTGGGAGGTGGCCTGGTCTAGCCGGCATGACCACTACCGCGGTTGACGGGATGGAACGGGACGGGGCATAGAGAATATATTGGTAATGAGATATATTGCATCTATACAGAGAATATAGTCTATCTATTAGAATATATTTGTCTGAATTCCACGCGAACGAAGTCGTGGGCACAGATAGTATTTAATAAATAGTGCAGTAAATCATTTTTCAAGAATACAAATTCAAATACGTGAGCGAATATTACCCAAATATTACCCGGTTTAGTAAGTCATAATTTATTGTAACAGTAACAAAAAACGTTGTTTTCCATCCAAGATTGAATGCTACCACCTAGGTGGAGAACTTTTATATTCCTTATTTCAGCAATAACCACTCTAAACTTGAAAGACTTTGGACAAAAATTTAATATTTTCCCGCAGATTTACTTTACAGCTAATCCTGTATGCAGGTTGGGGCATAGAACCGGTACAATTCTTCGACTTACCCAATAACCAACACTTATTTAACTAATCTATAGTAATAAATAAAACTGAAATGTCTGTTTGTAATGTCAAGATTATTTTTTCTTACTAAATAGATATGAATGTATACACGATACCTATACCAAAAATACAATTTATAAAATTCTTGTTTGTCTATCTGTTTGTAATGGGTAATCTCCGGAACGGCTGGACCGATTTTGACGGGACTTTTTTTGGTAGGTAGTTGAAGTTACTCCGGGTAACTTAGGGTACTTTTAATTTCCGATAATAATTAGGGGTTCGGCGTGAAAAAAAATTATAATAAAATCTGATTCAATGCATACTTTTACAGGCAAGTGATGTAATTTATAAGAAATATTTTTACTTTATATTAGTACTAAAATTTTTTGCGGTGTATAATTAGGGTTTCGTATAAAAAAATGAAAACGCAGTGAAGAATATTTGAAACGCGGGCGTAGCCGCAAGCGCACAGCTATTTATAGTATAAATGTATATAGATAGGTATATAGTTACACTTATGGACAAATTTATAGGAACATTAAAACAGGGTTATTATTTTTACTAAGGTTATGTTCTCGTATTTCCCATTTATTCACATGGAATTATTACATTAATAAAATACAAGTAAATATAATAAAACATAAAAATACCTACCGTATTTAAAATATTTTATTTCTCATTTTTGTCCCTATTGTAAGCGTTCCCCAAAATTGTCCACAGGTTTAACCCTTTCACGGCCAGGGGAAACATTTTTCCCATTGTAAAATTGGCAGCTGTCTATTTAATTATAACAATATTCGAATTTCAATTTGAAAAATATTCAAAAAATGTTTCCCACAAAACTCTGAAAGAGATAAACTTACAAATGCATCATTTTGTGATTTTCATATACTCTATGTTTACAAAACTAAAACAAACAGTTGTATGGTAATATTTACTCTCCGCCTACTTATGGTCCTGAAAGGGTTAATATATTTATTTGAATTTTGCCTATTATGACACGACCACTTGTTATTATTATTTTTTAATAGAGTTTAATTTACACACAGCATTGTAGGGGTACACAAAGTTTCTGACACTTACCACTGAACACACTAATAATATTCTTAAGTTGACATAACTACTGGCTTTACTTAACGAGTTGGTACTGCACCAGTAAACGCCGATGCTACTCCTATAAAATTTGTGTACAGATTAGAGAGTAATATATTATTGCAACCCCTTTTATTATTATTCATCGCGGCTCGAATTTAATTAAATCGTTAAATAATTACAATGAATAATTCTAAAGTACTCTATCGCTTTAAATTGCATATAACACATATGTTTGTCTGTACGTATTCTACCGTGACTAAGAAACATAACGGTAGATTGGTTAAATTATAACGTGAAATAAAATAAAGTTATACCACTTGTGTTCCAATGTGCACGATCGGCCTTTATCTCACCACGTAGACATTTCTCCACATAGGTGAGAGGGTCATAATCAGCGTCTAACACCTAGAACAAATGAAATACAAAAAACAAATGAGTGCGTGGAACATTGGAGAGGTTAATCAAAAATGTCTACAATTCTGCTCATCTAATATCACCCTTAACGCCTCTTCTATCCATCACACACAAAGCAGTAAGTGAGATTTGCCATACAGATTAATTTCTAATGTTTATAAATCAATATAATACAATGAATCTCGCAATAAATTCTTAGAAGAACTATTAAATGAAAATGATTTGTTAACGTATTACGCTAATTATGGTGCCAGATGCAGACAGCGTCTAAAATACCACTGCGATGGGAATACACTTACGTCGAAGGAATACGTCACGACACAAATTTATCAAAGCGATTAAGCTATAGTTACACTACTCACATTATAATATAGTGCCCACATTTGAAGTGTGCTACAAATGGTGTGAGTATAGTCCGGTCAATTTAGACAAAAAAATAGTGATCAAATAAAGAAAATTCCGACAGAGCCAAATCTTTGTAGAGACCTTAGGTTTACCACAAGGAATAAAGTGTCAAAAGTCCCAATCAGTCCCATGTGCGCTAAGGGACTTATTTGGGGCCCAAGGTCAAAATTTTAGGTTTTTTGGATTTTTCTCAAAAACGGTAAGTTTTATCGTAAAAGTATCTCAGAGCAAAGTTGTAGATATTAAAATTCTCTATAAAAATGGTCCTTATGATTTTTTCTCTAAGACTCACTATTTCCCAGATATTGCGCTTGTAAGAATCACATTCTACATAATATGCACACATTTCCATACCACCTGTGAGGTAGTGTTCTCGGCGCGTTTTTTTAACGTGGTATCCCAGGTAGGCCTGTTCCGCGAACCTTTACGACGTTATTTTCAGGAACAATAATTATTAAGTAGTATGAAGATTATTGATATGGGTTACTGAGTTTAACTGTCGTTCTAACTTTTCTTTATTACTTTAATCTGACTCATACTCTTCATATTCAACTTCAACAATCATGTTTTCTTCAATTTCTTCTTGTTCTTCTTCTTCTCCTTCCTGTTGATGAATGCTAAGAAATTGTTCAAATGAAGATGAATTAATTGTCTTTTCATCAAAATCACATGAATCTTCCTCTTTTGTATTTAATTGAACATTTGAGCAAGAGACACCTTGGAAATTGGTACACGCTGGAGAACACTGCAATCCTACTTTTTTACAGTCACATTTGGCACTACAACCTTTCTTGCAATTGCAAAAAGTAGTGTTAAGAAGTTTTTCTGGAACAGGGGGCAGTAAAGTTCGAATCGGTTCCAAAGTATTATTTATCAATTTCCAACCCCAGTCTTCAGTTCATTGTCTTGCCATGTTTGAACTTGATAGTATACTCGAAACCAATGTTGAGTAGCAGATGCCGATGTTGGAGGAAGACAAGATAGTTGTACTTGCTTTTTGTTTCGTGTATTTTTTACAAATGTTAAATATCTGTACGTATCTATGCAATCAATTTTTTTTGGAGCTCCATAAACCGCAAGAAGAAACCGAATTCCTTTTGTATGAGGTGGACTTACTTTTGAAGTACTGGCCTGTTCATCCTCACGTTGTCTTTATGATGCAGAGATTGAAGTTTTCCGAGTGTATGATTTTCTGCAATCCACGTGAATTGTAACGGACTTTTGGCTTCTTAAATAATCAGCAAACTCATCACTTCTCGCGACACTTGCATAGATTAAAGTTGGCATTCCACGACTGAGCACAACAGTTTTCATCTTCAGTCAAAAGTTACGTACAAGTTAAAAGTTAAGTACAAATAAAGCAAAATTGTGACATTATTTTTTTTATATTGATCAGCACTAACTACTATAGTAGACGCTTGTAATAAATACGTATAGTCACTCGAACTGCTCGTTCATCACTAAAAGAAGCAGGTATACGTGAACGACACCACACGGAAAAAGAATAGGCATATGTTATTCAAGGCAAGCTGTAGAGTATTCAAGTAGAGGGGATTCGGTAAGGGACCGGCGTATGTATACATAAAAGAGACGTGAGTAGGCATTTTTGCTTGCTTGAGGACCTAAATATGTATATACGTGGTATATGTGTGCATACTATGTAGAACATGATTCTTACAAGCGCAATATCTGGGAAATACTGGGTCTTAGAGAAAAAATCATAAAGACCATTTTTATAGAGAATTTTAAGATCTACAAATTTGCTCTGAGGTACTTTTTCGATAAAACTTACCGTTTTCGAGAAAAATCCAAAAAACCTAAAATTTTGACCTTGGGCCCCGAATAAGTCCCTTAGCGCACATGGGACTGATTGGGACTTTTGACACTTTATTCCTTGTGGTAAACCCAAGGTCTCTACGAAGATTTGGCTCTGTCGGAATTTTCTTTATATCAATTATCTAAATTGACCGGACTAGTACTAGTATGACTGAAACAGTATTGATCACATGCACTTTGCATTCTCATTTGCACGCTCCTTTAATTTTGATATGTGTTCACATCACGTTCACTTTAGGTCTTATGACAGTTTTTATTATGCTAATGTTTTCGTTTATGAATATTCTGGCTCGGTTTATGGCGGCACCGTTAAAATGCGTGTACTATAAAATTAAACGAACCTCTCTTAGTAGAGCGATGTACGCGATGGCAAGACGCAGGGTGTCGATCTTGCTCAGCCGTTTCTCATACGGAAACGTCGGTACGTGGACGCGCAACTCATCGAACGCCGAGTTTATACTGCTAAAAACACAACATAACACACACGATGTAGCATTAATAAAAACTCATGACGGTCTTAAACGCTCGCCACACAGGCCCGTAGAAACTGCTTAAGTACTCTCATACCAACAGCTCAGTTACTTCGAAAATAAGATGCTATCTCATTTTTCTCTATTAACGTTAGAATTTTTCGGGGAATCTGTTCGTTACGAACGACTCAGGTTTGACAGCATTGTCACCCTTCTTTTAAACTTTAGTATCAAGATCTTTTGGAAGGCTACTTTAAAATATGGATAGTCTGTAATGGCAAAGTCTTCGTTTCCGATTACAATATTCGTTTACTGTAATTCTGTAGGTTAAGGTAAAGAATTTTAGAAGATTTTCTTTTGTGTTCCTACTTCGCGCATTATAATCATAAGTAATACAGTTAAAGTTAATTTAATTAGAAATACTTATTAGTTTTATTTCAAAGAAACCTGAAAAATTGTTACAATTTTTTTCTTGTTTGACTAGCTGTGACCGCGACTCCGTCCGCGTATAATTCCGTGTTATTAAAACGACGATTTCAATAAAATGTAGAAACATATTGTTCATTGCTTTGATATTAAACTAAACATACTAATATTCTCAAAAAAAAAATCATCTCTGTTTTCATCTATTTTGGAATGAGTTAGCATTTTTTTAATTCTGTATGTTAACGCAGAATACAATCTGACTCTGATTTTAAAATTGGCTTAATTCCCATACAATTTTTCCCTTATCCCTTTCCATTCAAGGGCAGTTGTTATTTAACTCTGTATTTTACTCCGAAATATAGATTACTAATTTAAAACCAAAACCTATACATATTTTCATTACTCCTAAAACTGACTGAATTCTCATGTAAATTTTGATTCCCTTTTGGGGTGAGTTTTAAAAAAAATGTATTTCATCCTATAATGTTGTTCCGGGACTACTTCCTCCTGTTAGACTACTTCCATAACAAATTTCATCAAAATCCATTAAGTAGTTTTTGCGTCATACTTGCACAGACAGACAGACAGAAAGAATTTATCAATAATCATGCGTTTTGTCATTGATAGTTTTAAATAAATTATTGAAACATTTGTATCAAATCATGATTTTTTTTTGTATAACAGAAATAGTAATTATTGTTAACAACAATCAAAATAGGGTCCAAAATGTGAAAATGATACCCATTGGGTCCGGACCTCAGCATCCGTCGGCGCTCCCGAACATTCGCTGCGGCACGTTGCACGCGGTATGGTGAACCGCACTGATATTCTGTCTCCACAGTCGGCTCGAGCAATGTATCTGTGTATAATACGCAACACAGTCTTAACTTTAATATAATATCCTTAAGCAAACTGATTTTTTTTAGGAAATGTTGAATTTTAACAATGGGTTTACATTATTTACATATTGAGCTTCAAACACCTACATAATTCGACTGCATCATTGGAGTCCCTTCTGCCTAATTTAGGTAATCAAAGTCAAGTGAATTTGTAGTTAGAAGTTACACAGTATAAAACCTTGTTTAATGACATATGTATGTCACTGTAGATCTTTCGTAACGATAATCGCTCAGTGCTATTGTTATTAGTTAATACGTAGATGAACGCAGGGTAGAATACGTTTACCCTAATTTACAATGAGTTTGAATTTTCAATAAATAAAAAAAAGCCATAATAATAAACCATTTTCTATTGGCGCACCTCAAGTTTGAAAATCTGTCGCCAAGTATTTACCGATAAGTGTGTTCCGGCAGCATGAGTACCTCTATGCTTGTAACTACCTGAGCGCCCAAGAAAGCATTCCGATCCTCAACTGGTAAAGCTTCTGTACCCGCGTACAGCGCGATACAGGACGCATCATCCACTAGCCGTACCTCACACCCCTACACATTATACGCAGTTAGACGGTTTCTGAAAAGGACCTTGAAATCTTAGAAGTCCACGGAAATTACTTCTCTAGTAGCAGCCTAAACTTACTTCCGTACTACTTCGGTAACCTTTTGCTTTTACACTAAACACTCGCCACAAAAGTTTCATGAAACTGTTAATGGCCTTCCGTACTTAAAATAAATAAGTTTATTATTATTTTAGATACATTGTCATTTAACTTCGAGTGATATGGTGATAGAAGCGCTAAGCTTGTAAAGTATAAAAAAAAAGATCTAGTAGCGGAAATGTTCCTTGAGAAATAATCGATGTATTGAGCAATATCATACCACTAATAAATAACAGATGAGGATAGATATATGTATGTTGTGCGTTTAAACGCAAGACTTGAACTGTTACCCCTTAACTTTTCTCTTGTGTCTGAATTTTTACTATATGGCGGTATAATCTGGTGGCACAAGAGACTTATAGCATTTACGCTAACAATTGGTGCAAAATTTAATGTCTAAGAATTCAAAGTGATATTGGTAGTGTAGTGAAATGTAAGTTGTTAAACTGCCCACTAATAATTATTTTTATTTCATTAACTTAAATAATTGTCATGATAATAAAAAACATAAAGAAATCGTATATAGCGACATATTTTTGTGTGCAACAATTTTAACGTACTTACTTACTACAAAACTGTTTTAATTTAAAATAAAACCGAATTCAAAAAGAATATACTATAAAAATACAATGAAAAGTAAATAAATAATTACTTTAATAACCTACTTCTGCTAACTTCGATATATCCTTTCTTTTAATACCATTAACACATGTCAGTAATTTTTGCATTGAATGCGGTTTAATTCACAATTTCATGGGTATTAAATTTTTAATCGGAATACTGATTATTTCCGAAAAATAAAAGTATTCTATCTAGCTATCTACCAATGAAAGTTGAAAGAAAGAAAAAAGAAAGAATTCCACCTACTATATTCAAACAGTATTAAAAACTATATTACGCGGTGAAATGTTATTTAAAACGTGGGCGCAGACGCGGTAACACAGCTATTAAGAAATAAAATTTCTAAAGTTATATGACGTTTTCTTGTTACCTGTATGCCTTGCATGCTGATGTACGTAAGCTGCTAGCGGTAGCTGAAGCCTGTTCCTGGCTGCTGCGTAAACGCAAGACGGCAGTTCAGTCGTTAACGAATGACCTTCATCATCTGAACCATCAGCGTAAGCGAATTTCAGCCCGGAATAATCGATTCGACGGTTATCACTGCAGACACAATATTATACATCATATATATATATATATATATATATATATATATATATATAATATATATATATTATATTATCATCGGTTGTTGAATTTATATTGTTTTTTTTTTAAACGAAAGTAAACCGTCACTTGACGGACAGGTGACGCATTTAATCACGTATTCTTGTCTATAACTTAAGAACCGCTGGACGAATTTTTATGATTTTTTTTATTTGTTGGCTATGTCTCCACCCCGAATAGCAAAAATTTCGAATAGAAAATTGTTACTTTTCATACAATCTTGAGAACGGATTGACTGATTTCGATGATATTTTTTTGTTCCTCTCTCGAACTCAGAAACTTTCCTCGCGTACTGGTACTGGTAGAAAAACTTAATTTCATTCGGTTAATAACATTACATTTATTGATTATGAGGCAGTGGACGTTCGCTGATATAGTTGGCATTAAGATAGACATAACATAAGCTCACGCCTGTTATCTCCGAAGTGTTAGCCAGAGGTGAAAAAGCGAAATACACCACCCACATTTCGCCGAGCTTAGTTTTATACCTATTATTTATACTTTGCATATACTCTGTAGTATTTCTAGTATGTATAAGGTGTGTATAGAGTTATTCAATAATATCCTATTTATATATTCATAGAATTGGATAATTAGAAGTTTTTATTTATTTCGTGTGGTTATAGGAACACACCCCATTTTTATAAACAATAAACTGGTATTATGATGTTTTGTCGTTAGAAAATAATGAGCTTAGGCACTAATAGCTGTGTTTCGGCGGCATCATTTGAGATCTAGTACCTTTTGTCTTAGTCTGTTTACCATCTCAGACCAATTCCTCACTTAACAACTCATAACTCACAAATTTGTATATAGCTTAGTTTCATAACTGGACTTTCGTTAAAATGATAAAGTGTATACTGAATTTTATTCCTAAATATCACATAAATCCGAAAAAACCCAATTGAACATTATTTTACGCAATTAGAGCCAACGCAATCAATAATAGGATTTATTTATTTATTTAATAATAATTGATATTTATTTACTAATAATTATAATCAGCTTATAGATAATTTTCAACTATGTTTTCACATGAGTTACTTGAATATATGTAAAGATATACGCATATTATACAGGAGTAAAAATTTAACAATAAATCTTTCGCTCCATAAAATGTTCATTCAGGCATAGCAGCTATTTTGTTATAACTATGGTTATAAAATTTACCTCAATGGTGGTGGTGGTGATGAATCTATGATCTGGCTCCTACCGGACATTGTTACCGAACACTTAGAGATAGTTCAACTAATTAAATGCTCGCAACCACTGTCCAAAACTGACTGAGTCAAAATCAGCGGTGCCAAATAATTTTATACAGGGGGTGGGCATTTCGATTACTCTAACGAATGCTGTTCCGATATATATCCTATCGTTAATATAATAAGATTTATTTTGTAAAGGGCGAACGTTTCACGTGGCTCTGTGTGTGCGTTTGAACCCCCTATATATAGAGGTGGTGCTTTGTATAGCTAGTGAAAAACGGGGCGGGGTTTACGTTTTGCTTGAATAGAGTGTTAACAGTATTTTACTCAAGTATAAAATAAGTTAATTTAATAATTATGAGAATCCAACCTTTTTATACCTTTTTGTCTGAGTAAAATAACCTTTTTTATTTTGTGTAGTTTTTACTTATAAAACAAATGTATTTTAATTTAAGAATTCGATGTATTATCAATACCATATAGTAATATACACTCATAGAAGATACACCGAATATCGCCTTTTTTTTCCTGTTTTCCATCATATTATTTGCCTGATTTTCACCTAAAACTGAGCTAATCCGCACATTTTAAAGCAGAAGCTGAAGAAGCAGCGGCCGTAACGGCAGCGTCGGCAATAGCTGCCGCTGAGCGCAAAGCCGCTGAATTAGAGCTAGAGAGCCAGCTTGCAAAGTTGGACTCAGAAAGTAGTAGAAGTCGTGGAAGTTCTAATTCTTCAATACAAGAGTGGTTAAGTACTATAGAAATTAATAATCAAGACGTATTGGTAAAACCCAATCAAGCTAATAAACGTCTTGATTGTTTAGGATTTCGCCAAATTGATAAAAAATGTGGTGGAAGAAGCTTATCAGAGCTATTTCAATCTACTGCTGCAGCGAACAATCCTACAAATGTTACTAATAGTATACAAAATAAAACTACTGAAATTAAAACAGAACAACCCACTGACATTTCTTTATTAGCGCAGGCTATTACATCGCTGGTTGATAACACCGCCGTAATTCCTTGCATTTTAACAGCGTCCAATTTACAAATGACCGAAACTCATATTTTATGGCAAAGTCAACTAGACTGTATTAAAACTGAGATATCTTGCCTAAAGAATAACACACCGCTACCACGTAACAGTAGATTGCTTAAACTATATCCAACTTTAAGCGATGACAACTTACTTCGCCTATTCGGACGTATCAGCGCTACTATACACATCAATACTCATTCGAAGTTCCCAATTATACTCGATGGAAGACATCCAGCTATCCGCCTACTAGTAATGCGTTACCACGAAAAAGCTGCGCATGCGAACACTGAGACAGTTGTGAACGAACTCCGCCAACGCTACTGGATCCTCAATCTGAGAACCACAGTTCGTTCTGTAGCTCACGACTGCCTATTTTGTACACATCAAAGAGCTAAACCGTTAGATCCGCCTATGGGAAAACTTCCTGATGAGCGACTTGCACACCACCAAAGACCTTTTTCTTTCATTGGGGTAGACTACTTCGGACCTCTTCAAGTTACCGTAGGCCGAAGACATGAAAAGCGGTACGTCGCTCTATATACGTGCCTGGTCACAAGAGCAGTACACTTGGAGGTAGTCTACAGCCTTACAACAGATGCCGCAATGATGAGCCTGAAAAGATTTATTGCTCGACGCGGATTACCACATAAAATTTTTTCAGACAACGGAACTGCCTTTGTCGGCCTTAGTAGAGAGCTCAAAAAACTGTACGAGAAACAAATCTTAACTTTCGCAGCAAATGAATTAATAGAGTGGAAGTTTATACCACCCGCTGCTCCTTTTATGGGAGGAGCTTGGGAGCGCTTAGTTCGAAGCATAAAGACTGCGCTTAAAGTGACACTCAAAAATAAGTCACCTACTGATGAAGTTTTATCAACTCTTCTCCTAGAAGCAGAAGCGATTGTAAATAGTAGACCTCTCACACACGTCTCTCCTGATCCTGACTATCCGGAGGCACTCACTCCTTTTCATTTTTTAATTGGGACGTCTTCAATCAATCGCATACCTTTCGAAGTAGAAGAAAGCGATCTTCACGGTAGAATTCGATGGAAAAGAGCAGCCAGGATGGCGGACCACTTTTGGAGACGTTGGTTGGTCGAGTATTTACCTCTTTTGAACCCTACTACAGGCACTGGAGAGCGACCTCATATTAAAGTGGGAGATGTTGTTCTTATAGCTGACAGTAATTTACCTCGTGGTGTGTGGCCAAAAGGGAGAGTCATATCCCTATATAAGGGCAAGGATGGAATTTCCAGAGTGGCTGATGTTGCCACATCTGCTGGCCAATTAAGGAGACCTCTTAAAAAATTAATTGTAATTACTACATAACCAATTTTTTAAAAAAAGAGGAGGATGTTGAGAATCCAACCTTTATACCTTTTTTGTCTGAGTAAATAACCTTTTTTATTTTATGTAGTTTTTACTTATAAAACAAATGTATTTTAATTTAAGAATTCGATGTATTGTCAATACCAGATAGTAATATACACTCATAGAAGATACACCGAATATCGCCTTTTTTTCCTGTTTTCCATCATATTATTTGCCTGATTTTCACCTAAAACTGAGCTAATCCGCAACAATATCCAAACGATATTATAAAACACACCTAAATCCTTTAAATGTTTAAGAGGTATAAATGCAGTGAATAATTCCAAAGAATTCAAATCTATAGATACTAATATATATATCTACCAATAAACACAACTGAAGTGTCTGTTTGTAATATCAGAATAACATTTTTTTTACTAATTATACGGAACCTATACTAAAACACAATTTTTATTTTTTTTTGTCTTCTGCTTGTTTGTTTCAGCTAATCTCCGGAACGGCTGGATTAATTTTGACGGCACTTCTTCTGGCTGATACCTGAAGTTACGCGGCGTAATTTGACCTTTTATTTTTAGAAAATAATTAGAGTTCCGAGAAAAAATATGAAAACTCATGAAATTCTGAGTAAAATCCGATTTTTACGGTTTTTTTTCTAGCAGATGTTTGAATTTTTGGCAAATATCTTTGCTTTCCTAACTGTCCAGTCAGATAGGTCCAACTTCGAAAAAGAGATTTATCTTTGAATCCAACTCAGCTGTGCCGTATCGCCTTTAGGAAGCTACACAGAACATTCTCGTCCGAGATACCGCAGTGTCTCAAGACAAAAGTCTTCAAGCAGTGTGTGTTACCAGTGATGACTTATAGCACTGAGACGTGGTTGCTTACAATGGGTCTAATAAGAAAGCTCAAAGTTACCCAAAAGACAATGGAGAGCTGGCTATTCTCGGAGTTTCCCTACGTGATCAAATCAAAAACGAGGAGATCCGCAGAAGAACCAAAGTAATCGACATTTCCCGAAGAATTGCCAAACTGAAGTGGCAATGGGTTGGGGACATTACTCGTAAAACCGATGCACGATGGGACTAACGAGTTCTCGAATGGCTACCACGTACTGAAAGACGCAGCGTGGGTAGGTCCCTACGAGGTGGATCGACGACCTGATGAAGGTCGCAGGAGTCCAGTTGATGCTGGTGGTGCAAGACCTATCGTCGTGGATATCTTTGGAGGAGACCTATGTCCAGCAGTGTACGTATTTTGATTCAATGGATAAACGGATCTTTACTTTCTTTTAGTACCAAAAGTAATTTCAGGAAATAATTAGGTTTCTGTGTGCCTCAGCAAAACAGCGAGACTCGATTAATATTCTATTAAATCTAATTGAGAGCTATTCTGTAATGTTTTATTTTAAATACGTAGGTACTCCTTGATGCTCATTTCCTTTATAGACATGTTTAAAAGTCGGAGATAAAAGTGAGTATAGAATTAAATTATATTATCCTATATTTTTAATAAATAAAAATTTCATTTACAGCCTTTTTCAATCATACCAGCAGAGGGTGGGAGTGTTATGTAATCAATAAAGATCCTCCCCTCCATTTGTGAACGATGGAATGTTCATGACACCGTCTATAAAACGCACGCTCCGTTTTCAGGAGACCAACCACTTATTAGCAGCTTATTTCAGTCGCCTATTTTTCACAAATTCAATCGACCTATCAATTTTCATATCTTAGATGCATGAAAAACAATAATGTAATTAAAGAGATAATCAGTAATGCCAAATAGAAAATGCCCATACAAATACAAAACGGAACAAAAAGAAAATAAAATCCGTTACTGTATAAACTTTAAGTTATTAAACACGTTTTATGTTATGTTAAAGTATTTACATGTATTTCTATCATTTATGTGTTACATTTTATTTTAAATATACAAACCTAAATTCTTTAATCGGTAGATTTATCTATAAGGTAACGATATTTACAATAAATTGAAATGGAAACATATGTATGCTACCGTTGGTAAGGGTTACATATTTTTCCCATTTGGGGTCGAGACTCTCGGACCGTGGGGTCCGAGAGCTCATGGCCTTTTTAAGGAGCTCGCGAGTCGTCTAGTCGACACGTCTCGCGACCAGAGGGCGGGCCAATATTTAGCACAGCGAATTAGTATTGCCATCCAACGTGGTAATGTAGCCAGCCTTCTGGGAACCTTCCCGTCTGGGCGGCGAACTGGACGCCATTCATTATTTATAAAATTAATAGTAATCATTAGGTACTTTTATTTAGTTTTTTGTTATTTAATTATAAAGTATTATATAAATTAATGTACTTTTTGATTTGAATAAATATTTTTACCTTTAATAAAACCTATGTATTATGTGATTTATTCTTTAAAACAAACTTTTAAAAGAATACCACAATAAGAATTCAATGGTTTCATTCGATACAACAGTTTGACCCGTGTGAATACTATGTTGCCTTTTATATGTTATACTGAATGATCATTACAAAAAAAAAACCTATGTAACCATAGCGTAAAAAATTTTGTTGTATGTCTCTCTATAAATTAGCAAATCACCCTCTAACTATAAACAAGTAATTTTAACGACAACCTATATAATTTGGTGCTAATTCCTTTTCGGAAGTTGTGCCCAAATCGACCCTGTAATTGATTTGTCGCGGTAAAGACTACCCCAGCGTGGACTGCGTCTGTCATGGCACGCGCCTGCCACGCGGCTAAACCACGCCCACTCTACATATTTGATAGTTTTTCGCATGAGAACCCCCGTCGGTTTACATTATTTTTATGTTTGTGTGGGTTCTCGAGTGTAGCTATATCGAGCAAATTTGACACAACGTAATTCTGTAGTGGCTACAGTTTACTTAGGAAATTTTCATATGTTGGGACCTTTTTAAGCCGACACGTTTAGGATGAATGCAGGAATAAAAATCGGGAAATCAAACCTCGTAAGGATTAGCAGTAACCTCTTAATGTTTTTTATAACTTTAACCTTATAATCTATACTAATACATAACACTGAAGTGTCTGTTTTTAATGTAAAAATATTTTTTTGAGTAAATGAATATTTATATGTACGATACCCATGTCAATTTTTAAAATTTAAGTCTGTCTGGATAATCTCCTAAATGGCTGGACGAATTTTAACGGGACTTAGTTTGAGTAAAGTTTCACCGCGTAACTTAGGGTACTTTTAATTATCGAAAATAGTAATATTAAAATATTACATTTAATTATAGGAATGAATGTGGAGATGACAATAAATAGAGAGGAATGGAAGAGGCAGACATGTTGCGCCGACCCCAAATGATAATGGGAAAAGGGTTCCGTGTAAATAAATTAAAACTCATGAAATTGTGAATAAAATCCGATTCAATGCACAGTTTTACTCACAGGTATTTGAATTTGTGAGAAATATCTTTACTTAATGTTAGTACCAAAATATTTTGGAAAATAATTAGGGTTCCGTATTAAAAAAAAATACAGTGCAGTATATATGAAACGAGGGCGCAGCCGCGAGTACACAGCTATTTTAAAGTAAAATGAATATCATTTTAATGTATTGTGCTTACCTGTCATCAGATTATTCATGTAATAATCGACCCACTACTGAACGAAAGTATTTACGCAATTACAAGCGATGCCAGAATGCCAGATGGCCAGATGGTGATAGCCTTCGCAAGTTTACTTTACTGATTTTTATAGTATTGTATATACATTATAGTCTTTAAATAATGTTGAAAATCAACTCTAATTTTTAACCTATAGAACATATAAATACTCTAAATAAAACATACATAGAGCACATAATTTTTTTCACAGGAGTCTTATAAGTTATAATATAAGTAAATTGTGGCCTGTGTGACCACAGTTTTTAGTTTATAAAATCGGCTGGCTTTAGTTAATTTATTTATTTGCCTGCATATGTTTGTCGGAGATTATCCCCAAGTATGTGCACGTGGTTTTTGCTATCCTTTGTAGTGAAAGCCGCGTGACTGGGATCCGCGTGCCGAAGCGGCGGGTGCCATGCAACATCCACGCGACCGCCACGCGTTCTTCAAAGTGCCCGGAACATGTATTGGCGCCTTTACTTAAACTGTTTTTCTGACTGCAGTTAATTAATCCGTGTCGTCGGTTTAACATAAACTTCTATATTGGATTCGATGTAAACTTTTGAAAATTACATTTACATTTCTATATTCAATGACAAATTTATTAACAGAAAGATACTTTCACAAAAAGATGGTAATACTTTTAAAGTAACGTTCCAGTAACTCTATAGATTTTTAATTAATAATTAAATAGTATTCTACGGCGAGTGATAGATAATTTTAAGTTATCAAAGTCGCCTTAACTGGCCAAGCACATTGTTTATACACAGCTTTATGCATAGTTTTAAATCCATCCATCCATTCAATCGAAAGACGTCCACTACTGGACATAGGTCTTCCTCAAAGATCTCCACGGCGGTCGGTCTTGCACGATATATAGATTAATATGTATACATATTGTTTGAAATTAACTAATTCTTCGAATTACTTGCGGAGTTGTTCAAGTACAAGGCGAGATTCGTTGCCAATTGAACAAATTGCACACATTTTTTTTATATACCTTACACTATCAGCGCTTTATCCACAACCTCGCCTATTGTTAAGAGGACATGCGTTCGGAAAAGTAGGTATTTCAAGCTATTGCTATCGCGTTGCCCCCAATAGAAGCAATTATAAAACACGAAAGGGACAACTGCAGCTCAGGCTGATTTTATCTACACAAAATAGACAAAAAACATCACTTTGTAGTTTTCATCACACCCTGTTTTCTCCTCCAAAACTGAACCGATTTTTAATTTTAGAATAACAAAGACTTTGCTTCTTTTTAATTTTATCCATCAAATTTGTTTGACGAACGTCTGAAAATGATGGTAAAAATCGAGCATATTTTTCAACAATGCCTTACTTACCTTACCTTAGTTTCTACAATAACTTATTTATAGAAAAAATCAACGAGCATGGCGTTGGTGGATATATAATATTTAGTATGAAAATATTTACCAAAATGCTATTATACTGGGAGGAAACAAGAGATTACGTTTGTATGGAATGAATGCTGCTAATATATACTCTTAGTAACGATTTTGTTTAAGATGATAAACTCTCTACATCTAAAGATGGTCCTGAAGTGATGTTGCCAAAACAAACTTATAGGTGTTTTCCAGCAGATTATGAAACTTATGGATGGTAGCTAGCTAGACGGACATGAAATGCCTTATCACCATTTTAGAGTTTCTTTAAGTTGTTTTCACAACTCACAACCGAATCCGTTTAAAGTATGGAACTTATTAACACATCAAACAGTAAATGTAAATCGATATAAAACAAAGTTTCTGCACCGTATAAATAAGATAATAGATATCCAGAATCCACGAACTTGTTGAAATCCAGTCGATTCAATAGTCCGGAAACTAAATCGTTCCCATTGTGAAGACCACCCCTCATCAACCCTTATTTGTCTGTTTGCTGTATTTAATCATTTATTATACGCAATTATTAACAAGTCGTCAACAGACTCGCGGGTACTCGTATCTAGTGGACAGTGTTTCTCAATGTTTATTCTACCGAATTATTAAATGATTATTAATTCCGTAAAATATTGAATATTTAATCGTTCAGGTAAAGCGATGCGAAAGGATGTAATAATGGTCCATTTTTAACAAATTAATTCACTATTATATTGTATCTAGAAACTACTAAACAAAAAAATATATAATTCTCGGGGTATTCGTCGATAAACAGAAAGACAGACAAAGATGATGCAATTTATAATATTAAATGACTATACAATAAAAGTAAATAATGATTACATAAAATTAAAAAAAATATTACAACGTATAAATTTTGGCGAAACTGTTTTATTATATCGCCATGACATCTGTATGACATACATGACAACCACATACACCACACTCTCCTTAAACACAGTAGCTCTCCTATCCTTTTATTTACTCTACTCTCATTTCCTCTGTTATTTCTCTCTCATCTCATCTCGCTCCAAATTCACGTTAACTGAATTTCATCAGAGGATATATTATTGATATAACTGTTTGAATGTTTAGAATGCTTTTAAAGTATAATTGTTTTTTTAATACACCGTATAGACCCAATTCTATGACCACAATATCAGTTGATGATTAGTGACGATGTAGCCCAGGTAAAACACACTAACCCTAGATCTACTGGTTCTCAAGTAATGCTGCCAGAACATAACTTTTGGTATTTGGCGATAGGTTTACAAACTTGAGGGGTGACAGCTACCCAGGCGGGCATTACTAGAAAAATACCATATCACAGTGCGAAGAGTAATAGTTTATTGTTTGCCCCATGTTTTTATTCACATACTTTGAGAACCAGTTTATTTGTCGATTGCATCGGAACAGTGGGGGGTTAATCGGGAGCATTCACGTCACCGCAACTAAAGGAGGTCGCTATGTCGGTGGGGTCCTATGGGAACAACATACAGATCGACGTGAACGGATTGTTTAATGTGTTTATGCCTTTTAACTAAACAGATTTACAATTACGATTTGGTTTTCATAAGTAGGTAGCAGTAAGAATAGGTATAATTTAACTATGACACTTAAATTGTGAGTGCTTTTAATAAGGGCTTGTTAATTTTTTTTTATAATTATTGACATTGTCTATTAATGGAATAATTATTAACCTATTTTAAACGTGTTACTTAACGAGTTTTTATTTTCGTGCGTATCGTATGATTACGTAGGTAGGTTTCGATTTGGAAATGTTATGTAAGAAATGTCATTAAAAAAAAGCTAGGCACTCATGACCGTTTATAATTTATTAAATTAAATTATCGTATGTTATGAGTAATCCATAAACTATATAAAAATGTACATAATTATTGCTCGGAACGCCCATAGATGTAAAAATTAGACAAATGTTAAATGTTAGGTTATGTTAATGATTTAATTTAACAAATTATGAAATTTATTACATTACATTTTTTATTAAGCTCTGAGCGCTGGCACTTAAACGTCATCTTATACTTAACATACTGTAGTATGTTGACGGGTGACGTCATAGCAGTGCAAACGCGAATCTATAAGTTTTTCCCCTACCGAGAATCATTCAACACCGCTATAGATGTTAGCACTTCAAAAACTAAAATGAATACTTTCTAAAATTATGCTGATGAAATCACCAATCATGCTAAAGCATAGAACCCTCTCTTCCATTGAATCTTGCATGATACGTAAACGGCCCCTAGGATTGAAGTCCAGACCACATGAGAGTACAGGTTCTGTGGTACTGCGAAAGAATCGCCAAAGAATGTGGAGCTAATTATAAAAGTAAGCTAAGATCGTAACACACCCCTCCTCTCATGGTAAAAGTAAATAAGGAAACATTGCTTATGTAATCACCATTCAGACACCCCCTCTCTCATGTCCTCAAAAATAAGCAAAACGTAGAACCGCCCGTGGGGGTTTGCGCAATACCATGACGATCCTTGTGTGTTGAAATAACAGTTGATAGAGGATACTCGTAGAAGAAACATATTAAGTAAGCCGACTCAAAATATATAGGTTAGTAACCATCTATAGATAATGAACCGTTGGCTGAAGGAAAATCTCGTGATGAAACCATAGCATGTTGGAAGGATTTTCTTTAATACGACTTGTGGTTAACCACCACGGCCATATTAAAAAATCTGACGCAAAGTAACTTATAAGTAGGTGAGATTGGGGTCAAAGCTCCGAGCCTATAGTAATAATTTAAAAAAAAAAACGTGTTTTAATATGCTACCAATGGGATATAATCGCTGTAAATTGATTGTATCAAGTTTACAGTGACTATATGGTATTTCCATATCGTTTTGTGGCTTGATTGATCAATTTACGCACAATTGATTTAACTAGGGTGTACGTGTATGTTCGCAACGGGCATCCTAATTAAAGCCTACCAAACATTAGGCATGCCAGCGATTGCACACGTATTATTACTCGCTGAATTATAATATATATCCTTAATATTTCCTAGAATAGTTTTTGTTACACGGTATAATAGGCTTAGTGCTTTGACCACAATCTCACGACCATAAGGATTATTATTTTTGTCTACTTTTCTTTCACTGCGTACTACTCTATCCGTCCATTATTGTTAAAAATCGAGAGGCTAATGTTTGACGCCATGGATTAACTTCACTATGTCTGACGCTCATCGTATGACACCGGAAATTTGACTGTCACAGCACGTGAAAAAGTTTTACTTCAATATAGACTTCAATAGAACCTACAACGGATATGCAGAGTGGGTACTTTATTATAAAGCTTCAGGTTAAAAATTAATACGAACGTATAAAAGTCTTGTAAATATTTATTATATATATATATATGTATGAGTGTATATATATACACACTAATTTTCTTTATCTTGGCTCGTTGGTTTTTCTGGCATTCTAATTTCTTCAACGGCTAAATCCTCGGTGCTTGATTTAAGTTCTACGTATTTGTAGCGGAACGCCATTGTCGTGAAGATAAGCATATCGACAATCATAAGTCCGGCGAATAAAAAGAATTCTTTCCACTGTTGAACGAAAAGTATCTAATTACACATATTATTATTTAAGACCAATCATGAATAAAAATTTTATACTAATTTTCACCATTCCTATTCTATCTGTCTATCATATTCCACATAAAAGTTCACAAGAATCCATCTAGTTATTGAAGCGTAATTAATGTTCAAATAAACATACTTTCAGATTTATAATATAGTATTAGATTGGAATTACCTAGAAACATTCCAACTCAACTGTCGAAACTAATTGCAAGTCTCATTTACTTCCTATAATTTCACTTGCATATAACTTTATTTATCCTAGTAACATTAAATTTTGTTTTCATCGTCACTGTTAGTGAAAGACTAGCTTTGAGCCCACGACTGCGCCCGCGTTTTATATGTTTTCACAGCGTTTTAATTTTTATACGGAATCCTAATAATTTTCCTAAATTTTTTTAGGACTAAGATAAAGTAAGACTGTGCATTGAATCGGATTTTATTACATTTTTACGAGTTATAATTTTTTTACGCGGAACCCTAATTATTTTCGAAAATTACAACTGCCCTAAGTTACCCGGAGTAACTTCAGCTATCAGCTAAAAAAAGTCACGTGAAAATCTGTAAAGCCGTTCCGGAGATTACCCGGAACAAACAGACAGACAGACTGACAAAAAATTTAAAAATTGTATTTTTGGCATAGGTATCGTATATACATTCATATCTACTCATTATAAAAAATATAATTTGACATTACAAACAGACACTCCATTTTTATTTATTAGAATAAATAAATAAGAAATAAATTAATAACAACCTGGGCATCCAAAAAGTTCCCTTCGACGATAAGGACTACGATCAAGTTACCAAAAGCGACAGTCAGCAGCCACACCGATTGTAGTACTGACTTCATGCTGGCTGGCGCTTGTGTAAATGAAAACTCAAGACCAGTCACTGAGAACATAACTTCGCCCATGGTCATCACTACATACTGAGGTATCAGCCATAGAATGTGAATACTATTCGGTGGTGTTATTTCGACTGAATTCGCCATCTATTAATAAACAAAAATTCTTTAAAACTTTTCCAAATGTTAATGTATACCTGGATATTAATATATATAAAAATCAATTATAGAAATAGTATATAATAAAATTAGATAACTCACATAAACTCCATTCGTACTTTGATAGACATTTATTGTGACAACGGATCCAGATTTAAATGCATAATCTTTTAAAACTGTTGATCCGTTTATAATTAAATCACTCGTACCTTTCGTTATAGTTTTTTGAGCAATATCATTACTGTTAATACTTAATTTTGTTCTATTTTTCTTTGTATCAAAAACTATAATTTGTACTACATCATTAATATTTGTTAAAAATCTGAAAAAAGGATTTTTTTTATTGTCTTAAAAACATATCGTAAAAAGCATTTCATAGTACATTAAACTTATTTTTAAACATACATAGATTAAAATCTACGATAACTGTTTACGTACTTTATTAATTTTCACTCTGTATTATGCGCAAAGCAATATTATTCGTTTTATTTCTTTTTCAAAATATTTTAGAAACCAAATTATATGAAGTCAAAGTGCAAGTGCAACAAGGAATTTTAATCGGCAAAAAAATAACAAGTATTTTTAACAAAAGATCTTATTATGCTTTTTATGGTGTCCCGTACGCTCAACCTCCTGTCCAGAAATTGAGATTTAAAGATCCCGTAGGACCGAAAAAATGGAAGCAACCTTACAATGCAAGTGTAGAATATCATGGGGCTTGTGCTCAAGCTCATGTCATTCATAAACATGGTGTTTATGGTTTAGAAGATTGTCTTTATCTTAATATTTACACACCATCTCTAGAAATACATTTAAATTCCAAACTACCAATTATTGTCTGGACGCATGGATATGCTTTTATGTCTAGTTTAAGCCACATACATGGTGGTGATTTTTTCATAGAAAATGAAGTGATTTTTATTACACTAACCCACAGAATTGGTGCATTTGGTTTTTTGAATATTACAGAAACAAGTACAAATATGGGATTGAAAGATATAGTCATGGCTCTAAAATGGATCAAAAAAAATATTATGCGTTTTAGTGGTGATAAAAATAAAGTCACAGTGATGGGTAGTGGATCAGGTGCAACTTTTTTATCATTGCTACTAATGACTAAAGCACATAAATTGTTCTCGAAAATGATATTACAAAGTGGTTCATTATTCGACGCAGCAATATTCAGAGATAAAGCAAAATTAGAGGAATACAGTTTATCGAAGAAACTCAGAGAAAATGGTATAAAAAATTTAAAAACAGCATCAACTCGAGATATTATTGCTATTTCACAAAAAATGTATAGTAGACAAGAAGTCATAGATAATCAAAGGCCTTTAATACCCTTTATGCCTACAATCGAAAGTAAATCAAACAAATCATTGCTTACTAAAACGCCGAAAGAATTCTTTGATATTACGAATTACATTGACAAACCAATACTCATAGGATTCAATAGCCAAGAAAGCATAGCAGAAGTTATACCTTTTCTACATAATACTCATTTTTTAAAAACTTTTGAAAATCACTTTAAATATATGGTACCTTTTTCTGAAGGATGCATATACAATGCTACAAATGATATATACAAAACCGTCGCAGATTTAATAAAATTGGAATATTTTCAAGGAGGAGTTTCGCTCGAAAATTTATTAAGATATACATCAGACCTTCATATATATCCCATTGTAAGGTTTATAAAATCATTATTAAATGTAAATGGAAATAAGATTTTTATGTACAAATTCAATTATAGTGGCAATTTTAATATTTTTAAGGCTACGACAACAGCTGGAGCATTTGTGAAAGTTAAAGGTTCTGCACAGGGTGATGAAATATGTTACCTAATGAAATGTGAACCATTACTACAAAACTATTTAAATATAAGCAGTGATATAAATAATCCAGATACAATTTTTATAAAGCAAATTGTAAATATGTGGGCTACTTTCGCAAAATTAGGTAACCCTACAATAATAACTAATAGAAAAAACTTGACATGGCCACAGGTAACTACAAAAGTACAGAATATGCTATTTCTTGATAAAGAGACAAAAATAGTAGATACAAAATTAGAAAACAAATTATTCTCGTTTTGGAACAATCTTTATGAAAAATATTATTCATCGAATCGCTGTCTTCAATATAAGCACAAGGAACTATGAAAGCAATAAATAGTTCAGTTAATTCTGAATTTTATTTGTTAGGCCTCTATAAATATAAACGATATAATTTGGAATTTAATACAATACAAATCTTACCTAACACTGACACCATCTATTGCCTTATCGTTGTTGTCAGTGAAATTAGCAACTCCGTTGCGACTTATAAAGAATGAGTTGGCAGTCTTCTCTTGCAAATGGAAATGTCCATTGTACACCAAATCTGTGCAATCTCCATCGCCGCGTAAATAGTAAGGTAATTCTAAGTAATTAACGGTTTCTATATCTAATTTTTCAAACGCAGATAAAGGACCAATTACGTTTATATTTGTTTGATTATCTTGTACGTTGAAGTCACCAGTGTTTATTGTAAAGTTACAGTTGAAACCATTATAAACTCTCAATTGAGCTAAAAGCCATCGGATACTGGTGTGCCATATGTGGGCTGAAATTTTTAAAAATTACCAATCTCATCCGTGATTTCATTTTCAATTTTAACTTTACATACATGATAGTTCTAATATAATTATATAGTAAACATTAAATTTTCAGAAAAGCAACCACACTTTTTGAGAACACCTTATGTAAAGGTTTTAATACAAAGAAAAACAAAAGTTCGACTGTAAAACGAATCTAAAAATAAAAAAATAAGTTTATTCATCAAATACCTTAAAAATGTAATGTTCATGAAATCAGATATAATCTTGTAAAAATGCGAATATACACAACCTATTAAAAAAAATTAAATTAATGGTATACTTACCAAAAGATTTAGTTCAACTATGCCAGATATAACAAAAGCACAGGCCGCTAATATACCACCCCAGATCATTTTATGCAACGGTTTTTTTACTAGTTTACACCAGGTTAGGAATGGATAAATTGCCTGAAAAAATACGCTGCTCTTAAAATCATTTTTGTACAAACAATAATATAATAGTTATTTGATTTTTTTTTATAACAAATAAACGTCACAAGTGTTAAACAATTGACCTACCACTTCAAAAAGAGGAATAAATACTAAAATAAGAAGCGGATTGAGAACTTGCATCTGATCAGCTTTCAACGTCCAACTACCGATATCTTGTTCCATTCTGTCGGCTTGAAAAGTCCATCGCGAACCCTTTGGAGGAGAAATTGCACATATTAGCAAATATTACCACAAGCAGGCAAATAAATTTAACTTATAATAATTATAGTAGAAAAATATGGATCTACTAATTTCTTACTTGCTGGTCAAATAACGCCCAAAATACAGGAAGCGGTATGAAGAGAAGTAATACTCTTAGAAGAGATTTTACATCTTCTATAAGCCCTTTGTCGTATTTGTCGTCGGCGTGATCGAGCCAGTGCTCTCGTTTCTCTTTACTTTTGTATGATTTTACTGCGGCGTGCTATAAATAGGAATAAAGAATTATTGTTTCATAATATCAAGGAAACATTTACAATCTGTTCTAGTTATAAATGTATGCAAATTCAAGTACAAATTTAAAAATATTTTTACCAATTTAGGTCCTACTAAGGCGTCAAACTACCACACGTCAAAATACTACCACCAGTTCGGAAAGCAACCCAGTCACTGAGAAGAGCCGGCAAGAAACTCGATCTGATGTTTTTTCATATGTTTTTTTTAAATGAAACTATATGACTCATAGTTACAACGTTTTTATTAGTAGTAGTATATATTAGTAGATGCACAGAAAAGACTGGCCTTTCCAGACATCACCATCGTTTACATAATGATCCACACTATAATTTGAAAATAAAACTTGCTCGAAATGGTGCCTGAACTTTTTATCCGATAAATCGTTAATGTGCTTTGGGAAATTATTGTAAAACCTAACACTATTACCTAGAAAACTTTTATTTGTTTTACTTAGTATGAAACGTTAATTTCTGTTTATTCATTTCATTGTCTTAAAATTATGCTGGTCATTTACAAGGACAAGTTTGTCTAAATTTTACGGGCTTTCAGTAAGTTATCAAGTAAATATTGCGAGGGCAAAGTTAAGATACTATATTCCGGAATTTTTGAAAACCGTTACCATAAACTTGAACTGGGTTGTAATGAACGGGCAAAAACCACATTAGCAAAATTTGAGATTATTCAAAACTCAAGTAAATGTCATATTAAAAAAACATTCTAATGTACCTAAGAATAATTTTTACAAAGATAATTAAAACAAGTCTTATATAATAATCGAAAAATTTGTATTTTAAGTTTATTATCTTGTAACTTAGGATCTATTTTGTTATTTATAACTAACTGTGTCCGCGTCTGGGGCTGCGTTTCAAATGTTTTTTTAAACGCAGTCCTAATTATTTACCTTTTTTTCGGTACTAAGATAAAATAAAACTATTTCTCACAAAGTCAAACAATTGCCAGTGAAAATGTGCGTTGAATCGGATTTTATTCGATATTTCGAGTTTAAATTTTTTAAGCGGAACCCTAATTATTTTCGAAAACCAATTGTATTCTAAATTACGCGGAGTAACTTCAGCTACCCGACAAAAAAATACCGCCAAAAGAAAACAAACAACATTTAAAAAATTGTATTTTTAAATTTAGTAAATGAGATGTTACATTGACATTACAAACAAACACTTTTGATTTATGAGTATAGATTTAGGGCAACCTAGAAATATATTGTATATAAAAAAGTTTCTAGAAAACTTACACTAATACACGTTGATACCCGTCCTAAGACATTCCCGGCTGGTTTTTTAACAACATATAAACTTTTACCAGCTACGAAAAATACTGAAAAAAAAAACATATTTCATCAGTTATTGTATTATTTTGAAGAAAATTTTATACTTGTAGATAAAATTATGCAATATTACGCTATGTACTAATGAAAGATGACTACAATATCTATTTATTATAGGAAAGTAAGTGGTAGTAATAAATCTATTGAGTATTGCAAAAACACTTCGATAATTTAATCTATTCTCGATGTCAATAAACGAGTAATACAGTGAACAATATCTTTAAAACTAAATAGCATTGTTATCGTTTCAAAGGAAAATTGTTGTTGGATTGGACAATACTCATTATTAAAACGCGAGAAGCAACTGTTGTAGGTAAACTAAATGGACAGGTAATTACAACGCCTGTAACTATTTAAATTTATGTGAGTAAATGTATATGAAAGTAATAGTGATTATCTGTCATGGCAGAAAAAATCAAAACAAATAAAATGCAACAAGGCCGAAGACAATAAAGCGTTAAGTATAGAAAAGTTTGTTTTGGACCTAACGGCAATTATCGCTTCACTTATTTCATCACGATGTTTTCCTTCACAGAAAATCCAACTTTATCTAAGGTTTGAATTCACGTCCACCAATCTTTAGTATCTATTCGCTTGTTATATGAGTCATATATATCCTTTTATATGAGTTAAAATCTATTTTTAAATCTTTGAATGTTTTAATATACTTTACTGTTAATAATAATAACAGACCGTTTTCGAAACCTGTTACTTCCGCTATAGCTTGTGGCACAAGTTTGTAAGTTAACCTTTCAAAAATCTGCAAACACGTTCGTGCATACGATTACGGCTTTACGAGTAAATCGTATTAGATTTGATGTTGAATATCGCGTGTGAAGAAACTATATAACTAACACCATCGATCAGTGGCAGATATACAAACTTCCCCAAATATATATTTTTGCCTCCTTTAGCTCTATTATTATTATTCGAAAAGAAGCTATGCAGGCTTAAACAGTCCTGTATCACTGCGACCTAGTCAGATCTATTGCGATCGCCCCTATATTACTAAACCTCACTGCCTAGACCTACAACCTGAATGTACTGTAGGATCTTTTTGGCAAAGAGCGTCTGTACCGCCTCCGGGAGCAACACATGCTTATCCAGAATTCGGTTACGTATGGATATTAATGGATCACATTCACACAAGATGTGATTTGGTGTTTCGTCTGCTATTTCACAGAACCTGCACTCTCTTGTGTTGTGGACACCGATGTTGTGCATATGCTTGCCCAAACATTACAGTGCCCAGTTAGTGCTCTCACTCGTAGCTGATTCCTACTGAGCATCAGGGCTTCTTCAGCTTTGCGCTGAGTGAATGCTCTGATTAGATCTTTGGAATGAATTTGTCCTGGCAATTTATTCCAGAACCCCTTTAGCTCTACAATTGTTCTAAATTATTTTAATAGTCCAAAGATTTGAGTGAAACTGTACAAGAAATCGTACCCATATTTCTGAGCAATCAAAACATAATAATACATATTCAGTAAGGCTAAATAAATAATTTAAACCCCGTTTTGAAACAGTAAAAAAATGATCAATTAAATAATGTTACGAAAGATTCTTACAATACTTTTATTAGCAAAATGCTAGATGAAACTGACTTACAACGAGCTGAGACTAAAGACAGAACTGTTGCCCGAATGAACCTATCGCAAATTTCCCAAATTTGCCGCCCTAAGTTCCAAACTACTCAGTCTACTGCCATCGGTATAGTATCGCTATTAATAAATATTGATACCGCATTATAATGAAGAAAAAATCTTACAAATTGAAACAATCATCAGTATTCCAGGTACACCGAACGCTAGTGAATAACAATCATTGTCACCAAAGCAGTGGACATCTGCCCTCAATATTGGTGTGAGAAACGTTGAGATGAGACTGCCAGCGTTGATAGCGAAGTAAAAAACAGAGAGAAGAAGTAGCCCAAGTATCTCTCTTGCTCGGGTAGTTTGAACTGGTCCCCACCAAACGCTGACACGCAAGGTTTTATACCACCCGTTCCAAAAGCTATCATGAGTAATGCTAGAATGGTAAATTCTCTGAAAACAAAAGTTATCGCACTTGTTTATACTGTATGTGTATGTGTTAATGCCATTTGATGTAAAGTACATACATACATACATATGCTCACAACTGTTATCCCCGAAGGGTTAGGCAGAGGTGAAGTAGCGAACTACACCACCCACATTTCGCCGAGCTTAGTTCCGTCCCAGATGTGACAGGGGGCGAGCCTGTCGCCATATCGGGCACAAATTCCAAACTCCGGGATAATACTGAGTAGAAAAAAACCCAATATCACTTGACCCGACCCGGGGATCGAACCCGAGACCTGAGAACGGCAGTCGTATGTAATACAACTGCGCTACCGAGGCAGTAAAGTAAAGTATGTATAAAAAGATTATTGAAGATGATAACACATTATGTCTTGAGAAATCGGCAGAAGTTCTTGGCACGATTTCGATCTCTCCTGTAGTAGTAGTAACTGTTTTTAATTCATTAACTTGCTATATATTACGGAGATCTTACAACAACTTCCTTGAAACGCTTTTTGTCAAATCGCCGCCATTTTGTTAAAGCACTGAGTATTAGTAAAATATTTCGAAGTTGGGTCTAAAGAACTCGTATTTGGGTTCGTAATAAATTATAATCAAACAACTATTAGAAAAGAAATATTACTGAAACATAATATAAGTTGCTTCACTACGACTTTTAAAAAGAGTAGTGATATATTAATAAATACTCCCACTGATATGCTATAACTTATTGGGCACGTATTAACCCCTCATCGAAGACTTTGTAGATTTCAAAGCGATTATTTTTATCGATTTTAGTAAAAAATCTTCAAATTCAATTCAATCTATGTTAACTACTATTATTTTTCTATGTTTCTATTCTACAATCATATTTCAATACCTACTAGGGATACGTAATATCAATAGTTTAAAATGCGAATGAAATGTCTTGAATTGATCCTTATAGTATATATGCTATGATGGTGTTAGTACTTACAATTGCGGCAATCCTATTGGTGGCATAGCAGTTAGAGATATTAATACACTCCCTGCAGCATACACGAGTGATAAATAAAGAATTGTTCTGAAAAATACACAATTAGTAGAACACGCTTCTGATAGCAAATTACTACTCCATATTTGGCTTCCTAATCGTAAAATGAGTATAAAGGTAAGAATAATGAATTTCGACGATATATTATCAAAAATAAATTGTCATTTCCTTACGAATAATTAAAAAAAAATGTTTACTCATTACCTAAATCGGCCGAGCCATCCGTCTGCAATCATAGCCCCTAGAACGGGGAAGAAGTACGCAAACATTGTGAAGACATGGTAAATAACCGTAGCCCCGTTGTCGGTGTAACCCAATTTGTCTCGCAGATAAAGCGACAAGATCGCTAGAAATAAATAAATTGATTCATTTAATGTTAGGTTGACAAATTGAGTGCGTAAAACGCACCCTTTTTTGTTAAATAAGTCATAATTTCAAACCTTAATTCTTAGATCTTTGTACGTATTTCTAATTTAAATATAATGTTAATACATCATATCGTTGAATAAGGAACGAAATTATCTCAATTAGATATGATTGGACAGTCGTAAATTTAAAATTACAGATTTGTCAGTGTTATATAAAATAAGAGTAAGATATTACAGGCTTGTGTGGTGACCAACTCGGTTACGGTATATTCCCTCAGTAAGTAATGGGTATTTCCCCGGTGCAGTTTGATTTTATTATTATCGGATGTTATATCAGTGATAGAGACTCACAGAGAACGTAAATTAAACATTAAAATCTAGGTTTAAAAACATAAGAAAAATTAACGATGGAACCGAAGAATGAACCAAAAACGGCAATTTATAAATAGACAATTGTCTTGCTGTTAAAAATGTAAATTTAACATTATTTTTAAATGTTAATTATATTTCGAATATATCATTACAATGTTATACGATATAGTGATATCGTATAACGAGCAAGGACATTTTATAACTACGTTCTCTTTATTTACGATAACTGATAAATGTTGCAAGAGGTTAGTAAAAAAACGTTATTAATTTGTTTTAGTACTTATAGACAATACTCGATATTGTGTTATAAATAAAAATATCAATAAAAAGTAATGATAACTTCATAGAACTCTTAAAAGTCTATACACATAGTTGTTGTTATTAAGAAGTTCTTAAATAACTGTAAAATAATACCTAACATATACATATCTATTTCTTTTGAAAAATAATACCTAGAAGTCGATTTTCAACTATACTCGTATTTACTAATGAAAATTAGAGGAAATTTTGAATTATTTTTTTTTTTTAATTTATACACCTTATATGATGTATAGTTACTAAAAAACAGTTAACAAAGGAGAAAAAGGTTCTGAACGGTTTACCTTTACCCATATGTTTATGGACTAGTGACCTGCCTAGGTTAATTTTAGAAATCTATGATTGAAATAATATAAAAAATTGTCTATGTTACTCGGTGATAACGTAGAATCGGAGAAGATAACCTTAATTCTCAGAAATTGCATATAATTTATGATATGCACCTAGAAATTATCAATAGAATTAAATAAATTTGTTCAAAGAAATATTATACGTATTTTTCTAGTCATATAATTTAAATAAAGTTGCTACCAAAATTATTATAATATAATTTAGTATCATAATTAAAAACAACAACTGAACATAAATAATCGGCGCATTAGGTGTGTTATTTGAGATTAGTCATATATAGAGCAGACTTTTATAAATAATAACTACCTATTTACACAATTACAAAGCAGTAATTAACATATTTACACAGTTATGAATCTATTGATTCGTGAATATTACATTCAATAAAATGAGTCATTATAAAACATAAAAAAACAGCCATTATTAAATTATAACATATTATTTGCCTAACTGACATTATATTTTCAGTTACATAATTTAAAAAATATATGCGATATACATTTTCTGTTATAAGATTATAAATTATTTTTTAATTAATATCAATTCTATGTACAATAAATAGAATGTAAAGAACAATTCTTTACGAGAAGAAATTAACAAATGCGCTAAGGGTTTTTGTTAGACGTATTATCAAATACATGTTAGCAAATAATTCTAAGTTTTTAAAAAAATATAAAAACAGAACACATAAGTTGTTTAGATGTTTATTATTTTACATTTTGATAAAAGTGAACTTACGCCCTCTTCTTGGGTACTAAATTCCTTTCTCTTGCACTTTTATCGCTACGAAGAACCGCAATAATAATAAAAAAAATTAACGGATATTATTATTATATTTTTGATAATTAAATTAACTTTATATATATACAGCGGATAACAGAATGACTGTTAAAGCGGAAAACGGAAAAAAAATCACTACAAAAAATGTTTATGAAGTAAATGTATTTTTATACAGCTTGTATGAAACGGCGCGGCATTTTGATGCAATATCTTGAGAACGGACTCAGTGATTTCGATGTTTTTCGTTATATTAATGTTATAAAAATATAAATACGTAAATTGATTCTGTGGTTATCGAGTTATTAGTCAACCAATGACTATTCAGACAGAGAAATATAGTCTTGATTAAATATAATCAGATAAATTATATACAAGATTCTATACAAAGCTTGTTATTATAAAAAGTGACTTAAAACTTCTAAAATTTAAAATTTTGTTAGTAAATCATATACTAGAAGAGTTCCAGGTCATCCATTAATCATGAGGATCTTAGTGGGATCACATGACTAATTTGATGAGATATAACTAATTTAACGTACTTTTTTTCCGTTACCCCCTAACATTATTAGGATTATTTTTTGTTCTGCTTTTATTTCACCCTGTATTGATATCCCTTACTTAAATTGCACTTTACATATTTTGAGTAAAATTGTCCATAAAACCATCTCGTGTCCGCCCGCTTAGTGATCAAAATTTAACAATAATTATTATCGAAAAGTTAAAGAAAATATGAATTTACATTATTCCAACAATTTTTTTACATTCATTTATTATATGTTTAAAAATACTAGTGCTCGCCCGTGTTCGAAATTTGACCGTTATTCATAATTTTGTTATCTAAAATTAAAAAATAATTAGCTTTCTACTGTCCTTCTCTAAATAAAGTATAAGTGTGCGAAATTTCATACTCCTCCGTCCGCGTAATTTTCGTAACATTATGATGATGATGCTGTTACTTTTAAATATACCTACTTACTTACAATATAAACAGTTCCAAAACTCTTATAAATGATAATAATATAAGTCATTATTAATTATTAAACATAAATAAAATATAGAAAATCGTTTGAGAAAGTGAAAAATATCTTGAACTTGAAAATTATAACAAAAACTTAATTTAGTATAAACAATTCACATGAATACAATTAGCATTTATATTGAGCAGAATAATAGGGATAAGTGACGTTAAATTGAATAAAGTATTTTTTAATTAAGTCCATTTCATACATACATACATAAAGGTAGGCAGAGACTACACCCGGGGCTACGATCCTCATACACGCTTTTCGCTTATTCTACTTTAATTAGCATAAGCCATGTCCTATATAGAGATTTAGCAAATACTATTTTATTAAAGTGAAGCGTACAACATTGTTGTTAGGTATAGGTACCTATGTACGTCATATAGCTTTATTATATATGAATTTAATTTCCTTCATATTTATGAATGTGTAGTTCGCGCATTACATCAATTACATTAGCGTGTATACAGTTTCCACGTGTATGAATATTGAATAAACATCAAAACTTGTTATGTGGTTTAAACAATAATTGAAATAAATAAAAAAATGTATTATAAGGAAAATGTACATAACAGCGCGTTAAGTCATTCAATTGGGTTAACTTATTAAAAGCATAAATGATGCATCCTAACTGAACATTCAAAAGGTTATTAGAACATTTTATTTACAGGAAATGATTCAATATTTATAATTATTGATGCGTATATATGTATAAAATTTGATAGGTAGACAAAAAGAGAAAGATTAAACCTATCTACTATTCATTATAAAAAGATATTTATGTTCACGTGTGTAAGTTAATAGCGAAATATGAGATTTTTTACACTGTATTATTGGCTCAGTGCTTTGACGACAATCTCACCTGATGTTAAATGATGGTCCAGAGTGGTAAACACAATAAGCCTAGAAGTACAGACTTTTAAATCTCAAGTAATGCTGGTGACTAAATACACTTATTGGCGGTTAGTGACAGATTGCCATACTTGAGAATAGTAGCTATCCAGGCGGGGCTTATCAGAAAATGCCGTACCACCGTGCTATGGTTTCCTCACGATTTTTTCCTTTGCCGAAAGCTCAAGCTGATTTTTTAGAGTTGCATAGGTAGGCTCGAACCCGCATCCATTAACATGGAATCGAGCCCAGTGAAAGCACCACTAACCGCGTCACCATCGCTTCAAAATTATTTTAAAATATTATTTTCATGACATAATATGTAAAAAACAAATTATTTGAATAATCTACAAAAGCTTTCATTAGTTCTTTCTCCAAGTAAAATATAATATATTTCAATGTTTTCTGTTGACTTAATTTAAAAAGAAATGATTGCGCTTCATCTTATATTAAATAAAGTACTTACATTCCAAGAATCTACCACAGCTATATATACTAGATGATCCTGAAACGCGACGCCCCGCAAATAATGGAGGGTTATTCACTATATGCCTGGTGGTCGTAACTTAATCCATCCAAATATAAACCTAGTATATTTTAGTTAATTATAAGGGTACTATTTATTTATTAGGAGGTATAAGTAAGAAGAGTAGATAACCAATCTTTATAACACTTACTGTATGTAAAGCTTACGTACTACCTATATAAATAAAGATGTGAACGAACATTTTTAAACATACAGAAAACAACTTACTTCGCATTCCATAATATGAAAATCTTTCACAGAATTCATTTGTAACTATAAATCCAACTGCTTTCGGGTATGGCAATTTCTGAAACAAAACACAAATATTGCTAATATAAATTTAATAAAGGATTATTAAATATATAATTAGCCAACATAGCCTTCAACTTCTGCCAAGTTAAACCCCCGAATTGGTCACTTCATAACAAATGTTTTACTTATTTTTACGATAGAAACTTGCTACTAATAAAGACAACCACCATAATATGATCATGTCTGTAAGCTCAAAATATATGGTTAAAAAAAATGACTGTATAGGAAGATCAATTAATTTATGAACATTAAAATAAGATTATTCATACGTTGACAATTTTTTTCTTGTTCGAACGAACCTATACATCCAGGCAGACATTTTTTTCAATATGATTTTTAATGCCACAGTAAAATGGCTGCATAACATCGAACCAAGACTAAATAACCTTCAGCTATTGTAATAATCGCATTCGTCGTCATAACAGCCTGTTTTGCGATAGACAATTAACTTGTTGTCAAAAAGACATTCGGATTTTCACAAGAACAATCCGCATCTAGTGGATTCCCAAAAGCTTCACCGGGTCATATTTATTTAGTGTTGATCTTCTGGCTCGTGTTCGCCATTCGAGAATTCGTTGACTGAATTGGACCTAGATCTACGAGTAATTTGCCCCGCCCACTGACGCTAAAGTTTGTCAATCCTTCAGGCAAATTTTAACTTCTGCGGTTCTCCTCATTTGTAATTCAAACACGCAGGGAATCTACGGGAATAACTCTCCCTCTCTATTGCCATTTGAGTAGGTAACTAATAGAAATATATGGATATATGTTTGAAATGTAGTATAACATTTTTAGGCCTAACTCTAGTAATACTGTAAATGCGAAAAAATATTTGTGTATATTTGTTTATCTATTAGACTATAATGACTGTACGTGAAAACTGACATGGAAGTCGATTATCTGGTGTGACTTCATTTTATGGTTCCAACTCTTAATTTTATGTGAGATGTCTGATCAATAATCTCGCGCAGTAAACTTTACTTGCGCCGTCTTATATATATACTTAGATAGATTGATGAACGTAAAGATTCGTTATATAACAATTATCAGAAATAACTATTACTTTCTTGTAAAAGTTACTTTTCTTCGTAATGAACGTATTTCTAATCACTTATTATTTTAGTTTGATCCAATGAAGAACTGTTTGCAGTGTTCGAATTCCGTGATACATAAATTTAATGGTAAAACTAATGACTAACAATAGTAGAATTAACATTAGATACATTAGATTATGTAAATTATTGAATATTAATTAATGTTTTGAAATAGCTAGAATGTGAAAAAAAAACAGAATGATTCGATTTTTAAATATCGTTTATTTATCATTAATAATTCAATTCATGGAGTTTTTGGCGGGATCTCAGTCTGACATGTAGCAATTGTTTTCTTTAATTCATTAAACTTGTGTACTTGACTCTATACCATGTAATCTTGGTGGCGTTTTGTGTGAAATAGTTTAGTTATTGTGTTCAAGTTAAGTTTATTATAGAAGACAACGCGTAGCATACATTCTGAGGTGCCGACAAAGCTCCATGGAAAGTTTGAGCAGGATAGGCCACCGTTCTGTTGGAGCTTGGTAACGCTGATACAAGATTGAAAATCTTACCTACATGACATTGGCACAAATTGTGTGTACACACAGATTGCCATTAACTAAGAAGAAGAAGAAGAATTCAATTCATTCCACTGAACACCAACCGACAGTTTTTGTTGTATATTTTAACCAACAGACGAAGATTATCGATAACCTCATTGGTAATGCCAACCGACGTGAATTCAAATCCTGCCCAACAAAATGAACTATTTTTTTTTATTCAACTCATCTTTAAAACATGTTCCTTTTAAAACATACCTTTAAATGATCGCCGTGAAAATTAATATTATTATACTATCCAACATGAGAAATATTTTACATAGACGGGCATCACAATGTCTGCCGATTTCCGCGAATACAGTAAAGAGCATGTGTACTGAGCACATGTGCGTATGTCCACTTTCTAAAATACAACCACGCGTACACCATCCCAAGAACGAATATACCACAAACAGTATAAAATAAAAATTCTACAGTCAAAAAAATATAGCATGTTTATGATTTTTGTCTTTTTCTCTCTCACTACGCTAATATTCTGCAGCTCATACGTTAAGCAAACTTGAAATGTTACTTACATGTCGCGCAAATAAATTCCGTTCGGATTACGTCAATTGCGTTAAATAAAGTTGATTTCAAATACCAATGATTACTTGTCATTTACCGTCACATATAATATATCGTCAGGGTGCACGAGTCGGTTTGACTGTCCAGATGCGGTAATTTTTTTACATAAAAAAATGCATATTAAGTCGTTCATATAAAACATTATTGAGTTGAAACTGATGAACGAGTCATCAACGAATTTTTTTATCGTGAAATCTTATAAAGCGCCGCGGTCGCTTTCGTCCAAGTCCACTTACAATAGTTCAATTGGAGTTTAGCTGGAGTAAGTACTTCAATTTCGTTTCTAAATTAGACCAGCCAATGTCGTGTTCCGAATTCCAGGAGCAAGTCGTTGCGTGCCTCATCGAACTGCTCACAACTGGATTTTAATTTAATTAGAGACGATACCGCGGGCCCACTAAGTTAAATTGTATATAGGTAGCCTTAATTTATTGACCTATAAATCAATGTTTCGTGGGAGATCCGTTAGTACTTTTCAATGGGTCGCTCAAAATGGGCCTAATAACAAAATTTAAAGTTAGTCAAAGAACAATAGATAGGACTATGCTAGGAGGTTCGATGCGTAGCGGTAGAGACTGTAGGTCGCGGCGGTTATAGTGGGTAATGCGGTGGTTTCGACCATCGTGTGAGTCCCACACATTCCTAAGTGCCCCGGCGCTTTGATTGGGCCTAAAGGCATTTCCTCCACTTGAAATAAAAGGAGTTTCAATGCCTAATCAAATCAGAAATTAGGAACACAAAAGTGTCAAAGTAACCGACATTGCCCGAAGAAAAGCCAAACGAATGTAATTACACGATGGAACCAATAGGTTCTCGGATGGTTACCACGTATCGGAAGACGCAGCAGGCCCCCAACAAGGTGAACTGACGACCTAGTGATGGTCGTGGGTATCTATTGGATGCGGGTAGCCCAAGACCCATCGACGAGATCTTTGGGGAGGACTATGTCCAACAACAGGCATCTTTCCATTGATAATAATAATTTCAATTGGTATGAGAAATATTACCCACTCGTAGTACTAATTATGTCGTAAACATAAATGGCAATTTTATGTCTCCTCCAAATTCATTAAACCATAATTATAAGAGGCATTATGATGTACCAAGGTCAATCTTGAACTCGCGATAGTCAAACTATTACATGCAATAATCAAATATTTTACTCTACATACGATTACTACCTACATACGGGAATAAACATCAAATACATTTCGGGCATGTTATACGTTAAGACACGTGGAAATAATTGGGGGAGGTCTATGTCGACAGACAAACCTGACCAAAGTGGTTGCTAATCAATTTATTATTTTCGCTATGTATATTAGAATTAAGAATAGTGTTTTTTATAAGAATAGCATGCAAGTTAAAAAGGTCAGCGAATAAAGGCTTTTATTATTATTATTTACTTTCCGTAAATAAAAAAGAGGAGCAAAACAGAAGAAGGACAGAAGGAGTACATAGCGAAAACATGACATAAAACAACAATGAAAATGAAGACACACGTTTTTATATAGAGTTCATGGAGCTACAGAAAAATCTTCGTGTTAGTATAGTAACTATTTCTCAGTGCGTAACGTCTCATAAATCCTGATGTCTTATAGCTTCTTTTAACTTGTACTTAGTGACATTAGAATGCATTTGGAAAATTACTTTTTGATACATATCACCATATCGGAATGGCAGCGATGAATTTTGCAACATCATAAAGCACTGTTAAAGTTAATAACAATGGTGTTCGCCGCATGTGTGTAGGTGGTTTTAAAGTTCGATGCCATTCAGAAAACAATATGAGCGTTAAAAAAATTAATCATTGTGTTAAATGTCGCTTAACGGTACATACGTGTTGTGTTATTCGTTTTTCTTATTGACTTTAATTCAGAATTATTCTTATCATCTGTTCTGTATACCTTATGCTATATACTATGTAATCTGTATTGTAATCTGATCAGAGAATATAAAGTACGATTCAAAGGAATAATTATCTAGATTGTTCTGAACATAGAATATACTAGCTTTTCTATTCGACGTTGCTCAGGTTACGGTAATACAAAAAAAGGATATTGAATAACAATTTGAAGAGTATGTTAAAATAGATTTTTAATTTTTTAGATTTAATTGAATTTTTTCGATTTAGCACCCACGTAATCAGAGGCTTATTTTTTTTTTTTTTAATGTAAGTTTAGCTGATTTAAAGACTTTCTCGAAATTAAAACAACTACATTTTTAAGTAATTAATAAGTTTCAAGATACAAAGTGAGTCGAATCTTTACCTTAGAATTATTTAGGAAGACTCTATACATGTAAGATATTGATTTTATACAAATACTAGAAAGTGATGTTTTTTTTTTTTAATAATATTGTACAGGCTTTGACCACTACCTCACATGATGTTAAGTGACAATGTATTCAAGGATGCTAAACAAACTAAACCTTGGAGTACAGGCTTTTAAATTTCATGTGATGCTGCTAACTGAACCCACTTATTAGTGTTTGACGAAATATTTTCAAACTTGTCAATAGTAACCTACCACAATGCTCTATGGTTTCTTCGGGATATTTTGCTTTACCAAAAGCTGAGGCTCATTATAGAATCGGACAGGTGAGTTCGAACCTATGTTCATCGATGCGGAATCCGACCGCAATAACAATTGAGCCATGATCACTTGACAAACATATACCTACGTATAATCTGTATGTATATCTGTGAAATGTTTGTAGAAATGTCGGTAGAGGAAACGGAAGACCTTTAGCTGCAACACAATTTACGTGATGCGACTTGAAGATTGAATATTTTATAAGCGATACTAGTTGAATACTAATTTTTAATAGTATTTTATATTCTATTTGACATTATATTCTACCTATATTAGGAAAATAGTTGGTACATATTATAATATATTTGTTAATACAATATAATATAAGCAGAATGTAATCCACAATAAAAAAAATATACAGGCAGAGATTATCGTACCTGACGTCAGATATTGCAATTGAGGAAGATAGTTAGACAGGCAAGCATTATTAGTAAATATACTACTCTTGTGTTTATGGTTTCATTATCGTAAGCTCAGGCTTATTATATAATAGGATAGATAGATTCGAAGCTACGTGTATTATAGCAGAATCCATACTAAGCCACTCCGTAAATATAATCAATCCTTTAGAAATATTCATTAAAGATAGATTTTATAAATAATTTACGCGTGCAGAATATATGTCATATTATTCATTTCGCATTATATCGCACTCGGTAGCGCAGTTGTATTACATACGACTGCCGTTCTGAGGTCTCGGGTTCGATCACCGGGTCGGGTAAAGTGATATTGGGTTTTTCTACTCAGTATCATCCCGGAGTTTGGAATTTGTGCCCGATATGGCGACAGGCTCGCCCCCTGTCACATCTGGGACGGAACTAAGCTCGGCGAAATGTGTGGGTGGTGTAGTTCGCTACTTCACCTCTGCCTAACCCTTCGGAGATAACAGGCGTGAGCATATATATGTATGTATGCATAATAAAATTCTAAATAACAAGGTATATTTATCTACCAAAGTAGAGTTAAAGAAACTATGTCGTATATCAGAATCATATTACTAATTATGTGGATTATAAAATAACTATAATTTATACGAATCGATAGTGTAGGACAGTACACCTACGCCTTTACCCAATAAACCACAATAGTCAAGATAAAGTATGAATATGTTGCAATTGATTTATATCTATACATTATATACTGGCAACTTGTTTACATTTACCCAGATACATAAAATTTACAAGTTTGCAAATAAACATGTTTACATAACGTTTACCTACCTGATATGGTACTTTTCGTAAGAAGCTATGTTTTCGAATATATATAAACATGGTCATCCGTGGGTGATTGACCTTATTGGATATGCCAAATTTACTTATAAAGATTAATATTATTCGTAATTTACTAATATTTATTACGAAACGAACAGTAATACAAATAAAGAACAACTAACAATCGAAAGTGTGTATACTAAAAGTAGGATTAATTTCATTTTACTACGCAATAACGCCGACAAAAATTTCTCAAAAGTAAATTGAGAAATATAAAACTTATTCATATTATTGTCATTAAAATTTGATTCATAAATAATGAGAACTACTAAATATCTATCTAACAATTGTTACTAATAATTGATTATGTAATATAGTACTAAATAAAAATTGTCTATATTATACGAAATAACTTGTAGAATACTTTTAATCAGTCGCATTATTATATGAAGAACTTAAATATTGCAAAAATCATTAATAAATTAATTGATATTATTTCAAATTTAACCCCTTGAGCACTTACCTGACGTTTACGCCTGCTTTCCATCGTTTTCCTATTGTCTTATTTTAATGGGTAATCGACACATTAAGAGTATTATAACCAATCAACTATAGGATTAGTTGTGACTACATTTTAGTATTATTTTAATGTACGAACGATACGAACTTTTTAACCTTGTAGAAAATAATAGAAATAAGGAATAAATAATAATCAGTCTGAACTTGATAGAGATTATTCTCAATTCTATATATGTACATACATATTTTTAGTTTATTATAACACAAATGTCAAATATCATATCTTCTTTGATGAAGTTTCTATATTAGAAATCATTAGTACATAAAGTAACTCAATATGTAACGTAACATAACTTTCATTATAAACAATGTCTTCAAAGCGTTCATACAAATTCACGACAGAAGAAATAGGTACTTACTAAGTTCATTCGCCTCGACTTTATGATATAAAACTGATAATATGAAAAACTAGTCTTGTACAACTTAAATGTTTAAAACTACTAGTTTTAACTAACCTGTTATGGCTGACTAGATCAATTAATTTGGTTACAAATATTCTTATTTTCCTGTCGCCAGTTTTTGTGTCAAGGAGACTTTAGCTGATGCAGCGTGAAGGTGATAACAGAATGATTGTTAAGAATGATATTGCATCACAGGTATAAGAAGTTTATAGATGAAATTTAAATTTAAATGGAATTTAACCATGATTTTTTTTTAATTTTAAATAATTACCCGTTGTTCGCGTTCGAATTTATTGACTAAATTCAACTAATTTTCGAAAAACTAAATAACACAAACGGGATAATGACTCATTGTAAAATTCCGAAATGAAAATGTATGTTGTTTAATGTGTCGAGTGTACCCATAAAAATGAAACAATAGAAAGACAATAGGAAAACAATGGAAAGTTGGCGTAAACGCCGGGAAGGTGCTCAAGGGGTTAAATAGTGAGTTTTGGGCACTTTACGTAGGTAACACATATTTACAAAAGAGTTGTCTAATTGATTTGATTTATTATCTTTTATTTTTGTAGTAATTTTTTTTTACTATAACATCAACTAATAACAACTTTTTGCAATACAAACAATAACCAATTAACTGTCCATACTTTTATCAATCTACATAACTGTCACTTTTAAACATAACAGTAAACTTCATTTAGAAATATTAGTACGGAACCTTAATAACGTTTTTAGATACTTCGAAATACAAATTTGTATCCGAGAATGATATAGAATTTGTAATATCTTAAATCCCGAAACGAAAAACTCATATAAGATTTTTATTCCGTAACTTTCGAACGGATAAATTACAAAATAAAATAATCTATTGTATATATAGAAACGCTACGTTGTTGAGGTAAAATTCGAATTATTTATAAATACTAATTTGTTTAAAAGTCGTTCGTTCATACATTCAAAATGAAATGTAGACGATAATTGCGCTTTATTTTTATAATATTGGGCTATTATGCAAACTTTTATTAATTAAATTGGCTTACGAAACACTTATTACTAGTATAGTGATTAATAATCCTTAACATTTCATTCAATTCGAGTGTGAACAAATGTATAATGACAAACAGATGGACGCGTAGCGACATGTAACATGTTTCTATATTATTCACGTAATATTTGGTTTTTATCGTAAAGATAACTGAGATAAACCAAAAGTATTTAGAGTAAGAGGTGGTTTTGAACCAAATTGTCTGTGAGTTGTAGATAAATGTAAATCCTTCACGTCTTTGTATATAAAAAATGTACTTATGTTTGTATATATAAGATAGTTAAATTCCTACACGATTCTATGGTTTACCAAGTAAATCGGTATGTATGTGTAAACCTTGAGGCCCTCCGGCGGCGTCCCAGAACGAGCCTCGATCCCCAATTGGGGAGGTTTCTGTACCCGCCGCCAGCGTGATACAGTAACACTTTCGTGCACTAGCACATGAACTAAGTTCTCAATGCACTAGGATAATACACATTACACTACACCCCTACACTCACAAACTATAGTTACATGTCATAGGTACATGAGTACAATTTACCAAATGCATTGAATGTTTAAAAGATAATCAGCCACAGAGCATTGCCAATACCTATGCAAATGTACCAAGTAACGCATAGTTTTTCTTATTAACATAATTAAGTTTTTTATATATGTTTTAACATGATTTTATTTCAAAAACGTTATAGAAATGTTGAGTTATTATCTTTTTATTGTATCAACATAAACATACAATAAATAACGATGATTATAAATTATAAGCATTTAAATTGTATCCCAGAGAGAATGAGAACGTACTGTACTAAGATATGACGTCACACGTTACATACTACGTAAAAGTTACATTCTATTCATTATTTTCCCGTTAAAGGGATAATATAACATCCCATATCCTATCTCCGTCGAAAAAATTAAACACCTGAATAGCAGCGAATTCAATCAATTACTTGCAAAAAAAAAAATTAATTTAAAATAAATTTAATGTTAGTGTCAAAGTTGAATAATACTATTATAATACCAAAGTTATCAAAAAGAAAAACCCACGCTCAAATAAAGTAAAAGTAAATTGCGTTTGCACAATATCTCTTTATTAAAAATATTTTTATTGAAAAATATCTCTTAACTTCGGGTGATATATTTTCAACGTTATCATTATTTTGTAAATCTTCTTTCACGATAATAAAATTCTCGTGTCGATTTGTGTGTCGTAACTTGTATATCGTTATTCGTTCGATTACGCATTGTGAAATTTTAAAGAGCTATTGTCAAAGTGATATTGATATCTTTGTCAAGCCGTATAGAGATAACATTAAAAAAAAGTAAATACTATTATATGTAAATATATATATATATATATATATATTTTATAAGCTGAGCTGACAGACTTGTCTTGTCTTCAACTATGAATTGATATTAAATTCGAATAATTATAAAAACTTCAAAAAATATTTTAATATTTTTAACATATTTCCGTACAAACATGTAAAAGTTTTGGTCCGTCTTGTGGACTTGAGTTGAGTTTTGATCCTTAGGAGTGACACCACAATATTCGCACCGGCTGACACTCATGCTAGGCAACTAATTCGATGGTACATAAAGTAAAGTCTAAGATTAATTACGATCCGATAGATGAAAATACATAGAAAATCGATAAGAAAGTTATAATAGTAAAATAAGATGGTTGTTATTGGACGAATGAGCCAACAGAACAAAAAGAGGTTTTTACATAAATACACTGAATATTATTTGTATAAAAAACGTATGTATGCTTGAAGCAAACAGCAATACGTTCTGTTATGCGAACAAAGAATACATTTATAAAATTGCAATGACATTTTTAAATGTACCTCGATTCTCTGTTTGTTTTTTTTTTTATTACAATGTACAATGACGATTTCATTTGCTATTATTATTCGAAAAGGTGCTATGCAGGCTAAACGGTCATGTATCAATCCTGTGTCTGTATGTCCTCAGGAAACAACGCGTGCTTATCCAGAATCCGGTTACGTATGTTTGTTAATGGTTCACATTCACGTAAGATTTGCTTTGACGTTTCGTCTGCATATTTACAGAACCTGCACTCTCTTGTATTCTAGAAACCACTTTTTGTGCATATGTTTGTCCAAACAACAGTACCCAATTGGTACTCTCACTGACTAGCAGCTGATTTAATATAATAAAAGTTTTTATAAAAATAGTTTATATTCCATTCATTCTACTATTATGTATTATATAACCTCTAATTTCTATGTTACGTATAAGTTACCATGCCGCTTCACATGACATTTATAACTTTAAATAAGATACAATATCTAGACACTGTGTACGCACTAAAAGAATGAATAAATGACAGGATCATTTTGTTACGTAGAATTGTTCCTTAGTACAATTTCGAAATATGTTATTAATAGGTATTTAAAATAGTCTGATATTTTAATACTTAGAACGATTTCAAAAATATACGTATGAAGTTTTTCTAAACTGTAACACAATTATTGTATAAATATGATATTTTTGATAGTGATAAGGGTTATATCGCTCTGTCAATATATCATGATATGCAATAGAATATATGAAAATAATTTTGAAAACACAAATTGAATCTGTATATCTTAAATATTTTCTAATTTATAAACTTATTTTAGTACAATTTATTATCTGTAATATATGTCGCAAGAGCATATTATATAGTTTTAAGATACACATTTCGTATTATTAAAGAGTCGAAAATATGTATTCCAAGTCACCTAAAAATCTCCCGTGAAAGGTTTCGTCAGTTATTATCACATTCAATAATGTTGAATAGGTTCTGAATAATAGACTTTCCCAACTTTTACACACTGATAAATGTTTGTACGTGGTCAATGGAGAAAAAGATAAACATTTTATGACTTTAAACATTTTAAAAATCTTGATAAGAATGTCGAATATTAAGTTATATATCGTAGGTGTATAAAACAATTTAGCACGATTGTTACGCCTTTTAAAGATTATAGTAGTTTGAGGCAATATTTATTGCACGCAAACAATTATCTAATTTATTTCTGCAAAGGATAAAAATTATTCTATAAGACGTGGCAAAAAGTTTTTATTCTAAGTCTCCATTATGCCAGTGCTCACTTTTATAAGAGTGTTAGTAATCTATACTTATAATAAAAGGCTAACGAGACGAAATCTGTACATTAAAGATATTGAGGAAAAAAAATACTATGCGAGGCTTTAGAATTGAATGCAGAACACGTTTCGACAAATTTAATTTTGACTTTAGTCTATCTGTCTGTTTATTCATTTGTTAGCCAATCACGCAAGATTTTTGAAGCGAATTCGATGACAGTTTGCAATGACATATATTGCATCTAGGGGGAGAACATAGGCTGTAAGTTGTGTGAATTCCAAGCGGGTAAAGCCGCGGGCACAGCTAGTATAATTTACTATAAACAAAGTGTAAAGTAAAGTTTTTAACAGCATAATTATTTTTATTTTTTTAAACGATAATATTATTCGTGAAAAACTGTTATTGTTGTGTTAACGTAAAGGGTTCATCAAACTCATTATGAATGCAGCAAACTGCAAAAACATAGTCAGTCGACAAACAAACAACGACGCGCTAAGATTTTACCAAAAATTATTATGATATTCATCGTTCGATACGAGTTGTTTATTTTATTGAAACGTATAAAAGCCGTCAGGTGATAATAATACAAAGAGCTGGTTTTATGATGAGCGTATAGTAAGTTATTGCGTCGGGCACCTTGAGAAGAGAGAGCGGCTGTATTGTCACATTCACTTTCCAACAGAGATTGCACGTTGATGCAACCGGAGCGCGAACAAACTACATTGTGGCTATCTAGCATCGTTTTATTCACAAACGAGCGATAACTATATGCGTCAATCGCCTTGACATATTCTCTGACAGACCATCGAAGGAATTCCCACCACAATAGAATACTGATGTAGATTTTGTAACAAAGAAACGGTGTTCACATACAGAGTTAGTTAGTGGCTTATCTTAAATAGTCCTCTTCTTTTATCGAACAATATCTTAAATTCTATTTTCTCCAGTTCACTTGCAATAATTTTTATCGTTTCTGCTTAAAACTGAAGGAAAAGCAAAAGCATAATTTTATGTATGTAACTTAGATGATTGATTCTCGAATTAATTTATGTATCAATTTTAAAAACTACATTCAAATCGCTTCAGTACTTTTTCCAGGGTTGCGGATTCGAAGATGGAGAATGTACAAGAATATTATACTCACAGGTATTTAGGGTTGCAACCAGAGTTAACTTTTATTATTATACTTTGGTTTAATGTAATTTTTTTTTTAATACATGTAACGAAAATTAGTAATGCATTTATATTACTAATTCAACTATCTCAGAAATACTAGCACAATAGTAAACAAATATTATGAAAAATCAATCTTCCTACAGCAAAAAGGATAATAACACAATTATTTCGACTTCATCTTACGTATGCACAAACATTATATATTTATTATTAATAAATAGTGAAACTAACAACAGTTAGTATCGAATGCAATAATTGAGTATTTATGTGTTTGTTTTTATAAACTTTCCATACATGTTTTGTACGATAAAAGGTAATCTACCCGCCTGTACACTTCTCGTTAGCTTATTTTTTACATAATAATTATTTATCGCATTTTATGATACATATATATATATATATATATATATGTACGTGGACAGGATGGATTATAGAATATTGCCGAAACGAATTTACAAGGAGGATGACTAAGCACCTCGATAAGGGTCGATCTAAGCGAACGTATTTTGACCAAATCGAGCACCTCCTAAATAAAGGTCAGGTGAAAAGTGCCCACAACCAGCGAGTATGTAAAAAAATTTAAAGCACTCCATAACAATAGAAGAAGCGAAATAGGTGTGTCAAGATCGTAGCATGTGGAAGGACGTAGTCTCTACCCACTCTCACGGGAGAAAGGCGTGATGCTATGTACGTATGTTTGTACATATATAAACCTTTAACAATATATATAGTTAATAATGAAGCAACTAAGACAAACGTTACAGGTAAAGCGCTACCTTACAATAAACACCCAAAAATATTAAAGATGGAACACTAAACTACATAAATTGATACGGGTATCTACAGCGGACGGTACGGCACATTTATCTATATAAAAAATTAAATCCAATTATATCTGTCCTCTATTCACTTCTAATTTATTCATCCGATTATGCTAAAACTTTGATCAGTTGGCCTGAAAACGCCTGCGAAGTTTCCTAAGGAAAACAATCTTCCCCTAGCATCACAGCGCTTGCTAGGCCCAGGACAAATGTGAGCTCTGCCCCACCCTGAAACAGGGCTGTAGAGTACAGTTGGGTTTTAATTTGTAGAACTCCGACATAACCCACTCCTCGTTACCCGACGGTGGTGGATATCCAAAGGGGATTTCCCCAATTAAAAAAAAGGTCCAGCTTGTTGTAACAAAGGATAATAAAGTTAGATTTATGTTTCAAGTGTTTATAATCTAGCCATGAATAACACTCGTGATTTCACTTTTAAAATAAATCATAAATTGTCGTAGTAAATACAGTGATAATAAGTGGATAAATAAAATAAGCACTTACGTAAACATCAACAATACTACATTTACAAGACAACGATGGTAGAGTTAGACTTGAATAAAAACTTACCTTTAAATAGAGATTGAAAAATTAATTAGACAATTATTTCAAAATCAAAATCAAATCAAAATCAAAATTTATTTATTCAATTTAGGCCCTAAGAAGGCGCTTATGAACGTCTAAAACACTACCACCGGTTCGGAAAACAACCCAGTCGAGAAGAGCCGGCAAGAAACTCGATCTGGTTCTTTTTTTTTCATAAATATAATATATATCATTTTTTTTGTCATATAAAAAACTATACAAATCGTAGTTTTTAGTGGAAGCACAGAGATGTGGGTTATATACGTTATTTATATACGTTAATACACAATTCTGTTACGAATTTAGCAAGAGGCTTGAGAACGAAATCGACCCGACAACACACAGAGGTGAGGTGAAACGGAAATGAACAGCTGAACTTCTGAAGGTGGTTCCTTAATCTGTACTTCTTAAATACCGCAGATATAAAACCGAAAAAATAATGTAACTCCTTTTAAACATGGACATTTTCTGTGATATAAAAGTTGCTATTGAAAGTCAATCGAAGGCTCTCGCGTGTAAGTCGGACGAATTCCATTCGCCACAACAGAGTAGGTTACAGAATAGACTTTAGCAGCGTAGTCCACAAATAAATAGACTTCGAAAAAAATATACAAAAGACTGAATTGTATCCTGTAGTTTAACCTTGCGTTGTGTTGTTTTTATATATGTAACCTAGCTAATGTTGTTGACCGGAAGGGCCTTAACAGCTTCACCGTAACTTTGGGGGCGAGTGCTGAAGGCGCTCGCCACAAAAGTTAACTAGCACAAGGGCACCAAAGTGATACGAACCTCGGCTAGGCCGTTACCTGTGTAGAAAAAATCCCACGGAATTTTGATTCCAGCTAATCCCTACATTTTTTATTTAATATAAAAAAAGGTTCTTGACGGGATCTATGTACCTGTGTGTTATGTGGAGTGTTGTGCGTGCAATGCTCAATGCATGTTCAGTGTCACTCTATCGCGATGGTAACGGCGTCAAGAGCCTCCCCAGTTGGGGAACAGAGCATGTCTTGGGGCGCCACCGGAGGGGGACCCGGAGTGTGTACGGGAGCAAAGTTAGCCGCGCGTCCCCAGCGGCGGGAACGTTTTGTTCGTATGAAATTGTTCTACTATGCTGTACCGACTACAGAAACATATTAGGAAACATATCGTAATGATGAGATTTTTCACCGCTGCATTGTAAATGTTTTAGGGTTCTAGACTGAAGTATGATGGTCAATTAGGACGATGTATTTTCAAATGGTGAAGTTCACCGCAATGTGACATCGTGAATGTAAGTAGCGCGGTGCCAGTGCTTGTAACAATTATTCGGGAACGTTGGTGTCCAGTATTTTCTTAAGATGAGCATGTATGTTAAATGAAGAAAAAAATCATTATTTTTTTCATTGTTAGTATAATCTACTCTCGTTCGAGGACGACTTCTATTCCGTTTGGATTGCATATCTTAACTAATATAACGTATAATAAAACCAAAGAAAACTAGTTTCTTAATAAAGATTATTAGTCTAGACACGACATAATTTCGTCGCTAATATGTAAAAAAAATATAACGTTTCTGCTATATCATTTCTTTGGAACATTTTTTTGGTGTGTACGTTTTTGTGTAAGGTTTTTGAATCATCATTCTCGTGGCCCGTTTCTAATTCATTTGGGGTCGGCGCAGTATATTTTCTTCTTTCATACGTTTCTATCAGCCGTCATCTTTTTATTTACTCCTTTATATAATTTCTTACACACTCCATCCACAATTTCTTCGGCCTTCCTCTACTTTTCCATTCTTCCACATTCATATTCATTGCTATTTTATCCACATCAGCTTTGGTATAAGGTTTTTTAATAACTGAGAAAAGCCTTGTCATGTTTTTGATGACGTAAAACAAGTTATCTATAAAATGAGATTCAACTTATTTAACCATCATAAAGATAATAATACTTACGATTATGATATATTGACTTTACTTCTTTCGAAACAATGTAGATCAAGCTTTTTATAGATTATTAACCATTTCATTCTAAATTGAAATTGTGTCGATCTGTGTAGATACGTTGTTAGTCTAGACTAGATAGTCGATCTTTCTTTCATTGAATAAATTCTCTAGAGCGGTGGGTTGCGTATTCAAGGAAATGTTGCGTCGCACAGAAACGTTAATGTCGTAAACAAAATTATGGTTAATTCTATGGGCTTCTCAATTAAGAATGTAACAGGAAGTCAGACGCTTATTAATATTATTATTTTTTTATTACGTAAGATCATAAATTTAATATTTAAGTAGGTTTTCCTAATAATCAATACCTATTGAAAAATTTTCCAACTCAGAAAAACAGAAAATAAATAGGTTGACCAATTATTATCATCACCTAAACAAGATTTTTCACGTTTCTATTTTATTTTCCTTAAGGAAGAGTTAATTAAGCACTAGAAAATAATATCTTATTGCTAATAATAACTGTAATTGTAATAATAACCGTAACATGGAAAAAATACATTAACCAGTAATAACAAGACAATACTATCCTCAGTGAACACTTCAACTACACACACACACAAACACACACACATATGAAACTTACTACTAACGCTAAATTATAATACTATAATTGATTTTAGTATGTATAGAAAATAAGCAATATTATAATGATAATAATGATAAAAATCAAAAAAATAAATTATATACCACGATCTTAATTGATAAGGGAATTAAAATAAATAAAAGATACGATTTACTTGAATTAAATTCCACTTGAAGTTACTTGTAAAGCACTTGCTTTACTCATTAATTGTGTTCGAATAAACGTCCTTAAGATATTTTAAGAAGTTATTCCAGTTGTTTTTTTTACCGAGACTGAGAAAAGAAAGAACAAGTAATCAGGTAAACACGCCCGGAGTGGTTTTCGCCAAAATTTTATTACGAGGGTCAACGCACTCGAGACCTACACTTACTTTTGTACGCGTTTGTTTTATCATCATAATCATATCACATAGTTATATGATTACAGTAAGTAAGTACTTTCTTATATCAATGAACTAAATTTATAAGTAGTCTTTGTTGTTGCAAGGTGCAGTTAAATGCACCGAGACGGCAAACGTGACGGCATAATGAGGTTTAACGTAAATTACCAAACATCTACAGTCAATTGATCAAATAAGAACATTTGTCCGTTATCTATTTGGTTATGGAGGTCTTTTGACGCACCATCACCTCATAACTACTGAACATATCGGGTTGGGTCTACTACCATTCGACGCAGAATTTTTCGTAGATGGACAAAGGCCATATATTTTTTTGATTCCGTCGACCCTTTCGCATTTTTCCCCGATTTACTCTTATGAACATTTTTTTCCGCTAATAAAAACAAAAGACTACTTTTTTCATGCATTTGTTTTTTGTTTAGATTAAGTATAAATGAAATGTTATATGCCCTTTTTCAGTCACACCTAAAGAACATATGAAATGCAGACAGAGCCGCAGGCTCCAGCAAGTTAGTATATATCATAATATCTTTTTCTGAATATAACGTAACAAAAGACGATAGAGCTCGTTGAATAAAGTATATTACACTAGCGACCTACCCCGGCTTGACACAGGTATATAGAAATCTCTGTAAAATAATATTACCCGTGTTAATAATCACTGTGACTACAATCTTTCTACAGGTAACAGATTTTTTCTTAATATATCAAGACACATAAAAAAAATCATTTTTAAATAATAGTATAGATGTATAATAAATAAGAGTATACAATATTATAGCAGACTGGTAGAGATTATAAAAAGGGCACTAGCTGTATGCCCGCGGCTCCTCTCGTGTTTCATAAATGTATTCTTCACTGCGTAATAATAGTGCCGGCCATTGAATCGTATTTTGGTTACAATTTCATGAGTTTTAATTTCTTTACACATAACCAAAGTAGCCTAAGTTATGCTGAGTAACTTCAGCTATAATACCGAATCGGTCCAGCATTTCCGCAGGTTAACCGGAACACAAATAAATTAAAAATTGTGTTTTTGATATCTTTACAATATATTTATACATTCATGTATATTTAGTAAAAAAATGTTATTTTGATATTAAAAACAGGCGCATACGTATACAGATGATAAATCGATGGCGATCATTATCCCGATCACGGATAAAAAATAAATAAATTCGCGTAGCATAGATTATTGCGTTTTTTTTTAAGTTGAATAGTATATATGGTTATATATTTAGGTGTAATTGTGTATATGGTCTTATACCTTATAATTATTTTATAATGAAAAAAAACACTTTTTATGATCATTTGAATAGAATTTAGTTACCACATTATATAAATAAAATTTAAAAAAAAATACAAGATATCGCAAGCCAAAGATCAAATTAAATTGCGATTATAAAAATTAATAAACCTATGATGTCACTTACTAGTTATCTGCCCGTGGCTACGCCCGTGTTTCATATATTCTTCATTGCGTTTTAATTTTTATACGGAACCGTAATAAAGTAAAAATATTTCTCATACCATTATAGCACTTGCCCGTAAAACTGTGCATTGAATCGAATTTTATTCAAATTTATTTCATATTTTTTACGCGGAACCCTATTTATTTTCAAAAATTAAAAGTACTCTAAGTTACCTGGAGTAACTTCCGCTATCTAGCAAAAATAGTCCAGTCAAAATCGGTGCAGCCGTTCCGGATATTACCCATTACAAACAAACAGATAGACACAAAATTTAAACAAAAATGTATTTTTGGTGTATGCTTTCGTACAGTGGTCTCGTATATACATTCATATCTACGAGTATTTAGTAAAAGGATTAATTTTGACATTATAAACAGACACTTCAATTTTATTTATTAGTATACATTATTCAAAAATATATTTTATTATTGAAGTTTATTTAATTCGGACCTTCATTAATCATTACGGACATGAAAACAAAAAAACATAGTCTTAGGACTTTCCCATATCATTTCTTTATATTTTAATCAAAGTTTTAAGTTATGTTAATAATTTAAAAATTCTTCCCACGCATAAATAATTATGAACCTTAACATTTTGAACGCTAAATATAAATATTATATACCTATATCAATAAATGTTTAATTTTTAGTATAAGGAAATCAGAAAACATTAATTTAGGTGGGTATTTACAATGACACATGCTTCACAATTAAAATATATCTTGAATATTTTACATATCGTATCGATTCAATTCATTTTTTAGAAACATATATGTTAACTTAAATATTGGAATTCGTTTTCTCTGTAGGACATAAACATACAACGTAAATAATAGTTTATTGTTATAGGCAACAAAAATACGCTCCAAGAAATATTCTAATTAAATAAAAATTAATATAATATATAATAAATAAACCACACCATGCGAAGAAAATTGCAAATCGCAGACTAATAAAGTTATAAAATCTATATACCAACCCCTGGTTTCGCTTCGACGTTAAGCTCCATGTTGAATTATTTACATGAATACAAGTAGCACTTTTTAAAAGAAACTGATTTCGTACGATGCGGTTAGTAAAGATAAATTCACTATGACATAATTTTACAAGAAACAATGTGCGCGTGCGCAGAGTCCGGCGCGCTAACTGTCAGTGCGCTTTGCTAACTAATTTGACAATATACAACACAAAAGTCACAACTTTGATCTAAGAATCGCGAATCGTAACTTATTCCCCGCGTATATGACGTAAGTTATAGTAATGGATCATTTAAACCATTTTTTATAATAAGCTATAAGAGATAAAATAATCATTTATTTATAAACATATATATGTGACATTAACAAGAAATAAAAACAAACACAAAATAAAAACCGAATAAAGATATAATTTATTAACGAATACAATTCAAATTTAGTTTTAATTATTAAGAAAAATCCCTTAAATACACATACATAATTATACCATCGGGAATAATACTTATTTAACTATATATATATATAATAAAGTCGGTTAGTTGCCTTAAAACTTAATAACGGCTGGGCCTATCTCTATGATATTCGATTTGATGGCTTCATCGTCGCACCGAATAGCAGATTCAAAAAAATAACTCAGAAAATAAAAATATTATGAAGAACTTTCATTTTTTTTATGGAACTGCTTTCTATCGATATCTCGAGTAGGGATTGACAGATTTTGATCTGTTTTGATTTTTACTCGAAAAAGTCCTAGAAATTAAGGAAATATTATTTAATTCATTTAATACATTCGATTGATGAAGGCGATACTTTGGGGAAATCCGTTCATTTAAAACATTTATCGATAATTCTGTGCTATTACAAATTTTAATGGTACATCTAGCAATTAATTAAACAGAAATACAAGAGGATAGTTCTTTTACCGTTTTTAATTGCCAATCGAATTTAGTTATTTCTTATTGACAAGATATAAATTGACGAGATTTATAGTCACGTAAAAAAAAATGACAAATATTTTTTTTCCTATTTTTTAACATGTCATAATATGCACTAAACCAAATACGATAAAGATTATAAACCCAAAACATAATTTTTAAACTATTTGTCTGTCTGTCCGTTTGTTACTGCTAATCTCCGCAACGGGTGGACCGATTTCGAGTGGACTTTTTTTGCCAGATAGCTGAAGTTGGTCCGCGTAACTATTCACTTAGGTTATTTATATTTTTCGAAAAAATTAAAACTCATGAAATATTGATCAAAAACAACACTGTCCAGTGGCCAGGATTACCGGCAAATACTTGAATTTCTAAGAAATATCTGTGCTTTCTCTAGTAGCAAAAAATCTTTTAGGGAAAAAATGAGGATTGCGTGTAAAAACAAATCTCATAAAGTTGTGAACAAAATACGATTCAATGGGCGTCACCATCAAAAAAATATTTTTTTCAATGATTATTTTACAACTAAGTTACGCAGTGAGGAATAAACGAAACCGAGGGCACACTGCTAGTGTTATATATAAATGTTTTAACATACAATTTGCAGGAAATTTGTTTTGTCAAATCATTAATCAATCGTAAATAATAAAAATTATATTAATTTTCAAATTCTACTTTGTATAATTTTGAAGACTCAGTTTGGCTTCGGACGAGTTACGTTTGATCCGAGTTACTTTCGAAGAGACGAAAGAAGAACAGCATACAAAAGACGCGACAGATGAATTAAAAGGAAAAAATAATATCATCCATAACAATATTTTCAAATTTTCAGAATAATTAAATATTCATGAAGGAATCTATTGAAATACAGTGTGATAAATAATAATAAACGAGTATGTATAATTATAGTTTCCATTTTAAAAATTTAATAAAAATTTCCTATCCCAGTGTTTTTCTGCAATAAACTCCTAAACTACTCAATCAGGGTACTTACGAGCCCCACCTTCCCTCGGACCGACACAATGATTCGAATATGGATGCGATCATTTTTAGGTGATGTGTATTCAAATGTGAAAAAAATACTATACAAAATGAGTTAGTACAAAACACCAGTTGAGTAAATTAAACTTATCTTAAAACACTGAATAAATTAATGAGTCAAATTACATTAAATTGAGAATAATGTGTGCATGTGAATTTCTGTAGGCAAAATTCGTGTATGGCCTATCTATAACAATAATATAAATAATATAAAACTCCCCGAAAAGCAGAATAATTATGAAAAAAGTTTCAATTTACATTTTGCCGAACTCTAATAAAGAAGTTCACTGCAGTGGTAGAATAAGATTCAAACCTACGCCAATTGGCGTAATATCCGGCGACCTAGCACTGAGCCACCATTACTTAAATAATGATTTTTGGCATAAGTAATGCATTTTACATCTAAAGGAATCACAGCACATATATAAAGCTCAATTAATCTACACATACATGATAAAAGATCGACCACTTCGTATTTCTTTGAGGTCAATGTGAACAACATAACGTTTTGCGTATGTCATCGGTAGGTATCTTTAATTATTTATGTATCGCATCTATACATGAAGTCGTATGTATTCGTAAATGGATTTTCTACGTTTTTTTGTTCACGTCACTGCGATATCAAAATCAAGTCACACATTAAAGAAACTAAATAAGACAGCGACTAATGGGAGTTTTAGCATTACATAAAGTTAGTGATTGGTAACACTAGATTCAGATTGTAAAAATGTCAGTAGAATCACTAAAGATTTAACGGTTAGACTTATAGTTCCTGTACATAGTACGTTACATACGCCTACATAGTACATTTTGCGGTATGAGGTATGGTGTAGGGAGATGATTACAGCGGTACCTTTGTCGAACATATTCATGTTAAAACACATTTTTCCATTATATTGAAAGACAGGGTTTGCTAGTGACTGAGAGTAAATATGTTAGCGAAATTATGTCACATTTTTTATGTTTAAAAATACATATAGGGGTGTAGCCAACCGATAGACGTCCACTGTGGGACAAGCGTCTCTCCAATAAGGGGGGAATTGCCATAATCGCCACGTTTGGCAGGCGGGTTGGCGATCGGAGTAGGTATTTGTGGTACTCAGAGGATGCTGCTTCTCATCCTTTGGTTTATCCCTTAGTCACCTTTGACGATACCCACGGGAAGTCATGGGGTGATACTATTCTTAACCTGCACCTCACAGCATATAGATTGAAAATTAAGTTCATTGTTGACTTAATTGTATATGTCGGTTTCAAATTACAAATTTCAAATATCGAACTTAAATAAAACCATAGATAAAACATATAGTCTTTGACAAAACTAACATTTTGTAAATATATTTCAGAAATCATATAAGTCAAATAGCTATCAGTTGATTTTTGAGGTAATTTTAAAAACAAGAAGTTTTTTTGTGAATGAAATACGTTGCATTAATACTTTATCTTTACTGATGTGTCACTATGATGAAGTTAGTAGTTCAGAACAATTTTTTTTTCGTTTTTTTTTTTCCTGAAAAATTAGCTTCTTTGACTTATCATGTTTCTGAAATATCCGGTTCATATATGTATAACATAAAGATGACTGTACCGATTTTAATGTTTTATTTCCAATCCTGAATAGCAGAATGACTTTTGGAAAAAATGGAAAATTTCCTGGAAAAAAAACTGAAGTAGAAAATTCATTTTATTATACATTTAGTACGTATGGTGCCGGCTAACAATAGTACCACCCCATATCTCCCGAGGATGTCGTAAAAGGCGACTAAGTGATATAAACGAAGGGATGGGCAGCAGCATCCTCTGAGTATCAAAAACATCTACTGCGATAGCCAACCCGCCTGCCAAGCGTGGCGATCATGGCAATCCCCCCTTATTGGGTGCGACCTTTGTCCAGCAGTGAACGTCTTATGGTTGAATGGGTGGATGGATGGATACTTTTAATACGGAATTACTTTTTTGATGTTATCTCGAGAACAGATCGAGTGATTTTCATTTCTTTTTCTTCTCGCAGACTCGAGAAGATCCCTGGCGTATTGGAAAAAAGCTAAATTAATTCAGTTTATTTTCTCTTAGTACCTAAGCCTTAATAATCAACATTGGCACAATATTCAAAAATAAAATGGTTTATAAAAAAATAGGTACGTAAAACAAAATAATTTTGAAAATTAAGTGTATTTCCATAATTCCCCTTTTAGCTGCAACCGTGCCTACTTTAAATATAGTGTTTAAGAAATCCCAAATAACTAAGTGTTATGATAATTATTAATATATTTTATTATGCACAGAATAATTAGTAACAGTAATATGAAACTGAAATAGATTTAAGTATCAAATTTTTAAACCGAAACCGGAAAACATATAAAACGGAAGTTCATTTTAGACATATGTAGGTATATTATCGATAAGCAATGTAAGAATTTTCTATATTTTAAAAAGACATATTTTCTACATATTTTGTTTGTGAAGAATATTACTAACAGGTATTGCATGCGTTATAGTATAAATTAGTCGCCCATCAGGTATTTAAGGCAGACATGAGAGAGATAACATATAATTCAATCTAATATTGTGGAATACATGGCCAAATATATTTGTAAACCCAATCGAGATACGCGTACTCACTGCACCCTGGCCTATCTTTACATAAGTAAGATTAAATCAAAACTTAGGAAAAATAATAATTGTAATATATTCTTTGCTTATTCAATAAGACCGGAAATTTATAAATTTATTAAATTATGTATGACGATGGCTGGTTACTGATGAAAAAATACCTTAATATAGGCAAACCACACAGCAATATATACTTTAAAGTATTACAATAGAGTTCATAATGTAGTAATCACTAATCATCACAACTCATGAAGGATTATAAACAAAAAAAACCGCATCAGCGAATCATTATAAAAAAAGTATAACCACGTGACGCAAGCAATAATATCTTGGAGCAAATTAATTAACTTTTATTTCACTAGTAATACCTAAAACCTGAAACTATTTAATTCATAACTAACCTTACAAAGCATGATTTCTATCGAAATTTAATTTAGGAAATGAGCACGCCCGATTTAAATTAATGTTTGCAAAAAAAATTACACGAAATACTTGATAGTTAACTTGAAATAAATGATTTACCTCTATATCCTTTTTTCTCCTTCGTAGTAGATCACTATTTTCCATTTCTATAATTTCGTCCATGTTATACAGTTAATAACAGTTTGTAGAGTAAATACTTTCGTCAAGGCATAGTTAGCGAAACGCGGTTTGCAAGCCGCGTAGACTATGATTTGATAAGACGATAACTCGTGATAATATTTGTTAAATTCAACTCGATACAGCACTTCTTGAAACATTAGTTGACCTCGAAATATTCACATCACAGCGCCAATAAATAAGACATTGAAAATGTACGATTATTAATTTTACAATGTACGTCATTATTTTTTTTATAATATGCTAGTACCAGTTTTCTAATAAAACTTTATCACACCAATCACATGTATCTAAGACTAACTTCACTTGATTCAATTCTCAGCACCCGACGAGAATTTGTACTAAGCATTCTCGATGATGAAATCCCTGTTAAAAACCGTGCGTACTGATCACGAATCGTACAATCATATACGATAATTTTAAAAATAGCAAGTCATCGTATTTCGTCCATGAAGATGATTCAGAGTCCTCTTTATGTAATGTGAAACTAAAAAATTCCGTAACGCATACTATATATTTATTTACTGCTAGATGACCGGGTGAAGTTCTCTCTTTTTAGATCGTGCTCGTTGTTGATGAGTTTGATGTGAATTCGTTACATTCTAAACCGCCTCCACTTTATTTTCTGTCACTTTAGGACATACTAGTACAACTATTATATTATACAAACAACTGACAGTAATTTAACAAACTTGCTTAGCTTAAGAGTTCACAACGCTGGGGTTAAGGTTATATTAAAAAGTTTACAATAAAGGTAGTCGTTAAGTTTATGTGCAATTTAAAAGATAAACGAAATCGTTAAAGCCGTTCTCAAGTTATAGTGCGACCTGGAGAAATAGGGGTTCATTATTATACGTATAATATAAGTAGATCTTTAAAAATAACTTATGCTGTAAGTAAAACCACAAGACTTGTATTAAGAACGGAATTTTAAACATTAATATCCGGATAAATATGACTTTTTATGTACATAGACGCGACATGTGCCTAAAACATATCACTGAAAACTGGCGGCATTAATAACAATACACAACAATAATCACCAACCATTTTCATCATCACTCGTCGACTCGCGGTATTCTCTCATTCATCCTTATGCTTAAATCAAATTACGTATTATCTTAATATACCAAAGGAAATGTACTTATAGAAAGTCGGGCAATTACCTTACTTTTATCTTGCCAAAATAGACTACGGGAATCCACTCATACTAGACAAAAATTGTACATATTTTTTACCTATGATATTATCATAAATAATAACACGAATTTAGTGCATACTTCATAAAATGTAATTAGTATCTGTCCTGCCGTTCGAGCGTGATTGATGTACAAACAGACTTTTCAAATACAAAATATATATTTGACAGCCTACTATTTGAAAGAAATAATAGATAAATATGTCACATACTTTTCGTGATATGTACATACTTAAAAATATAGAGCAGCATTAAAATCGCGATAACAAATGATATAGCGTAACCATCTGAAATGTAATATACCTACCGACATGCGAGAGTCAATTGAAACAATTTATTCCGCTCTTTTGATTTATTTTACATAAATCAGTATATTTAGAAATAAAATTAAAAATATATCAGATAGTTATATTTTACATATCGAGTCGTCCTCGGGGGTCGAATCTTGATACGTTTTATCCCAATCTACAATTTGAAAAGTGAAAAAAACACTCCAGGTACCTATAACTTTGCAGGCAAAACAGATAGATATTTGTAGACATCTTATGACAACATATCAATCTAATTAACGGAACTAATATATTTCCCATAGATTTTATCCAAAAAATGCAGAACGTCTGTTTGATCGGTCTATTTTTACTCTTGATAACATTTGTAGAACAATCTTGCATATTAAACTATACCCTTGTTAGTTTGTAGATTTATTATGAGCAATAATAACAACAGGCTTTCCTTGGAGCCGCCGGAATTAGTTTCGTTGGATATGTTTGCGTGTGGACAGTCTTTTTCGTGAAAGGATTTATCGGTTCTGGAATCGCCCTATGCTTCACTTCCATATTAATCCTTGCGAATCTATCACCTTTCTCCTCTTCTTTTTTAATTAAAATATAATACGGACGAAACTCGTTTGAATACATCTTGTAATGTAACTATGCATATAATTGATTCTTATTATTTATATTTTCCACGTAAAGATTTATTTTTTTCGTAAGATTTTGACTATATATTTTTTTTAATAACAATCACATTCTTCTATCAAATATGACACACATCAATCTGCCAAATACGATATTATTACAATAATTAGTGTTATATTCTTTTTAGAAATTTTATAATTGTAAAATTCTCTATATTCTAGAAACTCATTTATCTATTTCGATCAGAAGACCTGTATTTATCGAGCCTACTTGAATACAAGGTAACAATTTATTTCTTAGTAGGTAAACTTGTACTTGTTTTGTCGACAACAATGACTTCTGTTTCTAAGGTTCAAGATAGGTTACCTCATGCAGGTCTTCACTGTTAATATTTGTCAATGTAACAAAATATCACTGTCAAACGGTGCCTATGATTTTTTTCACTTCACCTGACTATTTACCGCTTTCAAGTCGGTAATCTGTCGCCAGGCAACAATTAAGTTCCGGTCGCCGACTTTGAAAGTTAGACCCCTTTCACGCTGAGCGGTGTTAGCGTCTTTGATTGTATCACACTTTATTAATTATAAAACACGCTAGAATAACAAAAGAAATCAGGTCCGCAATCTCTATTCCATTTTAAATTTGTTTACATTATAGGTAAATTTCTCCTTAAAAGCAATATTTCCTAATGAATATTGCCCTTAGTTTGTGTACTGAAACCGGCTATGTCACCTCCACTGCCCAATGTTTAAATACCTATTTTTCTCACCCGTTTCTTTTAATTATAAAATCAACGCCAAATGTGCTTTGGAGCCAGATGGAAAAAATAAGAAGACGCGGAATCCATCTAATCCTAGAGACATCAAATACACAGATAATTTATGTAAGATAAGCCAAAACCAGATGTTGCCAGAACTACTATAGTCGCATAGGTTCTTGTGTCAAAATTTTCTGCCAACTACATACTTCAGTCTGGAATAAATTAATCTAATATACAACCTTTTGCACTGTCACACATTTAATTTAAACGCTTGACAAAATTGATTTTGTCAGCTTTCGATCCCTTTTAGTGTTTACTAAAAATGCGCAATTGTATTTGTAACTGTAACACGGTCAAACCATTCTAAGTCACGTTTATTAACAGCGCGTGTTCTGATAGCGAGGTAGTAATTCTCCTCTTTGTAACTGGCACACTATTAAACACGCAATATTATCTAGTGGAATACATACCACAATACACTTAACAAGGTCTAATATACATAAAATAAAACTTATTGCAGCATTTGTTATATGAATGTTTTATTTTTTATGTCAACTTGGTAAAGTGACTGTACACCACATAATGGTAAGTACAGTACAGTATAATAACAATGGCAAACGTCGATAACAGACTCCACCGGCAGTCGTCGCCGAGTAACTTACTAAAGTGCGTTTTAGCATATCTTTTGGAGGACTTGATGTCACAGGAATTTTTAAAATACTCGAAATGTGGGAAGTTTTGAAAGACCCAATAGCGTAGGAAAATCATATTTAATTTCAAAATATCTTTAAAAAGTCGGTAATAAAATAAATAAATCACAAGTTTACATCATTATTTATTAATAGCATTATGATTTTCTGCATCTACGGCAAACTGTTTTTTCCGTTGAGTGAAAGACATCCTTCATTTGTCGTAGTAAAGTTTTGTAACGTATTTTGTCTTTCAGAAATGAGCTGTCTTGCAATTGAGATATAATCTTTTGAATTTTCAGTGACATAGTCGTTGATTTAAGAAGTCTACCTTTCTTCGTTTTAGTAGAACTTAACGAATTCTGTTCATCCTAAAATATAATTACCTATATGTTGTATCGGTTAATACATTCAAATATTTAATTATTATTATTACGTTTATTGGTTGAAATCTTTGTCTGTTAATAAGGAGATGTGCTGTTATCAACTCTGTAGATGTATTTCCTTCTAGGCATATGCACTTTTACAATTTTTCCAGTTTTCTTTTCCTCGGGACTCATGTGGGCAGCGCAATGGGTACACTGTAAAATAAATTCTATTGGGACAACACTGTCTTCCTCTGTATATTGTATACAATAATAATATTTGAAAAAAAAAAGATTTTAGAATGTTATTTTTTGATTTAACAGAAAGACGTCCACTTTTGGACCTAGGTCCTCCCCAATAAGGGGGGAATTGCTATAATCGCCACACTTGGCTAGCGGGTTGGTGATCGCAGTATGTGTGTGTGGTGCTCAAAGGATGCTGCTACCCGTCCCCTGGTTTATGCCTTAATCGCCATTTACGACACCCACTGGAAGATATGGGGTAAGTACTATTCATATCCGGCGGCGCAGAATATTAAATATAATTTTTCAGTTCCTTGAATGCGTATAAAGAAGGCGTTTTTTATCACACAAATTTAATCCAATCTATTCTACGAGAGCCAGTAATAGAAATCATTACATTTTAAAAATAATTTTATTTTCCTATAAATCACATATTATTCGTTTATAAAAGGAACAGCTTTATTCTTGGAGTTATATTTACTACAACTTAATTTTTTTATCTTATATGGAAAAATTAATAAATGAAACTATTACGATAACATTTTTAAAGAAGTTTTCATATCGAATCGCTTCTATTAAAGAGTTGCTATTGTTGATCGAAGTCGAATCGGTTTTATTGAATAAATCCAATTATTTTGTGATTTTTTACAATTAAAAAGAAGTACAATGTGAATCGATTTTCTAAAGTTAAGAGTACTCATTACATACATTTTATACAGTTTATTAAAAGAGCTAGGTTAAAATTTTGTAGTATCTAGAAACTAAATTGCTCTTAATATTAGATATCATATTTTTAAAGATATAATGAAAATTATTTAGTTCATTTAAAACTTTAGATTGCGTTGCAGTTCCGAGTTTTTGATCATTCCGAAGTTGCTCCTAAACGATAATAACACGTTATTAAAATTAATCATCTCGTCAAAAAAAATTTAGATAGTTTTATATCATAATTAAGTATATTACTTACCGCTTGTACGAAATATAATGTTATGAAAATACTTAAAAATAATAATAGTTGACGCAAAAAATTCATAGCGACGTAGGTATGTACGTGTGCGTTTAAATTTTAAATTTAAACAAATAATTCAAATCATGGAGGAAATAACAATTTCAATTTTGTGATAACAAATATGATAGATTTTACTATTACCAATGGAATATTAAATATATAAGCATACAATATGTAGAAATTTATTGCAACACTTTAAAATTAGTTACCTACTGAATCACTTACCGTTGGTTTTATGGATGAAATAAAAACTTATGAAATATTTTCTTTACTAGTTTTTGGGTTCCTAATAAAAACAAAACTTTCTCTAATAAATATCTTTAACATTTCCATATAATAAAATTTTCAAATTAACCTGTTTATAATCCATAATTAATTTATAGAGAAATACGTATCTAAAGTTAAACAAAAATATTGTTAATATCCAGGTTTTTAAGTTCCCAGTAGTTTAACAGTAACATAATTATAACGTCAATACGTCACTTGAAAACTGAAATTCAACGCCCACACATTATTTATGGTACGTTGGAGAATATCAACTTTATGAACATAAAAATGTATAAAATTATAACAGTTTTAATCATAACATAGAAAGAAACGAAAATTGTATAGTTTGAAATTATTATTATATGTGAATAGGAACTTGACGAGACAAGGACGAAGTCGCCGCACAAGGGCTATTGAATACGTAAATTGAAAATATGCCACTTTTCTTGATCATTTTTCTTTTCTTAATCATTACTATGTCGATTACCCATACAAATGAGACAATAGGAAAACAATGGAAAGTTGGCGTAAACGCCAGGGTAGTGCTCAAAGGGTTAATGATCCTAATAAATAAGTAGATACTTTGAAAAACAGACGACCTTATTTTTCTGGTGGTTTTTTTTCTAATCTAACTAGTTCTGTTGATCGAAAGGGCCTTTATAGCTTCACCGAACTTTGAGGGCGAGTGCTGAAGGTACTCAGCCGCAACAGATAACTAGCACAAGGGTTCGAACCTCGGCTTGGCCGCTACCTGAGTGTGAAAACTCCCGCGGAATTTTTATCCTAGCTAATTAAAAGACCTATCTACCTGCGAGTTATGTGCAGGAGTGTATATGCAGTGTTGTGCGCGTAATGTTTGATGCATGGGCAGTGTCACTGTGTATCGCGCTGGCGGCGACGTCAAGAGCCTCTCCAGTTGGGGAACGAGACACATCTTGGGTCGACGCCTGAGGGGGACCCGGAGTGTGTGGGGGAGCAAAATTAGCCGCCTGTCCCCGGCGGCGGGAACGCCGGTTACGCTGGCGTGGGCACTGACACGCATATGTACGAGGGACATAAGGAAAGATCCTATTATCGCACGTGATGGTGTCGTCGCGGTCGATTAGTATGTTACGCAGATGTCGCCGCTTTCGGTCGGCGAATCGGACTGGCGAGTACGAGACGGCTCGTACTATGAGTGGGTTTGGGAGAGTGTGTGTCGAACGCGTCGAAGAAAGCGCGACACTGGGTTTTAAAAACGGACCAAATGGTGGGCAGGTTCAGATCTCTGTGTAAATCCACATTTCTCTGAACTTTCCTTACAAAGCGATTCTGAATCCTTTGTAAGGCTTGCATCTGGACTCTAGTGATGTGACTGAAGGCAGGTGCGCTGTACGTGATGATAGGTCTGACCACCATCTTGTACAGGGTAATTTTATGGCGGAGGGTCATTTTGCTCTTGCTGTTGTAGAGCGGGTAGAAACGACCTAGCACCATGGCGGTCTGACGCTTGACTTTCCTTAAGTGGGCTTGGAAAGTCAGTTTGTCGTCTAATTGAACTCCTAAGTACCTGACTTCGGTGTTATAGGGGATGATAGTACCTGCGTACTGGACGGGTCTGGGAGGATTTTCCCTAAGTTCACGGTCTCTACTGAATAATGTCGCGGTATTCTTACTCGGGTTTATCGCGATACGCCACTTGAAGTACCAAGAACTGAGATCGTCGACGGCTCTTTGGACGTATTTTCCGAGGATAAAAAATGACGGTGTCATCCGCGTAAAGCTCTAACTGAACTCTTTCGAGTGCAGGGAGGTCTGCTAGATAAAGATTAAAAAGAACAGGCGCCAGAATGGAACCTTGAGAGACTCCTGCGCGTATTGGGCGGGCTATAGAGAGAGCGTTTTCTTCTCTATATCGGAAACTACAGTCTTTGAGATAGTTGTGTATTATATATACTAGAGCATCGGGGATGCCTAGCTCAGTGAGTGTGTAGACAAGACCTGTGTTCCAGGACCTTGTCGAATGCTTTAGCGACATCGAAGAAGACTGCAAGCGTACGCCAAGGTTTTTTTAAACTTCCTATGATTGAAGTTAGAGACGATGTACTCCATGAGGCGGTGTTAATGCGCACAGGAGTGTTTGGCTCGAAAATCAAACTGTTTTTGTCCTTTATAACATCTATGAGACGATTCATAAGGCCCTGTTCATAGAGTTTTCCCAACATGTTGAAAAGGCTGATAGGACGGTATGTTGTAAATTTTATTTACAACGCCGAATATTAAAACTCGCTACAAAGCGGATGTACGAGGCGAAGCAAATCCTACGTGACCTCGATTACTAAAAAAATTCAGTAACCGACGTCACGAAGACACACAACTTTAACCGTCCGGCAAGTAGAACAGCAAGCAGGTATTGTTAAACTGCATGAACTAAACACCTCATCGAACCTCCTTGGCAAACCTTAATTATAATATTTTAACGAGATATATGATATTTTGAAAAGAGGTGTTTGTCAAGATTTCAATGTCATGTACCAGTTATTGTCTTTAATCCATTAATTCACATTTATATGATATAGGCACAGGTGAAGGTATTGGAAATGATGACGAAAACGTTTATTCTGAATTGACATCTGATTTGCTGGAGCTTAGAAATGTTGCCACAAGATTGAATACATAACTTATCACATGACACTGGCAGAATTGTGTATTTTAATCGTAGAACCAAGAAAAATAGAATGTATTTTGAAAAGGTCTTCTGCTTCTCAATTTTTAACGAAGTTTTATTTCTCATGTCAGCTTCTCTGCAGTCATTCTTTTTTACCTTTCTCGGAAGGTCCTAGTCAGAGTGATCGAACATACACGAGATTACTAACAGTAGGGTTTAGTGGTGTGTTTTGTTTACCTCTTCGTTAGTTGGATTGTAGCTTCAGAACCACGAAGGTAACTGATCTATACATTTTGCTTTATTACGGTGTATAATATGTTAAAATAGTTGATTGAGTGAATGAGTTGAGACCACAATACTTTACACTTACACATTATTAAATAAACGAGGCACGTGCAAAATTATAATGTTTTCGTGTTCAAACGCAATTAAATTAAGAGTAATAAAATTATGAACCCCGTGGACGAAGTTGCGGACATCAGCCACATAGTTAATTCATACCATACCATTTCTTTATACGAATTATTAATAATCATCAGATAATGGCGACTAATAGCTTCTTAGCATTGATATGTCATATCAAAACACCTTAATTATAATTCATTTCTACTTCACAATGTTAAAGGTTATTTTGCATAATTACTTATTTATGAATCAATTTTTTTTTTTATTTAATATAAATACGAAACGAAGGTAAAAATTGTATATTAGTGTTAGCTTGCCTAAAGAGATGTCAGCGTTTATATTTTAATGTTAATATAAAAAATAAACAGAATGCGGTTTATTCCAGATGGTAGCGAGTTAGTGTAAGTTCTTTAATCTGTTTTACATTTTAAATTACCTATCATATCTATATTAATAAATAATTTTTAAATCTTTGTCTGTGTGTCTGTCTGTTTGTTTCGGGTAATCAACGAAACGGCTGGACCGATTTATACGGGACGTTTTTTTGGTAAATACTTAAATTTATTCCGCGTAAATTAGGGTACTTTTGATTTTCGAAAATAATTGGGGTTTCGCGTAAAAAAATTAAAACTCACGAAATTGCAAATAAAATCCGCTTCGATGGTCAGTTTTATGGGCACGTGCTTGAATTCATGAGAACTATTTTTATTTTATATAAGTTCCAAAAAAGTTCGAGTTTCATATAAAAAATATAAAACGCAGCTAACTCCACACGCAACATATTTTCAGTAAAATCAATAAAGTGTATCTGCCATCTTCAAGTACCTGAACTAAATGAATTATAATTATTCCACTAGCGAATGTAATTCTAATTTGTTTATACCCCTGATATAACGTAATTTAATTAGTATAAAAGAAGATAAACACTTATTTATATATCCTAAAAATGGATTTGGCGGGTGTTGTAACCAACCAGTGGAGTTAGCGGATTTTGGATCTAGGTAGAGGTAGATTTAGCGGCTTTTGTAACGAATTAATTTTTTGTTCAAATACAGAATGTAGATAAATGAAAAATTCAAATATAGATGAAACTTTATTTTGATCACAACGATAAGAGAAAGGAAAACATAAAATTTTAAAAAGTAATTTAAACAAACTGATCATTTTCTACAACTCTTTCACACACAAAAAGGAAATATTTTACACTCATATTTTTCAAACTTCGGCTCCCATCTTTAGGTCGATGTCTTTGAACATTATTTGTCACACAGTACTTTAAAATGAAATTATCTTGGATTATTTTATTATTCTTTGCATAAAACTGCTTATGTATATTCATCATTGTCAAAGAGCCACACTTTGACAATGAGCAAAGAGTTTTTTCAAGAGTAGCTGAATAGGGGGCTATTGTTTGGATTCGCTCGTGACTATTTAAAATGTGTGTTTTTGTATTTGTAATGTATATATTGCTATCCAACAATAAATTTCTTTCTTTCTTTCTTTCTTTCTTTTCTTCTTTCTTTAATCTTTTTGTATTGTGTCCACATTTCGGTAAAACAGGCAAACTGGCAGGCGCGTATCTGAAAAAAATTATACTTATATGACATCATGTAAGTTAGAACTACCACCACAATTACAACCATTAATAATTAACCCAACAAGTATTATATTTTAAAATTGTACCTTACAAGTTTTTGAAAAAAGGATACCCATGGTATTTTTTCTGTATATAATCTATTCATGCATTTTAATTTTTTAATGATAACTAAATTTAAATGGTAACTTCAATCACAAGTATAATGGATTGCAAATTTTACTAAATATAGTTATTATTATAAATTGTTAATAAAAAACAGACACGCTGTATCGCCTTAATGATAAAACTAATAGCCTTAGTAACCAAACAAACTTTAACGAACCTTTTTTTCCTTCAATTTGTTCTTTTTCCATAAATCCGGTTGACTTATTCTTTTTCTTCCTTTATTAGGACATGCTTTTTCAACTTTTTTAGTCAGTTCTTTCATTATTTTAATTAAAAAATGCAAATTACGGGCAACAATAATCATACAGTTCTGCACTATAACGCCATATTGGAATCTTCGAAATAGAGCGTCGTGATTGGTTGAAACGGATGTAGTGGGATTTGGAAATAACTTTCAAAAGAGCTGGCGGATTTTGGAATAAATTCGAAAGTTTGATGTCAAATTTAGTTGGAATTTGCCGGTAGTAGGTATAAAACGAACAAAATGACATACGTGAAATTTCATAGGCTATCCAGAAACATAAATAGCTTAAATTTTTAAAAAAATGGAGTTGGCGGGTATTGGAATATACGACTCATATGAAAAGTGGGCACGGAACTAATATATTATAACAAAATAATCTACAAAAAGAAACGATTTTTTTTAAATATTTAATAACCTAAATAAACCCCTTGTTTTATCGAATAGCAATAACTGTCTTTATTGTCTTATGAGAATTTTTTAAATTTTTGACAATTTGATATCCTCTTAATTGCTTACTTGCAAGTGCGCACAAGTACTGCAACCGACTTAATTATAAATCGTTGCCTAACCAATTTAAATTTTATATTGTAGTAAAATATAATATTGTTACAGCCACTCGCTAATAATATATTTTTCTTTTTTTTCAACAATTTGTTACATTATGTTTTTTTAAATATACAATGAAAGGGAATTGTATGGAACTTTAACGGTTGTTACTTTTTGCCAATTTCTTATTCTATTTATATTTTCTTTATTGTCAATCACAATAACCGTTAAACTGGACATAGAAAAAAAATATTCATTCAGATTTTGATGTTTTGGATTAATTAACACAATCTATTTTTTGATGTATGCATTTGAGGTAGCAATAAAAATATTGAATTGAGTATCACGATTCGTTTTACAATAATATTAGAGAAACTAACCGCTTATCCATTATCTTAAATTCATTATCTATACAAATAATTAAATAGTATCTGTTTGTAATATCAAATAATAACTTTTAGTAAATACATTTAAATGTACGTACGACGGCACCTATACCAAAATTAATTTTTTTTTATAAGATTTGTCTTTCTGTTTCGGCACAGAATCTCCGGAACAGAAAGACCGATTTTTACGAAACTTTATTGGGAGATAAATAAAGATACCCGACATAACTTAGGCTACTTACTTTTATGTTTCGAAAATAATTACGGTCCGCGTAGAAGAAAGATTAAATTTAAGAAATTGTGAATAAATTAATTTAATCAATGCACAGTTTCACTGTTGGAATTTGTGAAAAATGTTAGTACCAAAAACTATTTAGGGCACAAAAATAATAACCAGGAAAACATTAGTTTTTTAATATGATACGCAGACGGAGCCGCCGGCACACGGTTACTATAAAATATGGTTAATATTACTTCCGTAATTCCGCCTCACATAATTTTCACATATCGCCTCTTTTAGAACCTGATTGATTTAGCAAGGAGCCTATTATAATCTTGAGCCTAATTACAGTAACATCAACCATATTATTCAACAGCACTTATCTGAGAAATCATGATCATGTTGGTATTTCATTGGTTATCCTAATAACTTCAGTCTTGATCACTTCCGATTAAATTAGTTTTATTTGACATCCTTATGTAATGCTTTAGCAAATAAAGTAGATAATAAAGATATAGAGAGTGTATAGAAATATTTTTCTTCAAGTCGTATACTTCTATCGGGGTGGTCGTGGTTACGGATTGTCTAGTAAATTGGTTATGACTTTTACGAGGCTTCTCCATGTTTCTCTAACCGTGGCACTGCCTGTACATTTAGTAAAGGAACCCTTTGTAGATGGCGTAACAATATCTGACCATCTTGTAAGCATTCGGCAGCGATAACCTCGACCGTCTACTGTTCCTTGCACTATCCATCATTCCAAAGAGCTGTCGTTACGAGTAATATGCACTTGCACAATCGATTTAAGTCTCTTTTTGATACGAAGCTCTTTCAGGATGGAAACTTTATCGCGGCGCACAGTCCATTTTATCCTCAGCAAGCGTCTACAATAACACATCTCAAGAGCGTCAATCTTTTTACGATGTTTGTGATCTATCGCCCATGTTTCAGCTCCATAAAGGAAATTTGGAAATATTATGCATCTTATTAATATAAAAAGATACAATTTCTTTATAAAAATGCACATAAAAAAATTCTACGTAGCTACTACATTTATATAACGTAGTACTATTTATTGCAGTGGTACTCGAAGAGCTGAAGATATCAATTATATAAAGCTAATTCGATTCGGTTTACGTGGGATCGGAACATGGCCGGACAGAGAAAATGAATCAGGTTTATGGTCATCAAGAGATATTTCATTTTCGTTATGGAAGCATTTACACTGATTACTGGAATTATATATCTCAAGAATCATATAAATAAACTTACTTTTTTCATATTGGGGCATACATATATAACTATATTCATGAATGTAATCGGTGTGGTAAGTATTTCCTTCAATACATGAATATGTATAGACAATATACCACGTTTACATCGAACTTTATTCATTTATTTTCAGAGTAGATTAGGCTTAATATATCTCGATGGATATCATGAATTGGTTCATATTTTCTTGACACGTGTTCATCTTTTCAATCATAAGCATAAATCAGAATACGCTATGAAGGTAAAGACAAATATACACACTATTATACTCCTATATAAGAAGTTACATGAAATTGTTAAAACATTTAGTAAATCAAACCGATATGTTCTGGTTCCTGGAACCGGCAAGCTACGTTAGTAAATATAATAGACACTAATGGTATTTTTATTTTCACATATTAATTTGCGAATTGACTGGCTATAAAAGAACATCGTGAAAGAATGTAAGAAGTAAACATTTAAAACGAACTCTTCGTACATTATCGTAAAAAATTCAGCAGTACTTTCTCTCGGAAAAGAACACTGCCTGAGAGATTGGACTTGATGTTATATTGTACATCTTGGTAATAATACATACTTGCCATTAAGTCGTCTTTCTATAAGGAATCTTCTAGAATAGAAAACAATTATAATGGTCATAATTTCAGATACTATCACTACCTTTTTTTTTTACTACATTGTGATGCGTATTAATAAAAAACTAAACAATTTATTTCAGACGCACGTTTTCGTGCACAAGTTATCGCATACGTTTACATTATATTTAAATATAACCATGGTGATTGGTATAATATTATTCAGCGCTATACCTTTGTACAATAATATTGTATCCGGGGCATTTCAAAATCCACGACCGGAGAATGCAACATTTCAGCACGCTGTTTACTACGCCCTACCTTTCGATTATACGACCAGTTTAAGGGGATTTCTAGCACTCTACACCGCCAACCTATACATCACATCCGTATGTTCGTGTGTCATTTGTATTTTCGATTTGTTACTGTCCGTTATGGTGTTCCACCTTTGGGGTCATTACAAAATACTTATTAACAATTTGGAAAACTTTCCGAGACCAGGCAACGGCGCTCTTAGTTTTTCAACGGAAGAGATGAGAGTGATTAGTTCAAGATTACAGGAGAATATAAGGGACCACAATCTTATCATAGAGTAAGTTAAGCTACAACATATTATATATTCAATAACATTTTCATGATATATGTTACATATACGATATCACGAGCAAACTAGAAGGCGTTAATGTATTTTCTAGTTGGCATATTAAAGGGTTTTAATCATATTAAAGTTGCCTACGACATCGTACCATTAGACATCAAGTAAGATTGTGACCATAAAAGAATAGGTGCATACATTAAAATAATTAAAAAAAAATTCTGAATGAGCAAAAAATGTCACTGAAAATTATTAAATAAATTTATTAATCAACAGTTTTTTGTTTTCTATTTGTTGGATTTTTGATATTCAGATTCCTTAATAAATAGTAGTTAATAGCGCCGGCTCCTTGCCCTTATGATTCCTAAGGACAGTGGGTGGATCGCAACGACGGCGGGACTCTAGCGCGATGTGAACAGTTGTAATGTAGTTAGTAAACTGTAAAGAACACGTCATATAAATCCGTAGCGCTCGGATCGCGTCCATGCGACGTGCTATATTACGCTGCCGTCCCGACATGTCCTCCGACTGTGAGTTGGAGCCATTAATCAAAGTAGAACAGGATCGTCATTCGGCACCGTTTGATCGACTATTTTGCGTCTTCAATTGTATTTCAGTTAATGTTAAATTAATTTCAACAATCGTCACTTACTTTTTACTCGAAATTATTTACACACTAGGCATTTTGTCGCCTTTGCTACCTGATACCTAGCTATTATGTAAGTATGAATGAGGATGGATGGATAAGGATGGATGAGGGGAGTTTATGCACTGTTTATTTTTGATGATAGGAGTCTAAATCTTGATCACGTAACAATATTTGCTTATTAATCTCTTTTTTTTTTTTTGGTTCAAAATTATATTAATACTTAATATAATATAATATTAATATAATCATATATAATCATAGGCTTCCATAGCTTCGCGGTGCATGCTTTAGCGATCCCGTGTTTGCTCCTACTAGGTGGCGGGAGGTACCGGGGGGTTTAGTGGGTAGTGGTCAACGGCGCTTCTCGCCGCGAGTCCCACACTAATCCTGTGTGACAGCCTCTCGTGCTTTCGTGCGAGAGACTGTCACACATCTTCAGACGTGTTTCAACCAGATCTGGAAGGGGGGGTCCTTATCAGATCTGGCTGGATAACTAGTGCGTAAATGCATTCCCCTCGAAAAAAAAAAAAAAAAGGCTTCCATAGCTTGGCAAAAACTTTTCTTACTTTTGGTGACAAGGTGGTCCAAATGACCATGAAATTCTGCTTACGTAATACTTGAATGCCCGCTGGAGCCGTTACTGGAGTATGAACCAGCAAAAATCTAGTAGCATCTCATTCATTTCCGGTTTAGTTGCAAGAACTATTCTATTATAGTCTCCAGCAATGTAATGTACGTAGAACAGCTCATTATAAATCGTAATATGAAAAATAATATATTCTACAATTATAGATTCACACTAAAAATGTCGAGCACATTCGGATGGGTGTTACTATTGTATTACGCTTTTCATCAAGTCAGCGGGTGTTTATTGCTGCTTCAGTGTTCAAAACTGGTAAATATATTGTTTCATACAATATTCACTAGTAATAAATAGTAACAGAATTTGAAAAGGAAAGGAAAATTAAATACCTCTATGTCCATTGGATGTACAAATGATGCAATGTTTTTCCTCAGGAACCACAGGTTATGGCGCGCTACGGACCTCTGACAGTTATACTGTTCCAACAACTGATTCAGATATCTTATGTGTTTGAGCTTCTTGGAACAATGGTAAATCAAAAACATTTCCGAAAATAATCTATTTCTGACTATTCTATATTGTCACTAGAGCGAAAAAAATTGGCAGTCAAATCAAAAAACAGTGCAGGAACTAGGTACATTCGTTTCAACTAACCCTCTATCAATTTCGATGAAATTTTACTTTTAAATAATGTTGTATTTACTAAGTTTCTCTGTATAGGGTTGTTTTCCCTGACGGCTGAATATTAGTTTGTAAACATATTTGAATTGATTTATCTACTTAGTAACAGACGGCAACTAGATTGGTGATTTATTAAGTGATATTTTTATTTAAAATGTTTAAATTGTTTACATTCTTATTAATTACCTAATATATATAATAGATTGGATAGTATGAAAGAAGAAAAAAGATCTAAATATTTTGCACTTTCACCATAATATTACCTGTGGTATAGGATGATAAACACACTTGGCGGGATCTCAAGTGATGCTGACGGAACACACCTATTAGTAGTGTTTGGCGAAAGGTTTTCAAATTTGAGGATGGTATAATTTGAAAATATCCTTCCGCCATGCTATAGATTCCTCATGATTTTTTCCATCAGCGAAAGCTCATGTGTGAACATAGATAGAATATAATTGGATAAATGAATTCTAACCTACGTCCGACGACGTGGAATCCGACCACACTAGTAACTGAATTTCATGAATTGAATAAATGCGAATTACAGAACGAAAAACTACCGGATGCTGTGTACAGTGTACCGTGGGAATGTATGCATCTCAGTACTAGGAAACTGGTTTTAGTGTTTTTGATACAGTCCCAAAAACCCATGCACATTAAGGCAATGAGCATGGTAAGCGTCGGCGTACAAACCATGGCTTCGGTAAGTTCATTTTTTAGTGTTTTCTTTAATAGTCGACAGTCGATTCAATGCACACTTGTACATTTTTTTAATGAATGTTTCGCAGAATTTACCTATCTACTTCTACTAATCTTCGTGTTTTGTTGAAAATTATGCTTCCGTCAATAATAAAATATCGACAAAACTATGCTCACGTAACCTTTGAACGACCCTTTATACCTACACCATGTGAATCCAAAATACGAAGCTTCGAAACGAGTCAATGTAACGGAATCACTGTCTTCGTAACCCGGTCACTACCGTGTTCTCTATAATCTCACAATCTCCATTTCCTTATTTTATTCATTCAGTAGGATATACTGCACGTGACGTCGGCTTGTTGTATTTTTTTTTAATGTTATTTAACACCATAACAACTGGCCAAGTCAAATTGTTCAAAAACCAGTCAATTTCTCAAGCAATTTCCGTTCCATGTGTACACAAAAGCTTGTTGACTCGGGTGTTGTTATTTAAAAACGAAACGTTGTTTTAAAATAAAAACAATTTCATAATCTGAGTGTTTTTACTTTTTGTTAATTCGTTTGCGATATTTCACCTTATTGAAATGAAGCGGCCGTGGAAAAGTAACTTTATGTGAGTGCGTGTTGATTTGTGGTTAGTGCATACAGTTACTTATACCGAAAAACAACTTTTTAAATAATTGTGTCTGTCTGCTTATTTCTGCTAGTCTCCGAAACGGCTGTGCTGATTTGGGCGGGACCTTCTCTCTGTTAGATAGTTAAAGTTATAAGGAGTAACATAGGCTACTCGTGTTTTGGAAACACAAATACGGTTCCGCTTAAAAAAATTAAAACTCATAAAATCGTTGAACAAAATCCGATTCAACAAGTATTTTACTGGCAAGTGCTTAAATTTGTTAAAAATTGCCTTACCAGTAACGCTGAAATAAATATGGGGCATGTATAATACAAAAAAGAATATTATCCAATTTTTTCTTTTAAGTTATTGTCACTTAACACTAGAATGATGGCGCGCTCTTCTTAGCAGAATGGGCGGACCTCCGTTTATGTGCCACTTTTGTCCTAGATATGAGTTTAAAGATAAATTAAGCCAAAATAATGATCATCAAAATATTACTCACCAATGAATATTTAAAAATTATGTTAGGCAGTGAATAATTCCGCGCAAGAAATGAAAAAATGATACGCGAGCGCAGCAGCGAAAACAACTAGTATATATAGTAATAAACATAATTGAAGTGTCTGTTTTTATTATCAAAATAACAATTTCTTGCTAAATACATGAGTTTATAATATGAGACCTATACTAATAATACTCCAAATCTAATCTAATCTCCGGCTAGACCGATTTTGTCGAGACTTTTTTAGATGGATAACTGAAGCTACTCCACGTAACTTAAGGTACTTATGTTTTTCGAAAATAATTAGGGTCCGCGTCAAAAAATTAAAACTCATGAAATTTCTAACTAAATCCAATTCAACGCACAATTTAACGGGTTAAGTGCTAGAATTTAGGGTTACGTATAAAAAAAATTTAATCGCAGAGGGGGCCAACGGGTTCTCGAATGGCTACCACGCACCGGAAGACGTAGGTAGAGTGGGTAGGCCCACAAGGTGGGCCGACGACCTGGTAAACGTCGTGGGAATCCGCTGGATGCGGGTGGCGCAAGAGCGGTCGTCTTGGAGATCTTTGAGGGAGACCTATGTCCAGTAGTGGACGTCTTTCGGTCGAATGGATGGATGGAAAGCGCAGTGAAGACTTTATAAAACGCGAACGCAGCCGCGGGCACACAGCTAGTATTTAAATAAAATCCTTAGTTGAAACCAGTAAATTAACATATTTTTAAATGGTATGTTTCAAAGGTTACCGCAACTGGCAGATTTGAGAAATAATCAATTTTATTTACAGATTTTGAAGACTTCTGTTTCTTACTTTGTTATGCTTCGAACTATAGCAACAGAATAGACAATAATATTGTGCACCAAAACAATTAACGAAGATAAACTTAATGCACAGTAAGATAACTTCAATTAATAATGCATCGTCTTATAATTCAGATATTAAAGAGTAAATAAAAATGTCATGCTACAAAAAAAAATTATAATTAATATTTCACCTTGATTCTTTTAGTCACTTAAATAAACTTAATAAATGCACTAAGTGCGTAATAGAAACTACTTTTTCTTTTTATTCAAACAACCTTATACTTCCTCCAAAAAACAAAGGTGAGCGGTGTCTTAGTTTTATAAACTTGGAGAAACTAATAAAAGACTGAAGAATATTTTATCCATGAATTATATTACTTTTAAACTCTACACATAAAGTTGGACCATATTTTTATTGCAGCTCAGCAATATGAAACGGCACACAAGTCGTGTGCTTGTGGAAGCGAACCATAGTATTATTCGGTGGATTGAGACATGTGGACAGACATTCCGCTCGTGATTCGAAATTATTTTTGATTGCCTCCGCATCCGGAGTATAGACGACGTTTGCAGGTTCTGTAATATTAAACGTAAAATATCGTATTTAAATATGAACTTAGCGTTTGACCTTCTATGCGCAGTGGTAGATTTTTTAGGCGCCACTAAAAACGGACCATCCATTTCAGCTTTGCGGTGCCTTAAAGTTATGTAAATTATAGGATAGGCAACGATTTGATTTGCGTATTAAACCTGTATCCAAAGCCAGATTTGGAGAAAAGATTTTTCTTGTCTCTTCAAAAAAAGCTGATTATAAATAAGGCTAATTACACAAAACAAATTTAAAATCTTAGGGGAAAAAAGGAACTTATAAGCATTTAAATTTTAATGCTAGAGACAGAACGCACTGTATTGAAAAGTCGTCATACTAACCTGTTCGTTCAAATAGGGAATAGTAAGGCATAGAGCATCCCCTCTCGATGCGCACCAAAAACATTAATTAACCCCTTGAGCACTAACGTGGCGTTTACGCCAGCTTTCAATAGTTTTCATATTGTTTCAATTTTATGGGTATTTTAATGAAATTATTCATTTAATCTATTGTTTTCAATAAAGTAAAACCAATCAAATATACTACTTGTATTCTACGCGTCTTATGATTTCAACATAATATGTTTATGGGGCTTCCAAGTTACGATTTTGTTTTTTTTTATTTTGCCTCAGCAAATTACTTTCATGAAATAGAGAAAAGTTATATGCCACTTTAAGTACTATAGTATAGATCCTATATCATCATATAAAAAGGTAAAATTAATGTTTTATTAGTCATGGATAAACTCAAAAAGTACTTAACCGATTTGAAATTTTTTGTAAACCTGTAGAAAGCTAAATTATCAGTGTGTAACATAAGCATTTTTTTAAATTGAGTGATTTATATACACCCGTGCGCGTTCGGGTCGAGTCGCTAGTATTATATAACACGTAAGTTCCTTGGTATAATTATTAGTTTAATTGCCACCATACGAGTGTCATATTTAATTGAACTATGAATGTACCACAGTTTCACCTTCAAGTTATTATAGTGAAAGACCGATCAGACAATTTTGTGAATGTTTTTCCCCCCTCTTTTTGCCTCTTGTAAGCAATATTAAGGAAAACTCTTATTCCCCGTCATAATTAATTAAGCATTGGCATAATTTGAAAGTTTTTTAAAATTAATTTATGATTAAGTAATCAATCTCCGTTCAGAGCCTCCGTTTCCCATGTCATTAAACATTACACCCACGCTCCTGTTAATGGTTACCTAAAACTACCTGTGGGCTGAGCACATTTTTAACAGAACCGATGCTCGATGGGGCCAATGGATTCTCGAATGGCTACCTCGCACCGGAAGACGAAGCGTGAATAGGTCGGCCCGAAGGTGGACTGATGACCTCGTGAAGGTCGCGGGAATCCACTGGACGCGGATGGCGCAAGACCGATCGTCGTGGAGATCTTTGGGGGAGACCTATGTCAAGCAGTGGACGTCTTTCGGTTGAATGGATGGATGGATCGATCGAATACTTAAACTGTACCTATGTATGAAAAAATCAAATCAAAGACGTACCTGGCTATTTTATCCCACCCCCATCGGTTGAAATATCCAAAACAAGTACCATAGTCGAAGGCCAGCGAACAGAAGTGTGGTATCTCTACTACTATAAATAGAAAATTATTGTGTTTTTTTTTACAATACTAGCATAATACTACAATAATAATAACAGTACTAGCTTGTAAAGTCCCGGTATGGGTTTATTAATAAAATCAATCGGCGATTTTTTGTTATAATCTATATTAGTCAGTAAGAATCTGCCATATGAGAGGAATATTTTGCTGCTTGATAAGTGTGAGCATCTTAAATTTTGGTTTACTTTGGTGCTGTCGGAATGTACATAGAGCTTCTTTATAACTTCATAGGTTAATAACTTGAGAATGATAACTAATACTAATAAGTACATTCTCGAACCTGAGGATATCAGAACAATATCCGTCAGTAATTGCGTTCATAATTCGAAAACCCTCGATTTTTTTTATAATAAATACGCTCTACACAGATTTTAGGGTATACTTTAATTTATCAGACTAGAAAACAATTTATAATGATAGTTAATTAATTGTTCCTTAAACAAAGAATAAACGTATTCTTTTAAGTTTTTCTTCAATCAACATTAAATTTTTAATGGATGGATTGAATAGATGGGCATTTAACGGAAAGATGTCCACTGTTGGATATAGATCTTCCCCAAACATATTTAATATATAAAAGACATAATTGTAAATAATAAGTGTCTTAATACACGAGTGGAGCCGCGGACAACTCTGAGCACAATCTCAGATGAATAACGATGTGGTTTGAGATAATAAACACGTGAAGCGCAGAAGTCTTAGCTCTATAGTAATGCTACCATACCTGATAGATTCTTGATTATAAATTTTCAAACCTTAGAATAACAGCTAGCTAGGCTGATATTGTAAAATACTTTACAAAAATACTATAGTTTTATCACGATGTCTTCCTTCGTCGTTAATTCAGACTCATTTTAAAATAGTAATAAATCGTACACACACACACACACTATCACTGAGCTATAATACTGTATGTTTTATGTTATTAATATGTTTCGTTAGATGTGAAATAAAAGTCCAATTCCTATAACACCGTAAGGCAAACATTATCTATATACAAAGTTAGAATTACTTGACAGATAATATATCAGAATTCCACTTCTGAGGATAATTTCGTATTATTTATTAAAAATACAAATAATTTCCAATAGTAAAATAAACACAAAACTTACATACAGGACTAGTCGTATTTAAATAACAATAGTCGTAGCATTCATTTTCTGATTCAAACCTATTGCCGTTACCCTGACAACCCCCCCAGAAGAAACGGTAACATTTACGCTGCTTCACGTCGAAGTACCACTGCATTATATCGGCTCGACAAGGCCCAGTATCTGGGCGCAAGAAACATGTCTTACGGCGAGCTGGAAGCAATTATTATACTATGAAGTCAATAACTTCGTCTTCTATACAAAGCGTTGAAAAGATTGTATGAAAACGATACATTATCACTAATTAACTGTTATGAAAGCATAAATTGTTCATCGCTACGCTTGTTAGGTAAAGAAGAAGGTAGTTCGAGAAAGAAGATAATCGTTGAATCCAAAAAGGCTGGCCCGTATTTGTGAAACTACGCAAAATCTTCTTGTCTAAAAAACCGCAGGGCCTCAAGAAAGCCTTCGACCAGTATATGTTGCTAATGATGACGTACAGTACTGAAACATACAGCGCTTTCAATCGGACTAATAAGAAAGCTCAAAGTTACTGAAAGGGCAATGGAAAGTAGTACGGAGCTCGAGTCAAGAAACAGGAATAGAGCCAAAGTAACCGATGTCATCATCATCTCCCTACCCTTATCCCATTTTTATTTGGGGTTGGCGCAACATGTCTTCCTCTTCCATTCCTCTCTGTTTGTTGTCATCTCCGCAGTCACTCCTTTTCTAAGCATATCATCTTTCACACAGTCCATCCGTCTTTTCTTTGGTCTTCCCCTTCCCATGTAACCGTCCACATTCATATTCAATACCATTCTTACAACATCCTCTTTCTCCCTGCGCATCACATGTCCATACCAGGACAAACGACCGCCTCTTAACTTGTCTGTTATTGGCGCCACTTTCAAACTTCCTCTAAAATACTCATTCCTAGTCCTGTCCATTCTTGTTACCCCACACATCCATCTCAACATTCGCATCTCAGGTGCATGTAATCTTCTTTCGTCCGTCACTTTTATGGGGTAACATTCTGATCCATACAAGACGACAGGTCGTATTATGTTCTTGTAAATCTTCCCGTTTAATTTAAAGGGTATTTGCGGCTCACACGTAGTAGCCGTAACCTGCCGCCATTTCATCCATGCTGCTATAATTCTATGCTTTACCGTCCGGTCTATTTCGCCATTGGTTTGCAGGAGTGAGCCGTGGTACTTGAACTCGGGGCAGATTGGTATTGGAGTGCCATCTAGTGTTATAACAGTTGAGCTAGAGGTGCCGCCGAAATCACAAAACATATATTCCATCTTGGATCTGCTCACTTTTAGGCCGACACTCTCCAGCTTCTGTTGCCACTTTACCAATCTGCTCTGGACCCCAGTTCCATCCTCACCGACAAGGACAATATCGTCGGCAGACAGCATACACCAAGGTGCCTCTTCCCGTGTATCCGCTGTCAAGTCATCCATTATTAACAGGAAGAGGTATGGACTCAAGGTTGACCCTTGGTGTAAGCCTACCGATACCCTGAACTCGTCGGTGTTGCCAGCAGCTAACCGGACATACGTACGCGGTTGGTCGTACATAGCACGAATTATCTCTACATACTTCACAGACACACCTTTCCCTTTCAATGCCCACCACAAAACCGCTCGTAGTACCTTGTCGTATGCCTTTTCCAGGTCCACAGTGTATGCGTCTATATTTCTCACATAGCTGACGCAATGCAAATATGGCATCTGTAGTGCCTCGACCCGGTATAAAACCGAACTGGTTTTGTGTAATCTTATTTTCTTCTCTCAGTCGCTTCTCTATCACCTTCTCCCACACTTTCATACTATGTGTCATGAGCTTTATTCCTCGGTAATTATTGCAGTCTTGCACATCACTCTTATTTTTTATAGATAGGCACCAGCGGACTAATGCACCATTCGTCAGGGAGCGTCATATAGTCATATAAGTGACCGATGTAGCCCTAAGAATTGCCTAACTTAAGTGGCAGTAAGCTGGGCACTATGGCTCATAAAAACGATGATCGATGGGGCCAACGGGTTCTTGAATTATGAACACGTACCGGAAGACAAAACGTGGGTAAACCCCCAACAAGGTGGAAGACGATCTGGTGAAGGTCGCGAGAGTCCGCTGAATGCGGATGGTGCAAGACCGGTTCGGTGTGAAGATCGTTGAGGAAGGCCTATGTCCAGCCGTCTATGTCTTTCGGTTAACATGGTGATGATGATTTCTTCATTTATTTTTACATAATGAGATTTCTACAATATATGTGTCTCAAGTAAATTAATTATTGTTTTTTTTACCTCTCAGTGTATTATCAAGATCCATACAAATCGTCTTTGTATAAGGATTTTGTGTCCGTCTACGATAAATATTATGTGATTTTCTTTTTGCTGCGATACAATAAACTAATAATGTAATAACTAAAAACAATAAGAATATTTTAAACTCGTTCTTATAAATCAATCTTATACGAAAAAAATGAGTAACTTCTATGGGAATCATTGCGCAATACTTTATTTTACTTTACTTTATAGTCAAACGTAACAGTGGCTATAAAATAGTAGAATCAAATTTATAATAAGACTAGTTTAGCTCCGCGAATCTGCTTGAATATTTCTTAACTTTTATTCATGACAATCATTCACGCAATATTATTACATAGACAATAATTTGCGTCGGTGAACAAAATAAGTATTGACTATTCTATGGGCATCATTATGTCACACATCTAGATACTTTGATAATCACTAAGTAACATAAACAATTCTGAAAATTATTTTAATTGTGGTGTGTCACGTAGTAGTAATAGTACTTGTTTTTATTCATTCATTATCTTGTAACGTATGAATTTATATTCATACATGTAATTTTGGTCACAGATTGCGTGATATAATTTAGTTATTGTGCACAAGTGAAGTGTATTGAAAACACGACCATGAATTCTGAGATCTCACAACAACTTCCTTAACACTCTTTAAAAAATGGCCGCCATTTTGTTAGATCACAAAATATTGGTAAAATAATACGAAGTTGGGCCTAAAGAACTTATATTCAGGACAGTAATAAATTAGAAACAAAAGTAATACACAATTTTGCCAGTGTCATTTGAATAAGATATTTTTCAAATCTTGTTCAATACTTCATTCAACACACGCAGTGTCACTAGATTTGGGGATTTCTTCGCAAATTTGGGGAAACAAAATCCTTGGGGAAAAATTACTGTACGGGGAAAATTGGGAATGTATTTTAACTGCTTTATTGATGTAGTATATAATTATCATAAAGATGAAAAGGTCAAGTCATTTATAACACATAATTATTGATTTACTCTGTTATAAATTATAATTAAATGTTTATTTATATACATAAAAGAATTTCCAACAAGGAATATACTGATAAAACTATTACCATGCAAACAAAGTATCGAATCTTGTGCTTCCTTAATTGTATGAAATTACCACTCCCATGTTAGATAGATAATAGATTGCCGTTCATCATTTTCCATACTCATTACTACTTTATCGACATGCGCTTCCTCTCCTCTCATAATATGCCCATACCACGATAAACGAGAACCTTTCAACTTTTCTACCACTGGTACAGATTTCAAGCTCCGTCTAATATATTAATTTCTTATTTTAATTATACTTTTAAAACCACATATACATATCAACATTTGCATCACAGCTACATGCAATCGTTTCTCATCCATCTTTTTATCAGCCCAGCATCCTGATCCATAGAATATAACAGGTCTTATAATCGACCTATATGTCCCGAAGTTTAATTTAAAAGGCACCCTGGAGTCAAAAATCAGACCAAGGATCTATCGCCATTTCATCCAACCTGAGCTGGTTTTTTACCTTATATCTCATTCGATTTACTATATTATCTCTTTGTGCGTATTATGTATCATATGTATGAACAAGTTTGCCATGAACTTCAAAACGAAATTAATTTGTTCTCACAGCAGACAAATTTTTCTTATAATGGTATTATACTTATTTTAATTCTACCAAATTCAGATACATAATAAAACAAAACAACAATAGACCTGACATTTTATTCAAATACATAGTTAACACAAGTTAATGGTATTTTCTACCCAAGGAATCTAATGAAAGGAACACTGCCAGCCGAATAAGTGCATGTTGCCTAGATTACATCATGAGTAGGTTACCTGACTTCATATTGTTAGATATAAAGTGACACTCATGTTAAAAATAAATGTTAGATCACTTGAGACTCCATGAACTGAAGAATATAAAAACCAAACCAGTTACCAAACCGTACCGCATGCGAGGATGCTCAGCCACAACACCCTGACTTCACAGTCTGGAAGACCCAAGTCCACACATGATGACGGCCGACACAATACTGGTTTTTTCAGTACAAGCTGATAGTTAATACAACACTTGTTTTCGACCCCCATTGCAGTCTACTTTTATAGAGATTTCGTTAGTCGGTATTTAATTTGGTTAGGAGGGTAGTTTTTTTCTCCTAATAATGTATAAATAATCTTAGAACCTATTATTAATGTGTCGAGTACCCTTAAAAATAAGACAATAGAAAAACAATGGAAAGCTGGCGTAAACGCCAGGTAAGTGTTCAAGGGGTTAATGTTATTTTCAATGCACAATGAAATGTAATTATCCTTTATATTTATACCACCCATTAGTCACTATTTCAAAATGTACTATTTTTTTATAAATTAGAATATCATTTACATCTCATTATCTACAAATTTCTTCATTGAAACTAAAAATTCATACACATTTATATAATAATGAGATTATCTCCAATATCATAAATAATTTCTCTCTGATGAAAATTAACCACAAAAGCCTATGCTTTTGTGTATGCAGGATTTCCTATTTAATTGTAGGTCATGATCCAGTTGATCATTTGTAACAAACCAAGAAGCATTGGCTATTCTTAAAATTTTTAGACAATTTCAAGATTGGAGTGAGAGGCTGTTCCTATATACGAGTATATACTTTATTCGAATTTTATTTTATTTTATTAATTAAACATTTACACAGCTCAATATTATTAAACTTATAACTGCATAAACATACATTTTCATGATAATGTTACAATTTATTTATTTTATATTTAGCTTATACTATTGATCCTCTCACAATACACTTTCAACAATGAATGAAACTCATTCCATTCATCTGCAAATAAGTCAAGTGCAGGGAGCTGAAGCAGTAAGCGATTAAGATGTTGGAGGTCTCATATGAGAAAGGAGTTGCTACGCTCTACAGAGCAACAGACTGGTTTACTCAACAAGACGTGCCTGCGTGTCTGCCTGTATGATGTATTGTAATAAAATTCACAACACATATTTCTGTCTCTCACTGAACCAACTGAAAATAAAAAAATATTTCTTTTTTTTTTATTTACCAAAAATTACTGATTATGTATGACAAGTAAAGAGTATTTGGTGTCTGCAGCAATATATGAATGGAATTTCTAATGAGTTATCAATTTATAGTTTAATAATCTAGATAGAATAATAATCTAGAAAACACTACGTAGATGTCTCAGATACATGGTTGTTTTCGGAAAAAATAACATATTAAAACTTCTCATATATTTTTCACTACGATAAATTACCTAAAAACTTAAAATGAAGATCTAATATTAAGAAAATGTATAAACCTGTAAAATGTAAGTAAAGGAACTTTGAAACTTTAAATATAAATATCAACACTCAAATTTTCCTCTAGGGGTGGCGTTCGATTAGTTCAAGAATCGATAAGTAGACAGTTATCAAGTTTTAGAAATCAATTTCTTGCATTATTTCGTTCCAATGAATTGATCTTTTATTCTGGAAATTAAATTGTTCAATTTCTGTTCTTTCTATAAGAACTATAAATTTATGTACAATTAAGAATACACTTAAGCAAAAATAAAGTCAAGAATTTTTTTCTTTTGATTAATTAAGAACTCGTGAGATTAGTTTGTGGTATGTTTCGTTTGCCTCTTAGTGAAATTAAAAAGTATTTTTATACTAGTAAAATGGGAGACAAATACCTTGGCTGATGGTTCCTGGACACTGTAACCCATAGACGTTTAAAACATCGGAGGTTTAGATATCCAGTTCAGTCACTGTGCTGTTCATTATAAAAAAAAAAAAATATTTTGAGCATTGTGGCATCCCTGAAATATCTTAACTTTGATCCAAAGATTGAAAAACAACTAGAACTATTTTCGATCATTCTATTGTCTTGTTTATTTTCTATAATATGGATTTATTTATAAATAGGTTACAAAACAGTTCAGTATCTTTTTCTCTTCAATTTGCTAACCGTTTTTTTTATTTACGAAATTTACAATTTCTCTATTTTTCAATAAATGATGATTATAACGTAATAAATTTGATCACTAGATAAATACTATTCACAGATATTGATTTAAACAAAAATATTGAATAAAAAATCGATAAATACAAAAATATATAATCATTGAAGATTGATTATTTATAAATCTATTCTTCAAGTTATGTTTAGAATCGAATCAAAAATCATTCTATTTCGGAATGTGTCGTCACTCCATTTTTCGTACATGGTGATCTAGTGCACTAGATCAAAGATAAAATGGGATAAATCTAAAATTAAAAACTCGGTATGATTAAATTGAGTAATTGCAACTTAATATTATAGGTTTTTATAGTTATGTCTTTATATTATTTCATTCATGATATGAGAATGTATTTATTTTGATAAAATATCCTTCTTCAACATTTAAAACTTTCTCACACTTTTGTATAAAGTTACCATTATATAAATGTAAACACCCATTGAATATCAAAAAAGCATTAGCACTGTCAGGTTTGTTGATTTTCCTTCTTTTTTTTAGATTTGAATTAAGCCAGTAGTTATTGTGTTAATTACACTAAAGATATTGTTAAATTTATATACTCGTGCATCTAAATTAAGTATGACATTTGACTTTTCTGTTTGTTGTAAAAATTATATAGACAATTCATTATAGTGCATTATCCCAAAAGTTTACTACTCTATAGCACCATCCAGGAAACGCGTATAGAATAACAGGGGGTAAAATACCTGTGGATAAATAAAAAAACTGTATAGATCTAAATTTTGTATTTACCTCTGTATTTCAAAATACCTAAAAATTTCATGCTTTATTAAAATAATACGCATTGAATTGGAATTCCAAATTCATGAATTATCAGCAATTTATGGAATTCACTCCATTTTTTTTTTTTTTTTTTTTTTTTTTTTTTTTTTTTTTTTTTTTTTTTTTTTTCCAATTTCCCTATTAAAAATTCTATGAAATCCACAGTTCTTCTAAAGTCTTACAAAGAGATACCTTTTTTTTTGACGGGGGGAAATGCATTTACGTACTACCCTTACCTATTGTATTAGTGAGACCGGAGTCCCCCAATGCAATAGGTAAGGGGGCACGGAGGGACGACTCCGTGCCAGCGTGGGACTCGCCCGGACGCGAAACGTCCGGAAATACCCACTAAAACCCCCCGGGGCCGTCCACCGCATTTGGGATGGGGGCGATACGGGATGGCTTTCGCAAGCACCGCGTCGCCCCCTGCGGCAGACCCACCAGGCCTCGTCCGTGCAATGGCCCAGTAGGGATGGGGGGGGGAATACTTCCCTACCCACCTCTTAGCCCACCTCTAAAAGAGAGGTACGACTAATGGTCGACAGTCCAGGCATTATACTTCCTGCCCCCCATAAAAAGGAAAGAAAAGAATGGGACAGAGCAGTGGCGGGCAAAGAGAAAAAGAAGAAGAAACCCGCCACTGCTATGAAAGGGAAATAGGTCCCTCCCCTTCACTCATCTTGTCTCAGTCGACAAGACGTAGGAAGGAGAGAGATATCCAGAAGAACCAAGAAAAGAAGAAGGAGAAACAAAAACAACCCCCCCAACACCCCCCCCCCCCCCCCAGCACAACTTCCCCCAAAACAAACACCAACAAAACCAACATTACAAAGAGATACCTAAAATTTTTAATAGGTTCAAACAACGACTTAAACTATATTATAAAAAACAAATAAATGTATTATAAAATTAAATTGTATACGAAAATTAACTTACACAAATTTACAAAAATATTATAATCATATAATTTAAATCGATTATATGAATCGATTCTGCTTTATTCTACTAATATCTTTCAACAGCTGCCGAAAAGCTGTTATTGAAGAAAATCACACGTATATAGAAGTGTATCATATCTCGCAGTATGTAATTGCAGTTACTTCTACAACTGTTAAAACCTCATTTATCTTTAAATATTAAATTAATAAGCACTATTAGAAAACTTCAACATACTTTATCTAAACAAATTGAAAAATATATTATTCAATTTAATAATTAATTTAATGATTATTTGAAGACAAACTTTACCCGCTTTGTAGATAAAATTAAAATTAGATGAGGTGTTTAAGCATCAGATGAAGTTTTGACATTACCTATGGTTTATAAAATTACTTTCTTTGGGCATGTATTAATAATCAATCTAGAAAGGGAAATAAACGTCATAGTATTGTTGTGATAACACTCAAATCAAATATATCAAATTCGTCATCATCAGAACAGATTCAATTACAGTTTTCCAATGTTTTGAACTAAACTAACTATTATTAAAATCACACCTTGTAGATAAGACGGTATCAATCTGTGTGGACTATAATCAAACTGTAACTTTTATTCAATTTACTAAACGGTTAAAGATTATAAATGTCTGTAGGTACATATACTTCAATGATAAATGTGTAATAAAAATATATGCACAAACTGCCAGCACAGATTGAATGGAAAATGTGTTATGAACCATACTCATCAAAGCTTTTATTTATTATATAGGTTAATTGGACTTGATACACGAAAACCTTTTGGCCTCGAAAATCCCAAAATTAATCCTAAATCTAGGAATAAAACAAATAAGTTGGCAACCATGTTTGACAGTTAAAAATTGAATAGATAGTGATACCCAAAGCTCGATATTCTGTCTATCGAATTTACAGTTTGAAAATCAAATAACGTGAGTTGCGAACGTTAAGTAAGAAATATATATCAAATAAGCCAAAAATATTTTGCTGTATTTTAATATGACTATATAAAAATTGCTTTAAAATTTATTTATAGCCCCGAAACAACTATTAACTATGAGAAACTATATTTCTAACTGAGATATGTACAGATATTTGTTAAAATTCTAACAGGAGAAGAAAATTTACTTATTTTAATTTGGTATAATATTGTATATACTGCTTACCATTACTGTACTAAGAACACCACATTGTAATTATAGTATTAAAATTCGAGATCATATATAAGATAAACATTAAGTTGGGTGACCGTCTTGTTAAATCTACATGAACCATTATTGAATGTATTGTATTCAGGTTACACTTGAATCTAAATTCTATTTTAAAGGTCCATTTTTGCATAGTACGGTTGCGTTAGCTTACTATATATTTTGCACTAGTATTCTAGTTATTTATTAAGTATTAAATACAAGTACTTAAAATTGATAACTGCAAATTAATTGATAAAATTGATATTATCATAAACAAATATTATTACCTACACTGTAAAACAAATTCTTTATATTAATCAAACTGAATATAAACAGAGATGTAAAATAGAGGAAATATCATATTAAATATTAAACATGCTAAAACAAAAAAGAGATAGTAATGAAATAATGTCAATATGACAGCTAAACTGAGATCATATAAGAAAGTAATTATTTCTTAATTCTCTGATTCTATCCAATACACTAGCATGTACGAAACTAAAATTGAGTTTGAGTTCACATGCAGTAGACGTGAAACTTCGTTTTAGGGACATCTAGTTTGTTTACTTTATACTAATAAACAAATATGTTGTAGATATTCGGTATATTATTTAGTGGCATCTTTTGGTTAATGATAAAACTGTTGCCTGTATTTCGTTACACATTTTCGTTTCATAAAATCCAATTCGGTGTGAATCCCAAAAGAAGTTTCAGTTCAAAAAAATAAAAATATATAAATGAATATAATATAATGAATATAATATACTAGAAGAATTAATTTTGTAATTGCATTGCGATAACGATAAATGTATCGACAGCCCACAACTCTAGCAAATAGTAACAAGGTAAGCGGTAGGCGGGGTAGGTGCGTATGCGTCGAGCGCATTGCGCTTTTTGCTCGTAGTAACGTGATCGCGGAGGCGCGCCGGCAGCGGCGCACCGGGATATTGTTCTTATTTTATTTTATTCTTTGCGTTCCTCGTACCGAACGTGCTTGTGACATCCCCTTTGTAACTTTCACCTTTTGTTGTAACAAAGCCTATCCCAATAGCGCGAAATATGCCAATATGACTGTAAAAACTTACCATTTTTTTATTTTACCGATAGAAGTTCTATTTTTTTTAATTGACGAGCGTTATAAATAAGTAATAACAGCGTATACATATTTAATTGTTTTTTTTTAATAATCCATATAATTGGCATTATGAATATCAATGTTTTAGTGATTAATTTAATTTTTCTTAATGTTATTTATCTCACTGACGGCACCGCATCAGATGTTAAGGTAAATATTTTATATTTGTAAATAAATATATTTGTTTGAAAATGTTAAAAACTGACAATATAAAAATTATTTAATCTATTGATAAAAATATCTATATATAAATAAGCTTTTTTGTGCTTGAAAAAAATATACATTATAAGGTTTTATATTTATGTTGAAGATATTAATAATATAAATGTTCGTTTGGAGAATTACTTTTAGCAAGTGAGATAGTTGTACCTAACACTGCCAATATAAATAAATTATCTTCAGTCATTTTCGTGGGAGTCTTCGTTTCATTTTATTTTATAACCGAATTCATAAATTGAAACATTAGCAGAGTTTTAGTAACAATAGCAAACCAAAACACGAATTCGATCTACATTACGGTTTTGCGGATTTCAATGAATGTAATCATATATCAATAGCTATTATTCTTATATTTTAAGCAGTAATCATAATATAAAACTAGAAAAGTTTTTAATTTTTTTTTTAATTTTAAATTTAAATTAATTTCTTTTTCGACCAGGATTGTGCTTACAGCAAATGTATTTCTTTAGTTGATTAACCGTTATGGCTTAACTCATATAAATGATAGTATAAATATATTAAACGAATATCCATTTTAAGATTTCACGTAAAAATCGTATGAAAACTTTATTTGAATTTACATTCATTTGTAAAGACTATACTGAGATAAATGTAATTATACTAATCCTATAGTTATTACTCACTTTATCTCGAAATCTATATATCTATAATATAAAGAGGTATAATCAATGTTTTGTTTGTTATGCGTATAAATTAAAAAAAAACTACTTAACTGATTAAAAAAAGAACACCTGTACCGTGCGAAGCCGAGGCGCTTCGCTAGTATTAAATATTTCGACAATGAGTTCCACGTTGAACTTTACTAAAAATCGAGCTAATAATATTTTTAAATAAAATCATACCGTGTAAACGCTAGCGGGCGATTCTTTCCTTAAAGCGGCGTGTACTGATAACGAAAGTATTCCGCAAATGAATGAAGTACATATTAGACCTATAACTCATTGAAAAGATAAACTTTAAATCATTAATGTCCTTTTAGCTGATTTTTTTTTTATCTGACTAACGCTGTTGACCGGAATGGCCTTAACAACGTCACCGAACATTGAGGCGAGCTCTTAAGGCGCTCAGTCTAGGAATGGTAGCCAGCACAAGGCTAGCAAAATGGTACGAATCTAGGCTTGATAACTACCTGTGGTAACAATTCCGTGGTATATGCCCTAGCTAACCGAGCGGTTACTAAACCCGTAAAGTAAAAAAAACGTCCCTTACAGAACCTATGTATCTTGCGTGTAGTGTGCAAGTACATATGTGTGTCCATTATGATGTGTCTGATCCTAGTGCATGCTGTATCACTCTATCGTGCTGACAGTGGCTACAAGAGCTTCCCCAGTTGGGAATCGGAGCACATCTTGTGCAACTGCCGGACGGGGTGGGTTCGACGGGCTGGGTACGAACCCTGCCAATCCGACACGCCGTCCACAAGGGGCGGCGTCCGCGTAACATTTTAATCGACCGCGACGATAAAATCACTCACAGTAATAGGATTTTTCCTTATCAACCTCGTTCATTTGCGTGTCAGCGTCCACGCCCGGAAACCGCCGTTCCCGCCGTCGGGGATAGGCGGCTAATTTTGCTCCAGCACACACTCCGGGTCCCTCTCCGGTGGCGGCCCAAGACGTGCTCCGTTCCCCAACTGGGGAGCATCTTGACGCCGCTACCAGTGGGATACAGTGACACTGCCCATGCGTCAAGCATTACACGCAGAACACTGCATACACACTCCTGCACATAACACGCATCTACATAGGTCCTGCAAGGAACCTTTTATTTAATTGTAGGATTTAGTTAGGTTCAAATTCCGCGGGAATTTTATAATATAGGTAGCGGCCAATCCGAGGTTCGAACTCTTGCGCTAGTTACTTTTTGTGGCTAAGTGTCTTCAACACTCGCCTCCAAAGTCCGGTGAAGCTGTAAAGGCCCTTCCGATCAACAGCCTAGCTATAGGTAAGAAAAAAAACGTACCTCTGCATATGATTCGAAATTATGTTTGTTACGAATTGCATAAACCTATAATACGATTTATGTTTAATATAAATATGATAAGCAGAATGTTCATTAAAATTCACGACATTTATTCTCAATATAATGAAGTCTCGAAATTGTAAGGTTTTTTTTAAACGCTTCTTTGAATATTTTTAGGGATTTTTTTAAACAAAATCACACAATATTGGTAACCGCTGGGGCTTATTTATGTATAATAATAATATATGCATATCTTAAATGAATCATTGTTTAAATAAACGCGGTTCACATAAAGGTAACTTTTCTATTGCAATTGTTGTCGATTCTATGTTGTAAATATGGTCGGACCATTGTTACTGCATATTCGATAATTCTTAGAATTTTGCCACTGAATATGATTCACGGGTATTATATTCCGTATTAACATCCTATAATTATAATCAACTTACTATGAAGGAAACCGTGAGGAAACGACAGTGTGATATGGTAAAGTGTTTTCTAATGTGCCTCTTCTTCTTCTTCTTAGTTAATGGCAATCTGTGTGTACACACAATTTGTGCCAATGTCATGTAGGTAAGATTTTCAATCTTGTATCAGCGTTACCAAGCTCCAACAGAACGGTGGCCTATTCTGCTCAAACTTTCCATGGAGCTTTGTCGGCACCTCAGAATGTATGCTACGCGTTGTCTTCTATAATAAACTTAACTTGAACACAATAACTAAACTATTTCACACAAAACGCCACCAAGATTACATGATATAGAGTCAAGTACACAAGTTTAATGAATTAAAGAAAACAATTGCTACATGTCAGACTGAGATCCCGCCAAAAACTCAAATGTGCCTCTAGAGTCTAGAGTGTTTTGAAGCAATGACAACTGAGTTCGTAGCGTGGTCGTAATCCACATCAACTGACGTAGTATCGATCTCACATATCCAATTCTATAATAAGCCCGAGATTTCGGTGTATGCAGCAGTGGATAGTGGTAAATTATTTTCTATTTTTTTAAATACGGTATAGGCCAGTGCTTTGACCACAATCTCACCTGACGTTAAGTGACGATATGGTCCAGAATGGTAAACACACTAACCCTAGAGGTACTGGTTCTCAAATGTTGCTGCCGAAACACGCCCATTGGTATTTGGCGTCAGGTTTTCAAACTTTAAAGTGGTAGCTAACCAGGCGACCATTGTTAGAAAACGCCCTACCACTATGAATGCATACGATTAACCAAGCGTTAAGTACAATATAAAAATATTATATGTAGGCATACTAGGTATTTACAAAGTGCAGACAGCTTAAGGAGTTTGAAATGTCAACGTTACGGGGTCTAAAGTCTAGACGTTAGTCTCGAGAGAAAGGCATCGTCCTTGGCCTTCGTACGTCCATAGGAATTAACTAGAAATAATATTGCTCGTATACAGTAAGGTCTTATAACATATATATATATATATATATATATATATATATATATATATATATATATATATATATATATATATATATATATATATATAGGTGCCCGTCTATCAATATCAGTTAATGATATATTCTGTTATACTAGTATCTTCATTAATGCCTTTGGTGGTGTTTTACGTAATATTTGGTTTGTTTTGGTTATTATGTACAAGTGAAGTGTATTGAAAATAAGAGCACCAAAGTTTTATCAGTTTCTAAACCATCTGAGGCCCGTGGCAAATTCATTGGATGGAGTCCCAGTAAAAACCGTCACGTTGTAATTTGATATTACTAAATCACTAAAGTGATCGATCACAAAAGCGTTTAAATATTTAGTCGTAACTAACTATAATTATTTATATTTTTTACTGAATTTTCCACAAATCTCCACAACGACCTGTCTTGCGCTACTGCATGTAATGGACTTTTTTCAATTATTCATTTTTGGTAAATAAAAAATCATTTTCTATAAGTAATGGCAAGACATTCTTATCTGTGTCCCTAGTATAAATCCTGCGCTGAATGTATCGTGTAAATATGTACGTATGTAATTAGTCTTTAACAAATACCGACCACATAGTGCATTACAAGACGTTCGAAAATAACTTTACGACTCTGCCAGAAACTTATGGAATAATAAAACGGCAGTTTAATCTGTGATTGAGTTCAACTAAAACGCTTTATATCCCTATGAGCGAATTGTAGAAATGCATATGAATATGTTGACGGCAGCACCGCGTCTTAGTCGATAAAATCTTACAGATGAAAGCTATCACTTTTGCTTATTATCATAGAAATCTCGATTCACTCACAACTCAAAACGTAACCAAAATTTAAACCACCTTCACTTGTCAGCCAAAGTAAGTAGAACTCTTAGCAACCCCCCCCCCCCCCCGCCTCTCCCTTAATTATTATATAAGCATTCGCATAGATTTCAACAAAAACACGAAGATTTAAGTAAATATTGCTTACGTAACCACCATCCAGACACCCCTCGCTCATGTCATAAAATATAACATAAATCCCTGCCCCCCAATTAATGATTACATAATATTTTGGCCCTTATAGTTAGAGAGTAGTAGGTTTATAGTTCGATTCTAAAAAAAATGCTTTACTGACCTAATCGAATTTAAAATTAAGTTATAAAATGCGCATACAATTTATTTGCAGCATATATTAATTGTGGCCTACCCACGCTGCGTCTTCCAGTACGCAGCAGCCATTCGAGAACCTTTGGTCCCATCGGGCAACGGTCGCGGGAATCCGCTGGATGCGGGTGGCGCAAAATCGGTCGTCGTGGAGATCTTTGGAGGAGACCTATGTCCAGTAGTGAACGTCTTTCGGTTGAATGAATGGATATACTTTTGTTGTATGTTGGTCAGTCCAGCTCGAATACCTGGAAAGGATTCTAATAAAGTGTTACATGGATTTTATCACGCAGTAGGATATAGGATACTTTTTGCGGAGTCAAGTTTTATTAATTACAAGCGAAACGACCGGAGAACTATGAGTTTATCGTGTAAGTTGCTTATCAGTTGTCAACAAGTAACTGTACCTACATTACAACTCTTAAATATGCATGTATACACAGGCAATTTTACACACACCTTACCGAAAATTTTTAAAACTTTTGAAAAGGAAACTTTTGTTATTAATTTAAACTCAATTACTGGGCACATAATATCTTCACTAGTGAAGAAATTCGCCGTCACTTACAATATTGTAAAAAATATATTCACATTAATATATACTGTTATTTATATAAAATGGTAACATTGGTTTTCTTGTTTGTTGTGGATAAACTACAAAAACTACTTAACCGATTTCATATAAAAAATCAACTATAGAAAGGGACCAAATATTATTGAACTACGTGTATCCATGAAAGGAGGAGATCATGGTTTGCTTATATTTTCTATTATGCTGACAAGGAAGGAGAGTTAGTTGGAAGGTCGTTAGTTGTTAAACATATATGTAACAAAAATATATATAATATTTTTTAAATAGATAATGAACACTTATGAGTGGTAAACGAATACGAAATAATTTATAGTATAACAAATTTCCTAAGCGCAAAAGGTTTTATGTTATTGCAGAGATCATTAGGGTTATACTAACATATTTTACATATATACTAACGTAAACTTAAACCCATAAAATTTATTTTGATTTTATATTTATTATCAGAATGTTAATACATTACCTACTCATAACTATACAATTACTTGGAATTGATAACCAATTATTTTTACAAAGGATTTAAAAAAATGTTTTAGTTTAGTTTTAAAGCTAAAATTTCAAAAGTAACGGGTCTTCGCAGTATAAATACGTAATAAGTCGCGAACCGCTAGTAGGTATATTACGGAAAGGCGCTCCGCAGCTTGCCCCCTGATAAGAAGTTATGATAATGATCTTCCCACTTCGACAAGGGAACGCGTTAAACACGTTACTTATATTAAAACCAAAGAGACGGTGTTATAATAAATGTTGTTTTAATCTTATAATCGTCGAGAACTTCCGCTTTCGAATTGTGGTTTCAACATCACATGCATTTGTGAATCAATTTATTGACACCGTAATAAATAAACGGTGCTACCGTTGATGACTATGGGTTGTTCGTCAGATAAATTTTGTATTAAATTGTATGATATTCTTCAAATATTACGTACCCTACAATGGGAGTTTGGAGGGTGTCTAAATGGCGATTACATAGGCAATATTAAAGTATTTTTATTTTACGTAATCATGTTAGTTGGGGGTGAGAGCTTTATTTACAGATTTCTGAAGTTTTGCTTACGCAATATTTGTACGGCCCCTAACCATATTTTTTTTCTTACATACGAATGTACGTATATAATATTTACTTGATCTATACTCTATACTAATAAATAAAATTGAAGCGTCTGTTTGTTAAAACCTCGCTGTAATAGCACTGGCTGAATTTCATACTCTTCATCGGTTCTATATGTGTTTTACATGTGTTGGCGACGTGCAGAATTCTCTAGGACTTAGGGAACCTAACTTTAAATATGACTCTTTGTTGTTTATATCCATACTATTCCCACGAGTAGAGCTAGGGAATCAAAAAGTCAAACATCGTCAGAGAACCCGCGTATCGGTGGAAGAACAAAATTCCTCCCTGAGGTACCGTTCACTATTGAATTTCCCCCCAATCACGCATCTCTTAGGCACGGTTCTCATGACACCTCGGGTTGGGTAGGTCCTCTTCGCCAATGGTCAGCAGTATCTTCATAAAATCACTGCTAACCAATGCACAGAACTACGTGGACGTAGGACCGTATTAAGTTATCATAATAAGTTTCGTGTAATAAAATCCTTGGGGTGTTTGCAATAAAGAGGTCACGTGAAGTCGTGTTAGAATAACCTATTTATAAAGCGAAAGACCAGACCTACATATTCTAAGAAATATCGTATAAAACATACTATAGAAAGCCAACATCAAACACCAAACATAACATGCGAATGATGGTTATGTCTGAAAATGACACCCTTCTCTGTGTATCAACTAAATACTTTCTCAACCAACTTTTAATTGTTAAATGCTATTAGAGATTGGGCGGTTCATTATGAAAACGATGGTGATGTCTGATGATATATTTTATTTAGCAAAGTTACGAATAAAAAGAAGATAAAACAGATCGAGTGGTAGGTTGTTTTCTGAATCCATGGTATTGTTTTGACAGGTGATAGGAGAAAAGTGTTACATTCTGAATCGAACGAAATAAATAAACTATATACATACATGAAAATATAAAGCGACCCTTAGAAGATTGAGTTTTTATTATATGGACAATAGGTATTATTTTTATGTCCCGTAATAAACTTAGTAAATAATCCGTAAAATGTTACCAATTGTCTACTACTAGAAACAATTAGGTAGCTAATGTAATTTCTCAAGAATTTTCCGTTCTTTCGTAAGCGACGTCATAAATGCTCTCGCACAAGGATACCATTTTTAATAAGTATATAGATCAGAAATGGGTATTTTATTGTATTTGTTACTACTTATGGAAAATTTACGTAATCTTGATCTTTTATAGTATGTATTCCCAATACTAGTCTCAAAAGACATCACCCTGGTAATAAAATATGTAATCATTTGTTGAAATGATTCCCGCGACACATGCAGCACTTTGGTGGTATTATTTTTAAAACGATTTTCCTATGACCCCATTAGTTAGTTATAAGATAGTTGCTAAAAAGCACTCAAGTCTTGAATTATTAACATTTTCATAATGTTACTATTCTCGTTTTGTAAACCATAAATGCAAAATCTTTCCCTATTAATGGATATTACTAGGGACTTACTAACCGTGTACAAAGCATTGCAACTGGGTACTGCATACGAGAGTAGATGTGTCATCTATCAACAAATGTTGAGTTTCAACTCAATCGGACGAACGATGTGTGAATACATAATAATACGAATCAACAAACTCATAAAGAAGCATCTACATTTGAGAATGTTTGAAATATAAAAACATGTCATGTGTATTTTATGTTCAGGTCAATATAAACGAAACTTGTTCGGCTCGCGTAGCGGCATGCGAATCGAATGCTGTAAACGTTCGGCGAGCGGTCTGTGGCACAGATGGCCGGACTTACACATCAAGATGTCAACTCATAAAGATGCAGTGCGAAGGTGAATCTGTCACTGTGGCGAAGAAGGGTCCTTGTGCTGGTAAGCTTCTAGGTATCATACTTTTAAGCCTTTTAAGTATGACGTAAGCAAATATTGGATATTTTTGACCGCTCCCAACTTTCCATGTCAGCAATAGTAAGCATTGATATAATTTTGATTAAAAAAATTAACATAAATATGTAAATATTGCTTACATAATTACCATTTAGACACCGACCCCTCCATGTAATCAAATATAAGCAAACCTTGAATGATGCTTACGTAATACTTGAACGGGCTCTAACTAAATAATATAAATATACGTATAAAAGTATTAATTAAAGAAATAAAATTTAAACTGCTTTATTCTAACTTACCAATGTTTATATTGAAAAATATTCCTTACCGCATACCGCACACGAAAATAAACTGATCCTATAAGATTTGTCTATAAGATTATGAAAATCATTTTATTGTACCTATTTAAACTATTATTATTCCATTTATGTCTCTCACTTAGAATAAAAGTAATATTATGCGACAAGAAAAAGTAAATTATACTCATCGCATCTTTGTATTACGATAATTAGTAATTATATATTCATTCAAATTTGTAAAGTTAATTGTTGTAATAACTAAAATCCTGTCATTAATATACCTGTTTTTTGTGATTTATTGAAATAATTATTTATTGAAAAAAAATATTAATTATCCGGCTTTGAATTATATCAGTACATAACTACCGCGAATTCTAATGTGTTTATTTATAAATGATATTTGAATCACATATTAATGTGTCCGAGTACCCATAAAAATGAAACAATAGAAAGACAATAGGAAAACAATGAAAAGCTGGCGTAAACGCCGGGAAGGTGCTCAAGGGGTTAAAGAGCTACGCTATTAATAAAATGGTTGTTAGAGATCTTTGGAATAAGTAGTCACACTTTTTTTTACGTGGAGAAATGAATTTACGCATCCCCTTAACAACTATAAGCGGGGAGTAAAATACCCACTAAACCTCACGGTGCCGTCCAACGCCTTCCCGGGGCTTGGCACAAGCTTGCCCCCTTTACCGACCACAAAAGGTTGGGTCCCTCTTCTCCTCTCGTCCTTGTCTATCAACAAGAAACTAGAAAGAGAAGAGCGAGAGGGAAAAACGAAAGAGAAAATAAGAAGACTGGGGGAAAGAAGATGGATCAGTTGGCTTAAGGGGGCTGAAGAGCGCGGGCGTACGTCGCCATCTTGTGCCCTACTCTCCTACGGCGAAAAAAACTCCTCCTCCTTCTCTGTGGTCTCCTACAGCTTTACCTGCTCGCGGATGGATGCCACAATGTCCTAGAACCTTTCGCCCCCGTTGATGGCTCTCACCGCACTCGGTAACGAGAGGTCTGATCCCTCCGCCACAGTCACCATGTGGTGCAGCTGGGCCCACACACCACACTACGCAAAGGTGTGCTGAAGAAGCCATATTGGGCCATTCTAATCTGGGTATACTAAATTTATTCCGTTATTGATTAGACAGCAATTTTCTATGGAAAATAAATAAATATTTGATTATATTATAATTATATTTATTCAAAGTATGTGACAAATTATAAAAAATAATGGCTTTTTGCTATTTATATTATTATACGGCTTACAACGCAGGCACCAATGGAGGGATTGATATATATATATAAATATATATATATATATAATTTTACTGTTTGTTTTTTAACTATTATTCTCAGTACTTATATATTTTAACATACCGGGAAATAGCATACAAAGAACAATACTTCAATTAAGTAAAAAATAATAAAAAAATACGGTATTAAATAAAGTCTAGGATTTAAGTTCTTACAAAATAGTAGCCAATAATATTTCTGTTAATTCTCTACACTCCGTCAGAATTATAAGTTACATGTAATTAATGAATATCACCATTTATATATATTTTATATGTTTCTGTTTAGAAAACCAGTCCTCCTGCTTGGTCGCACTCCGATACGCGTTGAACGCGCAGTCTACACAGCGTGTTCCGCGACCCCCTTACATACCACATTGCCGGGCTGATGGTACATACGCGGCTGTACAGTGTGGCGCTGCTGGCACGACAGCCGCCGGGTGTTGGTGCGTCACGCCGGACGGTAAACCGCTACCTGACACAGGCGTGAGAAGCGGCAGGCCAGACTGCACTAGAACTGGTAAGCGACTCCTACGAAACTATTGTAATTTGTATTTGTAATTAAAAAGATACGCGACCGGCAACAGACTTGACGAAATAGGTATTTCAGAAATCTATACCTATCGCGTTGCGCCCTAAAGTAAAGAATTTTTGACTGGAGTCTGAAAACGTGTATGCTATATACTATAAAAATGTTACTATAATGACATTGTCTCTGGTCATTGGAGGAAACAAGGAAAAACATTTTTGTGGAATAAACGCCGCCCGCATTTCTATCTTAACAACAATCTGTAAATCTGCCAGTGCAAGAATAAGTCTCACGAATATAATATCTTTATATTTCCCACCCAACATATGCTTGATATATGTAATGTTTGCCCGCAAAAACTTAGACAAGCTTGATCTAGTAAACAATCGGCATAATCTAAATACAAGAAATAAATGAAAACTAGTTGTTTGCATGTTCTTAGATTTAGTATAGAGGTAAATTGTGTTAGGTTCTACAATATCATGCCAAGTAAATTATAATTTCATAGAGTTATCGTGAGGGTGGATCATTATGCGAACGGTGGTGATATCTGAAAGTGACATCCCCCTGTGCATACACTAAAACACTTTGTGACTAGGAATTGTATAGTTTTATTTAAAAAAACATACGTACAAAAATTTAGGATCTTCTTGATGCTTAGTTTGTTTTTCGAATTGTATTGTTAATGGTATTTTGACATTCATAGGTGCTTCCTTAGAGCCTAAACTTAATTTTTTTTAACTGATTCACTGCTCCAGTCATACAAAACTCATTTGATGTTTATCATTAAATAAATATGTCTATTACCTTAAACACACTACAGTAAAAGATAAATGTCTAACGATTGAAATTTGACTAAAATCAATAATCTATTTTATACTGTTACTAGCTGTTTTCCCGCAGCTCCGCTCGCGTATCATAACTTCTATTCCGGACAATTATTCACTGCGTAATACAGTTTTTTTTTAAATAATTATTGGAAAATAATGGTCCCTATTCAAAAATATAGGTAACCTAAGTTACGCGAAGTAACTTCGATATCTACTACAAAAAGTTCCGTCAAAATCGGTTCAGCCGTTCCGGAGATTAGCTGGGACAAACAGATTGACAAAAATAAAAATAAAATGTATTTTTGGTATTGTATATACATGTGTATTTATTAAAAAGTTGTTATTTTGATATCATAAAAAGACGCTTCAATTTTATTTATTACTAGCCGTGTGCCCTTGTTTCATATGTTCTTTACTGCGTTTTAATTTGTTTATACAGAACCCTAATATTTATTTTTTAATAAGATAAAGTAAAAATATTTCTAATAAATTCAAGCACTTGCCCGTAAAAATGTGCATTGAATCGGATTTTATTCAATTTTTAAGGGGTTTTATTTTTTCACGCGGGTTCCTATTTATTTCCAAAACTAAAAGTACCCTTTATTTTTCGAAATTTATTACGAAAAAGTAAATGTAACCTAAGTTATCAGGAGTAACTTTAGCTATTTACCAAAAAAAATTCCATCAAAATCCGTCCAGCTGTTTCGGAGATTACCTGGAACAGACAGACAGACAAAAATTTTAAAAATTGTATTTTTGGTATAGGTATTATATACTACACCTTCATATTTAGTAAAAAAAAATTTGATAATACATACAGACACTTTAATTTTATTTACTAGTATAGATTATATAAAAAGCCATTAGGTATTGATTTTTTTTATTGTTTTAACTCAAAAACGATTTATCCGATCAGAGCCGTCTTTACTATTAGTCCAGGGTGTGTAGCGCAAACGGGCGCAGAGTTTAAAGGGGGCGCCTAGCGAAGCTCGCGACACTTACGATGCGTCATTGAGGCGCCAACGCTCTCAAAGGCCCTTCGCCCGTATTATGATCCACACAGATCGCGGTAATGGTTGAAATTGCTTCCCGACATCATCAATTGCATCCGAATTGTCGTTTGAAAAAATTAACTATAAGTATTCCATTGTGTCCGCGCGTCTACTAGAGGGCGCCAGGATATTGGTTACACACGGACGCTACAAGGGCTAGAGCCGCCGCTGTATCCGATTTTAAACATTCTTTTACATGTAGGAAGCTACGAAATCATATAGGTTATATAACATAGGTTATATTAATTTCTTTTTGAATCAGAGTTTTCTAATTACCCGTGTGAAGCCGGTGCGAGTCACTAGTGTTATATAAATAGCCAATAATAAAACCATTCAAGAGATTCTTTTCTCCTCTCTGTTCAAAATCAACCGATTTGCTATTATCAATATTGTGCTTCATCTAAACTACATACATTTATACTCAAATACATAACTTTGAGAATAGCTTTTGCGTCGACACAATTGAATTAAAAAAATCAACCGTGATTTATGAAGTTAACTAACTAGGACTGTTTTTCCAATAATATAGTCCAGTCCCAAGTGAATAGCAATTTATTTATGAAAAGTTTTCCGTTAGTCAGAGAATATAAAATTTTTTTTTTTGCACATATTTATTTCACCAAAGCTTGTAAAAGTGTAAAAATTATTCTAATAATATAGCAATAATGTAAGTACAAAAAATACATGAATCCCCGTATATTTAAAATGAAAATATAAATCATAGAAATAAATTATATCAATCACGTTATTCCGAATCTAATCTAAGTCCTTCGTGGAATGTTGTACTATACAATTATTTCGCTTTCACAGGAAAGGTCATTCATTAATTATGGGTACGTACATACCCTGTGTTTCATCACAACCCGGTATGCGACATTGATAACATTTAACAAGCGAACAAAAGATGCATCGATATTAGCTCATCAGCAAAAATATTTGTAATTCCTGTAAAGAAAGGTAACTCTATTGTGTTAGTGATATTGATTATTTTAGTAAATACAAATATATAAAATAGAATATTGCTATTGCGACCATTTGGGGACGGTTTGATTTTTTAAAAGAAAATCAGAAAAACAGTTTCAAAAGTCTAGAAAATGATATAAATGTCTTTTGATTTCGTAATTATCATCCATAGTCTGATCGACATTCATTTGTCTGCTTCATTCGTTATGATCCCTTATTTCTTACATCGTAGTGAGGAAATAAATAAATCTAGAATCATATTTCTAATTACTTTTTAAGATCCATTTAAAATATTAACCCAGGCAACGCTGAGTAGGACAGTTAGTATTATGATATAAGCAAATGTTATACAATTGGATCTCTCAAATATAGTTATGATATTTCATATGTGTGTGTGTTATAGTCATTGGCTCATAAATTGGCTCATATAGTTCAATAAATTAAGGGTCTGCCCTCAAAATGTTATGCAATTTCAAACAAGTATATATTTATTTATTTTCTATTGAAATTAACCATTCCCGTTTCTAATTAAATGGGCTTATTTAATAAATATTAACAGACTCGAAACTCCGTTTCAACATATGAGTACACGCAACAAGTGTTCGATAAATCATGTTTGTTAGTATGAGTGGTCTGTGTTTTAAACTCATATATTCACTATTAATCACATTACCAAGAAAAACCTGATCAAAACCACATGATATAACAACATAGAGCGATAATGTCTGTTTGAATTTCATCATGTACGGTTTTCATATTTATTTATTTAATAAATTAAAAAAAAGAAGATATATGTATGTAAAATAAACGTTGCGTTTCAATGATTCAAATTTCCCGTAGGTATATAAATGTACACAACAGCATCTTTGTAGTATGAAACAATATATGGTTCTTTAAAGGAGACGTGAAGAAGCAGGGTGATATGGCAAAGGTTACCGATGGAATATGCCTTCGACGATCGCCTTTATTATTGGATTAAACTGTACTCCTCACTAATTACATATTTTGCGGAGTGTTGCAAGAAAACGATAAAGTACCACGGCATAATTATTTAGTCAATATCATTCAATTTCTTTGAATTTGTAGCTTAATGTTAAATACCTACTTCATTAGTCAATTTAAATACACTTCTCACGTGAATGTACTAAGATAGATTAATGTAAGTTAACGTAAACGCGCTCAGAATATGTTAATCTTTTTTTTTTTTTAATAAGTAACTACTCAAATTTTGCAAAAAAAAAAAAGAGTAATATAATTTGAAACGTAAACACGATCCGCTACTTATCTGGAAGTCACACGAATATCACCACAATAAATTCTAGGTAAACTAATGATCACGCGCAACCGGATTCAAACATCTGCTTTGCCTAACTCCCAAATTGTAAATACCGGTAGTAGATATACTTCAGACGTGGTTTTGTAAATAATGAGCCAGATGAAAGCCTATGTTTACATTAAACTACAACGCATTCGGCGAGTACCAATCTTTAGTTAATTTATAATGGTAATTTGTAACGGATTATCTTATCATCTTTCGATGGTATGAAACGCGTAATTTTAATTATACTTAATAGTATAAATTCGACTATAATCGTTATTGACAAATTGAACTCTTTCCATATTTATTTTATTGATAACAAACACCAAAAAACAGATAGATATGTAAAAAAATTATGAAAAATTCTTGGACTCTTTTATCTCTGCCTATTCAATCATCTACTTCCGCTGCCTCTTTTTATTATTATATAAAACTAGCTGTATGACGCGGCTGCGCCCGCGTTTCTTATGTTCTTCATTGCGATTTAATTTTTTTATACGGAACCCTAATTATTTTCCAAAAAATTATTTAGTATTAAGATAAAGTAAATACTTGTCCGTAAAACTGTGCATTTAAACGGTTTTTTTTATGAGTTTTTTTTTTATTTGGAACACTAATTATTTTCGAAAATTAAAAGTCTTCCATCTTCCAAAAAAGTCACGTCAAAATCCGTCCAGCCGTTCCGAAGATTACGCGGAACAAACAGACACAAAAATGTAAAAAAAAATGTATTTTTGGTATTGGTATCGTATACACATTCGTATTTATTTAATAAAAACAAATATTTTGACATTACAAACGGACACTTCAATTTTATTTATTAGTATAGATATAAAAGACAAGCTGTACTCGCAACTGTATTTCATTTTCATTCACTATGGAGTGAATGAGTGAATGAATGAAATTTATATGAAATATTTAACGATTTACTTCAAACATAGCAAGAAAAACGAATGTGGTTATAACGTAACGAAGCTCTTAACCACGCCATGAGGCCCCATGCTTACGTGTAAGCATTTGCATAATTTGAAAAAATGAACCGAAAACTGATAAGTGAATATTGCTAACGTATAATATATAAAATATAGTAAAACCTAACCTTACATAATGATTATTAAAAAAATAAAGAAAACATGTTAATCCACTGATTAGTTTTCCCTAGTTACAAGTAAACTAATGGGCATATATATAGATACAAGGATGTTGACTTTTATATACGGTTATGTATTCCTTTGCCGAGAGATCTGAATGTTTTTTTTTACAAACTGACTAAAATCTGGTCGACATGTAAGGCCTTGAAAGATTCATCGGGCTTTTGGGGCGAGCGAAGCCCATACTGATTATATGTTTCAAGTCATGTCAGTCTACGCTGTAGCCTAACGCTCTTCACTGAAGATTTTTAATAAGAATGATTTCATATTACAACATAATTATCATTCACTACAACAATTAATAACTTGCACATGAGAAACTAATACAGAAATATAATTTTATAAATGACATAGAAACAGAAAATAAAAAAAACTTTTAAGATAACTGAAATAATGTTAAATAAGTACGAGATAACTAATAAACGTTCCAAACGCTATCTATCAATATCCTATTTATTTACAAGAAGGAGCATTTATATGCAATATAATTCCTTCAGAAGATTCATTAATTCAGAAAATAACCATTCTGACCATTCTACATTCAATGAACAATTCTGTTTATGAATGTACACAAATATATAAAGTTAATAATTTATACAACTTGTTAATTAGTACTTAGGTGTCTTATTCTTTTTTCTGCAGTAAAGAATTAAATCATTTGAGGTAAAATCTTGACTCTCCAATAATTTCTAGAATGTATTAAAATGCTTGTAAAAATAACTCATTTACCAGATTGATTTTTTATTATTTAACCCCTTGAGCACTAACCTGGCGTTTACGCCAGCTTTCCATTGTTTTCCTATTGTCTTTCTATTGTCTCATTTTTATGGGTAATCGACATATTAAATTTGTCATAATTACACAAAATACAATCGACAATTCGGTATATAGAACATTCCTAAATATAAAATTGCATACCGTTGTTATAATTTGAATGAATGGAATATAATGTAGTCATCATATATGTATATTAAAAAAAAAAAAAAAAAACAAACAGCAAAGTATTGCAATTATACACCACATTCTTTATCGCACTTTATACTGATGTTTATGAATTCGTTTATTTTTATAAAAACAAAAAGATTCAAGATAAATTAGCTGTTTCTGTATAAAATGAAAGAACCGTGGCGCCAAGATTTTGCACAGCATCTTTCACTCGAAAAACATTTTGAATATATTATTATTCAATGAAACGATTCAAAACAGAACACGATGATGATAGTTTTATTTATAACATATTATAATACGTTAAAAACTTATGGTGCATCTATCTATACGTACTCATACATGCAGACATACATATACATATCAATTATATGTTATTAGGTACCATATTTCTGAAATCTGAGATTAATATACGATACAATACTATGAGCAAAAATGTATTAGTATTATTTTACACGGGAAACTATTTTGATGTGAAAACTGTTTTTGTTCACGTTATGATTTTAAACTCGATGAAACGAAAAATCGATATTAAAGAGAGACAAACACATATACATCTTTAGGATTAACGCGCGAGAAGTTGAGATACATTTTTTTGTACTGTTGACCGCCTTTACAGCTTCACCGATCTTTATTTAATATAAAAAGAGAAAAAGAAAAAAAAGGTTCCTTACAGGACCTATGTACCTGCGTGTTGTGTGTAGGAGTTTGTATGCAGTGTTGTGTGCGTGATGCTCAGTGTCACTGTATTGCGCTGGCGGCGACGTCAAGAGCCCTCCCAAGATAGGGACCCGGAGTGTGTGTGGGAGCAAAATCAGCCGCCTGCCCCCAGCGGCTAGAACGGCGGTTTCGCGAGCGTGGGCGCTGGCACGCATATTTCCTCGGTTGATGGGGAAAGATCCTATTCACGGCAGTGATTTTGTCATCGGGGTCAGTGAGGGGGTTTCGCTGCCTCCGAAGCGGTTTCGGAGCTAACGGATTGATGGGGTACGTTACGGCTTTAACTATGAGTGGGTTCGGGTGTGTCTCTACGCGATCAAAGAAGGCGCGACACTGGGACTTGATTACGGAATGAATGGAGGGCAGGTCTCTGTATAAATCCACATGTTGACTTTCTGAAAGCGAGGTTTGAAAGTCATTTGGACATCTAATATGACACCGAGTTACTTGACTTGGGTAGCTCAGGGGATCTCTACTCCTAGATATATATTTTTTACACGATATAGGCTCAGTGGTTTGACCACAATCTCACCTGATGTTAAGTGACTATGTGGTCCAGGATGGTAACACACACTAAGCCTAGATACAGGTTCTGAAGTGATGCTGCCGGAACACACCTTTTGGTATTTGGCGGCAGGTTTTCGAACTTAAGGGTAGTAGCTACCCAGACAGGCATTGTTAGAAAATACCCTAACACCATGCTATGGTTTCCTCACGATATTTTCCTTCACTGAAAGCTCAAGCTAATTTTAGAGTTGGATAGGCGGGTTTGAACCCGCGTCCATTGACGTGGAATCCGGCCGTAGTATCAACTGCGCCATCATCGCTTCAAGATATTTAACGGGACGAGGAGTGGTGTCGTTCTTTTCGGAGACGATGATCGCGGTGTTTTTTCCCGGATTTATTGCTATGCGTCACTTTGTGAACCAAAGGCTTAAGATGTTGACAGCCTTTTGGGCACGATCTCAGAGATTGACTCTTTGTCTATAAGAGAAGTAAATGACCGTGTCATCTGCGTACAGACCTAAATTAACATTACTTACCCTACTACTGGGAAAGCGAGTGTTCTTTCATATTCGGGTTTAAGTCGGGTAGATCTGCTATGTAGAGATAACAGAGGCCAGAATGGAGCCCTGGAGAACTCCTGCACGGATCGGGTGGGCTGAAGAGAGAGCAGACTCTACTTTAAAGCGGAAACTACGATTTGAAATGTAATCGCGTAAGATGCTAACTAGCGTGTCTCAGTCTGGGGTTCGATGAAAATGTGACAGGATATGCTCTGTGAGGCGTTGCACTTGGTGTGCACAAGAGTGTCTAGCTCTTAAACTAAACTGTTCAGGGGGCAAAAGATTATTGTCCTCTATCACTACAAGAAGACGGTTCAGAAGGATCAGCTTGTAGAGTTTACCTATTACGCTCAATAAGCTGATTGGACGGTAACTTAGGGTAACCTGGCGCTATACCAGGCTTTTGCATACCTATAACTATAGCTTCTTTCCAGGCGGCTGGAAAGTGGTGATTTTTAATGGCCGCATTGAAGATGCAGACCAGCAACGCGATGAGACGGGGTGGAAGAAGTTTAAGCACTTTATTCTTAATCCGGTCCGGACCGGGAGATTTTCTGGGCTTAAGGCCCTTGAAAGCTGTAGCTTTAATATATTTTGATGCGTTTAATATATTTCTTCAGAACCCTAATAATTTCCCTAAAAATTCTTTAGTATTAAGATAAAGTAAATATATTTCTCATAAATTCAAGCACATGTCCGTAAAACTGCATTGATTCTGATTTTATTAAATTTTTTATAAGTTTAATTTTTTTTACGCGGATCCCTAATTGTTGTCATCTCAGATGACAGGTGTGTGAGGAACAACCGGGGGTAGAGTCTATACTCTAAACCGTGGATTCTACAACAGAGACGTGGAGGACGTCAACGTTGTCTGTTACGGTGGAACAAAACTGCTCGAGGCTAGCGGCTAAGCACTCGGCTTTTTCGACATCGTCAAATGCAGGTGGTAGACCCTGTGCGTTTCTGTCTATGCCCCCTGCATTCTAGTGACGTTTCGGTCCGTCTTCAGTGAAAGCTTCCAGTATGCGATGTGGGAGCGTTCCAACTCCTCGAGGAGAGTGTTCCACCCATTGGATACGCGTCGTGGGTGCGGGTCACGGTATTCTTTTGAGTGAGCAGGGTTCTCACATCATCAGGGAGTATAAAGCGATCGTTTGCCGCTGGCACCTCTTTCGAGGTTTCCCTGATTCCAATGTTGAGATGCTCAACCAAAGAATCGATTGCGATATCCGCGTCTGCAGACGTATCCAGTACGTCAGGGATTCTATCGTAATAGTCCATGACCTTTACAGGTGGCGGGCTAAAGTGATCCTAGTGACCTAACTGTAGAATGACTAGGCGGTGTTCAGAGTCAAGTTCATTTACGAATAATATGAGACACACAGGAAGCGAGGCTCCTTTTAAAATTGCAATGTCTAGCACTGTCGGGGGGCAGTGCTCTTGAAAGTAGGTTTGCTCTGAGGGAGCATTGACCTCACAGTTGAGTTCAGCACCACCAGACCCTCGAGTATAACCCCATTAGAGAAATCCCTCGTGCTGTTCCATAGCGTGTGCCCACAGGTCACCTGCGATGAAGGCCGAATCGCCGAGGGCGAGAAGTTAACCTAGGTCGGATCTTAAAAGTTTCGCGGAGGGGGAGAGGTATACAGACACTAGTACGATTGACGGATGAGTTAGAATACATTTTATAGTGTCTCTTATACACTGCTACTGAAAGAGATGGCGAACCATAGGTTTACTTTTTGGAGATTAAAGTTCTACAACATGTGAACTGCACACATATTTGTTTCATCTTTAATGTTAAATCTTTAATATTTTTATGCGTTATTCATTGTGTTTCAATTCACATTTAAATTTAAACTGACTTTTTTACAAACTTTATATGCATTGTTTTCCTAGTCATACATACCGGCGGAGTGGTCATGCCCATAGATATTCTGATAGATCGGTTTCGGCTTTTACGAGGGTTCTTCATCTTGATCTATTCGTAGCACTATGTGTACATTCAGTAAAGGACCACTTCGTAGATGATTTAATAATGTCTGTCAATCTTGTGACAATCGGTTTGTTAGAACGTTAGCCTTTTACTCTTCCTTGCACTAGACATAAATCGACGACATAGACGAAAGTCTCTATTTGATGCGAAGCTCTTTTAGAATGGAAATGGTAATGAGGCAAGCAGTCCAATTTATCCTCTGCAAGAGTATCCTACATCACGTCTCAAAGGTGTTAATCTTTTACTTTGTTTTGGATATTACTGTACATGATGTATTCCTATTATAGTTCTTAACTATTCAACATGTGAGCTGCAGTATTGTAAGTTTGTGAGTTTCATTTATTTATCGACTTCATTTACATCTTCATAATTTAGCTAATTATTACATAATGTAGTAAAAAATACTAAAACATTGTCTGAACTTTAATGTAAAAAAAACCAGTGAATCGATATACGTATTTCTTAAGTTAAAATCGAACTAACGGACATACAACGTGTCGCTATCAATATAAGTAAAAATCAATTATATGTTTTCTATGCACTCCTAAAGTAATCATCTGATTATAATGCAACTAGGTCGAATGGTTAGTTGTTCTGCATACGCTCCCTTAAGTAGCTGCCCCCAAAAAAATAATCTTTTCGTGGTATCACAGCTCTCGCCGCAGGAACAGCTAGTATTTTATAATATTTACTTATTTACCTAGTGAGACTTATTTAAAGTTATTATGAATTTTTAAACTTGTTACGTTCACTGTCGTATAGCTTCCGTATAGGTAAACGGTCATTCCATGTACACATGTCATCTAATTCAATAATAGATACCTGCCTAGTAAACAAGTCGGGATTGCTATCTTCCGCCTCGTGGACCCCTGTCCGTTTTAGTTTAAACAATTATATGTTCGTAGTAACATTCATTGTTATTGCGTCAATTTATAAACTCCGAGATATTTATACATAAACCGAATATATCAAAAGCTAGGCTTTACCGAATCTGTGTCGCTACCACCTATGTTCGCTTAATCCTAACGTACGATAGTTGGCTTATAACTTAAGAAAAACCAAACCGATTTACATGAGTTTGATCTAGCCATTTTTAAATCGTAGATATAGTATCTGGCCAGATTTTCGTATATATTTGGTTATATGAAATAGTATATAAGAAAAGTTATTAGGGTAATAACGAATGAAGTCAACAAAAAAAAAATATCCATCAGTATATTCCTTGCAATTATTTAATTTAAACCGATGAATATTTAAGAAATTTAATACACTAAATAATTATAAAAATCGTCATTTTAAAAATGGAGAATCCTACGTGGATTGTGTTGCGTTTATAGCTAGTAAAATAATAATATAACCTAGATAAAAAAGATGATCGATTTGACTTCTCAGGTGTATAAAAGCAGAAAGCTGACTACACAGTTTTACTACGTACGAACCTATATACTAAATACAATTTAAAGAATAACTTCTGCTTGGATATATTATATACTAATAATATAAAAAATAGAAAGTAATTCTTTTATTTAAGTTTGTTGTAACACACGTAAACCTGAACGTATTATAGCATTAAATGTTTATTTTCTATAAAGCTTGCAAATATACGATATATACTCGTATATGTATGTTCAAACTATTGTAAATTAACTATACTATACTTATTATTCCTAGTTATATTAAATTCGCCTTTCTATAAAATAATAATATGTACCGTACCAAATGCGTGTTTTCCTTCTACACACACACACGTCACACAGACACTATTGCTTAACACGTTAAAATCACTCGTCACGAGTTCTCGTGGTTAATATTCAAACGTATCCCTGTATATTGGTTATCCCAAAAAGGAGCCAAAAGTAGTAAAACCCTTCAGACAAAGGACCGTCCTACGCAGGGCATCGCCCGCCATTCATCTAATCATAAGCTTCCTTATACACTCACACCTCTCTTGACCTTTATATATGTGGGCACATATAATAACACTAGAAACGATTCATTGATATAGGTACTCATAAAGTCATAACTCATAATAAACGAAACAGACCGTACATACATACCATGTGGCCGCTGCTGCGCCCGCGTTTCTTATGTTCGTCACTGCGTTTTAATATATTTCTTCGGAACCCTAATCATTTCCCTAAAAATTCTTTAGTATTAAGATAAAGTAAATATATTTCTCATAAATTCAAGCACTTGCCCGTAAAACTGCATTGATTCTGATTTTTATTTTTATGACTTTTATTTTTTTTACGCGGAGCTCTAATTATTTTCGAAAATTAAAAAATATCATAAGTTACCCGGAGTAACTTCAGCTATCTACCAAAAAAGTTCCGTAAAATCCGTCCAGCCGTTCCAAAGATTACCCGGAACAAAGAGACAGATAGACATAACAAAATATTAAAAATTGTATTTTTGGTATTAGTATCTTATATACGTTCATATCTATTTAATAAAAAAAGAATTGTCATAACAAACATACACTCCAATTTTATTTATTAGGATATATATTCATATATATATATATATATTCGAGTATTGTTATATTGTTCAAATGAATTAAATTTTATTATTGTAAACAATTGTTAAATATAATTTATTAAGTGCAAAAGGGGAGTTCTATGCGTTGCTTAGCTTTGTTGACAGGGGTGTCTGAATGATGATTACGCTATGTTTTCTTGTTTACCAGTGCTTACATTATCATAAAAGGCATTGCTTAGTATTGCTGACAAGGGGAGTAGGTAGGCCGAAATGTCTAAAATTTTGCTTACGTAATATTCTTGAAAAAAAATAATAATTAGGAGATGTATATTATTTAGTCGAATTTTAAATCGTATAACTGAACTTTCCAAACATCACGCCTTTCTCCTGTGGAGATAGGCAGAGACTACGTCCTTCGACTTGCTACGATCTTGACACACCTCTTTCGCTTCTTCTACTTTCATGAGTTTTCATAAATGCTCGTCGGTTATGGGTACTTTTCACTTGACCTTTATTTAATACGTGCTCGAATTGGTCGCGATACGTTCTCCTAGGTCGACCCTTACCGACGCGCCCAATCACTCTTGCCTGAACTTACCAATATGTATAAAATGACTCAATCCTATTTACTATATTTAGCGGTCTCAATTTCAAATTTCATTATACAGTTTTGAACGAAGATTTTTGAAAGCAGTCTAAAGATAAACATTGACTATAGGCTATGGTACTTCTATTACAGAGGAGTAGAGTTGGAGCGAAATCAATTTTTACTCCTCGGCCAAATAGGTTAAGGAATAAAACACGTCCTGATTCAGGAATTCATATTATCGTGTCTAAAATAATACAAATACCAACTGGGGACATCTATTTCGTTTTATTAATTAAATGCTAATAATTACGTGACCATTTGAGGTAGCAGTGTGATAAGAGGGGGAGGCGGCCGGTTGGAGGAGGCAAAAATCAGTAAAATTCTGCTTGCATACTTCTGCTTCTGCTTGCTTGCTGATAAAACTTGTACGGCGCTTTATATCTTTTAAATGTTTAATGGAATCAAAAAGTCTGTTTTCCTTTTTTTTTTTTCAACTAACGAAACGCTGCTGACCGGAACGGCCTTGACAACTCCACCGGACTTTGACTCGAGCGCTTAAGGTGCTCAGCCTAAAAATGGTAGCAGGTCACCAAAATGGTATACGAAGCTCGACTTGAGCTGTTACCTGTGATAAACATTCTGCGGAATTTGCCCCGCGCTAACCGAACGGTTAGTAAACCTGTAAAGTCCCCTATGTACCTCGCGTGTATTGTGCAAGTATGTGTGCGTATACATACATCCATATACATATTATTAACTAATGAAGCAATTTATTTATATAAATTTAGGTAGATAACACAACTTATGATTTCATAAAAGATTTATGAAAATCGGTTTAGTGATTCTCGATTAACAAGAGAACAAAATAACTGATATATAGATGCATTAAGTCATATATAACGTATAAATTATGATTATTTTTTTATATACCACTGACACCGAAACGTTAGGAATTTTTTTTTCGTTCTTCATCGTCTATAATAAAACGCCTAGGACCACGCGATCTCCCCGTCGTTGACTTTCGCAGTCAGTCAGTTCTAAAGTTTATTTAAAAAGATTTTAAAAGCGAACGATTTTTTGTTATAAAAATAAACCCAGGTAAAAACGTCTGGCGTGAGTCAATAACTTTAGACCTGCTTTGACTTGAATTTGCATTTTATTCGAACTAACTTTTGTTATATCGTCCAATAAAGCATATTCAAACCTGATAACTTTATAACATAACACAAAACATTACGAAGTGGTTGTAAATACGATTTAATTAAGCTAAACTTTATGCATAAATATAGTATTCATATTCGATTAAACAAATATGTTTGCACCATTTCAAACATAATATAGCATTTAAAAACGATAATCACATTTAATCTTTTAATTTACATAAATAATAAACAGTTTAAAATGTAATTTCATTTTTATATACTTTTCATTGTTCTTTCTATCCATTGCGATTATCACCATGGTGTCTTGTTATGTGATTTTTCTATCTTATCTTTAATAACTGACTATAGTTTAAACACTGTGTAAAGTAAAAAATAGTAGAAAAATTAATTATAATTAGGTATTTAGAATAAGCATATTGCACGTCGGCACGACAGCGATACGTTGAACATTTCCCGTTCACCTTTCGTTGGTTGTATTTTTTACTGCCTCGGTAGCGCAGTTATATTATATACGACTGCCGTTCTGAGGTCTCGGGTTCGATCCCCGGGTCGGGTCAAAGTGATATTGGGTTTTTTTTTCTACTCACTATCATCCCGGAGTTTGGAATTTGTGCCCGATATGGCGACAGGCTCGCCCCCTGTCACATCTGGGACGGAACTAAGCTCGGCGAAATACGGGTAGTGTAGTTCACTACTTCACCTCTGCCTAACCCTTCAGGGATAACAGGCGTGAGCATATGTATGTATGTATGTATGTATTTTTTAACCGATTTAAAAAAGGAGGAGGTTATCAAGTTTTTTTTGGTTACTCGATTTCTCCGTTAATTGTGGACCGATTTGCAAAGTTTAAATTGAAGGATTACACTTCCTAGGTGGTCCCATTTCCACCAAATCAGGATCTGGTCAGTGGAACTTACAGAAATTGAGAAAAACCTTAGAACATTATAGACTCGTGTTTCATATATTCGTTTGCAAAGCTATGAAGTAGGCTTTACAGCTATACTATAATAAGTACATGCTTAAACTAAAAAGTAGAAAAAAAAAATTATTTAATTAAAAACTGGCTCGAAAAGAATAAACTATTACAATGCACTAAAAAGTCAATAAATAATTACTTTATTAATCTGCTTCGTTAATTTTGAAGTCGATGCCTGCTAGAGTTAATCAATATACTCATTTACAAATGGAAATAACTGACCAAACTTTATCATAATTTCATGTAAGCTAAATAAAGGGTGTTAAAGCTAGGGTGAAAATTTAAAAAAAGATTTAATCAATATTGAATATTGTTAGCGATGTACATTTACACCTCTTTATTATCCATAAGCTGTCACTGATTTCAAAATTAACGAAGCAGATTAATAAAGTAATTATTTATTGACATTTTAGTGCATTGTTATAGTTTATTCTTCTAAAGTCGGTTTTGTTTTTAATTAATATTATGCTACTAATAGTATATATAAAACAATACGATACGAGATATTATCTACAGTTAACTAAGATTCAATTAACCTCACAGATTATAAATCGTTGTTTACGTCTGTCGTTATGTTCCTAATAAAAATAAACGTATTAGAAACGAAACTGTTACCATTGAATGTTTTAGAAATATAATGTAATGAACAATAATAAAGCATAGATACTGCATATATACGATCGGGAACGATTGCATACCTATCTAAATATTTATATGCATTTGATTGAAAATAAAAATATGACTTACGGTTTGTCGTGCATGTATTATGTAATGATTTCAATTGTCTGCCGTCTCCTCTTCAACAATAATAAGTAATCGTTTTTAAATTATTGATTTGAAAATTTCCCCATTCGCATCGCTTAACATTCATATCGGGCTCTCAAAGTCGTTTGTCGCATCTTAAATTACTTACCAGTATAGGTATAAACTTAGACATAAATGGGAATATGAAATGGCGCCATAAAAGTAAACCCTCCTTCGAATACCTCCACGGCTCACGGCTATTTTTAATCTATTGTCTATTAGAAATTATGATAAACCTATTCAGTTGGTTACATGATTATCGTTCTTGCAATGATTCCCAGGAACACACGATGGAATTTTTGTAATGCTGCATGCATTTTGTAACATAATTTCGATATATCAACACATATATTATATTTAAATAATATATAAATAATATTATATTAAAACGACATTTTTAAAAATTACTAAAATTATTATATCTGTTTTAAGTATATTTAAATAGTATTATATAAACTTGATATCTATGTTTTTATTATATAAAGTAGCTACATAGATTTAGCATTTGATTTGATTTTAATCTTGTCTGATATTAATTGTTAAGTGACCATCTCACCTTTTTTTTTGTACGTGGAAAATGCATTTACGTATGCCCCCTGCCAACTCTAATTCGGGAATATAATCTCACTGTGAGGCACCAGGAATACCCATAATACCATCCGCCGCTTGGGAGGGGCGATACGGTATTGAGCAACATGCTCCGTGTCGCCCCACCGGCAGGCCCGACCAAATGGTATAGCAAGCGAAATCTGCCATACCGGTTCAGGCCCCTCTCTATCTTCCGTCCATGGACAAACCGTGTCCTTCTGGACCAAACCGTGCCCTTCTGGCCCAAATCGTGCTGTTCTGCCAATCATCCTCTTAAGGCGAAGAGAGTCCGCCAAGGAATCCTCCTCCCGCTCCTTCTCGACGACCTTCTGTAGCAAAACTTGCTCTCAGAAGGCCATAGTGTTTCAGACCCTCTCGCTGCCGAGCATGACTCTCACCACGCGGCCTCCTTTGCTCTCCTCTTTTCCACCGTCACCTCTATATGTGTAAAGCGGAGCCATCCACCATTTCTCTTCCAGGATTAGGCCCAGATATCTCATCTGGGCCTTCACCCGAATTCGGCGCCCTAAGAGCTCGTCTGACATAAAAAACATTAATACGGTAAGCTTTGAAAAACAATTGATACTGCTGGGGTATATAGGCAATTGGTGACAGAATATGGTAAATAAACAGGCGGACATTAGATCAATACTCTACCACTAATATTATGTGGACTCAATCAACGTCAATCAACGATGTGTTCAGTAACGCAGCCGCGGAGTCATCATGGGTTACGTCATTCGTTCGATTGTATCTATATACTAATAAATAAAATTGGAATGTCTGTTTGTAATGTGAAAAAAAATTTTTTTTTTTGCTAATTAGATATACCTATAGCTAAAATACAATATTTTAAATTTTTGTCTGTCTGTCTGTCTATATGTCTGTCTGTTTGTTCCGGGTAATCTCCGGAACGGCTGGACGGATTTTTATGGGACTCTTTGGTAGATAGTTGAAGTTATTTTTAATTTACGAAAATAATTAGAGTTCCGTGTAAAAAAATTCAAACTCATAAAAAATTGAATGAAATCCAACTCAATGTCCAGTTTTACGAGCAAGTGCTTGAATTTCTGAGAAATATTTTTACTTTATTTTAGTTAAAAAAAAATTAGGGTTCCGTATAAAAAAAATTAAAACGCAGTGCAGATTATGTGAAACGCGGGCGCAGACGCGGACACACCGCTGGTCCTTAATGAAAAAACGAAATGAATTTTAACTTAAAGATTAATCAAGTAATAAATACATACAATATTCTTAAAAATGTAACACAAAATATGCACCTGAAGCAGGAAATGTTTCTTAGAGTAGGTAACCAATGAGACGGGCATTATTTATTATACGGGTGAATTCCACCACGAAAATATGTTGTAAATTATAAATATTAAAAGTACTAATGTCACCTCTTATATTTATTATTTAAATGGATGATGACTCAATTAATAGTGGGGTCGTATTCCAAGGAACCCACCCATCCAAGTCTAAAATAAGCCTGAGCTTTCGGTTAAGGAATAAATACATCGTGAGAAAACCATAGCATATTTTCTAATAATTCTCGCCTGGGTAGCTACCACCCTCAAGTTTGAAAACCTGTTGCCAAACGATAGGTGTGTTCCGGCAGCATCACTTAAGAGCCAGTACCTCTAAGCTTACTGTGTTTACCATTCTAGACCACATCGTAACTTAACACCAAGTGAGATCGTAAACAAAGCGTTTGACCTATACAGTACATAAAATATATACCAGATTTATTCAGAGGTTTACTTCTCTAGTTGCTAGATCTGCTATCTATGCTAGATCTATTTCTGCTAGATATGCTGCATCATCATCATCAACCGAAAGACGTCCACTGCTGAACATAAGTTACCCCCAAAGCTCACCACAAAGACCAGTCTTGTGCCACCCATATCCATTGATTCCCGCGACCACTAAGTCGTCGGTCCGCCTTATGGGGGGCCTACCCACGCTGCGTCTTCTGGTACATATTAACCATACAAGAACCCGTAAGCCTTATCGGGCATCGCAGAACCAGCAATGTGCCCAGCCCATTGGTACTTTAGTTTGGCAATTCTAGGTTGGGAAATCTTGCATAAGATAACCACTCCCGCCACGCAGAAAAGGATTAAAATCCAACTGTGGATCTCTACAACCTCTATTAGTCTAAAGATTAGGCACTACGTATACCTTTTACGGCATCTCGAAGTACTAGCCTTCTTTACTAGTACCGCGTACACAGCATATAACGTTTATATATAATTTTCATAAAACACGCAATAAAAATTATACAAGCCCGTGTAATAATTACCACAATCACAAACGATATTGATTTAAAACTACATTAATGCCTGTATATCGAATAAATGAGCTCGGAAACTAGTATTTATGCTATCATCAAGTAATTTTGTTGCAATTCCACTTATTATGACATAAAATATGAGTTAACTAGAGATATGCAAGCGTGTCCTTACAGTTGAGTAAGACTTAACTTCCGACATTATTCCCATAATGTATGTGATAGTGAAGCGAAAATTGTCAGTAACGGTGTAAGTTTTGATTTTTTCGTTGTTTTTATTTTATTTTATGAAAGCACTTAATCTATTACTTTTTCCCATCTTTGACATATAAAACTGCAAATCATATTTAATACTAACGGCCCACACCGGTTTCGCACAGACAGATAGAAATTTCGAAAACTAAAGGTATACTATGTTGCACGGAGTAACATCAGCTATCCGAATAAAGATAGCTAAAAAAAAATTAAATTGTGATTTTCAAATATCTAGGTACTTATATGCATTGATTAATAAGTTGTTATTTTGATGTTACAAACAGACACTTCAATTTTATTTATTAGCATAGATAAACATCAAGCTGTATGTTAGGTTTATAATTATATCACATGCTGATGCAATCAAGTATTGAATCCGTTCACTTATTGGTAGATTGCTCTTACTATTAGGCTGCTTCGTGTCAAACGATGATGACTAAGTAATAAAATATTTATCTTTATAGAGAGTGGAGCTAATAAGGAAGCTCAAAGTTGCTCAAAGGGCAATGGAGTCGGTTATGCTTAGAGTTTCACTGCGTGATCGAATCAGGTATGAGGAGATCCGCAGAAAAACCAAAGTAACGGACATTGCCCGAAGAATTGCTAAACTTAAGCGGCAGTGGGCTTGGGCACATTACTCGCAGAACCGATGCCCGATGGGGCCAACGGATTCTCGAATGGGCACCACGCACCGGAAGACGTAGCGTGGGTAGGCTCCCCACGAGGTGGACCGACGATCTGGTGAAGGTCGCGGGAATCCGCTGGATGCGGGTGGCGCAAGACCGGTCGTCGTGGAGATCTTTGTGGGAGACCTATGTCCAGCAGTGGACGTATTATGGTTGAATGGATGGATGGATGGAGAATCGCTACTGGGTTATGAACAGGACATACATAAATATATGCAGAGTGTAGTAAACAGATGTGTACGTTCTACAGAATTTTTCGTTAATTTCCACACTCCTCTTCAATTATTCCCAAGTAATTTTCAAATTATTAACTATCTTCATTCATCTGGACACATGACTAACAAATGATCAACTCCTTAACTATTTATTTACTAGCTGAGTGCCCGCTTTACTTAGATAAAGTAAAAATATTTTTATTAATTAAAGTACTTGCCCGTAAAACTGTGCATTGATTTTTTATGAGTCTTAAATTAAAAGTACCCTAAGTTACCCGGAATAACTTCAACTATCTACCAGAAAAAGTCACGCCAAAATCGGTCCAGCCGTTCCGGAGATTACCCATTACAATTTGACAGACAAAAAATTTAAAAATTGTATTTTACTTATACGTATATGTAGGTATATATGTACATTCATATCTATTTATGTAAAAAAAAATCATTACAAACAGACACTTCAATTTTATTTATTAGTATAGATAGATATAGATTGGCACTTAGTTGACCCGGTTACTTCGTGATTGTTAGATGCAGTTTAATCGCTCATTGGTACTGTTTAGAAATATATTTTATCTTAATGTTAGTTGATAGCGTTTATTCCGTATTTATTGCGCATTTCGATAGGTGTAAATATGCACGTAAGTTTTTAAATGTTTATTGTAAGCCCGAGGTCTAAATTATTGTCCTTCAGCTGCCTTATATTATAACTTGCGAACCGCTGAATTGAATTACATGATTCATGCAATTGTTTCAATTCATACATACATCAGCGTTACATTATCTATATCTATATCTTTCCCATAAGGCTAGGCAGAGACCATATCCTTCCACTTGCTACGATCCTGACACACGTCTTTCGCTTCTTCTACTCTTATAAGTACCTTTATATGTGCTCTTCGGTTACGGATACTTTTAATTTGGGCTTTCTCTGGAACGTCCTCGACCTGGTCGAGATACATTCAGCTAGGACGACCCTTACCAGCTTGCCCAGTCATACTCGCCTTGTAAATTTGTTTCGTCAATATTCTTTCGTTATTTTGGTCCATTGTACGAAGCTAACTTAGAAAAAGTATAAGTATAATTCACCATGAATTGAGTCGGTAAAAAATTACGTTGAATATGAACCATTGAAGTGAATCTTTGTGAAATATATAAGTTATTTTATACGAGGAAAACCGCAGAGCGATGATAATAACATTATAAATTGTAGCGGAGGTATAAAGCATTCAAATCTACAAGAGAATAACTTTCCAATAGAAATAAAAGGAATATATATTTCAAAATAAGCATGGACGTAGAATATTCTATTGCCCCCTATAACCCCATGGGGTTTCTACGTATCTCTTTTGATTTCCTGGATCAATAGATACCTTAGATCCTTCTTGTTACATTATATAAAAGGTAACATCTCTCTGTCTGTTAGTATACCGAGGAGCTAAAGATACTCAGCTAATAGAGTCATATTATAAGTTCATTGACACAAAGAAATATAGACAGAGAGACGGTATAATAATTCATACATATTAAGTTAGAATAGTCGAAAGCTCTAATCAGTATAAACGTTTTTGTATCTCTTAATATGTGTGATAGACGGATGTGTACAACAACGTGCAACTGTTTCAAAATAATTAAAAGAAATGTAACCAATTATGGTTGTAGTTTTGCAGCACGATAAGACTTTGTTTTTTCTATCTGCGCACGCATTATAAACATTATCTTAAATATATATTATTCCCCATTGAATCACTTTATTTACAAATATACAATAAAGTTAATAAATCGAGTATTGTAATTGAAATTGACTCATGACCATACGCGCATACGTTTAATTTATATTAAGGAGCTATGTCATTTTTGCAATGGAAGATCAGACTCTATTTATAAAACACTAAGTTAATTGCAATGTGAAGAGAACGAAAAAAAAGAGACGACATAATAAATAATTATAATTTTAAAGCGTTCAACTTTTAGTTTAACGCAATCGTCTCTAATCGTCTATGTCATCTTAACGACGAAGCTATGAGAGGGTGTGTATTCTCAGAAACGATGTTTGCTTCAGACAGCTCGACGCCCGGATCACAATGGGGTCCAGTTTTTTTTTTGTTTTTTTTTTTTTTGTTACAATCAAAAGCAAAGAGAACCCGTCTCGGTCATGAAATTATAGGGAAAAAAATCTCCAGACGTCATTCGAGTTTCGTTACTGCTCATAGAACAGCACATCTTAAACGTTTTATATTGAAAGCCAGGTAGGCGTTGTACCTGAGTTGAACGATTTAATGAAGTCGTTAAAATGCATTTAACTGTATCTATTGATATTCTTTTGATTAGTTATATCCATATCATATTAATAATAATTACATAATAGAGAGAGAGAGGTAGATAATGAATTGAAACAATTAAATAGATATGACGACGTCTACTAGGAACAAAAAAAAAAAGGATATTCCTCGCTGGATGAATTAATTTTTTCTAAAGTGGATGTGCCATCACAATTATTTGCTCTTTATAATCATTTACTTCATTTTATCTCGAAAATGGTTACAATTCAAGTTAAAACATTTCAAGTAACGTGTTTTAAATACTGCTTAATGTAACAAATTATATAATACATTCTAGTCAGAGAATGTATATATGGTTTAAAAATTAATAAAAAGGCAAACTAGAGTGGCGTTGACTTTTAAAAAGTATTCGCTTAGTGCAAAATAAGTTAAATAAATAATTCAGAGTTCAGAGTTCAGAGTAAATAAAATAAATAATATCACGACTGGATTATGAATTTCTCTTTAATTTTCCATTAGTAATATGAAAAATATATTACTATCTATATATATTTAAAACAACTTCACAATAACTATAATAAAAAAACATTAATGGTATGAAGTTTTATTAATTTTAGGTGTTTTCAATATTTACATTATAATATAAATTTAGTTTTCTTTGTTAACTTTGTTAATCTATTTTATTCTAGTTAAATTATCATTACAATTAAATTATAATAATAACTAATATTATCTCGATTTTTACAGAAATTATTTGAAAATATAAATTTATTGAAAAGAAATACGTAAATATAATGTATAAATATAATTTATATGTACCCGTAAAAAATATTTTACTTATTTCCTTAAATATTTTAAAATTATGTTTTGGATAATTTATTTCCTTAAATAATTCCCAACATAGGGATATAGTTGTCTTTTGCGTTTTCGATCTCCTACTATTATGCGAGTCATTTAAATATAATTAAAAAATATGGTAGCATTTTAAGCCACTATGAATCATTATAAATAATTTTTGGTAGAATAGATATTTATCATTATTTATATAAGAGTTATTTATTATATCTTCAATAATAGTTCAAAACTTTTTATCAGTTTTTTTTTAACGAGTAATTTTTAATAGGATTAAAACTCAATATTTTTTTTTACGTCTGGCCCTGTGGACATAGCCTTATATACCCAAACACCACTCATACGCCATTTTTTTAAATTAATATAATCTACTTATTCATTTTCAATGTTCATTTTTGTTTTATAATCAAATACACATCGAAATTTGTTAAAAATGGAAACAAAATATGTCTGAGTAATCTTTAAAAAAAAATCTGAATGCAAAAAAATGAGAATATAATTTTATGTTAACCTTTCGAATAGTATAAATTTTTTTTATCAACGACAGCCTATGGAAACGTGACACAGAATTCAACAATAATTAAAGGTATGAATTATGTCAATAATGTGCAATTAACGCCAGGTGACCTAGGCATTAGCTTATAGTTACCGGTTTAATGTATGTGCAAGCTAATGATGTACATCACTGGCTTCTGAGTTCTGTTCTGAGACCGGTTGGGCAGACAAACCCTCCCTCCCCGCCCCTCTCACGGATGGGCGAACCACACTCAACACATGTATAAAAATAAATCACTATAGTAACATTTAGTGTTGCCACATCCGGTATGCCAAATTACATTTTCGAAGGTAAGAAAATATTATTTTCGAATTTTCCATTTTAATTTCGTGGCGAATAAAATATTTTACTATTTAAAAATACTTATTCATTGCAATATATTCAATGAAAAATTTAGACGATTTGTTGCTAAGAAATGAAGGAACGATGTTCAAATTTTGTTTTTTGCAATTCCAATTTTTTTGGTATTTATAACAATTTCATAAATTCTTTACAACATTTTAAAAATTATTTGACATTTAGATAATCTCATAACGGCCAGCATATCCGGACTCGTAGCCATAGAAGTTAAATTAATCTAAACTCTTTACTAATGAAATACGTTTTATTTATATAAATAAATATTATATAAAAATTTTTTAAATGTTTTTATCAATTATTTTAAACAGGTGTAACTGAAACATTCGTACTATATTGATCTATGAGGAGAATTTTGAATAGTTTGTGACGTTTTCACTTGCAAAATCTTTTAATCCATATTCACGTACCCGGATATTTTTTTAATGCTTAGAAATCGAAGTATTCTACGTAAATTGAGATACCTGACAACACACTAGTAAACGACACAACTTAAAAGAGAGAAGACTATACTCAATTATTTATAGTCGGTACTGAATGATGTCACTATTGGTTATTGTTTTCGTTAATTTATGGTCGATTGTTTTTAGACAAAACCTCACTTTTATTTATGATTTATGGCATTCATTTCTTTTTAAATGACCATAAGCGAAAATCGACATCACAAAATAACTGTAACAACTTCAAATATTAACTTATTGTGAAAAGCAACATAGATCTCTATATTATGTCTCTCTGCCACTGCACTTACAATAAAAAAAAGTCAGTCAAACGATCAATATGATTTTTTTTTTTAATCATAATCGAGTGTAGCCTCATATTAGATTTCATTTTATAGATTATATTCGGTTTGTTTTAATTACTCGTTAGGTATACACATTCATCCTTGATAATTTATTGTACGTTTGCAAAAATTTAAACAATTTTGATATAGCAAACGACCGCTATAATTTTTTAATGCCAGAAATAATCACAAAATAGTCGTCCCAGGGGTTTAGGCTTAGTAAGTAATAAAAGGTTTTTAGGTAATAGTGTCAGGTTCCACAATATTGTTCCAAAACACATTACCTATTTACATGAAAATAAATTTAAGCGCTATGTTAGGCAGCTTTAATGTCTATAGGTTTTATTACGTGAACGATAGTGATGTCCACCTCTCTGTGCTTCCGCTAAAACCTTCTATAACTATAAACTGTGTAATAATAAATAAAAAAAACATTATAAGAGGTTTCCAGGGCCCAAATTGAATAAATATCTTTTTTATTTTGACTTTGTATATAGTAACTTGAATTGTATGTTACTGTGAAAAAACGTGTATGCAAAATCATGCTACTCCTATGGAACTATCGAGTATCAATTGTGTTTATTTTTTTATTTATATTTGTACATATATATGTACATATATATATATATATTATGTAGTATATAAAAAGATAAAATTGTTTTTTTTTTCTTATGGATAAACTCAAAAACTACTTATCCAATTAAACAAATTCTTTCATCTGTTGAAAGCTACATTATCAGTGAGTAACATAGGTTATATATGTTTTAATTATTATTTTAAGTACATATATAACGACGAAGCCTCAGCGGCAGCATGTTCGAACGCAGCTTCGATCAATATCAGTTCGAACCCTATGTATATGTAGATTACCTACCCTACCCTACTTAATGTAAGGAAAAAAAAAACTAAAATTATTGTAGAATATTTTCCATTGCTCGTTTATCTAATTAATTTTTACACACAAAAACACCTATCCATGTCTTTCAACATTTATCCGGGATGTGTGTAAATTAGCGCGATGCTACTCTCTGCAGCATCATTACATTACAAATATCGGATAAACACGTCGTCGAATGTACGCAACAAAAATATTTTTTTAAAAAACTCCTCGATTTGAACCAATTTTTGAAATATTTATTTTGAACCAACCGCAAATGGTGTGCGTCTTATAAATCGAAATATAAAAAAAAAAACAGTTCGATAGAGCACAAACATTAAATATTAATATTTACAATGTGACGACGATTTTGTTGTATAATTTTTAGGTTTCATTCTGATTAGTGCATAATATTGAACGGAAATTATCTATATACTATATTTTATACTAAAGTTACTTATTTTTATTCTTATCTTATGATTTCAGGTAAATCACATGCGAGACGTCGATCGTCTATTCGTGGTCAGAGAAATAAAAGAAGTAAGTTGCATACCTTTTTACGTCCCGTTAAATCTTGATTCTTGAATAATTCTTCCTTACGTTTTATCTGCCACTGTTCAAGTTTTATAATTCTACTTTAGAATTTTCGGCAGTATGTTTATCATTCACTCAGAACTATTTTCAATCTGTACTTCTTACAAAACATAAGGATGTAAGTAAGTCTGAAACATTTTTTCTGACTTACTGAATTTCTATGAATGTTACTATCCAACTTAAATTTTCTTTATTGTTCTTACGATTTATTTGTATATAATCCATCCATTCAGACGTCCACTGCTGGACATAGTTTCTCCCCCAATATGGAGGGCATTGCCATAATCGCCACGCTTGGCAGGCGGGCTGGCGATTGCAATACGGTGTTTTTGATACTCAACGTATGCTGCTGCCGGTAGGCAGCAGGGGATACCCTGGTTTATATACTTTACTCCCCCTTTACGACACCCACGCGGAGATATGGTTTAGTACTATTATTAGACGGCACCACACGGCCACACTTATAATAATGTTGTATATTTGTATCTATGAAGTACATATAAGAATTTAAGTGTCTTGTTCTGCCTTCAATCTACATATACATATAATCTGTATCAAAGTTGCCAAAAAGCATCACGTGATTAATTGGACGACGCCCTAATTTATGTAATACTTCATCAGGTTGCACAAGAATCGACCGTGCCGTATTCAATGGGAATCTAATCAAGATATTCAGCGGTGAATACGAGAGAGTCCGCTCGGAGTCTGGAGGTGCTCCTGCCGATCTAAGAGTCGTGGCCGACTGGAAATTCGGTGAACTAGACCGTGACAGAACCGATACTTTACAGAAATCAGAATACAGAGGGTTGAGGAGACTAATAAAGAAGGTTGGATTAGTTCTATTGCTCCATATGAGGCCATTCAAGCAGTTGATAGTGATGATGGCGTAGTTGGTAATGCGGTCGGATTTCGCGTAGATGTATATAGGTTCGAACCCGTCTATACAACTCTATAATGACCCTCAGTTTTCGGTGACGGAATAGATCGTGAGGAAACCATGGCATGGTTGTAGGGCATTTTCTAACAATGCTCGCCTGGGTTTTATTACCACGCTCGAGTTTGAAAACCTGTCGCCAAACACCAATAGGTGTTCCGGCAGCATCACTTGAGTGTCAGTACCAGGCTTTATGTGTTTACCATCCTAAACCGCATCGTCACCTGATATTAGGAGAGTTTGTGGTCAAAAGCACTTGTATATACAGTCTAAAAAAAACGTCAACACCAATGGGAGCTATGCTTTGCTTCTTTGTGATGACATGGGAGACGGGGATTTAAGTAGTGATTCCATTAGCAATGTATATTTAAGCAGATTAAGATTATTTTAAGCATTGTCATGGGGAAAAAAACGTAAGAACTTTATTTACTATCGCTTGTTAAAAAACTGCCTACATAATACTTGACGCTATTGAGAATCTCATGTATAACATACTTGTAATTGTTTATCAACTTATGGACTATTTACGCCTTACCTCAGCAACTCGTGTATTTATGGGATAAAATTGAAATTGAAAAATTCGTATTAATTATTACCTATTGTAATTTCGATATTAAATAACTAGAAACTTATAGAAAGTTAAAGTTTACGTTGTAAATCTATCAAGTAAGGTTAATATACCCCAATAGTCGTTTAAAAATCTCAAGGTTTTTAAATCATTCCAAACAAAAAGATAATAGGACAAAAAATTCAAGTGGTTTTTTTTTTTGTCGTGATCGAAACTCAAGATTACCTATATGAATTATCACGGTCGTTAGAAATCTAGCGTTATCATAAGGATAACTTAGTTTATGTATTTATTTGAATGAAATCTTTGGTGCGTCTGTTAGGGGATAAAATTAAATCTAATTTTCATAAATATTTAGTTTTCAATTAAACAACCTTAATAGACCTGATGTTAAGTGACATCTATGGCGATATGGTTTAAGGTAGTAAGGGACACTACAAGTATTACGTAAGGATCAAAGCGGGCGGAGGTGCGTTGCTAATTTTTTATTATATGGGGAAAGTGATCTGAATGGTCATTACGTAAGCAATGTTTACTTATTTATTGAAAAAAGATGTAGAAAATTTGACTAATATAATACTTGAACAGACCATAAGCACCAATCTAAAGATATAAACTTTGAAGTGAATACAATTTTACATGTGATAACTTCCGAGACCATTTTCTCACTATCGTACCTTCTCTCAAAACTTCTTTAGCGTCGTTGAGCGGTTATCGGTAAGGGAATAACTTATAGATTCGTGTTACCATTGCTATGACGACAGCTGTCAACATGCTACAGTACGTCAATTATAAGATGGCGTTTGAGTGCTGGCGCTCAGAGATGAATAACAAAATTTGTACTTACATAGCTTATCGTCTTGATTATGAATAAAGTATATGAGAATGTACATAATTATTGCTCGGAGCGCCCATAGATGTAAATACCGGACATATGTTGTAAGCTAAATGTTAGGTTATGTTAAGAATTAAAAAATTATAAAATATAAACATTAAAAAAACAGTTTTTGCACAGTTTCAAGATAATGCAGCCTAAGTTTTTTTAAATTCGAATTCGGAAAAATGACTGTATTTCATCTAATATTAAATAGTGTACAATCCAAAAACGAAGACGACCACAGTTAAATGGGATTCTATGAACATTTGCTATCAATATCTCGGCGTACATCTACCAGAGCCAAAGCCTTTAGATAGCTGTGATAGATAGCCTTTAGAATGCAACACGGTTTAACATGCCACAATTATGGAGTTTTATCATGTGTACAGTAATCTGGGATTCAGTCAAGTTTGCCTACTACCTTCCTAACTGCTCGATTTACACTAATTAACACCGGAACGCAACGCGCCCATACGTTTCACTATATGTATGGTGGTTGACCATAACTCCGTACAGGCCTATTGCAATATTTATTAAATTAAAAGGTCGTGAAACCAAAACGTTGCGCACGTGCTTGGGCACGCGGCTGTGATGGAAACGGCGATGGTGAGATTGCACGCAGCGAATGGATCGCTTGCCTTCTCGTCAACCCAGAACCGCCGGCACCGGACTGTGAGTACTTTAATTTGTAAAAACAAAAAAAGGTTAACAGCAACTTGCGGGATCGATATATCATTTCCTCGCAATAGAAACACAATTATTAGTATCTTTGTATCATCCGTATATTTTTGTGTTTATTTTAATGTCAGCCTTTACATACGCGCGGAATGGACCGCGTACGTAATGTGGCGGAGGACTAAAATTATCAGGTACGGACGTCATAATCATAGCATAATCGTTTAACAAAAATAGTTACCATTTCAGAAATTTATCATCTACGTAAGATTGAATTATCTTATATTCCGAGTAAAGAGCGATTTTTTTTATTTAAGGTAAACTACATTTATTAATAAAATTCTGTCAAAAACTATTTAGTTCTGTATCCAAACACAATTAATTGCAAGATTAGAAAAATAGTTTCTTGGATGTTTTTTTGTCTATAACGTACTTAATGCTCTATGACATCGTACTTATGATGTATTGTAAATATTGCACTTTTCTTATAACTAGGTGATAAATGTAAACAAAAATTATTGTAGTATTTTGGGGTTACAGAGGTTAACGAAATTTACAGTAAAATTATTCGTACACCAAGCAAGTCTTAGACTAACTGAGGTGAATCATATAATTTATGTTATGGCTAAATTCGAATCAGTTCTAAACGACAATAAGCTTTCGATAATTAATGTGTTGATAAATATTATTCAACCTTTATGATTCGTTCTTTTTAGATAATTTATAGTAATATGTACCTTCAAAGATGTCCAATCTTGCTACTAGTTTTTTATATTATTTATGAGGCTAAAAAAAAATGTCGTACACTATTTTCATTATATTCAAAATTAGACTATTGTGCGAACCTTAACTGCGACTGCCTCGGTGGCGCAGGTGTTTTACGGTTCGACTGTCGTTCTGAGGTCTCGGGTTCGATCCCCGGGCCGGGTCAAGTGATATTGGGTCTTTCTACTCAGTATCATTCCGCAGTGTGGAATTTGTGTACGATATGGCGATAGGCTCGCCCCCTGTCACATCTGGGACGGAACTAAGCTCGTCAAAATGTAGGTGGAGTAGTTAGCTATTTCATCTGCCTACCCCTTCGGGGATAACAGGCATGAGGTTATGTTATGTTATTAATATATATAAACCAACTTGAAATGATCGTTGAAATCTAATCGTATACCCAGTTTTTAGAACAATATTCGAAATTATTCTTTATAGAGACTAAATTCCTTAAAATCGATCTCTTTCTTTCAGAGTATTTTTCATACCGAAAATTTAAACATTAAGGTTGGGTATACCCTATATCAGTTTACTTCAGGCAAATATGTAACTTTTATTTCCAATTATACCTATACTATTTCTATTAGATTGCCGTCTTATTGTCCAAAATTATTTATGAAATTTTTATAACTCAAAAATATTTACCTGTATTAATAATGTTCTACAAGTGTACGCATCGGATTTAATTTTAACTTGACTTAATTCACAATCAACTATATAGCCTGTTCTGTATATTATCTAACGTAATAAAATTACAGTTTAAACTCCGTATAACGTTAGATACTCGACTTAACGACATACTCCTTATAACGTCGACATTATTTGACTTTGGTTCGTTTACCTTGTATATAGAATGATTAATCTTCTCCCATTAACGACAACTCTGAATAACACTATAAACCATGCAGTCCTATACGTGTCGCTATATAAAGTTAATCTACAGTGTATATTCTCAGAAGTACATTAAAGATTTAAATAATAAATATATTTATCTAATAGGATAGATAGAAAAAAAGTCTTATTGTAGATAAGTAACAATATAATTAACTCGAAGTGTACTTGTTATTGGAAAACTATCTATTCATATAATTCTGTTTTATATTATACTAGCTGATGCCCGCGGCTCTGCTCGCGTTTCATATGTTCTGTGCATATGACGTTTCATTTATAGCTAATTAAAAAAAAATGAATGAATAAAAGTAAAATGTACAATAGAATTTGAAAAATATATGTCAAATATACGTCGAATGGTTGTGGTTTCATGCTGATCGGTCCAGTAGTTTTCGAGTTTACCTCGGACAAACAAACAAACTTTGCTTATATATATATATATATATATATATATATATATATATATATATATATATATATATATATATATATATATATATATATATATATATATATATATATATATATATATATATATATATATATATATAAATATACTATGACGTTACATTTTTTAGCTAATTTTCTATATGAAAACGATAAAACGTTATAATATTATCTGATAGATTACCTTTTTATGACTTTCAGTGAATGAATGTAATAAAATCGTTATATTAAAACCTGTTCAATAAGTCAATGTAATAATTATTAAGAAATACATTATAGTATATGTAATATAAAGACGGTTTTATAGTCTAATAACGGTATTCGTATACAATTTACTATTGAAGCTCGCTGAGTTTTATATCTCTATTGCTAATCATTATTTTAAATTATTTCCTCTATATATCTATCTGTCTTTTCGTTTATAACCAATTCCTCCGCTTATCTATACTAATAAATAAAATTGAAGTGTCTATTTGTAACGTCAAAATATATATTTTTTACTATATAGATATGAATGTATACTCGACACCACCTATACCGAAAATGCAATTTTTAAACTTTTTTCTATCTGACTGTTTGATCCGGCTAGTTTCCGGAACGGCTGGACGGATTTTGACGGGACATTTTTTGGTAGATAGCTGAAGTTACTCCGGGTACTTTAAACTTTTGAAAATAAATACTGTTCCGCTTAAAAAAATTAATAAAATCATATTCACTGCACAGTTTTACAGGGCAAGTGCTTGAATTTACGAGAAATATATTTATTTTTTCTTAATACTACAAAAAAGAATTAGGGTTCCGTATAAAACAATTAAAACGCAGTAAAGAATATTTGAAACGTGCGCGCAGCCGCGGGAGCACAGCTAGTAGTTATTAAATTTGAAATTGGGTTCTTAATAATATGATCAATTTGTATCTAAGTTTATGAAGCAATAATCTATATCTATACTAATAATAGAACTGAAGTTTTGTCTGTACATTTTTTTTATTTAAATTGTGACAGCTGTATATTTTAACCGATAATCATCAAAAATGTGACATTAATTTTTTCTTGTCTGTGTCTGTCGATGTATATGTCCGAATTTTACACGAAAACAGCTTAACCAATTTTGAAGAAACATTGTACATAGAAAGTCTATTTCAAGGAGCTGTTGATATGCAATATGTTTGAAACTATTTTTTGTCTTCGTAAAAAATTATAATTAAGAAAAAAAAAAATCTTTTCTACTTTAACTCAAAAACGGATAGACTGGTTTTGATAAAATTTTATCTGCATAAAATAAAAGTTAATTAGCTACTGCTACGCTTTAAAAATTATCAATATCATATTTCGAAAAAAAAAAACTGAAAAAGGGTTCGATTTAATGATTTAAATTTTATTTGTTTTATTAATTATTAATTTTATTTATTTGTACGGGAAGTATGTGTCGCGGTAACTGATAGACAATGAAAAACATAATAAAAACAACACACCCCATATTTCATCAAGATACATAGAGAAAGTCGCGGGCCCCTGAGAGATAGTTAGTATACACGTATATAAGCGTTGATCTATACTAATGAATAAAATTGAAGTGTTTGTCTGTAATTTCAAAATATTTTTTTTACTAAATAAATATGAATGGTGTATACGATACTTTTACCATAAAGACAATTTTTATTAGTCTGTTTGTTCTGGGTGAACGGTTGGACCGATTTTGATGGAACTTTTTGGCAGATAACTGAAATTAGATTGCGTAACTTAGGGTATTTTTATTTTTCGAAAATAATTAGGGTTCCGCGTAAAAAAATTAAAACTCATGAAATTGTGAATAAAATGAGATTCAATGCATAGTTTCACTGGTAGGTATTTGAATTTGTAAGATATATCTCTAATATGCCGATTAGTCATAAAAATGAGACAATAGGAATACAATGGAAGCTAGCGTGAACGCCAGGTTAGTGCTCAAGGAGTTAATTAATTTAAAGAAAAATGTAAAATAATAAGCGTTCCGTATTAAAAACATTAAAACTATATTACGAAGTGAAAATTTGTATGAATCACCATAACACTAACACTAACTAAACTAACACATAAATGTAATAATATGTTACAAGTGCAAAGAATATTTGGTTACAGAAAGCGTCAACGTGTATTTGGTTAGAAATATTCTAATTCCTTCCTGGAGTTTATTTACTGAGTGTTGGTTATGTGCCTACATCTGTAATGTGCTTTGTATATGTAAGTTTTCTATATTTTATTCTGACGTTTCATAATTAGGATTCTATGTAGAGGTGGAGTAATCAAGCCATACGTCGAATATCGACATATATGTAGCAGCGACTGTACTTAATTTAGGTAAATATATTAAAACATTAAAATTAAAAATATTAAAACTCATGAATTTATGAATAAAATCCCATTCAGTGTACAGTTTTACTAGCAGTTGTTTGAACTTCTGCTAAATATCTTTGCTTTCTGTTAGTACCAAAAATAATTTTAGAAAAATGATTAGAGAGCTGTGTAAAAATATGATACCTCATGAAATTGTGAACAGAATACGATTCAGTAGACAGCACTATCAAAACATTATTTTCCGATATTTATTTAAATGCTATATGACGCAGTGAAGAATATATGAAATGAGAGAGGACGGCTACTATTAAAGAAATAATCTGGATTAGCAACATCTCTTGTAAGGGACAGCAAACATAAAATGAAAAGAGAAAAAAACAAACTTCAGTAATTCGAACCCAATACTGACTGTAACACCCCAAGGCACTATTAGTCAGCGACCCGGGATCGCTCCTGAACTGTGGAGGGTCCTGTTCCTGCCACTAGCGCGATACAGTCACAATTTCATGCACTAGTTTTAGAATAACAAGCGTAAACTGCACCTAACGCCGCTGTATGCTACTCGCATGCACATGGGTTCTGAAAGTGATCTTTAAATCCGTATATTCCCTTAATCGTTGTAGGTTCCAGGAGGAAATTTACATCTCAGATTGCAACCTAAGCCTAGGTCCGTATCACTTTGGTGCCCTTGCGTTATCTACCACTCTCCACGTTGAGGGCCTTAAGCGATCACCCCAAAAGTTTGGCGGTACTGTGAAGGGAGTCAACAGCATTTAGTCAGTTCAAAAAAAAATCGATACGAATGATTACTTTTGGTTTCGGTAAAGTTTGAACGTGCTAAAGGGACTTTAAACTATTACTGCCGGTATAATTATGTTGTTTACTAAATAAAAATGCAAATAGTTGCGCAAACATAATAATAATATATAGTCTCTCTCCGTTTCTTCATGTCGTTGAACGCAGACGAGGACAACGGTCCGGATGCCGAGCCAGATTACAACGAAGAGGAACCGCCACCTGAACCAAGCGCTGGTATGTTCACCGCTAAACATTAGTACGCTATGTTAGATTTGGTTAATAGATAACGTGAGTTCAAATTATAGTCTCTAAAAGAGCTATACTCAGCAGAAAATGTTACATAATATTTAGTTACGACTAGGGATGTTCGTCTGGTTGCACTGTATTGATGTTTGCTTAAACTTATTCTTATTGAATCGATTCGCTGGAAAATCTCATGGCTTCCGAACGATATATAACTGCATCGTATGGTCGTTATCGAGTTATGGTGGCATAACGTAATACCAATACCAATACCAATTCCAATTCGTCCTTAAATTATCTATGCGATAATAGAGATAACAATCAGTTTTTTTTTTAAATGTATTTTATATATACTTTGTGTTTAATTACAGTATTGCCAGGCATTATGCGGAACTCATTTGCACCCGACGGGTCCGACACGGACTCGAGACGCGAGGATGAAGTAAATGATTGTCTCACAGATCGACAAGCCGTTTTAGACGAACAGGTCTGAAGAAAGAATTTGACGTGTCTATAATAAATTTCATTTATCAATTTAAAACATCATGTTCATATATATTGTTATTTCTATTATAATAATTATAACGTAAGAAATAACAAATGCTAGCGACGGGTATGTAACTTTATCCCTAATTTAAAACGCACTGCGATTTTCATCCTTTATTTTTTGTTATATTAATTTAACTATGATACTGCTTTTTTACATGCAACATGTAAAATCCCATCACTGTATTTAATATATTTTTTCAATTTAAATCTATTTTTTGTTACCTAATAAGATTTTACATCTGGCGGGCGTAAATGTATCTCATTTTGTTATGATAGAGTATTTTTTATACCTCCGCTTAGTTAAATAAATAACGAGCGAAGCGAACGGGTATAAAATAGCATTCTATAGATGTTTTCTATTTCACAGAAAGCCGGTGGGCCAGCGCTTTACGTGCCGGAGTGTACTGGTGACGGACGTTACGCCCGAGCTCAATGCTACAGATCAACTGGGTATTGCTGGTGCGTCCACCAAGATACCGGGAAACCGATACCCGGTTCTTCAGTGAAAGACAGACGGCCGGATTGTGACGCCGCACCGCAACATGCAAGCCCTATGAGAGGTAAGCTCGAAGTGCTCGATTAGGTTTTGTCGATTATTATTATCTTTATAAGTGTTTGATTGGGAGTTGTCGTCGGAATCTCAGTCTGTCCAATAGCTTGTCTTGTCTTTATAAGTGCCGATTAGGAGTTTTTGTCGGACTCTTAGTCTTTCATATAGCTTGTCTTGTCTTCAACTCATTAACGTACGCATTAGAGACCCAATATTATATATTTTCGCTGACGATTTGCGTGATATAGTTTGCATTAATACAATAGTAAAGTGTATTGGAAATAATAAAGCGGAACATTTATCCTGAGATGCCACCTAAACTCCCTAGAATATTATAATGAAATGGCCATCATTTTACTAGTGTTGGCCTATCGGCACAAGATAGGGGAAAACTGTTCAAATATTCTGGTGTCTTGCGTAATCCTCTCTAATTTTATAATGTTTTAATTTCTTAAACGGACCTTATTTATTTATTTACCGTTTTATCCCTATAATCATTTAAGGCGATCCATTTAAATATATAATTTGCATCAATACTATTTCAATAATATTTAATATTTTCCTGCAGCTACTAAGGTTTCAAAACTTCCTTTTAGTGTTAATCGCTATTTTAAGGTGAAAGGTTAATATTGTCATAAATGTGCTTATGGGAAGCAGTAAACTTATAACTGTTTTGTTGCTGTGTTTTATTAATATCCATGTAAGCGAAAATTGCAAGCGAATTATCTTTACTTCATACCCATATTAATTGGGTTGTATAATAAATGTATATTTAGTAAATAATTGATGCGTCATTATTTAATTAAAGGATGCCCAGAACCGATGAAGACCACATTCCTACATGATCTACGAAGGTTTTTCGTATCTAAGATGACTTCTTCTGGAAATGGATCTGGGCCTGGGTAAGTCAATTCTAGCCTTTTTTTTTTTTATTTTATATTAATTGTATATTATTTATTATGTCGTTTTCTATCAAGATGTTGTGCGGTTGAATTTAGTTATCATCTTTAATTACGTAAAATGTTGCCTAAAGTACCTTTTTTTGCCGCATTTACGTACTACCCTTACCTATTGCATTAGTGAGACCGGAGTCCCCCAATGCAATAGGTAAGGGGGCACGGAGGGACGAATCCGTGCCAGTGTGGGACTCACCCGGACGTGAAGCGTCCGGAAATACCCACTAAAACCCCCCGGGGCCGTCCGCCGTATTTGGGATGGGGGGTCGCTTAAAGTACCTAACAAAATGTATAAGTAAAATGTAACTGCCCAGTGAACTGAAAAAATTAACATGTGAATCGATTGTTTCCGGGGTATACATCCACTTTATGTCTGTTTATAAAAACAGATGGACCATTAGAAGATAGACTTTACATTTTGTCGTTAATATTTATAACTGTGATCTCAAGACTATTTTATTGCAGCTTTAGTTATGATGAGTAAAATGACAGAGAGACGTAATATTGTTGCGTATTCCATTACCACTAGTGTACTTTTTTCCATTCATACATCCATCCATCCAACCGAAACACGTCTACAGCTGGACATAGGTCTCCCCCAAAGATCTCCACGACGACCGATCTTGCGAAACCGTGTACTTTTTTACTAAACAAAAATTATTAAATTATGGGTGGATTTTTAAGGATTTTTTTTATCGTCCAATCTAATAGTATGTTTATTATCAAATATTTCTAGGCAGTTCTATATATTTGTGTTTAAAACGTAACAGTTGAAATATTAAGTTAAATGTTAATCTTATTCGTTTACAGGGATATGGTAAAATGGGGGGCATCTAAAGAGGAACAAGGTGCTACGTGGGCTTATGTGATGTTAGATAAAGACAAGGATAAAGCATTAGAACGGAGAGAGTGGAAGGCGTTTCACCAGTTGATCAATAATATGGAATCGCTGAGAAAATGCGGAAAGAAATTGCCTAGATATTGTGATGTAAATCACGATAGCAAAATCAGTATTACTGAATGGATGGCTTGTTTGGAGGTCACGCAAGCTTCGCAAGGACAAACTGGTAAATTATTTGCCAACTGAAATATAGAAATTTATATACATTCATTTATTACAATTTTTTTTCCTTCAACGCTTCGCTTTAACACAGAAAGAAAACAAATATACACACTTATATAATGACGTGTCTCTTATTATGAGGTTAATAAATAATTCGGATTCGGTGAACAAATCATCTAGATTAATGCCTCATAAAAAAGATTTTTTTTAAGATCGATGTTTATTTTATTTTTATAATTTATTAAATATATAATATTAATATAAATATTAAGTTTTAATGATAAATGAAACCTAGACATTTGGCTCTAATAAAGTGTACTCTGAACTATGAGAATAATTATTATTTTCTTGACATTTGCAAAAATATGGTTATCGAGTAAGCGAAACAAGATCAAAGAAAGAAAAGGTTTTGTTTTTGACCTAGTAACACTGTATTTACTATTTGACGGATTGCTCGAAAACATTTATTCTTATTATTACTGTAAAAAACAACATAAATAATACCAAACGATGATGATGATATCCAGTAGACTCAACACTTTGGCCAAATCTCATCTGATGTTAGGTGACGATGTGGCCAAGGTAGAAAATAAAATACCAGCGCTCAATTGATGCTACCGGATCTACTTTCGAATTGACTGATTTTCAAACTGAGGATTGTTGCTATCCAAGACCTACCTACCGCAGTGCTAAGTTTCCTCACGATGTTTTCCTTTGCCGAAGTTAAGGTTTATTGTAGAATCAAAATCAAAAACATATTTATTCAATTTAAGCCCTAAGAAGGCGCTTGTGAACGTCTAAAACACAACCACCGGTTCGGAAAACAACCCAGCCGAGAAGAGCCGGCAAGAAACTCGATCTGGTTCTTATTTTTTTTTAATAAATATAATACATATAATTTTTTTTTCATATAAAAAACTATACAAATCATTGTTTTAATAATGTTAGCGGGTGCGCACAGAGATGTGGATTCATTCCAGACATCACTATCGTTCACGTAATGATCCACCCTGTATTAACCTTTTGAGATTAAACTTGCTTGACATAATACTTGAACTTATTGTCAGGTAAATCGGTAATGTTACTTGGGATCTTATTGTAAAACCGAATACTATTACCTAGAATAGTATAGGTTATAAGAACACTTATGAGTTATTGAGTATATAACGATTATATTAATAATTTTCAGTTGAAACAACCAAAGCGCCGCCGAATCCAAGAAGAAAAGGTCCAAATCCATTAGAATCTTTCCTCAAAGCTGACGATTAAACTTTATAAGCAAAAAAATATATATAAGAGACCGATCTTATTAGTGTCCATACGGCGGTGTTATAGTGTTTTAACATGGTTTTAATAACATTGTGAAAAGTGAATTGACGTTTTAAAATAATTTTAGCTAGTAACTATGTACGAAGAGATAGAAGCTAATTTAATACTATTTTCTTCTTATTTGAAGAGTTTCTATGAGATCCTCGAATATTATTATATAGGATTTAAGATATTGGCTAGATTTAACTATAAACTATGTAATTAAATTATTTAAACGTAATATAATTATAGGCTTTCACTAGTCTTAGAGCTTGTATTCGTTTGAAGTATTTGTTTATATTACACGTTGGACTACGGCTTTTCTCGCATATGTAATTTTTAATTCTTCACTTCAGTTTATTTAAAGTGTCGGAAAGAATATTCTAGAGGCCATTTTCCTGACAAGTTCAGTTATTATTTACCCTAAAATAACGTTTTCTATATTGTAGGTGCTGTAATAAAATCCGACTAGATTGTATATCTACGATTTAAAAAAGAATCATGGTAGATCGGTCCGCTGGTTTTAGAGTTATAAGCCAACTAATCGACTTACAGACAGGCTTTAATAATTATGTGAGAAAAATTACACTAAAATAGAATGTTACTCTTAGAATTAGATTTTTATTGAATTCTTAAAGTACAAAAAAAAAGAAAAACTTAGAATGGTAGAATTTATATATGGTGTTTTTTTATAGAGCTATAGAACTTTCGTGGTTGTTCAATTGATGAACGAAAAAGTCAGTAATCATGGTTCTATAGCGGTCACGATTGACTGTAACGTTCTGACAAGCATCGTTTTTAAAGAAGTATGGACCAATGATTCCACCAGCCCATAAAGCTTACCAAACAGCCAGTTTTTCTGGATGTAACGGTGTCCCTAAGTACACTTGAGGATTATCATCACTCCAAATACGGCAGTTTTGTTTATTGACGTATCCATTCAAACAAAAGTGAGCTTCATCGCTAAACAAAATTCGTTTATGAAAATCGGAATCAACGGCAATATTGTTTTGGACCGATTTACCGAATATGCGCCTTGCTAAGTGATCGCGTGGCTTCAACTCTTGCACGAGTTGGATTTTGTAAGCACGCAAACCAAGATCTTTCCGTAAACACCTTCCATAAAGTGGTTTGACACATATCCAATTCCTGTGCACTATGGCGGATAAACTGATTCGGGTCTTTCTCTACGCTAAGCTCTACAGGAGCAATGACTTCTTCTGTACGCAATATACGGCGTTTCTGTGGATGCGTATTATCATTTAGAGAGTAGACGTGGTGCGAAAACGTTCCCCAGTTAATCTAATTGTTCTGATGGACTATTATGTTGACCGTAATATGGACGTTAGTGCACGATACGTATTTCGAACGAACCATAATTTTGAAAATAAATTTGCACAAATTGGAAGCGTTCAGGTGTCAGTCTATTCATGTTGAAATACCAAACCAAATTAAATATAAATCACTTGATAGCTGACACAATGGCTTCCAGTTCGAAAAGTGTTGCCACCTTAAAGTTTTGTACCTCTATAAAAAAGCACCCATAAGTAAGTAAAATTTACAGTTTACTTCATAGAAATAAAAAAAAATCGAATAGTCATTATTATTTCTAGAGTGACTTGAGCATTGATCAACCCTGAATTAGTGATTTTGCTAAAATTTCATTTCTGTAATTCCGATTACGTTACTTTTAGGAATGTTACATTCTTTTTTGTTTATGGGTTTACGAGATTATTTTTTTTTTTCAATTTTCAATATTTAAACATTATCATTTATGTATACTTATTCTTTTATTGTATTAACATATGAAATAGATATTAAATACCATTGAAAAATAAATGTACTTCATTATGTGCCCGTTATATTTATATGTAAAAATAAATTTAATAGTAATTAATTAATGAAATGATAATCTAATTAGTTTTATGATAATATGAATTATTTTACATTATATATGTCTTTTCATAATTTTACTTAAGAGTATTAAATGATCTTTGAAACTAAAGTAATATTTATTGAACTTTTTAGGGAACGTTCCCATACTACGTGACCTATTTGTTAAGATATTTCGACAGCCCCCCCCCCCCCCCCCCCCATGATTTTACGTTGTATTGACAAGTATATTTTTTTATCATTTCGCAGGCAGAAAGTGAAACGTAATACACAAAAATCTCATGTGAGTTTAAGAAGCACTAAACAAACATCCGCGCCATATTCAAAAATAGGTCGAAAAAATGTGAAATTTCTCTCGGCGAAATCGACTACGTAACAAAAAAAAAACCCAAGTGCCCCCCTCCCGCAGCTGAGCGTAGTATTTTGAAAACCGCCCTCTCTCCATGAAACGGGTCACGTAATTTGGGTGCGTCCCTTAAGATTTTTACATTTATTTTATTTAACTTCACATAGGTTTTCATATAATCATTAATAAAATAAAATGAATCATTTCGGGTATGGTTTAATAAACGATTATTAAATTACATTTCATGATACAAATATATATATAACTTAATTAAACAGTTGCCAAATGTTTAAAACTATATTTTGTGATATTTTTCCATTATTAATTTTGGTAAATAAATAAGTATATGTGCACTTTTAAATTGTTTACTTTCATACACTTGTATAAAAATATGTAAAATACTTAAATAAAAAAAAAAAGAAATAACCTCTAAAACAAGAGGCTATACACTTCACCAAAAAGTATTTAATTTTAGAACACATATAAAGATGTCATATTGTGCGGGGTCAAACATAATATTATTTTTGACAATCAACAATCGTTACTTTGATTACACCTATGTAGTGTAATGCGTATTATAATTTGTAACAATGTGTTTTTTTTTAGCCTAAATATAATTAACAACATATTTTTAAAACGTATCATTCTGTCTCGTTGTCTGATTTAACAACTTTTTTATATTCATCGACGGTCTCTGTAAGTATTTTCTGAAATATACAATCGAATATTTGGTTTTTAACTATAGCCTCATCTGTATGTAATGAAGTCCATTCGGGTTCACACCGGCGCCATTCCGCAAACAATATATCATCAATATGATCCGAACGTCGAGCCCCGACGCCTGTTTACAAAAAAAAAAACCACTAGAATTATTATAATACAAGAATATATATCGCAAGAATAAAGATGATTACACAACAGAAATGTAAACAGAGCGTAGAATGTTACCTTATCGAGTATCAAAAGTAATGTCAAATTTTTTTAACACATAGATCTTAGGGATCACGAACTAGTTTTATTGGGAGTTCGTATCGAATATAAAATAATAAAATCTCCTTTACAGATTTTAAATTAATTAATTTTTTGCTCGTTATTCAAGATTAAGAATTCATTATTGTTCTACGGGTAATGTGCGCACGTCGGGTACTTTGGTTGTTCTGTGGATCTCCTCATTGCTGATTCGATCACGCAGTGAAACTCCGAGCATAATTCTTTTTATTACCCTTTGGGTAACTTTGAGCTTTCTAATTAGGCCCGTCGTAACTGACCACACCTGAGGGCCGTATGTCATAACTGGCGAAACACACTGGGCGAAAAGTTTCGTCTTAATACACTGTGGCATTTCGGATGAGAAAATTCTCCGTAGCTTCGCGAGCGCAGCTCAGCTAAGTCGAATTTGACGCTTGAACTCTTCTTTGAAGTTGGACCTACTTAACTGGACGGTCTGTGGCAGATATACTCAACGCTTTGATGTACCGATAACATAGCACGCTGGAGAGATTCCAGTGCAGTTTAGTTCTCAAACAAAGAAGAAGAGAAAGCTTTTTCGTAATAAATACTCCTCGTTATACTCCTCGGTCTTCTGTGTAACCTGCCGCAGCGTGTTTATCGTCAACGTCTATCGTACCGTGGTTTCTCGCAAGCCCGGAAGCCGGCTTGTCCGAGAGATCGGGCGTAATACAATAACACTTTAATGCACTAGCTCAACATAATGCACTTTTTGTTTTAATGTGAGGGAAATGCATTTACGCACTTTCTCGGTGCGAGGGCACGGAGAGTGGGTCTCACACGGTGGTCGGAGCGACCGCACGGATAACGATGAAGAACCCATCGCCGCACACTACCCACTAAAACCCGTCACGACATACCGTCTCTACTGCAAATGGGGACGTCACGGTATCGATGTAGCAAGATCCGCGATACCCCTTAGCGAGTGCCCCACAGGAGGCTGTGCGCCCTTACTTGCGATTGGAGAGAGCCCCCGGTGAATGAAGAGGCTGTCTCTCAGACGACCTCACCAGTGCAATGAAGGTAGCGTCCACCGGCCTGAGCCTCTTGGCTTGACCCTCCCTCCGTCTGCGTAAACCCCCCAGCCGAGTATCCTTTCTAACATTCCTCGCCCCGAGATCGACGGACAATAATAAACGCCACCCATGTAACGGCTGCCAGGCAACTATATCAATACACACTGCACCTCACATCTCTGCACCCTACCTTAACCATCCTTGGCTTAGGTCGGCGCAAATTTAAGTCTAAAACGTAAGAATTTAAGTCTTAGATAGCAACCTAAGTTGAGGTCAGTACCATTGTTTACTTAACTATCTGTATCAAAAAGTTGAAAATGTCAATGGCCTTCCGGTCAAAAAAAATCCTCATTACTAGTTTTTGGCGAGATCTCAGTCTGTCATGAAGAATATATTGCCTTTAACATGCGTATTTGACCATAAATTACGTAATTTTGGTGACGTTTTGAACGATATAATTTAAACATTATGTACGTAAGTATATTGGAAATAATGACGCGAAACGTTAATTTTGAGGTGCCACTAAAAGTCCATGGAAAATTCTATCAAGAAGAACCACAGTTTTTGCTGGAGCTTGAAACTATTGACACAACATGAGATTAGAGGAATTTTATATGTAAATCACAGATTGCCATAACTAACAGAAAAAGAACATAGATAAGAAATGACTTACCAGAGACGACAGTGGGCGCGACACCATTCAAAACCTCGGACAGTTCAGACGACGTCCTCTCGATAAGTTTCTCCGTATCGTAGTGACGTTTTCTGCGGTTGCAAATTGCACGCGTCCCACGGCTGATCGCCGTTCAGCGAGTTGCACTTCTCAAGTGATTCGCTGCAGAAGTCTCTTAGAAACACATCGAACGTATCGTAATCGTCCGGGACGGCTCTAATCGGATCGATTATGAGCTGTTTGATTTTCTCATCGGTCTGATTATCCATATGGAAAAGTGGCGACGGTTTTGTTATACGGGAATCAATTGGCGGTTTGTACGGAGGTGGCGGTTTGTCCGGTATTTCCCGTACAACCAACAACTGACACTGCTGTTGTTCCAACGCTTTAATCTGTAAATCACAATTGATTCGATCTCATCGCGCGTGTACATGCAACGCATTACCCACCCAACAATTTATATACGCCATTTCAACTAAAAATGTGATAGATTCGCAAATGACTTAAATCTGTTGATAGTAACAACAAAAAAACATATAATGAGGAAAATTTTGTAAAAAAAAAAAATGAAAGAGATAAATAACTTTGTATTGTCATTTTTATGGTAACTCTTGACCCTTCACGACATGATACACAATTATAAATAATTATATTATTTAAATTAATATAACCTAACCCTTAATGTGTGTATAAAATAAATAGTTGATTTTTTTGCTATCTATATATTATCTCAACTACGTCAACGTTCTAAAACTACCTGCTTAATTTTTTTTAATACTGTTAAATAAGGCTAGCTAAGCTTAGAGCATCGATTTTTATCTAGAAGTTGGTGGAAGCTATCCAGGTGGGTAAATTATAATAAAATTTAAACTTTCAAATCAATAGGCCAGGTCCAGGATAGTAAAAACACTAAGCCTAGAGGTACTGGTTTCCGAACCTGACGGTGGTAACTACCAAGGAAAATGCCCTACCATCATGCCATGGTACCCTCACGACGTTTTCCTTCACCGAAAGCTCAGGTTAATGGTAGTATAAGTGGGCTCGAACCCGTGACCTTTGACTAAGTATCCGACCGCACTACCAACTGCGCTATCATCACTACAAATTAATTCGATAAAATATTCACAACTTTTCTTTCATATAAGCACTACTTAACGTGAAAGTATATATAACCAAAAATAATCATATAAATCGGTTGAACAATTCTCAAGCTATAAATCAACAAACAAACAGATAGATTAGACCTCTTTATGAGTTATCTGGGAGTATTCTTATAACATGTCTTGTATAGTTTATACAATGTAAGATAATGAATGAACGATACATTATGATCTCGATGTTATGACATATTTCAAAATAAAATACAATTAAAGGAGTAAATATATTATAATAAATAATTACGTGCCTCTCTTTCGATAGCGAGCTGTTGGCGACGTAACTCTTCCGCTTCACTAAGAACTGGCGACGATAGAGACGGCACGATCGGCCAAACCGATTCATTGTCCTCGTCACTCTCTTTAATTATATTATAAAATCATACATTAATTAATATAGTATAGATATAGATCAATTTGAACTCTATGGTCCTTAGTGCTTCAGCAATAATCTAGATTTGCTAAACGGTGCAAAGCGAAGCTCGATTCATAAATTTTACAACAAACAAACTTATTAATTAGGACTGTTAAGGTAATTAGACCTTCGTTTTTTTTTGCAGAAAATGGTACTCTTATTCATCACATAATTTGGAGTCAGTGCAAAATGTCTTCTTCCATACACGTCCATAACCCACATAGTCCTCATTCATCACCTTTTACTGTCATATAATTCTCCAGCAAGACAGGTAAGTCTGACGATGGATAGCTGATCTCTCGACAGTCGCCGCTGTTTTTGGATTGTATTATAGTTACCATTAGGCATAATCCAGACACTTTGCCAAGCTACTATTTAAAAAAAATCTTCCCTCGCATACTCCATCCATTCACACTTGCAAACTTCCTATAACATACGCATTCCTGACCCTGTCCATTCTTGTCATGTCACACATCCGTCTCAACATTTACATCATTAGTATATAAAAAAAAAACAATATACCTGAAATTGTAGACGTGGAAATCGACTTTAATGTAGGCCTCATGGTTATATCTGCCCCTTTGATATCAGTATGGGCAGCAGCTCCCACTGGGACCGGTAAAGGCCCATTATGACTGAGAATTGAAGAACTGTTCGCTAAGTCCAGAGCTTCGCACATGCACGATTGTTCGACACTGAATGGACTATCACTGATCGCCGTAATGTCACTTCTCTCACTCATCACTTTATCACATTCCTCAATAGTACATACTTGAATAGAGGAATCTTTAATTTCGTACACAACACCTTGAGTTTTAATATCTTGATCAGAAGAATCTACAGAAGACTTGTCACCATCCAAACCCTTATAATACTGATCGAACTCTTCGATCAGACTTCTAGCTGTTGACGGTGAACTCGATCCGTCACGGCACTTATTGTTATCAATAATTTTCGCTTCAATGTCCTCCATATTTACATTACTGTTTTGCGTATTCGATGAATTCACTATATTTTTAAGCGCCTCTTCGTTAACTTCATATTGCTTACCGCCGCTAAATATCTGCGGTAATGATAAATTATGGAACAGTATATTTAAATAGCCACCGTCAACGACTACGAAATTTTCGGCTGCCATTTCTGTAGATTTATCGACTTGCAGGTCACTATCTCCGGTTTGGATACTCTTTTCAGAACTTTGTACACATTTAGTCACAATAGATGGGACTTTGGCATCGAATAGTGCAATTTCCGAATTGTGTCTCGAGGTACTGCTTTCATCATCACATCCACTACTTGATAAATCGAAACATTTCAAAGGGGCTGTGTTTCGATCAACCGACATACATTTCTTTAATTTCTTTTTCCCTAATACAATCTGATCAACGTTGACATTGTTTTTCAATTTTAATTCTAAACTTTTTTTAGTTTTCATTAATGCGACTTTACGCTTTTCCGAAAGTGTCAGTAGAGTTTTTCTCATACGTTGCATCTCCCCACATTCATGCTGCAGTTTGAGTAGCGCCCCGCGTTGCTTCTTCTTTAAAACTGATACGTCCGTGTTGTCGTGTTTCTTTTTATTCTCGAGCCACAATATCTGAGATGTGGCAAACTCTTTAAGGGCATCTTCTCGCATTTTTAATACAAACAACAGATTTTTCGCTCGCCTTTGTTCATCCCGAATTAGTGAATTAAGCTGGAAACAAAACAAGAATAAAAAGCACAATGAAAAAGTATGTCATTAGGAAAAATAAATCATCGACTATCATGGTATAAGCAAAGGACAAATATGTGTCTCGTTAAAATGAAATTGAAAATATTTACAAAAGTAAGCATAACACTCACCAGACAAAGACTTTTGGATGTCATTGTTTCAGTATCATCAATATTACCGTCATTATCCCACTTCGTGTATAATGAATTATAGTCTGAATCCTTACCGCTGATTATATTTTTAAATAATTCTGGGCTGTAAACTAAATTATCAACTTTCTCATTGGTGAAACACTTTGTAGATAATGAAGAGTTCTCTAAATACTGTAGTGATTCAAAAAACGAATCAATGAAATTGAGCTCTCTTTGAAACTCGTCGGGTATGTTGCTTTGCAAAAAACCAGTGTTAATTTTTATTGTTCCTATTATATCTGACGGTTTCATTAATTTCTTGCTATTCGAACCGTAGGAACAATTAAATGATTTAACTTCATTTAGATGTTTCGTGTCATCGACTTCGGTTTTATTCAATTTGTTCGATATATTATTTTTAATAGTTGTATCATCATTAGAATCTCTGTTCCTCTTTATTTCATTTTTAAATACTGATACAACATTCGCAGGATAAAATAACGGACTAGTTGTTTGAATGGTTGGACTATCATTGCTTTCTTTACTTTCGACCATGTGGAAGTTAATTTTTTGTTGTGTAGTATATGTTAACGTTGCTCGACTGATTATGTACGACGTACAGAAACTTAAACCGATTTCATCATTCACATCTTTATCAGAAGACATTGCTGTCGACGGTAATTGAATATTAGGCAGCGATTTATAATCAGCTTTACTGTCTTCCTCCTTTGAATTATATTTTTCTTTTGTCAAAGTTACATTCGGTATTTCAAGGCTATCGAATATTTCTATTGTCTTTTCAGTCTGCATATGAGTATCCTTGGAATAATTTCTTATACCGTCATACTGAAAACCATCCATATCTGTGATTTGATCGACACTTGTTGGAGGTGGTTCAGTACCTAAATTTACATTTTTGTAATTCTTAACTTCATACACACTACAACTCTGATTTTTTGTAACCAAATTATCATCTTTTTTCGAATTTACGTTTATTTTCTTATTATTTTTTTCTATCGGTACACGTATTACATTTACAGGTTTATTTTTGGTTTGAATTTGTTTTAGAAATGTAACTTTACTTTTTATAATATGTGCAGAAGAGTTATCTGTTCTTGGTTTTTCAATAATAGATTGTGTAGGCGAAATATTGGATTTTACATCTTGTAACAACTTTGTATTGACAAATGAAAGTTCGTTTTCATTTTCCTCTGTTATAATATTTTTGCTTACACTAGTTTTAGATATATTTGATCTTTTGAAGTTTCGATTTATACCTATTAAATAATTTCTGTATTATTATATTTCCTTATTAGTAAACATTACAATGAGAAATAACAATAAAACGTTCATATTTACCATCTTTATTATATTTTAATTGTCCATGTTCAAGGTGTTCACTACTGAGATTAGAATATTTTTTACTATTGGCAGGCTTAATTACATTCATTTCTTTTGTTATTTTAGTATTATTTATTTTTGTTCTACCTTTTGACTCACTGGCATCTAAAAATCATTAATTAATTGGTCTGTAATTCAGTTCACAATAAATCATAAATATTATATGCAACTATTACTAAAAAAACATTTACGATGTTATGATAATCTAATTACGTTAGATTTATGATAAATTCTTGTTTAGTATTCTAGTAAATCAACAACTTGAACGTATAAGATCTTAGTGAATTTATGCTTGTGTTTATAACTATAGAAATCTCTCCTTTAATACTAGTATATGACAGATCCATAAATAATATTATGAGTAGTCTGCCACTATATAAGAAAATAGAAAGTTATTGTTGTTTGTATGTATAATAAAATATTAAATACATATTTCTCATTATAAATATTACTCCAGACCATTTGTTAAATAGTACACAATCAAAAGTGTTTGAAAATTTAAAACATACATACATTTAGAAGTTGTGGAAATCGGCATGTGTTCCTTGTTGATGTCAGTTTTTCTTCTTTGTAATCAGTTGCAACAGATCTGTTTGATGTTTTAATTAGGCTTGATCTTTTACTTTCTCTGGCTGTAAAAATATAAAGTTTACTATTTTCACTGTACCCATATATTCCTGAAGATGCTTTTCTAACATTAATCAAGGTGAATAACTAGCTCTTGGTAGCATATAGTATACAGGATATATACCAGGAACATAGCATATAGGAGCAATTGCTTCTAAAAATCAAACTTAATGTTACTGAATGTTTATTCATATGCTATGGTTGATACAAATTATTAATAGGTAGACTAAATACTTAAACAAAACATACATATATGCCAAAAAACAATAATTTTAGATTAAAAAGATAATATCAATACTTTGTTGATAAATAATTGTTTATAATGGTATGCCTAGTAAATATAAATAAAAAATAAGGATTTAAACATCTTAGAAAGTTGGAATATTCTTCAGAATATTCTCATTTATGTATTCAAACATAAATTCAGATTCAGACCATCATATTGTATGGCATCAATTATTGCCACTGGTTCTTTCTTGTTTCACAGTTTAACTAGAGAACCCACAGAGCTGCAGTCGTAACATTATTATATAAAAATTATCACAATAGTTTTCACAATCAACTTATGTTTATATAACTGAGATAAGATTCTTAAGTGTAAGGATATCCATCACATTAGTATTATTATCAGCTTTGAAATGTGTTCTAAGTGCTGATGGCATGTTTACAAGAGTCCTCAAAGTTACTAAGCTTAATGGTTTGAAATCATTAAAATAATTATCAAAAAAAACTTCTGCAATGGTTTTTATGAGTTCAGTATTTACTTCATGCAATAAATATACATGCTCTATTTGAAAATGTTACTTTTTCACTCAATTCACTTGAAATCTGAACCTGAAATAAGTATTATATCCTTTTGCATACAAAAGAGACAAATCATTTTATATTAGACTCCATAACAAATATCATCCAAATTGGTCAAGTAGTTTTTCAGTTTATTCATTACATACAAAAATACAAATCTTTCCTTTTTATTAGATGACTGTCTGATTTTCACTCTTTTTATGTACAATAAATTCTTATCATTTCTATTACTTTTCCAATACCCTTTCTGGCATTTTGTTGTATTCATTTTTTTTTAAACATTTAACTAAGTATTTAGATCTATAGAAAATCTAATATTTTCACTATGCTATCATTTTTATAACTAAAATCTAAGTACTTACAGAAATTAGGATGAAGATCATTCTCATCATCTTCAGCAATTATGGCAATTTTTCTTTTGGGTAAACCTGAGGTCATTTTTGTTGGGAACAAAATATTTGACTTTGAAGACCTATTTGTCCTTGTATCATAATCATTGAGTGTTGTGAACAGACGCAATCGACAATACTTTTGTTGATGCCACAATACTATTAAAACATTCACAAACTGTATATGATTTGCCTAAAATGGTCAATGTGATAAAAAATTATATACACAATTGAATATATACTGAGTCTTAATAAGTTTATTAATTTCATAATTAAACCTCTTTTAAGATTCTTACTTATATTTTTATATGACTAATAAAAAATACTAATACCATCCTATATGCTAAAATTAGTATATAAATACAAACATGCATACAAATAATATACAATTGCAATTTGTTTTTAGATATATATAGGTATTATGAAATGTATTATGTATTGTTGGAAATGCAATCAGTTATTAATAAGTTTTAATATCTCCTGTTCATGATAGCAGGGATAAAATATATTAAGCAGAATAATGAATCTGAGATATATGCCTTTGTTTGTGTTCAGGGAGAAGACAGCAAGACACTGTACTCTATCACAAATCCACTAATATGTCTATTCTACGTACCTTTAAAGTCAGATTCGTAAGTGGGAAGTTTAGTGTATTTTATAACAGTGCTTCTATGTTTTAATAATGTAGTGTTTTCATTTTGTTTACTTAATCCGCATACATCATGATACTCAATATCGACTTTTTGTAATAATGATGTTTCCATTATATAACAACTGAAATTTGTACATCTGTGTCAAATTAATTTATTAAAATAAAATTATACTTTCTGCTAAAATTTCAGAATATTTCTTTCATTTTTCACATTATTACATTTTATTGTAATTGTTTATGATTTCTTTTTTATTTATTAACTTATTTAACAGCCCTGAGATAAAGCCTTTTGGAGCCTAATTATTTATAATCTGTCGTAGTGTTGCTAAAAAATAATTTCGATTGTACACAAACAATTCAAAATTTTACAAAAATGAAACAAATTATAATTTAATGATAATTTTCATATGACAGTATTTAAAACGGTAACAAAAACAAATTATGTCTATGGAATTTGTAGGATGTTTTAAAACTTTTTTTTAATTTAATTGAATAATGATTTTTAAGGGACGTTTTAGTGACTTCCGTAGTTGTTATGAGGGGGCGAAACACAAAAAGTAAAAAGTAATTGGTGATCATCCCCTGTCGAGGTCGGAGTCTGGCGATGATACTTCTTGTCGTTGCAAGACGAGTAAGAAGAGAGGGACCTTTCAATCTGCTCATACTGTATATACGGCTTCCCAGTGGAAGGAGATGTAAAGCCTGTGTATCAGGTTATAAACCTCCCACTCCCCAGACGTATCTTCTCCTAATGGAGAATAGGGCGAATGGTGGGAAGAGAAATTCTGTGGGCCAGGCAATGCTTCTCCCCACACCGACTGAGTGTGATGAGAGAACGAGGGCCAGTTGGGCCTGCCGCAGAGAGCGGCGCGTCTCTTGCCTCTCCGATCCCGCATCGCTCCCCGGGGGATTTAGTGGGTATTACCAGCACCTTGAACGCTGGGCGAGTCTCTCGGACCCCTCTATTGACTCCATCGGGGAGACATCACTCTTCGGTGGAGTCGATAGAAGAGAGGAAGTGCGTAAATGTGGATATCTCAATTTCCTCCTTCTGGAGAAATGAGGAAACTGGTCAGGCTTGTAGCCCTTATCATTGAATTCGTCGCGTCCAGTGACTACTGGACGGTCACTAAGGCGGTGACAAAAATAAAATAAAAAAAGGTCTCACGATCTTTTCCTTCACCGAAAGCTCAGATTGATTTTAGAGTTGGACAGGTGGACTTGAACCCGTGTCCATTGATGTGGAATCCGGATGTACCATGTACCATGTAAAACTGCACCATCATCGCTTTACTGTGCCATCATTTGGAACACTGAAATTAATTTACTAGTAAATACGTAATTCACGCTATAGGTAAAGACGGTTTTGATTGTCATTGCAATATAGTAAAAAATATATCCGTACGTCTATATACCAAACTAGACTTAATAAAAGTGAAAAAAGAAAACTTCATAATATTCTTATTGACAACTTCAGAATTGGCAGTATTGATGAATTCCTCCGCCTGACCTACTGGACTACTTTTAGTAATATAACAACTACAACAGGGACTTTGGAAACGTTTATTATTTAAATATTTACTGTCATTTTATATTATAAATTAAAAGCTTCTAATAATAGAATTGTATATTTTTTATTACTTAGATTAACACAGAACGTACTATTTTTATAATTAGAAGTTACATATATTTACATATCAAGTAAAACCTTAGTCTTTTTGGAACAACTATAGCCCGTACACTATAACTTGCCCCTTGCATGGACCTATTAAACAAACAAATCCATGATCTTTCGATAAATTATGGCATGAAGGACTGCTTTTCAAGTTCTTAACATCACCTATACTAGCAAGGTGACTCCGAGTCATCAGATCTTTTTATCGCTATCAACTTTTCGTAGTGGTGGTTGAGAGGAAAACATCAACAGAGTGCCTAGTCAGGACAGGTGTACCTTAAGGCAGCTGTCTATTACCTGTGTTGTATGCACATTACATCGATGACATTCGCCTAGTAGGCCAGGCAGAGCTTGTGCTGTTCGCAGATGACGCAACATACTTCGCGCTTCAGCCAATGCAAAGTATGCTGTGAACTATCTGCGACCAATGCTCGTTGCCCTACCTGACTGGATGAATCACTAGAAACTCTCGGTTAACGTTGCTAAGATACAGGTGATTATCACGGGTGTAAACTCGTACCCGCCACCAATACAGCCTCAAGGTGAAGACGTCGTGTGGCTGCCGCAAGTAAAATACCTGGGCGTGCAAATGGATAATCACCTGCCATTCACGTACCATATAAACAACATCGTGGAGTGCGTCAGCTGGATGCATCGAGCTTCCCCCTAATTCGGGGGGTCACAGCGCTACACGCGTGACCGCCATACTGAAAGACGAAACCATCGCCACGCAACCTACTCACTGAGGAAGGACGCGACTAATGGCCAACTAAGCTCCAACATCCATACTAAAGACTAACCGCCAAAGGCGGACCGCCTTAGTGACCGTCCAGTGGTCACTAGACGCGACGAATTCAATGAAAAGAGCTACAAGCCTGACCAGTTTTTTCCTCATTTCTCCAGAAGAAGGAAATTGAGATATCCACACTTGTGTTATCTCCCTTTCCTATATACTGGAACTACAGACAGTATTGGAAAGTCAATCGCTTCTGTCAAATTCAAACGTTGTATATATATGCGACCTGCGCTTTTACTACAAGCCAGACCATTATGCCCGAGCGAGTCGACAATAATAACACAATGGCAGCGATGTGGATACACCCATGATACCACTTAAACGGACAGCCTGAAAGTGCTATTGTCTAATTTTGTGCCAATATTCGAGGACGGTAATACCTTTAGCCAGAGGCTTGACTCTCACTCCTGAGCGGCTAGTATATTAGCACGGTCTGTAACACTAGTCGACGTATTATAAAGATTATTGTATACTAGTTTACAGAGCGGCTCGTCCAACACCTTTGAGAGTATATAACCTCAGGACAACTTAATTTTGGGTATACTGCAATCCAAGCATTTTTGACTTCCGATAAATTAGATAATTCAGATATATCAAATTTAGATAAAATATTTAGAACCAGATTTTTATTACCAAACGCCAATGATAAGAACGCCGGCGAACTTACATAAATTTAACGAATGCTTACAATCGAAACGAATGGGTATTGATGCCTGGCACCAAGACTGATCATCAATCACTTGAATATTTAGAATAGAAGCTAAACAATTTTGAATTAAGGTATCAAATAGTCTAAAAATCTAAATCTCAATCTAAATCTAATCTAAATAGGAAAAGATCGGAGTGCGTACGTAAATTTTGGTACAAAAAGACAATATTTAACAATTACGTATGCTATCTGTGAGTCAAGTTCTAAAAGGGGATTAGACATATCGCAGAAATTTTTAAGTTTTTCGTGGGTAAAAGTTAGAATGAAGTCATCTAAAACTGGTGCACCAGGTATTTTCAGATAACTAGGATCTAAAAGTTTAATACCTGCAGCAATAACATAATTTTTTTTTTTAATATTTTCACTGTCCAAAATTTTAAAGGTGATAAAAAATTCACATTCAGAAAAATGTAATTCTAAACCAATGTCTTGAAATTTATCTAACCTTCAAAATTTTTAAATCATTAAGAATATAGTCAACATCGCCGCCTAGAGTATCATCATCCAGGAACCACAAACTAAATATGGAATTGAGGTTTTCTATTACAGGTTGAATAGCAAGGCTAAAAATCGCTGGTCCCAGAGGATCACCCACTTGACAACCTACATAAGAACATAATACATATTGTTAAAAAAATAATTTAGTCGATGATTGGTAAAACTGCCAAAGAAAAGGGTACATAGAATGAGTTTTGTTTCTTACACATGAGAAGAAAGTACTTCTGGTTAAGGTATTAAAAGCATTTTTCATATTTACCTTAAACAAGACTTCCACACTTTCGTTATCCGAGCAGAATGTACAGCTACCTCAGTTTTGTATCAAAACCAGTTGAATAGGTCTAAAATTTGGAGATAAAATGTTGGTAATTAAGTGGTAATACAATCGAATCGAATCGAAAATAAAATTACTAATTTTATTCACCCATAATTAATCTTTTGTGACAATTTATCTAACCAACTTCTACCCTAATTTTTGGGAGGCACACAATGGGAAAATATGTAGCCCGTCTGGCCAGAGCTACCAACTCCTGAACGAGGGGACTTTCTATAGTGAACGGACGGGATGCTGATTCTTTCCAAAAAGATCTATTTTTGAATCGATTCCATTCAAAGCTTTGTAGTATAATAATAGCATATAAATCGAGGTGTTAAATGTCGATTTCTAAAAAATCGATTTTTTTTCTACTAGTGTTTTTAAGTTTTGTAACTAATGTTCTTCTATTGGTCGAATTTGGACCATAATCATCAGTTATTGATTATTTTAGGTAAAAACTGTTTCTGGCATAATGTTATTTATAACGCTAAAGCTCAAAAAAGCTAAATCCTTTAAACTTTGGATATTTGTGGGTAAATCCGTACTAGGGAAATAAAAACGACATAATTCCTACCTACATAATTTTAAAATAATGATACTTGTTTTATAAGCATACCAAAGTTAAAGGTATAAAGTAAAGTTATTTTGTTGGCAATACACTTTTGATGTAGTTAGCGTCCAACTAACATTGTAAGAGTTTATTTACCATTAGGCAAGATATTTGCCTGCTATTTTAATATTACAGAAAAAGTCATTTTACATTTCACAAAAAAGCGAAAGAAGTTGATGACAAAGCCATCTCCTAAGTTTTTAATTAATTAAGTTAAAATACTTCATACCTTTACTTGTGTTTGAGTACATAACTTTATGGTTCTTAAGAACCAGAGAAAACTGACCTCGATATACTAGGTTCCATAATCGAATCACTAGATCGATTTCGATATAAAAAAATATTATAAATATCGATTTTGTTCGACTTAAAGAGCCAATCTTCATTAATTGATCTCAGATCGCCATCCTTACTTCTGGTACTACTTATTTTATCGTTGTGAAATAAAATCAATTAACTTTTGCTAAAATTTGGGTAATCCATCTCTTAGTGATAGAGTTTGCACTTCCAAAATATAACTTTTAACTATTTTCTATAAATGTGAATAATCACTTGCATTGAAATAAGTACATTTATAAATTCTCAGATGGTCTCGTAGGGAACTAAGTGGTCACTTTGTTCAATACGAAATGTGTCCTTATTCAATTGCGAGTGGAAAAATTTGTTCGAAATCATACCGGAGTGAAAAGTGACAATGAGAGCGCTTACATATAATCATAAATTTAAAAGATAGAATTCTGCGATTTGATACTGTGATATGTGTAATATAAATGTGTGATAATTTGAAAAGCGGGTATTTGGCATCAACGTTATATAGTAAGTATTTGATAAATTTATTTTAATAATATTTATATAGCTTGCCATTTTATTGCTATTGTTGGCTTTCCACTACCAACATTTAGAAGGACGACTGCAATCAATCAATGCACATACGGAACTTTTGATAATTTGTAATTGAAATCTGTAATTAATCTTTACAGATTTTTATGTAGTATAGATAACATATGAAGAATCACCAGAATTTTCCTGTTAAAATTACCTTAAGTATTCTCTATTGGATTGATTACCAATAAGAAGTTCTGAGTAATTGAATCATGATCATTAGTTTGCCTTTTAGAAAATAATGGTATAAGTATCATTTTTATTTTTCTTTAGGTATATATTCAATAATAATCATAAGTGAAATGTTTCAGATCATATAAATGTATGTCGTTACAATTAAAGACTGTAGAGAATTTACAAATTGATTTAATTTGATTTCATGATTTAAATCAAATCAATTTATCATATAGTTATTACCTTTTAAACACACTTGACATCTAGCTAGTTTAAGAGGAATATAATATAGACCTCAAAAAAACTGCCTCCGTGGTGCAGTTGTATTACAGTGCGACTGCCATTCTGAGGTCTCGGGTTCGATCCCCGGGGTCGGGACAAGTGGTTTTAGGTTTTTTTCTACTCAGTATCATCCCGGAGTTTAGAATTTGTGTCCGAATGACGACAGGCTCGCCCCCCGTCACATCTACGATGGAACTAAGCTTGGCTAAATGTGGGTGGTATAGTTCGATATTTCACCTCTGCCTAACCCTTCGGGAATAAGAGGCGTGAGCTTATGTTATGTTATGCTCAAAAAAATAACTAGCACATATCACATTGTTTTAAAATGATATTTAGCAGATTTTCACATTATGTGATCAATTTTTTTTTTTTAAGTTTATTTTTGTATAATTATTTAATAATATTCTTTCTTTTAATTGATAATAGATTTCATTGTAAAAGTAAAATTTTGTTTTATGCATAATATTTTATATATAAGTTTTTTTTTTTATATAGCCTCTGTGATGTGATTAATAAAGTAAATTGAATCAATATGTATTTGTTATTAAAGTTTTGCGAATATTATGTGATCTGAAATCAAAGTTGATTTATATGAATATCTAAATAGTTAAGGTAGATACAATTATGGGTAGTAAGATAGGTGCACTAAATTAGCATATAATTTATGTTATACATATAGAGGGTCTTCATGCGGGAGGTAGGAAAAAGAACTAAAAACGACAGGATCAAGAGAATCATCTTCTTCATTATCTTAAGCACACTGTTCATTTTATATTAGTGCCACTTTCATATTAAGATATTCTCTAATACTCTCATATTCATATTAACTCTCGAGTTTAATTTAATATCTGAATGACTATTATGGGAATCTCTCATTAACTCCAATGCACGTCAGTGTCTCCTAATAGTAATACCATCTGAGTAAATTTAAAGTATTGATTGTAAAGATGTCAAAACTTTAAAAAGATAATAAAACACACAAGATGTAGATTAGCTGTATATTAGATGCTACTTTATGCATATCTGAATTGTAAGTTTCCATTGGAAGGTTATCCGGGTGTGTTTTAGAATGACCTATTGAATTTTAGATAAAAATATAGAATTAAAGAAATTCTTTTTATTCATTCACTGCTTGAATTTGAAAATGGTTGCATATCTTTCATAAATACTTATCATACTTAAAATTATTGTTTCAAATCAACTGGAACTTTTAACTTTTATAATATTAGAAAAGTTAGGTTATGGTAAGTTTCACAATACTATTTATTGTTCAGCTCAATGTTTTATTAAATTTTGATCAATCTGAGCTAATATAAACTACTCATATTATCATTATTTTAACCAGATACAGAACCAGGACTCAGGTTTTCTATTTTATAATATAATTTTAAACTCAATTTATTTATGTAAATATATTATTATACCTTTTATTCTAATCATTTTTTTTGTATTGATTACTGTATTAGTTAAAATTAGGTTATAATTCATCAATAATTATACTTATTATAGGAACTTAAGAACAGTACGGGGAAAAATGATAATGGCCTTCTATTTTTACACATTTAATTCAATCCAAAAGAAAAAAAACATGATTTCGATTGTTAATATTTATAGTTATTAAAGATGTGTATTGAGTTTAGAGCATTTTGATTATTTGCTAAGCATATATAGTGTAAAAGACGTTCAGACTAGGTGGCGCGCATATAACGAACTCGGTGTGGCGGCGGTTCAGTTGTTCGCTTATCAGTCGCCTTCTAGGCACCGTGGCATACGGACGTAGTATATTCGACATAATCGAAGCGCGAAAAATTGCTATTCCGCTAGCGGCTAAGTTAAAGGCGTCATAAAAATTCTAACCTATTATAAATGGAATATAATATTAACACCTATTTGTCTTTCCGTTACTTGTATAAACAGTAATTTTTATCCGCGCGTCTGTTATCACTATAATTATTTTTTATTTAGTTTGGGACAAAATTGAAAACTTACAAAATGTGTATGTGCCTTACTTTATTTTCACATTCATGTTGTAATTTTGTTATTATAATCTACTGTTTATATACTTAGGAACTAAAACTAAAATTTTTATATGTTACTTGTGTAAAAGAAGCAATAAATATTAAAATTTTTGACTTTGTGGTCTCTTTGCAATATAATTAATAGATTATGTTTCCAAATAAAATAAATTAATTAAAAAAAAACATAAAGTTTTTAGGAATACACAGAGAATGGCGGTGAAGAAGCATGAGGTAGTCCGTAACATAAGTAACCAGTTGGATCTCCAAGCACTGGTGAATTATTTGAAATTAATGAACGATCAATCAGGATATCTACCACCACCTATGGAGCTCGTACAGAATTGTCAAGACATAGTACAGTGCTTGAGTAAGTATATTCCTATATTTCTTTTGTGTATTCAAAGTTCATTTTATTAGTAGTAGATATGAATTATATAAAGATTTTATAACAGTGGAATAATAATAATTATTAAAATTAGTATTTTTGACATTGCCACTTGTCTACAGCAAAAGGAACAAGCAATGAAGAACAAATGCGAGGTCTAGTTCAATCTGTGGAAGTATTTTTATTGCATGTGGTTCATAATGTTCATTGCACAATTAGACATGAGATTGTTTACTGCTACAATGAGTAAACTATATTCATTGATTTCTGATCCACGTAAGTATTATTTTTATTAATTAAATTAACTTATGTAAATATTAGAAATCTTTTTAGGATATAATGTACTCTGTATATATTGTACATGTTCTAGTAATTTTCCGAGGATAAAAGACTGCTTATTCCAAATAATGCTTGCTTTTTTTTTTAGTTTTCAGAGTTAAGTATTTTTTAACTTAGTTTAACATAGTTTTCACTGAATGTTAACTTAGAATAATTTTTTGTTGTTAACTCTTTGTTAGAGTCTGAAATACCTGCCCCGATGTCCATTGTGCTCTCCGTACTGGATGGGCTCGACAATGAAGCTATGCTTTCAAAAGCTCGTTGGTTAGTTCAGCAAGGAGAGATTGGCCCATCTGATTCGGGATTTAAAGCAGCTCTATCGCATCTATATCGTTGGTTGCAAGAATCGCGTTGCACCCCAGTGTTAGGTGATTGGGTATTGGCTTATGTAAAAGCCTTGGAGGTAAGCGTGGATAGTGGTTATATTTCCTTGATAATAATAAACTGGACATTTTTTATAATTCGTTTCATGATATTTCTTGTTTTTCGTATGAATCTATATTGTTTGAAATGTTTTTGCGTAGGAAAATGAACGTTTCCAAATTCTTATTGAGACATCGGTAGAATGTTTGGGTCATCTTTTTTTGGCTTTGGGCGATTCAGCCGGTATACGTATGTCTGCCGCTAATGTCATATTCCACATTATGGCTTCGATGCGCAAATCACACGATGCCCTGGACAGGGTAAGTAAAGTGTATATCTTTAACTTTGTAATATAAATTACTTGATTCCTGTTACTTTATTTAATTGCTACATTGATCTTGATAGATTTCTCAACACGTGCGATTGGTACTCACGAAATTAGCTTCAGACAGTCAACAGAACAGCCGTGAAATCCTGCAAAATGTTGTGGATATCCTGACAGCTATGATTGATAATTTGACTGAGCCCCTTAAAGGGAAAGATCTCGATGCGTTTAAGATAAAATACGCGGATATGGTGAGTGTGCTTTCGATTGAATTTAAAATTCTGAAATTATATTAATAGTTCTTCACTGTGTTATTTCACTTGTTATTAATACGATTTAAAACATTGAAATGTGATTTATATTTATGTAATGTTATAATAGCTTTTCTTTCTTTTTCTAGATCTCATGCTTGGAAACTCATTTGGCTTCGCCGTGTTCGCGATTCCAGCAAGTACCTCTGTGGCAGACTCGTGATATCAATTTCGGAGTGAATTTAAAGCCACCTACAAGAAAAGTAGGTCTCCTCAACCTTGGGAACACTTGCTATATGAACGGCGTTATGCAGGCCCTACTTGTGACCAGGAAGTGAGTATCTTTATGTTAATAGAAAAATAACAAATCCAGGAATAAATATATTTACTGTTTTTTTTAATATCATTAAGTAATTTGATACGATATTTGACTTTATATCCCAGATTATATTTTAGTTGATACTTTTACATTATGATAATTTTTTTTTGTGGGTTACAAAGAACAATTCTAATTTAGCGGTGCGAATATGCTCAAATTTATAAAATTTCTTTTTGAACATAGTGTCAGGCTGTGCGTTGATAGACTCGTGTTATTACGGTTGTCCGTAAATTGAAAAATCTTTTTTTTATCACTTTAATCTCATTTAAAACTGGGCTGGGTGTTTCAAGTTTTAAACCTATCACCACCCACCTATAAGTGGGTTCTGACGGGATCACTGGAGAGCCAGTACCTCTTATAGGCTTACTGCGTTATTACCTATGGCCGCGTGCATGTATGCTATTTACTCTTTTCGTGTCTCATGTTGGTGAAAATAAATTGTCATTGTTGTCATACTTAACTGTTTATTTTTTTACACAGCTGCAATAGGAATCTGGAGCGAAATTAAAATATCCTTGATCATATCTTGTCTGGCGATTCATAATAATATTATTATCATCGATAAAGGCATAACACACATACATTTTAAAGCAAAATTATACCTATCTGAAAACTTCATCCTATTAAAACTTCTAGATAGATTTTATAGGTTGCTAATTTTGTCTCTCGTTCCCTCTCCTTATGAAAAGAGATCTAAGGAGTTACTAATTGTTTTGATTATTACTTTGAGAGGTACTATAATTATAACGTTTTATATTTAGACTTCCGTATAGACTAGTTTTTTTTTTTTTTTTTTGAGGTACCCATTCACTCGTCATTATATGTTAGATCACAGTTTATCTTTAAAGTTATTTTTTTTTCTGATGATTCAAAGAGGAATCTTGTTACCAGGTTCAGCACTCACGTCATGGTGAGGATGAATGGAGCTCCATATTGGTCCATGTTGGGAGTCCTGTTTGCAAAGATGATGCATTCTTATAACACTATATTGAACCCAGAGGAATATTTCACCGTGATCAGACCACCCTTTTTCACTATAGAAAGTCAGCACGATAGTTCCGAGTTTCTTGGGTGAGTATCCATTTTACATAATATTCTTATTACAGTCTTTAATGAATAGAATAGTAATAAAATAAACATTATGGCTATATTTGTGTAAATTGTTGATAATTAATTCATGATTTTCTTTGTGTTTAAAATGTCCGTACCTTTTTTTTTTTTGACGGGGGGAAATGCATTTACGCACTACCCTTACCTATTGTATTAGTGAGACCGAAGTCCCCCAATACAACAGGTAAGGGGGCACGGAGGGACGAACTCCGTGCCAGTGTGGGACTCGCCCGGGCGTGAAGCGCCCGGAAATACCCACTAAAACCCCCCGGGGCCGTCCGCCGCATTTGAGATGGAGGCGACACGGGGTGGCTTTCGCAAGCACCACGTCGCAAAATGTCCGTACCTAACCCGTAAACGGAACAGGCATATTCGAATATTGTGTGTCATATTACATGTATATTGAAAAATTTCAAAGACACTTGCTTTGAAAATTTATATTCTATGCATTTTAATGCGTACGTGGATAGTCTGTGTAAAGGCAACTACAAAGGTATAAAATTCACTTCGTTCATATGGGAAATATGTAAATTTTAAAAGCTCTAAAACCGTTTTAAAAGTCTATCTCGTGAGATGGTTCATACTGTAGTCTAGAATATAAATTCTCCTTTCAAGGTGCTAGTTTGATGCTTTTGAATATATTACGTGCGACGAAAAGGGCGTTATTTAGTCGACTAAACTGGAAAAGACACTGTTGCAATTTTTATAAAATTGCAATTTTTATTTTCTGAATAAAATGGTTTCCACATAGGAACAATTTAGTCGACTAAATTGCAAAAGGGACTTTTGCGGCTTTTATAAAATTGCAATTTTTATAAAATTCTTTTATCTTGTAAATTTAAAATTAATTAAGCAGATTTGTTAAAAAAGTAGTTTGTTTTATAGTTATTTCGTGCGCTTGTGACGACTTCTTTAGTTACGTAGTGTTTGAATTAATTGAAAATAACACTAAGTGATTTAAGATTAATTTATTAAAGTCATGAATTTTCCCTTGCCTTTGGGCATAACTCGCAGGTTTCTTGGTTAATCTGTTATTAAAGGTAAAGAAGGGCAATATATATATTTATACTTTTGTTATAGGTATCTATTTCTGTTACTTCAGTCCTATGAACATCGTTCAGATGTCAACTTTGATTATACTCGACCACCGGTACTGACGGCTCCATTCCGCTTGCCAAGAGTTTCTTACGCTTCGCATACTCAGGCATCTCAGTCTTCCTTGACTCCCAGGTATTTGTTTTTGTTTAAAGACGTTTTTAATTACTTGTACCTCTTAACCCGTTTAGACAATTCCCATTATATATTGCAGACATTTTTATTTATCTTTTATATGGTTGGAAATAAAAGAGTTCAAAACATTTTTTTTCTCCGATATTTATTAATCGATTTGCATTTTTAGTTTGCTAATGCTAATTTTTCTAGGGATTTTTAATGTTAACAATACAACATTTTTAAACAGTAGTATTTAAAAAAAAAGTTATTCAATAAAGATTTTCATTAAATTTCGCATAAACAGAATAAAATAATTAGATTATTAACAGACATTTTAAAGATAATATTAAGATTCAGTAATGTAAATTTTATAACTGTAATTTAGTATTTAGAAATCTGTCAAAGTCAGCATTATATAAAAAAAAAACAATTAAATCGTTGTAAAAATCAGGAAATAAGAAGAAAAGAATACATTTCTCGTGAATCGTGAGCCCCAGTTAGAACTGACAAGTTGTCTATAAATGCGAGTAGCCATCATCATACCTTGATGTTTCATTAGTTCAGGTTACGTGCTTACACCACACATTTCGGGAATTTAGTAATATTCTTTTTTATATTGTATATATTTATTATTTGATAATTAATTTTGCATCTTATGTTAGTGACGATGTGACTCTAATTCGCTGCTAAGCCTAGAGTGACTCTGTATAAGACGCTTTTCGAGAGATTTTTAAGTTCATGGTTTCATCGTAATGTTTTTGATTGTCGAAAGATCGGCATTAATTTAGAATCGAATGGAGAGCTTCACACCTACATCTATATAACATTAGCGCCTTGAAGTTGATTGTAGTGAGTTGATTTGTTTTATAATATGTTGAGTGTTCAAATGATTTTTTTATATGTACGTTGGGTTGTGTAAATGTTATGTATGTAGTGATGGCGAGAGTACATCGCGCGGCTCGTCGTCCCCCGCGCCCTGGGAGTAGCGCCGGTGGTGAGTCCCAATTATGTTCATATTTCCACCTACCATTCTTACTCTTTCAATATTCACACCTTTCATACAAATACCATTTAACACACAATTCCTTCATAATTTCTCCGGTCTTCCTCATCTTTATATGCTTTTTCATCTCTTCTCACGATAAGCTCATTTCACGCTATCTTTTAACTCATTGGTTCACAAACTGTGTGCGAGGAAAATAAGAAAAACAAAAGAAATCAATAATAAAATATGTGGTATTTAAAAAAAAAAAACACGTGTGCGTCCCGGGACGCCCGACAGAAGTGATAACTTAAACTAATCTAAGTTGAACTATTTAATATTGAAATACGAAATAATAATAATAATAATTAATATTATTTTTGTTTTATTACTGAGTAAAGAAAGGCGAATCGTCTGTCTGAAATACGGCTAGCGCTGTGGGTTAGAGTGAGAGAGGAGCAGCCTGCATACCGTATCTATGCGTGAGAGAAAGGGAAGCCCGACGAAATGGCACGTTACGCGTTACGTAAGAAAGCGGTTTACCCTCCCATAGGAAGTTATCACATCTAAATACGATAATATAATGTAAAAAGAGACAAACTAACGGATCCAATTTTCGCGAAAGATGCATATAGTCGCGCGGTTGGTGCAGAAGTACATGTGGGCTAGTGGAGTAACTTTGAGCAATAATATCAGTTCGAGAATTACCGAACTTGTGATAATATGCAAGCTCAAAAGTCACATTAATTCAAAAGAGAGCTTTGTAGTAAAAATGTTTAGTAACAAAAAAAAAAAAACTAGGCAGCCATGGGTACTGCCGGCTGCGAATGAAAACTCGAAACTATGGAAAAACTGTTTTTAAATGTTTAAACCATAGTTTGAATAATTAAAATTTCATAATTTGTTATTTGAAGTGCTTTAAAAGCTTATACTTGATATAATGTAGCAAATTGTCGGCTGACGTCATAGCATTGACGTCAGAGGTGACGTGACTATGTTATTCCCCTACCGAGAATTGCTGAACGCGGTTAAAAAAGTTTTCACTTCAATAATAATGTTAATCCAATTGAGTTTCACTCAGTTTATTTTTCTTATTCATCGTAGTCCCTGCAATCAATAAAGAAGTCAAAGTGGCCCTTGGTCAAGAAAAGGTTGGCAACAACTGTGTTCTAATTCTTTTACTATTTTCTTTACGATTATATACGATAGTGAATTATAGTTTTTTTTTTTTACAATGTATAGGCTCAATGCTTTTACTAAAATCTCATCTTATGTTAACTGATGATCTTAAGTGATGCTGCCGGAACACACCTATTGGTATTTGGCGACAGGTTTTCGAACTTGAGGGGGTTAGCTACCCTGGCGTAAATTATTTTAAAATGCCCTACTACCTTTCCTTACGATGTTTTTCTTCACCGAAAGCTCAGGCTGATTTTAGAGTTGAATATGCGGGTTCAAACCCGAGTCCATTGACGCGGAATCCGGCCGCACTGTCCACTGCGCCTTTTGTAAAGGATTATTGAATTATAGTATAATTTATATTTAGTTACGCGTTAGTTGTTATAACATTGCGCTTACCTCGTACACGACTTACATATCAAAACAGCGGTCATCAATGAATATAGCGCATTCAGTCAAACGTTCACGGTAGCGCATAAATCACGAGGTAAATTTTCAGGTTCCGGTACAAACTTGAAAAGAGCGTTGTCGAATAAGGGAGATTTATCAGTGCCACTGAAAAAAAAAAAAAAAACGTTTGCGGCAATCCTTCGATTCGACATACCTACGTCGTGATTCGATAATAGACAGCATGTTTGGTGGTGTTCTGTTGACCCGCGTCGAATGCACTGTGTGTCTTTCGTCGTCCCTCTCCCGGGACGTGTTCCGCGACCTCCAGCTCGCGTTCCCTGATAAAATCGACGGGTCAAGGCACAGCGTTCAAAGCCTGCTCGAGTTTTATTGCTCTAAAGAGAGCCTCACCGGCGATAACAAATATCAATGCCACGACTGCGGCATGCTCCGCGACGCAGAGAGGAGCGTACTCATTGAGACCACACCGAAGTATCTAATACTGGTTCTGAAAAACTTCAAGTGAGTTTTGTATTATATTCACATTTAAATCGTCTCTAAATTTAGGATTGCCAGCTTGATTATTGAATGGGTAAACTATGGGACGTAAAAATATTTCGATAATTTTTTCTTTTAATACTTGCAGACGCTAAGCTGATTTTTTACTTTTTAAAGTGCAGCGTTAATGTAACATTAACTTAATTTGTTTTATATAAACTATTGTCCGGTATATTTTTTTAACGCGTGAAAGCTAAAATTAATATTTTTATACAGTGGGTTCGGATAAAACGATAATGAAGGGACCACTGTAATTTCGATGTGATATCCGGAAGTCATTACAGGCACAGATAAAATATATAAACCCGGATGTACCCATTCTTCATTTTTGATATAATTTCTGCCTTTTCTTTAATAATAACTGTGCATGGGAAGTCGCTATAGCCACATAAATCTTGTACTAAAGTACGCTTTAAATTCATGGGACTTAGATATAACATCGCTATAGTCAAATGGTCGCTACAACCTAGATCATAATTAATGAAATCCACTGTATCTATACTAATAAATAAAATTGAAGTATCTGTTTGTAATGTCAAAATAACAATTTTTTACTAAATACATATGAATGTATATACGACACATAAAAAAAAAATGCACATTTTAAAATTTCTATCTATCTGCCTGTCTATTTGTTCCGGGTACTTTGCGTAAATTAGGGTACTTTTGACATTCGAAAATAATTAGGGTTCCGTATAAAAAAAATACAGCGAAGAATATACGACACGCGGGCGCAGCCGCAAGGCACATACCTAGTATTGTGTATTATATAAAGCTTGTCAAACTTATTTTTTACTTAGTGTTAGACTAGTGTTTTAAAAACAACAATAAATTCACAGGTTCGAACCCAAAGTGCAACTTCAAACGAAGCTGATGCATCAGATGCATCACAATATGTCCGTTACGCTACCGACTGTCCGAGGTATCGTACAGCCGACCACGTACACTCTGTACGCGGCCGTGATACACAACGGTAACACATTGGACTCGGGTCACTATTATACACTCGCCAAAGATAACGGGCAATGGCACATTTACAACGACGAGACGGTCACCCCGTCCGATGAGCACGAATTCACGCGTTTACACCCCTACAGCACCCCGTACATTTTGTTCTACAAGCGCACCGATGTCGACGATGGGACCGTACCCAGTTTCGAGGAACTGCCAGCAAAAGTGCAAGAGACGGTGATCGCTCACAATAAAGATTACATGGAAACTGTACGGAACATACAAATGAGCCGCCCATGACGCCTAAGGTCCGATAAATACATCGATTTCTCGGTGTTGGAATACATTAATTCGGAATAAATTGTTCACGACTTCCTACTATCATTCAAAATACGCTGGCCCATTATCTGTTAAACTTACTGGAGTAATACTTCTAGTATTATAATTGAAAAAAAAATATAGTGATTAAATGTGTAGCCAAACAATTGAATTACCTACATACGTGTTAATGGGACTCGACGTCTTATATACATTATATATATAGATATATATGCGTGTAACATGCTTCTTTAGTTATAAAATTTCTAACCCTTGTAAACCGAGGTCAAAAAATATATTGCAATCTCAAAGTTTATTGATATTAATAAATATAATACACTTCGTGAAAGGTATTTACTTCTAACTGTTCATCGGTAATAGCGATGTCAGTATTATCATAATAAATTCTAAAAACTATTGCGGTAAGCGTAAAAATTTAACCTTTAAAAAAATATGTATATCTATTTAAAACATAATGTGAGATAGTTATATAATCATGGAGTTACTAAATACGTTTATAAAATATCTATATATAAACTTTCCTGTTAAACAGATATACAGTTATTATGTACATGTAATAATATTTTTTTTTTCAGTTTTGAAAGCATCAAAAGACAAATAAAAAGAGTTCTACACGATGCTCTCATTTTGAGTACTATTTGCCATAATTGGCAAGTGTTTTTGTTTTGTTTGTTTTTTTTTTTATGATTTAGAAAAAGTCCAATCCGTATATATATATATATTTGTACGGTTTTCACGTGCCCATAAAGACATCGTATCCCTCGATATGTTGTTAAAGAGAACTTAGCTGGGATGTAGTTAAATTTCTTTATAGTTAAAATTGTTTTTCTTTATACACAATTACTGTTAAATTAGTTTTTAGTGATTGCTTATTTTGAAAGTGTTTTTGGGATAATCTATGTTCGGGAAATCAGTATTTACGATTAATTATTTTTATTTTTACCTGTTAGGTTGTTTTTTTCGATTAATCACCATGAGTTAATAAGTTTCTTGACGTTTTCGGATAGTGGATACACTTTTATTCGAATTTATTTTGTTGATGGCATAAAGTTGAAAATTATTACCACATCATAGAGTCTATTGATATATATATAATTATAATAGGTATTTCTTGATGTGTTTAGACATTTATAGCTCATTAAAACATATAGCTATAAACGATTGGTATTTATAAAACATTAATATGATTAGCTAATAAAAGGCTCCATATAATCCATTCCAGAAACTTAAATTGATGTTATTCCAAGCAAAAATTGCACGTCGAAAATAGTTGTAAGGTTTATAATCTAGCAAGAGTAAACGTAAATAAAACATATTTGTGTCGTCAGATTTAGATGTCTATAATTAAAAAAATAAAATAAAACAATCTATGTGACTACAGTATTTACCATAGTATTTCTAACGTTTTTTTTTTTCAAAATATCATATCTTACACACTTATTAAGTGCGTCATTTGTCATTTGTAACTTTATTTAAGGGAAATATATTTAAAAGGTTAATCACTAAATCATAATATTTTAACAAAACTCGAAATTAAATCAAATATTATACCTATTATTAAGGGGGAAAACCTACATTAAGTTGATTTATTTACATATTTTTTTTTGTTATATACTTCATCGTTAGAATAGTTTACGTGATTATGATTTTTGTTTATTACATATTGTTTAAACCCGCCTCTATTATTAATAGTCTATTTAGTTCGTCTTAGTATCCGGCGATTTCTCAAATGATCGTCACCTATTGTGTGTATTATTATTATTATTTTGGTAAACTAAAGTGTAAAATAATCCATGTATAATATTAAAAAAAAGCATTTAACAAATAAGCTAGTTATATAAGTCATATTATATATAAACTGTTTGAGCATATTTGTAATTTGGCTCGGGGATTGTCGTTTTGTTTCATTCGTTGTTTTGTTAGTTAGTTGAAAGAACATTACAATTTTTCATTCTAACAAAATACAGTCTTATAAAATTTGTTACATAGTAAAATAAATAAAGTCGTTTTCAATATTCACAATATATAATAATATATCAGAAATAAAAATATTTTTTTGTTTGTTAAAATAGTCAAATGATAAATACACTGATCGTTAGTGCATTTAAAATTAAGTTATTATTAGCATATAAAACGGGGGGTTTTTATAGTTATTCGACTCCTAAAAACTATCAAAATGCATCTTTACTGCAATGTATTTTCTACTTATTTTTTTTACAAGTGTATTTTTTTTTTGTAACGTTGAAATGAAATTATATTTGGGACAAAAATTATTAAAAAAAAAAATTAAATCACATATTATTTACTATAATCGGCCTATTCATTTTGGTACGTTTATCATTATTTTGTTATTACTATTTCAACATCGTTTTTTGTATAATGCCATAGATCAGTCTGTTTTTTTTTTGTCTATTTATAAAATAATCATTGTGTTCATTTACTATCTTTATAAAAAAATCATTATTAAGAAAATTTTGAAGGTGTTACATACTTCTGCTATAAACGTGTATGTATTTACGGATGTCTTTATAGTTCCAATAAAGTAATTGAAATCAATGAAATGTTTATTTTATCATTGTTACCATAGTATTCCTGAATAACAAGGGACTTAGGGCTTATATCGCCTATAGAGAGTGTCCATATGTCCAATTTTCTAAATATGGAGTTTTGAAATCACAGTTCTCTTATTTACAGAGTGCGTAAATCATTTACAAATGTTTGTAAATGTGTCGTGAACCGTCTAACTTAATAAATTGCCTATACAGGCTATTGGTCTACAAAGTCACACTTACATAGAGGTAAATATTGTAAAATCGAAGAAACGAAATATCAAATAAAAAGTTTGATCACTCCCAGTAATAAAAGTAATTCAATGCAAAAGGTTCGGAACATTATTAAAATTGTCAGGTTTATCACATATCTATTCAACACATGTTTTCATAAGCCATAACATATATTAACTATAAGCTTGCCAAGTCTAGAAAACCACAAGTGTCGAGTCCTTAATCGATACGATACATTTCGATAATTACAATAAATTGATAAAATATATTAAAGAATTTATTTCAAAGGAAATACCGATAATATTATGATGGTAAGAAATCCTTTTTAAATACGCTCTCTTATTTACCCAATTACAAAACTCGCAGACACAAAGAAGTCTTTTGGGCTTCGCTATGCTACCCTAAGCTTCACTTCAAAAATTGCACCAAGCGTGATAGGTTAGTTGGCTGCTGACCGTACTAAGTAGCGTCGCCTGGGTCGCAAAAGACTTTTGCTTAGTATGACGGAGTCTTATTATATATTTTATTCTTATTATATATATATATCAGTAGGTCCCGACTATGTCCTATCAAACATTGACGATTGGTATTGGGTGGTTGTTCAGAATGGGAAAAATATTTTTGAAATAAATAAGATGACTATTTTAAAACATATATATTTAATAACTTAGTTCATTCTTTATACAAGATAAGTATTTTAGGTATATATCATTTTACAAATATTTAAAGTTAATACGATAGTACGAAAACTCAATTTTTATAGATAAAATATTACACGTAGAAATTTTTGTACTTATTAACATTTCAAGCTTTTGTCTCGAACTATGGTGCCGGCTAAGAATAGTGTCATCATATATATTCCCGTGGGTGTGTCCTATAAAGCGAGAAAGGGATGCATAAGCAGCATCTGCTGAGTACCACAAAGATCTGACTGCGAACGCCAACACGCCTGCCAAGCATTCGTCATGCATGCATAAACCAATCCCACCCTTTTGGGAGAGACCTATGTCCAGCAGTGGTCTTTCTTGACAGCCATGTATTTCATTAAATTGATGGAAACATAGATACGAAGTTGCCCTTTACGATTCAAATAAAAAAAAAAAATAACTTCTCTATAATTATAGTATATTAATTAGCTACTACAGAAATAATCAGTTTTAAATTTACTGAGATTCGTATATGTTTACCTATTGAATCAAATCATAAAGAGAGCCAGAAACGTTTTACGCATACAGCATCAATATGAATATTTTATTGTACATATGAGGAAAATGTTTCAGAGTGTATATGAAATATAGTATTCTCAATAGAATCACGACCATAGATTGTAGAAGATACTATTTTGAATAATCTGAACGTACAAATTTAAAAAACATAATATGGTACATCTCCAACTATAAACCTATTAGTCTTCCGCCAAAATTGTTGAGTTTTTCCGTGGCTCCACGTGTTATTTTTCTAATAACCAGCCCGGGTATCTGATCAAACAATATCAATATTATAAATATGTCTCAATTAATATTAATAATAATTAATGTTAAATTATAGGAAAATATAGGTATGTCACGTGAAAATTTATTTGGTTTCTTCTTTATAGCGCAATGAATCCAATGTAGATGGGAAGGTGCTGAAATTAGATATGTCTGTTCTCGAGGAAACGTCGGGAGAGTCTTCAACGAGAAATCAATATCTACAAGGTGACTGATAATTGCACTGCAGGGAACACATATATGCATTTCCTTTAATTTTCATCACAATCTATTGGAGCGGATATTTTGTACTGTTGTTTGTTTATCTATATATCTATACTATTGTATAAAATTAAAATGTCTGTTTGTTATGTCAAAATAAAAGTTTCTAATTAAATGTATGTATATATGATAACTATACCAAAAATATAATTTTTAAATTTTGTTGTCTGTCTGTTTGATAATCTCCGGAATGGCCGGATCGATTTTGACGGAACTTTTTTTTGTTAGATAGCTGAAGTTACTTCGCGTAACTTAGCCTACTTTAATTTTCGAAAAAAATTAGAGTTCCACTTTAAAAAAAAAACTCACGAAATTGTGAATAAAATCCGCGCAAATCCGAATTTAATGCACAGTTTATTTTTACTTAGAGGTATTTGAATTTGTAACAAATTTCTTTGCATAAACTTAGTAACAAAAACATTTTTTGAAAAATAATTAGGGTTCGGTATTAAAAAAAGCAAATTGCAGTGCAGAATAAATGAAACGAGGGCGCAGCCGCAGGTATAAAGCTAGTTTTGAAATAAATGAGATACTTACTTCCAAGACAGAATTGACAATATTAGAAATTCCTTCAGCGCCTCCTACTATTGCTTTTCCTGTACTGTAGAACTTGTCTCCGGTATTTCCATATTTCTCTGACTCACTTATCGTATCAACTATCGGTTTCGGCTAAAGACAATACAATATAAATACGTAAAATAATTGACGAAGCAGAAATACTATAATAAAAATAATTTTATATTTTCTCTAGAGCAATGTAGGATTTCATTATTCTATTTTTTCTATTATAATCTGGTACTGAACTTCAGCTTGAAATTAATAATATAAGTAGTATAAATGCAATTTTATGTTAATTTTATTTTCTTTCCTGTAAGCTTGAAAATCCTTACTAATATTATAAATGCGAAAGTAACTGGTCTGTCTGTCTGTCGCGCTTTCACGCCATAACTACTAAACCGATTTAAATGAAATTTAGTACACAGATAGTCTAGAGCCTGAGAAAGGACATAGGTTACTTTTTAATGCAAAAAAGGGTTGCAAGGTCGAAAGGGTTGAAAGGGGGGATGAAAAGTTGTATGAAAGTATTTTCATTTTTAGAGCTAAAAGCTTGAAACTTATTTTTTGGCTATTGATTCGATATAAATAAATCTGACATTCAAAGTTTGTAAAAGTTTTACCCTTGAGAGTGTAAAATAACAATAGGGAATAGGGGACAAAAGTTTGTATGGATATATGTAAGGTTTATGTGACTGTTTTATAAGTTTGCGACATGAGACTAAATATTAAAGCTATTCTAATGTAATATTTACGGAGGCCGGGGGGCAGCGGAGCGCGGCGTGGTACGGCGCACGCGTCACGTCCCGTCAATATAGATCCGACAATTTGTGCAGTGGTAAAAGAATAATCCCGATTGAGTCGCAACTACCATACACATGGTGAAATAACGCTATTGTTATACGTTTTAACTCATCTTAATGAAGTGCAGTCACTTTGCCGAGATCGAATAAAAATAGCTAAAATTTCCGTAAGTCGTCGAATCTGACGACTTGGGCTTTGCTCAGCTTAAGCTAAGATTCTAAATTTGATTTCTGGAGTTAAGTTTGATATAAGCATGAGTACGCTCTATAGATTTCACCTTACCCGAACGGGCAGACACGTGATAGCAGACGACTGTGTCACACGCATGCGAATACTGATGGCAAAAGATGGGAAAACAATAAAAAAAAATTGTAAATATTATAAAAACGTACTAAAATAAACTCATATTAATACTTTATACCTTATGTACTTATATACTTATAAAAAAAAGTATTTATACGTATGTACCTTATTTGTAAAATAATTAACCTAAATAATTTAAAATGCTACTACCCAAAGACATTATTCCACGCCGTCGAAGTCGCGGGCACAGCTAGTACTTTATAAATTCATATTTATGGTCGTCTTTGAATACGTTAGTCGCTAAATTGGTTTCTCATACGCCGTCTTGCATACTCTGTGTAATCTTTTGTGAATAAATTGAGTGACATGAAGTCTAAAAGTAATACGACAAATAGTATTTTAAATTATTTAAAAACAAATATAAAAAGTGAAATCAATAAATTGAAATGTAAAAGTAATTCTTCGTGACTTCATATCGTTTTTGAAGTAATTTTTTTAGGTACGATATGAAGAGAACTCGTGTCTTTTTCAGACGAAAGTAACGTTTTAAAATGAAAATGACGTTTATTGTAAATTGTAATTTCACTAGAAGCTACTCTAATAGTTAATTAATATCTACTCAAATAGATATTCGATCATAGAACATATTCGTATTTTATATGCACTGATAGGTTACCTATTCATGAACCAACAAACTTAAGATGATGCAAACTATTTCTATGCCAAATATCGAAACCCTGTCAGTTATTATTTTTAGCTTAATATTTTTTTTTATAACCTGCAACAGTCCAAAAGATTTATCGCTCGTAAAGATTAACAGATGTTTTTTTTTTTAATTTATACTTTATTATTTATTATATTTTATTCAAGAAGTTCAAAGAAATGCTTTAATATGTACAAGTACCTGAAATATGCCCGCAACGATGTTTTGTATATTTTCTTTGATAGACAAAGTCTTGCTGCCAAAACCTTCGGTTTCTTGTACTGCGCTCTCCAATGTAGTCACGGGCGCAGAGAAAGGACCCAAATTAATACCATTTGCCTGATGACAAGTACAATGAAGATCAAAAAATTGCAATTTATTTTACGAATATAGACAAATCTTCTATTAAGTATAATACTACTAAAATAGACTTGTGAGTCCATGGTTATCTTCATATAATGTAAAATGTGACGTATTTCCATAGTTGGAGTTATAACTCAAATCCATTGAACCTATTTAGTTGATTCTAGGTTGACGTATGTAGGTTTTCGTCTCTCTTCGGTTACGTATACTTTTAACCGCGATCATTCTGCAATCTGGTCGAGATACGTTCGCCTAAAGGGACCTTTATCGACATTCCCCAGTCTCCATCGCCTTGTAAATTTATTTTGCCAATGTTCTTTCATCGATTCTTTCCACGTGCCAAAATCAATTAATTACTCCCTTCTCTATCTTTGTTACTATATCCTACACCACACCACAGCGTTCACTTATCATTCTATTCCTTACTTTACCCATGATTCCCACACCAGCTAAAACTTCTTAGATTTCATTATCTTCCAATAGTTAAAATAAATCATTTAATATTTAAGAGATAAATAATTAATACCTGAAATAGTCGTAAATAATAGAGATTATTATATAGTTATTTAATTACATTTGGGAAATCCAATCGAAATCCTAATACATATTTGGCGATTTATTACCCGGAGGTACCGTGTAGTTGGTCGACGGAGGAGTTAAAATAGAACACCGTAGATTGACTCACTGCTTTTAATTATTACCAAAAATACATAATGAGTATACAAATAGTTTAATGTAAAACAATGTAATGACAAGACGTATTGTTTTTTTGCTTAATGTTTTTTCGGCGTCTATCATAGCGTCCTGCAGCAAAGAGTATCTAATACACGTTAAAGTTAAATAGTTAAAATATGAAACTTAATAATATTAATACAAAAAAGGCGGAACGCCACACATAAGTTTACGTATAGCATGCCATAGGTATACGCCTCAAATAACATTAACGCGAGTTATTTATCGTAATTGTACCGTTAATAGCGAAATATTTTTGTTATATAATATTATTATAATAAATCGATATTACGTAACCTTTGACTGTAGAGTGCTACTGAATAAATTTGAGGCTGCTTGAATTTTGTTGTTTATGAAATTTGCACCAGGTCCCTGGTCAATAGTCGGTTCACCTCCTGGATAGTTCTCAGGATCGATTGCTTGTGACAACTGTATATCTGAATTAACTTGAGGCTGGTCGTACACTGGCAAGTCTATTTGAACTGAACTGTCTATAGGAACCGATATACAGCTAACGATGCTTACGAGAAACAAGCACACAGTGAACTTCATTCTGAAAGAAGAGTTAAGTTAAAATATAAAATAACATATTCTTAATACTATATTGGCATGTAAATAAATTCATAATAATTGCACATTTAATAATTTTAATTGTAACATTATACAGGTAAAATTAAACATCGTAACGGGTCGATCAAGAATTATGTCAGTAACAGTAAATCAAATTCGTACTCCCCCATTCTTATTACTATATAAGCACCGCCAAAATTTTGAAAAAAAAAAAAAAAGGAAAACGAAATTGGTAAACACTGCTTACGTAATCATTGTTCGGACTCGCCAAGTCATCAAAAAACAAACAAAGAATAGAGCGCCCAGCCTTCATTGATGCTCACGTAATACTTGTACGGCCCCTTAAATAAATGCTGTTGTAGTTCCATCTTATAGTGGGGAAATTAGAAATATAAATTTCTTGTCGTTCGAAACTATCAATGTTTTTTTTTTTTTGTGTTATAATCCATTTAGTATGAACATATGGTACAGGTTCAATACTTTAACCACGATCTTATCTGATGTTAAGTGACGATGTGTACTAAGATTATAAACACTCTAAATCTAGAGGTTCTCAACGATACACTTTCAAACTTTAGAGTGGCAGATAGCCATTAATAGTGCCTTATGTAGTACAGGTCGAATGCAATCTACGTTCATCGCCGCGTCATCTATCCATACAAGCACTGAGCTATCATCGCTTTAATCTGCTTTTGTAGTAATAGTTGAGCATATTCCATCAGTGTCAATATTTAATAAGTTTATTTTTGTGTAATACATTGTAAGGCTAAACTAATAATAGAGAAATTAAGAATATGTCAGTTTTTTAATAATATATAGTGATTACTAATAGTGTTATGAACTCTGTTTATAGAAATAAAGACGATTATAATCGAATCCTCTTTTGAAATGACACTTATACATAATCTGTGAGTTATCTTATCAAAAATGTTATTACAAAATTAAAATCCTTATAAACACCAAAATAAGTATAATATAATACAATATTGTTAAAATTATATTGTAATATTTACAAAATACAAAATTTGACTATAAAATGGATGTTCCCGAAATATATAGATGTTTCGGAATGTTCCCTCCGAGGTATGGATGTTTCTTAATTGCATTGTCCGGGCTCGGATGTGGCGGCGTTGGTCTTGCGGGACTTATTTTGTATGGAGTTATTGAAGACAGCATAGTTGCACACTTCGTACAAAGTACTAAAGTTGACGAGTCTCTAAAGAAAGCCATCCTCGTAACGATCGGTCTAACGTCTCTTCTGTTAGTCGTAGGAAGTTTACTACTATTATTAGGAGTGACTTTCTCAGTAAGAAGCTGCGTACAGGCCTTTGGATGGATTACGTTCGCAATCTGCTTGATGCTGATGATAGCAGCCATTGGGGCTCCCGTGTCGTGTTTCTTTCTCGATAAAACCTGTCTTATTAAGAAGATCTCATCTCCGGCGATGGTTTTAGGATATTTAGCGGTGACAGTTTTTCTTCAATTATGGCTTTATTTCATGGTGGTTTCTTTCAATTTCAAAGAAGAATTAGGTTAAGCCGAGAATTGAACCTACATACGATCGGAACGTGTTATTGAAGTATTTGTATAAATCAAAAATGTGTTTTCAATAAAACAAATTCTATATAATTATCACATAACAATTTATTAATAAATCTATTGATTTATAACCAAGTAGTGTGTTATGTTAAACAATCTACGTTTTACGGTTTAAGAAGTACTTAGGTACCTATTAAAAAAAGTCAGGTTTTAAAACCGTGTTTTATTGTTCTGAAACAGTTTTCAATAGTTTTGAATCGACGAGAAGAATAATACGGGCAAAATACAAGGGTGATGTGTGATCCGCAACTAGAAATACACTAAATTATATCTTTTTTAATAAAGGATTAACTGCACAGCTAAGTATATAGCGTAACACAAGTTTGTATATAAACCAGATACATAACTTGTTAACTATTTTTAACTTTAGGCGACGTCTGGTAGTTGAATGTTTTAGGGAGGAAATTTTGAATACGTTAAGTAACAGCATGGCTGAATCTTGTTCAGCCATGCTGTTATTATAATATCTTATTATAATAATAGTCCATGCATCAATGACATGGTATTGGATGGAAAGAAATCACCTCAAATTATTTATTTTTTGATATAATGGTATACAATCTTATTTTATAAATGATTAGAAATGAAAACAACTCACATAATTATAATTATCTGTAACATTAAATACAAGTTACATTAGGTGAATAACAAATTATTTAATGATATTTTTAGTGAATAGTTTTTTTAATAGTTTTAGTGTTTAGTTTTAAATAAAATTACGTAATTAAATATCATTCAATATACTAGGATGTTACTATTCTATTATATTTAATTAAAATAAAATGTACAGTTATTCATATATCTAGAAATCTATACCAATAAATTAAATTGAAGTGTCTGTTTGTAATATCAAACAAACGACCTGTTTACTAAATACATATGAATGTATATATACGATATCTATACCAAAAACACAATTTTTGAAAATTTATGTCTCTCTTATTCTTCCGAGTAAACTCTAAAGCGACGGACGTTTTTGACGGGACTTTTTCTGTAACATAGCTGTAGGTACTCCGAGTAACTTAGGATACTTTTATTTTTCGAAAATTATTAGGATTCCGAGTAAAAAAATTGAACTCATTAAATTGCGAACAAAATACGATTCAATGGACATCACCGACAAAACATTATTTTCCAATGATTATTTAAAACCTATATTACGCATTAAAGAATATATAAAATACGGGCGAAGCCGCGGGCACACAGCTAGTAATAAATACGTACTGACAGTAATCTTCAAGTATAAGCGCTTCGAAATAACATGAAAAGCTTTGTTCGTATATGCCGAAGTATTATAATATAGCATTTCACAAGAAATTACTTAAAAAAATGATGTCCAAAAATATAAATACATTATGTAATTTTTTTTATTGCAAAATGATCAGTGAAATTTTATTTTTGACAGTACGACATAACACCCATAAAAAAAAACAAAGTAAATTATATTAACCATCCATGGTAGACATAATATTTTCAATGCCAAAATAAAATAACTCAAAGATTTTCCAAATCGCGTATAAAAACACACACATACTGGTATAAATGGTCATACTCACTTGGAGACAGTAGTCGACGGCGACGCGCAAGCGACTATAGTATAGTGGCCTGTCAAACCTCGCACTTTCACGTCTTACGTCATAGGGCCTTGCCACTTCTACCCAGAGTGATGTGCATGTAGCCACCAGTGGAGTTTAAAACGCTTTGATAACGTAATCAAACGTGTATTTCTTTTAGAATTAATATCGTGTGGTGCCGCCTAAGTTTAGTACCACCCAATATCTTCCCGTAGGTGTAGTGGATAGATGGCAACAGCATCCTCTGAGTATCAAAAAAACACCTCCCTTACTTTTCCTCCTTATTGGAGAAAACCTATGTCCAGCAGTGGACGTGTTATGGTTGAATTAATGAATGATATCGTTTGAGATTTATTATTATTTATTAGCTTTATACGAAAATTGAAATTGCATCCATTATCAAATTAAGTGTGCCTCAATTTTAAGAACTTGATTCGAAATTATATTCTGGCTATACTAATCTTTGTAATATATATATACGTCGCAGGTAGATTAGAAAAATAGAGATTTGATTAAATCTCTAAGGAAACGATAATTTCACGGAAAATGTTAAAATATCAACTCTGTGGACGAGGAGGTAAGCCGGTAAGCCCCGTGTTTGCAAGAGGTTTCGACGCTCGCCGACCGTTGTCGCAGCCGTCTCGTTTATTTATAACAAAACAAACCTAACATAATATTCCATAGGATGAATCAAATGATTAACTTTCTTTACGCAAACGGCCACACAGAGTTGCTGAATCATGTATCTGTTGCATATTTTTTTATTAAATATTTCCAAGTTGTCATTTATTAATTCATTATTATTATAACTTATTCCGTTCATTGATTGATTTAATCGCTAATATTATACGTAATAACATTTAGATTGAAAAAAATAAACAGAACAATAAACAAAATAATCATCAAAATCTGTCGAATTTCTCCAATGTCGGTTCTCCAATTACAAATCCACTAACGGATATACAATCAGTCAGGAAGAAGAGTTCCTCTTACAATATTTAAAGGTACCTAGATGTCGTAGTGCTAATACTAGTAAAAGCTAAAAAAAAAAGCACATCGAATAGAAATACCTGTGGAATTCAAAGCTGTCTGTAAGGGAAACGAACATCTGAACGTATTTCAAAGAGAAGTTCGCGGTCCAGACTCGTTCAATAAAATGCGGTAACTTTTACGACACTTCTATAAAAAAAAGTTCACGGGTACAAATAGTAGCAGATAAACGTTCAACATTTTTTGTATTCAAAGTATTTCTTTCACATGCACTTGTTAATTTGTTTTAAGTTTAATAATGAGAGATTAATTATTACATTTTACTGTAATGTATAGATATAAAATTAAACATGATTTAAACTGTATTCAAAATCCAAAACATTAAAATAAAACTTTCGATCTACATATTAGGTAGTGGTTATTATTAACTCTATTTCATTTTTATATATATTTTAATAAAAATTCTTTTTCGAATATTGGTTTACTACCTAGGAACATTTACTAGAGATGATATTGTAATCTTTGCTTCACATATCATCTGTGTCTCTAATACATGGTCATAGAAACCGAGAAAAGAAGAAATACGCGACTCGTAATCGTTTACATACGACAGTTGTATTGTAATGTTGAATAGTTCAAATTAAGGTTTAACTTTTAAATATTATTCAGTTTTCGATAACGGAACAAAATTTTACAAGCAAAACCAACTTTCCTTGATATTAATCATGTTAGCGTTATAGGGTAACCGAATTAAATTCCTGAAGCTATATAGGTCAGGCAACAAGTTGTATTACGTAGTTTCCGCGTCACAGCGTTGCTATGTAGAATATGTATATAAATTGAATCTGTGCAGGACATTAGTGCGCAACTCCGAGCAAACCCTAGATCCCCGGGAGTAATGGCTGAAATAACTCCTGATGTTGCCAGCGAAAACTGTGGTTAGACTACGAAGAAACTATAGGATTTTCGTAAACACTAAAGCTTAAAAATTAGCGAGACAAAGTTTATTTTTTTAAGGTAGTTGTGTATTATGTAAGGAGTGGTAATAAATTTGGTTCTTGTTAAATAATAACAAGTGAATTGTGGACTTCATAATTCAGACTGTTGAGAATATTTCCATTACCTCAGGCCTCATATACGAATGTCACCTTGCACTGCAACGCATAGCGGCAGTCAACAGGGTCATCCTACAATGGATAAAGAGTCACAGCGAATCAATGGGTAACGACGCAGCAGATGAACTGGCAAGAAGAGGATCGACAACAACAGAGGCAGGCCCTGTGCCTTATCTTCCTCTTGCTTACAGTACTTTTAGATCATGGTTGCGTCAATACACCAACAGCACTCACAGTGAGAGATGGGCTAACACTCCTGGCTGTAGACAGTCTAAACAAGCTGTTCCGGTAATATCACGGAGCTTGGCCCGGAGACTGCTCAGCTTATCTCGCACTAATCTTCGTCTAGTGGTAGGTGTGATGACGGGACATTGCTCACTTAATAAACATTTATTTACAATAGGTCTGACAGATAGCCCCATGTGTAGGGGATGTCTGGAAAAAGAAGAGGCTACTACCCACGTGATCCTGGAATGCACGGGAGTAGTCAACCAACGGGCAAAAACTCTCAAGCAAATGAGGTCGCTCCAGGAAGCCTGTGATCGCCCCAGGAGGCTTCTGCGCTTCTGGAAGGAGCTGGGCTGGCTCGAGTAGCTGGCTAATCCTGCACGCACAATGGACCGCCAATGTGTCTAATTGCGGAAACAGGAGCCCACCAACAAGTAACAAGTAACGCCAGGGTAAGTCAGAACTGCGATGAAAACGTGACAAGATGTGCTCCGTCAGGCGTTGCACTTAATGCGCGCAAGAGTGTTTAGCTCTAAAGCCAAACTATTCGGATGGCAAAAGATTTTTGTCTTCTGCCACTACTAGGAGTCGGTTCAGAAGGATCCGCTCGTAGAGTTTACCTATTGAACTTAACAAGTTGATTGGACGGTAACTATCGGGTGACTTGGCGTCTTTGCCAGGCTTGTGTATACTATCAAACTATAATTAACAAGTAAACTATCACTATCGCTTCTTTCCAAGCGGTTGGAAAGTGGTGGTTTTTGATGGCCGCATTGAAGATGCAAACCAGTAACGCGATGAGACGGGGCGGAAGAAGCTTGAGCACTTCGTTCCTGATCCCGTCCGGACCGGGAGATTTTCCAGGCTTAAGGTCCTTAATAGTTGTAACGACCTCATCACAGGTGACAGGTGTGAGGGGAACAACCGAGGAAAGTGCGTCTAGGTCCTGTACCGAGGACTCTACATCGTAGACGTGTAGAACGTCAACGTTGTCAGTGACGGGGGAACATTGCTGCTCGAGGCTATCGGCTAAGCATTTGGCTTTTTCGTCATCGTCAAATGCGGGTGGAAGACCCTGTGTGTTTCTGTCCAGGGAAGGCATACTAATGACGGAGCGGTCCGTCTTCATCGATAGTGCAAGCTTCCAGTACGCGAGGTGGGAAGGTATCAGCTCCTCGAGGAGACTGTTCCACCTGTTGTCACGGAGCTGATCTATGCGGTCTTTCACGGCTTTACGCAAAGAACGTAAGCGTGCACGATTTTCCTCAGTCGGATATGCCTCGTGGGCACGGGTCGCGGCGTTCTTCTGGGTGAGCAGGGCTCTCACATCATCAGGGATTATAAAGCGGTGATCGTTCGCCGCTTGTACCACTTTCGAGTCCTCACTAATTCCGTTGTTGAGATGCTCAACCAGAGAAGCGATCGCGAGATCCGTGTCCGCAGGCGTATCCAGTACGTTGGGGATCATGTCGAATGGGGGGGAGGACTGATGGTCCTTGAGATAACGGCCGAGTTTGTAATAGTCCGCGACTTTTATAGCTGCCGGGCTAGAGTCACCCTAGTCACCTAACTGGAAACTGAAGAACCTAACTGGTGGTCGGAGTAGAGTTCGTTTACGACTTGTATCAGACGCACAGGAAGCCGAACTCCTTTCAATATAGCTACGACTAGCACTATCGGGCGGCAGTGCGGCGTGAAATGGGTAGGCTCTAAAGGAGCGATGACCTCAAAGTCGAGCTCATCCATTAGCGCAATAAGAGCAATCCCATTACTGGTATCACTCGAACTGTTCCAAAGGGTGTGCCCACAGTTGAGATCACATATGATAGTGACGGAGAGAAGAGCTACCTTAGGTCGGATAATAAAATGCGCTTATTGGGCGAGAGGTATACAGACCGATCAGAACGATCGACTGATGGTCATACCGATTCTGCATACAGAAACTTCTAAGTTTTCTAGTTCAGGAGGGTCTAGCGGCGTGCAATCAGTGTCGAATTAACTACGTAGCAAGAGTAGCAATTGCTACGGGCCCCGCGCGAAAGGGGGCCCCGCATGTTTAAACACACTCATCTCTGCCTGAGTAAATAAATGTATTGTGTATTGAATTGTATTTTTACCACTTTATACTTAAGAACCCATAGCAGATTAAGGGCTTTTTGAAAGAATTTGCTACGGGCCCCGCGCTTGCTTAATCTGGCACTGCTTGCAATACAGAGACCGCTTGTAATAAATTAAGGTACCATCGCCCCTGGTTGGGGGTAATCTATCGTTCCGAACGATATTATAATTCCCTTCCCCGGGATTGCGATTTTTCGGCTTCAGCAGGCTTTCCTGGAGAAGAACACATCTATTTGAGGATATTTGAGGGAAATTCCCGACGAAGTCACGCTGCGGAACTAGTTGCCGCGCTTTAAAAATCGAATTGTACAATCCGCGTGGCTTTATCTTAGTCATTGATTACGGGTTATAAGATGTGCGGGCCAGACCTTGAAGGGTCGTAGCTATGGCGGGAATCCGAGCGATGGCGTCGAGCTCGGCGCTTCCGGAGCCGCTATTCAACAATGTGTTGTATGCGACTACGCCCTACACGTCGTGGACACGCAGGAGAAAGAGGTCCCGGTCTAATCCGGTGGAGTTGACCTGAAGAGCCTGAGGGGGAACAGCCTGGCGTGGCTGCGCCGCGGCACGGGGCCTAGGGGCTCACGGAGCCAGAGGGACATTCGCGGGCCGAGGGACGTACGAACGAGATGGCACCGCTGAATGCGCTGCCGCTGTGCCTGCTAGACACGGGAAAACCTTAAGTGACATGTAAGGCACTTGAGGCTGGGTGAGAAGAGGAGCAGATTTCCTCAGCGGAGCCTGCCTACCTTCCTCTTGATCCTGGGTGCACACGGGCACACACGGTAGTTGGCCGGGTGACCCTCTTGCCGGCATAAGGCACAGCTGGGAGGGTCGGAGGAGTTATTGAGGCGCGGACAGTCCGGGGTGAGGAACTTACCCAGGCACTTTACGTACCTCGCAGCCATCTATAAATATTGTTAACAATTTTTTTGTTAATATTGGCAAGTCTCTTGCTTCCGAGATTCCTTCATTTACAAGTAACGTTAGTGGTTTATATCATACCTCTCCTCTGCTCAATTCTATGGTATTATTTGACACAGATTATAGTGAAATAGAATCTATTATTTTAAATCTAAAAACAAATTGTGCTAGTGGTTGGGATGGAATATCATCGTTTATTGTTAAATCTGCTAGGCAAGTGTTAATACCCGTTCTTTTGCATATATTTAATCTTTGCCTTAACACTGGTTGTTTTCCTCGTGTATTTAAAAAAGCTCTTATACTTCCAATATACAAAAGCGGGGACAAAAATAATGTTAACAATTATAGACCGATTGCTATCCTTTGTACCTTCTCAAAGATTTTTGAAAAAATATTAAATAATAGACTTTTAAATTTCCTCAAATGTAACAATATCCTAGCGAATAATCAATATGGCTTTAGATATGGAAGATGTACTGAGGAAGCGGTCTTAGATCTGACTAAACATGTTGTTCAAAGTTTGGGTTCTAGATTAAAGTCAATAGGTATTTTTCTCGATTTGTCTAAAGCATTTGACACTGTATCTATCCCTATTTTACTAAAAAAATTAGAGCATATTGGCATCAGGGGTATTGCTTTCGAAGTTTTTAAAGATTATCTAAATGATCGTTACCAATGTGTCAAAATTGATGACATTACCAGTGAGGACGCTTTGCTCACCTTTGGCGTACCACAAGGTAGTGTCCTGGGGCCGACACTTTTTCTTATTTATATAAATGATCTATGTACATTAGATTTACCCCATTGCAAAATACTTACATATGCTGATGACACAGCTTTGATTATTGATGGAACAACATGAATAGAAGCTAAATCCCATGCTGAAACTGCCTTGTATTCAATTATGAACTGGCTATCTACCAATTTATTAACACTTAATGTAAAAAAGTCTAGTTTTGTTACTTTCGCTCTTAAAAAGTCCTTGTTACCTTCCGATGATTTTACTATTCAGGCTCATACATGTGTTTCCCACTATAATTATTTATGTAGTTGTCAGTATTTAACTCGTACAATTTCTACAAAATATCTTGGTGTACTGATAGATAATGTTCTTTCCTGGCATGAACAAATTAATAGTGTAGTGTTACGAATAAGAAAAATGATTTATATTTTCAAAAACCTGAGGTCGAGTCTTAATCTAGTAACACTACGAGTTGTCTACTTTGCTCTAACTCAATCCATACTAGCGTACTGCATTACGGCTTGGGGTGGTTCATGTAAAACTTTATATATTAAAATTGAAAGAGCTCAAAGAGCGTTATTGAAAATGATGACCAAACCATTTCTCTACCCAACTTGTGAACTTTACTCTCTATGTAAAGTTCTATCTGTCCGTAAATTGTTCATTCTACAAGTTGTCATAAAAAAACATGCTGAGTTGGCATATGATTGTAATGATACCAGCTTAAGCGTAGACATGACCTTATATGCCCAACTGTATCAAGAAGAATAGAGTTAGCTAGTAGACACTATCATTACATAAACCCTATGTTATACAACAAAATTCATAAAGAAATAAATATTTATCCACTTACCAAATGGAAATGTAATAAAACTACCTTAAACTGGCTTAGGACTTACTTACGAGGCAACAGAACAACTACTCATATTCACACAATAGTAAAGTAAATAAAGGAATTTTATTTTTATTACACTGATATAGATTAAGCATACATACACACATGCACGCTTATACATGCAATACTAACACATGGTCATTTATATATTTATTTTTTTTGCATTTTTTGTTTGTTTATTTTAATATTACTCGTATATATTTGTATTTATATTCTATAAAGTAGTTTTCAAGACATGTACCGGAGGCGGGCGATGGTAGTTGCAACACAGTTTTTTAATTAAAGCAACTATTATCGTTTTAAAACATTTTGTGTAAATTGTTTTATCTAAATAAAAAAAAAATAAATAAATAAAACAGCACCGAGAGCTATGCCCGTATCCTTGGCAGCGGTGACACTGCGTCGGATAGGTCTTTTTGCGAGGGGGCTCTACCGAGACCCCGGAGAGACCGCAGAGAGCTTTCAGTCCGACGACCTTCTTATCCTCCTTGGTAGCTGTGAGCGCAACCAGAACCATATTAAATGGTTTCCGATCGCGTTGGGAGTGCATCCTGTGCACTTCGATGATAGTGATATCCTGCTCCTTAAGGGAGGCAGTGACATCGGCACACGAGAGTTCCTTAGGCGACTACGCATCGAATCTAACTACAGGTATTTCGAGACCCCAGAAGGTGGTCCCCGGGGAACCTGTTAAAAAAGCTCCGCACCACCTTTCGTTGGTTACACCGTGAGGTTTCCGGTGGTGACCACAATCAAACGAATGTGGGTTATTCAATTGTTTAAAAGTGACAACGTATCCTCACCTTGAGGGTGAGTATACGTAATAAAACACGCGTGTACTAAAAAGTACGTTTTTCGAGAATACTAAAATAAAATTTATAAAGTTGAGTATCCGACGCTCGCAAAAATACCTCGGTGCAGAAGGCCCACACCGGGTACACGACGCGGAACGCGCGCTTGAGTCACGTCAACCGTCGAAAAATTCCCACGACCGTTGTGACGCAAGTGTACGAACGATGACGGCAGCGAAAGCAGATACGAGTAGCGCAAACGAAGCACTACGAAGCTTACCAAACAACCACTGACTCGAGTAACGTCTGAGGATGAGGGCGGCAGCGGCCTAAGACGTGTTCCGATCCCCATCTGATGCAGCGCTTACAAAACGTAACTAGCGCGATTTAAAGATACTGCATGCACACCCAAGATACAATAAAATTTTGTCTGATTTATTTTTCAAAGTAAGATGTTACAGTTTGTTACAGAGTTTTGGGATTAAATTAAGTATAAAAAATGGTTTTTAATGTTTTTTACGTGGTAACCCCAAATACTACCTGTAGTCTAGTACCTATGTATTGTTAAAGCTCTAGCTATTGATTTCCCCAACGCATGTGCAATGCAATCCATTTTAATGAACATGTTGTGTTCTAAAGTATTTCTATGTATATATCTATATATAAATATATATATCCATCCATCCATTCAATCGAAAGACGTCCACTGCTGGACATAGGTCTCCTCCAAAGATCTTCCACAACGACTGGTCTTGCGCTACCCGCATCCAGTGCATTCCCGTGGGATGTACAGTATATACTAAGATATTATATTTATTCCTTGTGTTGCATCGAAGTCTGCAGTACCACCAAAGAAGTGCGTGTATGATGCAAAAAGTCAATAAATCTCATGGGAAGATAGGCGACCTATTGACCCCCGCTATTGTCTTATACGAAGACATATCTTATTTTTACAACACAGAAGAGTTTTCCCTCGCAATGTGTAATTAATCATTTTCTACTATTAGATATTGTCTGATATGCGTGTTTATTTTTATTATGATAACATTCGGAAAATCTATAGGTATTTATTAGTTAATCTTGAGGTAGTGTTTGTGCCATCAATGATTTAAATAAAAAAAAGTAATAACACTTTTGTTGATGTTTTTTTTTTTTAATTTATTTATTTGGGATCTTTTATTCCATGGAACATATTAGCTCCATTGTACGTACCATGGTATGTATAAGATCACATCACGATGATCGTTGTTTGGTTAAAATTACGAAATCATAATTATAACGTCTTGGGGTTGCGCCAATATACTGTGACAATTCACCTACAATATACATTTCTTGATGTTGGCTTCCTAAATTTAGATTGTTCAACAGCAAATCTCACTTTGATTTATTATATAAGGTACAATAACAGTGTAACAATGTAATGAGTGTATTTGTCATAACTAAGTTGAGTGTGTACGTATTGACAAATTTATAATTTTTACACGGTATATGCTCAGTGCGTTGACCATAATCTGCTGTTATGTAACGATGTGGTCCAGGATGGTAAACACACTAAGCTTGGAGGTACTGTTTCACAAGTGATGGTGCCGGAACACATCTATTTGCCATCTGGCGAAAGATTTTCAAACTTGAGGGTGGTAGCTACCCTGTCGGGGATTATTAGAGCATGCCCTACTAACATGCTATGGTTTCCTCACGATGTTTTCCATCACATTGGTGGGCTCGAACCCGTGTCCAATGATTCGGAATCCGGCCGCACTACCCACTGCAACATTATCGTACTCTTCTATATATTTAGTGTCTTTAGTTCGAGTTCGAGTAATCTTTAGTACGAGTAGTAGTGCAAGGTAGAGTAAAAGGTCATCGTCCTCGCGGCCGATTGCAATCAAGATGATCAGGCATTGTGAAATAATCTACGAAGTGTTCATTTATTGAATGTAAACGCAGTGCCTCGAACAGATAGAGATGGAGAAGCTTCCTAAAAGGCGTAACCGACCTAACAGGCGTGAACTATAATCACGCCAACTCAACCAGGAGTGTACGCTTAAGAAGAATACCCTTCTAAATTGGTTTGTAGCTGAAAACAACTATCGTTCCCCGGTAACTGAGACTATTTATGGTTTTGACAATATCATAGTTTTCGTTAGCAATTGCAACCATTAGGAAAATAATGAAATTGACGAACATTAAACCATTTATTTAAAAGTAATTCAATTTATGAAAAGAATCCACAATTTATTATTATAACTAGTGTTTGCCCAATGGCGTCGAGATTCGTTCACAATCATTATCAAAAATTTGAGGAAAACATTTATAGGAATTTTCATTTCTTCAACATTTAATTTATAAGTTACTTTCTGTATACAGAAAAATAAACTCTAATTTTATGGGGGTCATACCTTGATTTACCCATTTATTTTCTTTTATTTATTTCTTTGATTATTCTCCACCTCCACAACTCACTTTCCAAAAGGTTCCATCTACTTCCTCTATACGAGAGAAGACATATAGCAGATCTATCGTATCTTTCCAACATAGGAAATGGTACTATCGATTGTCCTGAACTGTTTGACCATCTCGGATTGCGAACTTCTTCGCTAGCACTGAGACAATTTGAGATTTTGTATATTCTGATAACACGGTGTAATTATATGCAAAATAGCTTCTTGATAGGGGCACGTAGATGCTTTAATACAGTCTCTAAGTTCGTGGACGTGGATATTTTCAACAGCACGGTCCGCGAACTTACGAGGCTATACTAACTTCTAAATATTTCACTTCTTTGTATCATTTTTTTCTGTGCGTTGGATTTGTACAACATTTGTATTAGTAACCTTTTAATATCTGTGAAAACTTAGAAGTAGCCTTCTGAATTAGTTTAAGTTATTAACGTTTTTTTTGTTTCTAAAATGAATTAGAAACGACCAGACTTCCCCTGACATGATCAGAGACTTTTTTAAGGCGGTATTGCATGTCTAGGTTAAAAAAGAGAGAGATGTTATTTATTTTGTTGCTTATTTTATTTCACGGCGCGTTGCCCGTGGCATACTCTTGGCGGTGTTTTCATTTAAGTTTCTGGTTTGCCGTTGATTTTTTGTCTGTTTTACTTATTTTATGTTGTGTATTTTGTATTGTTTGTGTTTTGAGTTGTGTTTTGTATTAATGCGTATGTGTATTGGTATGATTAGTGTACCGATAATTTGAGTTGTGTTTTGTGGTAAATATATGTATGTTATTCTTCATACTTTGTGAGTGTTTTTTTCTGTGTTCTTTTGTGTGTCTATGTATTGTGTTTGGGCCGTAGTGGTTGCCTTATGGTATGATTGGTTTCCTATTTCCCCAGTAAGGCTTCGTGCTATTTGTGTATGACCCAGTCCCTTATTTCATAATTGATTTTTGGCTCATTCTTAGCTTCGGCCACTGATAGGTCTGTTTTGTCAGCCTATTTTGTTCAACAATTTAGATAGACATAAGGTGTTTCGGTTACCATTTTGGTTTCCTTCTTCGGTCATTCCTAGGTGTGAGTACGTGTGTGAGTGAGTATGTGTGTGAATGAGTGTTTTGGGTGAGTGAGTGTATATGTGAGTGTGGTGTGAATGTGTGTGTGTGTGTGTGTGATGTTAAAAATCATTGGTGTGTGATCCCAGAGTATATGTGGACAACCGGAAAAATTAATGAATAAAAACTATGTTTTTAATATAATTTTGTACTAATTTTGTGTTTTCTTTCTGTTCCAGGATATCCAGGTGACGGCTCCGAGGATCGGGATTCGCGCAGGGGACCTCACCACAGACAGATTTGAAGAAAACGGCCAGAAACTAGGTTTAATTTAGACTAAGTTGTTAAAAAATAAAAAAAATTAGAATTTCGAAAAATTTTGATTTTAACCCCCTATATACTAATAAGGGTGCGTAAATATACGAATCCTTATGTCTGTGTACTATGTACGGGTCAAAAATTTTTTTTTACCAGTTATTAATGCTAGCTGTAGGTCTTCCTAAGATTAAATAAATAAATCAAATAAGATATTTAAAAAAAACAACATGGGAATTTAAAAAAAATCAACAGGTTAAATTAATTTAAATAAACACTTTTGAACATACTAGATATATACAATAAAATGTCCATCAAATTAAAAAAAAAACTAACAATCAATGTCATAAATGTTTTAAAATAGATAAATCTAGATACTACATGATTTGAGTACTATATTTTTTTTTTTGTATATATAATAATTATCACAATGCCGTACTTTTTTGATAATAACTGTCTTTGCCGGATAAGCGGAGTTTCAGTATTGTCTTTCGTGTGCCTTAGAACCGTTAGGTATTCTCCATTGAAAGAGTTACAATCCCAAGTACATACCAGGGTGGTGAATGTTGAAAAAAAAATAATAATAATAAGTTATGTCCTTCAATCTTACGAATGAGTTCAGGATTCAATTTTTCTACACAAATTCAATTTCAAAAGGAGTGGCCGCGCCTTCATCGTGACATAAAATTACCTAATTTCGATCCATATAGAAAGAATGATTACAAAGACGTGAAAAAGACAAAATGGGGTTCGGGCGACGGCAAACCAGGAGTCACTTACGTCATTGGATTTTTTGGTTTACTCTGTGGATCGTACGCTTTGAAAGCCGAATTGGTACACTACGTTTCGTTTATGGGCGCTGCGGCTGATGTTATCGCATTAGCGACCATTGAAGTGGAACTAGGAAAGATAGCGCCCGGTGCGTGCCTATCTTACAAATGGAGGGGTAAGCCTTTGTTTATAAGACATAGAACTGTTGCCGATATAGAAAATGAAGCTAAAACACCTATGTCAGTATTGCGCGATCCTGAGACACCAGAACAGCGGACTGTTAAACCCGAATGGCTTATAGTTATCGGTATATGTACTCATTTGGGATGTGTACCTATAGCGAACTCTGGCGATTGGCCCGGGGGGTTCTACTGTCCCTGCCACGGCAGTCACTATGATAACGTTGGTAGAACTCGTAAAGGCCCGGCACCTCTCAATCTCGAGGTACCACCGTATAAGTTTATTACCGATACACTCGTTTTAGTCGGATGATTAAATACGACACATAGTTCGATACCAAATATATACCATGTATATTTTAAATCAATAAAGGTTTTAGAAAAAATATTTTAAATTGATTATCAAGGCAAATTTATGATAAATAAGTTACTTGTAACTTTATTTTCATACATATTATGTGATAAGTAACTAGTACTTAGCTTATATATCTCCAGAACAACCAGTCAGGCTTTAGTATATATTCTGTTACTTTATGTAGTATATGGAACAAGTTTTAGAGATAATAAGTTTTAAACATTGTTCTATATAAAAATATGTAAAAAAAAAAAAACATATATATATCCGGATTTCATATACAGCACTTTTTGCATGCAAATGAAAATTATAATAAACGAAATATTCAAAAAGCACGGCTATACCGCATATGCATTTAGAAAATACGTCCTTCATTGTTGCTTCAATGAAACGTTTGAAATTGAAAACACGGCGCCATCTATTGCATTCTTAGATAATAAAATATCTTAACATATGTCGTCTCAATAAACTGCCATCTGTTATACTTTTTGAAATTTATAGTAAAGTTTAACCCTTTATTGTAAGCAAACGGATCATCCCGCCGTTGGATGTCAGACCTTACCATGGAGCATATTAATATAGTGTCTTATCTATGCGATGGAGGGCGTAACACAGGTGGACCATTGTGAATTATATACAGGCCTCAGGGGTACAATCTCATACGCCGGGTCTCGCCTAGCTGCGTAAAGTGGCGAACGAAGGTCTTGAACATGATCCATGAGCATCTCCCTGATCACTCTGAATCCAATTGTCAGCTTCATGAAGTCCAAGGTGAAGAATACTTCACGGCGGACCTGGCCGCGGTACCCGATGACTTCTCCGTGGGAGCGGACAAAGGAGAGGCTATCATCAGAGAGAATATCTCTGACGCCGTTTTCACTTTAGTCCCCACTGGATTAGGTTACAGTTAGTTTAGATCCCAGGTTCTCAACGTAGGCGATAACGTCTCCTTGTGGGCGTTTGAGATTTGGACGGGAGGACATTGTGATAGTGCAGAGGAGGCGTGGGCACATTAAAAATATAGTCTAAAAAAGGTACAAAAAATAAGATAGGGACCTCTAGAAAAAACATATCCTTGGAGTGGACGGTGGCAAAAGATGATTGAGACACTGTGGTTTAGATATAAGGTTTTATTGTAAGTATAATTATATAATTACTTTTGTAACATAATTATGTATATTTGTTTGAAATTAAAAAATATATGTCTAAACAACACAATATCTGACAGAGAGGAGAGGTCTCTCTACACTCCTGCACACTACATGCAAGTTTTTCACTTTTGTAACGGTCCTTTAGATCCCTTTAAATACTCAGGTAGACCTGAGCTATCCCTTGGAGCTGTGCAAAAATCAAACTTCTAAGCCAACGCGATCAAAAGATACAGCCGTTTATATGCTGCTAATTTTGACACTCGCAAGGCAATCAAAACATACAGGGTACTTCCCGTGAACTCAGAATCTTGAAATTTGGTACGAAGCAACGTCTTATAGCACAGATAAAGGGGAAAATGCAAAAGCATATATTTTTAGTTACATCATACAATAAACATATTTTTAATAATTTTAAACTTACTACCCCTTTCCTCATGAACATCAATTTAATACCTCTACGCGTATTAAATTGAAAATCATATCAAATTCTCAGGTCTATAATACCTTTAAGCTGTAACAAAATCAAACTTCTATGTCAACGCAAACAAAAGAAACGCAAATTTAAACCGCATAGTTTGAAACTCGCAAGGGAATCAAACCCTAAAGGATTATCAAGTCGACCTAGAACCTTGAAATTTGGCATGAAACTACGTTTAAATGCACATATAAATCCTTAAATTTTTAGTTACGATGTAAATCGCATGATAAAAAATATCGATTTTAGAACGAATCTCCAAAATTAAATTTCCATATATTTTCATCCATAAACATGTTTCCGTTAATAAAGTGCTTGTGCTAGACGAAATAGTACAACTATAGATAACGTTTTTTCGAACTTCAATGTTCAATCTGGTACTATTCATACCTTTTTCAGTCATCATTTACAGATCTGGTTCAATTTAATACTCAATTAGTATTTTTGAACCAGATTTCTAAATAGTGACTAAAAAACTTTGATAAAGAACTTTTGCAAGGCTGCTGCAAGGTTAATGTAGGTAGTTCAGGTACATTATAAAATAAATGATATGTGTTAATATAAAATAAAGGATTACTGAAGCGATAAAGAGACCTTTGTCTTAAATTTATGCTCCTCCGGCTCACCACATTATAATGTTATCGATTTCATTTGGCATAAAAATACCACAACTATTACTTATATACCTACAGGTTTGTACGGAACCCTCGGTGCGCGAGTCCGACTCGCACTTGGCCGGTTTTTTTTTTTAGAATATCTTTTTGGAAAATGTATTGTCATCAAAATTTAATTTTTATAACATTTATCCTGCTTTCTTGGTGGCAATCTCACATGTTGTTAAATGACAATATGACATGTTAACAAACTAAGCCTAGATGAATTGTTCATTAAGGACCTTAAGTGCTTGGCAACCTTGACAGAAAATAAATTAAATTGAGTACTATACATACAATAGAAACCATTCCTTGTCAATGTTGCCATACCTTACTTCTCATGGCAGTTTGCCTGGGCGCCTGCGCGATTAGTTGAGAAAAGTTTACGTATACGTGTGGGACGGTTGAGAATCCGCGTCTTTGCCTCAACCGTGGATGACGATTCTTTCCAAAAAAGATCGATTCGAATTGAAGCTTTGTGAATCGATTCATAAATAAATCTATGTCTAAAAGATCGATCTTTAGAAAAACGTTTTTTTTTTTTTTCTGCTTGTGCTTTTATTCATAACTTATGTTCTTTTATTGGTCGAAATTAGACCACAATCATCATTTAGTGAAAATTTGAAGTAAAAATTTTTCCGAAATAATTTTATTGATAACACTAAAGCTCGGCAATAGAAATTAAACAACAAAAGACAAACAATCTGAGGAGAAAAAGATACCAAACTTTTTATCTTTGCATATATATAGGTACTATAAATTATCTATATCAGACAAAACAAAAGGAACACTATAATAATAAATCTTTTATCTTTTTAAAATTATGAAAGTTTTTTGACAAGCATTTGAAAGTTAAACTTAAAGTTATTTTATAGTTGGGAGTACACTTGACATACTAGGGTACATAAGGGTCCAACTAACACTGTAAGTGTTTACTTACCATCAGGTAAGATATTTGTCTGCCATCTTAATAGTATACGAAAAAGATATTTTGAATCTCACAAAAAAGAGAAAGAAATTGCTCACAAAACCATCTCTTGAGTTTTTAATTAATTTAGTGAAAATATTTACTTGTAAAAATATACATTTGTAAAAAAAAAAACTTTGACTTCCTAGGTTCTACGGTAACTTTTTGCGGAGGTGCTCGCTCGCGGAGATGCTCGCTACTTGCGGTGATGCTCGCTGCCGTGTACCGGTACTCGGCAGAGAGAAGGGATTGTGGTGAGCTCCGCTTACATCCGGCAGACATAAGGAGGGAGAGATTGGAGAGGAGAGAGGAGCAGATGGTACGGTGGGGGAGGACCTTTTCTTTTTTTTTTTGACGGGAGGAAATGCATTTACGCACTACCCTTAGGGGGGAGGACCTGGTGGATGCGCGCTATGAACGGCCTACCATAGACGCCATCCGCCCGGTCCTCCGGGAGTGGGTAGGGAGGCGGCACGGCTCCCTCAGTTTTAGGCTTGTGCAGATACTATCCGGGCATGGTTGCTTCGGGTGGTATCTGCACAAGATAGTCAGGAGGGAGCCGGTGTGCCACCACTGCGGCGCGGCGGAGGACACGGCGCACCACACGTTAGCAGAGTGCGCCGCGATGTGGTTGCAGTGGTGGGGGGGATCTCTCGCTGCCGACGGTTGTGAGGGCAATGGTCGGCAACGAGAAGGTCTGGAGGGTCGTCGCCTCCTTCTGCGAACGAGTCTTGCAGAAGGAGGCGGACGAGAGGGTGAGGGATGAGGACCCGCGAGCGGATCCTCGTCGGAGAAGGAGGCCGAGAGGGCGGTGGGCACAGTATGTGCGGGGCTTTCTGCGGATGTAGGAGCCCCGGGGAGGTCTTTGTGTGTGTGTTTGTTTGTCTTTTTGTTTTCTTCTTCTGTCCCTTGTCTTCCCTAGGTATCCCTCTCCTTCCTACGTCTTGTCGACTTAGACAAGATGAGTGAAGGAAAGGGACCTATTTTTTCTTCTTCCTCAGTGGCGGGTTTCTTTACCCGCCACTGAGCTATCCCATTCTTCTGTTTTATTGGGGGGCAGGAATTATATCCTGCCCCCCCGTGTGGTTGACCTTCTAGGTCTTGCCTCATTCGGAGACGGGCGAAGAGGTGGGAGGGGAAGTATTCTCCCCCATCCCCACTGGGCCATTGCACGGACGAGGCCCGGTGGGTTCGCCGCAGGGGGCGACGCGGTGCTTGAGAAAGCCATCCCGTGTCGCACCCATCCCAAATGCGGCGGACGGCCCCGGGGGGTTTTAGTGGGTATTTCCGGGCGCTTCACGCCCGGGCGAGTCCCACACTGGCACGGAGTTCGTCCCTCTGTGTCCCCTTACCTATTGCATTGGGGGACTTCGGTCTCACTAATGCAATAGGTAAGGGTAGTGCGTAAATGCATTTCCCCCGTCAAAAAAAAAAAGGTTCTAAGATCGATCTGGTGGGTTCGCCGCAGGGGGCGACGCGGTGCTTGCAAAAGCTATCCCGTATCGCCCCCATCCCAAATGCGGCGGACGGCCCCGGGGGGTTTTAGTGGGTATTTCCGGGCGCTTTACGCCCGGGTGAGTCCCACACTGGCACGGAGTTCGTCCCTCCGTGCCCCCTTACCTATGGCATTGGGGGACTCCAGTCTCACTAATGCAATAGGTAAGGGTAGTTCGTAAATGCATTTCCCCACGTCAAAAAAAAAAAAAGTTCTAAGATCGATTTAGTGCTAGATATCAATTATAAAAATTGTTTTTTTGAAATTTCAAACTTTTGAAATTGTAAATGAAACTAAAATCAACCGCCAGTCTGCCCCAAGAGCTCGCGATAACTAGACGTAAGATTATTACCGACACGCGCGCTTTTACATACAACGCTCTGTGTTAGTTATAATATTTGCATAAGATATCACCATTGTGTGTATTTTCATATAATAAACTTTAGCCCTGAATTATAGTCTTTCTTTAATGTAAGAGGCCACCCTCATAGTACCTAGTTATTTGGCCGCAATTGCATATTGCACTTCGCTTGATTGGTTTTAATAATGAATAAAAAAACGAAGGACAGTATAGTAAGTGTGATTTGAAATAAAACCATTTGTATACGCCACACTAATTTAATTAACACCGATTTCAAAGTTGAAATTGAGAACCAAATTAACAACACAAAGTAAACATTTCTTTCTTTCGAAATATCTAAATAATAACAAAATTGGTTGTTTTAACATTTTATTTTTGCTATTTTACATGACACTGGGGGAATATAGCAAAAATAAAATTTTAAAAAAACTTAAGAAAATATCCAGGCTAGGCGTGCTCATTCCGCTACTGTATGAAGAAAATAAAGAAAGAGCAGATTAGAAAATATTTTAGGGTCTTTATATAAAGAACAGATCAAGTTAGGGATCATCCATTAATCACATAATAGTCGAAAGTAGGAGTGATCCGGGAAAAAACACCAATCTTCACCAGGGAGAGAACGGTGTAGAAGATATCATGTTTTTATTTACTTCATTGAACGCCCGATGGGCAACCGAAAAGGGATGAGTAATAATAACGCAACGTTTGCCAAACTATTTAAAAAAAAATTAATATGTCGATTACCCATAAAAATGAGACAATAGGAAAACAAAGGAAAGCTGGCGTAAACACCAGGTTAGTGGTCAAAGGGTTAAATGAGATTATACATGTATTTAAAGGTAACATTTTGAAAATGTTTATGATACTTTAGTCTAAAACGGCACCGCCAGAATGGTTACAAATTTGTAAAAAAAATTAACTGGTCAATTCGGCGACCTCATACAGACAGCGTCTGTATTAAAAAAAATCATAGAACAATAGTGTCACGGATTGAAACACGCACGCATCTTGGATATAAGAAAAAATGGCAATAAATTAATTTCATCAATCATTTTTTGCCGGTTAATTAATAATGTCTATACTGTGTATTACGGTAAGAAAAAATAAACATTTTTTTTTAATTTATTATTGAAATGTTTTTGTAATATTTAGATATGACAATAATTGCTATAGAGTTATTTTATGTACTAATATTATACGATATACTTCGTGGTGAGGTTTCAGTATTACAGTATTTTTAACCGAGAGGTAGCGCGTTCGATGCCTGATTTCTCTATTAACTCGTATATTAAAGTCTATATGGTGATCAACCTGTCCGGTAAAAATCTTTGGAATAACAATCATAACTCATTACTTTGAATAGTCCTTTTATTGAATAATGTTCTCCGATTGTTATTTTGAAAAAAAAAAAACCTGTTTTTTCCGCTATATCGTGATCGCTCGGTACGTATTCATTAACGCAAGATTTATTATTGTCCACCAAATATATTTATCTCAATTAAGATTCCATAGATGGTGCTGTTATCGTTATAATTAATTCCATATTTTTGTATTCAAATATTATTTATTAACAATATAACGTATATTTTAGAGGTCAAAGAGAAAAATCACATAATCAGGATGCGGATTTTTAAGTAGAGTTATTAATAATTTTCTTTTAAAACTCTGATCAACTAAATGACGGATATATATATATATATATATATCACTATATAAATCACTGTCAATTACCACGAAGAATATGCGATATTAAAACAAACAGACATATTTTTAAGTAACTATTAGTACCTGAAGTGGTTACAAAAATAGAACGTATATTAAAAAGCCTAATAACCGCCTCAGTAGTCGGTAACAGAAAAATCATATTCCTTACGCATTTATTAATAAAAAAAGTAAATCACAGCAAATTCTTCAGCTTTGTTGAACAGCATATTTTTCAAGGCAAAGAAAACTATTTAAATTCTGAAACTTAATTATTAATTTTTAACATATAGATAAATCAATCATTATAAATATCACTTAGAATTAAATCTACGACACAAAAAAAAAAATGAGATACACTTATGAAACATTTAACATTTATTGAGATCATCTGTGTTTATCAAATGCGAGAATGTTTGTGTACCTAATTAATTAATTTTCTTGAGCAAAATTAAAAACTTAGATTAATTTATCAGTAGAGTAATTTAAAACGTTGTAACAAAATAGCCCATCGATATGTTTTTTGAAAAAGAGGTTTTTTTTTTTTTAATTTTATATATATTTTTTATTTATGGTAGGTTTGAAAATCATTCAAAATCACAAAATCATTTCGGCATTGTTAATAACACATCTAAACAGTACATCAATATTTATTACACTTATAATTATAGACTTTTAAACACCAACTTAGCTGTACTATTTACTTATAATAATATTATATGAAGTTTTTTTTATTATCAAAAAGAAAACTAAAAAAATAGAAAAGATAAATTAATATAATAAACTTTTGTAATAAAAAAAAACAGTCTTCATAAAGAATAAATTTAAAAAAATTAGTCTGAAAATAATGGAATGTATTTCTTTTCTATTATTTATATATATTTATATATATATATAAATAAATCGTTATCATTAAAGTAATTTTTGAATATGAAACGTCAATTAATAAAGAAAATTAAAATATTTCTAATGGTTATAACCAATGTTAATTTAAATGCATTAGAAAGATAATTATTTTTGAAAAATATTTTTGACACCAAGTTGTACTTGGACAAAGAATTTATTTGAATAAGTATGAATATTAAAAATATATATTACTTAAGTTAAATTAAACAATATATGGACTAACCGACAATACTTTAATTTCTAGATCATCGTATTTCTTTAAAATAATCAATGAGAAACTGCGAAATGTGTAATCGTAATATGTGATATCATAACAAATGTATACATATAATTAATTAGGACAACAGTGAATCTGCTATTATACAGAAAGGCCTGAAAATTAAGTTGGGTATTTTCTCATTTTACTATTTTAAAAATATTATTATCCTTTTTTAAAGTAATAATAATACTAAAAAAATTATCAGGAACTGTTATCAATTGAAAATATAGTATGCGTTTAATTTATTATATTTAAAAAAATTATAGTTCATTATCAGAAACTGATTAACACTTTAGATCTGGAGGGTAAAAGTATAGGGTTAAAATAAACCCGGGTGGAACATATAGAATTTCCTGTTGAATTTATATATTATAAAAGGATTAATGGCCAATGATTCATTAAATAGCAGGGATTTTTTTTATTATATCACTGTTGCCCATGAAAGCTAACACCAATAACAAAGCTTTTTTTTTCCCCTTAATTATTATAATATGTTAGACACGGAAGTTTAATAGACATTAATTTTAACATTTATTAAATATATAGAGGTCCTATCAGACTACACCAATGTTTATCTACCAGTGGCTCTAGAACAATATAAGGAAAGTGTTAGAAAATAGAGAAAGTATTATAGGGATTAGAAAAATATATACTCATAATCACATTAGGGACCCTGTTAAATAAACTATCGTTCAGTCGTCACTTAGTGATCGATTTATATGTGTTTAATCAGGGCCGGCTTTAAGAGAATCAAAAGGGGGGTCGCGACCCACGCATGGGTAAGTGTAATGTAGAAGTTCAAGAATAACGTAAGTGTGTCAATGTTCAAGCTTTGAGTATTTTTGATAACATTGTGGTAAAAGTGAATGGTGGGGTGGTATCATAAACAATTTTGTCTAATAAATTTTTGTTTTTTTTTCTCTCGAATTAATTCCACTGTTTGTTATAGGCAATGTAAGAGTGCTGCTCACTATCGCGGACAAAGGGAGGGGGGGGGGGTTTGGGGTCGGGAGAAGAATTTTCAAAATTTTACTTACGTAATACAGTAATACCCCGCTTAGCGCGACCCCGTTACGCGCGGTTTCACTATAACGCGAATGTCAAATTTCGCGCTCAAATGCCTCGCATTACGCGAAAGAGTGCGTATAAACATAATGTAAAGACAATAGATGTATTTTTCCGTAGAAAATAAGAGTACGTATTGCATAAAGTGTTCTTAGAATTAAAGTGATTGATTAAAATGATTTGTATTTTTTTGTATTAAATTTTGAATATGTTTAATCATAAACCTCGGTATACGCGATTTTTTTCGGAACGTATCCGTCGCGTAAAGCGGGGTATTACTGTACTTGAAATGATGATAATATTAGGGATATTGTTTTATCGCTACATATTTATATATATATGGATATATGGAAAAACGACATATAGTTGAGTCGATATAGAACCACGATACTAGAAAACACTCATTAGACACAAAAAGCAGCCGGCACTGCATATATTATGAAATGGTAATAACACACTATATCTACTACTACTACTATAACTACTACTACACATGGGAATTAACAACATGAAACGATAATTTTTATTTGAAACATTTAATAACTACTACAATATTGAATTGAATATATATCTACGTTTAAAACAAAGAGATCTAAATTCGAGATAGAAGAGAGGGAGAGGGGAAACTAAAGATTTCTACTTAATAACAAAAAAAGAAAGAAATATGTAATTAAATAGAGGAAAATAGTTTTTTTTTAGTATGGCCATTTCATTAGGCCATAAAAGTTCAATAGAGTAATAAAATTTATTAAAACGTATAGAGAGACAGAATATAGGATACACAACCAATAAATGGTAAAACTATACGCGAAGATTAAACATTAAAAAAAAAAGATTAAAACAAAATGGTTACAATCTTTTTGTAGCCATCAAAATAAGTAACAAAGTGCAAAACGAAATACAAATATAACATAATATAATGGTCGAGGGAAAAATGTCCTCGTCCATTATGGTTTTTTTTTTCAGATTACACTTATAACGACGACGATTCAGTGGTAGTTTGTATGCGATTGGATAGTACAACGATGGGCATGTGGTTCGAATCAAAAAGCCCTAGAATTAATCTCCTGATGATGAAAATCGGAACGTCATAGTTACTTATTACCACTGTCGTCAAATATCTTATAAGTATATTCCAATGGCATTCATTGTTTAAATGAATGCCGTAAGAAATTAAATTTAAAAAAAAATCGTAACACCCACACGTCTTGTATTTAGTTTGAAGGTATGCGCTTCCTCTTCCTCACGTTATTCATCTTGCACAGGAAATCGAGTGTGTTCAATGTCATATCGACGGCGATTAAACGCTTCATGACGCATTGCGCTGAGAAAATTAATATCTGAAATATATAAGAATATGCAATCAATATATATATATATATATATATATATATATATATTATGTTGTCATCCCAAGAATCAAAACTATTATAATTAATAATAGCTGTGTTCTTAATTGCCCCTGTACACACTCAAGTCCACTCAACTGGGCTGACTAACATTTTTATAATGATCTATTAATGAAATATAACATTTTTTTTAAAACACCATTTGTCTAATCTACCCAATTATTGTAGGTTCCATTACTGATGTATGGTAAAGGTTGTTCTGTTGTGAATTTTTTTGGGATTCACGATCGGGTGACCCCCGGGACGGATCGCCCCCGCCGCCTCATCTAGCTACGCCTCTGCATATTGTTACTACAGTTTTACAAACAACATTATATATATATATTTATATAAAAATCCCGTATCACGATATTTGTCAGCGATAAACTCCCAAAATTATTCAAACGATTTTAATAAAATTTTGCACACCTTATGAAATTTGTCATCAACTTAATATATAAGATTATTTATATTCCGATAAATGGTTTCGAGATGGATTTACATAGTTATGGATTATTCCATGGGTTTATTTATTATATTACATTACAAAGTAAAGGGAAAATATATGTGTAATACATTTAAATAAACTCACTATATCCCGAAATATAATAAGATAAAAAAAAAATAGAATAACATACAATATATTCTCTTTGTATTTTTAAGCATAGATTAAAAATACGAGTATATTATATATTTAAATTGAATTCAATAGTAAATTTGAGAAAGTCAATAGTATAGGCGACAAGAAGCAGATGCCCACGGATAATGGCGTCATTAAAACAAATGTTAACTCCTCTCCTCTTGATGATAAGTTATAATGTTAGCAATATAAATATCTTGAAAATAGTTCGTTTCTTTCCTCGACCATTTACCTCGAAAACTAGTATCAATAAAGGGGGGAAATGGAGGTGGTGAAGATTGTGAGATATAATGACGTAACGTGGATATAGCATTATGGCGGTTATCGTTTCGCATACCCACAAGATATAAACAGTTTACTGGTCTAATAATGGTATATTTTTGAAGTCGAATTAAAACATTAAGGGCATGGCTTTGTCATTCTAAACATTTCGGGACTGTTTTAAAACTAGTTTTTTTTATATGAAAGTTCTATTCTATATATTGAAGAGTATAAAGGGTGTGTTAAATACACACATGGGTGAAAAATGGACAGAAGTGGTTTAGCTTTCACACCCATCAGTTATTATCACGAAAATGATATTTTAAAAGAAATTCGATATAAAATTAATATCGAAAAAGAATTAGTTTTTTTCTATATGAAAGTAAGTTTTTCGCTACCTCACCTTGATCGGAGATTTCAGGGGCAGTATGGAGATCAGCCACCACACCCAATTGGGTCCGTCATCGCTCTCCCACCAATTGGTTAAGTCGTAACCCATCATCGGTATATGACCATAGACTTTTTCGATTTCGTAATAGATGCTAACATCCATTTTGCTCAGCCAGCGGTTGGCTTTATTGGCAACGTTAGCGGCGACTGTTTGCAGATGGTGAATCTTTGTTGGGTCTTGCGGTACCAAATCACACAGACGTTCGACCCTGGCGACATCGCATCTGAACGACAAGGGATCACTTTTATACTAAAACAGTCGATTTCACATAGCAATGGGCGTAGTCTTTTTTTAATTTTTTATGTAGCTGGGGTACCATTGACTTCGTCTTTGTTATTTATTCGTCATCTCCCTACTCTTATCCCATTTTCATTTGGGGTCGGCGCAACATGTCTTCCTTTTCCATTCATCTCTATTTCCAGTCATATCCGCATTCACTCCCCTCCTAAATATATCATCTTGCACACGGTCCATCCATCTTTTCTTTGGTCTTTCTCTTCCCATATAACCGTCCACATTCATATAAACTACTTTTCTCACAACATCCTCTTTCTCCCTTATCTTAACAATATATAACAAGACCGCTAAAATATAACAAAGAACAATGTTGAAGAAATTATAGCTCAGTGGGTAATTAGTATAGTTGGATTCCACATCGACAGACGAAGCTTCTCGAATTCATCTATCCAACTAAACTGAGCTTTCGACAAAGGCAACATGGTGAGGAACTGGACGTTCAGTCTCACTGTAGAAGAATCTTCTAACCTATATCGATCAGTAAGGCATTCGAACCGCTGAACCTTTTCCATTTTTGCCAGATCAGAATGACAGCTGTCATTAAAACCTAACAACGTTAAGTTGTTATTTTTGAACGAAATGCATGAAGAGAACGCAGCTAATTATTACACAGTAATTATTTCCTTCGCCATACTTTACGTTACGTTTTTTATAAATTCAAACCATACATAAAAACGTATTTCAAATTATTTATATCGACTCAATCAATAATTGTCACGGTAGTTTGACAGCTGTCATTATAATCAAGCTACATCGTTATAGTCATGCTGTAACCCCTGGACTTGCTTATTTTTCCGTCTCATTAAGAGGCCTGTAGAATATCATCGGCTAGCATCAAAAAACATTTACTTCATATATCGAGAGACAAATTTACAATGAACGATTGAAGAAAATAAACAAAAAAAATCTACCAAGACAGACACAGTTTATATATAAAAAAAGTAATAGTTAAATTATCAGGTTATATATAATTCTTTTTTGATAAGAATATCCAAAGAACTTGCGAGAATTCAAATTAAAAAAAAAAAAATCAACTAAATAGTGTTTAGTGCCTTACCCGTGCATAAAATCAGTCTGGGTAATCTTGAAACGCCATTTACCGACGGTGCTCAATATGGCCCCGCCATTTTGTAACTCGATACAATCGCGTATTTCCAACATCTGTAACAATTTATGACACAACAACAACGTTACATGTAATTTATTGTAAAATCTATATATTAACGATAAAATTGTAAATATTAAGTGTCAGTATATTTTCGATTTTTGTGAAAAGAATTATTGCAAGGGTCTATAAAAATAGTTAGACACATTTCTATCGTTTTTTTTTTGGAAATGTCTCCTGTCTGTTTGGTTGTGCACGTATCAATTGGAAACTACTAATTATATTTTGAAAATTAAAAAAGATAATTATAAACCATTTTCAGGGGTAACATCAAAATTGGATTTTATTAAAATCGGTCCACTCTATCAAAAGTTATAGTAATTTTAATGTCACGCGACGATCGAAGACTACAACAGAATACTGCGGCGACTTTGTTTGTAAATAAATGCATTTTAGTCTTATATCGAAAACGAAAAAATAATTCGATTGAATTGAATATCTAAGACGTAGTAAATGAGAAAACAATATTTTGATATACAAATTACACACAATCGTTTATGCTTTTTTTAGGCGTTGTATTAAGGAGTCAGTTTATGGAAGTAGTGAACTGCATTTCAATTATAATATCAATAGGTTGGCGGTATATTGGCGGTTCATGCTTTGCCTCGGTGGCGCAGTTGTATTACGGTGCGACTGCCGTTCTGAGGTCTCGGGTTCGATCCCCGGGTCGAATCAAGTGGTATTGGGTTTTCCTACTCAGTATCATCCCGGAGTTTGGAATTTGTGCCCGATATGGCGACAGGCTCGCCCCCTCTCACATCTGGGACGGAACTAAGCTCGGTGGAATGCGAGTGGTGTAGTTCGCCATTTCACCTCTGCTTAACCCTTCGGGGATAACAGGCGTGAGCTTATGTTATGTTACGCTTTGCTTATTTATAGCGATATAGGGGACGAAGAGTTACCAACGATGGTTACGTGAGAAAATTAAATATGTGTATTTGTGACGATTATTCATAGATGGGCACTATACTTTTTTTTTAATCGTTTGGACTGTTCTGAAACACATTGCAAGAGAACGGGACGGGAGAATACAACCATCTGAATTCCACGCAAGCTGGGCACAGCTAGTTAATAAATTTCCTTATTTTGTACCTATTGTCTCAACTTACCGTTCCGAACTCGGGCATGGCGTTGTCCTTAACGCGAGCGGTCATACCGAATTCACGTCCGCCGACGGCCAAGAGACGGCTGAGCGACCGCCAGTAACGTGCGTCAATAATAAACAGTGGGCATGGCACACTGAAAAAAAAAAATTATAATAAAGAATTACATTTTCAAAAAACTAAGAAAATCGAGTACATCTTCCATCTCATTCTTTCGCACGTTAAGTCCTATAGATGTATGTGTTTGTCTCATCTTAATGTCGCTTTTTTCGTTTCATCGAGTTTCAACGCGGTGAAAAAGGTTTAAAAAAAAAACACAAATCTCTTTAAAATATCTGTTAAGTACTAATGAAGCTTCGTGTCCCGTTGTGGACTACATAAAAATACAATTTCACAAAATTGCTAAGATTTTATATACTTACGTTGGTAAAGCCACGGCGCACATCAGTAACGGTACCATGTCAGGTTCCAATGACACTGGTCCATTGTCAGGATCCATGGAATGAAGTATGGAGGTCACAAATAATGTTTCCGAGATCTATGAACAGGAAACAATTCAAAATTAGTGAAATATTAAAAAAAAAGTATCAGTCTAATAACGGATATTAATAAGGTTGAATTTGTAGTGATAGAAATCTAGTTTCAAATAACTAACATCTGTATAAATCTAGAACGATCCGAAATCACATAGTTGCAAGGCCTGATTAGCCCTGTGATACAAAAGAAGAAAATATTAATGGACTTCAAGCAAGAAATTATTATTATTATTATAAATAGACTAATATATGTATATACATTTATGGAACTCTAACTTGAGCAACCGGTTATCTTTAAATTTAAAACTAAGTAAAAAAAAAATCAATTCATTTTATTATAAATAAAAAAATCTAAGGCCCCGTTAGTCGTGCTAGGTTGCGCATTGGCTTAGTCCAACCCTGCAAATGTGATGAAGTAGTTTGGTAGTCATGAACTTACCCCATACACGTCTAAGCCGTTCAAAGGCCGTTTGCATAGTGGGCAGTTCGGGGAATAATTGTAACTGCGTAATAAGCAACTGCGGCAGTAAGTGTGACCGCAGTAAGTTGTTATGGGATCCCTGAAGAAATCAACGCACAGGATGCATTCGATCTCGACCTTTGCGAGCCAACTGGAAGCGGACAGGCCACGCACCGAACGGTAAAGTTTCCTCAGGTAAAAGCGATCTTGTTCTATCCCGCTCACAATTGCTACGCACTGAAACAATCGTTATTCCTCAATGGGTATTCAATTATTATTTTTACTTAGCTAAATGGCAATTAACATAACCCTAGTTGAATCTTAAATCATTATACTATTTCATTTAAATTGACTATAACTGAGTCACCTAAATATTAAACGCCGGTACAACCACTTTTGAAAAAAATGTAAGTTTTGATGTCTATTGACTTGGTTTGCTAACCTATATGAAACCTAAAAATAGCGACAGGACACTGACGCGATCTGTGATTCCAAGATGCTCTGTAAATTAAAGAGCAGGATCTATAGGTCTATTATAAGACCTGTCATTGTATGGATCAGAATTTTGGGCTGATTTTTTGAAACGATTGGATGTAGCTGAGACGCTTATGTTAAGACGGATGTGTGGTGTGTAAAGAATGGATAAGAACAAAAATGAATATATTACAAGAAGTTCGAAAGTGGTGCCAGTGGTGGAAAAGTTGAAAAGGAACCCTTTGTCGTGGTAACTGCCTCGGTGGCGCAGTTGTATTACGGTGCGACTACCGTTCTGAGGTCTCGGGTTCGATCCCCGGGTCGGGTCAAGTGGTATTAGGTATTTTCTACTCAGTATCATCTCGGAGTTTGGAATTTGTGCCCGATATGGCGACAGGCTCGGCCCCTGTCACATCTGGGACAGAACTAAGCTCGGCGAAATGTGGGTGGTGTTTCGCTATTTCACCTCTGCCTAACCCTTCGGGGATAACAGGCGTGAGCTTATGTTATGTTGTGGTATGGGCATGTTATGAGAAACGAGGAAGCGCATGTGAATAGAATAATAATGAATATGAATGTGGAAATGATAGTGAAAAAGAGAGGAAGTCCAAAGAAAGTGTGGATAGAGCGTGTAAAAAAAAAAGGAGTAAATGAAGGGACGACGGCTGATAGGAATATATGGGAAAATAAAATATACTGCATCGATCCCAAGGCATGAAAATGAGGATCATGAAGCCCAAAAAATCACTGTTTATTAACCACATCTGCATTAGATGTGAAAGAATTTAACTTTAAACTACGCGGTTATTCATAAATCAATGCAATTAAATTTATCCTACCAGGAGATATCCGGGTTACTTTGACTAAAAAATAAATACATTTCTTTTAGGATAATATAAGTTATGAAACTAAAAACTACAATCAACATAGCGATTATTTAAAAATATGCTTACTTCACTTAATAAGGAGCGGGCGTATTTCCAATAGATTCCCTGAGAAGCTGCAACATGTGCGAGATGAGGAATCGCGCCGATATGATATCCGAACCAAATGAATCTCCTGGCCATATCAAAGCGAGCCTAAAATAAATATTCATTTGAATTTAAAGAAATTCAAATCTCGAATCAATAATAACTGATTCAAAATGATGGATACGGAACATAAATTAACTCTCGCTGTATATTTAATTTAAATATATTATTAACTTACATAGGATTTAAGGACATTTTATAAAATAATATTTTATTAGTCACTCAGGTTGTATATCCCATGACCCATGTAAACTCGTGGACGGTAAATCTTTTATTGAGCATTAAAATAACAAAGCACAATCAACAAAACTCAAAAATCGTAACGTAAATGTTCCACAAATGGGAAAAAAAGTCACTTAAAATAAAACTTAAAAAAAATACCGAAGAATAATAAAATAATAATAATAGCTCGACAGAGCGTAAACAGAAACACTGGCGTGAGAAACCGAACGCGGAAGGCAGCGGGGGGAGGGCGCTTATCTTCATCTCACAGATACTTAAAATTGGGTTCTGCATATTGTCTCACACGATGTTCAGACCCGCCATAAAGTTTGAATTGAACTAGAACTTACCTTCATTGTCATTGTAAAATAGCGTGTCTCCACATCACTGGTGTTTGCGTTTGCATACACTACGACAAGAAAAATGTAATTTTAGAAAACAACACATTTTATAATAGTTACTCACTTACTGATAAATATTATATTCATTCGTAATGTATGAATGTGTGTATATTCATAGTATATAATTCAATTTTGGCTCTTTATTTAATGTATCGGTTTAGTTTATTTTATACGATCTGTGAATTTTTAATGTAAGTAAATAGATACAGAAAAGACCAAAATTTAAACCCGTTCATCATAATGAATCATGAACCTGAGTGTTTATTTTTAACTAGCTATCTGCCCGCGGCTGCACCGCGTTGCATTTTTTTTTAATACGGAACCTTAAGTATTTTCCCAAAAATATTTTAGTACTAAGATGAAATAAAAATATTTCTCATGCAGTATAACAAAACAATACAATTATAGTACTTGCCCGTAAAACTGTGTATTGAATTGGATTTTATTTTAATCATTATGAGTTTTTTTTTAATGTGAAACCCGAATTATTTTCGAAAATGAAAAGTACCCTAATTTACCCGGAGTAACTTTAGCTATCTATTAAAAAAAGTCCCGTCAAAATCGATCCTACCGTTCCGGAGATTAACCATTACAAACAGAAAAAACAAACACAAAATTTTAAAAAAAAAATGTTTTTATCGTATATACACTCATATTTATTAAGTAAAAAAAATATTATGACATTACAAACAGACATTTTTATTTATTAGTATAGATTGTATGGGACATTAATTTTTTTTTTAAGCGAAAATCTAAGCCCTGTCAGTTATCTATGAGATCACATAATCTGACTTTTTACAGCCAGCTGTATATAATTTTGTTATGTTTGAACACCAAATGAATATTATTACATAAGCAGCATGTAATTGAAGTAAATTTTATATCGTAAAAACTTGACACTGATATCATCATGCTGTTATATAATATAAAAATTATATTGTGAAATTTATTCATTACGTACTAGATGTGTGCCCGCCATAGTGGCGAAGTGCTCCTATAATCCGATTCCTAATAGCCCTTACTAAAAACAAAATACAAAACACTCACTACGCCACCACACACATCAAATCATGCATCAAATATACTATACAACCTCACAGCGTAAACGCGAAACACGCACACTAAGAACTTGCTCATACAAGCCGGTAGCAAAAGCAAAAGTGCGTACAGCATGCACATTTCACTTTTATTATCATCCACACCCACACAATGAAACCATTAGTGTACCTATTATGTAAACGAAGCGCAAATGTAGGCTGAAAATAATCCCTTTCGTTCCGGGTTATTCATTTAATTTTGAGCATTATTCCGATAGAGTTACGGTTTATCAATATAAATATTTGAAGAAAGCGCCATCTACTGATAAAGTAGGAAAATGTCTACTAAGCAACTTCATCTAAAGAGGATAATATGCTAATCAAACTCAATAGATGTCACTTTTTAAAATTGACTTTTTCGCTACACCGAAATTATAGATTTACTTGCTATTTTAAAATGTTTGATTTCGATTATAATCATGTGTCAATTTCGTAGCCGAAGAATTTAGGATTTTGTATTAAAGTATGAAGGGTAAAAAAAAAAAATCAATCAGTATTATTTTATCACGTAACTTATCGTTATTTTTCGTTTCGCTTAAGCCGCCATCTTGCGGGTGTCGTGTTAAAATTAAATCGTTACAATCGACGATCACGAAATGCAGCCGAGTCATGGGAGAACCACATCGACGACGTGATCCTGGACGATCGAGTTCCCTCCATTCACCGTCTATGTCCGATCACTGTCCAAAAAGCCAGAGCCAGTTAGACCACTGCTCAGCGAAGATGGGTTCCCGCGATTCCTAGCTAAAGATAGGTCGGAAATCTTCGCTTCTAGTTTGGAAATTCAGTTCTCGCCGAACGCGGGGACAAACCACCAACACGTTATGGAAGACAATAGTAAACTGGAAAGTTACTTTACAACACCTACAGCTGACGGCTCTGACGTAAATGCCCTGTACTTTAACCCGGCCGAGGTACATCGTGTGATCGGGAAACTGAAGCCCAAGAAAGCGCCCGGAGCGGATAAGATTACCGGTGCTATGCTGCGTCACTTCCCGCTGAGAACACTCGCGGCAGTGACGCGGTTATACAACGGTATTATCCACTCCGGTCACTTTCCAAGTGAATGGAAGCTGGAACTGGTCCGCATGTTCCCAAAGCCGGGTAAAGACCTGCATAGACCAGAGTCGTATAGACCGATTACACTACTCAGCATTTTGTCTAAAGTATTTGAGAGACATACAAGATTGAACCCAGAACCGAACAATTCAGTTTCAGGCAAGACCACTCCACAGTACTGCAGTTGACACGTGTAATCAACATGTTAGCCGAGGCAACATACAACAACGATTACGTCGCTGCAGTGCTCTTAGATATGGAGAATGCATTCGATAAAGTCTGGCACCAAGGGTTGTTATTCAAATTAACAATAACCACAACACCTAAACAAATAGTTGACGTTATTAAATCATTCCTTGATAACCGCAGAATTCAAGTAGCAATCGAAGACCAGCTATCGCGAGAAGTCATAGTGCGTGTTGGAGTCCCACAGGGCAGTTGCCTGTCACCAGGACTGTACGCACTATACACGAATAACTTCCCATTCGCTGGCCGGACGGAATTAGCTTCGTTTGCCGATGACGCAGCTATTTTCGCACGTAACGTCACTGCTGAAGCAGCCGCTCACGAATTACAAGCGACATTAGATGTAATTCCCGATTGGCTCAACAAGTGGCGTTTAAAAGCAAGTGTTGAAAAAACACAAGCGTTAGTCACAAGAGCCACGGAAAGAGGCCTACCACCGAACCTGACATCCAAGAACAACAACTACCCTGGACAAGTAAGATTAAATATTTGGGTGTCACCATTGACAGAAACATGAACTTTAAAAGTCATATACAAGATGTCATAGCAAAGACTATAGTAGCCAGGCGAATGTTACGCCCGGTATACGCCTCGCGACTACCTCTAAAAACCAAAATAAGTATTTATAAAACCTATATTAGATCTCGACTAACATATGCTTCCCTGGCCTGGTACAGTCGCCTGGTGGAATACAATAAGCAAAAGATCAGATCGCAGCAAAGCATTACGCTACGGATAATCGCAGGCGCACCGAGGTACGTGAGTAATCACGTGGTAGCGCGCGACCTAAGAGTAGATAACCTTGATGAATTTATTAGCAGCTTAGCCACAAACATGTTTAGTAGGGCGGATAAGTCGGCGCATGTTCACCTGCAAAATATAGCTCCTTTGCACGCAAGACCACCGGACGGACATGGCGCTGCCGGCGGCGGTCGCGCCGACCTAAACGCAAACCTCAAGCGCGTGAACTTATTCGTGCACCTTCACCAACCTGAGTAGTGAGGAGACGAAGTACCATAAAATGAGACCAGAAAAACAGAAGCTTACAACTAAAACTCAGGCAAAGCAGACCACAGAGGCAGCATATAATGCACTTCATCTAAGAGACCTGTTCGTCGTAACGAGCAGAGCAGCAGCCACCGCCATAAGGCTATGCCCTGAAGCGGTTACCCCGCTTAACTCCCACTCTTAAGTTAGCCTAAAACTAACTGACAAAAGAGCGCATCAGAGCAAAGCGAGAAGAATAGTTTAGTAGACGATCACGAAAGTTAACCAATTTTACAATTTATTAGGTTGTCATAATTATAGGAACATTTATCACAAGTGAAATGAATTTGGCATTTCCTATTTAGCGTGCTAAATAATTTTCATCTTTAATCTCAAAACAACTTACCATACTCGACATGCACTGTTTATGTAACTCCAGTGAAGTCAAGTATGGTGAATTTCACTAACTGCAACTGGATATCTTCCCTCAGCAGCACAAGCATCCATCATTCATTCATTACTATATTAATTTTCAAGAGGAAGAAGTATGACGACCAGGTACATTTTTTATGCTTCGGCTTTACCGCCGATTTTTTTAGATTATTAAAATAAAAAATGGACGTATCATCTGAAAACCTTGCTAAGCCCATTAAATATTTTTCAGTTATAATGAATAATTGTGAAGGGTTAAAGTAATTGTGCAGAATCTTTATAAAGGAGCGAAGTTACAGGTAGTGATTGATGGCTAGAGGCAAAAGTGTGGTCGGAACCTGCAGCGATGGACGTAAGTTACCGACAATATATACTATATTATCGTTAAGAAAAACATTACAAAAAACCATGACATGGCAACAGTATATTTTATGAGCTACCGTTCTCGATTTTGAAAAAATATTGACAAACACTAATTGTAGTTTTCCGGCAGCATCATTTCACTGCATGTGCCGTCCCTGGACTAAATACACCGTCACTTAACACTTGGTACTATTGTAGTAAACGGGCTTAACTTGAACAGTATAAAAAAATATATTTCGCATCATTAGCAAAACGCAATTGCATACACTTCATACATTAAAAGTTATAATGAAGACCGAAGTAGGTCTTTTAGATTTTTAGACCTAAAGATTATGGTCTTAAATAAGAAAAATTAGCTGCCGGATAACACAACTGAGGTATTGAACAAAGATTAAAATGGTATATTATTATATTTTGACACGCAAGCCATGCAACGTCCTTCTTAATAAAACATATTAATTAACATTAAATTAATTAACATTAAATTAATAAGTTAGAAGATACACATCCTGACCTCGTCAAAGTAACTCGATTCGATCGCATCACGGATTAATGTTAAGTTAAGTTAAGTGTTAAGTTTACCTACAATCAATCCGAACTTTCTGTGAAGGAAGACTTCATACTAACAGAATGATAGCACCTGATAGGGTATTTTGTAATGGTCGCCTGCCTAACTACCAATCTGGCAGTACCATTTGCTATCATAGGCATAATATGGACCTGTGATAAAAGATTAAACAGTACAGTAAAATTTGCTGTATAAAAAGGATGGGAGTAGTAGGCTGGTATTGAGGGAATTATCTTTCGAAGTTTAAGGCTCGTTTAACATTGTGATGTCATTGACGGTCCGATCGCGCTCCGATCCGATCATTTTATGTACTACTCGTACTAGTCTCACAATCATCGACATTTATAACGTATTTCAAGATATTTAGATAAAATTGACTCGCCAAAAATGGAGTTTAATTTTTTAGTTGAAATATTAGCGATAATAGCTGTTTTTTTGAATGCAAATAAAAAAAAACTAGGGCTGCCAACAGAAGTAAAATCTCAAAACTGTTTTTTAATGTTTCCATTTCATAATTTGTTATTTGAAATTATTAACTATTAACATTTGTCTGGCCCTATCTATCTATCTATTAGCGCTCCGAACAATAATTAAGTACATTTTCAATAGTTTATACATAATCAAAACATACAATAGGCTGCGTAAGTATAAATTGTATTATTTGATCTTTGATCCACTTAAACGCCATCTTATACATAACATACTGTAGCATGTTGACGGCGACGTCATAGCATTGGTAACGCGAATCTATAAGTGTACCCCTTAACGAGAACGCTCAAAGTCACCAAAGAATTTGTCACTACAATTTGTTTTAAGGTAAAATGAAAAGAAGAAGAATGAAGTTAAGACAAAAACGTATTTACACTGTCGGCACAAGTCATGACAGGTCCGAATTCGCTTCTGTTTATTTAACATTTCGTTGACACTGTACCGGCACGATATCGGATCAGAATTTAACCGGACCGGGAACGGATCGAGACCGGAACGAGATTGTACCGTAACCGCCTCACAGTGTTAAACGAGCCTAAGGTTATTCATGAACTGCACTGTTAGCTACTGAGTTATAGGTCTGTCAGCTTTGGGGGGGGGGGGGGGGGGGGACGAGGTGGAGCGCTTGGCTACGATGGGAGTTGCCCTGGTGGTCAAGCGCATAGAGATGCTCGGGCTCAGGGTTGCGGCCGAAAAGACCGAGGCCCTGCTGTTTCACGGGCCTCGGCGTGGGCCGCCCCTAGGGCGAGCATCTCTGTGGGGGGGCACCGGATCCGGGTGAAGGCCCAGATGAAGTATCTGGGCCTCATCCTGGAAGGCCGATGGCAGTTCGAGTACCATTTTAAGGGACTCGGACCGCGCATCGCCGATGCCGCGGCGGCACTGGGGCGGCTCCTCCCGAATGTGGGCCTGGCCAGAGGTGCCGCCGGCTCCACGCAGGGGTCGTGCGGAGCATGGCCGTCTACGGGGCACCAGTGTGGGCGGACGCCCTCAGCGCCCGTAATATCCGTGTGCTGCAATCAGTGCAGCGCACGGTGGCGCTGAGGGCGATACGCGGATACCGCACGGTGTCCGCAGCGGCGGCCTGCGTGCTTTCCGGCTCCCTGCCTGCCGTGGGAGCGAGAAGCGGAGGTGCTCGCTGTCGTGTACCGGCACTCGGCAGCGAGGAGGGATGGTGGTGAGCTCCGCTTACACCCGGCGGAAATCAGAAGGATAAGATTGGAGAAGAGAGAGGAAGCGTTGGTGAGGTGGGAGGAGGACCTGGCGGATGCGCGCTACGGTCGGTCGACGGTAGACGCCATCCGCCCGGTCCTCCGGGAATGGATGGGAAGGGGGGGCATTGCTCCCTCACGTTCAGGCTTGTGCAGATACTATCCGGGCATGGATGCTTCGGGTGGTATCTGCACAAGATAGCATGGAGGAAGCCGTGGGCAGTGTGCCACCATGTGGCGCGGCGGAAGACACGGCGCACCACACACTAGAAGAGTGCGCCGCGTGGGAGGAGCCGCGCCGCGATGTGGTGGCAGCGGTGGGGGCGGATCTCTCGCTGCCGACGGTGGTGAGGGCAATGGTCGGCAGCGAGGAGGTCTGGGGGGGGTCGTTGCCTCTTTCTGCGCACGAGTTATGTTGCAGAAGGAGGCGGACGAGAGGGTGAGGGAGGAGGCCAAGGGGGCGATGGGCACGCTACGTGCGGAGTTTCTTTCGCACGTAGATGTGCCGGGGGGGGGGGGGTGCTAGCCTTGGAGGTTGTGTGGTGTTGGAGGTGTGTGTTTGTTTTTGTGTTTTGTGTTCTTCTCTTTCTGTCTCTTCTTGGTATCCCTCTCCTTCCTACGTCTTGTCGGTTAAGACAGGATGAGTGAAGGAGAGGGACCTATTTTTCTTCTTCCTCAGTGGCGGGCTTCTTCCCCTGTTTCTTTGCCCGCCACTGATCTGTCCCATTTTTCCGTTTTATTGGGGGGCAGGAAGTATATCCTGCCCCCCGGATGGCTGACCTTCTAGGTCGTACGTCTTTCGAGAGGTGGGTGGGGGAGATCCCCCCCCCATCCCCATTGGGCCATTGCACGGACGAGGCCCAGTGGGTTCGCCGCAGGGAGCGACGCGGTGCTTGCGAAAACCACCTCGTGTCGCCCCCATCCAAAATGCGGCGGACGGCCCCGGGGGGTTTTAGTGGGTATTTCCAGACGCTTCACGTCCGGGTGAGTCCCACACTGGCACGGAGTCGTCCCTCCGTGCCCCCTTACCCATTGCATTGGGGGACTTCGGTCTCATTAATGCAATGGGTAAGGGTAATGCGTAAATGCATTTCCCCCCGTCAACAAAAAAAACCCTGCGTAACTTCATGTGCGGCCAGAAAGTGACCGAAAAGGCGCGTTTGGCTGTGCATAGAGGAGTCCTGGTCCCTACACTTAGGAATAGTAGTGAAAGCTGGGTTTGGCAGAAGAAGCATGAAAGTAAGATTAACGCGGTGGAAATGAGAAGTATAGTTGGAGTGAAGATGATTGACAAAGTTAGAAATAGTATGATAAGGGAACGCTGTGGTGTGGTAGAGGATGTGTTGACCAAAACAGAGAAAGGTATGCTTAGTTGGTTTGGGCATGTAGAGAGGATGGATGAGAGAAGATTAACGAAATTAATTTATAAGGCGAGGGTGAATGGGCAAGTCGGTAAGGGTCGACCTAGGCGAACGTATCTAGACCAAATCAATCATGTGTTAAATAAAGGCCAGGTAAAAAGTACTCATAACCAAAGAGCATGTATGAAAGCGCTCATGAAAGTAGAGGAAGCGAAAGAGGTGTGTCAAGATCGTAGCAAGTGGAAGGACGTAATCCTACGTCCTTAACGTAAAAGAGAGAAAAAGGCGTGATGATATGTATGTATGTAAAAAAAAAGTCTTTCAGCTTTATTTGTTATATGCACTTGTATTACGGTACGACTGTCGTTCTGAGGTCTCGGGTTCGATGCCCGGGTCGGGACAAGTGATATTGGGTTTTACTACTCGGTATCATCTCGGAGTTTGGAATTTGTGCCCGATATGGCGACAGGCTCGCGCCCTGTCACATCTGGGACGGAACTAAACTCGGCGAAATGTGGGTGGTGTAGTTCGCTATTTCACCTCTGCCTAACCTTTCGGGGATAACAGGCGTGAGCTTATGTTATAATATTATTTATCTAACAAAAAGTTTCCCTCAAAACTAACAAACAATACTCGTATATTTTCACTTGATATTCAAATATCATATATATGATAATCATAAATCACAGATCATCATAAATATGATATAATATAATATCAAAGTTTAAGAACTTGTCAAATTTAAAGGCATTAATTTTAAATGCATTACTAATATTCTCTTCTAATATTGGTCCACGCGAGTATATGATTGATATAACCATAATATAAAATGTAATCATACGTGAGTGTAAGAAACTGCTAGTATGAGGAAGCTAACATGAAGGAGGACCACTCCAGAAAAGTATGTTATCTACGGTAATGTAATAATAGTATTACAGCAAGCGGATCCGAGTGTCGAATCTAGTTAACGATAAATGAGAAAGAAGCCCAATATATCTTATGACATTTTGTTCGCATCGCTACATAATACTTAGTTACATAATGTACAAATGAAGTCAGACCGTGTTTCATTTTAATTATATAATAAGATCGGCTCAAGTTACTGACAAAATTTACGAAAATAATTTATTTAAATTTACTGTCAGATGTTATATTTAAATCTTTTCATTCTTTACAATTTAAAATACATCGGTAGACTTTCAATTGACTGTATTATATTTACCAGGTTTTAGAAGCACGTGGTTGGTATCATCTTTATTAAAATCATCGATTTGATAAGTCTTAAACTTTTGTTATTATTGTTCCTAATTTTCAAAATAGGGTTAACAAAGATAATTTTTGGTCGTTGACTCTTTTTACGGCAATTTCAAAAATGTTATATCATTGAGCCGTTAAAAGCCTTACTACACCGACAGTCCGGCGTAAGTAAGATAATTTGAATAAAAAATATATTTATACGTCAACCACGTAACCGATTTTAAAAACAATCACAATAGGGTAATCAGAAGTCTAAAGTCTTTTTATCATAACAGACTATTAATACTACTCAAAACAAAGTGTCACATAATTCAATATGATTTCGTTTAAGAGTTACAAAATTATAGCGTTAAATATTTAAACAATGTATTGTTAGTGTAATTATTATTAACCTAACATATTGACTGCCTCACTACCTGGTAAAGGACAAGCCTAGGATTTGAAGTAGTTTCCTAAACGTACATTCGCATCGAAGATTGTTCAAGAATTGCTTAATTAGAGGTTCTATAGACTGTTAACAATAATTACATGAGCTTCATTTATATGCACGCAATATACGTTAAAGGATAAACTAATTGACATTACGACAACGGCGATAGAATATTCTTTCGCGACTAATTTATGTCCAATAAATTACTTGACACTGAAGACTACGCAGGTTTTTCATATGAAAACTAAACAGTAAATAATTCATTCGTATTTAATTGTTACAATTTGAATTAAATAGTTTTTTCTTATACCTTAAGAATAACTATAATTATCTACATACTACGTTCGGTTATATCAATCTGTTATACAATAAAATAATAATAATAATATAAAAGTGTACGTAACACAAGCGAAGGCCCACAAAGACAAGTCCTATATACCGAGCGTAACGTAACCTGCGACCCGCGTTCTCCATTGCATCGTCGACAATGTGATTATATAATCGCAATGTAACAAATGGTCGATTTACATAATAGCCTTGTCGGTGAGCGATTATCGTACCGAAAATCCACTCGATTGAACTAACTTGGACAATAATACACTTATATTAAAAAAAAAAAAACAAAATGATATTTATATTATAGTTATTATCACGACTTATACTTATATCGATGGTGTATTCTGGATGATGAATAATTATAATAGTTTTTATCATAAACTAGCTGTGAACCCGCGGCTGCGTCCGCGTTTTATGTATTATACACTGCGTTATAATATTTTTATACGGAACCCTAATAATATATTTAGTTAGTAATATCTATAGTTTTAAGGTAGAGTAAAAATATTCCTCATACATTCAAACACTTGCCCGTAAAACTGTGCATTGAATTAGATTTTATATCAATTATTAAGTTTTTTTTTTTACACGGAACCCTAATTTTTTCGGAAATTAAAGTACCCTATATTACACGGAGTAACTTCAGCTATCTACCAACAAAAAGTCCCGTCAATATCGGTCCAGCCGTTCCGGAGATTACCTATTAGAAACAGACAGACAGACAAACATTTTAAAAATTGTATTTTTGGTATAGGTATCGTATATACATTATTGTCTATTATTATTATTACAAACAGACACTTAAATTTTATATATTAGCATTGAAAGTATACATTTTATTACAGATTATCCTTCGAGTTGAAATATATAATATCGAATATTAATATAATATTCGTTTACGATATTAAATAGGAAACCGGTATAGATGTTTTATTTCGTTAAATCAATTAACTAATAAAAATACCCATATAAATTTATTTATTCAATGAGAGTTTATAGATTAAAGTGATATCCGCTATATATATGAATACTATCATTTTCCCTTTTAATAATGTAAAACTAGTCTTAATAACGTAACTGGTTTTTTTTTTTAATTTATTATTTAGAAATACTATGAAAACCATCGTGGTAATCTGTCGTTATGTTATTTGAAGACTGTTACATTGTAACTGTGTGTTTGTGCAATACAAGAATTATGTAAGGCGTTTTATAGACAGCATTAGAGTTGTCCTAGTAAATAATCTTGGTTAATTACTTCATTTGGATATAATACAAATAAATAAGTACATGTTAAGTAAGTAAACATAACTCTATGTGAAAAATGTTTCTAAAATAAGAAACAAACATACAATTCACCGAATAGTTTACTATATGTGATAGATTAAACCGAGTTATAGAATATGTAACATAATAAATTATAATTGTAATGGGCATATATAAAATAAAAATACTAAAAAAATTCTAGATACTGATATAAACAGCGGTATTGTGTTTTTTTTTGTTTCAAAGTATGACGTCGATAGTTAGCGCGTTTGTTTTTGAAGTTATATAATTAAGTAAATATAGAGGTCATATAATTATACTATACGTAAAGCTGTCGCCAAGCATATAAGCCGTGTACCGACAGTATTACTTAAAGGTAAGTTCGGTTACATTGTCACTTAATAAAATAAATTCAGGTGAGATGATGACAAACGGTAAGACACTAAACGCAAATGAAAAATAAAACATATTAAAAAAAATTAAGATTCAAATAAACGGAATAGACTTGGGCTGAGAGTGACAATGACACTAGACTCTGCTGTAAGAAATAAATAATAATAATTAAAAAAAAAAAAACATTAATTTGCTGTTAAAATAAATACAATCGCTTTTAGCACACATAAATCATATTAAATATGTATAAATTAATAGATAATTATGAATGTGAGATAATGAAAATAATAAATACACTATTATTTATTTATTATCGTAAAGAGATAAGTTTGTGAGTGTCGGATGTTTAGTATGACTACATTGATAGAAAGTTTTATGTAACTGTAGGTTATTGTTTGCGTTTTTATTGTCTTTAATTTTTATATACTAATACATTTTAAATTACCATCCACTTTAATCTAAATCGAAGTAAATATGTATCGTTGTATCGATATGCGATCTATCGAGATGTATCGAAGTATGCTGGCTGACCGGTTAATGGCTGAATTGTTTCTACGAAAATGTCTTCCACTATATAGTTATTACTGATGTTATGTCGACACGAATCAAAATAATTTCAGTTTAGACTAGCTGTGCCCGTGATTTCGCTCGCGTGTAATTCAGGCGTCCCGTCCCGTAAAAAGAACCCTACATATAATATAGCTTCATAACAGTGAAAGAATTTCCAAAATCGTATCAGTGGTACCGCAGATTACCCCGAACATGCAAACTCACAAACTTTACCTGTATATATGTTCTTACGCATACACTTCATTATTATGGTAATTATTATATCACCTATGCCATCCAAAATAAACAAACCATGAATCGTCTAATATTATAATTACTAAGATATTGCATACAAATATCTAGATATTGTTTTCTCATTTACTATGTATATATAATACTATATATATATATATATAATAAAAATAATATGCTTTATAATTATCTTTTTGAATTGTTAAAATATAGTTAGTACTTTCTAATTGACACCTGCGCAAACAAATAGGCAGACAGACAGACAGACAGACATTTCTAAAAATGATAGAAATGTGTTTAATTACCTATTTTTAGCCCCTTGCAATAATTCTTTTCATAAAAATCGAAAATGTACCGACACGTGAAATTTAAATTTCTATTATTAGGATCGAAGATATTAGTTACTGAATATATATCACAATCACGAACAACAATTGTATAGAATTGTCTGTATACGTTTTCTTATTTATGTAGATGATTTTTTTCTTTAACGTATTAATATATATTGTGATAGATAGTTTAAAGTTTTATATTCAAACAGAGATATCTAGATCCTTAGGTGTAATTATCTTGCCCCTCGTATTGCTGGATGATGTCGGGAAGATGTTCGAGAGAGTCATATCTTCCCGCATCGTGCAGCACATGAGGAACGTGGGGCCGGACTTTGCGGACGAGCAGTTCGGGTTTCGGGCGGGACGCTCGACGGTGGACGCCCTGATAAGGTTGAAGGGGTGGTCGATGGAGGCCACCTCCCAAGGAGATAGGTTGTTGGTGGTGTCACTTGACATCGCCAACGCCTTCAACAGCCCCCCGCACTCAGTGATAGTGGAAGCGCTCTGGTTCTTTGGAGTGCCCTTCTATCTGAGGAGGCTGTTGGAGGACTATCTCCAGCAGAGGGAGATAACCTTCATCGACGGTCAGGGCGTCATCGTCGAGTATCCGGCTGGCTGCGTGGTTCCGCAGGGGTCGGTGCTCGGGCCGCTCCTATGGATAGTGGGCTACGACTGGGTCGTCCGGGGCGCACTTCCGAGTGGGGTGCGCCTGATCTGTTACGCGGACGACACCCTTGTCGTAGCCCGGGGAGGGGGCCCAGATGAAGTACTTGGGCCTCATCCTGGACGGTCGGTGGCGGTTCGATTCCCGCTTCACGGGACTCGGACCGCGCATCGCCGGTGCTGCAGCGGCACTGGGGCGGCTCATGCCGAATGTGGGTGGGCCTGGCCAGAGGTGCCACCGCGTTCCATGCAGGAGTCGTGCGGAGCATGGCCGTCTACGGGGCACCCGTGTGGGCGGACGCCCTTAGCGCTCGTAACATCCGTATGCTGCAGTCAGTGCAGCGTACGGTGGCGCTAAGGGCGATACGCGGTTACCGCACGGTGTCCGTGGCAGCGGCCTGTGTGCTCGCCGGCTCCCTGCCGTGGGAGCAAGAAGCGGAGGTGCTCGCTGCCGTGTACCGGCACTCGGCAGCGAGGAGGGATGGTGGTGGGCTCCGCTTACCGCGGAAGTTAGGAACGAGAGGTTGGAGAGGCGGGAAGAGAAGATGGTGAGGTGGGGGGAGGACCTGGCGGATGTACGCTACGGGCCGCCTACCGTAGACGCCATCCGTCCGGTCCTCCGGGAGTGAGTAGGGAGGAGGCACGGCTCCCTAACTTTCAGGCTTGTGTAGATACTATCCGAACAAGGTTGTTTCGGATGGTATCTGCACAAGATAGCCAGGAGGGAGCCGCTGCCAGGGTGCCACCACTGCGGCGCGGCGGAAGATACGGCGCACCAGACCCTTGAGGAGTGCGCCGGATGGGAGGAGCCGCGTCGTGCAGTGGTAGCGGTGGTAGGACCGGATCTCTCGCTGCCGGCGGTGGTTAAAGCCATGGTCGGCAGCGAGGAGCTCTGGGGGGTGGTTGCCTCATTCTGTGAGCGAGTTATGCTACAGAAGGAGGCAGCGGAAGGGTGCGGGAGGATCCTCACCGCAGAAAGACGTTGAGGGGGGATATTGGCACGCTACGTACGGAGCTTTTTCCGCACGTAGGGGTGTTGGTTTTGGGGGGTTTGTTTTGGGGGAGGGGGGTGTTTTGTGTTGTGTGTGTCTTTGTGAGTGTGTATGTTTTCCCTTTTCTTGGTATCCCTCTCCTTCCTATGTCTTGTCGAGTAGGACAAGATGAGTGAAGGAGAGGGACCTATTTTCTTCTAAAGCAGTGACGGGTTTCTTCTTCTTTCTCTTTGCCCGCCACTGCTCTGTCCCACTCTTGTGGTCTTTCCTTTTTATAGGGAGCAGGAAGTATATCCTGCCCCCTGGACTGTTGATCAATGGTCAAGCTTCTCTCTTGAGAGAAGTGGGCTAAGAGGTGGGTGGGGAAGTATTCCCCCCCATCCCTACTGGGCCATTGCACGGACGAGACCCGGTGGGTTTGCCGCAGGGGGCGACGCGGTGCTTGCGAAAGCTATCCCGTATCGCCCCCATCCCAAATGCGGCGGACGGCCTCGGGGGGTTTAGTGGGTATTTCCGGACGCTTCACGTCCGGGTGAGTCCCACACTGGCACGGAGTCGTCCCTCCGTGCCCCCTTACCTATTGCATAGTTTGAAATTGGCCAGTGATAGAAAAATTAAAAAGGGAATCGTTTAGTGGTATAGACACGTTATAAGAAAGAAAGCGCATGTGGATAAACTAACAATAAGTGTGAATATAGAAGTATGGAAAAGTAGAAAAAGAGTAAATGAAGAGATAACGGCTAATAGGTACGTATGGAAGAAGAAAAACATACTGCGCCCACCCCAAGGGAATTGGGAACAGGACATGAGAATGATGATAATGTCAATATAGATTGTTTGTTTTACAATGTAATTGTAAACAAATGTACCAGTATCAAAATAACAAATACAATTATTTATTATGTAATGCATCTACTCCTTTATGTTAATTATCCAAGCCCAGATAATGAGACATGTTGGTTAAAATCGTTATTTTTCTCTATTTGAAATAAAATTTCCTTGAATATATAGGATTTACATATATAGTGTTGCTGCTCTAAAACCATTTTAAACAGAAGAAAAAACAAATAGTTTTAAATGATAGGACAACAATGATTATTTTCTACTTTTACGATATTAGAAAGCAGATCACCTTTCTTATCATATTATATAAATGTTAATAGGGTATTTCTCTAGTGTTTAATTTATTGAAAACAAAAGACTAAATGAATAATATCATTTAAAATAATACGTGCAATGAAAAACAAAATCGAATTCGGTTAGAATAATTCTGAGGTACAAGGATTGAAGGATTGATTTTTTTGTGAAGATCGAGATGGAATCTATCTCTTTATCGCAAAACGAATCTATATTGATAAATAAAGTGTCTGTTTGTAACTTCAAAACATTATTTTGTTACTAAATATGAATGTATATACGATAACTAAACCTAAAATACATTTTTTTAAATTATGTTTGTATGTATCGTCCATACAACATACATACACAAATCCATGGATAAAATCCATATGAATGTATATACCGGCACCTATACCAGAAAAACTATTATGACAATTTTTATTTGTCTGTCTGTCTGTTTGTTTGGGGTAATCTGCGGAACGGTTGTACCGATTTTGACGGGACTTTTTTCGGTAAATAGCTGAAATTACTCTGCGTAACTTAGGGTACTTTAGTTTTTCGAAAATCATTACGGATCCGCGTAAAAAAAAAATTAAAACTCATGAAATACGATAAAAAAATAATAAGATCACAGTTTTACTAGCAGGTACATATTAGAATTTTTGAGAAATATATTTGCTTAATGTTAGCAGCCTAAAATATTTTGGAAAATAATTACAGTTCCGTACAAACAAATGAAAATCCAATACGCAGGCGCAGCCGCCTGCGCACATCTAGTGTTAGAATATAATTTGTATGAAGCACGTATATAGGTCGAAATTAAAATACTTATAATTGTCCTTAATTTTTGATCAGATTTAAAATTCTGCTTTCCGTGGTGAACATTATTTATGGCTTATTTTTGATGAGATAAATACAAACAATCAACCACCACCATATTGACATTCTGTCGCTCAGCACGTAAAGGTTGTTTTGGCAAAATCCAGGCAGCTCATTTAGACTTAGCACGTTAACCGTTATTACTAGAGATTCATAAGTATTTAAGAGAATCACGTATTATGATTCTGGTTCATGTGTTGTTTTACATTGTAGGAATGTTGGTTATTTGTTCTATCTTACCTAATTCAGGGAGGTGCGTTATGTCAATTCTTACTAATATGGTGTAAATGAAATTGGTAAAAAGTGTGTATATAATGTTATCTTTTTAATGAGAGCACGATTTTATTTTCTTTACGCATAAGTGTGTAATAAAATATAAAAGTTTTTTTAAACAAAGTTCCTTACGGCAGGCTTGGCGGAGATAGGGATTATGCCGCGCGACCAAACTGAAAAAAAAATGTGAAACTAAAACCGTAACAAAAATATATAACGGAAGTGCTATGGTCGTTCTTTCTCCATCTTTATTTCCGTTCTCTCTCTCATCCCTTCTCTTTCTGATCCCACTCCGCCTCGTCAAAACATAGTATGTACTCATGACATTACGTCAATTTTACAGATGAATTTCTTTTATTTTACTTAATAATTTGAATAACTATTTTTTTTTTTTGTTTGATTTATTTTATTGTACATTACTTGTTATATTCTAAAATACTAAATTTCCTAAATACTTTTATGTACTTAAATAAAAACCAATAAGCAAAATTAACAACAAAAAAAATCAAGAAAACATATGTATTTATATAAAATTGAGCAATATTTTTTTTTCAAATTGTCTTGCTTCTATATTATCCCAAGGAACTTCGTTCCTACCTGGTGTCTCATGACACCTTTTTTTAATGCAATTTATTTCTTTTACTCGAACCTAACACGGTAATTAATAAGTGTAAGGTTAATCACAGATTTACGGTCATAGATCATGTTTTCTGTATTGAATTAAATATGTAAATTGTACACGCCCAGCGGTAATAAAATATATACATACAAGTAGGTAAATTTTTTATCAAAATTCTATTTAGGTTATTAAAAAAAAGTAAACACACACAAAGACTGTCAAAAACAAGTAGCATAATGAAATAAACTCACTCATTCACAATGTAGACATCATGTGCATTGTCTGTATTGTGTCAAGCGAGTTTAGTATCAATGGGCCACGTGTTTTGGACATACCTTGCCATAAATTACAATAGCAAATCAATTAGATATACAATATATCGTTACGACCTGTAATAAAAAAAAATGGCACACACACACACACACACATTAATTAGGGGCCTTTGTAATATTACGTAAGCATCAACGGGAAATGAGGGGAGGTTACTGACAAGAGGGGGGAGGAGTCACAATTGCTTACGTAATATATGTTAAGTAGTAAAGAAATATCTAGAAAAATCTTGAATCCGTGTACGACTTTCCGAAAAAGTTGAATGCGTTCCTAATTATTGCTCACATTTCGTACCGCCTCGATCTTTTAAAATAGATTACAGCCTGTTCGTCACAAGAAAGGTCGCATGATAGACTTGTAACGTTTATTTTTTAGACGTGGCATAACTTAAAGCTAAATATTAACGGTCCCAAGTTTATGATATAAATCATTCTGTGTTCTGCGCATGTGTTAACTAAATAAAAGTTGTTAAGTAATTGTTTATACAGAAATGAAAAAAAATATATAACATATTTTTCTGATTCAGATTTAAAACATCGCATTAATTATTATGTTATATGACATATTCAATTCGTTTATTCAGTATTCTTATGTTGTTCTACCCTAGTTTTAATAGTGTAATATTTACAGATGAAATAATACCACAGAATGTAAAACTACGTAGTAAAAAGAAGAAAAAAAAATTAAATCCTCAAAAAGTGCAAAATGAATTTGTAACGTAAATCATCAGTTTATATAACTTTTTTTTAAACAATAATAAACGATAGTCGAAAAGCACGGTTTTTCGTTATTTTAAAAAATTTGCACGATGTAACAACTTATATGAGCCATGTCGTGCAATCTTTCTTATGATGAACATTCTATAAAAAATAATAACATTTACTACTCACCAATTGGAACAGGGTCGTCCAACTCATTTGCCCTTTGTAAGGATGTCGTGTTATCTATCAATGGTTCTTTCACCAAAACAGCACTGTTAACAAAAACAAAACATATTAATTCCAATACTTATATTTAGCTATAACTTTTTTTAAATTTTGCTCTATAAGTCATTTTATTATTCACTTTGAATACCTGTTTGTTTTTTATTTATTTATTTCAATATTTTCATTGGATAATTAATTAAAATTTATTTTCCAAGTTCTGTGCATGCCGTGGTCGCTATTAACTGTAACGACATTTTTATTTTAGTTTATTGTTTTACATTTGTAATGTCGTATTGATCCCACAATAAATAAATAAATCAATCAATTACACGTTAAAAACAATGCAATGTTTTATTTATATTCAATGTAAATTTTCTCAAGATACTCGATTTCGGATGAGGAACTAACTATTAGGATCATATTATTTATATTATTATAATTAAAATATACGTATTCTACTGGGAAATTGTATATGTGAGTTAATAAATAATTTTAAAAACTTACTCGTACACATCGTAGTGGCTTATCATCTTTTCTATGATGTGTTTTTAACCAAAATGTTAACATGCAGCTCATGCGGCTGAACCATTCCGCAAGGGCAAGGTCCGACGGATATAATGCAACTAAAAGAAAAAAATCTTTGTACCATTTCAATATTTTTTCTTCACGGTATACAAGTGCGAGTTTTTGACATAACTCTTATGTTACGTCAAACATATATGTTACTAGACAATTGAACGCTCATATAGAAATAAATATTTTATTTGCAATTGTATTATTCGTCGAAAATCAAACGCCGTCACATCCAATGCTAATTTTGGCGGAGAATGATTTATTGATTAGTTTAAAATGTTGCGGCTTTTGAAACGACGTTCAGTTTTAGGTTCAAGTTAATTAGTGAACGGAGAGTTTTTGGTATTCATATAGTTTGGAAAACGAAGTCACAAATATCAAAACTTTTTTTAAACATTTTAGACTACTCATATTCTATCTCTATAATGTTACAAGTAACATTTTTTTTCTCTAATAATTATGTTTCAAAATAAATACTAAAATCTGGCAATACAACAATACATATAATCTATATTTAAAAACCAGATAAATAGGTAACAATCATGTAAATTGGTTCAGTGGTACTTGAGTTTATAATAAGAGACAATGGATTTTACCTTTGAAAATACTTAAGGATAATCCGTGGGGCCTTAAACTGAAATCTGTAAAAATATGATTATTATAAATGAATTTTGTTATACATACTTCATGCAACGGGTGTGGCCACATAGTCCGGTTACCGGTTCTTTTGGTATCAGCCTACAGTCCGGGCAGAGTAAATCTTCCATTATTGGCAACTTATTTGCACGCGCATGTCTTATTAATTTATTCACCAGTTGCTTATCTTGCCTAGATGGGACATAGTCGACACGGAGAAAAACCCGTGGCATGTTTATCTGTAACACTTCATCGTATTCTATTATGTCCCTATCAGGCTCCAATGGGTTACTATCGTTCAAAATATAATTAATACTGTCATTGTCCGTATCGACACCTATATCTTCCACGTTTATTTCTATGTCACATTCTGATGCGTAACTTTCACCCGGTTCTATTAAAATAGAAACAGATTCGTCATCACTATCCGAATCTGTTGATGAATCTGTAAGTGCTCTGGAACCACGATAGTCTTCTGAATGTGAGTTAGATGGTCGCGAACGGGATGTTTTGAGCAAATTGGGAGGACCAAAGTCGCGACAATGAACGTTATTTCGCCTTTTCTGTTTAGTCCAATTATTTGGCCTGGTAAACGGTAACAATTGTGAATACCTACTGCGTTCACGTCTGAGAAGTGGACCGCGTCTTTCCAGGAATGGTAGGGAAAAATCGTATAATTCGGGGACTCTGTTTGACATCACAAACGAATTTGGCTGCCAGCACGGCATATTGGCAGATGTTAATACCTGTAGACAAAAGTAATACGGAATTAAAATATAACGAATACGGTATCAATCTGTTGTTAGGGTAAATCTTGTTAGATGTAGTCTTTTCCTAATTTATTTTTTTTTACCTATTTATATATACCTATAGGTAATTATCATAATGAAATAAATCGTAAAATGTGTTAATTTTCGTGATCGTAGATTTTAATTATTTTATTTCAACATAACAAATGATCAGAAATGAAACAAATGAACAGATCTCGCGATTACAAATGGTGACTTACGCGAAACGAAAAACTAACGATTAATTGTATGATACATAAAATAATACTGATTTAGGTTTTTTTATACTTTAATACAAAGTTAAAAGTGTCTGTACTTGTTTTATAGAATGCTATGAATACTTTAATTTTTAAATGCGAATATATACAATAAATCGGGTTATAAAAATAAATAGCAAGTAAGTTTTACCCAATTAAATATTTAAATGTTTTCGTTTACGAAATTGACACATGATTATAATCGACAAATTACAATACCCCATATGTTTTCATATACAAAATACTGCAATTGAAAGTAATCCAAAATTATAGTGCAGCTAAATTTTTATAGCCAAATTGTTAAAAATGTGACATCTATGGAAACTAATTAGCATTAACTCTATTAGGACTTTTTAAATTTGCTTAATATTAGTTACGTATTGTCACTAGATGACGCTTTGTTCAAATATCTTATCTGCCATCGATTAATTGAAAAATAAAATAAATCGTAAATCACGTTACAATAATTGTAAATTAATGATTAACCACCATTAATTGCGATCACACAATTTATGAACATGTGGCAGCGTCGTCGTTGAGATAGTGACAAAATTTACCAATTAAATGTTATTTCACAAAAAATCCTTAACCCCTTGAGCACTTACCTGGCGTTTACGCCAGCTTTTCATTGTTTTCCTATTGGCTTATTTTTATGGGTACTCGACACATTAAGAACACTATAATAAAGTTCAAAATAAAATGGAATAAGCCGCGACGAAGCGAGTTATTTGCTCCATAAACGCGCGGTACGTTTACAGAACTGATTCACTAATTCGTTCTTCTTTATGTGCGTGTTAATTATAGTGAAATGTGGATGGATGTTTGAATTCAATTCCGACGTTTTCTACCGGCCTGTATGGCAGGTTCTTTATATGCGTGTTTTGTGTTTACGAGTCTGTGGTTATTATGATGGTATATTCGGTGTGTGCGAAGTGTTTTGGGATTGTTTTATTAAGGCTACAAGGAATCGGGTTATGTAAGCGCTTCGCGACAGTAAAGTTACTAAACAAAAAGAAAATTGGCTCGTAAAAAAAATAGAAGAAAAGGGTACTGAACTGTTTTTTTTACTGTACATTTATATAAAGATTATTTGCCACCTTAGAATCCCAGTTATACTGTCAAGACAACTGTTAATGAGACAAAGATCCGTCGATTTGATTTTCGCTAGTGGTTTTATGTAATACGGTATTGTTAGGATTTAATTATTTTATGGTACAAGTTTCGGCGTCAGTTGACTTGGCAAGGGGCTGTCAAGTATTACGTAAGCGAAATGATGGACAATTTTAATATCCGTCTTGTAAGCAATAATAAGCTAAGAAGATCATAAACATTGACATAATTTTGAAAAGAAAACGAATGTAATTAGTAAATATTTTTACGTACCTTGTCCCTTATGTCATCAAATATAAGGAAAGCAACGATTTCCTTTCTATTGATGCTTACGTAATACTCGAACGGTCCCTAACAATTCTACCCGAGGATTATCAAAGAATGAAATTATAAATGAAATTAAATCAATTATTTTTTATTTTTTATTATTATTAGACATCATTGAATAAAACCCAGTGTGCAAACCCGCGTGCATTCAACATAAAAAAAACTGTATAACAATTCATGTAAGAATTTTAAAATTGTCTGTACAAGTATAGGGCCACTTATTATCAGTATGCATTTATCCTTGTGTCTAAACGTCAGTTGAATTCGTATACAAATATTTCAGCTAACACTATATAATTAAAATATAATCTATAATTCTATAGATATTATATATTTATAATAAAAAATAAATTTATTTTTAAATAAAAACCGACGTAAATCGAATAGTAAAGACTTACGATTTTTTCCACTATTACTTGCAAAGATAAAACGGTTCAGAAAATTTTCACCTGTTTTTTTTATTTATTGATCAGCTTTATGTTTGTTGATTGAAGAGTTGCTTTTTCTTCTACGAATATGGTTATGGGTAAATACTAGTTAGCAATGGTTTAGTTAAAATATTAAAATAATCGCAATTGTGACAGTTTTCGTAATTTCTGTATTCACTGTTATTTTGTAGCATATTTTAATCAATTAAAAACCAACTAACAGACAGACAAACTGACAGATGAATAATGTTTTAAAATTAACTAAATAATATTTTAAGTTGAACTGTGCTCGCGGCTGCATCCGCGTTTCATATATTTTTCACTGCGTAATATAGTTTTTACAAGGTGGACCGACGACCAGGTGAAGGTCGTGGGAATCCGATGGATGCGGGTTGCGCAAGAGCGGTCGTCGAGGAGATCTTTGGGGGAGACCTGTGTCCAGCAGTGAACGTCTTTCGATTGAATAGATGGATGGATGGAATATAGTTTTTAATATTTTTATACGAGACTAATTATTTTCAAAATTTTATTTGCTACTAACATCAAGCAAAGATCTTTACCATAAATTTAAATACCTGTCAGTAAAACTGCGCATATCATCAGATTTTATCCAATTTTTATGAGTTTTAATTTGTTTACGCGAAATGCTAATTATTTATGAAAAAACTTACGCAGAGTAACTTCATCTAACAAAAAAAGTCCCGTCCAAATCGGCCCAGCCGTTCTAGAAATTGACCGGAACAAACAGACAGACAAAAATTGTATTTTTGGTATAAATATTATTTGGTATATACTTCATATGTATTTAGTAAAAAAATAGTCACACCAACCACGGATTTTATTTATTAACGGCAACAAAAATTAATTTTCCTATGCGCTATGGTTCTGTTGTTTTTATTGACTATTATACATGCATGTTTCGAAACAGTTTACGCTTGAATTTTAGTTATTAGTATATATATAGATCTCAATATACTCGATGTCGTTTTCGAACAGTACGATTTCGGTGTAAAATTCGTTTTCATCGTTCAAATGTTTGCTTACATCGAACAGTTCTTGCGTAAAGTGAAGTAAGCGGTTTGGTTATATAACTCGACCCAGTGGCACACTGACTCTACCGTCTATATACTGCAGCTTCACACGAAGGCGCCGCGCCGCGCCTTAGCTGCACTTACCGCCTACTTATACTGACGGTCGCGTAATCGAACTTCGCTTTTTAATATTTAAACATGGTTTAACTTCGAACAATAGTTTCATGGTGATAGAACACGCTCTTTACCCCGGCAACAATTCCTTGTCCTTGTTTAATATAAATATATTATACCGAACGACGCACGCGTATAATTAAAAAAAATATTTTAAGTTATTCACTGATAATGTAGCATTTTACAAATGAAATAATTTTTAATGGTGGTTAAGAAGTTTTTGAGTTTATCCATGACAAAAAAAAATTTCCATTTCTATTGTACCCTTTTAGGTTATTTTTATTTACAGATATTTTTTTTATTGATGAATGTTATATTGTAATGCTTACTTACACTATTCCGGACGAAAACGTTTATGTTTTTGTTTTGTGATAAATGGAAAGATCATAAATAAGTTTTATAAGAAAAACAAAATTAATTTTTAAATCCAGTGCCAAAAACACGACGACAGCACCCGAACGCGTGTGACGTCATAATGTTAGTTTTCACTCATCGGAGGTTATACAGAGATAATAAGAACAGTGTTTTGATATTTTTAATTCTGTTGTAATTGTTAAATAATCAAATGTATATTGCAAATTTCGAACCTCAATTTTTAATTGTTTATAATTAATTGAAATAAAAAAAAAACGTTATTCACATTAAATATCAATATTAGTAATAATAAAGTTTTAAAATACGAAAATATATTAATATTTTTCTTTTGCAATATATATATATATATATATATATGTCTTGTATATATCTTGTAAGGTTGGCTGTTATGATATTCTTTTAGTAAATAGGTAAAAAGTGAAAGTGATATCGATGACGTTACACAAAATATTTTTTTTCCGATAATAGTAAAATAATATTTAAACAATCGTCGAATAATTTTGATTAGGTACTTTAAATAGAAATACCATATACATACGAGTATTAAATAAAGTTAACGTGGCTTGAAACATCACAGTATAGGGAGGTTCCGAAACAGGATCTAATTTACTATTTTATCATTATAGGTAAGCAATACTAAGGTACAAATTAGAATTTAAAAAAGAAATTATTGGGTTATGCAAACTGAGAGCGACTTTGAAAATTAACCAAATACTAAATATACGTCGTGTGTTCAAAAAATAAGGTGACGTGAATATTTATTTATTTATCAATATTTATGTTGTCCCCATCAAAGGAATCCCCCTCAGATAGAATACACTTATGCCAACTGTTTTTCCAATCCTCAAAGCACTTCTCATAAGCACTATTCGGTATAGCCTTGAGCTCTTCCAGCGATGCAGTCTTTATCTCTTCAATCGTTGCAAATCTCCGTCCTTTCATAGGTCTCTTTAGTTTTGGAAACAAGAAAAAGTCACATGGGGATAAATCCGGTGAATATGGTGGCTGAGGCATGATTGTGGTGTTGTTTTTGGCCAAAAAATCTCTCACAAGCAAAGATGAGTGAGCAGAGGCATTATCGTGATGCAAAAGCCATGAATTGTTTTTCCACAATTCTGGACGTTTTCTTCGTATTGCTTCTCGCAAACTAGATAATACTGTTTATTGGCCGTACGACCATATGGTAAGAACTTCTGATGCACCACGCCATAGTAATCGAAGAAAACAGTGAGCAAAACTTTGACATTTGATCGATCTTGGCGTGCTTTTTTCGGTCTTGGCTCATCTGGGCGCTTCCATTGGGACGATTGGACTTTGATTTCGATATCATAACCATATACCCATGATTCGTCACCAGTTATGACCCTTTAGAGTAAATCTGGGTCGTCGTTGACGTCATTCAACAGTTCTTGAGTGATGCTCATGCGACGGTTCTTTTGGTCAAAATTTAGCAATTTCGGAACAAACTTCGCTGACACACGTCTCATGCCCAAAACGTTAGAAAAAAATTCATGGCACGAGCCAAGCGATATACCAACATTCTCAGCAACTTCTCTGATAGTGATTCGACGATTTTCCAAAACAATTTTCTTCACTGCTTGAACGTTTTCATCAGTTGTTGACGTGCTTGGGCGTCCAGAGCGAGGCTCGTCATTGGCATCTTCCCGGCCATATTGGAAGAGTTTGTACCACTTGTAAACATTTTTTTTACTCAGAACACTTTCACCGTATGCCACTGTCAACATTTCAAGTGTTTTCGGAACACTTTATTTTATTTTTTACACAAAATTTGATGCAAATCCTTTGATCCATATTTTTCGATAGCAAGAAATAATTCGCGCGCGTGATGCTATCGTCGCGGTCGCTTAATATGTTAGGCGGACGTCGCCGCTTTCGGCCGGCGGAACGGACTGACGTGTACGAGACGGCTCATGCTATGAGTGGGTTCGGGTGTGTCTGTGCGCGTTCGAAAAAAAGCGCGACACTGGGTTTTGAAGACGGATTTAATGGAGGGCAGGTTCAGATCTCTGTGTAAGTCAACATTTCTCTGAAACCGATAGACATCTGCAGCTTTCCTTATAAAGAGATTCTGAATCCTTTGTAAGATTAGCATCTGCTCGCTGGTGATATGACTAAAGACAGGTGCGCAGTACGTGATGATGGGTTTGATCACCATCTTGTACAGGGTAAGTTTATGGCGGATGGCTAGTTTTGCTCTTGCCAGTTGTTGTAGAGCGGGTAGAGACGGTCTAGCACCATGGAGGTCTGGCGCTTGATTTTCTTTAAGTGGGCTTTGAAATTCAGTTGGTCGTCTAATTGGACTCCTAAGTACCTGACTTCGGTGCTATAGGGGATGACAGTACCTGCGTACTGGACGGGCCTGAGAGGATCTTTCTTAACATCGCGGTCTCTAGTGAATAGTATCGCGGTATTCTTACTCGGGTTGATCGCGATACGCCACTTGAAGTACCAAGAGCTGAGATCGTCGACCGCTCTTTGGACGTGTTTCCGCATGAGATGTGTCCTACCCTACGGTGGGCGTAATAAATAACTGTGTCGTCCGCGTATAGACCTAATTGAACTCTTCCGAGATCAAGGAGGTCTGCTAGGTAGAGATTGAAGAGGACAGGTGCCAGAATGGAACCTTGGGGGACTCCTGCACGTATAGGATGCGCCATAGAGAGAGCGTTCTCTACTCTATAGCGGAAGCTACGCTCGGTGAGGTATTCTTGTAAGATTCTAACTAGAGTGTCGGGATATACCTAATCTAGTAAGTTTGTAGACGAGGCCCGTGTGCCAGACCTTGTCGAATGCTTTGGCCACGTCGAAGAAGAATGCGAGCGTGTGCCAGGGATTATTGAACTTGGGGTGGTTAAAATTTGAGAGTACGTACTCCGTGATTCGGAGTACTTGGTGCGCACAGGAGTGTCTGGCTCGGAAACCAAACTGCGGGGGCGGCAAGAGATTTTTGTCCTCTATTACCTCTATGAGACGGTTCATAAGGATCCGCTCGTAGAGTTTTCCCAACGTATTGAGAAGGCTGATGAGGCGATAACTATCGGGTAGCCTGGCGTCATTGCCAGGTTTGTGTATCCCTATGACTATTGCTGATTTCCAGGCGGCTGGAAAGTGGAGGTTGTTGATAGCCGCATTGAAAATGCAGACCAGCAACGCGATCAGAAACGGAGGAAGAAGTTTGATAACTTCGTTCCTGATTCCGTCAGGACCGGGGGACTTTCTGGGCTTAAGGCCCTTGATGCGGTCACAACCTCGTCACAGGTGACAGGTGAGAGGGGGACAACCGGAGTAAGAGCCACTAGATCCTTCACTGAGGATTCGACAACACAGATGTGTGCGACATCAATGTTGTCGGTTACTGGGGCGCATTGTTACTCGAGGCTATCGGCTAAGCACTCGGCTTTTTCGATATCGTCAAATGCGGGTTGAAGACCCTGCGTATTTCTGTCCAGGGGGGGGGGGGCATGCTAGCGATGGTACGGTCTATCTTCATGGATCATGCGAGCTTCCAGTACGCGAGGGGGAAAGGTTTCAGCTCTCCTAAGAGGCTGTCCCACCTATCATTACGAATCTGATCTATGCGGTCTTTCACCGCTCTACGTAAAAAAACGTAAGCGCGCACGATTTTCCTCAGTCGGATACGTGTCGTGGGCGCGGGTCGCGGCGTTTTTTTTTTCTGAGTGAGCAGAGCTCTCACGTCATCGGGGAGTACGAAGCGGCGATCGTTCGCCGTTTGCAACTTTCGAGGTCTCCTCGATGCCGATCTTGAAGTGCTCAACCAAAGCATCGATCGCGAGGTCCGCGTCCGCAGACGTGTCCAGAACATCTGGGATCCTAGCGAGAGGGGGTGGACTGATGGTCCTTGAGAATAACGGCCGAGTTTGTAATAGTCGGCGACTTTTACAACTGGCGGGCTAGAATTAGTCATCCGTGTGACCTAACTGAAATGACTGGGCGGTGGTCGGAGTCGAGTTCGTGTACGACTTGTATAAGAAGCACAGGAAGCGCGACTCCTTTCATGACGGCGAAATCTAAAACTGACGGGCGACAGTTCGGTTGAAAGTGGGTGCGCTCTGAAGGCGCGATGACCTCAAAATGAGTTCCGTCCCATTGAGTAACGCACGAGCTGTTCCAGAATGTGTGCCCGCAATTGAGGTCACCGGTGATAATGATTGAGTCACCTAAGGCGAAAAGCTTCCTTAAGTCTGACCTTAGGGGTCGTTTGTTAGGGGAGAGGTATGCAGACACGAGTATGATTGACGGGTGGCCAGTCATACCGATTCTACATACTGAAACTTCCATATTGGTAAGCTCCGGAGCTTGTAACGGCGAGCAATATAGAGACCGTTTGTAGTAAATAAGGGTCCTTTCGGGGGTCCTATCGTTACGTACTATGTTGTAGTTTGCAATCCCGGGATTGCGATCAGCTGGCTTCAAAAAAAGTCTCCTGGACGAGAAATACGTCTATTTGACGATCGCGGAGAAAGTTAGCGATTAATTCACGCTGCGGAGCTAATTTCCGAGCGCTAAAAAAGGAGAGGGAGAGACCACGCGGCTTTATTTTATCCATTGAATAGTTATGGGTGTTGGCAAGCGCGCGCCAGCCCTTGGAGGGTCATGGCGATAGCGGGAAACCGAGTTATGGCATCTAACTCGGCGTTTCCGGCGCCGCTGTTCAACAGAGCGTTGAACGCGACGACATCCTGCACGTTATGGACGCGCAGAAGGAAAAGAACCCGGTCTAAGCCGGTGGAGTGGGCCTGAGGGGCCTGAGGAACGGTAGCCAGACGCGGCTGCGCCTTAGCTTGGGGTCTGGGGGCCCACGGAGCCAGAGGGGCAGCGGGCCGGGAGGCAGAGAGACTCGTCGGCACCGCGGAAGGCGGTTTTCAGGCCAAAGACCTTTTTGCTCTCCTCAGTGGCGGACAGTGATACCAGCACCATACTGTATGGTTGGCGGTTTCTTTGAGAGTGCATGCGGTGCACCTCAATCAACGGGTAGTTTTGCTCCTTAAGGGAGGCGACTATCTCTTCACACGAGAGTTCAACCGGAACTCTTCGTATAACAACGCGTAGAGACTTTTCTTCCTCAAGTGCGTATGTGTAGAACGCGTACTTGGCCTCACGTAGGAATTTTGTGAGGGCTCGGAAGGTGTCGGTGTTGGCCACTTTGACCATGATGCCCTCTCGGACATTGGTCGCCGTGGAGAAGTGGATGTGACGGCTCGCCAGAGCCGCCGAAATCTTGGTCCAGGACGCTTTGTACTGGATCGTGACAGGAAGAGGGGGACGAATTTTCTTAGTCTGCGCCTGCGAAGAAGATTGCACCGCGGGTTCGGAGGGAGCCGTTTTTACGGCGACCGGGACCGGAGTTGGCTGGTTCCTATCATCCTCTGCAGCGAGGATTTTAGGGCCTACAGATGATAGCGACGGAGAGGCCGACGCCTTCCTTTTTGATTTCCGCTAATGAACGGTGAAGCCGTCGTTCAGCGGAGGGAACTCTGTCTCCATCTCATCCGAGTCAGACCCGTGTGAGACTGGAGGGATGAGGCGGGGGGAGGCAAAAGCCGGCATCAGGCTCTGACGCCTGTCAGCCAGATCTGGTGGTGATAGAGGAGAGAAGGAGTTATCAGTGGGCATACTGATAACCTCGGCGGAGCGCAGTCTCCAATGAGACCGCGCTGGAGAACGCGAACGCGATCGATCGCGCCTACTCAGGTACGCCGTCGGCGGGGTACGGTGACCCGACCGGTCGGGTGCAATAATTCGCGCGGGCGGTACGCGAACTCGCGGCTCTGACGCGTTAGAGGGAACGCGTGTGATGGATTTGAACTTCCTAATCAGTTCAGGGTTCTCCCGGGAGATGAACCTAAAGAAGTTAAGGAGCTCGTGCTCCAACAACATAGGTGCGGCCATCCCGAGACGGCATGATTGTGTACTACATCCCTGCCGGAGGGGCAGGGGGGCGCGCCACAAATCTAATGAGGTTACGCGAGCCTCGCAAGGGACCTTTGAGTCGAGGTGCAATGACCCATTGGAGATTGGTACCTACTAGGCCTAGGGGGAAGCCCTATCAAGCCCTAGGGCCGAGGACGTGAGTCAGATGACCAGACCTCACGCCCAAACAGCACCCAGGGGATGGATTTGAAGCAGGAGCGGAAGGGTGTGACTAAGGATATTCGGCGCGACTACGCGCCGAATCTACTGCGGTATGCGGCGACCCCGGAAGGGGGTCCCCAGGGGACCTGCCGAACCCTTCACCACCTTTAGTTGGCACCGTTAGGTTTCCAGTGATGACCACATCCAAAAGAGAGTGGATTTAAAAGCTTGACCACGTATCCTGACCCTAAGGTGAGCGAACGTAAACGCGTTCGTACGGAAAAATCCCTTTTTTTCTATAATATACGAAGTACCGTATATTATAATATATCTTCACTTCACTCGTAGTCGCGACGCGAAGCGTATCTTCGTGACTTCAGTTTCCAAAAACACCACGTTCCAGGTAGCCGACGTCACGACGATGCACGAACACGACACGAAGTAGGCGGGGCGAAGAGGCGATCGATCTCGGCAAGGAGCGAGCGGACAGGCATGCGTGCGCACGCCTCGGCTGACCAAACGAGACTCTCTGACTACAAGAAATCGCCAAGAACGCAAAACACTTATATCCTTTACGCTTCTCACAACAAAACAAAAAATGTTATACACTTGAAACTTGGTACAGATGTTCGGAAAGAGTGTACCAACATAAAAAAAAAAATCGATAATCGAAAGTACGTTGCCCGCGAAATTTGAAAAGTCACCTTACCTTTTGAACACACCTCGTATAAAGATTAAAAAATATACAGCATTTTTGTCTACACTATTTATTTAATATCTTCAATCTTGTTCTATCACAAGGTGCAACGAACACCAGCTTTAGAATAAACTGTCCAATACAATAATTAAAATCATACAGCAAATGTTCATGGTATAATTGTTTGTAAGAGGTTTTAATTGAAATATGATTTCTATATTTTATTATTATGTACGTATTTATTACGTACGTAGTATGTGTGTAAACATGATTAGATTAATTAATTTTATTTTATTAAACATTTTGTTCATTTAATTTAATCGACTTTAAAGAAAATAAAACCTCGTTAAAATTAGTTAAGAATGAACGCTTGTTACAAAAACACGGGACGGGTTCCATAAAGGATGAGTTCGAAACCGGAGAAAGAAAACGGCATGAAAAATCACCGATGAAGAACACCTCGTTAAAAGTTAACAAAGGAAGCCGAGCTAGCGGTCAGGGCGGTTCCAATGGCGGACATCTTTTGCTAGCGGTCAGAGGGGCGTTCCAATGGCGGACATCTTTTCGAAAACTGCGCACGTCCGTGGTCACGGATCAATGCGCTAGCGAGATGCGTCGCTCTCAGTAATGGACGTTGAAGGAGCAAGCTGAGGGGTTTTTAGCGGGTTTATAAATAAATATATTAAAATCATTAAAATGATCATTTAACAAACCTCTCAAGCCCTTGATGCCAATAAATTTTAAGCTTAAGCTTAAGATTTGAACTAAGAAGCTAGTGCGCCAGAATCGAAAGAATCAAGAAACAATACATGTTCCATTAACAATAATTATTATAATGACGTGTATTTTGTAAGATGTCTGCTTCTTTATACGACAAGTATTGGTGTATGGAATTGCGCATGCGTAATATATTCGTGCATGCGCTTTTATAAGATCCCGGTGCAAGGTGGTTGCCTGTTGCATCATATTAGATGATACGTAGAATGATTGAAAATGGCTTCCATTATTCGCCAGACTATACCAGATTTTTCCTGAACTTTACTGTAACTAAAACAGACTACTAAATATAGGCAACAAGTAAAAGAAGCATAACTGTAATTATCTCCTGACGGAAGACCTTGAATAAAAATTCTATTCCCTAATCCTCAAAATTCTCAGTGGTAAAACTACGCGAGGTGAAAAAAATATTACGTAAAATCAGCTATGAAATCAAGTCTTTTTTTTTTTGTAAAGGCTTAAAATAAACGTTTTTCTTCTTTTCTTCTATCCATTCGTTACAATAGTTAAATCATCGAAATATTTCTCATTATCATTCGAGAAAAATTTTCTTTGTTCATATCGAAAATATAAAAAAAATTGGATTTTCCCAAACTTACCGGGTCCATAATTTATTTTATAAGCATAATACGGTATCACACTCGAAAATATTTTAAGAACGAAGAATAAAAGTGAAAGAATTTACTGAAACAGTGCTACAGGTGTTAGGACCGAGCACCGCGACGAAGTTATTGCACCGTTGCTCAAACTGCACTGATATAGCGCACGACGCATCCTGAAAGATCAATAGTATCCATTCCCGGATGACGTCCTATCCACTGCGCCGGTACGCAACAGCTATCGACCAGTTGAATTAAAGCCCTAGTTTGACCTGGAAACTATTTTCTCGCCATATTACACACATGAAATAAAAATCATATACAGCATAAAAAGGCTTTTATCTTATCTTAGAATCAAATACGTCACAATATATGAACGAAATTTACGCTGTATGCAGAAAAGCATACAATTAGCTATATTTTAAATACTATTCAAAATAAACTACAAACATAAATATACACATATTTTGGCTACAAGCGAAAATTCTTTACTGATCTAAAGAAAGAGAAAACGTTTTATCGGTCAAACACGTAATAATCGCGAGTAATCCCCTTAAAGTTAAGACCCTTGCGAATAGCCCCTGGGATGCATAATTAACAAATGCACACGACTTTACATCGCATTATTTCAAACATTCAAAATTGTATTGTAACCAAAATGTATTTCTATAAGTATAATTCTCAAAAATATATTGTACAGTGTAAGGAATAAAAATAAAAAAAACATTTCAGAGAATTAAATCAAATTACCATTCACATAATAATAATACCATAAGTAAAATCATATCTAGAAAATAAATGAAACCAAATAGGGTGTAAGTCAAATACGCCAAAATATTCACGCTTAGAAGACATTATATTAAACTAGTCAAGGTCACACACAACCTTTTACACTGCCTATATTGTTATCCAAACCCGCTGCTCCTCATGTCATCGAAAATAAGCAGAACAGAACGCCACACCCTCTTATGGCGCTTACTAATACTTCAACGACCTAATTTAACAGATGTAATTTTCTCTCTTAAATCTCACAAGATTTTACGGTGGTTCTGATGTTTTGGGTCATAATTATTAAATTATTTATAATAATATTCTGTGAATTTATATGAAGTAGTAAAATTAATTTGAATTGACAAAAACTAAGCAGTCATGGGGACTGCCGACAGAAGTGAAAAGTCGAAACTTTGGAATAACTGTTTTTTATTAATGTATCAATTTCATATTTTGTTAATTGAAATTCTTAAAATAACCTAACATTTATTACATCCATTGGCGCTCCGAGCAATAATTATGTACTTTATTCATAATAAAAACATAAAATAGGTTGCGTAAGTATACATTTTATTATTTATCTCTGAGCGCCAGCACTTAAACGCCATCTTATACTTGACATACTGTAGCATGTTGAAGGTTGACGACATAGCATTGGTAACGCGAATCTATAAGTTTTTCCCCTATCGAGAATCGCTCAACGTCGTTGAAGAAGTTTTCACTTCAAAAATAATGATGATATTTAAGAGATCTATATTGCATAATTATGAATATTTTAAATTGTTTTATGTGGCTATATTATTTCAGTATATAATTTGAATATAGTCAAACAATATATTAAAATTATTTGTATATGCCTACCTAAAATTCATAACTAGTCGCGCGCGAGCCGGACCGCTTACATGGTATGACAAACAACGGACGACCGAAGTTATCAGTGGCCTTGTGGGTACAGTCAGGAGCGACCGTTGTTCGCTCGGTCCTTCGAGTGCGAATGACGCGGGAGCGCGGTTCCCTCAGTTTCCGTCTTGTGTAAATACTATCCGGACACGGTTGTTTCGAGTGGTATCTCCACAAGACAGCGTTGCGAGAGCCATGCTCGGCAGCGAAAGGGTCTAGAACACTGTGGTCTATTTCTGTAAGCAAGTCTTCCTGCAGAAGAAGGCGGCAGAAAGGGAACGAGAGGTGGGATCCCTTAGCGGATTATCTTCGTCGGGCTTTTCATCCGTGGCCTGGGCCACATAGCCTCTCCCCTCCCAATCCTTATAGTGGTCGGACCTGCCGCTGAGGCGACACGCAGTATGTAGATCAATCCCGTGTCGCCCCTTTCATATGAGGCGGATGGTACCTTGGGTTTTAGTGCATATTCTCGGCACTTCTCGTCGGGCGAGACTACTCCCGGATTAGGGTTAGAAGAGGCATGCGTAAATGCATTTTCCACATAAAAAAAGGTGAGAACGTCGTTATTGAAACGCGTAAAAATTGCTAATGCATAATTTTTTTTACATATTATAAAATATAACATCTATCTACCTGTGGCTCCATTAGTTGCATAAATAAAAATTTCTTTTTTTTTGCGTTTCGATAATGACCTGTGTATCAAACTGTGCCCATAAAGCGACTGATAATTTAGATCGTTCGCCTACCATGTACGTAGTAAGTTATGCACCTCTGTTAGAGTTTTAAGACCTCTGTGAACTTGACAGCCAACTTTCGATTTCTTTTAATTATCAATGGATTGTACGTCGTTTGTAACACTGACTGACTCAATGGGCGGTTTTACTGTAATTTTTTTTTAATTTGTGAGAAATATCTTTGTTTTATTTTAGTCCCCAATAAAAATTTAGGTAAATAATTAAGATACCATGTAAAAAAATGAAAACCTAAGAAATTGTAAAAAAAAAAAACAATTGTCAGTTTTATTGGCAAGTGTTTGAATTTGTGTGAAATATCTTTTCATTTTCTTAGTAGCAAACATTTTTTAGGACAATGATTAAGGTTCTGTATAAAATACAGTTTAATTGACAGCACCATCATAATATTATTTTTCAATGATTATTTTAAAACTATATTACTATTGAAAAAATATATGAAATACGAGCACCAGAACCGCAGGTGTACTTCTACTATTTAATATACATACTTATATATGTGCTATAGGTTATTCAGACCTCCATGATGTTATCAAATCACTGTTCTGTTTTTTACCTGAACTGTAATGAAATCAGTAAAACACAGTGAAAAATAACCCATAATATTTGTATGTTGAAGAAGGTCAAACTTATGTGAATAAATCTTTTTAGTCAAATAGTTTACATAGCCTTACATAATTTGCGTTTATGCAAATTCATAAATATGTCAGTAAATATCAAAATTGGCAAAATCTACTTTGGGCGAAAATATATTTTTTAATACAATTTCATTGTAATTATGTTAAGAACTAACATTCCTTTTTTAACTAAATTTATGTATAATCAATTATGTTACACTACATAAGATTACTTTGTTATGTTGATAAAACAAAAATAATCACATTCTGCAATTAAAACTAGCTGCAAGCATCTGTTTTTGAAGAACTATTCACCAGGAAAAAAGCATTAGTTGGGATGTAACCACTTTTGATATTTATTGACACAAATCTATATTAATAAATAAAATTGAAGTGTCTGTTTGTAATGTTAATTTCTTTTAATAAATAGATAGTCACATATATATGTACCTATACCAAAAATACAATTTTTAAAATGTTGTCTGTCTGCTTTTAATGGGTAATCTGATGAAAGGCTGGACTGATTTGAATGGGACTTTTTTGGCAGATAGCTGACGTTACTCCGGGTAACTTATAATACTTTACATTTTCAAAAATAATAAGGGTTCCGCGTAATAAAAATAAAACTCTTAAAAAATGGAATAAAATCCGATTCAATGGACAGTTTTACGGGCAAGTGCTATAATTTATGAGAAATATTTTTGCTTTACATTAGTACTAAATTATTTTTAGGAAAATAATTATGGCTCCGTATAAAGAAATTAAAACGCAGTAAAAATATATGAAACGCGGGAGCAGCTGCGGGCACACAGCTAGTATTTCACTAAGATTGAGAATACAAAAATGATGTTATTTCAAGTTTTAAATCTTCATGATCCTACCTATTTATTTTCATTTACATTATATACGAAAGTATTTTGGTATCAGATTGTACAAACGCTCTTGGGTATTACCTAATTTCACGGCCATGCGACTCATCTAATCCCTGCGATTTATATAATTTTCTTACGTAATGTCCACATGGAGACTATTGTTTTCAACTATTTCCCAACATATGATGATTATTATTAATTAATTATAACATTTTTACATTTAAATCTATGTATGTTATAGTTCTCCTTTCAAAAAGCCGGTAATAGCGTCGTTAGAGAACATTGTTTAAAATTATTGATTTATCAGCTTACCGAAAAAATCTTGAAGAAAGACAAGAAACAAAATCACAATCTATTTCAATAAACTGTTTTTTAAACAAAAATATACACTTAGATGTGAAGAACACTAGGCTACAGCTAAATAGCAAAAAAATGCTTCAAGAAGCACTATCACCACAATAACTAACATCAACGGTCAACCTGAAACGAATAAATTGTGGAATAAATCAATTTTTATTTTTTTTATTGACTTGTTTAACGGCCCTGGGTTCCAGCTCTTTTAAGCCTTGACTCGGGATAAATCAGTTAAAAGTAGTGTGACCATATATATATTTTTGAAAATTCTGAGGCCACTTTGAAAAACTATTAAAACATACCAAATTATATTTATTCATCAATAATTATTCTTGGCACAAAAAATGTTTCTACTTTCACATTGCCCATAAAAGTATTCTCGTAAGATTAAAATTAAGACTACCTCCATAATTTTTAACACTTGAGTATATATTTAGATATTAAACAAATTTATGAAATCAAAATAATTGGTGGCCAATGAGTTATTTAATTTTTAAATTGAATAATATTCTGTTTCTTGAAAAATTCAAAATATATAATTTCTAACTTAAAACATTATATTAGTTATGTTATTCTATTTATCAGCACTGAGAGCAACAATTATGTAAATGCTTTAGTTTATTTATTAATAAAATATTACCAAGTGTTTTTGGCTAAGAATAGCACAAATCCATATCTTCGTGTGGGTAATATAAATTGGCAACATAACTGTAAACCAGCTGCTAGTACCGCCTGCCCTGTTATTCCTGATTTTAATAGTAACCGCTAAGGTTACAACGAGACAAAGGGTAAGAAGAATCTTTCGCAGAGATCTAGATCTACTACCATTACCACAAACAGATCGAGCTGGAAACATAAGACGTGCACACATTGCAATGTAAAGATCTAAAGGAATCAATGAGATATATTGGAAGAATAAGAGACGAAGAATGATTCAGGATTCAATAAACTTCACATCAGTCAGCGACCAATATTCCAAAGGTGATGCCAGACTTCGCGTCTCCATACCCTTTGTAAAAGAGAGTATGTTAACCAGGGTTGCGTTTTTGATATTCAACATAACCACCGATATACCTTGAAGATCGTTTAGATAAATGCGACGACTTCAGTACACATTTACAAAGAAAGAAGAGGAGACCGTGAGAAAATATCACACACCATACACGCTAACAAAACTTACTACGGTATTATTGTGGAGACCTAGGAAAGCGAAGTACTGACAAGCTGTTAAAGGAGTACTTTGGAGTTGGATGATATAAGAATCCGGTTCACCCGCTGGCCGCTTTACCCTCAGGATGAATGACGAAGATGATTGTAGTCGTCAGTAGATACTATTAGATATAGGCAGTTCACAAGGTCTCTGGACCTCAACCTACGTCAGTATAATATCGATCCTATAAAAGAAATGATAAAGTGAAACAGAAGCTTTAAAACATTCGTAAAAGATTTGGTTATTGGGGATATTGGGTGGTTGATTAAACTAAAGAATGACGACCGTAGAGTCATCAATGAGAACCTCCAAGTCTGTGCTTTTGAGGAATGCTGAGGAATTCTACGGACAGGTCTATATAATGTAATTAAATATATATAGAGATATTTGCTTCAATTTTGGCGCGATATTGAATTGCCTTGTAGTAGTCATTGCTTGTAATTCATTAACTTGCAATATTTCATCCCATATTATGTTATTTTGGTGGAGTTTTGTGTTTATTTTTGGTTATCGTGCAGAAGTGAAGTGTGTTGAAAACAATAACACAGGTATTAATTCTGAGATTAAAATAAAATTATAGTCCTTTTGTTGCAACCCAGAAAATTTAATAAATTATATGTTGGGACCAAAGAACTTGTATTCATGGCTATAATGAATTATAAAACCATGCAGGGTCTCCAGATTGGGGTTTTTTTTTTCTCAATATTGAGGAAATATATTTTTTTAGGGAACGTTTTGGGGAAACGAAATCCTTGGGGATAACTCTGGGAAAAGATTTTTCTGTACGGGGAAAATTGGGAAAGTTTTTTATCTACCTAGCATTGTTGACGTAGTATATAATTTCCATAAAAATGAAGATATCAAGTCACTTGTAATAGATATGATTATAATTCTTGCTTCACCTCATTATAAATCATAATAAAATGTTAGCATTGATACGATAATTATAGTATATGTCACATTCGCAATACTATGCTACTGTATAATCCTATTTCGAGAGTAAATCAATTTACCTTCATTTTGATTCAAACAGATTCTTTGTAATTTTAATTGTCACTAAAAAATATTATATCTCTTTTATCTATTTTTAAAGTTGCTATGTCACTCTACTATGTCACAATATGTATCGTATGAATAAATCTGAAATAGTTTGACTAAAAAACTCCATCTTCCGTCAAATTAATTTAAAATAAAAAAGTAAACGTGGTACTCCTATACCTGAATTTATTTTTTTGTAGTAGGCATATCTAGTTTATAAATCAAAAATTTTAATTTATGGTTAAATTTTAAGGATTCTTCATATTTCTTTATAGAAGAGAGAAGAAAAATGTAACTTAAACAAATGGAAAAAGAGAGCTATATGTTGTAGGTATATCTAACGTCTTAAATAATAAAATTTATATCGTATTTTGATTGTAAATAAACTCTATGATAATTTACATAATTATTGCTTGGAGTTCCAATAAATGTAAAAACTATACAAATGTTAGATTATGTTAATAACTACAATTAACAATTGTAACATAAAAAAAGGTTTTTATTGACATAAAAAAGGTTAACATAAAACATTAACATTATTAACATAAAAAAAGGTTGATGAAATAAAACCTCGGGTCAAACCTAGATAAGGATAGGTCAGGACCGAAACGAGTGGCGTACAAGAAGAGAGGCTTATGCTCAGCATTATCCACGATTAGCTGATAATGATGAAGAAATACTTACGTTTACTTTTGGGGAAAAGTTATTAAAATAGTCTCATATTAGGGTTTTTTTTTTTTGTCTATAATGGGGAAATTTCAAAAACAAAATCTAGAGACCCTGAAACTGTAAAATCTAATTGTTCTTTTTGTACCTATGTCAGTGTAAATCCTATTATTTTTCTTACGTTTTCTATATTAGTGGCAGTACTCTTAATTCTGTAACGGTATCATACTGTGTGCGTAAGTGGCTGATTTGGAAACTGTGGTAGTTACCAAGAAATCTGATCCCGTGCTTTACTTTTTTGTGAGTCCATTCATTTTCCAGTTTCCCTGTGTGATTATCATATAGACGCACATTTCGTTCTATTGTGTACTATTATGACAAACATAATTATTTATTCTAGTAATTGTGACTTAATTGCCCAAAATAACGTAAAATTGTTATTCTAACAGTATAACAAGATTGTTACGTGCTTATTTTCTACGTTTAGAAGTTTGGACCTCAGTGTTGGGAAGGTATCATCATCATCATCATGGAAGACGACGGAGACGACAAGGACGACACCAAAAGGTATGTCAAATACCCAAACAACAAACACCCAAGTATAATACCCAAACAATATTCAAAAAAGTCTAATTTGTCACAAACTACATTTTGCTTTGGACAAGTCGAGGTATATTAACAAGCAAAGCATTACATATTTAGATTTGGTTCTATTAACATATTCATAAAAATTGCTGCTTGTTAATAGGAATTTGTAGTGAGACAAATCTATAAAAGTCATATATGTTGATTTATATTGTATATTTGATCATATGTTTGTTATTGTTTTAGATATGTATTATAGTACTTATCTTGGTATATTTTTATACTGTTAATTATTTTATGTCTCAGTAAAGCAGTGAATTGCACTTATTCTTACTGTAAATAATTTAATAGAAACATGGCTTGACACAAGTCATGTTTCAAACAAATATAAGTTCTGGTACATAGTAAGTTAGCAAAATACTATGAAGGAGATTCATATTGAGAATATAATGGAACTGACATAGTAGTTACTGGATCTTAATAGTACTTACTACATAAGCAACTAAAAAGGTTGATGTTGTTGTTTACATTAAACCCATCTATCCATTCAACTGAAAAACATCCAATGCTGGTTAACATAGGTCTGATCCAAAGATCTCCACAACGATCGGTCTTGGGCCACCTGCATCCAGCTGATTTCTGTGACCTTTACTAGGTTCATCTTGAGGGGGAATTACCCAATCTATATTTTTTTCCTGTATGAGGTAACTATTCGGGCATCAGTTCAAAGAGCAATTTGCCCAGCCTATAGCCATTTAAGTTTGGCAGTTCTTGGAGCAATGTTGGTTACTTTGGTTCTTCTGCAGATCTAATACTAAGTAATTTTTATAACAAATGCAGGAGGACACGCAACTTAAGTGAGAAGAAGAGAAGAGACCAATTTAACAAGCTTATCAATGACCTTAGTTCACTGATCACCACCAATAATAGAAAAATGGACAAATCAACAGTGCTTAAGTCAACAATATCATTCCTAAAGAATCATAATGGTGAGATTTATTTTATGTATTAAACATTTCTGTTTGCAAGAATATCCAAGAAAATGTGTATTTAATTATAAAAGTTATAAATTATCATAATTGGTTTCTTATATATTCTGTAATGAACCTAAGAATATATCAAGGAAAACATGATGACGAAATTACAATATGCTGATAAGGTATTTATTAATTTCCACCTTATCCAACTACCACTCTTAAGTTTGAAAATCTGTCATCAAACACCTATATAGAGCCAGTATTCACATTTCGGTTCAACATGTTTACTATTTAGGACCTCATCATTATGTAATAATCAATGTTTTGAGATTCTGGTCAAAGTGCTGTTCAATACTGTATAAAAAAGATGTAATTTATACAAACTATGATTAATTGGCAGTATTAAAATGACAGTAATCACATACATAACATATCTTCTTATCTAAATTCAAAATATAATTGAAATTAGAATTCAAAGTCCCTATGCTAGGTGTACCAATAATGTCAGGCCAAAGGTGTGGGTCCGGTATATCAAGTATACTCCTTACATTAGCCGGATGTAGAATTGAAACTACAGTTCTAAACTTACAACCACTTAGGGTTTCAGCAGGTGATTTTATTGTTGTGCTATGTGGTACAGTTCTCAAGTAATAGAGAGCTTTACTTAATTTTGCACTCCAAGGCAATGCAGAATTAGATAATTTCTTAAGTTTATTTTTAAATGTCTATATTGCCCTCTCTATCTGTCCATTTATTGCTGGGTGATAGGGAGGTGAATATCTTTGCTCAATTCCATTATTTCTCAAAAACAAATTAAACTCTTCAGAACTAAAAGCTCTCCCATTATCAGACACAACCACATCAGGTAAACCATGATTACTAAAAACCTCCTCAAGACTGTTATAACCATAGTACTAGTTATAGATGTCACTATTTCAGCTTCTATCCATTTACTGTAACTATAATGTAATTATAGTGTATATATAATGTAACTATAATGTAATTATAAATGTTTTCCCTTCATATGGACCGGCAAAATCAATATGTACTCGGCTCCACAGTTTTCTCAGATGGTATCTAGGTCTGTGGATCTTTTGTAAGATTATTTCTCACTAACTGGCACTGTTTGCATTGAGACACTATCTCTTCAATATTTCTATCCATATCAATTCACCATACATAGCCTCTAGCATACGCTTTCGTTTGGACAATCTCCGTATAATGCATGTAATAACTCATTCTGTAGAGACCTTGGTATAATGACTCTATTGCATCACAATAAACAGTCTTTATTGTGATGAGTCTGAGTGAAAGAGCCTCTCGTCTAGTCCAAAACTACTATAGAGATGGATCTGGAGCTGTACCTGGTCACCCATAAATTACTTATATTGAATGGCATAGTTGTAACAACTAAGCTTTAAAGACCAACATAACATACTTGTAGAAATTTGATCAGGAATAGGTTTTCTAGGATTAATTAATTCTATAAATGGTTTATGATCCTTCATAAAACAAAAATGGCGTCCAGCCAGAAACTCATGGAACTTAGATACCCCAAACATAATAGCTAGTGCTTCCTTATCAATTTGACCATAAAGTCTTTTATGAGGTTGCAAGGTCCAGGACGCCATCATAATTGGGTGTTCCGATACGTCGTCCATGACGTCTGCAATCATGGCTCCTAAACCTAAAGTCACTAATCAACAAAAGTTCTCTATTCAAATCGTATCCTACCAAAGTAAGATCTAAGGAGAGCAATTTCTTTGCCTTCACAAATGTAGTTTTCTTCTTGTTCACCCCTTACCCAATTTCTTTTCGACTCTAATAACCTATATAATGGTGTCAGTATTGTAGATTTGTAGAGAGGTAAATTTTTTTCATAAAAGATAGATAATCCCAAAAATGCCCATAATGTTTTCTTATTTGTTGTTGCTGGTTTTTCCATAATCTCTTGTACTTGTGTCGGAGACGGATGAAGCCCATCACCATCAATTATATGTCCCAAAATAGTTACATTATCTGATGCAAAAATTCTGTAGTGCATCTATACAAACATGCTATGACACTTCTGGACCCTTGTACTACCCAAGATCTTGCTTTTAATAAGTCCGGAAATTCTTGCGTTAATAAAGATATCTCCTCATTTGTCCAATACAATCCTCCTACATATAGACCCAATTGTCCAAACCAATTCCTCCCTAACAAGCTGGTGTTTTTCCTGACACAACAAATAGATCACACAGAGCTTCTTTATTACCTAATATCATTTTTACTTTTATCATACCTAATACTTTAATCTCTTCACATGCCACAGTCACCAGTTTCAGGTTGCTTGTTAATAATTGAGGTGATTGTGGGATATCCACAATTTCTTGTTAGTATCTTTAGATATTATGGATTTTGATGCTCCTGAGTCCACCTCCATGGACAATAAAGCTCCATCAAGCAAGACTTGATTGCAGATTGATTCAATGTATTAACTGTAGGGCATACATATATCCCCATCATATGTTCCACCTATGCTGTCACGTTCTCTGAAATTACAAGGCTTTATCATACATGCACTGACTATGTGCCCCAGCTTCTTACAATAAAAACATCAAGCATTGCTAAACGGGTATCATTCCCCAGCTTTATGTACTTTTGTAAAATGTCGGCATCTACTTGATTTAATCCCTTCTATTTCCATTGGGTTAGTATTAATGGATGGAGTTTTTTTGTTTCACGGTCTTCAGGATACATGTCAGAAAAAGATTCTTGAAAATGAGACATATTTGTAAGGCTGCCTCATATGTTAAATTATTAATTTGTAACAAATCTCTTCTCAGCTGTACATCATGTATCCTTAGAACCAACCTGTCTCTTCACTGATGTTTCAAATCTTTAAAATTACATCCAGCATCCAGTCATGCACCCTAACGGGGTTTGAATCAATATGTCTATCATAAAAACAATTCATTTTTCCAATGGACACCTAGTAAAAATAATACGGAATTAGGAAAACTGCACATGGAATGGAATGTTTTGTTTTTATGTATTATTTTAATATTTTTATTTTACTCGTTATACATAGTTTTTTTTAAATTCCATTATAAATCTTCTTTATCAATCTTCAGTTATTATTGCATAAAATAAATGCATGACTTTGTAACGGTATTTGAGGAAGTCTTTAAAACAAATTGTCTTATTGTACTTATTCCTTTTTGCTTCAAAAACGAATCCAAGCCAAGAGGCATTTAAACTTGAATAAAAGCATGAGGGTTGAAACGTGACCAGAATGTCAGCAACAGAGACGGGGCGCTTTTGTTTTATGAAATCCCATCGGAGATCACGTGGCACCGAGTTGGAATGGGGTGATAAAAGTAACGTGTTGAACAATACTACGTCACGTGTGTCACTCACTTGTCTCGCTTGTGTTTATTCTATTACGTCGTATTTAAAGAAAAGCAATTTCAAGTAACTTCAGTTTAATTCTGGACTTCAGTCTGTCGCGATCAGTTGTTTTGTTATTTAACCTTCGTAATTGTTGCGTACTTTTATTTATTTTTTTAGTTAAGCTGTGTATTATGCTCTTTTTTGAAAATAATAATGAATGATTTTGTTTTAAATAATACTTTTTTTGTTTGTTTAAGAAGTTACAGTGAGATCTCGCGCGCACGATATACAAGACGATTGGAAACCGTCATTTTTATCAAATGAAGAATTCACATATTTAGTTCTTGAAGCATTAGAGGGGTTTGTGATGGTATTTTCCACCTCCGGACGTATATACTATGTTTCTGAGAGCGTCAGTTCTCTTCTGGGACATAATCCGGTACGTATATTTTAAACATGTCTTTGTATTTGTTTACGTAAATTAAAGCTTTTTTGTAGAATGTTCACAATGTTAAACTGAAGCCAAACAAACCGCCACTAACTTTTCTTTCTAAATATAAAAACTTTGCAATAACGAAATCATTTGAATTTGAACTTTTGATTCATTTATTACAAAAAGTCCTTTATTTGAAGTTTTTTTATTCAGACCTTTTCAACGAATTCTTGTTTTCACAGAAGGTATTTAATATCGAATATAAAGGGCATAATAATAACTTTCTTTCATAATATTGTTTAAATCATATTACGTAATATTTGTACCGCTTTAAAAGTTTTAAAAAATACAGGATTTGCAGTTTAAACAAGTAAAAAAAAAATCATACTGTGTACATAAAGTATAGTAAGTACATAAACTACTTTGATAAGTTAATTATTTTGATGACTGAATATGTCGTACGGATTTAAAATGGAAATGTTGAGTGAATTTTAGTGGTACAGGTGTTGTGGATGTACTATGTTGGTTATTACTATAATTCTGTATATAACAGACATGTTACATGGTTTTCCTAATTGTAGTAACAGTTCTTTTTACAATCTTTTGCACAATATTTTTATAAGATATTACAATGGGTTTTAAAATGGCGAGTATCATACATATTAATGATGGTCAGTACTAAAATGGGATACAATCTTATTATCCACGACAACAGGTTAAATTTAAAGCTTCTCAGAGACGGAGTGGACTTATATATATATATATATATATATATATATATATATATATAAACAGAATTCAGCTCTTATCTACGTTGGCCACTAACTTTAAAAGGTTTCCTAAACTGTTAATGTTATAGGAAGTTGTATAAATAATAAAAATTGAATAAACACTATTCTTGTACATTATATAGAAACTCCGAAATGCAAGCTACCGATGTAAAATGTTTTTTCGGTCCCACTATGTGTATAATATATAAGTAGGCAAAGATAAAACATTTCAAAACCTTTTCCTCATCTGTGAGTTGATTTCCTTTTTTTTTGTTTAGTAGCTTTACTATTCTCAAAAAAATAATAATATAGAAACTGATTCGTAATGATTAAAGTCGAATTTCTACCATCGGACGAATTAGAAACACTTAGAGTAAATAAAGAACGGTATCCTAATGATACTGTGATGTGTAACATAGAGATGTACACCGTGATTTCCCGATGATCATTTTACTTCAGTGCTTTGAATATTTTCAATTACGAATTTTGTTAACATAGTTTTGTCACCTCTCTAGTGTCTTATAGAATTAGTTCATACGTAGCTACCATTATCAGTTTCAGACATAGTTTAGAAATTATTAGAAAAAAAAGATCTGTACGAATACACAAAGTTTACAAAACGATGAAGATATCAGGATGTATTGTAAAACTAAACCGTTAAATTTTCAGGCTGATATTGTGAATAAAAGTTTATTTGAATTGGTCTATGAAGACGACCGGCAGAATCTATATAATCTCCTGCAGAACCCCGGGAACATAAATGACCCTACACAGGCAGGAAAAGGTTATTATTACATTACATTTTTTATTGTTACGTGTAAGTTCTTTTTTTTTTATTTTTGTTTCTTTATATACTAACAAACGAGCTCATCGTAATAATTGCTGTAGCAGTTTCTGCGTCACGTAATATGTTTTACAAGGAATTGCACTATTTGTACCAATGATACGAAGCGTTTAAATTTATAGTAATAAATAAAATTGAAGTGTCAGTTTGTAATGTCAAAATTGTTTTTTTTACTAAATAGATATGAATGTAAATTTTAAAATGTTTGTCTATGTGTCCGTCTGTCTGTTTGTGATGGGTAATCCCCGGAACGGCTAGACCGATTTTGACGGGACTTCTTTTGGTAGATAGCTGAAGTTACTCCGGGTAACTTAGGGTACTTTTAATTTTCGAAAATAATTAGGGTTCTGCGTAAAAAAAAAAAAAAAAAAACTCATAAAAATTTGAATAAAATCCCATCCAATGCACAGTTTTACTAGCAAGTGCTTTAATTTATGAGAAATATTTTTACTTTAGCAAATAATGTCAGGGTTCCGTATTAAAAAAAAATTAAATGCAGTGAAGAATATATGAAACGCGGACGCAATCGCGGGCACACAGCTAATATACATATATGCTGCGCGGCCACCTTTTAATTCATTATATTGTCTTGTTTTCTACCTTTAGACTTCCTCTATAATTACATATCAGCTGTGCATTTAGAATTATATGTACGCTTACCACTTTAATAAGATTTTATTGTAAGAATATTTTTAATATTTCTTGAAGCGTTATAAATAAAACGCATGATTAGATTTGGACGCATAAGGTGGCTAAATTTTGTATACCGTAAGGGTCTTAATTACGTCACTAAATTTTGGGACACGCTTCATGTGCTCAATAGCTAACACAAGGGTACCAAAGTGGTTCGAACTCCGAATTTGCCCCACACTAAACCTACGGTGGTTAGAAGGAACTACGGATCTCAAGGTTCCTCACAGAACTCATGTACAGTAATACCCCGCTTTATGCGAGGGATACGTTCCGAAGAAAATCGCGTTAAATGAAATTCGCGTATATCGAGGTTTATGATTAAACATAGTCGAAATTTAATACAAAAAAATACAAATCATTTTAATCAATCACTTTAATTCTAAGAACACTTTATGCAATACGTACTCTTATTTTTTACGGAAAAATACATCTATTGTCTTTACATTATGTTTATGCGCAATCTTTCGCGTAATGCGAGGCATTTGAGCGCGAAATTTGACATTCGCGTTATAGTGAAACCGTGCGTAACGGGGTCGCGCTAAGCGGGATATTACTGTATCTGTGTGTAGTGTGGAGTATAGTGTAATGTGTGTTAAGTTAGTGCTTAAAAGTGTCACTGTATCAAGCTGGCGGCGAATACTGGAAGCTTCCTAGTTGAGGATCAGGTATACCTGGGTATAAGGTGATATGATATAGTTGATTTATATGGTTGAAAACATTAACGCGAGAAGTGGGCATTACTCACGAATACAATATAGGTATCTTAACGTTAAATAGTAATAAAATTACAAAAATAAATATATACTATTATGAGATTAAACGGTGACACGTGCGCGTTTTTTTTTTTTTTTAATCATTTATTTACACAGGGCTTTTACACATTAGTGTATGCCAGCCCTATCGGAGCATACCCAATATATCTTACAGCACAATTAAAAAAAAATACAACTAAATTAAATTGTCTCTTAACTTACTACTTGTAAAAATAAAGTGCGCGTTATAACTGCCATCATCGCTTTTTTATATGTTAGGAGTCGTTCACGTGATGTTTTTAGCAACTTTTAACTCGTCCCCCTTCCCATTGTTGATGAGGCGGTGAGGTCTTAGACTAACCACGACTAACTAAAATCACGTGTACTTTTTGGGTTCAAAGTTCCAAGAATGTTATTTTTAAATACGGGTATAATCTAATTTAAAACTGGATTATTTTTCTGAAACTCTCGAACCTCAAGTGTTTTAACCATACCAGCAAAGATGATTGATTAAATTTATACCGATAAATAATTTTCTAAACAGCCTGTATATGTTATATTTGTTTGTAGTAGAAAAAAAATATACTATGAACATTAGTATGTCTCATCAAAGGGTTTTATTCACTGTCAATCGTGCATCACCAATAACAAACATTAGGTAAACGAAATTAGGTCATTTAGCTGTTTACTGACATGTAGTTTACATATGGACGAATATATTCGTGACATAGTTTCATTTTTTACAAAACCAAGATTACAGTTATATTGTACAATACTTTAGACAAATCATATGAAACTGATTACCGCGGAACGTTTTGTGACTATTCGGTGAAATTTTAATTTTTATTGGCCTTTTACAACATTCAATAATGTGTGTTCTCGTGCCGTTCATTTTGTTTCTTATTCTCCGTATTGTCGTTAACTGACTCAAATTGTATAGGGTTTCAATAGGGAATTGATTTATTCCGAGCATTAAAGTGTTGAATAACATCTAAATGAGATTTTATTTCGTTCATTATAATACTAGCTGTGCGCCGCGGTTTCACTTGTGTTAAATTTATGTTAGACTGGCTGTGCCCGTAACTCTTTCCGCGTGTGACAGCGTCTTGTATCGACTTCATTCACGACTCTTTTTCTTATGCACTATCTAATTTAACGACAACTCGAGTTATAGGCCAACTAATGGACACGGAGAAACGTTGCCTTTTACATAATGTAAAGATACTCCGGTTTATACTGTCGTTGCTTTCGCTGTGCGTTCGCGGAGTTTGTTAAATACGTTTACGGTGATATTATGAAGTTGTATAAACTAGGAACTAAAAGAAAACGTTTTATTCAATTCAAACCACACATGAACATTAAAATAAAAATAAAATTATTGCAGAAATATATATGAAAAAAAAAAATTATAATGCCCCTGGGATAAAGCGTTTTTGATTTTTTCATTTATTTTATTTTATTTTATAATACAAGCTAGCGTTTTTGTTTGCGTGAAAATAGTTTTCTTGTAATTGCCTATCCGTTATAAAAACGGAATAATATGTAGGGTATATGGAGATACGGGTTTCAATTTTATAACAATAGAGATAACTTTACAATTAAGTTTATACAGAAGTTATCCAGAGTAAAATATAATCAATTGTCTAATTAGAGTGAAAATTAATGGAACCTGACATATCGAGATATATTATCAGTATCTTATTAATTAATTTTATTAATCAACAATACAGAGAACAACGAATTCATTTATATAAAAATTAGTAAAATGTAATATATGTGAATAATTAAATTTACTTAATGTATAACAAACACACTGGCTGTGCGGAAAAAAATTACAAAAATAGAAGTAACAATCCCATACATAGGAATTTCATGCATTGCGGTATTTTATCTTTCAGAAAAAGAAATCCGGTTTCAATGTCACATCAGACGTGCAAACAGTGACTACAGAGTGGAGGTTACATATGAACTTATTCAATTTAATGGACATTTCCGTAAGTGTTCGATGAGTTTTTTTTTTTTAATTACTTAATTTATTTATTTTGTATTAAAATTAAGACGCAAGACCGCAAGGGATTAAATCAATTATTACCACGGACGCCATGTTATGTGAGTTTATTGAGACATTTAAAAAAATTAATTAAATTACAGATTTACGATACAAAATTTTAACTGTATACATAAATATATAAAGCATTATTTGATATAGACAATAAGCTACGAGTTAATCATAAAATCATATTTAGTTTCCTCATACTTAATGTGTCGAGTACCCATAAGAATAAGACAATAGGAAAACAAATGAAAGCTGGCGTAAACGCCAGGTAAGTGCTCAAGGGGGTTAAGAGTTTGTAACCAGTTAGAAACAGGACGAACGTTGTATAGTACGCGCGTTTCAACTATGCCGGTCTGAAGTATGCTACAAATGGCCGCGCGGTATACTATTACGCATGCGCTTTGCTTTCTCAGTCACTCGTTTACGTTTGATGAATGTTGTCATCTCTTTCGCTCTACGTCTTATGATAATTTCCATTGGTTATGGTAATGTTTTCGTACGTATGTCCACAATTTAGATGCATCGGCGCCGTATTGACTTGGTTTCAGAGCGGGCACAGTTAAAATGCGCATACTATATGCTCATTTATTTAAAACGATTATATGTTTATTCGGTGAAAAGAAAACGCACATCGCTAAATATGTAGGTAGTCCTTATAAAAATCGTAGTTTGTTTAAATTTTAATAATTTCATATTACATGCAAGTATCGCGATATTTTTGAAGTGAAAACTTCTTTGGCGGCGTCAAGTGATTATCGGTGGGGGAACACTTATAGATTCGTCTTACCAATGCTAGGTAGTTAGCCGTCAATGTCAAGTATGTCAAGTATAAGATGGCGTTTAAGTGGGATCATATGTTTCTATTATGAATAACCTATATGAACTAAGTATATAATTATTGCTCGGAGTGTCAATAGATGTAAATGTTAGGTTATGTTATGATTTTTTTTTATGAAATTTAAACATGTTTGCAAAGTTTCGAGTTTCCGCTACTGTCGGCAGTTGCCATGTTTGCTTAGTTTTTTTTAAGTAGGGAATAAGTTTTTAATAAATAAATCAAATAAAAAATATACTAAGAATCTATGGAGTACTGCGTGATGTGCGTAAAACAAAAGTATTATTTATGTAATATAAATGGAGCGATAATTATTTAACTACTCCTTTTACAGGAGCAAATGTAGAATCTCTGCATAACGAAGATATGGCGCGTTTCTCACAGGGAAATGAAAACCGGTAAGATTTTTTTTAAATAAAATTTATTATACTCATACCATACGATTATATATATAATATATAACAGTTCAAGGCATTTTTCCGATGGTTATCAATCGATTTTCTATTCATTTTATTTTTGTTTAGTCTCGGGTTCGATCCCCGGGTCGAGTCAAGTGGTATTGGGTTTTTCTACCTAGTATCATCCCGGAGTTTGGAATTTGTGCCCGATATGCCGACAGGCTCCGCCCCCTGTCACATCTGGGACGGAACTAAACTCGGCGAAATGTGGATAGTGTAGTTCGCTATTTCACCTCTGCCTAACCCTTCGGGGATAACAGGCGTGATATATACATAAATATATATATAAAATTTAATATTAATTACCTTTAGTTAGTATAAAACGGCTGGACTATTTTCTTAAAATTCGAATCTACGAGTCATTTAACTCGTGTATCCGACGTATAGGACAATTTTGTTATTTTTTTATTCATATTACATTATAGGGGCCGCTCAAGAATCATGTAAGCATCAACGGTGTTGGGGAGGTATTCGTTTATTTTTAATGAACTGGGAAACTGTGAATCTAAATGGTGATTACTTAAGCAATGTTTACTTATTTATTTAGGCAGATTATGTAAAAACGATGCCCCAGTGCTTAAGTTACCATGAGGGACGGGGGAGTTCAAATTATCTTAAATTCTGTTCACGTAATATTGGAACGGACCCTATATTCTATTACAGCGTTTGTTATATTTTATCAATGATTTAATTCGATAATTAATTTTCTTTTTGATCAAAATTACAATGTCTTGTTTAATTACATTATTATTTAACCTCTTGAGCACTAACCTGGCGTTTAGGCCAACTTTCCATTGTTTTCCTATTGCCTTATTTTTATGAGTAATCGACATATTAAAGTATTTACAGAATATAACACATGATTTTTGCGCCTCTGATTGCCAAACTAGAATTCATTGTGCCATTACAGCAAGCTTGTCTGTCCATGTCGTTAATTTCAATATTTAATGAGATGTGAAGAAGAATAAGAAAATGAAGAGAAATATTTTATGAGCAACAAACCAACACTCGATGTGTATTTATTATATATAGAGCTTGTGTTTATTGAAGCGACTATGGCGCTGTTGGTAGTGCGGCCAGATTCCGTCTCAATTGATACGGGTTTGAGCCCACCTATCCAACTCTGAAATTAGCCGGAGCTTTCTGTGAAGGAAAACGTCGTAAGGAAACCATAGCCTGGTGGTAGGACATTTTCTAGTAATGCCCGCCTGGGTAGATATCATCCTGAAGTTGGAAAACCGGTCAAAAAAACAATAGTTGTGTTCCGACAACATCACTTGAGAACCAGTACATACATAGGTGTAGCGTGTTCACCATCCTGGACCACATCGTCACTTAACATTAGTTGGGATTGTGATCGAGGCATTGGGCCTATACAGCATTAAAAAAAATGCTGAGAGTATGTAAAAGATATGGCATATATGTTTCTTTTTTATTATACACAGGTTAATGTTTGTGAGCGTGGGCCGCCTTAGCAACCCTCAATTAATACGCGACGTGTCGTTAGTCGATTCGAATCGTAGCGAGTTCACTTCGCGGCATAGTCTCGAATGGAAATTCCTATTTCTCGATCATCGGGCGCCTCCGATTATCGGTTATCTGCCGTTCGAAGTCCTCGGCACATCTGGATATGACTATTATCATTTCGATGATTTAGAAAAAGTCGTCAATTGCCACGAGGCTTGTGAGTATACATAATTGGGAATTATTTGGTTTTTACTCGTAATAGTTTTTTTTTACGCTATTTCCTTGTTTAACCCTCCCACGACGAACGAGAATATTGTTTCCAATTTTAAAATCGTTATTAAATTATAAAAATATTTGGATTTGAAAAAAATCTCCGATAAAACTCTGCACAAGCTATATTCCTTTGTAATGCACATTTTATGATTTTAATATACTCTACGTTTTAAAAATCTAAAATAGTTTTATAGTCGTCACAAAATAAAGAACCCCTTTTTGACGTTTCTAGTTGATTTTTATTTCATGTTTTTTTTTTTTTAAATTTCTAATTAAAATCAATTCTAGTATATTTTATATTACAAACTAATAAGAATTACACACATCATTAATAAATAAAATTACATAAATATATTTTTATAAGTATAAAAATAAAAGGCTTATTACTTTTATTATAAAGTCAATTTTAATTTATACGATGTAAATGTTTGTCTAATATTCATAACAATATCCCGCACGCTTTTTTTGGGCTATATTATATATAATAAAAATATCTCATAAAATTTGACTAGGGCCCGCCCTAAAATGGTTATGTAATTAAATAATTCATTTAAGGGACTTTAAATGTTTATTATTCTCTTATTCATGTCGCAGTTGTGTTACCTGTTAATTTTTATTACAGTGATGCAAAAAGGCGAACTAACGTCGTGTTATTACCGTTTCCTTACCAAAGGGCAACAATGGATTTGGTTGCAGACGCGATTTTATATAACGTACCATCAATGGAACTCGAAACCAGAGTTCGTCGTGTGCACCCACAGGGTCGTTAGGTATGTAGTTTGTTTAAGGGTAGTGCATAAATGCACGCATGCAATAATAATACCTCACCCCATATCGTTCCCGTGGGGTGTCGTTAAAGCCGACTAAGGGATGAACCAGGGGATGTACAGCAGGATCCTCTGAGTACCACAAACATCTCACTGCGATCGCCAAACGTGCCGATTATGGCAATGGTTATTGGGGGGCGACCTGTGTCCAGCAGTGGACGTGGATGTCAAAAGTTTGAAAGGAAGATTTTGTAATAACCGAAACAGGAAAAGAAAGAAATTGTATATCGTTAGGAAATATAAGAATCACAGTGCCTAAACTTAAAGGGAATGTGTTGAGTTTCAGACAACATAATTAGTACGGTGTCGTAGATTTTCTGCGTATGAACCTGCTTTGGGGCCATTTTTGACCCACTTGTCATCAAATATCTTAAACCCCCCCCCCCCCCCCCCCCCCGCATGATTACGTGAGCATTGCCACAATTTTGAACAACAAAAGAAACGAACTTTTAATAATTATCACGTAATCAATATTCAGACATGCGCGTCCCGCATGTCATCTAAAAATAAGCAAAACACAGATTCGCCTCCCCATTGATGCCTACGAAATATGTAAACGGGATAATTTTGATAATAAATTAATGTTAATATGTCGATTACCCATAAAAATGAGACAATTGGAAAACAATGGAAAGCTGGCATAAACGCCAGGTTAGTGCTCAAGGGTTTAAATATCAAACGTATAAGTGAAGAACTTTTAAAAATGCAAATGGAGACATGACATAAACACGGGTGGAGTCTGCGCGGCTAATAATATAACAGGACAAAATAATCATTATAGCAACAACAAAAAAATTTAGTCGTTTTAAATGCTACGTCGTTGTAGACGCTTTTGTTTACATTAGTGCTTGTATACGGATTTGCTCGATATATTACCATCTGATCTGTCATAGTAACCTTAAAAATGTAGTAATTGTTCATTGATTCTGTTTAGCGCGTTAATCGTAACTTTATTATAATTTAATGTCAAGAATGAATACTTTACCTTTACAGAAATTCCCTTATTCCTATGTGATAACCGTTTTATTAGTAAGAAATTACATTACTTTTGGTATACATCACACGTATGTGATATGTTCTTAATATATGAATATGCTATTTTTGAAACTAGGCGACTCATTTATACTCATTAATTTTTTTTAAATTTATGTTTAATTTCCTTAATCTAACTTGTTGTTTGGGTTTTTTTTTTATTTTTATTTTAAGCCCCCTATCCTCAGACATAGATCCGAGATCTTGTTTACGTTCCTTATAGCTAGCTTAATCTTATTTTAAAAATCTTATTCTAGTTATAGCTATCAACGTTTCTTATTCTACTTTTTTTTTTTTTTTTGCCACCATTTATTCTGTCGCTTATTTTATTATCTTCTGCCTAGTTTAAATTTATATTTGTTGTATTGTTGTTGTTTGGTTACAGCTTTTTAACTGTACGATTTGTACGACGACTGCCTTGTATATCATTGTATGTTAATAGTTCCGCTTGAAAAGTACGCAATAGTTAGAAAACACGAGTGGGGGGTATAGTTAGAAACTTGGGATATTCGAAAAGACGTACGAACGTAACGACCGGGTACTCGGTATGGGCGGAGTTATGGGATACTGCTATATTTATATTAATATCGTTCTCTGTTTAAAGTTACGCAGATATGGAGAAAGATATGAAACAAGAAGGTACGGAGACTGAGGCAATGGATGAAAGGGATATTAACAGGAACAACGGCGAAGAGGCTCCTACGACCGATAATGTGATAGTTGCTGCCTCCCCTTCATACATGTCCGAAGGGAGCGACAATTTTATTAATACCTACCAACCTTTGTCACAGGTAAACTATAGTTATATTCATTTCGAGTAATGTCCTAAATAATAAAAAAGATAATGCGTGCGGTCATGATTCCCCCTTAGGTTTACAAAACCCCACAATTCATAATGTAATTCGAAATAAAATCTGTATAAATCTATTGTTCTTTTCCAGGGACAAATAATATAAACTAACAAATCAAATAATAGTTTTGTTTTTATTTACTATTTTATTAAAATTATAATATAATTTACAACAATACAGTAAATTAAACTGTAATAAAACGATTTCAAATGTTATCATAGCTTATAATATAAATTTGCGTTACGTTCGCTGCTTGTTGCCTTTTTTTAAATAATTTAATACCAATAATGGAACAGTATAATTTAAAAGGTTCAGAACAAAATCTCTGATAAATGAATTTCTACCTGTCAGTAGAATTAAATGTTCATTTCATACTGTAAAAAGAGACAGAGACATACAGAAAGACAGAGAAAGAGACAAGGGACTCACACAGCATACTACATTTAATTACATGACGGTATTTACCGAAGTATATCTCTACCTGCAAACCGCGTTAAGGTAATTCGTTCCAAAAGGTAGATTTACGTCTATTTGTTTTCTTTGAATCCGAGAACCACTGAACCGACTTACATAATTTATAATTTTATAATAAAATATGTGCCCTCAAATTAAGTATGTTCGAACACGAATAAACAGGAAATTTGGCTAATTGCCACTATAAAAAAAAACAAACGAGTCTAACAATGATTCAGGTATAATTTTAAATGATTTTTTGTAACGAATTTTAATTATTTTAAATGAAAATAGTGTTTTATTTAATTAATACTAACTTACTTATTAAGAAAAAAGCGATAGAATTTAAAATATGAAAAATTCTAAAAATAATTCAGTAAAGCTGAATACTGAAATATTTGTTCGAATAATTATTATTTTATACATTTATTTATATAGTTTACACACATAAAAAAGTTTTTATATCAACATAAAAACCCGGTTTACACACAACGCTGTTTAGCTGAAGGGTACAACTCTAGCACCACACCCGCTGATTGGTTAAACCAAATACCCATGGATTGCAGAAATATGTTAAACACACATGACCACTGACTATATCGGGTGTTATTACAACAAAGTTAAACTCCCTTTGAACATCTGTTAAAAAAGTTAAATTACAAAAACAGTGTTTCAGGGATTATATTTTATACAATTTCACATTTTGGCTTGCACCAAAAACATCTAAACCTAGCTTTGATTAATTCTCGATTTTTCTTTAAACTCGATTTAGCTTGTCTTGCGTTACTGGTTTTGCAGAGCGATTCAACCAATCCAAGTTTAGACCACAGACAATGCAACTTCGACCATATTTACGTTTCGTTTCACATAAAAATTGATTACTAAAAAAAGCATTCATAGTGCCGTGAAACGAAACGTGTTTAATGCCAGTTTTGCATTTGATATTCTAAGAAATAACAATGAACACAAATTACTTAACAATATAATACGCACTAGAAGTTATTAGAATCCAAGGCGTGAAATGAAAATATAAAAAAAAATTATTCTATTTGTTTTTGTATTGGACAAATTACTACGGTGTTTTAACTTTTCGTACGTCATAATTATATATCGTAAAATTTCTTCGTCGTCATCTGATAGCGAATCATCACCGGATGTAATAATGCCTATAGGATCCGAAAATATTTCCATTGTATAGATACGATAAAACAAGCAGTATTATTCCCTAACCAGTACAAACTCCCTAATCTCAAACACGTTAAATCGAGAATTAGTGAGATAAATAATTGAAATAGTCGGTTTAATTTTGTCAACCTCCAAAATGGAGATTAAAGTTAAACTGACATCGTGCAAGACGATAAACTAGATTTAAGCTGAAGTCGAGTTTATATTTTACTATTTAAATCGAACTTAGTCATTTTGTGCAAGCCGCCCTTAGACACGTGTTTATTGATAAGCGTGATTAACCCTAGTTTATTTATGTTTTTTGTAAATAAGTATATGTTTTATCGATGTTATAAGTTCAGGTTCGAAATCGAACAGTAGCGCGAGAGGTTACCTCTCAAGTTTAAGGAGTTCTCTTTCCAATAGCCGGCTTCGGTGAAGTCAACATCGGCCGGTAGTACAACCGGTACGGTGTCGACTATACGGACGGTGGCCACCGCGGGCGTTTCTTGGCCACGAGCGCCGCACTCCTTCTATCCGGCATCCGATACAGCTTCAGTATCGGGCGAGTCGAGATCCTCGATAAGAAATAAATAATCCACAAGATGTAAGTCTGCTAAAATCTATCCATCATTCATCCATCCATCCATCACATATAGACGTAATTTGATTAATAATAATTTAATATTCAATGCGTAAACCAATCACGTTACAAATTATGCTAATAAACACACACGACGGGACGCAACGATTGTTTGAGTTTTTCAAATAATATCCTTTTTTAAACGGCATGATTTAGAGTCGACAATGGGGCTTTTCCAGTATTACGCAAGCAAACCTTATGACCTTCTCCCACTTGTGAGCAATAGTGCACAAAGAATATTACCCCCTCCCATAATTACGCAAGCATTGGCCTAACTTTAAAAGTAAAATTAATAATATTACTCACAAAATAACCATTCAGACCCTGATTTCATCAAAAATCAGCAATGCATAGACCCACCCGTCCCGTCAGCATACGTAATACTTGAACGACCAGTATTTTTCGCGAACTATCTATTAAAATACCTTCTTGTTTCGGCATAACCGAGTTTCAAGGTATAATAATCTATACTTATAAATCGATTTCTTTTTCTCCCTTTCTTCAAATCATATTTATGTATAATATAATTGTCAATTGTAACCCATTGTGTGTAGGTTTCGCTTGATACGAGTAATTGTAATAGATAAAAAAATAATCGACCACACATCGACTATTTGGAACGTCGAGAAATCCTGCTAAAATAGTTCCTCCTAGTTTTCGGGCTTACTTTCTACTACAAAAAAAAACAATTGGATTCAATTTTTGTTCTCACGTCATATGACACTATACGTTAGCAATATATACATCTTTTGTTTATTTCATACATATAAGAAGGGTAATAATAAATGTAAGTTAAATATAGTGGCCTTGTCCGAGCCTCAGAACGAGTTGGTTTTAAAATGAACATAGACAAGACTAAAATATATCTCTAAAGCCCATGTTGTGGCAGGTCCAATGTCGAAAACTAGTTTCATTATCTTCGACCAATGTATGTTGTCAGTGATAAAATACGGCACTGAGACTAGCCCGCTCACGATAAGCCTAACAAGGAAGTTCAGAGTTACTCAAAGGGTAATGGAGAAGGTTATATTTGGAGTTTCTCTGCGTGATTGATTCAGAAATAGGAAGATGCGCAGAAAAATCAAAGTAACTGACATTGCCCGAAGAATTGCCTTACTAAAGTGACATTGGGCTGGCTATATTTTCACTGCGTGATTGATTCAGAAGTAAAGAGATGCGCAGAAGAATCTAAAGTAACTGACATTGCCCGAAGAATTGCCTTACTGAAGTGACAGTGGGCTGGCCACAGATTCACTGCGTGATTGATTGATTCAGAAGTAAGGAGATGCGCAGAAGAATCAAAGTAACCGACATTGTCCGAAGAATTGCCTTACTAAAGTGACAGTGGGCTGGCCGATGCCCGATGAGGACAACAGCTTCTCTAATGTTTACCATGTACTGGAAGACGCAGCGTGGGTAGTATCCCCCAAAAAGGTGGTCCTGCGGCCTGGTAAAGGTCTTTCGGTTTCAATGGACGTCTTTCGGTTAAAATGATGGAATGATATCAGAAGAAGTTCGAAAGTACCACCAGTGATAGAGAAGTTAAGGAATAATAGGTTGATATAGTATGGTCATGTTAGGAGGATAGATGACTTAACTTAATGTGTTAAGTGTAGATAGAGGTAGGTCGATGGAGGCTTTCTTATTGGGGTTTGGCAAAATTACTGCACTTTGTCTGACGTTAAAAGATGTATAGTGTAAGAACGAAGGTGATCGCTATATATGAGAATCTGTTGATAGTTGGCATCTTGAAGCCAAATACGTGAATTAGAGGTACGACTAGGCTGACATCTCTAGATAGTTCTGGATAGATAATTGCCGGTGCCAAAACGTGACGTAATTAAACACTATACACTACGACATAAAGAATATGATGGGGCGTTGTTATTTAATTGTTGTCTTTTTTTTTTTTTTTTTTGTTTCGTTTCAATGTTGATAATCCGCCCTAACCGGTCGGTTTGTCAAGGTTGAAATGGTTCTCCCCGCAGAGTAAGAAAGCCTTTGAGCCAATGCTAGTACCGCAGTACGGTATCGGTGCACAGTATTTGGAACCGGCGCCGTTCGTCAGTACGGTCGCTGTACGGGGAGTAGTCCCGATAGTTGTGTCACCGGATCAAGCACAGCTTCAGGTGACATCCACGACGATAAATAGTGTCTTACTCGCATATCATCTAACGAACTGGCATGCAATCCGCCTAACGTTTTTATTAAATATCTCCCGCTGTCAATACTAATTAATATAATCACGCTTGAAATGGAAATCGGAACTGCTGTTATGTTTCTGTCTATCCCGAAATAACGTTACGCGAACACTGCTTCTTCATTATAAAATATATATAAATATGTGTCGTTACTTTTAAACTTCAAGCTCATGTTCATTGTAGAATAGGATAGGTGATACATTAAATAAATTATTTTTATGATATTAAATATGTAGGTTTATACTTACGTGTATATACCTATTAAAGTAATATTTATAACATTCGACACCTATGATATAGAATTAAAATCAACTTTGTGTGTGTGTGTGTGTGTGTGTTTGTGTTTGTGCAAGTGTGCCTTTGTGCGTGTTACGTTTAGCTAGTTTAATCATATAAAAACCCGAAACTAGGTATTAATATGGATTTAAAAAAATCAGTTTTGCGAGATAATCAATTCACCAATATTTCTTTTGTGTCCTTTATAAAAATAAAAAAAAAACAAATATGGTATGTTGTAAATTTTTAACATGTATATTGTATAAACAAAACGTACCGTCACCCGTATATATCTGTTTTTATTTTCTTTCTTTTTTTTTTTCGACGAATATTTCGCTACGAACGACTACAAACTACAGAACTGTAGGTTTCTCGGCGTTACAAATTGTCAAAACTTTGGTGTTTGTGTATTCAAAAATACATTCTCAAAAAAATGGCATTCTTTTCCAGTTCGACATTATTTTATTAGAAGACATTATTTCAAATTAGACAATAGATGTAAATTAAATTATATTTATGGAAGGTTAAATTTGATTTTTTATTATGGTTACATGACCAGATATGGCAGACCAAAATAAAAAAAAAAACTCAATTTAAGCCCTGGTAAGGCGCTTATGAAGGTCAAAACTAGTGTTTTGATATGTTGGTATATGGTGGCTGGTAGTCCACGAGTTCGGAAAATAACACAGTCGAGAAGAGCCGGCAAGAAACTCGATCTGGTTCTTTTCCTTTTACATAAATTCAAAATATAAATATACATAATATTAAAAAAAACACATTTCTGGTTACAACCCTTGTTAACGGAAGCACAGAGAGGGGTGTAAATTCTAGACAGTGATGTGATAGTGATATCACTACCACGATCTTAAAACTTATACCGTGTCGGTAATTAGATTTTTATTCATATTCATGTCTTGTTTTTATTAATGATATACTGTTTTAGTCCTTGAACAAAAATTGTTTAACTACTACAAATGCCTTTAACATTATTATAAAAAAAAATATTATCTAATGTAATATTAATGTAATAAGACAAATAAAAAAGATTTGTCAGTGACCCCTAAAATATATGTTATAATAATATCTATAAACGGTAATGTAACGTCAATCGACGTTCCATTGTACTGTTTATTACTTATTCAAATTCATATGTCTTTATATTTGTTGTGCTCAGCTGATGTCTTCGAGGTAGAAAAAATAAACAATTTGTTATATCCCTCCTAACTTAATTAACGGGTTTCATTTGCTTATTATTCGCTGTTAGTAATATTAGTGTCTGCCTAGTGTGCGGAATTCGGTCATAATATCACTGAACATTTAAAGACAAGAAAAAGAAAACTAAGTGCTTGGAAGCACATTTTTCAATGATAGCTACTAATAAAAATAAATAAATAAATGGTTGATAAACATCAGAGATTTATTTATTTACATGTATATACTAGGCCCTAATATGCCGTAATCAATAGTAATTCAAATTTAATTTTGCTTTGTTTTTAATTATACATAACTTAAAAAAAAAAAAACCCAGTGGATGTAGTGTTGTAATATTAAATGTCGTAAAATATTTCTCGGGTTTATGTTGTTCTTTGTCCCTATACTTTAGACCTTGGCAGTTCTATGCTTTCAGTAACTTTTACTTCATCTTTGTTGTTTATTGAGTTTCTTTTGTAACTAACTTGGATTGCATTACCTATCCTGAGTATTTTTTCCTAATGTTCCAACCTGTAATTGGCACCTGCTTTTTTGGTTACCTCTTTTATGATATTGAATGTGGCTGGTCGGTTTTCATTTATTAACAATGATATATGAATAGTTTATGTCCCGTGATACGAGTTTGTGGCTCTGGCAGGAGCTGCTGCAGAGGAAACACGAGGAGTTGCAGCAAATGATCGTCCGCCAACAGGAGGAACTGCGCCAAGTGAAAGAGCAACTTCTTCTCGCGAGGCTCGGTATATTGCAGCCTATTATTAATGTGAATACGGTTAGTTGATAGTGTTTCGTTTATGTCGATGTGATTCGTCTACTAATTTACATCACCTAATGGTAAGTCAATTGCAGTTTTAGCATCGCTAGAAATACCGTATCAATACTAGCCATTCATTATACATTTGTATTAGCTGACATCGAATCCGATTCATCAACGCGAGTCACTTTGTTGGAATGTTTTGATGAATATCGTGGAACAAGTAGATAGTAAATACTCGATTATAAGTAGACGAAGTTAGTTCAGGTGTGTCATATATTTACAATAAGCATTTTTTTTTAAATTCTAATGTTTATCAATTAAATCTTTTAACGGACAAATTCACACTCAACAATCGAATCCTGATATTGATGAGATGTCCGTATGAATAAAATATACAATGGAATTCATTTATAAAGATTCTGATTATATTATAAGACTTAAGTTAAAAATTAATTCAAAGTATACTTTTTTTTAAATCAGTGTTGTTATAGCAGTTTTATATGTAACGACGATTTCAGAAACGGACTCTCAATTTAAATGAACCATTTGTATTTTGTCTTGGAAATTTCCATTTTTTTTTGAGATCCCTGTCACTCACTAAGACTTATTCAACAAACAAACCGACACACAGAAGGGGGTTCCTTGAAAAATTTAAAAAGCTTGCATATCTCTTGTTTACATTCATAGATTATTTATTATAAATGTTCAAGGAAGTAGAGTAAATTCTGAGAATCGGCCACTAAAATTGATATAGCGACTGTATTATAGTAGTCCTTTTATAGTCCTTTATAGTCGAAATCCACTGTATGTTGTCGTGAATATAACTGTTTTGTTCGACTGCTACCGATGATTTTCCATAAATAACATTGTTTTATTTACTACAATTAGACGCAACATTCATACGTAACACCTGAGGAAGTCCGAGACACTTCACAGTTGCCAGCCTCGTCGCCGAATTATGACAGAACCAATTGACGTTGTCAATTCTTTGGCGAGCAAAGATAACTCTACAATCAGCCGTATGCAGCACTCACTACCTTTGCCTTACCTCTAAAAAAGGAAAAAATGGAATAAACAAAAAAAAAAAAACAGCCGTATGCTGTTGTACATTTTTTCGTTTAATCTGTATTTATTTTCGGCGAATTAAAGCGAAACACATAATACTATTTTATTGAACTTTGTATAGGGAAATGAAGAAAAAAAGTTTTACCATGTGTAGATTTTGGGATGTTGTGAATTAAATATTTTTACTTGGCTCTTCTGATTAGAAACTTTTAAACAATTTATGTAATGTGTTAAAACACTCTCACTATATATTATTCCCACGTCACCAATTTATTATATTGCAATATCGGGAACGTTCACTTCAGCAGATAGAACTTTAGTGTCTGTGTTTTCTTCTTCTTTTTTTTTTTTTTTTTTTTAACCTAGCTAATCTTGTTAACCGGATAGGCCTTTATAGCTTGACCGTACTTTGGTGGGCGGGGGGGAGGGGGGGAGTGCTGGACACAGCCGCAAAAGAGGTAACTAGCAGAAGGGTTCGAACCTTGGCTGCTACCTATAGCATAAAAATTTCTGTGTCTGTGTTGGCTCCACAGAACTTTATATAGTCATTCCGTGTGATCTGGCACGTGGCATATAAGAGACCGGTCCCACCGGATGTAGGCGGATAATATCTTAATGCGCCGCCAGATGTGTGGCGTAAATATTGTCACGAAAACGATACGAAAAGTACAATACTAAATCAAATTAGTAATTAATACACATTAAGATGTGTTTAAGATTTAGTTGTAATTAGTTTATAGATTCTTTTTGATATTTAAATTGTAGATTTATATCTTCCATATTTGCTGTGTAGGTCCTTTTAAATGTTATTGTATTATTTTTTGAGATACATATGTAATTCGTTTTATTTTTTATAAATATGCATGGCAATACCTAGAGTTAGTTTATATATTACTCTAACATTAAATTTAAATTCTTAACTTTTTTTTTTTCGATAACAGTAGGAGTTAGATTGTGTACCAAATTTGTTGTAGTTTAGAATTGATAAATATATATCTTCTTTATATATATATTTCTTTAAAGTATACAAAATAATCGTTTTATTGTATATATTTGAAATCGGCCGTGCCATTTAGGACATAGGACATAACCTTACATAATATCGTTTCTTTATATATATATATATATACATAAATAACTTTGTAAGATAATTGATTTAATCTGTTCTCATGAATGGTATGATTGATCTTTAACCCCTTTAGCACTTACCTTTTTCTTTTTTTTTTGTCGGGGGGAAATGCATTTACGCACTACCCTTACCTATTGCATTAGTGAGACCGGAGTCCCCCAATGCAATAGGTAAGACATACAAATTCCAGTGTTTCATAGAGGGAATATATTATGTTATGTTGGTTGGACTAAATAAATGAATTATTTATATTACGCGTTTACGTTTTTAATATTATATGTGAACGCGTTTCCTTGTTGCATGCATGCATGCATGCCATTAGAAACTTAAGATTGTTATTATTTTATAGGTTTAAATTGTTTTTTTGTTGTTGTAAAATTTACGTAATAATGTGATGTGTACGGCTGTACCTGAAGAATTTGTATTGTGATTTTATGACAACTTTTAATTATGGCTGTAATAATATAATTAGAAAATTGAAAGTATTCGTTTGTGTAACTTATTAGGAGGCATGACCTTTGAATACTTGTTTTTTTTTATAGTAAATTAATATGCCGCCATACGGGCAAGATTTTATGATATTTGTTATATATTTAATAATCAATTTATTAAATATATAAAGTAAAGTTTTATTCGTTATTTTTGTTTCTATAAAAAAGAAAAAAGAATATCAAGTTTTAATCTGATATACGAAAGCTATTTCATTTGTAGATGTAAATCGTTTTATGAGATTTCTTAACAATTGCCATAGTAAATATATATATATATATATATATATATATATATATATATAATACAATGTAACATATTAATCTCATGTTGTTGTTTTTTTTATACTACTATAGTGGTTGATAGGAACACGATCCGCTTGACGGTAAGTGGTCACCGTAGCCTATGGACGCAAACAATTCCAGAGGTATTACGTGCGTATTGCCAAACTCTGTAAAAACAACTTTTTAACGCCCCTTTTGAAGAACTCCAACTGTATTTCGCGGGAAATGGCCGCTGGGAGATTATCAGGGGACTGTCTTTACTTTTTCCCGTTGATTGGTTATCGATTATTATTTGTATATTAGCTGGCAGCAAGCTGCTGCGCCCGCGTGTCATATATTCTTCACTGCGTTTTAATTTTTTTATATGGAGCTCTAATTATTTTCCTAAAATAAAACTTGCACTAAAATAAAGTAAAAATATTTCTCATAAATTATAGCACTTGCCTGTAAAACTGTGCATGGAATCGGGGTTTTTTTTACAATCTCTTGGGTTGTAATTTTTTATACGGAATCCTAATTATTTTCCTATTTTTTTTTTGTGCTAACAGAAAGCAAGGATATTTCTCGAAAATTGAAATATCTTTCAATTTTTATGAGTTTTATTTATCTTTACGCGGAACCCTAATTATTTTCAATAATTAAAAGTATCCTAAGTTACCAGGGGTAACTACCAATAGAAGTACCGTCAAAATCGGTCGAGCCGTTCCGGAGATAACCCATTACAAACAAGGAAAAATTTCAAAAAATCTCTTTTGATGATAGGTATCGTATATACATTCATATTTATGTAGGAAACAAAAATCATTTTGACATTACAAACGGACACTTCAATTTTATTTATCAGTATAGATTACTTGAATAAATGTGTTTTTAGTCCACTTCTGGGGAACACTGAGCATTGTACTAGACTTTTTAGTTAACGCATAATCAGAAAGGCACAAAAGATAGCTTTTTAGGTTAATATGTACCGTATGTAATTTTGTAACCGATCGTATAAATATATTTATATGCAATAGGAACGACTGAAATTATTATCAGACCTCGGTTTTTAAATAACAAATATATAAACAGGTAACGTTTTAAAAAAAAAAAATGTTATTATCTTATGTTTTTAATAAATTAAAGCATAATCCAACATATTATCATCATTTAGGTAAAAATGATAAGTTTTATATATATGACTCTGTATGTAAATAGTACGTTAGTGGCAACTCACATTTTGACCGTTATAGTATAAAATTAGATATGTATTGTGAAATCTCGTTAAAATAAATTATAATTACGATCTTATATTATTCTCTACATGTAGGTGAGTTTTTTTTTTGTATAATATAAATTTTAAAGTAATTTAGTTAATGTTACAGTATAATTCAAAATTTATTTGATTTGTCGTATAACGACTTAAGTTTTAGGGTAAGGTATGTTTGATTTTGGTAGGAGATTTACTACTAAATCATGGTAATTCAACGTAACGGAGTGATGGTGAATATTTTTGAGTCTGCCTTTACAATTTCGGTTTTAAGGCGGTAAGTAGTAAGAAATAATTGATGTGTTCACATACACACACCATAAAGAATATTCAATTGAATATTTTGTTTACGATTATTTAATGTCAATAGAGGATGAACATTGTTTTTTTTTAATTTGTTATTATTAGGTTATAATTTTATTGTACGTTCGTTCGTATGTTTGTATTAATGTTATTATTAGTATGATAAATGTTTTACGTTTTGTTGTAGGTTTTATGCCAAATACTTTATTTAAAGCTTGATGCTGTTGTTTTTTTTATCGTACTTTTGGCAGCTGATTGTGTTTCATAGGGTGACATTTAGATATTACGATTTCAAATAAATTATTATTTACTTTCTATCTAGTAAATAATGAAAGTATATTCAAATACAATTATCATAATAGTTCGATAGTTATACAGAAATTTAGAATGTGTACATCGTCAGTGTTAAATTCTCGCCCTTTCATAGCTGGATTTAGGATATCTTATGAGATTTATAGTAAAGTAAAATATATGTCCTTTCTATTGAGTAATTCTTACGATTCGATTACGATGGATGAATTAAAAAGTTGAGTGAGATATTATTGATGCTAACTTGAATTTATTGATTATTTATAATTATGACAAAATATATTTCGTTTATAATCTTTTTCCTTACGTAAACAGTATTTTGAAAATTGTAAGAATACTTATGTGGCTGATGATCTGTGTTATTATTATAATATATATATATATTACTTATCACTAAATAGATGTTTTTATTTAGTTTATATATGTTGCAGTAGTATCATATTTAGTGTGTTTACACGTTTTTTATTACAACAAATTTCCGAGGAATTTGTACTAAATAACAGGGGAAAACTAAAAATTGAAATATTGTGTTTGTGTGTGTGTGCGTAGAAGTGTTATGTTCGCATTTCGATTTCAAGTAATAAAAATATAATTGTAAGTAAAGATAAAATGTCAATATGGAGCAAATATTAAAAGGGTATCTAAAGGACTGGATAATAAAGTAATACTGAGAACGGATTTATTAAAATAAAATATGTATTTCTATTCTCTACTAATAAATACACAATAACTCTTGGATTTATTAATAAATGAAACGTACCTAGATGCTGTTGTTTCATTAAATTTTCCCTTTTTAAAATTGTCACATATTCCAAATTATTACTATAATAATTATTATTATAATTATAATTAATACAAACCTAGTTTAAGAATAATAGTTCAGTAAAAAAAAATAAAAAATAAGTTAGTTAATTTTTATTTTTATGTTTACACTTCAAATGGAAAATCTGTGGCCTGTACTTTTAAATTACATAAACGTACAATAAATAATAGAAACTAAAACAAGTCAACATTATTAATTTCTGCTCGGTCATAAATTTAAATTTTAAAATAACTATATATAATGTTTTTTTTTATCTTATCAACTAAAACTAGAAGTAAACATGCGTATTTATTTATACAATGCGCGTTACCATTATTTTCACCCGACACTTTGTTCTCTGCTCATTTTCCAGTAGTAACCTTGAAGTCTTATAAGTTCAGAGTGTGTACCGGCTTCAACAATTTTACCTAAAGAAATATGAATAGATCAAATATAATCTTATATTACGTTTGATTATGACAATGCCAGGACAATAGTCTTAATAATAACTTTCTTGTTTGTAGATAGTTACGCCTTAAACATTGAACAAGAGAAAGACGTTATTGACGTGCAAATAATACGAACCTGAAAAACCTGACGTATCTGGCTAAATACAGTCTTCCTAAACTTTATATATTTTATACTAATTATAAAAAGTCACTGTTAAAGCTAATAAAATTTATCTAATCCTAGGCGACCTCTATCTATCTGTATGTCAGTTGTCTTTATAACACGAGAACGACTGAACCAATGTACATGATTTTTTTTTTAGTCGTAGTATGTTTTCTGTTCAGGTTTTAGCATATATTTTGGTACGTTGACTACGAAACAAACTTCATATTTATAACATAAAAATTCGTATACCTTCCTTACATTATATTAAAGGCAGCGTGTTTGTCTGTCTTTCTGTAAATCGGCTTATAACTCAAGAATAAATAAACCGGTAAAAATTACCTCCTCCAATATTTTAAATAAGCCATTGAATGTTTAAAAATGTATATTGCAGTGGATAATTTTTGAAGGAGAGAATTATACGCGAGCGCAGGTTCGGCGAAAGTTTATAGCAAAATTAATTTTGCACTTAGTTACAAATATCTTGAAATTACGTAGGTACAGTGTTACTGGTGAATTTCAGGATGTGTCCTTATAAATGAAATATTTTACGTTTGATAAAACGTTGATTACAATACCTTTATCAAGAACGCATATAACATCTGCGTCTTTAATTGTTGTGAGGCGATGAGCGATGGTAATGCACGTGCGTCCTTCAGCTGCTTTCTCGAGAGCCTTGGTTACTGCCTAAAAGTTACATTAAACAGAAAATTATAGTAGGCAAATCTTAATAAATTGGTTTGAGATTTTGTAAACGTTAAAGAGTAATAATTACACGTAGAAAACTAGACCGTATTTAGTAGCATTAAGGGTTTTTTTTAATGTTTCATTGTAATCGTATCAGTACTATAGACACCAAAATATGAATAATGAAAAAATATAACCAACACGAAATTAGTTTTTCCTTCTCTTAGTACTTAATAAACAAGAATCTAAGTATAATTACTTTACTCACATAATTTTACACACTTTCTAAGACACGTAAACAAACCATTTGTTCAGTACAGTATTACATGCAGAGCGCAGGAAGTAATAATTATGTAGATACAATTAATACGAGTTTCAACCGATTATTTGGTCAGCTCAGTAATGTGGTCCACCACAAAACCACCAATTCTATTTAATCCAATAACCCTGAGATTTTAACGAGGGGAAACATCGTTAAGTTATCACAAAAAAATGGTAAATTTAAATAATGCCCGCTTCAAGTTTATAAACCTGTCGCTAATTACCAGTAAGTTTGTTGCGGCACCATTACTTGAAAGCTAATACCTTCTAAGCTTAGTTTGTTTTTACCATCCTGGACTATATTGCCACTTTATATCAGGCAATATTATAGTCAAAGCGCTAAACTTATAAATTATTATATAAAAAAGTCCTAGAAATCAGTATAATATATTATTTCCTCAAGATCACTTACATTTGACTTTTTTAAGCTTCGTAATAATTACCCAAGTGGTATAAGTTATTGGAAAGAGTACGCGATCATAGGGGTCCTAATGTACGCAAACAGATGTCCACATACATGGTTTTGTGCGAATCTATGTATCGTTTTAAGAATTAAATCATTAATTCAGTAATCAAGGAACAAACATAATTATAAAGTTTATTATTAAATTCATGTTTTATAAATACAGGAACTGTAAAGAGTGATGTATAGTAATAGGCTATCGTTACCCTTTCGCTGTTAGCATCTAATGCTGATGTAGCCTCATCAAGAAGTAAGAGACGGGGAGATCTGATGAGCGCTCGCGCAATACAAACTCGTTGCTTCTGACCACCGGACAGTTGCGCTCCACTCGTACCGAGATTTGTATTGTAACCCTAGATAATAAATCAACAATTTTAATGTAAGTGGTGAAAAAAGTTCTTACTGCTAAGGATGCTATAAACTGCTGAATATCTATAATTCCAAAATAAAATATGTACAAACAGAAAGCACTATCATTTTACGAATGAACCCTCGTGTGTTTGTTTGATTTTGTTTTTTAAACTGACTAATGCTGTTGGCCAGAAGGACCTTGACAACTTCACCGAACTTTTGACTGAAATCTGAAAGAGGTAACTATTACAAAGGTGTACCAAAGTGATACAGGCCTCGGCTTGGCTGTTATCTGATTAAAACATTTGTTATCTGAGTTTTTGATGATTAATTTGTAAAAAAGAAAAAAAAGTTCTCTTAGAGAAGCCATGTACCTACGTGTGATGCGTATAATACTATAGAGCATGCAGTATCACTCTATCATACCAACAGACTCGCTTTTTGTGTATAGATTTGGCCGCAGTATCTGCAATATTTTTCTAGGAACTTTTTAGAAATGGTTCCTTAAAACTAGTCGCATTATCCCTGAAATCGGCGTTACCTCTAAAAGTCGTCATATTATATAACGTGACAAAAAGATGCTACATTCGAGGTTGTTATTAAAGAAATTCGCTGCACTTTCTTACTTCACTTACCTTGGGGAGGGAGATTATGAAATTGTGAATGTTAGCTGCCTTAGCGGCTGCAACGATGTCATGCATCGTCACTTTGCGGCTATTGTCTCCGTAAGCGATGTTCTCGGCGAGCGTGCGGTCGAACAGCACCGGCTCCTGTTGCACCACGCCCAGCTGCCGCCGGAGTTGTGGTAGCGTTAAAGAGTAACGTATATCACGATTGTCCAATTCCTGTTTTAATATAATAAACCTGTTACTCAGGTTAACAAAAGTTCAATAACAGAATTATATACTAGCTACGCTCGTTTATCATATTTTCTATCCAGCACTACTTTTCCCTGCTTAATATAGTTTTTCAAGAAACATTGGACAAACTGTTTTTGTTTTTTTTTCATGATACTATCAGAAAGTAAAGATTTTTCTCGCAAATACTAGCAAAACTGACCATTGAAATTGGAGTTTCTTCACAATGTCCCGTCAAAATCGGTAGTCGTTCCGAGGATTCTATATTATTATAGATTAGATTGAGAATTAGCAAAAGGAAGAAATAAATAGACAGACAAAAATATTATATATAATAGCAAGTCACGAAAGTTTAAATTGTGATTTGGTATAATACCGTATAACTACGGTGTACATATGTATTAAATAAAAAGCGGTTATTTTGATATTACAGACACTATTACAATTATTTTTTATAGATTACTAAGATAAAATCTCGATCTTTACTAAATTTATCTTTATTAACCATTATCTATTAAAACAACATGTAATACAACTGAGGCAGAAATTTTATCAATATGTTATTTTGGACACGCAGGTTTATTTCCAGACGCTTTCTTCTCTTTAATTCTTATTTCTCGCTCTCTGAGACGGCGTTCCCTTTCGAATTCTTTCATTCTTAAAATGTAATCATCGTGTTCACAATTTAGATAATTATGTTTCTCATGATGGCACTTATATACAAGGGGCATATGTTTGTGACGACAAACTAAATAGTCCATGAGTACATGAGCACAATAATCTCGAAATTTCAGCGGAATTCTGGCAGATTTTAAGTGTTCCTCAGGGATTTGCATTTGTCGTTGTTTTCTATTGGACTTAAAGCCAGCATTCGGTTTAAAAGTCGGCTTGTCGTCCATATCAAGATCGAGATGTCTAGTTTGGTAAGTACCCATTACTTGACCCATTTTCCGTATTTTTAATTATTTTTTTTGTATTGAAATATCAAATCCGATCAGTTTACTGACATTGGTATCATTAGACGTTGACAGGTATCTAAATTGCATCTGTTTTTATATTATTTGCAGTAGAGGAAAAAGATGAAAAAAAACCATAGCGTTTTTATATAAATAATGAGTATTTCTTTATCCCTAATTACTTCATTATATAGGTGTCATATGGATATTTTTGTGTAGTTAAGGGGTCTTTTGAAGTATTACGTAGAATCAATAGGACAGTGGTGCCGGCTAAGAATAATATCACCCTATATCTTCCCGTAGGTGTCGTAAAAGGCGACTAAGGGATAAGCCAGGGGATGGGCAGCAACATTCACTGAGAACTACAAACACCTATTGCGATCACCAATCTGCCTGCCAAGTCTGGCATTTATGGCATTTCCCCCCTTTTTGAGGGAGACCTATGTCCAGTAGTGGGCATCTTTAGTTTTAGTTTTAGGCATCTTTTGGTTGAATCAATCAACCAATGAGGGAGGGGATGCTTCTATGATTTCTTTATTTTTTATATCATGGGGGACGGTAGAGGGTGTTTGAATGGTGTTTATGTAAGCAATATCCACAGGGGGACAAGGGGGCTTAAAAAGGCAAAAAATTTGATTACGTAATACTTGAACGACCCCTAAATAAGTATGAAATACATGTTTAAAAAAAACATACATGCATTCCAAATTGAATGTAAAACCAAAGTAACCGACATTGCCCAAAGAATAGATAAACTTAAGTGACAGTGGGCTGGGCACATTGCTGGCTCTGTGATGCCCGATGGGGCCAAAAGGTTTTCGAATAGCTACTACACTCCGGAAGACGTAGCGTGAGTAGCCCCTTCGCAAGGTGGATCGACGACCTGGTTAAGGTCTCGGGAGTCCGCTGGACGCGGTTGGCGCAAGACCGGTCATGGTGGAGATCTTTGGGGGAGACCTATGTCCAGCAATGGACGTCTTTTGGTTGAATGGATTCTAAATTTAACTGATGTTTTTTTTTATTTGTATCTGTTTTTGTGTATTATTCTGAAATTATTAAGAAATAAAATCTTTCTGAAAAATGTAAACTTACTATATTTCCCGAGTCCGGGTCGTAGAATCTCTGCATTAATTGAAGTATCGTAGACTTTCCGCATCCAGATGAGCCGACTAAAGCGACCGTTTTACCTGACGTAATTTTTAAATCTATTCCTTTAAGAACTTGTTGTTTCGTTCGCGTGGGATAACTAAACTCAACGTCTTTTACATGAAAATTACCGGATGCAACCTGAACCAAAGAAAACAATGTTAAAACTTAAAAGAAGAATATTTTAAAGATATATAGTTTAAAGAATAGTTAATCTATGTTAATTTAGAGATATGACGCACCCATTCCGTTTTATCCACTACAGAGTCCTCCGTTCTGACTTTGGGTTCTCTATAAATTGTCGCCATGATTCTTGCGGCACAAGCTTTAGCGGAATTGAAGCTAGGTGCGTAGACTAATGATTGACCCAACATATAAGCTCCATACATTACAGCTTCGTTCACTCTAAAATAATCGTTATTACATTCGATTACATTTATTTCAATGTAACTAATTCATTATCGATTTATTGGATAAAATTCGTTCAAGTTTGATTAACATGAATAGATATTTTTTGCCTGGGGTAGACCAGTGACCTGGAGTTGTAACTTTATAAAAGTGACTGGATATGACTGGTTTATGACAGAATAAAATGGCAAGTCATGACTTAAAGAGATAAGATCTATACACAGTTTTAAAGAAATTATTTGGCTAATTAAAGGCTGATTAGGCATAGATAAAGCAGGTATATAATCATTAAACTAGTTCATTCTCAGATCATGAAAATAAATTTGTTATTTTATGCTATTTTGTACACTATATAGTCTGAGTATCACGATGTGGTCCAGGACAGTAAATACACTAATCCTAGAGGTACTGGTTCTAAAGTGATGCTGCCGAAACACACTTATTAGTATTTGGCGACATGCTTTCAAACTTGAGGGAGGTAGCTACCCAGGCGGACATTATTAGAAATTGCCTTACCCCCATGCTTTGGTTTTCTCAAGATGTTTTCCATTACCGAAAGTTAAGGCTGATTTTAGAGTTGGATAGGTGGTCTCGATCTCGCTTGTGTCGACGCGGAACCCGGCCGCACTACCAACTGCACCATCATCGCTATTTGCGCTATCTGATATTTAATATACAAACTTACAGCAGCACAATTTTATACTCCATTTCTCCTCGTGATACTAAAATTCCACCATAGACAGTTGCACTGCAGAATGATAAAAATGGAACGTAAATGCCCAGCCCCAGAACTAAACCCCTCCATCTTGTTTTTGATGTTACAGATGTGCAAGCATTCCTCAATGCGTTTTCGAATTTATCGTAGAATAATAGCTCGATACCTGCAAATAATTCACGCTTATTGAACTGCTTATCGGTGTAATATATTTTATTATATTATCAAGTAGATATTCGATATAATGTTTTACCTAGACTTTGGACGGTTCTAATGCTAACTACCGCTTCTGTTGCAATCGATGTAGCCGACTCCATCGCTTTGCGTTCGTTTTTCTGTGATTTCCGAGATATCAAACTTTCGAGCCAGATGCTTCCGACCATCTGCCATACAACGGTTAAACACATTTTACATTAGTAACTGGTTGAAACCTTTTATTTGTTATTTAAGAGAAAACGCGGTCGGCAACAAATTTGAAGTATTAGAAATCTATTGCTATCGAGTTGCTCCCCAATGAAAGTATTATAAAGCACGAAAGGCACAACTGCAGCTCGTATTCTCTTGTTTCCTCTTCCAAAACTGGATCGAATTTAATGTATTTTTCAATTATGAAATAAGAAAGACTTCGGCTATGATTTCTTTTTTGTTTTTATTCGTCAAATGTATTTGAAACCATGGTCGTATTGTATGTATATTATATGGTGTAAAAATATTAACTATTATGAAATTATCCGGGGAGGAAATAGGGTACTACGTTTGTATGGAATAAATGTCGCACGCATTTCCTATTAATAAGGAATACATACCAGTGGTAAGAATACCGTTGCGACCAGTGTTAGTTTCCAGCTGTAGCTCATAGCCATTATAAAACCGATGACCACTGAGCTTACACCTTGGAGAATAAGTCCGATCCTTAGTCCTGTAGCCCCTTGTACTTCTGCAGTGTCACCGCTCAACCTTGCGCATAGAGCACCCACCGTGTTACATTCTCTGTCAAAGTAGCCTATTTCCTAAAATATATTTTATTATTTATTCCAATCGTAGAACTTAATAATATAATTAAAAATATAATCAATAAGCAGTTCTACTTGTCGTAATAAAGCCCCAAAGTATTGATATCGAAGACGCGTAGTCATTTTAAGGCCAGCTGTTGTAAATGTAGTACTTTGTAGGAACATGGAAACGCCAGCAACTGCAGCAACGACCAAAAATAAACATGAGTAAATATCGACGAGGCGAATGACTTCATTTGTATCACTCGATGCGAATACCTGAAACATAAAAGTATATGTTACAAAATAATATTGATTAATTTTAATAAAATTTGCAAATAAAAATATGCAAATATGAATCACTTACACCACTTGTCAAACCGAATAGTAAGGCAAATACAGGGAAGCAAGCGCCTTGAACGAATGCAGCGATTGAACCTATTGTTAAATAAAGCCATTCCGGTGAGTTAAGTTTCAAAATCTGCCAACTACCCATAGGTATCTCTGTCTCCTGTAATTTATAAAACACTCTGTAGTGTCTATAACTATATCTCAATGTGTTGAGTAGCCATAAATATAAGACGATAGAAAGACAATAGGAAAACAATGGAAAGCTGGCGTAAACGCCGGGTAAGTGCTCAAGGGGTTAATAAACTTATAAATCCAAACTTACATCTTGTTCTTGCGTATCGTCCTCAGATTCATATTCAGTATTGTACATATAGCTCTGTACAGCTGTTGACATAACAGACGAAATAGAACTTCTCGGCGACATCCACTCATGAGCCTCTAAAACTAATAAGAAATTGTTTTAAATATTATACATGCAAATAAATATTATCAAATTTTTTCTTCTTCTAAATAATAATTATCTATACAACTTGAAAATAAATTCGCTTTCGCATCTGTCTTGGGGCTTATTCATTGACACACTTAATTCAAATTAACTAAACAAATGTTGATGTAGTTTTCACGCTCATTAAGATATTTTTTCAAGAAAAGGTGTATATTCTATTACATATATTCCTTTATGTAAGTATAAATATTTTGAAACCAAATCGTCAAAAATTTAGTTTTCATTCATTGAAATAGCTAAATCTAATTAATGAAAAACCTCGTCTTAGTATAAATTTCAGGTGTGTCGTGCTTTGGTATCAGCAATTGTATATGTTTTAGAGAGGCTTTAGCCATGAAATATATAGTTCAACATGATAATGGCGACTATCAAAAGATCAAACACACCTAAAATCAAACACACAGTTTCTCTCTGGATCCAATTTTAAATTTAACACGGACCAAGCGCGTGCAGAAGCTAATCTTATGCTATAAAGTGTTTATGAAATATCACCTTTAATCGAGCTATGTTTGTTAAGTCTTCTATTTGATTTCATCTGGTTATCAACATGGGGTGCTTGCGTTATTTCACCATTTTGTATCGTCTCAGGCTCTTCCGTTACTGTTTCAATATTTTCAGGTTCTTTATTCTCCTTTCCCGTAGTGACTAACTTGTAAAAGAATCCTGCAATGCGTTTAGTAATTTACAAATCGATGGTTAAAGTTGTAATATCAGTTTAGAGTTAAATTTTCTTCAACAACAATACCTTTAACTTTCATAAGTTTGGCGTAAGTCCCTTCTTCTACTATAACACCTTGATCCATACAGATAATGCGGTCACAGTTAACTATAGTGGACAATCTGAAATTGAAAGAAAAAAAAAAATATTTTTACCACTCTTTCAATGAATCTGTGAATGAAAATAAGAAAATACAAACCTATGTGAGACCATTAATGTGGTACGCCCAACGCTTGCTTTATCCAGTGCGGCTTGTACTTGCTTCTCTGAGTGAGGATCAAGCGCAGAAGTAGCTTCGTCTAATAATAATATGGCCGGATCTCGTAATAGCGAGCGTGCAATGGCTATCCTTTGTTTCTGGCCACCAGATAATGATGCACCGCGTTCTCCAATAACAGTATCATAGCCCTTACAAATGTATATGACATATTAACGATAAATTTAACGATAATTAATGGTAAAAATACACACATATTCTTTACAGATCACTATAACATGAGTTCAGCAGAATTTTTTGGTAAAAATGCGTTTAGAATTTAGTTCTGTCAGTGTTTTATTCTGTATTATATTAAGTGGAGATGTTTATTATGTATACTTAAATCATGATCAAGTTAGTCAATTGTTAAAAAAAATTACTACTTACTTTTGGTAAATTCTTAATGAAGTCATGGGCGTATGCCATTTCAGCAACTCTTTGAACTTCTTCCTGTGTTGCTTCTGGAAATGCAACTGTAATATTTTCACGTATTGTACCGTGAAACAAAACAGGTTCTTGTCCTACAACTCCTGATAAATGAATAATAAAAATTAATTTTCCATCGTACTAATAATTTACTTATAGTACATGGTTAATCCAAATACTAACCTAAAGATGATCGTAACCATCCGATATTTAGTTTTGTTATGTCGTTTTTGTCTAGTTCAACTACTCCCGACAGGGGATCGTACAGTCTTTGCAGAAGTTGTAATATTGTAGATTTGCCACATCCCGATGACCCAACTAATGCAACGTTTTCTCCAGGTTTTATATGAAGAGAAAAACTTTTAAGAATCTGAAATTAGATGACAGTACTATAGAATAATCTTGAATATACTTATACATTTTACTTAACTATGTTTATCTAAATTAATATATACAAACAATTAAAAAAAATTAAACTTTGTGATAAGTAACGAAGAAATATTAAAATTTGCATCATCATCTCCATGCCCTTATCCCATTTTTATTTGGGGTCGGCTCAACATATCTTCCTCTTCCATTCATCTCTATTTGAGATCATTACTACATTCACTCTTTTTTGTATCCATGTTATTTTTAAGTTTCGGCTAATCATTTTACAACCGGCCGACTACCTGACATCAACTCTCCTTGTGGATGTTATTTTTGGTGGTTAACCTGGCACCTGTGATCTGGGCGTAAACCTATCCCCATGTTTTCCCTTCAGTTGCTTCTTACTACACCCCACGGGTGTACCAGGAAAGGGGGTGGTGTTATTCTAGAGCCGTCACACCTACGGCACTATTAACATTTACATATCAAGGTAAAAGCTTTTTTGTGGAATTTTTTTTTACCATTAGGGTACAGGTAAATCTATTTTATGTATCCGAAGTCTTATTTTAATCTTTATAAACAATGATAGAAAAACAAATTAAAATACCTTGATATCTGGCCGAGAAGGATAACTAAAATGTACGTCTTTCAAGGTTATTTCTCCAATAACTCTTCGTGGGCATTTGCCACTACTGCTGAGACAGTTAATTTTCGGTTTTCGCTCTATTAAAGGAAATATACTTGCAGCCGCTCCACGTGCAGATGCAAATGCTTCTGCATGGGGTACACATAGTGTTATCGATTGTGTAGCCATATACGCGGAAAATAATATCTGTGAAAATCATGAAATAGTATCAATATAAGGATGTAATCAGATATTGTCGAATTTGATCATTTATTGTTATAAATGTATTATTAATAAAAACCTTAGCCAAAAAACGGATTAAATAATATCACCATTAACAGTAAACATTATTGATAATTTAAGGAAGAAAACTGTTTTCAATTTAATTTTTTTATTTCCAACATTAAAGCCTCTCAATAGTTATCAAACAAAGAAAACACATACAGTAGAAATATATGCTGAACTTTATCTTTGCCTAAATATTCATATACCAATATCGACTCACGCTAAACATGACTCCAACGACGTATCTCCTTTCATCGTCCGGTTTATCCATATCTTGAAACACTAGCCTAGTTCCGTAGATTAAACCGATAGTGTTTAGTGAATAAGTGAGAATCCAGTTGAACCCGTTGCCTAAGCCGGTGAACAGACCGCGTTTACGGCCGTAGAGTTCCGCCGGTTGAAGAAGACTTCTATATCTACAAGCGAATTATATCTATACACTATTGATAACAACAAAGAAACAAGAGCTGGTAAAACACGTGTTTCATTGGTATCAAACCTTTTATTCTGATTTGTTTTCAAGATACATACTCATCATCATTCTCATATTCTGTTTACAACTAACATAGGCTCAGCGGCGTATGTTTTCTTCTTCCATTCGACCCTACAACCGTTATCTCTTTATTTACTTTTTTTTCTTTCATATTATTTTTACATACTTCATCCACACTTTTTTTTACATATTTTTTACATTAAGCGCTTCTTCTTTTCTCATAATTTGTGCGTACTATGACAAACGATTCCCTTACAGCTTTTCTACCACTGGCGCCATTTTCAAATATATTGTTTATTATCCATTGTTCTCACACCACACATCCATTGCAACATTCGCATCTCAGCTACATGCAATCGTTTTTATTCATCTTTTTACTATCCCAACATTCTGATCCATACCATACGACAGGTCTTATGTATATATGTCGTACCTTTTAATTTTCTAGGCATCCTAGAGTTACAAATACACCACAGACCTGTCGTCATTTCATCCAACCTGATATACTCATTACTCCGGCAGTTTTATCCATTACATCTTAATCTGATTTGATTCCAACTTTTACGCAATTATTTTTTGAAATATTTAAACACGTACATTAGTATTTGTTTCAACAAAGACGAAAGAGATCCATTACAGAGCGCTTATTTTCAGAAATGAGAATAGAATAGAATAATTTTGATCCGCTTTTTAATGAACCTACTAGAACCACGGCTCAGACCGCGCCTTATATAAATAACATTTTTACTAATTTTAAGACCTTGGCGGTGGAATTATGTCTTAAATACGGCCTGATCATACCGGACACTTTGTTAAAATTAACTGTCAAAAGCCTAATAATGATCACAAAAAGACAATTAGATATGCATCTAAAAGTAAAGTAGATCGTTTAAATTATAATGTTAAACAAAACTTGACCACTTTCAATTGTATTCATCGTGATACGAAAACAGACTATGACAGCTTGTTTAAGGTCATAAAAAATGAATTTAATAAACATTGCCCAACAAAAGGTATGAATGTTGGAAACAAAACTTGTTTTTAGTGATTGGGCAACTAGAGGATTAAAAAAAGTAGGAATCAATTATATGATCGATACTATAAAAATCATTATATATGAGTGAAGCTTTTCATGCTTATGTTAGAAATTATTCAATATTAGCACTTTTTAAACTTTCGCGTTTTGTACTCATATTTAATTAATATGAACAGGTCTAGAGCGCGCATTATTCAAACATTTTTAAATAGCTGCCCAAGCAAACTTTTCGGGAAACAAAGTTCTTGAGTCTAAATATAAGACCAAGACTGTCTGACTGTCACATCACAAATAACGAAATAGGTAATAATAGAATAAGTGACAATGCTTTCGATCTGAACGTCGATGGAGTACATATTTCAAGCTGTTCAGAGGTAGCAACAGATTTTCAGGATTCTTTCACCAACATAGGTGTGTTGAGTATGAGAGGTCTCGAAGTTACAAAACATATAACTTCATCGCTCCATGGTACCGTGTTACTTCTTAATAATTTAAGTGCCTCTTTAAATTCACAATTGTATTTTACATCTATTAGTGCAAGTGACATATTTAGACCTTTTAGGCAACTAAATTTAAAGCACTCAAGACATGGGGAATATTGGTAATGGTTCTTCAATCAATGATTGTTAATATTTCATCATATTTGCCTAAGATTTTAACAGGCACTTTCCTAATTCGATGAAAACAAGTACTTCCATCGATTAGTAAGATTTTCGAGAAGATTGTCCATAATCAGTTAGTTCAATATTTTAAAGCAGAATTTTTTTTAGATAATCGACGGTTTGGTTTCACGAAATTCAAATCTATCACTGACGCTGGTTAATAAGTCATATATTGGGAGCTTGGAAGGATTCGCAGGACGTAATAGGTGAGTTCTGCGATCCCTCAAAGGCCTTTGACTGCGTTGATCACAGTACACTTATACTGAAACTACCAACATTATGGTGTTTTTGAAACCTCTGTCCCCTTCCTGGCCTCTTATTGAACAAATCGCTGTCAGTCTCAATGTAAATAGGGTTACCTCGACGGAATCGTTAGTTCGAATGGGTGTTCCACAGGGGTCGATTTTATTAACGACTTACCGCTAATAATTAATAACTCGGCTATAACTTTGACAGGAAGGCTTAGCTCCGCTGCTTTTGCAGTTCGAAAAATTCACCAGGTAACAGATATATTACTGCTAGGTTAGTCTGCTTTGCTTACTTTCATAGCCTAATGTCTTAGGGTATTTTGCTATGGGCTAAACCAGCTGAGGTAGAAACCATGTTTACGTTACAAAAGAGAGCTGTTCATGCAAAATACAATATGGGACCTGGCGAATCTCCAAAGAACAAGTTTGAAGAATGTGATATCTTAACTTTACCCTCCCAATACATTTTTGATAAACTAATGTATGTTCTTAAAAAATTTGATCTGGTAAATGGTCGTCATAATTTTAATATTAGAAATAAAAATAAGTTGGTCGTCTCACGCTTTAGGCCAAGTAAATCTAATAAAAGGTAGTATTCGGTTTTTTAATGAGATCCCAAAGAACATTACCGATTTCCCTGACAATAAGTTAAAGCACTATGTCAAGCATGTCTTAATTTCAAAAGGTTTTTATAGGGTGGATTATTACGTGAACGATAGTGATGTCTGGAATTTACACCTCTCTCTGTGCTTTTGCGAACAATGGTTGTAACTATAATTTGTGTAGTTTTTATTTAAAAAAATAATATATATATATATATATATATATATTTTATTAATTTATAAAAACAGGAACCAGATCGATTTCTTGTCGGCTCTTTTCGACAGTGTTATTTTCCAAACCGGTGGTAGTGTTTTGATGTTCATAAGCGCCTACTTAAAGCTTAAATTAAATAAAGATTTTTCTTTATTTTAATTTATTTTAATAAACAAAATCTTAAAATTGCTAGCATTTCATTTTTATAACTTTGAATACAGGTAAGTTCGCATTCAGTTATTGTATGTTCAGCATGTGGGACATAAATAAACTGGATTTAACTTTAAAAACATCTATAGAATGAAATGATTATTCATGGTAACATGCAACGGTTCATGACGCCTTTAGAAAACATAATAAAGATAACAGAGAGGGTGATAACAAAAAAAAAATGGATTGTTTTAAAGGTCTTTTAAAATTACACACATTACAAGATTATGTTAATTTGAGTAGTAATAAACCTATAAATTATGTTTATTACAGGTATAGCAACGTTTACATCATATTAGAATGCTGTAATGTGGTGTAACTGAATGAAAAATTGTTTTTTTACCTTTCGATTTCTTGGTGTTCACCAGCGTACGCGATAACCGTTCGTACTGATTTAAGAACTTCTTCGGCTTGTTTTCCTGCTTGACTGTAAGATTCCATCTCGTGCATAGATGATTTGGTTTGATACTGTTGTATTATTATTATGAAGTTGAATAAATATCACGGTCCATACATTATGTATAATAAATTGTTTTTACGCTAAAGGCGAATTACTTTGACCACAATCTCACCTTATGTTAAATGACGATGAGATCCAGAATGGTAAACAAAGTAAGCCTAGAGGTACTGGTTTAAGGCTTAAGCATCACTTAAGAGTGATGCTGCCGGAACAGATTTATTGGTATTTGGCGACAGGTTTTCAAATTTGCAGGTGATAGCTACCCAGGCGGACATTATAGAAAATGCCCTGACAACCATGATATGGTTTCTTCACGATGTTTTCCTTGACCGAAAGCTCAGGCTGATTTTAGAATAGGATAGGTGGATTCGAATCCACGTCCATTGACGCGGAATCCGGGCGCACAATCCACTGCGCCGTCGTAGCTTCAAAATCATCATCAGTATTATTATATGTATGATATTTAATACAACAGCCTTAATGGAATTGCTTGATTTAAATATGCATAATCTATCTATACATGAAAGATAGAGAAAGGAATGGTTAGTTGGTTCGGGCAAGTAGAGAGGATGGATGACAGAAGATTGACGAAACAAATTTGTAAGGCGAGTCTGACTGGATACTTCGGCAAGGGTCGATATAGGTGAACGTATCTCGACCAGATCTATGATCTCTTAAAGAAAGGCCAGCTGAAAAGTACCCATAACCGAAGAGTATATTTGAAAGCGGCCATGAAATTAGAAGAAACGAAAGAGTTTTGTCAAGATCGTAACAAGTGTAACGACGTAGAGAGATGTAATGCTATGTATGTAAAAGGATAGAATACTTTAAAGATTTCTTGTAGAAACGTTTTCTAGTTGAAGAAATAAGTGGACAAAAAATAAAAATATACCTTCCTTGTATGGACCTTCGTGTTAGACTAAAGAGACAATTGAAAGAGTAAGTTTTACAGAGATACGAGTATTAAGATGGATATGTGGTATAACTAGAATGAATAATGGAGAAATGTGTAAATCAGAGGTAACTTGATGATAACAGTATTGATAAGTGTTAAGTGTATAGATTGATATGTAGATAGAAGAAGACGAGAAAAGATAAGTATGGATATTAGTAATATTATATGTTAGTAATATTATAATAGCATATCATAGTTACTTACATTAGACAAAGTTATTGATGCGGCAATAGAGAAAGGCATGACACTGAGACACGCCAATGTAAGTTCCCAACCAAGTGGAAATGAAGTTATGAGACAAAGAACAGCCGTGCCTAATAAGTTTGATATAACTGCGATCTTCTCACCCATTCCCTCTTTTAGTTTCATCAAATCTCTGTTCATGAAATAAAAAAAAAATCAATCAATCAACCATAGAATTAAAAAACTCAGAATAGCCGTAGTCGTTCATGAATTGAAATTATTTCAAATCAGACTTAAAAGGCCACACTGCGCGTATCATTTTCTTATAGAGAGAGAACGGGGAACTAGGTTTAATAACTGTTCAGAGAACTCTCAATAGTATAAATGGCCGAACAAGGAAGAGAAGGCGTTAAAATATTAATCGAGCTCATAATGATATTTACTTACTCGGACATTTTAGAAGCCAAGTTAAATTCGGAGTCCGTGTCGAACCAGCTCATGTCTTGACGGAGGACGGCCTTCAAGAATAATAAACGGATTGTGGTGATCTGTAAATGAAGAATTTATTATGTTCATGAATTTGCAAAGACCGTGTAAAACCAAAAGTGAGTTTGTAGGTACACTATGGAACACTATCACTATAGGTACACTACCGACCACAGAGTATATTTTAATATTCTTATAGAATATCAGCGCGAATTATAAATGAACTGATCTAAATGAATTCAATATGAGTTATATTTGTCCGTTGTGTAATGTATATATATATATATATATATATCAGTATATGTATATATAAACATTCGATTGATTTATTTATTTATCGGAAGTATAAAATTTCGTTCCTATTGTCAATCAGAATCGATAGAGTAAACATAAATTATAGTTTTGTGTAGTTTTTACAAATTTTTCTTTCAAAATTTCTTACACTACTGGGAAGCATAACAAAGAGACCGGAAAGAAACGCAGATCAATTTTTGGCAATATAGAATCCTTAGTTATGTTATATTTTACGTAAAAAACTTATTCTGATTATTACGAACATGAAAATATATATTCCATATAAAATATGACGCATACAAGTAATATATTTAACAACTAACAACATTTAATATGTATGGATAAAAGACAAAATGTACTAACGAAATTCTTGTTGTCATATCATAATTAACAAATTCAGATCTCGTATTAGTTTAAATAATGTAAAATCAGGTATTACTCAAAACTGTTTATAGAAGCTGTGTTTGTAAATAGATTCCAAGTATATACTGTATGTGTTATAGTCTTAATCATATTTACATGAAATTTCTATTTACTATAATGATATGAAGAGACGAGATACGGTGGAATATTTATCCAATTAGTAAGATTTTTTTTTTACATTTTGTAATACTTGACACATTCGTGACTTGAGTATACATTAATGTCGAATATAGTGAACTCGTAAATTAACCCCTAAACCGTATAGTGCTGGCAACCGTACCATTTAATTTGTGTGTCGAGGGAGGGATTATTTATTGTGTGCACACACATTTTTATATGAATTTTTGTGTTACAAGATGATGAAATTTTATTTTTGTTATTTCATATGTAACAATGATAAAGTAATCCAATGAAAATGTTGATAGTTCAATCTCATACAATATTCAACTGCGGGAGATAGCAGCAGACTTAAACATCACATTTATATTACAAAAACGGATAGTTCGAGCAAATTATAACATTGGACCTCGCAAATATTTGTATAATAAATTCTAAGAATATAGTAGAGTATCGTAATTTTGCCTTCCAAATATTCCCAGTACGTTTGCAAAAAATTAGAGAAGCTCGATAAATAACAGATGATTTGAATATCGAATCTTAACATTTAGATTGAGATCAAACCAAAAATAAATCCGTTTATCTGACACTAATCTGACACCTTGGACAAAAAAAAAAAACAAGATTGAAATTTCGGATTTTAGTAGGTAAAAACAGATTGAGATCGCAAATTAAAACCGGCTGTGGACGATCGGTTTATTTTTTATATAAGAAATAAAGACAAATTAGCGGTACTATTAGATAAAATAAGTCTAATAAAAGCTTTTTCAGTAATGGTGTTAGGTTCTACAATAAGATTCTTGACCACATTACCGATTTACCTAAATGATTATAGATTTCATCACTATATAAAGCAAGTTTTAATTTCAAAAGACTGCTTACTATAAGGCATAATTATGTGAACGATAATAATGTCCGTAGATGATATTACTCTTTGCGCTTCCACTAAAAAAGATTAAAACAATATTTTTACAAGTTACTAGATCGAGTTTCTTGCTGGCTCTTCTCTTGTCTCTTTCGATCTTTTTATTTTGATTTTAAAAACTCACGAAGAGTGTCCGCTTTGATAATTTTCCTTTGAATATCGTTTATCAAGCAAGTAAATTACCCGTTCTTACCTGCCTTAATGCGCTCCAACTGATCAGTGATACAGATATCATACTGCACAAAATGGCCAGTATAATCGATAAAAACATCCCAATGGTCATTGCTTTGATGTCTTCCGCGAGAGCTGCCATATTTTTTCTTCATATGAGGCATTTACTCTGATAACAAAAAAATAAATAAGAAAATCAGTTATTGCATATATTTTCTGATAACAAAGCTTCATTCACTCCGGGTAGGCAAAACGAATTTAGATTATGAAGAAATCAAATTTATAAGTTTATATTGACAATAAAGAATTCTAGTATTTACATAAACTAATAATACATAAATAAAGATACATTTATTTGTAAATAATAGGTTATACTATGAATGCAATTACATAAATTACTTATTAAAGAATGTTTTAATTTTATTTTTTACATAATTATTACAGCAGTCATCGATTAGGTAAAAGTTGATTATTCTATATATTAAATTCATATTTATGTATTTTTTTAAGAAGCGAAAGTGTTGAATATATATGCTCCAATTTTTTTTGGAACGTTGGTATTTTAGTTGGTAGTTAACGTTATTAGAAGCGATTATTTACTATATGTGTTTAAGTGTATACACTTTCAAATATTTAGTACCACAATCCATCATTCATCGGATGAAAATGAGTTAGTTATATATAACTAAATCCCACAGACCTGTTTTTTTGTAGTTTTCATAAATAATACAGTACAAATAAACCGCTGGTATTAAATGAAAAGTATAATTAAGATATTTTAACATATTAAACCCTGATCTAACATAAGTTAATTCATCTATCAAACAATAGACCACAGTATAAATTTATACTGTGAGACAGTGATTAAGATAACTAATTTTCTTTTGTTTATTTTTCGCACATTTTTATCTTATTACCGTCCAAATATAATAAAAGCCAGACTTGTACAAATTCGAAGTTACGTCATTATTCATTCGCTCCTGCTCGATTTTATTAATTCATTTAATTCGAATAACTAATAATTATTGAGTATGGTAGGATTATTTGCTTTGTATAAAATGATTAAAAAAAATATTCTGAACTTTTTACATTTAGAACATTCAACATTCATTTTTTTTTATGCCATTTGATGGCCATTTGGCATATTTTATGCCAAATGACTGTAAATTATTATATCAAGTAGCTCCACGGAACAATAGTAAAGGCCGTAGGTACATATACATCAATGAGTAAAGCCATACTGTTGAGAGTTGAGAGGTCACGGTTTTGATTTTCGTAGTGCATCGAATGTAAGTTTTATGAAAATTATTATTAATTTATGTGAATTTTTGAGAGCGATTGTAGTACGGTCGGGTTCCGCGTTGATGAACGTACATATATAGATTCAAATCCATCTATTCCACTGTATAATGACCTTAGCTTTCTTTGATTAATCAATAGAATAGACCGCCTGCGTCCGCCTCTTCAAAAGAAGAGTGATTCAGTTTTTACCGAACGAGCCCGTATCGTTGTCTGGTCTCACCCTCACTTTCCATCAGATGTGATTGACACCAAGAGTTGAGCAGTACATTAAAAAAAGAAAGAAACCATGGCACGGTGGTAGGATATTTTTAATAAAGCCGATGTGAAGTTTGAAAACCTATCGTCAAATATTAGTGTGTTCCAGCAGCTAACATTTACTAACATCGTCACTTAACGTCTGAGGCGACTGTGGTCAAAGCCCCGAACCTATGCAGTACTTACATAGTGAGAACAGTAAGAAACTAACCGCATTTGTAAACAATAGACTGACTTATTTTACCGCTAGTATCGAATCTATTACTACTACTATCTATTTTTCTCTATGTATTACTATCATTTTCTCATTTTAACTTTTTTTTAATAATTCAACTATAAAGTTCACATGTGTAATTGATAAATTAATGTAAGTTTTTAGTCCTATTTTGCTTTATTGCTGTAGTTTTATATATAAACAAAGAAAGTTTAAAAAAATCAATATTAGGCTGTGCATAATATTCAAACTTACAGTCGTCTGCCGCCTCCAAATAATGTTGTTAAAGGTAAATAACTGGACAAACGGTCTTGTTGTGAAGTCCTCTCGACGAACGATGTACTCAGTTCACCGACTTGTACGAGGTTGTAGCAGACACCGCCTCCGCTGAGTATTCCGAAGAACACTCCCAGACATATCGCAGTTATTTCCAACCATGTACCGTAACGAAACTGTCAAATATAATTTTCTTATATATTTTTTTTTGTTTGCCAATATAACTTCGTGATGTCTCTTCTAGGGTATGTAAATCAACGTCTTGGTATTTAAGGTCATTTAACTTTAAACCTCATAAGGGATCGTTCATTTATTGCCTGAGGCCAGGCCAGTGTTGCCAGTAATGATTTTCGAATTTTTTGGTGACGAAATTAGATTATATACTTATATGCACCTGTATTTAAAGGTAACCATCCTGAATACTTTTAAAATAGTTCATGGCAAAAATACTCTTGATCTTAAGTAAGGAAGTAAAAACCCGGAGTACGAATCACTAGGGGAAAACGTGTGAGGGGTTTGGGTTGTTAAAAACATTCGAAAAACATCACGTCAATAATGAATAACCCCTAAGTAGGTATAATCAATAGGATGTCAATTTGACAATTTATTATTATTATTATTTCTCCTTAATGTAAAAATAATAGATGAATGTTTAGGCAGAGAAATAGTTAAAAAATATACCTATAGTTAAAATGTCGAAAATACATCCATGAGATGAAAATTAAAATTTTAAATTTCATGGATATCTGTGAGGAAATGAATACGTAATATCTAAGTGTGAGATTTATTTAAACTGTTCAATGATAGATATAGGTGGGTGTATTAAAAAAAGGATAAGTTTTATTCGATACTCACGATTTGGTAATAGGAGAAACTTTTACGGTTATTTTCGGTTTTCCTGTAACATAATAAATAAATAAATTAACTTAATTATTCATAGGGTAAATATTGGGCATGGGTAACAGTACACTTTTATAGAACAGCTGTGTGCTCGCAGCTCCGCCCGCGTTTTAATCCATTCTCCACTACGTATTATAGTTTTTAAATTATCATTGGAAAATAGTGTTTTCATGATACTGTCCATTGAATCGTATTTCGGTCACAATTTCAATATTTTTACACGGAACGCTAATAATTTTCGAAAAATAAAAATAGTTAAGCGAATTAAGTTCAGTTATATACGAAAAAAAAGTCCCGTCAAACTCGGTCCGGTTGGAGATTAGCAGGAACAGAGGGAGAGACAAAAAAAATTAAAATTGTATTTTTGGTGCAGGTACCGTATATACATTTATACGTATTGAGCAAAAAGTAACTATTTTGATATTAGAGAGATATTTAGTATTTTCTATATCGCTGACAGGGCAATAAAGTCAGACTGGATCGCACTCGCGAGACACTTGTAAAAAACCAGTCACAGTGACTTTTTAATATTAGAGCGTCGTCTTCCTAGACCAGGAATTGAATACAGATGAAGCCCGGGATGATGATGGTAACTGTTCGTAGATTCTCATCTGCCGACGGTCATCATTGCGATTAGATTGTACTTTATTTAAAATCATTTGTAGTTAAGTTATTTTTCTGTACTCATATTAAAAAAAATCAAACTATTTTCTATAATTAAAAGTACCCTAAGTTACCCGGAGTAACTTCAGCTATCTACAGGAAAAAGTCCCATCAACATCCGTCCAGGCATTCCGGAGATTATCCCGGAACAAACAGACAGATAAAAATCTTGAAAATTGTATTTTTGGTATAGGTATCGTATATACATTCATGTCTATTTTGAAAAAACTAAAAAAAAAAAAATGACATTACAAACAGACACTTCAATTTTATTTATTAGTATATTTTAAAAACCCAAAAAAATATTTATTTTTATAGAACAAAATGAATGAATAATTCTGATACACACTGATAAATAAAATTGAACTGTCTGTTCGTAATTTCACAATAACATTTTTTTATTAAATACGAATGAATGTATATACGATACATACGCTAAAACATAATTTTTAAATTTGTAGTCTCTGTCTGTTTGTTGCGGGTACTCTTCGAAAAGCTTGGACCGATTTTAACCAACTTTTGGTAGATAACTGAAGCTACTCCTCGTAAGTTAGGATACTTTAAATTTTTTCGAAAATAATTAGGGTTCAACGTAAAAAATTAAACTCAGGAAATTGTGAATAAAATCCGATTCAGTGCACAGTTTTACTGGGAGGTGTTTGTATACGTGAGAAGTACCTTTGCTTTCTGTAAGTATTAAAAATAATTTTAGGAATGTTATTAGGGTTCCAAATGAAAAAATAAAACAAAAAATAACGAAAAAATCCGATTCAATGCACAGTTTTACGTGCAAGAGCTTTAATTTATGAGAAATCTTTTTATAAAATTAAACAAATAATTAGGTTTTGTGAAAATAAATTAAAAATCGTGCAATTATAAACTGCTTCAGTGGATAGCAGCATCAAAAGATTATTTTCCAAAGATTATTTAAAAAGTATATTACGCAATGTAGAATATATGATACACGGGCGGAGCCGCGAGCACACAGTTAGTAATAAATATTATTATAAAATTATAACATATAGTTTTGTAGAACGGTATATAGATAAAGTGATAAATAATTGATGGTTTTTATAAAAAAATACAATCATAGCATAATTTTATTTCATTTATTCTAAGTTAAATGACTTAGTAACATTTAATATGTCGAGTCAGAAGAATATTTTTGTGGTGAAGTTTTAGTGAATGGGGTTAAACTTTGCGAAATTTATATAAGATAAAACCGGCATTAACGATGCACATTGATAAATTATTCTTCGCAAAGCTAAACTTTTTTCTATTATAATTTGGATTGTTAATATAATTTTTAAAATAATAAATAATGTTACATACTTAACAAATATGTAATTACGAATGACAATATAAAAATTATCGAGACAACGTTCGCATAAAAAAAAAGAAATTGTTTAAGTATATAAAATTACTTACATTGATTTTTTATTTTCAGCTCCCATTTCTGACTGGAATGAAGTAGTATATAATTCAAATATACAAGAAAAAAAGTCGGCCCGCCAATGCACAGCGGCGCGTTAATTCGCGTGTCATATATTATGAAATTTCAGAGAGGACTTGACATTCGTCTCCACTGTACTTTACATATATATGATGTGGTAATTATGTTATCGCACATAGATTAACATGTATTGTGAGAATTCACAAACACATAAATCCACATATTATTAAATCATAAATGTGATCTTTTATAGAGGTACATCCATATGCGTGACACGTTTCTGTATATGTGAGTGTATCTCACATAAATACTTAACAATGATTTAGATCTTCTTAGAACAAAGCAAGTTCTTATATATCACCTGAATCTAGGGTATATCAGGTTATTGACTTAATATCTTAACCTTAATAAGTGCCGCATTTCAATAATAATAATATTGTATCATTTATTCTGATGATTAAAGATGAAATTGTATTTTTGCTTATGATTATTTATGTATCTGATGTGTTTTAGGTATGTATATGGTCTTAGTTCGTTTTTCAAATTTCGCAAATATTTTTATGATGGAACGTCTTATTACTTACTTACTGCTTTTATTCTGATATTTCGCAAGAATTCAGAACAGTAAATAAATTGGATTGTCAGAGACAAGACACACTGATGAAATAAAAATTAAAACTCTAAGTATGCATTAAAAATCATTTTTACAAAGGTCAACGACCTGCCTTTAAAAAAAAATGATGATTGACTTTAAGCTTCATAAAGGAGGTTTTTGTGTATATTGCAACTGCTAATTGCATTCACTCACAATGGACCTAACAAAGCTGAAAGTTGCTCAAGGAGAGGGCTACGCTAGGAGTTTCACTTTGTGATCGAATCAGGAACGAGGAGATCCGCAGAAGAACCACAGTAACCGATATTGCTAGATGAATTGCTAAACTTTACTGGTAGTGAGCTGGGCACATTGCTCACAGAACCGATGCCCGATGGGGCCAACGGGTTCTCGAATGGCTACCACGCACCGGATGACGTAGCATGGGTAGACCCCCCACAAAGTGCACCGACGACCTTTTGAAGGTCGCGGGAATCCGCTGTATGCGTGTGGCGTATGACCGGTCGTCGTGGAGATCTTTGGGGGAGATCTATGCCTAGCAGTGGACGTCTTTGGGTTGAATGGATGGATGGATGGATGGATATTATAATAAATAAAATTGACAATAAATACTTCTAACAAACGCTAAACTATAGCATTTTATTCAAACGTGAACCTAATTCACATTAAGTATTTTTTAAATAAACCATGTTACAATTGTTGCGTAATAAATAAATAGCATAGATTAGCGAGACAAACATGAGTAGCGACTCAGAATGACAATGTATTATTCTGACAGTTAACGAGGATTTTATGAAGCGGAAAAACTTATAGTTGAATCGTCTGTGACGTCATGTAATCCGATAGATAATAAAGCTTAGGATTAATTAACGTATCGTGTTTCCTACAAATACGTGTCGACTGTTCTACATTCAAGTTCAGACACCAGCTGCGGCTCTAGCCCTTGTAGCGCCCTTGTGCAACCAATATCCTTGCACCCTTTGAGAGTGTTGGCACCCCGAGCGACCCATCATTTTAGGTGTCGCGAGAATTGCTCGGCGCCCCCTAAAACTCTGCGCCCATGTGCACTGCACACCTTGCACTATAAGTAAAGCCGGATCTATCAGGCACCATGTCAAACAATTTTAATTTGCAAAGATTAATATAGGGTGGATCATTATGTGAACGATGGTGAAGTCAGTAAATGATACTTTTCCCTGTGCATCGACTAATAAACTATGAGTTATATAGTTCTACAAAAAACATATGAAAATAAAACCAGATCTAGTTTCTTGCCGGTTCTTCTCGATGACTGAGCTGTTTTCCGAATCGGTGGTAGTACTTTGTCGTTTATAAGCACCTTATCAGGGCCTTCATTGAATAAAGTATTTTTAAATTTAATACAGTGGCAGTGGAAAGAGAACTTTTGAACAAGATAATTGAATGCTAAAGGTTTCTTTAAAAGAATATAAACTATAAGTGCCCAAAAAAATCACTGATTCTCTTATTTCTCATGACAAAATTAACGTGTTATGGGATATTATTAATTTTCTAAAAGTGTTATCATATCGTAAAGGTGATATAGCCTTCATTATCTTATGTAAATATGGTAAAAATATAACGCCGTGATATTATTTTAATCTGTTAAATCTCATTGTTTACTTCATTCCGACGCGGCGGTGTATTAGTTAAACCTGTTATTTAACCAATTTTATAATTATCTAAATCAACATGCGGCTAAGTAATTGAATTTTCATTCATCTCTAAAATAATAAATGACTGGCTATTGCTGCGGCTCTGCTCGCATATCATATTTTCTACTCCGCACATATATTCACTGCGTAGTGCGTAATAATATAGTTTTCAAATATTCGTTGAGAAATAATGGACATTATTTTTTGTATATACCCAAAACTGTTTTGGTACTAACAGAAAGAAAAGATATTTCTCATCAATTAAACCTTACCCTTACCAGTAAAAATGTCCATAGATTCAGAGAGTTCAATTTAAAAAATTGTTTTTCTAGATTCTAGATTACATTATATAAATACATATATATATATTTTGTAAAGAAAAACTCTTGTTTTGATGTTCTACAAACAGACACTTTAACTTTATTCATCTATATAAATATATAATGTAAACGCACACGAAATATTGTTACTACATTAAGTCATTATTTACGATAGAAAATATTAAGGTAAAAACAAATATTGCAACAAAAACAAAACAAATTTTACTGCGCTTTTATTTATTATGTTTTGTATTACATTAATTTAAAGTCTTATCGACAGTAATTATCATTATAATAAACTCTTAACGACAAACAGTATTATACTCTAACATTCGAATATCTTCTCATTTATCAAGGTTATTATTTATTTGAATATTACATTCGCCTATAATCTCAAACTAAAAGTTATGATTAAATTTATTAGGCCCTTCCGAAATTGCGAAAAGTATCCCACACGAGTCTCCGAGACTAGTTGCCGGCGAGTATTACATATAACTTTGTATGGAGAGTCGTACACTACGCTATTTACATCCTACATGTTCGTAATACATATCGGGATACCCGTTGTCTTAATCGCTGCCGTATCAAGTAAAATGTCGCATGATTAATATAGAAATATTCAATTTGTGCAATAACTTTAATCCTCATATTGTAGTTCTCGTGTATCAAAAAAAGCTTTACAGTTAATGTTGTTTTGATATATGGATGAACCCATCCATTGAAATGGATATTCCCTTCCTCCTACATTTATAAATAACTTTAAATAAAAAGCCGCTAATACTTCTTCGTCACTGTCACCCGACAGTACCTTGTACCATCCCGTCGCATCATTTACTTGTCATTACAAATGAATATATTTCTGTTATTTTACGTAGCCTAATGTACGAACATACAATAGAAACCACGTATGGTACAAATATCTGGCCAGAGTATCGTCGTACATCTATCGTAATGTAGGAAGGGCCTTAGAAAAATTTAATCAAATGCTAGGCAACGTTTTGCCCCTTGCACATCCGCCAATAATGACCTTTTAGAGCGACCAGTTCGCCGTGTGTTCCGCGCTCTACAATTTTACCTGAAAAATATAAAAGATTTAAATGTAGAACGATTTATAGTCTAAGATCTCTAATAGAACGACCTTCACCGAGCTGGTTAATGGATGAAAAGTATTTTATATCAAATTAAATATCTCAATAAATATATTGCAAATGGGTTGATTAGAAAATTTCAGTCCAAAAATATGATTATTTTTTTTACTTTTCACTGTTCTGGGTTAATAGATAAATTCCATACCAATCGAAAGTATGAGGTCTATAGAATATGCAAATGTTAAGTTGACTGTTTTTTTCCGTCACAGCTCTTGGGTAGGCAGATATAAACAGGTCAATCGATACTAGTAAGTCTAATTAATAAATGAAAGTTAAGAGAAAATTAATACTAATTGATTTATATTTTCTTTATACTTGAATACAGAGTCAGGAAGGTCTGTGATTATTTTATTGAATTTATAATATATTTAAATGATATTTAAATTTTTCTCTAAAGTCTATTATGATTTTGAAGTAATTATTTAATTAAAGTCGTTTTTATAAATTGACCTTTTTTACATTTCGTTCATATTTACAACTTTACATCGACACAGTTACACAAGCCCTCAAACATATCGATTATTAATATAATACAATTCCCAAGTTTGACTGGTAGAGAATGCCTCAGGCATTAATTCCGCCTTTTTTTACACAAATTGTAAATAAAGGATAAATAAATAAAAATAAAGACTATTTCATTACCAACACGGCGGCATTGGGTTGTCTGCGAAAAATAACTTCTAAATTCCGGTTGTCGAGTTTTAAAAAAGTGAAATTTTATGCCAACGCCTTCCTGCCTTTCATGCGTTTACAGGTTGCGATTACACGTCAGCATTTTACAATAAAGTAATAAACTAAAACCTTTAAGCTATTTTCAAAAAATGAAAAATATCAAACAGTATATGCGTCATTATCAGATGAAGCCGATATTTCCATTGACGAAAAAATGAACACCGTTCAAGAATTTACTGCTAGTATCTATGGCTTCAAGAACTGCACCATCATTATACGGGAAAAAAATAGTCAACCATACTTCATACTTTTGATTGGTATGGAATATGTCTATTAACCAAACCAGTGAAATGATAAAAGAAATAATTTTTAAATTGTTCATTAATCATATTCTGGACTGATACTTTCTAGCTAACCATTTGCAATATACTCTTTTTTTCTACACGATATAGGCTCAGAGCTTTGACCACAATCTCACCTGATATTAAGTGACGTATGGTCCAGTATGGTAAACACATTAAGCCTAGGTATTGGTTCTCAAGTGATGCTGCCGGAACAACCTATTGGTATTTGGCGACAGGTTTACAAACTTGAGGGTGGTAGCTACCTAGACGGGCATCATTAGAAAGTAGCCTGCCACCGTACATATCGTCTATCTCCCCTCTTTTTGATACGCCACGGAATATCCAGCCATTGCGTTACAGATACTTATGTCAAAAATAAATACCTACCTATAATTCTTTCAGTCAGTACTGGTTTTAGTACATCACTATTTATGAGATGTAAAAAGTAGACAACATATGCAATGTAATGTCATTTATATCCTTGGAATAATTGTGTGGGATTAAAAAAAAAAATCACAAATGTCATGAAATAAAGTTCCGAAGTTCTCGAATTTCGTCCATATTTTCTCACCGCGTAAACCTACCCTGGACCTCCCCAAAGATTTGACAACCGAATTTAGCCAAATCGGTCCAGCTGTTTTCTAGTTTTAGCGAGACTAACGAACAAGAATTCGTTATATATATATACATAAAGACAAAATATTTTTTTCAATTAAAAAAAATAATACTATGTGTATTTATTATTGATGTCTTTTCTTAACAAGTTTATGGTTAACTAAAGTATTCAATAAATATAAACAGGTGATTCTAAAATCTGTATTCTGTATGTTAAAATTCATTTTGAGTTGTCGATTGTCTTATTATTTATATAAACAAGCTATTAAAGTAAAACCTACTCATTATCTTGTACCCATTATAGTGTTCACAGTTTGGTAAAGGTGTTTTTTACACAATTTTACAGCGTTTAAATTCTTTATTTATAGTAGTAATATAAATGTTATATTGACCATTTTTCATTCACTTACATTCAGCGGTTACTGGCTAATATCTACATACATGTAGTTTAGATATATATTTATCAATGTAATGTTTGTAATTAGCAAGACAATATTGTTATCTTTTTCTTTGTCTATCTTTAATATTACTTTGTAAGCCTTAAACATACGATAAATAAATAAAATAGCTACAATTTTCATGTTTACTCACCTTTATCAAGAACACATATTAGGTCAGCATTTTTTATGGTGGAGAGGCGATGGGCGATGGTTATACATGTGCGACCTTTTGCTGCTTTTTCCAAAGCTTCTGTGACGACCTGAAGGAACATTATTTTTTATGTTTGTTTAATTTCGATTTTAATTTCTTGTAAAGGGGAATAAAAATACAAAAAGATAAATTTTGTAAGTATTTTAAATTTACCCTTTCGCTGTTAGCATCTAATGCTGACGTAGCCTCATCAAGAAGTAGGAGACGGGGAGATCTGATGAGCGCTCGCGCAATACAAACTCGTTGCTTCTGACCACCGGACAGTTGCGCTCCACTCGTACCGAGATTTGTATCATAACCCTGTAACAATATTCATTGTTTTTTATTCCCGTGTTCCACTGTTATTCTTAAAAACAAAAAATGTTTTCATTAAAAACAAAATCGACTTAAAAAGAATAAACAATAAAAATTCACTAAAAAGTCGATAAATAATTACTTTATTAATCTGCTTTGTTAATTTTGAAATCGATGTTATCTTACGAATAACAAAGTGGTGTAAATGTACGTCGCTAAATATATTCGATTTCAATTAATTATTCTTTCAAATCACCCTAGTTTAGCTTATATGTAATTGTGCTAAAGTTTAGGCAGTTATTTCTATTTGTAAATGAGTACATTGGTTAACTCTAGCTGGCACCGACTTCAAAATTAACGAAGCAGATTAATAAAGTAATTATTATTTACTTTTTAATACATTTTTATAGTTTATTCTTTTGAAGTCGGTTTTGTTTTTAATAATAAAGTTTTTTTTTCTTCTAATTTTTAGTTTAAATATGTACTTTTAGGTATAGCTTTAAGGCCTACTTCTCAATAGCTTTGGAAACGAATATATGACGCACGTGTAAGTGTTTATAATATTCGAGAGATTTTCTCAATTTCCCTGGTCTCCACTGACCAGATCCTGATTTGGTGGAAATGGGACCACATAGGGAGTGTACTCCTTCGAATAAAAAAAATGCAAATCGGTCCACGATTGACGGAGAAATCGCGTAACAAAATATTTAAAAAAATACAGCCGAAACCGAAAGTCGGATTAATGAAAACATAGTATGAACAATGTACCTTCTACCAAATACTATTTACTTATACCTACTACAAATAACTAGCTGTAAATGGCATACGTCACAATTTTATGGAAATAAATGTCTATTAGGTCAGGATTCTTTACGGGATTTCGTAAATCATGTTGTCAAAGCTTCATTATAATCGGATGAATAGTTTAGGTACGTATAAAGGACAAAAATGAGGCGATGATGGCTCAGTTGTTAGTGTAGTAAATTCTGCGTCAACGGACGTAAGTTCGAACCCACTTTATCCAATGAGATATAAATATTCTTCCTTCACGACACTTCATTACATATTTGCTTTTTGAATGAGTATATCATTACTTTATTATTGTATATGAAAAAACCCAAGATCATACTGAAATTTATATGTTGTAATGAATGGTTTGTACTGCAATGTTGTACTTATTAGCGGCACAGACTACATACTTCAGTCTATTTTTTTTTAATAATATAGGTATAAGGTACCGATCGATGTTGCTCAATTTGATATAGTCTATTGAATTTTGGGCTGAATTATACGTAACTCTAGAATAACAATACATCTCCTTTACAGTTTGCAAGACATGGAGTTATGTGTAATTTTTAAAATAACTGAATTCTTTCTACTGCCTCTAAGCTGTGCATCGAATAATTAATTACAAAAATGTAACTTTAATGCGGGTGTTTTTATATTTGTTAATATAGGATACAATTATTAGAACTAAATAATTGACAAATTAAAGCGGCAGTAGGGTGGTCACTTTACCCGTAGAAGTTATTCCCGATGACGTCTACGTTTTCTCTAATTATGACGACATACCGGGAGGTGCAGCGTGGGTGGCTAACCCAACATGGTAGACCGACGACTTGGTCGTGGTTGTGAGAATCCGGTGGATGCGGGTGCCGAAACACCGTTGCAAGCAAAGCTGTGTACTTTTATATTCGTTTTGTATTTTTCTAATGTTATTTTAGTAGTTTAATAACTAATATTATTTAGTATAGGTACGGGCCTAATTGAAAACCAATTTTGTTGTAAAAGCTGATACCTTTTTTAACGTTGAATCCGCTTATTAACATTTTTTTTCAATACATTCTTTATGTTCTGTGTATGATTGCGTCAAATAAATGATTATTTGTTTCTTTCTATTTAATTAACGTCAAAAAGTATTTAAAAGTAATGGGATTAAAACCATTTAAATACACCACGTATACGGTAAACGTAAATTTAATCAGATAAAATATGTATGTCTTAAAAAAGAATAATGTAAATCAGTTCAGCGGTTCTCAAGTTTTAAGGCAACTAACGGACAGATAAATAGACGTTGCCTTTTATTCTCTTGTATTAACCGCAAAAATATTATATGAAAGTAATCTTACTTTTAAATTAAAATACGGAAATTAAAAAATATACTTTTAGGTTAATTATTCAGGCATTGATTACCTATATAATTTACACCAAGCATATATGGCATCAAGAACTGCACCAAGGAATTGATGCAAGAAAAAATTGATTACTATTGATTTACCAACAATAGAATGTGTTATAAAATTTATAAACCGGAACCGGAAAATATACAACCGGAAGTTAGGTTGATTTTAGATAATTTATCAGATATGCAATATAAGAATTTTCTACATTTTTTTAAACATACTTTTAGAAGGCCTTTTATACCTTTTTAGGTAATTTGGTAACATTGTTAACAGTGAATTCATGCATTTACATATATCTTAGTCGACCATCGGTAGAAATGAGATTTTATTAATTAAAGACAAAACTGTTACCTAATATTGTATTGTGGAATACGTGACCAAATATATAATTGTAAACCCAATTAAGAAACGCGTATTTATTGCATCCTGACCTGTCCCTTCAATATATATTTACAATTATTTTCTCTCGATGTGGTAACTCTTGATTTCGGATCAGAAAAGATGTCAGATTTGGATACTGTATAAGATGAAAAAAAAATTACACAAACCTTAGGTAAGCCGACTATGAAGCTATGAATGTTAGCTGCCTTAGCGGCTGCAACGATGTCATGCATCGTCACTTTACGGTTATTGTCTCCGTAAGCGATGTTCTCGGCGAGCGTGCGGTCGAACAGCACCGGCTCCTGTTGCACCACGCCCAGCTGCCTTCGGAGTCGGGGTAACGTAAGAGAATTTCGTGTGTCGCGTCCATCTAGTTCCTAAATAAATAAACCAAAAAAACAATCATCATAACTAATATAGACTAATCAAAACATGTCTCCCCCAACGAACTCCCCGACCACCGGTGTTGCGGCAACCGCATCCACTGGATTCTCACAACCACGACCAAGTCGTCGGTCTAACATGTTAGGTTAGGTCACCCACGCTGAGCTTCCCGGTATATCGTCGTTATTAGAGAAAACGTAGACCTTATTGGGAATAGCTTCTACGGGCAAAGTGTCCAGCTTAATGCCGCTTTAATTTCTCAATGATTCGTACGATATTCTTTTGCGGATATCTTCATTCCTCATTGACCAAATGTTGTGAAACTTTAATAGCCCGTCTATTTCCTTTTTAATGACCTTGAGCCTTCTAATGAGGCCCATTGCAGCCCACATACATACACAAGTACTTTAATAACTTTTTACATAGAAATCGCTATGATCGCATGGGTAATAACAGGTCGTTCATTAATCGAATGCCGCAGTTCAGTAAAGGCATCGCGAGTTCCACGGAAAAAATAAATACTCTTGATATCTCACTATAATCTCCTTTACATAAGTTATTATTTAGAAAAAGCTATTACTGCTAGCATACTTTTTTCTATTGGTTAATAAAACTAGCTTTTTTACAGAAACTTTTAACTTGATTGTAAGTAAATGATACTATCCGAGTATACTTAATCGATAAAAGATAATCAATACTCACAATATATCCTGAATCGGGATCGTAAAATCTTTGCAGAAGTTGGAGTACCGTAGATTTTCCGCATCCAGAAGATCCAACTAAAGCGATAGTTTTACCGGGATCTGCCTTTAGATCAATACCTTTAAGAATACGGAGATGTGGACGAGTCGGATAGCAGAATTCGACGTCTTTAAGATTAAAACTTCCAGAAGCGACCTGAAAATTGAGAATTTAGCATACATATTACATATGATTTTGTCAAAAGTTATAGAAAATATAGACGGAGCCCATGCAATAAGTCCGGTCAATAAAGAAAATATAAATACCGAAGTAAATATAAATGCATGTACTTAGAAGAATTTAGATATTATTATTATAATAAATAATATTTTACATTACTGAAAAAAGGTAGTTAATAAAAAAAACATCTCACCCAATCTTTCTTATCTCTGACTCCATCTTCAGTACGGACTTTTGGTTCTCTTTGGATAACTGATAGGATTCGGGCTGCACATGATTTCGCCGAATTAAAACTCGGAGCGTACACTAAGGACTGACCCAACATATAAGCTCCGTACATAATTGCTTCATTAATACTGAAAATATCTGATCATTATAAATATAGTACTTTATTTAGAATTAATTAGAACAGTTATAATTTTATATTTGAAACAAAATAGACAGTTTTATCAATCCATAACTATTTATTACATAATACAAACAACTTCCTTTTCAATATTAAATTTATGGCGTTTTTAACGTTTTTTTAATAATCTTCAAAAAATTGTATAAACAACATAACCTTAAATTTGAATTTTAACTTGAATTAAAGTTAAAAAGTAAATCAAAGTAAACCGCTTTGAAGCGATGATGGCGCAGTGGTTTGTGCGGCCGGATTCCACGTCAATTGACGCGGATTCGATCCCACATATCCAACTCTAAAATCGGCCTTAGCTTTCGCTGAAGGAAAACATCGTAAGAAACCATAGCATGGTGGTAGGTTATTTTCTAATGATGCCCGTCTGGGTAGCTACCACCCTCAAGTTTGAAAACCTATGGCCAAATACTAATAGGCGTGTTCCGGCATCATCACTTGAGAACCAGTACCTAGGCTTAGTGTTTTTATCATCCTGGACCACATCGTCACTTACCACCAGGTGAGATTGTTGTCAAAGCACTGAGTCTATACAGTGTAAAAAAAAGTATAAATCCAGAATATATACATATATAGTATAAATTTATAAATAGCACATATATAATGTATTTATTAAAATAAAGAGAGAAAAATCCATAAATTATTTAATAACATCTCCTGCTCTCGGGGAGTATTTAGTATAAAAATAATGAAGGAAACTTACAGTAATACAATTTTATACTCCAGCTCTCCGTAAGCGACGAGCACCGCACCATATACAGTTGCACTACAATAGGAAACGAATGGTACGTATACACCCAAACCAAAGACGAGTCCTCGCCAACGTGTCTTAGCGGTTATCGCGGAAGAAGCTTCCTCTAAGGCCTTTTCAAACTTTTCCAAAAATATATGCTGAATACCTAGAAAAATCAAGTAATGCACGAAATATTTTCCAGAAATAATAATATACCTATATACTTTTATAGAAATGTAAGACATTAAAAATTAAAAACAATATAAAAGTAAAGGGAGAGATCATTGTTACTGAAAAGGTAACACAAAAGTTGAAAATAGAACTATATATCTATGTGAATGTTTACAATAATCGGCAAGATTTACCGAAAGGCTTTTACCGAATTGTGGATTGTTAACAGAATGGTATTGTCCAGGCAAACAAGAATAATTTTAAATCAATTTGTGTCAACCCAATATTAATTCTTTAAAAGAAACAACATCGTATTGAAGTAATATAATAGGTGTCGTATATAGTTTTTTTTAAAGTAATAGTGACAATTAAGTACTTTGAATTAGTTTTGTATTATTTAGTTATTACAATAAAAAATATATGACTAATATAATAGTTACATGGTATTTTTAAAGCTCTGTAGCTAATTATCAACTCTTCTAGAGGAACATTCATCATCAACTACATATGGATAGATGTGAGTAATATTAGACCCAGGCCAATTTAAAGTGATAAAATTTAAGCGAATGATGTATAACAAAATTCAATATATAATGAATAATAATTAACGATGATAGCGGAGTTTTATAGTTCGATCGACTTCCGTATCGATGGACGCAGTTTCGAACTCACCTACCCAATTCTATAATGAGCCCGAACTTTCGGTGAAGTAAAATATATTGAAAAACCATAGAATTGGTAATTGAAAGCCCACCAGGGTAACCTCCCGCCCTCAAGATTGAAAACCTGTCGTCATACAACAATATACCTGTTCCTGCAGCATCAATTGAGTGCTAGTATGTATATTCTGAATTAAAATAGAGTTGTGATATTATTGCTGACACATTACTGACTTTACTAGAACATGACATGGATTTATTGTATTGGAAAGTCACAATTAAGTTCACTATTAATTTGTATCTTATTTTAATTTAAGTTCCTGATTTTCTAAAATTAGCGCTTTATCTAATTGTTACAATTAAAAAATTCAGAAACGTTATATTATACGTTTACATAAAATACCGATGTAAAATCGTATAAGAGTAAATTCTTACCCAGACTATGTACGGTTTTAATACTGACAACAGCTTCTGTCGCAATAGCTGTAGCAGATTCCATTGCGCTACGTTCATTCGCTTGTGACTTTTGAGATAGAATACCTTCCATCCATATACTTCCAACCATCTGCAAGTAAAAAAACTCTTATTGAACGAGAATCTTCGATTAAATCGACATTGCCATCCAACAGCGGGCACCAAACATCTTTAGATATTCAACTGAAATATTGAAGTTAGAAGCGACGATGGCACAGTTGATATTGCAACCAGATTCCGCGTCAATGGACGCAGGTACGACCTCACCTATCCAACTCCAAAATCAGCCTGAGCTTTCGGTGATGGAAAACTATACCGAAAAGCCTATACCGTGTCAAAAAACTGAAGAGGTTCTTGCAACTTCCGCCAGCGCAATACAGTGACACAGAATGCAATAACATCAAACGTATCATATTGCACACAACAAACATAGACCGGAGTCAGTGACACAACTGTTTATTGTATTATTAGAATACCCACATAGTTGACATTGACAGATACAACAGCACACACACTCCTGCACTTCACACGCATGTAGATGTGTTCTTTAAGTACCCTTTTTTATTTTATTTTTTTAATCGTACGGATTAGCTTGTAGAAAACTTCCAATTTTGGTGCCCTTGTACATTTTTTGGCTGAACGCGTTAAGCGCTCACCCGAAAATAGAAAATAAAGAGCATGAATTACTAAAACACCACAATTCTCTTGATTAAAATGTACTTTGATCATGCTTAAACCGTGAACATATTAACTGTAGATTTCTAAAGATATATTACACTAGCTGCTTTTCGCGATTTTATCCGCGTAGTTCCCGTTCCCGTGAGATTTTCGGAATAAAACCTATACTATGTCACTCCCTGCATTTCAAACTATCTCCATAGTTCATCTAAATCAGTTCAATAGTTTGTAAGTTTATTGCCTACATACGAAATTACAAATCTTTCCTCTTTATATTATTAGTGTAGATTAAAAACAAAGTACAGCTTAGTACGATAAAATGTTCCAAGTAAATTTTACTAGATAAGAATTTTATAGACACATATTTACAATTACAAGCAACTATTTCTTATCATCCAGACAGTAATACTAACCAAGGGCACAAAAACACTTGCGACAAGAGTAAGTTTCCAGTTGTAGCTGATTGCCATTAAGAAGCCAATGACCAAGGAGCTGAGACCTTGTAAAATAAGTCCAATTTTCAACCCCGTAGCACCTTGAACTTCTGCAGTGTCACCACTTAATCTAGCACATATGGCGCCGACCGTGTTCGATTCTCGATCGAAATAACCAATCTCCTAAAAAAATATGGAAACACTTTTAATTTATTATCTGATGTTACTAAACCTTTTCTTATAATACAAACCTTCTAAATTCTATTCCATTTTGAAATATTTTTATTGTAAAGCAAGCTAGTTTACTTATGTTGGGCAAATTTTACACAAATGTTTTGTTTGTTGTACACTAATTATAGTTAAAACTAATGTAATAAATTTCATGGATAAAATGGTTCAAATTTAAAAATCGTGTAGGTGTGTTTAACATTGTAGTAAGGCCCGCCTGACTAACTTCCAACCTCAGTCAAAAATATCTCACCAAGTTCCGTAAATAAGTAAATATATAAGTAAATTCCGGCAGCATCTTATAAGACTCGGTTTGCTTAGGCTTTAGGATCACAGTATTATAATAATCGACCACATAATCAGATCGAGTTAGATGAAATTCTAATGAGTTATTACCTGTTTCAACAACGATGAGAAGTATTGTTGTCTAAGTCTTGTTGTCATCTTTAACCCGGCTGTTGTAAAAGTGGTACTTTGTAGACACATTGCTGTACCAGCTACGGCCGCTATTACAACAATCAACCCCGAGTAGAGATCGATCAGGTAAATAATTTCATTGCGATCATCTAACACGAAAACCTAAAATCACCGAACGAGTATAATCAAATTTTCTTGGTTATAACTAAATCTTCACCTTTATTAACAACATGTATCATGTGGAATATTTTAACCCTCCGGAGATATTACTAATTGTTTGTTATATATAACTTTATATATACTATAACTATATATATATTTCTTATATATAATAATCTTTTATTCAGTTGAAACTATTCGAGCTATTGTAAATATTCTAGTCTATGAAAGCGAATCATAAATGGCATTGTAAAATCGAGATTACAAATAGAATATCGCTTTGAAAAAATTATGTAATTAGTTACAGTGATTGTTATCGTCATGCTCTTGTAATTATTAAAGTTGATTATCAATGTACACCGTCCCAAGTACAAAAAAATGATTCTAATAAATTAATATAATTATAAAATTATTTTACCCCAGTAGAATATCCGAAGAGTAATGCAAAAATTGGAAAACAAGCTCCTTGAACGAAAGCGGCTATTGAACCCACTGTGATATAAGGCCATTCGGGAGAATTTAATTTTAGAATCTTCCAGCTGCTAATATCCTTTACCTCCTGAAAAATATTATATTTGAAAATATTCTGGTCTTACTGTAAACGATTAAGATAAACTATATCATTATTGCTATTGAATAGAGTTAACAGATTAAATGTGCACTTTGCTAAAGCTGATCCAATTAATTGAACATAAAGGAAGAAATTTGCTTCAAGAGATTTTTTTTTTTCAAATACACTGTACTTAGTGGCCGTTATAGTTTTACGTAGGCAAAATTTTATACATTTTACCTTTACCACTTTTTAGTAAAAATAGGTAAAGGTCTTACATCTCTTCACCTGGGATTACGAGCAAATTTTAAAAATAAAACTAAAAGTAAATGAGTAAAAATTGATTACGTAACTCCATTCGGACCTAGCATGCCTCATTCATGCTTATATAAAACTAGAAAAGCCACTTAATCTAAAAAATGTGGACCTGTTTAAATTTTCAATTATCTTTGTTTTTTCTTCAAAAACACAACGAAAGATGGAAAAATGTATATCTAACTTACTTCTTCTTCATCAATTTCTTCTTCAGATTCATAGTCTGTGTTAAAGGCGAAGTTCTGTAGACCTGTTGACATTACTGACGATATAGATCCTCTAGGAGTCATCCAATCATGAGATTCTGAAAAAAAAAACAACGTTTAAAACGTCTTTGTTCTACGATTTTCATCCTCATTTCGCCCATTTCAGTATAATTCTCAGACATATATTCAAGTATACTTTTTTCTAGATTTATAATTTAAGTATATTAGATACTGGGATTTAAATGTTTTTCATTTATAATTTATGTTATTTAATTAATAATGATTGTATAATTTCATATTCTTAATTCATCTTCTTCTTTAAGGTTTATTGGACTATATAGTACTATTTTGCTGGTTTTCTGTATTAATTCTATTTCATTTAGACATTTCGTGGTCCTTATTTTTTTTGTACAGATATTATTATTATTATAACGACATACAATATATAAATTAATTAGTTTGTAATTTTGGTAACCTTCCAATTAAAAGATTGTATAATTATAACAATTACTATTCGCAAAGAAGAATAAAATGTCTTACCTCTCTTCGTCGAATGATGACGATGAATTCTTCTGTTGGATCGTCTTTTCACATCAACTCTAGGAGCTAAAACCACTTCATTACTTTCTACATCACCATCAGCTTCCTCAAGTAACGGCTTGATTTCCTCAGGGTCATTGTTTTCGCTGCCCGTTGTTACCAATCTATAGTAGAACCCTAAACGTGATATTTAAGTTACATATATTGCATGATAATTTATCAAATGATAAATTATTTGAAAGTTTCTTAGTTTTAATTGCAATACTTTGTATATTGCAATTATATACGTTTTTTTACATATTAATAGTAAAAATAAAAAAAAGGTATTTTTACATATAGTATATTGCCATTATTATAGTACCTTGTACTTTCATGAGAGTGTCATGCGTGCCTTGTTCTACTATAACTCCCTGGTCCATACAGATTATGCGATCAGCATTCACAATAGTAGACAATCTGAAATACGTGATATTGGAAATAAAATCAACGATCATCTGATCGAAGTATTCAACCACACTTCTTTTTTATTATCTCTTTTGTAAAAACTGTAAAAAATAATTTTAAAGAAAAATACGATTCCTATTCAGCATACAAATATTTAGAGGAACTATAATTATCGACAAATTGGCGTAAAGAAATTTTAACATCTGATTCAAGAAAAATTCCCTAGCCTGGAAACCCTGCAAATTACAATTGAACATAAACTTGTATAAAACTTGCCTATGGGATACCATAATTGTTGTTCGTCCTACGCTGGCTCTGTCGAGTGCAGCTTGAACTTGTCTTTCTGACTGCGTATCAAGCGCCGACGTTGGTTCATCTAGGAGCAAGACAGCTGGTTCTCGCATCAGTGACCGTGCGATTGCAATGCGTTGTTTCTGCCCTCCCGATAAAGACGCACCGCGTTCACCTATCACCGTGTCATAGCCCTGTTAAAAATACAATATTACGAGAAAGTTACGTAAAAGTTTCATAAATAGATAAAAATATTATAACAATTATTAAATAAATACTCTAAAAATATAGTTTAATATGTCGATTACCCATAAAAATCAGACAATAGGAATACAATAGGAAATAATGGAAAGCTGGCGTAAATGCCAGGTTAGTGCTCAAGAGGTTAAATACGTTTAACGTACCTAATATGTATATTTCAGATAATGACACATGCAGCTTGTATAAAGTCAAAAAAAAAGTTGGCTAATCATTGCTAAAGAACAATAACGTTTACGAAGTAACTATCCGACATAAAAAATAGCTACTGTGGTGGCAGTTCTTCTCTAGTCAAACTCTAACTAAATACATTAAATCATACTATCATTGTTTCTACACGGGAAACCTATGGGTTAACTACAATCAAAAAACTTTTAGTGCCTTGCGCGTCCAATACAATAATTTCTTCAGAGAATTATTGGGACTACCGCGATTTTGTAGTGCATCTGGAATGTTTGAAAAGTGAAACAAAATGATATGTATTATATTTATTTAACAAAAAAAGAACCAGATCGAATTTCTCGCCTGCGCTCTTCTCGGCTGGGTTGTTTTCCGAACCGGTGGTAGTGTTTTAGACGTTCATAAGCGCCTTCTTATGGCCTACATTGAATAAAGATGTTAATGATTTTTTTTAAAATAATAATAATATACAGTGACTTAGAGTGACGATATGAAAATTTAGGCTTGTCTTAATAAAGATTGAAATACTAACATTTGGCAAATTAATAATGAAGTCGTGTGCGTAGGCAATTTCCGCTACTTTTTGAACTTCTTCTCGTGTAGCTTCAGCACATCCGATGGCAATATTCTCGTGTATTGTACCACGAAACAATACTGGCTCTTGGCCAACTACGCCTGAAAAATTAAGATGTTTTATTAACAAAAACAAACGTGCTGCATTACGTGAAACAAATAAATAAAGCAAAGCTTTCTATATGAGGAACAGCTCATTGACATCAATAAAGGCTCACATAATAATAATATTCATTCATATTATACCAATGTTAATATCGAACCCTCTACTATTTTTATAATTTATCTTTTTGAGTGTGTGAAGGCTGCCTCATATAATGTTTAGTGATGATTCGATTAAAGATAAACATAGAAATAATTTTGATTTTATTGAATTTAAATTGTTGCCGCCGACCTATTTCAATTGGTGTTCGGAAACTTGTGAATGCGTTAGAAGACGCCCTTTAACTGGGATACAATTTTTTGTCGTTGTTAACACGTAAAGGAGCAAACTAAGGATTATAGTGATTAGAATCTATGTCACTTAACACTCTACTTGAGCGTATTATCAATTAATTATTATTGCTCGAAAGAAAACTGAAAAGCAATTCTGTAACTCACCTAATGAAGATCGTAACCATCCTAAATTGAGACTCTTCAAATCTTTACCGTCAAGTTTAACCGATCCAGAAATAGGGTCGTAAAGTCTCTGTAACAACTGTAGTATTGTCGTCTTACCACAACCAGACGAACCTACAAGCGCTACACACTCTCCAGCTTTGATATGCATTGAGAAGCCATTTAAAACCTGAAACAAGACATTGGTCTTAAACTCGCTAATATAAAATATTTCAGATAATTAAATAGAAATCTAAATTTTTAGAGTAACTATAAATGATATGCAAAATATTTTAAAAAATAATAGAAAATCTACTAGCAAGATACGTTTGACATAATGATATTTGACATAATTAAATTAATTCAAGAATTAATTTGTATAAATTCTAATACCTGTTAGTAAAACAGTGCATTGAATAGGATTTTATCTACAATTTCACGAGTTTTAATATTTTTTTTACGCGGAACCCTAAGTATTTTCTAAAAATTAAAGTAGCCTAAAAATCCCGTAAAAATCAGTCCAGTTGTTTCGGAGATTACCCGGAACAAACAGAGGGACAGACAAAAATTTCACATATTGTATTTTTGGTATAGTTTTCGTATACTTTTATTATTACTGAATATGGGAAAAAAAATATTTTGACACTACAAACATACACTTCAATTTTATTGATAAGTATAGATAATATTTAATTTTTCATTTTTTTATTAAAATTATTTACATATTTATTGCATGCATTCAATTACTACTTCTATTATTATTCTGTTACTAAATCAACACAGATTAGTTATATGAACTAATTATCCGCTTTACATCTGCAAACTTCTTAAAGTTATGCCAAAATCGTAATAGAATAATATTACGATATTACAGGAAGGACAATATTAAATAGAACTCGGTTACCATTACCTTAACTTCTGACCTAGATGGGTAACTAAAGTGGATGTCTTCAAAGGTTATTTCCCCTACAACTCTGCGCGGAGTTCTGCCGTCTTCTCGCATACTATCAATCTTAGGTTCTCTTTCGATAAGTTGAAACACGCTGGATGCAGCACCGCGGGCAGCAGAGAAGATCTCCACGTTGGGCACGCAAAATGTTATCGATTGTGTCGCCATGTATACTGAGAATACGATCTAAAAACGAGAATGTGTTTTTAGGTAATTTTGAAGTGAAAACTTCTTTAACGGTCTTAAGAGGACATGCGACAACAGATTTGAAAAGAAAGTACTCAGAAATATATTCTTATCGCGTTGCCTCCCAAAAAGTGAGTGATAAAACACAAAACGGACAACTGCAGCTCAGCCTGTTTTTACCAATGAAAAATAGACGCAAACAACCCTTCGTAGTACTCTGCTTCCTCCTCCAAAACTGAACCGATTTTTAATATTCTTTCAATTATAGAATAAGAAAGACCTTGGCTATGCCTTTCCGTTTGGCTTTTTTTTTCATCAAATTTGTTTGATATGAAGGTCTAAAAATGACGGTAAAAATTGGGGATTTTTTTCATTATCATAGGCCTGGCCTAGCTTCTGCAATTTATGGAAAAAATCAAAACTTACAGGCATGGCGGTGGTAAATATATATTATTTAGTATAAACATATTTACTACAATGCTATTTATCCAAGCTAACATATCGTCTTAAGCGACACTCGGTGGGTGAATAACTTATAGATCCGCGTTATCAATAACATGACATTAAAATGACATCAGCCCGTCAACTTGCTACAGTATGTCAAATATAAGATGGCGTTTAAGTGTTGGCACTCAGTGAGAAATAATAAAATCTTTTTTGATACATAATAGCTCGCCAAAGTGACGGCAATGCCCCTGATGGTAAGCACAGTACAATCCATAAACGATGGCGACCGTCGAGAGATCCGTTATCCATCGTCTTCAAATGTATACGCAGTCTATCGTATGTTTTCATTATGAATAAACGATATGAAAATGTAAATAGTTATTGCTCGGAGCGTCAATAGATATCAATAGATATATGATATATTAAACAAATGTTATATGTTAAATGTTACGTTAATAATTTCAATAAGTAAATTATGAAACGTCACATTAAAAAAAAAGACAATTTTTCCAAAGCATCGACTATGCAATTACGTGGTGTCCCTATTGCTGCGTAATTTTTTTTATAAACGCCTAATAAAAATGAAAAGTCCGTTCAAGTACTTATTGCGTAAGTAGAGTTTTAGACATTTTGGATTGCTCTCACCCCCAAGCCCGTGTCAGCAATAAGCAATAAGATAATTCATGAAGTTATTAACGCGGTAGGTATTGTTAAACTTCAGTAAAAAGTTTTTTTTTTTACCTAGCTAACGCTGTTTGACCAGAAGGGCCTTTACATTTTCACCGAACATTGGGGGCGAGTGCTGAAGGTCAATCAGCCGCAACCAGTAAAAAGAAATGAACATGTTTTATTTGAAATATGCTGTGTGGTGCCAGCTAAGAATAGTACTACCCCATATCTCCCCGTGGGTGTCGTTAAAGGCGACTAAGGGATAAACCAGGGGACAGGCAGCAGCATCCTCTGAGCACTACAAATACCTACTGTGATCGCCAACCCGCTTGCCAGGAGTGGCGATTATGGCAATTCAGGTCATGGAAAAATCGCTGTGAATATTCAGTGACTTCTTACCTATTACCTTCTATTGAATCCACAGATATTATCTAAGCCTTTAGTAATTGGTAAATAATTCTGTTTATACAATAAATCGATACAAAGAAGTCGATAAGGCATTTATATCATACATCGGCCTCAGTACATATTAACCTCAGGGAAATTATCGTACACAATTTTTATTTTAAAATGCTGTTAAACTTTAATTTGCAAACTTTGCTCATTAATTTCGGACACGCCACGAGTATTTTTCGTTAGTGTATCAGATTAATATAAAATACCTAAATACTTTTGCATTACTTTAATAGCTATGCCACTTTTACTTCCACTTCCACTTGCACATAACAATTCCTGTTTTCCTCTCTGCATTACGAAAATCTTATAAATATTCGATCGTTTTGGTAAATTATTGAAAGAGAATGTACTTACTATCGGTAGTAAACTATAGTCAACTTCACCCATAATTATGTCATGCCTGTTACAATAAATTATACCAAAATATCTCTGAACATTAGTTAATTTATGATTAACAGATTAATCAAATAATAATATAATTCGTTGCAGTGGCCCTTAAATTATGAATCAATTAACGATTAAATATTACTTATAATATTATAATTATAAAGTTATCGTAATAAATAAATCTTTTTTTTTACAATTCACAATTATTCTTCAATACTTACACTATTAAAAAAACATCTCCAACTGTATATTGCCGATCATCGGCATCTTTATCCAAGTCCTCTAATGCAAGTCGAGCACCGTAAGTAAGTCCTATAGCGTTTAAAGAATAAGTCAAGACCCAATTAAAGCCATTTCCCAGGCCGGTGTAAAAGCCGCGTTTCCGTCCATATCCCTCTGCGGGTTCGAGCAAACGCCGATATCTGAATCATAAAGATAACAAATTATACACGCCTAAATACATAAACACGCTTACATAAACACTCATTTTTGTTGTCAAATGTAGAAAAAAAACCTTAAAAACATTCGAACATTTAAAACTAAACTTTTTCTTTAATAAATTCGATTGAATAATATTACACAATACTGATACCTATCTAGCTCTTTACTTTCACCACCAAACGATACAATAGTTCTGACGGATTTAAAAACTTCTTCAGCTTGCTTTCCCGCCTGACTGTACGCATCCATTTCGCGCATTGACGACTTCGTTTGATACTGAATATAAAAACAATGATTAATGACAAAATTCAAAATAATCGTTAATAAAATAAACTAAATAAATTACATTATTATCTTAATCATAAACGTAATGAAATGTTGGCTAAAAATACAATAGGTAAAAATGGTAAAATTTAATCAAATTTGTGATTTTTGTAAAATAAAAATACTCATATGAAAAATGTACACCAATAATATGAGGAATATTATCTAAATAGTATTTCATGACTGTAAAAAGTGATAAAAAAGGAGCTGTGTAATAAAAAAATTAATGGTAATCGTTTGCAAAAAGTGAATGATATTATGAATCTTAGCTATATATTCATAAAGAATGGTAACTATGATATTGTTAAGTCAGAAAAGTAAGTAACTGACAGCAACAAAGTAAACTGTGACATAGATACTACTGCAATATGTAAAAGTTAATCAAGGGGAGTAAAATAAATAGAATATAGATAAGTAATATAATAGAAGGCATTAATAAGAGTATAAAACGGTTGACATAAAAGAGATCGTGAACAACAAAATTTTTGTAAAGATATGGATTTTCATCGGTTCACACACGTGTAATATAGGAAATACACAAAAAAAATTCTTACCATCTATCTGAATTAATGTGAGAATAGAAAACGGAAACTCTTTTGTGTAGAACTGTTTGATTGTAAGGAAAATGAGAAGTATTAAATCATAAAAAAAAAATTAGCTATAAAAGAGAATAAATCGTGATTAAACATATTATGTTTGGTAAGTCAACAAATAAATGTTCTACCCTTTCTGCTTACTGTAGCAGGGATATATCATGAAGTTAGACAGAAAAAAAAATTTTAGTTACATTACAAATTAGGCAACCATACTAACGTTTGACAATGCTATAGCTGCTGCGATGGACAAAGGCATTACAGCGGCACATGCTAATGTAAGTTCCCAACCAAGAGGAAATGCTGTACATAAACAAATGATACATGTACCGACGAGATTTGATACGACAGCCAGCTTCTCGCCCATCCCTTCTTTGATGCTCATTAGATTTCTGATAAAAAAATAATGCAAATGTTTAATAAATTACAATGATTACACAAATCAATTACCAGAATATAATTAGTTCATTAATTTACAAAAAATAAAAATCAGTGTTTAAAGGTAAAACCATACATCAATAAATTTCAACGGCAGAATTTATTTATTGAAATGCTGATCGAAACTATACCTCCATAGGCAGATTATTTTATGGTACTTTATTGTTTTAAAAATAATTAATAATAATAAATCATGTTCATAAATCATCTACGGAAAATAAAAATCGTGTATTGCGATTACAATGAACGTCGATCCACAGTGAGTATCTCATATCATGCAGTTGTGCTGATTTAGTTTTAAAGTAAAACGAATTGTAATAAATAAAACTTTTAAACTAATGTAACTAAATATATTCTAAACCCTGATCAGATAACTCGTCTATAATTGCAAAAGGAATTATATTCATCGGATCGTAATAATTATAATTAAAGTAGTAAAACGAACATACATTTAGAAATTTCGGTTTATATAATAACCTAATGAACCGGCACCGCTCCAAGACATACTCATGTCATCAAATGAGGAGTCTTCTGTATTACACAGCACTCGACAGCTATGCCACACCACATGATTTCTGCAAGGGACTTTGAGAGCCATAGATTCCTTCAACCACCGTTTATTTAGGTTTAGGATTGGGCAAATTTTGCGAAATTTACGTTACAGGTAGCAACTCTCCTATCACTATGGCGCCCTTACGCTAATTACCATTCTCTTGCTTGAGCACCCTAAACGTCTTTTGTCAGTTTAAAGAAACAATCTTATATAATTAGTGAGGGTGATGATAAGCTTACTGAATAGTTATACTCACTCAGACATTTTGGAAGCTAAATTGAATTCTGAATCCGTATCAAACCACGTCATATCTTGACGGAGCACAGATCTTAAGAACAGAATGCGTATTCTCGTAATCTAAAAACATCCAACACGGTATATCGTCAAATATTCTAGTTACTTATCTAAACATTTCTATATTTGATTATATTGTCGCTTGTTTCTTAAATATTTCTAACAGATTCAAACACTTGCCAGTAAAACTGATATTTGAATTTTTACAATTTAATAGGTTTTCAATTTTTTTTACGCGGAATTCTAGAAAATTAAATTAAAACAAAAGTAACCAAAGTTACGCCGCGCACTTCGTCTACGTTACAGAAAAGTCCCGGCAAAATACGTCAAGCCGTATCGTAAAGTTGTTGTTTTGAACGGGTACTTTAATTTCCTTTATTTGTATAGATAAGCAGGCGATTGGCAACAATCAGACCTGATAATAACAGATGAAAGTAAATTCTGGTAAATTTATAATTAGTATCCAGAATACAATCTATACTTATAACAAAAGGCTAACGAGGCGAAATGTACAACATTGAAGATGCTTAAGAAAAATACTATGCAGGACTTCAGAATCGACGATAGGAAACATTTCGATAGTTTAAATTCTTTTATCTGTCTGTCTGTCTTTTATCAATTTTTTCGCCAAAGGCGCAAAAACTAATGAACCCAATTAGATGAAAGTTGGTAAATGACATATATTGCATCCAGGCCGAAAACATAGGCAAATTGTCTGAACTCCAAGCGGGTAAAACTGCGGGCACAGTTAGTACTAAAATATTTAGCTGAACTAAATTAATATAGCTAGTTCTATATGATCTTTTCATGACAAGTGATTTCGTTTAAAATTGAAGGTCACATTTATCATTTTCGTTTCAGCTAGTGAATGAAGCTCGCCGCATTTCAATCGGTAGTAAGGTCATCAATTTAAGTCAATTGCTTTTGTTTATTTCTCAAGTATTCATTATCTCTCCATAGTGTTTCTTGATTTTTTGTTTCTATGTACGTATATCGAATATGATATAGAATTTTAATAATAATTCGAGAGATGTTTACTAAAGATTTTTTTTTTGGTTTAAAATACACTTAATGTTGTAAAATTGTAGTTGAAGAAGAAGCTATTTTATTCTGTACAATGATATAATTATTCAACATATTTATTTAGACAGATTTGTACCTTTTTTACACTGTATGCTATGGTCACAATTATTTCACTATGCGGTCCAAAGTAAACACACTATCCTAGAGGTACTGGTTCTCCAGTATGGTGCCGTAACACACCTATTGGTATTTGGCGACAGGTTTTCAAACTTGAGGTTTGATAGCTAGCCAGGCGGGTTTTCTCAGAAAAGGTCTACCACCATGGTATAGTTTCCTCACGATTTTCCCCTTAACTGAAAGCTTTGACTGATTTTAGGCTTTGATACGTGGTCTCGAACTCGCGTTCGTTGATGCGAGAAAATAATTAATATACTGGCAGTATCTAAAGGACATCGAATATCTAAAGTATCTAAAGTAGCGACTTCGGTAATCCATCCTAATCAGAGTGCTTTTAAAAATAATACAAATTCACTACAATTTTTGTAGAGGATTGAAAGAGCATTCTCGCCGCTCGTCGCCAAACGGGAAGGTTCTCAAAAGGTTGGCCGTGTTGCGACGTTGAACGGCAATGTTTATACGTTATGCCATATTGCCAAATGCTATATTGATCAGCCCTCTGGTTGTATGATATGTCCACTAGACGACTCGCGGGCTCCTTGAAAAGGTCATGAGCACTCGGAGCCCACGGTTCTAGAGTCCCAAAGGGCACAAATATGTAACCCATTTAAACTATGTAACACATATGTATTTATTTACATATATACAAACATATTTTTTGATATGACAATAAATAATAATCAAACCATATCCATATTGCAATGTTTATACATTATAAACCTACATTCTACATTCGTTTTACTAACTCTATACAGTCAATTTTTAAGCCTAATATGTAAAAACATCCAACTCGTTTCCTTTTCGTGGGGTGGAAGTTGGCTACATGCATCCAAAATATAATGATGCTTTTTGCTCTCTACAATCAAAATGAAACAAGGTCGCAACCCTAACTATTATGTTGGAAGTCACTGCGGAATACCGCATTATTAATATAGTAACAATAGTTTGAAAGCTATGTACTTTTGGAGTAGTAAAAATAAACTCAGCAGTGATACACAATACGCCACAATTCAATTATACATAACTTTTCAGGCAATTCAAACCAGATGAGGTTCCAGTGAAACACCAGCTTTTACCTATAAGCTAAAATACCTGTTTCAAAGCACTCCAGTTGACAAGGCCGACGGAGAGTATACAGAACATAAGTGAGACCCCTATGCTGACAAACATTCCAATTGCCGTAGCCTTAGCGTCTTCAATCAAAGCATCCATGTTTTCCTGGTACGAGGCGTTCACTCTGTATAAAGAATTGCATAGTTAATTTTTCATATATATATATATAAAACAACTCGTGTTAGTTACACCATTTATAACTTAGTAACTGCTGGACCGTTTTTTATATGATCTTTAATTTGTTTGCTTTGCCTCCATCCCAAATCGCAGAATAATTATTAAAATAACGTAAAAAATACCAAAAAAGAAATGAAGATCTACCGGAATTTGTTTTACCGGTTTTACCGGAGATTTTTCATATCTCATCATAATCGGATAAATAGTTCGGATCCGCATAGAAAATAAATATACAAACGTTATGTAGTAAATTAAAATTATATTATTATAGTATATTAAGACTATAGTACATTGATAAGATTGAGTCAAAGAAATAAGTTTATTAACCCCTTAAGTTTCCATTGTTTTCCTATTGTCTTCCTTATGTCTTATTTTTATGGATACTCCACACATTAAAATTGTATATTTTTGTTGAAAAACTCCTGTTACTTACCCTTCTTACATTAAGACCCTACTGCAGAAATACTGATATTGTGAAAATATGTAATTACTTTTAAAATCGAATAACTACGAGCATAAGTAGCAGACAAAAAAACAATTGAACAGAAAAAATTCATTATGTGAATAGAAAACTAATTATTCCTCGTTGGAATGTAATTAAACATGATAATTCAGTAAAATAGTACTTCCATCCATTGTTCGGTAAGGTCTATTTGATAACACTAATGCGAAATAAGAAATCTTATTCTGTAATAAGTTGGTGTCTCTTAATTTCTTTACTTTATCCTTATAAGAGTATATTAAATAAAATAAATTAATAATTATTTATAATTAAAGTTGCAATCGTCTGTACGTAGTTTTTAAGTTTTGACCATTTGATATTATATACTAAGACTGTATAATTCTGTACGTGGAACGCGTAGGACATTAAATCACACTTGATATGTCGATTACCCATAAAAATGAGACAATAGGAAAACAATGGAAAGCTAGCGTAAACGCTAAGTTAGTACTCAAGGAGTTAATAAACTTTACAGTATCGTTAATTAAACATAATAATAATAACTTGTTAAATCAAAATTACAATTTAATATTTCCACATTATAAAATATACTTAAAAGGTTATTTGATGGCACATGAATTATGAAACTAGAATTCCCTGTACTTGGTAGCAGGTTTGGATTTTTTAATGTCCATACGCTATATTTTAATTTTAAAATGTTCCTTATAAACATCAGGTTTATGTTTAATGTTTTATTCAGGATTATTATCACTTCTCCTAAAAAGTAATATATTTTCATGATTATAAAAAAAAAATAGATTTAGCCTCGGGAGACTCTATTAATTAAGGAGTTAAGGTGCTTTATAATTTAATTATTAATGTTATATAATTTAATAATGATATAGTAGTTACATATGAGTTCATCTTTTACCATTTTATAATTAAGAGGTTTCTGAGTGAGAATTTATAAAAAAAAAGCACTTAAAATTCCACACCTCACACGTACAGAAAGGAAAGGCTGCAGAGTTGCGAGTAAAGTTAAATATATATGCCATACTCATATGTCTGAAGACTTTAGTATGCACAATTAAATGACAGACAGTGTCGATCTCAATGTTGCTCTTTATGTCCTCGATTCGTTCAATCAATAAAATACTTGATTCATTATAAAGACAATTGATATGCGAGCTTTTTAGTACGTACAAATACTATGATTATTACGTGATAATTAGATATAAAAAGGTCTAATAAATAATCTCGGTGTGTAACGTAAAATTTGCGATTACAAACATATATTTTCGTTTGAAAAAATCTGTACTATATACATATGTGCTTTTATAGCGCTTTGACCACAATTGACTGAGCTGGTATTAAGTAAAGATACTATACCTAGAATAGTTAATTAGACCATATAAGCAAAGCCTCAAAATTTAGAATAAAATCACTTTTATTTGCACATAACATAACACAAATATCATATACATAGGATATGCATATTATTAAAACATAAAAAAAAAAAACCTTAGCAAGGTTAACCCTAAAAAACAAGGTCCAACCTTAGCTTGTGCGCTGCACTGAAACTCTAAAAGTGTCAGAGCAGCGCTGGTATTCTGGTTGAACCTTATTGATGCACTGCAGAAACACTAACTTAATTAAAATTAAAATCATTAAAATTTAAAATAAGACACCGAAAACTTCGCTACTCGCATATTAATATGTAGGGCTATTCAAATAAATAAAAAAAAGAACACTATTCATTTCCCATCGAACATTTTAATATATAGTTTATTGATTTTGGTACACTTTGTGTTGTCCAAAACAATTCAAGACATCTCACATTCAATCAAGACAGACACGTCGACGAAGTAGCGGGCGTCTGATACTAATAATGTATATTTTTAAAACACTTTCGTTTCTTTTACTCACAATCGTCTGCCACCTCCGAATGTTTCAGTCAACGGTAGATAGCTGGACAAGCGGTCTTGATATTTTGTCCTCTCGATAAAAGCTGTATTCAATTCGCCGATTTGTACCAAATTGTATGCGACGCCGCTGCCGCTGATCAAGCCGAATAAGATGCCGACAATCGTCGCCAACAGCTCTACGCACGTTCCGTACCGAAACTGTTGAAGTTAAACATTGATAAATATAAAACTGTCATGCTCACTAAAATCTAATTCTTAAAAGTCATTTAATTTTCCAATTATAAATTTATGTCCAATGCTACTTAAGTGTATCTTTATATTGTTCTGTGATATCTATGATACGGCTCAGACATACACGTTATTATTTTTGTACATACAACATTTGTCCAATTAAGTCTATTAATATTATTAATGTAATTGTCTATGGGCAGCATGAGAGGACACTAATTCATTCCCTGAATCCGACAGTGTATTGACACATATTTGCACTCGTATACACAATATCACTTCTAAGTCGTTCTTAATTCACGCATGATCTCTTACGGCACGACAAAAGAACATTAATGAATTTAAACCAATTGGTGCGTACATATAATATGCGTATTCCTATTTATTTACTTTTATTATACTTAGGTAATTTTCATTTTCAAATTTTCTTCAATTTTATATAATTCATATAAGTTAATATTATTTCATGGTGTGCCATAGTAGAATTTGTTTTAACCTAATTCGAATCAGTGTTCAAACGATTTTGTGATACTGTGGCATCAATTGTTTAACTTATAATTATTATTGATATGAACATTGAACGTAAATTGTTTCTTGAATCGAATTGAATTCACTTCAATTAATTTTTAATTAAAATTATCCGTATTTTAAAATTAATTGAAGTCATAGATACGCTTTTAACCTGTTACGTACATACATATGTAATTTGTTTTACCAATAATAATCTATTTAATATATTCGTTGTACTGTTACTATTTGCATTTATTTTCTTATCACTTCTTTCTATTCCCATTTATTATACATTATCGCTCTATTTTAATATTTTCATTTATGGAAATCATGTAAACCTGGGTGACCGATATTAGCTCGGTGTTTTAAGAAGTCGTGAACCTATTCATGTTTTTTAACATGCTTGAGTTTGTGTCCGGTCAAATTTAAATATACTTTATTAAATTTAGGCCCTGATATTGTGCTTATATACAGTACTCAGTGATATAATGTAACCTTTATTATGAACGTTAAAATACTACCACCAGTTCGCAAAAAACAACCCAACCATCGAGAAGGGCCGACAATAAACTCGATCTAGTTTTTACTTCATATGTTTTTATTTAACTACACAAAACATAGATCACAAAGTTGTTAGTACATGCACAAATAATGGTGTCATTTCCAGACATCACCGTCATCATAGACGTCGTAATTCTAGTAACAAAACATCTTTTTTTACTAATATTTATTTTCATTTTACGATTGCTATAAATGAAAGATTTATATCTCGAACATTTCACGAGTTTTTATGTTATTGTACAGATAATAGTTAGGAAATCGAAATTAGATTAATTAATTAAAGAATCCTGAATCAATATTTTTTAACAGTACATAGCAGTTTTCAACGAGTTTCATGAAAGTGTCGAAGTATTCTGTCAGGTATATTTATTTTCCCGGTGGGTTCGCCGCAGGGGGCGACGCGGTGCTTGCGAAAGCTATCCCGTATCGCCCCCATCCCAAATGCGGCGGACGGCCCCGGGGGGTTTTAGTGGGTATTTCCGGGCGCTTCATGCCCGGGCGAGTCGCACACTGGCACGGAGACGTCCCTCCGTGCCCCCCTACCTATTGAATTGGGGGACTTCGGTCTCACTAATGCAATAGGTAAGGTTAGTGCGTAAATGCATTTCCCCCCGTCAAAAAAAAAGAAGGTATATTTATTTTATATTCAGTGCTGTTGTAAAAAAAGAGTATACATATGATATGTACATATGTATATCCCCTCTAAGTTTTGTAGTTCATGAAAGTTCAATGTTACCAGCTCTCAGTCTTACTAAAAAAAGGAGCACAGAACTACAGATATATTTAACCGCTAAGAAGTTCCATAATAGCTTCGACGTCATCAAGTTCAAGTATTTATGCAGTGCTCTCATTACTACTCACAAAATGATCCAACAAAAACTTACATCATTGTATTGCAACAAATAGTTAAACATTGAGATGTAAAAATGAAAGAACATGAACATTTATCTACTTAAATAAAAGAAAAGTAACAAAAAAAAAAAATACAGAAACCTTAAAGAAAGAAAATCGATTCGAAGTGAAAATGTGTCGTCTCCTTTCATGGAAAAGTATCTTTTCTTGTTAAGAAAACATCACCTTTTTCCTCTGTGGTCAATTTTTGGTACAACCAATTGTCAAAGTCAATCAATAAAATCACACAATATGTAAAAAAAATCAGTATATTGTATGTAGTACTATGGAAGTTTTTAAGTGAATTTATAATGTAAGGTACATTATTAAGGAATTCAAAATCTAATATATAATATATAATTACTAATGGAACATTATAATTTATAATGTTATTTCTTGACATTTACTGTTGCCTAGCAACTGTCGACGCTTCATAAAAATATAACAATGTAAGACACTGCCATCTGTTATTAAATCAAACCAAAAATGTGAAAGATGCAAGTGTGTCTGGAATTTAAAAAAAAAGTATCCAAATAATCTTAGGAAATAAATCTTTAAGTATCTGTAAATTTTTATATCGATCTGTAAAGCGGATCCCGAGAACCCAGATACATATGTATATACAAGTACAAGATTTGTTATAACAAATTAAAAAGTAAATAAAAACTCAAAGTAACATGATGTTTTAGAAATATTTATTTATTTATATACTTAATTCTTTATTATACACGAAGTGAATACATATTGTACTTTATATACCTATTGTATATAGAGTACAAACGGCGGCCTTATTGCTGCCAGTAATTTCTTCCAGGCAACCTTTGAAAGGATTTGTTTTAGGAAATAAAGGGTAATATCACCCATATTATATATATATATATAGCGAAAGTAATATTTATAGGTACATAAAGCATAAAATATATAATATATATACGTAGGATAAGCATAAAGGTATATACATGTATACGTTTATAATAAACATTAAATATATATAAAACAAGTATAATACATTAATATAATTAAAAAACATTGGATGTTGAAGCGAAAAATAATATTTTACCTACAAAAAAAAAAAACGAACCATAATCGAAGGCAACGATTAAATTGGTTCCCTAAGAAAAACGAAATGAATAATTTGAATACAAATGGAACAGATTTCGGAATAACTTAAGAATCTAAACATCGGATTATTTGTAAATACATAGTAATGTTAATGTATTCAATAATTGAAGACGTTAAATTTTATTACATATTAACAAATTTAATTAAATCACATGGCATCACCAAGCACTTATCAATGTTACATGAATATATGTATATACTATAGATTTACAGAATATGGAAGCGTTTTCAAGAATTAATTTAAATATAAATGAGTTTAGTTTTAGTATACATCGATAGAAAGAGACTACGTTTTATTGACCCATATTAATTGATTATATACTAAAAGTCAATACTTACGATTTGGAAATACGAGACGACATTTGGAATCCTGTAAAAAAATGATAAATTATATGAAAAGCAAAGCCAACTTAAAAAAAAAAAAAAACTGCGGTAAAATTCTAAAACAAATAGTTCGCAACGCTACAATTAATAATAATACAGAAACAAATATTGACTTAAACAAATATTAGAGTTTACTACAAAAAAATATACACATATTATCCTTAATATCTATTTTTTTTTTTAAATGTAATAAATCGCTTTGTTAAAATACTTACGGCTTTATTTTTTCTTTCGACTTCATTCTTTTTATTTTTAATTCACAAACTTACAATACGATGAATATTATTTCAACGAGGTGCTCCACCCGCCGAGGTTCTAGTCCGATTAATATGAACGCCTGCACGATTCAGCTTCATATTAAGAGACAACATTCGTATTTAATTATTTACAGTTATAGAACGTACTTACTTTATTTATATAGGTCGAAAACTCCACTTGCGTCAGGTCTACGGACAGCTGATAGATAATTATTTGCCACACATCACGCACACTGTGAAACTATCGCGGAATTATATTAGGTAACCCTGGGAATTTTTTTTTTGTCTTATATCTATTTTGTCATGTGTATTAATAAATAAAGTGTCTGTTTGTAATGTCCAAATAATCATTTTCTTTTTTACTAAATCCATATGAATGTATATACGGCACCTATACCAAAAAAACTATTATTACAATTTTTATTTGTCTGTCTGTCTGTTTGTTTGGGGAAATCCCCGGAACGGCTAGGCCGATTTTAATGGGACTTTTTTTAGTAGATGGCTGAAGTTACTTCGCGTAACGTTAAAATGCATAAAAATTTCGAAAAAACTCCTATTCAATAGTCAATTTTACGCGCAATTGCTTGAATTTATAACAAATATTTTTAATTTATATAGATTCAGTGCTTTGAACATTATTTCAACTGATAATAAGCGACAATGTGGGTCAGGATGGTAAACACGATAAGTCTAGAGGTACTGGTTCTCAAGTGATGCTGCCGGAACAGACCTATTGGTATTTAACGCCAGTTTTTCAAATTTAAGGGTGATAGCTACCCAGGCGGACATTATTTCAAAATGTCATTACTAACATGCTATGGTTTCCTCACGATGTTTTCCTTCAACAAAGGCTCAGGCTGATTTTAGAGTTGGATAGGTGGGTTCGAATCCGAGCTCATTACCAACTGCCTTAGCAAATCAATCAATTTGTTATAAAACTTAGCGAATTTTAACATTTATAAGTCAAATTCAAATAAACTTTTACAAGATTTAAGTCTATAGGAAGCGTGAACCTTAGTTCTTTAGCATAATAATCGTAAAGCCAATTAATTGGTCATTTTATTGCATTATATTAGGTTTTGTATAGTGGTTCATTTACACTATTATTGAATATTACAGTCGGTATAAAAGTAATTACTTTTTCTTTCTCGAATTGTTCGTCTGAAACAATAAATTTAATACAAATACTAGTAGAGAAATCAGACTAATTTGGTATTTATTCGATTTTTTTATAATGTTGCATAGAAACTCTGTTAAAGAAGATCTATAGCGAAACTGCAAACTATAATGTCGAAGTTCAATCTCGAATGAATTGAACAGTATATTATGTTTATATGGTAATTTAAAATCAATTGGTCAGCGACGAATTCAACGCCATTTTCAATTAGGTACTATTATTGTGTTTATTGACTATTGAGATATTTATCTTGACCTAACAATCATTCTATGTAGGCTACAGATAAATAAAACATGTAATATTACGGACTATATTTCTAAAATAAAAATAACAACAAATTATTTGAAGGTCGATCTCAGAAATTTAATACTATTTGATATAAATGAGATTTATTTTGGAATAAATAGTATATTAGAATTGTAAAACACATTTTTATTGTTTGAAACAAAAACTAAAAATATATAAAATATTATTATAAGAATAATATTAGATTATATGTGAAACATTTATTTTTACTGCTTAGATATTTAGACCATCAATTAATATAGAATTATCAAGAAATACAAAACAGATCTGCGCTTTCCGTTCAAAAAATGAGACAAGACTGTAAAATATTAAGTTAATAAAATAGATAATTCTTCGGATTGTTTTATTATAAAGTAAAACAATTAACAACCTGTTGTAGAGATTTTAATTAGATTAAAATTTTTCTTAATTTTTTTTTTCCTTACAGGACAATTTGGTTGACGACTATTTAGTACACACGATCTAGAATTACAGTCAAGGTATTTTCGATAGTCCTTAAACAACCAATTGCCATTAAATAGCCCAGGTGTAAAATAATTAATGTCAATAAAATTATATACATCTGTGTTAACATTGCCATTACTTATTAGAATATGCGAGCGGCGTGTATTTCATACAAACGTAGTCCCCTGTTTCCTCCCTGGATAATTGCATCATAGTAAATATTTTTATATCATACCATATATATACATCACCGCCATGCCCATAAGTTTTGATTTTTTCCAAAAGTTAATTGTAATAGAAGCTAGGAACTTTGGAATGTGACAAAAAAAAAATACCAGATTATTACAGTCGTTTTCATACGTCTGTCTAACAAATTTAACCAATGTTACATAACCAAAGTGTCGCTAATTCTATAACTGAAAGAAAATTAAAAATCGGCCCAGTCTTGGGGGATGAAAGACGAAACGTGTGATGAAACGAAGTGATGTTTTCGTTTGTTATGCATAGGTAAAATCAACCCGAGTTGCAGTTGTCCCTTTAGTGCTTTATCGGTGCGGTTTGGTTGAGGGGAGCGCGGTACTGTATATGTAGATGAGTGGTAAGGCATAGTCAATAATTTAATTTTATCGAATCTCTAGTATGATATCATGTATGTGTGATAAGGTATTGTATATGAATGTGGACGGTTATAAGCGAAGGAGAAGACCATAGAAAAGACGGATGGACTGTGTGAAAGATGACATGCCTAGAAAGGGAGTTAATGTAGGTATGACGTCAAATAGACATTAATGGAAGAGGAAGACATGTTGCGCCCCCTAGATAAAAATTGGATAAGCGTAGTGAGATGATGCGTATAATATAAAGTAAGTTAATATCGATCTAGATATTTGTAACAACTTTAGCTGTGCTGTGTTGCATAGTTATAAATGTAGAAGAATTAACATCAACTGAACAATGTGAGCTAATTATGATATATTTTACATTGGTCACGACTATAAATTAAATATTTTGGGTAGATATGTGATATGAAAACTTGTTTGTTAGTGTACTATTTACTAATAACTGCATACATACTATACAAAGCAATGGTTCTGTCTCTGTCTGCAAGTTAGAGCGCTTGTAAGTCGAGAACCATTGAACTTTTTGGTCAGGTTTGGCATATATTTCATTACTTAGTTAATACATAAATTATGTAATGAGGGTAAAACTAAATTATGACGATTGAAAAAGCTCTCTTTCTATACTTTTCCCAAAAAATAAATTGCACTTATAATGTAAACAACCTTTGGAAACTTTGGAATTAACATTGATTTGTGTAAAGTGTCCATTAACGAGGACACGTATTCTACGCTTATGCAGAAAGCTAGGGATCCATGTATACAGATTGTCAGGTAAACCATATGCCCGAAGTTTGAACGGAAAAACCTAATACTAGACCCTATACAAACGCTTTCGTCATTATTGACATTGGCATTTCGCCCCTATCTAATATTTAGGACAAAACACCACAGAGATGCTTTAGGTAAACACATTTTTACTGTGTTAACTGGTTCGAGAACATTTTTTGAGAATTTAACCAGAATCTACAGACTTTCTGGTATTGCGGGAACGTTTAAATAATTCCCACCACAAAGGCGGGGAAAAAGAGAAAACGTAAAAGACGATTAAACATTAATAAAAAAATAATATTCGTCAAATAATAAAGCGGGAGCGCAGAGGAGCAATAGTTTTACCCCTCAATGATTCGAACACCAGATAAACTATACAATAAAAATACACTTACCAATCGGCAACCAACTCAGCACCCGTAACTTGGTATGCTGTCCACCGCAAGTTAAGTAAGTTCGTCTGGTGTTCCAAGCGTTTTCTTAAAGCGAAGTGATGGTCACAGAGCGTCTCTTTTTTATATTAAGTGTATTATACTTATCGGAACACAAAACAACGTTTTATTTAAACCGTGCTCAATTGCCAGGGAAACCTAATCTTTAGAACATTATAATTCTAGATTATAGTCTCAAATTATTTCTCGTACAGATAACCGTTGTAGTATAAAACGAAAGTTTTGGTCATATAGTTTTGTGTATCCATTTCTATTCATCAATCAGTCCGATTCACCTAATCAAGGTTTTTGTAGTGATTAGCCGCGATTGGGCTCCTGTATTATACAAAGAGCGGCCAATGGATAAACTGTTTCAACTGGTTTCCTGTCTGGTAAACCGACGCATTCCAAAGACAATAAACCATTGGAAAGTAAAATAGAACCATTAGAAAAGCAAATAGTCAAAAACACGATAAGTCGGAAAGGGTAGTCAATCCTGCTTCCTTTATTTTCATAATTGATCATACATATGAATACAAGTTGCTAAGACCCAACCTTGTATTATTTTTGTCATCTTCAGTATTCCAACAAAATGGCTGCCATTTGTTAAAAATTATTATGGAATTTTTGTATTATCTCATAATTCACGCTCCAATACTTTCAATGCATTTCACTTCTACACAATAATCAAGCTGTACCACATATAATAATACCACCAAGATTACATGATATAAGGTAAAATACCGTAAAATATCGAATTATCTATAAATAAAGATTGTTTATATGATACATATGCTCAAGGCTTTGTCCACAATCTCACCTGATGTTAAGTGACGATGTAGTCCAGGATAGTAAACACGCTAAGTTTAGAGGGTACCGGGTCTTATTTGACTGAACAGGTTTTCAAACTTGCGGGTGGTAGCTACCCAGGCGGGGATGATTATAAAATGCCCTACTAATATGCTATGGTTTTCTATTACTATCGTAATCTATTGCTATCGCGTTGCATCTTATACAAGAGTAACAAAGCGTGAAAGAGACAACTGTATATAGGCTGATTATACCTATGCAAAATAGACAAAATCATTTCTTCGTAAAATAAGAAATACTTTGGCTATTTCTCCACGTATTTTTTTTTTTGTTTTGCTCGTCGAACGTCTGAGAACGATGGTAAAACCAACCATTTATTCTCATTTTTAAACACTTGTAATTTCTATAATAATTAATTTATGGAAAAATAATACAAAACGTGGGGTCATGGCCGTAGTACTTATTATGGCATAAAATATTTACTATAATATCATTATACAGGGAGTGAACAGGGGACATGTTTGTATGGAATAAACGTCACACGCATTTCCTCTTAATAGGCAGGTTTGGATAGGATATATTTCAGTGATTTTGCATGCTAGTAACCTCGGCTTGGGTGTTTCATACCATTAAAGCGCCCTTGTTCTAGCTAACATTTTCCTTCTAGACAACACAACGTTAGTCAGTTAGAAATAAACAATAAACCACGTGATATCGTCATGATTATTTTACATGTATAGGTTCGTATCTTTGACCACAGTCTCACCAGATGTGAAGTGACGATGTGGTCCAGAATAGGAAACTCACTCAGTCACTAGTGATGCCTACTTGTTCTTAACTGATTTTGCTGAAACACAACGTAATTTAACAATTAAGATGTCCTACTAAAAACTCAAATAATGATGATGAGCCGATAAAAGTTTTTAAACGTTTGCACCATATTAATCATAATATTAGTCAATCATAAAGAACATTTTGAATGTATTTTAAACATAATTCAATGAATATAACATTGTTTTAATGTTATTCACCTATTGGTGCTTGGCAACAGGTTACAAACTTGAAAATGAAATTGCCCTACTATCACGGATTTTTTTTTTTATAATGGACAGCACAGTGACTGCACTGGACCTGATGGTAAGCACAGTGCAATCCAAAACAGCGATGACTGACACTGAACAGAGTTCACTGCCAGTCACCGCTGTCATGCTGGCCTGCTTAAATACCTCTTCACGCCTCTTTTGAAGGACCCAATATCATATGAAGGAGGGAACACGCTGACAGGAAGACGGTTCCATAACCTCACAGTGCGACAAAAGTATGAGTCAGCAAACTTTTTGGTTCTTGAAGTTATGGGTGTCACCGTGAAACCGTGACACCGAAGTCCTGCCCGCGTGGTTCTGTTATGGAAAGGAGAGGAGGGGATCAGATCAAAGAGCTCTTCAAAACACTCGCCATGATACAAGCGGTAGAAAATGCTTAGAGAGGCTATGTCCCTGCGTAATTGAAGCGGTTAAGAATTACTTCTTCTATACCTAAAACACAGAATATACAAATGAATAAGTAACAATATCAGCAATAATAATAATTAACATGACTTTCACTAGGAAATATATATATTATATCAATATAAATCCTAATTTTTGTTTTATATTTCAAAGCATATTACATTGGTCGCTAACGAAAGAAATCAAAAATATTCGCTTTGGTCTAACTTGACTACAAAAAATACTGTTTAGTACAAAATATAGCCTCCGCAGACTCTGTTTGATATTAATTTCATCGTATTTATAAATAATATTTTTGTCATTTTTTACGATGTATACATACATAAAATATTTCCCTTGTAAGGAGATTGATCTCTCTTTCAATCGACTCTTTTCAACTAAAAGGTGTGCGGTGCACTCGAAACTGAACTATTACTATGGTTAAGGATATAATCGAGATTAAGTTTATCTTTAATCTTTACTATAACTGAAGATTTCGTGCACTCCACCCTAAGATTCATTTTATGACTCGTAACTCAGTATCTCGATTTTTACTTGAGTCAGTTTTATTCCGAACGTGACAGATGACAGCAAACCGAGTAAATATGTAGAAGCCCTTCAAAGGTCAGGAATTTCAACAAGAAAACAAGGTATCCATGGGGACTGCCAACAAAAGTGAAAACTTGAAACTTTGGAAAAAATATTTTATTAATGTTCAAACTTCATAATTTGTTAATTGAAATTATTAGTTATCATAATTTAACATTTACAACATTTGGTTGGTTTTCACATCTATTAGTGCTCCGAGCAATAGTTATGTACTTTTTTATATAATTTATTCATAATCAAAACATATTTATTTATTACTGAGCATCAACACTTTTTTTTATACCACTAAAGTGGCAAACAGACATAAGATCCGCCTGACGGTAAGTGGTCACCCTAGCCTGCAATACCATAGGCATCAAGTGCGTGTTGCTAACTCTTTGAAAAAAACTTAAACAGCATCGTATACTTGATATACTGTAGCATATTGACGGCTGACGTCATAGAGCTATTAACGCAAATTTAGAAGTTTTTTTCCTTTCACTTAAAAAAAACATGATTATTAGATGATTCCGAAAGCATAATGTTTATTTCTCATGAGCGACTCATTGTTTTGATGAAACATCATGTAACAGATACGACTTTCACGTTAGGATATAGGAACTGTTTTGTTTCTTTTCATTAGATTACTTACTACAAAATGTTATTGAATGTCCTAAGTTAAAAAAAGCTGTTTTTATTTTCTTGATTAATTGTAAAAAGACCATACATAATAATACGTCGCGTTTATAGATCGCGTTTTTTACTATAAATTCTTTAATAATCAAGGTCGACAATAACTAGATTCTTACGCAGACGCCTATTAAGTAGCGGAATAAATAAAGTGATCGAAGATTACTAAAATTTTAACGTAATAAATAACTAATCAAAAAATTACTAATAACGAATGAAAAAAATGACTGAACTTTTGTAATGTAGGTGGTATATTTTATTTGGGTTAAAAAGCATTAAATATATTACAAAAACGACATTTTTAAGCAAAACAGTATATATATTGCGACGAATGAATCATATCTCTGAAAATGTATCCTTGTCTTGTATTTTAACAATTAGTTAATAAAAAAAAACTTTTCAACATCTAAATATAAATGATTTAAACAAATATATAATGTTTGTTGTAGATAAATAAATTAATTGATACTGACAAAAGCCATACATTGCAATCAATAACTGACAACTTTCAACACTTCAAGATTGAACCTATACAATGTAGATTACTGTCGGATGACAAAAAAAAATACAATGTAAAATAAACTATGTGTATATTTACATATGCAACGAAAATTATTTTAACGGGTAAATTAACATTTATTTATCAAATATTTAAAACAAATGCTAATATGTATTTAAAAATTTCCTAATAAAAAATTAATACTAGGTGATAAAGAAAATACTAAAGTAGTTTTGTAAAGTTATAAATCGGCAATGTTATACATACAAATAAATAATAGTTATGTTTGACTGACGCTAGTACAACGCTTAGAAGTCATATTTTGGCGGCCTGGGAAGATTCACAGGATGCAATCGGTGTATTCTGTGATCTCTCAAAAGCCTTTGACTGTATTGATCACAGTACACTTCTACTAAAATTAAAACATTACGATGTTTCTGATACCTCTCTCGCCCTTCTAGGGATTTATTTAATAGAGCGCTGTCAAAAAGTAAGTGTAAATGGGGTTACCTCCACGGAATCATTAGCTCAAATAGGAGTCCCCTAGGGCTGTATACTGGAACCGTTTTTATTCCTTTTATACATTGATGATCTACCGCTAATGGTTAGTAACTGTGCTGACATGGTTCTAATTGCATATGTCCAAATATTTAAAAAAGTTTGATATAGAAACGGCCGCCATAATTTTAATATGTACCAGAAGTAATCACAAACTAGCCGTCCTTTGCTTTAGGCTTAGTAAGACCAATAAATTCATTTTGTCAGGTGTCAGGTTCTACAACATAGTTGGTGGGTTCGCTGCAGGGGGCGACGCGGTGCTTGCGAAAGCCACCCCGTGTCGCCCCCATCCCAAATGCAGCGGACGGCCCCAGGGGGGTTTTAGTGGGTATTTCCGGGCGCTTCACGCCCGGTCGAGTCCCACACTGGCACGGAGCTCGTCCCTCCGTGCCCCCTTACCTATTGCATTGGGGGACCCCGGACTCACTAATGCAATAGGTAAGGGTAGTGCGTAAATGCATTACCCCCCGTCAAAAAAAAAAAAAAAAAAGAAAAGGTTTCACAACATGGTACCATCGCATATTACCGATATACTTTATCCTAAGCTATTTCAAACAGATTTTAATATCCAAAGGTTATTACGGGGTGGATACATTACGTGAACGATAGTGATGTCTGAATGTGACACCCCTCTTTGTGCTACCTCTAAAACCGTTTATTGTTATCATGAATTGTATAATTTTAATAACTTAAAAAAAATCAGATCGAGTTTCTTGCCGGCTTTTCTCGTCTGGATAGTTTTTCCGAAACGGTGGTAGTTTTTTGACGCTCATGAGCGGCGTGGTAAGGCGCGCACGTCACGTAACAAGCCAATATAGACCCAACAAATTGTGTGGTGGTAAGAGAATAATTCCGATTGGGTCGCGAGTACCATACACGTGGTGAAATAGTGCTATAATTAGTAAAATAATTCGTCGCGTCACGTTCCGCAATCAGCCAATATAGATCCGACAAGCGTACAAAGTTGGAGGTACAGCTAGTATTCAATAAATTGCCCGTCGAGTGTCGCTTATTCTTCATAGTATGTCTGATTACATTCCTTGTTATATAAATAGTAATCTAATAATTGGTTCTTAGATCGTTTTTATTCCTTTTTTATGTCCTCCATCTCTTGACCCCTTAAAAAAAATGACATCCAAATTTTATTCCTTCTCGACGTTCGTAATTTCAAAATGTTCTGTCTTAAACGGCCTCTTCAATAAATCCATTAAAAACTCATGTTCGATTAGCAGAGCGCACGCGTAAGATATAATATAAAATTGACAATTGACATAAATAGCAACTAATAGGAAACCTTCGAGTTTTCTTAATGAATGAAATAAATAAAATGAAGATATATAAATAATAATAATGTAATAGATATCATAAAAGCAAATTACGTTAAAACCAATCATTACAATACACCCCTAAGTTATTCATACGAATTTGATTAAACCTTGGTGAGTTCCCCAGCATACGGCCGCAAAGATTTCTGGCTCTAAACATATATTTTCTTGTCAAAGCAACTTTCGAGGCGTAGATAGAGTAGTATGGAATAAAATTAAACGAAGTGGTGAATGACGTATAATTCGTCGTCAGAGCTGCCGTAAAAGTCGTTCTATCACAATATATGGCAACGTATAATGTTGTTCAAGGTAAGGCTAACCCTGCAGTCATGAAACGTGTCGATTAGATGGCCTACGAACTCTTTTAAAACGCTGTCAAGGCTTACATCCCATATTCTAAAAGTTTCAACCTCAGATGGGACAAATATATAACCGCTATCAAGCACATACGCTGCTTACGATCCTCCGCTGATGAAGCCACGCCTACCTTTTTCGAAGTAACAGAATATGGACTCACGTAACATCCCATCATCTAGCGCATTCCGTTGTGTATTTAGCCATAATCGTGGACTGATCGTTTAAAACTAAATAGCATATTATCATACTTATGCTTTTGCTATACATAATTAACTAGGCGCTTTAGTGAATTTATTACGCGTCTTCATAATAAGTTTTTAGCGGTATTAACCTTGTATTATTACAATTTGCATAAATTACTTGATTGATTTAGCGTTATTGTTGAGATGTTTATCTTTTATTCATCCAATGGCGTTCTTTTAGAAACAAGTTATATATGCGTCATTTATATAAAATCAATCCTATTCTGCCACACAGTCTATGTGTGAAAATGAAGTTAAGAAAAATCGTTCATCTTCCAGTAAAAATAATTGAAGGAATAAACATAAACATTTATTTCATTCGGGATTAAATTGGGCTCTAAGTTTTAAAGTTTTAACATGATTATGTCACTTAACACTATGAAAACAGTAGATTTATCGACATAATATAGACAAATATATGTCAAATGTCCCATGTGACTTGGACAAATAGAATAATTTACCTACATACATAACCTCACAGCTCTCTCCCGTAAGGGTAGGCAGACACCACATCCTTTCACTTACTATAATCCTGACACACGCCTTTCGCTTCTTCTACTTTCATAAACACCTTCATACATAGTTTTCGGTTACGGGTACTTTTAACCTGCCCTTTCTACAGAACGTCCTCAATCTACGTTCGGCTAAGACAAGTTTTACCAGCTTTGTTACACTTGCCTTGTAAATTTGTTTCGTCAATATTCTTTTATCCATCCTCTCTAAATGCCCATACCAATTAAGCATCTCTTTCTCTATCTTTTTTACTATATCATTTACTACACCACAACATTCCCTTATCATACTATTCATTATTTTATATATCATTTTCATCCCAGTTATACTTAAAGTTCTCTTATCAACTGCATTAATCGTGCTTTATGTTTCTTTGGCCAGACCCAGCACTCACTACCATACATAAGTGTAGGGACTAGCACATCCCGATGCACAGCTAAATGTGCCTTTTTAGAACCTTTCTTTTCTGTTCTATGTGTACACGTAGATCTTTATACTCAAATCCGTATCTACGTGTGTCTCTATAGATCCCACAACGGGGATGAAAAAATTACTCGGCTATTCGACTGCCTAAGCCGGGTGTTAGAAGGCGCTCAGAAGCAGTTTCCTACTGCGGAATTGATAGTTTTAGGGGACGAGCCAGCCGAGTATGACTTATGACATTTGACGCTACGATGGGTACGTCAGACTACTTCTTGGTTGTAATATCTGTTCCACGCACTTTACCTCCATCTAGTAAAAACATTAACGCAAAGTGTAGCATTACTCGTCAGCAGACTGGGACGCCATGTGAGAATATTTCGCATCCATCCCGTGGCCGCAATGTTGTTTTCACAGGAAAGATTCTTCAGCGATTGCCGAGGCTATTGCTGACGAGATTGGGAGTCACAATGGATTACTATATTCCTGCCTCCGAGATCGTCAGTAATCGTAGAGGACACCCGTGGTATAATCGCGACTGCGCCAACGCTGTAAGCAAGAAGCAAGCCGCGTATCGCGATTGGATCGAGGGTTGCGCGAATAAGGATAATATAAAGTCCATTAAAACAATATACAATTCTGCCACCAAAATATGTAGAAGAGCGTTCATTAGAGCGGACGCAGAGCGCATAGCACGCGCAGGCCATGAATTCGTAGATCATCCGGACAACAGCCGAGTCTATTGGAGTCTGGTCAAAGCCGTGCAAGCCAATTTCTGTCGTTTAGCCTTACCTCCGTTGAAGTACTCTGATGGGTCTCTGGCTCATAAGCCCCAAGAAACAGCGCTTTTACTAGCAAACCAAACTCTTCGTTGCTAACTCCCGGCTTGACGATTGCAATTCACAATCGCTTATTTTACCTAATTGCGGATTCATAATGTCTGATATAAAATTCAGGCATTATGATGCGCTTAGAGAATTACGATCGCTCGATCTTCGGAAGGCTAGTGGTACGAACGGTATTCCAGTGGTAGTACTTAAGAAGTATGCAGTAGAGTTGTCTTCAGTATTGACGCGTTTATACCGGTTGTCTTACGTCTCCGGTATCAAACCTGGGATATGGAGAGATGCCAATGTGCAACCGATTCCTAAGAAGAGAGATCGTTTAGACCCTTACACTACCGTTCAATCGCTGTAACCTCAGTGTTTTGCAAGACAATGGAGCGGATTGTAAACAACCAACTCGTCCACCACCTAGAGGATCACTCTTTGATAAATGATCGACAATATGACTTTTGCCAAAATCGATCAACGGGTGATCTTCTGGCGTATATACTGCACCTCAGAGGTGAAACAATTGATAAGCACGGCGAGGCCCTGGCAGTCACCCTCAACATTGGCAAGGCTTTTCATAGGGTCTGGCACACTGGACTTCTCTCCAAACTACCGGCGTACGGACTTCCCGACAACTTATGCAAATGGATCTCTAGATTTTTACATGAACGCAGAATTCGTGTCCTCGTCGATGGCTGCGATTTGCAGTTCATGACTGTAAATGCTGGAGTGTCGACAAGGCTCTGTGCTCTCACCCACACTGTTCTTGCTGTATATCAATAGGCATATGGTACACCTTTAGGTCATATTTATTGTTATGCAGAATACAGCATGGGTCCTTAATAAGCCTACCTGCAGTCGAGAAGAAACAAAAAGGAGACGGGGGAGAAACTTGTCACAGAGCTTAATCTATATCTATATCTTCTATAGGTATATCTTTGTGGGGAGCATGTAACTTGGTTGAGTTCAATGCCAAGAAAGCTCAAGTTTGCGCGTTTATAAAAAAAAAGGTCAACGTTTTCCGCCCTTCCTACTGTCCAGAGCGTCTCGCTTGCAATGCGAGAGAGCATCTATAACTTAGGTATGAATATTCGCATCGACCTGAATTCCAGTCCTTACATCGGTAGTATTATCTCCACAATATTCAGGAGACTAGGAATCTTGAACAGGGTGTGACGGTTTTTCACGTCCGGCCAGCTTTACCCTTTATATAAGGCACAAGTTCGGCCGTGTATGGAATACTGTTGGCAGCTTAGGGATGGAAACCTCTAAATACCTCCTTGATGCACTGGATAGGTTACAGAGACGAGCTGTTAGCATGGTAAATGGTGTAGACGTTACAAAATCCATCGAACTGCTTCAGCAGCTTAGGGACATTGCCTTGTTAAACGTGTTCTACCGTTTGTATCATGGGCGAGCGCTCTGAAGAGCCGTTTAATCGGACCCCTTCTTCTCCCTTTGAAAGCAGAACCAAATGCACTGAGCTTCGGAGACACAGTTTTACAGTAACTTCCATCGAGGCACAAACCAAAAATTTTGATTCGTCTTATCTTTGCCGTACTGTGTAGCTGTAGAACAGTCTTCCGCCCGATGTATTCCCCCCTTCCTATAGTATCACGCCCTTCAAAGGTAGCGTGAAGAGATATCTGTCCAGGCCGGCATGACAGAAACGACTGATAATAAATAACTGATCTCACGCAAGTCGCCACTGTTTCAGGATTGCATTGTGCTTACCACCAGGCGTAATGCCATCATTTTGCCGAGTTACTATAAAAAATAAAATAACACACATATTCTGGTGTACATAAAGTTACGCAGGGCCCCGTTCGAACGATTCCCTAACACAACTCTTCGCTTAATAATAATTTTAATTTGAACCCCTTGAACACTAACCTGGCGTTTAAGCCAGCTTTCAATTGTTTTCCGATTGTCTCATTTTTATGGGTAATCGACATATTAATAACTAATGAATAAAATATTCCCCAGAAACTGTCAAAACAAATTAAGCTATTTTTATTATCCATATTTTTCTATATCTAAATGAAGAAAACTGAAGTATCTGTTTTTAATATCAAAACAGTGTTTTCTTTTTATAAAAAAAAAACCTATAAATGTTGAAACCTATGTACGATGCCCATACAAAAACATAATTTTTGTCTGTCTGTTTGTACCAGCTAATCTCCGGAACGGCTGGGCCGAATCTGACGCAGTTTTACTAAAAATATTTCAATTTGTGAGAAATATCCTTGTTTTCTGTTAGCACCACCAAAAAAATAAACAGGAAAATAATTAGGATTCGGTATAAAAAATTACAACCCAAGAAATTGTAAAAAAAAAAAAACCGATTCAGTGGTCAGTTAATACGGCAAGTACTTACATTAATGAGAAATATCTTTGCTTTCTCTTAGTACCAAAAAAAACTAAGGAAAAAATTAGAGTTGAATAAAAAAATACGTGCGTACATAAGTATTTTTTACTACCCTTAAAGACCCGATTTTGGTACAACTTTTATGTTAAAACTTAAGAGGTTGTAAAGGACTATTTTTTATAATTATTATTTTACATCAAAAATTTTATAATATCAAAATTAAATGAATAGACACTAACCATTGGGTGTTCAGTCTATAGTTGATAATAAAATTTTTAATGTTTTCTTTCGAATTATTTATTAATATCTATTTCTTTTACATAAGCGTAATGTAATGCAGCTAGTTTTATAAAAAAATCACATAATATTTTGACTTGTTGGGTATATTTTTACGTTAGTAATTTAATTGCTGTCTCATTGGGGTTCCGTGCTTCAAAAGGAAAAAACGAAACCCTTATAGGATCACTTTGTTATCCGTCTGTCAAGACTCTTTTTCGCAGGAACTCATGGAGGTATCAAGCTGAACTTCTAAGCTCACGCAATCAATAAATACAGCCGTTTACGCTGCAAATTTTGACACGTGCAAGGGAATCAAAACCTACAGGGTACTTCCCGTGAACTCAGAATCTTGAAATTTGGACGAAGCAACGTCTTATAATACAGACAAAGGAAAATTTTTGAAAAGCATAAATTTTTAGTTACATCATATAGTAAAAATATTTTTATTAATTTTTATATTTACTGCTTCTTTCCTCATGGACGCGTAGAGGTATTAAATTGAAATTCATATCAAATATTCAGGTCTATAATACCTTTTGCTGGCGGCAGGAAAGAGGGGCTTTGTACCAAGCTCTCCCCTGAGCGAAAGATAGGAAGGGGCCCGACTCGGCATGATAGGTTGTCTACCTGTCATTTACCGTAGTTGGGCAAGCCGCAGGGGCGATGCGGAGCATGTCATCCTATCCCGTGTCACCCCCCAGAAAGGCGGCAGATGGTACCGTGGGTTTTAGTGGGTATTCCTGGCATCACACGCCGGGCGAGCCCCACATACCCCACTGACATCTTTAATCTGGGAGATTTTGCTTCCGGTGTAGAGATGTGAGGGAAGATGCGTAAATTCATTTCGCATGTAAAAAGAATCAAAAGAACGCAATCAAAAGAAACAGCAATTTAAGCCGCATATTTTTAAACTCGCAAGGGAATCAAAACTTAAAGATACTTCTTTAACTTTAGATACTACTTAAAGATACTTAAAGATTACTAGCAATAGACGAAGTAGTACAACTATAGATATATCGTTTTTTCGAACTTCAATGTTCAAGGTGGCACTATTTATACCTTTTCAGTCATCATTTACAGATCGGGTTCAAATTTAATACTTAATTATTATTTTTTAACCAGATTTTAAATAGTAAATAGTGCATAAAATACTTTGATAAAAAAATCTGCAAAGCTAGTGTAGGTATTTCAGTTTATGTTATAAAATAAATTATATGTGTTAATAGAAAATAAAGGATTGCTGAAACGATAAAGAGACCTTTATCTTAAATTTATGCTCCTCCGGCTCACCACGTTGTAATGTTACGGAATTCATTTGACAATAAACACCATAACTATTACTTATATACCTAATGGTTTGTACGGAACCCTCGGTGCGCGAGTCCGACTCGCACATGGCCGGGGTTTTTTTTACATTCGGAACCACTTCTTTGATTTATCAAATCATTTCGCGGTGTACAAAGACATTTCGTAAAAAAACATTTTAACCCTACATTTTTTATTGTGATTACAATTTCATTATTTACTTGATCAATCAGCTACATTTTTAGTCTATGATTTATAATTGTTGTATTTTTTTTATATTGAAAAATGATTCCCGTTTTACAGTTACGACTATTATTTCGTAGATTTTGAGTATCTGTGATGCAGATGGCTTAATATTTTATATTTAATAATTCCATTTATTCTTATAATGTCAATTAAGTACTTTTAAAACTACCAAGCAATCATCAGGGTTTTCTAGTAGCGGACGAGTTTATCTGTGCATACTAAGTGTTTGGGTTATTAGATTACAGGATACTGATTCATGTTTACAACAGAATCACTCCCTATAACTCCATATAATATTCACATAACCAGTGCCGGATATAACCTTAGTGTCGCCTCTGCCACTGTAAAAATAACACTCAATTTATTATTGTTTCCGACAAAATGCATACAGTTTCTATAAATAATTTATGGAAAATAAAAAATCATTTTCGATAATTCCAAAACATTTTTTTTTTTCCACCGTTCACATTTTGTCACCCCTTAATATTAACCGACCTGGGCACCAGCCTCGAGTGATTCTAGTATAAATCTAGCGCTGCACATAATGATCCAAAAATATATATCACAAAGAGATTAGATAAACACCATATACATTTATAATATAACTACAAAGTAATTTCTTCCGCATTCCTTGCAAAATATTTTCGAGGTTAAACAAATTACTATTATGATGCAAACTCAATCTAATTTTCTAGTAAGTATAAATAACATTTATGCATTTAAATTACTTGAATATAATAATAATTATGACATGGAGTCTACTAGTCTTGAGACTTTATCACATACGTCAGATACTAGATTTGTTATAGATAAGAATATGTTTGGAACATAATATAGAATGTATAACAAATTATATTATGTTAACAGTTTTGTAGTGAATAATAATCACGGTAGATTCTGCAATAATTGCGTACAAATGGTAACTAGCCCCCGTTATCAGTAGCGCAAGGGCCTAATCACTTTCATTGCAACCCCGCGAAGGAGGTCGCAAGCCGCGCGATATCACGCACGCAGTCCATTGCGCACAGCGAGTGCGCGCAGGCGTGCGCCGTGTCACGGCGGCGAGATCGAGCAACAACCGCGGCACTGTGAGACCTTACGGCTAACAGGCGACCCGACACCCGGCCCAAGCCGGGAATGGAGGCCTGCTGCGCGATCAGAGCGGCCGAGGACCTAGTGGGCGACCAGGTACTCACCCCGCGATACTACTCCCGCGTGTGACAACCCTGGTGTGAAGGTTCAGTGCGAAATAACTATTTGCACTACGGCATTTAGAACTACAGTGATCCCATTTGCTTATCTGGTGTCGCAACCGCTGGATTTGTGTGTAAACGACAAGTTTTAAAAGTACAACAAATGCGATGCGGCTTGGTTTGTAGAAAGCAAGCTTTCGGTTACACTGTAACACTTTTAAATTATTTACCTATTTATATTTTTGATACTATAGATTACTAAATTAAATGTACACTTCATTTTTCAATTACGGAAACGTGAACGTAGGAGAAAGTATTCAATTCAAAAAAAAACTATTATAACCAGTATGCCTTAATCTTCTTTACTTATTTTGATTAATTAGTAAAACTTATTTTCTTGCCACTAAAGGTTTACTAACAGATTATTTTAATGTTCTTTTGTTAAATAAGAAATTATATTTCCTAGTCTGTTAATCATAAAAAGTTTCATTGAAACATATTTACGTGTCCGTCGGCTATTGTTAAAATTGTATTTTTGATACATTTAAACATAAAGCTTAGTTTCCAATTCAAATATGTGGTTGCAAAATTAAAAAAATAGTTTTGTTATATAATTAACCTAGGTTAAAACTGTCTTAATAGTTAAAAGGCTGTTTTAATGGCTAATTTATTTTATTTCTATTATCTACTTATTAAAATATTTAAAGTAAAAAACTACGGACTGTATTTACTTTATTTTACTTCACCTTAGTCTAAAAAATGTAAAATCTAATTTATTTTTCTAAATTACATACACGATAAATTATTCCAAAAAATTTAAGATCATCAAACATTATAGAAAATGTAAAGTCTAACGTTTATATATAGGAAGCAGCTATGAGCGAACATTTATAAATTCAAACGAAACTTCCTAAATTAATTAAATAAAATAATTAAGGTTATTTAACAGATAATTCGTATTTCTCTAACGTTTGTATAGATTTCATAAAAAAGACATCAACGCCGGCCGGCGGGAATCAACATTACTTAAATTTAAACATTACATTAAATCACTCAAAAATAGAAGTTGTACCTATATACGTTATACGAAATATTAAAGTGTGAATATAATTTATTAAACGTGTTTTCATCACGCATGTATATCATAAAATAGAAAATTATCACGTACTTTTAAAGTTTAAAGTTCAAAAGAACCATTTAAATTTCTATTCTTAATAATTGTAACTAGTATATGCTTAAAATTCGAATAGTCCCGTTTTAGAACTTTTTAATAGCATTAAACTCGCCCTAAAATAAAATAAAAACGCTGTAGAGAATGAGAAGAAAATGAAGTTTTGAACTATTTTTATCTGTACTTATATATGCATATCATCACATGTTAATCTGGAATATATTATAAATACATCAAAATAATTAATATTAAGTTACTAAAATAAAATTAATAATATTATTTAAAAAAAGTTGTAACATTAAAAAACATAGTGTTTACAGTAAAAAAAAAACAATAAATCAAATAACATATATCACCGTAACCATCGGACAAAAAAAAACAATCATGCTGACATAACATTACTCAGTGCAAATTCTATTATTACGCGAGTATACCGTACCGTGCGTACTTGTCTATGATTAATTAAACGTATGAATCTAAAATCTTAATTGTTTAGAATCTATCTATATGAATTTATTACTGAACTAAGACATTTTTGAAATAACATCTCGGTATTATTAGTGGTACGTGCGTGGGTGGCGATGCCCTTAATCATTACATTCTACTAACGGTTTGACGATCGCAGAGCCTGGAAGCGAATCATAATAATTCTGCTACACATTCCCTTCTTCTGCATTAATATACGAAGTTCGAAATCTTAGAATTATCCCTTGACTCTAATCTCTATCTAGAATTAAGTATTAATAAAACTACTTTAACTATCAGATATTAAGTTATTACTACGAAAAGTTATGAATGATCGTATAGATTTTTATGTTAATACATAAATTTTTATTTTCGTTGAAGCTGTCCTGTACGTTTATAATACATACATATGCTCACGCCTGTATCCCCGAAGGGTTAGGCAGAGGTGAAGTAGCGAACTACAACCACCCACATTTCGCCGAGCTTAGTTCCGTCCCAGATGTGACAGGGGGCGAGCCTGTCGCCTATCGGGCACAAATTCCAAACTCCGGGATGATACTGAGTAGAGAAAACCCAATATCACTTGACCCGACCCGGGGATCGAACCCGAGACCTCAGAACGGCAGTCGTATGTAATACAACTGCGCTACCGAGGCAGTTAATAAGACGTATACATTTAAGATATTTACACTAAGGTATTAGAAAAAAGTTAATATCCGTGGATCGACCGGTGATCTACAAACTAAAGTGCAAGTAAATGACGGAATTATGTTAAGACGCGGACAGAATTATGAGTATATATACAAACAAATTTTTCAAAATATAATTAACAAAATAGGATAATGTATAAATTTATAAAAATAAAAGTCACGACATTCCTAGAATCTTAATATCCCATTCGATTGCATATACATCTATTAGCCTAAGTATATATATCAACACATCCAGAGACACCGACTTCTGTTAAATAAAGTCTCATGACTTTAAGCAATCTGCAGTAAACGTATAACATGTGTCAGTCTAATGTCCTATTTAGTTCTAGTAAACGACCTTTAAAAGTACATGTTTAAAGATTTAATTGTAAACGCGTTTTAAATTAACACATCTCTACTTCGTGTATAACAGATGTTTTATTTTGACACTCAAAGACGCCATTTCATTTTTGTGTGTAAATTAATGTACAGTTATGAAGGTTTATTGTCCACAATACAACGATCGACAATTTCCAATTCAACATATTAGCATATTGAGTTATAAGTGATTTTTTTTTCTGGCTTGTGAATGAGCACAATAATTTGAAATAGTTAGCGGTCTAAAGAGAATTTGATACTCTATTATAGAAATTCAATTTATTCAATTCGTTAAATGACTGATGTGTTTAGTGTCTGGTGTCCGGTTAATGCGTGTAGTTAGGTATATACATAGACTAAACTGCTATATACGATTCTGCGATCGACAATGGATGCACCTTTCAGAACCTCTGTAACGATCGTGATACATATCTCATTTTCACAAAATATCCTTACCGCTCTTTCATATATTTTGAATTTAACAATACAATTAAATATTTAATATCGGTATAGTTGATGGAACAAGCGAGGATTATTGTTAAAGAAATAATTTAATGAATAATTTATTGTTTATTCTTTCTTCGCAATTGTAACTTCTATAGTCTACGCGGTACACCAGAACCGAAAATTAAACCTTTAAAATGATACAAAAGCAACGACAAGAACAAATACAGGAAAATATAGTGCATTGTAAAATCTGACTTCAAGATAAGTAATCCAATGGATAAAATAAAGAAACAGAAATGTATATATATATATATATATATATATATATATATATATATATATATATATATATATATATATATATATATATATATAATTACTAGCGACCGCACCCAGCTTCGCATAAGTCTACAGAAATCTAATTAAAATAATAAATATCATTAAAAGAAAAATAAATATAATCTATGCTGTTAGCACTGATAATGCAGCTTTAACAGTTAAAAGAATTTTAAAATCGGTTAATTTTAGAATTTATAGTTAACAAAGAAATAATCAACTATAACTTTTTGTACAATAGTAGTGAATATAAGTAACGGGATAAAAATATATATTTTTAATTATCGTAGAAGGAATAAAACACATTTTTATATATATAAATCTTCTGTGCGATTTTAATGAGTTTTTTTGTATCTATTCCTGAGGATTCGGGAATGGTTTAGATTCACAATTTTTTGATTATTTTTTTTGTTTATGAAACGTGAACGAAGACCTCTATTATAGTAATGAAAAAGAAGTATCAAGGAATAGATATAGGATCATGTCAAATTTATTAACAGAGCACTTTAACAAAAATAAATATTACTCTGTTTAAAATTACTTAATGTAAAATATTCAACGGTATAATAGATTATATCAGGAAACGCATTCTTCTTCGTTATATGCATATAATTTTTCTGATATACCTCATAATTTAAAAATATTTATATTAATATCTGAACGAAGAATACGTCTGTGATTGTAAAAAAAAATCGTTTAAAATTGGTTAACTGGTTTTCGAGTTATAAGCTAAATAACAAACGAATAGAAACAAAGGCAATACATGTCTTTTTCCTCTGAACAGCTTTTATGATGAACGATAAAAAGTATACTTTTATCAATACAATATAATGTTTTTTTTATGAGCATATTTTAAAATTATAATATATACATAGGTAATGTGTTCCTAATTAAAAAAATAACACTACTACTCCTTATGGTACATTATAGCTTAAAATTGACGGCATCAGTTAAGTGGAATGTTCATAGACAGTTGACATTTTTAAAATACAACTGCAACAAGAGGCTCTCTATTGACTGTTTTAAAACGATTGAGGATTCTTATGATTATAATTTGTTTAGTCGTCTAATAAGTGTAAAAGACATTTAATAAACACTTACAGATTGTCCCTGGCGGCGGCCGTTGGGCTGCCCCACACGCCGCAGGGATTCTCGACTCGTGGCTTCAGATGCAGGTACGTCTAATATAATACGGACTAAAGTATAAATTATTTAAATTAAAACTTCATATGGTTAAATATCCGAATGAAAACGGTCTCATCAAACACGTAATATGAGTTACCTACACATAATAATTTCCGTGTGGTGCCGAGTGAGAATAGTACCACCCGATATCTTCCCGTCGATGTCATATAAGCCGACTAAGGGTTAAACCAGGGGATGATCGCCAGCAGCATCTAAATCTTACACACCTGACTACTACCGCCAACCTGCCAACTGCTGCGATTCGAAAATAACTTCTCTTTTGTTTACTTAAAGTATGATACGTTATAAAGCAATAAATACTTATCACTCTATACCTCCTTCAAAAGGTAAACGTTGCTATGTATTATATTATCACGTTTTAAACATGATATATTTAAAAGATATAAAAAAAAAGTACATAATACGCCATTACCCATAAAAAAGTAATAATAACCTAGTCCATAGGAAAATTACTCAGAAATGAACTCTATTTAATAAGACTAATAATACTTTATATATACAATCTGAAAAGTTTTAAAAAGTTAATATTAATCTTAAATCCAGTGGACAAAGGAGATTTTACAGTACATGACTATTGGTATTGATGCCAGTCGAAGCTAATTGGTATGCCCTGCATTGGATAACGACATCGTCGCATAACATAAGTTTTGTATAAATTTGCCCAGATATTACATATCTGTTGTTTTAAATGTCGATTTCTGCTATGACTCACTACATAATACTCCGTTTTGAAAAATAGTAAACATTCGGTGCATCGAAGAATAATATATGAGATTCAATTACTTGACTGTTACTTCTCTAAATTCACATAGACTATGTCTACACGTATTTACAATTGTTTTTTTCAAGAGACATAAACAATTTAGGCAAAATTATAGTGGTCATATGGATAAACAGTCGATCACTTTAGAAATCCCACTTATGGAATAATATCTATTCCTATATAGGTATGACTAGGGTCTATATATGCAAATAAAGTCACAGGTGTACAATCCGATACTATAATCGTTGATGTATTATTTATTACTGATCGAATAATATTCGAACAACTTGACTAATTTAAATAATACGTACATAATAAATTTGTTACATTTTAACGAATGTTTCATAACTATGCTAGTATATCCAATAGATGGCGGTAAAGACGTTATCGACCAGTTCTATATATTTACTAGACGACCGGGTGAACTTCGTATTTATCACTTCTCTTTTTAGCTCGTGCTCGTTGTGTTGGGTTTGATGTACACGAATTAGTTGCATTCTAAGCCTAAGCCTAGGCACTTCATTCTCGGTCATTCTAGAACACACTAATACGGCTACTACAATATACAGTATGGTTAGCACGTGAGTTAACTTGTCGCACATTTGACTGACATCGACGACCCAGGTCAGGTCGTCTTCTCCTTCGGCATTGTTAAGAAAATTCTCTTTTTATATCAAAATAATTTTTTGATAGCACAGCATCAATAAATTTTTGACAGCCAACGGTGACAGTAGGAGAGTTAATATGGGGAAAATAAAAATTTTTGAAATAAATTTCTCGCAAGTATAAACTTAAATTATAAAAATATTACAAAACCAAATTTACCCAAATAGGTCCAGTTGTTCTCGAGTTTTAGCAAGACTAACGAACAGTAATTCATTTTGATAAATAAAGATAATTATGTACTAAATTAACATACATTCATAGTATAAGTTAACTTAGACTTGAACTTTAACTGCTAAAGAAAAAAAAAAAAACAAATTATGGAGCCGACGTTGATAATTAATTTTATAACTAAAGAAACTCATTGTGGTGCCTAAGAATCACAGGACAACATCTGTCTTATAAAAGAATGTATTATTTTACTTACAAAATGCTGTGCAAATTTTGTTGCAACTCGAAAAATAAGTGAAACTAATTTCTACGCAATTATACTTGGTGACAACTAACAATACAGTGCTAATTGCTAAGTGCATTGAAACTTTTATATAACTATGATCAAATACTTGTCTTGTATTTCTGTTTTGTTTCTACTGATCTTACAATTATAAAAATAAACTGCACTCTTAAATTATTTATTCTATCGTTCATTGAGGGGTAACGAATAATGTTTAATATCCTTCATTTACGTTTACGAGCTAATTATTAACTTATTCAAAGTAACATTAAGGTTTATTTTGCTAAAATATAAAATCCATCGGAGTCAATAAGGCATGAAAATACAGAATAACGAACAGATTAGACAAATTTACACGGTACATAACGTATGGAGATAGTATTGTCCGAGTTCGACCACCGTGTCGGGTATGGGAATTGTCTGCACTGGCGCATACAGGCATAGGAGACATACTTGTCACGGCAACCGCTCTGGTCACCGTAATGGTCAAAGGTTACCTTGATATTATAGACAATTATTAATCATTTTATTCGAGATATTGGTTTTTATAAAATTTAAGCATTGGCATTGAGGGGATTACAGAAAGGTAGTATTACCATTTTTGGTATAATTATTGACATAGACCATAGTATTCAGTATTCGAGTCTTTTTTTTTTATGTTTACTTTTCTTTCTTATTTTTCTGTTTTATTTTACTTTGTATATCTAACTTTTTTATTAGTTTCAAATATTTTTTTACGTAATAATTATTGTAACACAATACTTGTGAATAAAAAATACTAAAGTTCGACTAGGCAAATGTTAAGGTCATTGCAATGAAAATTGTATTGGATAATTTAATATTTGAAGGCTTCATAATGGCTAAAAAGTGTTGTTGGTAAATCCTATTATCAAGCTTAGTTTTACGCGAAGGAATAAATAGTGATAGGACAATTGCATGTGAATGGTAACATTTCTACATATAGCGCTACATATTAGAGGGAGTTTTAAAGTTGCGCCAGTGGTAGAAAAGTTTATCGTGGTATGGATGTTATGTTATGATAAGAGAGGAAGTGCATGTGGGTAAAATAGTAATGAATGTGAATGTGGAAGGATGGAAAAGTAGAGGAAGGCCAAAGAATGTGGATGGACTGTGTAAGAAATGATATGAAAGAAAAAGGAGTAAATGAAGAGATGACGGCTGATAGGAACGTGTGGAAGAAGAAAACATATTGCGCCTATCCTAAGTGATTTGAGAAAAGGGATTAGAATGATGATGAGCGCTCTCCTGTTTTTCCACTAAACCTTTATTTAAGATATAGATTGCCGAACACATTTATAAGTCTAATTTCCATCTATGTTCTACTTCAATATCTCTCAACATTATACATAATCATAAAAACAAATGCCTGTTTTATGTCAGCAGAGATCAATATATAAGATCAATTTATAACCTTAAAATATTAAGTAGAATGTAGTATTTGTACTGATTATGTAGGAGTTATTATTTAGGACTGAACATTCTGTAGTTAGAAATTTGTTACGTTCTGAAACCAAACGAAATGAACTCTATATGATACGAGTTCAAACTTGTACTTACGTAATGTAACTATCGTAGACCACGTGTAACTTATCTGTATACATAACAAGGAGTATCCAAAATTGCAAGAACAATTAGAACATCTATTCAGTATTTAATAGAATACGTAAAATACTCCGAGATAAAAGTGCCCCTGCCCTTATGTCGTATTATCAATTTAAAACCACAAAGTATTTATTCTCTCATTCAAACAGACACATTGTTCTATTTTTGTATATGTAGTAAGTTATGAAACATTTCGATTGCATGCCGGGCGAGATACAAGTTTGTTTTTTATTAACAGGCGTTTATAAAAACCGAATGGAAAGCTATTTTTTTCCGATCTATCGGTAATTCGTAATTAACGTACTGATCCGAGTACCGCCTATTTGTAATCTATAATAATTACATTGTATAAATTTCACTGCTGTATTATATGTTAACTTTATTATATGTTCAATATTGTATGTTGCGGTATTATATGTTTAATACAAATTCTATACTAACACTCGCTTTGCGGGAAAGGGACAGGTAGAAGTCCCTTTTGATCCCCATCAAAAACTTTAAACGCTCCATATCTTAGAATTTTATTAGACATATTTTTTTTAAAGTATAGCTAACACATTTATTGATTCACTTAATCTGTTATTTTTATTTGAATAATTAATAATTAAACATATATAGAGTTATCGATATAGAGTTCCTTGCATAACAAAAATATAGGACGGATTTTTCAGAAAATAAAACAAAAAAATACATGCAGATGACGTTATAGTTTCTATATTCGTACAATCAATTTATATATAAGGGAAGTCACAAGTTTTTGTCATTATTAGGTCGAATCCACTCATGCGTGCGTACGTTTTAAAAATAGAAAAAATGTTTAACAAAACATAACCGACAGCGCGTATCAATTACATTCGATATAATGGTAAACTAATTACATAAAATTACATTATCTATATGATAGAATATACGTCGAAAAATATTCTTATTATAAGGAGTGTTCTCCGAAATTATTAAGTTAGGTAAATGAAGACATTTTGAAATGTAATTTGACAGCCTTTTATTATTCAAGCTTGGTGAAATTGACTGGAATTCATCTGCTATATTGATAATTAGAAATGCGTTGTTTTTATTTTATTTTATCTGTATGTCACTGAATGGATTGTGCAAAAATTACTGGAAAACATTTTGATAAAATAGGACATGTCAGTAATAGTTTATAACCCTGATATGACGTGCAGGATTCAAATATCTTTAGATACTCACCGCAAAATGAAAGGGGCTGTGTTATTTCGTAAAAGAAGTTTAAGTCATGAAACTTTGCATGGCAATTTTAGTTAGAAATGAAAAAAATTATTTTGAAATTTTGAGAAAAAAAAATAATACCCAAATGAGTAAACAAAAAAGCAATCTAAATTTTATTTACATCGTCATTTTACAATCACAAAGTTCCAGACGTGACGGAGTCACTGGAACATCTAGTAAATAAAAAATATTAAATAAAAATCGGAATTATGCGAAAATTGGTGCTCTATAAATAATTCAAGAGATTAGGAATAAATAGATGACGATTAACGAACGAAATAAAACACAGTGTAGTATTCTGTCTATGGTTTTATAGAAAAACTTACAATAGTATTTTTTAAATACATTTTATAACATTATTATTTTTAGCTCATTGGCTATAATATCATAAATCATTCGTTCACGGTATGTTTGTTTACTGGAGACTATACAATTAAATGGTAAGTTTGACCGGCACACACTGTGACATCGTACATTGTTCGATGATCCACATCGTTAGTCAATTTAGTCGTTGGTTGCATTTATATAATGTTGAATTATAGTGCTCATACGTATTATTTAGATGTAAAGTCACGCGTTAATGTTATAGCAAGAAAATTAGAAAAAAAGGCCTATTCTTTTATTGTAATAAATGTATGATAGCGGAGTTTCGTCTATTTTATATAGTTATTATTATTTTTATTATAATTCTATGAATAACTATTTTAGAATAAAGACACCTTCGCCGTAACAATGAAGGCTGTCTAATCACGAATCTATGAGTATTAATCTTAAGTTATAAAGCTTCTCAATTTCTATCTTAAAAATAACAATAATACAGTACAGTAGAAGGAACTTATTTTCTAATGTTCTTCCTATTTAATGGTAACTTTATAAATTAAATATATAATATAGTGACTAGTGAATAGATATTTTTACAATCTTATATTAATCCTTTAATGCTCTCTAGCAAAATTGGCAATCTTGCTACCAAGTTTTTGTGTGACACTAAACTTGACCACAACAAACAAATTTTTCGAAATCGATACAAAATCGCAAATAAAAAAAAAATCAAATACTGCAAATAAAAAAACTGCTACATGACAAACAAAGATGCCACCAAATCTCAATTAAACTGTTCTGTCACAAGCATAAGAATGTTGTGGGATGAGAAAAGATTGTCGAAATAAATTTACAAGGCGACTGTAACTGAACAAGCCGGTAAGGGACGTCCTAGACGAACGTGTCTCGACCAGATCGAGGATGTTCTGCACGCAGAACACTGCACTCACACTCCTGTACATAACACGCAGTTACATACATATGTCCTGTAACGAACCTTTTTTTATTAAATAAAAAATATAGGAAATAGCTAGATTCAAAATTCCGCGGGAATTTTTCTACACAGGTAATGGCCAAGCCGAGGTATGTACTAGTTTGGTACCCTTGTGATAGTTACCTTATTGCGGCGAGTGCCATGAGCACTCGCCCCGAAAGTTACGGTGAAGCTGTAAAGACACTTTCTGTCAACAGCATTAGCTAGGTTAGAAAAAAAAATCTCTACGATAAAATTAAATCGCTTATAAGTTACTTATTTCTTCTTAGATTTTAATTTAATTTTGATTTCAGTCCTCAGCCTTATTTATGGTATATTTTGAAAAAATAACAAGAGACGAGACCCTGAACAACCCATATTTTTATTAATACAATGTAAAATAATTAACAATAAGTTGTATTATTATAAATTGATTTAATTTATAATGATTAATTTACATATTTCTTTTATAACATTCCACGTGCCTTTAATTTCTCTTAAATGGTTTGGAAACTGTAGTTTGTAGTGTTTTGATACACCAATATCTATAAGAAATATAATATTCTTTTACACTATTATTTAAATTATCTTTTACTTGGAAATGATGTTTTATATCTTTTGAAATCATTCTATTTTCGTAATAAATACCGCTATAATCATATATTACTGGATAGATTCATGCCCACAATTCTGATCAATGGCGTAACTAAACCGTCTGATGACCGTGCTTTGGCAAGTCATTGGTTAGGGCGCCAGTATAAATTGTCACGGAGTAATTTCATTTTAATAAATCAATCAAGTGATCACTAAAGTGTTTAAATATTTAGCCGTGTCTAACTTTAAATATAATTATAAATTTTATTGAATTATGTTATAAATATTAGGATTCTTTTGAGCTGGCGGCTTCGCGGGCTGAGGCACATCGAACCGGAGCCCGTGGGATTTTGCCAGCTCTACCAACCTATTGATAGCTCTATTACTGATACAATCTATACTAATAAATAAAATTGAAGTGTCTGTAATGTCAATTTTTTCTTTTTACTAAATAGGTGTGAATGTATACACGATACCTATACCAAAAATACAATATTTTAAGGTTTCGTCGTGTTTGTTTGTAATGGGTAATCTCTGGAACAGCTGGACCGCTTTTGGCGGGACTTTTTTTATAGGCAGCTGAAGTTACTCCGGGTAACTTTGGGTACATTGACTTTCGAAAATAATTAGGGTTCCGGGTTAAAAAAAACAAATCTCATAAAAGTTTGAAGAAAAATCGATTCAATGCACAATTGTACGGGCAATTGCTATAATTTATACGAAATATTTTTACTTTATCTTAGTACAAATTTTTTAAGGAAATTAATTAGGGTTCTGTATAGAAAAATTTGAAACGCAGTGAAGAATATATGAAACGCGAGCGCAGCCACGTGCCGACAGCTAGTAATATAATAAAATTGGGACCAAATGTCACCAGAATATTCTGAATACGTAGAAATGTAGCGAATTTAGGCTGAAAATATCAAACAATTTTCCTCATAGAAATATAATTTAAAAATTAATTGAGGGAAACAGTTTAACATACATAAATTTGCAATCACCATAATATTGTAAATAGTTTTGTTTTATTAACGACTTTGCTCGTAGTTTAAATACCTAAATACTCGTTATGCAGCCCGTCATTTGAGCAAATTCCTAATTCTTATATGTGTTTGGATTATCTATTATTTTTTTATATCCTTTAAATTTATTAAAAAATATTGTAATATTTAGTATTATGTGTTTATATTTATCTATTTTAATTGTATATATTATTGACTAATTTGCAAACGACGTCCTCTAGACCAGAATACTGTAGAGCAAGATTGCCATAGCTCAACCGTATGTTACCTTTACACGAGTTATCTTAATATCCTGTTGGTAATATGTGTCTAGTGTAGGATTCGTTTTTTCTTAACTATTTTATAAACCAATTCTAAAAATATAATCTGAAATCTAAGTAACATATAGATAGATATAGACTAGATATAGACTTCCCATTTACAAAGTTTCATCATAACCGATAAAGCCGTTTTCGAATGAAATCCGGTCATACACAAAGACAGAGACAGTTAGACAGACAGACAATTTTTTTTATGTCAGTTTCGAGATGTGTACAGGATAAAATATACATATAAATTTGGAAAAAAAGAAAAAATTAAATGTACGAACAAAACTTCAGTTTTATTATTGGTATGGAAATAACATGGAACTGGATCGAAAGCAAAGATCATTAATGACACCTGTGATGATGACTTAAATCTATTTTTTCTATTTCAATGTATTGTGTAAAAGTTAATTGTTGATCAATTATCCCTTACCTAATAAATGTAAACACTTGAATGGTTTTGGTGAGTTGCGTAAGCGCCAACGTAAATGAGATTCATATGAAGAGGGGTCTCCGAGGGGATACTTTGGGGAACGAGGTGGTGGGGAGGAGGCAGCGGGAGCGGGGGGGGGAGGAGACGAGGGTACAGTGACAGGATTTACGGTCCAGCTGATGAACACAATGATCGTACTCAATACGTGATCGATTACGCCATTATATATGTACGAATAAGTACGTGTCTATATGTGGATTCGTTTATGCCTACTTATATTTATACGTGTGTATATTGTCTGTGGTCGGTATCCATTGTTGTATGAACGTTAAATGTCAATTTTATTTTACGTTTGTCGATTTTGTAAATTCCCTGCTTTTTATCGACGTTATTAAATCATGGCATGTTAAAAGATTATTTAAATTATGTACGTATAATGTATTAATCATAACACGATTTAATAAAATTCTAGTGTTCACACTATGGTCGTAGGCATTATTAAGAATAAAAAAAAAAAACGAACTTTTTAATTTTGTTTTTAATGATAAATCTGAAGTTACTAAAAATTAAGCTACTAAAAAAACACAAAAGTAAATCGATTAAGAAAGAGAAAAAAGACGTTTTCAAAATCACTACGGAAATTAAATAGAATATATTGTCAACAAAATTCACGAGTACACTTAGGGTGAACTTACATTTCAAAAATGATTGGTTTGATTTTGAAATTCGAATGACATAATCATAAAATGTTGTGTTTTTTACTTTTTGAAATGTTACTTTACTGTGTTAATTACTTTTAATTTTACATATATTCCACTTTAATAATGAACGGACCATTTCAGTTTTATCGGACTCGTGTGGCGAGAGCTTAAAACACTCAGTAAGAAAGTGGCATCCAGCATATAATCATGTAAAATATGCGTATATAGAATTACATCCATCTGTTCAACCGAAAGACGTCCAATGCTGGCCATAAGTTTCCCCCAAAGATCTCCACGAAGGTCTTACGGCACTATCATCCAACGGACGCCCACAATCACCACCAGGTTGTCGCCGCACCTTATGGAGGGTCTACCCTTGCTGCGTTTTCCAGTACGCGGCAGCTATTCGAGAACCCGTTGTCCTGTAATTGTCACAGATTTTGGTTGGTCATTTCTTATGTAGGATAACATATAAGGTCCACTCCACGGGTCAAACTCCAGCACCTCAAATCTTGTTGCAAATTTTATGCAAAAGTTTGTTTCGGGTATTTCAGAATCTCTGTAGTGATTCCATCGAAATCTGGTGCTATACCAGCATTACTGATTTTCAGTATATGGAATCACTTCTTAAAGGATGGGCGGCTCTAAATCAAGATAATACCACTCATTTGCCCCGATGAAACTTTGGTGAGTTGTTCTGCATACGCTCACGAAGATTCCTGGCTTAAAAAAAAAAAACATTTATCGTGGCATCACAACGCGTGCCGATTACAGCTAGTTATTTATATGATCAAATGTAAACATTTCAATAGGTTTCTGTTAAAAATCCTGTCGTAGTAAGTTTCGAGGAGAATCTAGTTAATCCGGCAGTAAATTAGTGCATAATTTGTTATTACAGTTTGTACACCTACACTTGTACCACAGGTCTTCGCAATATTATTTCTGCCTATCCGTAATTCTTTAGAGTTCAAATAGTCGGTTACCTTCAACGTCTTCTATAGCCCAGTTTTATACGAATTAAAGTTCTGAGTGAGTAGAGCCACCTTTTTACAAAAATCCTCAGTTTGTAGCTCTTAAATATATTTTTAGATTTCTATGCAGATTTTTTTGACTCATTGATTATTGTCTCTGCGACATTGACTTTTTTATACGACGATTTATGTTAGTATAGTCTGCCAGTAATTACTTGTACGAGTTGAATAAATCAATTCTTTTCTACCCATAATCGCTTCCCAAGTTTTCTCACTAACCCACACTTTTCGCTTTACTGCTAATGAATCATTCTCATTTCTTTTAAATCCTCACTTATAGTTGATTCGAGATGGAGCCTCTTCGGCGTACATTAATTTGGTATAAAAAATTTCATAACTTTAATGACAACATGTAACATTCATTTAAATATGATCATCAATAAAAATTATTCGCAAAAAAACTGAACGACGGTTAAACCGTTCGTTCGACTGATAGCTATAAAGCAGTACATACATCATACCTACCGACGGAACTGAAGACTTATCATTGACTATCAAAAAGTAAACTTGAGTTAACCACAGTTACTTAGAATGTTTATCGGACGCAATATTTACATAAACGTTGTTAAAGTATTTATTGTTTTAGATATGTATGTTTTTTTTTTTGTAATTTACGGTATCATTACTATTTGAATTTCTAAACTATGTCAAATTTATAATGAGGTTTTAACGTTTACCTGATCCGGTAAAGATCGTATCGGTATAACCGAAACTCTAAAAGAGCCTAGAAAGAGGCCAAATAGGATTGGTTCGTTCTCAAGAGAATCGCTGCGTAACCGATAAATTTCTAACTATTAACAATGAAATTAATATTGATTTCGTCTTCAAAAAATTATATATAAGCAAAGGTAAACTTTTAGATGAGATTTTCTTTAAAATACTTTTGTAGTAATTTTAAATAATAATCCGGTTACATTTCATTAGCTCTTGATAGAAAAAGATAGATTAATATATTCAATTAATTATTCTATATCTAATGTATAGTAGAAACTAATTAACCCCTTGAGCACTAACCTGGCGTTTACGCCAGCTTTCCATTGTTTTCCTATTGTCCCATTTTTATGGGTAATCGACATATTAAATGATTATAAGAATATGCCCCGTGTAATGTAGATTGTCTGTATTAAAATCTGTCTTACTCATATGCACTAGTTAATTTTTTTTCTAACTCTTTTAAGTTACTGTTATTTAAAATGTATCCAACAAACTACTCAAGATGTGAAATACAAAAGGGGACTTTTAAAAACAACTTAAATTCACTTGACCTACTTCCTAAGGAAATGTCGATAAGAAAGATATATAACGAATACAAATAACTCATGCAAGATTTTAAAGTTTTTCTACTATACTTGTTTCAATGGACTGTCGCTCGTAAATCATAAAAAAAATGTTTAACGTTAAATTAAAAACTTGTTCTATTAAAATTTTATTACTGTATGTCAATAGCGAGTTTTACATATTATTATCTATATAAGTATGAATTAACGGTTTCGTAATTTAAGATTCAATTTTACTGTATTATACCTAAAACAATTATACCTATACCTATACCTATAAAAAAATTATTTGAATATTTCGTTATTAGCTGTGTACCCGCAGCTCCGCCGGCCTTTCATATATTCTTGAATGCGTAATGTATTTTTGAAATAATCATTGGAAAATAATATCTTGACGGTGCTGTCCATTACACCGTATTTTTTTTTATATAATTTCATGACTTTTTGTATTTTACACGCAACCTTTTTATATACTAAAAGAAATCACAGATATTTCTCGAAGATTCAAATACCTGGCAGTAAAATTGTGCATTGAATCGTATTTTATTCGCAATATCATGAGTTTTAATTTATTTTACGCAAAACTGAAGTTACGCGAAGTAACTTCAGCTATCAGTCAGAAAAAGTCCCGTCAAAATCGGTACTGCAGTTTCGAAGATTAGTCGGAACAAACCGATAGGCGCAGACAAACAGACAAAATTTTAAGAATTTTTTTTTAGTATAGGTGTTGTATATACGTATGTGTTTAGTAAAAAGTATTACGATAATACAAAAAGACACTTCAATTATATTTATTAGTATAAATAATAACATTAATTTCAATTAATAATTGCATCAATCCGTGTTAATTTATCTTTTTATTTTATTTCGTTTTTATTTACTTCGGGCGTATTTTTTAATATGTCCGATTACCCATAAAAATGAGACATTAGAAAAACAATGGAAAACTGGCCTAAACGCCAGTTTAGTGCTCAAGGGGTTAAATAAGTAAATAAATTTCATTATGAAGTTAAATTTACAACAGTATGCGAGTGTGAAATTTTCATTAACAAAGATGACAAAGAATACGTTTACCCAAAATACTTCAGTAAAACAATTTTATTTTTCATTTGCAAATATTAATCTTAAAATTACTTGTACTGATTTCCATATAGCTTATTATAGCTTCAAAGGGATTAAGCTTCAAAGTAGGATAAAAATTACATGCGTTATAAAACTTATAATTTACTCTAGTATTCAATTTTTCAAAAAATCACAAAGCAATCTAAATCACCACGACGCAAGACTAATAACCGTTTACACTGAGTGTGGAAAATTAATACTTCAAGAACACTGACAATTTTAATACATTTATGATGGTATAATGCAAAATGAACTGAGGTAAATACTAATAAATAAATTATGTACATATATTAACGTATAAATAATGTGTAAAACACATAGTTACGTTAATTGATTTTTCAATGTGTTTAATTTATGATCCCGACGGTCACGTTAATAAGGGACATTACCTACAAAGGCAGGTAAACTATATTATACAAGTCTCTACAAAGAGCTTGGACAATCTAGGTTAGGGCGACGCGAAGCGACCCCAAATCGATCTTGCAATCTCAGTCGTTTATCATATGAGTGAGCGAGATAGAAGCACGTTGACCTAAAGTAGCAGGTTGGGAATCCGGAAGGTACGGACAAACCGGCTTCGCGATGCATTTTTCCGTTCAAGTGGAAAGCTCTACAAATGCCTCGCGAACCATTGGGATATTTTTTTTAACTTTCCTACGCTTTCCGTGTATTCTGCTTTATCATTTACTAAGCACAAAATTATATTATTACAAATCTAATCATTCCAAAGTATATCTCTAATTAGACTATTAATTATTTACATATACTTACGTGATTTATAAATACGATGCAAGTAAACGTTTATAGGCGTAGAAATATTTTGTCGATTAATCTAAACAATCAATCTTATTATTTCTATAAAAGACATCCATTCATTTAATTCCAGTCCATTAGCGCGTAGAATGTAGATATGTTTTAATTTCTCTGTGTACACGTGGCAAAGTGACGTATTTAGGGTCTGTCCCATTAGTTGTATTTCGAGAGCTTTCTATCCCGCGGCCCGTTGCGGGCAGGCACCTACATACTGCACATATATCTCGTCAGTAACTTGTAACACGTTAGAATTTAATGCGGATTCTTTACCAACAAGTCAGTAAAATGCGAAAGACGATGAACTGTCGTATATATCCAACAAACTGATTGTATTTATATATTCTATTTTTATGTTTTGGAATCAAAATTTTACGTAAGTATACAATTTTAATCATTGAGATTAAATTAAAACAAATATATGTTTTTGTTTAAATATAAATTGTTAGATGTGAACGAAGCCGCGGAGCACAGTTATACTACACATAGTTTAATTAATTCCTCTCACCTGATTTGCAATAGAATGCGTTAAAATTATTTCGAACTTTTATCCAACGATAAACCGTATATTATTCGTTGATAATATTACTATACGTAAGCCTACCTTACGATAAAAAAACAGCTTGTAAATAAAATTCTATATCAGTAGTAGCTACTTTTTATGACTGAAAAAAAAAAATATAACGGCCACTTGACTTTAAATAGGTCATTGCGGATTTTATAATATACATACGTATTGGAAACGATAAAAGTTAAAACAGAAAATATAGAAGGTGTTATATATTTATTATATATTTATTGTACATTTATTTTTCTCAAATATAAACATACTAGACAAAAGTAATATGGATATATAATTCTCTAATTAATGCCGGATAGAAAGTTTTTTATTGCATTTTTATATTTCCTTCTTTTTTTTAAATTTACACGTGTCAATTTACAATTACGTAATCTTTATAAACAAAAAAAAAATGTGTGTGTGCTTATGTACACACGTAAGAAGTTATACTTCTTTAACGTAATAATAGAAAAAACCAAAACGTTGACTAGCTAACTTCAGGGTTTCATTTTTTGGTGACGGTTGCGCTCACTAACGCGTCAAAAGAAGTATAGCTTCAAAAATCCAAAGTATATTAAATATATAATACATTTATTCGGTCTATAATGATGCAAAAAATACATACCATGGCATTACAACTCTTGCCAGGCACAGTTTTCTATTTTATACATATATAATATGTCTGAGATAAAATACAATCATGTAAGATTTTCTAAATTACATTGATGTGGTGGATACGAAATTTGTGAAAAGCTCTGTTATTTGGAACGTTAATGATTTTTAAATGGATTTTCATGAAGCTCTCTATGTTACCTTCCTCGTCTTGGTTATCGCATGTCATCGACATGTTTTTAACTGTAATGTTTGCATACGTTATCTCATATTGACACATTTAAACGACTTATCGGTCGTCGTGAGTTTTGGAAAACTGTCCCGCGCCGCGAGCGCTCCGGCCCGATTTCTCGTCGCACGATTCATAACGACATAATATTTTTATAATCGTTTGTGCGAGAATAAATGTTTGTAATTCGAAGCGTGGATAGCTGAGTTAGTGATCAAACTTCCAGTTAAGGATAAATAAGGGTTTTTATACATGTTTTTATACACAGTCTAACTGTGGGAAACAAATATACCGGAAGATCATGCAATAAAAATCAACAAATACGATCTAACAAACGAATTAACACAAAATGGCTACGTGTTAAGTTTATATACGATATCAGTGGTAGCGAGCAAAATCTATTTACAATCTTCTCAAAGGTCTTGGCTTATCTAGATCTGCAGTGAGTTCTATTTCGTTGAGAACGACTGTCCAAAGCTGTACTAGCTGGCTCCTACCAAATCTGGCTACCCAGGGAGAGAAACGCGAGTAGTGAACTTAAGTGTTGATGTAATATGAGAAAGAGCGCCTTAAACCTACCTCCGTGTCACAACTCGGCGTTTACCTCCCAGTCACACAATGGACCCCGCTCCTGCACGGTGAATCTTTGGAATACTGAGTAGTTCATCCCCGAATACGTCCACTGATGGATGAGAATTGGCAATCGGCATCATCACGCCAGCCTACATCTACCACGGCTCAAGCCTCTAGGTAGCTCTAAATATCACTTTACACGGAAACTTTCCAGACCTAATTGGTTACCCAATGTTTGGATTGTGTCAAACATCTATCTCATTTTCTGGTCGGTGCATATGAAAACCTTTTTTAACGTTAAGGTGTTGATCATCTGTCACTTAATGTTTTGTGAGATCGTGATCAATAGTACCACTAAAAATAGACTCTTTTGTACAAGATAAGTTCAGCGTTTAAACATAAAACGTTAACTAATGACGTGACTGAAAATTGTGCTTAAGAGGCATTTAAATGAAGGTGTTGAAACACACAGTTATATACTGGGGTATTCATTTACAATTTGAGATAACCAGACGGATGTTAGAACATACTAATAATAATCATGTTATGGTTTTATTTTTCTTCACCGATAGCTCAAGTTCGTTGTATTATTTAAACCTAGAAAAATCGTTGCAATTTCTGACCACAGCACCACTAAACCACACTGTCACTTCAAAATGTTACAACTTATTTAAAAAATTACAAAATAGAAAGAGAGAGTCTTATTGTTGAATAATAAAATACAATAAAAATTATAGGCACTAGTGTCGTTATTTACTTAAAAATATTTACTTGTATTAATCTCGGAAAATATATTTTTTAAATTGATAGCAACATTAACCCCTTGAGCACCTTCCCGGCGTTTACGCCAGCTTTCCATTGTTTTCCTATTGTCTTTCTATTATTCATTTTTATGGGTACTCGACACATTCATAAGTATTTATACTTACTACTTAGCAGCTAACTATATCTTTCCTCTGTTATATAATATATAAACGATCGAAAACACATTAGCGGCTTTAAACATTTTGTACAGTGTAATTAAACAGCGGATACTTGATTGGCAATTAAACTTCCGTTGTACAAACGCCCATTGAGTAACAACTGCTTTAGCGCCGAACGAGACGGACCCGACTCTATTTACATTTCTTAACAAAACGCACCGTTACGTATACGCTCGCGACGATGTCTGTACACAGCACACATACTATTTACCGTAAGACAACTTACCATTTACATTAAAACACATTATACCGCCATAAGTACGGCTGCACATTACTCTGAGACATTGTACGTATACACTTTGTATTTCTTTAAACTACACAACCCCTTGAGCACTAACCTGGCATTTACGCCAGCTTTTCATTGTTTTCCTATTGTCTCATTTTTATGGGTAATCGATTAATATTATTTTATCTGTATATAATGAAAACTGTAAAGGAACAAATATTTGAACATTGTGTTTATTTAATTTAAATAAACACAATGTTCAAATATTTGTTCCTTTACAGTTTTCATTATATACATATATATGTTATATATATATATATATATATATATATATATATATATATATATATATATATATATATATATATATATATATATATATATATATATATATATATATATATATATATATAACACTCAGTGGAATTTAAAACCTCAATGACAGTACTTTAAGATTTATATGATTTTTGCAATTTTTGTTTGTTGTCCGTCTGTACTCGCTTCACGCAAAAACTGCTGGGTGGATTTTGGTGAAATTCGCCTTGGATTTAGTCTATATTGAAGTGCAATAAATGTGATTATTTTTTTTGAAAAATCAACTCGAACTGTATTTAATACGAAGTTAAAATTTTGTATCGGAATGAAGTTAATTTTCGAGCCATGAAACTATGTATTCAAGGTCGTAGTTATAAAATTTATATGAAAGTAAGTAAACATGTATGCTTAATATCGAACGAGTTCAGTTTCCAGTGAGCTTATAACCAGTTTCGCGATGACAATTAATAAAGCCTATGGTCAGACGCTAAAAGTTGTGGATGTGGATCTAAGTATTAGCTGTTTTTCGCACGGTCAGCTTTATGTGGCTTTATCACGTGTTAATAATTCTAGCAGCCTGTATGCTTTGTTCCCCGATGGCTATACGATGTAACGACGGTGATTATAATCCAGAATAAGCCAAAATCCGAAAAATGCTGCCCAAAGTCACTATTCCACGCAGACGAAGTTGCGGGCACAGCTAGTATCGAATATGTGAATTTGTATACCATATATATTGTATTAAAATCATCATTTTAAATACACGGAGTCGTGGGCATTGCTAGTGTTATATTAGTGTGTTACTGCTAGTGTTAGGGGTTTCGATAGGTATTTAAGAATCTTTTAAAATATTGCCGTTTATTTAGGTTTTATTTCATCAACATAGAACAACTTATCAAAATTTTTACCATACCAACTTATCATCTCATCTGTGAATTCATTTAGGAATTTTGTTGTAAGAGATGATGAATTAAGCCTCGTGTAAAAATTATCATCGTATATTAAAATTATCTATTAGGTATCACTACTTCAATCGTTGATTTCATTCGCTCAAGATTTGCTATTTTTCTCGAGGATTGTCTTCGAACGGTATGGTTTTGGTAGTTGTCGCGTGCGGTGTCTTAGTAACCCGGTGCTGAGGTGAGGGGGGAGCAAGGGCGACGACGGAGGGTAGAGGGGAGTTAAGGCGGTACAACCTGCGCGAGCGCAGTCGAAAGTGATCGGCGTGCAACTGTTAGCTACGGATACAGAGTAGCAAATATTAGCCAGATACGTCATTTCATAGCTTCTCTTTTAAAATAGAAAGTATTATATATACAGTTTGAGATGACTAATGCAATATGTAGGTACACACGAACCCATATATATTTAAAGCCCGTCTTTAACTGCTTTAACCAATACCGCTAATAAAATATACAAGCTCACAAAATATGTATTTATGTCTCTCTCTATGTCATACGTATATATACGTATTAACGTAGGTACATAATTTTTATTTTATTGGCATACTCTCTATTTTAAATTTCTATTTATCTTGTTTAACTATTATATGTCAGTTGTGAATTTAATATTGATTCAATAAATTTAATGCATAATTGTTGATTTTTTGTTAATATGTCGATTACACCATAAAAATGAGACAATAGGAAAACAATGGAAAGCTGCCAGAAACGCCAGGTTAGTACTCAAGGGGTCAAACTAACAGGATCCACAATTTTTTTTTCATTTATAAAAGAGAAAGCTCATCAATTGCTTCTAATAAAAAAAAGGAAAGAAAATCGTATGATAACCATAAGAACAAAAGTATCATAAATAGTTTTTTTTTTCATCTCTGTTTACGTAAACATTTTATTATTAGATATAATTTATTTACAAAAATTTTCCTATTACTTATTACATTAAAGAGAGGTGCGTTATTAAGCCTATAAGAAAAGGTATCGTCGTTTACGCAAGGAAATTTTTCTATCAAGGTAGCCGCGTGATTGTTAGGCGACCCCTAACATGCCCGATAAAACCCTACCGTTCGGTAAACTGCCGCTCAGCTCTTTGCGGCTTACTTTTAAAACGACATTTGGCGGCCAATAACTCAACCGGCCGATATGGAATCTCATTCAAAAGAGCAACTACAAACAGCGTCGGGCAATTCCGAACTGAATCGCGCTTAGTATAAGCGTGAGTTGTCGATACCAGACGATATACGACGATGGAGTTTTAAAAAACCGAAATGCTTTTTAAAGATTACGAAATAATTCTACTCGCGGCCGGTGTTAATTTTTTTTTTAATGCAGTATACGCTCAGTGCTTTGATCACAATCTCACCTGATGTTAAGTGACGGTGTAGTCCAGAATAAAATTTAAACTTTCAAATCAATAGGCCAGGCCCAGGATAGAAAAAAACACTAAGCCTAGAGGTACTGGTTCTTAAGTGATGCTGCCGGAACACACCTGTTGGTATTTGGTGACGGGTTTTCGAACTTACGGATGGTAGCTAGCCAGGCGAGTATTGTTAGAAAATGGCCTACCACCATGCTATGGTTTCCTTACGATGATTTCCTTCACCGAAAGCTCAGGGTGATTTTAGTCTTGGATAGGTGGGATTGAACCCGCTTCCGTTGACGCGGAATCCAGCCCCACTGTCCACTGCGCCATCATCGCTTCAAATATGCGAACTCAACCTGTCTTTTTCTTTTACCGAAAATTCAATTTTTTTTTTCGTTAAAGCGTAAGATCAGTTACAGAAACCAGTCAGAAAGCCCTAAGATATTTCTCGTTTAATATTAATCTTCATTTTTAAGATCCGATATTGAAACTAGCCGTTAGTTTTAATTGACTAAAGGTGAAAGATTGACATTATTATTATCAAAGGCGCTTTAATACCTAGGTTCTGAACGTGGGGTTATAACATCCCCTTGTGAGATCCAGAGAAAATTAAGAGGCATTAAAATAGTGCAGAGGGGGCAGATTAAAAAATAGTCTAAAAAGCCAAAAAGTTATGATGGGAGGACTCTAAAAAAACATATTCTCAAAGTGGGCGTTGAACAAAATAAGATCGAGAAACTGTGCTTTAACAGATTGTTACTTTAGGGAATTAAAATAGATGTTAATAATATCCATAATATTTTTTTAGTGGAATACTTTTTGGCACATTCGATGCTGCGATGTCGATTGTGAACAGTGTTTTGTGTTTTTTTTTTTAAATTACGACTCTCTTCTGGCTGTAAGACTTGTTTATGTCCAGTATCTTTATTAATTTTAGTTATTGTTGTTTTTTCACTTTGCTGCGTATTTAGTTAGCGATAGTTTAATTTTCATTTAACTCTTTGCAATTTTTTACGATATTGTAAGCTAATTTTTGAAATCATTTTTTTATCTTTTACTATTTCGTATTAAGTGTGGTCTTTTTGTTTAGTCCTTAACTCGTGACAATGGTAAGAATTCGCGCGAGCTCCTCGGTAGCTTTGTTGGTCGCTACGCCGCGCCGGCCGGTCTTGACTCCGGGTCAAACATTCTAAATGTTTCATTTGTATGACGCAATCCTGCTCGAACTGGATTTGCACTCGTCTTAAACCGACACTCATGTATATGTTACTATTATTAATAATAATAATAATAATACGTTTTAAAACAAATTTAGAACTTAGATATTCATGTCAACCTACATATGTAAAACCGTAACAATATGTATTATTTTACAATGTATTTTTTATTAATTAAAAACAAAACAGATGTTTGTTATAACATTATATTCAAATAAAAATCCACTCATAGATGGAAGCGCTTAAAAGTCACTACTCTCATCCAGTGTTAATCTTTATATGTATCCCATTTATCAATGGAGATGATGTACATTGCTGCGACAATATCGAGATTTTCCTTAGTATAAGTAAGTATAAGAACTATTGGACGCGTTGCATCGTGTAATGTCCACGGCCGAGTTTACGATTGTGACACCACGCTACTGGCAGACAGCTTGGCGCGCCACTTTTTTTTTCTAATGCCTTTTTTTTTCCACTTAAAAGTCGGACATCAGTATGGGCGGGAGGCTGGAGAGGAAATCGTTTGCTTTCTTTTTTATATAACCGCACCGAATATTATAATATTTTTTACGATTACATTTCTTGATCATTTAAAACATGTATATTATGGTAGTTTGAAAATTAATATACATTTAAAAAAAGGCTACCTTGATATGGGTCTGAGATTACAGGTAATAATAAAGTAGTTCAAATAAGGTAACACTTTCAATCTGTTTAATGTAGGCACTAAACTAATTAAAATTTGTAACTTGATTATAAATGAACAAAAGCATGGATATTAAGAATAAACGTATTACTTAAGTGGTGTTACATTACAGACGATAACTGTATTTTTATTTAATCGATTATGCAGGAGACGTAAATACAATGTCCAAAATCATGTAATAAACATTCATTAATAAAATCTATTGATTTTTCTAAAGCAACATATTTCTATTATTTTGGGCGATGAGTCAATGTATTTTCGCATTACGCAATAACCAATACCTGATTAATAATATATGTACCATAAATTATTATTATACGAAATGACTCACGATATTGTAGAGAAAAAACCAAACACGTGTCTTTTTTGTTCCATAGGTACAACAAAAAACAATTTTTATTATAAATTATAATATTAAATCATGTTATAAAATAAAATAAAATCATAAATGTTTTATTCAGTTATATTTAGACAGAACAAATTTAAAATTACAATATAATACAATAATTGAAATGATGATAAGAACAATGAATAGTCAAATATAATAGATACTATAGAGCTCATTAATTACGAATATTAGATTTTCTTTGTCTGGCAATAATTCCCGCTTGGAGATGGTACTGGCGATATAAATACTCCTTCGTCATCGCTTGCCCCGTAAACATCCTTCTACTGCGCAAAAGTAATTCACTTTTAGGCCCCCAAGTCGGATCCAAATGAATTACTTCGATGAATTTTTTTTTATAAGCTGCCACCGTTAATTTCCCAATCGCGACAATTATATTTCCAGCTAATACAACTACCATGGTCCACCAGCCAATAAAAGAACCTAAACTCCACTTAGTAGATTTCTTCAAGTGATAAGCTTCGGTAAAAAATACATACCCTAATACACCACAGGCTAACACCCAAACTAATTTCATATGACCCTTCGGTTGAATTCCCTGCATAAAGTGAACGTCCTCTGAAAATTTTTCTACGCCGTACCATATAACAAAAACTGAACATTCAATCATCGCCATGAACGGTGGTATTAGATTAGTAAATTTCTTAAATTCAACTAATACACTGACGCCGACATTACCCAGTATTGGAATAGTGATGCAAAACAATATTAACGACATCACGAAACTGACGAAACCGGGATAGTTGGTTATTTTTGTATTTCTCATTGCTAATATCTCAAATAAATGTAACATTAGAAGAATGTTAGCGCTAACGCTTACAACAGCATTACAACTGAAAACTAACACCAGCCAAAATGTTCTATTACTATACAATCGAAGAAACCTCGGCACAGTCTCGAACAGTACGGATAAAGGAATTTTTAAAATTCTAAAAGGCTGCATACCGTATTCGTACATATAAGGGCATGCCATCAGAGCCAATGAAAAAATCGAAAGAACGGTGAAAGCACAACAGGTTGCAACAATGATCACAACGTTAGAGTAACAAGGCGACCTAAAAGATGCGTTCGAAGCCAGATTAAAAGAGATCCCCGTACCTACATTTAAACTGAAAATTATTTGTTCCACTATACTTACTAGACGGTATTTCTTTACAAATACTCTGAATTCAGTGTCCAACGCTTCTTCGTAAGTGGCGACTAGTCCTCTTTGCAAAATCGATCCGGTCATAAGAACTAAATACCCGATCATCGGATAAAAAATAAGCACTGCCGAAAGCCACCAAACTGATTGTTTTCTTTTTGAACAAATGACAAATATAAAGACACATCCGATGCCAGAAGCGAGGCATATACGCCAAGCTATATAAAAATAATCTGTCCCCAAACCTAATATATAAAACTTCCAGTATTGATATTCTGGAAAAGTTCTGAAGAGATCACTACAATAACTAGCTTGCCTTTTCACTTTGACACAATCTTGATTAATGGTGTAGTTGTTAGCGATTATATCGCAATTTTTCATAGACCATGGACCGCATATATAGTAAGGTATTGGATCTTCGAAGCTTATTAAAAAGTAATGCAGTGCAAAGGCCGTTAAGGAATGGTTGTATATTATTATTATTATTTGAGACATAATGTGGATATAACCGATATGAGAGAGACACGGTCGCACTTTCCATACATCGATGCAGTCGCGGCCCGTAAACTGAGCGACGGTGAACTCCATATAAAGAAGAGGAATGCCAATGACTATATAGGTAATTACATAACTTATAATGTGACCTGTTGCGCCGTTTTGAACTCCTCGATTTGGTAATATTATGAAAAGATTTGGTCCTATTGTCTGATAGAGAAAGACCATCAAGTAAAAATGCTTTGTACTCCAGCCGCAATTTTCATCCTTAGGCATCATTTAAACACTATTTAAATTTTAAACTTAAACGTCCTTTGTTTATCGGTATTATATTGAAAACCATAGCCATCTCGAATTAGTTACATAGTCAGCGTTGAAATGCTGCGAAGGTTCAAATATTCGAAAAGTATTAAAGGCGAAATATTTTCTTAATAAATATGATTTTTATTACACATTAAAGATAAAAATGTGTGCTCTGTATTAAATACCTAATACTTTATAGTAGGTATTTATGCGAGTAGTTGCTAAATTCAATATTTGTATTAATAAATAAAATTGAAGTTTCTGTTTGTAACGTCAAAAGAACAATTTTTTACTAAATAGATATGATATATACGATACCTATACCAAAAATACAATTCTTAAAATTATTGTCTGTCTGTCTCTCTGTTCCGGGTATTCTCCAGAACGGCTAGACCGATTTTGACGGAACTTTTTTGGTAGATAGCTGAAGTTACTCCGTGTAACTCAGGGTACTTTTTTGTCTTCGAAAATAATTTCGTGTAAAATAATGTAACAAAATCCGATTTAATGCACAGTTTTACGGGCAAGTGTTTGAATTTATGAGAAATATATAGAAAAATAGTACTAAATATATTTATGGAAAATAATTAGGGGTTTATAAAAAAAAAAAACACAGTGAAGAACATATATACAAAAGCGGAGACAGCCGCGGGCACACAGCTAGTAAATAAATAAATAAATTGTAATCAAGAACATTTCACATCTGAACAAGTAATAGAGCTCAGAGCAAATACTAGTTAGATAATGAAATTATAATTCATAAAGAACTTGCTGCAATTTCACTTTATACGTTACGAGATATAAAGACTGCGACCCGCTCTCGTCCCACTTGTATGTAATGCATCCCGTAAGATTTTCTTGTTTCGCACATATCTGCTTGGTGTATTTCATACGGTATTAATACATACGATTAAAGATAATTACAGAATATAACTTACTGGATTACCGTGATATTGTAAATTTTTTTTTAAAGAATAGATATAATGCACAAAATAACGTGAGAAACAAGCTTTACAAATCAATTTTTATCTAGAATTCAGTAATAATTCTTTGGATGTCACATGTAACCTTTTCTAAAAACTTATTTGTTAAATTTACTACTCTCATGTAGCATTGTTTTGGTAGCAATATAAGTTCTTACGAAGACAAAAGACAAGCGTAAATCGCATGGTATCTTCATCTTTTGTTGCGTAGGTAGTTAATACGATTTCAAATATTTCAACACGAATATTAACTATTCAATAAATATATAGCTCAATATTCAATGCTCATCTGTTATCGAAAACCAAAATAATTTAAAGATATTGTCTTTAAATACCCGATAAAAACATCTAATTCAATAAACTTAGGAAGTAAAGCTAAAATTCGTCAAAATTGATAGAGACGTATTCGAGTACGAGTCACTCTCACTTACCTCATAATATTAGATTAATATTTTGTATTTAAATTATAAATAATGAATCTTACAACATTTTAATCAAGTTTTAAGCTAAATTTATTAGTATTTTACTTGAATTTACGTAACATATCTTTTGATCGTCTATAATTGGTTAGAATCTCTCACCGTTGTTTGTTAGCGGGTGTGCTAAAGGGGTTGACTTGAAGGGCCTTTACAACTTCACCGTAAGTCTGAGGTCGAGTGCTGAAGGCACTTGCCGCAATAAGATAACTAGCACAAGGGCACAAAAGTCATACCTCTGGTTACTTGAGTGTAAAAATTCCGCAGAATTTAGAACCTAGCTAAATCCTGCATTTTTTATTTCATAATAAAAAGAAGGTTCCTTACAGGACCTATGTACTTGCGTGTTATTTGCAGCAGTGTGGCTGGCTGGAAAGTGGTGATTCTTGATGACCGCATTGAAGATGCAGACCAGCAACGCGATCAGAGGCGGGGGTTATCACTTCGTTCCTGATTCCGTCTGGACGGGCGGATTTTCTGGGCCTAAGGCCTGATTGCGAGCATTACCTCATTACAGGTGACAGTTGAGATTAGAACATGTTAAGTTCTCTATAGAGGGGAACAACCGGAGAAAGAGCAACGAAACCCTGCACGGTGGATTCGACAACAGAGTTGTGGAGAACATCAATATAGTCGACGACAGGAGTACATTGCAGTGCGAGGCTTTCGGTTATGCACTTGGTTTTTTCGGAATCGTTAAACGCAGATTGAAGACCCTACGAATTTCTATCTAGATTGAAGGAACGGTTCAACTTCATTGATCGTGCGAGCTTCCAATACGCGAGGTGGGATGGTTTCAGCTTCCCGGGGAGGCTCATCAATACGGTTTTTCAGCGCTCTACGTAAGGAACGTAAGCGTGCACGATTCTCCTCGATCAGATACGTTTCATGGGCGCGTGTTGCTGTGTGCTTTCGATTGAGCAGGGCTCTCACATCATCGGGAAGTACGAAGCGGCAATCGTTCACCGTAAAAGCGGCGGTCTTTCTAGGTCTCCTCAATGCCGATCTTGAGATGCTCAACCGAAGCATCGATCGTGAGGACTGCGTCCACAGGCGTATCTAGTACATCCGGGATCTTATCGAGAGAGGGGGTGGACGAATGGCCGTTTAAATAACGGGCGAGTTTGTAGTAGTCCGTGACTTTTACAACTGGCGGCTCCTGTCATTCTATTTAAAATCGAAATATTTAACAAAGGCTATGACAAATCGGGATGTATTTCATCTTAATATTTTATAGCACACCACTTTTATAGCACATTATCGTTGCAAAATAATAATCAATATTAATTACATGTAAGCCGTCCAATCGTATTATCGTAAAGCATATCGAGGAATATTCGTAGGTCCAAAGAAAAATTTAATTCGTATATTACTTCATAGGCCGTGTGATGCCGGCTAAGCACCAACCGATACCTTCAAATAGGTGTCGTAAAAGTCTAAGAGATAAGCCATGGGATGGGCAGCGGCATCCTCTGAGTACCACAAAACACCTGTCTGCAATCGCTAACCCGCCTGCCAAGCAGGTCATAAGGAACATTAAAAATTAAATCATGTAAATAAAATTAATATTTTAACATGAAAATATTTACATAATCTGTAAGCTCGATAAATATTCGATGATTAATATCGGAAACAAAAAGCATGTCGCTTCACCATCATCATCTCCCTTTCTTCTTTTTTTTTACTAGGGGAATGCATATCATCATCTCCCTGCCCTTATCCCATATTTATTTGGGGTCGCCGCAACATGCCTTCTTCTTCCCCTATACCCGTCCACATTTATATACAATACCCCTCTTACAACACCCACTTCCTCCCTGCGCATTACATGCCCATACCAAGACAGACGCCTATTCCTTACCTTCTCTGTTACTGGTACCACTTTCAAGCTTCCTCTAATGTATTCATTCCTAATCCTGACCCGTTTTATTAAGCATGTCTCTTCATTATTGAAAAAAACAGCGTCCATGAACTACATTTTTTGTCCATGGTCGTCTGTTAATAATTATAAAACTTTATAGGCGTACTTATTTCAAAAATAAAATAAATGGTTGGACAAAGTATAAACAACAGATCTCTAATAATATGTTTTTTTTTGTTACATTTGTAAATAGAAGGAAATGCAAGTTGTACGACAAGTGATTTGAACACGATGATATCAACGGAAAATATGCAACATTTATATTTACACAAGCGGTTTTTATCTATAATATGCTATCTAATCAATATTTCTGCAGTGTATGTACCTAAATAAAGATAAATGTTAAAAACTCGAACTATTTTGCGAACTCCACCTTTGTTTGTTGACCCACATTTTGTGCTGTTAATTATTATTTATTGAGTCGGTAACTTTTTTTTTCAATATAACGATAATAATATGACATCGTTTTAGCTAACTTTTAACCGATTTTTTTTAACATGTCGAATAAGTGATATGTCGTTTTAAATCTATGGGAATTTTGAAATAATATTTCGCTTAATAACAATCAAAACAACTATGATTCTGTTTCCAATTCGAATCTTTATACAATTGCATATTAAAATTTTATTAGGACTATAAATTAATGCATTAATATAACGTACGATTTGAAGAGTCTCGAATAAATTAGACATTTAAGTATATTTTAAAAACGAATAAACATTTAAGGTTTCTAAATATCACCGCAAAGTTGCATCAATCATTCATTTAAGTTAAATAAGTGACGCAGGTATCAGTTAATAATAGTAACATTTCTTATTATTCCTTCCGTTTACAATCATACATGTAAGATATAATTTATGTTTTATTTTGCATCACATTTACTTTCATTTTGGGACATTCTTAAGTCTATGTCGTACTATAAACGGCACGCGGAAACAAAGCGGTTACCATTCAAACTTATGTGCCTATAAGCTTTTTTTCTTTATTTCGGACTTTATCTAATATTTAAAAGGATGTGAAAAACTCGCAAAACCGTTGAGCTTCAGTTTTTCGAACAAGCTAAATTTACCGAATTTTTGAGGCGAGTGTTTATGGCCCTCGGCCGGGAATACTAGCACAAGAGCACCAAAGAGGTACGAACCTCAACCGAGTTTTAGTCAGACTAGACGTTTTAAACTAACACGTCCGTTCGCTCCGAGGAAATATGGGAGTTTTTTTTTTGCTAAAGACTGATCAGCATTAAAAATGGCTCTTACAAATTCCTTATTCTCGTGTAGCTTGGCTATTATTAATATCAGTAAAATAAATACATTAACCTATATAATTTTATAAAATAAATAATATCTAAATCTTTGTACATAGGTAATCATATTATTTATGGAATACGCAACTTCTATTGGATGTGTTTATGAATGCAATGTTTTTATCTTTATTATCATAACCACGCGACTTTGGAGATATGATTTGTTTGATTAAAACCAAACGATTTGATAATTCGTATGTATAATGATAATGCATCCAACGTACGTATAACTTCTTACCTTGTATTTGTAATTGTGAATAGGTATTTAGTATTAAAGATACTGTGAATTATCCATGTACATATACATATATACACACATTATAGATGTCGAATTCTAGTAAATGCAAAAAGAAATTACATCATTGTTTTTATTTTTACTTTTCTAAGAAATCGATACACGAGGATATTCTAATGTGATTCAATTTTGTGAAATCTCATGTTTTGTTTCTTTAATCTCTATATCTATCTTATATCTTCTATAAATAAATATATATAAGGAAAATGGCGTTACTTAGACGCAACATATCGGGATGGGACTACTACCATTTGACGTGGAATGAATTCATAGATGGTTATTTTTTTTTGGAATTCCATTTATCCTTTCTAATTTTTTTCTATTTTCTCTTAAATACATTTTATTCGCTAATAAAAACAAGACTCTCATTTTTCTTTATTCATTTATTTTTTTAGGTTAGGTATAAATAAAATGTTATATGTACTTTTTCATATATATATATATATATAAATGTAAAACAAAGTCGGTTTTAATTACATCAGTTATAATTCAAGAACGGCTTGACCGATTGTAATGATATTGATATATTTTAATAGAACAGTAACATTAATACATGCAAAATAAACAAAATTAATTTTCTCGTACATTTTGTATGGAACAATTTTCTGATGGCATCAAGAAAGGATTGACTGTTTTACACTGTATAAGCTCAGTGCTTTGACCACAATCTGACCTGATGTTAAGTGATGATGTTGTTCAGGATGGTAAGCACACTAAGCCTAGCGGTACTGGTTCTCCGTTGATGCAGCAGGTTTTCAAACTTGGTAGTACTGAAAACTCAGGCTGATTTTGAAGTTGGACAGTTGGACTCAACTCTCGTTCCTTAGACACGGAATCTGGTCGCACTACCATCGGCGCCAACATCGCTAATTTTGATATTAAAAAATTATCACGAACCTGAGAAGTTGCCTTGCGCATTGATAATCTTAGTAAAATTAGATTTGTTTTCCAACTAATTGGTTAACGCAGCATTTATTGGTTTTGTGTTAGTGCAAAGTTAACCGGGACAGCTAGTCCATACTAATAAATAAAATTGAAGTGTTTGTGTTTGGTTTGTAATAATTTATATAGGATATCTATACCAAAAATACAATTTTAAAATGTGTTGTTTATTCCGACTAATCTCCGGAACGGGTAGACCGGATTTTGACGGGACTTTTTTTGGTTGATAACTGGAATTACTCAGGCTAATTAGACAGATGCAGCTTAAGCTAATTTATTTTTTTGAAAATAATTAGGGTTCCGCGTAAAAATTTAAAATTAACGAAATTGTGAATCAAATCTGTTTCTATGCAGTTTCACTGGCAAGTGTTTGAATTTGTGAGAAATATAAAGTGCCTCCTGTTAGTTCCTTAAAAAATATTTCAGTAAAATTATTAGGGTTACACATCAAAAAAAAACAACAAAATTGGAAAAAAAAAAAAAACGATTCAATAGTTAGTTTTACGGGTAAGTGTCTGAATTTTGTGATATATTTTTACTTTTTCTTAGGTCCTTGATTACTAAGTGTAACGATGTTGCCAGAGTTAAACATAAGAATTACAAATGACTTAGCATGAAAAATGAACAAAAATTTTCCATCATCAAATCGACTGGAATATAAGTAAGTACATATGCAAAACGGTCTGACCTACATTCGCACAGTGGTATTTGCATTTGGCAACCTTCGTGGTTCACTCTCATGTGAACCCTAATATTTAGATGGACGCTCGGGAGTACGATCGTGGGTATACGATTGAATTTTAGCTGATGAGAATAGCTGTGTATTTTCTGTAAGCAGGTTTCGATATCGAACGCTAAAAGTTAAGATTGAGATCAATAGAAAAATATATTGGAGAAAAAAGGATTGAAAATTCAGTAGGTAAAACAGATTGAGATCTTAACCGAGAAACCGGTCGTATATGTACATAATATCAGCTATTTAAGTACGAAATTAGTACGTTTATGCAAGATAATTCCATTATTAAGGTCTATAACAAGCTTACATGATAGATAGTATTATTTTTTCATCCAAATCTAGCTGATGTTTTAAATGAAGTTTTATTTAAAAACCAGCTGTCTGCCCGTGGCTGCGCCCGCGTTTCATATATTCTTTACGGGATTTTAATTTTCTTTTAATGAACACTAATTAATTTCCTAAATAAAATTTTAATACTAAGATAAAGTAAACATATTTCTTCCCCGTATAACTGTGCATTGAATCGGATTTTATTCAAATTTTTATGAGTTTTATTATTTTGCACGGTATCCTAAATATTTTCGAACATTGAAAGTATCGTATGTTACCAGGAGTAATGTCAGCTATTTATCAAAAAAAGTCCCGTCAAAATCGGTCCAGCCGTTCCAGAGATTACCCATTACAAATAGACAATTTTTTTTTTTTAAATTATAGTTTAATATAGGTATTGCACGCATATTATTTTCATTTCTATTTAATAAAAAATAATAATTTTGACATTACAAACAGACACTTGAGTTTTATTTATTTCTACAGATAACACTTATTACTCTGATTTTTTTTTTAAATTGAAAACATAATTTATCAATATACCATTTAAAAACTAGATTATAAGTAAGGAATAAATCTAAACTAGCTAATATTAATTTTGTGAATATCAATTTCAGAAAGTTATTATGGTATCCAGGTGACAACAATCCATCAAATTCGATATATTTTTAAAAAACGTTTCTTTGCAATTGCATATATATATATATATATAATGGCATAATATCGAGAATAATGTTGAATTACTTGTCCTCGAAGGTCTTTATAGAAAAAGCGAATGTGGCATCTTAATCTTGTTCTAGTTTGCTTTATAATATTAAGTAATATAAATAAATGACCTATATAAACCTCTAGCCGTGTGGTGCCGGCCAAGAATAGAACCATCCCATATGTTCCCGTGGGTGTCGTAAAAGCGGTTAAGGGATGAAAACCAGAGAATGGGCATCAGCTTCCTCTGAGTATCCATAAACACCTGCGATCGCAAACCCGCCTGCCAAGCGTGCCGATTATGGCAATCCCTCACTTATTGTGGGAGACCAATGTCCAACAGTGAACGTCTTATGGTTGTATGGAGATAAAACTCTAACATCTTAATTTCCATACTTCTCCATACTATTTACTTTTCACCGCTACTAACAAGTACCTAAAAACGTAACTAAAAATATTAATATTTATGTTGCCTAACTAATTATATTTGATTCTTTTTTATAAAATGTGTAATTTAAATCCGAAACTATTTCATTATCATATAATACATTTAAAAGGTATAACTAATGATAATAAATATTAAAAAAAAAAAAAGCAACAAACAATGAAACTGAATACGCGGAATACCACTGAAGAGAAATATTGAATTCGTGACCGAAATCTCTGGTACGCGAAACGCTTACTTAACTAAAAGCAGCAAGGATGAATTCACAATACGAGTTTATCTTGTAACATTTCACTATCGATAATGCTATCCCACTCTAACGTCGGAGGCGTGATTCGCTATTTCAAGCGTAATAACCTAGTGGCAATATGGAAACGATAGCCGTCCTTGTTTAGCATTATAGCGACCTTTGACCTAAGTATCGATTATAGTGAATGTGGCCACTACAGTAAATCGATTAATTAAACGAAAAAAAACCGGACCGATTTCTTAATCTCACAGAGAACAATAATTTCGATCATATTTGCATCAAAACCTGTATGACTTTAACAATTGATGGTTTATTGTATAATTAGGTATTTTTAACAAAACTATACAGGACTATTGTATTCGAGATGAATCGAAACAATCGCTTTTTTGGGTTAGAATTTAACTTACATTATTCTCAAAATATTTTCAATGAAAAATGAAATTAAAATGCAATATCAATCTTCATCATAAATAAATTGATAGATATTCGCAGTGTCGATATCCCATAATTATATTTATTCAATAAATAAAAAAAATTGATTGCTAAAATTGTTTATAAATAAAGTAAAAATAATCAATTTTTATACTATACTTATGTCATTATAACGATGTATTTAGTGTACTTTCATCCTTTACCTATAGATAAATATAATAAAACAAGCAACTATAAATAACCTATAAGTACCATAAGAATAAACAAGTTATATAAATGTATTCAAATTTATTAGGGAAGCGCGTGAATGTCGCCTGAATACCTAAGTCAATCTTACTCCACCACCTTCTTGTAAATAAATAATATTTAAAATAATTAGTAAATTTCACGCGCAAAAACCATATCACATACCCTATGTCTAATTCTAATTTTAAATGAATAAGTAGATGTAAATAGTTGTCAATTGGCATGAATTTGTTGCTGGCCAGCGCGTTTTACTTTACCAGTACCTACACATTATAATCTGTGCAACTGTCTTTATAACGTGAGTGCTTGTTAAATATTAACTTGAATAGAAAATATTCTAGAACGATCTATTTGATATTCTCCATAGAATTTTACATTAACTAAACGTATCTATTATAAAAGGGAACATTTTACCAATGTCGGTACGTATGTTCATTGGTCTATTATTTGACCAGGTTTTAGTATATAATATTGTTGTAATCTGTGACAATCTTTTAGACTATCGGCATTGGTAGACAACGATTTTCTAAAAAAAAACCCAATTGAATTAGATTATAGATAGAACTGTAATTAAAGATAATAGGTATTCTTAAAATTATTAAGTTGCTTTATACCGAATAAATATATCATATCTATATGATATTAGGGTACAGACTGGGGGGTTAGTCTAAAATTATCACCCGTATCACCACACCGGTAGGGGATAGTCAAAACGTATCAAAATCTTTCCGGCGGTTTCGGCGTCAGAAGGTAACATAATACAATTTTAAACAGAAATGTAAATACTTAAAACAAGAAATCATTCTCTGGTTAGTTTTGATCGGTGAAAAATACAAAAACCATTCTTTATTATTCTTACCAAAACAATACAGAGATTTTATGTATCGAAGATTTAATGCAACAATATATTAAATATGCTTTTATCAACTGATGACTTTCAACATGCTATGTGTGTTGTAATAATAAAAACAACATTATCTTCGTTCGCTAGACGGTTAACCTTGCATTTTGCTTACCATACATTCTCATAACGACAACTTTTATACTATATACACCACTAGTGCATTATGAACGCATTAAGATGATATGCGAGCGGCGTTTATTCCATACAAACGTAGTCTCCTGTTTCCTTCCTGGATAATACCAATATGGTAAATATTTTTACCAAATAATATATATCCACCACCGGTATGCCGGTACGTTTTGACTTTTTTCCATAAATCAGTTATTGTACTACCAACTGCGTCATCATCGGTTCAAATTATATTCACCTAACTTAATGATCCTAGTTCGACTGACCATAAGGGACCAATATACCTATAAGGCTATAGAATTCTGGAATAAAAAGCCAGGACAAATTCATTCCAAAGAGCTCATCAGAGCATTCACTCAGCGCAAAGCTGAAGAAGCCCTGATGCTCAATAGAAATCAGCTACGAGTATTAGTGAGAGCACTAACTGGACACTGTTGTTTGGGCAAGCAAATGCACAACATCGATGTCCAGAACACAAGAGAGTGCAGGTTCTGTGAAATAGCATACGAAACATCAAAGCACATCTTGTGTGAATGTAATCCATTCTTACGTATGGGTATACGTAACCGAATTCTGGGTAAGCATGTGTTGCTCCCGGAGGAGGTACAGACGCTCTCTGCCAAAAAGATCCTTCAGTATAAATTCAGGTTGTAGGTCTAGGCAGTGAGTTTTAGCAATATAGGGGCGATCACAATAGATGACTAGGTCGCAGTGATACAGGACTGTTTAAGCCTGCATAGCCCCTTTCCGAATAATAATAATAGTCATAATGATAGCATGCATAGCAAGGTGGTGGGGCATTTTCTAATACCCGACGAATTAGCAACCATTTTGAACTTTAACAGTCTATCATCAAGCACATATATAGATGTGTTCTAGCAGCACCATATAAGAGCCAGAGTCACTTAAAATAATGCGAAATTGCAGTCAAACAGCTGGAGCCTATATAGCAGTATAAAAATATATAACCGTCTATGAAAATATCAATGTTTGTGAGATACAGTTAAATCGAATTTATTTTCTATATCTAATTTTCTAATATGTTGTTCTGCGATTACTCGATACATGTTATTTTACTATACTCAAAAAAATATCATAAAGATATAAGATTTGTTAATTTGTAATCGATAAACTATAAAACGGATACACCGATTTTAATAATGCTTGCGCCTCTGGATAGCTACATTGTCAGTGTAGAAATGTATATACGACCGTATGAAGATGGGGGCAGATTACTAGTATTATATAAAGAGGTTTGTTATGGATAAAGTTATAAACCACTTAACAGTTTTGGACAAAATCAGTTAATTTTAACGGGTTTTCACGCGTTACCTTTGCTTTTTTCTTCCTATCCCGACGTTTCGGCTGGGTTTCACCAACCGTGGTCACGGGCTGACTGGCGGTGCGTGGCGTCGCCTGCTGCGTTGAAGGGTATTTAAATTTTTAAATTTTATTTAAATATGGAACGCGAAAACTTAAAAAATTACAGTTTTAGACAAAATTCTTTCACCTATAGAATGCTACACTATCGCAGTCTTGAAGCGATGATGACGCAGCGGGTAGTGCGGCCGGCTTCCGCATCAATCGACGCAGGTTCGATCCCCATCTATCCGACTTTAAAATGGACCTGAGCTTTCTGTGAAGGAAAACATCGCGAGGAAACCATAGGATGGTGGTAGGGCATTTTCTAATGTTACCCGCTTGGGTAGCTCAAGTTTGAAAACATATCGCCAAATACCAATAGGTATGTTCCGGCATCATCACTTGAGAAACAGTACTTCTAGGCTTAGTGGGTTTACCATTCTGGACCACATCGTCACTTAACATCAGGTGAGATTGTGGTCAAAGCACTGAGCCTATTCTGTGTAATAAAAAAGTAACATTCGGTTTTTTTCTAACTAGCTAACGCTGTCGACCGGAATGGCCTTTACAGATTCACCGTGACTGTAGGACCGAGTGCTGAAGGCACTCCGCCGCAAAAACATAACTAGTACAAGGGTTATCAAAGTGCTACGGATCTCAGTTTAGCCGTTACCTGAGTGTAAAAAATTTTGGTATTTTGAACTTAACTAAACCATGGAGGGTTTTGATTTAATAATAAAAAAATTAAAAAAGTTCCTAACAGGACTTATGTACCTGCGAGTTATGTGCAGGAGTGTGTGTGCAGTGTTGTGCATGTAATGGTTAATGAAAGAAACAAAATTTAATTAATGCATGTTCAGTGTCACTGTATCGCGCTGGCAGCGGCGTCAAGAGCCTCCCCAGTTGGGAAACGAAGCACGTCTTGGGGCGCCATCGGAGGGGGTACTGGAATATGTATAGGAGTAACATAGGTTACACTTTTTTTTATTAAATATTTCTATATACCCGTATAAAGCTCAGGTGGATCGTTACTCTAAAATAAAATTATTACCTAAAAAATGTAAAAGATACTTAACATTTTACAACACAGTTTAACGGCAAATGGACGGATGACTACGATCGGAACACTCAATAAAATTTGAGTTTATTGCATTCACTCAACGCCAGTAGTCCATGTTTTTATACTCAATTTTTATGCTTCATAACAATGACATATGATTATTGCACAGATCGAGAATTCAATGATTTATATCGATCAACATTCGTGTTGATATATATTTTTAAGCTTAAAATTTTTTAACACGAAACAGTCAAAGAATTTTTCGCAAATGGCATTAAATCTATTTAAATGTTACGTTATATTTTACTGTTAAATACATAATATATTTAAAAATGTAAAAATCTTTAAAACATAGTTATAGATTAAATTAAATGAAGTAGGTATAAAAGAATTAATAACTTGAAAGTTAATTCTCACATATACTTTTTTCATTGGACCTCTTTATATACCGCAATTATAACAGAAAACATGGCGGTTTTATTCAGTATTTATTTTAATTGAATTTAAAATTGCATAATACATCAAATTAAATCTAGAACTTCGTAGTAATGAAATTCGCTTAGCAGAATATTAAAGTCATTTTCTTGGCCTTTATCGCAATAAAATGAGTTAGTAGAGAGAGTAGAATTTACAAAATAATATTAATTATTTATTTTAGGTTTATAACTCAATTTAACAATAATTATAACCGGTATTTCATGTGCGAACAGAGCTAAATAAAGTTTAAATCATTATGAAATAATAAATATATTAATCAGAGTAATCCTTCGACGGAGAACTGATATGTAAATATTGAAATCTATTTTATATTTGTGCATAATACAAGAGAGGTAAATACGACCCATTGTCGATTCAACGAACGCTATTATCTTTCCGATGACAAATGAGCTCAAAACTTCGCGTATCATTGAACCTCGAGTTTATTGAGAAATACTATAAATATCATATACAATACCGCACTGGTACGTATTATTGTGCAGCGATCTTGTGGTCACTCGACGGTGTATATTTTACGATGCATAAGCAACGGGGCGTGTCGTCAAAGTGAAGGGTAAAGCCGATTTAGATCGGACCGATAGAGTGAACGTGCGTGATGCTAATTCTAAATTCAAATTTGTGTTAGTGTACAAACACACAATTGAAATTCCTGAAGATTGAAATTTCTTAAGGTGATATTATTCATCATCTTATGGCATAAACTCATTCGATCTTGTGATAAGATGCTCAGAAAATATATATAGAACGACTGACTATAGTTTACATTTGAATTACCATCAGTAGACTTAAATTAGAATTCATACATAAACAGTGATAATTTCAAATGCGAATTATCTGCATGATAATTTGGTAAAATTTATTTTAACATTAAAGAATTGAAGATTTAAATTGAATCGTAATTTTTATATACACCAGAATCGAATCTAGAGTTTTTCTAACCGGTTACGCAAACGGGTCGTCGCTCGTAAGCCTTAGAACAAGTCTTGTTTCGGCACTGTCATGTTATGAGTATGACTCATAATTTTATCAGATGAGAAGCTCAATTGTTTTCCACCGCTATGCTTAAAGTTACTGCTCTCACCTGACTCAAAAATCGTTTTTCAAATGAAAACTTCAGTGAAGAGAAGTGAAAAAATCACAACGTGATTTGAAAGTCAATGAAACGAAAAAGCGACAGTACGTGTTTGTTAGGGCATGCGTAGTACAAAGCTTGTGAAAAAGCATCACAACAACTGTGATGTTTTGTATACGTATATGTATTATACGTTTTTCGAAGGTTTCGTTTCTACCACGTGTGAATTGCACACATTATTATTTTTTTCTTTAATCTGAACTTTAACGTATGTCGTATAAAAAGGTATGCTTAGTTGGTTTAGTTTGGTTTGGATTGGGCATGTTGAGAGGATGGTTGAGAGAAGATTGAAGAAACGAATTTATTAGGCAAGGGTGAATGGGTAAGTCAGTAAGGGTCGACCTAGGCGAACGTATCTAGACCATATCGATCACGTCTTAAATAAAGGCCAGGCGAAAAGTGCCCATAACCGGCGAGCATGTATGAAAGCGATCATGAAAGTAGAGGAAGCGAAAGAGGTGTGTCAAGATCGTAGCAAGTGGAAGGACGTAATCTCTGCATACCCCTACAGGAGAAAGGCGTGGTTATATGATGATGAAAGAGAGTGAATTCGGAGATTACTGCAAATAGATAGGAATGGAAAAGGAAGACATGTTGCTCCGACTCCAAATGAAAATGGGATAAGTGTATAAAAGAGAAATTCTTTTTACACGGTATAGGCGTATACTATTTACTATATTAGGTCTATACGCGGATGACACAGTCATTAATTACGCCCACCGTAGGAAAAATCTCCTCCGGAAATACGTCCAAAGAGCCGTCGACGATCTCAGCTCTTGATACTTTAAGTGGCGTATCGCGATAAACCCGAGTAAGAGTACCGCGATCGTATTCAATAGAGACCGTGCGATTAGCAATAATTCTCCCAGACCCATCCAGTACGTAGGTACTGTCATCCCTTATAGAACCAAAGTCAGGTACCTAGGAGTTCAGTTGGACGACAAACTGACTTTCAAAGCCCACATTAAGAAAGTCAAGCGCCAGTCCGCTATGGTGCCAGGCCGTCTTTACCCGCTCTACAACAGCAAGATCAAAATGGCCCTCCGCCATAAAATTACCCTATACAAGATTGTGGTCAGACCCATCATTCGATCACATTAGGATATCCCAGATGCGCACCTTACAAAGGATTCAGAATCGCTTTGTAAGGAAAGCAGTAGGTGCCCAATGGTTCCAAAGAAATGTGGACTTACACAGAGATCTGAACCTGCCCACTATTAAGTCCGTCCTCAAAACCCACTGTCGAACCTTCTTCGAACTCGCAGAGACACACCCGAACCCTCTCATAGTACGAGCCGTCTCGTACTTGCCAGTCCGACGTACCGGCCGCAAGCGGCGACGTCCTCGTAACATTTTAATCGGTCGCGACGATACAATCATACTCGTAGTAAGATCTTTCTTCAACAACCTCGATCATATGCGCGTCAGCGCCCACGCCCGCGTAACCGCCGTTCCCGCCGTCGGGGACAGGCGGTTAATTTTGCTCCCGCACACTCTCCGGGTCCCCAGGTGGCCGCCCAAGACGTGTCTCGTTCCCCAACTGGGGAGGCTCTTGACGTCGCCACCAGCACGATACAGTGACACTCCCCCATCCATTGAGCATTACACACACAAAACTGCATACACACTCCTGCATATAACATGCAGGTACATAGGTCCTGTAAGGAACCTTTTTTTTTATTATTTAAGAATAAAAAATGTAGGGTTTAGCCAGGTTTAAATTCCGCGGGAATTTTATATATAGGTAGCGGCCAAGCCGAAGTGCGAACCCTTGTGCTAGTTACCTTTTTGCTACTGAGTGCCTTCAGCACTCGCCCCGAAGTTCGGTGAAGCTGTAAAGGCCTTTTCGGTCAACAGCATTAGCTAGGTTAGAAAAAAAACACGGTATAAGCTCAATGCATAGACCACAATCGCACCTGATATTAAGTGGCAATGTGGTCCAAGGTGGTAAACGGACTAAGACTGGTACTGGACTGGACTATAGGTACTGGTTCTCAAGTGATGGTACCGGAGCACACCTATTAATATTTGGCGACAGGTTTCCTAACTCGAGGGTGCTGGCTACCCACGCGGGCATTATCCAGGCATCATTCAATTCACTTTATCCATCTATTTCATACTTAAGGTATATCTATATTTCTTCTTCATGCAGGTGAGAATTGTTAGCAATAACAATTATTTTAATAGTCATCTTAACAATAATCTCTACACACTGTATCCCTTGATATTGTGTAATACAGGATTCTCAAATTGAAGAGTTAAATTTTATCACTGTAATGTAAATCTGTATCCCATATTCATCTTTTCACTTTTTCTACAGTTAGTGCTTTACGGTTAGTCATAAACCCTGTAGGTCGTAAAAACAAACACAACAATCTATTGGATCCAAAATCTACAAACCTCAATAGAATAGAGTACGCAATTTATCTGTCAGAAACGAATACTCTATCGTAACTTGTGTACTTTTACCGCTGTCTGATATACCGTACCTTATTAAGACCAGTCCAAATCCTTTTCGGTCACATTTAATGACGTACCGGTGACACTAATCGCGCGCCTAACTTGCTCTATAGATAACAACTTGATGTTTTACCTGAGAGGTCCATCTAGGTACACAAGAAAACACTGTTAATCCGAGTATTTCTCAATTCACTTGAATTGTTCGAAGATATAAATACCTTTAACAACTAACTTGAATTTATTTAAAATGTATCCAGGTCTGATGTAGAGGAACGACTTGATCGATTAATAATAATATAAAGGGTTTTTACACTGTATAAGTTCAGTGCTTTGAACACAATCTCAACTGATGTTAAGTGATGATATGGTCCGGAATGGTAACACACACTAAGGCTAGAGGAACTGGTTCTCAAGTGATAGTGCCGGAACACACGTATTGGTATTTGGCGACAGGTTTTCAAACTTGAAGGTAGTAGCTACACCCAGCCGGGCATTTTTAGAAAATTCCCTACATCCATGCTATGCTATGTTTTCCTTCACCGAAAGCTCAGGCTGATTTTTTAAAGTTGGACAGCCGGGCTCGAACCCGCATTTATTGACGCGGAATCCGGCCACACTCTCTACTGCGCTATCATCGCTTAGAGATAGCTTAGAGGAACATCCGCACATACTCCAGGTCCCTCTCTGGTAGTGGCCTAAGACCTGCTTCGTTCCTCAATTCGGGAGGCTCTAGACGCCGCCACCAGGACGAAACTGGACACTGTTCATGCATTGAGCATTACACGCAGAACACTGCACACACACTCCTTCACATTCATTTACATAGATCTTATAAGGAACCTTTTTTTATTATTAAATAAATATGTAGGGATTACCTAGGATCACAATGTTTAAACACAGGTAACGGCCAAGCCGAGATTCGTTTTGGTACCCTTGTGCAAGTTACCTTTTGCGGCTTAGAGTCTTCAGTACTCGCCCTCAAGGTTCGGTGAGGTTATAAAGGCCGTCCAGGTCGTTAGCTAGTTCGAAAAAAGCTTAATGTTTGTTGATATTTCTCAATGATTATTAATTTGAAACGATGATGACTCAATTGCTGCTCTAGTTGGACTCCGTGTTGATTAATGTACCTTCAAACTTACCTATCCGACACTATAATAAGCCTGAGCTTTAGGCGAATGAAACATCGTGAGGTAATCAATAGTATGGTGGTAACCCATTTTCAAATTACGTCCGACTGAATAGCTGAATTTAGAGTAGTTAACCCAAAATACTTCTTCAGCATATTTCTGAACCATTACCATTTACTAAAATTGTGTGATTCATAGGTAGTCTTTATGCGATAAAGTATATAATGTTATTACTTAGTTTTGCACCTACCTTTGTTGCTTTCTTCACCACCCTAAGGTTGACTGGGAGAAAATGCCTAAGGCATTAAGTCCGCCTTTGTACATAAATGTGTGCAAAAATTGTTAAATAAATAAATAAAATTAGTGTACTTAACTATATTAAGAAATATATCTTAAAGATTGCTATTATCGTAAATATTAGTATTAAGTTTATTGTCTTCGACATGATTGGATAAAGAAAAAACAGAATTAGCAGTATTCGATACCGACGTTTTAATTTACTAACTGAATCATCATCTCCTTGAAAATAAAGATTTCTACAATATTAGCTGAATCTTAATTTACACTATGTACCACGTTTTTGATTCTTATAATCCGAAAGTTTTCAAGCACCACAGACGTAAATGACAAAAGTTAAATTAAAGCAAAATGACTGACGTATATCAAAAAGTTGAACGCAAACTTTAACAGTGATCAGGCATCAAAAGATTCACGAACTGGGAAAGAAATTAGTATATTTATAATGAAATAAACATTGTATAAGTACTTTAGAGGTAATTCAAACTACAATTTTAAAATTGCCGACACAATGCAAAGACAAGAACTTTGAGCATACGCTCATGATAACTCGTCGGTGCGATTCGTTTTTGACCTCCCATAGTTGTAATGTGATCCAGTGCGGATCGAATAATCAACGGTTTATTTTTATATCATAAACGAGTTACAAAATGTGAAGAATAGAAGCGTGGCAATTCAATAACTATAAAAAAAAAACCATCGCCAATGTAAAATCAATAATGGATGATTCCGTTGGTGATTTAAATAGGAGCAGATTTTTTTAAATATTATCTTTACAAGGTTTGTGATCTTTGTTAAAATCCCTTAATTTCATATTTGTAAACAAAAAATTAATTTCACAGAGTATGCCAGAAAAAAAATTAATAATCTTTCCATTATAAACAAATAGTATAGAGTCTGTCAAATTATAAAGATACGACTATCAAACTAATTTAGTACGAGAACCCTTCTTACCATTGTATATTGACTTGTAAATATACTTGTGGGCTTCTTGGAACAAAGCAACATAAAAAGTAGGTAATTATCATATACTAAAGTATGGAGTTATTTGAGCCCACTCACACAGGAATGAAATTAGAAAATGTAAATGAAATTTTAAGATACAACAAATTCGCGTTTTTCGATCATCGTAAACCAGTAAGCAAGTAATCAATTGGAGTTTTTGGCGGGATCTCAGTCTGACATGTAGCAATTGTTTTCTTTAATTCATTAAACTTGTGTACTTGACGCTATATCATGTAATCTTGGTGGCGTTTTTTGTGTGAAATAGTTTAGTTATTGTGTTCAAGTTAAGTTTATTATAGAAGACAACGTGTAGCATACATTCTGAGGTGCCGACAAAGCTCCATGGAAAGTTCGAGCAGGATGGGCCACCGTTTTGTTGGAGCTTGGTAACGCTGATACAAAATTGAAAATCTTACCCACATGACATTGGCACAAATTGTGTGTACACACAGATTGCCATTAACTAAGAAGAAGAAGAAGAAGTAATCAATTTAAGCGGAAAGGCATGTCAGTGAGTTGACTACCAAATCCTAAATGCTATAATAAAACCATCGATATCTGTAGTGATACTAGATACGAGAATTCACGACCTTACTTACCTACCTACCTATTTCGGGTAAGTACTTCCGCTGGATGCGGGTGGCGCAAGACCGTTCGTCGTTGCGATCTTAGGGGGAGACATATGCTCAGCAGTGGACGTCTTTCGGTTGAATGGATGGATGGATGGAGATTTCTAATGCAAGATCTTACAACATCGTGCTTAGCTTACAAACCCAAAAGATAGAATACTTTTAGAGTTAATTTCAGTGTTTTAGATAACGTGGTGAATAATAATTAATAATCACGCAGAATTCAGCATTGATGATACATAAGTTGTTTGTGCGTCAAAACTTCCTCTATCATTTTATAAAATCAAACTCTGAAACTGAATTTAAAATGTATCTCGAGACTGTTTTCGCATGATGGACAAGACAACCGCATAGACAAATTGGAATTAGATATTGTTGAAATACGTTCTCCAGAAAATTCTGTGATAATGATTTGGGAATATACTGACCTCAAAAGAGTATACAACTGCAACAATTTACAGGCATGATTAGTTTTTGTATAAGTCCTTTGCCTAAAGTAAGTAATCAATATTGAAGGTATAGAAACGAACTACTTAGTATTCCATGGATTCACCGTGCAGGTGCCTGATCCATCATGTGGCAGGGAGGTAAACACCGAGTAGATCCCAAGCTTTGTGCCTTTAGCACTCGCCCCCAAAGTTACGGTGAAGCTGTAAAGACCCTTCCGGTCAAAAGCATTATCTAAGTTTCAAAAAAAAATCCTTGCCTAGCCTAATTTAGTTGGAGCCTGCTACTCTGTTAGCTTTAGATACTCATTCTAGTATATAACTTACAGCAAAACTAGAAAAGCCAAGGTCTTTTGGAAGATTGTAGAGAGATTTTGCTGGTATATCTACCTCTCGCTCCCACTTCTACCACATACAGATCAACCACGTAACCACTTTTTGTTAATTGATTTGTTAGTTCATAATATTTATTCATCTTTATTGCGTGGCCTTTAGGCACACTTATATTATTAGATTACTTATTATTTACTACTATGAATTAATAAGGTAAAAAACCCAATATATTAAGGACTAAAGAAGTAAAGTAAATATTGAAGCAATGCAACACAAGTCTATATAAACCCTAACTATTATGAATGACTCTTCTAGAACCTGCGTAAAAACAGCCGTCCAACGGAGAGGAAGTACCCTACGTTTTTTCAACACTATTTGAAAGACAAGGATAGTTATAATGTGGATCTCAAAATAAAAGAAATACAATATTCTGTACCCTGCTAACCTAAATACAAAATAATTTACAAAAATGACACTAGTATAATTATAATTTAAGAATAATATTAACGATGAATACGTCAGTCAAGACATGATCGATTCAAAATGTTATGACTGCAGTTATTTAGTTTTCTATGTAGAATTTGTATTTCTGACGATTATTCATAGATGCCGCATTACTTTTTTTTTTAAACTTCGACTCAGAGGCGTCGTTACCTATAGTGCAGGGTGTGCAGCGCACACGGGCGCAAGTCTTTAGGGGGCTCCAAGCGACGCTCGTAACATCTACAAAGATGCGTCGCTCGGGGCGACAACGCTCTCAAAGGGCGCCAGGATATTGGTTGCAAACAGGTGCTACAAGGGCTAGAACTGCTGGTGCTTGGACTGTTCTAAAACATTACAAGAGCGTAGATAATCTCTACTTATAATAAAAGGCTGCCGGAACGAAATTTTTTTCTGTCTATTTGACGGGACGAGACGCCTGAATTCCACGCAAGCGTAGTCGCGAGCACAGCTAGTCAATAAAAATAATTTAGAAACACTTATCTGGCGTTTACGCCAGCTTTCCATTGTTTTCCTATTGTCTTATTTTTATGGGTACTCGACACATTAAAATTTTCAATAATTATTACGGACGTATTTCGAATACCAAGTAAATATTAGCTAATTTAAATGACCTACTCTATATAGTTAATAGTAATATTTTAATTTTATGCCTATTATTATAACACGCAAAATGAAATATAAAACATCTGTTTTTACATTACATTATTCGGTGCAAAGGTTCATTTTTTCAGCTTAGTATAGAAGTTGCATGACGATTTAGTAATTTATAATTAGCTGGTAGATCATTATATGGGTGTTTTGGAAAAAAAATTCTCGATACTTTGTTACTTCTCGCATTTCGTTCATTCGCTTCGTGACAAATTCGTTGAGGGCCGGGACCGTTCATTTCGTCATTAGTAAAAAAGTCATTAAGAAAAAAGGTATACGTAATATGGTAACAAAGGTAAACATAGCATAATGTTTATATATCATCAATGTACATAGTTAACTATATATAGTGTTATACTATGCAAATTACAACATTTCAATACTGCTAAGCCTTGATTAACCTATGAATCATATCTGTTAGATGTATGTTGCATTATTGCAACTATTATTAAATATTATATTATAATAATCAATTACTTGTGTTATTTGTCTATTTTGAATTTCATATAAACCATACCTATGAAAATAATCTATATTTTTAATGTAATTTATTATGTAACTCGTACTTGTTATATAATTTGTACAGTACTACTTACGGACTATTCAGATGTTTAAAACTGATAGCGCTAAAGTAATCACAAACATTTCTGAACCATTAAGTTTTTAAGTTAATTAATTATACGCTTACGATTTTCATGCTTGACTTTTAAAATTACTTTATGGTTTTAACATATATATACTAGTCGGAAAACATACTTAGGACGTTAACAATAGCAAAAGTAGCAATTGGCAATTGCTACGTATCGACTAAAAAGACTATATAAATGACGGAAACCCTGAAACTAATAAATATAGTTAAATAAATTTTATATATTATATAAATGACTGTGGTGAATTTACAGGCAGACTGTGGAGGCTAGAATCGAATGCCGCCTTTTAAGGCGGAATTTGTTATTTGAAAAAATGATCTGTGATCTCTCTAACTTAAGTAAAGGCGATTTCTTATGCAATATTAATCAAATCGCATATAAAATATGTGTTGTAAAAATTATCAATGAAACTGACAATTGTGTACGTGAGGATGGCAAAAACTTAAAATCCTGTATAACTAGGGAAATATGTAAATCCGTGACGGATGTACGATAAAGTTATATGTAATTAATTGCAAAAAGTATTCATTTATCCAAGCCTCGCAAGTATTGAATATTAATATAGCAGACGGGGTCGCGGAACATAGGATGGATGTACGACCGCCCACGCGTCTGCGCGATCGGCTTGTGGTACACTCGCGTAGGCAAGTGATCGAGTCAGCATTTCGTGACTTTTGCGCCCTCGCTTCACTTCGTGTCAAAAAACAATATCATCCGTGAGTCGCGACCGGTCATGCGTGCGGATATGCAGATTTTCGAATCAAGTAATTATATTTAAAAGGATTAAGGGATACATAATAATATATTCACTGAGAAATTTAGAAACCGTAATAAAAAATAAAAAAACATACGTATTTATATTATTTGTCAACATTTTGTTTGTGATTGTATGTGACATCATCTGGGGTATAATAAGGCTAAATTAAAATGCTAGGTTTCCGGTTTGTGTATATATTTTAATGAAATAATAATTGTATTGTGATGCAAAATAAAAATAAAAAAATTGATTGAATGGTTTTACTTGACTAACTGAAAATTGTTTTCGCTTACGGCATATCAAATTTTTAAGAGATTCGATTCCAATTCGCTATGTATAATCATAGAATCATTCAATATAACACATTTTTAAAATCTACATAATATAAACAAATTATTCGAATAAGCAACCACTGTAGCTTAGCTTACATTCGTTATTCTTTTTCATACTATCATTCGTGTTAAATATTATACATTTGTAATTACCCTATAATAAATTCACAGACAAAATAAAATTACGCAGAATTTTTTTTCATACATTTTGCATGGAACGACTACTTTTTTGTTTTTTGCATCGTCTCTCTTATCCTACAAGTATTCCTAGCGAATTGAAAAAAAAAAAAAAACTTAATTGAAATCAGCTTTATTAACAAAAAAAAAAAATTATTTCTAGGTACGAAATTAGTCGGAACAACTAGTCTGTCAATAAAATATCATCATATATATATATATATATATATAATCAATAATCTCGACATTTCACCTTACACTACCATTTTCCTAGAGATGATTTTTTTGTCCTTAAAAATACAAGAAATAAATGTAAACATAAGTTAAGTACTCGATACGTGTTTAGAAATTAATTCAAATATTCAACGTGCACAGTTCACTTACTGTATTTTTTTTGTGCTGCGTAACCGTATATAGTGGAATATGCAACAAGACCGGCATTTGAGACAGCGTTCTATAAAAAACAATCCAACCAAAAATAGACTCCACGTATTAAAACTGCATCACCATGTATTTACTAACTAATAATTATTCGCTTTAATAAGAACACATCGACGTATTCATTGCATATATGTTATTGCTTATTTGGCTACTAATACTCGTAGGTCAAGCAAAAACTTGTAATTTAATACAGTCAAGAAATTTTCGGTATTCATTTATTACCTAACGATATTTTTTTACACGGTATAGGCTTAGTGATTTGACCACAATCTCAACTGATGTTAAGTGGCGATGTAGTTCAGGATGATAACCACACTAAGCCTAGAGATACTGATTCTCAAGTGATGCTGCCGGAACACAGCTATTGATATTTGGCGACAGGTTAACAACAAGCTTAAGGGTGGTGGCTACGCAGGCGGGTATTATTATAAAATGCCCTAACACCATGTTATGGTTTCCTGACAATGTTTTCCATCACCGAAAGCGCAGGCTTATTTTAGAGTTAGATAGGTCGGTTTGAACCCTCGTCCATTGACGAGTAATCCGGCCTCAGTATCCACTACGCAATCATCGCTTCAATAATGAGTTTGATTAATTTAATTTTTCTAGGTAAACAAAAACATACCTTGTTTGTATGCTTGATTTCATGGCAAAGCACTGAAGCTATTAATTTGTTTTTTTCTATAAATTACATTGTTAGGAATCCGTTCGGACATCACGTAAGCAGAATTTCAAATATTATTTATTCCCCCTTCTTCATATCAGCGATGATATGGAAAGTACTCATGGTGACATAGGCATTTAAATAAATTTTACCATATCTACTTAAAGTAATTAAGAGTAAATGATTGAATATTGCTTATGTAATCCCAGTACAGATCGACCCGTCCCCCATGTTATCAAGACGGCCCCTATGAAATTTAAACGCTTATGAAGTCAAACACCATCATGCAAGAGCAAAATAGGGAGTTTGGTGTAATATGTAGTACGAACGTAAAGTTATAGTTATGATAAGACTCTAGTAGTTAAAACACGTTGATATACAAAATGATACTACATACCTACTCGGTCTTGCACACAACAACTTATCAGCAATGGATCGTAACGTTTTAATAAAAGACTAAAAAACTAAAGATTAAAATAATATCCTAAAATCAGTACATTATTTATTTTATTGCACCACTATTTGATTTGCTGCATCTTTTTAATCGTAACCTCTTTTAATTTAAGAACTGTATATGTAGTGTTTTACGCAACTTTTACATATTGTATGAAATTATTGATTATAATTTCCTAAAATTATGCCCAAAATATTGAAAACTGTCAGCGTTACGATGACATCGTCTGAAAACATTTCCTTTTTTATTTTCACCAAGATGGTGACTCTTGTATCGTTCTTATTTCATTTGATTAAATTGATCTGTCACAAGATCCTGGTCAGGATAATGAGACGAACTTATTAAATTAATTTATTGTCATATCGGCCCTTCATAAATATACAGTTTCAACTTCATCTCACGTTTTGAAATAAATGAAAATTGAATTAAAAAATTCCGTTAAATAAATAGATACATACAGATTAAGATACTATAATTCGTACAAAAAAAATATTCTGAACTTATCATTATTTGACCTTTTTGTTTTGTTTTGTATTCATTAAGAAGTTCCCGACGCTACCTACATAGAAGCTAAACTCGCTATAAAAACAGGCATAACATACATTATTTTATTTTTTCTCGCTTCCGCTTTTCAAAATGTCTACTCTTCATATGATATTTAATGTGTCGAGTACTCATAAAAATGAAACAATAGAAAGACAATAGGAAAACAATGGAAAGCTGGCGTAAACACCGGGAAGGTGCTCAAGGGGTTAATAAAGTGCAGTTCAAGAGAAAACAGGTGTGATAATCAGACCTGAGTACATCTAGCTTGGCTAGTGGCTCTGTTCCCCAAATGCTGAAAACAGTAGAACTGAATTAATTACTCTAGCACTATCATGCTAACTGTTTGATCTGATGAAAAAAAAAACTAAAAACATAATGAAAAATATATACAAGGAATTGGTGGTTGCACTATTTTTTTTTAATTTAAAAGGAATACATACGAAAATGAATGAATAAGACAAAACAACGATCCGATATAGGAATACGAAATTTTTATTACTTATTGCCGCCGCTATTTATTATATCATTATAACAATATACTTTGATTTTTATTGTAAGATAAGATAATTTGTTTTTGTTTATATATAGGACCATAAAAATCGAAGGCTCTTGTCAAAGGTGGTCATTGCATTTTATAAATAAAAGTTAAGCCAATTTATTTAATTACATACAATTAACGAAATAAATAAATTAAACTGAAAGTATTAAAATTATTATAATTCAAGATACTACACCCTTCTACCATATAATACGAGATGCCAAAATATAGGCGGTCGTTTATTGTCATGAATTAAAATTTGTATATTCATATATTTTCTGACTGTTATTTAAAATATTTATTTGCTATAAAATTTACTTTATAAGAAAGATTATATATTCAATAAGTATTGAGATGAGCGAATAAAATTGATCGGACAATGCCACCAGACTTTTGTGTGTCAACCCGCTTGTTTTATATTAAACATCGAGTTAGATTGTTTTTCTCTTCAAATATTATCATAAAAATTCTGATAGGTAAAAAATGTTATTAGATGAAATAACAATAATAATAATCATTCAACGTGGTATAGGTATCCTATAAATTTATTATATTCCATACTTTTTCTATTGATCATGTATAAATAAATTTTATAAAGCTTTTGTTTATTCAAATCAAAAAGTATAATACATTAATTTATAAATAAATAAAAAAAAAACTAAATTAAAGTACCTAATTATTACTATTACCTATGTAAGTAATGAATGCTGTCCAGCTCGCCGCCAGACGGGAAGATTCCCAGAAGGCTGGCCATATTGCCACGTTGGATGGTAATGCTAATTCGCTGTGCCAAATATTGGCCTACCCTCTGGACGTGAGACGTGTCGACTAGACGACTCGCGAGCTCCTTAAAAAGGCTATGAGCACTCGGACCCCACGGCCCTAGAGTTTCGACCCCAAACGGAACAAATATGTAACCCTCGCCAAGGGTAGCATATTTGCGCCGCTTGAGATCCTCCACTGATATAGCTGCTGCGCCAGTCTTCAAAAAGGTAACTGGAAGATGTGACGTTGCTAAAGTATGGACGCAAGCATCCCATACCAAGGGCCGCCCCATCTTCCAAGGCATAAGCGTCATCCCATCGGGTCTTTTGCCATCGTCACGCACCAAACCAATAGGTTCTAAGCTGGCTGATACATTAACACTGGCAAAGGCTTGACGTAAAACGTCATTGAGGATGGCGTGCGGGAAATAAGACCTACGCTTTTACTACAGCCAGACCGTGATGTCCGAGCACAATGGCAGCGATGTGGAGACACCCATGTTACCCCTAAATGTAGGTAGACGGACAGCCTGAAAGTGGTGTTGTCTAATTTAGTGCCAATATTCGGGGATGGTAATACCTTTAGCCAGAGGCTCCTCATGAGCCGCTAGTAGACGAACACGCTCTGCAATACTAGTTGACGTATTATAAGGATTATTCCGTACTAGTTTACAGAGCGGCTTGTCCCAAATCCTTTGAGAGTATACAACCTCAGGACAATTAGAGTTAGTGTATGCGGCAATCCAAGCATTTTTGGTTTCCGATAAATTAGATATTTTACAAATATCAAATTTAGATAAAATATTTAGAACCAGTTTTTTTTTACCAAACGCCGATGATAAGAAAGTCGGCAAGCTTACACAAGAAATTATACGAATTACGAAACATATGACGAGATTTTCATATAGAATTAGATTCGAGGAAACAAACACATTAAGACCTGAAAACTATTAAGTACACGACGAACGAAAGAACGAGATTTTGTTACAGAGCTCTATTAAACTTAACCTCTTAACTTAAACTCTATTAGACTTTATTAAAAGTAACAATCAATAAATAAATAGCAATCACAGTAAATGGATACAACAATGGCAGAAAGGTTAAGTAATTTTCAAGACTTTAATAAAAACGATCACTTCACGTAATTAAAATCAAAAGATACGAAATGTTCTGATACATAAAATACACGTTGGTAAGTGAGCCAAGACACTGTCCGTTAGTTCCAGAGGTGACATCATCGCGTAGTCACGTTAATGTTGAACCAACTCGACCATACCAATATACATATCTAAGCCTTGGCTTTGACTGTCGATTAATCCGTAACAATTGTTTAAAAACTTACTATATCAACGGCACACTATAATGGCCATTTTGACACATTACAATAGCCAGGTGAAATGTCGATTTGTTTTTATAAAAAAAATATTGGCAGAGACTAGATCCTTTCACCTGCGACGTGGGAAAAAATATTTAGTATTTTTTAAAAGTTTACTAAATTTATTTGGATTAAGTTTTGTTGATATTACACACAAGAAACAAATTCATACAGAGAGAGAGAGAGAGAGAGAGAGAGAGATCGAAAAAAAGGTGCTATAAAAGGTCATATTTAATCAGATTCGTCTGTACTGTTATTTTCACTGTGGTCACGTCACTATTTACATGAAATAACAGACCAAAGATTTGCTACTTCAAACGTAGCAATTTATACGAATCTTCATGAGCGGACGAACGTCAAAATGGCTAGCATAGCGTTCCGCTGATATAGCGGACACCGTTTCTGTGCTTATTTCATTACTAGCTATGCCTGTGACTTAGTCTGCGTGAAAATTCGTGTGTTTGTAAAACTACGATTTCAATAAAATATACATACGCAGTACCGCAAAGAAAAAGGGTCGATTAGAAAATCTTCAATAGTACCTAACCTAGCTTTATGAAATAAAGACTAAATTAAACAATATTTTAATGTGATTTCATAAAAAAAAGGTTTGATATATTATTTTATGTGGCATTAAATATTGTATATTTTGATTTATATTTCATAAAGCTAGGTCAGGTACTTTTGAAGATTTTCTAACCGACCCTTTTTCATTTCATTTCTACCTATTAATTTCAATGTAGATAGTTATGTGATCTATTGTGAGGAGTTCACGTTACATACAGATGCTTCTCATGCCTAACGTCCATGTTATAGCAACTCTTGTTAAAGTCGGTGACTCTACGTCTCGAAGTTGTTGACAGTCATGTATACCTGGGACAAACTGTCTAGTTAGATAAGTCCAACTTCGAAAAAGATGTTAAACGTCGAATCCACTAGATGTGGGTAGTGCAAGACCGGTCGTTGCGGAGATTTTTAGCGAAGACCTATGTCCATTAGTCGAAGAGTTTTGATTGACTGGATGGATGGATGTATTCTTGAGAATTATTCTGACACGGAAAAATTTTACCTAGAGATTCTTAAACTTAGTACTTACTTTTCGTGGTCTTAAACTCTTGTCTTTCTTGTAGAAAAATCTTGGAAATTTATGTAAGACGTAAATTAGTATTTTGAGAATGTTTTGCGTAAACTGAATAATTAATATGTATTCTGTAAAAATATATCGATTTTACGTGATATATAAATTAATTCCAATTAGACCCCGCGCCGTAAAGTAATACGTATAATGCTTCCAAATTTTGTGGTTCCGACGGCAATTTATGATCCCATGCTAATGAGGTATCAATAGCGAGTGACCCGTTAGTTACATTAAAAAAAATGGCCGCCACAAAAATATTCTTAGTAACGGTTAAAACAATGTAACAAACAGGTTGAAAATTTACAATATAAATGTGTTGTTATATTAATTTTTATTCCCATAACAGAAATACAATTATAGTAACTCGTAATAAAATCACGAGTAACATTTAACAAATTAGGATTCTACATAAGATTTCAAATTCATAATTAAAAAATTATTACACTTTTACATTTATTGTAGTTTAACTTTATTCATTATAATTTATAAACATTGCGTTAATCGACATTTTCAAAATCCAACTTAATATTCACCTTTCATCGATCGATAATTCTCGCCATAAAATGAAATTTCATGTGCGTTATTATTAACTACTAGATGTGTGGCCGCGGCTGGGCTCTCGTTTTATGTATTATTCACTACGTTTTAATTTTTTTCTATACGGAACCTTAATTTTTTTAATACTAAGATAAAGTGAAAACATTTCTCATAAATTCACTTAAATCCACTTGTCCGTAAAACTGTGCATTGAATAGGATTTTATTAATTTTTTAGGAGTTTTAATTTTTTTACTTAGAACCCTAATTATGTTCGAGAATTAAAAGTACCCTAAGTTACCCGGAGTAACTTCAGCTATCTGCCAAAAAAAGTCGCGTTAAAATCGGCCCCGCCGTCCCGGAGATTGCCCGGAACAAACAAGCAGACAGACAAAAATTAAAAAAAAATTATTTTAGGTATACGTATCGAATATACATTCATATATATTTATTTTAAAAAAAATGACTTTACAAACAGACGCTTCAATTTTGTTTATTAGTATAGATTATAATAATTTTAAACATAAAGTCGAGACGTATCTAGAGTTTCTTGTTTCACCCAATGACTATGTCACAAGTATTACTCGAATGAAACACAAATTTTACAACCAGTTATACTTGATGGTTCCGTAAACGTAGTCAATTTTATCACGACACAAATTAGACAGATTTTGACAGTAAAACAGCTAACATCGACCATTACAACTATAAGGCAGGCGTCCACATTTTCGGGATCGGCATTGCCGACTGGTAGAATTGTGCGATTCGTACGACATGGATCAAAAAACGCACTTGTATGACTTCCAATACAAATAATATTACGATCCGTTTAATGTGATGCGTCCAGTACTTACGATGCGGATATGTGGACGCATACCCTTAGTTGCCAGTTTCGGAACGTTATTGCGCTATTTCGGAATTATAAAACGTTGATTGACAATTACTTTTTTAAAAGTGATATTTTTTTTTACTTGAGTATTTTGAAACAAGTAATGACGTTGATAAAAATTATAATTTATTAATATAATGAAAAATTCGATTATACAAAAATTTTACTTCTTCCTTATGTTCCTTTTAAAACTGTTCATTGGTAACTAGTTATTTGTGAATTAAAATAAAGTAAAATTATTAATGCAATTTAAGAGTCATGTAAGGATTACTTGCACTCTCAAAGCAAAAATACGAACGTTGTGATTATTAGACGATTATTATTAAATTTATTAGAAGTTATTAGGTTATTAAATTGTGCTTGTTAAATAATTTTTGTTTTATGAAAAATAATAAAATTTAAGCACACTAATTCGGACGTCAAACCTATTTCCAAACAAAAAAATATCGACCTTATCAAATCTTAACTTCCTTTCTTGAAAAGCAAAAATGCACAATTCCTTCTAATGACGGAATCGTGCACAGCATACTTGCTTTAAAACCCAGATAAGATCTATACGATATTTCCGGCGACGCGTGGGTGTCTCAAGTTAGTTTCGCTGCCAGAAACAGAAAAAGAAACTTCGCACGGTCTTACGCACTCCACTCAACTACTATCAACAATGAACGGGATATTTATTTGGTTAGTTTAAAAATTAGCCTTTATGTCTCGAGCGAGTTGGCACACTTTTATTTAACCAACAAAAATATTTGAGGCTTTTTGGGTGCTATTGAAAGAGGCACCATTCATTGAGACAAGTAACGGGCTAATAGTAATCTCGCGACTTGCCAACGCCATTCAACAGATCGTGTACTATCGCAGTCAGAAATTTTTATAAAAATTTGTACAGTTATATTTTGCTAGTGTTTTTTTTATTACTTAATATTTTTAATTAACAATTTATGTAGTAGAAATACATATATTTGTCAAACCACTTTATCAAAATATTCGATTGTTATAGTATATTTATACCAAAAAAAGAAAAGAGATTATGAGGAAAAACGAGCATATCAAAATATTCCCTCAAAGGATGAATATAAAATACGAAAATGAATAAAATAAAAAACCAAACCGAAATACGAAAATTTTTAATGTTTCATGTAACAGAATTGGTAAGTTGTAATAAAGTGCAACAAAAAAAAAAAAAACATTTTTATTTAATACAATTCTAATGGTAATAATTAATACATAAAAATATCTAATAATTTTCGCTTTAAATCGAATTGATTCGTTTTGAGCCGTACAATAATAATTTAAATAAATGTTTTACGAATCGATTTTCCACTTAAGACGATTACCTTGAGGTATTGTTAAACACTATGTGATTTAGTTTGACAGTTATTAACTTTAGAATCTTCTCCGTCGTACTACTATATTAATTCCTTTAGATTTAAATTATGTTGACCAAAGTAGTAGTAATAAATCAGTAAATTCAAAGAAAATGAATGAAAATCAAAATCTTTAATACGGAAAATGATATAGGTTATATATATTTGAAAAAAAAATATGCTAAACACATGTTTTTACTTGTAAAGGCTTTATTTTCGTATACATATAGTTTTCAAAAAAAAAATTAAAAAAAAGTTTATATTACGTTATATGAAATTCATATTGATCATCATTAAAACCACCTCATAAAATGTAATATAATAAAAAAGTAAGATTAAATTATCATTAACGATACGGTCGTTGGTACAAACCGAAAGTAAAGTAACATAAACGATCGAAATTTGAATAAAAACACAATAAATCTATGTGAATCTGTTTAAAAGGTTTTCGTTTGTGAATGTACTAATTTACAAGTGTGAGTAAATGCAGACACGCTGTCTGAGTATGTGTGTTTGACAGAACTCGTTTTCGACGTTTTCTGTAACGTCTGTGTGAGTATAAGTAAATGTTTGACTTGTGTGAGAGATTCGTCTCTGTGTGACGGTCGCGTGCGCCACATTCCTTCGCGTAGTCATTCATACATGCTCAAAGCGCTCTGGCCGTTTATTTATCTTTTTTTTTTTGTTTTAGATTGTGCCCGCTTTTGACTATGTGATCATGTTTTTAATTATTGCCCAGATTCTATATAATATTATAGCGGTGATGGTTAGTTCCGTGTGCTTTTTCTTTAATTATTTTTATTCATTTTCAATATTAAGTTACATATTAGTATGAAAATTGAAGCATGATTTCCTTGATAAGTTGAAAGATTTTAAACTAATGAAAAAAAAGTATTTTAAGTTTAGATTTTAATTAATTATTATCTAAGGGAATAATAATTATTTATATGAATTGTGTAACCTTGAAATTTAATGGCAACCGATTTTAAAGTAGCAACTGATGATGAACTCCAGAAAGTACCCATGGTTCAATCGATTAGTGAACCTCAAAGCTCCTTTATACATTTCACAGTATATGTTATTATTAAATGTTAGAAATGATAAGGATGTAATATACATTTACATTACAAAAATGTTTTTTTATTTTTTACACGGTACAGTCTCAGTGCTTTATCAACAATCTAACCTGATGTTAAGTGACGATGTGGCCCAGCATGATAAAAATACTAAGCCTAGGTACTGGTTCTCAAGTGCTGCTGCCGGAACACACTTATTGGCATTTGGCGACAGGTTTTCAAACTTGAGGGTGGTACGCACCCAGGCGGACATCATTAGAATATGCCCAATATACCACCATGCTATGCTTTCCTCACAATGTTTTCCTTCACCGAAAGCTCTGGCCGATTTTAGAGTGGCGTAGGTGGGGATCGAAACTGCGCCGATTGACGCGGAATCCGGCCGCACAACCCATTGCGCCATCATCGCTTCAAAAACATTGCATCGTCTCTAGAGCTACTTTATTTTGAAGATGGAGGTCAATATTCATTTATTTATTACACGCGTCATACTGTTTTTTTTATACTCATCTCATTATATAAACTCATTCCTTTACGTAATTCGTTATGGAAAAACAGAAAGTACAATATAATAAATATAAACTCGAATCAAGATATAGACTGTATGTATTAACCTAGTCACGGATATGTAGATAATATATTTTCTTTATTTCCCGAGCGTAGTCCAATCACAGTTTAGGGCGGGCGGCTAAGGCGGGCGGTGGAAGGAAATGAATAATACATCAATCGGCGCGCGCATACCCTAACATTAACGTTTACACTGTCGCCGTTAGCTAACGCGTTAACTTTTGACGCGTACATTTGGAAAAATTGTAATATTCATTTAATTACCAGTTGTTACATTCAGATACTGAAATATATTAATGTTTAACATTTTAACCAACGAGTAAGGACTAGAATTGTTTATAATTAAAACTATATGCTAAACAAAAAAGTAAGTGTTACCAGAAAGTATTGCATTGCCTTTTGAGTGGGATTACTGACAGAAAAAAAAAACAAAAGAAAAACAGCTTTGATTCATATTAAAAAGTGAATCTTTCATTGTGACACTTTTCACATACATATTTACACTACATACAGTCATAGTTATTACATGTTATTTCCTGTCTACATCTCTTTGTGATTATTTTGATCCCTAGTTCATACAAAAATCATATAAAAAATCTTCCATCCATCCATTCAATCGAAAGACGTCCACTTCTGGGCATAGGTCTCCTCAAAGATTTCCACGACGACCAGTCTTGCACCACCCGCATCCAGCGGAATCCCGTGACCTTCACCAGGTCGTCGGGCCACCTTATGGCGGGTCTACCCACGCTGCGCCTTTCAGTACGCGGCAGCCATTCGAGAACCCGTTGGCCCCTCAGGCATATGTTCTACGAGCAATGTAGCTAGCTCATTGCCACTTCAGTTTAGCAATTCTTCTTGCAATGTCAGATATCAGATTCTCTTCGACCTTCAATAAAGAATCGACGTTCGTTTCTAAATTTTCGAGAATTTTACAAATGTTTGTAAAATTATTATTACAAAGACATAAGTCAATTGTATTAGGAATATGATTTAAATGTATTATTATTATTAAATATGATATGAATAATTTAATTCATTTCAAATTATGATAAATTTATATTGCACTAATACAATATATCCAATATACATACATTATTATATAATTTAGTCAAAACAGGCTTTCGTTTGAAGATAACACAAGTTATTAACGACACGCTTGGCACATAAGGAACAACACAAGAAAACGTTAAAATGTCTGTTGAACATGACTCATAATATTACATCATTATATATAAATATAAACTCTATGTATAGTATTCTATAGTTTATATATAGTATCTCTTCGATTTGTACGCAACATAGTTGAATTAATAGTATTACCTTGATTAACAATATTAACACTTTATTTACATATACGAATAACTTTACATATTCTATGCGTTCATTATAATGTATCCGATTATTTTTTTTATTTTTTCGTAATACATATCTAAAAAAACCTCTGTATACTTGTTACTGTAACTCGAGAATACCTGAAAAAATTGTACTTTAAATCATAACATGCATTCTTTGGCTAGGCTTTGACATATAGTTTTATACATTAGACAGGTAAGAATTACAAAATTTAAGCGTGAAACAATGGAATAAGTCACCTTCCTCTAGTAATAGTTCACTTAAATAATTGAATTTAGTGGGTAAATATTTTTTTTTTTTCTTTAAAAATGTAAAAGTTAAGTTAAGTCGTTTGACAATCTCCAATGAATTCCAGAAAAAAGCACAAATGTTCATTATAATATACATGCATAGAGCTCGCAATCTAGTCAATTCGTCAGAAATATGTTCAGCCCGAGACCAGAGAGCTAGATTAACCCGACACAACACTGAAGATATCCCGGACTTCAGTCTGTACGATATTCGAATGGCTTCAAAAACAACTCAAGAACGACAGAATAACAGTTGAGCTGCTGAAGGCGGGTGGCAAACCGATCCTTGAGGCCCTTCAGAAGCTCTTTAATTCCGCCACACTTGAGGAAAAAATGCCACAGGTATGGCACAGAAGTGTGGTGCTCCTCTTTTTTGAAAAAAAGACATAATAAAAAAAAATTAAAAGTAATGAGTATATTAAAAAAATCTTGTAGTAAAATTTCGTGATATACGCGACTTTGTCTATACTCTATCCTTTTCTCACAAAACAAATGTTAACATAAAACATGTATCAAGCGCGTGTAGTATGACGTCTAAAAGCGTGCTCTCTCTAGAATGTCACAAAAATGCTTATAAGCTCCTAATTTTTAATCATATAATTTAATTTCAACTGGTCACCCTTATTTATGGTTAATTTTTGATGAAACAATAAAGACTAATCAGTAAACATCCCTTATCCCAATAATTGTAAACTAACGTACACTTTATTATGTTAAAAAAGAACTAAATTCAGACTTATTTATGTAACAATATTCTTTCTCCTAACAACTCCTTATCTATTAGCTATCGTGCCGATATATTGGCACCATTTCCATCTATACGACGATAATTCTCACAAGACTACCCCATGGCTTTATAACTGCCTACGAAATTGACATACCGAATAGTATCAAATAACTGTTGGCTTTAGGTATATTTTACAATACCACAATGGAATCCCCACTCGCCTCCATCGCCGCCTTCTCCTATTCGAGTCCATTCAATTTACGTCAAACTACAAGTTATGCGTTTTTTATTGTTCCTTTTATTATGAGAAATTATTATTTTAGACAATAAAGAAAATCAATATTACCCAGACTATAGTTAGAGTAGTGTTGGTACAGTTTTATAATAATTAATGATATTAATACAAAATAATAATTATTTTTATTCGACCAATTGTAGAAATTCATTAATAATAGTTGAACATTTGCAGAAATCATGCATGTATCAATACGAAGCAGTTCAGGACTAATTTTTTTTTACACTATTTCCAAAATAACATTAACGCTCGTTTATAGCTACTGAAGAAGAAGAAAATCGGTGAAGATATATAGAAGAAAAAGTTACTGAACTATTTTTTTTTACTTTACTCATTTATATATAAATAAAAATATTCAGTAAAATTTTAAGTACAGAACTAATGGATTACCTTGGAGTAGACCAGTTCCCAGTTGACTGAAAAAGTATAATTTACTGATCATGAAACTGTCTTTCAATATTCATGAAATTTCGTGCGTGTTTTGTCAGGAGCTGTCATTCACTTTTCTGTCAACTGTAGGTACGTAAAAATATTTGATACTATACGTTTATAAATTAACTACAATATGGATTCAAATAACTAAATTAACATACGATTTAGAAATATCCAATTGCACATTGCCATAATATCTAATGTTATCCAGTTTTTTTTAAAGATACTGCCGCTATTCTCTGCCACTGTTCTCATCATATTGTCATAAAAGTTCTTTAGAACGAGTCACAGTGAAGGTAGAACTTGTGAAGGAGCCTACACAACCCATCGTTTACCGAATAACGAGATTATTTGGCATGCATGGCATGATACTCTTATTATGTTGTTTACTTACAACGAAAAATCTTAAGCTCATTGTTAATTATTATATTACAATATTAATTATACTTTAAAACTAAAATATTTTCAATGACTTTTCCAATTAAAAAATGATTAAATCCCGAGCACTAGTGAAATCCGAAACATAAAATCGACGCGCCAAGCGTGCCACAATCCATTACAGCCGACCGCGAAGCATACCATAGACACTAAGTAGTGGGGTCAGGGTGGAGAGGTGAAACTGTTCCATTAGCTAATTAGCTACCGGCTGCTATCGACCCCCTTCTTGCCAGATTGTTACAGTGACGCTTCTTTCGTTTCTAATTGATTTTATGATAAATTCATTGTTTGCTGAATAATTTTTACGCATATTTACGATTACTAAAAAAAAAGAAACTATTTCTATAACTTACTAATAACAGTACTTAACATATAATTATGAAGTGAAAACGTTATTAAAATATCATTTAATTGGCAAAAAAAAAAATATTTACCAAAAAATATATTAATCGTTGGTAAAGTATCTAAAAATATATTTTATCAAACTAAATTCTATTGAAAATGCAACATGAGTAGAATTTCCATTTATTCTAATGGAACGTTTGCCAGATTGTATCTTCATTTTAGTCACAGTAATGGAGTGGTCAGGATAAATGTAAGGGAACTTGATAGGCAAGATTCGAAAGCAGATTTCACTCCATCGCACATGCACTTTAGGTTTACCTTCGTAAATACATTATTAAACTCATTATCTTTTTGTTTAGTAACTATTGATGATTTTATATTATCAATAAACAAAAATTGAAAACAGTGTGTATTTCCCTCTGTTTTCAATAATTTTCAACAAGTTATATTAGTTTATCTGTGATAGTTTTTTAACTACGTACTTACGTCAAACTATAGATCTATACGTCACAATATAAAATATAAAAATCAGCATATGTGAGAAAGAGTTTTGATCTGGTTCTAAAATATTCTAGTTTATGATTAATTTCGATAACTATTATTAACTTTAATAAATCGATGTATAACTAAAACCTCAAAAAAAATCACACCTTTTCACAGAGTGTCCTATTTTACCGCAAACAGCTATCTGGCTATCAAATTAAAAAATTAAATTTACCCTAAGCAAAATTCGGTAACATCTACCTTTTAATGAGTCGGTCATACAGAGGGGATAGCGGGGGGCCGCGTGGACGGCACGCGAGCGACCCCGTACACATAATAATTTCATTATTAGATATAATAAAATGAAGTCAAATGTGTAAGCGATGGTTAGTGATAATTGTGAACCCTAATATTATGTGGGACAGTTCGTCCCTTGTCATTAAACAATCAGTATCATATTGTTTCTGAATTTAATTACTCGTTCTTCTTATCATAAACGATGTGTAATCAGTCTTTGTATTTATGCAATAACACAAATATAAAGAAGTTATTCCTAAGCGATACAATGATCATTGTGATGACGCGAAAGTGTTGCTCGTAATTTGAATATATAAAAAAAACGGGATATTTTCGATTAAAATTTCGATTTGAGGCATCAAAGCGTAATTTGATTTTTAATCTATTATAGTACATATTAATTTATATTTTTTTTAAATACCTACTACAAATGTGTTTTTATCTGCCATAGGTGAAATTTATGTATTGATATTGCTAATTATTGGTGAAATTACTTAGATAAACAAAACTTCTATATATATAAAAAAAACGTACACATGTACAGAATAAAATAGTTTAGTAAATTCCGATGTAATTTTTTTGTTTACTTTTTACTATCGGAAACATAAAATAATTGTATCTTGAATTCAATACCGCGTCCCGAGAATACAGACAGAGAGTAATTGACTTATAAAACGATAAGTTACAAGCACTGCCCAAAAATTTCTCTCAGCGGGCACAATGAACATTATAGCCACATTTATTAATAGCTGACCGCTGACAAATGGTGTTCTGCCCCCCCACTGCCTCCTCTTTACCCTATTATCCCCATAAACCCCTGTCTGCCCTCCCCGGACCACCTTCATCCCCCCTATCCCCATTCGGCCAGGTGTAAAACTGCCCGGTCACGGAAAGACAGACATGCGATGCGGCTAATATGTTTTTATTATTAAAGCTGTATGTATTGCTCATCCCTCGGCTTGGCGCCCTCGTGAGGGGATGACCCATGAATATTTATACGGTGATTTGTTAATAGCATTGTTAAAGTAGTTTTAATACCTTTTTGTTTTTTGTTTTTGAAGCGAAAACCTTTAAGACGCGTTTGGCGATTCTCGGTAGGTAAAAAACTTTTAGATTCGCGTTACCTATGCTATGACGACAGCCGTCAACATGCTACAGTACATCGAGTATAAAATGGCGTTAATTGCTGGCGCTCAGTGATAAATAATAAAACGTACACTTGCTTAGTCTATTATATGTTTTGATTATGAATAAACCATATGAAAATTTGCATAACTATTGCTCGGAGCGCCAATATATGTAAAACTCAGAAATGTTATATGTTACATTTAGTTAGGTTATGTTAATGATTATAATTAAAAAATTATAAAATTCAAATATTCAAAAAACAATTTGTCCCGTGTTACGGATTTTTAACTTATGTCCCCATAGTGGCATGTGTTTTTAACGTTACCACATTTCTTAAAATTACAGCCTTAAATGGGAACAAGAGAAAATGCAGTACGAAGCTCTAACGATAGTACAGAGAACGTCATTCGTTCCACATTGATGTTACAGCGATTTCACTTTAAAACTGCATGAGCAATGTTGTTAAACGTAACGTGTAGTCAGATGTTAAATGCCTCATACAGCAGGGGTTTATCTTCACGGAGCTATCTGTTTAAAGGCCTTCATCCTACACGCGTTATCTGATTTCAGATCGCCCCCACAGATAGTGATGCTACCGGTGTCGCAGTACTTTTTATTATTATTATTTTTTTTGTATATTAACGTAAATAACTTCCCTGTGTTACTTTAAAATCAAAAGTAATAAGCATTAGAAATGTGATTAAAAGACGTGTACGAACGCTCGTAAGGAACACAAAATATATCATCGAGAACAAAGAAAGTGACTATAAAGTAAAAAAAAAAAACCCAATATATGTTAAAGTACAATTCATAGATGGCTACATAGTTTTATTACATGAAAACATTGTGTTAAAATTAAATAAAACAATTATGCCATAGTGAAATGTATACATCAATATAATAAGATTTATAAAGTAAATAATTATAAAACCGTTTATAACGTTTGTTTTATCCACGCTCTGGGTAAATATTACTGAACAAAAACAGTGGAAATGCGAATTGACATTCATATGAATTGTAAATACACGTTCATCCGGTGAATGCACAACGATGATAGGTATTATTATAATTTTCTTTTTTGTGTATTTATTCTTGAATGGTACAAAAGAAAAATATTTGTTTTGATTTCGTATTACCTGTCATACAAATAATCATTGAAAAAAGAAAATATTAAGTTATATTTGGCTAAAAATAAATTAACGACCAAGTTCCAACCAAAGTAACTGACACTGCCGGAAGAATTGCCAAACTGAAGTGCGAATGGGCTGGGCACATTGCTTGTAGAATCGATGCCCGATGGGCTGATAGGTTTTCGAATGGCTGCCACGTACTGGATGATGCAGCGAGAGTAGATAACGTGGCCCGACGACCTGGTGAAGGTAGCGGGAGTCCGCTGGATGCGGGTGGTGCAAGACCGGTCGTCGTGGAGATCTTTGTGAGAGCTCAGCAGTATAATTTTTTTTTTTTTAATGCTGTAGTAAAATATCATTCGATTTTAATTATAAAAATAGGTACTTTTTTAGTTATGTTAAAATAGCAATAAATAGGCATGTAATTCAAAGAAGATTCTACAAGTCTCTCAAAATATTGTATCTTATTAAATTTATTTACTTATTTGGTATGTTATATAGTAATATACTTCTATTAGGGTTTTTTTTATCAGTGTAACATGGGATCTAAAATTTTAATAAATAGCTCAAAATACGTAACGGTTAGAAAAAAAATCGGATTCTAGTTTTTATTTTATTTTTTAATTTTACATAAGATAAATACTTTACTATAGTAATGTATTTTTTTACACCATCAGAAAGTAGAGATTTCAAGGAATAAAGAGCTCGAAAGCATCGACTTAAAAAAAAAGCAAATATTTTGACGAGAGAATTTACGATTGAAAATTAGAGCGCATTTTCGATATTAAGTCAAAATAAGGTGAAGAAATAAATATTGTAATTAAATAAAATTACTGTGAGTTTGGGACATAAAAAAATAACTTTATACCAAATTTCGTGAAAAAAAAAAAAAAATTATTTTCGTGTAAAAGATAAAAATAAAAAAACCAAAAACTTGGTCATAAAAAAGTGTAAAAGTGAAGTTTTAGATCTTTTTATTACCTACAACCTTGCCATTTAACTTTTTAGGGCTTGTAGTTTGGGCCTGAGGTCAAGATAAATCGTTTTTTTTACCCTTAAAAACTCACCCCTTCCACTTTCCAACCTCAGATCGTCAGTAGATTTTTCCTATCATTTTATTTATATTCTCATCCTTTTTCAATTGGTTTTTTTACACTTTTTACCATATTCAAAGGCTTCAGCTCTGATCTAGATGATTCGAAACAGTCTACGCTTCAATTTTATTTATTAGTATAGATGTACACGACCGTTGTATTACAAACTTTTACAACAACTACTTAATGATAATTGGTACCACTTAATTGTTAAACTAACAAACTGTTTAAATTAAATTATTATATTAAATATGTTACTTGAGAGCCAGTACCACTACGCTTAGTAATGTTGCTACTTTGAGCCATATATGTAAGATATCAGAGAAAAGAAAATATATTTGCCAAATAACATAAAAATAAAAAAATGAACAGTAATCTATTAATTAAAACTGAATATTATTCCAACAAGGGATGAACTTTTTCATTGTAATTCTAACATAGTAATATCGATCCCATGGTGCGAAAGCTAGTTCGTTTTTTTTCTGTGAGGCGCGCGACACCTCACCCCCGCCATCTTCCACCCCTTAATATAACATTTACCAAAAATTATGGGAATAGTAAACATTACTCGAATTACATTTTTTTTATGTTTCTAACAAGCCCCACCGTGGGATTGACAGTAAAATATACCTACCATGGATATAATAAAAAATAACACAATCAACAACGATAATTTACTATAGACGCTATAATAAATAAAATAATAACTTAGTTTATAATTGTAAGGTTTTATTCATAAAGTAATTAATTTTATTTGTAACCGGTACAAATTTCGACATCTATATTTAAATATTATTATGTAAAAAGATTACGTTGAGAATCTATTAGTATATTTTACTAATATCTTAATAAATAAATGGAGTATATTTATTTTGGTATCGTTTTGAAAATTAAATGTGATTTGATTGGGATATTTTTTTTTAAATTTGGTCTGATTGCTTTTGTGAGCCTAGAAATTTACCTCATGGTCATAAATACATATAGTATGGTGAATTTGAGCTAGAATACAATCGTTGTCTTATTAAAAACGACTTAGCCAATATGAACATTTGTGAGTTTTTATTCAAATTGAAGCTCATATAAACACATAATTAGGTTCATTACTTATAATATCACAAGGACGTGTGAAATTCTCCAAAATCTACGACAGGTAACTTTGAAAATGTTACAGATTAAATATCAAAACTAATTGAAACTGTTATAAATTTATGACATATCATTACATACTAGTAAGCGTAATGTCGATGACCTGAATAGAACCGCAAGTTATAAGGCTTTATCTGTAATAATAAAGTTGTTGCAGATTTATACGAGCATATTAAAACATTTATAGTATGCTGAAACATTTTACATATATAGTTCGCATGTAAATAATATAGCAGAGCACATGGGCGGCGTTCGCATATCGATCGACCGAACTTTGCCCGCCCTAGTCAGTCCGCCCAACAATGCCCAATAAATGCGATTCCCAACTCGATGTCAATGTGAACTCAGCGCTTATAAAATTTTATTACTATTGTTTATTACCGTCATAACTATCTGGGATACTTAAAGTATAAATTCTCACTGGCATAGATATTTTTATATACAAAGTAATAGATTGGTACCTAACGATGTAAATTACAAGTATTATACCATATAACTAGCGGGTGCCCGCGTCTTTATCTACGTGTTTTATCTCAAATGAATGTAGGACTTCCTGATTTTTCTCTGCTTTTTCATATTATACCAGTTACCGAACAATATATTTTTGAGTATTTATAAATTGTTTTTGTAAAATTTTCAAAAATATTTTGGTCATTTATATGTCTATATAGCCTAACAATCGTTGATTGGTCAACTCGTTTTTCAGTTAAAGCCGAAAATGTTTTTATCTATATAATCTGTTTTCTTTCTATGTAATCTGTAAATTGTAATCAATAAAACTAAATGTATGAGATTTATCTTAACAAATGTAAAGTATGTTGATTGCAGTATCAAGATGGATGGGAATCTTGTAGGCTTTTTTGATAATGCTGTGTTCTTAAGTATTACACTTGATAATAAATTACAATGGGGTCCACAAATTAAAGCTTTGGCGAAAAGGTTAAGCTCAGTGTTAAATTAAATTAACAGATGTTGCCAGGTTTACTGTTTTGCTTACTTTCATAGCTTGATGTCTTTCGGTGTTTTTGCTGTGTGGGACAGCAGCTGAGATAGGTACCATATTTTTAATAATAGTTTGGGACCTTGCGAATAACTGAAGAATACGTTTAAGGAATGTAATATCTAATATTAACATTGCCCTACCAATACATGTTAGATAATTTAACGTACGTACGCAAAAATTTAAACAAGTCTGATATAGCAAACGGCCGGCGTAATTTTAATACTAGAAGTAATCACAAACTAGCCGTCCCTTACTTTAAGCTTAGTAAGACCAATAAAAGCTTTTTAGACAATAGTGTCAGGTTCTACAACCTGGTACCAAAGCACATTACCGATTACCTGGTGTTAATTTAAGCACTATGTCAAACAGGTTTTAATATCCAAAGGCTGTTACAGGGTGGATCATTACGTGAACGATAGTGATGTCTGGAAGTGACACCCCTCTTTGTGCTTCCGCTAAAACCGTTTATTGTTATTATAAATTGTATAATTATAATAATTTAAAAAAAAAACATATAAAAAATTAAAACCAGATCGAATTTCTTGCCGGCTCTTCTCGACTGGGTTGCTTTCCGAACCGGTGGTAGTTTTTTGACGTTTATAAGCGCCTTCTCTGGGTCCAAATTGAATTAAGAATTTTTAGATTTTGATTTCATGCATGTTTCTAGTGTATAAAAGCTTAATCAAAATCTATAAAGCCGTTTTCGAGTAAAATCTGAACTAACACACAGATAGATAAGAGTTTTTTTTTAATAAGAAATTCAAGATGAGTAGCTAAAACATATCATATGTACATAGATAACAAAAAAAAAAATTCAAGACAATCTTCAATTTTGTTTTCATTATATATTAATTTGTATTATTTTTAAATAAATTTTTGGCGTTAAAATGTTGTAACATTACTTTCGATTAATCCACATTCTTTATTAAATACTAGCTGTGTGCTCGCGGCTCTGTCCGCATTTCATATATTCTTCAGTGCGTAATATAGTTATTAAATAACCATCGAAAAATAGTGTTTTGATGATGCTGTCCATAGAGTCGTTTTTTTGTTCACGATTTCATGACTTTTAATCTTTTTTTTTTAAACTATGATAAAAAAACTTATGTTTAAAAAACTAAATTCAATTCAATTTAATCACTAGACCGTAAAATTTACCATAGAAACGTCTTTTTCCCATTTTTTTTGTGTTTTAATTTTTTATGAGGAACCCTAATAATTTTCGTACTAAGTTATTATTTATGGTGTGTACTAACAAAAAGCAAAGATGCTTGTCACAAATTCAAATTGTATATTGCCATTAAAACTGTGTATTTATTCAAAATTTCGTGAATTTTAATTATTTTACGTGGAACCCTTATTATTTTCGAAAAATTAAAGTAGCCTAAGTTACGCGGTGTAATTTCAGCTTCTTTCTTCCAGCTTCCAAAAAAAATCCTGTCAAAATCAATCCAGCCGTTCCGTAGATTATCAGAACAAACAGACAGACAAAAATAAATTAAATTGTGGTGTTGGTATAAATATCGTATATACATTCTTATGTATTTAATTTAAAAAAAAACATGTAAGATATTTATTTAAAAATTCGCTTTTGAAATTACTTGAAAACAATTTAAGAAACTTTAATTTTATTCTACTTCTGTTCATTTAACTCTTTATTGATGACGTTATTATGCACGAATTTCATTATTATGGTTTTAATGTGAATCAAGATAAACGCACTTTATACATATATGTGTCAAAAAGTATCTTAGATGTTACTATTAATTGTAAACCACAACCATATCAAATTTCATCCAATTCGGTCCAGTAGTTTTTTGCGTGCTTGTAAAGTAATTAATAAAAAGACAATAAACAAAACTCGCCGAAATGTGTTCTGAAGCAACCTATATTATATTTTCTGAAATATCTTTAATGTACAGATTTCATAACTTTAGCCTTTTATTGCGATTGCGATCGCTTTTCAGATTTTCTGTACTATATTTTTTTTTTGTACGGATTTCGTAATTGTTTTGTTCCTAAAAATATTTCAGTACTAAGATAAAGTAAAAATGTTTCTTATAAATTATAGTAGTTGCCCGTAAAACTGTGCATTGAATCGCATTTTATTCAAATTTTTATGAGTTTTATTTTACGCGAACACGAATTATTTTCGAAAATTAAAAGTTAGGATACTATTACCCGGAGAGTAACATTAGCTATCGAGCAAAAAAAGTCCCGTCAAAATGGTTCCAGCCGTTCCGGAGATTACCGGCAGACAGACAACAATGTTAAAAATTGTATTTCCGGTATAGGTGTATACATTCATATCAATTTAGTAAAAAAAAATAATTTTGACATTACAAACAGACACTCTTCAATTTTATTTATTAGTATAGGCAAGATTATATAAATATATACACGTAATGATAATTATTTTATAAAAATAAGAGATGTTTTTGTCTTTATTCAGCCAGCAACAAGTAAAGATCTTTACAATGGTTATACTCTCAATTGTGACGATTTTCATTACTCTCACGAGTGTCATGTTTACCGTTATAACAGTCGATGTTATTAAAAATTGAACTTTATACCGATCGTATTAAGAATACAGGTGATTCGATTGAGGAGTTATGTATGTTTACATACAGAAGAATAAGTCGAGTGGGCGTACAGTTGAATTATGGAAATAGAGCTTCGGCACGAGCCGACGACCAGACGCGGAGTACAAACAATGCCATAACGGGATGAAAAGGTAATTTTAATTCTTTTCATCCGAGCTATACATTATCGGAAAGGTTAGGGGCCTATTGGATTCATTAACATGAATAATACAATCGAGATAATCGTTCATCATTATATTATTTTTGTCATTTTCGTAATTAAACATTCATTGACTCGTATATCACTAGTATATATACCTACAAAAGTCACCCCTCTGTTCCTTAAATCTTATTGACATTACATATAAAGAAATTCCGAAAGCAATATGGGATCATCCTCATTTCATTTTGTCAACGATAAAGAAAATATTTTTATTTTAAAAAAAATCCGTCCGAAATGTTCCTTTTAGTCATTTTTATTTATTTGCAATAGTCGATTAACACCTTGAGCACTAGCCTGGCGTTCACGCCAGCTTTCAATTGTTTTCCTATTATGTCATTTTTATGGGTACTCGACACACTAATAATGAACGATTTTTAGTGACAATTGTGATAGATATCTACGAGATCAGTCATTGTACGATTCCGTGACAAGTTCGTTTTGTTGTTCCCAAGCGAGGTAACGTTTACAAGAATTGTGCTAGGTCTTTCAGAGGTCACAGTTATTCTAGAATTGTAACATAACTTTCACGGTACATGCATCGATATACTAGAATACCATAAATAACCAGAATATTCCATGAACATATTCAAGATTTCAGGAGAATATATTTTTGTATTTTTCTAAGCATTGAAATTCATCAACGTTATGCTGATTTATATGCTATCCATATTCGATGATAAACATTTTACTATTTCTAATATATTACTACATTACATCTTAAGTGCGGTTGCAGTCAAAATTTAAACTTAGACAATGAAATTTAAAAAACATCATCCATAGCACAGTCTTGAATCTCCTCCTGAAGAAAAGATTGGTTGTATCGTGTACAGCTTTTAGAGATGAAAATATAAAAGAGTATATAAATTGAGACTGAAAACACATTGGAAAACCAATAAGGAACACTACCAACAACTCTGTCAATAATAATAATTTAACTATTATTTATAATAATATATGCAAATAAAGTCAAATTCCTTTAACACTAATTAAAAATACGCTCCCATAGGTGTCTACAAACATATTGTAGCAATAAACGGTCATATTACGGCTAGACACGATTAATTATTATTATTTATTATATCATATACAATTTCCGTGTTTTGTAATAGTCCATATCGTTGATACGCTACACTAATTATTAATTAAAATTTCACATATATACCTTATTATTTAATATTACACTTTTATGTTTGTCGATATTAACTGGTTCAAATATTACTTTTTAAAATAAACATATCTTAAAAAAATATCTTTTCAACCATAAGGCGTCCACTGTTGGACATTGGTTTTCCCTGAATAAGGGAAAGGTTGCCATAATCACCACGCTTGGCAGGCAGGTTGGTGATCGCAGTAGGTGTTTGTACTTGTGCTCAAAGGATGCTGCTGCCCATTCTCTGGTTTATTCCCTTAGTCGGACTCGGTTACGTGGAGTCAAACGCCGTGAAGCGCTAGAAATTTTCCTACATATTTTATATGTTTAGAGGTTTTACCGAATGAAGTTACTTAATGCTTTGTCATTGGTTGGCAAAAAGGCGCCGCGCACGAGGCTGCACGTCGCGACGCACTACCATTCTATTTATGAATTCGTTCGACACCACATTATCATTATCTTGAGAACGGCCAATCAGAGCGTTGCTTTTTTATTCACGATAGTAGATAAATACACATAATATACATGTTTACCGAAATAAATTGGATCCATTAATTATATACATTCGAAACCAATCAACTGTGAGACATGTAATGATTAAATAAATTAGTTTACGTTATAGTTAGATATTTTGATATCAATATGTCGATTACCCATAAAAACGAGGCAATAGGAAGACAATGGGAAAACAATGGAAAGGTGGCGTAAACGCCAGGATAGTGCTCAAGGGATTAATTATATTAACAAAGCAGTAATAATGGAATTATTAAAAGAAAGAATATCAGCCCTTTTTTAACGTACAGAAATTTTACATAACAAATTCATCATCATCATCATCTCCCTACCCTTTTCCCATTTTTATTTGGGGTCGGCGCAACATGTCTTCCTCTTCCATTCCTCTCTATTTGTTGTCATCTCCGCATTCACTCCTTTTCTAAACATATCATCTTTCACACAGTCCATCCATCTTTTCTTTGGTCTTTCCCTTCCCATGTAACCGTCCACATTCATATCCAATACCTTTCTTACAACATTCTCTTTCTCCCTGCGCATCACATGTCCATACCAGGATAAACGACCGCCTCTTAACTTGTCTGTTATTGGCGCCACTTTCAAACTTCCTCTAATATATTCATTACTAATCCTGTCCATTCTTGTTACCCCACACATCCATCTCAACATTCGCATCTCAGCTGCATGTAATCTTCTTTCGTCCGTCACCTTTATGGGGTAACATTCTGATCCATACAAGACGACAGGTCGTATTGTGTTCTTGTAAATCTTCCCCTTTAATTTAATTGGGATTTGCGGATCACACGTACTAGCCGAAACCTGCCGCCATTTCATCCACGCTGCGTTAATTCTATGCTTTACCGTCCGGTCTATTTCGCCATTGCTTTGCAGGAGTGAGCCGAGGTACAAATAAACAAATTCATCAAATGAAGGGAAAAATAACAATCCAAAAAATATATATGTTATACATAGAAATTTTATTTTACAAAAACTCTATAATACATATTGCATTACCGGAACAGATTGTGTTATTGGATTATCTTATTACAATGAATTTGAAACTGCTATTTTCATATTTAATTAAGTGTATCTAGTACGTGCTAAAAAAAAATTATAACATAAAAATATTTTGATAAAATAAACACTAGAGAGAAATCGCTACAAACAAGGCAACCATAAAAAGCTAAAAAATTAATTGTGTTATTAAAAACAAAAAAGCTATTAATTTAGGCTTTAATCTAAAAATATGAAATTTGTATAATCTATATATCTATCTACGTGCCCGATATGGCGACAGGCTCGCCCCCTGTTACATCTGGGACGGAACTAAGCTCGGCGAAGTGTGGGTGGTCTAGTTCGCTATTTCACCTCTGCCTGACCCTTCGGGGATAACAGGCGTGAGCTTATATTATGTTATGTTATTTATAAAATAATATAGTATCTTTACTATATTGGAAACTACAGAACAAATTCCTTTTTTACGTAGGAAACGCATTTTCGCATCTTCCCTCCCATCTCTAATCCGGAAGATTTTACTCTTTAGATGCCAAGGTATATAGGACTCGCCCGGCGTGAAACGCCAGTAATACTTACTAAAACCCACGTTACCATCCGCCGCCTTTCTGGGAGGTGACACGAGGTAACACATACTCCGCATCGCCCCAGCGGCTGGCCCGAGCAAGAATACATAACAGACAAACAACCGCCATGACGAGTCAGTCCCTTTCCTATCTTACGTCCAGGGGAGAGCTTGTTACAAAGCAGCCCTCTTTCCCACCGCCTACCAAAAGGTCCTGCCCCTCCCCTCCTTGGGTTCTTGTACAATAACTCCGGAGTAGAGAGACTTGGGACGGGTGGCTGACTTAAGATGGTAGAAGTGCACAGGCGCCCGTGTCCTTCTGCCAACCACTCTCCTGCGGCGAAGAGGATCCACCAAGGGATCCTCCTCCTACTGCCTCTCTGCGGCCTTCTTATGTAGCAGGACTGGCTCACAGAAGGAGGCCACAGTATGCCAGGCCTTCTCGCTGCCGAGCATGCCACTCACCACATTCGGCAGCGATAGGTCCGGTCCCTTCTTTGCTATTACATTGCGACGCTGCTGGGCCCAAGCAATATGGGATTTAAAAAAATGAAACAAGTTATAACTATGAGATATTGTAAAAAGTAAACTGAACAAACAAAGATACAAATTTGAAAATAAAACCATATTGCTGCTTATAACTTAAGAAATCATTAGTCGTGAATACATTAAATAGGAAACATTTGTTCTATTATACACGTTCTGTAGAATGTGACATTTTGTGTGTCTGCCTGTCTCTAAATTTGTTGGATTCGCGAAACCATTAAAAAGTTTTATATGTATCCTTTATTAGGTTAGGTAAGATTTGGTTAGGTTAGGTTAGGTCGTCAATGCATTCAACAGCCTTCCTTGGTGCAGCATAAAGGAAGGGCTTCGATTTCATAGGGTCCCTAGATATCTATGTAATGTTATTGAGGCGTATCTGCAGGGAAGGCAGGTCACGTGCATCGGGCAGGATGGTGGCGCCCATCAATGGGAAATGTCGTGCGGAGTTCCGCAGGGATCGGTTTAGGACCGATACTATGGAACATTGGTTACGATTGGGTATTGCGAGGTTCACTCCTGCCTGGGGCTGCATTGACCTGTTATGCAGATGATACGCTTATCACGGCGCGTGGAAATATTGTAAGGGATGCAATTCGTCTTGCAACAGCGAGCGTTGCGCAAGTAATAGCTAGGATCAAGGCACTAGGTCTAGAAGTAGCTCTCAACAAAACTGAAGCCATATGCTTTCATGGGTTATGTGGACGGCCTCCTCCAGGTACGCATCTGGTAATAGGTGGCGTTAATATCAAGGTAGGCAAAAAGTTAAAATATCTCGGACTAATGCTGGATAGCCGTTGGACTTTTCGTGAGCATTTTTGTCATATTGTTCCAAAAGTTATCAAAAGTGCATCGGCCTTGTCAAGCATTCTGCCTAATATTGGAGGCGCAAATGCCAAATGTCCTTCCTTGTACGTGTCGGTAATAAGGTCAATGAGAATGTACGGTGCTCCAGTTTGGCATGATTCCTTGACTGCTGGTAACTCCGCCGTCCTGCGTAAACTAAATAAAATAATGGCAATCAGAACAATAAGAGGTTACCGTACTATATCCTATGAGCATCAGTATGCATACGGCATGCATACTGGCTTGCACTACTCCTTGGGAATTAGTGGCAAAAATGCAAGCAGTTTTATATACATGGCGAACAGAGAAGTTGTCACAGGGAATAAGAGTACACCCAAGAGAGGTTGCAGCAAAAAAACTCTAATAGAACAAGAGATACATCTCGAGTGGTACGAGAAATTAGCAACACCAAGCGCTGGACACATCACAATAGAGGCAATACATCCCATATTTTCGGAATGGTTGAATAGGGGACATGGAGAGCTTACTTTGCACCTAGTTCAGATACTTACCGGACATGGTTGCTTTGGTAAGTATCTTTATCAAATTGCGCGAAAGGAAGTGTCCCCTCGGTGCCATCATTACAATATATGTGACATGGATACCTCGCTGCACACATTGCAGAACTGTCCGGCGTGGCATGAAGAGCGCAGTGAATTAACTTCTGTTATAGGCACTGATTTATCACTATTGGTTTTGATTAAATCTATGGTCGGAAGCGAAGACGCATGGCAGGCGGTCGTGCTTTTTTGCGATAAAGTTCTTCAACAAAAGGAAGACGCAGAAAGGTAAAGAGAGAGAGAGACAGCCCGATGCTCACGCGATTCGGCAAAGAAGAGGTAGGCGTGGCAGATGAAGTGGAAATTATTTTCACACAATGCCACCTTAGTGAACTCTAAATTAACGATGTGGTACATTTCTTACCTCAGAATTTGAAGCCCGAGTAATGGAAGGAGGTAGTGTTGCTTCCTTGAAGCCGCTTTAGAAGAAGTTTCACCTTCTTCTCACTAGTTGAGGGTTACCGATTTAAAGCGGTGACCCGGGCGCGTGGACAGTTTCGCGGAGTATGCTTGCAGCGAGCCCCGTGTCTCTGATCCACAAGCGCGCCGTTGTCGTCGGGGGGTTTTAGTGGATATTACTAATGCTGAGTGTTAGTTGAGTCCCATATACCACTCTCCTTCTACGAGAGAGGATGCGTAAAGGCATTTTTTTATCACGAAAAAAAAAAGAAAAAAAATTAGAAAAATAAAACACAAGGACTGCCGACAGAACTAAAAACTCGAAACTTGGAAAAACTGTTTTTTTTTAAAGTTTAAATCATTAACATTTCATAATTCGTTAATTGGAATTATAAACATAACGTAACGTGTAACATTTGTCAGGTTTTCACGTCCATTGGCGCTCCGAGAGATAATTATGTACGTTTTTATATACTTTATACATAATCAAAACATACGGTAGGCTGCGTAAGTATAATTATTATTAGTAGTAGTAATTACATTATTTCTCTTTGAGCACCTGCACTTAAACGCCATATTTTAGCATGTTGACGGCTGACGCAATAGCATTGGTAACGTGAGTCTATAAGCATTTCCCGAGAATCGCTCCGTTGAGCTGCGTTCAGCACAAGAGGTTTTCATTTCAAAAACAAAGAACACTGCAAATGTAGCTACAACATAAATATACGTGATGTTTTGAATATAAGACGTCGGTTTCCATCACTATGCGTATAATCCCTGAACACTGCATAAAATTGAATAGTTTATCTTATATATAACACACTCTTTACTTAGACTCGTAGTATTAGCCACAACACAGATGTTGCAATTGAGATAAAGCCATAATTTATATAACCCACCTAACTAGAACTTTATGATGAAAACATGACTTTATCTGTTTATAGAATAATAGGATTTTATTAACAAAACATATAGTATAGTTATATAACAAACATATAGTATTTTTTTAAATATATAACTAACTTATTTTACAAAATTTACATATTATGGAAACGTAATGGAGGCGGTTTCGAGCCCACCTTGCCAACTCTCATATCAGTCTAAACTTTCGGTGAAGTAAAACATCGTAAGGAAACCATAGCATAGTGGTAGGGCATTTACTAATATTACCCGCCTAGGTAGCTACCGCCTTCTACTTTGAAAGCCTGTCCCCTAATACCAATAGGTGTGTTCCGACAGCATCACTTGAGAACCAGTACATCTAGGCATAGTATTGTCATTTCAAACACCAGTTCGAGATTATGGTCAACGTACTGAGCCTATAACGTATAAAATAAAGAATCGTCGCAGCTTCCCGTTATTAGGTTTGTATATGATTATAAATCGAGATTTACATTATTTTCTATTTAAAATCATAAAGGTATTCTTTATCAAGGTTTTAAAATGTGGCCATAGATAAAATATTTTTTTAAAAAGTTATGGGGTTAATCAAATCAAATCAAAAAATTCTTTATTCAATTTGGGCCCTGAAAAAGCGCCACCACCGGTTCGGAAAACAACCCAGTCGAGAAGAGCTTAAGTTATGACGACGTTAAATGTAATTATCCATTTACATTATTTAAAAAAACCATAGCATATTTAAGAGTTATAATTAATGAAATAATTTTCTGTATGTTATATGCTTAATTTTATACGAACAAACCCGCATTGTGCTGCTGCTGCTGCTGGTAAACGCATATAAAACAATGCTAGAAAACAGTAACGATATCTTAAGACAAGATCTGTGCCAAAAAACAAATTACAATTAAATAGGTGGGTTAAAACCTATTTTTTTAAATTAAAACCTCATTGTGTTTAAATTACAAAAATTAAAAACAGCAGTATTGAAATTATTTTACGTATTATATTAAAAGAATGCATCATAATTGTACGTTCGTTTGATCTATACAATTCCCCTGTTTAATAAATATTATTAACGTTTTGGCAAAGGGACTAGTAGTACGGTTACGTAGTTTGTACAACCCACTTACTAATAATTGGCTCGAATGTACTACACCTAGTAATGGCGCAAGGACGTTCCTTTGTTTTGATAATATAAGTTTAATCCCTTTATATATGATTATTACCAACCAACATCTAGCCCGAGTTGTATCGAAGAATATTATAATTTTTAACATAAATCGAATTGGTTTAATATATTTTAAACTAGCTGTTCCCGTGACTCTGCTCGCGTATTATATTTTCTATTCCTTATTATTATTCACTGCGTAATATATAGGTAGTCTTTAAATGGTCCTTGGAAAATAATGTACACTATTTTTTGTACAAATCCTAAATTATTGTTGCTACTAACAGAATACAAAAACATTTCTCACAAATTCAAAGACTTTTTTTTTTCTTTTTTTTTTTTCTCTGGATTTATGGAGTTTGGTCAAACATTGACCATGCCACCCCCGTGAAGAGCGTATTTTAACACAATTGTTACCGATTTCTTATTGCTACCATAACCATTTTGTAAAGCATCCTTGCTTCCTCCGATGTCGGAAAAGCAAGGATGCTGTTACATATTCGTACACAATACAGTGAATTATTAATTTTACTCTGTACTAGTATCCTATTCTGTTGATTTAGTTTGCATTCGATCATTACATGATAAACATCTTCAACAATTATGCAAACATCACAATATGGTGATACTTTAAGTTTTATTAAATGTAAGAAACTATTCAGTGGTACATGTCCTGATCGAAGTCTAAAGGCAGTAACCAACTCAGGTCGACCAATTTGAAATCCTTCAAACTTCAAAGACTTGCCACCAAAACTGACAATTGATTTAGTTCTTTTTATAATTTTCTGAGTATATATATTTTTACGTTGAACCTAATTACTTTCCACAAATAAAAGTAGCCTTTGTGACGCCTTATAACTTATCAGCTATCTACCAAAAAAAAGTTCCGTCGAAATCGACCCAACCTTTTCGGAGATCAGCCTATACAAACAGACAAACGGACAAAATTTTAGAAATTGTATGTATTCAGTAAAAAACTCCTATTATAATATTACAAACAGACATTACAATTGTATCTATTAGTGTAGATTTATTAATAACAATCTGTTAGATTGTATAGTATAGTAGATATTATCTGGTAAGTGTGCAGTGATGAAACACTGTTAGATCCGGACCTGCGGGAGGTTCTTGTGTTTCACAATAGCTGTCTGGTCGGTGTAAGCCGGTTGATATAGCTTGCTTCGTAAATGAGCTAAAACTCAAGCGAACGCGGCACCTGGCGTACCGCCATCAACAAAGAATAAATCACTGTGTCCCGAACAAAGATGAATAAACAAGCAGTTTGGTAGATAAGTCATTCGTTACATCATATTTCGCTTGAGTTACAGTAATCTGTTATTATTACATTTATAGCCCAATAGCTAGCTGATCTCCGCGATTTTACCCGCGTAGTTCTTGCTCCCGTGGGATTATCGTAATAAAAACTATCCTATGTCACTTCTTGGATTTCAAACTGTCTCCATACTAAATTTCATCCAAATCGGTCAAGTAGTTTTAAGTTTATTCGTTACATAAAAAACTTTAAAAAATACAAGTCTTTCCTCTTTATAACATTAGTATAGATATATAAGTGTATGCATGTTTAATGGATAAACTTTATTACACGTAGAATTCCAAGTACAAACGGTAAGAAAATTAAATTAATTATTTTATATTTGTATATAATAAGTAGATAGTTATTGATTATACCTTTTTACTTTAAATTTATAGTATCAAATTATTTGTAATTTGTTTAACAAGAAAGGTAAACATACTTAGGTCGAATCTATGAAATTTTGGAAACATACTCGTGCACTGAAATAACAAAAAAGAAACAAATATCTTATGTTTCTTTTGATACAATAAAATGATCTGGTCATTATTGAACTTTACATTATTATAATAGGTGGCATGTATGAGAGTGATTACATTTGACTGATCTGCACTATATTTGTTCTATGGTGTAGTTGCTTAAGCCCGTCTAGCAGTGGAGGAGCCGCTGTACGCAATCATTCGATCCGCAAAGGTCATGGAAGGAATTCGCGCAGTCCAGTGTGTTGCGACACCCCGCACTATACCAAAGAGGTTCCATTTGATAAACCGCGCCAAGCTCAAAGGGTTTCCACAATCTCTTTTGCACTCCGTTACTTGTTACGAACTGACGTTATATATGTATACAGACTAGTTTTGAACGAACGAAAAACGATTGCCGTTTCAAAGCGTTCATTTAGTGTTATGGTGTTACGTAAAATTTAATTTATCTCTATAACTAAAGGATAGTCGATCCGAGTTTCGTTTAGAAAGTGTTTCTACTACAGAATTTATTACTTATAGCGCGTATTTTATAATTATTTATAATACAACTTACATTATTTATTTGAAACTTTCGAAATAAAAATAAACAACTTACAAATTTGATAATAATAATAATAATATAATAATAATAATTAATCTTTAATAAGTATTATATTTTTTATATAATTTTATAAATCTCTCAATGCTATTATCATTAACATAGGTTATAAGGTTAATTGATTGCCAATTCGTAGTAAATAATGATTATAAATGTCAAATAAATCCTAACATTTTGGTTGGGTCAAATTATCACCGTATAATCAATAAGACGCGATGACGTCACCCTAATAGAAGGAAATTGAAAAAAAAAGAATCTAAATTCCTTTTTTTTATATTTTATATCACTCTACACTTCGCCCCGGATCTAAAGCCTGCCTGGTTAAAAATTTAGATGTACATAAATATGCAAATGTACGCCAACCATAATATATTTGTGATTTTTTAAAGTAATTTATCTCAAACCCTGGAGAGAGCGCCCCTATCAAGTTTCAAACATAAAAAAAATCCAAAATAAAAACCAAAAAATTCTTTATTGGATTTAGGCCCTAAGAAGGCGCTTATGAACACTAAAACACTACCACCGGTTCGGAAAAGTCCCATTCGATAAGAGCCGGCCAGAAACTCGATCTGGTTCCTTTTTTTTATACACAGAATACATATATTTTTTTTTTTTATATAAAAATTATACAAATTATAGTTATAACCAATTTTAGTGGGAGCACAGAGAGGTGTGTTTCTGCCCAAGTTCGAAGAAATTGTAGATCCTCTGCTGTCTATATATTTCTATATATGTATAAGTAGATACTCCTTCAGATTCCGTTGCAATGGCTGGACATCTATTGGGTAAATGCATTCCCCTCGAAAAAAAAACAAAAAAACTTCCGTTGCAATATCTACAATATGTTTTACTCTTCGCATTTATTTTAAGAGAACATTCGCATTATGAAGACAACCTCTTTCTTTATCTGATACATTTTTAGCGACTAAACCGATTTACGTGGTTTTTATCAGTTCATGTATTTTCTGGTCAAATTTCAATGTACCATAGCGAGGTGAGGGAGGTCTATGCTTTACTTTTAGTTAAGTAGCTGTGTGCCCGCGGCTGCTCCTGCGTTACATATACTCTTCACTGTGTAATATAGTTTTTAATCTTTTTAGACGGAATCCTATTTATTTTCCTCATTTTTTTTTTGTTATAAGAGAAAACAAATATATTTCTCACAAATTCCAGCACCTATCACTAAAACAGACTATTAAATGGTTTTTTTTTACAATTTCAAGAGTTTTCATTTTTTATGCGGAACCCCGTCACAATAGGTCTAGCCGTTCCGGAGATTACCCAAAACAAACAGACATTTCAATTTTATTTATTAGCATAGATGACATAAAGGACGAGGGTCTCCGTATGGTGATTATATCACCATGACTTATTTATATACTCAACACCCGATGTCACCTAGCCTCGGAAGAAGGCAGCCTAAAAGCCCTCATGAACCGCGAAGTGAAGATTATGAGAAAGTAGTTTCAACATGGCCGAAACGTAGTAAGCCTAGAAACTTTACTAATTTTCCTCTCCCTTTATTAGATTAAGATCTTTTAAATGGAAATGAAACGTAATTCCGTTATGTCATTTAAAATCGTATTAGCCATTTGTTGAATATTCACAATTTATTAGTAAAATACCTATACAAATTACTCGGTTGAAAAATCGAGATAACGCCCCTCCCACATTGTATATGTAGTAAACAATAGAAATGTAAATACAGATAAAACAATGGGCATAAAACTTATCAATATACTCGCTTATTTACATACTTTGCTTATCACAAAACGAACTAATAGGAAATTACTCCATTCATACACACACATATATATATATTTAGTATATAATCATTAATCTAGATATAGTGAAACAATTGTTACATACCTATTTGTATTATTGTCTTGCTATCCGTAACAGAGTCGGCAGTTTTATAGTAATATCAAATATTCGTAAATCACGTTATTAGCCAGAGTGCCTTAACTGTTCTTCTGATATCAGAAGAATTTGAATATCATTAGAAAGACAAAAAAAAAACACATTTATTCGACGTGTTAAAACATATTTTAGTATTATAAACAATATATTATAGCAATAACCGCATTCAATGTCAAAAAGAGTTCATCATAAACAACAAAATTGTCATAATGTAATTTTTTAAATTTTCGCGTTCCATATTTAAATGCAGTTAATTTAAACGGGTTTTCACGCGTTACCTTTGCTTTTTTCTGTAATACCAATCAATACCAACCATTGGATCGAATTCCTCCGGCCGAAAGTTTTATCCACTGATCGCCAATACTATCGCAGAATGGCTCGCGAAGCGATTGAAATTAAAAAACATTCAAATTTCAATAGCGAGGATTGATATAGGCTTTCCTTAGCATGGAATCCGGTGCTAGAAAATCTAAAGGTTCGCGATTTATCGTCACAGGCATCGTCGATGGACACTGTTAGTATTGTGTGTTGTGACTATAATAAATATAAAGACCAAGCGGGGGTACCGCGCACCGCCAGTCAGCCCGTGACCACGGTTGGCGAAACTCAGCCGATACGTCGGGATAGAAAAAAGCAACGGTAACGCGTGAAAACTCGTATAAATTAACTGCATTTAAATCGTCATAACGCTGGTTTTCAGTTGAATCCAAACCTTATACTAATTATTGTTCAACGTTAAAATTATAAAGGTTAAGTTCTACATCAAACAACATATAATAAAAAATACTTGACTCAGATTAGACCCTAAAAAGGCGCTTATTAACTACCGCCGGTTCGTAAAACAACCCAGTCGAGAAGAGCCGGCAAAAACCCAATCTGTTTTATTCAGTACATATAATTTTTTTTTAATAAATCTATACAACTCATAACTAGATGGAGCTTTTAACGTATGCTTAGAGAAGGGTGCCACTTCCATATATCACCATCGTTGACAAAATGATTCACCGTATGTATCCGTTTAAAATTAAAACTTGCTTTACATGGTTTCTGAACTTATTGCCCGACAAATCGGTAATTTGCTTTGGGACCATATTGTAGAATACGTACAATAAATATAAAGGTGCTTCCTCGCCTCGTTATCGGGATCAGCCAAAGCGTCTTAGTATATTTACAAATGGCGGCGAAGTGTTTGGTTGAAAAACATTCAAGTCAGAATACTTGTTATAAAACCTTAATTGTACATCATCTTAAATGTTCTTTATTTAAAATATATATAAATATTTATCTATTATTAAAAAAACATCTGTCATATTTTTGCACTTCATAATTGGACTACTATTGTATAAACATGAAATATATTAACTTCCAGTTTATAAATGTTTTATTTATAATAATACTAATGAAATCCTAGTAATTACAGAATTCTAATTTTTGTAAATACAAAATGGAATAAGATTACAAGGAATGTAGGCGATTCGTCAGAAACGATCCGCGCTCACCGTTGGCTTTCATGAAGTGAAGTCTGTCACGGCTGCACCGACCATCGACACGACGCTTCACCAGACTGCCGGCTTGTTAAGTCTCGTTCCGATGTAATTCAAAAGAAGGTTATAATGACGCGCCGTCAAATAATAATGACATGCATTCATAAATACAGAATGAAAGAAGGGAAGAAGAATTTTTATTTCTACATATATACTAAGAGTTCATTAATTAGCTTAACATAAACAATGACCAATACTTTACAAAAGGGAATCGAGGGAATCGTAAAAGTAAATAACGAGCAATTAGAATACGTATATCAATATATATCTTCAGGACAATCAAAGTTAAAAGAAGACAGCATAAAAAAGAGATATAGAAAGAATAATTACTAGAAACGATTTCAGTCTCTTTAGTAAAGTCATGACAAACACAGAAATGCCCATGAAAGAAAGTATGAAAGTATTCTACCACATTTACTATACGGGTGTCAAACCTAGGCTTTGACAAAACAACCAGCAAACAACATGGCGGCCAGAACGGAATAAAGAGAAGCACAATAGGAGTTAAAAGAGAACACCGAATAAAACACAAAAAGAGTATAACCAATTTTATAAACAATTACAAACAACTAAAGTGGAGATGGACAATGCATATGATAAGAGAGAAGAAGGAGAAATGGATAAGACTAATAACATAATGATACGTGATACCAAAATAAACAGAGGTAGACAAATTAAAAGATTGGAGAATGAAATCAAGAAAATAGTGGGTCCAAAATGGAGTCGTACTGCAAAGGACAAGACAGAATGGAAACCTTTGGAGAAGGCCTTTCTCGGAAGACATGCTGTATCAAAATAATGACAATTTGCCGATATACAATTATTATTTTCTGTATTTACTTTAATTTTATTTCTATTATATATACATTACTTTTCTAAAATAAAATTATGTACAGTAATAAGGACTATTTTTGAAATAATTAACTCGATATAAGTTTATCTACAGTGATAAATAAAATTAAAGTGTCCGTTTTTAAAATCAAAACAACATTTTTTTACTAAATTCATATTAATGTATCTACGATACCCATACCAAAAATTGTTTTAGTCTGTTTGTTTCTCGGTTTGTTTAGTCTGTTTGTTTGCCCGTTAATCTCCGGAACGGCGGCTGTACCTATTTTTATGAGTCTTTTTTGGTAGATGGCTGAAGTTACGCGGAGAAACTTCTTACTTTTGTTTATCGTAAATAAATTAGGGTGGTTCGGCGTACAAAAATTAAAACTCAGGAAAATTCGAAAAAATCCGATACAACGCACAGTTTTACGGAAAAGTCCTTGAATTTATGAGAAACATTTTGACTTTTACTTAGTACCAAAAAAAAGATGGTTCCGTATAAAAAAAATTAAAGCGTAGTGAAGAATATATCAAATGCGGGCCTACCCTCGGGGATACAGCTAGTTTGTATAATATAATTTTACATCAATATTCACATTTAATTCATGTTCGTCAGGTAAACTGCTTCAATGCCAGTGCAAACGAATTTTGAGTGGTAAACAATCGGTCTGATTTACATCGTTTTGTCGTAGCAACGAGAAAATGTTATTCAGAGCCGACTCCTTATTTAGTATCTTGCGTTGACCCTATTCATAAATTAAAATACATTACATGAACTCAAAATAAAGGAATTACGGCAGAAAAAAGAATGATCATAAACATAAGTTGAAACTTTTTTTTCTCTTCATTTTTGAAGTAAAAACTTTTTTAACAGCTTTGAATAATTCTCGAAAAACGTACAGATTCTCGTTGTTATTTGGAATGTGACATTAGTAATCAACCTGCTGTCAACGACAAGGAATTTTCCATGAAAGTTTTATACCTTTTTATTGTTCTTTTCTTGGCATTTGCCAGAGTTTTATTATTTATCTCTGATGGAAAGGAATGTTAAGTATGATGACAGAATCCTAAGCTTCTGTGTTGCCAGATCCAAAATATCATTTAAACAACAAAGAAAGACTTTTGTCTTATAAGACATGCCAGTCCAATCGTAACTAATCTAAATCAAATCACAAATAGAATAGAATTGGAAAAAATATAACACTAGTTTAAATAAATCATAAACTAAATGTAAAAGAACTACACAACATTCTGGAAGAGTCCAATGCTGGATATGCTAGAATGCTGTGACACACGCCTACATGGCAGATATTAATATCAAACTTAGTAATAAAAGTCATCGTAATATTATAATTACTGGAACATTCCATCAAGAAATGATCGACATCAGTTGAAACTTATTAGGTATATTTCTATTAAAATTGAATTACTTAGAAGGGTATTTCGTACATTATACAATAATTATCTGTGCTATTGTATAAAGAGTTAAATTGATTTCTTGTATGTTATAGATATACTCCAAAAATAATTAACCGATTTAAAAAAAAAATCTTTCACTGGTAAAAAGTAATTAGCAATTTCATTATGTCCGTGCGAAATCGGGTCGTCGGGTCGCTAGTATAACATACTTAGGGAGTTGACATCACATATGCGTTTATATTGAAATTAGTTCAGAAACATTTCGGAAATTAACTACATTTCATGTTTCAAATTTATAGATGACGTTTTAAAACTGTTTGTTTGACATGATTTATTTCAAAAAGTGCTTATATAAAGTTGGTTAGCGTACAAAATCATAGTGTATTAAGAAAGTAATCGTGCTTCGTCACCTGCCAGGCAGCGTGGGCCGCGTCCCATTGTATGGTAATGATCTCGATGCCGAACACCAGACCACGCCGTCGCAGAATCGTCGGGTGCCCACCTAGCGCGAAGAAATTATAGGAAACTGTATAAATTCCTTTTTGACATGAATAATTTCACATTAATCACTTTAAACTTGATCGATGTATGTTTCCATGTCCGCTTGAAACGTTTATTCATCAATTTGAATTAAATTTGACTCCTAAGTATGTTATGTTTATGTTTTTTTTTTAATTTCTACATATTTTTAAAGTATAAATTAATACATACATACATAAGATCAGACCTCTCTTCCATATAGGTAGAAAGAAACCACATCCTTCCAGTTGCTGACACATGTCTTTCGTTTCTTCTACTTTCCTAAGCACCTTCATACAAGCTCTTCGGTTACGGGTACTTTTAAACTCGGCCTTTCTCCAGTACGTTTTCGATCTGCTCGAGACACGTTCACCTAGGACGACACTAACCAGCTTGCCTAGTCGAACTCGCTTTGTAAATTTATTTCGTCAAATTTAGCAAAATTAAGCATCTCTTTCTCTACCTTTGTAACTACATCCTCTACCACACCAGAGCGTTCCCTTACCACACTATTCCTAACCTTATCTATCATTCTTGTGCCAACTATAGTTCTTATACTTCTCATTTCTACTGCATTAATCTTGCTTTCATGTTTCTTCTGCCAAACCCAGTACGTACATAATTAAAGGGACTAGCACACACACAACGTACCTTTTTAGACATATTCTAGCTGCACTTAAAGTTACGCATGGCCCTGTTCACTCGATTCCCAGAATAAATTATTCGTACACAACTTTTTTTCATCTTCTATCTACCTCTATCAGTTGTGATCTCAATTGCTTCTTCATTAACACTTCATTCATTTGCGGTTATCTAAGGAGATAACCTCTACATAATGCCTCTATATTCATGCATTTTCATATTTAACACTCTTATGGTTATGTGACTTTGATTCATCCTCATGAACTGGCCATACTCTGCTACCCTTTAACACCTATTTCTGGCACTGGTGCTACTTTTAGCCACCTTCTGTCTTGTCACTTCTAATCTTATCCTTGCTAGTTTTACCACACACAAGCCGTAACTATGGCACGTTAAATGTTTTTTCATCCGACTTTTTAGTTGTCCATACAGGCACGTCGTATCACGATAGACCCTGTAATTATGCAGCTTAAGCAGTATACTTGAGTAGGTATATAAAGCTTTAATTATAATGCTTAAAGATATTCATAATTAATCTTTCCTTATATTTGCTTTTAATGTTCTTAATTATTCGAAAAACATGATTAACAGATAAGTTATAATGAATACGTCAATATTCGTATAACAAGCATTCAATTATATATTTGACTCAATTTTGTTTGTGTCAATTTATTAAGAGTACTAAAAATACAAAAGGTCGTCAAATAATTTCTCACAGTCCAGAATATATCCAGTGTTTTTTTTTCTTCGCCGTTCGGTAAAAATTTGTACAAAGATTGGTTCCAATATATGTCGAAAATCTGTTTTGTAAATATACAATATACATATATAAATACTAAAAGTTAGATTTACAAGAAAACAAATGGCCTAAACGAATTTCGATGCGATGTGTTAATTATATTAATAATAATAATCATCACTCACACGAAACTATTGTTTTAATTATCGAAGTGCGCTTTTTTTGTTTTTCACAAATTACTGTGGTGTTTTGTTGTTTCTTTAATTATTACTATATTAATTGTACATTAGAGCTGTTTTGGAGGTGAAAAACAAGATTACCCCGGAAATAAATCTGTAGAGAGGCGTAATGTGGCCTTCGAGTTCAGTTCTTTATAGGTTATGAGGCGCGAAACGGATATTTTTATTAAAGCATTTTGAAGGTTTGCATCGTCAAGCAAAACTGATGGTACACGCTCAGACGATTTTCATCAGACAAACGAAATACGTCAGTTGTAAATATATGTATATATATTTTTTATCATATCAATTTGATTAAATACATTAATTTCCTTTTCCAGATATTCCCAGTCAGGTCAAATATCAGGGTGAGGTAGTGCGTAAATGCATTTCCCCCCGTCAAAAAAAAAAGGTCAAATATCAGGAATGAATTGAATTGTAAAATATTGTGGAACAATCTAGCTGGAATAATTCGCGGTCATTATCATATTTGAAAACATACTTCGTTGCCAATTTGCAAGATTAAAGTACCGCCTATACTTTCTACCAATCTATCTTTATATTTATTATAAGTAGTATATTTAGAAGTAGTACCAGCAACTCTGTCCGTATGAAATTTCATGTTTCTAGATATAGATTTATAATTACAACTTTTATATTATAATAAACATACATCTGACTAACATATGAATATGCATTTGATTTCGCGTTCCGTAATTGATGATAAAGCCTCCGTAGTGGTAAAACACAATTTTGTTTCTTTACAGCTGTATTATAGGTATATTATCACAGATTATTGACATGAATTTTTAATCGTTTCAGACATCTGAACTAGAGTCGCTGCTCTGCAAGCAAGAGGGCGCTTTACTGGCGCCCGCCCACATGGACCTGTTCGACGGTGGAACTTCTTCACGCGACGATGCGTTCCTCCGGCCCGCCCTCTGGGAGGACATCGCTTCCTCCATCAGGAACATCGATCCAGAGAACGCGAATATGCTCGCTCCACTCGGAGCCACTCACGTCAAGCTCGAAGCAGATGAGGCACTTCTCGAAGAATGCGCTACGCCGTTACTCAGTCCTCTCGAGATCAAGACGGAAAGGCTGTGCGCGCCTCCAACTTACGCTCAGCCGCAACCGCCACCGCACCAGCCGCAGCACCAACCGGCGTCGTCTTTCGCCAAATATCCACCATCGAGGCTAGTTTACATGTCGCCGCTTACCCCACCGGGTTCCGACCAAGGCAGCCCGGGAAATTCAATGCAGGTACTTTTAACAAATACTTTACCACGCTGTGCGGTGCTTGCTAGCGATGCGTCCGATGGTACCATCATCACTTTTTTTTTTGTGCTATGCGATTATTTTTGTTTATCACAACGCGTCGTCTTTGTATTTTATTAATAAGTTGAGTTTTCTATTAGTGAACCACAGTCGTTTTTAACTGTTAAAAAAATATAATATCAAATTTATAATTATCGGACACCGAGTAATAAATTTTTTGGTATTTAAAAAAATATCGATAATGTGGACTAATGTTAAAAGCGTAGAAAACAAAGGAAGTTATTATTCACAGGGTGGTCCACGTCGAACGCCGCCACCACCATATCTACCACCGCCGTTGCTGAGACCCCAACATATATCCCAGCATCAGCCCGTCCATCCACATCACCAAACTCAGGTTGGTTCCTCTATTTTATTTAATACCTGTATCCCCATAATTTTTGTTAATATTACACACGTATTTTTATTTATAAATTACCAGCGGCATCGCACGTCAAGGACATCGAAATCTGTAGTAAAAAAAAAAATTATAGTCTTTTTGATATTTGAAAATATTAATGTCACTCGAATTCTGAAATTGAATAAAGAATTTTTTATACTTTAATTTTGATGATAGTATAGCATTGTACAGGTAAAATAATTTTGAATATCAGTTAATTTGTTATTGAATGTATTCATAACAAACAAAAATCAATTTTATGTAACATAATAGGGTAGATATAGCTTTAACAAAACGAACACTAGAAAAAAATCACACAAAGCTCTATTTTAATTACATTTTAAAAATACTTCAAATAAAAATAATATCAATAAAATTAATGTATAGATCCCAAGTCGAAGTCAATAGACAAAGTGGCTATGAACCTAACCACATAGTATGGAAATTCTGAATCTTTAGACAAAGTGATAACTATAGTTATTTCCAACGTGGGCTCCAGGAAATGCCTTACTATTTTAAAAATAATAACAATTGAAGTCCTCAATTTCGTCAAATATGAAAATTGTAATGAAATCAGACAACGAATCTCTTATATATAATCATGTTAAAAATGATAATTTTATAGAATAGTAAAGTTTACCAACAGTATTAACGAAGAGGTAAACATTATTTTATATGCACTTGTGTATACTCCTTAACATGTTACGGGTGACAATGTACTGAAAAACTAGTCAAACAAACATGCCGATAATTTCATAACTAGTTAGTTTCACACAATTTTACGGGTTGATAGTAGGGCTTTTCTGTGTAACTGGATTGCAACCACCGTACAGTTGTGAAAAACCCTATCATACGCGTCATATAAAATAGATCATTCTTAAACTATTTTATATTTAATTAGCTGTGTACCCGCAGCTGCGTCCGCGATTCACATATTCTTCACTTCGTTTTAATTTTTTTATACACAACCCTAATTATTTTCCAAATATGTTTTTTTTTTTTGGTACTAAAGATAAAGTAAAATTATTTCTCATAAATTCAAGCATTTGCCTGTAAAACTGATCATTGGAGGCGGATTTTATTCACAATTTTTCATGAGTTTTATTTATTGAACGCGAAACTCTAATTATTTTCGTAGAAATAAAGCAGTCTAAGTTACGCGGAGTAGCTTCATCTATCTACCAAAAAAAGTTCTGTCAAAATCGGTACAGCCGTTCCCTAGATTAGCCGGATCAAACAGATGGGCAGACGACAAAAATATAAAAAAAATGTGGTTTTGGTATAGGTACCGTATACATATATAATTATTACACGCAGACATTTCAATTTTATTTATTAGTATAGATAGATTTACATTATATAAAGTACAGTTATTTAGTCAAGTTCTTCATTATCTCCCTGCTCTTATCCTATTTTTATTTGGGGTCGGCGCAACATGTCTTCCTCATCCATTGATCTCTATTTGAGGTCATACCTACATTCACTCTCTTTCTAAGCATATCATCTTTCACACAGTCCACCTCTCTTTTCTTTGATCTTCCTCTTTCCCTATAACCGTTCACATTCATATTCAATACCCTTCTTACAACATCCACTTCCTCCCTGCCCATTACATGGCTATACCAAGACAGACGCCTGCTCTTTACCTTCTCTGCCACTGGTATCACTTTCAAACTTCCTCTAGTCTATTCCTTCCTAATTCTATCCATTCTTGTTACTCCACACATCTATCACTACATTCTCATCTCAGCTGCATGTAGTCTCCTTTCACTCATCCACTTTTATGGGCCAAGGTTCTGATCCATACAAGACGATAGGCCGGATCATGCTCTTGTATATTGTCCCCTTTAATAACCGAGAAATTCGTAAATTTACCAAGTGACGTTACTACTCATACAAATTAAAAAGCAAGTTTTGTCTGTCTGTTAATTATCTTATAACTCGAGAACCACCCTAACGATTTCCATTATTCTTTTTTATATGATATGTGTGTATACTCTGTGAGATTGTTTTGATATTATATATTTTATTACATAAAGTACTATATAGAAAAAAAATTTTTTTTGAACGAATAGCGGATATTATACGTCCAAATTCCGGGAAACCCTTAGGTAATTATATACCTAAGCCTTCCTCATGAATATTGATATTTTGATGAATACTGATGAATAATGATGTATATTGATGAAAACTATATGAAAATCAATTTCTATCGTTTATGAAGTGTTTTTACGAAATAAATATAGAGAAATTACTAGCGTAAAGGTATAGTATAAGATAAAGACAATTGGATTTTTTCTCTTAGAGGGATGAACAACTAGCGTACTGCTTGCAGCCAATGACGCAGACGCTACATATTCCTCAGCAGCCACCGGCGCCGCCGCCTCCAGTGCATCCGCACACTATGCCTCATTCGCGGCTAGCGCCACCATCATCCGTTAAATATAACAGGAGGAATAATCCAGAGCTGGAAAAAGAGACGAGTGCACCATTGCGATTTTATCGGTAAAGATTGATTTTATTTCATTATTTTCTATTTAGTTTTTATTAATTTAATTTTCACGTGTATTTTATTTTATAATACCAAAATGTATACTCATCCTGTGCTTCGTCATTCTCATTCCCAACTCACTTGAGGTCAGCGCAGTATATTTTCTTCTATCAGCCGTCATCTCTTCACTCACTGCTTTTTCTTTCATATTATCCTTTACACACTCCATCCATACTTCCCTTGGTCTGCCTCCATTTTTCCATCCTTGAACATTCCTTTTACTTTCTAGTTTATCAACATGCCTTACCTCTCTATTCATAAAAATTCCATACCACGACAGTCGATTTCCTTTCAACTTTTCTACCATTAGCGCCAATTTGAAACTCCCTCTAATATATTCATTTGACATCTGTAGAATACGGCCATTCTTGTAACACCACCTCAACATTCGCATTTCCGCTACATGCAATCTTGCCTTTTCAATCACCTTACTAGCCCAGTATTCTACAGAGAAATAAGTATTGAAAAGCTACTGCTTTTGGCGCGTTAGGGAAAAACGATGAGAGTAAATATGTACGATGCGCGCGCAAGCGTCACGAAAGAACGACACCCTAAAGTTAGCTAGTCAACATACGAAGCGCGCGCACACCGTCACGAAAAACCAACACCCTAAAGTTATCTGTCAACGTTTTAGTTTTTTCTATTATTACGTCTAAAAATAATAACTTCTTACGTCCGTACATAAGTACACACACACTTTTTTTTTTTTTTTTTAAATAAAACCGTATTAATCTTTGATTAAAACTTTAAATTATGTCGAATTTTAATATATATTCTAATAGGTAAAATTAAATTCATCGTTCTTTTATCGGAGTCACTATAACGAGTTAATTAAAATACCATTATATAGATTTATATCAAATTATAAAATGTGTTGTAATTTAAAATTGTAATAATACCGTTATAATACTCCAATGCTCCGTTAATTTGTGGAAGTGATCAGTTGCAATAAAAACTGAAAATTAACACTGTTTAATAACCATATAGTTAAATGTACTCCGAAATGTTGATGTAATAAATTCCGACTGGATAATGTTGATTATTCGCTATAAGAAGTCATTATAAATCGCTCTATCGTGTCCACTTTAAGATAAAACAATGTATATCTACTTTAGTGGTTAAATTATATTTTAATGTATTTAACATTAGGGCTTTATATTTATTTGTTCGATTCATTTAATCTCTTCGTTGTGCTCATAAGCCATGAAATTTTAATTGAAAAAATTAGAACTTTGTTTAAGCACGGCAAAATGACTGCACTGTATCTGATTCTCAGCCCCGGATCTAGGGAGGGAGGAGTCTAGCAAACCGGGGCATCAGCCCCGGGCGACAATTTCAAGGAGCACCAAATTCATAATATAATATGATTGAAAATAAAAAACTTACTCCACAAATCACCTTGCATGCGGAATCTTGCTTACTAAATGTAGATCTACTCTATTTATTCTCTGGTATATAATTTCATGTCACACTAATGAAAAAGTTATTAGATAATAGATAATAAAGAGTACAAAATTATTAAAGTGTTATTGTCCCTTTCACGAATAATACCAATAGTTATATACTTATGAGTTTTTCAAAAGTAATTTATCACAAAAGTTGGAAAAAAGGACAACACTGTTGAACTTCCGCAAACGGTTCGAAAAAATCGTAGATCCGTGGCTACTTATGCTTACAGTTAGAAAACGATAAAGAAAGACTATAAATGATAATCTATTGACAGTCATCATCATCTACCACGACTAAAGCCTCTCTAGGTAGTTCTGGATTCCAGAACGGGAGGCTCAATGGAAGTTTCTAAACATCATGTTTGCGTCGCGACCCAAGACCCAATCGGTCACTAATGCCCTACCATTTGTACGACCCTAAATTTAAATCTCTGTAAACTATTTATTGCAGTCACAAACTTCTCCATTACCCGACAAAAAATTAAAATTTATTGGCCAATAATGTTAGCTGGTAAACGCAGTCAGTGTTGCCTACTTAAACGCACTAAATGTCTAGAGTTCAATTACCGACCGAAATTGTGATTAATAACCAAACGAACGTTATTTTCCTTTGCTTAAAAATATATCTCCATCCTTCTATCCACCACTGCTGGTTATAGGTCCTCCAAAGATCTTCATAAAAACCGGTCTTGCACCACCCGCAACCAGCATATCCCCGCGACCTTCACCAGGTCGTCGGTCCACCCAGTGGGGGCCTACCCACGCTGCGTCTTTCGGTGTGTGGTAGCTATTCGAGAACCCGTTGACCCTATCAGCCATCGGTTCTACAAGCAATGTGTCCAGCACACTACCACTTAAGTTTAGCAATTCTTTAGGCAATGTCAGTTACTTTGCTTCTTCTGCGGATCTCGTCAATCCTGATTCGATCACGCAGTGAAACTTCAAGCATAGCCCTCTCCATTGCCCTTTGAGCAACTTTGAGCTATAATATGGTAATTCAAATAATGACTAAATTTTCCGTTGTATAAATCGGTAGTTATTTATTTCATTTATATTTCAATTAAATATGCATGTGTATGCTTTCAGGATGCACGAAGGTCTATACAAAAAGTTCACATCTCAAAGCACACCAGCGGATACACACAGGTAAATATAAGTAATTTGTTATGTCAATTGAGTATTTTAATAAAATAAATATTGATTATTTAATTTTACGTTTGCTATTGCGATTGAAGCACTTTTTTACAAAGACATACAAAATGTGTACAAACATACTTGCGAAGTGTATTCCAATTAACCAAAATAAAACGGAACTAATTTTAATTAAAATGTAGTGAAAATATAAATAGAAGTACAAGGAAATATGTATGCGCGTGTGTAGTTAAATGATAATAAATGACAAAACTCCTTTATTCTCTGTGTATGGAACGCATCTTTTATTTGACTACTTTTCAATATTTTTATGCTATATTTAATAGTATATTTTGTAGTGCTAACTAACAGTTCTAAAGTTAAAAATCTCTCGTCTAGCATCTTTTGGTGTACTCCCACAGTATCACTTAACGTCGTCACATCGTCACTTAACATCCTAACATCTGACATAATTGTAAGATTGTGATAAAATCGTCAAAATCGTATACCTTGTTCTATATAAATTAGGGTCGCACAACATATTTAATACACATACACAAATCATTAGTCACACAATCCGTCCATACCTTCTTCGATCTCCCTTTAACTCTGTTTCCATCCACCTGCATACTTAACGCTTTTATAGTTAAGTGACTTTCATCTAACCTATTCCTACTTCTTAACCTCTATCATTTGTGTTACTTTCTAGCTTCCTTTAATATGTTCATTTCAAATAATATCCATTCTAATTAACCATACCACACATTGACATTCACATCTCTGCTACATGCACTCTAATAAAAAATAAAATAAAATAATTTTAAATATAAAACAATGCCAGGTTAGTTACATAATTTATAAACTCATAAACGGTTAGACCAATTTTTTTGATCTCTAACGCTTTAACTCTAACGCGAATAGCAGAATAACTACGAAAACAACGGAGAAAAAAATATGAAGAATATTCTTTCTTTCATACAGTTTCAATAGATCGGATTTTTTGATGATATCTCGCAAAACGGTTTGATTGAGTTCGATTGATATTTTTGTTCGTCTCTCAGCCTCAAGAAGTTTCCTCACGTATTGTTGGAAAAAGTAAATTTAATCAAGCTAATAATAAAAACATCTATAGATTCTGAGGCGGTGCGAAGTTCGCCAGGACAATTAGTTTATTAACATAATAATTTTGTACTTTATTGTGGTATGTAGCATTATGGCGATTAAAGTGAAATTATTCATATAAATACTATTGTTTTAAAAGTATGTATTTATCTATTGTTTTTAGGTGAGAAACCATATACGTGCCAATGGCCCGAATGCGAATGGCGGTTTGCGCGTTCAGACGAACTGACTCGTCATTACCGCAAACACACGGGTGCGAAACCGTTCAAATGTGCTGTTTGTGAGCGATCGTTTGCGAGGTCCGACCACCTCGCACTACACATGAAGCGACACCTGCCTAAGACGTCTAAATGACATGCAAGGAGGGGCGGTGAGCAACCGCCCGCACCCCAAACCACCCAGGTATATGCACAAATAAACCTATATACATACTAACTACTCTACCTAGCTTTACCTGGGTTACTTTACCCTAAATAAATCCATTTAATTTCGCATAAAAAGTATTGAAATTAAACAATCCTATCTTTTAAGAATTGGTCCAATTCACATACTGTGTTTAAAAGTCGTTAAGATCAGTTGAGTAGTTTCAGAGTTTGTCGCGAACAAACACTGTGACAGGAGTTACATTATATTATTATAAATATACATATGTAGGGTTTTTAAATCCTCGAATTTTGTACTTCCTCGGCATTCATAGTCCAAGTAACTAAGCACAAAAAAAAAACAAAATAGCAGATAATGGAATCATTTATTTACGTAACTTGTTTTAATAAAGTTAATTAATCCTTAACTCGATTTTTAAATTTAATTACATTTCAAATAAATTTCAAGTAAAAAATATCTATAAACTTGATGGAGTTACAATAACTCCATTTAAAACCACTCGATTTAACGACAGACTCCCTAAAGTGTCTAAATTACTCGACTTCGGTTAACTTGTTATCTACAATGAATCACTCTATATAGCATACCAACCACTCCAAATAACAATAGTAATATGATATTATTAAACAATAAAAAATTACTAATATTTTAATAACTATAGCTGCGTACGTTATTAATAAGAGTTATTAATGTTTTTTGTTTGAAAATTTTATACTTTACTAGGAAATGCATATTATAGTCATAAATTAATAATACTTATTTTTTTTTCTTCTCTCCATTTAACGACACTTAATATGTCGATTACCCATAAAAATGAGACAGTAGGAAGACAATAGGAAAACGATGGAAAGCTGGCGTATACGCCAGGTTAGTGCTCAAGGGGTTAATAATCGTTTGTCTTGGTATGGAGGTGTATTGAGAAGAGACGAAACGAATATGACGCAAAAAGTGATGAGTTTGAATGTTGATGGTTGGAGGAGGAGAGAACGGCCAAATAAAAGATGGATGGACTGTGTGAGGGATGTAAAAGCAAAAGGGGTGAATGATGACACGGTGGCTGATAGCGATGTATAGAAGAAGAAGACATACTTCATCAAAATAGCAAGATGATTGATAATAATTTACATATTCGAGTTAATTGTCTGTTACAAAAATGGACCTTAACTGAATACACATAATGTTAAAATTTCCAGGAGGACTGTAGCGAGAGCATGTTCCTGGAGTGTGACTTGGACACAAATCTGATGGACACATTCTACGGCGTGCTGTGACTGAATAATCACATAGAGAAGATTCCAAGTTCTTAGTCACCGTTACATTAAACAATGAATTGTCTATTATTCCATGTAATTATAGTTTGTTAAAAGCGAAACTGTAACATTTTAAATATAATTACCAATTAATAAAAATATTATTATACATATAATTTTTTTTAAAATATGTATTGTGAAAAAAATGATGTATTATTGTATATTTTTAAAAGAACGTATTTAGTCAAAAATGTGTGTGGTATCGACTTAATAATTAATAAGCAATTTATTTAACGATTACAAGTAAATTGTATTGTATAAAAATAAACCAGACGTACAAGAATTATTAAACAGCATTACCAAGGAGTTTGCCTTACATTCATAAATAAATGATATTGTTATTTGGCGGCAAAAAGTTTTATTTATATAAAACTTAAATACACTTGTAAAATAAAATAATACATATAAATAACTTACATGTGACGTGACAACTAAAAGATGAATGAGATAACTTACGGCACCGTTGCGATATTTTACTCATATTTTTTTGTAAAGTGCTTCAATTTATTACAAGAGAATTGATCAAAAGAACTTTATCTCCTAAAGAATTCCCGTTTCTGCAAACTTTTTCTTACGTTTGATTTTGTACATTTATTTAATTCAAAGACACGTTCTAATTCTAATTAAAAGTTACTTAATCTTCTTTCTAATATTTTATATTAATATATTTTCTATGTTTACATTTGTAATTATATTGATAATTTCAATATTTAATATGAACCAAATTAATTTCAATAAACATAATTAGGTAACAAAATATTGCTCACTGTTATAGCAATGGTGTCGATACAAACTTCATAATGTAAGAGTTCCAAGTATTCATTAGATATTATTAATTATTAAATTATTGTAAGTTAATAAATAAGAGAGCAAAGTATATCCAAGATATTATCATTATAATAATAATATGAAATATATATCAATAGATACATAAGTAGTTTTATGTGCAGTCGCGTTTACGGATGTTACGACCTACGATTTATTTAAGATTATCATTTTATAATTATTTCTCCTCTCATCTTTACTGCATATTTTATTATATTTATATTAAATAAATTATATTAATTTCCGAATTAGTGTTAATCAAATTTAATATATAAGTCAGTCAGGAGGTTTGGGGTAATAAATTAAATTAACTGTTTCTTAAATACCTACCATATACAAAACATATATATATATATATATATATATATATATATATAACAAACAAATATTGCGTTTAATATATTTATCACATTGAACTTTTTGAACTCCTATACACTGTGCTGTATAGTTTTTGATTTAAAACTATCGGTTAGGAAATACACGAGGTGATAATGAAGAAAGAAAAAACAACAAATAAAATACTGACGTATTAAAATGATTTGTTTCAAAACTTCTAACTACAAATGGTGTTCTGAATACATGACTGTATTCTTATTTCTTGACGTCTTTCTTGCCTTAATTGCGATTTATAGTTAATTTTTACGAGACATTAAGCCTCTTTTTTCCAATTATCGTCTCTCTTAGAATTGATTTCAAATACCGGACAAATTAGGAACGTAAACTGAATTTCTCAGAGTAAATTCTCTGATCTCATCTACCAATCACGACACTGATATGACAGTTTCGACCGATCAAACTGATGCCCGCTCAGTCAAAATCCATTGTCAACATGTTTGCCAGCATTTGTACTGCCGTTATAAATTTCAAATGCGAACTGAACAAGTGCTAACCTAGCCCTGATAAATTAATCAATTGTTTCACATATGTGTGATCACGTTTTATTAAACTTTACAATAGCACAAAAACCGTGTCGATAGACTTTTGAGTAAACCACAAAAATATTTAAATGTCCAACTTGGTATAATAATACAAAATGAAATAATACATTTACTAATTAAGATAATTAACAAAATATTATCTATATTTAAATAAATAGAATATATATATTTTTAAATATCTATAATCCAATAAAATAAACTACAGGTCGTTTCATTCGGATTCGCAAATTTCAACTTTCTAGTCTCGATATTATTTTACATAGTTTTACAGCATGTATATCACGATCATCATTCGTCACTAAATAAGATCGTCACAGATTGTTTTATTAAAGATCTGTCTGTTTCAAAGATTTTGTTTTTTTTGTTAGCAATTAAAATATGTCTCGTTCGATAACCCATTATACAATTTACCTTTCCTTAATATAATAGATATAATTATAATATAAGTATTATCGTAAGAAACTATTACACATAATTTTGCTTCAAATAGCTAATGTACTAAAAATGCAATTTGCAATTTCACTATTGTAAATAATGTTAACAAACTTTTATATACGTATGTCCAACTCACAGTGCCTTTGAACGAATATCTACATTATTAGATTTACGATCACCATCCTATACATATGTGTTTAGTTAATCGATTTCAACTAATCATCCTTCGTTTTGTAAAGTGATATTTGTATTTTATAAATATTATATATTATATGTAATATATAATATTTGCATTATAGCAATGCCATCACTCATAGTCACTAGTAAATTTTTCTAACCTAAGGATCGCTTGCGTAGTCTCCCAAAGCGCTTTATTTGAGAGTGCCTTACTATATTTCAATGAATATTATATACTATTTAGGTCATAATTGTCACTACGGAGCGATATTTATAATTTGGCGTTTATATGCGTACACCGTGCCTATTATATATAGTAAACAAAATTAATAAAACAATAATAATATATGTTACAAATTTTCGCCAATATTGTTATATTTTCTTCTTTTTAAAATTAATTTCGAACAATATATAAAAAAATATATATTTTTTCATTTAACATTTATACCATTTTTAAACTAATTCCTACATTATTTAATGTGTTGAAATTGGTATAAACGTAATTCTTGCCGCGTTTTCTTGCATTTATTTTGTTGTTATTATATTTGATAAATTATATATTCTTTTTAAGAAGCTCGTTCTTAATTATAATAATTGCATTGTCTATTAACTAAAATGTTGCTTACTTTATTATTTACACTGACAATTTTGTCGTATCCATTTCCACTAGTCTAATATCATTATTTATTTTTGATAAATTAATTTCCGCCGTTGTGAATTTCGTGCGATGTCTCTTTTAATGCGCAATCAATAAAGTCAGACCTTACGTTTTGAATTGAAAATTACGAATTTGAATTGATTTGAATACACACATACAAAAACGTTGATAACATTTCGCAAAATCTTAAACTAATTTAGATGTAAGAATATGCATTGTGATTGTTTTCTTTGAATACATTGACGTAACGGAGTGCTCTTTTTAAATGGTATACAGGTTTTATTATTTCATTTTTTTAATGGATATATTATCTTGACACTCTTTGATTTCTGTGTGGAAACGATGTTATTTTTATGTTAGTGATGAGGGGTCCATTGCCGGTGAACTGCCAAGTTACGTCAGTTATAAAAAGAAGCAACATCTCTGCTATGAACGTGTCTGTAGATGCCATATTTGTTTAAAACTTAATTTAATTTTAGTCCTCACGAGATGGTAAAATTAGCCCTAAGGTTGTATTTTTGTTTTACAAAATAGTACCTCACTGTTTCTGTCTTACATAAAATATTATTTTTACTTTATCGTTTTATTATTATTACTATTATAACGGATATTTGTTTTATTATTTTTTTTAATTTTAAGGAGCATAAATAAATATGTTGACTAAGTCACAAGATAATTTATTGCCAATGACATGTTTTTAAAATCTTTTTTTTTTTTTTATTAAAAATATATATATTTATTATATATACATATTTTATTTTTAATAGTTGTGTAAAAAGTTGAAATATAACTATATTGAACAAATAGTTAGATCTTAATATTATTATTATATGTATAATTCATAAAAGTTTCGAGATGTGTGATTTTTACTAACGGTGTTATGTTTCACGTTTTTCGAGTGATTTTTCTTCCATTTATGAATTATCAAAGTCATATAAGGTGTCTGGCCTATGGGCATTATGTCATCTACCGTTTCAAATCGATACGTTGCGGGATTTAATTTGTTATCTAATCGAGTTATATTTAAAAAAAAGTGAGTTTTGGTAGCGATTTTTTATTTTGTTACAATAATTTCATTATGTGTCATATAACTTGACATAATATCCACAAAGCAAATAATTTCCGCAGAATGTTTAGATTATTGGCTGTAAACTTGCCGGACTGTTTTTTGTTTCTATAATGATTCTATTGTAGAAATGTGATAATAACATTTTATTGTCATAGGAAAATCAAAATGTACTAACCGTAATTTACATTTAATATAACAATAGTTGTTTATTTTTGGTTATTATTTATAAAAATTACATGTAATATATTTACACTTTTAATAAGACTAGTGACAACAAATTTTATAAAAACAATTCAACTCTTACATATGAAAAATTAAATCATACAGAACATAATAAAATTAACATCCATAAAAATACGGTTCTCTAGTGGTTACCACGCACCGGAAGACGTAGCGTTGGTAAGCCCCTACAAGGTGGACTGGATGATCTGGTGAAGGTCGCGAGAACCGCTGGATGCAGGCGGCGTAAGACCGGTCGTTGTGGACATTTTTGGGAGAGACGTGTGTCCAGCAGTGGACGTCTTTCGATTGAATGGATGTATGGATAAAAATATCTTAATTTATCCGGTATTTTTTTATTGTAAAATTACGGCTGTTACATATTGATTATCCAGATTTTATTATTAACTAACTTGCACCATTATTATAGACTTTTAAATTTAGTACTATAAAAAATATGAATCAATTTTAACATATTGATAATATTTATTTACATTAAAAAAAAGTTATTAATTTTATAATAAACATAATTTCAACGCTTCATAATAATATATATTATTCTTAAACGACACCTATTAGATTATAAAATATATATCTTAAAAATGGTACAAGTTAGTAATTATTATTTTGATACTGATTCAATTGTACTTAAATAAGTATTTTACTACATTGCCATTATTAATTGCATACATTCAAAATAAATTAAATTTAGTCACATTTAAAGAGGACTTATTCACTCATTCTTTACACCCTTCTTTTAAGCGAGTTCTTAGATTATATATTATAATCAGTTAATTCAACAAAATAGTATCTAATATATACGAGTACATACTTACCGCGTTGAAATCATTTATACAATACTTACTGTGTGCCCGCGGCTCCGCCCGCGCTTCGTATTGTAAGTGAAAAAATGCATATAACATTTCATTTATACCTAACTTTAAAAAAAATGAATGTAGAAAAATGAGAGTCTTTTGTTTTTTAATAGCGTACATAACAATAAATCGGAAAAAAAAACATGAGAAGGTGTCAATGGAATCCAAAAAATAAATAGCCTATAACCACATAATAAAAAATCTCATAAAATTCCTTCTCGAATGGTAGTAGTCCCATCCCGATATGTTCAGCAGTTTTGAGGTGATGGTGCGTCATAGCAACCCTATTTCCCCTATATACACATTATATATGTAGATATTCACGTTAATTTTATTTTTAATTAAGCGGACATGCGATCGGGAAAGTAGATATTTCAAAAATCTATTACTATCGCGTTGCACCCCAAAGAAAGAATTATAAAACACGAAAGGGACAACTGCAGCTCAGGCTGATTTTACCTATCTAAACAGACGAAAACATCACTTTGTGTTCCTAGTATCTTGTTTCCTCCTCCGAAACTGAACTGAACGAATTTTCAATTTTATTTCAGTTTTAGAATAATAAAAACTTTGACTATGCTTACAAGTTTTGCTTTTTAAAATTTTATCCATTAAATTTGTTTGACGAACGTCTGCAAATGACGATAAAAATCGAGCATTTCTCCTAGTTTCTACAATACCTCATGTATGGAGAAAATCAAAACGTACGTGCATGGCGATGGTGGATATATATTATTTGGTATAAAATATTTATCAAATGCTATTTTCCAGGGAGCAAATAGGGGACTAAGTTTCTATGAAATAAATGCCGCTAGAATATCCACTTAACACGTCTTCCGCAAAAGTATAAATAAGAAGTAATATATAAAAATAACCAATATATTAAAAAAAACTTAAAGGAATCACCATTATTCATACTATTGTAATCCTCTTGTACTAATTGCCATTTTCAAGTTTTTCTTTTCTTTTTTTTTTAACCTAGCTAATGCTGTTGACCGGAAGGGCCTTAACAGCTTCACCGAACTTTGGGGGCGAGTGTTGAAGGTACTCAGCCACAAAAGGTGACTAGCAGAAGGGTTACCAAAATGGTACGAACCTCGGCTTGGTCGTCACTTGAGTGTTCAAACTCTCTCGCGAGTTGTTGTAACCTAGCTATCCCTACATTTTTTATTCTTAAATAATAATTAAAAAAAGGTTCCTTCCAGGACCTATGTACCTGCGTATTGTGTGCAGGAGTGTGTATGCAGTGTTGTGCATGTAATGCTCAATGCATGGGCAGTGTCACTGTATCGCGCTAGCGGCGACGTCAAGAGCCTCCTCAGTTGGGGAACGAGACACGTATTGGGTCGCCACCTGAGGGGGATCCGGAGAGTGTGCGGGAGCAAAATTAGCCGCCTGTCTCCGGCGGCGGGAACGTCGGTTTTGCGGGCATGGAGGCTGACACGCATATGAATGAGGTAAGTGAGGAAGGATCCTATGACTATGAGTGATGGTATCGTCGCGACACGATAATATCCTACGCGGACGTCGTATACGACGCCGCTTACGGCCTGGCAAGTTCGAGACGGCTCGTACGATGAGGGGATACGAGTGTGTGTCTCTGCGCGTTCGAAGAAAGTGCGACACTGGGTTTTCGTAACGGATCTAACGGATGGCAGGTTGAGATCCCTGTGTAAATCCACAGTTCTCTCGAACCATTGGGCACCTACTGCCTTTCTTACAAAACGATTCTGAATCCTTTGTAAGGCGTGCATCCGAGATCGATTAATATGACCGAAGACAGGTGCGCAATACATGATGATGGGTCTGAACACCATCTTGTATAGGGTAATCTTATGGCGGAGGGCCATTTTGCTCTTGCTATTGTAGAGCGGGTAAAGACGGCCTAGCACCATGGAGGTCTGGTGCTTGACTTTCTTAAGGTGGGCTTTGAAAGTCAGTCTGTCGTCTAACTGAACTCCTAGGTACCTGACTTCGGAGCTATAAGGGATGTCAGTACCTGCGTACTGGATGGGTCTGGGAGGATTTTTTCTAAGTTTCCGGCTTTTAGTGAATAATAACGCGGCACTCTTACTCAGGTTTAACGCGAGACGCCATTTGAAATACCAAGAGCTTTGATATTTTCACCGAAATTTAAGGCGAGTGCTTAAGGTACTCAACCTATTTTGCCAATATAATGATCCTCCTCCTTGACGTATCCGTCAACTGCGAAGCCTGTCATCTTCGATAATGTGAGCGAATATAGCTCTCGAAACCAAATTTTGTCTTGAAGGTTCGGTTACACGGCGCACAATGTAACAGGCCGAGAGTGTTGTTTGTGTTCACATAGGAAGGCTTAGGACGGTTCTTTTTAAGAAGTGTTTTGCAAATATTTGTACTGCCTCTTTAACAGTGTTACGCCACTCTAGTCCCTGTTTCGCAAGCACTTCTCACTCAACTGAATATAGGGTACACACGTTAAGATGACGTTTCATTACATCCCTGTAGCTTGCGCTTTTCATACGACAACTGTGAATAAAATACAGATTTAGGAAATCTGGAATCACTTATACGTACAATATGACCACACCATCCCAGTTGGTTTTTAATGAGTAAGGATTCTATGCCGCTCAACTTGGCGCGCCGCAAAATCTCTGAATTTGCGATATAGTCCTACCATTTTACATTTAGAATTAATCTTAGACATTTCATGTGAAAGACATCAAGTCGCCTAATATCATGCTGCTTATAGAGGCACCATGTCTCGGCAGCATAGAGCAATATTGGAAGAACAATTGCTTTGTATACAGCGATCTTAGTATGTAGCTTCCGAAGGTACAAGCTGTTAAAATTCTCGAAGAGATCTCAGTCTCCAAACGATTATAATTCCGAATGAAACTGCCTAGATATCGAAACGCTGGTACTTCCTTGAGACACTTATTGTCTAATGTTATCGATGCTGCATCTTCCATGTCGTCACGTGATGGTCGCTTTAACACCTGGGTTTTTGGCGCACTTATAATTAGTCCGAATATTCTACAAGAGTCATACAAATTATCTAAATATAGTTGTAAGCTTGTAAGATCTTTAGCTAACAAACAAACATCATCTGCATAAAGGACATCTAAAATGAAACAATGACACATCATGAAACATATGCTTGGCTCTAAAACGGGATAACTCAAAAACACTCTTATCTGTTCTCACATCGAGGAAAATCTGACTAGTACATCTCTTATATGAGTCATTTAGTTCAGCTGCAAAATATATCGCAAAAAGAGTGGGCGCCATAATGCATCCTTGCTTTATGGCACTGGTAACAGGAAAATGGTCCGTGAAGTCGTTGTCATGTTCTACTCTAGCCATCATTCCATCGTGGAATTGGCGTATAAGATTCAATAACTTATATGTAAACTTATATCCCAATATAATTATCTTCGTCTCGAGGAGATCCATTGTAGTTTCGACATTCATCTATTCAGTACTAGGGTAGACTCTCATTACCACCCCGGAAAAGTAATGATCGTTTCATTAAATACTGTCAATTCTATTTATTATCTCTTGGTTCGTTAATTTTTTATTTATTATAAACTAACTTCATATATAATAAATTTTCAATGTATGTGTATAAATCAAAATAAAATATAGGTAGGTGTCATATTAGAAAGTAGGCGGTTGTATGTTACGTAGCGATGATGGTTCAGTGGTTTTTAACTGGCTAATGCTGTTGACCGGAATGTCCTTGTCAACGTCACCGAACATTGGGGCGAGTGCTTAAGGGCCCACTGAAATAGCTCAAACCTGGGCTTGGCCGTTACCTGAGTGAAAAATTCTACAGGATTTACCTAAATATATAATCCCTATGATTTGCAAATAAGAAAAAAGCTCACATTCACTTATTTGTGATTTGCCCCCTGCAGTGTGCAGAGTGAATTTGTGCAGTGTTATGCGTGTAATGTTAGAGTGAATGCAGTGTCGCTGTTCACGCTGACGGCGGCTCAAAGAGCCTCAGAAGTTGGAGATCGAAGTACGTCTTGGCACGGCACGAACCGGATGGGGACCTAGAGTCTCACTAGTAGTTTTATCAGGTAACACAATGATAGACGTAGGTTCGAATCTGAACTATGAATTGAACTATGTAATTATAGTGGTAGGGCATTTTCTAATAATATCCGCCTGGTTAGCTACCAACCTTAAGTTTGAAATTCTATCGCCATAACCTCTAGTATCTTAATTCTGGTAGCTTCACTTAATAGCCAGTAACACCAAACCAGACCATATTTTCACTTAACATTAGACGAGATTGTGGTCAAAATACTGAGCCTATACTGTAATAAAAGCTGCATTAAATTTTAATTTCATATAACATAACTCTGAGAACGAACACAAAGACACAATTTTCTCTATATTTTTTTATATTCACATTACCGAACATAAAATGAATTTTACCTGTTCATAAATTGCGTAGATAAGGGATTTTACAAATGCGACTGTCAATCATCTCTCTCATCATCATAGTCTCTCGGTATACGATGTGATTTTTCGACATTACTTACCTATTACATATTTGGTAAAGTGATTATTTTGATATAATGTATTGATTTGATTGAATGATTTGTGTCACACAAATCATTCGAATATTGTTTTGCTTTAAATGAATATTCAACGCAATTTATGAACGATCTATGATCGGTACTTAGACTTTTTTGCAATTAATGATATCCTTTACGAATTTGAAATACTATTTTTTTTAAACAGAACAGACTCCATGCGTTGACCGCAATCTCACCTAATGATAAGTGACGATGTGGTCCAAGATGGTCTAATTATTGGTTTTAATATAATTTGTTTTTGTAATATTTATTATATTATTATTATTATTATTTATATATCATCGTTACATTTATTTATTAAATTCATTGAGAAAATCCGAAGGTTTTCTATTAGTTTATTCATGCCAACTGTTAGTATATCTTACGCGTGCGCTCTGCTAATGTAACATGAGTTTTGATGGATTCATTGAGGAGGCCGCCTAAGAAAGAACATAAAAATATTGAAAATCTGTATCATCGAGAAACAATAGAATTCTAATGGCATTAAGAAATAAGGGTCGAGAGTGAGAGGATATCACTATTTATTGATGTGGAAAAAATATTAATTGATTTGCAATTTATAAGTTATTTACGTTGTATGTAACAATGGATAAGAAAACGATCATTCAACCAATTTTTAGATTACTATAAAAAGGAATGTAATCAGACACACTACGGGTGATGAAGAATAAGCGACATTCGACGGACAATTTATTGAATATTGTAAATTGATGGATATTAAAATATCCGGCAACACTGTAACATTATACCGTTCATACTTTTAGATGAGAAAGCGAAGATAATAGACGATCGGAAAATTACTATGACCGATACAGGCGTACTGTTCATAACAAATTCTGGTACAAAGTATTGCAGTGCTATATAGGACGAGTTTCTTTGCTAGCCAGGTTGTTCGTTGTAAATTTTATATATTTCATGTAAAGAGAACCTTCGTTTTTTTACAGATTTTACATTATTTTCATTTTTTTTTTAATTTATAAATCTAAATTAAATTTCATTGTCCTTGCGACAATGGTAAACACACTAAGCCTAGAGTTACTGGTTCTCAAGTAATGCTGCCAGAACACACCTATCGGTATTTGGCGATAGGTTTTCAAACTAGACGGTGGTAGTCACCCAGACGGGTATTATTTAAAAATGCAATTCTAAAAAATAATAAAAAAATTCCAATCCAAATTAAAGGGTTGAATATAAGATACTATATTTTATATAATACTTTAAAGTAATGTGTAAATCAGAATCATAACAATATGAAGGGCACTAGACCAGTATGTTAAGAAAACACGAACTACTGTGATAGATGGAAACGGCGTTAAAATGACACACGTTCAAACTTTCTAATTTATTATAACACGAACATTTTTTGTAGGCCGACCAATCGACCGGTCCCTAAGCGTTACGCTTCCATCGACGGCTATTAAAATTTCATAGCAAAAACCACATTTTTGATTAATTTTTTGTATGTCAATAGATATTATGAAATAAATTTTTCATGCAGCGTCTGTCTGTTCGTCGAAACGTAGTAAACTCAAAAAACTACTTATACTTTCATACGGTTTTCACTAATAGACTTACGATGAAGGTTTTTCTTTACCAAGGTTATGTATAAATTTGATAAAATATGACGATGATTAATTGAAAATTATTGTATATGGCTTTTATCTAATTAAAAAATAATTGGGAGCTATTGAACTATCGTTTTTGTAACTATGTACCATCATAATTGTTTCCGGGAAACGTAGTGTTATTATAGGTGGTGCGGTCTGCTAACAGTTAGCTTTGAATTATGATCCGGTCGCACTATTGTTATATATTACATCAATTTAAATGATTAAACTATAAAAGGTACTTAATGCATATGGATTATAACAGTAGAGAAATTACTCATCTCAAATAATTCATTGGTAATTATTTTTTGTATAATTATTTTTTATATAAAAAATCTTAAAATAATAATATGTTACTATTTAGGTCTAAATTTAAAAAAATTGAATTGTCAATAAACTTTAAACTTTTTTGTAGATCATTTAATTTCCTACAAGAGCATGTATTGTTTTTTTACGATTGCTTGATTAGGTAGTTGTTGAATAATAAAATTGTTTGGTTAAAGAAATCTATGTATATTTTTAAAAATAAACAATAGAAAATTGCAAATATGCACTGCTTAATATTAAAATTAAGAGTTCAAACTTTCAGAGGTTCTTTTTGTAATCTTGAACAATATTTTCACGGTAACAAAACAAAATGATTTCTTTTTTTGGCCCACCCAAATAATATATATGTATACTACATGGATATGAATAAAGTACGATTTGTGGTAAAAAAAATCCATTAATATCTACTTTTAACTATCTATATTAAACTTTAAAGCCGCACTTCCTGATATGCCAGTAATAACGAATATGGATAATAAAGATAAATTATTACCATACTTTTCAATATCGATCTGTTAACAACCTTATCTAGGTTGTGCTATATTAACTCTTGTGGCGACATTTTACCGGCCGGGTCTACACTAGGTGCTAAATAAGAAACCGTAACAGCATCCTAAACACTTAGAATAAACATGAGACCGTTACCAACTAAGTTTATTTATACACGAATGGCATGTCCTCTCGCATTTCCTCATCACACGCATTGTGACCAGGTATTTTGAGAAAAATAAACCGGTGACCCAATTCACGTTTATAGTGGCACATGCTTTATCCAAAGGCAAAAGAATTGTTTTTTTTTGTACAATGTTGAATAAAACGTATTGCCTGATAACGGTCTTAATTGTCGCGGCGGCAGCTAGTTCTATATATAATACTGAAGATTTCGCAGAAGATGACTACGATGATAAACAACTACAGGAATCCGGTACGAGAGAAGGGAAAATATGTGAGTACATTTTTTTTATTATTACTTGCGTACCTACTGTTAACATATAAAACAATATGTTAAATTAAAATGAAGCTATGCGAAACTATTTAAAACACGTAGAACTGTCGAATATAGAATATTATCTATACTAATCAATAAAATTGAAGTGTATGTTTGTAATATCAAAAAATTTTTTTACATATGAATGTATATACGGTACCTATACCAAAAATACAATTTTATTTTTTTTTGTCGTTGTCTGTGGTTTATTCCGGTTAATCTCCGAAACGAATGGACCTATTTTGATGTGACTTTTGTTGGTAGATAGCTGCAGTTACTCAGCTTAAATTAAGGCGTTTTTATTTTTCTAAAATAACTAGTGTTCCTCGTAAAAAACTTAAAACTCATGAAATTGTTAATAAAATCCTGTTCTATGCACAGTTTTATTGTAGCACAGCAGTTACTTGAATTTTTGAAAATAATTTTGCTTTCTGTTAGTACCAAAAATAATTTCAGGAAAATTACTCGGGTTCCGCTAAAAAATGGGGAATACAATGGTCAGTTTTACGGGCGAGTGCTTAAATTTATGAGAAATGTGTTTAGTTTAAATTAGCAGAAAAAAAATTTGAAAAAGAATACGAGTTGCGTGTAAAAAATTAAATTGTGAACAAAATGCGATTCGATAGACAGCACCATCTAAACATTATTTTTCAATGATTATTTGAAAACTGTATTACGCACTGGAGAATATACACAATTCGGGCGGAGCCGCGGAGACACAGCTAGTTTAAAATAAACTACTACCAACATGCTATGATTTCCTTATGATGTTTTCCTTCACCGAAAGCTCAGGTTGCTTTTTAGAGTTGGACTGCTATCAGTCAGTATTATTGATTAAATTTATCAATTTAAAAAATTGGAAACAATTTTTTTGCTCCTCAATTTTTCAAAACTCATTACATTTTGACCATTCATTAATAAATTAAGTTACACGTCTCACGACCAGAGGGCTAATCATTAAATTGCACAGCGTATAAGCATTGCCATTTCAACGTGACAATGTGCCAGCATTCTGGGAACTTTGCCGTCTAACGACGAGCTGGACAGCATCCATTATTTATAGTTATATTTAATTGTTATTATTATTTATAATCAATAACTATAGCAGACAATAATATATTTGTTTTTAATTAAGTGACACAGATTAAATCTTTTAAAGATTTATTACAATACAAAAAATAGTATTGTACTTTTTTATGTATGTAACTTTGTGATTGTTTCAGTGTTTCCTTTTGTGAGCATCGTTCGTTTCGCGAACACCGAATGTTCGTCGACGAACACTATGAATGGCACTTGCCTTGCGAGAAGAGAATGCAACAACCTGAACGGCACAATAACAGGCTCGTGCGCTTCTAGAAGAGGAAGATGTTGTATTGGTAATTATACCTGCAAAACACTGTTGACTTTATTTCATTACGCATCCGTGTGGTACCGGCTAAGAATAATACTACCCCATATCTTCCCGTGAGTGTCGTAAAATGTGACTAAGGGATAAACGAAGCGATGAGTATCAGCATCCTCTGAGTACCACGATCACCTTCTGCGATCGCCAACCCCCCTGCCAAGCGTGAGAATTACGCCATTCACGACGAATCCTTTGAACGGCACAATAATATCCGCTGGATGCGGATCGTACAAGACCGTTCGTTGCGGAGATCTTTAGGCAAGGAATATATACTCACCTTACGTCATTGGGGGAGACCTATCTCCAGCACTGGACGTTTTTTACGGTTGAATGGATGGTTGAATATTCTTTTGAACCCGTTTTGAAGGACCTAATAAGAATCTTTGAATTATGTCCATATCAAAATTATCATTTCACCTGATTATATGTACAAAGCCACCTATCCAACTCTCTAATAAGCCTTAGCTTTCCATCCTAATCCCACCAGACCAGAACTCATCTTCACCTAATGTTAGACGAGATTATGGTCAAAGCGAAAAACAAATATACAGTATTTAAATAATCTAAGAATGTTTAATATCAGGAGTTATTACTCGGTTTAATTTTTACAGTATCAAGAACTTGTGGGGCGACAACTAACGTTAACAATACATACTTCACAAGTCCTGGATATCCTTCAGCTTACGCGGGCGGTCAAGCGTGCACACTTATTGTTAACAGATGTAACAGTAACATTTGCCAAGTAAGAATATGTCTTCTTAATTCATAAATTACATAACACCACACCTCTCTCCCGGGAGTAGGTAGTGTATAAGAACATTTTTATAAACTACGTTGTTTGTTTTCCCATCTTTTGCCATCAGTATACGCATGCGTGTGACGCAATCGTCTACCTTCACATGTCTGCCCATTCGGGTAAGCACACTTAGACATATTTACCCACCTATACCGCGCCGTACCGCGCCACGCTCTTTTATTATTATTATTATTATTCGAGAAAGGGACTATGCAGGCTAAGATAATCCTGTGTCACTGCGACCTAAATAAATCTATTGTGATCGCCCCCATATTTCTAAAGGTCACTACTGCCTAGACCTACAACCTGGATATACTGTAGGATTTGGCGTCGTAGCTCCTCCGGGAAAAACGCGTGTCTACCCAGAACTCGGTTGCGTACGGGTATTAGTGGGTCACATTCACACAAAATGTACTTTGCTGTTTAGTCTGTAATTTCACAGAATCTGCACTCTCTTGTGTTCTGGGCTCCAATGTTTTGCATATGCTTGCCCAAACATCAATGCCCAGTTAGCGCTCTCATTAATACTCGCAGTTGATTCCTACTGAGCATCAGGGCTTCCTCAGCTTTGGGCTGAGTTAATTCCCTGACGAGCTTTTGGAATGAATTTGTCCTGGCAATTTATTCCAGAACTCTATTGCCTTATAGTGTATTGTTGGGATCCATCTTAAAATCAGCCTGTTATTCTTACCCAGACTGTTTAGCATTACCACACAATTGGCAACTATCTTCGAGTCAATTGTGTTCGAAGCCAGCGCCAAGAGAGCGGCTTGACCATCCGAATGGATATATATTGTATGGTTAACGTAGGCTTTCTGCAGATTTATACAGGAGCATTCTAGAATGCCGTATATTTCTGCTTGGAAGATGGAGGCGAAACTAATCTTGGTAAGATTAGTTGTGTTATTAAACTTAGGTCGTTCTCCATATATTCCACAGCCTACGTTGAGTTCTATTTTGGACCCATCAGTATACCATAGTAAGCAGCTTTCCCTCCACGTTATCTCACTGTTTAGCCAGGAGTCCCGTGGAGGGATTTCGACATTCTAGCTTTAAAAATGACGATATACTTCCAAACAACTTTTCATCCCCCTTTCAACCCGTTACAAACCTTTTTTCTCATTAAAAAGTCCTTTCTTAATCTCTAGATTATCTGTGTACCAAATTTCATTTAAATCGATTCAGTAGTTTTGCAGTGAAACCGCACAGACAGAGATATTTTTGCATTTATAATATTAATATAAATTTTGCTACTTTTCAGCTTCGTATTGACTTTTTGGACTTTGTGGTCTCCCAACCAGATGGGGACGGTAACTGTAACACTGATTCAATAACTGTCACTGGAGGTAACACTGTTGTACCGACACTGTGCGGTGATCTAACAGGGCAAACTATCTTCGTGGATTTCAATGGGAACGCAGCAATCACGATCACCATTACGGCGACTTCCTCGACGACGTTCTCTAGACGATGGAACCTGAAGCTAATCCAACTCGGTTGTGACTGTCCTGGAATAGGTAACTGGATACATACATACACACCACAGTATATCGCGTGACAAATGCAAAAAAGACGTATCACAGCACAGGATTTTATCCCAAAAGGGCATATAAATTTATTTTTTATCCTGAAGCCTCGCGATCAGCGTGGATTAGAAATTTACAATGAGCTTTTCGTGGAGGACCTTTTCTATTGTTTTCTTCTTTTTTACAAGGAGATACGCATAGGTACCCTCAATCTCAACTTAAATGGAGAGCGGGTATGTGGGACTCATACATACATACATACATATCATCACGCCTTTCTCCCGTGGGGGTAGGCAGAGATTACGTCCTTCCACTTGCTACGATCTTGGCATACCTCTTTCGCTTCCTCTACTTTCATGAGCGCTTTCATACATGCTCGTCGGTTATGGGTACTTTTTACCTGGCCTTTATTTAAGACATGATTGATTTGGTCTAGATACATTCGCCTAGGTCGACCCTTTCCGACTTGCCCATTCACCCTCGCCTTATAAATTAATTTCGTTAATCTTCTCTCATCCATCCTCTCTACATGCCCAAACCAACTAAGCATACCTTTCTCTATTTTGGTCACCACATCCTCTACCACACCACAGCGTTCCCTTATCATACTATTCCTGACTTTGTCAATCGTCTTCACTCCAGCTATACTTCTCAGACTTCTCATTTCCACTGCGTTAATCTTACTTTCATGCTTCTTCTGCCAAACCCAGCATTCACTACCATACCTAAGTGTAGGGACCAGGACTCCTCGATGCACAGCCAAACGCGCCTTTTCAGTCACTTTCTGGCTGCACATGTGGGACTCGCCCGGCTTAAAGCGCCGCGAATAGTCACGAAAACTCATTGGGACACCTTTCACTTCTGTTACACTTACTATTCTTACGTCTTAATGGCAGAGAGCGGAAATTCCAATTGTGCTACTTCCGTTCAACCCGGCCAACTCTTTCTAGTTGTCTCTTAACTAATTACCACTCTCCGGTTGAAAATCTAAAGCGCCTACAGGTAAGGTCCGCCAGGCGCAGCTTGAGACTGCTTTGTAAGCTTAGCACATTATAAAAAGTACAAATATTATTTATTAAAAAAGTACTAGAATAAATAATTAAAAACTTTTTTAATTAAAAACAAAAAACCGGCTTCTAAATAGTAAGCCATACAAAAACACTAAAAAGTAAATAAATACTTTTTTAATTTGCTTTTCGATTAAAAAGTCGATTAAAAACCTAGGTCAAGTTTCTTGTTGGCTCTTTTCGACTGGTCTGTTTTCCGAAACGGTAGTGGTTTTTTGACGTACCGAAACATCTTCTCATGGCGTAAATTGAATAAAGAAGTTAAATTTTGAATCTATATAACAGTTTTTTATTAAATAGCACCAAACGGCTGTCTGCAGTACTACACTGGAGTGTCAGGAACAATAAATAGTTTCAACTATGGTACAGCCGCTAACACAGCCCTCAGTGCGTCACTCGTAACAGGCACTAGGCAGATAGTTAACTTGAATTACGGTATATGTATCCGGATGGAAGCTGGATATTGCGCTATACAATACGCTCAGGTGAGTCTACTTAATTAATTATTTTTATTTCTAGGCTGCGTTGCTCCACATACATATGAGGGGACCTCCATTAATCGCGCGTGATGTTCTTTTAGCATTTTTGTGAACCAAGTTCTTCTCATTGGTAATATACGTGGTGAGGTTTTAGATCTGGAAATATGGAGGTATAATTTGGAAATCTTCATCTGACCATGGTCACCCGAGGTCATTTCTAGGTTTAGACATCTCATTTTCTAAAAATAAATAAATACATGTGATATTTCACCGCACCCTTGCACCTTTTACCTATAACATTTTACCTATAATGGCAGAATGGTAATTACCTTAGCAATATTTGCTTACGTAATCATGGAGGGGGGGGCGGCATTGATTACTATTACTGGCAAGGGCGAAAAGGGGGCGAATGAATCTTGCTTGCGTAATAGTTGAACGGCGCCTCTTTGTCGAGGGGTTACTTAAGATTTACATAAGGCAGTAATGAAATAAATGACACACTTATCAGGCTGCAAATGACGTTTTATTCGTTCACCGTAACGGGTGATGTGGAGGGAGCTGATAATACAGTGTTGGGTACAACCGTGGGCGCCGTCAACGATGGTGGTTGTGCCACTGACTTCGTTGTCATACCTAACCCGACGGTAGTGTCCACCGGCGCAGCAGTCGGCACTGACCGCTTCTGCGGCATAGGCTTCGTTACAGTGCAGAGTAAGTTATATTAATGTTTTATAATTTTCGATTCATATCTTCTTGGAGCGATAATGGCGCAGTTGTGTAGTGCGGTCGAATTCCGCGTCGATGGATGCAGGTTCGAACTCATTTATATTCCATCCAAACCCTTCAACCATAAGACGTCCGCTACTAGACATAGGTCTACGCTAAAGATTATATGATATTAAAATAATCACGTTTCATATTATGATGCGAACAGGGGCGTAGGCGTACCAATGATGTGTGTCCAGAGGGGCCAGGACATGTGTTAATTATAGAATCCTTACAGTTTATATGACCATGGCCACAGTCGGGTATAAGAGCCCCCCCAACAAATTTAGATATAAGGCCCGTCTAAGACAAACTACACCCTGGATGCGAAGATCTCACGTGTCCCAAGTCGAGTAATGGTTCATAGATGTGCTTTCAAAACTAGATTATATTTATTTTGTATATTTTTTACACGGTGTAGTCTCAGCGCTTTGACTACTATCTCACCTGATGTTAAATGACGATGTGGTCCGGGATGGTAAACACATTAAGCCCAGAGGTACTGGTTATCGAGTGATGCTTCCGGTACACACCTATTTGTATTTGGCGACAGGTTTTCAGACTCGCGAGTGATAGCTACCCAGGCGGGAATTATTTTAAAATGGCCTACCACCATGCTATAGTTTCCTCACGATGTTTTCCTTCACCGAAAGCTCAGACTGATTTTAAAGTTGTATAGGTGGGCTTCGAATACACGTCCATTGACCCGGAATCAGACCGCATTACCAACTAAGCAATCATCGCTCAATATCCAAAACAATCGATACTATTGTTGGGGAACGAAGAGTTTCCTTTAGTAATAATCTTGGAATACACAACTACATTAGCTTTCCAATCATCTAATATAAATCATGCACGTAAAACTATCCTAGATGCGCAAGAATTAATAACTATTTTTCCAATTGTTATACTTTTGATCAGCTGGGGCGAAACCTTTCGTTTTGTACGTGGTGACGGATGCCAGTGAAGGTGCTACAGCTACCACTTCGCCAGACGTCGCCAACCGCGGGTTTTCCCTTACGTACACTGAAATCGCGTGCTGAGAAAACTTGTGAATGTACCTACTGTCTACATATAATCTACAGTACAGTTACAAACAGTTATTAGTTACCGATCTTGTAAACTCGAGGGGCAATTGTTAAAAGGAGATCTATTACAGCTGTAATAGGGGAGAATTTGGCGGTTAATGAAAGCCATTAAGTAATACACTGGAAACTGGAAGCCCAGCAGATGTGACACGTCGAACGTTATTTACCGCCATTATATGGGATGTTTCACATAAAAATCAGCTAAAAGTCAACCAGCCCACTGCCGTCTTCAACCGACACTAATTTGACAAAGAGGCTATCTAAGCTGTAGTAGATCCATGCGATAGCAATGCAAAACTAGGATTAAACAGTGGCTAAACTATAAGGTGGCAGAGCTGGCAAAATTCCACGGACCCCGGTCCGTTGAGGTTCCGGCCCGCGAGCTCTGAAGTATCCTAACCATTTTTAACAAAATTTAGTAAAAATTATAAATACAATTAAAGTTGGACACGACTAAATGTTTAAACGCTTTAGTGATTTATTACAATCAAATTACATGACAATTTTTACTGGTACTCGAATTTGCCACGGGCCTCAGATGGTATAGTTACTACGCGACTGGCATTAACCATATAATAACATAAAGAAATGTTTATGTTAGGCATTATATTTATATTTTGTCATAAATTACACCGGCACACACACACACACACACACACATTATTTCGTCGCACTGAATTCAAATCAGAGGTCCGTTTGTCTCGTATCCTTCTTAAAATGTCGAGTAAATTGCGATCGCGAAAAACTGTAGTTATGAAGTTGTTTTTTTTTTATGGATTCCGAATGTTTTGTTTAATGTAATTCGATGCTCATTCGTCCCTAAACTTCCCAAAAGTCCTCTAGTCAAATCTACATAATACGTTTTTTGTGTGCCGTTTTTAATAATAGTATAATATATAGTAATAGTATAATAATATGTAGAATTGTTTGCACATGCATTTATATACTAAACCAATTGCACACTAATAAAATAGGTTAATTACCCATAAAAATGAGACAATAGGAAAACAATGGAAAGCTGACGTAAACGCCAGGTTAGTGCTCAGGGGGTTAAGTAAAATAATTTTTATATAAATATACTTATAGTAGTTTTTAAGATAAAATTTCCTTGTAGATGAGGTATTTGAAAGGAAGACTTTAAATGTTATATTGTAATTATGTTTAATAATGTTAATGTTTTCCTTTCGAAATATGCATCATATTTTAAATAAGCAGTAATTTGGATAATGAAATAAAATATATATATAATTTTGTAACTAGTTTTATTCATTCAATAATATCCTTTATCTTTACACATTTGAATCGAATCAAACAACACTTTATTAAAAATACAATTAACTCTTTAAAAACACTAAATTCTTATTGATATAATAATGCAACAATCTCTTAACAACAATATCAACTCAATAATCAACATTTTATAACATAATTAATTATATTTTTAGACATTTTATTTTACAATAATACGTAAATAATCTCATCAAAAGAAAGCGCGAAATGTAACCATAACAATAAATTACTTAGATGTATAAATCAATTCATACAACCGTACAGCAGATGGAAATTCAAAAATGGACACTAAAAATTATTCCGTTTTAAAATACTATTTTAGGTACAATATTTTTGAGAATTTTGTTTATTCTTTCATTTCATGCATGCATGCGACTACTCCAGGATTAATCATGATTAACATACGTTTTAATAATGAAAATGTAAAATTGGTAAACCGATATGCATTTAATATTGCGGATTAATATTATAACAAGCTTGAAGAAAGATCTATGCCACATATCACTATGCTTTTACATAGGAATTTAATAGCAATGATGAAATCATTTATACTCAATTTCCCTTGAGTAAAATCGGTAACGACTCGATCCATATTAATTGGGTTCTATATCAGTATTCCACTGTGATAGTAAAGTGAATTTAATAAACATTCTGAAGACGTACGTCTACTGCAAATGATCAAAATAAGTGGAACATAACAATTTTGAACAAAAACTGATTTATTGACATCACTTAAACAAATTAAGGAACCATTATCACTTTAAATTCCTTACTCTTGAGTGTTTTATAAATATAACACTATAATGAAATAATATGTAATCTCAAACAGAAATACAGGCCTTACAATACTTACAATACAATACAATGCTACAACGGAATAAATTGAAGCAAACAATATGGCAAGTATCATTTTTTACCACAGACGCGGCCAAAGTTCCAATTAGTAAGTAAATATATAAATAACCATATTGTAACGAAATAAATCACAAACATAAGTTGGTTTTTTTTTTTTTTATACATAAGTCATGGTAATGTGATTACCTCTTTTTTGTATTGTACTTTTCATTACATCGTACCATTTCCCTATGGTTGTATTATCCCTTAGATCTTGAAAAGCTTTGCAACCTTCAATGCTACTAAGTACACCGAAAACAGAGATGTCTGCTAAGTTTGGATTGTCTCCTCCTAAGAAAGGTGTTCCTTTTGCTTCAACAGCTTTCATCCATTCCTTGGCTGCACCATAGAGTGACAGACGAGCGTCTTCAATTTGATGTCTAGATAAAAAAAAAAAACCAGAAAATATACAGGCGCCGGTGCATCTACATCGTACAATGTTGTAAATTGTAAAGTGTACGCATACGAACAAAAACATTGCCATAACCAATGACACCTTTTTTTTTTTGACGGGGGGGAATGCATTTACGCACTACCCTTACCTATTGTATTAGTGAGACCGAAGTCCCCCAATACAATAGGTAAGGGGGCACGGAGGGACGAACTCCGCGCCAGTGTGGGACACGCCCAGGCGTGAAGCGCCTGGAAATACCCACTAAAACCCCCCGGGGCCGTCCACTGCATTTGGGAGGGGGGCGACACGGGGTGGCTTTCGCAAGCACCGCGTCGCCCTCTGCAGCGAACCCACCAGGCCTCGTCCGTGCAATGGCCCGGTAGGGATGAAGGAGAATAGTTCTCCTCCACCTCTTAGCCCGCCTCAGAAGGAGGCACGACCATAGGTCGACAGTCCGGGGGGGCAGGAGATACTTCCTGCCCCCCATAAAACTAATGACACCTGACGTAAGACATATAGTCTCCGTTCAGTTATTTTACCTCTACCCGTTAAGTTGTCGTTCTGAATATTGTGTTTGATATATATTATTCGTCAGGGTTTGATTGAATATAGAATTTGAAAATGAGGTTTGAATAAAATGTCAGATTCAAAATAGACCGACCGGAAACATGAGTAATCACAGCAAAAGAAATTCCGTACCTACTGGCCACATCGGTATGTCGATGAGCCGGATATAAATCAGTTGTAAAATATATGTTTCGCTAAAAACCTACAGCTGTACATTAATAAAAACAACATAGTTTATTTTATTTCTTATCGCATATCAATTAATATGCTCTTTTCTGGATACGATTTTTCTTGAAGTTTAGTTTTGAGACATAGAAGCTGCAACTTCTTCTTTGTGGAATAATTAAAATAACATTTATTTATTTAATGCATTGTGATACAAATCAAGACCTTTTTGTTTATTTTAATTGTAAAACGAGATGACTTTTTCGATATTTATTACAATAAAATTTAGAAAAATGTAATACACAGACAACAGTATTGTACGTACGAGTTATGGTGGCAAATCGTTGACGAATGGAATTAACGAAGCTTTACTTGGTCTTTCTTTTCCAGAGAATGTGCGTATAGCTAACAAAATATTTGTAGCACTACTTTGAATAAGTTTTGGCATGTTTAACGATTTAAATGTACTATAAAAAGCAAACATCCAAAACGATTGACAATATATTTTGACTACGTGACAGCAAGTAACGACAAAATACCAAAATGAGACTTCAAAGGTAAAAGAACTGTGATTGGACTATACAGAGAACGAGATGTCAACATACATCAAACGTAAACGAGTGACGTAAACGAAGAGAGCAGTAAGGGCTTGGTTATATAAGGGGTAAGAGAAGGGAGGAGGAGGGAGTCAAAAATATCTAAAATATTCAAAGATATATTTAAACTAATAGCGTAAAAAGCTATAGTTTTTTTTTTGTTTTGATTTCTTTCATTAATATCCTTATAATTTTTACTATTTACTACTTCAGGGTAATTAAAGTACAACCTCCACTGCACCAACAGGATGATATTTAACCCCTGAAGCACAACCTGGCGTTTACGCCAGCTTTCCATTGTTTTCCTATTATCTTCCTATTGACTCATTTTAATGAGTAATAGACATATTAATTAATTATTAACAATTGTTTGTTTTTCTTAGTTAATTTTTTTATATATATTTAACATACAGCATACTTTATATCTTTATACAGTATTATTCTGAAATCGAATGAAAACAGGAGGATTTTTTTGTTTTTACATCTAAACATTTCGGGACAGTAGCATTTTGCATTTAAAATTAGTTTTAAAACTGTTTTATATTATGAGACAACTGTAACATTACTTTTAAACCAAGATAGATATATTGAATCTGAAAATCTAGCATTATCAGTTATATATGGGTGAAAAACATACACTATTGGATTTCTTTCAATAACGCTCACTTAATATAACAAAATGTTTATGAAAATTTTGCCAGAGAACATATCTATGAAATATAAATCGTTTCAGTGACTGAACTAAATGACAGAGAGATGTGGTTTTTATTGTAATTTATCGTTGGCAAGTGCATATCTGATATGTGTACTCAAAACACGTAGTATGTGTTTACCGTATAATGCTTTGAACTACACAGCAGTCTTTTTAAACGAAAATTTGGTTAGTACATTAATGTGAAAATTTAGAACTCTTCATAAAGTGGACATAGTTGATATCTATTTCACAACAGCTGCAAGGGATACTATTTTTTTTTTTGTTAATATACCTCGCTTTGAGTCTTTTGCTGATAATCCACATAGCTGCAGCTCCAACATAAACCATCAAAGCACACTCCCAAGTAGGAAATGTTTGACGCCATCCACCAGCCTCTTCAAACCACCTGAACGTTTCTAGGGCTTCACCCGGTGTTCGATAAACATTAGGGGACAGCACGTGCACAAGCACATCGTCTGCCCACTGTCTCCATTTACGTTCTTCACTACAAAAAATGCACAATTGTCAACTAGAAAGTTCCTGATAAAGAATACTTTATTGTTTTATGGTTTCTGTCATGTGCCGTGAACAGGAATCGTTGAATTATTACGTAATACTTAAATGACTATAGACTATATTAATTATAGAAGCTATTTCAGTTTGAGTTTTATTAGTATCAATGATCGTTAAAGAGCATCATGCTAAACCAGTTTTCTCAACCTTATTTCGCTCCACAAACCTACATTGAGAACCTAGGTCCTAAACAGATACTTCAATTGATGGTTACGCTCACAATATGAAACGAAATTATAAACATTTAATTCCGTGTCATATAGTGTTAATAGACGTTTGGACTCTGTAAGGGATGTTAACTATCACTTAGGGATGTCTTATCTCTGACAATATACAATAAAAATTGGTATTTATGCAACTAATATACACTAATGTACACATATAAGAATGTGTATACCGGCATTAAGGTTACCTTTACAGTCTTAGCAATTATTTCTCACGCTTTGATAATATGGAGATGGCAAGACATAATTATGTAACTAACTTTTCAACTGATAAGGTCAGTGAATCGCCCTTGTATGTTGTATACTCTATACCATGTCCAAACATCTGTTAACACTATACAGAAATTAATAGAATCTCCAGATGATAATCAATAATATATTAACAATATCTACTACACTATTTCAACCTAATTAAATATTTATGATAATTCATGTTAGCTCAGTGTTATGATAACAAAAATATTATTATTAGCAACTGGAATATGTGTAAAACACTTTCATTGGATTCAATATATCTGTATATAATAAGACTTTAACTTACGCTTCAGCAACTTTTTCATTGTTATTCAAGTAAGGTTTGTTATGCATCACAAAATATTTATTTGCTATCTCTGTAGTTATTTTCCCATTTTTATTTCCATAACTTGTTATAGGATAGTACTTGATGACCTCCCTTAATGGCGTAGATGCATCTAATAAATATGTTTCTAAGATGGATATTATAGCAGTACTCTCTAACAATTGCTGAAAATATTTAAGTATTACATATCATTGGTGTCAAGTACCCATAAAAATGAGACAATAGGAAAACAATGGAAAGCTGGCGTAAACGCCAGGTTAGTGCTCGAGGGGATAGTACCTTGAATACACAAAATAACAAATAGTACTTTTTTTTATGTGAAAATAATAGAAAAAAAAAACAGTAAATAAATTTCATATATATTTTATTACCTGATATCCATTTTCAACCTTTGCAAGAACTATTGGCACTTTTTTATAACCTGACCACTTTATAGCCTGTCTTAAAACAGCATCGACTTCTACGACTTCATAATTGACTCCACGAGCATCTAAGTATGTTCGCACCTTGCAGCAAAATGGGCATGTGCGATATTGAAAGAGAACAAGCTGCAAGCTGCTGGTGTCAGTTTCTGACACTACCTATAATAATAAAATTATTTTTATAAAGTATATGGGAAAATAATGACCTAATAAAAAATTTAAAACCGTTTATGTGCTATAGCATATTCTATAAATCAAATTAATTAGTCTTATATTAATATAAGTTGTTTTATTGTATGGCAAATAATGTTAGTGATCCATAATAAAAAAATTTCTTCTTTGTCATTTACTGAGATCTGGCAATCTGTTCATGTTATATGGTACAATAAGCCATTCTGTTGTTGTTTTATTTGTTATTTTAATTTAATTTGTTATCTTCCAGTGACTCCTATGAATCTGCCTTCATGGGTTGGATGTTTTTTTTTTTGCTAAACTCTATGTTTATGATTAGGTACACTTAATCTTTTTAATCGACTGTGCATTCCTTCTCCTTCCAGCTTTGACCCTAGTATGTTAATGTGTCGTGACAGATTATTTGGGTATTTCTTGCTGTTTTCTGCTAACTCCTGTTTTATACAGTTAGTATTACAATCCATGTAAATATAGTTGTTTTTAATGTAGTTTGGAATGTGCAGCATGTAACAGACTGTCTTGCTTTGGAATCTTTCGAGTATCTCCACATTTCTGTTGCTGGCAGTACTCCATAATTGTATTCCAAATGTTGAAATGGGTTTGAGGATGGTCTTATATTTATCTTATTACTTTGCAGGCTGATGTAGTTTTGATTTTGGTCCTAATAAAAAACATATGTACTTCTTAACTTAGTATCAAGATGATTTCTCTTGGCCCATAAATGTTTACGCCAATTTAGGCGATGGTCTCGGGTGCATGCGCAAGTATTTGACATCCTTAGCTTGTGGAATAGTATTATTGTATAACTGTATAGGAGGACAAGTTTGCCTTCTATGTGTAAATGTTACATGTATTGATTTACTTTGATTTACATTGATTCACCATTTATCCAGCCACTCTCCAACTTCCAATAAATTAATTTGTAGGTTTTCTGAGGCTATTACGGGATCCTCATGCACTGATAAGACAGCCCTGTCATCTGCGTATGTTACGGTAACAGTATAATTTTGAGCTGGAAAGTCAGCTGTATATAGAAGGTATAGCACCGGTTCTTAGATACTACATATATACTACGTACATATCGTACAATGAAGAAATTGAAGTATTAACTATAACTTCGAAACATTTTTTACTGAGATGTGATTTCAATATGTTATAAAATGTGTGTGGTAAAGTTTTTTCTTCATTTTGAAGAGAAATCCTTAATGTTGTAGTTATATTATAAGTATATAGGTAAAGTATAAGGTTTATAAGCAAGCATTAAATCTGTAATTGTAGACAATCTTCAGTATATATCAGTTAACACATGTCCTTTAACACTTTAGATGAAGTAAGTATAGTTTGCTATTATTTTGATGTCTGTTATTATAAACAAATGTCACATATAATGATGTGAACACCATAATACATAAAGGAAACATGCGTTTTATTCCAATGCTAGAAGTATATTTATTAATAAGTATGCTTACTTACTCTGTACTGAGGTTTATAGTCAGGTGCTTGTTTCATAAACGCGTATTTTTCCTTTTCTACAGGCGAAGTAGGTTGTTTAATATTAATTTTATAATGGCTATAACCTGCATAGCCGGCTCCGATCAGTATGCCCACACTCGCACTCACGGCAGTCAATTTCGCCAAAGACCTAGGTCGACTCTTAGTTGAAAAGTATATTTTGGACATCTGCACATTTTCCTTGAGTGAAGGAATCAAAACTTTTCGTAATATCTTAAGTGTTGGTCGTAGCATTTTAATGATTTTTTATGATTACTATGTATTTAACCAAACGTATACATACACCTTACTTCATTTAGAAGTAGCGGTTTGGCGATATCTGAAAAGTACCTACACACATTTTCGTAAAATCAAGAGAGTTGACTTTGGCAAAAATGACATTTAAAAAATGGACAGTTGAATGAGCAATATTTGCATGGCGGTAAAATATCTTCTTTTTTTTCTTAGGTGAAGGTTGGGTAGATGTCGAGGCTTTCAATAAAAAGGAATTGACTAAGTCTGAATAAACTCCTGATACTACTGCCCCCGTAATCAAATATACATCCCAATCGCATTCGTTATGATTGAAACAGAAGACTGCCATTTATTGATAGTGTTCCTAACGTCTGATTTGGCTGCATGCTCTACTATTACTTTGCCTTTTCTTGCAGAAAGAAGAAATGGAACCAAACAAAAAAATATCTCGTTCATCTAAACAGCGTGACCACAACCTGTAGATTTCTACTATTTTAGTAGATTATAAACTTAAGACATGAACCTTTCGTAGGTCGAAATGATTTAGTATATTTGATAATTTGGAAGATGGAAATAAATTTATAAAAGTGCAAACACTCGTCAGAGATTTATTATACTCCACGACTAGTGAAAAAGCTTTTACTAATATTGAAGAATGTTGGAAACTGTCAGTAAATTATATCATATTGACAATAAAGGATTCTGCCCACATAACCGATGCATACCGTAACTCTGCTATGAACGTATCAGGCACATAAAAAAAACACGGCATGCACCACCATGTCCATTGGTATGGATCGACCGCATTCTATCCCCATATGCAACGGGTGTCGTGTCCGTTTACTACGCGGATTACCTACGCCTGGTAATAATGTATTTGACAGTATTAAAGACATTTCACTTGTAAACAACACGTGCCTTCAGCACTCACCCCCAAAGTTATGGTGAAGTTGTAAAGACCCTTCCGGTAACAGCAGTAGCTAGGTTAGAAAAAAGAACCATCGAGATTCAGTGATGTACGCATCGTCATCGTGTACAGATTGGAGTTCTCAAGTCGCTCATGACTGAGCATTATTAGTGACGGCTTCCCTGAAAATTGAACAACAGTTTAATATTATCAAAGCTATGTTTTGTTCTGAATCTATTTATTCAATAACGTGATATGTTATTTCGCATACGTATCAGTATTGCGTGGACACCTTGAACCCTACTCATTTAAAATAAACGAAAATTTAATAAATATAGATTCCAGGTCGTTTCAATTATTCTGAAATTTCCTTTTAAGCCCTTTCTTTTAATGGAGAATCCATATATTTCGGGTGTTGAAAATTCGTCTTTACAGATACACTATCAGTTTTTTTGCCCTCAATATTTAATTAACGCACGTGCATTCATAGACTTTCAAAGTTTAAAAAACAAATATTGCTTCTATTGGCTTATTTCGGGTAGAAACGTAGAATACACGTGGGTATAACCCGTTGTATACGTTGCAACAGACTATACCGGCATATGCAAAATATTCTCGTTGGGAATTTGCTGCCGATACAGTCATGGCACGTTACAGTCCTGTGACGAACGCCTTGATAAATCCCTAAAAAATAGATACTACATTTAAAATTATATAATTATAAAAACGGAAATAAATAAGTTAATATTGCTTACGTAATATTTGAGTAGCCCCTATATGTTAATTCAGTAATGTAATATTGTACATTTTATATTAATAATCCAATTACGTTTGTATAAATTTACTTTTATTAACGGACCTTAAAAAGGAGGAGGTTATCAATTCGTCTGTTTGTTTTTTTTTGTATGTCTGTTACGCGCTTTTCTGTCATTTGTGGACCGATTTGCATTTTTTATCGAAAAGATACACTTCCGAGGTAGTCACATTTCCACCAGATCAGGATCAGATTTGTGGAGCTCAGAGAAAACCCCTCGAATATTATAGTTTCATTACACACGTTTCATATATTCGTTTCCAAAACTATAAATCAGGCTTCACAGCTATACCTAAAAGTACATACTTACACCAAAAGTAGAATAAAACCGACTTCACAAGAATACACTAAAAAGTCAATAACTTAAAGTCTTAAACTTAATTGACTTAGTCAATAAATGATTACTATATTAATATGATTTGTTAATTTTGGAGTCGGTGCCAGCTAGCTATCATAATTACATATAAGCTAAATATAGTTCTAGGGATGATTTAACAAAACAATTAATCAATATTGAATGTAATTAGCGACGAACATTTACACCACTTTGTTATTCATAAGCTGGCACCAATGAAAAAAATAATTAGTAATTACTTATTGACTTTAAGTGTATTTTTATAGTGTATTAATTTGAAGTCGGTTTTGCTTTTATTTAACAATTTTTTTATATAAAGGACATACTGTTAGATAGATAGAAATTGAGTAAATTTGTAAAATATTGTCGCGAGGACAATTAAATTAAAATTTAGACTAAGTAATAAAAAAAAACGAAATGTAAACATAAAAATAGTATAACATATATAAAAACCGAAGGTTCTCCCTTACAAAGAATAAATACCAAAATTACAAAAAAATAATATACCTCGCCGGCAAAGAAACTCGTCCCATATAGTGCTGCAATACGTATACCAGAATTTGTACGAACAGTACGCCTGTATCGGTCATAGTAATTTCTTGATCGACTATGCTCTTCGCTTGTCTCATCCAAAAGTCTGCACAGTATAATGTAATAGTGTTACCGGGTATTTTATTGTCCAAAGATCGCTCCACTATTCATTCACGTCCTCTCCCACTGCATCGTGTTATTTCTACATATTATATTTTATAATATTTTTACTTAAAATTTTGATGATGACACTATCCATTCCTTTTTCTTCATTCTATCAAAATTCTATTGTTTCTCGACGTCCCAAATTTTCAAATTTTAAATATCCTTTCTTAGACGCCTTCCAATGAATCCATTAAAACTTATGTTACATTAGCGAAGCGTACCACGCGTAAGATATAATGACAGTTGACATGATTAAACTAATAGAAAACCTTCGGGTTTTCTTAATAACTTTAAGAAACAAATATAATAATGATCTATAAATAATAACAATATAATAAACCTGGTGTAGGTAGCGGGAATCCGCTGTATGTGGATGGCGCAAGACCGGTTGTCGTGGAGATCTTTGGGGGAGACCAATGACCGGCAGTGGACGTCTTTCGGTTCAATGGACGGATGGAAATAAAACATAAATAAAATATTTTTAAACCAATTATTACAATATGTTTAGTATACTTTAGTAGTTTTTGGCGATATCTTTAGTAGAATCGCAGAAATAATTAGTGGTCACGCTGCACCGAAATGTCTGTACAACTTACAAGTTATGGAATATGGTCACTCACCTACGTACTGATTTTTGAGAAGTTGATAACATTGTTACCGTTTTAATTTATGTTCTTTTTATTTATATCAAGTGCAAAATCATAATGACTTTTTATTATGTTTTCGTAAATTTAATTTCGCCTTAGGTAAGGCAAACACGGTACACATATTTATATATTCAGTTGATATAACTAATTATTGGCGCGTACCTACATAGTGGATTCATGTATTTTTTTTTGTCGTACTTTGTGATTCATAAGTGTTGAATATTATTCTGTGAATTGTGTTTAGGGTGGTTATGCCCGAAGAATGCCGTCGTCGTCGCGGTCGAGGGGATCAGGGCGCGGACCGGACGGTGCGCCACGGACCCAAGTCCTAGCGCCCATGTCGGAGCGGCAACAGCTAGCTCTGGTGATGCAGATATCGTCACTAGATGCTGCTCCTGGTAAGGCGAGCTATAATACAAATATACATCATATATTATAACTGGGTAAATGAGACTTCCCGCCTTTTCCGTGTTTAGCTTCTCCGAACCCAGTCGAAGAAAGGAAACGTACGAGACAACAAAGGAATGAACGTGGAGAAACTCCACTTCATGTGGCAGCTATAAGGGGAGATCATGAGCTGGTTAGAAAGCATCTCGAACAGGGCCAAGATCCAGATGTTCCAGATTTTGCAGGTAATTCTTTATTTTATGTAGCTTTCTTGTGTGGTATTATGCATAAAATTAAAATTTTGTAAGCTTACTGCATTCTATCCTTTCAGTTTTAAATCATATTATCTTTAACTATTTCAATTTACAGTGTTTATTTGTTATAAAATAAATAACTATAACTGTTTACTTAATTAAGTAAGATTCAAAATAAAAATAAAAAAGTTTTGAATTTAATAATTATTGTTTATTATATATTATATAGTACAAAACCTAGCCAAAGAATATATGTATGATTTGAAAAAAAAAAACAATAATGTAAATAGGTTCAGTGGTTTTAAACTTATGTTTGGTTCATAAACCAAACATGACTATATAGTGTTATTCTCTTAGTATTGAAATCCCTATAGAATAGAATATTAAAATAATTTAAAGCTCTAGATAAATTAACAATTAAACTATACAAAGCATAGGACAAGTTTTCAATTTTAATTGGATATCAAAAAAAACTTTGATTCTTTATTGTACACTATCTTTTACTTGTGTTATTCTCGTGGATTATCTAAGAAGTCAAAATTAAACATCAAGCTCCAGTTTTGTTAATTAATACATTTAATTTGATAACATTAATACCTACCTACTATATAAATGCAATTTTTTGTAATGTTATCAATCTTATTTATGATCATGACTGTGCTATTATCTGTTCTTTGTACCCAATTTATACATCTTTACAATTTAGTATAACATATTGCACTCAATTATTGCAATTGAATTGGGGTCCTTGGAATAATATAATAGCTATAATCCACTGATGTTAAAAAATAATCTATGTCATGACTGATGGTAAAACTCTTTACTGTTTACTACATAGATGATGCATGCTTCCTGTAAACCTTTCATAACATAAGTTTAGTTTATAATCATTCATACATTAGTCTTGACATGTCATGAATTATACAACACCAACTGAATGTAAAGTATACAGGTAAATCTTCTGAAAATAATATAAATATATACCAGAGAGTAGGCTAATGGTTACTTTTTGGTGGGCTCATGTTTCCGCAACTAGATATGTTAGCGGTCTGTTGTGCGTGCAGGATTAGCCAGCCCAGCACCTTCCAGAAGAGCAGAAGCCTCCTGTAGCGATCACAGGATTCCTGGAGGAACCTCATTTTGTTGAGGGTTTTTGCCCATTGGTTGACTGCTCCCAGACATTCCAGGATCATATGGGCCTACTGCCCACTCTTCTTCTTCCAGACATTCCCTACGCATGGGGCTATCTGTCGGACCTATAGTACATAAATATTTATTAAGTGAGCGATGTCCCGTCATTACACCTACCACAGGCGAAGATCAGTGCAAATTAAGATGAGCCGTCTCCAGGCCAAGCTCTGTGATATTTGCGGAACATCCTTTTTAAACTGTCTACAGCCAGGAGTGCTAGCCCATCTCTCACTGTGAGTGCTGTGGGCGTATTAACGCAACCATGATCTAAGAGTACTGTATGTAAGAGGAAGATATGGCACAGGGCCTACGACTGTTGTCGTTGATCCTCTTCTTGCCAGTTTATCTGCTGTGACTCTGTTGACTACTGCTATGCGTTGCAATGCATGGTGACATTCGTAAATGAGTACTCTCAAGCACTTGAAGTATGGCTTTACTATCAGAGAGAATTCGGATACCAAAGTCCCTCATTTTGAAGACTGCATTTGCTGCTTGGATGATACCTGACACATTTACATTGGAATATGGTCTCTGCTCATCCAATCCTGTAGATAGCTTGATATTGAGATCTTGTGAGAATACTCCCCCACCTGTTCCAGATTTCATCTTGGATCCCTCTGTGTAGATGTGGTGCTAAAGGGTAATCTGTTCATCTTTTATATCTTTCCTTAGCTGTATATTATACATTCTGTCGAATATTAAGATCATCAGGATCTTGTCGCAGTGGGTTTCGAGAAGGGGTTGTAAACCTACCATTCTGTCCCATATTTTGGTATGAGACCTATCTGTTATTGCCATAAGCCTAGGTGGGTGAAGCGTAGGGCTGCCATGCTTCCCTCCTGCTGTATAAACAGATCAAGAGGTGGTAAGTTGATGAAGGCCTCTATAGTTGCTGTTGGAGTTGTTCGCATGCAGCCTGTTAGGGACACGCAGGCTAGTTTTTGAAACCTCTGTAAACGAGTTTTCGTGGTGCTTTGATCTGTCTTGGGTCACCAGACCACTGAACCATAAATTATTAATGGTCTAATAATGTCTGTGTATAGCCATAGTGTGATTTTTAGCGAGATTCCCAGGTTTTTCCTAGATGTGTTTTACTCTGCCAAAAGATTATGCGACCTTTTGGTCTAGGTGCTTGTTCCATAAAAGTTTACTGTCAAGAACAATGCCCAGGTACTTGACTTCACTTGATAGTGACAAGCGGGTATTGAAGAGTTTCGGTAATATCATATTCCCTTACTTCTCTTTTTAGTAAACAGTACTAGTTCCGTCTTAGCTGGATTCACTGTCAGTTCATGTTTAGAGCACCATTCTTCTACAATCCTAAAGGCAAGCCTCATCCGATCGCAGAGTATGTTCTGGAATGGTCCACTAATGAGTATGGCGAGGTCATCGGCGTATACTTCTGTGTACAACCCGACAATGTTAAGTCATCGTATCAGTTCGTTGAGCGTGTTGTCTATCCACTCGGCAATTGTGGACGCTACTCCATGTCTCGTCAGGGCCTGATTTATGCTGATAAAGCTTGTTTTGTCAAAGGTGCCTCCGACATCAATGAAGGCTCCAAGAGTTGATTGCCCGGGCCATAGTCCGCTCTCTATTTACGAAACCAAGTTATGAAGTGCAGATTCCGTTGATTTGCAAAGAATAAGCATGCTGATTACCATAAATTGGTCCATTAGGCAGCGCTTATGGCCCTGTCACATAGCCTCTATAGGACCTCGAGTAGCAACGATTTAAGATTAATAGGTCTGAAGGATTTTTACTGTGTGACTTCAATCATCACCTTTGCCAGGTTTGGGTATAAACACTATTTGACTTTTCTCCATCGTAGAGGTGTGTAGTTGTGTGTCAAACACCCTATGTAGACAGCTACTAGATGTTTTGCAGTCCCTATTATATTCCGTTGGAGCAGACCCGGGAAAATTCCATCCAGGCAGGCGCTCTTGTACGGAAGGAAATGCTGATGGCCCACTTAATTTTTAGCCTAATGTTGTTAACACGCGTACGAACCGGACCGCGGACATAGTAGGGCGGGTGCCCAATATTATCAGCCTCCTAAGTAGGAATGGGAGTCCTTTTCAAAAAAGATCGATTTTTTTATCGATTCGAACATAAATTTAATGAATGAATTGTTTAAAAAAATAATAAAGTAATGATTATTAGCGTGTCCTTTTTGTTTTATATGATATGATGATCATCTGTAGATAGGCAAAAATAAAATCAGTTAATTTTAACGGGTTTTTACGCGTTACCTTTGGTTTTTTTTCCTCCTATCCCGACGTTTCGGCTGGGTTTCACCAACCGTGGTCACGGGCTGACTGTTCAATTTTGACTGTTGAGGCAAAAATAAAACAGTTCAGTGTCATTTTTCCTAGTAGGTTAGGCATTCTTCTGTTTTTATTTACTTGCTATATATAGGTGACCTTTAGTGCTGGTAATAAAAAAAAGAAAAATAGGTTTTGCAATAAATGATGATTATAGTCTAATTTCGACTACTGGAAGAATACTATTTTACGAATAAAAAGGTCATATAAAAAAAGATTGCTCTATTGGACCTCGATGTTTTGTGAATCGATTAAAAAATATCAATATCTGAAAAATCTTATTCCCCATCCCTATTTAGGAGACTGATGCTCTCGCCGCTCGATATACCATATACGCAGATGTAATGTACATGTACATGTACCTATTGCATTGAGGGACTTCGGTCTCACTAATGCAAAAGGTGCGTAAATGCATTCCTCTCGAAAATGTGTATTAACATTTAACAGCATACACTAGCAATCATTATTGTACCTATATTATCTATCTATACGTATAAAATTGAAAACAGCACTCGGTGATATCAAAATACATATTTTTTTACTAAATACATATGTATGTATAAAACATATCTATACCAAAATCTGTTTCTCCGGAACGGCTAGAGTGATTTTGACGGGACTTTTTCTGCAGATAACTAAAGTTACTTGATATGAATTAGGCTACTTTTATTTTTCAAAAATAATTAGAGTGTTTGAATTTGTGAGAAATATCTTTGTTTTTTGTTAGCACCAAAATTAATTTCAGAAAAATTATTAAGGTTCCGCATAAAAAAATTACAATGCATAAAATTGTAAACAAAATATGATTCAATGGGCAATCAGCATCAAAACATTATTTTCCAATTTTAGTTAGTTTATTCCCATTTATAATGGAAGGTGCAATGGAATACAACCGGTTTCCTGTTTTAAACAATATATAGAGAAGTATCTATAATTATACTACTGCATTTTTATATATGTTCTTTTTGGAAATTTATAATTAGTGGGTAAAATATAATTTCATCACTTACATGTTTAGCAGGTTGTAACCTTTTTCATTTTTGTATTATAACATACAAGGTTTACTTTAATTTAATCTAAATGACATTATTACAAGAATATTGAAAATATACAAGAACATAATATAAATAAAAATGTATACTGCTCATAACAGTTGTCTGTAAAGGAAATATACCATTACATTCATTCTAGGGGCATGTAATTGGGTAATTGTACGGACAAGAAACAACTTTGCTCCAGACTGAACGAAGCTGGTATATCACCATCCTATTGGTTTTGTTACCTTTTTATTACTTATATCATCCACTCGCTGAGTTTTTCTTGATCATCGACAATTATTTTGTTTCAGAAATAATAACATAGATATTTATTTCAAAACATGAATATTATGCATACAGTCCTTTATATCTTTAATGAGCGATTTTGAAGCCTATTAATTTTATTTTGAAAAAGTAACCTTAATAAAAACTAAAAGATAAACAAATATAAATAAAAAAAAAAAACAAATTAAGTTCCTTTTATTAAAAATATATAGAATAGATTGGGAATGTATTAAAAGAAAAATCTTGACTACACATTTCTATCATTTTTATAAGAGTTGAATTCCTATTTCAATCTAGATACGACACAATGATCTGGTGTCTGGTAGACATCAAAAGTTGCAGGCATGCATTCGTTTCAAATTATTTACATGATTAAAATATTAAAAAAAAAAATATATACGTAGTATGTATTATAGATGTAGTGATCATTGTAGGATGGACACCACTTCACGAAGCATGCAGTTACGGATGGTACCAGGTCGTCGAAGTACTTGTGAACGGTGGTGCAAATGTGAACGCAAAGGGATTAGATGATGACACACCGCTGCATGATGCTACTACTTCTGGCAATCTTCAAATGGTAAAATTCCTAGTTCAGCATGGAGCTGATGCGTTTGCGAAGAATACCAAAGGGAAAATGCCATCAGATTATGCAGCACCGCACATATACGAATATCTCCAGTCTGTGAAAGGTATGTTTAATAATCATTTATGATTCAAAATTGTAAGTTTCATAGTGAATACTTTATGTACATGTAAAACATTTCTATCAAGTTAAATATCAAACTAAAATTATAAAAATGCTTACACTCATGGCATCTTAAATCTTTATATTAATATATGTTATAAATGAAATCATTTTTACATAAGTGAAGAAACTGAATTTGGCTTTTAATAAAACTTGTAAAAGGAATGAGTTTTTCTTAACACAGCCCTGGACCTACAATTTTTGGAACCTGAGCAGAAACTTGATAGTTGTGCCCCTCTCTCTAGAATTCGAGATAAATGATTTAAAAATGCTAACAAATATATAATGGTTGGCATTAATCATTAATGGGTGAAGTTTATACTCTATATTATCTATTACCTAATATTTTTTTTATTTGTGTGACATAAAATTATATAAAACAAATAAAGTGAAAAAATAGATTTACATTCAGTAGATCTATATCTAGATTTACAACCAACCAAGCTTCCGTATTCTAGGCGCTTTATGGGGCAAGATTTTTGATTTTTAATCACATTATATTAAGGTTTTGGCGCTCCCTGAAATTGCCCCCTCCCTCCGCCCTGATTCCAGATCAGATTTTGCACGGTCTCAATGTAAGACTAAACCAAAAAATCGATGAAAAGATTCTTAAAAATTTATGTCAGTTATTTTAATTTGATTTGTTTTTTATTTTGACATGGGATGAACTTTTGTCATTGCTATCAATGAATTCATTGTTTATCACTTAACGATTGCAATAAATAATGTTTTGGTTTCATACAGAATAACAACGAACGAATAAAATATTTAAAGATTGTTACCATATGAAAGATAAAAAGTTTGAATGATTACCTTAGTAATATTATTTTTGTAACTGGAAGGAAAAATATTTAAAACTAGTAAATATAGACATCACTAAAAAACTATGCGATTAATACTGACAGTAATTATCTAGAAATAGATTATTCATAAAGCTTGGTATACATTTCATTACATTTGTATCAATTTGTGGCTTCATCATTTTGGCGAAGTGAATAGCGAGGACTGAATGTTTTGTTAATACCGTGGCATATTAGACTAAGTTTGTGTAAAAGGAACATGATAATGTAATTAAAATATATTCATTAAATATTTACTATCTATCTATTTATAAATAGGTAAAGATGAAAGTTACAAGTTTCTCTCCTCCATTAATAAACTGATTTACTGGTTTCTTTTGTTTTCAATTTGACCATAATTATATATCTAACTTTAACGCACGAAAACTTCTTTTATTAAAATAAAAAAAAAATATGTCAAAACGTTACGAAACGCTAATCAAAACTATTATACTAGACAGTAGACCACTATCCAATCCTCATTTGGTTGCCCAATGGGGTTTACGAAATATAGTGGAATGGCAGTATTTTTCGCGCTAAATTATTTTCGTGTAGTTCATTTTACCGACACGGATGTTGGCATTTGTGTTCGGGCATTTGAATGAAGATTTCGTGTACCAATGATAAATGTTTGCACTGAACTTATTGTGATATTATTACAACAGTTATTGTTTAACTTATATAATATTATAATAAGTTGTTTATATAGTGAACTTTTACATACAACTTGCAAAACTTGTTATCTTTTCACATATATTTTTTATTATAACAAACAACAATTGTAAGAGTAGAATTTCCAAGAATGAGCGTCTATTAATTCAGAGAAATTGTAAGCTAAAATTGTCATATTAGACACTTCTGCAGTTATTGTTAGCGAATCCGTGAGAACTTTTAATAAACGAGTATATTACCCATACACTTAAAGAATGGCGTTGAAAATGGCTTCGCTTCTGTTCACCTCTCACTCGCACACTGCCCCTATCTATATTCACACTCGCCGGTACGCTCAGCAACACAAAAATCGTTATTTATCTCTGATGACCGTCTTGCGTATTTGTAACAGTCCAGTTTCTAAGTTTCTTCGTAATTGTTGATGTTATTTGTTGAATTTGGTTGTTAAATAATTGTTATTGTTGTCAAAACGTTATCGTTTATTATATTTCGTTATTTTGGTGTTCATTGTTACACCGTTTATTAACTATGCACACACGCGGGAATGTATTACATAGTAATGCACGTAAAATCGTGTATAATGTAATTAAGTATTTTGAGCAGGAGAAAAATGTGGGACGTTACCACTTATTGCAATATAGTAATGTAAGAGCGGGAATGGGAACAGATCAAATCTAAAAAAGGTGATTACCTAAAGAAAAATTAATCACCAACATTTCTTCTAACACCATCGTGGTAATGGACAATGCGCCGTATCTCAGTATTCAAGTTAATAAATCTTCATCAGCAGTCAATCGAAAAGCTGAGATACAAAATTGTTTTCTAGAAACTAGAATACACTATGACGAGTCATGGACGAAACCTGAGCTTTTACAATTGTAAAAAAACAAGCCTGAGAGAGAATTTAATAAATATAAATATTCATGGACCTACTGCCGCATAGATATTTTAATTAGATGACAATCCACTATTAACAATATTTATGTAATATCTTTATAGATATATCGCTATAACGTTATATTAAAACATATCGTTATTAGCGGATTGTCAATATAGATCCTTTGTATGCTGATGGTACCAGTGTAATTAGCCGGCATTTCCAATCCCGTTCTTTAAGTGTAGGGGTTGTAATTTATCATTTTAATTATTTTTGTTCATTAAACAGATACTTAAGTATCTATCTTTTAAAAATTCTATGAGAATCAATAACCTGGCCATGATTATGAAAGCTGATGAAATTATATCATAAACAGTTCTTTATTAACAAAAAAATCATTTATAGTTTACTATTTTTTATAGTTGATCTATTGCTTACGAACAATGAAACAACAGATAAAATGCCATGCATATAATGCCCATGCATGTTGAATCTGTTAGAATTCCTCTGCTTTCTATTAAAATTATATCAATTGCACTGAAAATGTTATTTTCCTATTATGTTATACTACACACATACACATTTGTTGTTATTTATTTACAATACATTATATATCTATATTATTCAATAGTTCTGAACATAAAGAAATGATGGCTCAATGTTATTTTGGCCAGCTACCATATAATTTTTTTTTATATCCATCAACCTAGCTGTCTCCTCTCAACTTCGCTAGTCAGCTTATGAGTGTGTTCTGGCAACATCATTTGAGTACCAGTACTTTGTGATTTAGTATGTTCGCCATTTTGAACTATATATATACTTAACATCAGATGAGATTATGGTCAAAGCACTGAGTCTATACTGATACAAACACATATTAATTTTGAGGTGCTCAGGTGCCAACTCTAGACATAACATATGAAGGAAAAAGAATGAATATTATATAAACTCATTTTACATTTGGAAATGCTTGACCCGCCACTATAGTTTTAACTTAGTTCAAAAATATCATCAAGAGAAATTGTGTTATCCTTCAATAATTTTAGTAATCTGTATTTCCTCAAAGAAGAAATTGTTTTATTTCATAAACCTGTAAAGAGACTACACATAATCATTTGTATAGCAAAAACATTAGTCTAACAGACAACATATTATATCAAAGTACTAGTTTTCATGGAAAGCAACATATGTATAGTGTATACCTATAATTCAACAATGATACTTGTATTCTTATTACAAAAACTGAATATGGAACAGTAATATGAGATTGCCTTAGCTTTAGTGTAGGCAAAAGGTACATCTTTTTGTTACCTGGTAGTATTTTAATGTTCATTTAGCTAAAAACATTCTGAAGACTTTTAATAACACAAGATAAACTCAATGAAAGTAGTCAACAAAGATGTACATACCTAACATATTTGTATTATACTGACACAACCCGTTTCCGTCCTTACAAGAGTTTGGACATAAGGCAAATTGTGGTCATAATTCCATAAATCTTCATACCATATAAAGGTAGTCAGTTTGACAAAATGCCAAATTATTGTGTAAGGAACTAATATTATCATTACATCTTAAACACATGTTACATAATTAAGCATATATTTTTGTTTCCTATTTATATTTGTTATTATTTTTTAAGACCATTTAATTGGAAAGTTAATTTAAAATACAAACTGTGTGTGTAGTATTATTAATATTAAATTTATTTTACATTTACTGAATTATTAGATGTAAAATTGTTTTGGACTGTTCTAAAAATATGACTGATTTAACTTAACAGATTTCTTAAGTAACTTTGTAATGTCTAAACATTGCAATTATGTTCATAGCTAGGTACAATATCACCCACTGTTACCCACAGAACGTACATACAGGAAAAAGATAATTTACTGAAAGACAGCATTTGAAGCGCAATTGCCGCTTATCAAATTACAAAGCATATTCTGTTTAACAACCACATCGAAGACTGCAACACGCTAGTCAACTACTTCGTGATATTTATTAAATATGATAAATATAAATTACGTAATATGTGTGAACATATATTCACATCATGTACTAACTATAAATTATCAGACTTGTTTTACCACTTTGGACTTACAAAGGTAAGCGAATTATATTGTAACTGTAACATGTATTGTAATTTTATAATAAAAAGTCCATAGTTATGACTTTATTTCGAAAAGTTATATTTAAAATATAATTTACTCATTTCGCTCAAATTTAAAAAGATTATTTTCAAAACACAAGGAATAGTTTTTTTTCTAACCACAATAAATTACTACATTCTACTTAAACCTATTTCGTCACCGAACTGTTCACAATAAAACCCTATATGTACATGCGCGTTTAAAGCATTTATGTATAACAGAATATCACCTAAAAACCATTAGACTTAATCCTGATAAAAATTAAATAACAATGGTAATAAACTAATTTCCATAATTTATTTCATAAATAAGTCGTATTTTAGATATAGGTAAATTTGCAATTGTGCATATCAATAACGTCACTGTCGCATGAAAATGCACGAAACATGAAGTTCGTACAGACCGAGAATTTTAAAATATATATTTGTTAATTTATTAAAATAATAATTTGTTTATGTTACACATATAGTGTTTATCATTTTATTAAATAATAATAATAATTGAAATATATTTTGGTTATATTTTAAAACTATAATCTTCTTGTAAAGGAACGAATTGGGCGTGTTGCATGAACTGTCTAATGATGGCTGACGGCTGTTTTCGTTGCTAACTTCGTGGCAGTCTTGTAGACCAATTCGATAAGTTTTATTGTAGAAAAACTGGTGTACCAATAGAAATAATTATTCAAAGCGTGTTACGTTGTCAAATTCAAAGTAAGGCTTTCTCAAATTATAAAAGAGAGTTAAAAGTAACTTCATATTCTGTTCTGTAATACACATCTATGTGATGATGCACGCCGTTCGTTCACTATCGTGCTGTGACCCCTGTGTAAACTTTTAATAACGATCCGACAAACGTGACTATGTGGTTATAATACAGTGTTCACTTCATTAACCTGAAAAAAATCTCACGAATAGTTGTTAGTATATTTATTTTCTATATATTGTGTAAAGGGAAAAGAAATTACGTTCTTTTCCTCATAAGTACATGTAAATCGTAATAGTTAGACCATAAATACATTTGCTGTAGGTAAGTATGCATTCTTTGTACAGCTGTAGAATACGGTTGTTATTTGCACAGTGTTAAATATAAATCATAGTGTATGTTCTAATTTTGTGTGGGCTTATCAAATATTACCTCTTTTTTTTTGTACTAAAATTCCTGCTTTTATCGTTACTTAATTTATTTTAATATAGAAATTATTAAAAATATATATAACAAAAAAAATGAAACAATAGAATGACAATAGGAAAACAATGGAAAGCTGATGTAAACGTTAGGAAGGTGCTCAAGGGGTTAAATAACCTTAAAAATGAAAACTACCACATTATTTCCACATTTAACTTAAAGAAAAACCATAAATAACTAATAACCTATAAAGTTATGAATAGTTTGAAAATAGATTCATTTTGTGTTTAGTATACATAGCTAAAATACAGCTTAAAAGTAGTTTACAGTGAATTTAATGTTTGTTATAAAATCAGTATAGATATTCAGTTCATGAAGTAAGGAATTAATGATTTATTTAATTATAGAACTTGCTTGAATTCAATGACTATATAAAAAAAAATCTACTATCTCAAACCATAACCTCCAATATTTTTTTCTAAAAACTAGCAGATGTATTGTGATATGGCACAATTCTACTATTTAGAATTTTTTCACGAAAGTAAATTGTTAAGAAAATAGATCAAAGATTATATGAATTTAAAATTTGTTTTCAAATGTAAAATATTAGTTAGAATGGAATTTGAATCATGGAAGGTATTTTACTACGTATGTAGGCCAGTTAGAACATTTCAAACAGAGACGAGTATTGTTTTACTTTAGTGTTTTATTATTTATATGTAACACATGTATACTTTAGAAATAAAATTTATAACCATAGGATTAATGTACTTAATCAGGCGAAGGTAATTATTAAATTTGATTAAAATCTTGTAAATGTTAAATATTAATGATTGTTAATTCTATGGAGTAATAATATTAATAGCAACACTTAACTAAATTTATGATAATGTGTGTGATTAACATGTGTGAATTTTAAAACTTCTTTCTTCTTGAAGTAGAAACAGTTGTAGAGTCTTTGTATGTCAAGTGATATGTAGATGTTGTGATTTTTATAAACCATACTTATGAGAATATAGTACTAAAAATAAAATGTTTATATTTTATTTACATTTATAGTTATTATTTAAATATATTTTTAAATTTTGTACTGAATGGTGAATTTTGTTGTATAGATTGTAACGTGAGAGCATCACACGGAGGTCGTACAAGGGATGACAGCAACAAGAAGGGTTGCAATGCAAGCAGAGATAGCGAGGGTAGCAAGAGACACAACATGGACACCCTAGCGCAGGGCGATAGTAATGATAGCAAGGATGCCATCTCGCAGGATAAGGGATCGATGGAAAGCAGAGAAGGTGAGTATGATTATTTTTGTTTTTCATAGCAAATGAATATTATTTATTATCTTAGAACTAGCATCACCAAGCATCACAGCAACGTTAAGAGGTAATGTGTGGTATTATCATGTATTAAATATTTGTACAGTTTTATTATAATTAGTTTTTGTATCAAGCTGCAAAGGATATTTATATTGAAAGTGTGTAAGTATATTCACTTTATTTTGAATTTTTTTTCTAATACCATGGATAATTATTGGCTTCTCTTTGTTTATATACAGATAATATGCAGCTAAGTAGTGGTGTGGTTTCCTCAACACAAGATGACAATGTTAATAGTAGTAAGAGACATTATACTGAGGAAAATCATGAAATTGATACAATTGAAGATGACGGGTCTAAGAGGAAGAAAAAGAAAGAAAATGAAGAAAGAGAACCAATGGGCAAGCCGCCTCCGCCTGCAGCTAGAGGAAGTCAAGGCCGGTGAGTATATCTACACTAATAAATAAAATTCAAGTGCCTGTTTGTAATATCAGAAACACAATTTTTGTCACTCTGCGTAACTTAGGCTACTTTATTATTGGAAAATAATTAGGGTTCCACATAAAGAAATGAAAGCTCATTCTGATTCTGATTCTGATTCGATGCACAATTTTGCTGTCAAGTGTCTGATTTCGTGTATTTTTATCTTCTGTTAGTACCAAAAATAATTTCAGAAAATCATTAGGGTTCCTCATTAAAAAAATTTGAAACATTATTTTCCAATGATACATAAAACGCTGGCGGAACCGCGGGCAAACAGTTAGTATATTAAAATTTATATGATATTTCATTTTAAATAAAAAATCAGCCCACTACAATTCAGAGATAAAGGTAATTCTATTTTCGACTTAGATGTCAGCTTAAGTTTTGGTCACTTTTGACTAACTTCGAATAATCCATCCATCATTTTGTTTTCAGGTTTATGACAGGTAGTAAGCCACCGGGCCCTGCAAGTAAAACTGGCGGGGCCTCGATGGGAAAGGGGAGTGGATCGCAGGGTGGCAGTAAAGGTGGATCAGGTGGTTCATCAGGAAAAAGTGGTCAACAGTCCCAGGGTAAAGGGAGTGGGTCCGGGAAAGGATCAAGTAACTCGCATCAAGTAAGTGAATCTAATAACGAAATAAAAATATAATAACTCATTACTCTATTTATCCTGGTATGGACATGTGATGCGCAGGGAGAAAGAGGATGTTGTAAGAAAGGTATTGGATATGAATGTGGACGGTTACATGGGAAGGGGAAGGCCAAAGAAAAGATGGATGGACTGTGGGAAAGATGATATGCTTAGGAAAGGAGTGAATGCGGAGATGACAACAAATAGCGAGGAATGGAAGAGGAAGACATGTTGCGCCGACCACAAATAAAAATGGGGAAAATGGTAGGGAGATGATGATGAACTCATTACTGAATTTAACTTGAAGCTACAAAAATAGGCTAAAGCGGAAAGACATATTACCCATTTAAATAAATATGGTTACTAACGAGGAGATACCATTCCCCCCCCCCCCCCCCCCCCCCCCCCCCCCCCCACTTAAGTATACACTCAAACTGTTGTAGCTTACATCTGCTCAAAACTAGTGCTCATTGCGTAGAAATAAATATTTAAAAACTAGCCGTGTGCCCGCGGCTACGCTAGCATTTTGTATATTCATCACTGCATAATATCGTTTTTTTAAGTAATCATTGGAAAGTAATGTTTTCATTGAAGTAATTGTTTCACTACTTTTTTTTTTTTTTGCTATTAACAGAAAGCAAATTTATTTCTCACGAATACCTTCCAGTAAAACTGTACATTGAAAATTGGATTTTATTTACGTTTTCAGGAGTAATTTTTTTATTTTATTTACGTCAAACCGTAATAATTTTCGAAAAATAAAAGAAGTTATGCAGATTAACTTCAGTTATCTGCCAGATAAAAAAAAAAAACCGGTTAAAATCATGGATCCAGTTGTTCTCGAGAAAAAGACAGCGGAATAGACATTTTTTTTTTTTTTATCGTAAATAAATTTATATGCATGTAGTAAAATGTTGTTAAATTAACATAACAAATAGACGCTTCAATTTTATTTATAAGCATAGTTTATGGTAAAGCCTTGTAGCGCCGGCTGAGAATAGTACCACCCCATATCTTCCCGCGGGTGTCATAAAAGGCGACTAGGGGATGAACTAGATTAAGAAATAAATATGTCTAATTTCAGGGGAAATCATCCGGCGGCTCGAAGGGTGGTTCAGGGTCGCAGGGTAGTAAACAGGAGAGAAAAAGTCCGGTCGCGAGCCCAAAGGTCCATTTAAGCAGGGACCACAATGACGGGGACTCAGACGATCATAAGATACAGGAGTCATCCGGACCCAAAGTGCCCCCGCTGAAGATCGTAATACCCGGAGGCGGTTCTGGAAACAGGAACGAACAGGAAGATGGTATGTAACGTCGAACGTCGCCTAATCTTACGGGATCATTCAAGAATTACGTAAGCATCAACGGGGAACAATCTACGCTACTAGAATCTAACAGTGATTACATAAGCACGATTTAATGGTTAATTTTCTTGTTTTTTTTTTTTCAAAATAATCACGAAAACGTAAACGTTATTATTGCAGGGATGGGCTAACAAAAAAAAAAATAAACAAAATTTTCCTTACGTAATTCTTGAATGGCCTTTGAAAATAGTAATATTGTGTTATTTTCAACATTAATCTTCCCAAATACGGTTTCACATTCGCCGATCTGTTACATAAAAATTTTAAAATAAGTTGAGTAGTGTTTGTTTATTACATATAGGGGGGGGGGGGGGGTTATAAATAACAAAAATAATAAAATCACCAAATATATATATATACTTCTCACGTTATATAAAAGGTAACATCTCTTCTGTCTGTACATTAACTGGCTTCTAACTGTAATAAAGGAAAACTTAATGGTGAATGAAGTTGACATAAAATTGTGCGCTTCCTTGTAATATTTGAAACTAGCTGTGCGCCCGCAGTTATGCCCGCGTTTCATATGTTCTCCACTGCATTTTTTTTATGAGTGGGATGGGCGTGGCTGGTGCATAATATATATATATATATATAGTGAAAATATATAGATTGCACATTCTTTAAGTAATTTAATCGTTTGTTTATTATGACTATTGTAATGTCATTTTTAATGTAATACGCGATATTATTGCAAGTTTCTTATTACAGTAATACCCCGCTTTACGCGAGGGATACGTTCCGAAAAAAATCGCGTTAACTGAAATTCGCGTATATCGAGGTTTATGATTAAACGTAGTCAAAATTTAATACAAAACAATACAAATCATTTTAATCAATCACTTTAATTCTAAGAACACTTTATGCGATACATACTCTTATTTTTTACGGAAGAATACATCTATTGTTTTTACATTATATGTTTATACGCACTCGCGTAATTCGAAGCATTTGAGCGCGATATTTGAAATTCGCGTTATAGCGAAACCGCGCGTAACGGGGGGGTCGCGCTAAGCGAGGTATTACTGTACATAGAATTTGCATATATTGAATACATCGTCTAAATTCAGAGTTACCTAATTCAATATTGACCTTCATTTGGTCACATTGGAGCACTTTATTTTTCAATTGATGAAATATTTTCTTAACTATACTTAATTTAAGAATTAAGAGATTATTTCGAGATATTCCACTGGTAAGTTCTAATGATAATTCAGTGGTTTTAGTACCGTGGCCTTTCTTTAGAAGCTCTTCAATTTTTTTTTTGTTCATCGCCCACTTTGAGAGGATACGATTTTTTCTCGAGTACCATCCCATGTTAAGGTTTACAGTATATTTTTAATCTGCCCACACCTTCAGTGTTCCCTAATATTTTTTTTTTTTTTTTACAAGAAGTAGGATCAGTTCTTTGACCACAATATCCACCTGATGTTAAGTGACGATGCGGCCCACGATGGTAAACAGACTAAGCCTAATAGGTATTGGGTAAAAATTGTCTCTAGTTATCTAGGGCTCACGGGGTTTATTGAGAACACGTTGAGAACCTAGGGTCTAAACGATATAGATTTATGTATGATTATTAAGATTAAATTAGTCGGTCCAGGTCAAAGGGGTAGTGGCAAAGGCAGGGGCAGCGCGTCCACCCTACCATACGTGATACCGTGCACTACTAGCGATATGGGACAAACTTCTGACAGTTCAGATGGAAACTGCGACGAGAAGAGACCGTCCGAGGGGGGAGGTAAGGTGAGTACCCCCCCATTACGTATATGAATCTCGTTCAAATATAACGTAAGGATCAAAACAGCACCGGGGGACGCGGTTGCTGCTGTGATATTTTTTATTGATTACCCGTAAACAATTATAATGTTTACTTATTCATATTAGTTTCTCTGGTCCGCCAAATGCTTACGTGTAATCATGAGGGTTAAAGGGGGGAGGGAAGGGGGGCGGGGGGTTACAAGACATTTGCTCACTATCCCCGACAAGGGGGGTGGGTCAAATTTTGTCGAATATTTTGCTTACGTGATACTTGAACGACCCCTATATAACTCGCATATGGACAATTCATAATAAGATATGTATAATATAAAAAGTGCATTTTTATGAAGATACTTTTGTTTTCAGTACTATACATTATTGCAACTTTTAATCTGCAATTATGTAATTTAGAATTGTTTGGTTATGTGTTATTATTAATGATAGTTGATTTCTATTCACTTTACAATATATCGGAAACTCGTATCGTTTTTTTATTATTAAACAATTTGATGATAATAAATAATAATCTTTATGGCCTGAGAATGTATTTCTTTTGAATTTAGTTTCTTGTATAGATAATTTCATTAAATTTAGTTATTCTCTTGTAGGAGGGGGTTGTGCCGCAATGATTACAATTATTTATTATCCTAGTATTTCGTTAAATTGTTCCAAGAACGTTTCTTTACTTCGAAGCGACACTAGCGTTTGTTTTTAATTGTCCATGAACAATACCATATTATATATAGAAAAATAACATATTATATGCATAATGTTTGGAAAGTTAGTGTGTGTATATATGTATATAAATGACAGTTATTTTGTTGAAAAGTATATATACTAGTGCTAATTTTTCCCTTAGGCTGGGCATAGAGTTCTACGTTCTCATAGAACTAACGATGGTGATAAGGATAAAGACAAAGAGAGGACTTCACCCCACTCGGGGAGCGGACACTTTCATTCTAGTAAAAGTATGTCCGTGTCGGGTTCTGTAAGTTTCAAATTTGGAATTCACATAAAATTGTGCTTATTATATTTTTTTATTTTTTGTATTTTTTTTTTTTTTGTTTAATTTTTCTGATAGCTTTTTTTGGACCTGTTGAAATATTACATAAGCGTCAAAGTCGAGTACTGGGGTAGGGATGTGCATCGATATGATGATATATCGTAACGTTGTATCGAATGTGATGTGATATCTGGAAGTGACAGCTTTCTTTGTCCATGAAACTAGTTAATAAATTTTGCAACTGTTACTTGTAAAGTTAGAAATGAAACATGCAGATTAACACAAAAAAAAACCAGATCGAGTTTCGTTGCCGGTTCTTCTCGGCGACCGGATCGTTGTTCCGAACCGGTGGCAGTATTTTGACGTAAATGAAATAAACTGTTATTGAATTTTTTAATACTATTCGATATGTTGATATTTTCGATTAATCGTATGTTCAATTCAAGTCCGCCAGCATGCCAACCCCACTCCCACTTCTGTTTCAAAGTTTTTTTTTTAAATTATCTATTATACAATTATTTATAGAAGATGTACATCAAAATAAAATAGTTGTAGTGTACTTTTAAGTTTGTTCGATATATAAGTTTAAGAAAAGTAAAAAAAAAAAAAAAAATATTTCGATATTTATTGTACACTTCTAGTACGGTGTGTATGTGTGTTGATTGCATATTTTTGTTCAAAATTATGCTAATGCTTATCATAAGCAATCAAGGATCAAGAATGGGCTCAAAAATTACCAAAATTTTGCTTATATAATATTTAAACGGATCCCTTAAACAATTTGTTGTTAGTTTTACAATTTTTTATTATTTATTTATTATATCTCTCATATGTTTATTATAATCCGGGATATGGTTCTATTTTAGAGTCACGATGATCATGTGGTATCGAGTTCAAGCAGATCTGAACCAGGTGAGTGATCTGTTTACATTTTAATATGTTGCAATTTTTTGTATGTAAATGTAATTTTTGGAGTAGGTATTCCTTGAAGTAATTTTCTATGTACAGTATATAAACTTACTTGAAATCATTTATAATCTTGTTAAGCTATACAGTGTGTCTTTATTAGGAATTTTTTACAAAATGTAATGTGTACGACGTGATGTTAAATTCTATTTAAAAAAAAAAGCAAAAAATGTCTTTTTATTGCTATTTTATATTAGCATGTCACGTTAACTCTTTTATTTCATCCTATCTATAAAATGTTTTAAATACCATATATGTATCAAACAATCACTTTAATAATAAAATATATAGATCTATCTATATAGTAACTAATTTTTTTTTCTATATTGTATTAAAAAAACGTTTAATGTTTATGTTTTTCAAAATGCCGACCGCGTAGCTTGAACCTATAATAGGGATTGAATACTGGACATCGACATTTTTGTTATAATATAGGCTGCTTTTTTCATACGACTACTGTTTTTTCTGCCCGGACGCAAAATTTTGGTGGAAATATGTAAAAAAAATTAGATGATAATTTGACCCCTTAACATTAACTCTTAGAGCGTGAGAAGATTTCCTATATAAAATATACGGATCAGTATTGATCACCTTTTTTTAAAAAACCTAGGTCTGGAACTAGCTGATCCCGAAACGTGATAGTTCTTAACTTGAAATGACTCAATGATGGGTTTTTGCTCCATCCGAATGCTAGTCATGACCCAATCGGACACAATAACAACAATCCTGACAATTTCACCTTATATTAAGTGACGATGTGGCGTAAGCTGGTTACAAACTGAGTTTTTATGATTATAATAAACAAATGTGGTTACGTTTATGGTTTTTTTTACTTGAATATAGTAACTAAGGATTACACCGGCACACAAAGAAAATTAAGTAGAATGTGCATTTGACCGGACCTACCTAATGGTACGTATTTTGGTCCGTTGAATCCGAATTCGAGGTCAGTTCGACCCCTACACCCTCGAAATTTCGAGAAAACTTCGAAAACCCGTAAAAATGATGAAAATCGGCAGTTTTAATGATATTTTTTTTTTAAACTAAACTAAGCGTGATTTTCATGTATTCCGATCCGCTGAATATGAATCGAAACTTTATTGAGACCACGAGCAGTTTTAAATGTAAAAAAAAATCACAAAAACCCTCCAAAATTCCGAAAAAATATAGTTTTCATGATAAAAAAACTTTTTCTGGTACAATTCAGATACAATTCGGATTCAGCGGACCAAAATACGTACACAATACGTAAAATGCACATTCTACTTATTTTTTTTGTGTGCCGGTGTTATTAGAGAATCCCCACTGACCTTACTTGTATCTTTTTTACAGATTTACATCCGAGAAAACGAAAACTGAAATCGTCCAAAGAGAGTCACTCCCGTGACTCAAAAAACGACACGTCACACGAGTCCAGTACCCTTTTTCATAACGTGACCCATTGCAACCCCTATCAGATGTATATTCACATTCGGAAACAGGTACTTTATAACCCTTATCGTATATTATTATAAATCTTTATAATTGCATTACTTGACTGAGTTATATTTGTGAAAAACCTACAAAAAAAATTCCTGAAATACAATGAATTATAATGTAATAATTTCCCTGAATCCTTTGCAATACTATACGAACGAAAATAACATTTATCAGACATCTTTCTGCATATATAAATATAGATTAATAGTAATTTTTTTATATGTAAAATATACTATTAATTGGTTCGGTTACATGGGAAGGGGAAGACCAAAGGAAAGATGGATGGACTGTGTGAATGATGATATGCTTAGGAAAGGAGTGAATGCGGAGATGACAACAAATAGGGAGGAATGGAAGAGGAAGACATGTTGCGCTGAACCCAAATAAAAAATGAAAAAAAGGGAGATGAGAATATTTTACATATAATACGTTATAATAAGAGATAATATATTACATATATTAGAGGGAGTTTGAAAGTTGCGTCAATGGTAGAAAAGTTGAAAGGTTCTCGTTTGTCGTGGTATGGACATGTTATGAGAAGAGAGGAAGCGCATGTGGGTAAAATAGTAATGAATATGAATGTGGAAGGATGGAAAAGTAGAGGAAGGCCAAAGAAAGTGTGGATGGAGTGTGTAAGAAATGATATAAAAGAAAAAGGAGTGAATGAAGAGATGACGGCTGATAGGGACGTATGGAAGAAGAAAACATACTGCGCCGACCCCGAGTGAGTTGGGAAAAGGTAGGAGAATGACATTTTAATAAGAGAAATTAAAACGTATTTTTTATTCTAGATCGATCGTCGTCAAAAGGGTCTTTTCCCAGTAAAACCTAAACCGCCGAAGGATTTTAACAAGTATCTGATGAATCGTTGCACTTACACATTGCAAAGTACTGTTAACCACGAGCCTCAGGTCGAGATACCGCACACTTTACCACCGCAGATGATAAACGAGTTTTTGGGTCAGGAAAAAGAAAGGTCTGTTATTATTTTTGAATAGGTATTTTACAGCGTAATATAATTAATATTCATTAGTAACAATAATACACAATTTATTACTCCATATCTATAATACATTATGTTGTGTTTAGATAGAATATTCATTAGTAACAATAATACACAATTTATTACTCCATATCTATAATACATTATGTTGTGTTTAGATAGAATATTCATTAGTAACAATAATACACAATTTATTACTCCATATCTATAATACATTATGTTGTGTTTAGATAGAATATTCATTAGTAACAATAATACACAATTTATTACTCCATATCTATAATACATTATGTTGTGTTTAGATAGAATATTCATAAGTAACAATAATACACAATTTATTACTCCATATCTATAATACATTATGTTGTGTTTAGATAGAATATTTATTAGTAACAATAATACACAATTTATTACTCCATATCTATAATACATTATGTTGTGTTTAGATAGAATATTCATTAGTAACAATAATACACAATTTATTACTCCATATCTATAATACATTATGTTGTGTTTAGATAGAATATTCATTAGTAACAATAATACACAATTTATTACTCCATATCTATAATACATTATGTTGTGTTTAGATAGAATATTTATTAGTAACAATAATACACAATTTATTACTCCATATCTATAATACATTATGTTGTGTTTAGATAGAATATTCATTAGTAACAATAATACACAATTTATTACTCCATATCTATAATACATTATGTTGTGTTTAGATAGAATATTTATTAGTAACAATAATACACAATTTATTACTCCATATCTATAATACATTATTTTGTGTTTAGATAGAATATTCATTAGTAACAATAATACACAATTTATTACTCCATATCTATAATACATTATGTTGTGTTTAGATAGAATATTTATTAGTAACAATAATACACAATTTATTACTCCATATCTATAATACATTATGTTGTGTTTAGATAGAATATTCATTAGTAACAATAATACACAATTTATTACTCCATATCTATAATACATTATGTTGTGTTTAGATAGAATATTTATTAGTAACAATAATACACAATTTATTACTCCATATCTATAATACATTATGTTGTGTTTAGATAGAATATTTATTAGTAACAATAATACACAATTTATTACTCCATATCTATAATACATTATGTTGTGTTTAGATAGAATATTCATTAGTAACAATAATACACAATTTATTACTCCATATCTATAATACATTATGTTGTGTTTAGATAGAATATTTATTAGTAACAATAATACACAATTTATTACTCCATATCTATAATACATTATGTTGTGTTTAGATAGAATATTCATTAGTAACAATAATACACAATTTATTACTCCATATCTATAATACATTATGTTGTGTTTAGATAGAATATTTATTAGTAACAATAATACACAATTTATTACTCCATATCTATAATACATTATGTCGTGTTTAGATAGAATATTCATTAGTAACAATAATACACTATTTATTACTCTATATCTATAATACATTATGTTGTGTTTAGATAGAATATTTATTAGTAACAATAATACACAATTTATTACTCCATATCTATAATACATTATTATGTTGTGTTTAGATAGAATATTCATTAGTAACAATAATACACAATTTATTACTCCATATCTATAATACATCATGTTGTGTTTAGATAGAATATTTATTAGTAACAATAATACACAATTTATTACTCCATATCTATAATACATTATGTTGTGTTTAGATAGAATATTCATTAGTAACAATAATACACAATTTATTACTCCATATCTATAATACATTATGTTGTGTTTAGATAGAATATTTATTAGTAACAATAATACACAATTTATTACTCCATATCTATAATACATTATGTTGTGTTTAGATAGAATATTTATTAGTAACAATAATACACAATTTATTACTCCATATCTATAATACATTATGTCGTGTTTAGATAGAATATTCATTAGTAACAATAATACACTATTTATTACTCTATATCTATAATACATTATGTTGTGTTTAGATAGAATATTTATTAGTAACAATAATACACAATTTATTACTCCATATCTATAATACATTATGTTGTGTTTAGATAGAATATTCATTAGTAACAATAATACACAATTTATTACTCCATATCTATAATACATCATGTTGTGTTTAGATAGAATATTTATTAGTAACAATAATACACAATTTATTACTCCATATCTATAATACATTATGTTGTGTTTAGATAGAATATTCATTAGTAACAATAATACACAATTTATTACTCCATATCTATAATACATTATGTTTGTGTTTAGATAGAATATTTATTAGTAACAATAATACACAATTTATTACTCCATATCTATAATACATTATGTTGTGTTTAGATAGAATATTCATTAGTAACAATAATACACAATTTATTACTCCATATCTATAATACATTATGTTGTGTTTAGATAGAATATTTATTAGTAACAATAATACACAATTTATTACTCCATATCTATAATACATTATGTTGTGTTTAGATAGAATATTCATTAGTAACAATAATACACAATTTATTACTCCATATCTATAATACATTATGTTGTGTTTAGATAGAATATTTATTAGTAACAATAATACACAATTTATTACTCCATATCTATAATACATTATGTTGTGTTTAGATAGAATATTTATTAGTAACAATAATATACAATTTATTACTCCATATCTATAATACATTATGTTGTGTTTAGATAGAATATTCATTAGTAACAATAATACACAATTTATTACTCCATATCTATAATACATTATGTTGTGTTTAGATAGAATATTTATTAGTAACAATAATACACAATTTATTACTCCATATCTATAATACATTATGTTGTGTTTAGATAGAATATTCATTAGTAACAATAATACACAATTTATTACTCCATATCTATAATACATTATGTTGTGTTTAGATAGAATATTCATTAGTAACAATAATGCACAATTTACTACTTCATGTCCAATATATTGTATTATGTTCAATTTTTACTTCTATCATTCATAAATTATTATTTCATAGACTGTCATGTTTATATAGAAATTTCATTGGTACGTTATAATCTAAAACTTATTCCGTTACATGTCCATGTTGTGTTATGATAAAAAAAATTACACGAAAACCGTGTCCAACCCGCAGGCACCGTTTGCGTATTCAACATTTAGTCGAAAAGGAGAAACTTGTGTTGGCTGTCGAACAAGAGATATTGAGAGTGCACGGTCGCGCGGAACGTGCTGTGGCGAATCAGGTGAATATCATCAAATGTTATATAAAAAGCAACGTTTTTCTCTCTGCCCATCCGGATACATATCATCGCGCCATTCTCCCGTGGGGGTAGGCAGAGATTACGTCCTTCCACTTGCTACGATCTTGACACCTCTTTCGCTTCCTCTACTTTCATGAGCGCTTTCATACATGCTCGTCGGTTATGAGTACTTTTCACCTGGCCTTTATTTAACACATGATTGATTTGGTCTACATACATTCGCCTAGGTCGACCCTTACCGACTTGCCCATTCACCCTCGCCTTATAAATTCGTTTCGTTAATCTTCTCTCATCCATCCTCTCTACATGCCCAAACCAACTAAGCATACCTTTCTCTATTTTGGTCACCACATCCTCTACCACACCACAGCGTTCCCTTATCATACTATTCCTGACTTTGTCAATCGTCTTCACTCCAGCTATACTTCTCAGATAGTTAGCTTATAACTATTACTAAAAAAAAAAAATTGTCTGTTTGTAACGGCTAACCTCCGGAACCGCTGGACCGACTTGGACGGGACATTTTTTGTTCGATAGTTGAATTCACTTCGCGTAACATAGGGTATAAAATAAAAAAGTGATAAAAATTAAAAAAACCTATATTACGCAGCGGAAAACATATGAAACGTGGACGCAGCCGCGGGCACACAGCTAGTTAATTAATAAACAGAATGTTGTTTTTTTTCCGTTGCCGATATGATTCAAGAACTCTTCGAAAGAATTTTAAAGGATCTTTATGTCGCTATATTATAGAGTTTACACACCAATGTTTCCCAAAGTTTTTTTGCCTCTTAATACCCCCTTTTTTTTTTTTTTTTTTTTGTCGTGGTGAAATGCATTTACGCACACTACCCTTACCTATTGCATTAGTGAGACCGGAGTCCCCCAATGCAATAGGTAAGGGGGCACGGAGGGACGAACTTCGTGCCAGTGTGGGACTCACCCGGGCATGAAACACCCGGAAATACCCACTAAAACCACCCGGGGCCGTCCGCCGCATTTGGGATGGGAGCGACACGAGGTGGCTTTCGCAAGCACCGTGTCGCCTCTTAATACCCCCTACCAAATTTTACTGTATTTTTGTACAAGGATAATTCGTTTTTTTTTTTTTTTTTTTTTTTTTTTTTTTTTAATAATGTCAGTTAATCCTTGATTGCACTCACTTTTGTAGTCTCTCCCTTACTCTGCGTGTACCATACTACGCGATAAGGAAGTGTACAACGTACTGGCTCCCGATCAGGAGGAGAAACGCAACGCGCAGCGTTCCAGGTGCAATGGTAGACAGATTAATTCGTGGCTACAGGAAGTCGATGATAAATGGGAAAAAATTAAGGTAAATTAGTATCCCCTTTCTCCCCTCAAGTCAGGGCTAGAAATTGTCCACGGTCGTTTATGTCGGACCGGGACTTGCAACATACGATCCTATTCGAATGAATCGGCGAATCTTGAATTAATCCCCTATTTAGTACGTTTAAAGCACAGATTCTCAAAGTTTAAACTTTTTTTTCGGACTATATTTTTTAATCTGCCCAGTGCCGGATTAACTACGTAGCAAGAGTAGCAATTGCTACGGGCCCCGCGCGAAAGGGGGCCCCGCATGTTTAAACACACTCATCTCTGCCTCAGTAAATAAATGTATTGTGTATTGAATTGTATTTTTACCACTTTATGCAAAATCAAAATCAAAATTTATTCATTCAATTTAGGCCCTAAGAAGGCGCTTACGAACGTCTAAAACACAACCACCGGTTCGGAAAACAACCCAGTCGAGAAGAGCGCAGGCGAGAAACTCGATCTGGTTTTTTTTAATAAATATAATATTTATCATTTTTTTTTTTTTGTCCTATAAAAAAACTATACGAATCGTAGTCTTAATAATGTTAGTGGAAGCTTAGCTGGAATACTTAAGAACCCGTAGCAGATCGAGGGCTTTTTGAAAGAATTTGCTACGGGCCCCGCGCTTGCTTAATCCGGCACTGAATCTGCCCCACACCCCCCTCTTGCTATCATCTCATTGCTCCCTAATTTTCTCTTTGGTCTTCTTCTGCCTCTTTAAAGTCTCAAACCCCACAAGGAGGCGTTAGCGCCCACGTTGAGAACCTAGGATATAATACACACACACACACACACATATATATATATATATATAAAAAAACATTAGGAGGGGATGCTTCGACGTCAACATACGGAGGCCCAAACATTACACGCAGTACAAACAATGGCTTGGGAATGGAGACTGAAAGAGTTGGGCCTAGTCGATTACAAGACCGAAGCGAAGATAGACCCAACGCACGTGCCGCAAATACACGTGTCGAATTTTGACTTGCCCGCTTGAATTTTCTTTTGATGTTTACCTTTGTTTCATGTAAATAGTTGTTAGCATTAACAAAATATATGCTGACAACATATATATATATATATAAAAAATATTTTCCGTTTGTTATCTATAAATTTATAAACGAATTGGTATTAAACGATCAAGCGGAGCTACAAAATTGAATTTTAACTATTCTAAATTCTCGACTGTCGGTCGAGCTTTCCGAGATTCTCCCGCGTTTCGTCCCCCGGCGATATCGGAAACTTACGTTGTCCCATTATACCCCCCCTTACGTTTGGTATAAATTTACCCCTTTGTTTTGAAACGATATATCGCTAGGGGGCGATCGAAAATTTGTAGATTTTTTTTTATTAATTAAACAAAAAAAAAAAAAATTGTTGCGACGTTTAAAAAATGTCTTTATGAAATCATTTACAATTTTTTTTTAAAATCATTAATTAGAATTATCTAAGTGTGTATTTTAAATCTTAAAATTATGATTTTTTTAGTGTATATTTACTGCAAAAATTTTAACTTTTTTAAAAACATTTTTAACTTTAAAAAAAAAAATTTTAATTTAAAAAAAAAAAATATATTGTTATCATTTTATTTACTCTTCTCCGGTTAATTGGAAATAGAGATCATGAAATTCCATATTATTCAATGCATGATAATGTTGTTGATAATCTACTTGGCTGTTGTAATTTTTATTTATTGTCTAACTAAAAGTAAACAAAACAAAATCTCCATGGTAACGTAAACATTGGCATACTTTTCGGAAAAATAACATTTATTTATTCATATTTATATCGCTATTAAACGCCCCACCGTTCCATATCTTATCAATTGTGCCCCTTTTTAATGCTTACGTAATACCTGCACAGCCCCTTACGAGAATTTATTCCTGTATTTGTCATGCGTAAACAATGGCTATATGCGCGCGCACACCTTGAATGGTCTTTAGATAACGATATGCATTCTGAATTTTGTAAGTGTGCACCCTAGAAGCATTTGTATGAAATAATGTATTTTAATTTTTTATAAATATAATGTTTGTTTGTTTTGTATCTCGCTGACGTTTTTAAAAAAATGAAATTTATTTGAAAGTAATTAAGTGTGAAGTAGAGAAAACCCCATTAGATTGTTTTCGTTTAGTTTCAAAAACAAGACTACAAATTTAATCAGTATTCTTACTAGGTTTAAAAAAAAATGTTTTGGGTTTTAAAGGTGTGAATAAAAAGGGTGTTTTAAATGTTTTAATATTTTTAAGTGTGCAATTATTTTTACATAAACTACAGAATTCCTCAAAAGTTACTCAAATGAATTTTTGACTCTTTGGAGCTAGCTATAAAGACGCAATTGTTATCAAAACTGAAATATTTTTGTGTATACTTTTTTTTGAAGTATTTTCCTCTTTTTTTAAAAATAAAAAAAAATAATGTATCTCTTTTCTGAAGCGGATGTTTTGTTAGGTAGTATTTAGAAAAAGTGAATAACTTTGTGAGTTAATTGACATAGGTTTGCAATTATATGATTTTAAAATGTTTTTTTTTTTTTATATTGGCAAATACGAACTTATTCATAACTTTTAAAATTCACTTGTACTAAATTGTAGCTGTCTTTTAATTAAAATTACTACTGATAATTGAAACACATGAATTGAAAGTATCAAGTTTTGGGCATCCTCTTTTGAAAAGAAACTTTACATTGTATATTTACATATTTACTTGTTTTTTTTTTATCATTTACAAAATATATTTTAATTAAAGATCTCAAATTGAAACAGTTTTTTTATTTTAACCTTCATACAATAATCTAATTATTGGAAAGGGGAGGGAGAACGTAAATAAATAATGAAATGTAACTAAAAACACATTACATCAATGCCAGTAAATTAACTGAGTGCTATATAACCCTAATAGGCGTGTCGCTAATGGTTGGTGACAGTGCTGACGTGATCTATACTAATAAACAAAATTGGAGTGTCTGTTTGTAATGTCGAAATTATTTTTTACTAAATAGGTATGATACAATTTTTAAAATTTTTGTCTGTTTGTTCCGGGTAGTCTCGATCTCGGAGGTACGATTTTGGTGCGAGAGGGTCATGACCCCTACGACCCCCTTCCCCGGACCGACACTGGTTAATATTTTATCGTGTGACACAGTTGTACTCACTCTTACACGCCCTTTAGATACCAAGTTCGGTCGCCCATGTATTATACCATTAATTAAGTTAGTAAAAATAATAAACACTCCTTTTCAACCGATCCAGTATGCGCGTCAGCGCCGTTCCCGCCGCCGGGGACAGGCGGCTAATTTTACTCCCGTACACTCTCCGGATCCCGTTCCCAAACTGGGGAGGCTCTTGACGTCGCCGCCAGCGCGATACAGTGACACTGCCCATGCATTGAGCATTACACGCACAACACTGCAAACACACTCCTGTACACTACACGCATGTACATAGGTCCTGTAAGGAACCTTTTTTATATGTTAAATAAAAAATTTAGGGAATAGCTAGGTTCAAACTCGCGAGAGAGTTTTACACTCAGGTGACGGCCAAGCAGAGGTTCGTACCATTTTGGTAGCCCTTGTGCTAGTCACCTTTTGCGGCTGAGTGCCTTCAGCACTCGCCCCCAAAGTCACGGTGAAGCAGTAAAGGCCCTTGCGGTCAACAGCGTTAGCTAGGTTCGAAAAAAGAAAACACTAATTTACTGCGTAAATAAATCAAGTTTATTTTTTGTTACAAACAAATCACTGCAAAACATATTAAATATACTTTTACAGAAAAAAAAAAACAATAAAAACGGTATTATTATTGTTTACATATTTCTAATTGTAGCGAATACCATATAGAAAGAGAATTATGGAAAACATAACGTAATAACTTAAAGATTTTTTTTTATTACTTAATCATAGTCCTTATTATTAATTATAATAATTTTTATTATTAATATGAAAAAAAACCAAAGACATTGAACACATGGTTGTAGCTATGGTAAATCCTACGTAAATACAATCATGAATTTTCGCTACGTTAAATTTATTTCAATGCAAAATATTCACTTTAATTTTTGAAATAAAGAAATCAATTGTATCTATTTTAACAAAGTTGAAATTGAAAGTCGACTTTTTTTTTATCAAGTACTTTTTAATTTTTATTATTATTACCTATCTAACATCTAGATTATCCGATAAGATCATAATTTTAGAAGGAATACTAGGTTTAACCTTACACGAGGATTTAATTAAAAGTTAAATTTTCGACGAAATCGCTTTATTTCTCTGGGACCGTTTCCGCTTTGGTACTTCCATTTTGGGCTTTCTTTGTGTTTGCTGGTTTAAAAAAGGATGGAAATTAGATATTTGCAAAACTAAATACTATGTAGTAATAATTTCTATATGATTTTTTATAATAATATTAGACACAAGTGATAAGGTATGAACAAAAATAAACGCGACGATGACAAGAATATTGATACTTTGATTCGAGGATACTTATTATATGTGTCTCCGCGGACACTTGGGAGTCTTTTAGAGAAAACCCCGTATATTTTCTAGATATACTATATTGTTACAATTATAAAAATTATATAGGTAGCACTTTCGACAGTCTTAAGCTACACATTTAATGAGAGTGCCGGAGTGACGCGCGCGCAGGTATCACCTCTCGGCTCATCCCGCGCACGACCCTGGTAACGGCGTTAACATAGTCCGCCCCGTTGAAAGGCTTGCCTTTTAATATTTAGAGAAGGTAGGAGGCAGAGACAATTGAAGGTTCGCCGCATACAGCCCTTCGAAGTAGTGATGTCAGCAACGCGGGAAATGCCGTCCTTTCCTGGGGAACAATCTTTCCACTCGTCCAAGACGCCAACACAATGGTGGTACCGAATCCTCCTTTAATAAGACCATATCGCCAATCTTCAGATCTTCTGTTCTTGTCTTCCATTTTTGTATTGTCTGTAAATCGGCTATGTATTCCTTTTGCCATCGCATCCAAAAATGTTGACGTAATTGCTCTATTCGTTGATAGCGTTGTAGATAATTAGTATTAGCATCGTGAAGCCCAGGTGACGGAAAGGATGTTAGAGGTCTACCTATAAGGAAATGGCCGGGAGATAGGGATAGAAAAACATTAGGATTGGTGGGCATCGGACACAGGGGATGACTGTTTAATATCACCTCTGCTTGTGTAAATAATGTTTGTATTTCCTCGAACGTGAGATGGCTATTGCCTATTATTCGTGAAATATGATGTTTAGCGGATTTGATTCCGGCTTCCCAAATACCACCAAAGTGAGGAGCATACGCTGGAATGAATTTAAATTTAATTCCTTCTTGAGCGGCGAAATCAGAAATATAATTATTGTTTCATTTTAGAAATGAACCTAGCTCTTTCGCAAGGCAAAGTTGCGCCCGTTATCAGAAAATATTTCCGCTGGCTTGCCACGACGCGAAATGAACCTTCGGAGTGTCATGATAAAGTCGTTTTTAATAAGACCGCTTACTGCCTCAAGATGCACACACTTGAATCGTAAGCATATAAATAAACATAGATAACACTTTACAACCTTACTACCGCGACCTTTACAGTTCTGAATAAAAAATGGGCCGGCAAAATCGGTTCCTACTGATAGGAATGGATAATCCAAGGTGATACGCTGTACGGGAAGATCACCCACTTTAGGACATATAGTTTTTCCTTGGAAACGTCGACACCCCCCACATAAATGTACAGTGCGTCAAGTGTCGACCGTTGATTGGCCATATAGTTTCTCTAACCGCTGCTAATAATAATTGAGGTCCGGCGTGTAATAATCGAATGTGTTCGCGTTCAAAATAAATGTTAGTCAAATGATGAGACGCGTCAAGCAATATAGGATGTTTTTTCTCGTAAGGAAAATCTGACGTGTTGATTCTAACACCAACTCTAATTAGATTATTACTATCGAAAAAGGGAGATAATGATAATAGTTTAGACTTGTTGTTAAGCTGTTTATTTTGTGATAATAATGTATATTCTAAGGGAAAAGATTGTTGCTGAGCAATAGAACAGAGATAAAGAAATGATTTATTTAGTTCGCCTTTAGTTAAAAAAACTGTTGCATTTTATTGATGGATTTTTAATTTTAAAGATAAATCTTTTAACATAAGCGTATATTCTTTGTAATTTAGTTATTTTTGAGTAATTTTTTAAATTAATTATGCATTCCGGAACAACTATTGAAAACGATTTTATTTCGGGTACGTCTGTCGGTACTATGTTATGTTTAAGTACTGGCCATTCAACTTCATTTTTAATTAAGAATTGAGGACCACACCACCACAGTGATGAGTTACGAAGATGATTGGCATGAACGCCTCTAGATATTAAATCGGCAGGATTATCAGTTGATGGTACGTATCTCCACGAGGAAGGTTGTGTAATTTCAATAATCTCTCCAATACGATTAGCTACAAATGTTTTTAGATTTCGAACATAATAGGCTCATGGTTACTTCATTTAATTTGTTACTTGATTTCATACAGACGCATGCACCATATGCATACTGAACGCATCACTGAACACATGAATTTCTGTATTATTTGAATTATCACATAAAACTCTTCTTGGAATTTTTAAATTAGAAAGATGTTAATTATTGCTTGCAAATGCTTTCCACGACTCTTGTAAGTCGTGAGGAACAGGATCGTCCCAATTAATTTTAAGTAACCACAACCTTTGAAGCATGATTTTAGGTATAATAATACATGGACTCAACAAACCAATAGGATCAAATATTTTAAATGCGTTTTGATAATATAGAACCTTTGGTCATTTTATCATTAGTGGGTATCGTTTTAATAGGAAAATGAAAATAATCGTTGGTAAGGTGACCATCCCAAACCGAGAGTGCTAAAAGATGTACTTTTAATTAAATTATCTTATATGTTATTGTGTAGATTTTTTTATTATAGAGGGAAAATTACTTTTAAACTTTCTTAAAGGAAAACATGCTGAATTAGTTTTTTTTAAACGGAATTTAAAATAAAACCTAATTCAATTTCAGAATTAGCCCCGGTAATTAAATCGTCGATATAGAAGTAATTTTGAATAATACCTTTAATTAATTCGTTATTACACTCCTCCCCAACCTTCCACAAACATTTAGTACTCAAATAACTTGCACTTGCGGTTCCGTAAGTTACAGTATTCAGTTGATATGTCTTTATAGGTTGGGACTTATCTGATCTCCACAAGATCAGTTGCATATTGCGATCTTTTGAATTCTTTTTTCTTAGTTTCAGACTGTGTGAAATGTCCGTCAATAGTATTATTATTTATCTTTGAGTTTCGTTTCAATAACTAATTAGTTAGTTTAGTTTCGTTAAATATAAATCCTTTACTTAAATTAATAATATAAAGTTAATAATAATCTTAGTCACACATATAATTATTAGTAACTGTTTATCCAACCTCCCTCGTTTGCCAAAATTTTTGGGAGGCACTAAATGGTAAACATGCAACCCTTACTGTCAGAGCTATCAACTCATGAACGAAGGGACTTATGTATTGAGCGGACGGACTGTGGTAGTATAATTCGGACAAAAGCAGACCGTGGTGACAAATGAAACTAAGAGGTTTTTAACTGGCAACATTGCATTTCGGGTTCTGAAATGACTACCACGCACCGGAAGATGCGATGGTATCATGGTAATTAGCTAATGAACTCATTTAATAATAACTAAAACCCTTATGTACCCTCCCTGCCTCCATGATTACGGAAGCGTTGATTTAATTTTGAACTACTCATTATACGGACTCCCTACCCCTCATGTCGTCAAAAATAAGCAAAGCATAACCTAACATAAGCAAACCTCACCCATGCTAAGATTTGAACGGCTCCTAATGTTTATGAATCTAGGGAATTATTTCATTGACTAAGATATTGGAGGTTTTCATTTTCTCTATTTATGATGCCTGCTTTTTAGATAAGAGTTAGAGTAACTATAGTGTTTTAATGTTTACTATGATACTATAGTGTATATACAGCTTTAAGCGGGCTCCTAATATTAAACAACAAAAAACTAGGCTGTTAGTTTGTCTGGATTTTGATGTACATTCCGTTGATTTCTGGTTCGATCTTAAATGCATCCAGTACAAGCCAGAGACACAATTATAGATATAATTATTTATGATTTTGATGATTGCCATAAATAAAACATTATACTGTGAGAAACTCCTCTAAAGTAGTCCATAATTGGTAGAAGTATAGTAGGAATTTAAAAAAAAAAAAACCACAAGAAATAGATTTCACAGGCCTCTATATTTTATTTAAGATAAAAAAAAAAGAAAATTTACTGATTACATTTCATATCAATATTAAACAATTATAAGTTACACCCAGTTTTTGACTTCTTCGAATGTTTTTATTTTTGCATATTTAATATCTTTATTATTTAATAATACAGGATAATTTGAGTAAAATGCTTTATTCTTCTACTTTAAGTAACTTTAAATACACAATCACATAATTATTTACAGTTTTAATGCATCATGTTATAGTAATGGCAATTTCTTCAAAAATACCGATGCCACATGATTGCTGTCAATGCTGACAGAGAATACCAAGTTACAATATAGGAGAAATGTTCATTTCTTAATGTAATTCTCGTCTGATTAGGGATTGGCCATCCTTCAGGTGGATCTTGTATACCCTTAGCATCCAACCAAACTGGCAAACATCCAATGCAGTCACTCATTTGTTCCAGGTCTCTGTAATATTGCATAAATATTATAAGTCTTTACAACGATTAGATTAAAACATACACATAAAATATTTAACAACAGTCAATATTTGGTTGTTTAGTTCCAAAGATTAAGGAATCTCGAATATAGTTCAATGTATGAGACATTCTTAAATTACTATATAAACTCAGAGCTCGAATAATTTCAAATGGAATTCCATGACAGTAACATTAAGAATTAAATTTACTAACTACTGTCAAAACTCATTTCTATAGCTAACTACTTGTTTTTTTTAATCGAGGGTGATAATATAGTTAATATAATCCAAAAATGGTGAGAGAGCAACTTTAAGCATGAGATATTTTAGTAAAGTATTGATAGTAATCATTGACTATATATATATATATATGTATTGACTTCAGAATTAGTGCAATAAAATTTTACTAATACTTTCCTTCTCCATTTTTTCATTCTATTATTGTTTATTTAAGTGCAAGTGTTATGCAACATGTGCACAAAAAATACGTATCCTATAAATGGCCATAAGTTTTTCTAGCTAATAATTATCATTATTACCTGTGGTATTGCCCTTCTAAAAAGTAAAACAAAAAAAAATAAAGTCACTAAAAGAGGTATTAAAAATAAGTATCAAGAGGCCAAATCTAAAAAAGGTGATGACCATGAGGAGATGAATGGGCAAAATTTTACAAAAGATATAAAAGAAAAATGAATCCCCTACATCCCTCCTAACAGCATCGTGGTGATGGACAATGCGCCGTATCACAGCATTCAAGTTAATAAACCTTCATCAGCAGTTAATCGAAAGGCTGAGATACAAAATTGGTTTCGCGAAACTAGAATACACTATCAAGACTCAAGGAAGAAACCTGAGCTTTTACAATTGTTAAAAAACACAAGCCAGGGAGAGAATTTAGTAAATATGAATATTCATGTACCTACTTCCGCATAGATATTTTAATTAGATGACAAAGATATATCGCTATAACGTTAAACATATAGTTATTAGCGGATTGTCATTATAGATCCTGCGTATGCTCACAGTACCGGTATAAATAGCCGCCATTTTCATTCCCATTCTTTAAGTGTACGGGTTGTAGATAACGTCACGCCTCTCTCCCATAAGGGTATGCAGAGATCACATCCTACCACTTAGTATGATCCTGTGACACGTCTTTTGCTTCCTCTGCTTTCATAAGCACTTTTGACCTGACCTTTTTCCAGAACATCCTCGATTTGGTCGAGATACGTTCGTATAGGACGACCCTTACCAGCTTGCCCAGTTACACTTGTATATATATATATATATATATAATATACAGAACTAACCTGTAAAACCAGGACCCTTTCTCTGGGTGGTTTTTAGGCATGAATGGAGCTCGTTTCTCAGTAAGTCTAACAACACCCACAAGTTCAACTTCGTCCTTCACATATGATGCCTCTCTTTTCTCTTTTGGCCGCATACTTTGATGAATCCACCCACGATTGATTAGTATAATCTCCCTGACAAATATAATAAACTTTTTAACATTTACAAAAATCCTCTCTACGATTATGATTCTAAGATGTATAAATAATTGAAACCAAATTGATGGAATATAGAATTTTAAGGTTATTTGTACGTACTAGAAATATTTTCTTAAAGAAATTAGAAATGTTCAACATAATGTGTGACAAACTGTTATGTGTTAGTGTTACAGACAATGCAAACAGTGGTCCAACACACCCTCCAAGCGTTGGGCTTAGCGTATTGCCCTGGATTTGGGTAGCGTTTACACTTTGGTGCGTTGATCATTCCTCATTGGCGCTTTAATAAAGATGGTTTACAGCTGCGGTATTTTATTTATACAATACTTTTAATTATTAACTAAATATGCTGCAGAGTAGAATAAACGTTCTAGAAGCTTATGATGCTAAATACTGCAATTACAGATTCATTTTTTTACTCATTTACAATAATATTTTAGAAGCGTTGATGTCACAGTGGGTAGTAGATTCCGCGCCAATGGACGAGGGTCAAAACCACCTATCCAATTCTAAAATCAGCCTGAGCTTTCAGTGTAGGAAAACATAGTGAGGAAACCATAGCATGGTGGTAGGGCATTTTCTAATAATGCCTGCCTGGGCAACTGCCACCTTCAAGTTTGAAAACTTAACGCCAAATACCAATATGTCCAATAATACCTGGATCACAACGTCACTTAACATCAGGTGAGATTGTGGTCAAAGCACTGAGCCTATAATGTGTAAAACAATCCTATTCTATATGTGATTCCAAGCATCACTGATTTGTGTTAAAAATAGGTAATGATTTTATATAAGGGTTCGTCCATTAATCACGTAACTTATGTCACAAACTAGTGTTTGTGACTTAAAGAAACCTCTATGTTTTAGATTAGGGTTTTTAGAATATTATTTTGAAGAACATGCCTAATTTACTTTTTAAATCAAAAACCAAACCACATATCACCAGAAGGAAATCAAAAATTTGTTATGTGACAACTATTCCCTATTTTTAATATTAGATTCACGCATATTATAATTTTGAAACGTAAAAAAATATTAATAGAATTATCTTTTTTATTAATAACTACTGCCTAGAAAGTATAAAATGTTTATGATCATACCATAACATGCAAATTAATATCTATATTGTCATTTGAATCAAAATATTGTATATTTTATTATAAATGCAGCGTATATTTGTATAAATAGAAAAAAAATTATTGCTTGTCCACGCTGATGTCATCGTCACCGTAATTAAGGAACGTAAATTTTATTTACGACGATTAACGACGCACTATAACGCCACCAACGTGTGCCGTTGGCAGAGCGCCGCCTAGATCTTTTGATGTGTGCATGAAAAACCGACAACACTTAGCTGACCCACCAACACATGTCACCAATTACAAAGGCACGCCAAGTACCAATAAAGATACATATTTAAAAAAATAACACTATGTGTACTGATATTTTAAATGTTAATGGATCTGGGACTATGTTCAGAGATATATGCACTTTTTTAATATTATTTTGTACACCATGAATCCCAGTTTCACTGTATATATAAAGGACAATATATTTCATATGTTAATAAAACTTTTGAGAACACAGCATACCTGTTAACTGAAATAAGTGAAGTCATTGTATCTCAGGAGATAGCTTTTTCATAATTAATACAAAACAATATTATACAATTACCCCGATTCTGTGAGTTTAAATGGAGTCACAACTAGCCAACCTTGATTCCTTTTTGGGTCAGATACAAGTGATCCAACTCTGTTCATAGTGGAATCCTCCTCGATCAGAGCCCTTGGACCTATGAGTATTTCTTTTTCGTGTAGAAATTTTCCTCTCACTTTGACTGGTGTGTATTCGATTTTTTCTAATTCTGTGAAACTATCATATTGTACATGACTAAACAAATTGAACTTATCACATAATACTGGTAATTAACTTTATAGAAATATGTTTCATATTTAGACTTTGAAATGTTTTTTAACTTACTAATCGCAGATACAGATTAGCTATGTTTACTCTGATTTCTATAATATATGATCAATTTTATATAATCCTAATTTAACTGTCTGTCTGTGGTTAAATGGTTTATAGTTTGAAGACCACTAAAGCCTGTGGTAAATAAAGACCGGGCCGGTAATGCACCGTGACGCTGACAGCATAGAGTCGCAATACGTATGTCACATTAGGTGCGTAACGACTCCGCGCGTTGACTGACTCGCGGCACTCGATATTGTTGTAAGGTTTACAATTTAAATACTACTTGTGGTAATTTTTCCCAATTTCTTTTCCTTACTATCGCTTTAAATAAATCATACACAAAACATAATACTTTACTAGAAAAAAGCACAGGTTTGTAGAGGGTTCCCGAGATTTGTTTATTTAGTAATCGTTTTTGAGAGAGAATTCATAATTACTAAATTTTTACAACAGTTTTTACTTTTACAACAGTATAATTTTTTACCTATTTCATAGATGAAGAAAAGTTTTGGTTTTCTTTGTGATAATCCGTTTTTGAGATTATTCATAATCTCATAAACATCTAATTTTGTTACAAAATTGCCTTATAGACAATTTAGAACTTTATTAAATAAATTTAACATATGACTTCAAAAACGAAAATAAATTTTAGTCACTGATACTTTTCCTATACACACACATATATATATAAACACATTTATGCATGAGAAATGCGTGATACTATGTATAATAAATGTTTAATAGCACATACTTACTCTTTAGGTATTTCAACTGGTACAGCATTTGATATTGCTTGCATCCTATCAATAAGGTTCAGTTTCCACTGTAGACGGTATACCTGCCATGAGCCTAATCCAAATGAACCCACTGGAATCAACTTAAATCATGGAAAAGTATTATGGCATATTATAATAACATGTAAGTTCTCTCTAAAGCTAATTAAGTTTTGCTTGCATTTTGTTAGTTAATGGGTTCATGTAGTTTGTGTTTGGTTTTATGACAGTGATAGCTTTTATGAAGTGTCTAGTTATCTGTAACATCAAATAAATGAAAATACTAATTATAATATGCTAGGGTTAAGTTAAGTTTAACTTGACACATAAGCGAGACAGCCATGGTAGCGCAATCGGTGGGGATTGGATTTGATTTCTCCCATTCAACAGTGCTTGCTTTTATTTTAATCACTTCTTCCTTGATAATTAGTTTATAAATACATAATTTTACAATAAATTACGAAATAGACATTATAACAACTTAATACTTAATTTATCTTAAAAGAAAAATTGTCATTGTGAATACACCTATGTAGGTATGTCAAATATATAGATATAGACTGGGCCTAAAAATTAATGTGAGGAATCAAGTAATGACTGGTTAAATGTTTAATAAATATATTATGTTCAGATAATTGACTTATTTTAGTCTTTTATTAAGTTATATTTACTAAGTTATTTTTGATTGATCAGCAACCAAATTACTTTATTCAGCCTTTTAGTGGAGAGCAAGCAACAGATTAAAATAAAAAATTACAGTACATCAATTTCCATGGCCAATAATCACAACAGGTATAATAATTCATTTTACTGGTGAAAATGTGCAAATATGATACAGAACAAATATGGCACATTATGTATGTATCTTTCCAAAATAATTTATAAATCAAATAAAAATTGCGTCTTTGATATTTAGCCATATTTTCAGCTCTACTGATATATGAAGATACAAACCAACAAAAGATTTGTACAGATTTGTTTAGTACAAATTACATATTCTAACAAACTATAATTCTCATGTAGGGTATTCCGTGTGGATTATTAATTTTCTGATGACTGGAAGGATTTATAGTGTCTTGATAAAGAGGTATTATAAAAGGGTAGTAGAAGTCCTTTAATGAAATATGATGATTAATTATACAGAGTTTTAAAATTAAAAGAACATGATAAATAATATATTAATTTTTATCACAATAACTAATTATATAAGCTATTATACAAAATAAATATTGATGCAGTAAACATGTTTTTCAACATTAACTAGAATAGTCTTAAACAATGTGCTGATTAAAATATAATACTTTTAAAGTAAATTTAGATTTCATATTATATTGTTAACCTCTCTAACAACACCCCTATAAAAGTGTACTGCCACAGGCAACAAGAGTCAGTGTTGTACAAATTGTTGTCATGTGCAGATCAAGTGTCAAGTTCTCAAGTCTCTAATGACTGAGTGTTATTACTGATGGTCAAGCCAAACCAGCAAGCCAGGAGTTGTGGCTGAGCATCCTTGCATAAGGTGTAAGTCACTCTGTACGATAAGCTATCCAAAGTGGGATCCAATTTATTTAAACTTAACTTCTTATCTAACATCTTCTGATAGAGATTTATATATTTATAACTTAGAGCTTCTCTACATATCTAAAAATATAATAACTTTACATTAAAATATTTAATTTATAAAACTATAGGTTCTATAGATCTATAGGTTGACTTGCTAATTTGCATAATTCAGTAATTTAATAATATTGATGGGTTTTCTTAAATTTATATTAGATTTTTTCTTATTGGATTTATTTGATACATACTGTATATTAATACCGCATGTACATTTACCCCTTGACGAGTTACTTGACGTTTATGCCAGCTTTCCATTGTTTTCCTATTGTCTTAGTTTTATGGGTAAAGTTTCTAAACAACATAATGTAAAATAATTATTGTAGGAATATTGTTAACAGACATAAAAAATATTAGATCAACATTTAGATATAAAGAACGATTTTTAATTATTAAAATGAAATGCATGTATTAATGTTTACTTCTTACAATTGGTTAATCTCTCTGTATATCTTAAAGTACAAATTAATGGAAAACCTTTAAATGTATGAATAATGAAACTAATATAATAGTTTTATAAATGATAAGGTAAAACATTAAGAATTTAACTAAGTTCCTAATAATAGAAACTTCAAATTATTGCAAAACATAAATTATATAAATAATAACTTCATAAACAAATAATAATTGTTTCTCACCAGCAAAATCCATTTGTAAATTTCGAGAGGTTCCTTTTTAGTTTTTATTTTAGGGGATCTTAAAGCGGCCTTTACATCAGTTTTAAGTCTTGTAGCACTAAAAATTTTACTCTTTCCCCAATTATTAATATTAGAAAACAGCACAGTACCCCTTAATTTACCCATACTTTTAAGCATAATCATATTTATTATAACAATAGAAAGTCACTGATGGCAGTTATTTTGGATAGGTATATATCACTGAAAGAGACGATCAGCAAAGATAAATAATAAAATCACTGTATTAACTGATTTACTGAATAGTTTAGCTTATTACTAATGGTGTGCTGAATCGATGACCAATCATCAATTATTTAATGAATCGATCATGATCAATTATTACTAAAATAATCGATAATCATAGTTTTTTTTTTCCTTCTTAGAATTCCATACTATAAAGGCAAAAAGGAACCCTTATGGTGAGACTAAAATGTCCGTCTGTATGTCACACCCAATTATCTAAGAAACTATGAAAGCTGGCGACTTGAAATTTAGCACAGATCTAGATAAAAAAAACATCGCGATTTCCAAGTTACACACAAATCACATCTTAACTATTATGTCTAGGACATAATAACCCTATTCAGTTAATGTATTCATTACTTCATATTATAAACAGCACTTTTAATCTGTAAAAAGGATATAAATTATAATGTTATAACTTTATTTACAAATAAGTATTTTCTGCATCCAGACTGCACAAAATACATTGTTGTAAAACCCAATGAAGGAGGTTGCATGCATGAGTTTATACTATCCTCATCCCACGAACTACGTTCCATAGATATAAATTAAATATTTAAATGATCAGTACACTGTCAAATATAAAAAAATAAGTACCATAAATAGATAATCGATTTTGTTCTGGTGTGTAATTGATTTACCGTTTACTAAAATAATCAAATCGGTACATCACCACTTATTACACTTTTTATAATATATTAGGTAATTTTTTTGTTCCATTTATCCTTTATAAGGAAAAGGCAAAGGTACAAGTAGACCATGCAGCCAAGTCAGACGTTAGAAACACTATCAATAAATGAATGATGGAAACAAAACCTTCTGTTACGACCACAACGGGGATGAATTTCAACGGGGACATTTCAGAATACACGCTCCGTGTAATTATTTTTACTTCACTGCACCTGTGTATCATAACTATACTATATCACGTAAAATGCCATCAAAATTACATAATATATAGTCAAATACCTACGCAAGTAGGACACCTTTCTTTAGGATTGTATAATAAGCACTAAAAGATTCACAGATGATATTTAAATACTTTAGGATAAGTATTCTGTATTATATTTTAACTCAACTTTACTTCCGCCTATAAACGCCACTGAGTAATAAAAACTGTAATGACAGCAATCAGATTTACTTTATAATGTAACATACGAACGTTAAAAGTTATTACTATTTAATCAACATGTACTATGTAGCTAATATCTTTTATTAAAAATGTTATAGGCTTACATAAATGATGGTCATCTTCGACAACTATGTTTAAATAAACCAAAATAACTGCTTGTGGAATGAAATATCGCAACCACTAAAATATTCACTTGTGCATGACTTTATACAGCACTTTTTTAAAACATTTTTTAAATAGTTGATAAAAAGAAATCATTGTAAAATTAGACCATTATTTCTCTCTGATTATCACTCTTTTGTCAGCCATTATTACAGAAATTAGGAATACCAGATGAATAGTTAAGACAGTTATACAGTATAGGTTTTACATATAACTATTTCAATTTGTTTATATCGCAAATATAATAAATAAAATATAAAATTTGTTGTTTATAATGTTTTGTTATCGTTGTGATGTAACTAGACAGTCTGAAATTTACTATTTTAATGCAATGGTAGAATAGAAATATATCCTACTATTGTGAACAAATTTATGGCTTGGCAAGTGTGTAAAAGAGACAAAGGGCATCGGTACTAGCTATCGTTGTCATCTTGTTTTCTTTCAGTATAACCCGTTATCTAATTGACATTGTGTGCTTACTAAGTAGATTTCATTTTTGTGTGACATAATTTTTCGAGTGCTCAGTCCAGTTTGTATAATAGGTCCATGTTGGTGACACAATTAGTAGAATCTCAGAAAAGAAGACTTGGCAGCTATAGGAATTACCAAGAGAAGTGAAAACTTTAAAAAAGACTGTTTTTGTTATTTAAATGATAGCACGAGTAATTAATATTTCGTAAATTGTTCATTGAAATGATTAACATTTGTCTAGTTTTTGCAACTTTATTCAAATTAGTAACCGCTTTATTCCACGCTGTGGTTTTTAGTGTACCTTGGAGTAATTCGTAGTTATTTATAAATTATTCTAAAACTGTTTATATAATAGAAAACATTTTTGTAAGTGAAATTGTTAATGCACTACATACAAATCTGAGGACATATTTGGATAACCAATGGAATAAATTTAGTAGTAATCGTTGCGACTCGAACATTTATCAGAGCATTTAGGGAAAAATATTTAATTCGTGGCAACACAAAAAACCTTAGGTCTCTACCATCATTTCTTTCCATCAGAAATTAATAACAAAACTTTGGCAAATGCTTCTGTGACGCCAAGGACAGAAACAAAAAACTTTCCATGACGTTGACAAGAGGTTGACAGCTAATGCCTAGGGATGCCGACTTTTTCCGATAAAGTTCGATTCGTATCGAAGTATTATGAATAAATTCACAAAAAAACCAAGGTCTAAAAGAACGATCCATAGAAATGCGATCTTTCTTTGACTTGATATTTTTAATTTGTAATTAGTATCTTGTGGACTATATTTTATGTTGGTCGATTGAATGAATAAAAGCCATTATTGTAATTTAGAGTAATTTTTTATATATAACAGACACGTTACAGCGTTTCCCTAATAGTAGTGACAGTTCTTTATACAATATTTTACTACAATAGGTTTTAAGATGGCCTGTAACATATTATAATCTTATTATCCACGACAACTATACATTTATTGGTCGAAATTATACCTTAATTATCATTTACTGAAAATATGAGGTAAAACTGTCTGCGAAATAATTTTATTGATGTTATTAAAGCTCGTTAATAGAAATTAAACAACAAAATACAAACAGACTGAGGAGAAAAATATACTAAACTCTCTTATCTTTCCATATTTATAGGTAAATCCATATCAGACAAAATAAAAGGGACACTATATCAATCCATCTTTTATACATGCTCGTGTTTGGATACCGATTAATCTATATTAATACTAATAAATAAATTGATATGTCTGTTTATAATATCAAAACGATTTTTTTTACTAAATAGTTATGAATGTTTACACGATACCGATACGAAAAATAAGTTTTAAAATTATTGTCTGTCTGTTTGTGCCAGGTAATCTCAGGAACGGCTGAACGTACAGGACTTTTTTTTGTAGATAGCTGAAGTTACTCCGCGTAATTAATAGTACTTTTAGTTTTTGAAACTATCAGGATTCCGTGTAAAAAATTTAAAACTCATAAAAAATTGAATAAAATCCAATTTTACAGGCAAGTGCTTGAATTTATGAAAAATGTTTTTACTTTATCTTAATACTAAACAAAAATTAGAGTTCCTTAAAAAAATGCAGTGAAGAATATATGAAACGCGGGCGCAACCGCGGTCACACAGCTAGTAGTAAATAATTTAATGGCTTTTACTGAACCAGAAAAATTGAATCTCGACTTCCTAAGTTCTAAAATCGATTCAGTCCTAGACATTGATTCCATAAAATTGTTATTAAATTAAATTAATTAATTAAATTATTTAAGTGAAAGTTTTTGTACCTTTGTTTGTTTTAGTACATTTCTAATTTATACAAATCTGTGATTTTGTTCGAGGCAAAAAAATTAAGTCTCGATTTTCTGGTACAAATTATCGATTCACTAAATCGATGCAATGGTAGATATTGATTCAATAAGATCGAATATTCGAACTCAGATCGCCATGCGTAATATGTTTTCGCTATATTAAATTTTCACTTCAATAAAGATCTGGGGTGCTTGGCGCAATTTTGGTCTGCTATGTTGTTATCCTAGTTTTTAATTCAATATTTTGCAGTATTTGACTATATATTATGTAATTTTGGTGGCATTTTACGTGATATAGTGAAGTTATGATATGCCAGTGTAGTGAAGTGAAAATAAAGAGACCGAGCGTGAATTCTGAAATGTTCCAATCATTCCTGTTGTGGTTGTAACAGAAGGCCACCATTTTTTTACCGCCATTCATTTATTGAATGTGTTCCTAACGTCTGACTTGGCTGCATGGTCGACTATTACCTTTGCCTTTTCCTTAAAAAGGAATAAATGGAACAAAAAAAATCATTATGTCTCATAACTTATTGATTTTCCGCTTGTTACTGGTCAAATTTGTAAAATATTGCAATTATTTGAGAAAGACAATCTTTTATTTAGTATACATTACTTGAAAATAAATCGTGATATACCGTCGAAGTACAGTTTTGGTGGAGTGTAAAGGGCTGTTTTCTTATGATGCTTAGAACCACAAGAAACGCCCTTTGCTACCGATCCTGGATTAAAATTGTTCTGATTTCATAAACCAGAATAAGATGTGAAAAGTAAGTACTTACACTTTTAAATGCACACTTTATGTTATTTCACATAGATATGCACATTTTGTTGTAGCATTTAAATATACCAAGTTCTTTTTACTTTCAGTTGTAAATTATTGGCTTCGAGAAGTTTTCATGAGGTTCCTCAAATTTACAAGGAACTAGTAGTTGGGCTATGGTGCGAGGCCCCTGGTCCGCGAGGCCGTGGGTGGTCGCCCCTGCCTGACGCCGCCTATTATTCTGGATATAGAATGCTTTGACACAGGTTGTATGAAATAGTGGCAGGACACAGCTACAAAGTGTGATGTGCAAATCCACCTTTAGTTAAAGAAGAACATGATATGATCTCTCATCTTGTATGTACCTTTTAATTGAGGAATTCCCATTTTAATTATGAGGTATATAATGGGCGCTAGCTCTCTCACTAGGATGTGTCAGACAGTCACGATTGCAGAATGTAATTTCATCTTATTTTATTTTTTTATTTATGCTTAATAGAAATGAAAAGATTATGAAATTTAAATGTTTTTGTTTATTTACATATATAGCACAAAGGAAAATACAAAATTAGAAACAAATAGAAAACTAAACTAAGGCAATTTCATATTAAGGAATTATAGATTTTACAAACAGTTTACAAATAACAGTTTATGTATTCATTACCCCTTCCTATTCCTATTCAAAAATGGACGGCAATACGCAACCGCCGCTGCTGTCTCTCGTAATTATATTTAAAAGTGCACATACATAATCCGATTATATGACTAAATTACAAGAATATAGAACAATCCTAAAGTGAGTGAGATGGAAAGTTAACTCTGAACCAGCTAGATCAAAGGTAGCTAATAAAGGTAAGTTCCGTTTGCTCCTTTCAACATCATCCTTCTAGACATTTCCACCACGGGGCATTTTCTCTATTAAGTTATTTCTATATCGCTTTTTATTTCTTCTAGAAAATGCCTTTCAACTAATCAATCAATTTCTCCACACTCTATAAAAAGTTTAATTAATCCAAATGACCTTTTTCTTTTTTTATATATAATGTAATGGGGTAATGTAGGTAATGGAGATCACTTAAGTGAGAATGAAAAAAAGCAAATCTATGAATCAACTATTTATTGCTCTGTTCTTGTTATAAACTTTACTTTTAACTATTAATTGAGATCAACTGGTTTATTAAATTTGGTACAAGAAAAATAAAAAAATAAAAATTATAGTATTATTAGTACAGTCAGCTTGAGCCCATAGTCCACAAGAAGTGCACTGGTACCATATTTCATTGTTTCGTCCGAATTCACCACATACAAGATACAAGTTGCCTGCATCATTTGCATTGTCATTTTCGTCATCCTGGCATAACTCATCCGTGTTCACGTCTGATGTCTAAGTGTCATTGGAGTCCAGCAGAATTTGCTTCTTAAGCTTCTGACGACTGACCTTCTGTGGCTTGCTTTTGCTTTTTCTTCCTTGTCTTGTCTTGACAACAGTTTTTTTCTTAGGCATCTGAATAAAATTTTGAATACTCGGCAGATCCTTAGATGTTGAGGGTATATCAAATTGAGACATGCATAAGTAGTGGGACAAAATGTGGGTGAACTTGAAATAGGAATATTTTGTTCTACCTGAGAATAGTAGCTGTTAGGGATGATATGGAGACAACAGCACCAGCAGAAGTTGTTTCTGAAATAGAGTCAACAAAATCTTGAACAACTATTAGCTCTGATTGAAGGACTTCAACTGCTATAAAGTTTTCATCTGAAAAAACATTAATATTTATAGGAAACATGCCCATTTCTTTGGATGAAGGCGATATTAGAAAATGCTTTTTTGACCAAAGAAGCAATATCATAGGGTGTTATTCATTGTGAAAGTTGGCTCTTCATTAATAAATCACATTCTCTTCTATATGCAGCTTTGAATGGACTAAAAAAGGACACATCTAATCTGCATGCAATGAGATGTATGGGGTGGAAGAGATAGCATATGGACATAGTTTTCCTCACAATACTCGAAATTGACCAGAGAAACGTGGCTCACATGATTATCCCAATACTAATAGAATAGGTTCTTTTGCAGAATGTTCAGCATAATGGGTAAAGTGCTTGAGCCATTGAAGGAAAAGTTCTTCATTTATCCATTCCTTATCCAAACATTTATATAAACATTGCTCAAGTTGGCCCATTCTTTTCAAGAGTTGGTATCATCCTTTTTCGGATGAAAATGAACATTGGGGGAACATCCATCTGCAGCGCTCATAGTCCAGAGCATAGTATATTCTTACCCCGTTCCCAATTTGTTATGGACCCTTCTCTCGTTGCAGCTAATAATTTTTCAGGATCTTGGACGGTAGAGATTCCGGTTTCGTCATAATTGTATGTTTTTTAGGTAAAAATTTGAATTTTCCCATTAGTTCTTAACTTAATATCAAAACTTTATAGTGTCTGCAAACAAAAAACTTACATAATAATTCAAACCTGCTTTCGCTCATAGTTTCGTAAATAAGGTGTTTCAATTATTCTTGAAAAATAAAGTTCCAAGCTGATTTTCCAATTATTCCTTGTAAAGTTAGGAGCTCTAAAAATCTTCATTTCATCTACATTAGTATCCTTCTATTTTCGAATTTTCGAACGTGGTTTTAACACATGATCATTATCAAAAAATTGGGCGGAGGAATTTTTTTGGAGGAGTATCGAAAGTTTTTCCAGGATGTACAGTTAAGGAAAATGGTATTCTTTCTACATTTTGAGGTACCAATTTTTCAGAAACAATGCTGTCACTAGAACCAACTTGATCAACTTCTTCATTCTCAGTATCCCTCAATTTTGTATCATAGTCAAAATTACCGTCAGATGACTCCGACCACAAACTCATAATACGTTTCCTTTTATAGCTGCCGGTACATTGGTTTCGTCATCGCTGATGTCGCTTTCATTCATTTTGATAGATATGTAGGGGCACCATGTATGTGTGGTATATTAAATACGATGTTGTTTAATTAATAAATCAGTTGTCACGGAGCTCTTGGCTGTTTCATTTCTCCTCTACACTGGTGACCGCGACGTGATTAAAATGTCATCAGAATAACAATAAAGGAATTCTAAACCATGTAAGACTGTATTTGTCATGAATCTTTGGAATGTTTGTGCAGCGTTTTTCAAACCGAATGTCATGCGTTCAAATTCATATAAACCAAATGGTGTTGTAATCGCGGTTTTACATATATCATCGGGATTTATTTATATATTATGATATGCTTTTTTAATATCGATTTTGGAAAATATTGTTTTATTAGCTAATAAATATGTAAAATCTTGTACGCGAGGTAACGGATATCAATCGGGTTTAGTAACAGCGTTTAAGGATCGATAATCTCTACATGGACGAATTTGTCCATCTTTTTTAGGAACTAAATGTAAGGGACTTGCCCAGGCCGATTTAGATGGCCTACAAATACCTGTTTCTAACATGTGTTTAAATTCTTCTTTAGTTATTTTATAACGCTCAGGCGCTAAAAGTCTCGGCTTGCAAAAAATTGGAGTTCCTGTAGTTTCAATATAATGATATATCGAGTGTTTTGGCGTTTCTGTAAATGACATAAGTTTGAGAATCTCTGGATGTTTTTTAATATGTCATATACAGGTGATCAGTTTCGTAAGGTAGAAAGTGCTGGTTCAATATTGTTTATAACCGTTCCTTGTACATAAAGATTAGTAATTTTGTCTAATAAGCATCGACCGTTGATATCTCCGTAATATTATTCTGTGGTTGATATCTATTAATAACTTATAATGATTTAGAAAATCTACACCTATTATTGGTTGTTTAACGTCACAGATAACAAATGTCCATTTAAAATGTCTTCTTAATTTTAAGTCTAAAGTTAGTGACTTGGTTCCGTATGTTTTTATTTCAGAACACTTTGCTGCAAAGAGTTTAAAATTGGAACTGAAATTTAATTCTTTCTTATTTTTTACTAAAAATCTAGGTAAAACGGATATAGAAACACCCGAGTCAATTAAATATTTAATGTGAGTTTTTCTGTCACTTACAAGTAGGCGGTGATCTTCAACTTTGCAACTTCCCGCCAGCCGTTGCAGTTCTGCTAGTTTTCCGATGTGGTGGATGCGTTTTTGCTGTTCCAGTAACAGGATGAGATATATTTTCGGGCTCTATCTCTGTATCGAAAATGGTATGAACACAGCCAATTTGGGTTTTCAGGTGTTCTTCTTGGCTTTGCTCGAGAACGCGAACGTAAAAAGTTCCTATACCCAGTGTTGCTGCTGTACCTTCTTCTTCCTCTGTTGATGTCGTTTATTTTAAGGTTGATTTTAGCTATCTCTGCCATGATTGTAGCTACGTCGAAATTCTGCTGCGAAGGACTACGAGTGACTTCGGAGATGTGGACAGATTGGTGTGTCTCCATGACTTTATCGGCAATCAGTGCTAATAATTACACTATTAAGTAACGTGTACGCATGTAGTGTGCTATGGAACGACTGCAGTATGTAGCGTCATGTCGAGTCGCGCGTCGAGTCGCGGTCACCAGTGTGGAGGAGAAATGAAACAGCCAAGAGCTCCGTGACAAGTGATTTATTAACAGATACTTATAAAAATGTATTCTAAAATAAAAAGGTTGGAAATATTAAAAAAAATATAGATAAAGTAAAAATAAAAAATATAAGTAAATAAAATATAATACCAAAATAGATACATAAGAGTAAGACTAGTATCACTGCTCACCCAGAACACGTCCACGTTCAGTCGAGATAGCATGAAATGTTCCATAAATATGTATTTCATAATTTAATTTAATTATTGGGCTATATTAGATGTTTGGTTGCTGCTAGCCGGTTGAAGGATGACTGGAGGGAAAGTCGTGGTACACGTTTGAAAGTTATTTATTATCTGATTCTTATTTGATTTATTGTTGATTGATTCTGAGGACATACAGTGAAACTTAAATTCTAAAAGATCCCTTCGTTAGTCGTAGGGCTTACAAAGATTACGGTGGCTAATCAGAAACATGCAGAGTGCGAGCGAGACGGGACACACGGACTTCTCTTATACGAGGTATTAAATATATGTAGCTCGTGCGCCCGCGGCTCGCGCTAGTGTGCCGTTGGATGTTTGGCGAGGTCTCGACATCACTCCCCCTCAAGCGAAGCGTACGATCTTCTTTACGACGCGACCGCTTCGCGTGACAATGCTGGTCTGTTTTCGGGTCCACTGTGGCTTGATTTTGAACAGAGTTTGTGGAGGCCTCGAGGTTTCCGTTGCGCTCGTTCCAACGTCGTGTTCACTGAGTGTGTAAGCCGGTTTTAATCTGTCTAGCGAGATAACAGCTGTGCGTAATGGTAGTTGAATCTTGAAATACTTCGTATGTCGTTGAAGTACTTCAAAAGGTCCATCGTAAGGTGGTGTGAGAGGTTTCTTTACGGCTTCATTCCGAATAAAGACATGGGTACACGTTGCCAAATCTTTGTGGATGAATGTATGATGACTGGCTGATGGTCGTTGCGATGGTGTGAGTGACACTAAGGTCTCCGAGAGCTGACGCACGTAGTCTGCATCGTCGATTTTCGCCTGAGTTGGTATGAAAAAATCTGATGGCATGCGTAGTGTTGTTCCGTACGTCATTAACCCAGATAAGCCTGAAACTAAAATTTTCTGAAAATTTTGAAAAAAGTTACATTATTTAGATTATTAGATCTTATGCAACATAAAAAAATTATAAAAAAAAAATTAAGTGTAAGGCTTTCAGGGAAACAGCCGTCCTATATGTAGGACAGTAGGATAATAAGAGGAAATAAAAGACCATTTATGTCAAAACAGAATGTAATCAAAAAGTGTAGTTTATTAGATAACTATTGATTATATTACCCATTGTTATATGTAATTTACTAGATTAACACTATTTATGAATGATATGTTTCAAAACACTTGACACACACTCCAACATCACATTTCTTGCAACGTGTCAAACATTTTTTGTGACATTGACGACAGTGTGTTTGCTTCGATTGAGGAATAACCAGATGATTCATTTGGTCTTTACGACTATCAGCATGTTCATGATGGGAGGGTCGGCTAGGCCCTCTTTTGGCATTTTTTCTGTTTGATTCAATCAAAGCAATTGCTACCCTTCTGCGAAAGCCAAGATGATCCAGTTTTCCATGATTTATTTTATATAACTGCCATGCATTATGTTCGGCAAGATCGATCATGTGTGTGAGCAACGGCATGTACCATTTCTTACCTCGTATACCAATTCGGTAATGTGAAATATTTTCATCAGACCGATCCACTCCTCCCATATATTTGTTATAGATGGACACCATATGTGGTTCTTCTATGGCAATGTTTCTCTTTTCACTTTGTGAGAAGCGTTTGGCAGATTGTTTAGGATTTATTCCTACAGCATTAGAAGCAATACTGAATATATTATTGTCATGCCATTTAGCAATAATGAACGTGTTGTCATGTGTCGTTCTGTAATCGACAGTACCACGTTCCTTTTTTTTCAGTAACTTCGATGTAATCAGAGGACAACTAGATGTCCTGTTTTCTCGAACTGTCCCAGTGCAACGAAGGCCTTTCTTTGTTATCTCTTCCAGCAAGGGCGTCCCAGTAAAAAAATTATCAAAAACTATGTGGTAAGGAAGGTCGAAGCCACGTGAAATCAGCACATCGCAAAAAGTGAGAACAACGCTTGCACCCAGCCCCAATTCTTTATATATTGGATTGCACATAGTTGTAGCACCTTGGTATGGTTCCATCCATAAAACATACCCTAACCGTGTAGCACCAACCCAAGCTTTGAACCCGTACCTAATAGGTTTACCTTTTATGTGCTGTTTGCAGCCATGTCTACCATAGTAGGGGATCATGGCCTCATCTACACTGTAATGCTCTTCAAGAGGAGAAAAGCTCTTCAAGAGGAGAAAACTCTAAGAACTTTTTATTTAGAAGTGTAACTAGGGGGCGTACTTTTGTGTATTTGTCTTGCAAATCCAGATTATCATTGACATGAAGGTGGCGAAAAATAAAGTCAAATCTATCCCTAGTCATAGCCGAGCTGATCAATTCATTCTTTGTATCAGGGGAGTTTTCCCAATACATTCTTCTACGGGGGAGCCATGAATAACCACTAACCAACAATATGCCGATGAAACATTTCATATCTTCAGTGGTTATGTCTCCAGGCAAATTCTTTTTGACAGCATATTTATTGCTCTCTGACACCAACAACGAAATAACATCTTCATCTAAGAAGTTTTCAAACCACTCAATTGGGCGCTTATCTTGGCAAGCGCCTTGAACATCTGGCCAATTCACGGGATTTTTTGCCAAGTCCCGTTTTCTCCATGCGTAGGTACGCCTACGTTTAGTTCGACCTGTAGAATCAGAAGGTTCTTCTTCACTCACCATAATCTGCCCTTGAATCATTACTTCAGCCGGTTGAAGCAGAATGTTTCGTGGCAAATTATTCAAAGTTACATTATCTTCTTCACCCGAATCTTCGTCAGTGAGACAGTCAGGATCAACAGGAGGAGGTAGAATACATATCAGTCGTTCTCTATAATCTTCTTCATTATCAGAAACATTTTCTAAAGCATCTAAAATTTCATGCGCAGCTAACGGTCTGTAAAGAGAAAGTTGTATTATTGTACTAAAATCATGTATATTATCCTACTGTCCTATATATATGCTAGTATTTGTAACAAGTTATACGTAATTTATTTATATTATTTTGCTAGAATATTTATTTAGTACAAAAGTTAAGGTTATCAACTAGATATTAACACAGAAAAAAAAAAACAACTCACGAGTAAAATATAACTTTTTATACATACCTGTCATTTGCCATGTCTGCAACGCACTTTTATTACACACTTATAAGGTAAAATATAAGGTAAAAACTGTTAAAATAACTGTATTTTTATTTTTTCTAATAAAGCTGACACGTTTCTTACTGCAAATCATAAGACTAAATAATCTTAGATAAAGAGGGTATTCTGATATTTTTTTTTATTTCTACTGTCCTAAATATAGGACAGTAGGCTTATCTGGGTTAAGGCAGGGCTGAGATTGTTATCACTTCTCAGTGCATTTCTTAGGCCAAGTAAAACAGTGAGTAAATCTTCAACCCAATTTGTGGTGGTGCCGCGCGCCATGAGCGCAGCCTTCAATGAACGGTGCCATCTTTCCACTTGACCATTAGCTTGCGGGTGACACGCCGTGTTCATATTCGCGTTATGCCGAACTTTTTCATTAGAGCGTTGAATAAAGATGATTCGAACTGTCGCCCTTGATCAGTCGAGATGCGCAGTGGAGATCCAAATCTGGCAATCCAGTGTTCATACAATGCTTTAGCGACAACTTCCGCTGTGATCACTTGCACTGGTATCGCCTCTGGCTATTTGGTACATCGGTCTATGATGGTAACACAATATTGGCAGCCATTCGATAGTCGCATTGGTCCGACTATGTCGATGTGGACGTGTTCAAAGCGCTGTGACGGTGAAAACTCTGATAGAGGCGTGATGACGTGACGCTGAATTTTTGCACGCTGGCAACCAAGGCAGGCTCTTGCCCAGGTTGATATGTCTTGGTTCATAGTGGACCAAAAGAATTTCGATGCTATTTGCTTTCGAGTCGTTCTTATGCCGCTGTGACATATTTCTTGTTGATTCTTGAACACTACTCGGCGATATGCAGTGGGTAGATAAGGACGAGGCGTCGCTGTAGATACTTCCGGTAACGATAATTCGCTGAACTTCAAGTTAGTTTGCTGTTTCAGATTTTTTAATTCGACATCATTTTCTTGATCGACCGCTAGTTGGTCGAAGTCGATGATGGATGGACAATCAATTTCTTGAATGCGAGATAATGCGTCTGCGACTGTGTTTTCAGTTCCCTTCAGGTAGTCAATATTTGTGCAGAAATGGCATATAAATTGTAGTTGACGTTCACGTCGCGGTGTGTCGCTACTGCTTGCGGATCTTGAGAGTGCATGAGAGAGTGGTCTATGATCAGTGTAAATAGTACACTCCGAGCCTTCTATCCAACGTCGAAAATGTTTTACAGCCATGTACATCGCTAAAAGTTCGCGATCGTACACAGTGTAGCGTTTTTGCGTTTCACTCATCGCTTTAGAAAAGAATGCAACAGGTTTCCAAACATTGTTGATTTTTTGTTGTAGTACGGCTCCAAGACTGTGATCGGATGCGTCGGTCATAATCGCTAGGGCGCAACTGCGGATTGGGTGCGTTCTCGTAGTTGCTTCTGTTATGCTTTGTCTGCATTTAACAAAAGCTTCGTCTGCTTCGGGCGTCCAGTCGATTACAGTTTTGTCATTTTTCTTTCCATTGTGCAGATATTTGTTTAGTGCATGTTGCAAGTTAGCTTGATGAGGCAGGCAGTCACGATAAAAGTTTATCATGCCAATGAAACGTCGTAATTCAATGATAGTTGTTGGTTTCGGATACGGATTCGGATACGATGCTCGCCACAGTCGGTGTGTTTTTTTCTAGTTTAAAGACGTATTATTGAGTTTGTTTTTTCTATTGCACGGTGATTCACATACATCGTCTTGCCTTATCTCCAAAACGATAGTGGTATTTGCATTCCTACTTGTCATCGCCAGGCTTTACTTTGGCGGCGCTCCTGTTGCGCGAACTAGACCGTGAGCGAGCAGGACGGTAATAATGATGCCTCCTTGTCGCACGTCCCCGCAGCTCCGCTACTTCGAGTGTTAATTTTTCGAGTTGCTTACTCAGTACTTCGAGTTGTGTCGCACTCCTACTTGACTGCTGGGTTGTAGGATTCTTCGTGTCCGTAGATAGTGCAGCAATCGTGGTGGGTCCGGTGTACTCTAACATCTTATCGGCCATAGCAGCTAAAGTATCGAGTGACGATTCAGTGTTGACGGATAGAACGACGCGTAACTGTGCTGGCATGTGATTCAGCCATTCTATTCTCAAGCCCTCTTCGGTTATCATGTCACTGCCGAGCTCACGCATTTTCCTCAACAGCTGCGATGGTTTTTGGTCACCCAGTTCTAGGCCGCTGATCAACTGCTGGAAATTTCTGACGTCAGATTTATCGTACACGGCGAGTAGGCGGGCTTTTAACGTCGCATATCTGTCGTTTTCAGGTGGCTTGTACAAGATGTCAGTAAGATGCTGCAGGTCTTGAGCTTGTAGCTGTTGTAGGACGAATCGCCATTTCTGATCGTCTGAGGTCTTCAATGGGTCCACGACTGCTTCAAATTAGATAAACCACGCTCGTGGTAAATCGCGCCAGAAAGATAGCAATCTGGATTGAACGGAGATAGCGTTCAGATCCAGCGCACGCACTTCTTCAGTAGTTCCCTCATTCAGTGCCATCTTCTTGTTTTTCGGAGTCACCAGTTTAGTTGCTGCTAGCCAGTTGAAGGATGACTGGAGGGAAAGTTGTGGTACACGTTTGAAAGTTATTTATTATCTGATTCTTATTTGATTTATTGTTAATTATTGTTGATTGATTCTGAGGACATACAGTGAAACTTAAATTCTAAAAGATCCCTTCGTTAGTCGTAGGGCTTACAAAGATTACGGTGGCTAATCAGAAACATGCAGAGTGCGAACGAGACGGGACACACGGACTTCTCTTATACGAGGTATTAAATATATGTAGCTCGTGCGCCCGCGACTCGCGCTAGTGTGCCGTTGGATGTTTGGCGAGGTCTCCACAGATTCATGGCTGCGAAACCGACAAGAGTAGCTGTGGGATTTAATTTAATAGATAGGTACTTAGTTATCTATTAGTAAACACTACAAAAACCTCCCCAACCAAGAAAACAAACTCTTTGGTATCTACAGCCAGCCATACAGGATGCAGTAAATGTTTTATTGCATCATTTGTTATTTCGTTTTATTATAAAACAATGCTACAAATGACGATATATGGCGTTAGGCTTTGTATTAGAGCGGTAGAATAGTAAATTTCATTAAAATACCTTACCATGATACTACAATGTATATTAAGACGAGGCCTCGCCCCACAACACTAATTTCAATTACATAGCACTTTAAAAGTATATCAGGAAAGCGCGGGAAACCTTCGAACTTGACGGACGCGGTTTTTTAAATTTTTTATCATACATTTTGTATTATTATAATTTGTGATCAGAATAGTGACAGTTTGTAAATAATATTAGATTAGTGTATTTTGTTTATTTATTAGTTGTATTTTCTGAGTAAGGTAACTTTTTTTTTCTTGTATATATGAATGAAGCACCAAACCCGGAGCGAGCCATTGTGCACCCCCGTGGGTGCTTTTGTGACCGTTTCTAACGAATCGGGTATGGATTCCGACTGTTCATCGCTATCTAACAGAAAATTGAAACGTACTAAAGTAAATACACATAAAGTTTGTAAAAACTGTAACAAACGTAAAAGAAAACATGATTCTGATTCGCTTAAAAGCACGGACTGTCATTGTTATATTAATGAATTTATGGAGTCACCCGTTAGTTCTCTATATTCATCTATCCCTTCTAATTATATTTCTCCTTCCCAAGTTCCGACACAAATTGGCAGGGCTAGCTATGACAGCGATGATCATGGTCCCTAAATTGTACATGTACATAAAACACAGTCAGCGGAGGATGATGGTACCACTTTGCATCCAGTAATGTTTGCTACATTTTTAAAGAAAAACGCTTTTAACAACATTATAAATGGTAGCTTGAAAAGAATAGGCCGAAGTAAAATGATACTTCCTTTTAATAATTATTCAGATGCCAACAGCTTTGTTAATTCAAGTTGTTTAACAAATAATGGACTGCAAGCTTATATACCCACTTTCAATATTACCAGAATGGGTTTAGTTAGGGGAGTCCCAACAGAATGGTCTCCTGAGGACATTAAAGAGAATACTAATATTTACCCATTGGATGTGGTGAAATTATAAAAGCTAGGAGACTGAATTATAAAGTCATAGTAGATAACACACCGACCTGGAAACCCTCGCAAACAGTTGTTTTGACCTTTAATGGACAAGTCCTTCCTAAATGCATTTTTATGTGTTTTAACTCATTGCCAGTAAAATTATACACATACCCTACAATACAGTGCTACAACTGCTGTCGATTTGGTCACACCAAGGCCAAATGCAGATCAAAGCCCAGGTGTTAGAAGTGTGGTCAAGGCCACAATGGTGATAGTTGTGATACTGAAGAAGATCATGGCTCTTGTTGTTTGTGTTCTGGGCTCCATTTTGCCACAAGCAAAAGCTGCCCGGAGTACTCCAGATAAAAGCAAATAAAAATCTCTATGGCAGAAAATAGCATCTCTTATGTTGAGGCAATGAAATTACACCCTCCAATCATAAAATCGTATACAGATGTGTTGATGTTTTATCTAAACCCAGAACCCCTCCAAAACAAAATGAAGGCTATGATCGTATAGCTCACAATTCTCTTATTAGAGACTACAACATGCCACAACCATCTAATGGTTGTGTATTACAAACAACTCCAAACATTGACACAGACTGGACAGACAATAGTTGATTTAATAACCACATAATTAATTTACTTTCACATTCTAATATTAAAATACCGACCAACGCTGCCCCCTTATTAAACACATACATGAATAATAATCACAATGGATACAATAGTTCAATGGAACTGCCGGAGCATATTGAACAAAAAACATGAAATCATACACATCATAAATACTTTTAAACCTTTTATTCTTGCTTTATCAGAAACTTAGCTTAAACCAAATTTTACATTTAAAATCCCTGGTTATTCCTGTTTAAGGAATGATAGGGCTGATGGGTATGCTGGTGTGTACCTACTTATCAGAAACTCTTGTATTATATCTCCTTTCCCTCTTCCTGCACACAGTGATAACTTCTCTATCATTGCTGTTGTTGTTAACCATATTTGTTATGTCTCTATCTATATTCCACAGCCTTCTTCACAAACTTTCACTGAAATTAGAAATATAACATCACTTCTGCCTCATCCATTTATGATTTTAGGTGACTTTAACTCTCATTACACATCTTGGGCAAGTTCAATCTCCAATTGTGATGTGGAGCCAAAAGCTCCATGTGGGCTATGAATTATGAGACATTTTAGACTCATATAATTTGTGTATATTAAATTCTGGCTGCCCTACTCGTCTTTCTAAGCCTGATGAAGCAACCAGTGCTATAGATTTGTCAATATGAATAAGCCGAAACTCGAAACCGAGATCCAGGTAACAACCATGTCTCCGAAATGGTAATTATGGATGGTGAATTTAAAGAAATTATATTTAAAAGTTCAGGTTTTCTCTGGCGTACGCTTTTAGTATTCCATTTAGTTATTTCCATGTTAGTTATTTGAGTAATCTTTTCTGCAACGTTGGACGGTAGACTATCTCTATACATGGAAACCAAACTTAAAACCATTGACAACATGCAGTCTAGCAAGTTGTCATTAGAAGTGACAATTGGGGAGGGATTCTGCTGAAGTGCACACCCATTAGGAAGGGAAGACGATTGGGGGGGGGTAATTATAGATTGATGAGCCAGCTTATCATATGATTTACCAAGAGGTGCTCTAGGACGGGAGTTGGTAAAAAATGTTTTTTTGTAAGATCTAGGTTCTTGGGTGGTTGGTACAAGGGAAGTGCTGGATACAGAGACTGGAGAAGCAAACAGCTCCCGTGCTGTCTCAGCATACGACCTTCGTACAGGAGGGAATTTTAATGCTGCCTCTTCATAAGAGGATGCTGTTCTGAGACATTACTAATTTAATTGCTCTGGACAAGTTATATTTATTGAAAAATGTTTACCTGAGCAATACATGCAAGTAGCATTTTCTTCCAAGATACTACACTCATTTCTAGTGTGAAATTGTGCACACCTAAAACACCTGGGTTTAGATCTGCACTGTGATTTTAAATGACCGAATCTGCAACAGTTTAAACACTAGATGGTTGGGAGCTGGTAAGTTTCTACAGGTAGAGACATATAAAAGAATATATATATGCTTAGGCAGAATTTGACCCTTAAAGGTCACAACTACAGATTGGGTAGGAATCCAATTAGGTATGTTATCTATAATACTCTTTCTGTTTAACCTACGGGCTTTTAAACTTGTATCACAGCCTTCAGGCAATTCTAATGATTCGACTAACTCTTCCATTGACCATTCAACCGGTATATTCCTGATAAGACCCATTCTAGTAATATTATAGCTGGAGATATTTATGTATATTTGTTTAGTTGTAACAAAGGATTGCCTAAAAAACTATTGGCGTTCGTTGCAGACTTAAATTCGACTACAGAAACAGAAAACGATTTATAATGAAAGTTCACTAAAATCTATTGGTGATTATGAAAATGCACTAGAAAAAAAAAAGAAAATTAAACCAAACATTGACTAGGAAGAAAACTCGCAGAGTAAAAAAAAATGATTTCAATTACGGGGAAAATGCTACTAAGCCAGATCTAGATCCAGACAGTTTTGAACTTGCGAAATCACTATTTTTTTTAAGAATTTAGAAAAGACAGAAGAAGAACGCAATCAGATTGAAAAACGGACAATCCTGCAATCTGAATCTGGAGTGGTTGGAACTTCGTAGAAACATATTGACAGCCTCCCATTTCGGGAAATTTATTAAACTAAAAATCACAAATAACATAAGTAAAAATATGCTTTACAAATCAAATATTGACCATGTGGCGTCTATAAGTCATGGCAAAAAAAAAAAATGAAAAGACTGCTTTAGAGCAATTGTCCAATATTTTAGACATAAATGTTAATCAATGTGGATTATATATTGACGAAAAACATCCGTTTTTAGGGGCTACACCTGATGGCATTACTCAAAATATGGTAGTAGAAGTTAAATGTCCTGTAGCGGCATATAAAATAGGAATAAATGAGGCAATAGAAAATATTAAGATGCATTTTTGGAAAAAAAAGTAAGAAAACTAATGAATCACAAGTAAATAAAAAATCAGATTGGTATTTTCAGGCACAAGGACAAATGCATATATGTCGAAAAGATAAGTTTGTTGGCAGTGTGGCATGGAGACAATCAAATTTAAACCGAAATAATTGATAAGGATGACATGTTTTGGAAAGAAGAAATCGAACCAAAATTATTAAGTTTATATTTTGATTGTCTTCTTCCTGAGCTAGTTGATTAGTTGAGTCTTATTTGAAATCTGCCTATTCGTGAGCCAGAATATTTTATTAAAAAAATAATAAATAATGACAAAGAAAATCAGCGAACTGAAAATCAATCGTTTTAAACGTAGTAAACTTAATTCATCACAAGACATTTATGTGATAAAGATAATTAATTTATTTTGAATTTTTTACATTTTTAAATAAATATTCTTAAGTAACAGTTTCTAGTTTTAATTTAACATCAACGTATGTGTAATGCATAAATGTATGTATGTACTATATGGTTTCTTTACAGCCAGCTATGTAGTATTTAAATTCTGCGTCTTTATGAGCGATGCGTATCTATTGATGCATTTCTAAGATTTATTCCATTTGTAGCAACGAACACTAAATATAAAATTATACGATCACTACTACTGGGGATGGGAACGATGTCCCTTATGGCACATTGGGCTAGGCAGCAAACAACCAGGGACAAACTGGGCTTACACCGCTGAATCCTCCCTCACCAATACCAGAGATCGCTGAAAACTCCACTGACCTGGTGGTGACTTTGGTCCCAGACCTGGAAGCCGCGTGTCATCTATCCAGCGCAGCGCCGTCCACCGATACGCATAAATTTTACACACACACAAAGTTTGGAAGCAACGTCCACAAACACACAGTCTATTTATGCGTCCGCGCGGCGGTTATCGAATCACAGTATATTTATATTGCGAATATTAAATGGACGTTATTAAACAATCCAATTTATTCGGTACGATGCGAGTTCAAAATGCAAAACTGTAATGTTTAATGTGCGCTATATAATCGTATACTGCGCGGTAAAGTCTTTTTCACTGCGATGAGGCGATTGGTCGAGATCCTATTGCTTTTCATTGGTCGCAGCGCATTCAAAAAGCGCGCGCGTTCCAAATGAGAGAATTCCCATCCCCGACATTGGTAAGACAAGGAATTCAGCAGTGATCGGCCCAAACAACGCCCCCGGGCTGAAAGAATGCCTCTCAAAAAAGACTTATAAAAATTACAAAACTATTAAATGAATATGGTAAAAGTTTAAATAAAGAACTATAAGGGTTCTATACAAAAAGGAAAAGCTAAATTATGTTATAATTAAAGAATAGAAATACAATATAAAAGTATAATACAAAGATAAAATATAATACAAAGCAGTAAAAAAAAGTGATTGACATAAAACATCAAATTGTATTTTCTAAAGAAAATTATTACAAAAATTAAATTTAAATGTGAAACCCGGCAAACGAATTAAAGTTTTCAGAGCTTTTTAATTCAAATTTTCATTATTCATATTTATCTTACGTAAAACTCTATTTTTCTCTGTAAAAATTAATGACATTCTGGAAGAAGGATATACTAGACAACTCTCATGTCAGACATAAGAAATTGTGAAAGAAATCCTGAAAATTAGTAACAACTACTCTACTAGATTTGTGTCCGGACCATTCGGTTGAAAGGTGTTCTACTTATATACACTTGATCTGGTATTGAAGATATTTATGACCAATTGGATGATCTTGGCATTTGGAAACTACTTTTTGAGAGGTTTTATCCAAGTGTTGTTTGATTAACCATTTAGTATGTGCCTCGTGCCTCTTAATTGACATTTATGTGGAAGTAATTCTAAGTACTTACTGTTTTAGTTCCTAATTATTTCTTTCTTCGTAATGCACTTAGTAATTATAGCTTTATTTATAATAGGTTTTTTTTTTAAAGGGATTTAGTTTTTACTTTATATCAGTGATTTATATTGTAATCATTTTAATTATTAATCCTACTTACCTTACTTACCTACTTCCTAATTAATTATTTTATTTTAATATAATAATACCTTAATTTAATTAAACTTTCCTTTTTTTATCATATTGTTATTAAGGGGGTTTAGTTTTAGATGATATTTGTAATTTTTTATTGTAAGTTATAATTTATTATTATTATTACTTTTATTATTTCTCTTTTTTCATGAATACTAATACTCTCACGGACAGCGTGGACGTGGTTTCCCCTTCAGCTATCGAGTCACCCTGCTGCCCTGTTTGTTCCCGGTATTTTAAAAGTTTTAAAGGATTAAAAATTCATTTCAAACGTATACATAAAAATTATGAATCTTTATCTTCTTCTGGACATGAATCTTCTCTGCTTTGCCATGAGTCAAATAAACCTTTTTGGAAATTTATTGGAAATTTTAAAAAAACTTGTCCTATTGTTAAACGAATTCCAAGAGGTGCTCGTGTCTCGGTTTGTGAAAAATTGTCTTCAGAAATTGAGAATGCTATTTCACAAAACTCTTGTGACGCTTGGGAAAAATTACTTCTATTTCCTTACAGAGTTTTACACATTCTAAAAGATTCTGATACAAAAGTTTTACTCACCACAAAAATTAAAAACAATTGTAAAAATGACTCACATTTCTTCAATTATAATATCTCTTCCTTCCAGAACAAAACTCACTCGCTGGTTTCACCTAATAGTGTAATAAAACGTGTTGAAAATAAGCTCTGTGACGGTGATGTGAGAGGTGCGTCTCGCCTTTTGTTCTCGGATGATGTTATTGCTCCAGTATCAGAACACACTTTAAAGGAACTGGAAAAAAGCACCCTAGTCCAGCGTCGAATTTTAGCCCTCCAGATCCTCATGCGTTCCGATTGGATGACCCGTGCCTACAGGTTAACGGTTTAGAAGTTATTGAGGTCATAAAAAGCTTTCCAAGTGGAACAGCTGGTGGTTTGGATGGCCTTACTGCCCAACATTTAAAAGATCTGATCGGAGTAAGTGATGCTGGTTTTTTTTATTACTGGGTAAACTTGTGGCTTTATGTAACTTTTTGTTGTCTGGTAAAGTTTGTCCAGATATCGTAGATGTATTGTATGGAGCAAAACTTTTCGCCTTAACCAAAAAAGAAGGTGGTATCAGGCCTATTGCTGTTGGTTCAACATATAGGCGTCTGACTGCTAAATTGTGTTGCCACTCAATTACGAAATCTTTATCTCAATATTTTTAGACCTGTTCAACTTGGTTTTGGTACAAAAGGTGGCTGTGAGGCAGCTGTACATTCTGCACGGACTTTATTGGATAACAAAAGTGTGGAAGTCTTGTTTAAGGTAGATGTGAAAAATGCTTTTAACACCTTAGACAGAAGTACTTTCTTATCTTGTGTAAGAGACAAAACTCCTTCCATTTACCCTTTTCTTTGGCAGTGTTACCAATCTCCGTCTAAATTAATTTATGAACAAAATTTGTTATTTTCTTCTGTTGGCTGTCAGCAGGGTGATCCTCTGGGACCAGCCATTTTTAGTCTTGCAATTTAACCTATAATAGAAAATCTCACTTCCAAATTTAATTAGTGGTTCCTGGATGATGGTACTCTAGGCGGTGATGTTGACTCTGTTCTTAATGATTTAAAAATGTTAAAGTTCAAATTTCAACAAATTGGTTTAGAATTAAATTTTTCTAAATGTGAAATTTTTATCGCCTCAAAAACTTTGGACAGTGGAAATATTTTTAACAAATTTAATTCTATTGCTCCAGGTATTAAACTTTTAGATCCTAGTCATTTGAGAATACTTGGTGCACCAGTCTTAGACGAATCCATTCTAACTTTTGCGGAAGAAAAAATTCAAAATTTCAGCGATATGTCTGATCGCCTTTTAGAACTTGACTCACAGTTAGCATACGTAATTGTTAAATATTGTCTTTTTGTACCCAAATTTACGTACGTACTCAGATCTTTTCCTTTTTGGAAATATTGTATTTTAGTAATGAAAATCTGGTTCTAAATATTTTATCCAAATTTGATATTTCTGAAATATCAAATTTAACGGAAGCCAAAAATGCTTAGATTGCCGCATGCTCATATTCTAATTATCCTGAGGATGTAAACTCTCAAAGGTGTTGGGACGAGCCGCTCTGTAAACTAGTACGGAATAATCTTTATAATACGTCAACTAGTGCAGCAGAGCGTGCTCGTCTACTAGCCGCTTGGGAGTGGGAGTCAAGCCTCTGGCTAAAGGTATTACCATCCTCGAATATTGGCACTAAATTAGATAACACCACATTCAGGCTGTCCGTCTACCTGCGTTTAGCGGTTTCATGGGTGTCTCCACATCGCTGCCAATGCGGTACTATAGTCGACTCGCTCGGGCATCACGGTCTGGCTTGTAGTAAAAGCGCAGGTCGTATTTCGCGTCACTCCATCCTCAATGACGTTTTACGTCGGGCTTTTGCCAGCGTTAATGTACCAGCCAGCTTGGAACCTATTGGTTTGGTGCGTGACGATGGCAAAAGACCCGATGGGATTACGCTTCTGCCTTGGAAGATGGGGCGGCTCTTGGTATGGGATGCTATTTGCGTCGATACTTTGGCACCGTCACATCTTCCAATTACCTCTTTGAAGGCAGGCGCAGCAGCTACATCAGCGGAGGATCTCAAGCGGCGCAAATATGCTACCCTTGGTGAGAGTTACATATTTGTCCCGTTTGGGGTCGAAACTCTGGGACCGTGGGGCCCGAGTGTTCATAGCCTTTTTAAGGATCTCGCGGGTCGTCTAGTCGACACGTCTCGCGACCAGAGGGCTGGCCAATATTTGGCACAACGAATTAGCATTGCCATCCAACGTGGCAATATGGCCAGCCTCCTGGGAACCTTCCCGTCTGGCGGCGAGCTGGACGGCATTCATTATTTATAGTATTTTATTTTATTTTTTATATACATTTATATGTATTTACTAAGAAGAAAGAATAGTAATATAAAAAGTTAAACTACTATTGTGTCGGTAATGGACACAAGCGAATTTAGGACGTGTAAGTGTACCAGATTTGGTTTGGAGGTTGTATGAGCGAAATAGTGGACTGTATTTAGGTGATGCAAACGATACGCTAATGGGGACGACAAATTTAGGATAGGAAAGATGGGTACTTACGTGAGATGATGTCGATGCAGGGTTCTTCCACGGATCCAGATTAATGGTGTTCACGATCAAGATTAGGTACACTTCACTTATCACTAGGTGGTATGTACGTGCGCACGAGTTTACGATCCATCAACGAAAGCGATATAACGACGAGTCAACGACGAGAGAGCGATGAGTGAGTGCCGACGAGAGAACGATGAGTGAGTGCCGACGAGAGAACGATGAGTGCCGACGAGAGAGTCACGAGTGAGTGACGACGAGAGAACGATGAGTGAGTGACACGTACATCTCACAGGAAAGATATTGGAGCGGGGGGGGGGTTGGGGGGTGGATTTAGGGATGGGACATTAGCATATCTATTTGCAATCACCCATCGACAATTACGCGCAACCAGAGGTATCATTTGTAAACTAATATGTTGATTAGCTAGTTCACAATTGAAGAACTTTTCCGTATAATTTTCGGAACGAATAAATGTCCTTAATTCATTTAGATAAGTACGTGCACCTATAAAATTTGTGCCATTATCCAAAAATAATTTTTCAACTGAACCTCTACGTGAGGGGAACCTTTTGAAAGCATTAAGAAATGACTCAGTAGTTAAGTCAGGAGCGACTTCTACGTGGACTGCTCGCGTTGTAAGACAAATAAAGGTACAAATGTAGTAATGACTTTTTACTTCACGCCTACGAGTCAACGTAATATTAATAGGTCCACCGTAATCTAATCCCGTGTGAGCGAAAGGCTTCGACAAATGTAATCTACATTTAGGTAAACTAGCCATCACGGGTGCGATGCAAGCTTTTGGGCGAGTTTTAAAACAGAAATTACATGCATGAACGCGAGATCGCACAATGTTACGTCCTGACAAAATCCAATAACGTTGTCTCAATAAAGTCAAAAGCAAATGAGGACCCGTATGACAGTTTTGACTATGCGTATAGTCAATTATCAGATTAACAATATGATCTATCTGCGGTAAAAGTATGGGATGTTTATGATGATCAAAAGTCAGATCTGAGTTTTCCAATCTACCTCCTACTCGTAATACACCTTCGACCAAGATAGATCTAAGTTTTTGAATCTGCTTTGAACATTGTTTGCCAGATTGTATTGCTTTTATTATATCTGCAAAATAGACTGGCTGCAAAGATCGGATAATGACTATTTCAGCTTGAGCCATATCGTCTCCGGTAGGAAAACCCCCTACAAGTGAGCTTCCTAATAAATCTCAATATGTAAACGATAACTCGTAAACATTTTTGCCAAGAAGACATGCGTTGAGCCGTAACATAAAAGATTAGCAAATCCTGCTTAACCGCAGGAAAAGCTACAGTTTTCAATTCGAGTATATCTGAATTAGAAAAACTATCCGACTTAAATGGCTGTAATAACCAACCAGATGAGTGTTTTATATCTGGGCGCAATGATCATACCAATTGTAATCGATTGCTTTCTTACTTATACAGACCAATGCCGACATTTACCATTTGTCTATGTGACATCTTCCCTTTTTACAAAACAAAGTTGTAATCTTTTTCTATAAACTAAAGTTAGAAAATGTATTTACGTATCTATATGTAAACAGCAATTTAATAACACTTTACAATACTTAAGTAACACTTATACAGCTAAATAAAAAGTTTTACAATAATCTGACCTTTCAACCAATTATTCTTTATTCTATATATTTAACACAAAACAAACATCTCACTATATCTTCCCTTTCTATAAGAAACAAAAATAATATTATTTGAAACTATGAACAATAATCTTTTAAATATCCTGGAGGCTTGCTAACGCGACTGACCTAGTAATATAGGTGTTTGGTAATATATTCTGTGTTGACATTGTATTTTGATTTTGTAGTACATTGTTATTTGATACTGGATGTGACTGTGTACCTGACTGTGGTTTACACGATGTAGAAGGACAGTTAGAAGTTTCAAGGACCAATTGCCTATTTCTACGGAATGTACCTTGTGGTGATTTGATAGTGTATGTGCGTCGTTCAGGACCCGTTCTTGTGATAATACCCGGAACCCATAAACCCTTAGGATTTTGTTTAAAATACACATTATCACCCTCTTTCAAAGGTTTTAAATTTCGACTATTTTGATTATAATAAAGAGTTGACTTATTTTGTTGTGTATTTATTTTATCACTTAATAACTTATAATCGACTATGTAAGGTTTTAAATTAGCTTCAGACTCTGGTATTATAGTTCTCAATTGTCTTGACATTAAAAGTTGAGCTGGCGAATAACCTGTGACACTATTTATAGTGTTTCTATAGAGTAACATACCCATGTAAGGATCACTGTTATCAAATTCACATTTTCTTAAAATGTTTTTGACTATATTAATCCCCTCTCTCTGCCATTCCATTTGAACGACTGTGATAAAGACTTGCTGTAATATGTGTTATGTCCCACTCATTATTAAAAAAATTAAAAACTTGACTATTGAACGGTGGTCCATTATCGGAGATTATTATTTTTGGTATGCCATGACGAGAAAACAAAGATTTTAATTGTGTTATGACATTCTTAACTGTTGAACCAGAATGCAATTGAGCGATTTCTATATATTTAGAAAAATAATCTACGACTAACAAATATTTAGAACCATTATAACCAAAAAAATGTATACCTAACTTGTACCACGGCACTAACTTATATTCATGGTGTATTATTGGTTGCTTTGGATTGTTTCTTCGATATGCGAGACATGAGTGACACTGTTTGATATATTTCTCGATATCAGAGTTGACATTTGGCCAATAGACAGTACCGGTTGCTAGACGTATACAGCTATTAAGCCCTTGATGGCCTGCATGTATTTTTCTAATATATCATATATCATGCTTTCTGGTATGATAATACTATGTGACTTAAAAAGTAGACTTATATTAATGACTGAAAGCTGATCTCTTATTAAAAAGTATGGTCTTATTAGTAAATTGACAGAGCGTTTATGAGAGCTCCGGCCATCCGTTTTGACAATAATACATTACTTGTTTCAAAGTTTGATTTTTTGATGTTTCCTGTATTATTTGTTTTAATTTATTAGAGCTGAGAGATAAATTGGATGTAATTAAATTTACATGTAAATCAATATCATTATCTAATTCTGTAAGTGTACTTTCAGGCAAAGCAGCTCTTGATAGAGTGTCTGCAATGTATAGGTATTTTCCAGGTTTGTAAATTACTTGTAAATCATAAGGTTGTAACCTTAGCATGATCCGTTGCAATCTTGGAGGTATATCATAAAGAGGTTTTTTAAATAATGTAATTAGTGGTTTGTGGTCTGTTTCCACAGTTACCTGTCTACCATATATGTATTGGTGACACTTTGTACACCCAAAAAGTATTGCAAGTAACTCTTTCTCTATTTGACCGTAATTTTGTTGGCACTTGCTGAGTGATGCTGAAGAATATGCTATTGGCTGTTTTCCATGGGATAATACTGCTCCCAAGGCATCTTTTGAGGCATCTACTGATAATACAACGCTTTCCGTAGAATTATAGTAAGCTAAGACTGGGCCGAAGTGATAATAGATTTTAATTTAGAGAATTCGGCTTCATGTCGGTCTGACCAGTTCCATTCAGTATTTTTAGAAAGCAATATTCTTAAATGTGAAGTTTCATGTGATATATTTTTTATAAATGGTCCTAAATAGTTAACCATGCCTAAAAAACGTTCAAGCTCAGTTAGTGACGTTGGTCTAGGCATTTTATTTATAGCTTCGACTTTAGATTCATCAACACTTATGACCCTCCTTTGTAACTCAGATATTTTACCTTGTGTCTACAAATTGCTGACTTTTCTCTATTAAATTTTAGATTAACTTCTCTTGCTCTATCTAACACCAATTTAAGCCTCTCATTATGTTCCAGAATATCTTTTCCATATATTAGAAAATCATCCATCATTATCTTTACTCCTGGGATGTCACCAAACCGTTTCACCATTTCCCGATGAAATATCTCAGGCGCAGCGTTTATCCCGAAGGGTAGGCCATTGAATCTAATTCTTTTTTTAAAAGACCTTGAAGCTGCATAGGGACTCGTCTGCATGTTTCAATCGTTGGTGTGACATCCGGTTTTAATGTGAGATTACACTAAAAGTTACGAATGCAACCTATACCTTGGAAAAGATCATTATATTTGTTAAGGACATCATCTAAGTTAAAAGTGACAGTATTTATTTTTTTTCATAAGTTTTAATTCGGCGCCTGTAGCTCTACCTATGATATCCTGACATTCTAAATCTATAATATGAAAGTTCACTTTATATTGACAATTGTTATGTGTAAAGCTAATACTGCATTGACCTACTGTTGCAATTATTTCCCCACTGAAACTTGACAACTTATGTTGACTTTTTGTGATTATAGTATTTGGCAAATTTAGTTTTTGAAAAGTGTTGAGTGATATTTGTGTCTGCACCTGAATCCAAAAGAAATCTAACCTGATTGTTATTTATATTTACAACTATATGCCAAGCACCATTAGATTGTGTTGAATTAATATAGTATATTGAACCTATAAATAGATTATTGTTATCAAGATTATTTGGAGCGAATGAGGTTTCTACTACCTGTACTTTCTTACTGTTACACATGCTAGCATAATGATTAAACTTCTTACAAATTTTACATTTAACTCCTTGTGCAGGACACTTATATCAATGCGTTTGCCCACACTTTCTACACTTCTCTTTACTTTGAGAATTATAATGCCTTGATGGGCTTTGAGACGAATTTCTGTTTCTTGTTGGTGTCTGTGTTTTGTATCTTGTCTGCCTCACTTGACTAACGAAGGTTGAGTTAGAATGTTCAAGAAGTTTTGCCTGATGCCTAGAAGCTTCATGATGCTTCGCGAGATTGACTGCCTCCTCAAGTGTCTTCGGCTTTTCTTGAAGGATTTTTTCTTGAATATAATGATTATTTGTGTTGAGACTCCAACTGAAGATATCTCGTAATAAATTGTCTTGTAGCGTTCCGAATTCACACTGGTTGGCTATATTTTTCAAATCAGTAACGTAATCGTCTATATTTTCCCCTAGACCCTGTCTTCTGTTGAACAGCTGTTTCTTTCTATGGTCACATTAATTTTCGGTAGAAAATATTTCTCGAATTTTCCGATCAGGTCATTGTATGTAACCGTGTCAATATCTAGATTGAACGAGTAGAATACTGTCAGAGTTTCAGTTCCAATGAAATGCAAAAGTATTGCTACTTTTCTCTGTTCTAGTGCTTCCTCCAGCATGTTGGCATGCATATACATTTTTAGTTGTGTGAGCCAATTTGTCCAAGTTAGTGGCATATTGGATGCTTTTATATCAAGCGGCGCGACACTGCCAATTTTAAGAGTTGCTTGCTTGTGACTTGCCGGAAAATTTTCTTCGGTGACGCCATTTTTAAATACGTTTTGGTATAACGTTATGACAATGTAGATTGAAAATATACCATTGTGCATTTACTAATAGTAATTTCTCTTCACTTCTGACACCATGTTTTATATCTGGGCGCAATGATCATACCAATTGTAATCGATTGCTTTCTTACTTATACAGACCAATGCCGACATCTACCATTTGTCTATGTGACAATGAGGATTGAAAAATCCATGACGGTCCTTTAAACCGTAAAGGGTTCGCTTTGCGTTGGGCAGGAATGAGACCACGCGACATACAGTCACTGGGATTATCCTTGCCTGGCATACGATAAAAATTAGATGCATAAAGGTTCTCATGAATTTGAGCTATGCGATTCGCCACGAAAGTTTTACGTTCTTTAAGTTTACGTTCTGAAATAAAGAAACGTTTTTCTGCGATCACCAACGATCGATTTAAAAGGTAGCGCGACTGTAGACCGACCAGTGGGATCACGTGTAGTAGTACATTTATAGAAATTCTCACACTCTTGCTCTTCATGACTAAGACGAGCTACGATATGAGAAGGTACCTCTTCCAGATCTCAAAATTTACGAACTACATTATCGATCGGAGCACTTGTGAATGCACAAGTACGCTCCGACTTGATAAGCGTAGGAGCTTCTCCCATAAGAATGAAACCAAGTGTGGTTTCTATAGCATCAGGTTGTCCGGGCGGGTTGTATAAACGACCAGAAAGTAAAAGGCGTGAGAATAACTGAGCACCAATTAACATTTCTATATCACCTGGAACCTCAAAAGCATCGTCCGCAAGCGGCACACTTGACAAGTACGATAAATTTAACTTGTTAATTTTGCATGTAGGCAACCTGTCTGTAATATGATCGACCACTAACGGGCGAATTTTATACAACAGGTTTATGCATTAAAACGCGACGAGAATTCAAGTTCGGTCTCACCCTTAAAAAGGTTCAAACCACCACCGAATCCGTGCACTGAAATTGGAGCAACAAGACAAAACGATGCCAAAGCCAATCGCTTCAAACAGTGCTCCGTAATAAAATGATTTTATGATCCGCTGTCAATAAGACAGCGAATCATCTGCTGACGGCCACTCGAGTCGACAACACGAATGCGCGCTGTGGCCAATAACATCGAAAAAGGAACCACGCTTGAACAGATCGAAGAGCGAAGAGCACAACGAAACCCCACCGTCAGCTGATTCACTTATTCTTGTATCACCAACAGACGACACCTCGGTGCGACGCGCTATCGGAACGTCAATATTACAAAAAGATTTTACATTATTCGGGAAATGTAGTAAGGTATGACGAGTTTTAGTCTGACAGACTTTACAAACAGAGTTGGAGTTGCAAGCTGGATATTTATGAATAAAACTCAAACATTTCACACAACCGTCATATTTTTTAACTATATTATAGCGCTCTCTCACGCTAAGTTTTAAAAATTCTGTACATCGATAAAACTGATCGTGATCCGCAGCACTACATAACGGACACGTAATTCCCGCTGCGACTAAAACACGCGTATTTTTCGAAGTTACATCTGGCCTAAAATATCTAGGCACGGATACTTTGCCATGTGACTGTAAATTTTTATTAACTGCAACATGAACATCGGACCTTTCTAATATTTTAGCCTGCTGCTTGATAAATTTTACAAATTCTTGATATGTCGGAACCTGCTTACCACGTACCGAATTCTCAAATAAACGAGCAGTTTCAATATCGACTTTTTTAAGCGCCATGTATAAGTACATAAAATCTAATTTGTTATTAATGTGTAACTTTTCGAACGCACTTATACAAATTGAACATTTATCAATAAACGCATCTAAACTATCACTAGAAGGCGTTTGTATTCTTTTTGAAATTAAATAACTCGTCTAAATATGAAGTTCCTAACAAACGGACATCTTGATATTTTTCCATTAAAGTATTAAATATTAATTCATAATTAGCGCCTGTCGGAGAAATTCCCGCAATCGCATCTAGCGTCTTATCAGTGAGTTGACCGCACAGATAGTACACTCTCTCCGAGTCCGACAGCTGTTTATTATTATGCACGACATTAGTGTAACATTCAATAAAAATCGGCCACTTTTTCGGATCGACGTTACACTTGAGTAATTGAATAGGCGGTAATGTTACGGAATTATTATTAAACTCCTTTTGCGGTTTTACATCTATTTTTAATGAATTAATTTTATTTTGAACATAGGAATATAACGTATCGAACGATTCCCATTGTTTAAAACAAGGTTCATCAGGATTATCTTCCATTTTTAATAAATTTAAATCTTCAACTATTTCCAAAAACTCTGTTCGTAACGTTAAAATATTACACGATAAACTTAAAAAGTTCGAAATGTCATCTGTATTATTACTTAAACTTAAAGATAAATCATATAAACTTTGAATTTTTGCAAAATACGAACGTAATCGAGCTTCTTGTATTTTAATTTTATTACGTCTTTTTGTTTCGGCCATGGTTGAAATTCAATAGAAAATATTAAGAAACGATAATTAATAATAGACGTTACACGGAAATAAAATTCACATGTATGTGCACCTACCTACGTAATAATTGTTAACCGAGTCAGCTGGTACACTTGCACGCCACTACTATATTATGTGAACTACCTACTCATGAACCAAGCGAAAAAATATTGTAAATTTTATTTTTATATATTATTTATCAAAAAATGATTACGGACACTAACAACCGGCTTACGAAGGACAATTAAAAAAAAATAGCAGCGACCACTAAATATAAAATTATACGATCACTGCTACTGGGGATGGAAACGATGCCCCTTATGGCACAATGGGCTAGGCAGCAAACAACCGAGGACAAACTGGGCTTACACCGCTGAATCCTTCCTCACCAATACCAGAGAACGCTGAAAACTCCACTGACCTGGTGGTGACTTTGGTCCCAGACCTGGAAGCCGCGTGTCATCTATCCAGCGCAGCGCCGTCCACCGATACACATAAATTTTACACACACAAAAAGTTTGGAAGCAACGTCCACAAACACACAGTCTATTTATGCGTCCGTGCGGCGGTTATCGAATCACTGTATATTTATATTGCTAATATTAAATGGACGTTATTAAACAATCCAATTTATTCGGTACGATGCGTGTTCAGGCAACACCATGTAATCTGTGCCCGGTGATTTTCAGTGATTCGACGCTTGGTGGCGCCGCCCTCTCGCCAACGGTTTTTCAATCACTCGACACGGTCTCCTCGGAACATTTTATAATCAAATCGATTTGGCTATTATTTTGGCTTATTTTAAGCTCAAAACATGTTCAACGTTTGTGCGTGCTTGGATATTAAAAGTAACTATAGTGAAATTGGTTACGGAAAAGAGCGGCCGCTCAACATCAAGAAGACACAGTGGACGGAGCTGTGCATCATTGCAGGGCGAAGTATCTGCATCGGCACACCAGGTAAGTCGACACTGTTACTACTGGGTGCGGTTATTTGGCGAGCCAGAACAATTGATAAGGAGTAGGAAGCCCTAGGATCGGCGACAAAGCTATCGAATTAATTCAAGGTCCTTCGATTCGGTCATACACCCCCAATGCGAGTTCAAAATGCAAAACTGTAATGTTTAATGTGCGCTATATAATCGTATACCGTGCGGTAAAGTTTTTTTTTTCACTGCGATGAGGTGATTGGTCGAGATCCTATTGCTTTTCATTGGTCGCAGCGCATTCAAAAAGCGCGCGCGTTCCAAATGAGAGAATTTCCGTCCCCGATATTAGTAAGACAAGGAATTCAGCAGTGATCGGCCCAAATACCATTTATTTTCTTTTTCGTCACATATTAAAATGGCAATGCGCTAAACTGTAAAATTTTACTTTCTTTATTAAAAATAAATCACCCACTCCACACAATGGTTACTGTTTTTTTTATTATTTGCTTTTTACATACCCAACAAATAAGGACCCGCTGTTGCAAGTTTCCATAAACTACAGTAACCGCTGAACGTCAGGTGGGCTGTATGTTTGTTTGCCACTTTAATGATGATCCGTTACTATACATTTATAATTCTTCTATATAATCGTCTACTACAATAAAGAAGACTTCCTGGTATTATACTTTATTCAGAACTCTTAATTATATAGTTTTTGCATATGGAAGCCTTAAAATGGTGTATAAAAATATTTTTGTGCATTGTAAAAAATTCGTGTCAGAAATAAATAGTAAATCACAGCTTTACAAACATTACACAAAATAAAAAGAATGATAATTAAACAAATAACATAAATGGAAAGATAAAATTGAAAAGATCTTAAGGGTTTCAAAGCCACATTTTGTTTTTTGATAATTTACCCCAATATTTTTTACTGATCCTAAGCATATTTTTGTATAAAACAGGATCAAGTTTATTTATACATTGCATGTTGTTAATAATTCACAGTTATTTAAAAGTAAATATTTTACCAATATTAATTCTGTAAAGTTGTTCCTATACAAAATATTAAACAAAATAGTATTTTCAATTTTATAAAATTCAATGTGTCAACAAATAAACGACCGCGTCGCTGTGTAGTGGACACGACCACAAATTTTTACTTTTTTGGCGAGGTATCGTCTTAAGTCGAAAAAACAAAGTAATTTACCCTGATTGCTATTAATTAAAAACTTTATAAAGTTATCATTTTTTTAGGTTATGACTTATGTTAGGTTGCCTATGTTTGACAGTACAAACGCTGGTAGATCTACTAAAAGAAATGAAGTGTTTTTGCGAGGACTTCAACTCCATAAAAACAGAATTTGGTACGGTGAAATCTGATATTCGCAACACATCTCAATATATTCAGGATCTTAATAATAAATGGAATGATTTGGAATCTCGATTAAATAATATAGAGGGTAGAATAATACCTGTTGAAGAAAAAATTATCAATATGACCTCCATACAAAAATATCTAAAAATGCTATTCTTGAACAAATATACATTAACAACACTCAAGATCAATTATCTCGTCACGATAATTTGGAATTATCTGGTATGCTCTTTCATAATGAAGAGAATCTGAACACGATCCTAAATAATTTATGCCAAATGGTAAGTGGTTTCTCACTACTGGATACAGACGTTGAAACAATACATCGAGTTCGCCCATATAACCCTATACCCTATTCCCTAACCCGGAGTCCGAGAAAAAGTATGGAAGCCCTGTGTCATCCCTCCATAATCGTGCGTTTTCTCCAGCGACGACGCAAGGATCAGCTGATTGCAGCCGTTCGTGCTCGACGTGGTTTTTTGACAGCGGACATTGGAGTGACCGGTCCTATTTCTAATATCTACTTAAATGATCACCTTACACTCGTTAACAAATTGTTATTAAAGCGCGCCCGAGAACTCAAAATTCAATGCAATTACTCTTATCTTTGGGTTAGAGACTGCAAGATTCTAATGAGAAAAAATGATAAAGCAGGTATTATTCGTATTTCTACAGAATCTGAGCTCAAAAACATAAATTAAATTTTTTATTATTATTTATTGCATAACATTCTATGTGATAAGTTTTAATAATTAATAAGAAAATTCTTGTAATCATTATTTATTGTATTTATGGAATCAGTAATACACTTTTTCAGCTAAATTTTATTATTCTATCATTACTAGCCTATATAAATAAATTATAAAATTTCTTTTAATAGATATGTCAACACAGGTTCTCTCAATCTATCTAACATTTGCCAATTGCATAGATTTTTTAAAAGGGCTGATCATTACAGTCTATACCAAATATAATTTAATCAGTGCGATCGTGTGGAGTTATTATAATAAGCTAAACGTTTATATATTTGTGAAATTTCCTTACTTTATAGTGCTTGAATTAAAAAAATTAAATTGTTACTATCAGAATGTAAGGGGGCTCCGTACAAAGTCGCACACATTTCTCTCTAGTGTTTTACAATGTAATTATGATGTGATTTATCTGAGAGAAACCTGGCTACCATCGGATTTCGACAGTAGAGTATTTTTATAACAATTATATTGTATATAGACAACATCGTTTTGTAATGTAAGGTATAGTGCGAGAGGTGGTGGAGTTTTGATCGCGGTTCGTTGCGGGCTTGTTGCTCGGTGGCGTGACGAGTGGAGCTCTGCATGGAACTCTGAAGATTTTTTTTTCTAACCTAGCTAATGCTGTTGACCGGATGGGCCTTTACAGCTTCACCGTGACTTTGGGGGCGAGTGCTGAAGACACTCAGCCGCAAAAAAGTAACTAGCACAAGGATTACCAAAATGGTACGAGCCTCGGCTTAGCCGTTACCTGCGTGTACAAACTCTCTCGCGAATTGAATCCTATCTAATCTCTACATTTATTATTTAACATAAAAAAAGATTTCTTACAGGACCTATGTACCTATATGTTATGTTCAGGAGTGTGTATGCAGTGTTGTGCGTGTTATGCTTGATGCATGGGCAGTGTCACTGTATCGCGCTGGCGGCGACGTCAAAAGCCTCCCCAGTTGGGGAACAAAATACGTCTTGGGTCGCCGCCTGAGGGGGACCATTCACACGTCATACAACTTCACATTTATCTAAAATTCCGCCTTTTACACCATCCAACTTTGATCAAACGACTTTGTCAATCATTGTTATATATATAATGATGTAATTAATGTAGTCTACAAATTATATAATTTTACAAATCATTCGAGCTGTCATGCGACTACAGCCGATTTGGCGCAAAGGGCTCGTAGTATTGACTGCTCGGTTTATAAAAAACGATCTGTCATTTCCAAAGACTAGATATATTGCTTTCTTTTATCGTCGTGGAACTTGGCCGTGGAAAGACACGTATTTTGTTGTAATATTGCAATATACCACATGGTGCTGGTAATCATCAACTTTGCGACGGCTAGTTGACTCGATGTCTTCTTTAAGTCTAACCTTTTCTGTTGGGTTCCTTTTAAATATCGGAAGATTCGTTTTACCATCATTACATTTTTCTAAGTAAATGTATCAAGATTTCTGGATGCAAAACCGACAGCATAAGAAATATCAGGTGTCGTGCCAATTGATAAGTATGCCAATGCACCAACAGCTTGTCTGTATGGAAAGTTTGCATAGATACTCTCTTTTTCTTCCATCTCATTTTCTTTTATTACGGGTGTTGGTGCTGATTTGCATTTTATCATGCCGTTTTTTCTTTGTATAAGCCTTTTGACATAAAGTAATGGTCTTGTCCTTACTAACGTTTATTTCCATTCCAAGGAAATATGAAGCCGGTTTAGTTGTTATCTTGAATCTTGTTTTCAATTCCTGGATAAACTCGTTTCCTGCAGCAGTTGTGTTATAAGCTACAAGTTCATCATCCACATAAAGACCAATAAAGACTTTGGAATATCCTCGGATTCGGACATACAAAAATGGGTCTGCTTCGCTTTGTTTAAAAGCAGACTTTTCTAGAAATTCGGCTATATTTGTATGAGTATCGCTGTCAACTTCAAGTTGATCTTCTCTTTAGTCAAACTTTAAACATACCTGTTTGCGTGGTACGTATATATATACGTATGTACGTATATTTATTAACTCTAATATTATCCTTTACGCTGATGATATGAAGATATTCCGAACTATAAAAACACTTGCAGACTGCACCCACTTGCAGAACGATCTAGATAGTCTATGCAACTATTGTGTTAATAATTCACTTAACATTAATGGGCAAAAATGCAATGTTCTTACTTTTTCTAGAAAAACTAAACTTATTATTCATGATTATTATCTAAATAACGAACTATTGAATCAAGTTTCTGAAGTGAGAGACCTGGGTGTGTATCTTGATCACAAACTATCATTTAATACGCATATAAATTTGATAACAGCTAAGGCTTATAAAATGCTCGGTTTTATTTTAAGAACCGGACAGGATTTCAGACAACCTTCCACGCTTGTTCTTCTTTATAACTGCTTGGTGCGTTCTGTACTCGAGTATGCCTCTGCTGTTTGAAGCCCGCATTACTCTAATCATATTGAAACTATTGAAAAAATTCAGCATAAATTCATGAAATATTTACAATATAAATTTTGTTATCAGCCTAACGTTTTTGTTTTACCTACTCTGCATAAACATCGCATGGTAAGAGACCAGATATTTTTATTTAAACTTGTCAATAATATGTTAGACTCGCCTTATCTTTTAAGTGAACTTAACTTTAAATGCCCTAGACCTAATGCCAGAAATCGATTTTTGTTTAATGTGGCATTTTCCAAAACAAATTTTATTGCTAATACATTTTTACATAGAGCATGTTATTCACATAATTTATATTTTAATGAAATTGATATGTTTAATCACTCGCTTATTACATTTAAAAAACTAATTCAAACTAAGGGTGATGTTGTTTAGATTGGATTGCAAAAGTAATTATTTAATATTTAAATGGCTCACTGTTTGTAATTTGATTGTCGGACTATTTTTTTTTTTTTTTATTCTGTGTATTTAAAGTTATTTGTTTTTTTCTTTAAACAATTTTTATTGTCAAATTAATATTTGTATACTACACGTTGGCTTGTATGTTTTAGTAATACGTGGAAACTTTGTTGGAATATGAAAATTTAATATATGATGTATTTAGTTTCAGCGTAATGTACTGTTTGTTTCCCAAATAAATAAATATTTGCACTGAAAAGGTTCATTTCCGCGGCGAGGAAAACCGGTATAAATATATTCCGATAACGAAAATAATTTCGTAGACTTAATTCATGCTTTACAAAACTTTCTTCATCTTTGTTCTGATGAAGTTAAAGAATACGCAATTTCATAAGGCATTAACTTAAATAATTCCACGCTATGCTAGTAGTCACTTTGGAGGCCTATGGGAGGCTGGAGTAAAAAGTATCAAACGTCATTTCAACGGGTAGTAGGTAACGCACACTTAACGTTCGAGGAGTTTAACGCGGTATTGGCGGAAGTCGAGGCCATACTGAATTCCCGACCGTTAACTTCTATATCCTCAGATCCACAACATTTCCTTCTCCTTAGTCCAGGACATTTCTTGATTAGTCGTCCACTGACTACGCCCGTGTGTGCTGATTTGAGTACCACAAATTCATCGCGGCTGACGCGTTACCAAAGGGTGGAGCAAATACGGCAACATTTTTGGGATCGGTGGTCCAAAGAATATGTTTAACTTCAAGTGAGGACAAAATAGCAACTAAGAGGCAAGGGAGATTTAAAAACAAAATCTCTTGTTCTTATCAAGGACGACAACCAACCTCCATTAAAATGGAAACTAGGGCGCATTAATACAGTATTTCCGGGAAAGGACAGCGTCTCCAGGGTCGCTGAAAGAAGAGTTCCAGGCGGCATTATACGCCGATCATTTTCAAAGATCTGCCCGCTTCCGCTATACGACGACTGTGTGGCGAACGAGCAGACATCCAATAAAAATGGTTGAAAGCAAGATCTTTCAACGCGGGGAGTATGTTCACGCTCAACATCTACACGGCGCGATCGCTGGAACGTGAACGCATTCTCAACAAACCAACGATTTTAAATATATAGACGTTAAAAAGCACTTGTAAATTAGTAACGAGATTAAACGCACAATCAGTAAAAACCGCCAAATATTTTATTTCTCAAGCCGTTCATGTAGCTGTAAGAAGCCTATACACGAAGAATGGCAACTGTACTCTGATCTTGTCAAAATCTTGAAACCTTTTGAAGAAGTGACCAAGAGCATGAGCGGTGAACAATACATGAGCGGTAGTTTAATTATAGTTGTGACTAGATGTCTTATTATGTCGTGTGAAAAATTGATCTATGAAGAAAACTTCTCAGACGTAGCTTTAGATGTAATAATTAGCCTAAAAAGTGGCTTAGAGCGAAAATTGCTTTTTGGATCCTCGTTACAAGATGTCAGTATTTGAAAACCAAAATGACGCTAAAAATGCCAGACAAAGAGTGCAACAGAGATTAATTACCCTAATTGCAAGCGATAGCTAGACAGCAACAACCAGCAAAAATGCGGACAATGAAGCTGTATCTTTTTTGAGTGTTCCTAGGGATACCTTTTCTCCATTGGCTGTTTTTAGAAAAAATAGTAGGTACACACCAACCTACTGGTACACCAACATCAAAAACCATTAAAGAAATAGACACGTATCTAAATGACAACAATTTACCGGTCTTTGGCGCCGATGGATCCTTTAACTGTCCGTTGAAATAGTGGTTGAAGCACCAATTTACATACCCGTATTTAACCAGATTATTTAAAAAATACGGCAATATTATGGCAACTTCAGTCCCATGCGAGCGAATATTTAGTAAAACAGGGCAAATAATTTATGGCCGTCGTACTCGACTGACATCACACAAGGTCAGCCAACTGACTTTTCTTAATGTAAATATGAATCCTACTCGTTTTAAAATGTAAATAAAGGAACGAAAGACGACGAATTATTACTGAAATAACTGTGTACATATATGACCATATTATTTGTATTAACAATGATGTATATAAAACCGACGAACTTTTAAATACGCCTGCAAATCTTTTGTATTAATTTAATATTAAGTAAAATTTGCTGCCAGTCCTAAGCCTGGACAAGTATGAAGGGAGGTTCACTGACAAATGTTTATTAACAAAAAGTATAATTTTATAAACATGAATATGTATGATAGACGACAACTATCAAACTAATTGATATTAATTATAAGTTAAAGATACATTTTCTGGTAAAACATTTTATACTTGCCAATGGCACGCACCGTTTTATCATCTATATATCTGATATCTTTAGATATTCATTTAATTATGTTGTAAAGGGCAATTACGATTTACATAAAATACACAACATGTCTAACCTATTTAATTAGATATGAATAAAACTGTATTGGTTAAAAGTAGCTTCGTAATTAACCCTTTATTTTTTGTAATATGTAAACGATAAAAATGGTTACTTTGGGTATCATTTGGAGATAGAAAGCTGCTACTAGTAATAACTAGTTTCAGAAGCTGCTATTGAAAACGAATAGCTGTCTTAGTTTCGTTATGACAAAAACCCGCTACTACCCATCGCTAGTAGGCTGAGCTTGCGCAATTGCGCGCTGCATGCTCTGCGGAGCAGCGCCAGTACACCCGACAGCGGCGTCGTAGGAGGGGTCGCCCGCGAACTGTGTTCGTCAGAGAGATCTATATGAGGGGTACAGAGAAGTGCCTTCCAAAAGGCCATAGAGGAGGCCAAGATTCTGGCCAGGGAGGAGTTCCTGGGGACTCTTGATATAATAGGAGGGCCCTTATCGTATGGTGCGAGGCAAGTTACGCCCTTGCCCCCCCTCCCCCTAACCAAGATTCTTCAGTCGGAACTCCTCCGGGAAGTGGTGAACGCTGTTCCCCTTTGGAACAGAACACGTGCCTCCACAGATGGCTCCACCTGTGGCGAGGTGAAGCGAATAGGGAGAAGAACCCGTCTGTGAGGTGACCCGGGAAGAAGTGAGCGCGGCAGTATTAAGGCTGCAAGGCAAAAACACTGCCCCAGGACCTGATGGCGTTCCTGGCCGGGTATGGGTCCTAGCTCAGGAAGCACTCGAGCCCCGAATAAGGCGGCTTTTCACAGCGTGTCTTCAGCAGGGCCGGTTTCCAGCAATCTGGAAAACCGGCAAACTAGGTCGGCGTACCGGCCCATAGTGTTGTTGGACGAGGCAGCGAAACTTTGCGAGCGAATCATCGCAGGCCGCTTCGTTCATCATCTGATGCAGGTTGGGCTGGATCTGGCGGCAAATCAGTTTGGATTCCGTAGGGGGCACTCCACCATTGATGCCATTCTTCGTGTGAAGAGCCTGGCGGAGGAAGGGGTGGCACGGGGGTGGGGTTGTTGTTCTAGCTATATCGCTAGACGTAGCGAACGCGTTTAACACCCTGCCCTGGTTCACCATAAAAGAGACCCTCTAATATCATAGAGTGCCTCCGTACCTTCGCCGAATAGTCGGAGCCTACCTGAGTGAGAGGGCTTGAAGAAATATTTTGAAAGTTTATTTGAAAAGGATGATTCACAAGCAGATTTATTGTCCTTTGATGGAAATGAAGGATGCTGTAGTCAGGTTGAATGTGGCGTGATAAGGCGAATAAAAATGAAAGTTAATTTTATCGAATAACTGACTCGATTTATTTTAAACTTTACAATAATTATTGATCGCGATAACAAACAAACGGGTAGTGCGCAGAGGGATCTCGGATCGTACTGCCGTACGCGTCGCAGGCGCGCGGCCGTCGGGTGTGCGCGGCTCGTCGCCCCCTCACGCCTCTGCAGGCCGCTCCGCCGCCGCACAAGCAGGCGGAGTTCACATGTTGTATTTTATGAATAATTTAATTTTTTCTTTTATCATATAGGAGACGGCCACAATGCAAAGAAAGTGATATCACCATGGAAGAGATTATGGAAGAGTTGATGAGTATGAAAGTGGGTAAGGCTGCAGGGTATGATGACAGGGTTACAGTTAAAATGCTGAAGGCTGGACAGGGTGTGGTAGCAAGTCAGCTTTACCGCCTTTATAATCTGTGCTGGAGTAGCGGCAAAGTCCCAGAAGATTGGTGTAAGGCCGTCATCGTGCCTCTCTATAAAGGAAAAGGTTCGCAACAAGATTGTAAAAGTTACAGAGGCATTAGCTTGCTCAGCACCGTCGGAAAACTGTATGCAAAGGTTTTGAATAAAAGATTGATGAATGAAACGGAAGGGAAAATATGGGATGTACAAGCGGGTTTAAGAAGAGGAATGGGATGCATGGATCAAACTTTTTCCTTACGAACAATAACCGAAAAATTTTTGGCGGGTAGTCAAAAGATCTATTGCGCGTTCGTAGATTTGGAAAAGGCTTACGACAGAGTGATACGGAATTAATTGTGGGCGACGTTGTCTATGTATGGGTTGAGCGGCAACTAGATACGAGCATTGAGATCACTCTTGTAGGGTATTTATGTATTTGTATATGTGGGCAGTTTTAAATAATTAATAAAACAGTCAGCTGCCAACCTCGTTTTGTTATTAATGTACCATTGGCGACGAGTTGAAATTTCGCGTATATTTTCGTAGTAATTGTGCATAAAAACTTTGAGAATATAATGCCTATCGGTAAATTAGAGCCGTTTGAAACAAATTCTAAACAATTGCCCGCGTATATTCGCCGCGTACAACAATATATCTTGTTAAACGAAGTGAAGCCGGAATTGTGGGTGCCATTATTAATAACTGTAGTCGGTGAAAATACGTATTCTTTGATGTGTGATCTGTGTTCTCCAGCGCATCCAGAATTAAAAACATTCGAGGAATTAGTACAGATCGTGTCGGAACATTTAGAACCACAACGTTCCGAGATCGCTGAACGTCACGTATTTCGTATGCGAAGGCAAATTATAGGTGAATCGCTGACGGAATATTTACACAATTTGAAACACCTTGCGACTACTTGCAATTTTGGAACCCATCTGGAAGAGAATTTACGTGATCAGTTCGTGTCGGGACTACAGAGTGAGGTGATGCGATCGCGAATATTCGCCGAGAAAACAATTAAATACAAAGAGGCGGTGGAGTTGGCTCTGGCGTTAGAGGCGGCGGAGCGCCACGCCGAGACAAGCGGTGCAATAGCGGGCGCAGTCTCGGCTGCGGCGGGTACCGGCTGCGGGGACGCAACGGCAGGCGAAGGCCTGCATCGGGCAAGCATGAGGCGGATGGACAGCGGGGAGTGCGTCGCTAGAGAGCGCGGTGCAAAGGGCGGTGGCGGCGCGCGCTATAGCGCGGGCGGTGTCATGAGCCGGAGCGGTGCTGCGACGGGTCCTCGCGATGCTGCCGGGTCGGCTACAGGTTGTTGGCGATGCGGTAAGCCGCATCGGGTGGTCTAGTGTCGATTTGCACAATACAATTGTAATGCGTGTGGCGTGCGGGGCCATTTAAGATTAATGTGTAAGAAGGGACGTGTCGGTTCCCATCAATATTACGTGAGTGACGACAGAGACAGTAACGAGGACTTTGGCAATATCCAGGTGGACGGTAAGGGGGATAGACCTTATATTATTACTGTACAAGTGGACGATCGGTTCTTCTCGTTTGAAATTGATACTGGTAGCAGAATTTCGACAATTAGCGAGGATTTTTATCAATGTTATTTTAGTTCTAAAGTGATAAAACCAGATAGTCTAAGCTTACGTAGCTACGTCGGTTCAAAAATTACATCACTTGGATATATTCAAGTAAATTTAGTTCTCGGAAATGTATCGGTTAAAGATTGCAATCTCTACGTAATTCGTGATGGGGGACGCCCGTTGCTAGGACGTGAGTGGATGCGCTACAAATTCAAAACATGACCATACGATTAAACGAAATTAATGAGCAAACAAGTGATCCATTATTGAACCGACTGGTTTTGGAGTTCCCAGAAGTATGTACGGACAATTTAGGAACTTGTAAAAAAATTATTACATTACATGTAACGGATAGTGTGCCGATGTATGTACGCGCGCGGCCGGTGCCGCTGGCGTTGCGCGACCGGGTCGAGCGCGAGCTGGACCGGTTAGAGCGAGAGGGCACTATATATCGGGTCGAGTCTTCTGAATACGGCACGCCTATAGTACCCGTGGTAAAGGAATGTGGCGATATACGAATCTGTGGAGATTATAAAATAACGATAAACCCAAAACTCAGGCGCGATCCCTACCCTCTGCCTAGGATCGAAGAGCTATTTGCTGCTCTGAGCGGGGGAGAGGAGTATTCTAAGATCGATCTTAAACAAAGTTATCAACAAGTGATGTTAACGGAGGAGTCACAACCGTATACAGCTATAACCACACACGTGGGAACTTTCGTGTATCGCCGCACTCCCTTTGGTTTATCTTGTATACCGGAAAAATTTCAGAAGATTATGGAGGAAACACTCCGAGGTATCCCCAATACAGTAGTTTTTTCTAGATGACATATGTGTCACGGGCCCAACACGGGAATCTCATTTAAAGAATTTGCGTGCTGTTTTAGAAAGATTACGTAATGAGGGTTTTACAGTAAAATTAGATAAATGTAGTTTTTTTACAAAATAGGGTTAAGTATCTAGGATTTATTATTGACAAAACCGGTCTCCACCCCGATCCGAAAAAACTAGTAGCTATTTCGGAGGCCCCGTGTCCTGAAAACGTAACTCAATTAAAAAGTTTTTTAAGGATGTTAAATTATTATGGCAAGTTCATACCTAATTTAAGCATAACATTACAACCCTTACACGCTCTGCTTAGGAAAGGTATTAAGTGGGAGTGGGGTAAGCAATGTGAGGATGCGTTTTTAGCTTCAAAACGCGCACTTTCGAGCGATAGAGTGTTAGCACATTACGAGGCATCGCGGTCGCTTGTGCTTTCTGTAGATAGTAGTGCGTACGGGCTGGGCGCTGTGCTGGCGCACGTCTTCCCGGACGGTAGCGAGCGCCCGATCAGCTATGTATCCAGGACGCTTAATTCAGCTGAAAAAAGTTATAGTCAACTCGATAAAGAAGCGTTAGCGATATTTTTTGGTGTAACGAAACATCATCAGTACTTGTACGGTCGTAGATTTCTTTTGCGCCCTGACCATCAGCCACTAAGCTATATTTTTGGACAAAAAGGAGGAATACCGCAAACGGCAGCCAGTCGGTTGCAACGGTGGGCCGCTCGATTGGCTGCATATGATTTTTCAGTTAAATTCGTAAAATCTATCGAGAATGGGCCCGCGGACGCTCTGTCTAGGTTGCCGCGACCGTGCGAGCGCAAGTACACAGAAACCATGAGCTACGCGAACTTATTACAGGAAACGATACCTGTCGATTTTAACGAGATAAGAGGGGAGACTACTAAAGATACAATTTTGAGTAAAATTAAAGGATATGTAATGTTCGGTTGGCCTTCGACGACAAGTTGTGAGGAGGAGAAGCCATATTTTGCTCGGAAAGAAGATATCGTACTGGATTTAGGTTGTTTAATATTTAAGTATAGATTACTGATTCCTCCATCTTTGCGTAGTCGGGTTTTAGAGGAAATTCACGAGGGGCATTTAGGAATGAGGGTTCTAGTGCTTGTGTCATGGTAAACGGGGCGTACACAGACTGGTTTAATATCGAGAAAGGTGTTAGACAGGGTTGTGTTGCGTCTCCAGGGCTGTTTAACCTATATGTAGACAATTGCTTGAAAGACTTGAAAGAAAGTATGTATGAATTAATAATGAATGGTCTGACTGTCAAATGCCTCCTGTATGCTGATGACGGTTATACTGGCATCATCGGCGAAGGAGTTGTAAGCGATGGTCAGTATTGTGAACAGGACTCTTAAAAGTAAAGGAATGAAAGTGAATGTTAGTAAAACGAAGGTAATGGTATTTGAAAGAGAAGAAAGTATGACAGATTGCGTAATTTCGATCGAAGGAGAAAGAGTGAAACAAGTGAAAGAGTTTGTGTACTTGGGATCAAAGGTTACAAGAGATGGAAAGTGTGACGATGATATTGAGCGAAGAGGTTTGTTAGGGAATAGAGTGAATGGGGCCCTGCGTAACTTCATGTGCAGCCAGAAAGTGACTGAAAAGGTGCGTTTGGCTGTGCATCGAGGAGTCCTGGTCACTTAGGTATGGTAGTGAATGCTGGGTTTGGCAGAAGAAGCATGAAAGTAAGATTAACGCGGTGGAAAAGAGAAGTATAGCTGGAGTAAGATGATTGACAAAGTCAGAAATAGTATGATAAGGGGACGCTGTGGTGTGGTAGAGGATGTGGTGACCAAAATAGAGAAAGGTATGCTTAGTTGGTTTGGGCATGTAAAGAGGATGGATGAGAGAAGATTAACGAAATTAATTTATAAGGCGAGGGTGAATGGGCAAGTCGATAAGGGTCGACCTAGGCGAACGTATCTAGACCAAAACAATCATGCGTTAAATAAAGGCCAGGTAAAAAGTACTCATAACCGACGAACATGTATGAAAGCGCTCATGAAAGTATAGGAAGCGAAAGAGGTGTGTCAATATCGTAGCAAGTGGAAGGACGTAATCTCTGCCTACCCCCACGGGAGAAAGGCGTGATGATATGTATGTATGTATGGCCACGATGGCGAGGGATATAGTTGCCTCGCAGCTTCGCGTTGGCTGAACGCCGATGGTGACCGAGTCCGGGTGTCGCCCGTGTGGCATCGGGTCTTCTTCACTTCGCTGACCCAAGGGGGAATGTGGCGGGGGGGCCCTGACCTTCCATTGCACTGGGGAAGCCGTCGGAGGACTTGAGTTTTGGCTGACCGGGACTATTTCTTTTGCGGGTTAGGGACTTGGCCTCCGGGCTGGGTTATCCGTCCGGGGGATATGTCGCGGTAGTTAAGCTTTGCGATTCCGTGTTGCGCCCCCCCCCTTGTGTGGCGGTAGAGACGGTCACTCATAGGGTTTTAGTGGGTAGTCGCTAGGGTCTCCTTCCCTAGTGTTAGTCCTTCACACCCTCCCTGCCCCCGCATGGGAGGACTGTGCCTAAATGCATTTCCCTATGTAAACAAATAAAAAAGATTTCTTCCATTAGAAATCTACTACTATCCACTACACTAAGGGCAAAAATCGAAAAAGGTTGTATTTGCATTCTGAGCTAAAAAGACACAAAGTGTACAATGACCAAGCACAAGTTGGTCTTGGTGCTAGTAAAAGACTTTTCAGACTAGTTTTTAGCACTAATTTTAATATTGGCTTTGGTTCACCTCATCAAGATGTCGCATTTCCGCTCAAATAGTGTCATAACTCAAAACATATAAAAATCTCTTTTATTGCACCATCCGTTTCAGAAAATATCAAATTATTATCTGAGTTAGTGTCATGTATATGGTTTGATTATTTGTCCCTAGATAACACAAGTGACATTATAATGTTAAATGAAAGTAATGGTATGTCAATCATGAACAGTGACACGTTACGACTTACGTGAGAAGGACTTCTGTCTAAATATTCCATAAAGTGAAGTGTGTCGATATATGACAGTTTATGTGATTAAGGTAAGTGAAAAATCATATTATTTTCGCAATAACAGTGTTCTGTGTCTAGTAATGATAGTGTACTTGATTCAGGTTAGTCTGAAAATGTTTTGGTTTCTTAATTAAAACTGAACTGTATCGAAACGTGTCATCGTTTTATAATATGTTAGGGAGGATTTTTATATTGTTTATGTATCTTTTTTCTAACACATTTTGATAGGCTCAGTGCTTTGACCACAATCTCACCTAATGTTAAGTGAAGATGTGATCCAGGAATGTAAACTCTAGACCTAGAGGTACTGGTTCTCAAGTGATGCTGCCGGAACATACCTATTGGTATTTGGCGACAGGTTTTCAAACTTGAGTGTGATAGCTACCTCAGACATTATTAGGAAATGTCTTACCACCATGAAATTCATCTAGTTGAATGACGACATCATATCTTTTTTGTATTTACTAAATTAATGTTTTATTGCCCTAGGTAGTTGGATCTCCAAATACATACAATGTCCAGATCAAGCAAAATATTACCTATATGCCTGCAGCTGAATGGGCAGCATAATCAAGAAACAGATGACTCTACTTTTATATCAGAGGCTACTCAAAAAAATAATTTAGAAGCAATGAATGACAGCTTAAATAAAGAACACATTTGTTTAAATGATACTCCCACAAATATTTTTTTTTTACCTGTAGAATATAATAAGAAACACAGAAATTATGCAAGATTACATAACTGTAGATGAAAAAACAGATGATTCTGTTAAGGATCCAAACTACGACAGGGCTCGTAAAAAGAGTAAGACAAATATCGTCGTTCCTCATCGGCGATCATTATCATCATCCTCGAGTACTTGAGAGTTCTTCATCAACCAACATAAGATCATCCTTATCAAGTTCAAGTTATTGCTGGTCATCATTGTCACCTGGTGCAAAGCCAAATGAAGACAATCGCGAAGAGCGTCCATCAACTTCACAAGAATTATCTTTAGACAGGAATCACCACCAAAAGCAAAATGACATTACGGAAGAAATGCCGAGTACACGTAAGAAACAGCATGTTGAAGGACAATGGAAGCAAAATATAACTAAACTTCTACGAAACTCAGGATTAACGTACCAAAGTCTGGACGAACCATTCCTAAAAAAGACATTAAAGAAGGTTGTGGCGAGCGTTGTAGACTGAAATGCAGTCCTTTTCTTACCAATGAAATAAGGCTCCAATTATTTGATTTTTATTGGACTTTGCAAAATTTAGAGAAACAGACAATTTATACATACACATTTAAGACCTAGTGAAGTTAAGTACCGGTGTGTCAAAGCACAAAAACCTCGAAAGAACAATTATGCTTTCTACCTTGAGGTTGAAGATTCATTAAAAATAATCTGCAAAACTATGTTTAAAAATACACTGGTTATTAATGATAGAACGATTAGAACGGTAACAGAGAAATCAACTGGGGTTTTTTTGAAAGAAAATCAAAGAAGAGCAAAATAAACATTATACTGTAGGCGAATCTATTAAAAACGAAATCAGTGATCATATAAAAGGAATACCAAATATGGAAAGCCATTATTTGAAGGCACAAACGTCACAGGGCACATTGATGCAGGAAAGACAATTTCTGACTTAGATAGGGATTATGTGGACCAGTGTAAACGAGATGGTCGAAATTATGAGAATTATGTAATGTACAGTCGCATTTAATAGTGAATTTCATTTAGGCTTTTTCGTGCTGAAGAAAGATAGATGTGAACTATGTGTAGCTTATAAAAATTCGAGTTTTGAAGATAAAATAAATCTTGAAAAAAAAATATGTTGACCATATAGTAGAAAAGAATTTATCTAGGGAAGAAAAGAATAAAGACAAGGAAGCGCTTTAGACTATAACAAAAACTTTATTGTAGCTGTATATGATTCACAGGCCGTTTTGCAGTTATCCCGTTGCGATGTTTCTGTTTTTATTATACAAGTAAACGGAATAACATGAATTTAACGGTAAGCAAATTGAAAACAGAAGGAAAAAGAAAGAAAATAAATCATTCGATAACTAATAGTGATAGTATTGGTGAACCTATTGTAAATCACAGTACTACTGAGTGGTATTTCTGGCATGAAGGTGAAGGCAATCGAGGAGCAGATGAAATCGGTAGCTGCTTGCTTAAATTTATCGAAAAAGAATTGAGCAATAATACAGATAACGAGCTGCTGCGGGCAAAACAAAAATAAGTAGGTATATAATGTAAATGTATGCGGTAATTAAGTTTATACTGTTGATTATTGCATTATTTTTTTCTATAATTATTTTTGTTGATTTTATTTTGCTAAAAAGTTGAGTTATGTTCGAATTATAATAAAAAGTTGATTTATATTAAGTAATAGATATTGCGAAGTTAAATTGTACCACTTTAATTAAACAATATTTCATAAATTATTCGTTTTTTTATCCTTAAAGTGTCACAACTCAAAATTTTAATTTTTTTTTTCATAATTTCAGGATTCCTAACACCTTATTTTGTAGAGCTTTAAAAACCATAGTAACTTACTAAAAGACTTATTACGCTAATTTTGCTAGTTTTCGTATTAAGATTCGAAAACTGGAAAAAAAAGTTTGAATAAATTTTAATCACCTTTTTCTCGACAGTTTGCTTTTTTGACTTATGACACTATTTGAGCGGACGTGCGATGTGTGCTCCAGACTTTATTTTTATAATTTTACCATAGTCTTGGGACCGTCTAAATAAAAACTGAAAAAAGGTATCGCATAAACATATAATATAATAAAACATAGAATTTCTTTATGAATTTTGTTGTATAACATAGGGCTTATAAGGTCATGTCTACGCTTCGAGCTGGTATAATTACAATCATATGCCAACTCAGCATGTTTTTTATGACAACTTGAAGAATGAACAATATACGGACAGATAGAACTTTACAGAGAGAGTAAAGTTCATAAGTTCGGTAGAGAAATGGTTTAGAAGTCATCACTTTCAATAACGCTCTTTGAGCTCTTTCAATTTTAATAAATAAAGTTTTACATGAACCACCCCAAGCCGTAATGCAGTATGCTAGTATGGGTTGAGTAAGAGCAAAGTAGACAACTCGTCTGACTCTGTTTCGACTGAGGGTCTGTCTGCAAAAAGACTAATCTAACCCTACCTCAGCGAAATCCAAGCTTGCGTGCGCGAGCGGCTGCTACCACTGCAAGCGTTATGGAACCAGTCCAAATGCCTATGTCAGTCTTGCAACCGACGCCTGCAGTACATAATAAACCGGCAGAGCCGAGGAAAATAACATACACGGCAAGAACATCACAACAGCCGAGTACGAGTCAGCAGACACCAGCGACCAGTACCAGCACGGATGGTGGAAAGATCCAGGCACCACAATAGCCGCAGGAGCTGCACTATCCGGCGCTCATTGTGGAAAAACTCCCTTACTAGATGGTTCACTTTAGGCAGTGTTAAACTTAAACCCCGGGGGTGAAAATAAATTAAAAAACGCAGGGAATGCAGTTAACAAATTTTAATAAAAAAACCAAAGGTAAAATTAAACAGAACAATACAAATATTAATACTAATTTACTTATGTCACTCGGCTAACTATACTAAAAGGCCACAGAATGTGGGATGTCAAGGCTTATTCGAACGAAATAAAGGCAAAGAAAAGTTCGTACCCGTTGCACGACCAACGACTAAATTAAATGGTACAAAGAAAGGTAATAAATAAAATAAAATGATGACGGTTCTTATCTGCTGATGTCGAAGACTACACACGGAGCTCCGTAGGGCTCAACGCAGTGACTCAGGGGTCCTCAGAAGGAGGTCCTGAGCTGCTGACGGAAGGAGCGAAACACGAATTTATTGACGCTCTCATAATTTGTGTGATATTTTGTGGACTTATACAAAAGTTATAGTTGTTTCTGCTTACAAATAATTTCCCAACAAGCCCATGCCTTCAAAACTGGAGTAGGAAAGCTAAAGCTGCACGTTTACACTGTCTCACATAATTGAACACAACTGCGTAAACATGTCAACCAGAAGAACAGCTAAAAATGAAACTGAAGATCCCATTAAACACTTGGAGCGGAAATTTGATGAGTGCATGCCTTCATTCCAAGCTCGGCTTGATACAGCACAGCCCGTCTGCGAGGCACAACTGGTAGCTGACTTCGCAGTATTCAAAGACAGTATGCATTCAGCCCTTGGAAGTTCTTAAAGCTCAGGTAAACTCCATTACACAGTTGACAAATAAGCTCGACCACAGATATTGAAGAAAATTTCTACTATTTCGAGGAGTTCAAGAACAAGAAAATAGTGATGAGAAATTGCATGAAGTAGTGACCTATATCGTAATTACAAAACTGAAGATATCTGACTTTAGTAGTGCAAGCATCAAGTCATGTTTTCGTATCAGCACGAAAGGAAATAAGCAAAGACCAATCTTAGTTAAGTTTGCTAGTGCTGATATGAGATCAAAAGTCTGGCGCTACAAGAAAAAATAAAAAAACATCGGGATCAGTATTGCTGATTTTCCTTACATCGCTGAGGCGAGAAATTTTTCAAGAGGCCCGTCAGCAACATGGATTTTTTTTTTTTTTTAGTGATACGCCTCTAGACGTATCTGCCGCAACCTCTAACATAATCAGAGACCTTGTATATCTGTTTCTATTTATTTCTTTTGTGTGGTTTCTTTTTACTTATCATTTTTACAAGTTTGTTTACATTAATTTTAATATATTTCTGCCGAATTTTGTTACTTTATGTTCTATTTAATTCTTTATTAATCTTACTTCTTTCTAGATTCACTATTTTGAAGTTTATTTTGTTATCTGATTTTTATTTTTATTCTGTTTTCCACTCTTCTATCATTCATTTATTGCGATATACTCTTCATTCTGTTTTTAGCAACTTTTTTTCCACTATCTGTTCCTACTGCTATTGCACTTGATTTTACACTTAAAATCTGTTACAATAAAGCTCACTTGCCACATGGGAGACCTGTCCCGTTTTTTGCTGTTGCTAAATGTGAAGGCATTTTTACAATGTCGTTATCATTTGCGCTATATTTTTTGTGCAGTCTTCGTGCAGGTCGTCCACCAATTTAACGTTCTTCCTTCTATCTCTATCTTCCGCTGATACGCTTTTAGTTATCCTTCTCTCATTTCTTCCCCATTTGTTTAAGTTAGTTATTTATTTGTTTATGTTTTGACTTATTTACTTGTTTATTTATTTATTATTTATTTGTTTATATATTGACTTCTTATTTGTTTGTTTAGTTAATTGTTTATCTGGTTTATTTCAGAATAGCCCAGCTGCCACGCCTTTCATCATCACCTCGGTTCTTTCTTCTTTTCTTTTCAGACCAGCTCAATGTACACAATGATGGGTAAGTAATAAAATTTTCCATAGACTTCATTTCTTGGCTTCACGCATTCTTTCCACTACTCCCTGTGGAAGGCTTTTGTTTCAATGAACCTTACACCTTTCACTCGTTCTCATTTTTCTTTCGTGGCCTAGATAGTACAAAAATGTATAAATTGTGTGGTCCGTCCGGAGTTTTTGACGTTAGGTGGTGGAGTTCAGCTTGGCCACTCGTCGCGTTCTTTTGTGTGAGGACTTCAGCAATAGGCCACCGTTACCCTAGCCAGGTCGTCCCACTTAGCTCTTTGGGGGCACTCACAGCTGAAGGCGTTGTGTCCAGCCTCCTTCCGCTTGGCTTGCAAGCAATTGCTGCACGATAGTGCGACGCCTGTGGATTGCAGCTGGCACTCTGCCCTCATATGGTGCCCTCCGCAGTGGCTGCACCTGGCTTCGGTTTCTGTGCAGTGCTGCTTGCCATGGCCAAAGGCCAGGCAGACCGAGCACTGCACCAACGGTGACCTATCCTTTACCCTTAGTGTCTGCAGATCTATTTTTACCGTCCCAGCTCCGGTTATGTTTTGCCAGAGCTTGGGGGCAACTCGCATGATCATTCTGTGTGTGAGGGGATTTCGCCCTGGTATCTTGAAGGCTACTATCATCCTACTATCCTCATCACTTAGAGCCTCAAACACCCTCTTGTTCTGCCTCTTTAGGGCATTAAGAACTTTCTCCTCTTTAAGCGCTTTCAGGACCCCCATGATCATTATCATCGGGTCCTTGTTCACAATGTCCTCTACCTTCAACTTCCCTTTAAATTTGTTAATACTATCTTTCACTTTTTCCTTGTCCTCTTTTGTCCTACATCCTATTATAACTTTCGCGTCTCTCGCCTTCCTTACTTTCTCTAATTCTATGCCCCCCTCTTTTGCATTTAGCGCTTTTCTAACTGTTTTCACGGTATTCATTGCTACTGGTTCCATGACGAAATTATCTACCTCAAATTAATACACGGTACGAAGATTAGTTTGAATTCACTATCTCAGCTGCGTGATATACCCGTTCCTGATAAGGAAGATATCGCACGGAGTAGAACATCGAAGTTTCGATCTACGCGCAGTCACAACAAATACAATCGTTTCTATGAGGTATTTAATCGAGTAGATATAAGCTATATGTAGGTATGTTTGTTTGTCTTTCTTTTTTTTCTTCCTTCTTCATATAGTAGTTATCATATGATATTTTAGTTTTATAAGTTCGCTTTCTTTATAATTAATATAAAGGTACCTACATAGGTATAATTCATAATATATATTTCGTTCACATCAATAGTGAATAGAGACTATATCTATATAAATTCATTGTCATATTATGTCAATTGTCAATTGTGTGTTGCCATATTCGTTATGTATTGATGCTAATATTTTTTTTAGCTTATATATTTTAATTAGATGTTTAATACTTATAAAATAGTAGACAACAATCATTAATCTCACTATGTGACTTGGTTATCAACTTACATTACTTTTACCTGATTGTATGATAATAATTGATTGTTTGTTAGTGTTTTCTACATCTAATCAGCGGTAAACGTGTACTTAATAGTAGTATAGTAAATTAATTGATTTTAAAATTATATTATATTATATTTGGTTATAACATATGTTGAGCATATGTATTATATAATCATTTCTGTATTACTTTAATACATTTTACTGTACTTTATTTATTTCTTTTTATTAATATATATGGTTATAGTATCAACTACATTTACTCATTCTTATTCAATTTGTTTTTAAGATCGAGAATTCACATGGTTCTGACTCCTTTCATTCTTGTGATTCCAGTAACTCGTCATTTGAATTCCTAGATTTGAATCTCGGTGACAAACTGTATAATATATTTACTAAGTTTCTTAAGGGTTTCAATGTTTATCATATACATGCCCAGAGTATTACAGCACATTATTCAGAACTTATTGATTCGTTCTGCAGTAACTGTACTCATGCTTGTTTAGTATCTGAATCACTTTTGAAACCATCATTGCCTTCTACGTTTTTCTCACTCCCGGGCTACGTACTTATTAGAAGTGAATGCACAAGGAAAGGTGGTGTGGAGTGGCAATTTATCTACGCGCGGATCTATCAAACAAAATTATTTCTCAATCACCATATTGTTACAATAGATACATGGCATACATGCTTTTAGAGATTACTCTTCGCTCCATTCCTTTCTTAATGGGAGTAGTCTGTGCACCTCCCACAATTGATTACTTTGATAGGCTGGAATAGTTACTGGTGACGATACTTGCCTTACTATGAACATTCAATTATTATGGGGGAGTTCAATACCTGCCTACTACGTAATGATAATGGGACTACTAAACTTAAATATATAAAGCAGTAGCGGCATTCCTGGCCGTATATGGGTCCTGGCCCAGGAGGCACTAGAGCCCTGACTTAGAAGGCTTTTCACGGCATGTCTACAGCGATATGGAAAACTGGTAGAATGGTCTTCCTGAAGAAAGAGGGGCGCCCCGTCGATACGCCGTCCGCGTACCGACCCATAGAGTTGTTGAAGGAGGAAGCAAAGTTTTGCGAGCGAGTAATCGCAAGCCGCCTCTTCCAGGATTTGACACAGTGTCACGTTGTAGAATTCACACGTCATACAACTTGACATGGGCTCGTAGTATTGACCGCTTGTTTCATAAAAAACGATCTGTCATTTCAAAAGACTGGCATATAATACGGGAGCGTGATTTGCTTTTCCTTTTCGTCGTGGAACTCGAACTGGAAAGTCACGTATTTTTTTTAATATCACAATATACCACATGGTGCTCATCAACTTTGGCAACGGTTAGTTGATTGCAGCTCCGGATTCAGTTTGGCTGCCGGATATTTTGACAAACCCCAGTAAGAATTTTACCACGTTCAACTTAGATTTTATTTTATAAAACACGTGTTTGAATTGCACACTTTTGTCATCAAACCTTTTATATTTCCAATCAATCGATATCTTTTAATAACGTTTTGAATATTTAGTTCACCCAGCGCGGCGATTTTCGTAAAGAACAAAAACGCCGCGGATTACCAACATCAATACCCAGAGGCCGCGCAAGCGATAAAACACAATCACTACATGGACGACTACCTGCTGAGCTTCGATACCGAAGATTAAGTCGTCAAAATAGCAAGCGAAGTCGACGCAATACACAAGCGAGCGAAATTCACGCTAAGAGGCTGGGCGTCGAATAGGATCGACGTAGTGAAGAGACTAGCGCCGAGCGCCGGACTAAGCGAAGTCGAACTCGGATGAAAAAAAGAAAAGACGCTGGGCATGCGTTGGTTCACCACCGAAGACGAAGTAGGTTTCAGGACGAACCTGCGCGAATCCGACGATGACGCCGCGGCTAACGAGGCACCGACCAAGCAACAGATCACAAGCGCCATGATGTCAACCTTCGACCCCATGGTAATAGCGTTGCCGGTACTAATTCACGTCAAGACGCTTATACAAAGCGTCAAACCATCGTCGGGAAAGACATCGAAGCATGGAAAAGCTATGTGGAAAATCTGCGCACCCTGAAGAACAAACGCGTACCTAGGTGTTTCACGCATTTAAACACTGAGAGGGAGCTACACGTGTTCACCAACGCCGGCGAATCCGCGTTCGCGTGTGCGGCATACTGGAGAGAACGAGTTAACGAAGGACATCACACGTCGCGCTACTAGCTGGAAAAGCGCGGGTCACGCCATTCAGACCCGTGTCTATTCCAAGGCTAGAGCTACAAGCTGCGCTACTCAGTACGCGCATGGCGCGATCTATAGAAGAAGAGCTGAGCGTCCGGGGGTGACGAAGAAAACATACTGGACCGACTCCAGCACGGTCCTGTCGTGGATAAAGTCCGACCCAAGGACTTTCAAACCGTTCGTCGCACATCGTCTCGCCGAGATAGAGGACACGTCTAAACCCCAAGAATGGCGCTGGGTACCCACGTCGCAGAACCCCGCCGACGATACCACACGAAAGACCCCCAGAGGCTTCGACGCGGACCATCGCTGGTTCAACGGGCCCACCTTCCTGCGACGTGAAGAAAATAGTTGGCCTGAGCCGCGGACTATCAAGATAGAATCGACCGGCGAAGAGAAAGACTGGTTCACAATAGCGACCCTGATGACGTCGAGTGAATATCCCACTCCGGACCCCGAGAGATTTTCGAGCTGGCGTAAGCTATGGAGAGCAACCGCGAGAGTACGAAAATAGCGATCCGACTTGGAGAATCGCTAACAAAGGAAGAACCGCGCGAAGATAGAAGCAGTCGCGATAAGAGACAGCTCACGACTCTTATACATCGACGCGACTTATCTTGAAAAGGCTGAGAAATTATTATTGAAGCGGAGCCAATGGGATAGTTTCGGAAAATCAGCGCTTACGCTTACGAAAATTGAGAAAATTCGACGTCATAAAAGAAGACGATTTACTACGAGTGAGAGGGCGGATCGACGCGGCGACGTGCGAGTGAAGTGAGTTCCGACGTCTAGTGATTCTAGACCGAAAACATGTCATCGCGAAGCTACTTATCAAGCACTATCACGATGCATTCAATCACGGCAACCACGCCACGGTCATGAACGAGATACGACAGAGATACTGGATATTGGGGCTACGAACTGCAGTGCGGGCGGCAGCACGTCACTGCCAGTGGTGTCGCGTCTATAGAAGTAGGCCGCGCATACCACCCACCGGTAACTTGCCGAGAGAGCGGTTACGGTACGGCGAACCGCCGTTCACGTGTACTGGGGTGGATTATTTCGGGCCCATGACTGTGACTATAGGCCGTCGCCGAGAGAAGAGAGAGATGGGGCGCGCTGTTTACGTGCCTAACCACGAGAGCCGTCCACATCGAGTTAGTTGCTACCACCCTATATCGACGGACTCCACGATTCTAGCATTACGACGGATGGCTGCGAGACGCGGGATGCCTCATGTTATCGTACTGACCTTAGTTTAGATTTAATTCTCTTTAGTATTGTAATTATTATTTTTACCCCAAATTAAATTATGGCTGCACAACGACAATGAACGGAAGGAAAAACAGGACTCACCGTAATGCTGAATACGCTGCGTGTAGGAGGCCTCCTCTTCTTCCTTGGTTTACTAACTTCACTTATTTTCACCTTTATTAAACTAATTGAGTTTCTTATTGTATGATTACGCACACGTTCCTTTTTCGGCCGGTCTCGCGCACGACACGATAGCAAGTGCATGTTAAGAACAAAAAAGGGTCTGGGAAAGGACAGGACGAGGATGGGGTGGTTGCCGTTATGCAAACCATTTTTTTTTAGCCTAAACACCTTAAGTTATCTACAGCGATAACGGCAGTAACTTCGTAAGCGCCAACAAGTAACTCCAAGAGGCCGCAAACACATTGAAAATGGAAGACATCGCCGTCGCTACTGAAAAGTTAGGCGTCAGGTGGAAATTCATTCCGTCTGGAGCGCCCAACATGAAAGGAGCATGGGAGCGCTTAGTCCGTTTAATCAAGACTGCCTTAGCGGTCACCCTCAAGGAAAGGCACCCTCAGGAGGAAGTTACTTCACACCCTCCTTCTGGAAGCTGAGCACGTGGTCAACTCGAGGCCGCTGACCGTCAACGAGGACAACGAAGAGGAGAAGGCCCTCACCCCCAACCACTTTCTCATTGGGAGATCCTGTGCATCATCGACGCTCGGAGCCTTCACCGACGAGGACTTCTCCGGGCGGCGGACATGGAAGGCAGCGCAGCGCATGGCCGACCATTTTTGAAGAAGGTGGGTCAAAGAATACCTGCCCACCTTGCTGCCAAGGAAGGTAGGCCGAGGTACGGACCGCTGAGACCTGAAGCGTGGAGACACAGTCCTCATAGTGGACTCCACGCTACCTAGGAACACGTGCCCCAGAGGAGAGGTGACCCAGGCGTACCCCGGACCGGATGGCCGTGTCCGCATCATCGAAGTGCCTACCCCTACCCCTGGCAGAATATTGAAGAGACAAGGCAGTGTTACTGGTTCCAGCATCGGAGGACGAACAGGGGAGCGAGCAGCCGGGAGCGATAGAAGCAGAGGCGCCAAAACAAGGAGTTAGTGCTGCGCACGAGGGGAGGTTGTTGGCGACCGATCCGACGTACAGAGTTAAAAATAGAATATATAGATGTAAAACGTTTTATGCCTGAAATAAAGATATCTTCTATCTACTATATAAAAATAAGTCGGGTTTTCCTTCCTGACGCTATAACTCCAGTACGCACAAACCGTTTTCCACAAAACTGGGTTTTTAGAAAGTCCTTAAGTTGCTCCCATGATGTAAATTCTTTGATGGAGCGAGCAGTTTCTGCCTTATCTATTAATTGGCACAAAATATACTTAAATAAAATAGGTTTCTGGGATTCAGACGCTAACTCGTAAGTATTATTACAATTTGTTATAAAGGAGTTAAGTTTATCGCGACTTCCGTCATATTGTCTTACAAATTTTAAAGGAATATTTAGATCCATTTCGGCTGTTTTTCTAGTAATTTTGGGTGAAAATAAAGGTGATTTTTGTTCAAGAATATCAGTACTCGGGGATTTCAATATTAAGCTTAACGTCTTCGGGTTTAGGCACCTTAGGCATAATACAAAAACAGATACAGGTACAGGTACAGAACATATACTAAAACCTAAAACATTATAGTTCACAGTTCACAGTAACAGATGATTGTTTTGACTCACAGAAAGACGTAGGCGGCGATAAGGACTAGCTCTCGGAACAGCGGCATGGCGCCACTGCGCAGGAACAGCACACGGATTTTATCACTTATTTATTTTCACAGACACCTTTTTAAACTACTGTAGTGTGGAACAGATTTTAATTTCACAGATTACGTAATAGGCACTATTTAAAGCACTCGCGAGTCACGGATGACGTATTTTCTCAGAAGAATGAATCTCGAAGAATCGGGTGCTCTATAGCCGCACACGGGATGACGTCTTGGAGTACTCGTAGCTCTTACGTAGATTGTTTACAGGATACACTCAGGATACACAGTTCACAGATAGAAATACCTTTCACTATGGTAAACTTTCAGGATTATAAATTAGAAATTTGTAGGATACGGCGAGTCTAATACTTTTAATTTAAAAGGAAAAATGTTATTAACGCGAATCGGCACTGGAGAATTCCGTATCCCACCGCTGCCACCAAAAATGTTACGGGGTCCCTTTCAAGAGGCTTTTAAAAAAATTAGCTCTTTGGATTTACAAAAGAATGTTTATTAATAAACACAATTAAACTTTTACAATAATGATAGGGACCCGAAAGCAACCGTATCGCGCGAAAGATGTGTAATTAGACTGCCTTCTTGTTGTCGCGACTTAGTATGTAAAGGATTATAATGCTTACTAAGCAAAGGGGCTGACGCGGAGCGGTAGCGCTGTCATCCCTTTTAGGTACACTGGAGGATCCTAACAGTACCCGTCAATTGTGAGTCATTAAGAGATCTGGAATTCCCATCCTTAGCAGAGGCGTCAAATACGACACGTAGTTTCGTCGTCGCACTGTCGGGACGTATAACGCAGTGATGCGGAATGTAATATTGACCTTGACCCAATTGCTTAGCGGGTACCACAGACATGTGACCACTTTCGATATAATCAGTATATGAATTCGGTGTATTGTTGTTTTAAGGCATGGTCACGAGTGAGGCGCCGTCCAGTAGCATGAAAGCGACGCAAAGATATCGCTCTAGAGCCTTCAAAAACTGGCTCAATATTGTCTTTGAAGAGAAAACAAACGATATACCTACCAGCCTGGTCGCGGTAATGATCCTTAATGAAACAACTTTCACAACGTTCCTCATCTGGAGTCAATCGGGAATATTGTGGTACGTTATCAATTTCCCAGAAACGTTGACGATATTATTTAAGGTATCATCCTCGTTAGGGCGTACTACACCCAGTAAGCACGATGATGCGAGTCGAGATTTCCCGAGAAGAAGCCAGCCAAAAACAGAATTGAATGCCCGCGGTTGAGAAGCGTTGCCTTTCAAACGTTCTTCCAAGAGTGACTCTGCAAAAACGTCAGCACCTAACAAGACGTCAATCGGACCAGAGATGTCAAAACCAGGATCTGCTAACGGTAAAGTCTTGATTTCGTCCCATCCGCTCGTGTTGAGTCTCGCGATTGGTTGATCTCCACAGATGTTTGGTATTTCTAGACGGACTGACTAATTGATGCGGGAGTGCTCCCTAAGCCTTGAACGTTAGCACAAGCTACCTTAGGGTCTAGATTTAATTGTTGAGCCGCGCGTACCGTCAAGAAGTTATTTTGACTTCCGTAGCCAAATAATGCGCGGAATGTGTGAAATTCGCATTGCCGTTACAAATTTTTATGACGGCAGTAGCCAGTAACACAGTTGTATTGAAAGACGGGTTAGAAGGCGCTAATGACTCATGAGCCACCACCAAGGCTACGGAATTTGACTGGTTATCTGAGAGGACGGGACTGTTTGCCGCTTGCTTCCGATGTAGCAGAGTGTGGTGTTTGCGATTACATTTCTGGCACAAAAATATCGAATTGCATTCGCGCACCACGTGAGACGGAGTGAGACAATTGTAGCACCATGTTCTTTCACTGGCTACACCCATGCGCTCGTCCACTGATTTGTCTAGAAAATCTTTACAAGCTGAAATATGGTGTTGGTCTTCACAAAACGAGCACTTACGAACAAATTTCGGAGTTGCAGAAATCTCAGTAGAAATTCTGCCTTGTCTGTCACTACGTTTCATCGGGTAGGTTACAGTGGGAGCGATAAGAGAATGCGTGACGTTATGTCGGTTCAGCCTCGGTGAAACTCTCGATGCTGCTTTCTCAGTTTTAGTGGTTTTATCATTAACGGCGGTAAAGTGCGTGTCGCATATTAGTGCTTCGCTTTTAGAATGTAAGAATACCTTAAGGTACTTGTATTGTGGTAATTCTATATCAGTGTGTTTCTCCTCAAACTCGCATCTTAATTTGGAATCAAGTTTCGACATAATGTAACAAATAACAAAATCCTAGCGCTCGGTAGGCAACTTTAACTTCTTTAAGATAGTCAAATTCTCATCGATCGTATCTAAGGCGTGTCGGAAATCCTGAGCATTTGTAGTCTTAAAACTCACATCTAAAATGTCCCGCCAGCACGAAAATGCTAATTCGCGTTTGACTTCAAAACGCGATCTTAGAGCTTCGTATGCACTTAAATAATGTTCGCATGCGACAGGGAACGTTCTAATAAACAATAAGGCTTCGCCACGTAATACAGACACTAAGTAGTGAAATTTTTAAATTTCACATAATAGGGTAGAATTGTGAAGCAGTGTATCATAAGTCGAAATAAACTCTGGCCACTCATTAATACTCAAAGAGAACATAGGGGGCGCTATTTTTGGTAGCCGCATATTGCCGCAGTGCGAATCCGTCAGTAAATTCGGCTCCGAATTTTCTGTTTGTGTACGTTACGTACGTTGTTGAAATTTACGCTGGATTACAATGACCTCAAAATAAATTTTATCAAACCATTCCTGCATCTCGTTCTCCTTATCATCGGCATCATCAAATCAGCAAATATAAGAAATATGTATAGTTTATATTTGGAAAAAATGCAAGGAAACGAAAAAATGATTCTTGTAGAAAAACATGACGTTCACTTGCAAAATGCTGAATTATCAAGAAAAGCATTACAAGAGGATAAAATTCTAGCATCAGAAAATCAAGATAAATACTTTGCTTTCACTTTTGATTTACAAAAAGCCTTTACCATACCCGAAATTTTCTGTCTCAATCGCATATTACAAACCGAAATATGTACGTCTTAAACGAGGGTTTTCACAATTTACATAATAATAAAGTTAATATGGACGAAAACATTGCTTCTAGGGGATCGCAAGAGATGGTTTCATGCTGTTTGAAGCACTTAGAAAATGTAACGACCCAAAGCCATGTTATTGCCTACAGTGACATGTGTACTGGGCAAAATCTAAATTTACAAATGGCATTGATGTAGTTGAAGGTTGTCCAGTCGGAAAACAGCATTGAGATAATTGACCACAAATTTTTACTCTCGGGGCATTCATACCTTCCGAACGTCACAGATTTTGGCATCATAGAAATGCATTAAGAAAAATGAATTTTGTGTACACACCACAAGATTACTATAATGTAATAGCGCAATGTAGAAAACAGGATAAATTCATTTTATATGAAATGAAACGGGAGATTTTCATTTCATCAAAAAATCTCCAAAATGCAATCAAAAGCAGATAAAAAAATACTAATGGGGAACAGGTCAATTGGTTGCAAATATGTTGGTTGAGGTTACTCAAAATTGCACCATATACCATTTCTTATAAAACAACGATGACGGACGCAGAACTTAAAATTATCAATTTATTACCTCTACGTCCTGGAAGACCATTAAAATTTGAAAAAATCGCCCAGGAGTTTTTGTACTAAAATGCCAGACTTATTACGTACGAAAAATATAAAGACATGAAGCAGCTACTACCCTATATACCTCCGGTGCATCATGCATATTCTGAACCACTACCACATGCAGAGAATAAGTAAATTCTTGTAATCAGTATCTTGTAATGACAATGTAATTGCCGTCTAAAATAAAATTGTATGTGTTGTTATGCGCATTTGTAAACAAATTTATATTAAAATGAAGTATGTTTTAAGCGATTTTTGATTTTTCAAAATTGAAATTAAACGATTTTTACAATTGTCTAATTTTGAAAGTGGTGTAAGTCCATTTACAGCACATAAATATGTGTTATCGTAGTCTAATTAGCCAAAAACAAATTTTTATATAAACAAATTAAATGTTGATAAAACAATAGAAACAATGCCAGGCCTCATATGATTTGAGTTACATTAATTTAATATTATGCAACAAAATATCTGTATAAGTAGTGACGTCTAGTAAGTCTGTGTGTACTTTATATAATAAACCTGTATTGTCTGTAGCATGTGAAATGAAATATATTTCAGTTTATTGATAAAATCAGTACGTGTTTTGATAGGTTATGGGCCCAGTCCCGTATTTTTTTGAAGTAAACAGTAAATTTGTATCGTAAATCAGTGAAATATAAAAATGTCGACAGGCAGTTATATAGTAAACGTTCCAAAACTAAAAGGTCGCAAAAATTACGATGATTGGGCGTTTGCGGCAATAATTTTCTCATATTGGAAGGCATGGATATCGACGCCATTCCCACCGATATAAGTGAAAATGAAGATAGAAAGGCAAAGGCTAAGCTAATTATTAGATAATATTAGATTGATTGAATGAATGATTTGAATGTACGGCTGGCGTTATTACGCGCACTGGCGACCACATCTCAGGACGCGCGACGAAAAGGTCAGCACTACCTCCGCAAATGACAGCAGGGGAGACGGCGTCAGCGTCGCTGATGGCGCCGGCCATTGGTCATTGGACCCTACTAGTCGCGGTGTGACGACAACTGATCCTGGGAAAAAACGCCGCCGTAAATCGTACCGCGGGTGCGTAGATAGATAGAACTTATTTTTTTTTTTTTTTTTTTTTTTTTTGACGGGGGGAAATGCATTTACGCACTACCCTTATCTTGCATTTACGCACTACCCTTATCTGTCGATAGATAGACCTGCCTCTCTGGTACCTACATCCCCCCCCCCCCGCGGCTCAGCAGCTGGACACTTTGACTGCGACCCTCGGTATCTTGCAGGAGATCTTGTCGGCCGTTAAGGAGGGTGAAAAAGGTCAGAAGGCCACCCTATTGGGATTATTGAAGCTCCTTAATCCCACTGCTTGAATTAAGGGTGTGTCATTGGAATGCCCAGGCTTCACGGGGAAGAGAAGGCTACTTATAGCTTTCCTCCGTGAGCAAAAGATTGACGTGATGCCGATATCGGAGACTTTCCTGCGTCAGGGCGAAGAGTTTCGGGTCCCTAACTATTTCGTATACAGGAAAGACGAGAAGAGTCCGACGAATGGCCGCCCGTACCGAGGACTTTTAGTCCTCGTCAAGAGGAATGTCGTACATCAGCCAATACCCTTCAAAGAGTACCAGTCACTCTACGCGCTGGGGGTATTGTTGCACGTCGAAGATGGGGACTTGAAGACATACGCCATATACCGACCTATAAACCAGTCCACACAGATGCTGGAAAGAGAACTTGAGGAATTAATGGCAAGAGGTACGCCAACGATCTTGGCAGGAGATTTCAACGCAAAGCACACCTCCTGGAACTCCTCATGTAATACGCAACCTGGTCGACAACTCTTGAAGCTTGCTGAAGACTATAGCTTTGATATCCACGGCCCAGATGAGCCCAACACATCATAGCCCGAGGTCGCAAGACGTTTTGGACATAACGTTAACGAAAGGGCGCTTGAATCCACCGAGGCAGACAGTACTGCCGGATCTACCCTCGTACCATAGACCTGTCCTTCTCGAAGTCTCCGAGTCACCTACGCGAGTATTATTCCCAGCATCACGTACGCGGATTGATTGGGCAGTATTCGTGAAGGAACTAGAGAGCACCACACCGACGCGAAAGATGTCCACGCCGGAAGATGTGGAACGGATGACGCGTGAACTCACCCATTGCATCCGCAGCGCTTGAGAAAAATCTACTCACACCATTCCGGCGGGGTCGAGGCTCCAAGCTCTTCCCCGACGGATTCAGTATCTCATAAAAGAGAAACTGCGGAGGGAGTGGCAGAATACCCGTTGCCCCTTCACAAAGACTAGACTTAACTCGATGGTGACGAGATAAAATTGCCCTAGATGACCATGCAGCCGAAGCGTGGGACAACCATATAGATGAGGTTATTATGGACAGCTCGGTCCCCTCTGTACACCGTCTATGCAAGCAACTATCGAGCACACCGGAGCCGGTCCGCCCCTTATTGGGTGAAGATGGCCTCCCACGCTTCACAGCAACTGATCGGGCGGAGATCTTTGCTACGTGTTTGGAGAAACATTTCTCCCCGAACGACGAAGCGGACCTTCAGCATGTCTTCAAAGTAAACCGACACCTAGACAACTATTAAGCAGAGCTTGTAGTCGGTGGCAGCCCGGCAGACGCTCTGTTCTTTGACCCGGCCGAAGTAAATCGCGTGATCGGGAAACTGAAGAAGCCCAGGAAGGCCCCCCCGGCGCGGATAAGATTACCGGTGCAATACTGCGTCACCTGCCGCTGAGAACTATGTAACTATGTTACATAACCGAACGCACCCGAACCACCATCCAACTATGCGTGCTGGGCCCGGTGATACAAATTATATGTGATAGTCGGATGGCGGAACGATGCGTCCGTGTAACAGAGCATCCGGCATGCGTTACCACAGCGCTATATTAAGTGTACTCACCCTATACCAGTCGACACCGATGCTCCGGAGACAGGTGGAAGTAGGGTGTGTAGGTTTTGTGTAGGAGATATGAGGAATGTGTAAGCGTGATACCACCTGACATCCAAAGACGGCGGCTCGGCACTATCACTCTCCAACACTCGGTGATTAACGTTTATATCAATGTTCAATCATACAACAATAGTTCACAATCCACAACACTATATCTGTACTTAAATTCAATCAACCAACAAACAAAAACATATGGACCGCGACGTTATACAAAACCACGTTGACACTCGCATGCCCTCAATGCGACTGCCCGTCGTGGTACGTCAATAAAAAAAAAAAGAAAGAAATGACACAAAATATTAAAAACTATTACTACCTGCCTATACTAAACACACAGGCACTCATGACTAGAGTGATGATGAGTAGATTACCACCTTGCTTGACGCTCCAGAGAAAGACTATACCGTGGAGGAAGAAGTCCAATACCTGGGAGTCACTATAGATCGAAACCTGAATTTTTCAAGTCATGTAGGAGATGTGATTGCGCGGACAAGAGCGGCGAGGAGAATGCTGCGTCCAGCGCTCACCTCAAGGCTACCCTTGAGAACGAGGCCTGGTTTATACAAAACCTATTTGAGGTCACAGTCAAGTGATTGGATGGTCACAGTCAACAGCCATTTTAATTCCGTGCCACCCTCAACCCCTTTCCTTTACACTCTCGCGCACATCGATACCAGTTACGGTTTGCCTACGAAATTAATATAAAATTTGTGTATATGCTGATGGTGGATCCCAGTATCCTAATTGCCTTTCCTGATCAAAACGTGGTAAGTGATTGTGATTTACCCAATTACATTATTTTTTTTTACAATAATGATTTTATTACAATATTGTTACGAGTTGGACCTACGGAATAATAAATTGGTATATTAATTTTTAATATACAGAAGACAGAGTGGAGTATACCTTTTAAAATAACTATGAATATTTTTTTATAGTACTTGAATAGTTACGTATTACAAAACTTGTTGTACTAACAAGCTATTCGTTTTGTATTGTATATCAAGTGTAATGATATTTAGGACACAATGGGATACAAGCACAATGTACAGGCCGATCGGGCGGTATTGGTAATGTAGTAATGGTTAGGAAGGTATTTTTGCAACGGATCAGTCATTAGATTAGAGTCAATTGTTACCGGCATTTGTTATTCCAGATTTTGCTATGGATGCATGCAACGTATGCTGTTATCGTTTTTTTAAAAACATTATTATGAACATGGCGATGTAGATCAACAATACGGATTTTATTACTTCAGATGGACGAGTCGGATATGCGGATATAAATGTTGATATTTTTCAGGGTCTTATGCCACGCAGGTACTTCCGCACTAGAGATAGAAACCAGGCCCATATCACCATCTGTCACGAGCCGTAGTAGTACTCCTCTACGTAGGGGTGGAGGGCAGTGAAGGGGTGAAGATAGAGTGACAAAAATATGATAACTAATGAAAACGTTCCGCCGATTTATCGTTATGATGCGTCTCGTAGTGCTAGGCCAGTCCAGCAGTCAAGAAGGCGAAACGTCAGAACGAATGCGAATGATGTAGAGGATGAGAATGTGCCTGTAGACGCTGAAGGCTCCATAGCTCATGAGTTGTTTGATGGGGATTCTTCCGCCTTAGATTTTCAATGGTATCCAATGGCTTCCTATAAATCGACTCAGGAATCTTTTAATCCTGTCTATCGGCAAGGCCGCCACCAACCAACGCAATGAGCCTACGAGGCCTTTAAGCAATATCGGTATATAAGTACGAGGTGTGTTCAAAAAGTAAGGTGACTTTTATAATTTCGCGGGCAACGTACTTTTGATTATCGATTTTTTTTTTTGTTTTGTTATGTTGGTTCACTCTTTCCGAACATCTGTACCAAGTTTCAAGTGTATAACATTTTTTGTTTGGTTGTGAGAGGCGTAAAGGTTATAAGTGTTTTGCGTGCTCGGCGATTCCTTGCTCTCGAAAAATATGGAGCAAAGGATTTGAATCAAATTTTATGTAAAAAATAAAATAAATTGCTCCGAAACACTTGAAATTTTGACAGTGGCATACGGTGAAAACTGTTCTGAGTAAAGCCCAAGCACGTCAACAACTGATGAAAACGTTCAAGCAGTGAAGAAAATTGTTTTGGAAAATCGTCGAATCACTATCAGAGAAGTTGCTGAGGATGTTGGTATATCGCTTGGCTCGTGCCATGAATTTTTTTTTCTAACGTTTTGGGCATGAGACGTGTGTCAGCGAAGTTTGTTCCGAAATTGCTAAATTTTAACCCAAAGAACTGTCGCATGAGCATCGCTCAAGAACTGTTGAATGACGTCAACAACTCAGATTTACTCTAAAGGGTCATAACTGGTGACTAATCATGGGTATATGGTTATGATATCGAAACCAAAGTCCAATCGTCCCAATGGAAGAGCCCAGATGAGCCAAGACCGAAAAAAGCACGCCAAGTTCGATAAAATGTCAAAGTTTTGCTCACTGTTTTTTTCGATTACCATGGTGTGGTGCATCGAAGTTCTTACTATATGGTCGTACGGTCAATAAACAGTATTATCTTGAAGTTATGCGCCGTTTGCGAGAAGCAATACGAAGAAAACGTCCAGAATTGTGGAAAAACAATTCATGGCTTTTGTATCACGATAATGCCTCACTCATCTCTGCTTGTGAGAGATTTTTCGGCCAAAAACAACACCACAAATGATTGTGGTTTGAGGCATGAGCCTCAGCCACTGACACAGACATGTGACTTTTTCTTGTTCCCAAAACTAAAGAGACCTATGAAAGGACGGAGAATTGCAACGATTGAAGAGATAAAGACTGCATCGCTGGAAGAGCTCAAGGTTATACCGAAAAATGCTTTGAAGATTGGAAAAAAAAAAAACCGTTGGCATAAGTGTATTGTATCTGAGAGGGATTACTTTGAAGGAGACAACATAAATATTGATAAATAAATACATATTTTTTCTTAAAAATACAAAGTCACCTTATTTTTTTAACACACCTCGTTTACGATGAAGTTTTAGAACATATTGTGAGGGAAACTACTCGGTATTCTTTAGAAAGAGATTCTTCTCAAGATGCTAATAAATGGTGTTACACCAATATATATAAAATTTTGATCAATTTCGCATTTTAGATGATCATTCGAATGCCCACGAAAGTTCTTGTTTTACATATCAACCTCTTTTAGCAACAAATATTTTCAGAACGCTTACACTGTTACTGGCTTTTGTCTCGAATCCTTTGTTTTGTTTTGGTTCTGTTTCAGACCATTTAAATTGTAAACTTTCTGAGTGATACACTCTATACCAAGACATAACAATAGGCGAATCATTGATACTAGGGGAAGGTAAGTTATCTATTAAACAGTTTATGAATATAAAGCCAGCACGTTTTGGTATAAAAACGTTCGAAATTTGTGAGGCATCTACAGCTTATCTGTAGAACTTTTTAGTGTAATAAGGCAAAAATTCCTTGTGGTCTTATTTTCCTTAAACTAATGAAGTTGTACGGCTCATGAGATGGTTGTTGGACAACTGGTTCAATTCACCCCTACAGGCTACGTACTTAAGGCGTAACCTCGGATCGTGTGGGTATATGACGCAAAATCTGACAATATGTCCTGTTTATACAATATCTACTCATCACGGGACAGATCCGGTTTAACGTAGATCTGAGAGTACAATAAGTTACAAGCAAGGTTATCAATGATTATAATAAAGGTATGGGTTGGGAACCATATTAAATTGAACGAAAGCGGTGCCAGTACTGGTACAAGAAACTATTCAAGCGGTTATTAAATGTTTATATATTGAATAGCCGCATACTTGTTGAGAAGTCGGGCAATCAGCCTAAATAATTTGCTTTCTGTTTGGACCTAGTTGTTAAAATAATAAAGAAACATCTCGATCACGTGCCTCGAAAAAGGCAATTCTTAAATGTAACCTTGCTGTAAGCTCTGTATCCTTATACGTATTTTATTCAGCGTATTAGTGGAATGGAGGTTAATGTGGCAGGAAGCAGTCGTATTTCTCGTACGATAGTTTATTATTGTGTAAGATATAGAGGGTTGTGGATAAACGATACAGAAAAACTACGACTGAGTGTGATACTTGTCGAATTCCACTGTCTCTCATCAGATGCTTCAAAATAACATTGGGGAAACAACTAATTTGTTAAATGTGAAATGCGAAAATATTTAATGTATATTATTATATTATTGTGATATTAATGAGGGTTTCAGAGCGGTTGACGGCTCGTTAAATAAGCCATAAGGTCATAATAATGAGCAACTGCTGGAGTAGGCGTCATTGATTCTAAACCCTATCCCCTATTGAACGTTTGATGTTTTGAGATGTATGTCAGGTAGTATGTTAAGGCGCCCCCTTATCTATTGTATTTGGGGGACTCTGATCCTTCAAATACAATAGATAAGGGTAGTGCGTAAATGCATTTCCCCCCGTCAAAAAAAAAAAAACAAAAAAAAAAAGGTATGTTAAGGTTATGTATTTTTTATTGCTCATCTATATGTATGCATATATATATATGTATATATATATATATATATTAATGTTCATAAATTTCTCTGCATCGAAAATTTTTCTGGGGGAAACGGGGAAATGTAATGATTGGTTTTAGTTCATTTCATTATGTTTGTTTATTAAATTCATTAAGAAAACCCGAAGGCTTTTTTTAGTTTATTCATGTCAACTGTCAGGATATCTTACGCGTCCGCTCTGGTAATGTAATATGAGTTTTAATGGATTAATTGAGTAGGTCGTCTAAGAACATTTAAAAAATGAAAATTTGAAACGTTGAGAAACAATAGAATTTCAGTAGGATTATGACAAAGACGAGGAGAATGTCGTCATCAAAAATTTCAAGTGATAATATTATAAAATATAATAAACAGATATAACAAGATGCAGTGGGACAGGTCGTGAGATATTGAATAATGAAGCGATCATGAGACCAAATTTTACATATATAAAGTAATGTTATTAGACACTATGAGTGATGTAGGCCAAGCGACACTCAACAGGCGGCAATTTATTTGATATAGTAAATTGTTGGACAATATAATATCCGGCAACTCTATTACATTATACCGTATTTAGACAGTACAATATTTGGTTGAGGCCAGAATATACAGGCGTACAGTTCTGACAACAAATTTTGGTATAAATATTGCAGTGCTATATGGGACGAGTTTCTATGCTGGCCAGGTGTTTAATTACTTGTATTTTTATACCTATTTCATGTAGAACAAACCCTTCGGTTTTTATATATATTATAATATTTTCATACTTTCATTTCGATTTTTTAATGTATTCTCTAAACTTAATTCAATTGTCCTCGAGACAGTATGCTATTGGAAGAAAAAAAAGTGGATATCATTAACGACCGAGTAAAAACTGGTGTTGCTCCTTCACCTCCTCCAGATCGAAGATCATCACATCCAGATCATCACAAAAACAGACTTTACAAACTATGTGATGTGAAAGATAAAATAAAAACAAAAATAAAACAGCACATTTGAAGCTTTTCGCTGAACAATCACACTGTTGTCGTAATAAAAATATTCGTAAACGACACTTATCACCTTTGCTGAATGTTACAAAAATGCACAATCCTTACATAGAGATGCGTCAAGAAGAGCAGTTGCCACCTCGTTACAAAATAACGAGATCTACATATAGTAAAATATTTGTGACTGAATAGAATTTGTCATTTGGGTATCCCAGAAAAGATACATGTTCTATATGTGATGCTATGTGTGGGTTCAACTGAAGAACACATATCAAGTTATCATGCTGATGTTGAAGTAATTGCTGCAGACTGTAATAAAACCAGTTAAGAATAAAAATTTACTTATCATAACTGTAGATTTGCAACAAACAATGCCACTTCCGAAAAAAACTACAGGTAAAGCATTTTATCTGCTATACAAGTAGAAGTAGTATGCAAGTAAATACTTTTCTACGTTCATTAATTTTAAAATTTAGTTGGTTTGGGCATATAGAGAGGACGGATGAAAGAACATTTAAATATATTGGTGTAACACCATTCATTAGCATTTTGGGAAGAATCTCTTTCTAAAGCATACTGAGTGGTTTCCCTCCCAATATGTTCTAAAATTTCATCGTATACGAGGTGTATTAAAAAAATAAGGTGACTTTGTATTTTTAAGAAAAAATATTTATATTTATAAATATTTATCGATATATTATACAAGACGCCGTACCGCGTGCATATCTGTTGCGCGCCCCACTCATTATTCCCCATTATTGCGTCGGCGACTGGCCACCGACTTTAGTATGTAAGGGCTTGCACGTCAGTCATTCGATGTCCGATATAGAGGATCGGCCTCGCGATAACAGCGCTCGAGGAACCACACGACGAGAGCAGGGAATCATCAAGTGCTTTGTGCAATAAGCACCTTGTTGGTTCATCGGGTCCGACGCCACCAGAGGGATGAAGCCCGGGGCAGTCTGACGAGTATAGACTGCTTCACTATTCCTGCGCATTCGCGACGAAGGAGACGCCATGCCGTGCCGTCCTAACACCTAGCGAGGAGGATAAAGGCCCTTATCAGGGCCAAAAGAAGGTCAAACGAAGGAAGAAGCGCTCACCTAGAAGAGATACCTCAACGATTGCAAGCGACCACACGGACTCCGATGATGCTGCAAAGAAAACGATGACCATCCATGAATTAACCATGGACAACGTGCTTAAGCAGGACAGACTCCTGCGGGGGGAGGGATCCATACCCCCCGCTCTCCAACGAACATCGCGGCAGTGCTGCCACTTGTGGGGGTTGAGGCCAAGAACTATCTTGCCTCCCCCCGTGCCGCTGAGCACTGTTAGCGGCAGCCGCCAAGTGCTGCCACGTGCGGGGGTAGAGGCGAGAAGTATCTTGCCTTCCCCCGCACCGCCGAGCGGCAGCCGCCAAGTGCTGCCATCTGCGGGGGTTGAGGCGAGAAACATCGCGCCCCCCCTTCGCACCGCCGAGCACTAATAAGAGCGGGAGCAGGCCGCCATCTGTTGCCGCAGCGAGGGTGAGGCCGGCGCTGCCTCCCCCCGCCCCAACTGCCACCGCCTCGCGAGATCCGCGTACGGAGGAAGGGACGATGGTTCGTCCCACACCCCAGCCCCAAGCAGTTGGGAGTGCGCAGCTGACGCCTGGTCGGGCGGGAAGGAGCCCCGCCGTCCGCCCCGACTGCTGAGAAGCGTCCGCCGTCAGCCGCAGCGTCCTCACCTAACTAACACCATCAAGGAGAGGGACACCTTTGTTCTCGCCCAATTGGTTGAGACGGGTCTCCTCTCCCTGGGGATGGTGCGGTGGATGGTGCTCTATCTCCACGTCTCGGAGGCCGAGACGGAGGGACGCTCTCCATGCGCGGAAGATGTCGCAGCCCTCAACAAGGCTGCAGCTGGGGTCACAGCCTATACCCTGCCAATTATAGGCAGTGTCCGGTCTTCCGTAGGGAAGCCAGGAACCGGACGGCTGGCCGGCTTGTCGGCCGTAAAGGAGGGTGAGAAAGGTCAGAAGGCCACCTTATTGGGATTACTGAAGCTCCTTAATCCCAATACTTAAGTTAAGGATGTGCCATTGGAATGCCCAGGCGCTCACGGGCAAGAGAAGGCTACTTATAGCCTTCCTCCGTGAGCAAAAGATTGACGTGATGCTGATATCGGAGACTTTCCTGCGTCAGGGCGAAGAGTTTCGTGTCCCTAACTACTTCGCATACAGGAAAGATGAGAAGAGTCCGACGGATGGCCGCCCGTACCGAGGACTTTTAGTCCTCGTCAAGAGGAATGTTGTACATCCTTCAAAGAGTACCAGTCACTCTACGCTCTGAGGGTATTGTTGCACGTCGAAGGTCGGGACTTGAAGGCATACGCCATATACCGACCCACAAACCAGTCCACACAGATGCTGGAAAGAGAACTTGAGGAATTAATGGCAAGAGGTACGCCAACGATCTTGGCAGGAGATTTCAACGCAAAGCACACCTCCGGGAACTCCTCATGTAATAGGCAACCTGGTCGACAACTCTTGAAGCTTGCTGAAGACTATAGCTTTGATATCCACGGCCCAGATTAGCCAACACATCATAGCCCGAGGTCGCAAGACGTTTTGGACATAACGTTAACGAAAGGGCGCTTGAATCCACCGAGGCAGACAGTACTGCCGGATCTACCCTCGGACCATAGACCTGTCCTTCTCGAAGTCTCCGAGTCACCTACGCGAGTATCATTCCCAGCATCACGTACGCGGATTGATTGGGAAATATTCGTGAAGGAACTAGAGAGCACCACACCGACGCGAAAGATGTCCACGCCGGAAGATGTGGAACGGATGACGGGTGAACTCACCCATTGCATCCGCAGCGCTTGAGAAAAATCTACTCGTACTATTCCGGCGGGGTCGAGGCTCCAAGCTCTTCCCCGACGGATTCAGGATCTCATAAAAGAGAAACGAGCGCTGCGGAGGGAGTGGCAGAATACCCGTTGCCCCTTCACAAAGACTAGACTTAACTCGATGGTGACACGAGTTAAAATTGCCCTAGATGACCATGTAGCCGAAGCGTGGGTCAACCATATAGATGAGGTTATTATGGACAGCTCAGTCCCCTCTGTACACCGTCTATGCAAGCAACTATCGAGCACACCGGAGCCGGTCCGCCCCTTGTTGGGCGAAGATGGCCTCCCACACTTCACAGCAACTGATCGGGCGGAGATCTTTGCTACGTGTTTGGAGAAACAGTTCTCTCCGAACGACGAAGCGGACCTTCAACACGTCTTCAAAGTAAATCGACACCTAGACAACTATTGGGCAGAGCCTGTAGTCGGCGGCAGCCCGGCAGACGCCCTGTTCTTTGACCCGGCCGAAGTAAATCGCGTGATCGGGAAACTGAAGCCCAGGAAGGCCCCCGGCGCGGATAAGATTACCGGTAGAATGCTGCGTCACCTGCCGCTGAGTACACTCACGATGGTGACGCGGTTATTCAACGGTGTTATTCGCTCGGGGCACTTCCCGAATGACTGGAAGCTCGGACTGGTCCGCATGTTACCGAAGCCCAGAAAGAACCTGCAAAGACCAGAAAACTATAGGCCAATTACTTTGCTCAGCACGCTGTCTAACGTGTTCGAGAGGCTCATGCTGGCCAAGATGCTGCCGCACATAAACCTGCGAGCCGAACAGTTCGGGTTTAGAGAACATCACTCTACTGTTCTCCAACTCACGAGGGTCATTGATATAATAGATACCGCAAGAAAGAATAAACAATACGTCGCAGTCGTATTACTGGACATGGAGAAGGCGTTTGACAAAGTATGGCACCAGGGGATGCTGTACAAATTGTTAACGACCAACACGATTCCTAGGAAGATTCTCCGTGTCCTAGTCTTTCCTGGAAGACCGCCACGTTCAAGTAGTGGTCGAAGGCCTAGGCCTTGACTAGTGTCACGGGAATTCCCAATGAGAGTCGGAGTCCCGCAGGGTAGCTGCCTCTCCTAGCCTCTACGCCGTTTACACGAATGACTTACCTGTTCTCGGATGGACAGAGCTGGCATTATTCGCAGATGACGCTGTCTATTTTCACGTCGACAATACGCCACAAGACGCACAGACTGAAGTCCAAAAGCTATTAGATACACTTCCTGAATGGCTACGGAGATGGAGGCTGAAGGCCAACGTAGGGAAGACACAGGCACTCATGACTAGAGTGATGATGAGTAGATTACCACCTTACGTGACGCTCCAGGGAAAGACTATACCGTGGAAGGAAGAAGTCCAATACCTGGGAGTCACTATAGATCGAAACCTGAATTTTTCAAGTCATGTAAGAGATGTGATTGCGCGGACAAGAGCGGCGAGGAGAATGCTGCGTCCAGTGCTCACCTCAAGGCTACCCTTGAGAGCGAGGCTTGGTTTATACAAAACCTATTTGAGGTCACGATTTACCTATGCCGCCCCTGCATGGTTCAGTCGCTTATCGGAAACGAACAAGAAACGGCTTAGAGCCCAACAGAGCATCTCACTTCGCATGATCGCAGGGGCACCGCGATACGTCAGCAACCAAGTAATCGCGCGTGACTTACGTGTAGAGAGCCTGAATGCGTTCATAAGCAGCCTTGCAACCAACATGTTCCGTAGAGCGGACACGTCGGCGCACGTTCATCTCCAGAACATCGCGCCGTTGCACGCTAGACCTCCCGATAGACGAAGAGGAAGAGGTGAACACTTGTCGTTAATACATAGGCCTCAGGCGCGTGATCTCATACGCCGGTCCTCGCCTAGCTGAGTAGGTAGTTGAAGGAGGACCGTGTCTATGACCCGTATAGATCGGGTGCATCTCCCTGACCTCTCAGAGTCCGATCGATAGCAGGATTAGCTCCCAGAACTCAGAAGATTACTCCACGAGGGACGCACCTTGTGTGCCTCACCCAGCAGACTTGTCCGTAGGCAGCGGACAAAGGCGAGGCCACCGTCGAAGGGAAAAGCCCTGAAGCGGTTTCCCCGTGTCCCCTATTAGTTCGTAGTTACCAACTGTATTTTTTTTAATTATTTTCAATAAAGATGGTTAGGGCACCACATGACACACTGTTGCTAAGCTGCTGCAGCTAATAAGAGGGACAACGAGATGATTGTCAACGACCCAGCCCATGTGATTTTGTAGACCTTTGAGAATATGATTCTGGGGACAACGAAGATGGCGGGCTGGAAACGGTTTTTGTTTTACACAAAATAATTTAATAATTGCTGTTTTTTATTTGTAGTTAGCCGACAGTGAGGCCGGCCGGCCATTGCCATTATTATGTTACTTTCCTTAAAATTCAAACAATAGGATTGTTTAGTAAAGTTCTGTGATGAAAGAAACGGCATGGAACGGCCTCTTTTGATTGGATGATCACAGTCAACAGCCATTTTGATGCCGTGCCACTCTCAACCTCTTTCCTTGTCACTTGTGTAACACTCTCGCGCACATCGGCACCAGTTACGGTTTGCCTACGAAATTAATATAAAATTTGTGTATATGCTGATGGTGGATCCCAGTATCCTGATTGCCTTACCTGATCAAAACGTGGTAAGCGATTGTGATTTACCCAACAAAATCTGGTCCTTCTTGAAGCCGAATTCGTGAAAGTCACGTACGCCAACCGGCCATTATTACATTTAAAAAAAAAATTGGTTAATTTTAATTATTCGTTATATTTTTACTTACAATGTCGAAGAATAATCAGTTGCTGGTGAAAAAATTTGAGTTTTATGTAGAAAAAGTGTTTAATATTCACGATTCACTGTTATCTAGCGATTACAATGATCCGTTATACATAGAAAAATTCAAAATGAAGTGTGCTGATTTAAGTGAAGTCAAACAAAATGTCGAAGAATGTTATTTAAATGTTTTATGTCAACTTACCACTCATTCTGAACAAATAGAATTAATTAAACAAAAATATATTCAGTTCGAAGAACACTTTCTAGAAATTAAACTAAAGTATAAATCTATTGTTTCAAACATATCGAGTTGTTCTGAATCTAGTAATAAAATGTGTGATAATTCTAATAGTAACGTAAGTCTACCGATAATTAATCTACCTCATTTCTAGGGTAATTATTGTGATTTTCAAAATTTCATTAATCTATTCGACTCTCTAATACACACTAACGAATCGCTTAGTCCTGTCCAAAAGAAACATTATCTAATCAGTTGTATTTCGAATGAACCATTAAACTTAGTTAAACACTTAACTAACATTCCACAAAATTATGAAGTGGCCCGTTCAATATTAATAGCTAGGTATGACGATAAAAGATTAATAGCCGACTCACATCTGAGCGCAATGTTATCCTTACCTACAGTATCGGTTAAAAATGTTTCTCAGCTACGTAGTTTTATAAGCACTATTCAAGAAAATACACAAGGACTCAGTAGTCTCGAGTTTCCCGTTAGTGAATGGTCATTTTTGTACGAAAACTAGATAACGATTTACAATCAAAATTTGAAATAACTCATCAGAATATAAAGATTCCAACCTTTCCAACCAAGAACAAGATTGATAGCTTAATAACATTCCTAGGTAAAATATGTAAAACATTAGAGACATCAGGCATTCACATCAGTGACAGTGGGAACAAATCTATTCCTCGAATTAAGAAAACGTCACTAACAACCACCACTATACACGATGTACAATAAGCCGGAAGTGACACACGCAGTCATAAACAAAGTTCAACTATCAGCTGTCCATTATGCAACAGTTCTCACTGTTTATTTAAATGCACTAGGTTTATGAACATGGACACACAATCACGATATAATTTTGTTAAATCTAAGAGCTTATGTTTGAATTGCTTACGAGCACACCGTATTCAAAACTGTGTATCTAAATCACGGTGTCAAGTATGCAACCGCAAATATAACACATTATTACATAGCGATAACTCATTATCTAACCCTGAATAAAATAATAATATACACCTACTCTTCAATGAACATCATTCAAATAGAAATACTGTGACGCCGACTCAAGTTCATTCCGATATTCCTAACACTAACATTAATAGCGTACAAAATGTAGATGTATCTCACTCGCATTCATATGTTTTGCACGACAATGACACCGCGCGTGAGTTTCCGAAACCTCAACAACTGATGAAAACGTTCAAGCAGTGAAGAAAATTGTTTTGGAAAATCGTCGAATCACTATCAGAGAAGTTGCTGAGGATGTTGGTATATCGCTTGGCTCGTGCCATGAATTTTTTTCTAACGTTTTGGGCATGAGACGTGTGTCAGCGAAGTTTGTTCCGGAATTGCTAAATTTTGACCAAAAGAACCGTCGCATGAGCATCGCTCAAGAACTGTTGAATGACGACAACGACGACCCAGATTTACTCAGAAGGGTCATAACTGGTGACGAATCATGGGTTATGATATCGAAACCAAAGTCCAATCGTCCCAATGGAAGAGCCCAGATGAGCCAAGACCGAAAAAAAAGCACGCCAAGCTCAATCAAATATCAAAGTTTTGCTCACTGTTTTTCTTCGATTACCATGGCATGGTGCATCAGGAGTTCTTACCATATGGTCGTACGGTCAATAAGCAGTATTATCTTGAAGTTATGCGCCGTTTGCGAGAAGCAATACGAAGAAAACTTCCAGAATTGTGGAAAAACAATTCATGGCTCTTGTATCACGATAATGCCTCTGCTCACTCATCTCTGCTTGTGAGAGATTTTTTGGCCAAAAACAACACCACAAATGATTGTGGTTTGAGGCATGAGCCTCAGCCACCATATTCTCCGAATGTTGCCCCATGTGACTTTTTCTGGTTCCCAAAACTAAAGAGACCTATGAAAGGACGGAGATTTGCAACGATTAAAGAGATAAAGACTGCATCGCTGGAAGAGCTTAAGGCTATACCGAAAAAATGCTTTGAGGATTGGAAAATCCGTTGGCATAAGTGTATTGTATCTGAGGGGGATTACTTTGAAGGGGACAACATAAATATTGATAAATAAATAAATATTTTTTCTTAAAAATACAAAGTCACCTTATTTTTTTTAACACACCTCGTTAACGATGAAATTTTAGAACTTATTGTGAGGGAAACCACTCGGTATGTTTTAGAAGGAGATTCTTCCCAAAATGCTAATAAATGGTGTTACACCAATATATATAAAATGTTGATCCTTTTCGCGTTTTAGATGATCATTCGAATGCCCACGAAAGTTCTTGTTTTACATATCAACCTCTTTTAGCAACAAATATTTTCAGAACGCTTTTATTGTTACTGGCTTTTGTCTCGAATCCTTTGTTTTGTTTTGGTTCTGTTTTAGACCATTTAAATTGTAAACTTTCTGAGTGATACACTCTACACCAAGACATAAAAATAGGCGAATCATTTATACTAGGGAAAGGTAAGTAAGACAGTTTATGAATATAAAGCTAGCACGTTTTGGTATAAAAACGTTCGAAATTTGTGAGGCATCTACAGCTTATCTATAGAACTTTTTAGTGTAACAAAGCAAAAATTCCTTGTGGTCTTATTTTCCTTAAACTACTGAAGTTGTTGTACGGCTCATGAGATGGTTTATGGACAACTGGTTCAATTTACCCCTACTGGCTACGTACTTATAGCGTAACATAGATCGTTTAGGTATATGACGCAAAATCCGACAATATGTCCTGTTTATACAATATCTACTCATCATGGGACAGATCTGGTTTAACGTAGATCTGGGAGTACAATAAGTTACAAGCAAGGTTATCAATGATTATAATAAAGGTATGGGTGGGGAACCATATTTAATTGAACGAAAGCGATGCCAGTAATGGTACAATAAACTATTCAAGCGGTTATTAAATGTTTCTATATTGAATAGCTGCATACTTGTTGGTAAGTCGGGCAATCAGCCTAAATAATTTGCTTTCTGTTTGGACCTAGTTGTTAAAATAATAAAGAAACATCTCGAACACGTGCCTCGAAAAAGACAATTCTCAAATGTAACCTTGCCGCAAGCTCCGTATCCTTATACGTATTTTATTCAGCGTATTAATGGAATGGTGGTTAATGTGGCAGGAAGCAGTCGTATTTCTCGTACGATAGTTTATTATTGTGCAAGACATAGAGGGTTGTGGATAATTGATACAGAAAAACTACGACTGAGTGTGATACTTGTCGAATTCCATTGTCTCTCATCGGATGCTTCAAAATAACGTTGGGGAAACAACTGATTTGTTAAATGTAAAATGCAAAAATATTTAATGTATATTATTATATTATTGTGATATTAATGAGGGTTTCAGAGCGGTTGACGGCTCGTGAAATAAGCCATAAGGTCATAATAATGGGCAACTGCTGGAGTAGGCGTCATTGATTCTAAACCCTATCCCCTATTGAACGTTTGATGTTTTGAGATGTAGGTCAGGTAGTATGTTAAGGTTATGTATGTATTTTATTAGGTAAGGTTATGTATTTTATTGCTCATCTATATATATGTGGGAAACGGAACGTAAGATTTACGAAGGAGACCGAATGTACTAGATAGATAGAATAAGATGGCGACACTATTGTAAAGGATAGTTGTCAAAAAGCTTTTCTAATAATAAATAGTTATTTCATTTAATTAACTGTTTGCTCTGATTAAATCCTACATTTTTGGCGGCTCGTCCGGGATGTGCTCAGAGTCAGAGAAGCTATAAAGTCTTAAGACGATTACGAAGGAGTGACCGGCGACGTGTATAATAGGCAAGAAGACGTAGAATGATTATAGCGAACGCGGTCGAGCTAAAGATTTAAGAGGGCGAATAATTGAAGACGCACATAATACAAGAAATAAGACGTAAGAATTACCACGATGACAGATGAAAGAAGTAAGAAAGATGTAGATAGTGCGGCGGCGGCCATGTTTCACAATTTCGAGGGAGGGTGTCACTCAGTTCAATGGTGAAGATAAGTTGTATTCATCGACTAAATGGGCTATGGATATAGAAGATAACGCAGAAATATTTGGTTGGACTCCTCAACAGAAATTAATAATCGCGCGTAGATCTCTGTGTGGTACAGCAAGCCTTTGGCTAAAGTCAGAAAAGGTATTTAGAACCTATGAAGACCTTAAGAACGCATTACAAAAAGAATTTCCTGAAGGGGTGAATTCCAAAGAAATGCATGAGATGATGGCAGCCAGAAAGAAGCAAAGAGCAGAAAGCTACTATCAGTATATGTTAACAATAAAGGAGCTAGGTAAAAGGGCCAAATTTCCTGATTATGTTACCATACAATACATTACACGACTCTACAAAAAAATTTTCGTTCTTTGTCCTAAAGTTTATACTATTATTTTCCAGTTAGTTATGCACAAAAACGAAAAGAAAATACCTTTTTTCGGTATAAAGTTTGCTTTTGTGATAGTTATAATAATAATACTCATTTTTCAATTTTTTCATAAATTTTCATTGATTTTAATATTTTTAAAAAGACCGCGCGGTGAGATTGGCGTATTAACGTTTACACTGTGCCGCTAGATGGCACCCGAGTGATAAACAACCATCAGGTGTTATTTACAAGCCCAGAATAACTTAAAATGTCGTCACGAAAGTGCAAATACGATGCTGATGCATTTTGTTTTATATGTGGTCGTTTTATTAAAGTTCGAGACGTGAAATATGAACTAAAGACATCTCACGTTCTCTGTGACGCCTATGAAGCATATTTTGACTGTCCTGTACGGAATCAAGATAAGCCATGGGCTCCTCATGTTGCTTGTAGTTATTGTAAAAGGTGTTTGGAAGGTAAGCAATTTTTATTTAATTAAGCGATGAATCCAAAATAATAGACATATTAATTTTTATTTTTATATTTTTAGGTTGGTATCGAGGTGAGAAAAGGTCTATGAAATTTGCAATACCAAGGATTTGGCGAGAACCAAAGACCATATAACTGGCTGCTACTTTTGTATGGTGAATCCGAGTAAAAGACGTAGAGGTAAAAATGCAAAACCTATTGAATATCCTGACCTCGAATCTTCTTCTGCTTCAATTGCTTACGACCTGACACGACCAGTACCTGAGCCACCAAAAAAATTATCGCAGAAAAGTAGCTCATCTTTTAGTTCTTATAAAATTAATTCCGATAAGGAGTTTTTTTGCCTACACCTGAACAACCAAAACACTATCTCATTACTTCAGAAGATTTTAACGATCTAATTAGAGATTTAAATTTGCCAAAAAATAAAGCAGAGCTTCTAGGCTCTCGGTTAAAACAGTGGAATTTGCTTGATGATGTTAAGATCACGGATCAGCGGACTAGGCATGAAATGTTTGCAACGTTTTTCACGAAGGAAGATGGACTTTGTTTTTGTAATGACATTAAAGGTATGTTTGAAGCAATTGGCATACCCTGTGTCCCTAGCGAATGGCGTTTATTCATTGACAGCTCTACAAAAAGTTTAAAAGCAGTTCTATTGCACAACGGAAATAAATTTCCGTCTCTTCCAATTGCTCAATCAGTACATCTTAAAGAAAATTATGAAAGTGTCTAAATTTTGCTTGAATCTGTAAAGTATCGTGAGTATAACTGGGAGCTGATTGGAGATTTTAAAATGGTGGGATTTTTAATGGGGCTACAGGGTGGATATACAAAGTATCCGTGTTATTTGTGCTTGTGGGATAGCAGAGCGGATTCTAAACACTATATTCAACGGTCATGGCCTGTAAGAACAGAATTGTGTGTCGGAAAACAGAACGTCAAATTTGAGCCGATTGTTGAAGCGGAAAAAGTGTTAATGCCGCCTTTGCACATTAAGTTAGGGTTGATGAAACAATTTGTTAAAAAACTGGATGAAACTTCAGAAGCTTTTGTATACTTAAATTTTTTTTTTCCGAAGTTATCGGAAGCAAAGTTTTGTTGGTCCGCAAATAAGACAGATTTTCGCCGATGAAAAATTTCCAACGTTGCTGAATCGTACTCAAAAAGCAAGTTGGAACAGTTTTAAGTTTCTGGATTTTTAGGAAATAATAAAGCTGAAAACTACGAAAAGTTGGTTGAGGATATGCTTACAAATTTTAAGGCCATGGGCTGCAGGATGTCATTAAAAGTACATATGCTGCATGCTCATTTGGATAATTTTAAAAACAATATGGGAGCCTATTCCGAAGAGCAAGGAGAACGTTTCCATCAGGACATCATGAATTTTGAACAACGCTATCAAGGCCAATACAATGAAAACATGATGGGCGATTATATTTGGGGTTTATTGAGAGAAAGTAGCTATGACCATAAAAGTAAAAGTAAAAGTGTGCACTTTTAAGTTATTTTCCACTTTTCTGTAAGCTAATTTGATAGTAAAACTTAATAAAAATAATAAACATTTTTATTTCAATAGTTTTATTTTCAATCAAAAATTAAAATCCGAGATTTTTAAAAATTTCGTCGTTCAATCAGTCTTCTAAGCACAAAAGCAAAGTTTTTCATGCCATATATTTTTTTTCCGTCTAATTACGACCTAAACTACCGAAATTTAATGCTTTGCAATCAAAGTCAAATTTCATGTTGACCCGTGTTATCGATGACATTGAAGACGTACCGTTGAATAAAGTTGTCTTGTACGGAGTGACAACTTATAGTGTGCTCAAAGAGAAATTAGCAGTTTATGAGAAAATGAAGGGCGATGGAAAAAGACTAGAATCTACTATAGGTAGAAAGGAAGAAGCATCATCATTTAAACGTTGTTGCTACGATTGTGGTGATAAGAGACATCTGTCGGCAAATTGCCCAAATGGTATAAAGTGTTTTCGGTGCAACGAGTATGGCCATATTGGAGTTCGGTGTCCTGTGATTGGCAAAGACAGTGAGAAAAATGAACGAAAGGTTGTTGATTCGTCGTTAAAGCAGTCTTCGGGTTCAGCGCAAGTTTATACAGTTGGTACTCAAGGAATTACTTTGGTAAAAGAGCGCATGCTCGGAACGACGAAAATATCATCAACGTCCAATCAGTGCGGTTGTAATTGTAACCATAACAACAATGATGAAAATGTTACGGCGACGTCAATGTCAAATGAAAATTTGGCAATTATGCAGATTGTAATTAAAGATTTACAGTGTGAACAAAGCGCCAGTAAACCAGTAAAAACTGTTATTGTGGCAAAGAAATACCGATACAGTGCATTAATAATAGATTCAGGTAGCGAAGTAAATATTATTTCGGCGGAGCTGAGCACTGTATTATTTGACGCAAAACTCAATGTTGGTGGACTAAGATTAAAAGGATTTGGACGTTCACAAGTGCAATCTCTAGGGAAAATTACTACGTCGGTTAATATAGACGGACAATGTTATGACGGGATTACATTCCATATAATACCTAGAAATTGTATGCTTTATGATATAATTATAGGATATGAATTTCTAAAAGATGTGACGATGATTATGAAAGATGATGGTGGGATAACTATATTTAACGATGAAAGCGGATGTGAAAATAATGTAAATTGTGTTATAGATGTTACGGAATCTATGTTAGAATATGTCAATGACACGTCAGTAAAGTTTGAAGCGAATAACTGCAAAAAAGGTTATAATTCAGTCCAGGTGAGGGAGGCACCGCTGCAACCAAATATTGTACCAAAAGACGACATTCTCACAGTACAGCGGTATCGACGTTTGTCCTGTATGGAACAGGATATTGTTGAAAAACAAGGTGATAAGTTTTTAAAAGATGGCTCTATCAAAGTAAGTTATTCTGAGAACTCTAGTTCACAGGTGTTAGTAAAGAAGAGAGACCTTAAAACGCGTGTATACGTGGAGTACCGACAGTTCAATAAAGAGATCGTGAAAAATGAGTATTCTCTACATTTGATAGATGATTTGATCAACGTGATCAACTTTAACAACGTATTTTTCAAAAGAAAGAAAAAGAAATATAGATTGGAAGGCATGGTCGTTTTTAAGAGAACTCGACTTAGAGCAGGTCTTAAACTAAAAACTAAGTATTTAAAGCCTTTATAGAATTACTAGTATTCATTTAAATGATGGCTATGATATGGCGAAGGTCTAATACTTTATTGAAGATGCAAGCAAAAAATAAATGAAACCAAAAGGAGTGTTGTATATGGTAATTAGTTTTAAGTTTTTTGTAAGAAGTTAACTAATTTTATTATTCAGTAATAACGTTAAAGAAGAAAGTTTTGTTTGTTGTTGATGATTTTTTGCATGAAATTAAAATTATTTTAAATAATGTATTTTAACGAGCTAAGAAGTAGGGTAAGTTTATGAATAGAACTGTCTGGGGACAGACAGTATAGCATGATGACCGAATGTGGGAATTGGAATGTAAGAATAACGAAGGAGACCGAATGTACTAGATAGATAGAATAAGATGGCGACACGATTGTAAAGGATGGTTGTCAAAAAGCTTTTCTAATAATAAATAGTTATTTCATTTAAATATATATTAATGTTCATAAATTTCTCTGTATCGAAATTTTTTCTGGTGGAAACGAGGCAATGTAATGATTGGTTTTAGTTCATTTCATTATATTTGTATATTAAATTCATTAACACGTTCTCTGCCAACGCGGTCAGTGCTGACCGTCAGTGAAGTTTCCCTTTAGGCCTATTAAAATTTTCAATCTGTATAAAATTACTAAATTTTTTTTTTTGCTTATATGCTTTTATCTTTTACTCAAATGTTACTTAGTAATAACAAAAGTCAATTTGAGCCACTATTTATGGAAATAATGAACGTCAGGCAGCATTGACCGACGCGGCCTACAGAGAGAAAAAAACGGTTGGCTGTTACAGGGGGCCGCGCGGGTCGCGGTGTCGGGTCCGTATTTTGAATTGTGACGCCGTGCTGTGCTTTTAAATTAACATTTGTTGGTGACTCTTCAAGACTTTAGAATTTAAGAATTAATTGTAAATAAAATAAGAACTATGCGATGTGTAAATTATGTGTAAGATAATAAAGATAATGATTTCCTAATTAGGTAGCGAGGTAGATAGAGTACTTATCCAATGTATCCAAACGTAGTGCGCTGAATTATTAATATAATAAATAATTATTGAGATGAATAAATAAATAAATATGTGCATAATAATAATATTTGACCATACAGCGCGCTACATTAGGGGTAGGCGCATCGAACGCCAATGAAAGAGCTTCTCGCGTACGGGGTGGCGAACTAGCCGGCACAATAAGAATAGGCCATATGGGCCGAGAAAGGGTAGTCTCGTCGCGATCGTCAAAGTGAAAGTTAAGTTCAAGACAAGTGATTTCATTGTAATAGTTTAGTGAGTGAATAAACAGTGTATACAATAGAAAGTATATTGCGTTGTTGCATTTTTTTCCGCCAACGACCCGGTCCACGTGTCCCTTTGTCCTGCGTCCCTTTCGGCATACAGAATTGTCAAACTCTCAAACTTAGATCATCCTGTTTCTATGCTGATAGGTCGTGGCAGAGCAGTCTACGTAGTAGTATACACGCACGTTCACACGGGGGTGTCCGCTCATACTCGTGTGTCCGTCCGTTACAACATTCGTTACTGCTGCATTGCATTTATTGGGTTTCATTGCTTTATTTGTTATCACTATGGATGAATTTGACGATTTTGAAATTACGCAAGATATCTTAAAACAAATAGATAATATAGAAATCGATCTTCTCGACAAAACTTTAAACCTAAGTATCAGTGATGATGAAGAAAATATTCAACCCCCCCCCCCCCCCCCCCCCCCCCCCCCCCCCCCGTATGAAGAATAGCCGTTTGAGGATCATGTCTACAAGTGAGGATAGTGAAGCCGAAATTAATGTTGCAATCCAGGATTTACAAGCTACTTCATCGTCTAAGTGGACAGATTCCAAAGGTAATCAGCGGAATATAATTCCTTTTACTGAATGCATGCCGGTTTCTATTCGTACTTCAATGATTGGTAAATCTCCAGCTGATTTTTATGCACTTTTGGTAACGGATAGTCTTTTACAAGAAACCGTTGAATGTACTAATGCTTTCGCAATAACTAAGATAACTGACACTGATGAAGCTTCGAAAAATGCAAGAATTCGCTTATGGTCTGAAACGAACCTTTCTGAGATGAAACATTTTTTCAGCTTGATTTTGTACATGGGTTTGGTAAAGCTTACGAAACTTGCTGATTATTGGTCCAGGGATGCAATCATTGGCCAAAATTTTCCTCGATCTGTAATGTCTAGAAATAGATTTGAGCTGCTCTTACAAATGATCCACTTTTCCCAAGACGACGATAGTAACAAATCAGACCGTCTTCACCGCGTTCAACACTTACTGGATATGCTGAATGTCAATTTTAAAAATAATTTCATCCCCGGTCAAGACATATGCGTGGATGAAAGCATGGTTCCGTTTAGAGGACGCTTGCTATTTCGCCAGTATAATAAGCAAAAAAACGTCATAAGTACGGGATCAAACTCTTCAAAAAACTGTGTACCCTACATGGTTATACATTTAAAATAAATATATATGCTGGTAAAAACAAAACGAAGAAGTGAATGTCACGCCTCAAAGAGTTGTAATGAACCTTTGCCAGGACTTACTTAATAAAGGATATTCGTTATACACAGATAACTGGTACACAAGTGTACCCTTAGCCAGAGAGCTCCTGCAAAATGAAACGCATCTAATTGGAACTTTGCGAAAAAATAGGAAGCATTTTCCTAAGGTTGTCGTTTCTACGAAGCTGAAAAAAGGCCAGTTTATAGCGAAGGAAAGTGAGGATGGGATAACTGTTTTACGATGGAAAGATAAACGAGATGTGTTAGTACTTTCCACAAAACATGCAACACGTTTTGTTTCCGTTACCAAAAATAATAAAACCACGATGAAACCGGCTATTGTTGTAGATTATAACAAGGCAAAAGGAGCAGTGGATTTAGCTGATCAAATGGCAGCATATCAAACTCCATTAAGAAAGTCCCTAAAATGGTATAAAAAAAACTGGCATTTGATCTCATTTTGAATGTTGCAATGGTAAACGCTTTAGTTTTGTACAAAAGCGTCACAAATAAGTCCATACCTATAGTAGATTTTAGAAAAGAAATACTAAAAAGTTTTATGTCAAAACCTTCAATACCCAGAGCACCTTCGGGCCGAACGACAAGAAGAAAGCACGATCTTCAGAAAAAAAGCAGGACCTTCTTTGAAGGTGCGTCGGTCTTGTGCAGAATGTTACAAGAAAAATGTGTCTATATTTGGTCGTGTAATAGCCAGAAACAAGACCAAAAAAGTACCTACTTTCTGTAATGCTTGCCCAGACAAACCATTTCTATGTGTTGAGTGTTTTGCCAACGTTCATATATAATTTGATAGGCATTTTTCATTACTGTTCCTTTTTATAAGGCTATTTGGTATCGTTTTTTCTGCCAAAATGTTAAAAGTTTTATTTTTCATCGAGTTTTAATGTTTAAAAAAAGCAAACGTTTGAATTTTTTTGTGTGGTTTTTTCAATAAATTTCTTTGTATGGTAATTGTTGTTTTTCTTTCAAAGTTCTTAAATTTTTCAAAAACCAACTTAATATGGAGAAACTAGTGGGCCACGCGGGTCAATTAATATGCGATTTGGTTTGAGAACACTGCCCAACGGCCTGTAAGAACGAAATGAAAACTCTCGTAAAACGCGGTCAGCACTGACTGACGCGGCTTGAACTGAAAGTCTATATGTCAACCATCACTGACGGACACGGCCCGAACAGGAAACTGCGATTTTTTTTTTCTCGGCATAGAACGTGTTAAGAAAACCCGAAGGCTTTTTTTTAGTTTATTCATGTCAACTGTCAGGATATCTTACGCGTCCGCTCTGGTAATGTAATATGAGTTTTAATGGATTCATTGAACAGGTCGTCTAAGAACATTTAAAAAATGAAAATTTGGAACGTTGAGAAACAATAGAATTTTAATAGGATTGTGACAAAGACGAAGAGAATGTCGTCATCAAGAATTTCAAGTGAAAATATTATAAACAGATATAACAAGATGCAGTGGGAGAGGACGTGAGATATTGAATAATGAAGCGATCATGAGACCAAATTTTACATTATTATATAAAGTAATGTTATCAGACACACTATGAGTGACGAAGGCCAAGCGACACTCAACAGGCGACAATTTATTGGATATAGTAAATTGTTGGACAGTACAATATTTGGTTGAGGCCAGCGTATACAGGCGTACAGTTCTGACAACAAATTTTGGTATAAATATTGCAGTGCTATATGGGACGAGTTTCTATGCTGGCCAGGTGTTTAATTACTTGTATTTTTATACCTATTTCATGTAGAAGAGACCCTTCGGTTTTTATATATATTATAATATTTTCATACTTTCATTTCGATTTTTTAATATATTCCCTAATCTAAATTTAATTCAATTGTCCTCGAGACAGTATGCTATTGGAAGATAAAAGGTGGATATCATTAACGACCGAGTAAAAACTGGTGTTGCTCCTCCACCTCCAGATCGAAGAGGTCATCACAAAAACAGACCTTACAAACTATGTGATGATGTGAAAGATAAAATAAAACAGCACATTTGAAGCTTTTCGCTGAACAATCACACTATTGTCGTAATAAAAATATTCGTAAACGACACTTATCACCATTGCTGAATGTTACAAAAATGCACAATCCTTACATAGAGATGCGTCAAGAAGAGCAGTTGCCACCTCGTTACAAAATAACGAGATCTACATGTAGTAAAAATATTTGTGACTGAATAGAATTTGTCATTTGGGTATCCCAGAAAAGATACATGTTCTATATGTGATGCTATGTGTGGGTTCAACTGAAGAACACATATCAAGTTATCATGCTGATGTTGAAGTAATTGCTGCAGACTGTAATAAAACCAGTTAAGAATAAAAATTTACTTATCATAACTGTAGATTTGCAACAAACAATGCCACTTCCGAAAAAAACTACAGGTAAAGCATTTTATCTGCTATACAAGTAGAAGTAGTATGCAAGTAAATACTTTTCTACGTTCATTAATTTTAAGATTTAGTTGGTTTGGGCATATAGAGAGGACGGATGAAAGAAGATTTACGAAACGAATTTATAAGGTGAGGGTGAATGGGCAAGTTAGTAAGGGTCGACCTAGGCGAACGTATCTAGACCATATCGATCACGTCTTAAATAAAGGCCAGGTGAAAAGTACTCATAACCGACGAGCATGTATGAAAGAGCTCATGAAAGTAAAGGAAGCGAAAAAGGGTGTGTCAAGATGGTACCAAGTGGAAGGACGTAATCTCTGCCTACCCAGGGGTGACATTCAAGTCGGTGGTGATCCTCCAGACCAAGGGGAGAAAGCTACAGATCCACGATAGTGTATCCCACGCTATTGTGGCCATCTCGAGGCACACGGATATCTGTGTCTATTATACCGACGTGGCCGACGACGCAATAGGCCGCTTCATCCACCGAGCGGTGAGCTCACCGGCGAAGGACATAGCGGATTATAGTTTCAAGATGTCCATAAAACATGGAGACCAAAAGGTCATACAAGCAATAATTTGCAGAACCCAAACTATGAGGTAACTATGCGGACACGGACCTAGTTCTGCTTGGCTTGTTACGACCTTTAATAAAAAAAAAGTAAAAAAAATTGAAGTAATAATTAAGTAAATAATTAATTAATAATAACAAAATAAAAGTGTCTACACAATAATTTAACATATAGATAATATAGATATAAAAAATTATTTATATTGTAAAATATAAGTATATTTAAGCTCACCTAATTAATTGTGAAAGAAGATAACTAACTACATAGCTGCATGAAATATGATGGGCAATTTTTTCAGACGCAAATCGAATTAAACCTACAATATAAAAAAAGGTGTGGACCCAGAGTCCGCAGAACATGTTTTATTTTAATTAAAAAAAAAATCTCTGCCTACCCCACGGGAGAAAGGCGTGATGATATGTATGAATGTATTAATTTTTCTATTTGTGCATATTGACGACGGAAAACATATTTGATGTAACCCTCAAAAAAGTTATATTAAGCTGTTTATCATTTTAATAAAAAAAACTGCCTTACTACGCCCGTGTTTTAAACAAAGCTCGTGTTAACTTTGCTGTAAGCCTACTAGAAACCGGTGTTTACATGATTATAGCAAAAGTAAGTCCTTTGTATCTTACGTCCATTTCACTTAGTAAATAAATTTTTGTACCTACAGCATTTAAAACTTCTCTGCAAAATTGAAATCTTATCTTTCTATACAAAGCTGCTTGTCAATTACAGCATCTTACGAGCATGCAAAAAAAACTCGATTACTGTAAAAACCCAGAAAAAGGGATAAAATAATTACCTTACAAGTATGATCATTGTGGCTCACATAAAAACTAAAAATAAAAAATATATTTGTAAATTCATGTTCCTACGACTTACAGTTTTGAAGTAATGATTTTTTTCTTTCGTTTTACCAAAAAGTTTTGGTAATTCCAAAAAACTTGGAATTTGTAGGTTACAGCAAATACATTTTCTTGCGTCAAAAAGGTGTTATGTTATTTTTTTTAAAATACATTCTTTATTTTAAAATTATCTTTTATTTTTCATCCCTATTACAAAATATTACAACATTGTCTATTGAATAACAGAGCATTTGTATCTCAAAGACATATATATAAATGAAAATTTTACCTTCATATACTCGCGTCTTCAAGTATAGAAATATCAAGTAAATAACGACGACAGTTGTACGTGTAGATACTGGTATAGTTTTTGTCATATGTGCCTTTAATTTTCAATGAATTGTGTTTAGGGTGTTAAAAATTAAGATTAGTAAAACTTAAGTGTAGTAAACCCATTTCTTGGGGGGTAGCGGGTATATTTTGACCCGGAAAATGATAGGATGCGATCCGAAAGACCTAGGCAAACAACTTTACTGGTCTTTTTCGGTTATGTGAAACGAACGCCTTAACTCAAACATTAACTTATGAACAAGCACCTGCGTACTATACATATGACAAGCAACGAGGTATTTTTAATCGCCGGAGAAGAGGCACTACGGTAGAAGACATTACAGGAGTTTAATGCGTAGTTATACTTTCTGATTTCTATTGATTGATTGATTGACTGATTTCAAATTTTTTTTACGGGCCCAGCTGGTACGGGAAAATCATTCGTTATCAAACGGATTATGGAAATTTACAACAGGTTCACTGATAATGATGATTACTGCAATGCCTAAATTACATGTGCTTCAACCGGCAAAGCTGCCGTAGCTAATGATGGGACAACTGTTCATACAGCTCTCAAAATTTCTCTTTCAAAACTTTTGCCTCTGTCATCAGAAACGTTGCAATTGTATAGATCCCTCTTCAGATATGTCAGAGTACTGATCATTGATGAAATTAGCATGGTTAGTGCAGAACTTCTACATAAAATTGACAATCGTTTAAAACAAATAACAGGAAAAAAACACAGATTTCGGAAGTATAGATGTTATTTTGATCGGAGGTTTACGTCAATTGCCACCAGTAAGATCGACACCAATTTACAAGACTATCAGAACGAGCACGATTTCACCGCATTTATGGCGAAAATTAAAATTTTATCAACTTAGCACAGTAATGAGATAACCTAATGTTGCATTTTCACAAGTTTTGACAAAAATAGGTAATGGAGATGTACTAGACGAGCATGAGTTTCAACTTATTGAATCGAGATTTTTCCAAAAAGAGGATGTTGCTACATTATGTCCTGATGGAGTTCGTTTATTTTTCAAAAATGAAGATGTTGCCGCCTATAACAATTTGATGTTGAGCCAATGTAAAAAATAAAGTTCTTTCAACGTCCGTAGACGTCATTATTGACGCTAAAAGTACTGAGCAAGAAGCTAATTTCAGACTTAAATTACATAAAAAATCTGTTATTGACACTGGAAGACTGCCTTATCACATTACTTTTGTTGTTGGAAAGCATTATGTTATTACAACCAACATCGACGTTACTGATGGTTTATGCAATGGTACTGTTGGGAAATTGGTACATCTAGAATTTGATGAAAGTAACACATTAATTAGAGTTTGGCTGAAATTTTGTAGTTCAGATAAAGTGGGTAAAAAAAGGCAAAAAGCAGCCGCTCTAGCGGTACAAAATAGAGTCAGCAATCTCGCTGTTCCCATTGAATTACGAACAGCGAATATTTCATTAACATCGGATAGAAAATGTATAGTGGGCCCACGCAAACATTTTCCATTAACTTCAGCTCTTGCTCTAACTATACATAAGTCGTAACGTGGAACTTTTGACGAAATAGTATATAAGTATGGTAAAGCACATTCTCAGGAACTCGTTTATGTTGCGCTCTCTCGGGTGACGATAAAACGAAAAAACGATAATTCTACATTCAAGTTTTATCATAATCGAAAGCAAGCTGCATCGACCGCTGGTAATCCAACTGAAATACTTAATTTCAATTGTATTGTTCAATTCAAACGAGATACTGTTCCAAAAGGTGGGGTAGCTATTTACCAAAATAATAATAATGTTACTAATGTTATGACTCCGAATATTGAGATAAATATTGCACATGGTAGTGATATTAATGTTAGGAGCTCATTTGTTGTAGATATTTGTGCGTGCTTATGCAAACTTAGAAATGGCTTACACATAGTCATGGTAGCAATCTACATTTCTCCGAATCCAAAATTGGACGAGGTTGGATTTTATTCATCGCACTTTACTGGAGTACACTGAAGAAGGGTCGGAAATACTTGGTACAAATGGTAATAAATTTCCACTTATCTTGGCTGGCGATTTCAACATCAACTTCGCTGATAAAAAATCAGAGCAGTTGACAACTTTTCTTTTGAAAATATTGAATTTAAAAATGAATAATGATCCACAAGAATCCACAACAAAATATGGGACCACCATTGACGCGGTATTTTCCAGATATTTAGAAGATATCAAGTCTCAAACTTTTGTTTCTTATTTCAGTTGCCATAAACCTATAGTTTCAATGATTAATATTCCTGAATAACCTACATGTATTGTAAGATAATAAAAATATTTTGAACAATATTAACTTCTCATTTATTTAATAAAAGAAAAAAAAATGTTTTCTTATCGGTCACCACGCTCAAAAAGTGTAACTTGAATTAATATCAAAGAAAAAAAAAACAAAGGAAAAAAAATACTGCATAAATAAAATAAATAATTAGTTATACGAGTAATTACATAAGTTAATAAAATGCCTCCTGTATGCTGATGACCAGGTTATACTGGCATCATCGGCGGAGGAGTTGCAGGCGATGGTCAGTATTGTGAACAGGACCTTTAGAAGTAAAGGAATGAAAGTGAATGTTAGTAAAACGAAAGTAATGGTATTTGAAAGAGAAGAAAGTATGACAGATTGCGTAATTTCGATAGAAGGAGACAGAGTGGAACAAGTGAAAGAGTTTGTGTACTTGGGATCAAAGGTTACGAGAGATGGAAAGTGTGACGATGATATTGAGCGAAGAGTTTTGTTAGGGGATAGAGTGAATGGAGCCCTGCGTAACTTCATGTGCAGCCAGAAAGTGACTGAAAAGGCGCGTTTGGCTGTGCATCGAGGAGTCCTGGTCCCTACACTTAGGTATGGTAGTGAATGCTGGGTTTGGCAGAAGAAGCATGAAAGTAAGATTAACGCAGTGGAAATGAGAAGTCTGAGAAGTATAGCTGGAGTGAAGACGATTGACAAAGTCAGGAATAGTATAATAAGGAAACGCTGTGGTGTGGTAGAGGATGTGGTGACCAAAATAGAGAAAGGTATGCTTAGTTGGTTTGGGCATGTAGAGAGGATGGATGAGAGAAGATTAACGAAATTAATTTATAAGGCGAGGGTGAATGGGCAAGTCGGTAAGGGTCGACCTAGGCGAATGTATCTAGACCAAATCAATCATGTCTTAAATAAAGGCCAGGTAAAAAGTACCCATAACCGACGAGCATGTATGAAAGCGCTCATGAAAGTAGAGGAAGCGAAAGAGGTATGCCAAGATCGTAGCAAGTGGAAGGACGTAATCTCTGCCTACCCCCACTGGAGAAAGGCGTGATGATATGTATGTATGTAAGTTAAAAAAAAAAATGCTATGCAATAGCTTTACCGCGGCAGTCCCCGAGTGCCACACGTATTTTTTTTACATTTTAACGAAAATTGGTTAGGTCTGGATAGTCAATACTATTAGAAAATATTTTAAGAAGTACAGTCTGCATATTCTCGACGATTAACAAGCGGAAAAAGGTGAACAATTTTACATAAATATAAGTAATTTCTGGAGTCATATAGAACTCTAGTACAATAATATCACATTAATTTAATAGAGATTCTCCGTAAACTTACAATATGATCTATTAATTCTATCTATCTATCTTTAATTGTATTGCGGATTCCACACCTGCGAGACATATTCAAGATGGCTTCTAACAAACGTACAACAAATCTTGAAAGATCTTTATCATTAATCTACAATAGATCTTAAAAGAGTTGATTTCTAAAAGGAAGTACATAGACGCACTGTAAAACCAAATTTCGAATTGTAAGGTACTCCCAAGTCGCGGATTATTGTAGTTCTAAAAAAATTGAGTAGCATATTAGTAGTAGCAGATTCCGAATTGTTTACTTGGTAATAAGTAAATTACATGTAAATAGCTTTGTCCCCAACTTCGTGCGAGTGGACTTTCGTCCAAATTTTCGTCAAAATTATCAGTGTGAATTTTATGGACTAAATATTAATTTTATAATTGCAGGAGAATTAACAGAAGCCACAAACATTGCAAATCTTATAGCTAATATGGATAGATTATTTGATTGCCTAAATAGTGATATACTAGACTGGGGAAGAGGAAAACCTCATGCAACAAAATTCACATAAAAATCACCTCATTTAAATTTTTTGAAGAAATAAAATTGTTTTTCCTATCTTTAGAACTTATTGGATGTATAAGTAAGCCACCATTTTGTGGAGAGTTGAGAATGGGCATTAAACACTATAACCATTTGGCAAATCGTAGACTGCAGTAAGATCCAATAGAGAATTTGTTTGGTCCTATCAGAGGGCACTGCGGTTTCAATACCAACCTTACCTCAGAACAGTTTATTAGTGAGCTAAAAACTGATATGTCAAGTAGCTTGTCATATGTAGGCGTTGGAAGAAATTGTGAAATTGATGATAATATAGCAATTTTATATAACTTCAAAATATTATTAAATAAAACAAAAAACCTTTGGAAGTTCAGGTAAATACCACTTGCATCGATATAAGCAGTAAAGATGTCGAAAAAAATTTAGAGGAAGTGAGTGGATAAATTCAGGCTTGTGGTTATGTGTGTGAGTATATTTTGAAAAAATATGAAATTGAATGTTCTGAATGTAAGAAAATTTATTTCACCAAGGAAATCGACTTAGAACACAATTTTGTTAACATGAAAGTATGGAATCCTCAATATGTCACATATGAACATGCTATTGAGCGCTTGCAGATAAAGTTTTTAAAATTCTTAAGTTTCCGCTATAAATTAACATTCGAGGATTACGAGCTAGCTTGTCAAAAACATAACCTACTATCACTACGTAATGGGCGAATCCTTCAAGACACGTTAGTATTATATGATGTATGCTCAGGCGGACTCGATTGTTCTACACTAATCAACAAAATGTTACGACTACATGCGCCAAGCACACGAACTCGACATACTCGTACACAACTATTTCATATTCCCAAGCATCGAACAAACTATGGATTCAATAACTTGACGAGCAAATTCCGCGTACTTATGATAAACAATTCAGTGATATAGATCTATTTAACTTCAAATTTCATAACAAAAATATATGTAAAAACTGTTTTAGAAATCAAATGAAAATCTTTTTAGTAAACAATTAACACAAAATTTATCCACATTTATACACATTACACACACATGCATGTAAACATTGTCTGATAATTAGTTTTTAAATAGTTATAAATTCATTTTTGGCTCTTAATTTTATTTATCAGTTTAGTTCAAATGTATTTATTTATACGAGCTGTGAATTTTAATGTAAATAAATAAATAAAAAATACAACAACCCAATTTCAGACTGAGTATTGCAAGGTGATGGGAGTTTTGTTGTTGACGTTTTATATTTGTTTATTATTATCCTCATTACGTATTACGTATTATTACGTATTATGTAATGTAACAAAATACAGTCAATATGTCTGATTTAAAAGCTCATGTAATTCAATTAAGTGGATGTGGAGTTTGAAACACTGACTGACGGAAAGCCAAACAGACACTCTTTGCCTTTATAGTATGTAAAGATTATATACTGGACCTTGAATAAGTTCCCGCTGCTTCTTCAAAGATGGCAGTAGCAGTACCCTGTTCGTGGAATTTCGTATAGTAACACACAAGCAGTAAACATGCAAGGCAGCTGTGTATCTACCTTAAATGTGAGTGGAAGGTAGTGTACACTGTAGTGTAAACAAAATATTTTTTCTTACTTATGAAAATGTCTACTTTTGTGCCAAATAAAGGGTATTTGCGGGGAATTTTATTGCACTACTTTATTCAAAAGAAATCTGCAGCTGAACTTATGGTGCTTATGGTGACAATGCTTTGTCGAAAACAACATTCAGAGACTGGTTTCGACATTTCAACGATAATGATTTTGAATTTAAGGACAAAGAACATTCTGGCACACCAATAAAATTTGAAGACGAAAAGTTCGGAGGATTACTCATTCACGACCGTTGTCAGACGCTTTCTCACGTGTGAACTTGCTTCAACGGCAGAAAAGAAAAGGTTTTTTGCACCGCATTGTGACTGGCGATAAAAACTAGATACACTACAATAATCCAAAGCGTAGAAAATCGTGGGGTAACATTTGGTAGTATTTGGTGGGATCAGCAGGGTGTAATTTATTATGAGCTGCTCAAACCGAATGAGACTACCACGGGGGATCGCTATCGACTTCAATTTTTAAGTCGAGCCTTAAAAGAAAAATGGCCGCTATATGAGCAGAGAGACGACAAAATGATTTTGCTACATAACAACGCTCGGCCTCATGTTGCAAAACTAGTGAAAACCTACCTGGAAACGCTTCAATGGAAAGATCTACCCCACCAGCCGTATTCACCTGTCATAGCCCCTTCTGATTTTCACGTATTCCGATCGATGGCAAATTGCCTAACTGACCAGCTTATGAAGAAGCTAAAAAATGGATCGATTTTTGGATAGCCTCAAAAGACATGTCGTTTTTTTTTTTCCGACGCGAAATTCATATACTGCCAGAAAATGGGAGAAAGTGGTTGCTAGTAATGGGCAATACTTTGAATGAAATGTTTTTGTTTCTTAAAATTTAAAAAAGCTTTTATTTTGTAAAAGAAAGAGCGACAACTTATTCGAAAAGATGCAACATTAAAAAAAAAAGTAAAGGTATAGATTTCAATTTGTAAATGTTCATTTTAAGATATTTATAATTAATCTTTGTGATTTGTAATATGACCAGGTATAAATTTCAGGATAAGACGTTACAGCAGGTAGATGAGATTCGTGATCTTGGTATCATACACGATGCTTAGCTAACTTAAGACAGGGCATACAGGCCAGATATGTAAGAACGCTAATAAAACGATGGGATTTGTATTTCGTTCCTGGTCTCAATTAAAGAGTATAAAAGTAATTAAGATCCTTTACTGTTCTTTGGTGCGTAGTATTCTCGAGTATTGCTCACAAGTATGGAATACGCGTTACAATGTTTATACCGACAAGATTGAATCTATACAGCGTAGGGTTATGAAATGTCTGCAGTATAAGTCAGGAATCAACGAATGTAATTATGAGGCAAGGTGTCAAAGACACCATATACTACCTTTACAGGAAAGAAGAAAAATTGCAGACACTGTTTTCTTGGTTAAAATTGCTCAATACCTTGTGGACTCTCCACACTTTCTAAAATTAAATTAACTGTACCTAACAGAACGTTAAGGTAACAAACATATTTGGACATTCCTCTGACTGCATCTAATTACAGACAGAATTCCTTTTTCTTTCGTGTTGCTAAGCTATTAAATACTATGGTTATGGTCGTTCCGCTCACTGATTTATTCACATGTACCACAAAACATTTCAAAAATACTTTGACGAAATCATGGATTGCTGGTTCTCCTACTGTTGCCTAGTTATCTCTCAACTGTCTTTTAATTATAATTTTTTTATTAGTCTTTACTTGTAATTTAGGCTATGTCAATATAACTCTTTTTTTGGTTTGATCTGTTCCAAGCGAGCGAGCGATTTAGTTATTCTTGTGTGAAAACATGTAATTGATGCATATATTTAAGTTAGATTTAACTTCTGCTATATATCACTGTTTGTTTTCTGAATTAATAAAATAAAGTAATATCTTATTTTTCTTGGTAAGAGTTTTGTAGAATCTGCAAAATGTAGAAATATTTAAGTTAATATGATAATTTTCTACATAATTCAATTTAAGTTTCGTAGTGTTAAGTCTTTGCTCACATACATATAATTTTCTTTCTATTTAAAGAATTGAAATTTTGAAGATTAGTTTATCAGAACCGATTACGATCAGATGTATCAAGATAAGATGTATAAAACATACGATGCTGTTCTGATATGTATGAACTTTTGTACATATATACATATGTATACATAGTGCGTACGCTGCGTCGTGCGCCGACATGAGCAGTCAGAATAAAGCATTAAGACTAATCGGTCGTTTCACTTATAAGGTCGAACACTATATGATCACAATGGTCAACGGGAAAGTATGCAATTTAGCTACTCAAACAAGTAATGAGGTATTATATTTGTAAAGCAACTTCCAGGGATTTTAATAATTTAGCAGCGTCGCCAATAATGGATATAGATAATCTTAAATTTGACTTGTCTGTACCACATTCAAACAAGATTTTTTCAAACTTTGCTCCATCTCTCCTACAAAATACATGTACAGAAATGGCAGATAAGAGAACAATCCGACAAGGAAATTGTGAAACAAAAAAAATTAAATTTAAGTAAAATGTAGAACTCAAGTTAGTTGTATTGTTGATGTCCCTAAAGCCGGATACGGCATCAGCAATAATAGAAACACCAGTCGAAGATTTTTTACGAATCCCACAAGTGTCTGCAGAAATTACTGGGATTGATATCAGATTAATAGAGAGATTTGCTGCAATCTTAGAAGTCATTTCAAGTGGACATAATATTAATATTGAGAAATTCTCAAAGTTTTCCCTGGATACAGTATCACTTTATGTAGAGTTATACTCTTGGCACTCCATGCCGCTCACGGTACACATAATACTAATTCACGGACTCATTGTGGTCCAACATGCTCTATTTCCTATCGGAAGTTTGTGGGAAGAAAGTGAGGCGACAAATAAACACTTTTGACAATTTCGACAAAATTTCTCGCGCAAGTTTTCTCAAGAATAATGCAACCAAGATATTAAACAGGTTCCTTTAAAAGTCAGACCCTTTCATGAGTAGCATAAAGCCAAAACCACCGAAGAGATATAAGCCATTTAACGCAGCAGTCATGGAAATGTTATTACATGTTGAAATTGAAAGTATAAGCGAAGAAGCCGATAATACTGAATATTTCGCGGATGAAACAAATAGTTCTGATGATGAACAAGGGTGGGGGACTCGTCCTCTGAATAATTTTAGGATATTTAATGTATATATATATACAATTAATGGTTAAAAAATTAACATTAAATTTAAAAATATATATATTTCTTATTGAAAAAGTAGCTAACACGCCTGATACTTTCCTATTACATTATGTAAAAATTCAATTTTACTATACATATTATTTTTTAATTTCTCATATGTGAAATAATACCATATAATATTGTCCGCATTTTTAGGTAAAATAACCCTATGTGCCTCGGTAAGGTTCGACCTAAGCGAACATATCTCGATCAAACCAAACACGTTTTCAATAAAGGCCATGTGAAAAGTACTCATAACCGACGAGTATATATGAAAACGCTCATAAATGTTGAAAAAGCAAAAGAGGTGTGATAAGATCGTAGCAAGTGGAAGGACGTAATTTCTGCCTACCACCACGAGAGAAAGGCGTGATGATATGTACGTATGTATGAAGAATGTATGAAACGCGAGCGCAGCCGCGGACAGACAGCTAGTATTAATTACACTCACAGACACGGTATATTATAGTCAATCTTGTGAAAAAAACTTTATAAGCGGTTATAACGATGTTTTTGTTAAGGGAGTTGGCTTACATAAATGCTCTCTTATTCAAGGAAAGTAATTGATTAAGTTTAAACTACATTTGGATTTGTGTTTTAAGTCGTTTCTTTAACTCAGATGTATATTGTAAATTCATAAATGGAAGTTTTAAGAAATCACTGAACGTTAGTTCAGTTCTATTTGAGCTACCGAGGTGATAACTTGGACTAGCGAACTGCTCGAGCCATTAACTTGCTTTGTGACTTTGTGTGCATCTTGAGTGGTTACTAAGTATAGTTTGTTATTAAGTTTATTGAAAGAAAAGTGAAAAGTGGTGGAAAGAAACGAAAAGTAGATACAGAGGATCGCCAGTTTCAAGAAAAATAGAATGAAGAATTCTTTTTTATCTTGCTTAATGGTAAGCCTATTTGTTTGCTGCGTAATGAATGCATTTCAGTAATGAAAGAATTCAATATAAGGAGGCATTACACAACTAAGCATGCTACGCTGCACTCACTGACAGGACAATTAAGAACAGACAAAATCCAGAAGCTTACCACAAATTTGGAAAAACAGCAACAAATGTTTCAGAAACAAAGAACACAACTTGATAATGTTGTGAAAGTTAGTTTTATAGTTAGCTCAAAATTGGCAAAGGCATTAAAACCATTTGCAGAAGGAAAATTTATCAAGGAGTGTATGACAGATGTTTGCGATATTTTGTGTCCAGAAAGAAAAATGAATTTGAAAAAATTCGTTTCTCAAGACGAACTGTTGTTCGACGTATATAAATGATGGCTAATGATATTGTTACCTGGAAAACCTCACCCGATTATGGTGGCTAATTGAATAAGGTGAAAATATCTCTGTGTGGGATATCAAGGCTTTTAAAAAAAAAAAATATCGAAAAGGAAAAGAAAAGTTCATAAAGGGGGTTTGGACGACCAACCAACCAACTAAATTATAAAATTACAAAAAAAAAACAGAGAAAGAGTGAAGGGTTCTTAGTTCTTGAGGTCAAAGACTACGCGAGAAGCTCCCAGGACTCCACAGAAATGAGATAGCAGACTTTATGAAAATAAAAGATAAACCACTGTCTGAATTAAGTGACCCAAAATGGATATGTGACTTTGCATTTCTGGTCGATCTTACAGGCTATTTGAATGATTTAAATTTGAAACTTTAAAAACAAGGACATTTAATAAATGATTTGTACACCCATTTGTAAGCGTTTCAGATAAAACTACGCTTGTGGATTCACAGATGCTGTCTGTAACAATTACCATTTCAACACGCTCTCAGCGTATGGAAATATTGCTTATGCTCAATATGCTGAAGAATTCAAGTTACTGTCGGAACAATTTTCGAACAGATTTAGCGACTTCAAAAACATGGAAGACTTTCAGTTTATTTGCTACTTCTACAAAATAGAATGTACAAAATGCAAATGTCCAATACACTTTAGTCCGGTCAATTTAGACAATTGAAATCAAAAAAATTCCGACAGAGCCAAATCTTCGTAGAGACCTTTGGTTTACCACAAGGAATAAAGTGTCAAAAATCCCAATCAGTCCCATGTGCGCTAAGGAACTTATCGGGGCCCAGTAGACTAGCAGTATTGTAGACTTTTCAAAATAAAAAATTTCATTTATGCCATTTGTTCAATAGCCTGCAAGTAATTACAGTACGATATACACAACTTTACTTTGTGCTTTAGAAGATGCTAAACGTTACAACCATACAGTTTGCATAATTACTTTTGATCAACCTCTATTTGCGAAAGCTCGCGAAATTGTATCTGCTGCACCTGAAGGATCGGAATTATCAAAGATTATAGTGAGACTGGGAGGATTTCATTTGTTAATGTCATTTTTCGGCGCAATAGGTTGGTAATGCAAGGAAGTGGTTTAAAAGAAGTGCTTTGTGAGATTTATGCACCTAAGTCTTTAGAGAATATGTTTAATGGCCATGCTTACGCGAGGGCAGTTCGAGCTCACTCGTTACTTCAGCTCACTTTAGCATTAACAATATTAAAAGAACTAGCTATAGATGATGGTATAGATGCAGATCTTATAATTACAGTGGAAAATATCCTCGATAAAACACTTTTATATCTTGACATTGAAAATGATGAGGAAATATCTGAACTTTTACTTGATCTATTTAATAAAAAGTTAATGGAATATCAGAAACGAGGACCAACTGCACGATTATGGGTATAGTATTTTCGGATGGTGTCCATTGCAAAAGAATTTATAAGAGCTGACGTATGGGACATTGGTAAGCTCATTTGAACTGCGTTAAAGAAATGCTTCCTTATTTCCATGCATCGGGACATTTACCTTACGCTAAGTCTGCGCACTTATACTTGCAGGATATGCTTCAATTAGAGGAGGTAATTCTGATTGAATTACGACGTTCTGATAAACTTAGTTGTGGAACTTCAACAGATATGATTATCGAACAATCAATGATGAAATCCATGAAAACAGATGGTGGTATTTCTCGAGGACGAAGTACAAAAGAGAGTGTGACAAGCAAATGGGTTTACGGAATGCATGCAATGAACACAGTGTGTGACGAGTTGGAAGTTCTCGCTAATGTCGAATGGACGCGACAGATCAACATGTAGATGCGAGTGATTCGAGAGTTAAGAAAGATGCTAAAGATATTAAAATACTTCTTGACTGGTTTTCATCACATGATCCTTTTCCCGAAATTAACAAAATCTTATCTATTGCTTCAGGAGTCGTTAGTGACGATAAGATTAATTGTCATAAAGTCGTGAAGGTGGGTTTGCCCCGATGTCTAAATTGACTGGTCAAACTTTCAATCATATAAAACTGAAACGCACAGATAAAGTACTTCCTCTTTTAGCTGTGAGTAGCACTGAGAAAGTTCACGATGAAGAAGTACCAATAGATCCAGTATTATTATTTCAACGTATGAGTGTCACTAAGACTTTTGAGGATGAAATTGAAACATTTTTCGCATATGATTTAGCTCCTTACCCATTATCACTCTTCGATGCAGCTGGAATGCGTAAAGCAATGAAGTCGGCTCTTTACGATTGCTTTCAATCAGTCAACGCTGAGGTTGATTGTACAAACGCTGCTTACGTTATTGATGGAGGATATCTGCTACATCACGTTGTGTGGGATCGAGAAAAAACCTTTAACGTAATTTTTGAAAAATATGTTCAGTATTTACGTAGACATTATGGTCGTATTACCATAATGTAACTGTATAGTTACGGTAGTATTTGATGGCTATAGTGACACAACAAAGAACATAAAAGCTGCAGAACAACGTCGTCGTACTGCAAAAACATCCTCAGGTACCGGCATAATGTTTGATGAATTTATGACAGTTCCAGTAAACTAACAACATTTTTTTGCAAACATTAATACTAAATCCCGTTATATTTCTATGTTGAGTAACAAATTAACAGCTGAAAATATTGCTGTGAAACAAGCTCCGAATGACGCCGATGTCCTCATAATTGAAACAGCAATAGAACAATTTAATGCAAGAAATACAACTATTGTAGTGGGTGAAGATGTTCATTTGTTAGTACTACTCACTGCAAGGACTCCATCTGATAAAATTATTTACTTTTTAAAACCTGGGAATGCGCAGCAACTGACAGAAATATATTTTTCTAAAAGTTTATTAGCTTATCCAAAATGCCAAAACTATATTTTATTTTTACATGCGATAACCGGATGCGATTCTACGTCAGCAATGTTTAGAAGGGGTAAAAATCAGTATTAAAATTATTAAAAAAAAAAAGATTTGATTGACTGCGCAAAAATATTTACAGAAATTAATTCTTCACCTCAAATACTAATTACTAAAGGAATTCAGTTTCCTCTTGCGGTTTATGGAGCTCCAAAAAAATGATTGCATAGATACGTACAGATATTTAACATTTGTTAAAAATACACGAAACAAAAAGCAAGTACAACTATCTTGTCTTCCTCCAACATCGGCATCTGCTACTCAACATTTGTTTCGAGTATACTATCAAGTTCAGACATGGCAAGGCAATGAACTGAACCCTGAAGACTGGGGTTGGAAATTTATAAATAATACTCTGGAACCGATTCGAACTTTACTGCCCCCTGCTCCAGAAAAACTTCTTAACAATATTTTTTGCAATTGCAAGAAAGGTTGTGGTGCCAAATATGGCTGTAAAAAAGTAGGGTTGCAGTGTTCTACAGCATGTACCAATTGCCAAGGTGCCTCTTGCTGAAATATTCAATTAAATACAAGAGAGGAAGATTTATGTGATTTTGATGAAGAGACAACTGATTCATCTTCATTTGAATAATTTCTAAGCATTCATCAACAGGAAGGAGAAGAATTGTAGAATTATAGAATTGAAGAAACATGATTGTTGAAGTTGGATATGAAGAGTATGAGGCAGATTAAAGTAATAAAAAAAAGTTAGAACGACAGTTAAACTCAGTAACCCATATAAATAATCTTGAAATAATTATTGTTCCAGAAAATAACGTCATAAAGGTTCGTGGAACAGGCCTACCCCGGGGATACCACGTTAAAAAATGCGCCGAGTACACTACCTCACAGGTGGTGTGGAAATGTGTGCATATTATGTAGAACGTGATTCTTACAAGCGCAATATTTGCGAAATAGTGAGTCTTAGAGAAAAAATCATAAGGACCATTTTTATAGAGAATTTTAAGATATACAACTTTGCTCTGAGGTACTTTTTCGAGAAAAATCCAAAAAACCTAAAATGTTGACCTTGGGCCCCGAATAAGTCCCTTAGCGCACTTGGGATTGATTGGGACTTTTGACACTTTATTCCTTGTGGTAAACCTAAGGTCTATACGAAGATTTGGCTCTGTCGGAAATTTCTTTATTTGATCACTATTTTTATGTCTAAATTGACCGGACTATCTTACAAATGGAGTTGGTCAAATGTCAAGAAAACTCACTCCTAGAATCCAAATTTACAGACATAGAGTTGTGCGATTTCTACAAAAAATACCTAGAAAAAGACGCAGCTTAGAAAATTCGCAAGACTGATTTGTGCGTTTGGCAGTACTTATAAATGCGAACAGTTCTTTTCATTGATGAAAGTTAATAAATAATAAATCGTACAAGACTGACTGACGATAATTTAGAAAATTCTTTACGTCTTTGTATCAGAGGAATTAATCCAAATATCGATGGATTAGTTTCCCAAATTCAAGCTCAAGTGTCTCATTGATTTCGGTGTATTTAACTTTCGAAGTTTGTAACAATTGTAAATTTAACGGTTTAATTATGTACCATTTTTTAAAAATTCATTTTGTTATTTTATTAAATTGTACTATAATAACATTGTCGTATTATCTAATTTCTAATATTTATCGCAAAAAATATTATCACTATTTTAAAATGCACTAAGTACTTTTAAACGCGGCCTGCGAACATATTTGCACGCTAAAGTTTAGCCCTCAACAAGTGAAAGGCCCATACCTGCTGTAGACCAAGCAGCTACTCAGAAAACACCCACAAAAGCTCGACTTCCGTCCACACATAAGCAAGCTAACTGGATTCATGAACAATGGGAAAAATATTGTTTATTGACGAGTGCAGAATTGCACTGCATGCTCCAGGTGGTTGAAACTGAGCATGGAGAATAAAAGCAGAACGATATCTAGCCATTACCACTATGGAGTCTGTAAAGTTGGAGTAAAAATGGAGTTAGGTTAGTTCTGATGCACGTACATAATTGGTTATTGGGACGATAAGTTAAATGCATCTCGATATATTGAAGAGATCCTTCGAGAACATGTGCATAACATAGAGCACGTGTAGCGGATCCACTAAATTGCGCTACTGGTCGATCAACTATCCTTAGTAATATATAGGATAGTTTAAACACTCCTTCAGAGATAAGAGTAATTAAGCGAACAATGAACTTGCGATCCGCCCCTTTCAGCATGGCTGCATGCGACGACTAATCACAGGTCAACTCTGGCGCATCGATGGTCGTCCATGTTTAATATTTATTATTAATTGCAAATAATTATAAATACTTGGTAGCTGCGACTACCCATTACATTACGCATTGATCATTATAACTTGTGGCTCATTATACCGTCGAATAAATATTGTGTGTGTTCCGTCTTCATCTCTCATGACGCTTCGCGAGTGACATTACCATAAAGTTATTCATAAAATCGGAGATTTTTAGAACCAGTGACTGTTGTGGAATACAATAAAAAGGGATTGCAGTGATTATCCAACAACCAATATTAAAATCGGAGACTTTTAGAACCAGTGACTGTTGTGGAATACAATAAAAAGGGATTGCAGTGATTTTCCAACAACTAATATTGACATTAACCAGGTGGGATCTATCCATTTTTTTCACCAAACTTTTAACCAATGTTAAAAAAGATCGAGCAGAAAGAAAAACAAATTGATAGTTCTAAACGTCGTTTTCATTTATTAGAATTTGTACAATTATCTTGATAACTTTAAAATGTGTAAACTGGCGGAATTTGACTATCTTTACAAATAATTGTCTGGAAATTACCTAAGAAACATATTTGACCATTAAATATATTATAGAAGAAACAATGGATCAGCTGTTGTCAAAATTTATACCAGATAAACTAGAACAGCAGTAACATAACGCAAGTCCAGAAATGGCTGAAGAAGAATACGAGCGATCCTTTAGTATAAATAAATACTAAAACCAGAGTAATATGCATTAAAAATACCAAATTTGGGTGGAATTTTAGAGCTTTTATGTGAACGGTGAATGCTATGGACATAGAAGAATTGTAGCATAAGGGGCGTTTGAAGATGCCTTATCGGATCTTCATATTCGATGGTCTTCGATTGTCAAACTCTGTTGAAAAATAATATTAGATGTCGAAAATATCCATTACCTGGCACAATTGTTTTCCTGGCAAGATTATTTTGTTTCTATTTGACTGTCTCCTGTCTTGTTTAACAAATTACATTTATTAATTAATGAAATAAATAAATTATTATATGTTTTAAAATTGTTATGTGTATTGAAAATTATATGTACCAAAACTACACCTCAAGTGGATGCCCCACCAACGAACTTTTTTTAAAGATTTATTTACAGAAACCATTCACAAAAAACCATCTCTCTCAAATGAACAATTATTATAAAGTAAAAAGGCATGGCTGAATGACTTTTTCACCACCTTCAAATAAGCTTGAACATTTATGAAGTATATTGGGAATTTAAGATCATTTTGGAAACATGAGATTTATTTTCTCGTGACATGTCTACATCTTTCTCGGTATCCCAGACATGCAACAACAATCTATGAACATGATCAATAAAACACATGATACTGCTAAAGAAAACCTACACAGTATAAAAATCATGGGAGTTGATATAACCATTTGGGATCCACTTTTAGTACATTTATTATCCCAAGAATTGGACCAAGTGTTATTTGGAGTATATAGTCCTTAACACAACCCAGAGAAATAAGAGTCCTTCGAGAATTCCTTGACTTTTTGGAAAGTAACTTTACCACATTGGAAGCATCTCATCGTAAACAAGAACATATTGAGCAAAAATATAATGTTAAACCACAACCATTGGGTCATAATTTTAACTCATCTTTAAACCAAGGAAGCTATTTAATAATGATTCAAAATATAAGAATTATAAACAATGCTAAAAAGATTACAAATTCCAAGTAAATATTGGCACTTCTTTCATTTTTATTAATGACGCCAATATATTTAGTTATGCAACATATTTACCTATAAAAGTAAAACATAAACAGCAATAACAAAAGTAAAAAGTTATTAATATGTCTTAACATAAAAATTAATTTGACAAACATCCAACCAGTATGATTATTGATTTATGGCACTCTAAAACAGACTTTTTTGTAGATATATATATCATTTTTGTCAATTTTAACTTTTATAACTATCCAGTTTAATTTAAAAAAAATAGGGTTATCAGTCATATTAACCCCTTGAGCACTAACCTGGTGTTTACACCAGCTTTCCATTGTTTTCCTATCGTCTCATTTTTATGGGTAATCGACATATTAAGATTATCCATTATTATGTAGGCTCTCATGGTTTGACTATAATTGTATCTGTTATATTTTATGTAACCATAACCTCCAAAATAGGTTCAGAATATGAGTACACAAAAATGTAGAAAAGTAATCATATCAAAATATATACTTAAATCTAAACTTTTTACTTGTTTTCAATTGTAAAACAATTACTTATATTGTTGTTTTCTTTTAAACAAATCATTTGAATCTTATTAAACCAACAAGACATTCATACATTTTTATTTATATAAAAACTACTCAAAAGAATAATATTAATCTTTTGACAACATTGAATTAACCCAAAATACTTATTTATGAAATAATTAATACCTGCAAATATAATCAATTCCAAAAACATGATACCAAATTACATTTAGAATATGGAATATTTGTATATCATATGCAATATAAATATACTAAAATTCCTTATTTAGAGTAGATCCTTAAAATAAAAAGGAAAATACAATTTTTGAAATGAGTACAATTTTTCAGAGACTGTTAAACTCTTGAGAGTAAATAGACAATAACAATTAATTTTTTTACACATTCTTAAACTTTCTACTTTATTACAAGAGTTCTGTTCCATTCTTAGGTGTTTTTAATTTTAAGGATCATTCAAATATTATGTAAGCATGGATAACTTATGATTTGTATATTTTTGCTTAGATGGGGGCATGGACATCTGAATGGTAATTAATTATGTAAGTAATATTTATTTTTTTAGTTTTTCTGTTCAAAATTATGCTCATACTTGCATAATCATGGAGGAGAGGAGGGCAGTAAGAACTTTGATTACAAGGCGGAGGAGACAAAGATTACCAAAATGTTCCTATAAATGACACCTAAAACAATACAACATCAAATAATGACCATTGAAAAAATAAACAAATTCTTCATAAGAAAAAACCTCTACTAATTCTCATCCTAATAACAATTTTATTCAGAGGTCATCCTTTTTATGTGTTTTCTTTAATAATACATTCAAGTTAAATATATTTATTTATATCATTATATAGTAATACAATTTATTGATGAAGTTATTTACACCCTAAAGACAATAATATACTACCTTATAAATACTTTCAAGTTCCTGAGCGAAGAAAGTTATACTTGACTGAAAGACATGTACATTCACATTTTGTAGACCAAATGCTCTCTTCAATTTATTGGCCTAATGAAAGAGTATCAACATAAAAAAATCTTTTTATATTTAAGTATATTAAAATCATAACGGAAATGGCAGTTATCATAAACTGATAAAACTAGTACAATACAAAGGGATCAATTTTGTTACAACAAACTAATCGAACGAAGAACATTCCAGAACACCCAGCAGATATTATTTTCAGTTTACCATGTCGGTTTAAATGCAATGGTGCGAAAATTGAAGACAATCTTTCGGAAAATGTTAACAACAACACAGTATAAAAAAGAAAAAAAAAACAACCAACGACGCTACAACAATAGACGACACCATGAAACCAACGCTTCCTTTCATATAAGTATACCAGATAAACTACCAGAAACAATAAACTACCAAAAAAAATATTATTTATCGAATTTGCGCACACAACAATCAATTATCACAGACTTGAGAACACAGAACAATGTTACTCCTACCGGAGAAGAATGTCCACTTCATACTTTAAAAACGCAAACAGAACATTAGCTTGAGAATAATCAATAATGTAGAGTACAGACGCCTAGGCTTGTTGAAAAAATATCGATATATCGAAATAACGATTTTTTGTTTACAATGTATCGATATTTTTTAGCGATATTCAATTTTTCTATATATCGATTTATCGATATAAAATTCCAAGTATCGAAATCGTGTAAAAAACGATATTTTTTCAGACCAATAATTATTTATAAGTTTTAAGGTTTAAAAAATACTGAAATGGAGTACATTTTTATACTAAGATCTTTTTAAGAAATTATATTTTAGAATATGTAGGTATTTGTTGTTTTTGGTCAACTTGATTTGCTGTTTTATAATTTAGTTTTTAAATAGGTAAATCTGTTTGTCAATTTTAACTTCAACTGCTTGTCAGTATTATTAGTGTTGGGTTGTAACAGGTCAAAAAAGATATCTGTTAATACTGTTACTGTTATCCAATAATAACAGATGCCATTATTTGTTATTAAATAACAGCCTGTTATTTTTCTAAGCACGGTCTGTCAGTAATAAAATTTACTATTTTATGTATGGAACTATGATATTTCGTAAATAAATGTATAATATAGATTTATTAAAAACCAAATATACATTGAATAAAAATATTTAATAATGTAATGTAATATTATAATTTATAATGTTATTTATTGACATCTATCTGTTGTTGTCTAGCAACTTTTTTATTATTATTCATTTCTGCTTGCAACTGTCTACCATTTACAAATTTATTCGGTGTAGGCCACAGCCGTCTGTTGTTATGTAATTAAATCGAAACAAAAATGTTAAATATAAATGTGTTGCTGGAATTTTCAAAAAAAATATGAAGCCAGATAATCTTAGAAAATAAAGCTTTAATTATATGCAAAGTTTCATTACGATCCAATTACACATATAACATAACATAAACACACGCCTGTTATCACCAAAGAATTAGCCAGTGGTCAAATAGCAAACTACACCACCCACATTTCGGCGAGCTTAGTTCCGTCCCAGATTTGACAGGGGGCGAGCCTGTCGCCATATCGGGCACAAATTCTAAACACCGGGAAGATACTTAGTAGAAAGACTGAAGTATATTAGGCCGAATAAATTATTTTTTACAGCTAAAATTTTCTGCGTTAAATCATACCGATATATCGATATTTTTTTCTTGATATATCGACGTCGATATTGATATTTATATAAATATCGATATATCGAAAGTTTCGATATTTTTATCACTTGCAACATCCCTACAGACGCCAGCGTGGCCACTTTTTTTCAGTAAATCTACTAAAAGGATCACTGAAAACTACTAAAATATACTAACACATTTTACTAATCTACTAAGTTTCTACTTAAACAGCGTTTCATATATCATAAAAATCTAATTCGTAACCAAAATAGTTTATTTATTTCTTCTTGTGTTTTTAAAGGCTCTGCACGGCTTGTGTCAATTTATGGCTAGACAAGGTTTGAGAATCAAATCGGTTTCAAACATTATATACCAATTTACAACAAAACGCAGGAAACAAAACGCGGAAAACAAAACCGCGAATAAAATAAGGATTTAAATAAAAATAGAATAATTTAAATAAGTAACTAAAACATAAGTAACTAGTCCTACAGTTTAATAATTTATAAAATACAATAAATTTATTTATTACATTATATACAGAAGGTTCAAACGTTCAAGTAGTAAAGAAATATTAGTAGGGAAAGGAATACAAAGAGAGACTAAAGACTCATAGAGAGAAGTATGGTCATACAAAGAACAAGAAAAGAAACATGATTCACGTCACAATAGTTCTCACCACACTCACAGGCAGCACTATCTACAATTCCAAGTTTATGTAAATGTACGGGAGGACAAACATACGCATACGAATTAACACAGAGGTGACAGTTTTACCAAAGGACATTCTGGCAAACCATGGCTTCCTGGGAACTAACGATTGCATAGCATACAGGAAACGTCCCTTGATCTGACCACTCTCTCTCCAGTACATATTCCATGAATCATATGCGCTAGGTAGGGCAGTAAGATCATGGCCGAAAATCCTGTAAGGATACATATCGCCGGTCACAGTAGCATCATTTGCCAGAATGTCAGCTTTCACATTTCCAATAATGCTGCAATGGCCAGGTATCCAGCAGAAAGTAACAAAATAGTTATTCATTTGGCATTGCAACAGCTTTCTTTTACATTCAAATAATATATGAAAAAATGGGTTTAATTTAACTGAGAATTTTGCTAAGGTCTGTAAGGAGCTTAACGAGTCTGTAAATATCACACTATTCCTGAGTTTGAAAGTTATTACATATTCAATAGCCTTCAAAAGACCAAAACATTCTGCCGTAAAAACAGTGGTTTCTGGGGGTAATTTGATTTTTTGAATGATATTGTACTGTTTGTGAAACACTCCCACGCCAACACTACCAGTAGAATGTTTAGAAGCATCTGTAAAAATATGGTGCCAATTTGGCCATTTACTATTTACAATATTATTAAAGTTAACATTAGCATTAATAACAGACCTTTCAATGTCAAGTGATAAATAAGTAAACGTTAGGTATGTGTTGGACCTTGTACCAATTTAAATTTATTTAAACTTTTTAACAGGCAGTGTTCGAGTTAGTCACGACTGTAATCAAACGAATCGCGCTGGGCCCTAGTCTAAACGATTCGGGGTCGTGATTAACCCTGGCCGACCTGCGATTCACAGTAGACCAAAATAATGTGAGATCGACACTTACCTCTCGAGTAATGCCAGTGTCCTGCTTCACCTTCCGTAGCCCGTGTGTAGTAAACAGTGTATAGTGTGAATGTGTGAATTGAGTAATAGCTAGGAAGGCTTAACAATCAACAAACAATCAATTTAACATTTAACGCTAATCACAAATAACTTTCATCTATAACAACGTGTATTCTCGCGTCAAGTTATCTCCAAACTGAACCCTGCGACAATTCTCGCGGGTACTACGATAGAATTCAAGTGCCCCTTTTTTTTCAGTTATGATCAATACTTAACAACCCCCCGTCCCGGACAGAAGGATTATGTCCGCTAGTAAATTGGTAAACGAGCTAAGGTGGCAATTGCTCGCTTCACAACCGAATCTCCTACCATAACTTCGGCCACTCTGGGGACCCCATCCGACCCGTAAATTAATTTTACAATACGTCCTCGATGCCAATGTAACGGCAATGAATTTCGTTCCTTGACCAGTACAAGATCTCCCTCCTTGGCTGGATCCGTCTTGTCCGTCCACTTAACGCGCTGTTGTAAAGTGTGCAGATACTCAAGAGACCAACGATGCCAAAAATTCTGAGACATCTGCTGTAACAATTGGAAACGAGTCAATCGTGATAGCTTCACGTCCCTGAAGGGGTACTCGGGCAGGGCGTTAAGTGGTTGGCCAATTAGGAAGTGGCCGGGGGTCAAAACCTCTAAATCATTTGGATCGGACGAGAGTGGGCAGAGCGGACGTGAATTGGGGACGGCCTCAATTTTGCAAAATACGCTAGCAAGCTCTTCGTAGGTTAAAATAGTTTCACCAATAACCCGGCGGAGATGCGTTTTTGCAACCTTTACGACTGCTTCAAAAATTCCATCCCAATGAGGACAAACCGGTGGATCAAACTTCCAAGTTATCCCCATTTTTGACATTGCGTGATCTATACTATTCCTGTTATTTGACAAAAACTCAACAATTTCCTTAAGATAATGATCTGCTCCCTTATAATTCGTATCGCAGTCAGATCGAATCGAAGGTAGTCCACGGCGAGAAACAAATCTACCTAGCGCTGCAACAAACGCTTCAGTGCTGAGGGCACTTACAACTTCCAAATGAACCGCCTTGGTGGAGAGACATACAAACACACACAAATATCCCTTAAGATCCGTGGCTTGAATTCCACCGATACCATATATCGGCCCATGGTGAGCTTTCCATGGGAGGCCCAACTTTCCCACCAAATAGGAAGAAACAAGACAGCCTTGTGAACCCGAATCCAAAAGGGCGTGAGCTATAGCAAACTTACCCTTCGAGCCCCACACCTTAACTGAAACTGTTGGCAGGAGAACAGTTTCAGGTGGGGTGGCTGTGGTGGGAGAGAGGGCAGCAGCTACCTAATGCTGCCAATCGTAGTTAGGCTGAGGATCAGCGTGTGGGGGAAAATTGCGGGTGGAACTCGCTTTATTATTTGTACGGCGTCCAAGCAGAGGAGAGCGCCGCTCAAGGGGTGGCCAGTCCTTTAGGGATTGCGAATATTTCGGTGAATGTTCAACCGCAAGATATCCGCTTCTCTCCTGATTGGTAGGGGAAGAGTCACCCCAGCCCCTTGGAAGGACTTTCTTAGAATAATCCCTATGTGGTTGAGTAGGTTCATCTGAGAACCGACAACGATCCACAGGGGATGATAGCTGACCATCCATGGGATGTTGGCCGGAGTAAACTCCCCCGCCCATGCGGGGAGTAGGTGAGTCATTCTCCAATCGTCGAAAGCCATGCATATTCATGCATAGGATTGGGTGGTGGCTACCTTGACAATGAGGGCAGGGACAAAATCCCCTACAGTCCCTCTGAAAGTGCTGCCCCAAGCAGGAATAGCACCACTTCCGTGCATTCGCGATCCCCCGCCTATCCTTAACACTTCGATCTAGGAACCTAGGGCAAATATGGACTCGGTGTCCAGTTTCGCGACAAAAACTGCAACGTGAATCTTCCTCACATATGGCATAGCGATTAGCCGGGCGACGGGGATCACCAGTAAGTCGTTTATCCTTTCGGCGCTGTTCTGGTCGTTGCTCAGGAATTTGAGATGAATAGGCAATACCGGAATTGTCAATCAACCGACACTCACCCTCTAAAAATTTCATTAGGTTTTCGAAAGATGGCAAGTATGTGGCACCATCACCACCGTATAACTGTTCGAATCTAACCTTGAGCTCGCAAGGTAACAAACCCAAAATAATATGTAAGAGCAAGAACGACCACTGGTCCACCGGCAAACCTAATCCTTCAAAGCGTTGCGTTGCACGCGGTGAGTACTGGATTCAGAATATCAACTCGTAAGCGGTCAATTCTAGTAACCCGAGGTAAGGTTAATAATCGCGTAACATGTGCATAAGCCAAGCATCGAACATTTTGGTATCGCCTGGCGAGCAAATCCATAGCGGTATGGTAGCTGCCGTCAGTCATATCCAAATGCGCTAACGAATCCCAGGCCTCGCCACTGAGAGAGGCTCGAAGATACGCCAATTTTTGGCTGTCCAACAAATCCTTCCGAGCATCTACTAAGCTCAAAAACATCGCGAGGAACCCTGGGTACTTCTCTATAGTACTATTAAATTTGGGGAGGTCTAAAGTTGGAAGTTGCCCCAACAATTCCGGATGTGTGGGGGGTCGTGTTGCCCCCGATACATTTCCACCAGCTCCCATTCTCTCATTGAGAATAGTTCGTGCACCCTGTGTGATTGTATCGATCAACTCGTAAAACTGGGCCACGTCAGCCTCCACCGTGTCGGTCAATATTTGTTCCGGCGTCGAATTTAAAAATGACTCATAGGCAGAGTCTACAGCCGCTTGTCGTTTTTCAATACCTTTAAATCTCTCTAAGAGAGCCTCCTGCCTATCAACCCTGCCCACTAAGGCGGCAGCGGAGGTCGCCCAAACTAGTTCTGTTCGAATCCGCTTAGTATGTTCATAGTTAAACAAAGAATAAAGAAAAACAACAAAAAAATGAATAAACAAGTAACAAGATTAATTAAATTAACTAAACTACAAAATCAATTAAATTAAACAAAATATCTAGGAACCAAGCCAACCCAACTGCAAGCTCTAGTGCAAGAATATATTATATTCGACGACTCAGTATGAACAAACAGCCATACGAAATAAATGTAGGTATACAAAAACGCACCCCGTCCCGGAAGCAAACCGCGTGAGCTTATTCTAAAATATTGTATATTACGGTAGGAGTGAATTATTGATCAATGTTTACAAAGTAACAAACAATGAAACATAAACAAAATTATTAGAAACAATCACACTAACACAAAACCAAACAAATTTTATATTTATAGTTATGAAGTGGACGACAAGCCTAAAGTGGTTATTGAGCAACAAAATTTCCAATTACAATTAAAATAAAACGCGAAATAACCACGCTCTGCTACCAAATGTTCGAGTTAGTCACGACTGTAATCAAACGAATCGCGCTGGGCCCTAGTCTAAACGATTCGGGGTCGTGATTAACCCTGGCCGACCTGCGATTCGCAGTAGACCAAAATAATGTAAGATCGACACTTACCTCTCGAGTAACGCCGGTGTTCTGCTTCACCTTCCGTAGCCCGTGTGTAGTAAACAGTGTATAGTGTGAATGTGTGAATTGGGTAATAGCTAGGAAGGCTTAACAATCAACAAACAATCAATTTAACATTTAACGCTAATCACAAATAACTTTCATCTATAACAACGTGTATTCTCGCGTCAAGTTATTTCCAAACTGAACCCTGCGACAATTCCGCGGGTACTACGATAGAGTTCAAGTGCCCCTTTTTTTCAGTTATGATCAATACTTAACAGGCAGGGTAAAGGCTTATGAGATGAAATATTTCTTTGTGATAGTAATTCAAGTTTGGAGAATAAGTTATTGTTAGAGAATTGTACAATACGGAAAATAAATCTATCAGAAAGATATTGTCGTCTTAAGTTAAGAGGAGGGTCACAACATTCTGTTTGGAGGGACAGAGACAACATTTATGGAAGTGGATTTCATTGTACCAGATATAATTCTTAAAGCCCTAAATTGAATCAGGTCTAATTTTTTAAAATCGGCTGCACTTCCCGGATCTAAGGAAAAGGTACCAAACTCCGGCACGCTTCTTATACCCGCGTTAAACACCAATCTCATTGTGGCAGGGTGAGCACCCCACCAGACTCCACTTAGGCGTCTAAGCATATTTAAATGCCGCTCGCATTTAGTAACAACATATTCACAATGAACGAAGCCTGTAAACTTACGATCAAGAAAACTCTCGAAAACTTTACTTGATTTCTAACTGATAGTTGTATATTATCATATATAACAGTAGGGGGGTGATGATTTCGAAACTTAGTAAAAACAATAACTGTACTCTTTGAAGGGGATAAATCTAGGTCATTAGTATCCATCCAGATTTTTAAAGAATATAAAGACGATGATACGTTCTCTCCGGCAGCGATTATAGACTTATCAGAAACGTATAAAGCCAAGTCACCCGCATACCGTAGGATACTATACTATATGTTATATAACAAAGGACGCAGCACAACACAGTATCTTGTTTGTTACCCTTGAGTCTGTTAAGCCCTTCCAAACCAGTCTACTCGGTATGTAAGGGTAGGGTAGAGTCCCCGACATCTAAAATAAGTTTTCTTTCTGAGAGAAGATTCAAGATAAAGTTAGTTAAAATATATGGAACGTATAAAGTATCTAATTTTTTTAAGAATAGGAAGAACATTATCATATGCGCAGTTAATGTCCCAAGAATGCCGCAACTACAGATTTTTTGTCTGAAAACGCGTATCGAATATCGGTAGTGATTATTCCTAAATTGTTAGCCACGCTTTTTCCTTTTCTAAACCCAAACTGCGTTTGAGAAAGTTATTCACTGTTTTCAATAAACCATTCGAGTCGATTTTTAACCAAATGTTCAACAACTTTAGTAATAACCGATGATAAAAAAATCGGTCGATATGATTCGAAATTACACTATGCTTTGTTTGGTTTTAAAAATGGCAACACTATTTGACCTATTGGTACAATAATATTTTAAATAATTTCGTCTGCTGTCCATTCAGCAGGAACACCTCTCACCAAACTCATACGTGTCACACTAAATGTTGGATTAAAAGCTTTTAATTTATTTCATTCCAAACACTTATTTAAATAATTTAAAATTAATATCATCTAATTATAGAGAGCGAAATTTTAAAAACATACAAGGGTGATTTATATTAAAAACCCATATTAATACAAATACAGTTTAATACAATTTATAGTGAAAGTTTACAATATGTATGACCATAATGTTCTTCATCAAATTCTGATGACATATCATCAGATGTTTCACTGTCACTGTCTCGAAGACATATATTGAAGTTCCATAAATCAATGTCCTCATTTTTCCGATACCCTACTTCTAAACGTTCGACATGATCGCAATGTGCTTTCCATGTTCCAAGACACTTTAAAGGCGTCTTCAGTAAGAGTTTGTATCTCTATCTCTAATTGACATACGCTTTTTTCTGCAACTTTTTGTTTAACTGATACCCAAATTAAATCTATAGGTTTCAGGTCGTAATAATACGGTGGCAATCTGATAACTTTATGTTCATGTTGTTCGAGTAACTCGTCTACTTCAAAAGTATCAGGATATTTGTTATTTTTAATAAATTCATATAAATCCACTTTTGTCATCCATTCTAAATATGTTAGGTTATTATTAATAATCCATTCTTGCATATCCTTTTTTTATTTGCCATAGTAGGTGTTTTATTTAATTTTACACAGTGATATGGTGCATTTTCCATAAGTATAAATGATGTTGCTGGCAAATAAGTAATAAATCATTTTTTTAATTTGTTGTGATAATCTCCACTTTTTATATTCTATTTAAAAATTAGCAATGCATTGAGAACAAATACTTCAACACTTCCCACATTTACAATAATTCATCATTGCCCTTGTGTTATTTCTTGTAAACTACCTGCAACTTCTGATTGCCAGCACTTATTGAATCCATATGATGAGTGAATATAGGTTCATCTAAATAGATAAATTGGTGACGATTTTCACTATCCCTATTTTGATTTATTTTTCTCAAATAGCGAGACTTCCATGCAGCTATATCATATCGCTTCATTAATACTTTTCGTATTGATTGACACCATATTTGAATCCTAATCTGTAATTTAAAAAATATATAAAAATTAGCACCATATTTATATTGCAATGCTTACTTCACAAGGATAAATTTTAAGATTGAATCTATAAGAATCTATAATATTAACTAGTATCTATTCTAACAAATATAATAACAATATTCATGTTTGTTCTTATCAACCAACCCAATATCACTGAATCCATGGAATTGATGTAATGGAATTTTTTTATGTGAAATATGATTTTAAGATACATGCGCAATGCTTGAAATCTATTAAATTTGATTAGAATAGGCTAAGAAAAATACCTTAATTTTTTTTTTCTTAAAGTCTCATGGCCACCAGCAAATTGAATGTCATTTTTTAATTTAACCAAAAGCTTTGGCAGTGATGGGATTTACTTTTTTAATGTGTAAAATTCTAGAATTTTGTTAGGTCAAAGTCGTCCAAATTACTTTTAGCCTCCACTGCACTTCTCTTCTTCCCTGAAGTAAAGACTTTTGACGCAGTTGCTTCAGAATGTTTAACTTTTGCAACTATTCTCTGAACAGAACGTTAGAAACGCCTGTAAAAAATAAATATTTTATCATTTTCCTACTTTTTTACGAACAGATAACACTTTGGGACTTCTATCTATTAGTAAAAATACAAATAGGATGTCTTCATATTAGTGATACAGACCGAATGGACTATGAAACAATATTGGTAAATTAAAGTAACTATTTATAGAAATATATGATACGGAAAAATAGGTATAATTTATTTCGATGTCAACAACACTTACCAGTTATTGCCGCCACTCTCGCGTTTACGGATTTTAATGATATAACAAGTTCACTTCTTTTACTTTCTAGAGTATAAAATGAATGTACTTTAATTATTATTTCTTTACAAGTACTTTTTAAAACATTAGGCATGATTATAAATAACTTTTCTACAAAAATATACGTTCGTCAGCTCCCGAGGTGTCAAAGTGACATTGAAAGATAGCTGCTTTAGTTCCTAAAATTACCACCGCTAGTTTATACTGGTGGCACTGTATTTACTGACTTTAGTTTTTGAACATTTTGAGAGTACTTTAGTTACGTGTGGACGTCTGGAGTATCTGCATCAACTTTCAATATGGGCAAACTAGTTTACACCGGAGACACGGTAAAGTATTTTTTTTTTTTTAATATTTTATATAAAATTATGTTTGTGTATTCTTGATTTAGGTATATGATTTAAGATAAATTTCAATAAAAGTGATTAATCATCATTATAGATAATTCACTATGTAACAAACATGTGGGATGCTTGCGTTTTCTTGTTAAAATAATACCCGCCTGGCTAGCTAAGCTACCACCCTCAAGGACCAGTACTTCTAGGCGTATTGTGTTTACTATCCTAGACAACATCGGTACTTAATATCAGGTAAGATTGTGGTAAAATCACTGAGTCCACGTAATGTAAAAAAAAATCCTATTTCAAACACCGGTGGTTTTTACTAATATTCTTGTTCTTGTGTTTGTATTCTAGTGGTTTGATATTGCTATAATGTTTTATGATGATGTTTACCAGGTATTTCACATGCAAATTGACGAACTACGAAATGTAGGTAGACTGACAATCTTAACGGTCGGTGCCAAATGTCATCAATTTAAATTTCGTACAAGTTTTAAACGATATATTTAAATACTTTAAATTGTTTTTATTCATATTAATAATTTCTACCTACATAATTCGCGAATATTTTGATGGCCTGAATAGTTTTTTTTGATAGATTTTTTTTATTAGTCGAAATATATGTAGGTAGGTACTTGTTCATACAATAATTTACAATTTTAAAGTAGTGTAACATAGTTTGTTGTAGTTTATGTCATTCAAACAAGATACAATTTTTTTCACAGATACCTACGATATATCTGGATTCAATATAGATTTTTTGTGCTTCGTTAAATAATAATTTAAAACTGTTTGTTACATAAATCATTGTACATATAAATATTTAGAAAAATCACACAACTTGAACTTAAAAAATGTAAAATATGAGAAAATTTTGACTAAAGTTTTTAAAAGAATACCGCACGTTTGCGTCATTTTCGTCAATTTTTTTTTAATACAACTTAGGTACCTAGTTGAAGTGTTTAAATTAGAGTTGTTTTACGTCTCGTCACTCAATTACTCGATTATTGACTTGATTATTTTAAAGTCTTTATAAAAAAATACGATTTACATTTGCAACTCCAATATTTTTTTACATCGTTTACATTTAAGTCGTTTAATTTTCATGGAAGAGATTACTACACATTATTTTTCCGATGATATTTGCTTCTCTTATTCATGTTCTATATTATTGTTACAGTGGGATGAATGGTTTCTGTTCACCAATAACATCAGTAAGCTGTGGATAGCACAGCCAACGTATTTAATTTCCCAGGCAGTGTTCCTAGCCGCTGGAATTATAACTCTGATCCATGGTAATGTTTATACTATAGTTTTAAATCGATACTAATATATACACATTCATACAAACATATATTTTTATATGCAAAATAGTAATAAAACTCATTTAGTTGTATTGAAATAACTACGTATTTAAAATAAATTAATGAAATTATATATTTCTAGTTGGTTCATTGATTAGTACTTGCTTATGTTATAACATTTTATTATTACCATTATTAATATGTTTGTATGTAACTGTTTAAGGAGCGTTCAAGTGTTACGTATGCGTTAATACAGGGTATATGATTTGCTTATTAATTACATGGAGGATGCGAGTGTCTGAATGGTGCAACATAACCAACGTTTACTTATTTACTTTATATTTTATTTTTTTCAAAGTAATCATAGGGGTTGTAAGATCTTTCTTTACTGTTGCTGACAAGAGGGTGGATCAAAAATGTAAAAAAATTTGCTTACGTAATATTTGGGTTACCTCTAAAAAGTGCGTAATGAAATCTTATGATATAAATATTGACGTTGTTGAAATATTCTTCTTTACAGCGCTATCTAAAGGTGGGAGATGGCCATATTTTTGGCTTGGCACGATACTGCACGGCATTTACGCTGATAACTTCTGGCATTTTGTCTTACCTGATCACGATAATTTATGGCATTCACAAACGCCTATAATGTTGTTAGGTGCCCGTTTGCCGCTACATATCATATTCCTTTGTAAGTAATTTGAAATATTACATATTTTGATATTTTATTTATTTTAAGTGAAAATTAAACATTTTTTTTAGACCCAGCCTTCATGTACAACGCGGCATACGCTGTATCGAAACTGAACCTACCTAAATATGCGGAACCGTTTGCCGCCGGTTTACTGGTGGTACTAATCGATATACCATATGACATTGTGGCAGTTAAGTTCGTCCATTGGACTTGGCATGATACAGACCCGAATATCTTTGATCGCCACTACTGGGTACCATGGAATTCATATTACTTTCACGCGACATTTACGGCCAGTTTTTTATTATTTCTTTGTTCATGTCAGAAATCATTTCGATACGAATACTCAACAGTGGCAGTCTTCTAGGTATGTATTTTAAAGTATATATTGTAACTACTAGCTGTGTGCCCGCGGCTCTGCCTGTGTTTCATATGTACATCACTGCGTAATATAGTTTTTGTTCACAATTTCATATCATTCAATGTTTTCACACGGAACCCTAACAATCTTTCTGAAATTATTTTTAGTACTACAGAAAGAAAATATATTTCTCACTAGTTCCAACACCTGCCAGTAAAACTGTGCATTGAATCGGATTTTGTTCACAATTACATGAGTTTTAATTTTTTTAAGCGGAACCCTGATTAATTTCGTAAAATGAATTAGCCCACATACGCCTAGTAACTTAAACTATTTGCCAAAAGGTCCCGTTAAAATCGGTCCAGCCGCTTCGGAGATTACCCGGAACAAACAGACAGACAACATTTTTAAAAATTATGTTTTTTGGTAGCGGTACCGTATATACGTTTGGTAACAATTTGTTATTTTATAATACTATATTACACAAACGGACACTTTTATTTATTAGTATAGGTACGTGAAAAATAATTGATCGTTTAAAAAAATTCATTGATAACACTTTCAATACTTCATTCAATATTTGCAGGAAGACAATTGAATGGATAACCCTTATCATTGCCGTACTTGTCGGTATGCCGGGTGGAGTAGTCATGTTCGTGATGCTCTACCATCCCCTACATGACACGTTGCAAATCCATACTGAAGTTACATTTTTCATGCTTCTGTCTGTATATATGGCGGTGATTATCCACGGACTATTGGTCAGAACCAGGAAGACAAATCCAAGGTACGTCATGAAACTTAGGCACTATGTCTTTATTCCAAACACTCTCATGAACTACTAACTTTTCCGAATTAAAAAAAAATCAAAGCTGTGATGTCAGCGAGTAACATTGGCTATTTCTTTTAAATCAGGGATTTATATTTATCCGTGTGAAGCCGGGCGGGTCGCTAGTGTAAAATAATATTTTCATCTGACCCATTATAAATAACAATACCATTTTTTTCATAATCTAGATATTATTTATCATATATTGAACGGTACACTGATAGAACACATACTTACATCCAAATATTTTAAAAATAATCATATATGTCCAGTTTGGACACACATTTTCATTATGCTATTAAGACGGAAGACGCAGCGAGGGCGTGCGCCCCCCACAAAGTGGATCGACGACCTGGTGAAGGTCGCAGGAATCTGCTGGATGAGGGTGGCGCAACCCCGTTCATTGGCGAGATGTTTGGGGGTTTCCTATGTCCAGTAGTGACGTCTTTTGGTTGAACAGATGGATGGATTAGCTGAATTTTATTTAGTTGTCCTTCTAATGCGCGAAAAAGCTTTAAGGTACCGAGTGACAAGAAAAAAAAGTGAATGTGTTCTCGAGGTATCACTGAAAAGCCGATCCATAAAAAATGTGCTAAAATTTACTTTTTCATTTTTTTTTATTCTGTGTGTTCTGCGAGGCTAAAGTCAACTGATGAAAGATCATAAAAATCGGTCCAGTCGTTTTTTGTGATATTATAAATGACTTAACTAACCTGACTTTGTTCCTAACTTGACGGACTAATAGACGTTGGTTTTTTATAATGCAATAAGAAATAAGCTTCGAATAGAAGAATCCTACAAGTCAGTTCAGTAGTTCTTTAAGTTACAAGTTCACTAACGGGCAGTTCACACTACTTTAGTTATATACTCATAAGTCATATATATACTATTTAAGAGGATATGCGACGGTATTTATTCCATACAAACGCAGTCCCTGATTTTCCTCCCTGTATAAAAGCACTATGGTTAAATATTTTTTATACCAAATAATACATATCCATCACCGCCACGCACGGGTACGTTTAGATTTTATTCATAAATTAGTTATTGCAGTAAATGAAATAAATGCTCGATTTTTGCCGTCATATTCGGACCTTCGTTGAACAAATTTATGAATAAATTTAAAAAAAGTAAAACCAAGCCAAAGTCTTTCTTATTCTATAACTGAAATCAGCCCGAGCCGTAGTTGTTCTTATCTTGCATTTATAACTCTTTCTTTGAGGCGCAACATGATAGCAATATATTTCTGAAATACACCTACTTGTCAAATTAGCCGCCGACCGCATGCCCTCTTAATATAACGTAAGATGTACTAAAACCTAACCAAATAATATAAATATACAATTTAAAAAGAATCATGTAAATCTGTTTAGTATTTCTCGAGTTATAAACCGACAGACAGAGAGACGTTGCGTTTTATATAATTTGAGAATAAACATAGATTATGTTATTTATTTATCGGCAGATTAAAGTTTACGGATTATTTGCTGTTAGCTCAACTGTCCGTGCATTACTTGATATATTTGGGTTTTGTGATCTTCTTTGATCCGGAAAACGAGGTATCTACCGGCCTTCATGAACCCGTCGGATCTTGTAATGAAATGGCAACTCTCATAACGCCCTTTATGCAGGTAACTTATTATATAATAGCAGACTACTAGCTCTATAACATTCTACTACGCTTTATATATACAACTAGCTGTGTGCCCGCGGCTGCGTCCGCGTTTCATATCTTCTTCACTTCACTTCAATTTTACTTATTACAATGACATCTATACTTTTTTTTTAAATATATTTAGATAGAAATAATAAATTTAGATTATATCCTTCTTATATATTTCTAAAATATTACACATATTACTATTTGGTTATACCTTTTGCACCTACCCTTGTTAATCTATTCACCGCTCTAAGGTCGACTGGGACTTAGGCATTAGGTTCTCCTTTGTACTCAATTGTGTGCAATAAATAAATAAAACAAAAATATAAAACTTTTTAGGTAAAATACAAATTAACTTGTTTGGAATATTATATTATATAAAAACGAAATGTAAAAGTGAGGGTCAAAGTGGAAACAACGGATCCCTTACCCAATCCCTTAATAGGAGATTCTCTATCGCTTTCCGGTCGCTCGCTCACCGGCCAACCGTGTAACCCCGGACCCCCGACGTTCATATTCAAGTCTCTCCCTTATATAGGAACTTGTGCTGAAAACTTCTATAACGAGATTCAGGGTTTTCATCGATTTCACAGCTACCTCAACGTTATGTAACTATTATACTTATTAAAAACATTTAAGATGCCATTATTTTCTGATAGTGATTTACAGAATTACATGTTTTCTTTTATATTTTGTATAAAAAATAATTTAAAATTACAAAGAGATAGCTTCGTCCTGTCGCAGCCATTCAAAGATACAGATGGCGCTGAAAAGAAAATTGCTTTCTTCTTTTAAAAAAAAAGAAGAAAATGTTATATATATATATTATTACACAATTTATAATTTATAATAGGATTCGTGTTAATTATTTGTAGTAGGATTGTCGTTAAACATACGCTATGATATAATTATTAAGGAATACAGTATTTTTTATATTTTTTGTAATTGCAAATTTAAAACGATTCCGATGAACTTTTTTTCCTTTAACCGTTAAAGTACCAACTTGGCGTTTACGTAAGTTCCAATTGTTTTCCTATTGTCAATTTTTTCTTGGAATAAATAATATTTTAAATTACATCACTATGAAAAACATCTCTGATATGTATTTTAGAGATTTTTAATGGGTCTCGCTTTGAATTTTTGTTGTTATATTTTTTTAATACACGCGTTTAAAATATTGACTTTTTTTTTTACTATCTACAGTCTAAAATAATAATTATTTCTTACGTAACAACTCGATTACTTGTACAACGTACTTGATTTTTTATAATACATAAATATATATTTATTTACAGACATTGGTGAAGCGAAAATATTTCTGTCCAACTGATTACAACGAAGAATATTTTGATTTCCATTGTGTCGGCGGCAAGAAGCCACGTAACGGAGCTCTGTGGTATACTATTTGCGGGACACCATTCCAGTAAGAATTTTTGTTATTGATTTGGTTTTCAAAGAAAAATATGTACGGACCAGAGACGAAAGAAAAAAAAAGCCTAAATTTTTAATTCTAACTTGGCTATCTGCTTTTGTTAAGTTACACAAATATTGTCGAGCATCTACCGGTGTTTTTAGTTAACTTCACAGTTACAATAAACCTTTTCTAAAACTAACGTGTTGCCATCTTTTGTCATGTCAGCAAATGCAGAGAGTTTACAATAAACCTACTTTGAAAGCTCCGTACACTTGTACAATTAATGTTAGTTCCTTTGCGTGACCAATAGACGATGTTAGTAGTATACTTAAATATAACTAAAGCAAACAAAAAACTAGACAGCCATGGATACTGCAGTCAGAAGTGTGAACTCGAAATTTTGCAAATACTATTTTTTTTTTATGTTAAATTTCATAATTTGTTCATTGGCATTATTAAAATAACCTAACATGCAACATTTGTCTGGTTTTTGAGTAATAATTATGTACATTTGCATATAGTTTATTCGTAATCAAAATATACGATAGACCGCGTAAGTATGTTATGTTGTTGACGGCTAGTCATAGCGTTGGTAACGCGAATCTCTAAGTTTTTCCCTATCGAGAATCGCTCAACGCCGCTAAAGAAGTTTTCACTTCAAAAGCAAACTTCGAAGTAACTAAAAACGCAGTTTTTAAAAAGGGGCTAGGGGAGGATTGGTTAAAATCAGGGTTTAAAAATTAAAAACAAATATTTATTAATCGAATAACAACTACAGAGAAAAAGCAAAAGGCGAACAAAAATGTAAGTTCAAAAAATTTTACTTCTTCTTTCTACAGGAATCGAGGCGAGTATATAATGATTCTATTAACGATTGTGTGTTTGCGGCCGCCGGAATCTTTCATGGAATTTACTTTACATGTGTGCATAATCAGAAAACAACGAAGGATCCTCGTGAGGCCATAGTTAAGAAAATTAAATCTAAAATACATTAACATCTAAATGTATTTTATTGTTTGTTATGAATTTGAATACATTTAAGTTTGTTTTTCTCATTGTAATTTTGATTAAGTTATTTTGTTTCATTAGTCATGTTTAACAAATTATTAATTAATTGCATGAAAAAGATGTTCGTAACTTTAATTGCACGTTAAAGTTTTATTGAAACATTGTTTTGTATGATTGAATATAAATATTATAATTATTTGGTTCTTTGTACTATGTTGTTTAATTTATATGAAATAATAAAACGGTTCCCTGTCTCTCTATCTCGGATCATCTAGATTAGACCCTAAGCCCCAAAAGGGGTCCATATGAAATTTGTAGCATAATAAATAAATAAATAAATAAATAGAATAATAAATCTGACAGTGGGTTGGCTCGTCACGATCCAGGACAAGGCGTCCTGAACCAGGATTTCTGCGGCTTTAGCGAGTCGCAAATTTCATTTCACCACCGCGACCAACGTCCGTGATGGCATTATGGTCAAGGTCCCGACCACTGACCCCTTCCACGCCCTCACGAAGTATCTTCGTGAGGCAAAATACGCTTTCTTCACTCGCGCGTTGGAAGAAGAAAAGCCCTTCAGGGTAGTCATGCGTAGAGTTCCGAAGGAACTCTCATGTGACGATATCGCTGCCTCCCTCAAGTAGCAGGATATCTCTGTATCCCTGTAACGGGTCTCTGTGAAGCCCCCCCGCAAAAAAAACGTACCCCTCGCAGTGTCACCGCTGCCAGGGGTACGGACACAGTTCTCGGAGCTACTTTATTGGCTTCGAGATGTGTCAAATGTCTGGGTGACCACCTCAACCCGGATTACCCCCGTCCCAAGGACTCCGCCGAAATTAGCTCCACAGCATACCCTTGTCGCGAACTTCCTCCGCGTTCGTCAAATAGACGTATTTCTCGTCCAGGAGACCTTTTTGAAAACAGGTACTCGCAATCCCGGGATTGCGAACTACAACATAGTTAGAAACGATAGAACCCCTGAAAGGGGCAGTGGTACCCTTATTTACTAAAAACGGTCACTCTATTGCTCACCGTTAGAAGCTCCGAAGCTCACCAATATGGAAGTTTCAGTATGTAGAATTAGTAAAACTGAATATCAGTTAATCGTACTTGTGTCTGCATACCTTACCCCCAACAAACTACATAAGGTCAGATCTAGAGACGCTTTTCGCCTTAGGCGATTCTGTCATTAACGCCGATGATCTCAACTACGGGCACACATTCTGGAACAGCTTGTGCGTCACTCCCAATGGGAGGGAACTCATGCGCTTAGTACAAAAGCTCGACTTTGAGGTCATCGCGTCCCTAGAGCCCACCCACTTTCAAGCGAACTGTCGCCCGTCAGTTCTAGACTTTGCCTTGATGAAAGGAGTCTCGCTTCCTGTGCGTCTCAAACAAGTCGTATACGAATTCGACTCCGACCATCGCACAGTCATTTTACAGTTAGGTCATACTCTCATGCTAGCCCGCCAGTTGTAAAAGTCGCGAAATATTACAAGCTCGGCCGTTATTTGAAGGGCCATCCTTCCACCCCCTCTCTTGATAGAATAATTCCAGAGAAATTGCGGTTTTACACAGAGATCTGAACCTGCCTACCATTAGGTCCGTCCTCAAAACCTACTGACGCGCCTTCTTCGAACGGGCAGAGACATACCCGAACCCTCTCATAGTATGAGCCGTCTCGTACTCGCCAATCCGACACGCCGTCCACAGCGATGGCGTCCGCGTAACATTTTAATCGACCGCGACGATAAAATCACTCTCAAAAATAGGATCTTTCCTTATTAACCTCGATCATTTGCGTGTCAGCACCCACGCCCGCGAAACCGCCGTTTCCGCCGTCGGGCACAGGCGGCTAATTTTGCTCCCGCACACTCGCCGGGTTCCCCTCATGCGGCGACCCAAGACGTGTTTCGTTTCCCAACTGCGGAGGCTCTTGACGTCGCCGCCAGCGCGATACCGTGACACTGCCCATGCATCAAGCATTACACGCACAACACTGCATACACACTCCTGCACATAACACGCAGGTACATAGGTCCTGTAAGGAACCTTTTTAAAAAATTTAAGTTATAAAAAATGTAGGGTTTATCTAGGTTCAAAGTCCGCGGAAATTTTTAATGTAGGTAGCGGCCAAGCCGAGGTTCTCTAACCCTTTTTGTTTTTTTTAGGGATACGCCTCTTGGCGTATTGCCGTGACCTCTAACATAATCAGAGACTTTTTCCATCTTTTCCTGTTTTTTGCTTCTAAATTTATTTATTTATTAATATACTTTATTTCTTACTTGTTGGGTTTTTTACTATTTTACATTACTTTAGTTCATAGTTCCCCAAACTTTTTTGTGTCGTAGACCCCTTGCCATGATTTTTTCGTGTTGGGTAGACCCCCTAATTACCTGATATTGATTTCCTGTAAATTCCTAACTGTAGTGAAGTTTAGTGTTAAAAACTTAAAGTAAAAACACATTTTAATTTTATACATTTATTAATTGAATTTAAATTAAAACTACTCAAAATAAAATTTTGTATCTGTTATGTAAAATATACGTAACATTAAATAAACTATAAATAAAATAACATAAGCAATAAGTCAATATTTTTAGTGAGAAGGATGAACCTGATGCACATCCCACATTCGTATTTATAGAGTGACGAATTGAACAAGTCAGTGCAAGGTAGCGAAGCTCTGAGACTGCGACTCTCAGGTTTTTACAAGTTCAAAATGTATTGCGACCACAAAGCGAATACCAACCTCCTACAACTTACACAATTTTATAATATGTTTATAAAATAATCAATTTTTTACTTCATAGGTACTTTTATAAATAATGTATACGTTTTGATATTATAAGATAGTATGATGAAAGTAAATAGGTACTATCAGTGTATGTGTTAAGATCCACTATCGTGGACCCCCATTTTCATTTCATAGACCCCCAAATTTTTTTTTTTTCGCTGACGTAGACCCCTTGCAGATTGTCATATACCCCTAGGGGTCGATATAGACCACTTTGGGAATCACTGCTTTAGTTCATTACTATTTTCGCTACTTTGGTTTTTTCCTAATTTCTTGTTTTAACAATTAATCTGTTCCTATATTCTGATTTTATTTATTACTATTAATTTACTTTATCCATTTTATAAATCCACTCTCTATTTGTTTTATTTTATTATTCATTACTTAAATTATTTTACGTTTCTTTTGGGTTCCTTCAGTTTTTGCACTTTGTTGATTTGTTTAAAAACCATCGCAATTGCAGTTTTACATTCCTCGGGAGTTTGCATCGGATCATGAGCTTTATCTTTATGCAGGAATATTCTCAGAATAATCCCTATCATCTGTATTATTCTTGCCAGCCTGACGCAAGCTTCTTTTTATTTCTATCCTTTCTATCCCCATTAAGAGTGTACTTGCCAGAGACTAACGCTAATTCCTTTCTATGTGTTTTCAGACGCTCCATATGATTATTTGTTCCAGGACCGTGCGGTCGACGCCCATCTCCGAGCGAGGGACTCATGTGACTATCCAATCTAGTCATCGGACCATGGCGGTGGGTGAGTTTTATCATTTTAATTCCTGTACAATGTAACACCATGATTCGATCCGATCCGGCTATTATCAGGATTTTATACCCTGCTGCAGAGACCAGCATCAACCCCACGGGACGTGTTACTAGGGTGTCCGTTGTCCGGGCCTCAGCAATAGGCCACTGTTGCCCTCGCCAGGTCATCCCATTTCTCTCTTACGGGGCACTCACTACTGAAGGCGTTGTGTTCCACTTCCTTGTGTTTTGCCTATGCGCAGTTCCTACAGGACGGCGCTACACCAGTGGAATGTAGCTGGCACTCCGCCTTCAGGTGGTGCCCCCCGCAGTGGCTGCACTTGGGTTGGGTTTCGGTGCAGTGCCGCTTGCCATGGCCAAAGGCCAGGCAAATCGAGCACTGCACTAACGGTGACCTATCCTGAACTCTGAGGGTTTGTAGATCGATCTTCACTGATCCTGCTTCCGTTAGGCGCCTCCATAATTTTGGTGCCGCCCTCATAACGATTTTTTTTGGGTGAGGGGATTTCGTCCAGGTATCTTATATGCACTTTGCAGTTTGGTTTCCTCTTCACCCAATCCTTCAAAGATTTTCTTGTTTTGGTTTCTTAAAGCACTGATCACAATCTCGTCTTTGTAGCCTTTTAACACCCAAAACACGCACGTGATCATTATCAGTGGATCTTTATTTTTAACGTCTTGCACAGAGGGGAAAACTAGAGAGTTTTCCTTTTTTGTTTTTTACTTTAACTTTCTCTTTATCTCTCTCAGTTTTACAGCCTATTATTATTTTCGCGTCTCTCGCCTTTCTCACCCTCTCCAACTCAATCCCTCCTTCCGTTGCATTTAACACCTTTCGTACCGTGTCTAGAACCTTTTTTTTTTTTTTTTTTTGACGAGGGGAAATGCATTTACGCACTACCCTTATCTATTGTATTTGCGGGATCAGAGTCCCCCAAATACAATAGATAAGAGGGCACGGAGTGACGAGCTCCGTGCCAGTGTGGGACTCACCCGGGCGTGAAGCGCTCCGGAAATACCCACTAAAACCCCCCGGAGCCGTCCGCTGCATTTGGGATGGAGGCGACACGGGGTAACTTTCGCAAGCACCGCGTCGCCCCCTGCAGCGAACCCACCAGGCCCGTCAGTGCAATGGCCCAATGGGGATGGAGGAGAAAAGTTCCCCTCCACCACTTAGCCCGCCTCTTGAGGAGAGGCATGACCAAAGGTCAGACATCCAGGGGGCGGTATAAATACCCACCCCCCATAGAAAAAAAAAAAAAAAAAAACCCCGGCCACGCTATGTATGGAGAAAACTCCGCGCATAGCGCGCCCGTCTCCCTCTGGGCCTCTTACGCCTCCGAGGATCCGCCCCCGGATCCTCTTCACGGGCCCTCTCGGCCGCCTCCTTCTGCGACATTATCTGTTCGCAAAAGGAGGCAACCACCTCCCAGACCTCCTCGCTGCCGACCATGGCCTTAACGACCGTCGGCAGCGAGAGGTCTGACCCAACCGCCGCCACCACTGCCCGGCGCGGCTCCTCCCATACGGCGCACTCCGCAAAAGTGTGGTGCGCCGTATCTTCCGCCGCACCACAGTGGTGGCACACCGCCGACGGCTCCCTTCTAGCTATCTTGTGCAGATACCACCCGAAGCAACCATGCCCGGATAGTATCTGCACAAGCCTGAAGCTGAGGGAGCCGTGACGCCTCTCCATCCACTCCCGGAGGACCGGGTGGATGGCGTCTATGGTTGGTCGCCCATAGCGCGCATCCGCCAGGTCCTCCTCCCACCTGCCTAACTCTATCTCCCTCCTCTCCTTTCTAATCTCTGCCGGGTGCAAGCGGAGCCCACCACCATCCCTCCCTGCTGCCGAGTACCGGTACACGGCAGCGAGCACCTCCGCTTCTCGCTCCCACGGCAGGGAGCCGGCAAGCACACAGGCCGCCGCCGCGGACACCGTGCGGTAACCGCGCACCGCCCTCAACGCCACCGTGCGCTGCACTGATCGCAGCACACGGATATTACTGGCGTTGAGGGCGTCCGCCCACACAGGTGCCCCGTAGACGGCCATGCTTCGCACGACCCCTGCGTGGAGCCGGCGGCACCTCTGGCCAGGCCCCCCCCCACATTCGGGAGGAGCCGCCCCAGTGCCGCCGCGGCACCGGCGATGCGCGGTCCGAGTCCCTTAAAATGGGACTCGAACCGCCATCTCCCGTCCAGGGTGAGGCCCAGATACTTCATCTGGGCCTTCACCCGGATCCGGTGCCCCCCCCACCGAGATGCTCGCCCCAGGGGGCGGCCCATGCCGAGGCCCATGAAACAACAAGGCCTCGGTCTTTTCGGCCGCTACCCTGAGCCCGAGCATCTCGATGCGCTTGACCACCAGGGCTACTCCCATCGTGGCCAAGCGCTCCACCTCCCCCCCCCCCCCCGGGCTACGACAAGGGTGTCGTCCGCGTAACAAATCAGGCGCACCCCACTCGGAAGTGCGCCCCGGACGACCCAGTCGTAGCCCACGTTCCACAGGAGCGGTCCGAGCACCGACCCCTGTGGAACCCCGCAGCCCGCCGGACGCTGGACGACGACGCCTTGGCTGTCCACACAGGACACCTCCCTCCCTCGGAGATAGTCCTCCACCAGCCCCCCCGCAGATAGTGGGGCACTCCGAATGATCGGAGCGCCGCCACTATCACAGAGTGCGGAAGGCGTTGGCGATGTCGAGCGACACCGCCAACAACCTATCCCCCTGAGAGGTGGCCTCCATCGACCACCTCTTCAGCCTCACCAAGGCGTCTACCGTCAAGCGTCCCACCCGGAACCCGAACTGCACGTCCGCCAAATCCGGCCCCACGTCCCTCATATGCTGGATGATGCGGGAAGATATTATCCTCTCGAACATCTTCCCGACATCATCCAGCATGACGAGGGGCCGATACGCGGACGGGCAGTCCGGGGGGCGGCCCTCCTTTCCTATGAGGCAGAGACGGCCCTGTTTCCAGGGCCTAGGGAACTGTCCGACCGTCATACACCGGTCGAACAGCTCCCGTACTCTGCCCCCTAGGTACCTGAAGGCCAAACCCAAGACGCAGCCCGGGACCCCGTCAGGCCCTGGCGCCTTTCGTCTCCCGCGCAGGCGACGTACCACCACCTCCATCTCCCCATCACTAGTGTGGGGAGGGAGAAGGTGGTCGCTCGCCTCGGCCGGAACGAGAGGCGCCATCCTGGGACCGTGTCTAGAACCTGCTCTCCTGTGGTTCATCATCTCATCAGTGGTTGTGATGGCTACGGAGTGCAGTGTCTCCCTTCCCGGGTTTTTGCCCTTCTTCTTGCATCGATTCTTTCTGTACTTCCAGCATCTCTTTTAGGTGTGTGATCTGTCTCGGACTCTCTTCAATTTCCTTTGAGTGATCTTCCAGTTTTTGCAGGAGTCTTTCACTGACTTTTTCGAGGTTTCCTTCTTCCTTTTCCTTTATACCTTGTTTTAGCAGTTCTTCCTTTTCCTTCGTCCCTTGTTTTAGCGGTTCTTCCTGCCTCTTTTCTCTCTTTTTCAGCGTCTTTTACTATTGCATATAGTTTCTCCAGCGCTACGGAGATCTCTACTTTTAACTCAGTTTTCAGGTTCCGAGAGTTCTCGAGATGTGTCTTTGCGATAACCAAGTATTTTCTTGCTTCCTTAACCCTATCCTTTTCGCTCTCCTCTGGTAGAAGGGTAATGGTGGTGTTATTTTTAGGGGAGGGCTCACCCTGGCAGAGGGAATACTGGAGCGAGAAGGGGGAGTCCTGTGCATTTTAGAGGTGGATTGTGATTTAGTTTGTAGAGGCTACGGCGTGGTATTTGAATCACAAAGTTTGATTGTCTTATAACTATTCTTATCGTCAATAGGGCGATATAAGAGCTAATAATAATGTATATGATTGTAAATAGTGTAATAATTTAATTTTAGAATAAGGTGTTTAATTATTTATTGATTTTGTCAGTATTTTTCTTACTTTAGATATTGCGCCTGTCGTGTATATTGCGGCAGTCGTATATCAATCAGTCTTTGCATGACTGGATCCGTGTATATTGCGGGTCCAGCGTAGTCAGTAGTCTGTATGTCGGTAGTAGTATGTATGTCTATAGTAAATTTATAATAAGGCATGTTTATACGTGGGGTTTCAATAGCTCTTTCGTTATAGTCGATTGATGAATTAGCTCTGCCACAGAGCGACTCCGCCGTGGTTCCCCGTGGAACTTGTACAGGAGTTCACTTGCTAACAGAACTAGCTGAGTACTCAGCGCGGGGGGGGGGGGGGGTTGAGGGGGGAATGCAAATCGAATAACCGAAAACAAATTTTCGTCCAAGCAGATTCGTGTATGAACCAAGAGGATGTGCGGCAATTTAGAAAAGTTATTAACCAAAAACTATGTATGTTTTTAATAAAAATTTACTAATAATTTTGTGTGTTTTATGTTCCAGGAAGGCCCAACAGCGACTCCGAGATTCGGGATACGTGCAGGGGACTTCGCCGGACACGAGATTATTAAGAACAGCCAGAAACTACGGTATGTACACTTAAAATATTTTGAGATATTTACTATTTTTAATTTTTTCGACAAATCGAGTGAAACCCTTATGGTATAGCAGTTACGTACTATATTTAGTACGTATTTGGGTGGAACGATGCGTCAACGCAGTATATAATGTCAGTTACAAAAAATTCTATTTTCCGACTTTTCGTCGTTGTGTCGTCACTGCTTAGGTAACCTCGGTATGGAATTTCCTCTGCTTTTTGGTACTTTCACCAACTTCCAGGTATCGGAGACGTGCGAATGAGGTATCAGCCTCCGCAGCTCGACGAGACAAGCAGACAGGTGTATGAACCAAGAGGATGTGCGGCAATTTAGAAAAGTTATTAACCAAAACCTATATGTATGTTTTTAATAAAACTTTACTAATAATTTTGTGTTTTTATGTTCCACCATAATACTCTAACCAATTAACAAATTACTGTATTGTATTATAAACTGTTATTAATTTACTATTTACTTGTAGGCCAAAAGATTCTCTTATCAAGTTGTAGGAGAAAATCAAAAGGGAAGGAAAGATATATTTTAATTTTCAAAAGAGAAACTTAAATGGTACTGGTGGTGGCCCTTCAACACACAAAATTGATCCCATACTAGATAGAGCAAGTGTGTAATACATTTGGTCGTGGGTGTACAGGCATTATTGGTGTTAATGATTGTAATAGTGAATTACCATCTACAATAGAAAGTGTTAGCCAACCACAAAAAGTAATATATGTTGGTGAAAGTGACATTAATAAAGTCATCTCCTTAGAAGAACAGAATGAAATTACAATACTTCCTATGTTAAATGAAACTTCTTGAAAGTTGTTTAATTATGTTTTTATTAATCCCAGGATTTATATTTGTTGGTTTAATAATTTCATAAGTTTGTGGTGCTGGCATAATTAACAATTTCCTTTAACATCTATATCCTTTAGGACTTTGCTTTAGAATCCATGAGGCCAAATGAGGCCAATGAGGCCAAAATCTTCTCATCTAGAGAAAATCGATGGGCTTTTTCCTTTTTTTTTGTGTTCTCGAAACTGCTTTATAGTCAAAACTTTTACAGCTCTAGGTTTACTTTCTATAATTTTAATTTTTGCAGAATCCTGTAAAGATAAATGAAAATTAGTTTAATTAAAGTATCTAACATTGACTCAATAATATTTGGATTTACCAGATGAATCAATTAGGGTTTAAACGAACATGAGCATTTGGTGAAGGAAATATAGTTATGAAGTTGTATAATGGTAGATGTATTTCAATACACATCGAGTTTACTACCATTCACAAGTTCAAAACAGGCAAACATATCTTAATTTTCATTATATTTAAATTTTGAAAACACCTGAAAAACGGATTAGTGATTATAATGTTGGATACTCATACTAGATTTGATTGCCATAATCTATTTGATTGATTGTTTCAATGGAAAGACATCCATTACTGAACATAGGTCTCCCCCAAAAAGGGAGGAATTTCCATAATCGGCACGTTTGGCAAGCGGGTCGGCGATCGCAGTAGGTATGTATGGTACTAAGATAACGCTGCTGCCTGGTTTATATCCCTTAGTCGCCTTTTACGGCACCTACGGGAACGATAAATAAAATATAGTGCAGCAGCCCAGAAAACACATGCCCGCTAGTGACGCCTTCACCAAACCCGAAACGCAAGCACCACTGGTGGAGACCAGCTTTGGAGTGAAAGTGATGCAAAGTAAGGAAACTTTTTAACAGGGCAAAAAACACTGAACCAAACGGACTGGACCAACTATAAACTAGCCCAATATCAATATAAGAAGCTAATTCGCCGGAAAAGGCAGGAATGCTGGAGGCGCTTCTGTACCATAATCGAAAATACTAATCAGGCCACAAAAGTCAAGAACATTCTGTCTAAGGAACCAGACATAAATCTAGGCAGTTTGAAAAAACCTGACGGAACCTTCACCAAGACCGATGCTGAAGCTTGTGAACTCCTTTTAGGAGCGCACTTTCCTGGGTGTGCGATCACGAACACCTGGGAGTGGGAGCAAATTTCAAGCATCCGGTCCAGCTAGACTGGACAAATGCTTACCGAGTTGTCAGCTTGGAAAAAGTTAAGTGGGCCATCAGCAGTTTCCTTCCGTAAAAGAGCGCAGGCCCGGATGGAATTTTCCCGGGTCTGCTTCAATGGATTACGCCAGAGACTGCAAAACATCTAGTAGCAGTCTACATAGGGTGTTTGGCACACAAATACACACCTCTACGATGGAGAGAAGTCAAGGTAGTGTTTATACCCAAACCTGGCAAAGGTGATTATACACTGCCAAAATCTTTTAGACCTATCAGCCTTACATCGTTCCTACTCAAGATCCTAGAGAGGCTATGTGACAGGGACATAAGGACATATGCGCTGCCTAATGCACCAATTCATGCCAATCAGCATGCCTATTGCAAAGGCAAATCAACGGAATCTGCACTCCATAATGTGGTTACGCGTATAGAGAGCGGACTAAGACCCGGCAAATAAACACTTGGAACCTTCATTGACGTCGAAGGCGCCTTTGACAAAACAAACTTTATTAGCATAAATCAGGCCCTGATGAGACATGGGGTAGCGTCCACAATAGCCGAGTGGATAGACAACATGCTCCGTTATAGGGCCGTTCAATATACTGTGAATACAACCACGAGAGCGGTGGTATGCAGCGGTTGTCCCCAGGGTGGGGTCCTGTCTCCCTTACTATGGAACATTGTAGTCGACGAACTAATACGACGACTTAACAATGTCGGGTTGTACACAGTTGGCTACGCCGATGACCTCGCCATACTTATTAGTAGACCTTTCCAGAACATACTCTGCGACCGGATGAGGCTTGCCTTTAAGATTGTAGAAGAATGGTGCTCTAAACACGGACTGACAGTTAACCCGGCTAAGACGGAACTAGTACTGTTCATTTGACGGGGGGAAATGCATTTACGCACTACCCTTATCTATTGTATTTGTGGGATCAGAGTCTCCCAAATACAATAGATAAGAGGGCACGGAGTGACAAGCTCCGTGCCAGTGTGGGACTCACCCGGGCGAGAGCCGCCCGGAAATACCCACTAAAACCTCCCGGGGCCGTCCGCTGCATTTGGGATGGGGGCGACACGGGGTGGCTTTCGCAAGCACCGCGTCGCCCCCTGCACGGATGGAACAAGCACCTAGACCAAAAGCTTGAAAAAGCTTGCATAATCTTTTGGCAGTGTAAAAGACTTCTAGGAAAATCCTGGGGGATCTCGCCAAAAATCACACTATGGCTTTACACAGCCATTATTAGACCATTAATTATTTATGGTGCAGTGGTCTGGTGGCCCAGGACAGAGCAAAGCACCACGAAAGCTCGCTTACAGAGGTTTCAAAGACAAGCCTGTGTGGCCCTAACAGGCTGTATGCGAACAGCTCCAACAGCAGCCATAGAGGCCTTTATTAACTTACCGCCTCTTGATCTGTTCATACAGCAGGAGGCGAGCATGGCAGCCCTACGCCTTTTTTTTTACGTGGTTGAAATCTGCTCGTTGAACGCTCGGACGTGTGCCGAAAACGTAGTTTTTTGCACACGTTGATCCTCGCGACAGACTGGACCCCCCCCCCCCCCCCCCCCCCCCCCCCCCCCCCCACCCCCCCCCCCCCCCCCCCCCCCCCCCCCCCCCACTCCCCCCCCCCCCCCACCCCCCCCCCCCCCCCCCACACCCCCCCCCCCCCCCCCCCCCCCCCCCCCCCCCCCCCCCCCCCCCCCCCCCCCCCCCCCCACCCCCCCCCTCCCCCCCCGACTCACCGAGGCACACCGCTCTACGAGAGGCGCCCTCTTTTGGTGTCCGTGTGCCAGGTTGGCCGTAACTTTGACGCGGTGCTTGCGTAAGCCACCCCGTGTCGCCCCCCCATCCCAAATGCAGCGAACGGCCCCGGGGGGTTTTAGTGGGTATTTCCGGGCGACTCTCGCCCGGGTGAGTCCCACACTGGCACGGAACTCGTCACTCCGTGCCCCCTTATCTATTGTATTTGGGGGACTCCGATCCTTCAAATACCATAGATAAGGGTAGTGCGTAAATGCATTTCCCCTCGTCAAAAAAAAAAAAAAAAAAGGTTGGCCGTAACCGACTGACTAAACACTCCACGTCCCTAACCGGCGCAAAGATGCCAGGGTCTCCGGAGGCACATTATACATGTATTCTGCAGAGGCCCTGACAGTGCCATACCTCACGGGAGGTCCGACGTCAAGTTATTTTACGAGGCTTGGCGACCTCGACGGGCGCCCGGACGGCTGCTTCCGGTGCCCCGGCGTGTGACACGCCTCACTCGGCTGGGGTGCGCTGCCGCTCCCTCACTCGCTCTGCCTCTTCCTTTGCGAGCATGCCGGCTTCGCAACAGGAAGAGACAACCGCGCAGACCTACGCCTCACCCAACTAGGCTTATGGCAAAGAACAGGTGGGTCTCATACCAAAATATGGGACAGAATGTATAAAATACAGCTTAGGGACGTTAGAAAAGATGAACAGATTACCCTTGAACATCACATCTACACAGATGGATCCAAGATGAAATCTGGAACAGGTGAGGGAGTATTCTCGCATGATCTCAATATCAATCTATCTACAGGGTTGGGTGAGCACAGTACCATATTCCAATGTGAATGTGTCGCTATCATCCAAGCAGCAAACGCAGTCTTCAAAAGGGAGATAAGGGACTTTGGTATCCGAATTCTCTCTGATAGTAAGGCCGTACTCCAAGCGCTTGAGAGTATTTCCATATCTCAGGCCTCATATATGGATGTCACCTTGCACTGCAACGCATAGCGGCAGTCAACAGGGTCATCCTACAATGGATAAAGGGTCACAGCGAATCAATGGGTAACGACGCAGCAGATGAACTGGCAAGAAGAGGATCGACGACAACAGTGCCAGGCTCTGTGCCTTATCTTCCTCTTGCTTACAGTACTTTTAGATCATGGTTGCGTCAATACACCAACAGCACTCACAGTGAGAGATGGGCTAACACTCCTGGCTGTAGACAGTCTAAACAAGCTGTTCCGGTAATATCACGGAGCTTGGCCCGGAGACTGCTCAGCTTATCTCGCACTGATCTTAGTCTAGTGGTAAGTGTGATGACGGGACATTGCTCACTTAATAAACATTTATTTACAATAGGTCTGACAGATAGCCCCATGTGTAGGGGATGTAAGAGCTGAAACAATAATAAGTTATAACTTGCAGAATACTTGAATGAGTTTGTATTAAATTATAATTTATATATGCTACATTATCATCTTTGCTTATTTATAATAAAAATTGGATATGTATCAATGGTCGTAAGAAATAACAATGTAAGGTTGATCAAATTGCAGCCTTTTGTATGGGAATAAGGTTCATTTTAGCTTGGGATTATTTGACAGATTTTTGTTATTAGTGACAAAGGGTTTAAACCCCTGAATAGTACTATACATTCTAAATATAATTCATATGTACTTCTAAAAATATAATATAAATAAACCTAAATATGATATATGAACCTAGGAGATAATATTTTATATATTTTGGTTTAGGTTAAAACTTCTGCTTTTTCTATGTTTTTTTGTTACTATTTATATATGTACAATTTATTTAGTGATCATTATATTTTGTTATTATTGTTATAGACCTATAATATTATTTTATAAAGCTTTTCTTGCAATTAAATCCAAAAAATATTTTAAATCTACTAACCTGGTAAATTTAAAATTGATACAGCAATGTTACTAATTCTACCAAAACGGCACAAGTGTTTTTCATGGAATTGCTTATTGCAAAACACGGCGATATTTGTGACTATGTACATTAGTTAAAGCTAAAATATCACCAACAATAGATATCACCCAGATGTTAAATCATTCCATATCCTTAGCAGGATTAAGAACTAGATGTGGTCCTGAAATTAAAATAAAATGGATGTTAAAATGAGAAGCTGATAGTTAAGATCAGTGTCTTAGCTTTTAAACAGCCTAGGTGGTGCCATGCACTAGGCTCTCAGACACTGACCAGGAAACTAACCAAACTTGCAATAATTTTTGCAACAATACTATAACCATGACATTTCAGTTGTTTTTATGTTAATATAACGTTTCGTCTATATAAGTAATATAGAATACAATTGTAATTCATTGTTAAGGTTAGAGGACATTGAAAACACATTTAAAAAAACAAATCAAATTCACGTGACAGTAGAATCATGTATTAAAAACACTTTATCAATAATATCGAAAGGCTCACATAAGTTTAAAACAGACAAGAAAGAACATTTGGACTAGTAAATTAATTCATCTGAAAAATCACATGAGGTAACACTTGTGACCTTTTTAGAAAAAAATTTGTGACTGGATAAGATTTTCCACAATAAGAAAACAAGCTCCTTAAATATTGAACTTTTTTTTACTATAATCAAGTCAATGTTTATATAGAGACATTTTTACCAAGAAGTATTTATAATTCAACTTCTAGGCACTGGACAACACAAAACCGTATTAAACCAAAGGAGCTAAGCTCTACTCAACTAAATTCTGCACAAGGTGTAGCATAGGTTCATGAATTTGAAAAAGGCAGCTACATAAATAATAGGCGCAAACCTAAAACATACAATAGAGCGGCCATGTTTTAAATTTCAGTATTGGCATTTTATGCAGACATCCGTATTGTTACACGGTATAATTTATATACTAAGAACTTACAATTTAATAGCTTTTTGTAAGAAATAATAAATTACAAAGTAATAATGAATTAATGTATTTTTTTCGGTATGGCAATAAAAGTAAGTTTTACACAAAACAATACACAATATTTGGCTATTTAATTTAGAAGTGTAAAGATATCAAACTGTTGAGTACTATGTATGGTGATTACAAACCCTGGTTTTAAATTAAAATCAAAATTTTCGCACCATTTTTTAAGGCGTAAGGACAAATAATAAATAACGTTCTGGCACCTGTATTTTAAATTTTCCGCACTACTTACAAAACAAGTGTGACCAGGGTAAGACGCAAGAAAACTGACGAATTTATTTCTATGATGTAATTAACATGTTCTAACATCCAAACTTCTGTTCAAATATATGATATCTGAGAACCATCTGAACGCTTCAATTATAATAAACCAGACTGGCCAAAGTTCTATGTTGAAACAGAACATCGGTTTGAGAACTTTACAATCGATATACATAATCCTCTTACTGTATATTACAACTTTTGTAACATATTATTAGCAATAAGGAAAGAATGCATACCTTACTTTGTTAGGCCTAGTTCATTTCGTATGAGAAAACCAGTGCCTTGGTGGGACAAAGAATGTTTGGATGCTGTAAAAAAACAGTAAAAATGCATTAAAATTCATTCCATATAATCCATCTTTACAAAATTATATAGATAATAAAAAAAATTATACTTTAAAATCGGTGAAAAAAGAAATCATGTTGGAAAAACATTTGCAATTGTATGAATAGATGATACACACCAATTTAACCACTAATAAATCAATAAAAGATTTAAATAAATACCTGTATATAAAACACTTCAAAATAATGAATGGATTCCTTCTTTCTTTGATAAATGTGCACCACCTGAAAAAGAAATTAACAGTGACTATTGAATGTTTATTTTTAATCAAAATTGAAATGATAATGCCAATTTTCTCTCTCAATCATTCTCCTGGCATTAATTTATTACAGATGTTCAATGTATTCTGGGATTCTGCTTCCGGTGTGGATGAAACTATATAATTATTTCTAATATGCAAATACACAAGTCAAAAAATCTTTCTAAACATTTTTTTAATTTGCTATGTGGCAATAATTATATACCTAAATCTTGAAAAATACAATGTGTTATTCCAATAATAAAACTTAATAAATCTGTAAATGACCACAACTCTTACAGATCTATTTCTCTTTTATCCTGTGTAGGTAAAATACTTGAACATTTGTTAAAAAACAGACTAGACTTTTATATCGAATCTAATAATATTTTACCTGATCAACAATTAGGTTTCCATAGAGAGGAAAGTGCAGCAAAGAGCTTTGTGTCCTAAATTTCTCACATTAAACATTCTTTTTTGGAACATTCCACCACAGTTTGTGTATTTCCAGATATATAAGATACATTCGAGAATATAGACTCATCCATTTTGTGTCACATTTTGAGTGAAATAAGTATACCTGGAAAAGTTTGTAAGTGGATTTTCAATTTTCTTCAATCAGACTATGTATATTAAATATAATACTATTATTCATGGTCCTAGAAATGTCTTTAAGGGTACAAAACTAATATTTCACCCTTATTATACAACATTTATACAAGCCTTATCTGTAAATATGTTACCACTGATGAAAATATTAATTTTCTGCAATTTGTTATTGAACTAAAAGGTCACTCTGTACATAAGAATATAGATGTACCTATAGATAAATTAACTCAGGATTAGAGGATGTAGTAATTTCGATTATAGCACAGTGGCATAAATAAATACAAATGCAAAACTTAAAAAAATTAGATTATATCTATACTAATAAATAAAATTGCAATGACTGTTTGTAATGTCAATTTTTTTTAAGAAATAGATTTGAATGTATATACTAAACATACACCAGAAAATCAATTTTTAAAATTTTGGCTTTCTGTTTGTTGACAGATTTTTACGGAACTTTTTTTGGTAGGTAGCTCAAGTTACTCAGAATAACGTAGGGTACTTTTAATTTTCAAAAATAATTAGGGACTTATATGAAAAAATAACTCATAAAAAAAATTGAATAAAATCCGTTTCAATGCAGTTTTACGAGCAAGTGCTTGAATTTATGAGAAATATATTTACTTTTAAGTACTAAACAAAAATTTGGGTTCCATATAAAAAATAAAATCCAGTGAAGAATGTATGAAACGCTACTGCAGCTGCAGGATCACAGCTAGTTTCAAATAAAGCTCTATGAATCATAACTGGAGCTATGTGTTCTACACTCATTCATGTAATGGAATTAAAACTTGCATTTCAACCCTTTGGCTTAGAAGAATTCAAATTGCTGAACATTTTTGTATCAAACTAATTACTTCAAAAAACAGTCTATACTAGATAATATCTGTCCACCTTGTTTATTAAAATTTAATAATGACTCGTATATAACCAAGAAATGTTTAATCAGGCCACTTACCTACAATTCAAAGGATAGCTCTATATCGTCTCTGAATATAGTACCTGGGTGACCAAGCTTAGCTCGATTTTTTAACGAAGTGTACTTATACATGTTTTTAATCTGTTTCAATTTATCTGTCTAGTAAAATGCAAATAAATAAAAATAGTTCGCTCACTTCAGTTGTGCCCAATAACCATCCTAGCAACAAACTATAGTAAGCACAAACGCGCAAACCTTTAACGCAAATTATTGAATTTAAAGATATAAAATTATTTCACTCTGACAAATAGCTACTCAAGAAATAAATTATAAAAAGCTACTGCATGACAGCTTTAAAGACCACATAATAATAAAACTCCTAACGTAGAAGAATGGCAGCTTCATACTTTACAAACACAAACAGAATATTAGCGCTCCACGTTGATCACACGTGAACTATTGTACAGGGAGAGAAATTCAAATAGATATATGATTTTTTTTCCGTAGGTAATATTGACGCATACATATTGACCTTTTCCGACAAAGTCCTCAATTATCTTAGGAATTGACACAAATCGAATCATATCCATAGAAAATTTAATATCTTTATCCGATAAAAGTCAATAGCTATGCGTAAAAATTACCTACTTCTTATTGTTTAACGTATAATGGTATAAACTACTTTTAATAATCAAAGCAATAAAATAAAATATGTTAATACATATCTAATTTATTTTAAATTATTTAATAGCTTTTTGCACAAAACACTCTTATACAATATTTTAAATTAGATTCTGTGGGGTTTCCAACACCTTAAAAGATTATAAATTATAAATTAGTGTAATCTACAGTAAATGTTATTGTAGCGTATTGTTAACCGTGATCGTTAATGACCAGTGATGTTAAAAAGCGACCTTAAATAAATAAATAAAAAAAGTAAATTGTAAATTAATCATTTCTCTACGCAGTCTTTGCGCAAGCTAATTTTTGTAAAATATTATGTTTAGGAAAAAAAATAATGAAATTACAAATATACGGAAGATTTAGTACAATACAAGTACATAATTTACTATACGAATATAAATACATGTTGATTTAATTGATGTTTAGGAATATTTTTAGTTGACTTTACAACAGCTAACACATAGAGCTACTAAATTTACTATTAATCATTTCATTTATAATTCATTAGAAATTAAAATATTAAAAGTAGATTTTACTTCTAAATTTTTTTTAACGTGGTTAAAAAATCTGCTCGTGAAATATGTCTATATGCGTCCGCTAAGAATAATAGGCTGATTTTAAGATGAGTCCCAGGCCATGCAGGAATTCCTGGCAATGAGACTGCGGATGCGCTTGCAAGAGAAGGACCTATGGAAACACAAATTGGGCCTGAACCATTTTGTGGCGTTCCAAAAAGCCTAGTTCGACTGACCATAAGGGACCAATATACCTATAAGGCTATAGAAATCTGGAATAAATTGCCAGGATAAGTTCATTTCAAAGAGCTCATCAGAGCATTCACTCAGCGCAAAGCTGAAGAAGCTATGATGCTCAGTATAAATCAGCTACTAGTATTCGTGAGAGCACTAACTGGTCACTGTTGTTTGGGCAAGCATACACACAACATCGGTGTCCAGCACACAAGAGAGTGGAGGTTCTGTGAAATAGCAGACGAAACACCAAAGCACATCTTGTGTGAATGTGATCCATTAATACCCATACGTAACCGAATTCTGGGTAAGCATGTGTTGCTCCCGGAGGAGGTACAGAAACTCTCTGCCAAAAAGAACCTACAGTATACGAGTATTCAGTTTGTAGGCCTAAGCAGTGAGCTTTAGCAATATAGAGGCGATTACAATAGATCTGACTAGGTCGTAGTGATACAGGACAGTTTAAGCCTGCATAGTTCCTTTCCGAATAATAATAATAATAATATGTGTCCGCTGGTCCGCAGGACAGACTAACCCACCTCCCTGAGAGGCAACGGGTCTAGTGTCAGGTTGGCTTCGGGTCACTTCAACTATTTCTCTTCCTTCTGGTTCTGTTTCATGATCCTCATCTCTTAACTCAGACAGAATGAGCTGATAGCCAATAGGAATTGCAAATGCATTTAATCGAGTCCTATCACTGCTTGTATAAGGTGAATCATTAAAGTGTTTACAACATATGTAGTAACGATTACACTATGTTTTTAAAAGGAACATGTCAGAGATATAAATTTACACAGATACACATCTATATCAAATATAAAGTTAAAAGTGTTATTATATAAAAATCTTTAAATCTACTAAATACATTTCTTATATTGCGGAAAAACTTTTTATTGTTTTACATTAGAAATTTTATGAAACAAAAATTTTTAATATAATGTTCTGTGGGGTCTCAGTCTAGAATTTAAAAAAAATATTATTTCATATCCTAGATTCTTTTTCACATTAATTCACCCTAAAGAACATTATGTATAAATATTTATATTGATATAGAAAACTGTAAATGGGAGATCCTGTTCTGTTTATGAATACTTTTTAAATATAGAATTAACTTAAAGTTACTACTAATTGAATTACAGTAGAAGTTTTTTTTCAAGCATTATATTAATAAATTTTATAGTAAAAACGGTAGTTCAAGAAGATTTGTTTACAACTAGCGGGCTAGTTAACAAAAAAAGTGACGAAATTCATAAGAATTGTATTGATATAAAATTCTATAAAAAAATAAAAATGAACAACCAGTGAAAGAAAACTACACAAAATATATAAACCACAAATAGAAACAACCCATAAAGTATAAATGTTATTCTTAGTTCATCATCACTTTGATGAGTAAAGTTAACAGAAATGTACATTTATTGAGTTTAATATATATTTACCTCAATACCCACGTTCTGTCAAGTGAGGAAATCTATGAAAAGATAAAGTAGGATCTTCCATAGATGTCAATTCACATTTTGCACATTTCTTGATCCATGCTGGTCCCATAGTGGAAAAAAAACAACAATGAACATAAATCCTCTATAAACTGAGGTGATTTTACAAGAATCACTGTCGGACTGCTTTCCAATAGATTTTTTAATTCAATGGAGTCTTATCTTAAATTACAAAACCTAAAAGTAGATTTCGCAGTTAATATTTATTTTGTGTAATCACTACACGTTAAAGATGTGAAAATAATAGTCAGCAACAAAGTTAGAAGATTAGAATTGCTTCTAATATCTCTTCTCTTCTTCTAAAATTTATTTGATTTAGAGACATGCCAGATTAAAAATATAATATACTAATAATCTATACCGATATTTGAAATATTTTCTTTATTTAAAATGTTGCAGAAAATATTTCAAGTTTATTTAAGTTTGGTTTCATGACTTATAGAGCCGACTTAATGGTTTTCTTAGAGGTATCTGAATATAAAATGGAAAAAAGTCAATAAGAGAGTTGTGAAAAAATACCAAAATGATAGGTACTATTTATCTGGGTAACACAGTCATCATTTTGATGGAGTTCAAAAAAAGTGGTATCAGGCTTCTTAATATAAGTTTTAATATTTACTATGTGAACATTGAGTTAAAGTCGTTTTATAAAATGTAAATAAATAAATGTGCTTTTTGTTCTTGAAATCTTTAAATTTATTCCCTTCACTTTCTTTCTTAATACGCTGTTTCACACTGTTTATTGAAGACGCGCTGGCATTGGGTACAACGAAAGCTGGCTAACCGCTACAAAGACTGAGCTGCCACTGAAAAAAAGCTAATAGATAAAAAAAACTAACAGCATAAAATTAATATTGAAGTATAAAGCTTTTCTATTATAATTAATTCAATACTGCACTTTGTTCTAATTTGACGTAAATTTTTGGTAGTAATTCTTTTTTGTAACTTATTAGTTTGCAGCGTTGCAGTATTTAATTAAATCTATTTCATTTTTGGTACTTTTTATGAGGTACAGTTGGTTAATGAAAAACGGGTTGTGCAAATATTAATCTGGCGCGTGAATTTCGAGGTATTATAAAAATACCTTGAAAAGTTGTAAAATAAAGCTATAATGTTGTTGGAACACTATTTCTGAAATATGTTACAAATCAAACAAAGAAAGGAATATAATGCACGAATGGGTTTAAAGAACTTGTATTCATGGAAGCATTAAAATAGAAATTTAAAACGAATTCAAAGTGAATAACTAACTTACTGTCTTTTTAGTTTTTGAACATTCTTGGAGTACTTTTGTTACGCGTGGACGTCTGGGGTGTCCTGCATTAGTTTTCAATATGGTTTACACCGGAGACACGGTAAAGTAATATGTTGTTTTTTTTTTTTATTTTATATAAAATGATGTTTGCTTTTTCTTTTTAAAATAATACCCGCCTGGCTAGCAAAGCTACCACCCTCAAGGACCAGTACTTCTAGGCGTATTGTGTTTACTATCCTACATCACATCGGAACTTAATATCAGGGGAGATTGTGGTAAAATCACAGGTCACGTAATGTACAAAAAAAATTCCTATTTCAAACACGGGCGGTTTTTACTAATATTCTTTTTCTCGTGTTTCTATTCTAGTCATTTGATATTACTGTAATGTTTTATGATGATGTTTACCAGGTATTTCACAGGCAAATTATGCAAACTGACGAACTAAGAAATGTAGGTAGACTTGCAATCTTAATTGTCGGAGCGAAATGTCGTCAATTTCTATTTCTTACAAGTTTTAAATACTTTAAATTGTTATAATTCATAGTAACAATTCCTAGTTACATAATCCGCGAATATTTTAATGGTCTGAATATTTTTTTTGATAGATTTTTTGTTATTTGTCGAAATATATGTAGGTAGGTACCTGTTATATAATAATTTACAATTTTAAAGTAGTGTAACGTAGTTTGTTATAGTTTATGTCATTCAAAGAAGATATAATTTTTTTCACAGATACCTACGATATATCTGGATTCAACATAAGATTTGTTGTGCTTCGTTAAATAATAATTAAATACTCTATGTTAAATAAATAATTTTACATGTAAATATTTAGAAAAAGCACACAACTTGAACTTAAAAAATGCAAAATATGAGAACATTATGACTAAATATTTTTTTACATCATTTACACTTAAGTCGTTTAATTTTCATAGAAGAGATTACTACACATTATTTTTCCGATGATATTTGCTTCTCTTATTCATGTTTTATATTATTGTTACAGTGGGAAGAATGGTTTCTGTTCACCAATAACATCAGTAAGCTGTGGATAGCACAGCCAACGTATTTAATTTCCCAGGCAGTGTTCCTAGCCGCTGGAATTATAACTCTGATCCATGGTAATGTTTATACTATAGTTTTAAATCGATACTAATATATACACATTCATACAAACATATATTTTTATATGCAAAATAGTAATAAAACTCATTTAGTTGTATTGAAATAACTACGTATTTAAAATAAATTAATGAAATTATATATTTTCTAGTTGGTTCATTGATTAGTACTTGCTTATGTTATAACATTTTATTATTACCATTATTAATATGTTTGTATGTAACTGTTTAAGGAGCGTTCAAGTGTTACGTATGCGTTAATACAGGGTATATGATTTGCTTATTAATTACATGGGGGATGCGAGTGTCTGAATGGTGCAACATAACCAACGTATACTTATTTACTTTATATTTTATTTTTTTCAAAGTAATCATAGGGGTTGTAAGATCTTTCGTTACTGTTGCTGACAAGAGGGTGGATCAAAAATGTAAAAAAATTTGCTTACGTAATATTTGGGTTACCTCTAAAAAGTGCGTAATGAAATCTTATGATATAAATATTGACGTTGTTGAAATATTCTTCTTTACAGCGCTATCTAAAGGTGGGAGATGGCCATATTTTTGGCTTGGCACGATACTGCACGGCATTTACGCTGATAACTTCTGGCATTTTGTCTTACCTGATCACGATAATTTATGGCATTCACAAACGCCTATAATGTTGTTAGGTGCCCGTTTGCCGCTACATATCATATTCCTTTGTAAGTAATTTGAAATATTACATATTTTGATATTTTATTTATTTTAAGTGAAAATTAAACATTTTTTTTAGACCCAGCCTTCATGTACAACGCGGCATACGCTGTATCGAAACTGAACCTACCTAAATATGCGGAACCGTTTGCCGCCGGTTTACTGGTGGTACTAATCGATATACCATATGACATTGTGGCAGTTAAGTTCGTCCATTGGACTTGGCATGATACAGACCCGAATATCTTTGATCGCCACTACTGGGTACCATGGAATTCATATTACTTTCACGCGACATTTACGGCCAGTTTTTATTATTTCTTTGTTCATGTCAGAAATCATTTCGATACGAATACTCAACAGTGGCAGTCTTCTAGGTATGTATTTTAAAGTATATATTGTAACTACTAGCTGTGTGCCCGCGGCTCTGCCTGTGTTTCATATGTACATCACTGCGTAATATAGTTTTTGTTCACAATTTCATATCATTCAATGTTTTCACACGGAACCCTAACAATCTTTCTGAAATTATTTTTAGTACTACAGAAAGAAAATATATTTCTCACTAGTTCCAACACCTGCCAGTAAAACTGTGCATTGAATCGGATTTTGTTCACAATTACATGAGTTTTAATTTTTTTTAAACGGAACCCTGATTATTTTCGAAAAATAAATTAGCCCACATACGCCTAGTAACTTAAACTATTTGCCAAAAGGTCCCGTTAAAATCGGTCCAGCCGCTTCGGAGATTACCCGGAACAAACAGACAGACAACATTTTTAAAAATTATGTTTTTTGGTAGCGGTACCGTATATACGTTTGGTAACAATTTGTTATTTTATAATACTATATTACACAAACGGACACTTTTATTTATTAGTATAGGTACGTGAAAAATAATTGATCGTTTAAAAAAATTCATTGATAACACTTTCAATACTTCATTCAATATTTGCAGGAAGACAATTGAATGGATAACCCTTATCATTGCCGTACTTGTCGGTATGCCGGGTGGAGTAGTCATGTTCGTGATGCTCTACCATCCCCTACATGACACGTTGCAAATCCATACTGAAGTTACATTTTTCATGCTTCTGTCTGTATATATGGCGGTGATTATCCACGGACTATTGGTCAGAACCAGGAAGACAAATCCAAGGTACGTCATGAAACTTTGTCACTATGTCTTTATTCCAAACACTCTCATACCTCTTATCTATCTAAATATGACTATACGTTTGTATAAATTTCTTTTTTAATGGTTAATCAAAAAAACTACTAACTTTTCCGAAAAAAAAAAAATCAAAGCTGTGTTGTCAGCGCGTAACATTGGCTATTTCTTTTAAATCAGGGATTTATATTTATCCGTGCGAAGCCGGGCGGGTCGCTAGTGTAAAATAATATTTTCATCTGACCCATTATAAATAACAATACCATTTTTTTCATAATCTAGATATTATTTATCATATATTGAACGGTACACTGATAGAACACATACTTACATCCAAATATTTAATAAATAATCATATATGTCCATTTTCATTATGCTATTAAGACGGAAGACGCAGCGAGGGCGTGCGCCCCCCACAAAGTGCCCCACTTTATTTCCAAAATAATACATATCCATCACCGCCACGTACGGGCAAATTTTGATTTTATTCATAAATTAGTTATTGCAGCAAATCAAATAAATGCTCGATTTTTGCCGTCATATTCGGACCTTCGTTGAACAAATTTGATGAATAAATTCAAAAACAGTAAAATCAAGCCAAAGTCTTTCTTATTCTATAACTGAAATCAGCCCGAGCCGCAGTTGTTCTTATCTTGCATTTATAACTCTTTCTTTGAGGCGCAACATGATAGCAATATATTTCTGAAATACCTACTTGTCAAATTAGCCGCCGACCGCATGCCCTCTTAATATAACGTAATATGTACTAAAACCTAACCAAATCATATAAATATACAATTTAAAAAGAATCATGTAAATCTGTTTAGTATTTCTCGAGTTATAAACCGACAGACAGAGAGACGTTGCGTTTTATATAATTTGAGAATAAACATAGATTATCTTATTTATTTATCGGCAGATTAAAGTTTACGGATTATTTGCTGTTAGCTCAACTGTCCGTGCATTACTTGATATATTTGGGTTATGTGATCTTCTTTGATCCGGAAAACGAGGTATCTACCGGCCTTCATGAACCCGTCAGATCTTGTAATGAAATGGCAACTCTCATAACGCCCTTTATGCAGGTAACTTATTATATAATAGCAGACTACTAGCTCTATAACATTCTACTACGCTTTATATATACAACTAGCTGTGTGCCCGCGGCTGCGTCCGCGTTTCATATCTTCTTCACTTCACTTCAATTTTACTTATTACAATGACATCTATACAGATTTTTTAAAATATATTTAGAAAGAAATAATAAATTTAGATTATATCCTTCTTATATATTTCTAAAATATTACACATATTACTATTTGGTTATACCTTTTGCACCTACCCTTGTTAGTCTATTCACCGCTCTAAGGTCGACTGGGACTTAGGCATTAGGTTCTCCTTTGTACTCAATTGTGTGCAAAAGTGTGTAAAATAAATAAATAAAACAAAAATATAAAACTTTTTAGGGAAAATAAAAATTAACTTGTTTGGAATATTATATTATATAAAAAAACGAAATGTAAAAGTGAGGGTCAAAGTGGAAACAACGGATCCCTTACCCAATCCCTTAATAGGAGATTCTCTATCGCTTTCCGGTCGCTCGCTCACCGGCCAACCGTGTAACCCCGGACCCCCGACGTTCATATTCAAGTCTCTCCCTTATATAGGAACTTGTGCTGAAAACTTCTATAACGAGATTCAGGGTTTTCATCGATTTCACAGCTACCCCAACGTTATGTAACTATTATACTTATTAAAAACATTTAAGATGCCATTATTTTCTAATAGTGATTTACAGAATTACATGTTTTCTTTTATATTTTGTATAAAAAATAATTTAAAATTACAAAGAGATAGCTTCGTCCTGTCGCAGCCATTCAAAGATACAGATGGCGCTGAAAAGAAAATTGCTTTCTTCTTTTAAAAAAAAAAGAAAGAAAATGTTATATATATATATTATTACACAATTTATAATTTATAATAGGATTCGTGTTAATTATTTGTAGTAGGATTGTCGTTAAACATACGCTATGATATAATTATTAAGGAATACAGTATTTTTTATATTTTTTGTAATTGCAAATTTAAAACGATTCCGATGAACTTTTTTTTCCTTTAACCGTTAAAGTACCAACTTGGCGTTTACGTAAGTTCCAATTGTTTTCCTATTGTCAATTTTTTCTTGGAATAAATAATATTTTAAATTACATCACTATGAAAAACATCTCTGATATGTATTTTAGACATTTTTAATGGGTCTCGCTTTGAATTTTTGTTGTTATATTTTTTTAATACACGCGTTTAAAATATTGATTTTTTTTTTTTTACTATCTACAGTCTAAAATAATAATTATTTCTTACGTAACAACTCGATTACTTGTACAACGTACTTGTTTTTTTATAATACATAAATATATGTTTATTTACAGACATTGGTAAAGCGAAAATATTTCTGTCCAACTGATTACAACGAAGAATATTTTGATTTCCATTGTGTCGGCGGCAAGAAGCCACGTAACGGAGCTCTGTGGTATACTATTTGCGGGACACCATTCCAGTAAGAATTTTTGTTATTTATTTGGTTTTCAAAGAAAAATATGTATCACAGTTACAATAAACCTTTTCTAAAACTACCGTGTTGCCATCTTTTGTCACGTCAGCAAATGCAGAGAGTTTACAATAAACCTACTTTGAAAGCTCCGTACACTTGTACAATTAATGTTAGTTCCTTTGCGTGACCAATAGACGATGTTAGTAGTATACTTAAATATAACTAAAGCAAACAAGAAAACTAGACAGCCATGGATACTGCAGTCAGAAGTGTGAACTCGAAATTTTGCAACTACTGTTTTTTTATGTAAAAATTTCAAAAAATTGTTCATTGAAATTATTAAAATAATCTAACATGCATCATTTGTCTGGTTTTTATATGTATTGACATTTTGAGTAATAATTATGTACATTTGCATATAGTTTATTCGTAATCAAAATATACGATAGACCGCGTAAGTATGTTATGTTGTTGACGGCTAGTCATAGCGTTGGTAACGCGAATCTCTAAGTTTTTCTCTACCGAGAATTGTTCAGCGCCGCTATAGAAGTTTTCACTTCAAAAACAAACTTCGAAGTTATTAATAACGGGGGTTTTAAAAAGGGGCTGGGGGAGGGTTGGTTAAAACAAGATTTAAAAATTAAAAGCAAAAATGTAAGTTCAAAAAATTTTACTTCTTTCTACAGGAATCGAGGCGAGTATATAATGATTCTATTAACGATTGTGTTTGCGGCCGCCGGAATCTTTCATGGAATTTACTTTACATGTGTGCATAATCAGAAAAAAACGAAGGATCCTCGTGAGGCCGTAGTTAAGAAAATTAAATCTAAAATACATTAACATCTAAATGTATTTTATTGTTTGTTATGAATTTGAATACATTTAAGTTTGTTTTTCTCATTGTAATTTTGATTAAGTTATTTTGTTTCATTAGTCATGTTTAACAAATTATTAATTAATTGCATGAAAAAGATGTTCGTAACTTTAATTGCACGTTAAAGTTTTATTGAAACATTATTTGTATGATTGAATATAAATATTATAATTATTTGGTTCTTTGTACTATGTTGTTTAATTTATATGAAATAATAAAATGGTTCCCTGTCTCTCTATCTCAGATCATCTAGATTAGACCCTAAGCCCCAAAAGGGGTCCATATGAAATTTGTAGCGGTCTATAAATAGAAGAATAAATCTGACAGTGGGTTGGCTCGTCACGATCTAGGACAAGGCGTCCTGAACCAGGATTTCTGCGGCTTTAGGGAGCCGCAAATTTCATTTCACCACCGCGACCAATGTCCGTGATGGCACTGACACCTTCCGCGGCCTCACGAAGTATCTTCGTGAGGCAAAATACGCTTTCTTCACCCACGCGTTGGAGGAGTAAAAGTCTCTCAGGGTAGTCACGCGTAGAGTTCCGAAGGAACTCTCATGTGACGATATCGCTGCCTCCCTCAAGAAGCAGGATATCCCTGTATCCCTGTAACGCGATAGAGGAACGTAAATAGACATATTTCTCGTCCAGGAGACCTTTTTGAAACCAGGTACTCGCAATCCCGGGATTGCGAACTACAACATAGTTAGAAACGATAGGACCCCTGAAAGGGGCGGTGGTACCCTTATTTACTACAAACGGTCACTTTATTTCTCACCGTTACAAGCTCCGAAGCTCACCAATATGGAAGTTTCAGTATGTAGAATTAGTAAAACTGGATATCAGTTAATCGTACTTGTGTCTGCATACCTTACCCCCAACAAACTACATAAGGTCAGATCTAGAGACGCTTTTCGCCTTAGGCGATTCTGTCATTAACGCCGATGATCTCAACTGCGGGCACACATTCTGGAACAGCTTGTGCGTCACTCCCAATGGGAGGGAACTCATGCGCTTAGTACAAAAGCTCGACTTTGAGGTCATCGCGTCCCTAGAGCCCACCCACTTTCAAGCGAACTGTCGCCCGTCAGTTCTAGACTTTGTCTTGATTAAAGGAGTCTCGCTTCCTGTGCGTCTCATACAAATCGTATACGAATTCGACTCCGACCATCGCACAGTCATTTTACAGTTAGGTCATACGGATGACTCTAATGCTAGCCCGACAGTAGTAAAAGTCGCGAACTATTACAAGCTCGGCCGTTATTTGAAGGGCGATCCTTCCACCCCCTCTCTCGATAGAATAATTCCAGAGAAATTGCGGTTTTACACAGAGATCTGAACCTGCCCACCATTAGGTCCGTCCTCAAAACCTACTGTCGCGCCTTCTTCGAACGGGCAGAGACATACCCGAACCCTCTCATAGTATGAGCCGTCTCGTACTCGCCAATCCGACACGCCGTCTACAGCGATGGTGTCCGCGTAACATTTTAATCGACCGCGACGATAAAATCACTTTCAAAAATAGGATCTTTCCTTATTAACCTCGATCATTTGCGTGTCAGCGCCCACGCCCGCGAAACAGCCGTTTCCGCCGTCGGGCACAGGCGGCTAAGTTTGCTCCCGCACACTCTCCGGGTTCCCCTCAGGCGGCGACCCAAGACGTGTCTCGTTCCCCAACTGCGGAGGCTCTTGACGTCGCCACCAGGGCGATACCGTTTACACTGCCCATGCATCAAGCATACACACTGCATACACACTCCTGCACATAACACGCAGGTACATAGGTCCTGTAAGGAACCTTTTTTTTTTATTTAAGTTATAAAAAATGTAGGGTTTATCTAGGTTCAAATTCCGCAGGATTTTTTTTAATGTAGGTAGCGGCCAAACCGAGGTTCTAACTCTTGTGCTAGTAGTTACCTTTTTGCGGCTGAGTGCCTTCAGCACTCAGTCCCCAAAGTTCGGTGAAGCTGTAAAGGCCCTTCTGGTCAACAACATTAGCTAGGTTAGAAAAAAAAAAAACAGTGGGTTGGTAATAATTTTTTTTTCAATAAACATAATATGTAAATATTACTAAAAAGTTCTGGAATTTGATGGAAATATGTTACAAAATTCAAATAATTTCATTACTTGCATCGGCAATCGAAGGAAAGTTCGAGATCGACGATGGAATGATTTAATGCAGTGGCAATGCAGTCACACTTTTCAATATGCGAATAGTTTTTAATAGTAAATGTTATACCTTAATTTCCCGCATGGAAAATAAAGAAAAAGTTAACCCTTGTGCTAGTCACCTTTTTGCGGCTGAGTGCCTTCAGCACTTGCCCCCATAGTTCGGTGAAGCTGTTAATGCCCTTGCGGTCAACAGCATTAGCTAGGTCAAAAAAAAAAACACACACACAGAAACACTTGAGTTCTATCTGATAAAGTGAACGTTCCTGATATTGCAATATAATAAAGTGGTGACGTGGGAATAATATATAGCGAGTGTTTCACTGTTTTATATACATATGGACATATCTATCTAGGTATGTGTTCAGAGTATAGCTATACATACATATTATGCTTGTAGTAGGTCCTATTAGGTGACTTATTTTTATTTGTATAAAATAAAACAACTTTTTAGTAATGAAGTTTACAAGTTATCGAAATCAACCAGCATACATATGATGGTTTTTATAAAGCATTTAATGAGTAAATGTAAGACTTTGGCTCGGACTACAAAGCCAACGTCGCACCTTGAACCTGCATATTCTCTATATTTAAGATATTCTATTTCACTCTTAGTTAAAATATCAGTTTTGCATTGTGATTAGCTTTTAAGAAAATTTCTTTTACTTGCACGGGCAAAGTAACCACTTAAATTAAGTTTAAGGCCCAATTACATGGGGTGTACTTTTTTCGCTTAGTCCTCTAAGCCGATTAGAGGAATTTCTGTTATTTCCAAATGATGAAATATATAATAATTATAACAATAACTTATATATTTTTTATCAAATATTATATTAAAAAGTTTGTTTTCCATCAAAAATTCCAATATTATTTCCTATCTTAAAAACAATTAATGTTATGGCAACTTTAAAAAGAAGTAAAGTTCTTCTTCTTCTTCTTCTTAGTTAATGGCAATCTGTGTGTACATACAATTTGTGCCAATGTCATGTAGGTAAGATTTTCAATCTTGTATCAGCGTTACCAAGCTCCAACAGAACGGTGGCCTTTCCTGCTCGAACTTTCCATGGAGCTTTGTCGGCACCTCAGAATGTATGCTACGCGTTGTCTTCTATAATAAACTTAACTTGAACACAATAACTAAACTATTTCACACACACACGCCACCAAGATTACATGATATAGAGTCAAGTACACAAGTTTAATGAATTAAAGAAAACAATTGCTACATGTCAGACTGAGATCCCGCCAAAAACTCAGAAGTAAAGTTGTCAGACTTTTTGGCGGGAAGTCAAACGAAGCGCGCGCTTTTTGTAGTACTGCAAAGAATTATTTTTCTTTAATCGTAATATTAACGTTTTTTCGTATAAAAGTTTAACTATTTCTACTCCTCAATCATGGGGACGCAGAGTGGTGGAGAGGATGACGAGTCTTTAACGTATCCAGACAGAAAACGGGTATGTACTGAAATAGCGGGAAACAAACCTGCAGACAAATATAAAGTTTATTTTAAAACAAATTGCACAAGACTTTTTCTGGAAAACAGTTCGTTTAGCGAATACACAGTTTATGTTGAATCAAAAGAAAATGAAAAGTTGGGTAACAAGAACCCTTTGAAACTTACACATTTATTCAATGAGAATGTTAAAGGCTTTACAGTATATACAGAGGAAATGCCTACAAAGTTGGAGTTACATTTAAAAAAGATTCAGCTGCTAATAATTTTTTAAAAATGGATAATTTTCTCAACAAAAATAAATTTCGGCCTTTTATACCAGCACATCTGGTGGAGAGAGTGGGCGTTATTAGATTTGTGCCAACTGATATATCCAATGAAAAATATTAGTAGCGATACTGAGGTTGTTTTTCTGTTAAACGTTTTATGAAAAAGGATGCTGTTAGGAACCTCGTGCCATTAACTACTGTAGTCCTCACTTTTTCTACATCTGTTCTACCGAAGTTTGTTTATTTAAATATGTATCGCTATGAGGTAAATACTTACATCCCTCCATTATGTTATAAGTGTCTTAAATTCAATCACTCAGCAAAAGTATGCCGAGGTACTCAGATGTGTTCTACATGTGCTGGAGAACACTTATACAGAGAGTGTACATCAGAAATTTTATGCTGCATTAATTGTGGTGGGGGTCACCTTGCTATATCAAAGGACTGTCCTATTAAAAAGAAAAAAATTGAAGAAAAAACATAAAAAAATCCACAACCAGAATTTTACATTTGCCTCCGTTTTAAAAAAGACAGGTGAGGAGTTTCCTCCTTTGAAGTCCATTCCTTTAGATAATAATGTAAATAACTCAAACAAAGTAAAGGTATCTCCAACTAATAAAGTAAACGATGAAAGTAAGAAAAATTTCGAAGTAGAAAAAATTATTAATAATGAAATAATTATTAAAGCTGTAGTGAAATCATTGGTTTCCTTAGCTAACTCATCCAACTCTGAGGCTATTACAATTAAAAGAATAAAAGAAGTTTTATTACATAATTTAATTTAATCCATGGATTTAAATAATATTTTGCCAAGTATAAAACATAACTTAATAATAGCTCAATTTAACATTCAGAGTGTAAATAATAAGAAAAGAAACCTTTACTTATAAATTTTCTTTCTGAGCACAATATTGATATATGTATGTTGAATGAAACTTGGTTGCGGGAGAGAAGCAACTTCAATTTACCAGGCTATACTATTATTTCACAAAATGGACCAGACGGTCATGGTGGTGTTGCTATTTTAATTAAAAATACATTTAAATATGAAATTATTAAAACACCTTATTATGATTATCTACAAACTGTTGCAATAGTTTTGAAAACTAATATTGGTAATATATCTCTGCTATGTGTGTATAGTCCTCCAAAAGGTGGTCGATTTAGATGTAAAAGATTAAGATACATCATCAACAGCTTGCCTAAACCTATCTTACTCTCAGGTGATTTGAATGCACACCATGTTGCTTTTGGTTGTATATCTTGTAACTCTAGAGGTAATGATGTTTACAACTTAATAGATGAGTGCGATCTATGCATTTTAAATACTGGGTCTCCAACTACTGTTGGTTCACTCCGTAACAATCCTTCTGCAATTGATATATCATGTGTTAGTCCTGAAGTAGCTCCTATTTGTGACTGGAAAGTTCATAGAGATCCAATGGGTAGTTATCATTTCCCCACCATTATAAACATTCAAACATCTGTAGAAAAATATGAAACTGGCATGTATATAATGGTACAATGCAAGGAGCAACAATTTCTCCATTGCTCTATAGCCTATATTCATCACAAATTAATAGATATTTAACTGGTCCTTCTGTTAAATGTGTATTGTTTGCTGATGATATTGTTGTATATACTATAAATAAAGATGTAAACATAGCTATTGTATCTTTCAATAATGGCCTGTCTCATATATTTACATTTTATACCAGTTTCAAATTAGACATAAATGTGAGTAAGAGTGGTGCAATGTTATTTTCTAAAAGAGTGATTAATTTACAAGAAATCCCCTGTTTCATATAGCAGTCATGCATTAACTTGGTTACAAGAAAATAAATTTTTAGGGATACATTTGGATACAAAATTAACATTTGAGTCACACATTAAATATACAATTAAAAAGGCTAGCAAAGGATTAAATATTTTACGTTCTTTAGCTGGAATTCATTGGGGATCTGATCCTAGAATATTATCTCTTCTGTACAAAAGTATTGTTAGAAGTCACTTTGATTATAGTTCCTTAGCTTACATGAGTGCAAATGGACGTTACCTTAAGAAATTGGACATAATTCAAAATAAAGCATTAAGAATCATAACCGGTGCAATGTGTTCTACTCCAATAATTTCTATGGAGTCTGAAGCATGTATGAATACCTTTGAAATTAAGACAACTCCAGATTGCTCAAAAAATTTTGTCTCAAACTTTTGTTGACTAACAATACATTTGTTTTAGACAGAATTTTACCTAACCAAGATCTCGTAGCTTCCTTTTTACAAAACTCTAAAATAAATATTCGAGATCTAATGTCTGAACACTTACCAGAAATATTAAAGATTTTGTTAAATACCAGAAACTTGTATGAAAATTTACATTTTTCTAATACTTTACCTGTATATGAAATTGAATATGAATCTTTTATTAATAATAACATAGAAATTGATTTTCAGATAATTAACCGCTTTGAATTCTTAGAGTATGTAAATAGTCAACCAAATGTTTATCAGTTATATACTGATGGCTCAAAAGTTTCAAATAATGTAGCTTCTGCGTATTATGACCCACAAGTTCAAATAACTTCCTGTTATAAATTAAATACACAGTGTAGTAAATTTAGTGCTGAATTATACGCTATCTATAGAGTTCTTTTGTACTTGTATAATGTAAATAAATCTGATTTTTTAATTGTTACAGATAGTAAAAGTGTATGTAAATGTAATGTAAACTATATTGTTTATCTTGTAAAACAAACACTGTATAAGCTACATAAAGGAGGCAAATGTATAAAATTTAAATGGGTTCCATCACATTCTGGTATTACTGGAAACGAAGAAGTGGATAGAGCAGTCCGAGGAATGTGGCATGAGGACCACTCTGTTTTGATGAGAGTCCCATTTAGTGATTTCATTCAGATGTTAACTGAACAAGTTAAAACAATGTGGCATGAATATTGGAAGATTATAACTCAGGAAAAAGGTAAATGGTATGCAAAAATTCAGAGTACCCCGCCACACAGACCTTGGTTCCATAACCTGAAAAACTCTGAAAGACAGTTCATTACTTTCATTAATAGACTTAGATTTGGTCACTGTAAAACTCCTGCACATCTTTCATGACTTAAAATTGTAACGGAAGATAAATGTAACTTTTGTAATGAAATTGCGAGCCTTGAATATATTGTCATGATTTGTCAAAAATACAACATGGAACGTCTTATTCTCGTGACAGAACTAGAATCCATTTCTGGAAATAATGTAATTCCTAATGAACTACAATTACTTTTAGCAAATCCATTATTTTTTAGATCTATTTATAAATATATAATAAATACTGTAGGAATGTCATAAATAAAAAAAAATATATGTTATGTCATATTGTCATATGAAAATTCTGTAAAAAGTTAGGCTTAAAGGATGTTTGTCCAGTAGCCGTAATAAATAAAAAAAAAAAAGTTGACATATTTTTTTGAATTTCTGTGGGCTTCTTTCGTAAGATAATATCGTGTTTTATAATGGCTGAAAAGAGAACGTGGACAAAATTTCTCAATCGAAGGGAAAGAGAAACTAATAAAGTTACTCTGTCCACATAAAGACACAATTTTAAATAAAAAAAAACCGATGGCACCACTAATGATGCGAAAATAAAGGTTTTAGGCGTCTTTAATAACGGATAGTTTTAACTCTCAGGGAATAATTACAGGTAAGATATCTAATATAAGATCATATATTACAAGTAAATACAAATAATAATAACATAAGAAGTAGTCAAATTGTGTACCGTGTGATGTGAAGACTTTAAAGCAATTTTTATTAGTTAATATATAATTTATACATGATATAATTAACACATTAGTTTTCTAAGTTTTACTTATGTTTTTACATATTTGAATGAATATAGTATATAATAATGTCAAAAACAAAATTAACATGTGTTAATTTTACTTTTCAATTACTTATTTGTATTTATTAAAGCCATAATACTCTAACCAATTAACAAATTACTGTATTGTATTATAAACTGTTATTAATTTGCTATTTACTTGTAGGCCAAAAGATTCTCTTATCAAGTTGTAGGAGAAAATCAAAAGGGAAGGAAAGATATATTTTAATTTTCAAAAGAGAAACTTAAATGGTACTGGTGGTGGCCCTTCAACACACAAAATTGATCCCATACTAGATAGAGCAAGTGTGTAATACATTTGGTCGTGGGTGTACAGGCATTATTGGTGTTAATGATTGTAATAGTGAATTACCATCTACAATAGAAAGTGTTAGCCAACCACAAAAAGTAATATATGTTGGTGAAAGTGACATTAATAAAGTCATCTCCTTAGAAGAACAGAATGAAATTACAATACTTCCTATGTTAAATGAAACTTCTTGAAAGTTGTTTAATTATGTTTTTATTAATCCCAGGATTTATATTTGTTGGTTTAATAATTTCATAAGTTTGTGGTGCTGGCATAATTAACAATTTCCTTTAACATCTATATCCTTTAGGACTTTGCTTTAGAATCCATGAGGCCAAATGAGGCCAATGAGGCCAAAATCTTCTCATCTAGAGAAAATCGATGGGCTTTTTCCTTTTTTTTTTGTGTTCTCGAAACTGCTTTATAGTCAAAACTTTTACAGCTCTAGGTTTACTTTCTATAATTTTAATTTTTGCAGAATCCTGTAAAGATAAATGAAAATTAGTTTAATTAAAGTATCTAACATTGACTCAATAATATTTGGATTTACCAGATGAATCAATTAGGGTTTAAACGAACATGAGCATTTGGTGAAGGAAATATAGTTATGAAGTTGTGTAATGGTAGATGTATTTCAAGACACATCGAGTTTACTACCATTCACAAGTTCAAAAAAGGCAAACATATCTCACTTTTCATTATATTTAAATTTTGAAAACACCTGAAAAACGGATTAGTGATTATACTGTTGGATACTCATACTAGATTTGATTGCCATAATCTATTTGATTGATTGTTTCAATGGAAAAGGAGTATCTGGGATAATAAATATATAACAAAGGCGCTAAAGTCCACATTAAACACTATTATGGGTAATGTCGTAAATAACATATTTAAAAAAATTCAAATCTTTACATAATGTAATTAACACCTGTTCTAATCTGTTGAAATAATATTCGTACGCACAATAAAATTAAAATCAGCTTGCCATTTCACAGGACTTTGCCATCTATGTTATTAATATTCTACTGGGCTTGCGCCATAGTTGAATTCAACTAAATCGACAATCAAACTTTTATCCAAAATGTCACTTACTGACATGAACTTTCGGCGCTCAAATTTTTTTTTTTTTTTTGACAAATTGCACTCATATCTTTGTTTTTGTTAATATTTTTAACACAGCACTTGAAACTTAGATGCATAATACACGATCTGATACTAATCCAACAATTATTTCCGATAAAATGGTAATCCATTATGATTAAACATGAACAATGAAATTCACAGGACTGAAATCCATCGCCGCAGGGGGCGACGCGCTGCTTGCGAAGGCCACCCCGTGTCGCCCCCATCACAAATGCGGCGGACGGCACCGGGGGGTTTTAGTGGGTATTTCCGGGTGTTTCATGACGGGGTGAGTCCCACACCGGTACGTAGTTCGACCCTCCGTGCCCCCCTTACCTATTGCATTGGGGGACCCTGGTCTCGAGGGCCTGAACGACTTTGTTGGACGCGCCTAGCCACCTGTTTCGGAGCGCAGATGCGTCGGTGCACCCCACATCCGTGGAATCGCACCTCTGCACGCCCGTCCTCCGGACAGAAACATCAAACCATCGCCGCGCAACCTGGTCATCGAGTAACTCGACGACCGCGTATTTTGATGATATCCTACAACCTACAATGAAACCTAAAGTCACCATTCAGTGACTACCCAGTGACCGGCGCCTAGTTGAGCGCCGCGACGACACCACTGAAAAGGACACAGCGTCCTGGTATAGTTTTCCCATCTCCCTCGGGAGGGTGCAAGGACCACATCGGACGGGAACATTCGCATCTCAGCTGCATCCAGTCTTCTTTCGTTCGTCACCTTTATGGGCCAACACTCTGATCCATACAAGACGACAGGCCGCATTATGTTTTTGTAAATCTTCCCCTTTAGTTTACTATATTATACTTTTTACTTTATGTTATTTTTTATTTTCGTAATCTGAATATAGATAATATAATTGTTATTGTGTATGAATCGCATGCATGTTAATAAATTTATACATAAACACAGTAATCGTAATGAGTTGTATTGAGAACTTGCATGGATTGAAAATTACTACTCTCTACGTCATCTATCATGGGTAATAAGTATATAAGTAGAAGTATTTATCTTACATACAAGAAGAAAAATAAGCAGCATTTATAAAAAAAAAAAAACGGTGCACTGATTGTATCATTGGGTCGTAGATAAATATTTATTGATTTATGTTATGTATATCACGTTTGCCACGACTGTTATCAATCATCAGTAGGTAATCAAATGAATAGGTAAAAGTAAATGTAAATAAATGAAAAAAAGACTAAGCAATTTAAACTAAAAATATTGATTAATTTAATATTAAAAATAAAAGTTTAAAATGAAACGACTTTTCTTATGCAGTTGGAAGCAGACAGTAAATATATTTTCTAGAACACAATGACAATATTAATAATGGTATGTAAGGTAAGTTCATTATTGAACAATCTAGATGCCACTAGTCGACTCATATACAAGATTATTTTGATAATTATAACAAAGTTACATAGAGCAACTAAGAAATAAAAAAAAAAAAGCCTAAAAATATACAAATGTAAAGATTAAAAAAATAAAAACAGGAGAGTAATAACATGACAATGTTATAAATAATGTCCGAGGTGTGAGAGAGATAAAAAAAACATCAATCATTAGTTAATATTTTATATAATTTCGGCTGAAGTAAAAGGACAAGGTGAACATAACATTATTGTATAATGTATAATAGATAAGCCAAACTAAAAAAAATCTATGATAATATACAAAATTCGAATAGTGATTGTAATTAGAGAAACCAATGGAAGAGCATGAAATATTCCGTTTCGAATTTGCATTTTCACACCGCAAATAGTTTTGAAATTTACCTATACATATTCATTAGTAAAATCATGTAGAAATACGAGAGTCTAAATTTCTCATCCACTGCTATATTAAAATTAATTTCGTGTTTCATTGTCGGTCTCCCTAGAACATGGAGGATAGTAGATCGAGTATAACGCTGGGGATTTTTCAACCATTAGAGATATTAAATTCTTTTGGTTTTATAAAGTACTAGTCGTTCCCGCAAAGCAGTCCACGTGGGATTCACCTTTCGTAAAATTACCATTTTTATCATTATTTACTATTAAATAAAATATTTAATCTGTTGGTTTGTCTTACTTATAAAATAAACCATGAACTATTCTCTCCAAAAAATATTATTAGACGCCATTGCCATCTACTGGATTATAAAAGTAGCCATTGACTCAATATTTCGATCAAGGTTAAATAAGTACCTTTTCCTAATATTTTTTTATCGGGTACCTACCTACTTTGGATCGAATAAATATTTGGATTCTTTCTGTTACGTGTAATATTGCGACATCGAATACTCAGAGATTAGGTATTGTATTTTCGTTACTGATGTCTAATAATATTAAGATAAACTTTGTTTATATTCATTTCGTAGATAATGTATGTTGGCAGCTAGCCGAGGTTGAACGAAGACTGATTAAGGGATGTCGATATATAGCTGGAAAACATCGATGTTTTGAATTTTATGAGAATAAATTATCGAAACGTCAATATAATTTATAGGGCCATCTAGCGTTGGATATATTAGATAGAGACTAGATAACAATCAAGTTCTACTAGTTTACACTACATGACACTGATCAACGTATTCGAAGAAAACCACATGAATAGTTATTTAATAAAAAAAAACATTGTCAATATCAACGCTCGCGTGATTTTTGTAAGTGACGCGGAAGCGAATGTAATTTGCTATTGATATTGTTAATAATGAATCTTCGGCAACGACAGGTATGGTAAAACAGAAAGGGTTTTTTCCAAAGCCGGACAACTTCTGTACCAGCAACAGAATAGACTAATGAAAAATACTTGACAAAAATTATTCTTTTACAGAGTGTACCCAAAAAAACTGGGAATGGTAAATTTTTTCTTGTATTGCATTTTCAATAACAATAAACACATTTAATAAGTAGAATAGACAGTTTTATATACTACTGAAAACATCGATGTTAATTTTACATCGATACTTCAAATTTATGTCAACATCGATGTTTTCCTAATATCGGTCATCCCTAGACTGATTTTTAATTCAAAAAGCGCGGCTATTTATACCCGGCCAATTTGACTATCTTACTCATAAATATAAGTTATTTGTATATTTTAGAATTACAGAAACATTTTAAAACAACAATACATCAAACAAAAAGCCCTGATATATCTTAGTTATTTTAATTAGTTCTCAATCCTTATTAAAATAAAACGAAAATCAACAGGTGTCTACATAAAACCAATAATGTCGAGTCGGAGGATGCCTAGCGCGACTTTTGGTGTTATGTTGTCTTCCTTGTTTTTAACCTCTTGAACACTTATCTGGCGTTTACGCCAGCTTACCATTGTTTCCTATTGTCTTATTTTTATGGGTACTCGACACATTAATTCACTATTTTGCAGTATTTGACTAAATATTATGTAATTTTAAGATTACATTATAAGATAATGTAAAAAATTCATTGAACATAGAATAAATCAGTCTAAAACAAATTAATTTAACAAAATTATATTCGAGATAAATTATAAACAATTTATCATAATTTATTGTCTTACGTCTTATCTTAGGATTTATAAATAAAATTTAACAGAATAATGATAGCTTATATAATACACGAAACAATCTTCATGTCGATAAGTACCTAAAAATTTTTTTATTTATTTTTACTCTTATAGTGACATAGCCTATTGTTATTATTATTTATTTAATTTATTTATTTATTTAACAATAGTAAAATTATTAAATATTTTTAACTATGTTAAACTTTGAAATACATTTCTCTGATTTTTGATATATGAAATTGGTTAACAATTGGCCATACAGCAAATACAGAACACTGAAGCACTTTATTTATTTAACAATAGTAAAATTATTAAATATTTTTAACTATGTTAAACTTTGAATACATTTCTCTGATTTTTGATATATGAAATTGGTTAACAATTGGCCATACAGCAAATACAGAACACTGAAGCACTTTTGCCTTAAAGGGCATGTATCAATGGTCGTAAGAAATAGCTATGTAAGGTCGATCAAATTGCAGCCTTTTGTATGGGAATAAGGTTCATTTTAGCTTGGGATTATTTGACAGTTTTTTGTTATGAGTGACAAAGGGTTTAAACCCCTGAATAGTACTATACATTCTAAATATAATACATATGTACTTTTATAAATATAATATAAATAAACCTAAATGTGATGTATGAACCTAGGAGATAATATTTATATATTTCGGTTTAGGTTAAAACTTTTTTTTTTTTGAGGGTGTGGGGCCAGATCACCTCCTCGTGGTGCACCCTGGGCAACGCCGTTCCAGCTGACCGTCGGCTGAGCATCTGGCGGACTGAAGAGTCCTTAAATACTCCTGGGCGCGGTGTGTGAGCGGCGAGCCCAGTACCGCGCCAGGGCAGATGAGGGTCCAAGTCTGGACCCCAACGGCTTGGTTCCGGATAGCGCCTGCCGGGGCCGACTTAGCGTCGGCCCTGGCAGGCGTACCGCGAACCTGACGAAGTTGAGAAAAGTTATGATGGACGCAAAATTTCAACAGGAACTACCCCAGGAGGGTACCGGCTCTGCCGGAGAATCCCTCCCTGGACCATCTGGCTCAGGCTGCCCCACGTTCTCTTGGGGCAAAGTTTTGCGCGATCCCAACACTATGACGACCTTGGCACGAACACCGGTATCCGATACTGCTTCTTCGACGACCCCTACTTGCTCACGGATTGATGACAAAGCACGAATGACGAGTAAGGCTAGCTCAAAGGAAAAGAAACCGGCTCCTTTAGATGTGACCCTGGCAAATCTTTCGGCGATCGAGAACAGGATGAAAGAGGCTCACGATAGTGGGCGGAATTTGTCGCCCACTGTCTTGCTGGAACGATACAGAGCGCTCGATCAGCTCTCGATGGACCTCTCTGCCGAGAGCAGTTTTGCCAGCAATATGTCACTTGACACAGTGGGATCGGAGGACGGGAGGGAGACTGCCAGTTCCCTTATTGGGTCCCTCCGAAAAAGGAAGGTCGACTTGTCAGAGGCGAGTTCTGGGTCTGAGGTGGATGAGGATACCCCCTCCACTGAAGTCCGAACCGCCTCCCAAACCCAAGCGAGGCAGAAGCAGAGGTCGACCACCGGCGAGTATGTCGGCCTCTACAAGGCTAAAATGGAAGCGAGCTGTCTCCGGGAGGAGGAAATCCACCTCTTGGCGGAAAAGGAGGCCAATGCTAAGGGCCCGACGCCAGGACAATACGTTTGGTCTCGCGGCCTGATGCATCTCCTGGTGCCGGAGACCCACTATACTTGAACGAGAGGGCTATGCTCGACGTGGACGCAATTCTCCACGTCGCCAAAAGGTCCGGCAACTTGAAGGGCACGTTTCAGCGTGTCCTCAAGGATGCCGCGACATCCTTGAAGGAAGCGATCGAGGCTTTTCGAACCCGGACTGCCTCGGACGAGACATCACGCCTTGAGGCTGAAAACAGCCGTCTTAAGACGGAGCTGGCTTGCCAGCAGAAAGTGTTGACAGATGTTCTGAGGGAGGTGGCTGATCTGAGGGCGGAAGTGGTAGGGAGACGTCCTCTGGGGCAACCAGCTTGCTCTAAGTCTGTCACTAGAGAAGAGACAAATACCTCCCGAACTGAAATGTTGTCTGAGATCCGGGAGATCTTCGGCGAACTGCAGCGCTCCCAGACGGCGCAAATTATGGAGATGGTGGTCGATGGGCGGCTCCTTCCGGAGGAGCGCCGGCGACCACCTCTGGCCGCCCCACCAGCTCCATCACCTGCTGCCGCTCTGAGAGCTCAGCCCTCTGCCATAAAGGCAAAGAAAGGGAAGAAGAAGGCACCAAATAATGCAGCGACATATGCTGATGCTGCCGCCACCCCCACGGACAAAGACGACCAGCCACCTGCACCCGGAGACCACTCCACAAAAACCTGCAACCACTTGCAGGTTGGCAAGAATGGCCGGCCTGTGAAGCCGGTCAAAAAGAAGAAAAAAGGCTGCGAAGCCAAAGGCGAAGAAAAAGGCCTCCAGGAAGAGGAAGGTCCCTCAACTCCGGCCCCCGACGACAACAGCAATGACGCTTACGCTGCAGTCGGGTGCGCAGGAGACCGGCCTTACATACCTGGAGGTCCTAAAGAAGGTACGGACCGAAGTCTAGTTGTCGGACTTCAGTCTCCGAGATGTGCAATGGAGAAGGACGGCGACCGGGGGTTATCTGTTTGAAATCCCCGGCGCCGACAAATCAGAGACAGTTGATGCCTTAGCCAACAGGCTCAAGGGGCGTCGTGCCAGAAGGCGTAAAGGTGGCTCGCCCGGTGATGTGCACCGATGTTCGCATCACGGGTCTAGATGAGTCGGTGACGGCGGAGGAACTCATCTCCGCCGTCGTCCAAACTACCGGCTGTTTACCGGATCAGGTGAGGACGGCTGGTGTACGCCCTGGACTTCGGGGACTATACATGGCCGTCCTCTCATGTCCGGTGGACGCCGCCAAGAAGCTTGCCGACGGGCGCAAATTGCTCGTTGGCTGGGTTTTGGCGAGGGTGCAAGCCCTGCCGCCCAGGGCCAAAAGGTGTTTCAGGTGCCTCCAAGATCACTTGGGTGTGAAGTGCACCGCCAAGGTCGACTGCAGCACCTGGTGCTGCCGTTGCAGACAGCCCGGCCACAAGGCGGGCGAGTGCACCAGCGAGACCGAACACTGCGGATGGTCGATGGCTCGTCGGAGCCTACGCACGCCGGGGGGAGCGGTAGTAGTGCAGTCGCAATTCCCGAGCCCCCCGGCTATAGTGCGAGAATGAGGTCACCCTGGGGTTTTAGCCGGTAGAAGTACGGCATTGTTCCACTCTCCTGCCCGAGAGAGTGGTTCGTCCATGAGGATTTCCCAAGGTAAAAAAAAAACAAGGTTAAAACTTTTGCTTTTACTATGTTTTTTGTTACTTTTTATATACAATTTATTTAGTGATAATTATATTTTTTTTATTATTGTTATAGACCTATAATGTTATTTTATAAAGCTTTTCTTACACTTAAATCCAAAAAATATTTTAAATCTACTAACCTGGTAAATTTAAAATTGGTACAGCAATGTTTACTAATTCTACCAAAACGGCACAAGTATTTTTCATGGAAATGCTTATTGCAAACACGGCGATATTTGTGACTATGTACATTAGTTAAAGCTAAAATATCACCACCAATAGATATCACCCGGATGTTAAATCATTCCATATCCTTAGCAGGATTAAGAACTTGATGTGGTCCTGAAATTAAAATAAAATGGATGTTAAAATGAGAAGCTGATAGTTAAGATCAGTGTCTTAGCTTTTAAACAGCCTAGGTGGTGCCATGCACTAGGCTCTCAAACACTGACCAGGAAACTAACCAAACTTGCAATAATTTTTTCAACAAAAACTATAACCATGACATTTCAGTTGTTTTTATGTTAATATAACTTTTCGTCTAGATAAGTAATATAGAATACAATTGTAATTCATTGTTAAGGTTAGAGGACATTGAAAACACATTTAAAAAAACAAATCAAATTCACGTGACAGTAGAATCATGTATCAAAAACTTTTTATCAATAATATCGAAAGGCTCGCACCAGTTTAAAACAGACAGGAAAGAACATTTAGACTAGTAAATTAATTCATCTGAAAAATCACATGAGGTAACACTTGTGACCTTTTTAGAAAAATTATTGTGACTGGATAAGATTTTCCACAATAAGGTATGAATTTTAAGAAAACAAGCTCCTTAAATATTGATCATTTATTTTACTATAATCAAGTCAATGTTTATATAGGGACATTTTCACCAAGAAGTATTTATAACTCGATTTCTAGGCACTGGACAACACAAAAGCGTATCAAACCGGAGGAGCTAAGCTCTACTCAACTAAATTCTGCACAAGGTGTAGCATAGGTTCATGAATTTGAAAAAGGCAGCTACATAAATAATAGACGCAAACCCAAAACATACATGTATTTTCAATTTATTACCCACTAACTGGAATGTTTTTTTTCTTTATGGCAATAAAAGTAAGTTTTACACAAAACAATACGTGTAAGGCTATCAAAATGTCGAGTACAACGTATGGTGATTACAAGCCCTTTTTATTTTTTTTTTTACGTGGTTGAAATCTGCTCGTTGAACGCTCGGACGTGCGCCGAAAAAACCCAGTTTTTCGCACACGTGTGATCCTCGCGACAGACCATAGACACCGAGTCAATTGACTTTAGGTGTCCGTGTGTCAGGTTGGCCGTAACCGACTGACTAAACACTCCACGTCCCTAACCGGCGCAAAGATGCCAGGGCCTCCGGAGGCACATTATACATGTATTCTGCAGAGGCCCTGGCAACGCCATACCTCACGGGAGGTCCAACGTCAAGTTATTTTACGAGGCTTGGCGACCTCGACGGGCGCCCGGACGGCTGCGTCCGGTGCCCCGGCGTGAGACACGCCCCACTCGGTTGGGGTGCGCTGCCCGCCCTCCCTCTCCCGCTCAGCCTCCTCCTTTACGAGCATGACGGCTTCGCAACAGGAAGAGACCAGTGATTACAAGCCCTGGTTTAACAAGGCTGGTACAAGGCGTAAGGACAATAAATAAATAACGTTCTGGCACCTGTATTTTAAATTTTCCGCACTACTTACAAAACAAGTGTGACCAGGGTAAGACGCAAGAAAACTGACGAATTTATTTCTATGACGTAATTAACATGTTCTAACATCCAAACTTCTGTTCAAATATATGATATCTGAGAACCATCTGAACGCTTCAATTATAATAAACCAGACTGGCCAAAGTTCTATGTTGAAACAGAACATCGGTTTGAGAACTTTACAATCGATATACATAATCCTCTTACTGTATATTACAACTTTTGTAACATATTATTAGCAATAAGGAAAGAATGCATACCTTACTTTGTTAGGCCTAGTTCATTTCGTATGAGAAAACCAGTACATTGGTGGGAGAAAGAATGTTTGGATGCAGTAAAAAACAATAAAAATGCATTGAACATCATTCGACATAAACCATCTTTACAAAATTATATAGATAATAAAAAAAATTGATGCTTTAAAAAAGAGCTTTAAAATTGGTGAAAAAAGAAATCAAGTTGGAAAAAACATTTGCAATTGTATGAATAGATGATTCACACCAATTAACCTCTAATAAATCAATAAAATATTTAAATATATACCTGTACATAAAACACTTCAAAATAATGAATAGATTCCTTCTTTCTTTGATAAATGTGCACCACCTGAAAAAGAAATTAACAGTGACAATTGAATGTTTATTTTTAATCAAAATTGAAATGATAATGGCCATTTTCTCTCTCAATCATTCTCCTGGCATTAATTTATAACAGAAGTTGAATGTAGACGGGATTTTACTTCCGGTGTGGATGACACTATATAATTATTTCTAATATGCAAATACACAGGTCAAAAAATCTTTCTAAACATTGTTTAATTTGCTGTGACAATAAATATATACCTAAATCTTGCAAAATACAATGTGTTAGTCCAATAATAAAACTTAATAAACCTGTAAATGACCACAACTCTTACAGCTCTATTTCTCTTTTATCTTGTGTAGGTAAAATACTTGAACATTTGTTAAAAAATAGACTAGACTTTTATATCGAATCTAATAATATTTTACCTGATCAACAATTAGGTTTCCATAGAGAGGAAAGTGCAGCAAAGAGCTTTGTGTCCTAAATTTCTCACATTAAACATTCTTTTTTGGAACATTCCACCACAGTTTGTGTATTTCCAGATATATAAGATACATTCGAGAATATAGACTCATCCATTTTGTGGCATATTTTGAGTGAAATAGGTATACCTGGAAAAGTTTGTAAGTGGATTTTCAATTTTGTTCAATCAGGATTTGTATATTAAATATAATAATATTATTCATGGTCTTAGAAATATCTTTAAGGGTACAAAACTAATATTTCACTCTTATTATACAAGCCTTATCTGTAAATATGTTACCACTGATGAAAATATTAATTTTCTGCAATTTGTTATTGACCTAAAAGGTTACTCTGTACATAAGAATATAGATGTACCTATAGATAAATTAAACTCAGGATTAGAGAATGTGCCAGAATATTGTTCTGAAAAAATAAAATTAAATATTTACCATATTAAAAGTGGAGCTTTAGTGTTTTTTTAAATGTCTAATTAAAGAAATTTTTGGGAATATGATTAGATTAAAAGCTTAATTTTCAGGACCATATAAGTCATTTATGTAATAATCCTACAAAGGACTCAATATTTTAAGATCTTTAGCTGGTGTTCATTGGGGTCTTATCCACAAATTTTGGTCTATATTGTATAAAATTATAGTAAGAAGTAATTTTGATTATAGCACAGTGGCATAATAAAAAACAAATACAAGTCTTAAAAAAAAATAGATATTATCTATACTAATAAATAAAATTGCAGTGTCTGTTTGTAATGTCAAGTTTTTTTTTAGGAAATAGATATGAATGTACACACTATATCTAAACCAAAAATTCATTTTTTTTAATTTTTGGCTTTCTGTTTGATGGATTTTTATGGAACTTTTTTTGGTCGATAACTCAAGCTCCTCCGGATAACGTAGGGTACTTTTAATTTTCAAAAATAATTAGAATTTCATATAAAAAATCTAATAAAAAATTGAATAACATCCGATTCAATGCAGTTTTACAGGCAAGTGCTTGAATTTATGAGAAATATATTTACTTTTAAGTACTTAACAAAGTTAGGGTTCCATATAAAAAATAAAATCCAGTGAAGAATGTATGAAACGTTACTGCAGCTGCAGGATCACAGCTAGTTCAAAATAAAGCTCTATGAATCATAACTCGAGCTATGTGTTTTACACTCATTCATGTAATGGAAGTAAAGACTTGCATTTCAACCCTATGGCTTAGAAGAATTCAAATTGCTGAATATTTTAGTATCAAACTAACTACTTCAAAAAACAGTCTATTCTAGATAATATCTGTCCACCTTGTTCATTAAAATTTAATAATGACTCATATATGAACAAGAAATGTTTAATCAGGCCACTTACCTACAATTCAAAGGATAGCTCTATATCCAGTCTCTATATATAGTACCTGGGTGACAGAGCTTAGCTCGATTTTTTAACGAAGTGTACTCATATATGTTTTTTAATCCGCTTCAATTTATCTGTCTAGTAAAATGCAAATAAATAAAATAGTTCGCTCACTTCAGTTGTGCCCAATAACCCAAAACAAACTATAGTACGTGCGTACTGCATCAAAATCACACAATGTTAATAACACACACCTCTAACACAAGTTATTGAATATAAAGATATAAAATTATTTGACTCTGGATAATAACTACTGAAGAGATAAATAATAAAAAGCTACTGCATGACAGCATTAAAGACACATAATAATATCTTCTTCTTCTTAGTTAATGGCAATCTGTGTGTACACACAATTTGTGCCAATGTCATGTAGGTAAGATTTTCAATCTTGTATCAGCGTTACCAAGCTCCAACAGAACGGTGGCCTATCCTGCTCAAACTTTCCATGGAGCTTTGTCGGCACCTCAGAATGTATGCTACGCGTTGTCTTCTATAATAAACTTAACTTGAACACAATAACTAAACTATTTCACACAAAACGCCACCAAGATTACATGATATAGAGTCAAGTACACAAGTTTAATGAATTAAAGAAAACAATTGCTACATGTTAGACTGAGATCCCGCCAAAAACTCCCATAATAATATCACTCCTAAGCAAGAAGAATGTCCACTTCATACTTTAAAAACGCAAACAGAATATTAGCGCTCCACGTTGATCACACGTGAACTATTGTACAAGGAGAGAAATTCAAATAGAAATATGATTTTTTTCCCAAAGGTAATTTTGACGCATACATATTGACCTTTTCCGGCAAAGCCCTCAATTATCTTAGGAATTGACACAAATCGAATCATATCTATAGAAAATTTAATATCTTTATCCGATAAAAGTCAATACCTATGCGTAAAAATTACCTACTTCTTACTGTTTAACGTATAATGGTATAAACTCCTTTTAATATTCAAAGGAATAAAATGAAATAAAATATTTTAATACATATGTAATTTATATTAATAGCATTTTGCACAAACACTCTTAAACAATATTTTAAATTAATTATTTCTCTACGTAGTCTTTGCGCAAGCTAATTTTTGTATAATATTATGTTTAGGAAAAAAATAATGAAATTACAATATACGGAAGATTTAGTAGAATACAAGTACATAATTTACTATACGAATATAAATAAATGTTGATTTAATTGATGTTTAGGAATATTTTTAGTTGACTTTACAACAGCTAACACATAGAGCTACTGAATTTACTATTAATCGTTTTATTTATAAATTCATTGGAAATTAAAATATTAAATGTAGATTACACTTCTTAAACCTTTTTAACGTCGTTGAAAAATCTGCTCGTGAAATATGTGTATATGCGTCCGCTAAGAATAACAGGCTGATTTTAAGATGAGTCCCAGACCATGCAGGAATTCCTGGCAATGAACCTGCAGATGCGCTTGCAAGAGAAGGACCTATGGAAACACAAATTGGGCCTGAACCATTTTGTGGCGTTCCAAAAAGCCTAGTTCGACTGACCATAAGGGACTAACATACTTATAAGGCTATAGAATTCTGGTATAAATTGCCAGGGTAAATTCATTCCAAAGAGCTCATCAGAGCATTCACTTAGCGCAAAGCTGAAGAAGCTCTGATGCTCAGTAGGAATCATCTACTAGTATTAGTGAGAGCACTAACTGGTCCCTATTGTTTGGGCAAGCATACGCACAACATCGGTGTCCAGAACATAAGAGAGTGGAGGTTCTGTGAAATAGCAGACGAAACACCAAAGCATATCTTGTGTGAATGTGATCCATTAATACCCATACGTAACCGAATTCTGGGTAAGCATATGTTGCTCCCGGAGGAGGTACATACGCTCTCTGCCAAAAAGAACCTACAGTATATTCAGGTTGTAGGTCTAAGCAGTGAGCTTTAGCAATATAGAGGCGATTACCAATATATCTGACTAGGCCGCAGTGATACAGGACTGTTTAAGCCTGCATAGTTCCTTTCCGAATAATAATAATAATAATATGTGTCCGCTGGTCCGCAGGACAGACTAACCCACCTCCCTGAGAGGCAACGGGTCTAGTGTCAGGTTGGCTTCAGGTCACTTCAACTATTTCTCTTCCTTCTGGTTCTGTTTCATGATCCTCATCTCTTAACTCAGACAGAATGAGCTGATAGCCAATAGGAATTGCAAATGCATTTAATCGAGTCCTATCACTGCTTGTATAAGGTGAATCATTAAAGTGTTTACAACATATGTAGTAACGATTACACTATGTTTTTAAAAGGAACATGTCAGAGATATAAATTTACACAGATACACATCTATATCAAATATAAAGTTAAAAGTGTTATTCTATAAAAATCTTTAAATCTACTAAATACATTTCTTATATTGCGGAAAAACTTTTTATTGTTTTACATTAGAAATTTTATGAAACAAAAATTTTTAATATAATGTTCTGTGGGGTCTCAGTCTAGAATTTAAAAAAAATATTATTTCATATCCTAGATTCTTTTTCACATTAATTCACCCTAAAGAACATTATGTATAGATATTTATATTGATATAGAAAACTGTAAATGGGAGATCCTGTTCTGTTTATGAATACTTTTTAAATATGGAATTAACTTAAAGTTACTACTAATTGAATTACAGTAGAAGTTTTTTTTTCAAGCATTATATTAATAAATTTTATAGTAAAAACGGTAGTTCAAGAAGATTTGTTTACAACTAGCGGGCTAGTTAACAAAAAAAGTGACGAAATTCATAAGAATTGTATTGATATAAAATTCTATAAAAAAATAAAAATGAACAACCAGTGAAAGAAAACTACACAAAATATATAAACCACAAATAGAAACAACCCATAAAGTATAAATGTTATTCTTAGTTCATCATCACTTTGATGAGTAAAGTTAACAGAAATGTACATTTATTGATTTTAATATATATTTACCTCAATACCCACGTTCTGTCAAGTGAGGAAATCTATGAAAAGTTAAAGTAGGATCTTCCATAGATGTCAATTCACATTTTGCATATTTCTTGATCCATGTTGGTCCCATAGTGGAAAAAAAACAAAAATGAACATAAATCCTCTATAAACTGAGGTGATTTTACAAGAATCACTGTCGGACTGCTTTCCAATAGATTATTTAATTCAATGGAGTCTTATCTTAAATTACAAAACCTAAAAGTAGATTTCGCAGTTAATATTTATTTTGTGTAATCACTACACGTTAAAGATGTGTAAATAATAGTCAGCTACAAAGTTAGAAGATTAGAATTGCTTCTAATATCTCTTCTCTTCTTCTAAAATTTATTTGATTTAGAGACATGCCTGGTTAAAAAAAATACTAATTATCTATACCGACATTTGAAATATTTCCTTTATTTAAAATATTGCAGAAAATATTTCAAGTTTATTTAAGTTTGGTTTCATGACTTATAGAGCTAACTCAATGGTTTTCTAAGAGGTATCTGAATATACAAAGGAAAAAAAGTTCATAAGAGTTGTGAAAAAATACCAAAATGATAGGTACTATTTAACTGGGTAACACAGTCATCATTTTAATAGAGTTCAAAAAAAGTGATATCAGGCTTCTTAACATAAGTTTTAATATTTACTATGTGAACATTGAGTTAAAGTCGTTTTTATAAAATGTAAATAAAGAAATGTGCTTTTTGTTCTTGAAATCTTTAATTTTATTCCCTTCACTTTCTTTCTTAATACGCTGTTTCACACTGTTTATTGAAGACACGCTGGCATTGGGTACAACGAAAGCTGGCTAACCGCTACAGAGACTGAGCAGCCACCGAAAAAAAGCTAATAGATAAAAAAAAACTAACAACATAAAATTAATATTGAAGTATAAAGCTTTTCTATTATAATTAATTCAATACTGCACTTTGTTCTAATTTGACGTAAATTTTTGGTAGTAGTTCTTTTTTGTAACTTATTAGTTTGCAGCGTTGCAGTATTTAATTAAATCTATTTCATTTTTGGTACTTTTTATGAGGTACAGTTGGTTAATGAAAAACGAGTTTTGCAAATATTAAAATGGCGCGTGAATTTCGAGGTGTTATACAAATACCTTGATTAGTTGTAAAATAAAGCTATAATGTTGTTGGAACACTATTTGTGAAATATGTTACAAATCAAACAAAGAAAGGAATATAATGCACGAATGGGTTTAAAGAACTTGTATTCATGGAAGCATTAAAATAGAAATTTAAAACGAATTCAAAGTGAATAACTTATTTACTGACTTTTTAGCTTTTGAACATTCTGAGAGTACTTTTATTACGCGTGGACGTCTGGCGTGTCCTGCATTAATTTTCAATATGGTTTACACCGGAGACACGGTAAAGTAATATGTTGTTTTTTTTTTATATATTTTATATAAAATGATGGTTGTTTTTTCTTGTTAAAATAATACCCGCCTGGCTAGCAAAGCTATCACCCTCAAGGACCAGTACTTCTTGGCGTATTGTGTTTATCCTACATCACATCGGCACTTAATAACAAGTGAGTTAGGGGTAAAATCACAGGTAATGTAAAAAAAAAATCCTATTTCAAACACGGACGGTTTTTACTAATATTCTTTTTCTCGTGTTTCTATTCTAGTCATTTGATATTACTGTAATGTTTTATGATGATGTTTACCAGGTATTTCACAGGCAAATTATGCAAACTGACGAACTACGAAATGTAGGTAGACTTACAATCTTAACGGCCGGTGCTAAAAGTCGTCAATTTCTATTTCTTACAAGTTTTAAATACTTTAAATTGTTTTTTATTCATAGTAATAATTTCTACCTACACAATCCGCGAATATTTTAATGGCCTGAATAGTCTTTTTGATAGATTTTTTTTATTTGTCGAAATATATGTAGGTAGTTACCTGTTATATAATAATTTACAATTTTAAAGTAGTGTAACGTAGTTTGTTGTAATTTATATCATTCACACAATATATAATTTTTTTCACAGATACCTACGATATATCTGGATTCAACATAAGATTTTTTGTGCTTCGTTAAATAATAATTAAATACTCTTTGTTAAATAAATAATTTTACATGTAAATATTTAGAAAAATCACAAAACTTGAACTTAAAAAATGCAAAATATGAGAAAATTTTGACTAAATATTTTTTTTACATCGTTTACACTTAACTCGTTTAATTTTCATGGAAGAGATTACTACACATTATTTTTTCGATGATATTTGCTTCTCTTATTAATGTTTTATATTATTGTTACAGTGGGAAGAATGGTTTCTGTTCACCAATAACATCAGTAAGCTGTGGATAGCACAGCCAACTTATTTGATTTCCCAGGCAGTGTACCTAGCCGCTGGAATTATAACTCTGATCCATGGTAATATTTATACTATATATTTGATTTGCTTAATTGTATTTGGTTTTTGATTACATGGGGGAGGCGAGTGTCTGAATGTTGCAACATAACCAACGTTTACTTATTTACTTTATCTTTTCAAAGTTATCATATATATTGTTAGATCTTTCCTTACTGTTGCTGACAAGAGGGTGGATGAAAAATGTAAAAAAATTTGCTTACGTAATATTTGGGTTACCTCTAAAAAGTGCGTAGTGGAATATTATGATATAAATATTGACGTTGTTGAAATATTCTTCTTTACAGCGCTATCTAAAGGTGGAAGATGGCCATATTTTTGGCTTGGCACGATACTGCACGGCATTTACGCTGATAACTTTTGGCATTTTGTCTTACCTGATTACGATATTTTTTGGCATTCACAAACGCCTATAATGTTGTTAGGTGCCCGTTTGCCACTACATATCATATTCCTTTGTAAGTAGTTTGAAATATTATATGTGTTTTGTAATGTTATTTATTTTAAGTAAAATTTTTTTTTTTTTAGACCCAGCCTTCATGTACCACGCGGCATACGCTGTATCGAAACTGAACCTACCTAAATATGCGGAACCGTTTGCCGCCGGTTTACTGGTGGTACTAATCGATATACCATATGACATTGTGGCAGTTAAGTTCGTCCATTGGACTTGGCATGATACAGACCCGAATATCTTTGATCGCCACTACTGGGTACCATGGAATTCATATTACTTTCACGCGACATTTACGGCCAGTTTTTATTATTTCTTTGTTCATGTCAGAAATCATTTCGATAAGAATACTCAACAGTGGGAGTCCTCTAGGTATGTATTTTAAAGTATATATTGTAACTACTAGCTGTGTGCCCGCGGCTCTGCCTGCGTTTCATATGTACGTCACTGCGTAATATAGTTTTTTGTTCACAATTACATGAGTTTTAATTTTTTTAAGCGGAACCCTGATTAATTTCGTAAATTAAATTAGCCCAAGTTACGCGTAGTAACTCCAGTTATTTGCCGAAAGGTCCCCTCAAAATCAGTCCAGCTGCTTCGAAGATTACCCGGAACAAACAGACAGACAAAAATTTTAAAAATTATGTTTTTTGTAATAGCGGTACCGTATATATACTATTAGTAACAAATTGTTATTTTATAATACTATATTACACAAACGGACACTTATATATAGGTACGTGAAAAATAATCGATCGTTTAAAAAAATTAATTAATAACGCTTTCAATACTTCCTTCAATATTTGCAGTAAGACAATTGAATGGGCAACACTTATCATTGCCGTACTTGTCGGTATGCCGGGTGGAGTAGTCATGTTCGTGATGCTCTACCATCCCCTACATGACACGTTGCAAATCCATACTGAAGTTACATTTTTCATGCTTCTGTCTGTATATATGGCGGTGATTATCCACGGACTATTGGTCAGAACCAGAAAAACAAATCCAAGGTACGTCATGAAACTTTGTCACTATGTCTTTATTCCAAACACTCTCATACCTCTTATCTATCTAAATATGACTATACGTTTGTATAAATTTGTTTTTTAATGGTTAATAAAAAAAAACTACTAACTTTTCCAAATCAAAAAATAATCAAAGCTGTGATCTCAGCGGGTAACATTGGCTATTTCTTTTAAATCAGGGATTTATACTTATCCGTGCGAAGCCGGGCGGGTCGCTAGTGTAAAATAATATTTTCATCTGACCCATTATAAATAACAATACCATTTTTTTTTTTTCATAATCTAGATATTATTTATCATATATTGAACGGTACACTGATAGAACACATACTTACATCCAAATATTTAATAAATAATCATATATGTCCATTTTCATTATGCTATTAAGACGGAAGACGCAGCGTGGGCGTGCGCCCCCCCACAGAGTGCCCCACTTTGTTTCTTATAAGGTTGGAATAGAACAATCCTACAAATCAGTTCAGTAGTTGTTTAAGTTACAAGCTCACTAACGGCCAGTTCACACTGCTTTAGTTATATACTCATAAGTCATATATATAGTATTTAAGAGGATATGCGACGGTATTTATTCCATAAAAAAACAGTTCCCGATTTTCCTATTTTTTGATTTTGAATTTTGATTTGATTCATAAATAAGTTATTGTAGAAAATGAAATAAATGTTATAACTCTTTCTTTGAGGCGCAACATGATAGCAATATATTTTTGAAATACCTACTTGTCAAATTAGCCGCCGACCGCATGCCCTCTTAATATAAGGCAATATGTACTAAAACCTATAAATAATATAAATATACAATCTAAAAAGAATCATGTAATGTAATGTTTAGTATTTCTAGAGTTATAAACCGACAGAGAGACGTTGCGTTTTATATAATTTGAGAATAAACATAGATTATGTTATTTATTTATCGGCAGATTAAAGTTTACGGATTATTTGCTGTTAGCTCAACTGTCCGTGCATTACTTGATATATTTGGGTTTTGTGATCTTCTTTGATCCGGAAAACGAGGTATCTACCGGCCTTCATGAACCCGTCGGATCTTGTAATGAAATGGCAACTCTCATAACGCCCTTTATGCAGGTAACTTATTATATAATAGCAGACTACTAGCTCTATAACATTCTACTACGCTTTATATATACAACTAGCTGTGTGCCCGCGGCTGCGTCCGCGTTTCATATCTTCTTCACTTCACTTCAATTTTACTTATTACAATGACATCTATACAGATTTTTTAAAATATATTTAGAAAGAAATAATAAATTTAGATTATATCCTTCTTATATATTTCTAAAATATTACACATATTAATATTTCGTTATACCTTTTGCACCTACCCTTGTTACATCTAGTCTATTCACCGCTCTAAGGTCGACTGGGACTTAGGCATTAGGTTCTCCTTTGTACTCAATTGTGTGCAAAAGTGTGTAAAATAAATAAATAAAACAAAAATATAAAACTTTTTAGGGAAAATAAAAATTAACTTGTTTGGAATATTATATTATATAAAAAAACGAAATGTAAAAGTGAGGGTCAAAGTGGAAACAACGGATCCCTTACCCAATCCCTTAATAGGAGATTCTCTATCGCTTTCCGGTCGCTCGCTCACCGGCCAACCGTGTAACCCCGGACCCCCGACGTTCATATTCAAGTCTCTCCCTTATATAGGAACTTGTGCTGAAAACTTCTATAACGAGATTCAGGGTTTTCATCGATTTCACAGCTACCTCAACGTTATGTAACTATTATACTTATTAAAAACATTTAAGATGCCATTATTTTCTGATAGTGATTCACAGAATTACATTTTTTCTTTTATATTTTGTATAAAAAATAATTTAAAATTACAAAGAGATAGCTTCGTCCTGTCACAGCCATTCAAAGATACAGATGGCGCTGAAAAGAAAATTGCTCTCTTCTTTAAAAAAAAAAAGAAGAAAATGTTATATATATATTATTACACAAGTATAAATAGATATGATTCGTGTTAATTATTTGCACCTGCACCTTTGCTATGATTGTATCTAATCATGTCGTTATCATTATGTAGGATTATCTTTAAATATGTTTGACGCTATGATATAATTATTAAGGAATACAGTATTTTTTTTATTTTTTGTAATTACAAACTTAAAAGCAACGTTTTTTTTTTTTCCTTTAACCCTTAAAGTACTAACTTGGCGTTTACGCCAGTTCCAATTGCTTTCCTATTGTTAATTTTTTCTTGGAATAAATAATAATTTAAATTACATCACTATGAAAAAACATCTCTGACATGTATTTTAGAGATTTTTAATGGGTCTCGCTTTGAATTTTTGTTGTTATATTTTTTTAATACACGCGTTTAAAATATTGACTTTTTTTTACTATCTACAGTCTAAAATAATAATTATTTCTTACGTAACAACTCGATTACTTGTACAACGTACTTGATTTTTTATAATACATAAATATATATTTATTTACAGACATTGGTGAAGCGAAAATATTTCTGTCCAACTGATTACAACGAAGAATATTTTGATTTCCATTGTGTCGGCGGCAAGAAGCCACGTAACGGAGCTCTGTGGTATACTATTTGCGGGACACCATTCCAGTAAGAATTTTTGTTATTTATTTGGTTTTCAAAGAAAAATATGTACGGACCAGAGACGAAAGAAAAAAAAAAGCCTAAATTTTTAATTCTAACTTGGCTATCTGCTTTTGTTAAGTTACACAAATATTGTCGAGCATCTACCGGTGTTTTTAGTTAACTTCACAGTTACAATAAACCTTTTCTAAAACTAACGTGTTGCCATCTTTTGTCACGTCAGCAAATGCAGAGAGTTTACAATAAACCTACTTTGAAAGCTCCGTACACTTGTACAATTAATTTTAGTTCCTTTGCGTGACCAATAGACGATGTTAGTAGTATACTTAAATATAACAAAAGTAAACAAGAAAACTAGACAGCCATGGATACTGCAGTCAGAAGTGTGAACTCGAAATTTTGCAAATACTTTTTTTTATGTAAAAATTTCAAAAAATTGTTCATTGAAATTATTAAAATAATCTAACATGCATCATTTGTCTGGTTTTTACATGTATTGACATTTCGAGTAATAATTATGTACATTTGCATATAGTTTATTCGTAATCAAAATATACGATAGACCGCGTAAGTATGTTATGTTGTTGACGGCTAGTCATAGCGTTGGTAACGCGAATCTGTAGGTTTTTCCCTATCGAGAATCGCTCAACGCCGCTAAAGAAGTTTTCACTTCAAAAGCAAACATCGAAGTACCTAAAAAAACGCATTTTTTAAAAAGGAGCTAGGGCTAGGGGAGGGTTGTTTAAAAACGGGGTTTAAAAATTAAAAACAAATATTTATTAATCGAATAACAACTACAAAGAAAAAGCTAAAGGCGACCAAAAATTTAAGTTTTACTTCATCCTTCTACAGGAATCGAGGCGAGTATATAATGATTCTATTAACGATTGTGTTTGCGGCCGCCGGAATCTTTCATGGAATTTACTTTACATGTGTGCATAATCAGAAAACAACGAAGGATCCTCGTGAGGCCTTAGTTAAGAAAATTAAATCTAAAATACATTAACATCTAAATGTATTTTATTGTTTTGTTATAAAATCTTGAATACATTTAAGTTTGTTTTTCACATTGTAATTTTGATCAAGTTATTGTATTTCATTAGTCATGTTTAACAAATTATTAATTAATTGAATAAAAAAGTTGTTCGTAACTTTAGTTTCGCGTTAAAGTTTTTTTGAAACATTGTTTTGTATGTTCGAATATAAATAATTATTTGGTTCTTTGTACTATGTTGTTTAATTTATATGAAAGAATAAGACGGTTCCCTATAGACTTATAGAGAGAGATATCTTGGATCATCTAGATATGGACCCTAAGCCCCAAAAGTGGTCGAAATATTCACAATCAAGAGTTCGCAATATTAACATTATTTTACGATGGTACTCACAACAGTAATTACAACTGTACCCATGCTGAAGGCATCCAGCCGCAAAAGGTAACTAGCACAAGGGTTCGAACCTCGGCTTAGCCGCTACCTATGCCAAAAATTCCCGCGGAATTTGAACCTAGCCTAAACCAAGCTTACAGGACTTATGCACCTGCGTGTTATGTGCAGGAGTGTGTATACAGTGTTGTGCGTGTAATGCTTGATGCATGGGCAGTCTCACTGTATCGCGCTTTGGCAGCGGCGTCAAGAACCTCTCCAGTTGGGTAACGGGAACGTTCTAGGGCCGCCACCGGAGGACCCGAAGTGTGCGGGAGCAAAGTTAGCCGCCTGTCTCCGACGGCGGCAACGGTGGTTTCGCGGGCATGAGCGCAAACACGCAAATGAATTAGGTTTATAGGGAAAGATCCTATATTTGCAAGTGATTTTATTCTCGTGGTCAATTAAAACATTATGCGGTCGCCGCCTCTTGTGGATGGCGTGTCTAATTGGCGAGTACCAGATGGCCCGTACAATAAGAGGGTTCGGACGTATATCTGCGCGTTCGAAGAAGGAGCGGCAGTAGGTTTTGAGGACGGACCTAATGCTGGGCAGGTTTAGATCTCTGTGTAAATCCACATTTCTCCTGCAGCTTTCCTTACAAAGCGATTCTAAATCTTTTGTAAGACGTGCATCTGGGATCTCCTAATGTGACCGGAGGCGGGTACGCAGTACGCAGTTGAGCGTCTAATTGAACTCCTACGTACCTGACTTCGGTGCTGTAAGGGATAGAAGTACTTGCGTACTGGATGGGTATGGGAGGATTTTTCCTAAACGCGCGGTCTCTATTGAATACGGGCACTCTTACTCGGGTTTTTTCGCGATACGCCACTTGAACTACCAAGAGCTGAGATCGTTCACGGCTCTTTGGACGTATTTTCGGAGGAGATATTTCCTACGATGGGTATAGTATATGACTGTGTCATCCGCGTATAGGCCTAACTGAACTCTTTCGAGTTTAGGGAGGTCTGCTAAGTAGAGGTTGAATAGGACAGGCGCCAGAATGGAACCTTGAGGGACTCCTGCTCGTATCGAGTGGGCTATAGAGAGAGCATTCACTACTCTATAAAGGAAACTACGATCAGTGAGGTATATAATACGTACTAGAGTATCAAGATTACCTAACATAGTGAGTTTGTAGACAAGGCCTGTGTGCCAAACCTTGTCGAACGCTTTGGCCACGTCGAAGAAGACTGCGAGCGTGTGTCAGGGCTTATTAAACTTCGGATGATTAAAGTTAGAGAGAGATTTTTGTCCTTTATCAGCTCTATGAGACGGTTCATAAGGACCCGCTCATAAGAGTTTTTCCAACGTGTTGAGAAGGCTGATGGGAAGGTAACTATCGGGTAGCCTGGCATCTTTGCCAGGTTTGTGTATCTCTATGACTATTGCTGCTTTCCAGGCAGCTGGAGAGTGGAAGTTCTTGATGGTCGCATTGAAGATGCAGATCAGCAACGCGATCAGAGGCGGAGAAAGAAGTTTGATAACTTCGTTCCAGATTCCGTCAGGACCGGGGAACTTTATGGGCTTAAGGCCCTTGATAGCAATCACCATCTCGTCACAGGTGAGAGGGGGACAACCAGAGTAAGAGCGACTGAGTCCTTGACAGAGGATTCGACAACAGGGATGTGTTCGACATCATTCGTGGACGTGCAGGAGGAAAAGGACCTGCTAGGCTATTCTCTAAAAACACGAATACGAGCTCGAATCTCGATTTCGAATTCACCTTCACTTCGATACTCACTTTAACTATCAAAGTTTTTGTATTCTGTAAAAAGTTCATGGTCAAGTGAAGTCAAGTGAGTATCGAAAACTCGTGTGATGATGTATAAGTGTGATTCGGTAAGTTACGATTTGCGATAAATATTTACGATTGCATTTTTGTCACAAAATAAATAAAAAATTAAATTATTTTCGTCATATTCTATGTTTTTTGTAATACGTTCAACAGTATTCACAATAAAATAAATTTTAACTAAGCGTTTCTTCAAATTTAAGAATTTAATTTTGGCTGAATGCCGATTTCTATTGCGCCACTTTATTAAAAAATCTCATCCAGTGATGTCAAATTTGTATAGTGGTAAACAGTGGTAAATTTAAAGTTTTTTGTCAACATTCCTATTGTCGAGTTGAGTAAGAGTTTTGCCTGAATATTATAATAGTTTGAATCGAATATGGAGTAAGTATATTATTAAATTTGTTACATGTATATAGCTTTAACTGTGAAAATCGTAATACAAATTACTTGTTACAGACGTACATCCCATCCTTCATCTGCTCAAATCGAGGCTTTGATGGATCATTTAGCGCAAAAGCCATACCTCGCTAAAGGATTTAAAAAAAATCAAAATGCGAAAGTTCAATCTCGTAGAGAATGGGATTCAATAACTTTAAAATTAAATAGCATTGGTGGAGGCACACATAAAACCACTCAAAAATGGATGAAGGTGACCTTTTTTATCTATATAACCACTTAATAACATAGTTGAGTATATGGTGCGGGTGAATTTTTTATGCTTATTAACTGCTTGTTTGCTATTATTAGTATTGGGCTGATAAAAAAAGTGCAGTAAAAAAAAGGGTTGCTGCTAGGCCTCGTATGGGTGGTGGAATCGAGGATGTGCCTGAATTAAATGCAATTCAAGAGCGCATTCTAGCATTAATGGGTGGTTAGAAGTTTACCACTGGTGATATACATCTCCAGCTGCCAGTGTTTGATGTTAGTTTGCTTTTTAAATATTAGATTTAAATAACTACTTAAATCTTTCAAAAGGGGTAATTTATGAAAATATTAATTATATTATGTATGCTAGGGACATTTAACAATGTTTTTAGAATGCATGTATATTAACTGAATCAAATAATAATCCCATTGGCTGTCATCAAGGGAAAGCATAGTGGTGAAAATTAATACAAAAAATTAAGTCTTGTGCCTTTTCTTAAAAATAATCATTTATTTGGTTTAGGTCATGATAGGTTGAGATTATTAAAATAGAAGATACATTGTAAATTTATAATTTTATTGTATATTTTATAAAGGAACCTACAGCAAGCTTAAATAGTATCCCTTAAATATTAAATGAATATTCTCATGCTAGTCCAAGTACAAGCACGGATCACTTTCTAGGTGCAACACCAGCTACTACTAATGCCGTAAGCAGATTTCAATAGATCCATTTATTAGCCCTATAAAATAATAACACCCATTCAATAGTGTAAAGAACTAAACATACCAAACACTGCTACTGTTTAAACATAAACATTATACATATAATAAATCTCATTTGGATTAACATTAAATACTGAATGGATATTGTAAGTTGAATGGATAGTCAAATTGGTTTTGAATTTCTAAATGTAAACCTGTTTTTCATAATTTATTTCTGCCTCTTGAGTACATCTTGTGTTAACAATTTCAGGACATTATTAATAATATGAATATTGGTAGTCCACAAAGAGATGAATCTCCATACAGAGAAGACCAACCCACCTCTACACCCACACAGATAATGGTACATTTTTTTCTTTATCTCATTAGATAAACTAAAACAAACAATGAAAAAAAATCATTAGGTTTATCTCTTTATTATATAACTATATAGTAAGATATAAATAATAATTAAAAATTTTCAGGTGTCCCCAGTAACGTTCAGACATCCATCAACACATATGAGTGAAAGAAATGAGCCCTCTGTTCAAGATAACACTAATGAATTATCAAGTAATTATACTCTTATATTTGTAAGGCAAATATATATATTTGCATGTCGGGTATACTTGAACGTGTTTATGCAAAATATTTGTCTGCTTTGAAATATATTCAATTGTTTAAAAGTATATTTTCTATTCATAGGCCCTAGACGTCGAAGAGTTCGTATAATGAGGCAACCACATCCATCACAGAGACGCTCACACTTCAGTAGTGTTACTGAAAGATTTTTAAAGTTAAAAGCGAGTCCACTGGCTTTAGAAAATCGACTCGTAACAGTACTGGAGAGCAACACTAATCAAAATCGCTTGATTATGCAATCAAACATAGCATTGGTAGAGGGACTCCAAGCTTTAATAGATATAATAAAAAAAAAATTGAAATTAATTGGTATTTAATTTTTACTTCAGATAATATATACTAAATTATTTTATTTTGCCATAACCTATTAACTAAATTAGATCTAGAATTTCGCCTTGTTGTAAGTTCTATAGTAGATGTAGAATTTCTATGGTCTCTTTCCTGTATTAACGATCTTTCTCTTTCTACATCTTCATCACATAGTACAGGTGCAGGCAATCCTGCACGATTGCAAATGTTATGCAGTACACAGCAGGCTACTATGATTTTTGATACTGTTTCAGGATCATAATGGAAAACTCTGTGTACTAATAGGCACCGGTATCGCGCTTTAAGTATTCCAATAGCTCTTTCCATTGTATTACAAGCTGTGGCATGGAGATGATTATAATAGCTTTCAGGCTTGTTCTCAGCTGCATTAATGATGGGTGTCATCAAATACGAGCGCTGTGGGTAGCCTGAATCACCTAAAAATATACAGGGAAACAGTTATTAATCTAGTTCTAGTGAGCTAGTAATAGGAATTACTTAATCAAATTAATATTATTGTACAAAACATCTTTATAACTACTGTCAGACAATCAACAGATATTAGGACATACCTAGTACATATACTTCGCCAGCAGATGTTAAATATTCTAATTTTTGTTTAATTACAGAAGAGTTAAAAATATAACTATCATGTGTTGCTCCACCATATGATGCATCCACATGTATTATATTTAAATCAGCATCACAGATCTAAAAGCAAATTAAATACATATTATTTTCTGACAATTATAACTTAAACACATAACTAAAATAAAAAGCACTGAATTATTTACTCACCAACATAACATCTCTAGCATGGAATCCTTTATGACCATAAAATCTTTCTTCATCTTTATTAGGTCTTACTATGGCGACCAATGTGCCATCAATGCATCCAATTATTCCCGGAATATGAAACTTTTGGTAAAATCTAGAGAACAATATATAAATTAGAGATAATAGAGACATTTGAAGTAAATATAACAATATGACTGAAATATAGGGTTTTAATTATTCACCTTTCTTGTAAAGCGAGTCATTCTGAGGAAATCTTAAATATTTTTTTACAATGTCTGGGTGATTTAAAGCTTCTACTGGTGGGATACTGATGCTTGCGACGTGTATGTAATAGGATTTCTTCCTAATATTTTTTGATAACTGCCACTTGCCAGAATCGATAATGTACAAAGTATCTAAAATAATTGGAAGGTTATATTATACTTGTTACATTAATACGATATACAATTTTAAATATTACATACCTTAGATCTATTTCTGAGCCCTCTCCCTTTACGTTTAGTTTCGGGTAACAAACACAGAATAATATTACTCCTACCGGAGGTAACAAATCATGGAGTTTTTTTTCTTCTAACTGTTGAATGAGTTCCTCCGACAGCCTATAAATGTTAACAAAGTCGTCGCCACGACTAATCAATGGGATGTTTCTTAAAATACGTGCTTGATGTCGACTATCATCCATATCTAATTCGTTAGCCTCTTAAGTATGTTTAACAATAGAAATGATCGAGACATCTGCAAAATATCCATACATAAAAGTGAAAAAATCCTTGTCATATATGTTATCAGCGACGTATTTTGATATTCTTCTTCTTCTTAGTTAATGGCAATCTGTGTGTACACACAATTTGTGCCAATGTCATGTGGGTAAGATTTTCAATCTTGTATCAGCGTTACCAAGCTCCAACAGAACGGTGGCCTATCCTGCTCGAACTTTCCATGGAGCTTTGTCGGCACCTCAGAATGTATGCTGCGCGTTGTCTTCTATAATAAACTTAACTTGAACACAATAACTAAACTATTTCACACAAAACGCCACCAAGATTACATGATGTAGAGTCAAGTACACAAGTTTAATGAATTAAAGAAAACAATTGCTACATGTCAGACTGAGATCCCGCCAAAAACTCGTTTTGATATTCATACTTACTTTTGGATATGTTAGCCTTAGATTTATTTTATTAGATTAAAGTAAAAAACACAAGATTATTATTTTATGGTTTTATCAAAGTTTTCACGTACTACAAACAAACTTTTGGTTTGACAGTAAAAATCGAAAACGATTTCGAAGTGAGCTTCGACATTTTGTTTTCAAAATACCATTTAATATCAAATAATACGTTTTCACATAATGCCTGGAAGGCACGGGAAAGCCTTAAGTGTCATTGCTGGGACTTGAGGCTGGAGGAAGAGGGAAGCAGCATTCCTCTGAGGAACGTGCCTACCACCCTTTTTAGGGTGGTTGCATTTCACCTTCGCTGCGCACGGGCACGGTAATTCGCCGGTGGGGTAAACCCTCCTGCCTGCATAAGACGCAGCTTGGAGGGTCGACGGTGTCCTTTGGAAGGGGACAGTCAGGGGTAAGCTGATCCCCTAAGCACTTGACACATCTCGGAGCCATATAGCAGCTCCGAGAACTGTGCCCGTAACCCTGACAACGGTGAGAATGCGAGCGGTAGGTCTTTTTGTGAGGGGGCTCCACGGAGACCCCCGACAAGCCAAAGAGGGTCTTAAGACCAAAGACCTTTTTGCCCTCTTCGGTGGCAGGGAGCAACACCAAAATCATGTTATATGGTTGTCTATCCCTCTGGGCGTACATTTTGTGTACATCCAGTACCGGGATATTCTGCTCCTTCAATGAGGCAGAAATTTCGTCACAAGAGAGTTCTTTGGGAACTCTCTTTATCACTACGCGAAGGGACTTCTCCTCCTCCAGCGCGTGGGAAAAAACTTAACACCTGTTCTAATCTGTTGAAATAATATTTCTACATATAATAAAATTAAAATCAGTTTGCCATTTCACAGGACTTTGCCATCTATGTTATTAATATTCTATTGGGCTTGCGCCATAGTCGGATTCAACTAAACCGACAATCAAACTTTTATCCAAAATGTCATTTACTGACATGAACATTCGGCGCTCAATTTTTTTGACAAATGGCACTCATAACTTTATTTTTGTTTACATTTTACACACAGCGCTTGAAACTTAGATTATAACACACGATCTTTTTTTTTTTTTTTTTTTTTTTTTTTTTTTTTTTTTTTTTTTTTTTTTGACCTAGCTAATGCTGTTGACCGGAAGGGCCTTTACAGCTTCACCGAACTTTGGGGGCGAGTGCTGAAGGCACTCAGCCGCAAAAAGGTGACTAGCTCAAGGGCTACCAAAGTGGTACGAACCTCGGCTTGGCCGTCACCTGAGTACTCAAGACTCACTCGCGAGTTGCATCCTAGCTATCCCTACATTTTTTATATTAATATAAAAAAAAAAAAAAAAAAAAAGGTTCCTTACAGGACCTATGTACCTTGCATGTTATGCATGAGTGTGTATGGAGTGTTGTGCGTGTAATTGCTCAATGCGTGGGCAGTGTTACTGTATCGCGCTGGCGGCGACGTCAAGAGCCTCCCCAGTTGGGGAACGAGACACGTCTTGGGTCGCCGCCTGAGCGATCTGTCACAAGTCGTGGGCGTTTTATACGATAGCTAGTTTCGGAAACTATTTATCGGATCAGTAGCGGGTTATACGTTTCACGTGTCAAATGAAACTATTTATTTTGAATAGCAGGTTATATGCTCACTAAATATGGATGCTAGGTAATGAGAACAAACCACTACTATGAGATGTAATGATTATAATATGGTAGGAATTCAAACCCGCTATCACGGTGATTGGACGATACACTTCACCAGATCGCGGGACCGGTAAAACGAAATAATCCGAAGCTAAGCCGGATTCAACCGATCGCGTGAGTAAGGTAAAAAACGAACCATTGTGAGATAGAAAGTGCGGTTTTTGTTGAATTGGCGCGATTTATTGAAATACATTGCGCATATTGTTTGAATTTTAGACCATAAAGTAAACAACTAAGGCGCGATGAAAGTGCAATGAAAGTACTTATGGTGGCGTGTCACATTGTAAAATATACATTTTCTGATAAAAAACATTTTATAATTTCTACTGGCACGCGCCATTTTATTATCTATATCTCTTATATATTCTTTAAATATTCATTTTAATATGTTGTAAAAGGCAATTATGATTTAATGCACAACGTATCTAATATATTTAATTGGATTTTAAAGTGATGATGGCGCAGCGAGTATTACGGCCGAATTCCGCCTCAATCGACATGGTTTCGATCCCCACCTATCCGAATCTAAAATAGGCCTGAGCTTTCGGTGAAGCAGTACATCGTGAGGAAACCATAGTATGGTGATAGGGCATTTTCTAATTACGCCCGCCTGAGTAGCTACCACACTCAAGTTTGAAAACCTGTCGCCAAATACCAATAGGTGTGTTCCGTCATTATCACTTGAGAACTAGCACCTCTAGGATTAGTATGTTTACCGTCCTGGACCACATCGTCACTTAACATCAGGTGAGATTTAGATTCATCAAAGAAGTGAGCTTATTCCCTGTATAAAAAAAGGATATAATACTATATTGTTTAAAATAGCTTCGCTCAGGTTGGATGAAATAGCGACAGGTCTCTGGTGTGATTTGTGACTCCAGGATGCCCCGTAAATTGAAGGGGAGGATATATAAGTCCATCATAGGACCTGTCATATTGTATGGATCAGAATGCTGGGCTAGTAAGAAGATCGATGAGAAGCGACTGCATATAGCTGAGATGCGAATGTTGAGATGGATGTGTGGTGTCACAAGAATGGATAAAATAAGAAATGAATATATTACAGGGAGTTTGAAAGTTCCGTCAATAGTAGAAAAGTTTAAAGGTTCTCGTTTGTCGTGGTATGGACATGTTATAAGAAGAGAAGAAGCGCATGTGGGTAAAATAGTAATTAATATAAATATGGAAGGATAGAAAACTAGAGGAAGGCCAAAGAAAGTGTGGATGGAGTGTGTAAGAAATGATATGAAAGAAAAAAGAGTTAATGAAGAGATGACGGCTGATAGGGACGTATGGAAGAAGAAAACATACTGCGCCGACCCCAAGTGAGTTGGTAAAAGGCAGGAGAATGATGATGATGAGCTTCTTAAATAACCATTTATTTTTTTGTAATATGTAAATGATAAAATTGGTTACTTTGGTTACGTTATCATTAGGAGATAGAAAGCTACTACTAATAATAAATAGTTTCAGAAGCTGCTATTAAAAACCAATACCTGTTTTAGTTTCGTTATGACAAAAACCCGCTACTACCCATCGCTATCTGACACTAATTTCCGATAAAACGGTAGTCAAAGGTCAAATATGGACAATGAAATTCACAGGACTGATGAAATCCATAGATAATGTAAACAAAGACATTGTATACTTATAAAAATATTTTTAGAAAAAACAGAAACATTTTTTTCTAGTTCTAATTTAATTCCAAAAATTCAATTCTTTATAGAAAATCTTTTAATAATTAACTATGATTTATTAATATTATTATTTTTTGTTCTCTCCAAAAAATATTGTTATAACGCCATCTACGGACTTTAAAATAAACCATGAACTATTCGTTCCAAAAAACGTTACAACGCCATTGCCATCTACAGGATTATAAAAGTAACCATCGATTAGATCAAGGTCAAATAAGTAGGTACCTTTTCCTAATATTTTTATCGGGTACCGTCGAACGCGGTAAATAGATAAGTCTACGATCGTTTGTAACGATTTTCGTATTGTTGCAGTATTGATACGCATTGTTCTTTACGTGTATTTATTGAGTCTTAGACCCAGTAATATTATTCTGTGCTTAGGCCAAACTACTGAAATATATTCATTTATATTCGCATATGTTTCTAGTTAGTAAGAAAACCCACAAAATATACGTGACTTCTATTATAAATCCCACTAAGGGACAATACACTCGCCTGAGGGGTGATTAGAACAAAATCGTAGGGCTACCTCATTGTAGTTTCCCTGTATATTGTTTAAGATTAAGGTGAGCAAATGAAACTCGAGTACCTTATACGAAATAATATTTATAGAATGTGTCTATACAAACGAACAAAATGTATACAAAAATTTGAGTCCAAACTCGGAAACAAAACTAAAAATTGCACTTTGATTTTAAAATAATATGAAATCAAATGTTTCAAAATAATTATTAAATTAATAAAAAATACTTAAGTCTTTTTTTCTATATTAACTTTTTCATTACCAAATTATATATATAATATTTATTTAATGTTAAATATTTAGTTTTTTAATGGTTATATTATTGGTAAATAAACAACAAAAACTAAAGAAATCGTTGAGTCCATACTCGATAACAAAACCAAAGAATTCACTATCACCTTAAAATAATCTTCTTTATCAGTAGATTACATATTCTTATCAAATTGATAATGATATAACAAAAATAGTCTTTTATTTATAAAACCTTTTTTCTATCTTTAACTTTTAACTTAATAAATTATTGAACACTCATCAGTAAAATTTTTGTAATAACTTCTTCATTGTACGATTACTTCTTTTATATTTTTTCTTTTATTTTAATTATGGTATTGAAGTTTTTTTTTATAGTAGGTAATAAAAGGTATATACATTTATGTAGATTCAACCCATATCTATCATTGTCGACTTTTTCAATAGAAATAATTTGGATTTTTTTTATCGTTGGGGGTTTTTTTTCCTCTTTGTTTTCTAAAGTCTTACCATTTACAGACATGGCTTATACTCACCCTTTGGCGGGTTTATAAATTCACTAAATATTTTATCTGGTTAACTTGATTACTGTCAAAAGGAATTATTCTTGCTTTACGAAAAACTGCTTTAACATTTGTCTAAATGTTTTGCGACATGTCATTTTAGTCATATTAGTTGTTTTTAAAGTTTTGGGCAGTATCCTTTAGGTATTGAAGCTTGAGTTCTGCCATCTGTATTATTCCATCTTAGTAAAGTGTTTCTCCAAGCTATTTTTATAGGCCTAAAGAATGCGACATCTAGGGCCTGTGTTAAATGCGACGCGGTGCTTGCGAAAGCCCCCCCGTATCGCCCCCATCCCAAATGCGGCGGACGGCCCTGGGGGGTTTTAGTGGGTATTTCCGGGCGCTTCACGCCCGGGTGAGTCCCACACTGGCACGGAGTCTCTCCGTGCCCCCTTACCTATTGCATTGGGGGACTTCGGTCTCACTATTGCAATAGGTAAGGATAGTGCGTAGATGCATTTCCCCACGACCAAAAAAAAAGGCCTGTGTTAAATGTGTAGAATTGGCACGTAAGAATATAAATGATATGTTTTGCTGTCCACATATTTTAATCACTCCTATTGATAAGTGGGATGATAAATTGTCACAAATCACTTTCTTTCCGGGTTTATCTTTAAAGAATGGTGCTTTAAACAAAAAGTGCTGCCATCAACCCATCCAGATGTAGTTCTACTATAGCGAGTACCTTCAGGTCCGCCCGTAGTCCAAGTATCGTAAATAATGTTGGCCTTATAAATAACATATATAAATAACATAATAACAAAAGCTCTCCTGCAGCTGCACCAGCCATCATTATGGATATTGAAGATTTTCATTGATTAAGAACTCTTTCAGGATACTTAGTTCCCCTTTTTACTATAATTTTCTTGCGTCCAGGGTCATCACTGAGGTTTGTTTCGCCATAATTTACAATATTGTTTCGATCAATTTCTTTCAGAATTTCCTCTAATTCTCTAAAATATTCTTTAATTGGTTCGGGTAAAACTTGAACCCTCGACTTTCTTATGTTTTGACATACTCGTATTCTCAAAGAAATCGAGTCTTTTATGAATCTTGTAGCATAATCTGATCCTGGCACATTGTTTTTTTAAACGGCTGTGTATGACACCTATATTATCCAAACATAATTTAAGCATAATTCTTAAATAATATGTGTCTAATGGATAACCCCAATTGCTGCAAATGTTCTGCTGTATTTTCGCCCAACGCATTCTGGGCTTCTTGTTTTTTTTTCATATTTCTCCTACTATGCCGATAGAGCACCGACTTGTTGATATTATATTTTTCGGCAATAGGGGCTAATGAACACTTTGGAGTTGTTCGATACTCTTGTAAAGCTTGTTTAATTGTATCCTTGTCATATTTACGATACTGTTTACCACGTGGATCGGGTTTATAGTTTCGAGGCATTTTTGTAGGTACCTGAGAAATAAAACGATAAAAAAATTAATAAAAACAATTAGTACCTGGTTTAACAAAGGATACCACAGTATTTTTTAAAACGAAACCAACATTTACATTTCAAGTAAAGTTTCGCGCTTAATTAAAAATAACAAAAAAATGAATACAAAAAATAGCATCAAGGTCACTGAATTTTTTTTACCGGGGTACTAAAACTAGCCAATTAAAGCTTCCCTAGTTCGCAACTATTTTCGTTTATGTTGTATGGAGAAGCCCTGGACTATTTCTAATCGCATTGTATAGGCAATGTTTTATTAGTAGAAAATTGTAAAACATGATTATATTTTTTTAGGTAAAAATGCTCACTGAGGTGTTACGTAACGTTTGAGGAGGCCCCCCTCCTCAGAAAAATATTACGGTGCGTAACATTTTCAAAAGTTGCGTTGCGATAAATTATTTTATTCCATTAAAATTAAATTATTTCCAGATTAAAATTAAAAATACTATAAATAAAAGTAAAATTTGAACCTATCAAAGATACTTAAACTTTTCTGGCATCCCCTATCATAATCATGTCTAATCACCTCTCTTTCGTAACTAATCACCCCCTTCCTGTGTCTATTAACCATATTCGCGTGTCCATTAACCCCTCAGGCGTGTCTATTCACCCCTTTCGCGTATCGAAACACCCCGAAGAGTGAAAGAAAATAAGGCTTACGAAATAACAACAATTTAAAACAATAATGCTTAGTCATTTTCCAATTTTATACAGTACAATACGTTTGTAATAACACATCCCATAATAGAAAACTAAATTTAAACTAGTAACACCAAAATGCAATACGATAGTCGACATTATGAACAATTTTGGCAGATTTGAATTTATATGGTAGTTTTTGCTCTAAAGAAAAAATAAATAGTTTTTCTTAGCAATCATCTCGTGCGCCCCGATACAGCTCAAGCAGCTTAGCAACACGCAGCGTGCGGTTCCGTAACCATTTTCTTTATTTAAAAAAAAAATCATTACAATTTTTCTTATAACTAAATTATAATGCTTTTTTAAAAATAAACAACAGTTGAAAACTACACACTACTTATTGCTAAACTTACGAACTTATAGGGCCACGGGGAAACCGCATCAGGGCTATTCCCTTCGACGGTGGCCTCTCCTTTGTTCGCGCCTACGGACAAGTCTACTGGGCGAGGCACACAAGGTGCGTCCCTCGTGGAGTAATCTTCAGTTTCCTGGGAACTAATCCTTCTATCGATCGGACTCTGAGGGGTCAGGGAGATGCGCCCGATATGTACGGGTAAATATAGTTATAAATAGTTTTCATTAAAATAATAAAGATTAATTTATATTTTTGAGAAATAAAATTACAATAGGATTTATAGTGTATTGTATCCACCGGATTCAGTGTTAGAAAGCATCGCTTCGAATTTGACAATAAACTGACTTGAATTTTCGTTTTAGACGGACGTCGTCGAAAACATTTTAAAATAACCACTATCGCATTGAAAAATATGTCATCGAGCACAAATAGGTGTGTTCCGAAAGCATAACTTGAGATCCACAGCCTCTAGACTTAGCATGTTACCATATTGCCCACATCGCCCCTTAAAACTATGTGATATAGATCTCAAACACCTGTATATTTTAAAAGAACTAGATGTCCTCGCGACTCCTTCCGCGTCGAACTCCGTGTTCGTAAAATAATGATGTTAATAAAAAACATATTATTTATAATTATTTACAGAATTAAATCTCTTAATTTTTTCACGGTTTCATTAAAATATTGCAAAGCGTACAATGGCAGACAATTTTGTATCAACTTAAATTACTATTGTCCTCATATTTTTCATATATACTAAATAACGTTATAAATATTCCTTGCCAGATACCATAACACGATTAAAGTAAAACCGAAATCGGTATAGTGGATCTAGCTATAAATAAATGTTGTCTTTAATTTTAATGTTTGATTAAATTAAAATACAGACAAATATAGCGTTTGACCAAAATATGATTTCAAATGATGATTTGACATGAGACTGTAAACACGTTAAGCTTAGCGGTATTGCCAATGAAACCATCCATCCAACCGTAAAGGCGTCCACTGCTGGACTTGGTTTCCCTCAAACATAAGGGGGTAATTTCCATAATCGCCACGCTTGGCAGGCAGGTTGGAGTGCGACGAGAACGTGGTTAGCCCGGTGGGAGAACGTGGATGGTGGAGTAATGCTCGTGTCTCATAGACGGTACGACTGAAAGGTCAGAGGTTCGAACTCAGGGTGGGTAACACATTTCGCAGGGGGCGACGCGGCGACATGCCTGGCAACCCCGTATCGCCCCTACTTCAAATGCGGAGGACGGCCCCGAGGGGTTTTAGTGGGTATTCCCGGGCGCTTCTCGCCCGGGTTTGAGTCCCACACTGGCACGGAGCTCGTCACCCCGTGCCCCCCTACCTATTGTATTGGAGGGGCACTAGGTTCCACTAATACAATAGGTAGGGTGAGTGCGTAAATGCATTTCTCCCGTCAAAAAAAAAAAAAGGTTGGTGATCGCAGTGGGTGCTTGTGGTCCTCAGAGGATGCTGCTGCCCATTTTTTAGTCACCTTTTATGCCACTTAAATAATATAAAACAACTAGGTAACATTTTATATTATTTACTAGCTGTGTGCCCGCGTTTCATATATTCTTCACTGCTTTTATTTTTTTTATGCGAAGCCCTAATTCTAAAAAACTTTTTTAGTACTAAGATAAAGTAAAAATATTTCTAATAAATTCAAATACTTGCTCGTAAAACTGTGCATTGAATCTGATTTGGTTTAATTTTTATGAGTTTTAATTTATTCACACGGACCGCTAATTATTTTCGAAAATTTAAAGTAACCTAAGTTACCGGAGTAACTTCAGCTATCTATGAAAAAAAGGACCGTCAAATCCGTTCAGACGTTCCAGAGATTACTTAAACTTTTGATTACACTTCAACCAAACAGATGTTTGTTTTGCATCTCGTGACGTCATTCGAGACGTCATGACAGATTGACGCGTTTTAGTTATGAAATGTCAAAATGTTTATAAAATTGCTGAATAAAATATGTGACTGTTGTTTTTTTTACCGAAATATTAATATTTTAGATAAAATAGGCATAAGGCAAATTATAAACCTATCTCTGAAATATCGTCAACTACCCTATTGATCAAATACACGCTTACTCAACTCACTTGTTTTAATGTCAACTTTGACGTTCAGTTTTGACGTTTTTTTGCGATGTTGCCACATATAAAACATTGCCAGTCTCAGAAAAACAATAGCACCAAATTGATTAGGAAGCAGGTTTTGGTGGGAACATGAGTTTGCCATAGAAAACGTTTCAAATTATTCCTAGATTTTTTTCTATTCCCCCGTGAGTTCTATTCACCTCGTTTTACGGTACCTGTTTCTAATATTTTTTTTATCGGTTACCTACCTACTTTGGATCGAATAAATATTTGGATTCGTTCCGTTAAATGTAATATTGTCGACATAGAATACTCAGACATTAGGTATTGTATTTTCGTTACTGATTGCTTAGATTGATTTTTAATTCAAAAAGCGCGGCTATTTATACCCGGCCAATTAGACTATCTTACTCATAAATATAAGTTATTTATATATTTTACAATAACAAAAACATTTAAAAAAAAACAACAATACATCATAACAAAAAGCCCTGATATATCTTAGTTATCTTAATTAGTTTTTCAATGCTTAGTAAAATAAAACGGAAATAAACAGGTGTGTCTACATAAAACCAATAATGGCCGGTCGGGGGGTACTTGGGGCGATTTTGGTTTGTTATGTTGTCTTCCTTGTTTTTTATTCATTACTTTGCAGTATTTAACTATATATTATGTAATTTTGGTGGCATTTTACGTGATATAGTGTAGTTATGATACGCAAGTGTAGTGCAATAAAAATAATGACACGAAGCGTGAATTCTGAAATGTCCCAATCATTCACGTTGTGTTCGAAACAGAAGGCTACCATTTTGTTACTGACGTTCATTTATTGATAGTGTTCATAAAGTCTGACTTGGCTGCATGGTATACTAGTACCTTTGCCTTTTACTTAAAAAGGAATAAATGGAACCAAAAAGAAAACCAATAATGGCACACACTCTTTTCTACATTATAAGATAATGTAAAAAATTCATTGAATATAGAATAAATCAGTCTAAAACAAATTCATTTAACAAAATTATATTTGAAATAAATTACAAACAATTTATCATAATTTATTGTCTTACATCTTATCTTAGGATTTATGAATAAATACATGAAACTATCATCATGTCGATAAGTACCTAAAATATTTTTTTTTGTTTTTTACACTTATAGTAAAATAGCCTATTGTTATTATTATTTCAGATTTTTAAATAGTAAAATTATTAAATATTTTTAACTATGTTAAACTTTGAAATACATTTCTCTGATTTTTGATTTATGAAATTGGTTAACAATTGGCCATACAGCAAATACAGAACACTGAAGCACTTTTGCCTTAAAGGAGATGTATCAATGGTCGTAAGAAATAACTATGTAAGGTCGATCAAATTGCAGCCTTTTGTATGGGAATAAGGTTCATTTTAGCTTGGGATTATTTGACAGTTTTTTGTTATGAGTGACAAAGGGTTTAAACCCCTGAATAGTGGAGACCAAAAGGTCATACAAGCAATAATTGACCAATCCCAAACTATGAGGTAACTATGCGGACACGGACCTAGTTCTGCTTGGCTTGTTACGACCATTAATAATAAAGAAAAAAAATTTTTTTCAAGTAATAATTATGTAATTAATTAATTAATAATAAACAAAATAAGTTGTCTACAAAATAATTTAACATATAGATATAAAAAATTTAATAGAAGTAGATTTAAGCTCACATATGCGATTTTTTTTTCCGACGCAAGCAGATTTAAATTTCCAATATAAAAAAAGGTGCGGACCCAGAGTCTGCAGATAGTTTAATTTCAATAATAATAAAAAAAAAAAACCCCTAAGTACTATACATTCTAAATATAATTCATATGTACTTCTAAAAATATAATATAAATAAACCTAAATATGATATATGAACCTAGGAGATTATCATCATCATCATCATCTCCCTACCCTTTTCCCATTTTTATTTGGGGTCGGTGCAACATGTCTTCCTCTTCCATTCCTCTCTATTTGTTGTCATCTCCGCATTCACTCCTTTCCTAAGCATATCATCATTCCCACAGTCCATCCATCTTTTCTTTGGTCTTCCCCTTCCCATGTAACCGTCTACATTCATATGCAATACCTTCCTTACAACACCTCTATCTCCCTGCGCATCACATGTCCATACCAGGACAAACGACCGCCTCTTAGCTTGTCTGTTATTGGCGGCATTTTCAAACTTCCTCTAATATACTCATTCCTAATCCTGTCCATTCTTGTTACCTAGGAGATAACATTGATATATTTTGATTTAGGTTAAAACTTTTGCTTTTCTTTTTTTTTTGGCAACTTTTTATATACAATTTATTTAGTGATCATTCATTATTATTGTTATAGACCTATAATGTGATTTTATAAAGCTTTTCTTGCAATTAAATCCAAAAAATAATTTAAATCTACTAACCTGGTAAATTTAAAATTGGTATAGCCATTTTACTAATTCTACCAAAACGGCACAAGTATATTTCATGGAAATGCTTATTGCAAACACGGCGATATTTGTGAATATGTTCATTAGTTAAAGCTAAAATATCACCACCAATAGATATCACCCAGATGTTAAATCATTCCATATCCTTAGCAGGATTAAGAACTTGATGTAGTCCTGAAATTAAAATAAAATGGATGTTAAAATGAGAAGCTGATAGTTAAGATTAGTGTCGTAGCTTTTAAACAGCCTAGGTGGTGCCATGCACTAGGCTCTCAGACACTGACCAGGAAACTAACCAAACTTGCAATAATTTTTGCAACAAAACTATAACCATGACATTTCAGTTGTTTTTATGTTAATATAACGTTTCGTCTATATAAGTAATATAGAATACAATTGTAATTCATTGTTAAGGTTAGAAGACATTGAAAACACATTATATAGAGACATTTTTACCAAGAAGTATTTATAATTCAACTTCTAGGCACTGGACAACACAAAACCGTATTAAACCGAAGGAACTAAGCTCTACTCAACTAAATTCTGCACAAGGTGTAGCATAGGTTCATGAATTTGAAAAAGGCAGCTACATAAATAATATGCGCAAACCTAAAACATACAATAGAGCGGCCATGTTTTAAATTTCAGTATTGCCATTATATGCAAACATCCATATTGTTATGCGGTATAATTTATATACTAAAAACTTACAATTTAATAGATTTTTGTAAAAAATAATAAATTACAAAGTAATAATGAATTAATGTATTTTCAATTTATTAACCACTAACTGTTTACTAACACAATGTTTTTTTTCTGAATGGCAATAAAAGTAAGTTTTACACAAAACAATACACAATATTTGCCTATTTAATTTAGAAGTGTAAAGCTATCAAAATTTAGAGTACAATGTATGGTGATTACAAGCCCTGGTTTAAAATTGAAATCAAAGTTTTCACACCATTTTTTACAGCATAAAGACAAAAAATAACGTTCTGAAGTTGGCACCTGTATTTTAAATATTCTGCACTACTTACAAAATAAGTGTGACTAGTGTAAGGCGCAAGAAAACCGACGAATTTATTTCTATGGCGTAATTAACACGTTCTAACATCCAAACTTCTGTTCAAATATATGATATCCGAAAACCATTTGAACGCTTCAATTATAATAAACCAGACTGGCCAAAGTTCTATGTTGAAACAGAAAATCAGTTTGAGAACTTTACAATCGATATACATAATCCTCTTACTGTATATTACAACTTTTGTAACATATTATTAGCAATAAGCAAAGAATGCATACCTTACTTTGTTAGGCCTAGTTCATTTGGTATGAGAAAACCAGTACATTGGTGGGAGAAAGAATGTTTGGATGCAGTAAAAAACAGTAAAAATGCATTGAACATCATCTATACAAAATTATATAGATAATAAAAAAAAATTGATGCTTTAAAAAAGAGCTTTAAAATTGGTGAAAAAAGAAATCAAGTTGGAAAAATATTTGCAATTGTATGAATAGATGATACACACCAATTACCCACTAATAAATCAATAAAATATTTAAATATATACCTGTACATAAAACACTTCAAAATAATGAATAGATTCCTTCTTTCTTTGATAAATGTGCACCACCTGAAAAAGAAATTAATAGTGACAATTGAATGTATATTTTTAATCAAAATTGAAATGATAATGGCCATTTTCTCTCTCAATCATTCTCCTGGCATTAATTTATAACAGAAGTTGAGTGTAGACGGGATTTTACTTCCAGTGTGGATGACACTATATAATTATTTCTAATATGCAAATACACAGGTCAAAAAATCTTTCTAAACATTTTTTAATTTGCTATGTGACAATAATTATATACCTAAATCTTGCAAAATACAATGTGTTATTCCAATAATAAAACTGAATAAACCTGTAAATGACCACAACTCTTACAGATCTATTTCTCTTTTATCTTGTGTAGGTAAAATACTTGAACATTTGTTTAAAAACAGACTAGACTTTTATATCGAATCTAATATCTAATAATATTTTACCTGAACAACAATTAGGTTTCCAAAGAGGAAAAAGTGCAGCAGAGAGCTTTGTGTTCTAAATTTCTCTCATTAAAACATTCTTTCTCGGAATATTCCACCACAGTTTATGTATTTCCAGATATATAAGGTGCATTTGAGAATATAGACTCATACATTTTGTGTCACATTTTGAGTGAAATAGGTATACCTGGAAAAGTTTGTAAGTGGATTTTCAATTTTCTTCAATCAGACTATGTATATTAAATATAATACTATTATTCATGGTCCTAGAAATGTCTTTAAGGGTACAAAACTAATATTTCATTTCCCTTATTATACAATATTTACAAGCCTTATCTGTAAATATGTTACCACTGATGAAAATATTGATTTTCTGCAATTTGTTATTGACCTAAAAGGTTACTCTGTACATATGAATATAGATGTACCTATAGATAAATTAAACTCAGGATTAGAGGATGTGCCCGATTATTGTTCTGAAAAAATCAAATTAAATATTTACCATATAAAGAGTGGGGCTTTTGTGTTTTTTTAAATGTCTAATAACAGGGTTATTATTGTCATGAAATATAATATCCCTCTGCCTCCTTTAATAAAAACGACATTTTTGGGAATATGATTACATTTAAGATTTCAGAACCATGTAAGTTATTTATGGAATACTGCCTACAAAGGACTTAATATTTTAAGATCTTTAGCTGGTGTTCATTGGAGGGCTTATCCACAAATTTTGGTCTATGTTGTATAAAATTATAGTAAAAAGTAATTTTGATTATAGCGCAGAGGCGTAAATAAATACAAATGCAAGTTTTAAAAAAATTAGATATTATATATACTAATAAATAAAATTGAAGTGTCTGTTTGTAATCTCAAAAGTAATTTTTTTTTACTAAATAGAAATGAATGTGTACACAATACTGACACAAAAAATGCAATTTTTCAAATTTTTGCATGTTTGTTTGTATGTTTTCTTTAAGTCCCCTTACATCTCAGACATAATCCGAGTTTTGTTTACTTTTTTTGTGTGTTTATTGTTTTCATCTTATTTCTAATTTACACTCCTTGTCTGTTTGTTCTGGGTAATCGCCGGAATGACTAGACGGATTTTGACGGAACTTTTTTTGGTAGATAGCTCAAGTTACTCCGGGTAACTACTTTCAATTTTCGAAATTAATTAGGTATCCATATTTAAAAAAAACTCATAAAAATTTGAATAAAATCCGATTCAATGTAGTTTTACGAGCAAGTGCTTGAATTTATGAGAAATATATTTATTTTACCTTAGTACTAAACAAAGTTAGGGTTCCATATAAAAAATAAAATCAAGTGAAGAATGTATGAAACGCTGGTGCAGCTGCAGGATCACAGTTAGTTCAAAATAAAGCTCTATGAATCATAACTGGAACTATGTGTTCTACACTAATTCATGTAATGGAAGTAAAGACTTGCATTTCACCCCTTTGGCTTAGAAGAATTCAAATTGTTGAACATTTTTGTATCAAACTAATTACTTCAAAAAACAGTCTAGTTCTAGATAATATCTGTCCACTTTGTTCATTAAAATTTAATAATGACTCATATATGTACGAGAAATGTTTAATCAGGCCACTTACCTAAAATTCAAAGGATAGCTCTATATCCAGTCTCTATATATAGTACCTGGGTGACCGAGCTTAGCTCGATTTTTTAACGAAGTGTACTTATACATGTTTTTTTTTACTCCGCTTCAATTTATCTGTCCAGTAAAATGCAAATAAATAAAAATAGTTTATTCACTTCAGTTTTTGCCCAATAACCCAAAACAAACTATAGTACTCACAACTGCATGCACCAAAATCAAACAACGATAACGATTAAAGATAACATAAAATTATTTCTTTGTGGATAATAGCTACTGAAGAGATAAATAATAAACAGCTACTGCATGACAGCATTAAAGACCACATAATAATATCACTCCTAACGGAGAAGAATGGCAGCTTCATACTTTAAAAAGGGAAACAGAATATTAGTGCTCCACGTTGATCACACGCGAACTATTGAATAGGGAGAGAAATTCAAATAGATATATGATTTTTATCCGTAGGTAATTTTGAAGCATACATAATTGACCTTTTCCGATAAGGTATTCAAAATTTCTAAGGAATTGACACAAATCGAATCATATCCATAGACAATTTGATAACTTTATCCGATAAAATTCAAAACCTATGCGTAAAAATTACCTACTTCTTACTGTTTAACGTATAAACTACTTTTAATAATCAAAGCAAAAAAATAAAACAATATTTTAATACATATCTAATTTATTTTAAATTATCTAAAAACATTTTGCACAAAACTCTCTTAAACGTTTTAAATTAATCATTTCTTTACGTAGTCTTTGCGCAAGCTAATTTTTGACAATGCTATATAATATTACGTTTAGGAAAAAAATAATGAAATTACAATTATACGGAGGATTTAGTAGTACATACAAGTACCTAATTTACTATAAAAATTTAAATAAATATTGATTTAATTGATGTTTAGGAATATTTTTAGTTGGCTTCACAACAGCTAACATGTAGAGCTACTAAGTTTACTATTAATGATTTCATTTATAAATTCAATAGAAAATAAAATATTGAAAGCAGATTTCTCTTCTTAAACTTTTTGTAACGTGGTTAAAAATCTGCTCGTTAAATATATGTATATGCGTCCGCTGGTCCGCAGGACAGACTAATCCATCTCCCCGAGAGGTAACGGATCTAGCGTCAGGTTGGGTTCAGGTCATTTTAACTATTTTACTTCCTTCTGGTTCTGTTTCATGATACTGATTAGACAAATCTTTAAATGCTCTAAATAATTTTCCTATATTGTGGAAAAACTTTTTATTGCTTTTCATTAGAAATTTTATAAAACTAAAAATTTTAAATATAGTGGTGTACAGGGTTTCAGTCTAGAATTTAAAAAATTATAATAAAATATATATTACAAATTATTATTTCATATCCTTTTTTCTTTTTACCCATAAAAATGAGACAATATGAACAATCAAATCAAATCAAATCAAAATTTATTTATTCAATTTAGGCCCTAAGAAGGCGCTTATGAATTTCTAAAACACTACCACCGGTTCGGAAAACAACCCGGCAAGAAACTCGATCTGGTTCTTTTTTTTTATAAATATCATTTTTTTGTCATATTTAAAACTATACAAATCGTAGTCTTAATTATGTTAGTGGAAGCACAGAGATGTGGGTTAATTCCAGACATCACTATCGTTCACGTAATTATCCACCCTGTAATAACCTTTTGAGATTAAAACTTGCTTGACATAATACTTGAACTTATTGTCATGTAAATCGGTAATGTTACTTGGGATCTTGTTGTCAAACCGAATACTATTACCTATAAAGCTTTTATTACACTTACTTAACCTAAAGCGTGGGACGGCCAACTTGTCTTTACTTCTAATATTAAAATTATGACGATCATTCACTAGATATAGCTTGTCTAAATTTTTACGTATATGCATTAAGTTATCGAAGATGTATTGGGAGGGCAAGGTTAAGATATCATATTCTTGAAACTTGTTCTTTAGAGATTCGCGAGCTCCCATATCATATATTGCTCGAACAGCTCTCTTTTGTAACGTAAAAATGGTGTCTACCTCTGCTGCTGTACCCCACAGCAAAATACCGTAAGACATTAAGCTGTGAAAGTAAGCAAAGTAGACTAACCTAGCAGTAGCAATATCCGTCAACTGACGAATTTTTGGAACCGCAAAAGCAGCGGAACTAAGCCTTCCTGCCAAAGTTTTAATATGCGGACCCCATTGTAACTTATTATCAAGACAATAGGAAAACAATGGAAAGCTGGCGTAAACGCCAGTTTAGTGCTCAAGGGGTTTATTTACCCTGAAAGACATCATGTAAGATCGATATTTTAGATTTATATCGACATTGAAAACTGTAAATGGGAGATTCTGTTCTATTTATGAATACCTTTTTAATATTATTTAAAATGAAATTAATATTAATTATATTATAATATATTAATAATATTATTTAAAAACTTAAAGTTACTATTAATTGAATTACAATGGAAGTTTATTTTTAAGATAAGATTCTTTAAGATTTGTTTACAACTAGCGGACTAGTTAAAAAAAGTTACGAAATTCACAAGAATTGTATTGATATAAAATTCCTTAAAGAATTGAAAATGAACAACCAGTGAAAGAAAACTACACAAACATATAAACCACAGATAGGAACCACTTATAAACTATAAATGTTATTCTTAGTTCATCATCACTTTGATGGGTAAAGTTAATCAGGAAGAGTTAGAATTGTGATGAAATATGTGAGCAAATATAGTGCTTCAAGTAATAGTGATAGTAATAAATGTAGTATCGAAGTGAGGAGGTATTTTGATTTACTGCTTTTCATATATTTACCTCAGTACCCACGTTCTGTCGAGTGAGGAAATCTACGAAAAGTTAAAGTAGGATCTTCCATAGATGTTAATTTACATTTTGCACATTTCTTGATCCATCTTGGTCCCATAGTGAAACAAAATCAACAACGGACATAAATCCTCTATAAACTGAGGTGATTTTACAACTCAAAAGAATCATTGTCGCACTTGTTTGCAATATATTGTTGAAGTCAATGGAGTCTTATCTCAAATTACAAAACCTAATAGTCGATTTCGCACTGAATATTTATTTTGTGTAATCACTACATACCAAAGATTTGTAAATAATAGTCAGCAACAAAGTTAAAAGATTAGAAGTGCTTTTTATAACTCAATTCAGAAAAAAAAATTAAGAAAAAGTCGTTATAATGTTAACGAAATGAAAATTTATTTGATTTAGAGTCATGCCAGATTAAAAAAAATAGTTCTACGATTCTTTACTGACATTTGAAATCTTGCCTTTATTTAATCTTGCCTGTCGGTTTGCTTAGATGTATCTGAATATAAAAAGGAAAAAGAGTCAATAAGAGAGTTGTGAAAAAATACCATTATTACTATTCCTCTGGGTAACACAGACATCATTTTGATGGAGTTCAAAAATGGTATCAGGCTTCTTAATAAAAGTTTTATTATGTACTATCTGAACATTGAGTTAAAGTCATTTTATAAAATGTAAATAAAGAGATGTGCTGTTTGTTCCTGGAATCATTACTTTTATTTCTCTTTCTTTCTTTCTTATTACGCTGTTTCACATTATTTATTGAGGACTCGTTGGCATTGGCTACAACGAAAGCTGGCTAACCGTTTAAATACTGAGGTGCCACCCAAAAAAAAAATTAATACCACAGATAAATAATAAAATACAGAAAAGTAAACTACATAATTAAATCACACAGATAATAATACATTGTGCTGCTAATATGCTCTTATCAAATTGCATTATAACAGAATGAAAATTACTTATATATATTTTAAAAAGTAATTTAAATCTATACTTATAATAAAAGGCAAGGGAGACGAAATCTCCACATTGAAGATATTTTATAAAAAATACAATGAAAGGGTTCAGAATCTGGACAAAAGAACACATTTCGATGGTTTTTTAAATGTTGGTCTGTCTGTCGGTCTATTTATTAATTTGTTCGCCAATCACGCCAAAAACTACTGGACCAAATTCAACGAAACTTGATATGAATATAGTAAATACTATGTAGTAACATTTAGAATACATTTATATCCACATAAAAATACATACATTCATAGATACTTATTTTTTAACAATTTGGACTGTTTTGGAACATTACAAGGAAATAGATAATCTAAAAAATGTTGTTTGTCTGTTTATAAATTTGTTCAAAAACTACTGAACCGATTTCGATGAAATTGGGTGTGGTAGTAGTTTTATACTTTTTAGTAGCGTCTATGTGTTTATAGAATACATGAATAGCATTTATCTAGAATCATTGAAAAAAACCAAAACAATGAAGTGTATGCATAATAACATTTATATTAATATTATAAAGATGTAAAGTTTGTGAGTTTGGATGTTCGGGTAATCTCTGGTTCTGATGACCCCGATTTTGAAAGTTTTTTGTCATTAGAAAGGTATATTGGCTACTTATTATTTTGGTAAATATTCAATAATTAATCACATTAAATGTAATTGAAGTCGGCAAAAACTGCATAATATGACGTGGGCTGCTTGAACGGTTTGATCTATGCCCTTGCGTTGCTTCCAGTATTTGGCCCTGGGTCACACTCGCTCAGTTTGTCTTCCGTGTGTAGACCGAGGAGACCAATGCTTTAGGTGTAGGGAGCAGTGTCATAGCGCCATTGATTGTAGGGGTGAAGTGGGAGGTGACACTCGTTACCACATGGGTAGTATGCTGTGCAGGCAACCATTCAGCCATAATAGGGCAAGATGGCTGGGTGCATAGTTTCGGAGGAGTCCGGACTTTGCCGTATTGCCAAACAAGGGGGGAAGGGGCGGAGGACTAGACCTTCCATTACACTGGGGAGACTGTTTGGGAGGTGCCCTGATCTGGCCGGAGTGACCTTCTTCGTGGGTAGGACCCTAGAAGAGACGGAAGGAGATATAGATAGAGTATATACATGAATATATTGGTAAAGAGATAGATTGTATCTAGAGGAAGAATATAGGCTGTCTATTAGAATGCAATTAGGTACATGAATTCCACGCGAGCGAAGTCGCGGGCGCAGCTGGTTTTAAATATACATTTACAAATTCGTGCGCTATATTTTTTCCAATTTTAACCAATTTGCTTCTTTATTAACACTTCACCTCAGAATCTTAAAATTCTTAATTCTTGAAAATCTTTAATAAGTTTGTTTTAACAAGTTAGTTAAAACATTTTACTCATAATGTTTTGTTGAAATAATCTATTTGTGTTGTTAATAACACTTCTGAACGACATATTTAAGAATTATTTGATTATCAAAATAATGTAAAATGAAAATTGAAATATAAAGCTTTTTTATTATAACTAATTGAATACTGCACTTTGTTCTAATTTTACGTAGTTTTTGTTAGTACTGCTATTTTGTAACTTATTAATTAGCAGCGTTACAGTATTTATTTAAACATATTTCATTTTCGGTACTTTTTATGAGATACAGTTGGTTTTTGAAAAACGGGTTTTGCAAATATTAATATGGCGCGTGAATTTTGAGGTTTTAAAAAAAATGCCTTGAAAAGTTGTAACATAAAGCTATAATGTTGTTGGAACACCATTTGTGAAATATAAAACAAATCAAACAAACCAAAGGAATATAATGCAAGAATGGGTTTAAAGAACTTGTATTCATGGAAGCATTACATTAGAAATTTAAAACGAATTCAAAGTGAAGAATTTATTTACTGACTTTTTAGTTTTTGAACATTCTGAGAGTACTTTTGTTACGTGTGGACGTGTGGAGTGTCCTGCATCAATTTACAATATGGCTAAACTAGTTTACACCGGAGACACGGTAAAGTATTATATTTTGTCATTTTTCTTAGTTTATATAAAATGATGTTTGCGTTTTCTTGTAAAATAATACCCGCCTGGCTAGCAAAAGCTACCACCCTCAAGGACCAGTGCTTCTTGGCGTATTGTGTTTACTATCCTACACCACATCGGCACTTAATAACGTCAGTGGTAAAATCACAGGTAATGTAAAAAAAATATTCCTATTTCATACACGGACAGTTTTTACTAATATTCTTTTTCTCGTGTTTCTATTCTAGTCATTTGATATTTCTATAATATTTTATGATGATGTTTACCAGGTATTTCAGAGGCAAATTATGCAAACAGACGAACTACGAAATGTAGGTAGACTTAGAATCTTAACGGTCGGTGCCAAATGTCGTCAATTTCTATTTCTTACAAGTTTTAAATTCTTTAAAGTGATTTTATTCATAGTAATAATTTCTACCTACATAATCCGCGAATATTATAATTGCCTGAATAGTCTTTTTGATAGATTTTTTGTTATTTGTCGAAATATATGTAGGTAGGTACCTGTTATATAATAATTTACAATTTTAATGTAGTGTAACGTAGTTTGTTATAGTTTTATGTCATTCAAACAAGATATATTTTTTTCACAGATACCTACGATATATCTGGATTCAACATAGATTTTTTGTTCTTCGTATATAATAGTAATAGTAATTAAATACTCTTTGTTAAATAAATAATTTTGCATGTAAATATTTAGAAAAAATCACACAACTTGAACTTAAAAAATGCAATATATTAGAAAATTTTGACTAAATATTTTTTTTACATCGTTTACACTAAAGTCGTTTAATTTTCATGGAAGAGATTACTACACATTATTTTTCCGATGATATTAGCTTCTCTTATTCATGTTCTATATTATTGTTACAGTGGGAAGAATGGTTTCTGTTCACCAATAACATCAGTAAGCTGTGGTTAGCACAGCCAACGTATTTAATTTCCCAGGCAGTGTTCCTAGCCGCTGGAATTATAACTCTGATCCATGGTAATATTTATACTATAGTTTTAAATCGATACTAATATATACACATTCATACAAACATATATTTTTATATGCAAAATAGTAATAAAACTCATTTAGTTGTATTGAAATAACTACGTATTTAAAATAAATTAATGAAATTATATATTTTCTAGTTTGTTCATTAATTAGTACTTGCTTATGTTATAACATTTTATTATTACCATTATTAATATGTTTGTATGTACTGTTTAAGGAGCGTTCAATGTTACGTATGCGTTAATAGAGGGTATATGATTTGCTTATTAATTACATGGGGGATGCGAGTGTCTGAATGGTGCAACATAACCAACGTATACTTATTTAATTTATTTTTTAGTTTTTCATAGTTATCATAGGGGTTGTTAGATCTTTCCTTACTGTTGCTGACAAGAGGGTGGATCAAAAATGTAAAAAAAAATTTGCTTACGTAATATTTGGGTTACCTCTAAAAAGTGAGTAATGGAATCTTATGATATAAATATTGACGTTGTTGAAATATTCTTCTTTACAGCGCTATCTAAAGGTGGGAGATGGCCATATTTTTGGCTTGGCACGATACTGCACGGCATTTACGCTGATAACTTCTGGCATTTTGTCTTACCTGATCACGATAATTTATGGCATTCACAAACGCCTATAATGTTGTTAGGTGCCCGTTTGCCGCTACATATCATATTCCTTTGTAAGTAATTTGAAATATTACATATTTTGATATTTTATTTATTTTAAGTGAAAATTAAACATTTTTTTTAGACCCAGCCTTCATGTACAACGCGGCATACGCTGTATCGAAACTGAACCTACCTAAATATGCGGAACCGTTTGCCGCCGGTTTACTGGTGGTACTAATCGATATACCATATGACATTGTGGCAGTTAAGTTCGTCCATTGGACTTGGCATGATACAGACCCGAATATCTTTGATCGCCACTACTGGGTACCATGGAATTCATATTACTTTCACGCGACATTTACGGCCAGTTTTTATTATTTCTTTGTCCATGTCAGAAATCATTTCGATACGAATACTCAACAGTGGCAGTCTTCTAGGTATGTATTTTAAAGTATATATTGTATACTACTAGCTGTGTGCCCGCGGTTCTGCCTGTGTTTCATATGTACATCACTGCGTAATATAGTTTTTGTTCACAATTTCATATCATTCAATGTTTTCAAACGGAACCCTAACAATCTTTCTGAAATTATTTTTAGTATTACAGAAAGAAAATATATTTCTCACTAGTTCCAACACCTGCCAGTAAAACTGTGCATCGAATTGGATTTTGTTTACAATTACATGAGTTTTCATTTTTTTAAGCGGAACCCTGATTAATTTCGTAAAATGAATTAGCCCAAGTTACGCGTAGTAACTTCAGTTATTTGCCAAAAGGTCCCCTCAAAATCAGTCCAGCCGCTTCGAAGATTACCCGGAACAAACAGTCAGACATTTTTTTTTTTTAATTATGTATTTTGGTAGCAATACTGTATATACGTTTAGTAACAATTTGTTATTTTATTATACTATATTACATAAACGGACACTTTAATTTTATTTATTGGTATAGGTACGTGAAAAATAATTGAACGTTTAAAAAAATTAATTGATAACGCCTTCAATACTTCATTCAATATTTGCAGTAAGACAATTGAATGGATAACCCTTATCATTGCCGTATTTGTCGGTATGCCGGGTGGAGTAGTCATGTTCGTGATGCTCTACCATCCCCTACATGATATGTTGGAAATCCATACTGAAGTTACATTTTTCATGCTTCTGTCTGTATATATGGCGGTGATTATCCACGGACTATTGGTCAGAACCAGGAAGACAAATCCAAGGTACGTCATGAAACTTTGTCACTGTCTTTATTCCAAACACTCTCATACCTCTTATCTATCTAAATATGACTATACGTTTGTATAAATTTGTTTTTTAATGGTTAATCAAAAAAAAAAAACTACTATTCCGAATCAAAGCTGTGATGTCAGCGCGTAACATTCGGCGTGCGTCCCCCACAGAGTGCCCCACTTTATTTCTTATAAGGTTCGAATAGAAAACAATCCTACAAATCAGTTCAGTAGTTCTTTAAGTTACAAGCTCACTAACGGGCAGTTCACACTACTTTAGTTATATACTCATAAGTCATATATATACTATTTAAGAGGATATGCGACGGTATTTATTCCATACAAACGCAGTCCCTGATTTTCCTCCCTGTATAAAAGCACTATGGTAAATATTGTTATAATACCAAAATAATACATATCCATCACCGCCACGCACGGGTACGTTTAGATTTTATTCATAAATTAGTTATTGCAGTAAATGAAATAAATGCTCGATTTTTGCCGTCATATTCGGACCTTCGTTGAACAAATTTGATGAATAAATTCAAAAACAGTAAAATCAAGCCAAAGTCTTTCTTATTCTATAACTGAAATCAGCCCGAGCCGCAGTTGTTCTTATCTTGCATTTATAACTCTTTCTTTGAGGCGCAACATGATAGCAATATATTTCTGAAATACCTACTTGTCAAATTAGCCGCCGACCGCATGCCCTCTTAATATAACGTAAGATGTACTAAAACCTAACCAAATCATATAAATATACAATTTAAAAAGAATCATGTAAATCTGTTTAGTATTTCTCGAGTTATAAACCGACAGACAGAGAGACGTTGCGTTTTATATAATTTGAGAATAAACATAGATTATCTTATTTATTTATCGGCAGATTAAAGTTTACGGATTATTTGCTGTTAGCTCAACTGTCCGTGCATTACTTGATATATTTGGGTTATGTGATCTTCTTTGATCCGGAAAACGAGGTATCTACCGGCCTTCATGAACCCGTCGGATCTTGTAATGAAATGGCAACTCTCATAACGCCCTTTATGCAGGTAACTTATTATATAATAGCAGACTACTAGCTCTATAACATTCTACTACGTTTTATATATACAACTAGCTGTGTGCCCGCGGCTGCGTCCGCATTTCATATCTTCTTCACTGCGTTTTATCTCCTTAAGCGGAACCTTAATTATTATTATTTTCGAAAATAAGTACAACAACAAACAGACGGAAGAAAAATTTTCAAAATTATATTCTTGATATAAGTATCGTGTATATATCTACGTATAGAATAAAGAATTGTTGTTTCGAAATTACACACAGACACTGAAATTTTATTTATTGGTATAGATATGTTTTAATCTCTGGCTTTAATCAATATAATTTGCATATATTTATGTTACTATTTTATTTGTTTCAATCTCTCCTTATCTTTATATATTTATTTGATGTAACTTAATTTGGGTATAATCATTAATATTTTAAAATAAGGATTTCGTTAATCAGCCCAGTGGTTCTCGAATTAAATAATTGACATGTTATTACTTATCATTATTAGTTATTACTTTACGAACTTTACTTTACGTACCAACAAAAAAGAGTCAAATAAAAAAAATCTTATTCAATTTAGGCCTTAAGAAAGCGCTTATTTAGCCACCCAGCCATCTAGAAGAGCCGACAAGAAAAACGATCTGTTTATACTCGTATATAATATTAAAATGTTTTTATGGATAAATTATATAATTCATAGTTACAAACAGTGGAGTTCGAATTTAGTATCAGATGAATCGGTAATGTGGCTTGTACCTGTACCACATTGTGGATCTAGACACTATTACCTAAAAAATAATGTTAGACTTAATAAACCTAAAAAGCATGAGACGGCTAATTTGTGATTATTTTGTAAATAAATGACGTGACTACATTATTTTGAAAACCACGTATAAAAATAACAGTCGAAAAGAAAAACAGCCTTGTGGACAATTCGACTTTTTTTTCTAAATAAAAATTGTAACAACGCAATAAAGGCAAAAAGAAACTTTTGGAAGAATATACCGTATTTTGTTGAGATAAATAAATAAATTTAACTGTCGTCTCATGCACTCGAACTAATATGTAGTAAACATACTCTCATTCCTTGAACAAACGTAAAATTTTTAATTGTCCTTATATTTACTGACTTGTTACAATGACATCTATACTGAATTTTTTTAAATATTTTTTAGAAAGAAATTTAGAAAAAATAATATTTAGATTATATCCTTTTATATATTTCTAAATTATTACACATATTACTATTTGGTTATACCTTTTGCACCTACCCTTGTTAGTCTATTCACCGCTCTAAGGTCGACTGGGACTTAGGCATTAGGTTCTCCTTTGTACTCAATTGTGTGCAAAAGTGTGTAAAATAAAGAAATAAAACAAAAATATAAAACTTTTTAGGGAAAATAAAAATTAACTTGTTTGGAATATTATATTATATAAAAAAACGAAATGTAAAAGTGAGGGTCAAAGTGGAAACAACGGATCCCTTACCCAATCCCTTAATAGGAGATTCTCTATCGCTTTCCGGTCGCTCGCTCACCGGCCAACCGTGTAACCCCGGACCCCCGACGTTCATATTCAAGTCTCTCCCTTATATAGGAACTTGTGCTGAAAACTTCTATAACGAGATTCAGGGTTTTCATCGATTTCACAGCTACCTCAACGTTATGTAACTATTATACTTATTAAAAACATTTAAGATGCCATTATTTTGTAATAGTGATTTACAGAATTACATTTTTTCTTTTATATTTTGTAAAAAATAATTTTAAAATTACAAACAGATAGGTTCGTCCTGTCGCAGCCATTCAAAGATACAGATGGCGCTGAAGAAGAAATATGCTTTCTTCTTTAAAAAAAAAAGAAGAAAATGTTATATATATTTTATTACACAAGTATAAATAGATATGATTCGTGTTAATTATTTGCACCTGCATATTTTTGTTGTGATATTTTTTTAATACACGCGTTTAATATAATGAAATTTTTTTTACCATCTAAAGTCTAAAATAATTATTTATTCTTACGTAACAACTCGATTATTATTTTTTTATAATACATAAATATATATTTATTTACAGATATTGGTAAAGCGAAAATATTTCTGTCCAACTGATTACAACGAAGAATATTTTGATTTCCATTGTGTCGGCGGCAAGAAGCCACGTAACGGAGCTCTGTGGTATACTATTTGCGGGACACCATTCCAGTAAGAATTTTTGTTATTTATTTGGTTTTCAAAGAAAAATATGTACGGACCAGAGACGAAAGAAAAAAAAAAAGCCTAATTTTTTTAATTCTATCTTGGTTGTCTACTTTTCTTAAGTTACACAAATATTGTCGAGCATCTATCGGTGTTTTTAGGTAACTTCACAGTTACAATAAACCTTTTCTAAAACTAACGTGTTGCCATCTTTTGTCACGTCAGCAAATGCAGAGAGTTTACAATAAACCTACTTTGAAAGCTCCGTACACTTGTACAATTAATTTTAGTTCCTTTACGTGACCAATAGACGATGTTAGTAGTATACTTAAATATAACAAAAGTAAACAAGAAAACTAGACAGACATGGATACTGCAGTCAGAAGTGTGAACTCGAAATTTTGCAAATACTATTTTTTTTAAATGGAGAATCGTTCAACGTCGCTAAAGAAGTTTTTACTTCAAAAACAAACTTCGAAGTTATTAAAAACGGGGTTTTTAAAAAGGGGTGGGGGAGGATTGGTTAAAAACGGGGTTTAAAAATTAAAAACAAATATTTATTAATCGAATAACAACTACAGAGAAAAAGCAAAAGACGAACAAAAATGTAAGTTCAAATAATTTTACTTTTCTTTCTACAGGAATCGAGGCGAGTATATAATGATTCTATTAACGATTGTGTTTGCGGCCGCCGGAATCTTTCATGGAATTTACTTTACATGTGTGCATAATCAGAAAACAACGAAGGATCCTCGTGAGGCCGTAGTTAAGAAAATTAAATTTAAAACACATTAACAGCTAAATGTATTTTATTGTTTGTTATGAATTTGAATACATTTAAGTTTGTTTTTCTCATTGTAATTTTGATTAAGTTATTTTGTTTCATTAGTTATGTTTAAAAAATTATTAATTAATTGCATGAAAAAGATGTTCGTAACTTTAATTGCGCGTTAAAGTTTTTTTGAAACATTGTTTTGTATGATTGAATATAAATAATTATTTGGTTCTTTGTACAATGTTGTTTAATTTATATGAAATAATAAAACGGTTCCCTGTCTCTCTATCTCGGATCATCTAGATTAGACCCTAAGCCCCAAAAGGGGTCCATATGAAATTGTAGCTAAAAATAAAATAATAAATATGACAGTAGGTTGGTAATACTTTTTATACAATAAACATAATAAGTAAAAATTACTAAAAAGTTATGGAATTTCATGGAGATATGTAACAAAATTCAAATAATTTCATTACTTGCATCGGCAATCGAAGGAAAGTTCGAGATCGATGATGGAATGATTTAATGCAGTGGTCGTCACACTTTTCTGGTAAAGGGTTCACATATGTCAAGGTGAGGTACCACAGCGGGCCGCACTTTTATAGATACCATGGTAGATGATAGCATCTATTAAAAACATAATTCTATGAGCTATCAAATGCGAATTCCCGATTGATTTTTTGTGACTTATGAAAGTCATTTTTGAATGGTGATTACGAAAACGATAGATATTTATTTACTTTTTTAAGTCACATTAACCCCTTGAGCACTTACCTGGCGTTTACGCCAGCTTTCCATTGTTTTCCTATTGTCTTATTTTTATCGGTACTCGACACATTAATAAAAGTTAATGAATAAAAAGGGATCAGGTGCGCAAGCATCATCGAGTCGGATGAGTCTACTTTGTTTGTAATGCATGTCATGACGAACAAGTTAAATTAAATTGTTAACAAATTAAATTGTTAGGGCGAGAGGCGTATGCATTTCCCCCCGTTAAATGCATTTTCCCCCGTCAAAAAAAAAAAAAAAAGGGCGAGAGGCGTAATAAAACCCATTTCTAATTAATTAAAACTAAACTTTAATACACATGACTATAGACGATTTACGATATTAGATCGAATAGTTCTTAAACCTAAGAGAGGCGACACACCGATCGAGGTGTGACTGGTACGGCGATTCCCACGATGACGATGTGCTGGAGTGTTCATGATGCAGGTGCATGCAGCGTTGATGGTCCTATGTTGCAATTGTTACAAGGAAATTGCGCTGTAGCGGTTTCCGTGGGATGCAGGGCTGTGTCGTAGCTTCATGTTATTAGGAAACTGCAACGTAGGCCTTTTCATCGAAAACAGATACGTGTCTATGACGTAATCGTTTTCGCCACACAGCAGACGGGTCAGGACGCCATTAGTGTTTTAATATAGAATAGGTCGCACACGGCTTGCGTCGACGCGATGACGTCCATCCCGCTCGCAGTGTGGCGAAATCATAAGCAATTTTTATTTATTTTCTTTTCGTTTTTTGATGCAAAATTATACCAAGGCTTACGTTATCTTTGGAGTTATTTTCTATAACTAATTTTGATTATTCATAGAAACTATATAGGGAAGTTATTTCATGAAAGATCTAATAAAGCCCAACAAATTATACTCTAATAATTAACCCACAGAAATAAGTTTTTCCCAGAATAAACCTGGGGGACGGGCACCAGCATGCTCTGAGTACCCATAAACACCTACTGCGATTTCCAACCCGCCTCCCAAGCTAGGCGATTATGGCAATTCCCCTCCTTTATGGAGGAGACCTAACTCCAGCAGAGGATTCTCTCGGTCGAACGAAGAAGAATTCGTGAAAGTATGTACAGTTTCCTTATTTTTGTTGTCATGGGGCACGGAACGGTCTGAACGGTGATTACGTAAGGAATATTTACTCACGTAATCGCGGTAGGGGAGAATCAAAACAGAGCGAAATTTCGCTTACTTGAACAGTCCTTTTTTACAATAGTAGAGTTATCTCACATAGAGTTGAGGTTTCATAATAAAAATCAATAACATATTTTTCAATACCATTCACTGATATGTTATTTATTTATACCATCAATTACTAACAACACTGTAATGTAACATTCAGTTTTTACTTTACGTATACATGAGTTAACGCACATTTAGATTTTTAAACTGTTTTAAAAAGGTTTACAATAAATAAATAATATTCCTTTTTGTTCAAATTTGAAATCGGTAAAGTACACATTATAATTGTATTAACGTCAAAATGTATTATTCTATAACATTAACAACTTTTTAAACATAATCCCTTACAGATCAATCATATACATATATATTTGTAGTAACATCAATTTTCTGTTATAATGGACATTTTTTTTTTTAAACTCTTTGTAATATTGTTTAACTTTTAAAATATATTAAAAAAAAACTCCAAACGCATTTTAACCATTATTATAACATAACCCTTCTGTTAATAATATTACTAAAATTAAGTAAATTTTGTTTTTAGTTTTATATTCCAGAATTTTTAATTTTTATTGATATATTTTATCGACAAGGTTTAGATTTTTTTTTAAATTATTCATATGTTTTTGTATATTTCAACAAAGAGTAGGTAAGATTATTACCAATAAAATTATAACTTGAAATAAGTACTGTAAGTTGCTTAATGAAAAAAAATAATTAAAAGACTTCATATATTTATTATTCAATATAGGTTAGTATCTGTAGGTAAAATAAAGTTACAGTATTTTCTACCCATTTTAACTGATTTTGTGCAAAAACATTTATTATTATAAAATAATAAAATAAAAAAACACGATCACAACCAAAAATAATTCTAACCAAGTAATTAATTTATCTATAATATTATACAAAAATTAAACGTACTCTGTGAAATTAGAAAAATATTATACATTTTGATCATTAAATCACAGTAATAAATCAATTAATATTATATATAATATACATAGATACATATAATACAATATATATTCAATATTACCTAACAGAATATGTTTATCAATAAAGGTATTATATAACTTAAGTATATTTGCAAATTGCGTAGTAAGGAATAAGGTGTGTTATTTCTTGAATAATAGATTTCTAGGACAAATAAAAATCCAAATGGTAATTACAAACAATTATTATAAAACTATAGTGAACATTAATATTTTTCCTATGACATATTAAAAAAAAAATACGAAAAATACGAAGGTAGCAATATAAGTAAAATTGGATAATATCAATTTAAACATAATTCATTAATTTCCGTTACTACGTGAAGAGAATGGAGATACATATTATTATATACGACTTATTCTATACACATCTATACACACATTTTTGATTCTATCGCGGCTTAGCACATTAGGAATAAGATTTTTCTAAGATACACATAAATATTTTCATAAATCATTAACTATATTTTAAAATGATAAGTACGTCGGCGAAAAAATAATAATAATTTTGAACGTCAATAATTCTGAAACTCCAAAAGTAGGTTACATATGAATGCATCGTATTTCGTTGTAACGCATATATATTTAAAAAAAAAAAAAAAAAAAAAACATTTAAAAGCGACGTAATTAAAAAAACAAACAATCGTTTTAGAAATAACGCCCGATCCGATTCCGGTGAAGGTAAATTTCTTTATTGATATATATATATATATGTTTCTGTATATAACAAAATTGACTAATTATTTGCGGTCAATATAAATATATACATGTTACAGTTTACTTAATTAGCATACCTATTATTGTTATATGGTGTAACATTCGAGTGTATCCGTATATGAATAACTAACTGCATTGTTAAGTAACGTTGCGGACGGACGCATAAGGAATTCGTTTAAATATAGCAGCAACTAATAATAAATGCCTTGCAAGGAGTGCGGAATGTATAAGTGATCTTATTTAGATCGTATTGGCAGGTCGGCTCTTCATTAGCTCAGCGACTACTGAAGGTTCTGCGAGAGTCGACACATCTCCTATGTCGTCTTCACCCATTGCTATTTTCCTCAGTATCCTGCGCATAATTTTCCCAGACCTGGTCTTCGGGAGGCCGGGAGCGTACTGTATAGTGTCGGGAGTAGCGAAAGCACCGATCCTCTGTCTCACTTTCTTCCTGAGGCAGTTGATGAGATCGTCATCAAACTCAGAGTCCTGGCTTAGCGTCACGAAGCAGTACAACGATTCCCCTTTAATGGGGATGCTGTTTAGAGACAACGGCGGCTTCCGACACCCTCGGATCTTCGGTTAGGACGGCTTCGACTTCAGCTGTCGACATGAGATGTCCAGACACGTTCAGCATGTCGTCAATGCGACCGGTCACCCAAAGAAATCCGTCCGCATCTCTCCTCGCACCTGTAATTCAAACAATCCTTATGTTATTTTTATTACGTCCATTATTATTGCTTACATTCATTTGTACTGAATAGTTATGACACGAGATTTTAAGGCCGGCTGCCTGCTTGACGCCAACCCTCTTTGGGAATGCTTCCGTCAATGTACTAGAATATTTGGTTTGTTAGAGGGAGATTGAGATGGTTTCGTAAGCGCAATAAAGTTGTATTAGAGGTCAGTTCAAGTATTACCTAAGCATCCAGGGGGTATAGGGCTGTATGCTTTGCTTATTTTTGATAACATGGGGTTCGGCAGGGGGGAAGGGAGCGTTGAAGGGTAGTAGAATAGTTATTACGTAACCAATATTTACTTTTTTTTTTTTTTCCAAAAGTATGCTTAACTAATAATGGAGGTGGGATAACTTACTATTGCTGACAAGGGAGTTTGAGGCCAAAAATAGCCAACATTTTGTTTACGTAATACTAGGAAGACAAGGAATAGTAGGAAATAAAAACGGTTAAGGTTAAAGAAGTTTCCATTTCGTAAAATTGAATAAATATTAAAACACGAATCCATACCATCGCCGGTGCAGTAATATCCGGGGAATTTACGGAAGTAAACCTTCTCGTAGCGGTTGTGGTCGCCGAAGAGTGTCCTCATGATACCAGGCCATGGTCTGGAGAACACCAAGTATCCTTCCCCAACACCCTCAATCACTTGACCGTTTTCATCCAGTAGGATCGGTTCCACGCCAAAGAATGGGAAACCCTAAAACCAGTTTTTATATAATGCAGTTAATCAATTTATTAATAGTAAATTTTAATTAGTTTAATTCAAGTTCTATTATGCTTCGGTTATTTTTGACAACGCGGGGGAATGAGTATCTGAATAATTATTAGTTTTTGCTAACGAAATACTAGAACGACACCTAAAGAATACAATATGTAAAATGACAAACTTGTTACAAATACATATATTCTGTTAAAATACTCTCACTATAAACTATTTCCACAACACCTGTTTATTATATTGCAACATCATGAACATTCACTTTAGCAGAGATATAATGCAAGTGTGTTCGTGTTGGCTCTACTGAGTCTTATATAGTCATTCCATACGATCTGACATGTGGCAGGTAAGACACGGTCGCACCGGATGTAGGCGGATAATATTGTTCAATAAACAATTCTTTTGAAGGTAGACTTCAAGCTAGGCAATACCCTATATCTTATAAAATTTAGTAGTTTCTTTAAACAAAAAAACTTGGGCGACTATGGGCACTGATGACTTGTGTCTTTCCTTGTGGAAAAACTCTACTCTTTCGTAAATCCAAGTAATCGTTACGACTCGACGCATTTTAAACGGGCGTTAACATAATCATATTTTTTTTAAAAATTGCTTAATGCTTGCTTACGTTATTATTTGGGGGGGGAGGATAAGAGTTAGGCGTGTTCGAAATATGTTATATTGAATATCGATTACTGTATGTAATATATCGAATCATTTGATGTCGGTATAATTTATTCGATATATGATATATCGAACATAATTAAAAAACACTATTTCTACTTTATTTTCAAGGCGGTTACTCTGAATATATTTTCTTCTATTCCGGGTGTCAAAAGTTTACAATAATTTCGTGAATTGCACAAATGCAATGTATTTCAATAGTAGAAAATTGTAAAATATTTGCGACGTTGACGTGATTTGAGCATACGATATAAAGTAAATATTAGTATATTTTTTTCATTTATCGTAACGAAAAAATATTGATATTTTTTTGTAGATGAACATCCCCAGTAAGTGTTTTTTTAAGGTAGAGAGGTTTGACCGTTAATCTCTTACGTAAATATATATGGAGAATGTGAATCTCTGTCATAAAAATACTATGGCTGACAAGAAAGACGGGGGAGTCATAATATACAGGTAGGGATATAGTAAACAGCTGGCATCATTTTAATACTTGAAGTGATCACAAATTAGCCCTCCTTTGCGGTTTAGTAAGTCCAATAAAAGCTTTTTAGGTAATAATGTAATGTAATGTAATTTCTACAACATGGTTCCAAAGCACATTACCGATTTACCAGACAATAAGTTTAAACACTATGACAAACCGGTTTTAATGTTCAGAGGTTATTACCAGGTGGATCATTACGTGAACGATATTGATCTCTGGCAATGACGCCCCTGCTAAAACCGCTTATTGTTATCAAGCATTATATAATTCCTATATTATACTTTATAAAAACATGTAAAAAACCAGATCGAGTTTCTTGTCGGCTCTTTTTGACTGAATTGTTTTCCGAACCGGTGGTAATTTTTTTGACATTCATAAGTGTCTTCTCCGGGCCCAAATAGAATAAAGAATTTTTTGATTTGATTTGATAAAACGGATTACATCCATATAAATACTCACAGCGGCACCCGGTTTCATCGGAGTGGCTCCAGGCAGGCTGGTAAGTACGTGCCCACCGGTCTCGGTCTGCCAGAACGTGTCCACGATCGAACACCGACCACTTCCGATCAAGTTATAATACCATAACCACGCTTCAGGGTTTATAGGCTCACCGACGCTGCCTAATACACGTAGCGTGCCCAAATTGTGCCTGCAAAGTTTAAATGATCTTTTATTAATAATTTTCAATCATCATTTGAGTGATATACTTACATATAAACAAAACTGAAGTGTTTATTCGTGATATCAAAATAACAAGTGTTTACTAAATAAATACATATTATGAATGTACATATATATGATTGTTAAGTATTGATCATAACTGAAAAAAACGGGGCACTTGAATTCTAACGTAGTACCCGCCAGAGTTGTCGCGGGATTCAGTTTGGAAATAACTTGACGCGAGAATACACGTTGTTATAGATGAAAGTTATTTGTGATTAGCGTTAAATGTTAAATTGATTGTTTGTTGATTGTTAAGCCTTCCTAGCTATTACTCAATTCACACATTCACACTATACACTGTTTACTACACACGGGCTACGGAAGGTGAAGCAGGACACCGGCGTTACTCGAGAGGTAAGTGTCGATCTTACATTATTTTGGTCTACTGCGAATCGCAGGTCGGCCAGGGTTAATCACGACCCCCGAATCGTTTAGACTAGGGCCCAGCGCGATTCGTTTGATTACAGTCGTGACTAACTCGAACAACGATACTTCGAACAAGAACACAATTTTTAAAATGTTTTCTGCCTGTCTGTTTGTGCGGGCGAATCTCCGGAACGGTTGGACAGATTTTGGCGTAATTATTTTTTGGCAGATCGCTGATGTTACTATGCGTAACTTAGGCTGGTTTAATTTTTTGAAAATAAGTAGGATTCCGCGTATAAGAATTACAACTCATGAAATTGTGAATCAAATCCGATGCAATGCATAGTTTTCCTGGCAGGTGTCTGGATTTGTGAGAAATTAGGTATCAAAAAATAACTAGCAATATCTCAATTAAAGGTCACTAAAACCTTGGTAAAGTTCCACTTTTTTTGTCGCAATAATTATTTTAAATTAATTGCGTTCTCTTTTTTATTATTTATTTGTAAAAATTTTGTATAGATTAGTAAATGTCACCTTAATATGAGTCTTATTTATAATTAGCAATATCTATATCTATCTATCTATATATATGATTATTAGTTAGTTACATGGATGAAAGTTACACTGATAAATCGTAATGTATATGACGGAGGAGGAACGTTCGTAATGTTTTTAAAAGGTGTGACACCAGCATTGCTTATGGCATATTTGTTGCTTTCATGATCATCATCATGATGATGATGATGAGAAAACTTCTCAAGCAACTGGTAAGCTTCGTATATTCCACGAGCAACGTAAAAATGTCCCAGAGAAGTCCGTACTATACGACGGCTCGTATACGAATGCCCGAATGCCTTTTTTTTTTTTGACCTAGGTAATGCTGTTGACGGGAAAGGCCTTTACAGCTTCATCGTAACTTTGGGAGCGAGTGCTAAAGGGACACGCCGCAAAAGGTAACTAGCACATGCCCGAAAGCTTTTTTTTCTTATCTTGCTAATGCTGTTGACCAAAAGGGCCTTTAGAGCTTCACCGTAACGTTGGCCGCGAGAGGTGAAGGAATTCACTGCAAAAGGTAACTAGCACAAGGGTACCAAAGTGGTATGAACCTCAGCTTGGCCGTTACCTGTTTGTAAAAATTCCCGTGGAATTTTGATCCTAGCTAATCCCTACATTTTTTATTCATTAAAAAAAAAGGTTCCTTACATGACCTATGTACCTGCGTGTTATGTGCAGAAGTGTGTATGCAGTGTTGAGCGTGTAATGCTCATTGCATGGGCAGTGTCACTGTATCGCGCAGGTATCAAAGAGTAGAGACTGCCTAGCCTCATGTCGGTCTGGCGCTTGACTTTCTTGAGATGAGCGTTGAAAGTTATTTTGGCGTCTAAATAACACCTAAGTACCTAACTTCGGTGCTATAGGAGATTTCCGTACCTGCGTACGTGCTGGGACGAGGGAGCTTATTCGAGTGGACCGTATCGAACATAATCGCGGTGCTCTTATTCGGGTTTATCGCATTTACTCGCAACGATTTTTTTTTTCTATCTTAGCTAATTCTGTTGATTGGAAAGGCCTTTACAGCTGCACCGTAACTTTGGGAGTGAGTGCTGAAGACACTCGCCGCAAAAGGAACCCGAACGGCGACAGTGCGGCCGTATTTATAGGAATCGCCACATGCGCACGTGTTTCTTATCTTTGCAACGATATATATAACTTAAATGAGATTTTCATTTTTTTTATATATTTTATATTTGTACCGTGAACGATTAAGTTAGTACAGTGGCATGAATAATTTCAAATTTGATTTTAATTATCTATATTTTAAACTTTTAGACTAAAGGCTAAATACGTTTCCTTTTTAAATATCTACATAATTATGAAAAAGAATTCAGTTATAATCATCAATTAAATATGTAAACTTAAAACATAAGGACATGGCCGTGGTGTATATTTATTATGGTCAGAATAATACTTTTGTGTAGAATAAACATTTTAAACATCGTGTGTGACTTGGTCCAACTTAAAAGATATGTGTTAAAACACTGTCGGTATACTATTATTAAACACTCTCACTATGTATTCTTCCCACGTCACCATTTTATTATATTGCGATATCAGGAACGTTCACTTAAGCACATAGTACTCAAGTGTCCCTGTGTTGGCTCCACAGAGTCTTATATAGTCATTCCATGCAATGTGACATGTGGCCGGTGAGAGACGGTCCTACCGGATCTAGGCGGATAATATCTTAAGGCGCCGCCGGATGTGTGGCGAAAATATTGTTAACATATGTTATAATCATAAAAGACGTTTATTTTTATATGATAAAGAGTAACCCGATCGTTACCGGGTGGGTAAAGTAGTATATACTAGCTGTTTGTCCGCGACATCGCCCGCGTTTCATATATTCTTAACTACGTAATATATCATTTAAATATGCCTAACCTAAAAAACAAACGAATGTAGAAAAATGAGTCTTTTGTTTTTATTAGCGCGGGGAAAAATGTAGGAAAAAATATGAGAAAGTATCGAAGGAATCCAAAAAATATCTACGAAATATTCCGCGTCGAATGGTAGTTGTCCTATCCCGATACTTTCATTAGTATTGAGGTGATGTTGCCTAAAGGACCCCCATTTTCCTTTTATATATATCCGCTATTAGTGATTACGTAATACTTTATCGAGCCCTTATAGTCTGAAGTGCACGTGAACGTAATACAAGTAGATAAGTGTGCGCGAGATATCATGAGATAGATCGTGTATATTTGACGAAAATACAAAAAAAAAAAAAAAAAAAAAACGTACAAGAGGAAGGGGGAGAGTCTAAAGTGTTTCAAATCTGCTAATGTAATACATAACAGTAATAATACGTAGTACGTAGTTATAATATATACGTAGAGTGATAGTAAAATTGGCGCTTTTAACTCGTTTGTTAATTTTAAATATATCAAACGAAATGTTATTTTATCTTCTCTATTATTTATTTTACTAATTACTAAAACTCATTTATTAACCCCTTGGGGTTTACGCCAGTTTTCCATTATTTACCTATTGTCTCATTTTTATGAGTAATCGACATATTAGTAATTATTACTAAATAAACTCATCGATTGCCGTTTATAATTCGCAGCTGAATTATGTTAATAATATCATTTAGAAACACTAAATAATGTATGTACAAGTTATTTATTTATAATTTAACATCGAATCGCTATTTAATAACAGTAAGGATTTTTATTTTAACAAATTCGTCAGCTGTTAAATCCTAATTTACATTCATATTAATTAATTGCGAATAACCTTTCGATATACTATGTTGTTCTTAAGATATAAAATTATCATACGCAAATAATACATTGTATTAGGTACATTTTCTGATATATGTAGTTCACATAAAAATATAGATTATGTCAAGCTTATTAATTTACGCTTATTAAATATATATATATATATATATATATATATATATATATATATATATATATATATATATATATATATATATATATATATATATAGATAGATAGATAGATGTAGAGTAATTATTTCAATAAACTGATTAAATCTATAAATATCGAATATTATGAAGTACCTACTCGTATGGGAATAATAAGATATAGGAGAAATATTAATTGTACGATAACACAAATATATCTTATTTCGTTCCGACTACCTTTATATTATAAGTAGTTACGAATACTCATCGAAATGATTAAGTGTATGATTTTAACAGCATTTAATATCTTCACAAAATTAATTTATGAATTGTAATTTAATTAACATTTTTGAGAACAAACAATATGTATTTTTTAAATAAAAATATAAAAAAATTCAAAGAAATCTTCCTTATCAAAAAACCGTCAAAAAACCTATGGATTTGTTTGCTTTCACAAACGCCTGTGGCATGATTAAAACAATAAACTCCTTATTTCTATTCTAAAATCACAGCGCTTGGATTTGACAAAATCGATTGACTTTCCAATGTCGGTCTGTAGTGCCAACATATAGGAAAGGGAGTCAAGGGACAAGTTACAGTCCCTATATCGGATTATAGTATCAAAATTACCTTTTCAAGTATTTACAGTAAGTGTCAGTAACAAGGTTATCACTCGACCTCTTTGTTGCCCGAACTAGAATTGTAAGTTAAATCTAACTATAGCATTACCAAAGGAATGCTGTTCTAAAGTATGCGTATGTTCGAATGGTTCTATTAAATATACACAATTATGGACGTCCATTTTACTCCACTAGATTATAATATTATTCGTTTTATTTAAAATATTAATATATTTGGATATAGCCAAATTTAAATTACTACTTTCTATTCTAACCTGACATATAAAAAATGAAAATTATTGTAATATACATATTATTATATGTATCATACATATGAATGTGATTTTTTTATCTGCATCACCATAAATATGACTGAATAATTTATTTAATTAAGAATATATAGTTTCAAAAAGGATCAATGATATTTGAACGTTAAATAACTGGCAGACAGACAGATTTATCGTTGCCTTTTATGAAACAGAAGGATATAAAACTATCGGTGATTTTTCCTAATAATTGACGTTAACAAGTAAGTAGTTATACCAACGCTAAGCAAAGACCAAGCACAAGACATCTTTGTACAATCCTAATTAAGTTTTAGTACTAGAAAAACTTACATATATTATTTCACGTAAAAATAATTAATATTGCTTCGAAATGTTTTTTATAATATTCATCGTTGCAAACTACGATAAATTTATATTCCATATCTTTTTTTTTTTAATTAATTGTTAATTATATTCAGATGATAAACTTCAATAAGTTGATTTGAACATGTCATCGTACTGTAAACTGTGTCAATGCATCCCATTTATGTAATATCGTATTATTATTATAGTATACAAGACAACATATTAGATAAGATAAGGTTGAAGATCAGATTATGAGCATCGTTTTTCTTGTTAGTTGCTAAATTATTCGCACTATCAAATATAATACTTTTTAAATGTAATTAAATCTCTTACATAGACGTTTTATTTTAATTACGCTTGTCTAAATATTGACCTTTTTGATAATACTATCTCAAGTTAATTATAGAAAATGAAATAAGTCTAGTGTATTTTATTGTTTTAATTATTTAATATATATGTCGCCAGTAGTGGCGAAACTATAGGGTGGCAGAGCGGAAAAAATGCCGTGGGCCCCGGCCCGAGAAGCTGCGAGATCAGAAGCATCCTAACGTGTTTAACGAAATTTAGTATAAAATATACCATGGGGTTAGGAATGGGGCAGGAGGGAGTCAAAAAGTTTCACATTCTGTTGATGCAACACTTAAACGCCCCCAAAACTGAAACCTTGAGCCAAAAATGAAACTAGGTTGCGTTTTATCAACATTGCATAGATCAAAAATTAAACACAAACTGTGTTATGTATGTATTTGTAAAGTAACTTACATATTGACATAATCGTTGCCAAATTTCATGAGAGCGCGTAGAGCCGTCGGCGCCGTATAGAATTGTGACACCCGGTATTTCTCTATCAACGACCAATAGCGATCATTGTCAGGATAGAACGGTGTACCTTCGAACTAAAGCATTAAAGTTAATTAATTATTAAAGCATTAATTCTTGAAGTTAAAGAATATTATAATAAGAATCGTCTTTTTTTAAATTCCATCATCATCTGAACCTTATCGTAATTTAATTAGGGTCGGAACAACATGTTGACTTGTTCCACTCTCCTCTATCAGTAGTAATTTTTTTATACGCGTAGTATTCTTCACACAATCCATATATACCTTCCCTCAGTCTACCTCTATCTCTATAGCCATTCCACCTTAATTCTTAACACTCTTCTAGTTAGGTGAATTTCATCTATCCCCGTGACATGCCCATACCACGTTAACTTATTACTCCTCAGCTACAGTCTGTCACTGGTGCTATTTACAATCTTCCACTGGCATACTAATTTCTAATCTAGTTCTAGTTATGCCATATCACATTAATTTCAACATTCGTATCTCTAATACGTGCAGTCTTTTGTCACCCGTTTTTTTTTTTGGTTGCCCTACATTCAGAGCAATACAACACGACAGGTTTTTTAAAAGTCTTAAACATATATGTACCTAGTGCCCGCGATATATATAAAAAAATGAATTAGACCAAATTGTGATTCTGACCCATTCTCGAATCCCTAAGGAATAGACACAAAAAATTTCTTTAAAATCGTTACACACACACACACACAGAAGATTTATATATTTATAAAGATATTTCTTTTTAATACCATGAAGCCGTTTTTATTTTTAATTTATTTAAATATGATTGTTAGCCACCGACGTGACCTTAGTGCTGGAATTAATGCCTTGAAATTTTTTTTACAATCGTTCGGTAGAATGTTATGTTAGGAGATTTGTACATATACCCAACTCGTTGTTACTCGTTTAACATTGTCAGGGTCTTCGGGTTTTTAACTAGACTTAGTGTTATAAATGTAGTTACACTAAATAAATGATTATGTTTCACCTTGCGTTACCTTATATATTATTCTGCCTGTTATTTTTGTCACGGTCCTTTATACTTAATAATTCTATTTTGGTACACTACATAAAAATATAGCATTAACTATAACGACTATTTTACAATTTATGATTGATCGGTTCAAGCTAAACTACAGACTAATATTATACAAAATTGATTAAAAACGAAAAAATAAGACCTAAAATTAACATTCTGAACTATTTGTATTTTTTTTTTTTTTTTCGTCGATATCAAATTATTACAATAATTATAATCATAAAATCTTAAAAAGCCAAGAGTCGTATTAAATGCAAGACCCGAGCGCTAACTAGCTAGTATGGATTTTGGAATAATCATTACTTACCATGACAGAAGTGGCAGCATTTGCCAGGGGAGCATAAACGACGTAGGTGTGGCCTGTGATCCAACCCACATCGGCAGTGCACCAGTATATGTCCTTATCTTGATAGTCGAAAACGTAGCGGAAAGTCGCCGATGCATAAACGAGGTAGCCCGCTGTTGTGTGCAGTACACCCTTCGGTTTACCAGTTGAACCGCTATGTAGGCAGTTTTTTTTTTTAAATTAATTAAGTTTACCTGTACACTGAAGTAGGTATACGTCTAGTAATAAACAAGTGAGGCTACACAGACATAGGAAGGGACAGAAACCACGAAATATCACAAGGACTGAGAGAGAGAGGTCGGGGTGCAGTACTATATTAAGTGTATTCATCTTTTCGGTAAATGCACGATGTTTAAATTTAGAACCTCGTAACCTCGATTTGCCCTCGCTAAGCAACAATAACCAAAATTTTCTAGAATTAAATTTATTACATTATTTGATAATAATTATAATACTTTGTACCAAAAATACACTTGTTTTGGATAGGGGGAATGGGGGGATTAACTAGTCTATGCCCTTACCATGTACAAGGGAGAACTGGAGTGTTTAAAAGGTAGGTAACACATAACGCGATTAATGGACGACTTCTATACATGTGTAATGAAATTATCATGTGTAAATAAATAATATAAAGGATAATTATTACCTAGTATATAACATAAACAATGGGTCTTCAGCTTCCATCCATTCCGGGGGGCAAATAGTCGACTGCCCTTCAACTAGTTCGTGCCACCAAACGTCCCGACCTTCTGCCCAATTGTACTGAATAAATTATAAAAAAAATTAACTTTCTAGGACGAACGAAGCAAATATAATATTTAAATCCGTAACAGACGTGCGTATCAGACAGCGTACATGGTACGGGGGACGATCGAGCAGAACGAAGTTATCAGTTGCCTTGTGAGCACGTTCAGATGCGGACGTCATGCTTCCCAAATTATATATATAAATAGACATTTCTATTTATACAAGTAACAGACATACATGCAGATAGATGTTGCCTTTAATATATTACCTACATTCAATCTCGGAGACTTCGCCTACTTTGTAATAGTGCAGCGTGTAGCTCAATGTACCTTTGGCGCAATAATAGCAAACTAATTTCTAATTAGATTATTTAAACTAAAGATAAACAAATTATGAAACAAATATTATTATTTACTTTATTGAACAAAGGTTAAGTCGATATCTGCACTAGTTACAAATCGTATCGCGGATATCACATAACAACATAAAGGTACATTTTTAACATATAATTATAAGTGGAACATTAAATGAGTGATTGAGAGTGAGTGTGTATGTGTGATTAATAAGTGCTGCGGCTTATGGGTGAATGAGTTTAATTAAATTCTGAACTGGCCTTTCAATAGACTTTCAGTAGTTTCATACTTTGAAACCTTTCAATATATAATTTGTCTCAGTTCCTGACTCTGGAGTTGTTTAATTCCAGTAACTCATACAAAAATGCTTCAAGTTAATCTTTAAATCAAGAAGCACATCACATTTTAAATTTAGGGATTTTTATTATATCGTCAACTCTTCGATTCAATTCGTTGCGAATATATAATAATAATATAATTTTTGGCTTTCATAATGTGTAGCAATGTTTTCGCTCACCGATGATGGCGTCCGTATACCTTCGGTCGTTTGTCATATCATGTACGTGATTTGTCCGCGCGTCTGTTAAGACTTTTCCTAAAAACTTGATATTTATTGGATAAAGATTGACTTCAAATAAATAATAATAAACGAATGAAAGATAAAGTAATTAATTACGTCACAAATTCTGTACAGTTTACAGAGTTGTTTCTTTTTTAAATTAAATTGATCGGGTTTAAGTTTCTAATTAAATGTTTCTTTTTTAAACATAGCACAATTTTATTTTTGTAATATGAAAGAGATGCTGACCAGCGAGCCTATATCATCCGGTATATCACCGCAGGGTGTCACTCTTTTCAGATGGGAAACTACTACACACAATTCAACTCTATGATTGTATTCTGCTTTTGCTTTTATTAAAGCTTCATCGCAGGTATGTTTCAATAATAGGAGTTTTTCTCCACGCCAGGCTCCGTCTGCTGTCACCACGACCTTAGCTTTACAATCCGACATCCGCTCGGCTAAAGCATCCGATGAAAACCCTGCGAACTAATGAAAATTATATATCAGTAGGTACTCAAAATATTGTCAGAATAATGCATGTATATGCGCCTCCAGAAGCCCTGACGTCGTTACGCCAATTGCCAGCCTTGAGCCAAGCTGGCACAATGCACATCGCCTCTCAGGGAGATGGGTTAGTTTGTCATGCGGACCATCGGACGCATATACAAATTAAATAAGTTAAAAAAAAGTAATCCAAATTTAATTCATATTAAAAACAAAGAACAATGGAACAAACAGATTGAGAGTAAACATGAAAAGACTTCTATTCCAATGAATAGGGACCCGCGTGAGCATTTCACACACGAGGCCATTGCTTTCTATTGTTTTATTTTCATGGGTACTCGACGTGGGACTCTATAACGTGAGCATTGGCAATTTTGAACAAAAAAAACGAAGGTTTATAAAATAAATGTTGCTTACGTTATCACTATTCAGACCGCCCCCTCCCCACATTAATGCTTACGTAGTATTTGAAGGGTCTCTAACGTGATTGAATCGTGGAGAAATATGAAAATAATCGTTACCTAGCAACGTATAGTTTAAATATTTTCGCGACTCAACAAAAAAATAAAGACATACATAGTACATACACTTATCGGCCTATTTACACTGAAGATAGGCTCCTGATAAAACAGTTTAAAACGAAATAAACTCCCAACACGTGCTTAATTCAGTGATGTATTAAAGCAAAACAAAGGTAAAACATTTAAAAAAACATATTATGTTAGAATGCCTTGTAGTTAACGAATTACGGTAGCGTTCAGTTTCCATCTATGCATTCAACCGAAAGACGACCACTGCTGGGCATAAGTCTCCCCCCAAAGATCTTCACAACGGCCGGTCTCTTGACACCCGCATCCAACGGCCTCCCGCGGCCTTCACTAGTTTGTCGACCCGCCTTTTGAGGGGGGGGGGGGGGGTACGGCTACCCGTGTGTTCAAGCACAATTTCAATAGAAAATCATGGTTTTATCAATCGTATTTTGAAACATAAAGAAGCTGTTTAACAGGCCTAACATTCGTATTGTAATTTCGAGGTTTGTTACCGGAAACATTGTTTGTGGGCATGACCTTAAGTTCAGCTCACTGTGTTCTTTCAATAACACTTAATTAATAGGTGTCTTATCTCAAAAAGGAAATTAGAGTTGGCCTTAATTCTTACCACGACAGAATGTACAGCTCCAATTCTCGCACAAGCTAGCATACATACGACAGTCTCCAATATCATTGGCATGTAAATCGATACACGGTCTCCCTTGCCGATTCCGCATTCCCTTAGCCCGTTTGCGAACGTACACACCAGATCCATAAGTTTCTTGTAAGTAATACGGCTGTAATCGTCTGGATTATTACCTTCCCTGGAAATAATTGATCGACATAGTATTTTATCATAATACTCACTTTAATTCGTACAAAGAAAATTCCAAAAAATGAAGCAGCCAGAATCAGCCATATCCAAGAAAGTTCAATACATCAATTTTAAAAATAGCAATTATGGTAATATATAGTAAGTTTATTTAAGGTTAAATTTACCATAGTAATATTATAGGATAAATAAAAAAAGTAACAGAATAAAATCTTTACAAGAATGACCATTCCTGTGTTCCTTCTATAAAATGGAAGTACCTGTTTCTATCATCAATATATATATATATATTTTTTTTTCAAATAAATACATATGAATTTTCTTTTTTTGTCGGTGTGTTTGTTTGTTCCTGGTAATCTCGGGAACGGCAGGACCGATTTTGACGGGACTTTCTTGTCAGATAACTAAAGTTACTACGCCTTCTGACATACAGATAGACGTTGCCTTTTATATAATACTAACTGTGTGCCCTGTGTGCTGTGTGGGTATCAAATGTTCTTTATTAAGCTATAATTTTTTATACGGAACCCTAATTATTTTCCTTAATTTTTTTTTCTATAAACTAAAACAATTTTTCACGATTACAAACACTTGCCAGTGAAACTGTCCGTTAAATCAGATTTTATTCGAAATTTTATGAGTTTTCGTTTTTTGTTTACGCGGAACCCAAATTACCTTTGAAAACAAAGGTACCCTAAGTTACGCGTAGTAACTTCAGTATTCTGACAAAAAAGCTCCGACGAAATTCGTCCAGCCGTTCCCGAGATTACCCGGAACAAACAGGCAGAAAGACGAAAATTTTAAAAATTGTAATTTTGGTATAGGTCTCGCATATATATTCATATGTATTTATTTAATAAAATGTTATATTGATAATACAAACAGATACTTCAATTTTATTTATTAGTAATAGACAAAAATAAGGGTGTAAGAAGAAGAAATATGATGGTCATTCTTGTAAAAAAAACTGTTTTCCTTTTTACTTTTCCTATAATATTAAAACGTGTCCTACGATTTCAAAAAAAATATGTAAATCATCAGTGATTCTCGGGGTATAATCTAACTACTGGACATACAGACAGACATTGCCTTTTATATAACGTTAGGATAAATATTTTGATGTAATGTTTCTATTATTACTTTTGCCATTAACACATTTGCTAATGGAAAAACAATAAACACTTTATTCAAGAAAATTCCAGTAGTTAAATTAAAATGTTTTGATGAATTAATCAATTAATAAAAAATGTGATATTTAATTCTATTTAAAGGTTTCATCCTGCCTTCTACTTTATATATTATGTAAAAAATCCTATGTTACGATGTTTTTACACGATAAACTACTGACTACCGGCCTTAGTGAAATATTGCTGTGCGTGATTAGTCTTAACATACGATAGTAATTTAGCTAGAGGAAATTCAGCGGAGTTTTCACGGGTAGCAGCTCAAGTAGGTGTTCGTACCATTTTGGTGCTCTTGTGCTGCATACCATTCCTAAGCTGAGCGCCATAAACGCGGTGCTTGCGAAAGCCATCCCGTATCGTCCCCATCCCAAATGCGGCGGGCGGCTCCGGGGGGTTTAGTGGGTATTTCCGGACGCTTCACGTCTGGGTCAGTCCCACACTAGTGCGGAGACGTCCGCACCCCCTTACCAATTGCGTTGGGGGACTTCGGTCTCACTAATGCAATTGGTAAGGGTAGTGCGTAAATGCATTCCCCTCGTCAAAAAAAAAAAAAGTTTAGTGAAGCTGTTTTTTTTTTTTAAGTATGTCTCCTAAATGATTTAGATACCATATCTTCCTCTGACGTGGTGGCCAGAGACTTTGGCATTTATTTCATATCATTGTTTTGATTTCTTTTCTTCCATTTGTATATTGGTTAGTTCTTTTTCCTTCTTTCATCGTGTGTGTTTGGCTACATTTAGTTTGGTATTATATAGATGGTGACATATTTTGTGCTGTCTATGCGTGCGTGTTTTATTACTTTTGTACTAGTGTGTATGTTGTGTTTTATCAATTTAACGTGGCATTGATAGTTATGTATTGTGTCAGTTGTTTGTGTGTGTCATGATTGTATGTTGTTATATGTTGAGTGATGTGGATTATGTCCATCCATATGAATGTGTATGTTCTGGAACCAGTGGTGTTTCCTGTGTGTTAATGACTGTTCGGCTTCGTCATTACTACACGCGACTCATTAGTTCCTTAAATCAAGTAGCCTTTGAGTTCGATATTTGGATACGCCGTCTTTGTCCATTGTATTGTATTGCGTTAATCTTGCTTTGATGTTTCTTCTGCCTTTTGAATTAAAAACGAACATGGTTTTTTTAATAAAAAAAATTCCAATAATAATTTTAAAAGTTTTTTTTACAATATAAATTGCTTCTTGACATATATATATATACTTCGTGTCTATAAAGTTTCACCATCAAATCCGAACATACACACAGGCAGCCAGATAAAACATTTTTAAATGTCAGATTCAAAATTAGTAACAACTAAAATAGACATCTAATTCAGAATTTCTAAAAAAGTGTATTGTAAAGATTAAACTTCAATTTTATCATTAGTATAGATAGAGAGGTACGTAACATGATGCATGCATAATAACATGATTATAATATGCAAACTGTATTGTACTTGTGTAAACATATTCAGATACAATTTTGTATTCAGATGGTATAAACAGCGATTTACGGCAAAGTGATTGACGGCAATGAATAAATAATCATATTAAAGTGTTCACCCACAGCCAAGTCATCACTTATTTACTCGTATATATGTAGAATATGAATCCGTAAGTTACAAGCAGTGTTACATTTGCTGTTTTCACATTGATGCCCTTGATGTTTTCTGTTTCATTCCTAATTTTTAATGTTTTTCAATTAGAGTTCAGCGTCACCAACTATGCGCAACTATGCGAATATTTTTTTGATAACTACTATGTAATGAAAAGCAATGACACTAGCTCAGTGATTCTCAACCACTGTGCCGCGGCACTTTTGTGTGCCGCCAAATTTCAAAAGTGTGCCGCCAAATTTTGCAAATATATAACAATGTTAATATTATTCAATTATATCATTTAAAAAGAAAAATATTTTTAACAACATCAATTCAAGTATGCAAGAGCCTAATGAAAATATCTTAAACTCAACCGATAAGCTGGTGGTATTCAAAAAACAAATAACTATGAAAAAATATAGCTCCGGAAGGCAATTTAGAAAAGTTTGAGTCAGTCCCTAAAGACAGTTATAAAACTATTAAATTAATTTTTGTTGATCATTTGACAACATTAGAGGAGACAATTATTCATTATTTCCTAAAATTAGATATTAAGAAATTTGATTGGGTTCGTAATCCATTTCTCATAACGGATACCTCTGTATTTGACTTAACTTTGAATGAAGAGGAAGAACTCATTTTGCTTTCCAATAATCCAGATTTAATTTTAAAACATTTAGAAGAATCAATTAATTCATTTTGGAGTAACATCAGATGCGATTATCCAATGATAGCCAAAAAAGCTTTAAACATATTATTACAATTTTCCACAGCTTATTTGTGTGAATTCGGATTTTCAGCATTAGCCAACATTAAAACTAAAAAAAGATCAAGATTGTTAAATGTAGAAGACGATATTATACTCTAATATCATTGTCATTTTTACGACCAAATATAAATGAAATTATCAAAAAACAACAAGCTCAAATATTTTTATTTTTAGTAAGTAAATAATTTTATCTTTTTCTTTGTGTGCCGCCAAATTTTGAAATGTGCCGCAACAAAAAAAAGGTTGAGAATCACTGTACTAGCTAGATATTTTGATGGCAATTATTAAAGGACCATTACAAACTAAACCCGAAATAACCCAATTGCTACTCATTTGTAGCCACAGAAAGGCACATGAAGAAATTTAATAAAAATATTTATGATTTTTAGAGACTATTTTCAAATAAAGTAATATGTATAATATTTTTATATAAAATAATAATAATAATAGTTTTTAATAATAAATATAAATATATATGCATCTATTACTAAATGTATATGAATCTAAAACTAAAATACTTGAAATTATTTAAAAACAGGTCTTAACCATTATTATCTTGACGTTTTGGCCGAGTTGCACCAACCGTGGCCATGTCTATTACAAAAACCTATCTATAAATGTAAATATGTATTATTATATAAAAAAGTAAAAGTGTTTTTTTTTTGTTTCTTAAGTATACACTTAAAAAATACTTGATCGATTTTGCTATATACCTATATTTTTTTATTTATAAACTCCTTTAAACCCATGCGAAGATACCATATTATGTGGGATTATTATAGTGACACATTACACCGATTTTACAAACAAGAAAAATATTTACAAAACATTGTAATTCATGAAAACAGAAATCAATTAATACGATTAACTTTGGTGGACATCAAAGTGGTAATTTTAAAAGAGACCGTGTCCCGTTTTTATATCGTTTAATTGTTATAAACATTACCATACAAACAGACGGGTTAACATTATTTACATAAACGAATAATAAATAATATATTATGTGAAAATAACAAAAATGTTGTAGCATGTGTACCAGTAACTGGAAAAATAATCATGAATTGTATAGAAATGTATGGGTCTTGTTTTTGTTGTGTATCATATTTATAATTTTACCTTTACGCTCCGGTTCCTCTCCTATATATGATTTGCATTCTTTAGTATTGTTTATTCTTTACATATATTAAATACTAGCTGTGTGTCCGCGGCTGAGCCCGCGTTTTATATCTTCTTCACTGCGTTTTAATTTTTTTACACGGAATCCCAAACCATTTCCGTAGAAAAAAAATTAGTAAAAATATTTCTCATAAATTATAGCATTTGCTCGTAAAACTGTGCATTGAAACGGATTTTATTCAAATTTTTATGACTTTTTTTTTTTACGCGAAACCCTAATTATTTACGAAAATTAAAGTACCTTAAGTTACCCGGAGTAGACTTCAACTATGTACCAAAAAATGACCCGTCAAAATCGGTCCAGCCGTTCCGGAGATTACCCATTACAAACAGGCAGACAGACCAAAATTTAAAAAATAGTATTTTTGGTATAGGTGTCTTATATACATGAATTTATCTATTTAGTTAAAAAAAAATGACATTACAAACAGACACTTCAATTTTGTTTATTAGTACAGATTCAACAGTTTAGTTAAAATACATGGTGAATTTCATTTAACGACACTCGATAGAGTGATTAAAGTAATTAACGTTGTCATTAAATCGAGCGGTGGTAAATGAAGTTCAAGTATTACTCAAAATATTCAGAGTTGTTTGTATTGTATAAGTAATTAAAAAAAATAATTAATTAGTTACATAAAAGATAGTGAGGTAGACAGAAACATTTTTGATTTCTAATTACGTAGATGATTATATAATTTTAAAATAAACTAATAAATAGTAAGAAACATTACTGTAGCACTGAGAACGTCGCATCCATGTCGCATACGTTCCATCCAATGATGGTCTAGATCTATGTAAAAAAAACTGCATGCTAATTGGTAACTACTATTTGGGTATGGTGGGTAATAGGTTCTCTATGGGTAGGTACTATGGTTACAGCCGAACCTTTATCTATACATTTCAACTTTCAAAGATTCTATCGAATATCAACCAGATCAACAATGACAGATTCATAATTACATGCTCATGGGATTCGACTTTAGAAGGTATATTTTTTAGGAACGGGATAATTTATATACAATTATCTATTATTTTTATATCTGTTATTTATTTATTCAGAGAATCAGCATTGCCATACAACGTGGCAATTCTGCCAGCCTTCTAGGCACGTTTCCTTGCGGCGGCGATTTGGAGGGTTTGGATTTTTTGTAAATATATATTTTTTATTGATTGGGAATGTCAGTAAAATTACTATGACATTAATAAAAATTAATGGTTTATTTATATAGGTCGATTGATCATAGTTTTTGTTACAAAAAAGGGGGCTTCATATCAGAAGCGAATTAAGGTGCAGTCTCATTTAACTATATAATTGGTAATTCTTCGGGTATTATTATAGTGCTAATTTTATCACAAATAACTTTAGGAGGCCTTATAATTTACGGAGATCAACGTACAAAATTTCAATGACGTCTCTCTATTGATTTAAACGATTTGACGTAAAGATGTTACAAAAACTTCAGAGTTTTTGTCGGCACTGTCGTCTGTCATGTAGTAGCTGTTATATTTAAATCATAAGCTTGTGTATTCAGGCCGTATATTGTGTGATTTTGTTGTTTTTTTACGCAATATAATTTGGTTATTGTATAAACAGTCCTCGAAAAAAATCTTTGCCTTGAGCCTCCTAAAACCTCTTTTTCAATCTTATGTAAGGAGTATAATGAGTTCGAATTGTTTGATTACAGACAGTTTGTTGCAATTTTAGCCGTTTCGTATTGAAAAGGAAGTTTGGTATTTTTTTTATAACCGACACCTAATTCCTGACTTTTAATCAGCAAATTAAAAATATTATAAGTAATTTTAAGAAATAGTTTAATAAGTAATAATGTACGAAATTTCTAATTAGATTAGAAGGCTTTTTATACCACTCAAGTGGCAAACAGGCATAGTAGCCTATAGGCGCCTGCAACACCAGAATTATCACGTGCGCGTTGCCAACTCTTTAAAAACAAAATCTCACACCCCTTTTGAAGAATACAATACTGTATTCCGGAGGAAACATGGCCGCTGTGAGCTCATTCCACATCCGGATAGTTCGCGGAAGGGAACTCCACTGGAACCGCACTCTCCGGGACCATTTTGGCTCTAAGTTCTGAGGGCGAACTCCCTACCGATGGCGAGCTGTACGTTGATAGAAATTAGAAAAAATGGGGGCAAAAAAACGAAATGATTCCAAAATTAAACTCATTACACATTACATACCTAACACTAAAACTCACAACAAAACAATAGCAACTAAACACAAAGGAAATAAAAACATCATTAACAAATAAAGGTAAAAGGGCACTGAATTATCTTATACTCCCCTATAGATAAAAAAAAATTCTGGATAATAAATTCTATGTATCAAATTGTAGATAATTTTCAAGATACAATATTCCTTGTTGAATAATTACTAAACTGATATTTAATGGTTAGCAGAGAATGAGTTTATTTTTTGGCTAGACGAGGAGGATCGTAGGGGGGTCATGACGCCCCCCTAAAATCGTACTAAACGTCCAATAAGTATAAAGCTTACGGACCAGGCTCGAGTAGTTGACTAATCTTGCACGCACAACGGACCGCAAATGTGTCTAGTTGTGGAAATAAGAGCACACCTACAAGTAACACGTACGGACCGGACCGTGTACATGGTATGGCGGGCGGCCGAGGTCGTCAGTCGAACAAGTAGTGATGAAAAAAGGTTATTCAAAAATATCGATGTTTTAATCGATTCACAAAATGTCCTCGATCCTCCAAGAGATCAATCTTTTTTCGACTTGTTTTTTTTTTTACTTTTTCGTTAATAGTATTCTTCCTGTGGTCGAAAATTACACTATCATTTATTGCAAAAACGGTTTTTTTTTAAATGACAACACAAAAGGTATTTAATAGGAACTAAACAAAATAAAAGAACGCTTAAACCTTTTATCTTTGCTTATTTACAGATAATCATCATATCATAGCAAACAAAAAGGATACTCTAATAATCGATACTCTATTATGTAAATTGTGAAGATCGATTTTCTCAACTTCGATGTTTTTGAATCGATTCATCAAGCTTAGTTTTGAATCGATTCCAAAATCGATTTAGTTTGGAAAGAATCTCCCATCCCTACTTAGGTGACTGATGACCTCGGCCGCCTGCCATACCATGTCCGCGGTCCGGTCCGTACGTGTATTAACAACTTAAAAAGCCTGTTCGTAATAATTTTATAAATACATAGGAACTATTTTTTAAATCATTAATATATGTAGCAATCTCATAAATTAATTCTTAAATACTAACAAACCAAAAGAATGAGATACTGAATTAATAAAAATGTCCTTAAAATCTATTTTAATTTTATTCTAATTATACAGATAATATTATTATTCAAGAAATGCCTGCAGTGTGGGCACTCATATGCAGTGTGAGTTAGTAATTATTATTACATTGAATTTTGAAAAGTGACAGACAATTTAATATAATGTAACAGCCAATTAATTCAAATTAGTGAAAGCATAGATTTAATTCTTTTTGAATTACATAAAATAAAAGAATTTTTTTCATCGTCTTCATTGGTAGCGCGTTATTTGCCATTTCGTGACGCTCAGTAATCCAAATTATATCGTTTTCGCAATGCAACACTGAATTAAAATAATTAAGGTGCAACGCATTATATAACGTAGGGGTCAGTTCGGTTCTTTTCTGGGTCACTCGAGAAAATCAATAGACCAGTGCGCCGTCTCAGTTGTGCATACACGCTCAGCCAACTATCGATTCAAAAAACTTATGATGGCGTACTAAATTATACTCACCAGTAATATGCAACTTTATCACCGAAGCCGTTCCTGACGTTCCGATCTAAGAGATTGAAGCAAACATTCGTCATTGCCCCGCTCAGACATTTCGTAAAGACTTTACCATCGTTTGCGTTGAAATTATAGGATAGAAAATTCCCCGGTTGCGGGGGTGTATACCAATAGAATTCCTTGACTATCTCCGACCAAAACCCTTCGGGGTCCTCTAGGGATTTTTCGTACATTTCTTTGTACGTCTCATGGGACGGTATACGAGATTTGGCGACCACATAATCGGACGGGTCGTAGACGTCCGACATCGCGAATGCTCGTATTGCACGATCCCGTAACAAACGATATTATCTAAACGCGACGGGCGGTGCGCGCTTACTGACGTGAACTGTTCGGTGTTACTCGTATGGCGTTGTATTGCTTACTGAGTTTGAGACAAGCTTCCCAACACCAGCATTCACGTAATGATCGCGCGCGAGATGACGCACTCGTGTTTCACGCGTGCGCGTTCCTCTATCTCTCCTCTCCAGTTAGGGTTGTCGCAAAACACTTATTATAGCACAATGATATCATATTCATTGTTATACCATCTACTATGGGACCGTCCATTAAACACGCGACTGTGAGGCTCCAAAATATGGGAGGGGTACAGGGAAGTATCACGTGTATTTATTTTTAACATTCTCCGTTGTTAGATGTAAATCGTTATTTACAAAATTTTCCAGAATTGAATTACATTATTACATTTTTAAAGACAACATTTTGTAATTTGTTATCGATGGTAATTTATCCCAAAACAAAATGCTTATTCATTTTTTTTTTAAGTCTAAACCTCATGCGCAACTATCACCACGGAATGGGCGGTTCTCAAAAATGTGCAAAATAAGCTTCACGAATTTAATGGAAGATCCCTAAGCTATTATAAAAACTAGTAATATATATATATATATATACATAGGCTCAGTGCTTTGACCACAATCTCACCTTATGTTAAGTGACGATGTGGTCCAAGATGGTAAATGGTTCTCAAGTGATGCTGACGGAACATATTTATTGGTATTTGGCGACAGAATTTCAAACTTGAGGGTGGTAGCTACCCAGGCGGGCATCGTTAGAAAATACCCTACCACCATGCTATGGTTTCCTCATTATTATTAATATTAATGGTTTCCTCGCGATGTTTTCCTTCACCGAAAGCTCAGGCCGATAGGTGGGGATCGAAACCGTGTTGATGGACGCGGAATCCGGCTGCACTACTCGCTGCGCCATCATCGCTTCGATTTAAATTCAGTCTTTCCATCTCTGTATATACCATAAATAAATTAAATTGAAGTGTTTGTTTGTAATGTCAATAATTATTTTTTTTTTACAAAATAGATATGAATTTATATAAAATACCTATACCAAGAATAGAATTTTTACATATTTTAACCCGTCTGTCTGTCTGCCTGTTTGTAACTGGTAATCTCCCGAACGCCTGGACAGATTATGACGGGACTTTTTTTGCTAGACAGCTGAAGTTATTCCGCGTAACTTAGGGTACTTTAAAAATTTAAAAACAAACAGAAATATAGTTTTTGAGATCTCGTGATGAGTGAGTGGATGTCTTCTATGAACAAGTCAAAACATTGATAGAATGATTTATCAAATATTTAATAAATATTTTTACAAATAACGTTGTTCAACTTATATAGTGATAGACTAATACAAATACGAACTTCATAAGAATTGCCATTATTGTGTTCCCATCTCTACATTATATAAAAGCAACGCCTGTCTGTCTTATCTACCCTTAAATTGGCATATAATTCGAGAATCACTGACCCGATTTATATAATTCTAATTCTATTTTTAAACCTATACTTATGTATTACCTGACCAAATTATGAAGATATAAATGAAGTTTTTACAAAGGAATTACATTACAGCAGCATATTATCTAGCAATAATTTAACTAAACCATTCAATATTGTTTTTGAAATATTTATATTGCAGTAAATGTTTTTTTGAAGAATAGAATAATGCGAGCGAAGCCGCGGGCTCAGCTAGTAGAATATAAAATACTACAGTGTATTTCAGAAGTAACTCTTCAGCGGGATCACGTTTCTAAACAGGTGAGAATTTATCGTCATATGATGTTTTTTAACAACTCTGTGAAGTCTTTGCCTACTTCATATGTTTTAGATCAACTCCCTCCGACTACGAAAGATCAAGTGTATTTGTAATGTAAACTTCTTTAGAGGCCTTGAGCGATTCTCTGTAGGGGGAAAACTTATCGATTTGCGTTACCAATTCTGTGAAGACAACCGCCAACATGTTACAGTATGTCAAGTATAAAATGGCTTTTAAGCGCTGACGCTTAGGATAAATTATAAAATGTACTATAAAACTGTATAAAATGTACATACATAATTATAATTGCTCGGAGCGCCAATAGATGTAAAAACCAGACAAATGTTACATGTTAAAGAAACAATGTTTCCAAAGTATAGTATTTTCACTTCTGCCGGCAGTCTCCATGGCCGGCTAGATTTTTTTTTTGTTTTAGGTCAAAGTTTTTTTTATAAATGTTATCATAATATTACATCTTTTAAATACAGGTATAATAACTTAAATATAATATAATTCTGAAAATTTTATCAAAATAAAAATTATCTTTATTCAATTTAGGCCCTAAGAAGGCGCTTATGAACGTCTAAAACACTACCACCGGATCGGAAAACAACCAAGCCGAGAAGAGCGCAGGCAAGAAACTCGATCTGGTTCTTTTTTTTTTTAATAAATATAATAAATATTTTATTTTTAAATTTTAAAAACTATACAAATCATAATCTTAATAATGTTAGCGGAAGCACAGAGATGTGGGTTAATTCCAGACATCACTATCGTTCACGTCATTACTAGATATATAATAAAAGACATAATTATTAGATCATTATCCACTCTGTAATAACCTTTTGAGATTAAAACTTGCTTGACATAATACTTGAACTTATTGTCAGGTAAATCGGTAATGTTACTTGGGATCTTATTGTAAAACCGAACACCTATAAAGCTTTTATTAGACTTACTTAACCTAAAGCGTGGGACGGACAACTTGTTTTTACTTCTAATATTAAAATTATGACGATCATTCACTAGATCTAGCTTGTCTAAATTTTTGCGAATATGCATTAAGTTTATCGAAGATGTATTGGGAGGGCAAAGTTAAGATATAATATTCTTGAAACTTGTTCTTTAGAAATCGTTATCTGGCAACAACTAGCCAAGGTGACGCACCGATTCTCGCGCATGTACACGTGATGTCTCCCTGCCCCCTTTGCGATATTTTCTGAATCCCCTTCCTTTGTCGAATCTCACGTGTGTAATGGACGATCTCTAACTTCATTTCAAAACCAAATATATCGTGTTCTACGGATACTAAAGGCCATTTACTTACGTTATCCGAGTCCATGAAGGTTTAATTATCTTTGTTTACAAATTATTCGAAATCCTTAAGTATTTTGAGAATAAGATTGTCAACAATAGTGGTAACCCTATCTATATGCCACATTAGGCAAAACGCAAATCAATCAACCACCAGAAGTCAGGGGTTGATAATTACTATCTTTAATCATATAACTCGAGAACTGCTGGACCGATTTTCATGATCTTTGATTTGTTGAATTTGTCTTCGCTCGCCGTATAGCACAAAACAAAGGAAAAATCTATGAAAAAAGAACGTCGAGAAAAACCTTTTCATGTTAGTATGTGTGAATGTCTGGATATACTTAACGAGTTGTTCACACGGGAAGTATACGTTAAAGGGAAATTGATAGGCTGTAAAGATATGTAGAATAAAAAAAAAACGACTTAAAACGCTTTAGTTCAAAAATGAATATAAAGAATTTGATAAAATGTTGTGTGCCTAAAGTATACTAGGTTGGAGAAAAAGTTGTTTTGCATTTTATACGAAAACTCAAAATATTTTTTTTCCCCAACCGTATTTACATTTGAAGCAATGATGGCGCAATGGGTAGGGTGGCCGGATTGCGCGTCATTGCACGCGGGTTCAAAGCCACCTATCCCACTCTAAAATCAGCCCGAGCTTTCGGTGAAAGAAAACATCGTGAGGAAACCATAGCATGGTAGTAGGGCATTTTCTGACAATGCTCGTCTGGGTAGCTACTAGCTACCATGTTCGAAAACTTGTCGCCTAATACCAATAGGGGTGTTCCGGTAGCATCACTTGAGAACTAGTACCTACGCTCAGTACGTTTACGATCCTGGACCACATCGTCACTTAACATCAGGTGAAATTGTGGTCAAAGCACTGATCTTATATGGGAGTAAAAAAATAAAAAATACTTACATTTAATTAAAGTATATACTCGTATATATATGCCATTTTGTTCGATAATTTTCTGCCATCTTGGTAGGTAGTGCCAGCAACGGTGCTGTAGAGATTTTGAGACTTCCGATCAAAAAAATGCGACAATTAATTTTGCCAGTCCTCTCTTGGTGTTAACCTGATACTGGCAAAAGAGTTTCAAAGATACCAAAAAAGGTGGAAATCTGACGGTGCACGGTCAGGGCTACATGGCTGATAACACCCCCAGCCAAACTCTATTAACTTTTGCTGATTGGTTAAAAGATGTGTGTGGTCTAGCATTATCGTGATGAAAGACCATATTGATCAATTCCCCTAAACTTCTTGCTTTAATGTCATTAGTTGTTGTCGTACGTGATTCACTTTTCATCAACAGTTATCAAGCTCATCAAAACCGGTACGGCTTCATTACGTCCTAATAAAGAATCGCAAATATAGTTTATCTATGATCGCAAATGAGTACATGACATGGTTCATTAGGTTTCTTTCAGTGAGTTAGTGAGGCCACCCAAATATCGAGCTTTTTGTGTACCTAAAATCTAAAGGGCCAATACTGTTTTGTGGTCAATTTCCAGTCGTTCAGCTATGCCTTAACTACCGATGTGCCGATCTTGCTCCACTTTTTCAAACCTGGCACCCGTATTTGCGAAGTGTACCTTTGAGATCAAAATGCCCGGGTTTGATAATGCTTAAACCAACTTTGTTCTACTATTACTGACACTGCATTAGGTTCATAACCGTCGGGTATTTCCGGGCGCTTCACGAGTCCCACACTGGCACGGAGTTCGTCCCTCCGCGCCCCCTTACCTATTGTATTGGGAGACTTCGGTCTCACTAATACAATAGGTAAGGGTAGTGCGTAAACGCATTTCCCCCCGGCAACAAAAAAAAAAAAAGAAGGTTCATAACCGTCACAAAATTTAGCTTGCATTGTATTTTTCATTATTTTTAATAAAATTTTAAAATGTATCGAAGTCTTCATTAGATTCACTCTTTTTGACAGAAAGAAAAACCAATGAAAAATAGCCGGATACAACATTTTACTAATTTGTTGAAATTAAATCTTTTTTAAGTAATCAAAACCAATAGTTACAAACAGTACAGTCAAAGAGATTTTGTTACAAGTTTATACGTACTACATGCATGCGAAGACTTTTTCCCCGACTCCATAATTAGCGATTGATAAAGTATAAAAATGTTCGATTTCATTTTAAAGCAACATATTGGATTGAAATTTGGTGTACGGGATGCATGTGTCGTTCGGTAATTGATAAGCTATGAAAATAAAAACAAAATCAGAACGTCCCACATTTAATCAAGATAAATTGTAAAAAAAAAGCGATTCAATGGACAGGCACCACCAAAACATTAATTTATAATGATTATTTAAAAACTGTATTACTAAGTGAAGAAAACATGAAAGGCGGGCGGAGCCACGGGCATACGCCTGGTTAATAATACATTACACGCGCTGGCGTGTTAGCTACTCCCACGGTATAACAACGAATTAATTAAAAAGTATAGTAAATCAAACAAAATTATAGAACCAACAAAATTGTATTATTTTCTTTTTCAAAATTAATATAAACGTACAAAATACAATAATATAAATTCAAAATACTTACTATTATTAGACTACAATACATTTTTTTTTCTTCAAGATACTTCAAGGTTATTATTCCTTTTATTATGATTACAAATGAAAAATATCAATACAATGAAAACGTATATATAATCCATGACGTTTTAAATTTTAACTATAATAAAGTAATTATTTAAAAAAAAATAAAAATGCTAACCATTATTATATTTTTACTAATATCGGTAACTCGTTTCACAATTGAATTAATAATCGTTATTCTCTAACATTTAAAAATAACACTACCTTGATGGTACGACTGGGTTTTTTTATTTAATTATATTTAAAAAAAATTATTTAAAACTAAATGTCCGAAGTAATATTTAATGAATTCAACAATTCCGTAATGTGCAGTGCAAGACCTTCATTAGGAAACTGTTGGACTTTTGAATATTCCTCCTCCTTATTAGCAATAGTAAACAAGGCTATGCCCCCCCCCCCCCCCTCCCCAACCCATGTTAACATAAGCATTGACATAATTTGGGTAAAATAAAACTTGGAAAAAACCGTTTTCTAAAAATGTAATCGGATAATACACGGACTATAACTTTTCTGAATATGATATGAGTACTCATTGCCTTATTTGGATATCCAACGGAATAATTTAGTAATAATCATCGTTTTTAATCGAACATTTTATAACGATATTTATGGGAAGATATTTTACACGTGGCAACACAGAAGCGTCCACTTAAACGCCATCTTATATTTGACAGGCTCACGTTATAGGTAACCGACTTCCCCCATGCCATCAAAAATATGCAAAACACATGACCCCCCATCCGCCATTAACGGTTACGTGCACGTAATACACGTGGGTAAGTGTGCGCGAGATATCATGATATAGATCGTGTGTAATTGACGTAAATACAAAACAAAAAAATAGAAAAGTTTTTTCCTTCAAGCGGGGGGAGGGGGGGGGGGGAGTAAAAATGTTTCAAATCCGCTTACATGATACATGATCGGACCCTAGAGTAATAATAAAATTGCCGCTTTTAATTTTTTAAATGTATCAAACGATTTTTTAAATCCTCTGTTATTTTTTTTATTACTAAAACTTATTTATTAATAATTATTATGAAATAAATTCATCGATTGTCGTTTATAATTCGCAGATGAATTATGTTAATAATATAATTTGGAAACACTAAATTATGTATGTACACGTTGTTTACTTCTAATTTATTATAACATCGAATCGCTATTTAATAACACTATAGATTTTTATTTTAACAAATTCATCAGCCATTAAATCCTAATTTACATTAATATTGATTAATTACGAATTTACCTTTTGAATATAATAAGTTGTTCTTAAGATATAAAAATTGGTTTTACATAATATATCATACATAAATAATAAATTTTATGTATTATGTAGGTACATTATGTGATGTATGTATTTTAAATAAAGTGTCAAGTATGTGTCAAAATATAAAATATGTCAAGTTTTCAAATAGCTTTCAATAATTTATTTTATATTTCTATATATGTAAAGAAAATATATTTCCTTAATTACGTATTATTATATTTTATAATGTAAAGAGTTTAGTTTATAAGGTTAAGAAAATCATGCTGGCCATTATGATATTTTGATACATGTCAAATATGTTATAAATTATAATATAATTCATAATTGTATTTTCAGTTTGGAATTGTAAAAAAAAATAAACTTAAAATGTCGTTTCTTTATTAAAAAGCAACACTTTGTTTATTTTAATTGTTCTTTTATATATATATATATATATATATATATATATATAAACATATTGTATACATGAAAAAAAAAAAAAATTTTTATAATGTGCATTCCGATACGTATTATAAAATACTTTACTCTCTTTAATCTAAGAAGTATTTATATTTCACATACATATATTACTTTTTTTACATTAATTTGATAATTAGTTACGTTAATAAATATGCTTATTTATTTAAATTTCAAAAAATACATTGAATCTATATTGAATTGATTTTAATAGTAATGTATATTTAATCCATAAAATATGTTTCGTCGATAAGTATACTTTAATTACGAAATACCAGAATACTATTAGAATAATTATGTGTTTAGGTTTTCGCCCGTGAACTAAATTGTTAGTCACATCTCTCTACCTATCGCTTTCAATAAATATCTTACTTAAATACTCCCGAAGTAATCTAATAATTGACAATCAATAAATATTTTACATTTTCGCACAAAGCCCTGGATTGTTTTTTTTTTCGAATAAACTTCTAGAACAATCCAGACGGTTCCAGTGGAATAACAGAATTCGTTTTCACTGTTATCCACTCCAAAAATGACATACGACAGGCTCAAAAAGCGTAAGTTTATATTAATAAAATCTAAATATTACATGATAGGCAGCGATCCTACCATACAGTCTAACGTTATATATAACAGCCAAATAGCGTGTAATACAACCGCTAATTAAAGATATAAAAAACTACTAAATAACGGCATAAACAACTACACAGGGTTGTATATAATTGCAAAATAGCATTATATAGAGATATTTAATAGCATAATATCTAATTTTATTGTCTAAATATAATATTATTGGTCTAAATACCGTTAAATATAACTGCTAAATAACATTAAATATAACTGGTAATTAGTATTATATATAACTATTAATGTGTCGAGTATCCATAAAAATAAGACAATAGGAAAACAATTTAAAGCTGGCGTAAACGCCAGGTAAGTGCTCGATCGACGCGGTGCTTGCGAAAGCCACCCCGTGTCGCCCCCATCCCAAATGCGGAGGACGGCCCCGGGGGGTTTTAGTGGGTATTTCCGGACGCTTCACGCCCGGGCGAGTCCCACACTGGCACGGAGTTCGTCCCTCCGTGCCCCCTTACCTATTGCATTGGGGGACTTCGGTCTTAGTAATGCAATAGGTAAGGGTAGTGCGTAAATGCATTTCCCCCCGTCAAAAAAAAAAAAGGGTAAGTGCTCGATGATTTAAATAACATAATATATATAAATAAAAATTATGTATAACTGCTAAATAGCATTATGTATAACTACTGAATAGCGTCTTATCTAACACGATACGATTACCGTTATCCAACGTACTATTAAATTATAACATACCGTTTCACTTTGGTCTAGGAAATACTTTCATACTCCTCTGGCGGCTTCGTCAAGCGTGATTCCGCCTCTTGAATATAATTTTCGCCTTATGCTAGGTGGCCATAGACAATATTCGACGGCGTCTGATCTTCCGGCCGCATCGTTTCCATAGCAACGTAGCAAGATAAACTACAGTTACTATAATCAGCAAGGTGATAGCTCGGCTCGTGATCCTCGGAGTAGAGGATTCGTCCCCGGGGAAGGTACGCGACGGCGCAGCGCCGGCTCCGCGCCATGCTCTAGGCGCGGGTTCAGTCCCTTCAATATCCGGGGCACCTTTTTACAAACAAAAAAAAAAAAAGAAGCAATTATAATTGTACGCTTATACAGAAAAACAGAGATTTTAGTGTCAAAAGCAAGATCATATACATTATACAAAATAGTGTTGAGTGACCTAATTTATACTAATAAATAAAATAAAGTGTCCGTTTGTAAAATAACATTTTTTTACTATATAGATATGAATATCTCATCAATACGATACCTATAACAAAAATACTATTTTGATTTTTTTTTCTGTTTCGGGTTTTGGTAATAGCTGAAGTTATTCCGCGTAACCTAGGGTACGTACTTTTGTTTTTAGAAAATATTTAAGGTTCCGCGTAAAAAAAATTACAACTTTTTTTCTTTATTGTATATTACTTAACAGTACATTTTACAGTTTATTACTTTAAGATTTAAATAGTACCAATTACAAAGTAATTATAATTAAATTTTGTTATTCAGTATAATGTCTTGATATTAAAATTTAATTGTACGTTGTGTGTGTGGGCGTTGTGGTTATGTTATGTGTATTTATGAGTGTGTATATATGTATGAGTGCGTATGTGTTATAAATAGTGAAATTCCGAAAACCGATGCAACGCACAGTTTTACTGACAAGTGCTTGAATTATTGAGACCTTAGTGACAATCTTATTACCGAAAAAATTAAGAAAAATAATTAGGGTTCCGTAAAAAAAAATTAAAACGCAGTGAAGAACATAAGAAACGCGGGCGCAGCCGCAGACACACAACTATTTGAAAATAAACATTCATAAAACGTCATCTTATACTTTGCATGCTGGATCATGTTAATGGCTGACGTCATAGCATTGGTAACGCGAATTTGTAATTTTCGAGTAAAGCTTCAATCAGATAACGAGATATAATATAATATAGATAATCAAAATCGATTGTTTCCAAATAGGTTCGATAATTGATGGCCTTTTTTATTTTCATGAAATAAAACGGCATAACATGAAAACACGATAGCTCTCTCTTTTGCAAACCTATTGACAATAATTGAATTGTTAATTATTAATAACGACACATATTATTATTAAGTTATTTTTAAGCTTAGAAAATTGACCAGTCATTTCACAAAATTTACTGATACTTGATTGCAATTTATTTCCATTTATGAAGCCTCGTGTTAAATTTATTTAATGAAGTTCTAAATTGTCTAAAAGGCAATTTCGTAACAATATTAGATGTTTGAGAGATTATGGAAAATTTCCAAATCGGATTAGCACAAAGAAAACCAAATATGTTCATAGTCAAATAGGTAAAGAAATCATCCTGTTCTCTTCATTTGAACTGACTAACAAGATGAGGATAGTTTTGTATTTGAATAAGTGAATTTAATTTTTACTCATGTCCGCCATGTCGGAAATAGTTTTAGAGGTCCTGTGAGGAATAGCACAAGGCAAGAAATAAGAAACAAATCGTCTTTGAGTGTAATAAAAAAGTAATGAATTATTTACTTCAACCTTATTATAGACTATAAAGCTTATTATTGACACAACGTACTTTTTTCCTATCTTTAATAATCGATGTAATTTATTAGTACAAAAAAGTGGCCACCCCATGCGCAACGCAAATACGACGTATAGTCCGTTCACTATAACTTCTCCCTTGACTCCCTTTCCTATATGTTGGCACTACAGACCCCTATTTGAAAGTCAATCGATTTTGTCAAATTCAAGCGCTGTTTAGAATAGAAATAAGGGGGTTTATTATTTTAATCACGCCACAGGCGTTTAAAAGTAATGGAAGAGCAATTGTATTGATGGTTCGTGCTTTTTGTAAAAGAGAAAAAGCAAACAAATCTCCGATTATTTCATCATTCTCCTGCCTTTTCCCAACTCACTTGGGGTCGGCGCAGTATGTTTTCTTCTTCTTCCACGCGTTCCTATCAGCCGTCATCTCTTCATTTACTCCTTTTTCTTTCATATCATTTCTTACACAGTCCATCCACATTCTTTGGCCTTCCTCTACTTTTCCATCCTTCCACATTCATATTCATTACTATTTTACCCACATGCGCTTCCTCTCTTCTCATAACATGTCCATACCACGACAAACGAGAACCTTTCAACTTTTCTACCATTGACGCAACTTTCAAACTCCCTCTAATATCTCCGATTATTTATTCCATTAAATCGATTACGGTCTTGTGTGTGGACATGACAGGCTAGTAAAATCGAGTTGCCATACCTTCATATTTACACTCCGTATAATTTAGCAAATATGTTTAATTTTCTTAGTATATATTTTGTATACAAGTACGATAATTATTATCTATCCAGAAAATAGTATGAAAAAAGCAGTAAGGGCGGGAGGAGAAAAGAAACTTTAGAGATGATACACGGGATAATACTTACTATATTTCAAATTAATATGCTACTTCTAGCTATCTGTACAATCATTACATTTTACAGAAACAAAATCTCGAGAAAGATTCATCGAATCATCGAATTCAAATAGAAAAATGTAGTTCAAAATGGATGTTATTAATGTAGAGACATGATATTGTACTTTGGAGACACGAGTACATAACAAAATGAAAGGTAACGTGCTTGAACTTGACCACTGACAGTGACGTTCCTTTTAAATCATTCAGATTGTAAGATTTTTTTATTGTAAAAATAAAGTATATTTTGAATAGATGTGTTTTTATGTGCTGCATTACTTTATTAGGACAGTTCACCTAATGTGTCCGAATGAAATTTACCCTATTTAATAGTCAAGGTAAGTTTCTAGCAGAATCTATCGTAAAGACGTTGAGAGGTGTGAGCACGAACATTTCCGTTAACGTTCGTCATACAAAATTATATTTTCTTTGAGGAACGCTAACGTAATATTAACAAAAATGTAACATGAGTAATGGGTACTCACTTGAAACTAACTTATGAATATGGACATGATTTGCAGATTTTTAACAACATTATATGTTGTTTCGTATGTAAAATAAGCCTAGAGAGTTTTCCTTAGTTTATCGCTGTGTGAAATTTCCACCAATAGTATATCTTTGTGTGTTTCGTTTCAATACTCGAACCTCAAACTATAATTCACTAAAATTAAATGACTAATTTTAGACATCTTTTGACAATTAATCTTTTGTCGCAATTTATCCAACCTTCTCCGTCTACCCTAATTTTTGGAAGGCACAGAATGGGAAAATATGCAACCTAACTAGTCAGAGCTGAGCTACCAACTCCTGAACGAAAGGACTTTTTATACTGAACGGACTGTAGACGTAGAAGACGTCTGAATCACTTGACGTTTTGTTTCAAACTGTTCGATAAATGACGTCGAGTGCGTTCGGTCGGTCATAGTGATGTCAGGTATTAAAAAAAATAGTACACGACCTAAAAAAAAAGTCGTACATTTAAGAGTTATTATTAAAAAATATAGTAAACATTTATTTATTCATTTTTCTTATTGTACCAGTGCTGTAATGTCATTTTAGATTTTATTTAGTAATAATTTTTGAGAGAGAATTCGTAATAAAATTACTTCTTAATGATCCATTATTGATGTAAACTTCTATAATAAATAATTTATTACACGAATCATTTCCAAATTTATCTTTGATTTTATCCGAGACGTCATAATAGACATCCAAAATCTTCTAAAATTTTTATGAAATGGCTTCAATAGCAAGAATTTAAATAATTATTAAATAAACAGTTGACAAAATAGAACAGGATGAAATAATTAAGTAATGTAATTAAAATTATTTGAAAATTCTGTGGTAAAATTTTTAGAATAACATTTTGGATATATATATATATATATATATATATATATATATATATATATATCTACGGAAATTATTTATAAAAGTTTAAATAATCCTTAGAAATGAATTTAGAATTAAATTTAGTAATTACGGAATAAATGTCTCAAAAAGGATTAAGCACGAAATAAAAAAATTTCGGGAGGCTCTACAAAGCTGTGCTTTTTCTTAGTAAAAAGCGATATTAAGGAGATGAATTTGTGAAAAATTTGCACAAATAGTATTGAAATCGTACACCTGACAACACCTTTTTTTTTTCGAACCTAGCTAACGCTGTTGACCGAGAGCTGTTGACAGCTTCACCGTGACTTTGGGGGCGAGTGCTGAAGGCACTCAGCCGCAAAAGGTGACTAGCACAAGGGCTGCCAAAATGGTACGAACCTCGGCTTGGCCGTCACCTGAGTGTAAAACCCTCTCGCGAGTTTGAACCTAGCTATTCCCTACATTTTTTATTTAATAATAAAAAAAAGGTTCCTTACAGGACCTATGTACCTGCGTGTTATGTGCAAGAGTGTGTATGCAGTGTTGTGCGTGTAATGCTTGATGCATGGGCAGTGTCACGGTATCGCGCAGGCGGCGACGTCAAGAGCCTCCCCTGTTGGGGAACGAGGCACGTCTTGAGTCGCCGCCTGAGCCCTGCCAACACCGTGGAGCGGCGCGAGTCGGTCAACGCCCTAAGCGGTCGCGCGCTTAATATGACATACGTATTGCGGGTTTATACTGTCAGCGTCACGGCGCGTTACCGCCCCGGTTGCTATCTGATCTAAGCTTTAATAACGAGATATATTTATGATTAAACAGCGGCAAGTGACTTCAGTTCTCGCTCCCAAAGTTACGGTGAAGCTGTAAAGGCCCTTCCAGTTGACAGCATTACCTAGGCTAATAAAAAAAAACATAAAATACTCAAAACAATGGATACTGAAAAATTCTACGTACCTATGCTCTTAGGGTCGGTGGGTTGGTGCCTTGGTGCCAACGTCCTCGCCGATGGTGCCGCATGGACCGGTACAGGCACCAACGGTGTGGGGCTAGTGCATTCAGGCACAGGCCGGGGCCCGCTTCCATCTTCAGACAGTACCCGGGAGTAAGCGTGCAGGCGGCTGCCTTCAACGCGTTCCGGTAAATCTGACCGGCGAGAACACGCATACACATATCAGGGGTCGGCCGAGTATTACGTGACCAAAAAAAAAAATCGGTATTTCTAACTCCCCTCGTTACCTCGCCCATAATTACGTAAACATAAACGAAGATTTAATAACTGAAAATTGTTTGCCTCGTCCTCAATGTCATCAAAAATAAGCAAACCGTAGACCCACCCATTGATGCTTACGTAATATTTGAAAGGATTCGTAGTTTTAAAAACAAATCAAACAGCCACGGGGACCGCCGGCAGAAGTGAAAACTCGAAAAGATGGAAAAATTGTTTTTTTAATTGTATTTTTGAATTGTCTCGGTGTCTTAAGAACGTGTACCCTATTCAAGTTTTAACACGATTCAATTTTATTAAAAAAAATGAAACACATTTAAAATAAATTTCAAAAAATATGCGTCTATGGGATATTTTTTTTACATGTGGCAACAAAAACGTGCCACCACTTAAATGGCATATTATACTTGGACACATTGTAGCATGTTGTTGACAGCAAACGTAATATTGGTGACGCGAACCTAAGTTTTTTTTCCCCTCGCGAGAAAAGCTAAAGCGTCTAAAGAAGTTTTTCCCTTTAAAAAACAAATGTAATATCAATGACTATAATATATAACCCAACATTTCCCATACAAAAAAATCGTATCACGATAAATGATTACCTATTAGGATGAGAGGTGTCGTTGAGTGTTTCAAATTGAAAATAAATCTATCTATAATGACGTCAAAATCTTAAAAATACGCATAAAAATACAGTAATACCCCGCTTAGCGCGACCCCGTTACGCGCGGTTTCACTATAACGCGAATGTCAAATTTCGCGCTCAAATGCCTCGCATTACGCGAAAGAGTGCGTATAAACATAATGTAAAGACAATAGATGTATTTTTCCGTAAAAAATAAGAGTATGTATTGCATGAAGTGTTCTTAGAATTAAAATGATTTGTATTTTTTTTGTATTAAATTTTGACTATGTTTAATCATAAACCTCGATATACGCGAATTTCAGTTAACGCGATTTTCTTCGGAACGTATCCCTCGCGTAAAGCGGGGTATTACTGTAATTAGATGGCGTTATTCCCTAGCTTCCCTATTGAGCTAAATCATAATTGCCACGTTGCCAGCTCACGCTTCGTTGCATGAGACGTTGCCGCTCTTCGTCTTCGACTCTCTATTTGGATTTGAAAATATTTATGCGAATTTTTATTTATCCTTTATTACCCTCAAAATAGTTTTTTTTTTTATCTGTCTTTGATATACTGTTATTACTATTACACCAATAATTCGCCGTATATAATTATTGTAATCTCTCATTATTTACACCTTTTTGGCATATAAGAATTTTTAACTAATAATGGTTGCCCGCGACTTAATCAATGTGAATTTTCCACGTTCGTTACGGGTTTTATAATACTCGGTAATGTTTATAATAATTTTTCTCCTATGCTTAATTACTTTCTTTTTTTTTTTAATTATTATACGTGTTACTGAGAAGAACTATTAAAATGAAGTTTGTTATTGTTCATTGACGTGTTATCGCCACCAAGTTTTATTAATATCGGTCTAGTATAGGTACCTCTTGAATTTAATCCGAACAGACAGACCGTCATTTTTTTTTTAACAGTGGCAGAATTGAAAATAATGTCTAAGACATACAGCTGTCATAAAATTTGAAATATTATTTAAACGCCATCTTATAACAGAACAATGCGTTTCTTTGTAAGTTACCATCATGTTATACGTCATAAAACGTATAAAAAAAAGGTAAATTATCGATGATTTCCAGTGAAAATAAACATTTCTAAAGCAAAGTATTTGTACAGCGTTTAAAATGATAATAAACATTTTTTTTTGATAAATTTTAACGACGACATAATTTAAATACTAACGTCTCAATTACTCGTTTTAAGTTTGCAGGTTATGAATGAGCGCCATCTAGAAATTTTTGTGCGGCAACAGTTATCTATATATAATAATTTATCTGTGGTAATATGTATTTTATTACTATTACTTATTATGAAAATCGATTAGTAGAAGAATGAAAGAAAATCGTATTCTATAAAACCTGCAATATACTAGTGTCCTTTGAAGTGTTACATTAGGATAGATATCTAGTGCTTTGATGATTCATGATTTCGGTTGGCATTAAAATCTGTGAGTCTATATCCAATAGATTACTCTACTCCATGACGTATTTACCGGAAGGTATAATGTTCACGTCCCGGGTTCGTTTACGTTGCGGTGTGGCCGCCTCCTTCAACGAAGAGGGTAAATGCCCCCCGAGGGCGTACTGCAACGCGGCTAGCAGGAGCCAGTGGCAGTTACGAGCTGTGCCACCTTCCAAGCAAGAGGAGTCTCCGTATACCACCAGCCTACCAGCCTGAAGGTCAATGGATAACCCACTATCAACACGGCATTCATTGTCACTCGAGTAACAAGCAAGAGTAACCACCCCCTCCCGCATGATTACGTAAGCATCGTACAAAAAAAAAAACGGCAGCCATGGGAATTGCCGGCAGAAGTGAAAAGTCGAAACTTTGGAAACTGTTTTTTTTTTAATGTTTATACTTCAAAATTTGGTAACGAAATTATTCACATACATTATCTGGCTTGTGTGACTTCTATTGCCGCCCCGAACAATAATGTATGTATATTTTCATATACAGTAGAATCCCGATCAAATAAAACCAGGGGTATTCCGTATAGTTGAATATACGGATGAACGATTTCAAAGTCTAATAAAACAATAATTAAAAATTTTAACAACCTTTTTATTATAGAAAGGGTTTTACATACGTCATTTAGACAATCGTCATCATCATCATCTCCCTACCCTTTTCCCATTTTTATTTGGGGTCGGTGCAACATGTCTTCCTCTTCCATTCCTCTCTATTTGTTGTCATCTCCACATGCACTCCCTAAGCATATCATCTTTCACACAGTCCATCCATCTTTTCTTTGGTCACCCCTTCCCATGTAACCGTCCACATTCATATGCAATACCTTTCTTACAATCTCCTCTTTCCCCCCGCGCATCACATGTCCATACCAGGACAAACGACCGCCTGTTAGCTTGTCTGTTACTGGCGCCACTTTCAAACTTCCTCTAATATACTACTCATTACTAATCCTGTCCATTGTTGCCCCCCCCCCGACCCCACACGGCACACATCCATCTCAACATTCGCATCTCAGCTGCATGTAATCTTCTTTCGTCCGTCATCTTTATGGGGTAACATTCTGATCCATACAAGACGATAGGTCGTATTATGTTCTTGTAAATAAAATTTAGACAATATGATATAAAAAAAGCGAGTAATCTATGTAATGTAAAATTTTAGTTGGAAGATCATTTGTGATTAATCTTTGACGTAATAATTTCATGGTCATTTCAGTAGATCATTTCTAAGTCGGTAAAATTAGAGACGTGAAAAATGAGTCCGGGTAATCGGATGTCCGGATAATCGAAATTCGGATAATCGAGATTCTACCGTAGTTTATTCATTATCAAAACATACGACAGGCTGATGTGCCGGGTAAGTATCCATTGTATTATTTATCTCTGAGCGCCAGCACTTAAACGCCATCTTTTACTTGACATACTGTAGCATGCCGGCGGCTGATGTCATAGCATTGGTAACATGTATCTATACGTTTTCCCCTATCAAGATTAGCTAAACACCGCTTAAGAAGTTTTCACTTCATAAAATAAACGTCAATAAATAAACACTGTTTACGTAATTAGCTTACAGTAAATTACATGCATCGATTCTTACGAGAAAACGATTTTAAATTTATAATCGTACTGATTTATTGTCGTTATAAACAAAAAATGTCACAGTCATACAGATAAACGATATTTATAAGTAAAATAATCTCATGAGGTTGCACTATAAATAACATCGTGTAAGAGGAGCGTGGTCATTCTTTATGTGATTTCCGAAGAGTAATGTGGTGTTTTGTGTTGTGTAAAATTATAGGCGTGACACAAAATATAAAATATTAATGTGTTTACCTTGGGCAATTTATCCATAGTATCGTTGGTGTAGTCTCTTGTATCACCGTCAGTCTGCAGAAGACCTAAAATTGGGACTTCCATTGTTTGACCCCCAGTCGGTGGGGAACCGCCGTTGTTATGTTTATCATTGGACATTATCTGAAATGGATCAAGATCAGTAAAACAGTAATACCCCGCTTAGCGCGACTCCGTTACGCGCGGTTTCACTATAACGCGAATTTCAAATTTCGCGCTCAAATGCCTCGCATTACGCGAAAGAGTGCGTATAAACATAATGTAAAGACAATAGATCTATTTTTCCGTAAAAAATAAGAGTATGTATTGCATAAAGTGTTCTTAGAATTAAAGTGATTGATTAAAATGATTTGTATTTTGTTGAATTATATTTTGACTAATGTTTAATCATAAACCTCGATACACGCGAATTTTTTTCGGAACGTATTCCTTGCGTAAAGCGGGGTATTACTGTATATCAGAGTTCTGTTTGAACGTGTTTTATAGGGATAGTCCATTAATCACATGAGGCTAAAAAAAAGAGGGATTTTGTTAAACAATAAGTGTGTTCCGTCAGTAGCGTTAAGCTTACTGTAGTCTGAATTGCCAGACTACATTGGTCGCTTGACGTCAAGTGAAAATGGTGAACCTATGCGGGTACAGAACGTCATGGTTGAGTATATTTCTCACGGGTGTAAGACATTCCTTCCAATTTTGTATCACTAATCTGGTTTCATGACTAACTAGTTGGTCCTCATTTTGATTTCAACTAATCAAACAATTTGTCAAGTTGTCGTCCAAATTGACATTTACTTGAAAATCCCGCCTTTACCACACTAATTTACGCATACAGTAAAGAAACTTACACCTTTAAATATTTATAAATAATACGCAAATTATTAATATTTCATTAATAATATAATAACATTTTTATAACATACAAATAATATCTTTAAATCATTCTGACGAGCTGTCATGCGATGACCGTCTGGTCGGCTCAATGGGCTCGAATTCATTATATCAACGGTTTGACAGTTATGAAAAAAAAAATATAACTCGGCCTCGGTCATTTTTTTTTTCGTTTTTCCGGCTCGACTGTGCGAACCACGAAGTTCACCATTTTTTTTTTATACCACGTGGTAATCTGCTGCTAATTCATTGCGGCGCCGGATTCAGATACGCAGCCGGAGATTTCACAAACAAACGGGACTTTTTTTTGTTTGAACTTTAATTTAATGGCTTGGCTTGGTTAAGCCAACGTCTCCTGAATGAGGAGAGCTGACCCGTGAGCGAAGCTCGTGGGTCTACTCGCCCATCCTCTTCAATCAGCAGCTCAAGACCTCCTTTTGAGGATTGCCGAGTCATAGGCCACATCGTGGAGCCCTGCGGAGCTCCTCGTGTAGTCTTCGACTTAGCAGCTACCGATCACCGTCATTTTATTTACCTTTTTAACCTCTCATTTTAATGTTGGTCGTCCAACTTTCTAAGTTAAGCCGTGACCTCCCAAACTCTGGGTATACTTTTAATATTACGTAAATGACTTAGCCGAGTCTTGCGTTTGTTTAATTTTATTGTTCCGTGTGGTTTTACCTTTGTTTGTATTAATATAAAAAAAATCTTACCCGAATTACCTGTTTTTTTTTATTTTATTTATTTACTCCCCACGGTTTCAGTGTAATAAATTATTGATTTTTATTTTTTTTTAGTTGCAGACATTTCCGGTGGTGTAACTACTGGCGGTGGAACTTCTGGTTGTGGATTAACAATAATTAATTGCTTACTTGTTCGCCTTGATCACTTAGGTGAGCTGATATCAAGACGCCATGTTGTGGGAAGCTGTGTATGTGCGTACCGCTGGCGTAATACATCGGGTGACCGCCGAGTTTAAACGGTCCTTCGAACACGCGATCGCCTAATGCCACCTGGATAATATTCGTAAAATCGTTCAAATCTAAATTCTCTGTATTTAAAACTATTAAGGGATCGCCCGTTATTCAATCACGTGGGGCTGGAAAAGCGGGCCCCTCGTCCTTGTCATACAGCTGGTCACATTTCTGACACTGCACATCCCTAGTGTGACGTCACATATTTTTGCAATTCTACATCTAAATGATCAAATTAAAACACCAGCTCGGAAATTGCTTTTGTTTTCGTACCAAATATGTTTTTTTTTTTAATAAAACTCTAATTATTTTCCTTAAAAAAAAACTCACGTACTAAAATAAAGTAAAAATATTTCTCAAAGATTATAGCGTAAAACTGTGCACTGAATCGGATTTTATTCAAATTTTGACGATTATTTTTTACGCAGAACCCCAATTACTTTCGAAGATTAAAAGTGTCCTAAGTTACCCGGAGTAACTTCAGCTTTTTACCAAAATAAAGTCCCGTCCAAATCGGTCCAGCCGTTCCGGAGACTACCCATTACAAAACAGTCAAATAGACAGATAATAAAAAAATTAAAAATTGTTTTATTGGTATAAGTATATCGTATATACATTAATACTTATTTAGCAAAAAAAAAAATTGTACATTACAAACAGACACAGCAGTTACACAGTACAGGATACTATAATAATACATACAAGCGCATATAAGATAAGCAATGCAATGTCAACACTCGAAAACAGACAAAAACTTAAAATATACCTATAGTAATTTATAATTTTCTATATTATTTTCAAAGGGCCATTTCTAAATGTTAGTTGGCATTTTGCCTAAATGGTGATCGTTTGGATTGACAACTGCATGACTTATTACTGTCGGTATACGTGACACACCTGATACATGCTCAGGAGATCGTTGAGGGCAGGAACGTTCGCCCCACCAGTCTCTGGTATCCACCTAAAAGTCGCGATAAAGATTTCGTAAACTATACAGTATGCTTCGATATTGTCGTAATGCGAAGTAATTTCCAACTAAAAAGTACAGCCGACAAAGAAATTTAATAGATGTATTTATAAAAAAATATAAATGATTTTTTTTTTTTCTTTATACATAATTGTATTTTTTTTTTGTAGAATGAGCATGCACTTCATATTATTATATATGTTTTTTTTTTTTTTATATTTAATGCATATAGATCGCTGAAAATAAAAGTCTATCACAATTGGAATGACAGAACGTAGAAATAATAAACCTTTCATTTTCATAGGCATGTATTCAAATGTAAATAACTACGGAAAGGAAAACTATTATTCCGATTCTTCGGAATCTAATTCTGGGCTATTTTCCAGGCTTGTTCTATATGAATCAATGATTTTCAATGTTAATAATAGTAATATAAATTTGCAGACGTTGTTTTTTGCTGACGGTACCGATTGTTTGTTGCGTCTACGCGGCCAAGACGGATGCTATAATCTGTGGGTAATAGAATTACTACTCCCAGAATATTACTTAATATGACAGAAAGAGACTGCATGATATGTTTAAATGGTATTACCTATGTGATTAAAAAAAACACAATTTTTTTTTTCATCCTTGTCACAATGGCCGATTTTTTATTCCTTCGCGAACTTGAAGGTTATCCAAACAAATTCGTAGCGTTTGTTACCATTGATCTTCTATTTAACTCCTGTAAATTTACTTACAGGTACTATTTATGTCTCATGTGTGGCCACTCTATAGGTCGATCTGTATAAATCTTTGCTGCGGTGATTGATTATTATAACAGTTTCACGTACCATTGACGCGTATTCTCGTCGTAAAACTTAACGTGTCGCAGTAAAGAAGCATTGTACCAGTCGGCGAAGACCACCAACGAGAGACCGGCGTCGATTGCTTTCTTCAGCGTGTCCATTTCCTCCGGAAAGTATTCGTCTTCGGGGTCGACTAGCAGAAGCGCCCCGTACGATGTCGTGTCTATACACGTTAAAGGTGTACCTGACGATAGTAAAAAATTCACATGATTCATTGAAACCAACAGGATAAGAGTAAAGGGATTAAAAATCGATTATTAAAATTCTGATATACCAGCTTTTGAAGCCTTCTTAAAGTGCCTATGAGTGTACATGGATGTTTCGGTAAATTGCCTATGAGTGAACGTGGATGTTTGTATAAAGTGCCTATGAGTGTACGTGGATGTTTGTATAAAGTGCCTATGAGTGAACGTGGATGTTTGTATAAAGTGCCTATGAGTGTGCGTGGATGTTTGTATAAACTGCCTATGAGTGTACGTGGATGTTTGTATAAAGTGCCTATGAGTGTACGTGGATGTTTGTATAAAGTGCCTATGAGTGTACGTGGATGTTTGTATAAAGTGCCTATGAGTGTACGTGGATGTTTGTATAAAGTGCCTATGAGTGTACGTGGATGTTTGTATAAAGTGCCTATGAGTGTACGTGGATGTTTGTATAAAGTGCCTATGAGTGTACGTGGATGTTTGTATAAAGTGCCTATGAGTGTACTGGAGTGTACGTTGTTTGTATAAAGTGCCTATATGAGTGTACGTGGATGTTTGTATAAAGTGCCTATGAGTGTACGTGGATGTTTGTATAAAGTGCCTATGAGTGTACGTGGATGTTTGTATAAAGTGCCTATGAGTGTACGTGGATGTTTGTATAAAGTGCCTATGAGTGTACGTGGATGTTTGTATAAAGTGCCTATGAGTGTACGTGGATGTTTGTATAAAGTGCCTATGAGTGTACGTGGATGTTTGTATAAAGTGCCTATGAGTGAACGTGGATGTTTGTATAAAGTGCCTATGAGTGTACGTGGATGTTTGTATAAAGTGCCTATGAGTGAACGTGGATGTTTGTATAAAGTGCCTATGAGTGTGCGTGGATGTTTGTATAAACTGCCTATGAGTGTACGTGGATGTTTGTATAAAGTGCCTATGAGTGTACGTGGATGTTTGTATAAAGTGCCTATGAGTGTACGTGGATGTTTGTATAAAGTGCCTATGAGTGTACGTGGATGTTTGTATAAAGTGCCTATGAGTGTACGTGGATGTTTGTATAAAGTGCCTATGAGTGTACGTGGATGTTTGTATAAAGTGCCTATGAGTGTACGTGGATGTTTGTATAAAGTGCCTATGAGTGTACGTGGATGTTTGTATAAAGTGCCTATGAGTGTACGTGGATGTTTGTATAAAGTGCCTATGAGTGTACGTGGATGTTTGTATAAAGTGCCTATGAGTGTACGTGGATGTTTGTATAAAGTGCCTATGAGTGTACGTGGATGTTTGTATAAAGTGCCTATGAGTGTACGTGGATGTTTGTATAAAGTGCCTATGAGTGTACGTGGATGTTTGTATAAAGTGCCTATGAGTGTACGTGGATGTTTGTATAAAGTGCCTATGAGTGTACATGGATGTTTCGGTAAATTGCCTATGAGTGAACGTGGATGTTTGTATAAAGTGCCTATGAGTGTACGTGGATGTTTGTATAAAGTGCCTATGAGTGAACGTGGATGTTTGTATAAAGTGCCTATGAGTGTGCGTGGATGTTTGTATAAACTGCCTATGAGTGTACGTGGATGTTTGTATAAAGTGCCTATGAGTGTACGTGGATGTTTGTATAAAGTGCCTATGAGTGTACGTGGATGTTTGTATAAAGTGCCTATGAGTGTACGTGGATGTTTGTATAAAGTGCCTATGAGTGTACGTGGATGTTTGTATAAAGTGCCTATGAGTGTACGTGGATGTTTGTATAAAGTGCCTATGAGTGTACGTGGATGTTTGTATAAAGTGCCTATGAGTGTACGTGGATGTTTGTATAAAGTGCCTATGAGTGTACGTGGATGTTTGTATAAAGTGCCTATGAGTGTACGTGGATGTTTGTATAAAGTGCCTATGAGTGTACGTGGATGTTTGTATAAAGTGCCTATGAGTGTACGTGGATGTTTGTATAAAGTGCCTATGAGTGTACGTGGATGTTTGTATAAAGTGCCTATGAGTGTACGTGGATGTTTGTATAAAGTGCCTATGAGTGTACGTGGATGTTTGTATAAAGTGCCTATGAGTGTACGTGGATGTTTGTATAAAGTGCCTATGAGTGTACGTGGATGTTTGTATAAAGTGCCTATGAGTGTACGTGGATGTTTGTATAAAGTGCCTATGAGTGTACGTGGATGTTTGTATAAAGTGCCTATGAGTGTGCGTGGATGTTTGTATAAACTGCCTATGAGTGTACGTGGATGTTTGTATAAACTGCCTATGAGTGTACGTGGATGTTTGTATAAAGTGCCTATGAGTGTGCGTGGATGTTTGTATAAACTGCCTATGAGTGTACGTGGATGTTTGTATAAACTGCCTATGAGTGTACGTGGATGTTTGTATAAAGTGCCTATGAGTGTACGTGGATGTTTGTATAAAGTGCCTATGAGTGTACGTGAATGTTTGTATAAAGTGCCTATGAGTGTACGTGAATGTTTGTATAAAGTGCCTATGAGTGTACGTGGATGTTTGTATAAAGTGTCTATCAGTGTTCCTGGATGTTTGTATAAAGTGCCTATGAGTGTACGTGAATGTTTGTATAAAGTGCCTATGAGTGTACGTGGATGTTTGTATAAACTGCCTATGAGTGTACGTGGATGTTTGTATAAACTGCCTATGAGTGTACGTGGATGTTTGTATAAAGTGCCTATGAGTGTACGTGAATGTTTGTATAAAGTGCCTATGAGTGTGTACGTGAATGTTTGTATAAAGTGCCTATGAGTGTACGTGGATGTTTGTATAAAGTGTCTATCAGTGTTCCTGGATGTTTGTATAAAGTGCCTATGAGTGTACGTGAATGTTTGTATAAAGTGTCTATGAGTGTACGTGGATGTTTGTATAAAGTGTCTATCAGTGTTCCTGGATGTTTGTATAAAGTGCCTATGAGTGTACGTGAATGTTTGTATAAAGTGCCTATGAGTGTACGTGGATGTTTGTATAAAGTGCCTATGAGTGTACGTGGATGTTTGTATAAAGTGCCTATAAGTGTACGTGGATGTTTGCATAAAGACTGTGTTTGATTAAATTCTAAACTGTATCTTAAAATATAACTTTTTCTCAATATATGGCTCTAGAATTTATTTTTAACTTTATTTATTATATCCTAAATCATAATAAAAAAAATGAAAATTTTTCACCCTTTTTCCTACAGCCGTTAGGAAAGGGTTAATTAATATAAATGACCAATACAGATTAATAAATAGAAATTTCAAATAAATAATACCCTCGTTTTTGTGTTACCCCTAAATTTGTACATGAGTGTATATTAATACAACTTAACAGGGTGTTTGGTATAAGCGATATTATATCGAACTAGCTGTGTCCTTAGGGTCCACTCGCGTTTCATATATTCTTCACTGTTTAAATGCTCATTGGAAAATAATGTTTTAATGGTACTGCCCATTGAATCGTAAATTTCATGATTATTAATTTCTTAAAACGGAACCCTAATTATTTACCTAAATATGTTTTTATAAAAAGAACCCAAAAATATTTCTAAGAAATTCAAATACCTGCCAGTACAACTGTGCGTCGAATTGGATTTTATTTGAAATTTCATAAGTTTTAACTTCTTTTACGCAGAACTTTAATTATTATCGAAAATTAAAAGTACCGTAAGTCACCCGGAGTAACTTCAGCTATCTATCAAAAAACGTCCAATCAAAATCCGTCCAACCATTTCGGAGATTATCCGGAACAAACAGACAAACAAACATGTAAAAAATTGTATTTTTGGTATAGGTATCGTATATACATTCATATGTATTTAGTACAAAAAAAAATTGACATGACAAAAGGGACACTCCAATTTTATTTATTAGCATAGATTAAGTATAGATATAGTTAGATAGTATAGGTTGTCACTCACCCATGACCTCAACGTAGAAGCCGTGTTCTCGTAACCTCCGATACATATCGCGAAAGTTCGTATGTATATGGTCGGCGTGCCAGTCCAACGGGTCATGTTTAGCACGCAAATCGTCCCGGGGGAAATAACCACCCGGGTAACGGAGACTGTGGAACTGGTCCCAGAGTAATCGGCGAGATCGGACCGGTACCGGGATAACGCGTGCCCTAACGAATGTTATATATATCCTATAGGGTGACTTTGAAATCAATGTTTTCTAGGTAATAGTGTTAGGTTTTACAATAAAACCCCAAACCACATTACCGATTTACTGGACAAGTTCCAAGCGCCATATCAAGCAGGTTTTGATTTGGAAGGGTTATTATAGGGTTATTATTAGGGATCTTTATGTGAACAATGGTGATGTCTGGAAACAGTTTTCTCCATGCATCATAATAAACTTTGTAACTGTTAGTTGTAAAGTTCCAAAAAAACATGGAGAGAGAAAAACACCAGATCGAGTTTCTTTCCGGTTCTTCTCGATGACTGGATTGTTTTCCGAACCGGTGGCAGTATTTTGACGTTCATAGGCAGGGCCTATATTAAATAAAGTATTTATGAATTAAATGAGAGCTTATAAATTATGATTCTGAATAAGTATAAAGCGATAAATAATATAACAAAAAAAAAAAAATAATGAACAATATATAATCGAAGTATCAAAACCGCGCATGCCCACATCAGTTGGTGTAATTTTACCTACATGATTACCGGATCGCGAATCGATGCAAAACGGCTAAGCGATTTTAATACTTTAATTGAATTTATTATAATGCATGTTTTATAGTTTTATTTAATATTTTTCCACTAAACTTATTTTAAAATGTTTTTGAATATAATTACAAGCTCCCATTTAATTCTTTCCATTAATTTCAATTACACCCTTTATACAACGCATATTCACAACGTAAGTGACAATGTCGTTTAAAGTTTGCATATGCATACCTTTGCGTGTTTATTCGTATATTGTTTTCTTGTAGATTTATAACAAAAAAAAAAAACTAGGCAGCCATGGGAACTGCCGACAGAAGTGGACACCGGAAACTTTAGAAAAAATGGTTTTTGAACGTTCAAATTATAGTGTGGACAATAAAAATTTCATAATGACTTAAATAAAATTATAAAAGCTTATAAAGCGCCAGCACTTAAACTTGACATCCTGTAGCATGTTGACGGCTGACGTTATAGCATAGGTAACGCGAATCTATAAACTTTTCCCCTACCGAGAATCGCTGAACGCCGATGAAGAGGTTTTCACTTCAAAACTTATTTGAACTCATTTGGAGTCATTTTACGACACGTAACTCAATTTTTATATGGAGTTAATCTCACTCTAGTGGTGCTATATAATTAACTGAATACATAAAAAAAAAACAAAATTGAGATCTGGGTACAGGATTAAAACCTTGTTATTCTAAAGACAGAAGCTTAAAAAACTCAATTATAGTTTATAGAAGTTATCACGTTCAGAGATTTACAAATTTAGTAGATCCAGCGGTTAGTGTTTTTTTTTAAGATAAGTTCATATATCTATGTTATTTTTTATGCAGAACAAATTAAGTGTTGCTAATTTTAATTGCAACCTATCCGCTTATATTTATTGAAAATAAGTTGCAAAATTGAGATAATCAAAACCATATCGAGGCTAATTTTTGTGATTTTAAAGTGATTCTATGATTACGAAATGTGTAAAATAATCATTAGGTAAAAGTAGTCGGGGAATTCTTTGTGAGATCTTCGAAGTGGAAAGTTGTGCTTTTAAGTGATAACAGTTATAATCGAGTTCTCACAGGAGTCTCTATTTATGAATTTTGTGTAAAATTACGACCGAGCTCCGAAATATACTTATCTCCTTAAAAAAAAAAAGATCCCCGTATAGGAATTTCATGAAAATCCGTTCAATATTTTATAAGTATACATAAGCTCACGCCTGTTATCGCCGAAGGGTTAGGCAGAGGTGAAATAGCGAACTACTGCACCCGTATTCCGCCGAGTGACGGGGGAGGAGCCTGTCGCCATATCGTCACAAACCCAATACGACTTAACCCGACCCGGGGATCGAACCCGAGACCTCAGAACGGCAATCGCACCGTAATACAACTGCGCCACCGAGGCAGTTTTATATATTCGATATTTTCAATGGCTTAGTTTATAGCAAAGAATTCGCTTATCTAATATAAGAAAGTATATACTAAAACGTAACCAATAAAAAAATCTACGATTTAATATGAAATTATAGTATGTAAAATTGAAAATAACAATAATTAAGTAATTATCAAGTTAGAAGTGACTGCATAATTCGATCGAGCTTATTTCACACGTAATGTTCTTGTCAGTATAGTACGGATTGTCAAATCCTTCTATTATGTGATCAATATATGGTATATAAAATATATCTTGTATACGTATTTTGAATGTAAAAATGGAAATGTATGGAAAACGACCACCACTTACCTTATAGGTAGAGTGAGGGTTGTATTTTTAATCGAGCTTTCCCTTATATCATCGTTGGTCTCTATAGTCATATTTACATGACCCTGGAAATATGTAAATTACATAAAATAAGTAGAATTAAATATGTATACGAACATAAAATCTGACAGATTATTAGAGAAAATTAATGAATGTTTTGTTAAATCCACAACAGACGCGCGGACCGGACAGTGTACCACGATATGGCGGACGACCAAATTGAGCAAAGTTATTAGACCTATGCGGGCACGGACCTAGTTCTGCTTGGCTTGTTACCTTTATTTTAAAAAAAATGAAGTAATAATTAAGTAAGTACATAATTAATTAGTAATAACAAAATAAGTGTCTACAAAATAATTTAACATTTAGATAATATAGATAACATATAGATATAGAAAATTTAGATGTAAAATAGAAGTAGATTTAAGCTCACATAAATTAATTGTGAAAGAAGATTACTAACTGCATAGCTGCTTGGATTGGTATTATAGGCAATTTTTTTTCCGACGCAAGTCGAATTAAACCTCTAATATAAAAAAAGGTGCGGACCCAGAGTCCGCAAAATGTTTAATTTTAATTTAAAAAAAAAATTAGTCCTTTTGGGCGCAGTTAAGTACGGACGCTAATTCTGTCCTAAAAATTATTTCATATTATCAAAGGCAACGTCTATTTGTCTAGTCAACGTCTATGTCCATTACTTGCATAAAAAGTACGTATTTTTTTTTCGCGCTCCGAAATCATGACGTCCATACCGCTCAAAAGACAACTGATAACATTGATCAATTTGGTCGGTTGCCGTACCATGTACGCTGTACAGTCAGTGCGTCTGTTGGGACTTTTACAATCCTTATATGTATTATACATATATATTGACATTTGATCTTTTTTGTAGAGCGTTAAACTTTCAAAAAAAAATATTCGATAACCAATGCAGTGGAATTTATCGTTCATTAGTTGATTAGATTTTTTTTTTGTTCTGTGTTATTCTTATGGGAAATCGAAGTGTGATGAGGACAACCTTAATTTTAATGGCTCATATTTTCAGAAACATCACAAAAGAAAAAAATCAGAAATTTTCACAAACATGTGTCCGTTATTTTTAAAAATGAACCATTTTAACTCAATAATCTATACTTACAACAAAAGGCTAAAAGAAATAAATTTGTTCGCTAATCACGCAAAACCTACTGAACCGAATTTGATGCAATTTGGTATCATATTAGTTTATACTCCGTGGTAACATATACGATACTAGATTCATATCACAACACCGTAATATTGAAGTCCATGCATAAGAAAAAACTTTATATCTAAGTCCATGGATATGAGGCCAAAAAAAAATTGTTTATGCTTACCCGAAAATTAGTGAAAATTGGCATAAATTCCACGCGGACGGAGTCACGGACACAGCTAATTTAGCTAATATATACAGACTAAATTTACGTCTGTAATGAGTATTGTTAGTAATTTCGATCAATTCTTTTTCACCCCTACCTCAATAATGCCATCGAAATCGGCGCCTTCCTCGAGAACCGTGAAGCTGAGGGCCAACCAACCCGACCAAGGCCATAGTATCGGTATATAATCAGCTGTTAATGACAGGAGAACTCCGTGTGGTAGATGGGGGTGCCAGGTCACTTCTTTCTGTAAAAAACAAACCACGATCGTTTCCAATGTGTTCGGATAACGAATACCATACGAATTGTGGTAAATCCCTCGTAGTTTTTTTTTTACATAATGTGGGCTTTGACAGTATTTTGACCACAGTCTCGCATAATGTTAAGTAACGATGTGGTCCAGGATGGTAAAAACACTAGCTAGAGGTACTGTTTCTCAAGTGCTGATGCCGGAGCACACCTATTGGTATTTGGCGGCGGGATTTTAAACCTAAGGTGGTAGTTAACCAGAAAATGCCCTACCACCACGCTATGGTTTCCTCACGATGTTTTCCTTCACCGAAAGCTCAGGCTGATTTTAGAGTTGCATATGTGGGCTCGAACGCGCATCCATTGAAGAGAATCCGGCCGCAAAACCCTCTGCGCTATCATCGCTTTAAGTTAAAATCAACCAACGTATATTTTCCGTTTCAGAATTCTCGTTTTACATGCTGGAATAATGGCAGCGATTGACGATAGATTCTTAAACTTTACGACATCTTCGAATTTGACTAAATAACAAGATCATACGTTTAAAAATATATATTTTTAGCGGATCCAAATGATTACAAATGTATATAAGTGCGAATATATAATAATTTTATTTAACAACATTTCCTAAGAAAGAATAATATTATTAGACCAATATTATGTCCCAATAAATTTGGCCAAAATTCTCTTCTGTCAATTAAAAAAAAAATCATCCTAATACATAATTTAGGATGACCGAAGTAAGTCGGGGTGGTGAAACAAAAACAACCTAATCGTGATCAGCCCTATCAAAGTATCAAGTATTAGTTATAGTGACGACTAGCTGTGTGACCGCGGCTTCGCCCGCGTTTCGTATGTTCCTCACTGCGTAATATAGTTTTAAATAATCTTTTGACGGTGCTGTCCATTGAATCTTATTCTGTTTACAATTTCATGGGTTTTAATATTTTTACGCGGAGCCCTAAATATTTTCAAAAAATAAAAGTCGCCTCATTTAAAACCTCAGATGTGTGTCAAAAAAAAGTCATGTCATAATCTGTTAAGCCGTTCCGGAGATCAGCCGGAACAAACAGAGATACCAACAGACAGCCAGACATACAGACAAACAAAAATTTCAAAAATTGTCTATTTGGTATACGTACCTACTACCGTATACACATATACATATTACATTTAGTAAAAAGTTGTCATTTTGATATTACAAACAGACACTTCAATTTTATTTATTACGTGTGTCCGCGGTTGCGCCCGCGTTTCATTTAATCTTCAATGCATTTTTTTTATACGGAACCCTAATTTTTGTTTAGTACTTAGATAAAGTAAAAGTCTTTCTCATAAATTTAAGCGCTTGCCCGTAAAACTGTTCATTGAATCGGATGTTTGATTTGAATTGAATTCGGATTGATGTCTTTAGTTCCTGTTTCCTAATTCTAGTTCCTAGTTCGAACGGAGCATTATTTTATACGGTTGACTACAACTGACCATTTCTTGTAGGGACGAAAAATCTTAAATTAACTAGCTGTGTGCCAGCGGCCGCGCCCGCGTTTCATATATTCTTCACCTACGTTTTAATCTTTTTATACGGGACTCTAATTATTTTCCTTAAAAAACTCACGTACTAAAATAAATTAAAAATATTTCTCATAAATTATAGCGTAAAACTGTGGCACTGAATCGGATTTTATTCAAATTTTGATGATTATTTTTTACAAAGAACCCTAATTATTTTCGAAAATTAAAAGTGTCCTAAGTTACCCGGAGTAACTTCAGCTGTCTACCAAAAAAAGTCACTTCAAGATCCGTCCAGCCGCTCCTGAGATTACCCGGAACAAACAAACAGACAGACAAAAATTTGAAAAATTACATTTTTGGTATAGTTATTGCGTGTATGCATGCATTAATAAAAATAAAATAAAAATGAATTTTTGACATTACAAACAGACACTTCAATTTAATCTATTAGTATAGTTTGCTATTTATAATTGTACTCACAATAAAGCCAGAGACACCGAGTCCGTTGATAACGGTCACGTTGGCTATAGTTGGTTGCGCGCTATAGTACAACGGCTGTGTACAATACGGCCACATGTACTGGCATTCGGTAAGGTCTATATAAGATGGACTGAGTGTCGCCTGTGGCTCGTATTTCCTGAGAAACTTTAAAATGCTCAATTAATCCCTTTGAAAAGTTAAATCGTCAAATATCCCACTTCGCTACCGACACACACCGCACAGACACATCAATTGTACAAATCCAAAAAAATAACGATGAAAATAGGTTTAAATCATTGTTGTTTTTTTTTTTCATCTTCTAAAAAGTACATTTAAATATACAATAAATTTGGAAAAAAAAAAAAAAAACAACAAACACATCCCAATAGGTTTTAACTTGGAAAAAGAGATCGTGAATTAAAAAAAAAATAATATAACTAAGGGCCAATTTTTTGATCCGTAGTCAACTCGAGAAATGGTCAGATTTGTAACAAATGGTTAAAATAATGCCCTGGTGCGTTTTTTGAAACATAGTTAAGCTAACCATTTGTAAAAAATGTGACTATTTGTTACAAAATTTAACCATTCAACTCAGTCGGGTTAGCAAGATGGCGGATGGTTAACTCTAGTGCGAACAGCTGTTTCATTGCTTTTGTGTAACATTTGAAGTAGATAATTTGAAGTATCATTATGTAACATTAATTTATATAAAATAATTTGTTAAATAATTACAACGTATTAATAAATTGCTATTTATTATCTTTTTCGTAATATATTTGTTTATGAATTTTGTTTTTCATAAGAATTCAGTATTCCATTATGTATAGTATATCAAGTTCGTACAAATATTTATTTGGCTTGTAAAATATATTAAATCCAAGAATTAAATTATAAAATCAAATAATATTTTAGACAAGTCAAATTAAAAAAAGGTAATATCATTACAAAACTATCACAAGAAATAATAATGGACACAGATGTTCGAGAGTAGCTCGACCCTTTGTTTTTTGTAATGTTTGTTCGACAACTCGAATTATGGACCATGACACATTTTACTCGGAATGATCATACAAAAAAAATTACCGGAATCAAAAGTATTCTATTATACAGTTCATTTTACTGGCAACATAAATAACTATTGCTAAATTTAACCATAGTAGATTTTGTAATCAAAAAACGCATTGTAGGGGGATTATAACCATTGGTTTGTGTAATAGTAATAGTAAAATTGACAAATGGATATAGTAACTTTGACTACGGATCAAAAAATTGGCTCTAAGAGTTAATTTGATAATAATAACGAATGTAAAAAGATAATTAATATTTTCATAACTTCTATAAACGGTAAAACCACGCACGTGAAATATGTATATATTTCCTCTCCGTCCCTCGCCCCCCTCCCCCTTGTCGGTAATATTATGCAAAGCCCCTTCCACCGTGATCGCGTAAGCATTTGAAAAATGCAAACGAAAATTAATTGGTTTATATCTATGCTTACGTAAATGCTATTCGAAACCCCTCCTCCCCCTACACACGGCACACCTACCTGATAAGCGCTGATAAGGTCTAGCTTCCCGTGCCCCTGTTCGAACATGTTCGGACCTGATAACCTGACGGCGGTCATACATAGTGCCTGTTTCACAGCGGCCGGGGTCAAGTTCTGCCGGGGGACGCCGCTAGCTAGCAACGCTATAGCACCGGCGACTACAGGCGATGCCACTGATGTACCTTACGATAATACGTTCCTATTAGATACAATGGTAGATATATATATATATATATATAGATATAGATGGTGTTAGATTTAGATAGTGGCGGATATAGGTGGTTAGTGGTAGATGAAGGTGGGATGGTGGTAGATAGAGATATATGCAACAAATGATCACAAGTAATCTACATACCACTAAGCGATCTACAACCACCGGTAACACTCGATCCCCGGACACCGCTGCCGTAAGTCACTATGTCTGGTTTCATACGACCGTAACCCTAAAAGGCAAATAATATAATAAAATATAGTTGTAAATCGTCGTAATGTTAAAAAGAGCACAACCGGAAAAGAGCCCGCACGAGTATTAAGTAAGCGAAATTTTAGACATATTTGTAATAGTAAGCATAACATATTACTTGAGATATCATCAAAAAATATGATAAATGGAAGATTGTCACCACAACAATAGATAAAAATTCAATTCCCCTCTCGGCTGGGTTGTTTTCCGAACCGGTGGTAGTGTTTTTAACGTTCATAAGCGCCTTCCGAGAGCCTAAATTGAATAAAGATTTTTTGTTTTTGATTTTGAATTTAATTTTTCAAATTAAATAAATATTAACATGTAATATGAAAATTAATAAATTAATTTTACGGAAGATTCCGTTCCGTATTTATAGATATAAATAATGTGTAAGTGACGTATAGTGACAGTGGCAGAAATACGCGCGGGAAGCAAAGGTGTAGACGTCGTGCGAAATGGCTCGCGATGTGTCAGTGGTGTTTTGAAGGGGCGCACGCGTGGACATTGTGACCCGCACCTGTCAATTATCTATCTAACTACATGTTTTCGTGATTCTAAATCTTCTGCTGTTCTTCTCTTAGCTAACTCTTGTTCAGCTTCGCAAGGCGACTGAACCTTCCCGGAGTGGGGTACGTCAGACGTAAATCGCATAAGTGGTGGCTGACTAGAAACCGGCATCATCATCATCCCCACATTCACTGCAGTGGGCCTGGGAACGGATGTAAAAATTCTTGCCCACGCACACGCAGGTGCAAGCCCATCCAGCGCGGCGTTTCATCCAGTCGGACAACAGTCCAGTTCCCAACAACTGGACCACCGTGACCAAATCGCGCTAATACGTCGCTCTAGCCACGAGGGCTAGTTGAGTTGAGTGGTCCTGGGTTAGTAAGGAGCAGGGAAGTGCATCCCTCGGTCATAAGCGATACCCCTCACTGCGCAAATAGGAGTCAAGCTTCTCGACGTTATCTGCGGTTAGGCTTCCTAGTTTCACATTGGTTGTGGGTTCTTCAAGAGTCCTTGAATTCGCTTTTGATCGTGGTATAGGAGTCACTAGAATAGTGGTCGTCACACTTTCCTGTTCAAGGGCCACATAGGTCAACGTGAGATACCACTGCGGGCCGCACTTTTTGGGTAGTGGGTAGTTGATACAATCTGTTAATGACATATTTTTATGAGCTCTCACTCAAAACTCGAATTCCCCATAGATTTTGCTTAGCAATAACAACCTACGAAGTAATTTTTTAACAACCTAATTCACTAAAAATTCGTTGATTTCAAAGCAAGTGAAAAACTAATTTGCAGTTAATTGAAAATGGTCGGATTTTCACAGCTAAAATGACGTGTTTTTAGAGAAGTTACGTTCTGGAGTTATTGATTCATGAATCACTATCTAATTCCATAATATTCTATCATCAACGTAGACAGTATAATGGGAATACAAAGATAAATAATAAAATTATGGGAATATATGTGAATTTTAATCTATAATGAAAAAAAATTAGTAAATTTTTTATTTGAGCTTACACAAACATTTGCTACCTATTAGGCTATTTTTTACTACGTAGCTTCTAGTATCAGGTATGCATTTGGCATTAGCTTCAATTGTGAATATTTAATTCATCGTTCATTCTGATCGTCTTCTTAGGAACTTGTTAAATTTTTATAATAATATCAACCAAAAAGCAGAAAAAGCAAGTCGGCCAGAAGTTGTTGAGGATTCTCCCCCGCAACCCGCTTACTGACTCTACTTAAGGACATTGTTCTCATCCTGCGTACATCTATTTAGTTAACTTCACGGTATGTAAACTCGGTTGTATTGTTAAAGTATTAGGTTAGTAGGTTAGCTCGAGGTTAGGTTTTGGTGTTATAAGGGCGATCTATACCACAGCATCGGCCTAGGCATTACAACACGATATACTAGAACGCGACGGTAGCGCCTTCCAATCGAACTAGATGGTTTAATATCAAACCACCTGTTGAATGCTTCGCCAACAAAGTTGCTGCCTACTTGACGCCACAAGCGCTGTTATCACCAACCGAGCCGATACATTAACCTCAAGAATTCAGTTTCTCTATGTCACCGACAGATGACGCTGTTCGTATTTCAAACTAGGTAGAGTTTTGTTCAGCGCATGGATACGGGTCGTTTTTGATTTAACAGTGACGCTAATAACATTCTAGCACACCCTCATGAAAATTTTTGGAAACCTGCACAGAGTTTTTTTACTGTAAAGGGTTCGTAATGGAACAAATATACTAAAAATCCTTCAAAATTAGGACCCCATAGCAATTAAAAAAAAATTGCATTTGAAAAGCGTTCCGTTTATTATTACTGAGAAGAGGCAGTGGAGAATCAAAATATCTGTAATTCTACTCAAGTAATACTCGATCTGCGCCTATACGGTCACTTTGAAAATTAGTTAATAATGATTTAGGTCAGTGATTCTCAACCACTGTGCCGCGGCACTTTTGTGTGCCGCCAAATTTTGCAAATATATGTATAATAATATTAATATTATTAAATTATATCATTTAAAAAGAAAAATATTTATGCAGTGTGTGTTGTAGTAAGTAAATAATTTTTATCTTTTTCATTGTGTGCCGCCAAATTTTGAAATCGTTAAATATGTTCCGCAACAAAAAAAAGGTTAAGAATCACTGATTTAGGTCATTCCTTTAGTCTGTAATTATAAATGTATTTACTGGAGTGAAGTTTTAGTAGGTATCAATTTTGTTACACCTAAATTATTGCTCACTTAATACTTGAACTGGTAACCAAGTTTCGCATAAATTAAGTCAAATATATGTAATTATATTTTTGAAGCGACGATGACGCAGTCGGCCAGGTCCCGCGTCAACTGCCGCGGGTTCGAACTCACCTATGCAACTTTAGAATCAGCCTGAGCTTTCGGTGAAGGAAAACATCGGGAGGAAACATCGTCAGTTAACATCAGGTGAGATTGGCGGTATTAAAACGTAACATGTTTACATAAAACTCACATTCGGCAGTTCCCAAGTGGTCATGCCCCTTGATGAGAACTTAGCGATCCGATCATCGAATGCGATACCGCCCACACCTATGACATCCATCTGATCAGCTGGATTGTTCAGGGTACCATATAGGGGACCATCATTCCCTATCGCAGACACCATTATCACCTGCACGCATATGCATAGTTTAATTTGTAGATTTATTTCTTTAAAAAAAATTCACAGCTGATATAAATAACATAGAGCCAATGATGAATTTACTAAGAAAACAATGTTTACATACGTGCGTGCGTAATGTATATCAAAATGATGTATGCATGTATGTAATATATACACTACTAGCTGTGCGCCCGCGGCTTCGCCAGCGTTTCGTATGTTCTTCACTGCGTTTTAATTATTTTTATACGGAACCCTAATTATTTTTGAAAATAAAAGTATCTTTAAGAGCCAATTTTTTGATTCGTAGTCGAAGTTACTATATCCATTTGTCAATTTTACTATTACTAATTACACAAACCAATGCGTTATAATTATAATCACAATGCGTTTTTTGATGACAAAATCTACTATGGTTAAATTTAGCAATAGTCATTTGTGTTGCCAGTAAAATGAACTGTATAATAGAATACTTTTGATTCCTGTAATTTTTTTTTGTATGATCATTCTGAGTAAAATTTGTCGGGGTACATAATTCGAGTTTTGTCGAACAAACATTACAAAAAACAAAGGGTCGAGCTACTCTCGAACATCTGTGTCCATTATTATTTCTTGTGATAGTTTTGTAATGATATTAGCTTTTTTAATTCGTCTTGGCTAAAATATTATTTGATTTTTAATTTAATTCTTGAATTTAATATATTTTACAAGGTAAATAAATATTTGTACGAACTTAATACTATATATATTATATATTATGTATATATATATATATACATAATGGAATACTGAATTCTTATGAAAAACAAAGTTCATAAACAAATATATTACGAAAAAGATAATAAATAGCAATTTATTAATACGTTGTAATTATTTAACAAATTATTTTTTATATAAATTAATGTTATATAATGAAACTTCAAATTATCTATTTCAAATGTTACACAAAAGCAATGAAACAACTGTTCGCACTAGAGTTAACCATCCGCCATCTTGCTAACCCGACTGGGCTGAATGGTTAATTTTTTTAACAAATAGTCACATTTTTGACAAATGGTTAGCTTAACTATGTTTCAAAAAACGCATCAGGGCATTATTTTAACCATTTGTTACAAATCTGACCATTTCTCGAGTTGACTACGGATCAAAAAATTGGCTCCAAGTTACCCCAAGTAACTTCAGGCTATCTATAAAAAAGTCCCGTCAAAATCGGTCCAGCCGTTCCGGAGATTATCCATTGCAAACAGACAGACAGACAAAAATGTAAAAAAATTGTATGTTTGATATTTGTATATCCATTCGTAAGATTGACAAATAAAATAAAATAATTACAATGAATTTATTAAATTAAAATTATATTTTACAAATTATTTAACTTTAGAATTATCAAATTCAAAACGATTGATAAAGCCACAAAAAAAATTAAACAAAACTCGTATTATGTCTGAGATGTATGGAGGGACTAAATAAAAAAAAAAATATATATACATATATATATATATATATATATATATATATATATATATATATATATATATATATATATCCATTCGCGTCTATTTAGTAAAAAAAAACGAATTTGACATTACAAACAGACACTTCAATTTTATTTATTAGTATATGTAGATATGCATGTGTGTAAATAAATAAATGTACGATTTGCACATTTTTAGAGGTCATATACTCGTGCAAGTTATGATGTTAGGCATGTTGCACGTGTTACACCCCCCCCCCCCCCCCGGCCCCCTTTGCATAACCCACCCCCCAGTATCATCTATTGTATAGTACCTCGTCCCCGGCAACGTCTAGAGTCCCGTAGGACGGTCGCGCACAGACATAAAATAAAAAACTCTTATAGTCCGTAAATGTTTTCATAAAATAAAACTCTTATAGTCCGTAAATGTTTTCATACAATAAAACTCTTATAGTCCGTAAATGTTTTCATACAATAAAACTCTTATAGTCCGTAAATGTTTTCATACAATAAAAACTCTTATAGTCCGTAAATGTTTTCATAAAATAAACTCTTATAGTCCGTAAATGTTTTCATAAAATGAACTCTTATAGTCCGTAAATGTTTTCATACAATAAAACTCTTATAGTCCGTAAATGTTTTCATAAAATAAAAAACTCTTATAGTCCGTAAATGTTTTCATAAATTAACTTATAACGTTACGAAAAAACCACTTTTTTTTTTCTCAAACTCCTACTTACCCTGTTAGCGGTCAACTCCCAGACTTTATCGACGAACGGATGGTCCATGAAGTCCGGACCGCCTATACTTAGATTAAGGACATCGATCTTACGCATTATAGCGTAGTTGAATGCGTCCAAGAACCACGACGTGTACGATACCTGCGGGTAATCATTTCGTCTGTGAGTTGTGTGTTGCATTGTACACGCGTACAACGATAATAATCAACGGAAAGACGTCCACTGCTGGGCATAGGTCTGACCCAAAGATCTCAACGACGACCGGTCTCGCGACATCCGCGTCCAGCAGATTCCCGTGAACTTCATCAGGTTTTGCCTGATGATAATCTTCGCTTAATCAAATATTGTTCATTTTTTTTATAAACTCTCAAATATATGTTTATAATTACTAAAATGAAATAATCTATCAATATCATAATCAAAATTTATTTATTCAATTTAGGTCCTAATAAGGCGCTTATGAACGCGTCTAAAACACTACCACCGGTTCGGAGAACAACCCAGTCGAGAAGAGTCGGCAAGAAACTCGATCTGGTTCTTTTTTTTCATAAATATAATACATTTGTTTTTTTAATATAAAAAACTATACAAATCATAGTCTTAATAATGTTAGCGGCTGCGCACAGAGATGTGAGTTAATTCCAGACATCACTATCGTTCACGTAATGATCCCCCCTGTAATAACCTTTTGAGATTAAAACTTGCTTGACATAATACTTGAGCTTATTGTCAGGTAAATCGGTAATGTTACTTGGGATCTTATTGTGAAACCGAATACTATTACCGATAAAGCTTTTATTAGACTTACTTAACCTAAAGCGTGGTTCCGGACAACTTGTCTTTACTTCTAATATTAAAATTATGACGATCATTCACTAGATCTAGCTTGTCTAACTTATATATAATTATAATAAATAAATATATATAATGACAGTTTATTCAAAACATCAAATCTCCTAAAGTTACTTACCGATAGTCATCTCTGGAACGGAACCCGACGCGTACTTAGTCATTATCGAACCACAAAAAAAGAGGATATCGTTTTTATACAGAACCCGGTTACCTGGTTATCGGTGAACACTCTGTATATGTGCAAGTCGGCGTCGGGTGCGAACCCTAGACAGTCGGCGCGCGATCCTATGACACCGGCGACGAAGGTCCCGTGCCCTAGGGCGTCGTCGAGCGTGTCCTCCCCGGTCCAGTCAGTACGCTCGCGTATCCGACCGAAGTGCGGATGATTACGAGCCAACCCCGTGTCGAAAACCGCAACCCTTATACCCTCACCTGTAAACGACACCAACGGTCCATGATCACAAAACCTCCCGTAAAACTTATGTACTCAACTGAGAATTATGAATCAAACGATTATGAACCTAAAATCGATTTCTAGTGCGAATTGTATTCTTTCGTTATCGATTCCTCTGATCCACATCTCTACATCACGTCACTACGTCCGATAACAGATCATGTCAAAACGGGCCTCTTACTTTATGATGGGGCCGTAATGCCCGCATGCATTATTGGAACATGCCTACCACCATGCAATGGTTTTCTTACGGTGTTTTCCTTCACCGAAAGCTCAGACAAATTTTAGAGTTGAATAGGTGGGACTCGAACCCACGTCCATTGGAGCGGAATCCGGCGCACTATCCACTGCGCCATCATCGCTTCTGTGTCCAATGATTAAAGCTTACATCAATATTATAAGTCAACACTAAATTGTAAATTTGATTGAGATATACTATAACCATCTTAGCAAGCTATATACTTAATAATAACTAATTAATTATATTAAATACTGCATGAAATAAATTATTGATAAAAAAAAATACAACATTGCAACGAAAACGAACCTGCATTTCTACTTGCATATCGTGCACCTAGTAATAACTGATTGACCAGCGAATCAGTCACGAACACGTGGCTCTTAGAAATATATAGTTTTTAATTATATATCTACACTAGCTGTGTGCCCGCGGCTGCGCCCGCGTTTCATATATGCGCTTTAATTTTTTATACGGAACATTAATAATTTTTTTTAATAAGATAAAAAAAAAATCTCATAAATTTGAACACTCGCCCGTAAAACTGCGTTGAATCGGGGTTTATTCATATTTTTTATAAGTTTTATTTTTTTTACGCTGAACACTAGTTTTTTTTTTTTTTTTTTTTTTTTCGAAAATTTAAAGCACCCTAAGTTACCCGAAGTGCGAATTTGGTCCCACCTCCACGTGGTGCACCCTGGGCAATGATCGACAGTGTTCTCTTAGGATTACTGCTGATCGTTGGCGAGAAGGACAAACCCAATCCAAGGTGTTAAGCGAACCGTGCCGAGAGATACGTGGCTGGGGGGGAGCCCAGTCGTGAACGGTACCTCTCTGATACCGGAGCACCTCAGAGAGTAATTTTTGCTCTTCCACCGACATGCGGGGCTCTGTCGGTGGTGACCTGTTATTTCCCTAGCTTATCGTGGGAACAGTATGGATGAAAACACCGTACACTTGAATTTTAATTCCCTCGTTGACGCCCTAGAGAAATCTAGTGACGTCAGTTCTTCTGGGACGGGGGGAGGTAACATCTCCCCAACGCCCAGACTAAGTACCTCAAAAGCCCAGAGGATAGATCGTAAGGCGGAAGTTGCTTCGGCAACCTCAGCGCCTACGGAGACTGACTCTGAGGTAAGTAAAGGTAAAACAGTTGCGGTTACAGGTAGTCTTGTTTCCTCTACCTTTACAGCCTCTAGGCTGGAAGGGTCAGCGCCCCTGGCGCAGCATATCCTTCCAAAGCCCTTAGGTAGAGGAGGTTACAGAGGAAGCAGGACTAGGAAGACAGGCGGAATCCAACCTCGAGGTGGACTTACTAGTCCCCATACAGGCAGGACGACCACCGGTCGGAAACCTTTACGCAAAAAACAATAGCACAAATCGGTGGTCATGCGAGGTTCCTCCAGGTTAACCTCCATAATGCTGTTGCAGCAACGGCGGTACTGGAAAAATGCTTCTCAGGGGGCATTGTGGACCTCGCACTTATACAAGAACCCTGGGTGCGCAATAATACAATTATGGGATTGAAGACCGCAGAGAGTGTTTTTTGCACACAACTGCGGGACTAAGCCCAGAGCTGGTATAGTTTTTAGCAAAATAACAAACTTTCTACCTGTTCCAGAGCTTTGTTCAGATGACCTGGTTGCAGCGTATATTAACCTTGACGGGTGGAAGGGCTCCAAACTATTAGTTTGTTCAGCCTATCTACCTGGAGAGAACAGTAATCCCTCAGAAGAGCTTATGCGGGTTGTGGACTATGCGAAGAAACACAACGCTGAGCTGCTGGTGGGGGGTGTGACGCCAATGCTCACCATACTACTTGGGGTAGCAGTGACGTTAACGCAAGAGGAGAGTTGCTTTTTGATTTTATTACAACTAGTAACCTAACTATTTTAAACAAAGGATGTAAACCAACCTTTGTTACACGTGCTAGACAAGAAGTTTTAGACATAACATTCGCCACTAACAATGTAGCTAGGCATATTGTAAACTGGTGTGTAAGTGACGAAAACTCTATGTCTGATCACAGGCATATTAATTTCGAGCTCTTATTTTCAATAAAGAGTCAGAATGCTCTATATAGGGATCCTAGGAATACCTCATGGGATACCTGCAGGGATACCCTAAGGTCTAACCTGGAAACGCTCCCTAAAAATATTAAGACAATTGAGAGTCTAGAGTTGGCAACTAATGCTCTCACGGCATCCATTACTGATGCTTATGAGCAGAGTTGCCCTCTAAAACAAAAGACCTCAATAAGACAAGTTCCCTGGTGGAACTCTAAGCTTAAAAAGCTTAGGGAAAAACTAGGCGACTTTTCAATAGGGTCAAAAATACAAAGGAGTGGGAGAAATACCAACTGGCCCTAACCAAATACAATAAAGAAATTAGGAAAGCGAAGCGGGCTTCCTGGAAAAAGTTCTGTGAGGAAATCAATGATACGTCTCATGGAGCAAGAATTCACAGGGTGCTCGCTAAGGACAAACCTAAACAAATAGGACTCCTTAAAAATCAAGATGGGACGTTCACGTACAGTGAAAAGGAAACCATTGAGCTCCTTACGTCAGTTCATTTCCCAGGTTCTGAGAGACCTACTTTTAGAAGACTGCCCTCCTCAATAAGGCCTCAATTAGAGGACTGGCGTAGAGCGGCAAGCTTTATAAGACCACAGAGTGTGAAATGGGCTATAAAGTCATTCAAACCATATAAAACAGGTGGAGAGGATGGAATTCAGCATGTGCTATTACAGCGAGGTCTTGAAATCTTGAAACCGGTAATTATTAAGATTTTCAGGGCAAGCCTTGCTTGGGGATATATACCTGAACTATGGAGAAAAGTACGATTACTTTTTATACCCAAGGCCGGTAAAAAGGATTACGCTATGCCAAAGTCCTTTAGACCAATAAGCCTTACATCTTTTCTTCTGAAAACTATGGAGAAGATAATTGATAGAAATATTAGGGAAGTGGTATTAACACACAAACCCTATAAGTTCTAAACAACATGCCTATATAGCAGAGGAAGATCCACTGAGACTGCCCTGCTCTATCTTGTAGATAGAGTGGAGAAGGCATTAGAAGATAAGGAAATTACACTATGTGCATTTCTGGATATTGAGGGCGCTTTTGATAACACACCCACTAGAACACTAGTTCATGGGTTAAGTGTTAAAAAGGTAGATTCAAGCACTATAAAGTGGATTGAAACAATGCTCTCAAACCGTATAGTTAAATTATCATTGCATGGCACTAATCATGAGGTGGTAACCACAAGAGGTTGTCCACAAGGAGGCGTTCTATCGCCCCTGTTGTGGACCCTAACAGTGGACCAACTCCTGCATAAGATGGAGGAATTAAGGATCGACGCCCAGGGCTGGTGGTAGTTGTCCGAGGTTTCTCTCAAAGTACAATTTCGTACCTTATGTAGAAAGCATTAAGTGTCATTGACAAATGGTGCAAGGACAATGAACTGAGAATCAATTCAGACAAAACTGTCCTAGTACCATTTACTAAGAAAAGGCGTCTTGACCAATTGGTACAACCTTCACTAAATGGCAAGACAATAAACTTCTTACCAGAGGTCAAATACTTGGGTGTTATTCTCGACCAGAAACTGACCTGGAATAGCCAAATTGGATATATAATTCAAAAGGCTAAAATAGCAATGGGTATCTGTAGTCGAATGGCCGGAAAGTGCTGGGGTTTACATCCCAGGCTAACCATATGGCTTTATACGGCAGTTGTCAGACCCATAATAACATACGCCTGTGTGACTTGGTCCAAAAAGGCACAACAGCAGTCTGTTTGTACCGATTAGCTTCAGTACAAAGAATAGCTTCTATTTTAGTGACAGAAGCCATGTCGACAGCCCCTGGAGCGGCTCTGAATGCTCTGTTAAATCTGACGCGCCTTCATCTACATGTAGAGAAGGTGGCGAGGTTGACGATGCACAGAATGTACGCCCTCGGGAGGAGACAATGGATATTCCAGTCCATGAGGTCTTTCTTAGACTCAGTGATAGAAACACCAATTTTAGGGATGATATCAGATATGATGATTCCTGAAACTAATCTTAAAAAATTGTATGATGTCGAAATCCCTCCACGGGACTCCTGGTTAAACAGTGAGATAACGTGGAAGGAAGGCAGCTTACTGTGGTTTACAGACGGGTCCAAAATAGGACTTAACGTAGGCTGTGGAATATATGCAGCGCACCCCAACCGAGTGGGGCGTGTCTCACGCCGGGGCACCGGACGCAGCCGTCCGGGCGCCCGTCGAGGTCGCCAAGCCTCGTAAAATAACTTGACGTCGGACCTCCCGTGTAGTATGGCGTTGTCAGGGCCTCTGCAGAATACATGTATAATGTGTTTCCGGAGACCCTGGCATCTTTGCGCCGGTTAGGGACGTGGAGTGTTTAGTCAGTCGGTTACGGCCAACCTGACACACGGACACCAAAAGTCGCCTCTCGCAGAGGGGTTGTGACTTGGTGTCTATGGTCTGTCGCGAGGATCAAACGTGTGCATAAAACTTGGTTTTCGGCACACGCCCGAGCGTTCAACGAGCAGAATTCAACCACGTAAAAAAAAAAAAAAAAAAAAAAAGGCTGTGGAATATATGGAGAGCGACCTAAGTTTAGTCCAACAACTAATCTTGGTAGGTTTGCCTCCATTTTCCAGGCAGAGGTATACGGGATTCTAGAATGTTCCTGTATAAATCTGCAGAAAGCCTACGTGAACCATACAATATATATCCATTCGGATAGTCAAGCCGCTCTCTTGGCGCTGGCTTCGGACGTAGTTGAGTCGAAGCTAGTTGCAAATTGTGTGGCAATGCTAAACAGCCTGGGTAAGAATAACAGGCTGATTTTAAGATGGATCCCAGGCCATGCAGGAGTTCCCGGCAATGAAGCTGCGGATGCGCTTGCAAGAGCAGGGGCTATGGAAACACAAATTGGGCCTGAACCATTTTGTGGCATTCCAAAAAGAATACTTCGACTGACCATAAGGGACCAATATACCTATAAGGCTATAGAATTCTGGAATAAATTGCCAGGACAAATTCATTCCAAAGAGCTCATCAGAGCATTCACTCAGCGCAAAGCTGAAGAAGCCCTGATGCTCAGTAGGAATCAGCTACGAGTATTATTGAGAGCACTAACTGGGCACTGTTGTTTGGGCAAGCATATGCACAACATCGGTGTCCAGAACACAAGAGAGTGCAGGTTCTGTGAAATAGCAGACGAAACACCAAAGCACATCTTGTGTGAATGTGATCCATTAATACCCATACGTAACCGAATTCTGGGTAAGCATGTGTTGCTCCCGGAGGAGGTACAGACGCTCTCTGCCAAAAAGATACTACAGTATATTCAGGTTGTAGGTCTAGGCAGTGAGGTTTAGCAATATAGGAGCGATCACAATAGATCTGACTAGGTCGCAGTGATACAGGACTGTTTAAGCCTGCATAGCCCCTTTTTCGAATAATAATAATAAATACCCGAAGTAGTTTCAGCTATCTATCAAAAAAGTTCCGTTCAAATCCATACAGCCGTTCCGGAGATTACCTATTACAAACAGATAGACAGACAAAAATTTTAAAAATTGTATTTTTGTTATAGATATCGTATATTTAGTAAATAAAATTGACATTACAAACAGACACTTCAATTTTATTTATTAGTATAGATTAAACGTTTTCAAATTATCTGCTTCAATCAATTAAATTGATTTTGTCAAACAAAATCAACAACTACTGTAAAACATTACACAGCTCTACAAGACTTTTTTTTTTGTGTTGCCCTGGATATCTCTGCAAATTTTTTTATGTTTTCTAGTACCCAATTTACGAACATATTCATGAAAGTACTGAAAGTGCTCTTGTTTTTATGATTTTTTATCTTATATTTTGAAAAGTTAAAAGATTTGATTTGATGGTCCTCAAATACAGCAATTGATGAAAGACACAGATTTTATTAAAGTTATAACTGTTTCGGAAAGCAAAGCTTGGAATACTTTTGTGTTGCTAGTCGAAAATTTCCTAGGTAACCAAATTATGAAGAAATTGTACAAAATATATGTTGACAAACTATCAGACTCTAAGAGGAAATATGAGTATGAAGTGAAACTATCTCCGCAATCATCTGGATAAATTTCCGGATAATTTAGGAAATTAGAGTGAGGAACAGAGGGAGCTGTTCCACCAGGATCTAAAAATGATGGAGGAAAGGTATCAGGGTCAATGGAATTGTCACATGATGGCAGATTACATCTGATCTTTAAACGAGATTGTTGCCTGAAAAATTATAAAAGAAAAGCTCAAAAAAGGCATTTTCTGGAAATGTTTTCGACATTTTCCTCTCTATTTACTTTGATGTATCCTAATTTTTCAAAACAAAACCGATATCTATACTAATAAATAAAATTGGAGTGTCTGTTTATAACGTCACAATTATTATTTTTTTACTAAACAGATTTGAATGTTTATACGAAACCAATAGCAAAAATACAATTTGTAAAACTTGTCTGTCTATCTGTCTGTTTGTTTTGGGTAATCTTCGGAACGGCTGGGCAGATTTTGGCGGGACTTTTTTGCTAGATAGCTGAAGTTACTCCGGGTAATTTAGGGTATTTTAAATTTCTAAAAATAATTAGGGTTCCGTTAAAAAAAAATAAAACTAATAAAAAATTGAATAAAATCCGATTCAATGCACAGTTTTACGGGCAAGTGCTTGAATTTATGAGAAATATACTTAATTTATCTTAATGCTTAAGAATTTTTAGGGAAATAATTAGGGTTCCATATAAAAAACTAAAACGCAGTGAAGAACGTAAGAAACGCGGGCAATGTACAATGACAATTAGGATTTAAGAGAATACGAGAGCAAATCTTACAAAATAATTGATAATTTCATAAATTGTGAGCATAAATATATCCAAAATCAATTTTATTTCTAGGGTTAACAAAACTGTAAATTAGTGTTATAATATAAATATGTGTTGAAATAGTGACTCCGCATAATTACCAAAGATAAGTGAAGTAGAGATACCTTTATATTTATTTATCAGTGTTAATTACTTTTATAATATAACTAGTTGTGACCCGCGGCTGCAACGGCGTTTCTTATATTCTTCACTGGATTTATTATTTTTTTATACGGATCCCTAGTTTTCTTTAGTACTGAGATAAAGTAAAAATATTTCTCATAAATTTGAGAATTTGCATGTAAAACTGTGCACCGAATCGGATATTATTCAATTTTTTTATGAGTTTTAATTTTGTTACGCGGAATCCTAACCATTTTCGAAAATTAAAAATACCCTAAGTTACCCGGAGTTAGTTCAGCTATCTACCAATAAGAGTCCCGTCAAAATCCGTCCAGCCGTTCCGAAGATTATCCGGAACAAACAGACAAAAATTTTAAAAATTGTATTGTTAGTATTGGTATCGTATATCGTACATAGTAAAAAAAAACATTTTTGTCATTACAAACAGACACTTCAGTTTTTTATTTATATTAGAATATAAGTATAGATAATGTTACATTATTAACACAGTTTTACAAGTGTATATTATTGCAGTGTACATAACTAAATTTTTTTTTTAAATTTTTATCTGGATAGTGTAATAATTACAAGCCCTAAAGAAATTTGTCATAATAATGACTTGTTTTTTTTAAAAGAAGTCGTATGGCTAATAAATCACGGTGCCTCATTATATATTATTTAGATGTCTCACATTGATAAGATAATAAACGTTGATTAAAAATACCCATATATAAACACACAATGATAAAGACACTTATCTCCTCTTGTTATCATTACCGATTTTTATTTGTTGTTGTTTAAAGAGTTTTAGTGAGCTTTAGTGTTACCAATTTAAAAAAAAAATACGGATACATGTAGTTGTACCATTGTAAATGTATTTTTTTCTTCAAACTTATAATAATCGAGTATTACGGTCCAAATAGTCCTAATGTATTACAATCGTAATTTAAAATTGGTTAAACAAATTGTGCTGAAAGTGCTCAGATCCATACCCTTTTAAAAACTAGGCAGCTAAGGGAACTACCGATAAAAGTGAAAACTCGAATCTATGGAAAAAGCTATGGATTTTTTAATGTTTCAATTTCATATTGATCATAAAAAAACATGTCTGGTTTTTACATATATTGGCGCTTCGAGCAATAGTTATATACATTTTCGTATAATTTATCCATAATAAAACATACGATATGCTGCGTAAGCGTAAGTAAATGCTGTCTTGTACTTGACATACTGTTGCATGTTGACGGCTGACGTCATAGTATTGTCAGTAACTCGAATGTATAAGTTTACGGCCTCGGTGGCGCAGTTGTATTATGCGACTACTGTCGTTCTGAGGTCTCAGGTATGATCCCCGGGTCGGGTCAAGTGGTATCGGGTTTGTGCCCGATATGGCGACAGGCTCGCCCCTCGTCACTCGGCGGAATGTGAGTGGTGTAGTTCGCTATTCCACATCTGCCTAACCCATAGGGGATAACAGGCGTGAGCTTATGTTATGTTATAAGTTTTTCCCCTACAGAGAGGCGGTTAACGTCTTTAATGAAGTTATCGCTTTTTACTTTACCTGTAACACCGAGTGACCAGAGCACGTCCGCCTTCAGAACAGAAGTGATCTGACGTGGAACTGTTCTCAATAATTTTCTCGAAGTGTAACCATCATTCTGGAATAAGAAAAACATTAAAAAAGTTAATTAAAAAAAAAAAAAACTTTATTCAATTTAAACCCTCAGAAGACGCTTATGAACGTCTAAAACACTAGCACCGGTTCGGAAAACAACCCAGTCGAGAAGAGCCGGCAAGAAACTCGATCTGGTTCTTTTTTTTAATAAATATAATATATATATATCATTTTTAATTTAAAAACTATAGAAATCATAGTCTTAACTAATGTTAGCGGGCGCGCACAGAGATGTGGGTTAATTCCAGACATCACTATCGTTCACGTAATGATACACCCTGTAATAATCTTTTGAGATTAAGACTTGCTCGACATAATACTGGAACTTATTGTCAGGTAAATCGGTAATGTTACTTGGGATCTTATTGTAAAACCGAATACTATTACCTATAAAGCTTTTATTAGATTAGATGTTATTTATATAAATGTAAAAACTAATAACAAAGTAAGGGTAACATAAGAATGACATTTAGATTTAGACGTTGTATAAGGGTTCTTTGGAAGTATTACTTAAGCAAAATTTTATAGATTTTTGAACGCTTGTCAGCAATAATTTTTTTTTTCTAACTGGCTAACATTGTTGTTGGCCTTTACAGCTTCACCGTGACTTTTGGGGGGGGGGGGGGGGGTGTTGGAGGCACTCAGCAGCAAAAAGGTAACCAGCACAAGGGTTACCAAAGCGATGCAAAACGTCGGCTTGGCCGTTACCTGAGTGTAAACAATTACGCGGAATTTTGAACATTGCTGCCTGATTTGATTAAGCATTGGCATAATTTAGATGAAAAACAAAAATGAATAAGTATTATATTATTTATATAACCATCATTCAGATACCTCCCGCTCCATGGACGGACACCCATTTGCCCGTATATGCTTACTTACACTTGAACGGCCTCTTACTACAAAAATGAAGTGATTCTTTCAATATATTATGATACTATTATTTGTTTACTGATAGAAACTAAACCCTTTAATTACAAATTTACTTACATCCCTTGTTTTTCTAAAGGACTGCATTTTTCGAGCTTTGTGATTCCTCCATCCTGCATATAAACAGCCTGCGCCACCGCAGTCATCCTGGAAAGTCAGGAAATTAAAAAGTAAACATATTATGTAGACTCACCTTGAAGACACTTTAATATTTATTTTTGATTATTTTATTTCATATTAATTAACAATTCGTTACCAAAGACTTCGGATAATACACCTTTAAATTAGTTTTAAAGTAATAAACCACTCTGTGCTTCCATTACAACTTTTTAAATAGGATTTTTTTAAATAATTACATTGAAAATTTTTACAGAAAAAAGTCCAGATGAAGTTTCATGCCAGCCCTTCTCCACTGGTTTTTTTTTCGAACCAGTGATAGGTGTTGTCTTTTTATAAGGTACTGCATTATCAGTTTTTCCAGCCCAAATTGAATCAAGAATTGTTGATTACAATTCTTGTAGATGACTCAAACTACAAACCAAACCATGTGAGTTCAAACAAAGAATTCAAACTCTTTAAAGAAATTAAATGTTGTGATTTTATTCTGTTAGATCAGGATCAATAGTTAGCACATAATAGAGCGTTTAAAATATAATTAACAAACATAATACACACCTCATGCACGTATTTGATAGTACGCATAACTTGTCTCTGGGCAGTAACACGACGAACTGCAGGATGGTCACGCAAAGCATCTGTTGCACGTCTTCCTTCCTCCCTGATCATCACCAAATCAAAATCACTGGGGTATTCATTGGCTGGATTGTTCCGTGTCAGAATTGTCCAATTGGACACCTTTAAAATTGATAATACTTTATCTCTTACAGATTTTAGTGACTCATAGAAGTTCATTAGTACCCTAGTATCTCTGTCATTCTTATCAATCTAAATTAATAAAAGGAAAAGGACCCCTTTAACGCACCATCACCTCAAAATTACTGAACATATCAGGATGAGACTACTAGCATTCGATGCGGAATTTTTCTTAGCTTATTGTTTGGATTCCGTGGACCCTTTATCTTCTTTTTTTTTCGATTTATACTTGTGTAATTCTTTTTCGTTTTGATTTGCTCTTATGTAAAGTTTTTCCACACTAATAAAAACAAAAGATTCTCATATTTCTTCATTCGATTTGTTTTTTAGGTTACTATAGTATTATATCATATAAAATGCAACATCTATCCATATGATTGTTGGTTTATAACTCGAGAATGAATATGATTTTTTTTTTACATCATAGATATTTCTAGTCAGGTTTTAGTATATATTTTGTTGCATTATACTATATGTATGTAGCAAAAGTATTCCCAAATACAGAAAAAAAAAACATTGTATAAAAATTAAGATTATCAGATCATTTAATCATAAACTTTTAAATTTTGATATTCTTGTATAAACAATAACATCTGTCTGTTATTATATATGAGCAGAGCCACAGAAACACAGTTAGTACTTACATAAACTCTAAATTATGCCTTAATTTCATTGTTACAATAACCATATATATTTAGACTACTCCTTATCAAAATGTAGAAACCCAAAAAATAAACTACAATTAGTATTCTCTAGCAGGCACACTAATTTAATACAATTTATGTTGTATAACACACTTATTTAGTACATAATACTATAAAATGATTATTTTCAAATAATAATCATTCTCGGAATAGCTTTCTATCAGTAGCTACATTTCTTGTATTTGTTCCATGACAATTAAAAAGAATGTTATGTAATTGTAAAGTCACAGTATATTCATATTATCCACGAACCATCTAACAATGGTAGTATTATGACTGAAAAAGGTCTACTTGAGAATGAAAGACAACATTTTTACATATTGCTTAGTCAGTGTAACCCGTCCAAGAATTCACATAGATACCTTTTTCTAATATATAATAAATCAAAGACGAAATGCAAATTAATGAAGTACTGCTTACTACTATTTATTAAAACATATTTTGTAATTTATTTACAGTCAGATTTTTTTAATTCCATGCATGTTCTAAATTTAACTAATTTCTAATTAATCATATATGTATGCGTTTATATTGTATTTTGCTGTTGGTTTGTGTTCTAAAACCATTTAAAATAGACAATAACAATTTTTTTTTAAACTATACTAACCCCAGCATTCTTCAGTGCGGCTCTGATGTAGTTCTCTCTTGCTGATTTAATGAAATAGCCTTTATAACTAATTATATGTTCACTATTCACCACATCCGTATTAAATTCATATTGTACCCGTTCTGTAACTGTTGAATTGCACGTTGAATTTGCTTGGAGAGCCAGGTTATTATCAGGCATTAGAGCGGTAAGCCCGAGTAATATCATGAAAAAAAAAATGATGCGCTTCCCTCATCTTTTAACGCCAATTATCGCATTTATAAATTAATTACATCATTGAATTCCATTAGCCTACAACTCGTATCAAAACTCTTTAACGTTATTCGGCATGTACATTTTAAGAAATTTAAACCACTTTTGTAGCATAAGCTCAAACAATTTCAACGAGTTTCACATAACACAATTATTTCTGAACTGCAGAAATGATCATATTTTAACATTCCTTGCCATGTTTTTCTTGTAAATATTACCTAAATACCTACGCCAGTACATTCAAAACAAACTGACATTAGTGACGTTTAAGCTTCTTTTTTTTTTGTTCCTTTTCTTCTTCTTAAATAATAGCAATTTGTGTTCAAACAATTAGTGCCAATGTCATGTAGGTAAGATGTATTTTTAATCTTGTATCGGCGTTACTAAACTCCAGCAAAACTGTGGCTCATCCTACTAGAACTTTCCATGGAGCTTTGTGTGGCACTTCAGAATAAATTCTACGCGTTATTCTCCATAATAAACACTGCATTGTACACAATAACCAAACTATATCATACAAAACGCTACCAAAATTACATGATATGGAGTCAAATTTAATTCATTAAAGAAATCAACCGCTACATGACAGACTGAGATCACGCCAAAAACTTTTGGTTCCATTTATTCCTTTTTATGGAAAAGCCAAAGGTACTAGTAGACCTTGTAGCCAAGTCAGACGTTAGGAACATTATCAGTAAATGAATGGCAGTAAGAAAATGGTGGGCTTCTGTTATGACTACAATGGGAATGATTGAGACATTTCAGAATTCATACTCCGTGCCATTATTTTCAATTCACTACACTTGTTTATAATAACTACACTACATCACGTAAAAAAAATGTGTAGTAAAATACTGATATATGCATTATGCATTATAAATTAAAAACAAAGATGACAGCAAGACAGACCGAAATCGCGTCAAGCATCCCCACCTCCATAGGTAATACACTAACACCTAACAGATTGTTTTGTTCAATTTATCTCTTTTGAAGGAAAAAGCAAAGGTACTACTAAATCGTGCAACTAAGTCTCGCGTTAGAAATACTTTTCATGTAATACGATAACAAAATGGCGGTCTTTTGTTACAACTATATCAAAGGAGAGAAAATCCAAAACCGGCAACAAAAAAAGATATAATAGTCCACTCCGCACCACCTACAAAGTTTCCCATTTTAAATTGGCAGTCCATAGAAGTCCCATTTATCCATAGGATTGAATAAACATAAGTTTAAACTGAACCCTTTGCAAATTTTGCATTTTGCATTGCAATAGTGTAAATATGTTGCATAACGATATACATTTTTACGGAACGATGGAATTGATATGTTTGATATTCTCTTCATCGGTAAAACTTAATAAGTATATTAATTTTTGTCTTATAAGCGCGGAGTCCCTTAAAATGCCGTTGGGTTCGCCGTAAACTTAACACAAACACAGTAAAAAAATATCAAAACTACGCTTGAAAAATGACCTTACCAAAAACCAACCGCAACAAATATTACAATCAATTTGATGAAACAATTCATGTGCCTAAAATACCTATGTGTAATGTAGATGACTTATAATCATAATTTTCAAATTCTAATTACAAATTTTTTGTCAAATGTCATAATTGCACCAAGCTATGAAATGTATTTATTTTTGATAAATGGCTTTTGACTTAGGAGATCGGTTTTCTTCTCCATCAAAATATTTCACACTACTCGACCCCGGTGCTTACAACAGCTCTATTAAACCAAAGTCAATATTAAAGTGTAGCAAGGTACCATTTATTTCAAACACACCTCGCAATACACAACCTGGTATAAAAATTTGGACGCATGCCATATATAATGCAGATTACCCACCAAAAATTCCTAACAGCTCTAGTTTTATGTCTAGGACACCACGTTTTCCGTATGAAACACTTAGCAAAGACGATTTAACTGAACTCTTGTGTAGGTGTGGAATTGAGATACCATGTGAATGTTCAATAGAAAAAAAACAAATAGTATGTCAAGCAAAAATACCAAAACGCTTATTTAAAGGTCATCCACCTCGATCAATACTTGGTGAAGGATTATCTTCCCCCTCTAAAACTGACCATGGTTTCAACGTTTCAACTGACGGAAGGCTTAATAGAATACAAGACAAGTTTACAAGTGATAGTCCACCATTTTATGACCCTAAAGTAAGAGAGTCCACGTCTTTTTATCAAGGATGCAAATGGAGTAAATGGACTTCACGACCCACTAAAATAATAAGCTCTAGTCCTGGACCTGCACATTACACATTGACAAGAATGCCAACAAGTGATGAGATTTGTGCTGAAAAATTACGTTCTCATAGACGTCGAACATCGAAACAGTTGCGTTTTATTGAAATAGTTCAACAAAGAGACATATTAGAAGGTCGGCCCAGTCCTGCCAGTTACAGTCCGCTATTACCAAAAGGATATAAGATAAAATATCTCGGTTCAAGAAGTGATAGATTTTCCAAAAAAACAATACATTCAGCAACCAGGTCCAACCGATTATGGGATTCGAAGGGATTTTGATCCTATTAAAATTTCTGGACATTTATGTCATGCAAAGCTGCCAGAGTCCAGCTGCTTCGGCGTAAAGGCGTTAAGATTTCGGCTTCGAAAAGAAGAAGGACCCAGTCCTGCATCATATTACACTAGGTACACGCTTTGCAATTATGCTAGATGTGGTACAGCTCCATTTGGCACCTCTGCACAACGTTTTAAAAAAATAGATCTAAAAGAAGAATACAAAAATAATAAAATCGATATTAATGATAAAGATACGGTACCTTGTCTGTTACCTACTTGGCAATTCAGGTCTAAAACTGTAAGAATGCAAAACCTTGTTAAAAAGTATGATGACCCCAGTCCCACCGATAGACCACAAACAAGGGCCCACTTGAAAAAAGTGCAAAGATTGCAATATATAGCTCCGTTTTCTTCTTCGGAGGGTCGGTTTCAACCTTGGTATAATTGGCTACCTGTATATGGTAAATTACATACTCCAGGTCCTTGCAGGTACAACTTGGATAAACCTAAATGTAATCCAGCAGTACACAGAGGCCCACTTTTTTAGAGCCCAAAGATTTCCATCTTGTAAATGGAAAAGTCCAGCACCTAACGAATACAATCTAGAAGGTAATATTGAATCTATTTTGAAAACGCATAACAAATTATTAAAACGTAATGTCAACGACCAACATAAATTTATCTGGAAGCCACCTGTGGAGCAAAGGAAACTGAGTTTTGAAGAAAAACTAAATATTTTACTAAATCGGTCAATAGCTTTACTTGACACAAATACTGTTGAAGAAATAAATAGTAAACCATGTGACAATATAAATAATATATTGGGAGATGAAAAGGAAAAGGTTAAATTATTACGTTGCTTTCTTTATAATAAGCAAATGGCATGTTTTTGATATATTTTTCATATATAACCTGATTTTGATATACATTTTTATATTGCCTTGATTTTGATTTTAATTTATTTTAATACATACTACGCACGTTTTTTTATTACGTAAACATATCGGTTTATTTTATAACTAGCTGTGTGCCCGCGTGTTGCAATAAAACATCGCCTGATTAATGGACAATCTCAAAGACTTGCGGCAACAGCAGCGCGATGTCTGTACAGAGATTCTTAAGTGCAGTGATCGTCACACTTTTTTGATTAAGGGCAACATAGACCAATATGAGGTATCAGTGGGACCAGGATATAAACGCAATTTCCTCATAGTTTTATGGCAATACCAACGTATGTACTCCTACCTTTTTTTTTTTTTTTGACGGGGGGAAATGCATTTACGCACTACCCTTACCTATTGCATTAGTGAGACCGGAGTCCCCCAATGCAATAGGTAAGGGGGCACGGAGGGACGAGCTCCGTGCCAGTGTGGGACTCACCCGGGCGTGAAGCGCCCGGAAATACCCACTAAAACCCCCCGGGGCCGTCCGCTGCACTTGGGATGGGGGCGACACGGGGCGGCTTTCGCAGGCACCGTGTCGCCCCTGCAGCGAACCCATCAGGCCTCGTCCGTGCAATGGCCCGGTAGGGATGGTAGAGAATACTTCCCCCCACCTCTTAGCCCGCTTCGGAAGGAGGCACGACCGTACTGGTCGACAGTCCGGTGGGGGGGGGGTATGTACTCCTATCTACCCCACTTAACTAAACGTTAATTATAGATATTAATCTATTTTTGTCATAATAGTTTGGGGAAAAGTTTCTTCGTATTTTATATGAAAACTCAAGACATTTTTTTCTAAAGTTTATTTACATTTAATTACAGTACATATGTGCCATTTAGTTCGATGACTTTGCCTTCTTGTAGGTAATGCCATGATCCCGTTGCTGTAGTTTTTTTCTGGTTTCCGATAAAAAACACGCGACAAGTAGTTTTGGCCGTCCTCTTTTGATGCTAACTTGACACTGCCTAAAGAATTTTGAAGAGACCGAAATAGGTGGAAATCTGAAGGTGATCTTAATTTTTGCTGATTGACTAAAGATATGTGTGGTCTAGCGTTATCGTAATAAAAGAACACACCCTTTCCATTGATCAATACCGGCCGCTTCTTCTCAACTTCTTACTTTAATCTCCAAAAATGGCGTCCACTTTATCCGTAATAGGGTGTCGTCCATAGCGAGATGCATCTTTGACATCAAACTTCTTGGACTGAAAAACACTTAAATCAACTTTCTAATACTCTTACTGACACTGCAGGTTGCGTTGCATTTTTTTTATTTTCTATCTATACTAATAAATAAAATTGAAGTGTCTGTTTGTAATGTGAAAATAACATTTTTTTACTAAATACATATGAATGTATAAACGATACCTATACCAAAAATACTTTTTTTTTTTAATTTTTGTCTGACGGTCTTTCTGTTTGTTGCGGATAATCTCCAGAAAAGCTGGACCGATTTTGACGCGACTTTTTTGGAGGATAACTGAAGTTACTCCAGGTAACTTAGGGTACTTTTGATTTTCGAAAATAATTAGATTTCCGCAGAAGAAAAAAAAGCTCATGTTATTGTGAATAAAGTTCAATGGTCAGTGTAACGGGCAAGCGCTTGAATCATGAGCAATATATTTGCTTTCTCTTAGTACCTAAAATTTTTACGTTAATTAATTAAGGTTCCGTGTAAAAAAAATTAAAAAACTCATGCGATAACAATATGCGATTCAATGGACACCACCATCAAAACACTATGTTGTAATGATTATTTAAAAACTATACTTTGCAGTGAAAAATATATAAAACGCGGGCGGAACCGCAGGCACATATCTACTTACAAATAAATAAAAGATATAGATAAAAGAAGTAAAAAAATGAAAGAAATCGTTAATTTCTAACCTAGATAAGGTTTTGATGTGAATCGATTGATAATTTTTTTTTTAATTCGCCACCCCTATTTTATAATACGTTCACGGCCATAGCCATATGTTTTCGCTATGCTCAAGTCTATGAGCACGACTACCTCATATACTTATTAAAATGCCATCTATGGGCATAATAAATAATTATCATATTATGATGTTTGTAACAATTCGTAGTTACTTTGAAATCGTTTAGATGTTGCCATATGATCTAGACGATTATGCGTAATGCTTGCACAGATATATGTATGATATATAGACAGAGTGATTTTTTTCACATATATTAATTATAAAGTTTTCTAATCGATTGATAGTAATAATAATAGAAATTTAATTACTATTATGACATCAAATGTCATCGAATTCGGTTCAGTAGTTTTTGGGGTGATTGGCGAACTAATATTTTTTTTTATTATAAGTGTAGATTAATGATCACTTATTAACATTCTAATTAATGATAATTAATAGCAATGTGTATAGTGCTAGTTTAGTAAACTACTAACTCCAATAATTGCTGTTCCTTCTGGGTCTGGTTCATGATATTCATCTCTTAACTCACGTAGGATATGTAGTCCTATTGCTGCTTATATCAATGTTTACTACATTCATATAAGAAGATGATATGCTTAGGATAGGATTGAATGCGGAGATGACAACAAATAGAGAAGAATGGAAGTGGAAAACATGTTGCGCCGAACCCAAATGAAAATGGGAAAAGGGTAGGGAGATGATGACGATCATTGATCAATGTTTACTACATATGCTGTGACGATTACACAATATTTTTAATAACCCATTAGAAGTCTAATTGTCTAATTGTTAACTCTGAAAAGATGTATTAAATTTTTTTTTTTAATTAAACACATCCTATAAATTTATTTAAAAAAGTAGACGATTTTACTAATATTATGTAATGAGCTCCGCTTTTTCCTTTATCGTGGATATTATGATTCTATTTTATAGTAAATTAGTGAAGAAGATTTGCAAAATAAAATTTTTGTAAAATGTTGAGAATTATGTTATAATTTTTCTTGCCACAGTACTGGTTCATTAATTCACGGTACTGATATAAAATTATAATTATGAATTTACTTTAAACATAATTCGGTCATTATAGTGTATCTATTAATTAATTAAACTATTAACAAAAATAGATTATTAGATATAACTTAATCATTATCTGAGAAAATACAAAAAAAAAAATGTAACTGAACGATGTGAGGAGCATTTCTAATGATATTGCTTTATATCGATTGCCGGATATGTTTACTTATAAAAGCAATAGATAACAAATTTATTTAGAAATAATTCAGAAGTTTAAACAATTTTTAATATGTTTATTTTCATTTTAATAGAGTTTTTTGACGCTTCGTCAAGAAACCCTCAATTCTTTATCTTTTGTTTATTTGTGAAACAAACAGTACTTTACGCTTAAAACATATATTACAACATATATTACAAACATCATATATTAACTATCATAATCCAATAAAGTTTGCACATATTATTCACAAAAGCATAGGATGTCAAACGTGGATTATCTATTAATTTGACAATAGAATTTGTTAAAGGAAACAAAAAAAAATATTACACAAATACAAAAAAAAGCACAAACATTAACATGATATTAGAAGATAAAAAAATATAAATATTTACTTTTTTTTTTGCCTTATTTAAATTTTGCAAAACCGTTTCAGGCAAGAAGCTATTACATTATTAATTAATTTCAAAATACTCCTCATAACCCGTCACCTAATCCTTATTTATATTTTCGCATATGATTATCAAATTATATGCAATATTTATTTTATGTGAACTTTCTCTTAAATATAATTTTATTAAATTTGCTGCAGTTTCAATCGTTTTACAGAAACTATACTGGATGTATTTCAGCCTGTTTGTGATGTCGTCATATTGTTTAAGTCAATGCTCGTCACATTTTTTTAGTCAACGGTCACATAGGTCAATGTGAAATACAACTGTGGGCTGCACTTTATCATCTATTAAGTTACATATTTTTATGAGCATTTGACAACGCGATTTGCCTATAGATTATGTATGCCACGAAAAACCTATGAAGTCATTTTTGACAACCTACTTCACTAACTCGGTTTTGAGTCATTGTCTACCAAAATTGTTTTCGACATCGCGGACCTTACAAATACCGTCCAAGGGCCACATGCGGCCCGCACTTTGATGACCACTGCTTTAAATTACAAGCAACCATATTTCTATATTGAAAGCAAATAATCCTAATTTTTTTTTTTTGCTAATATACCCACAAACAGGCACATGCTTGCATTTCTCCAGAATATTTCGTCTAGATTATTTGCAACTTCGTCCTTCGTCAAGTTTTTGACTTGGAATTTTCTTTTTTAATCCTTAATATAAAAATCTATTCATTCTCTAAATAGTTTCTCGTTTTCTTGCTATTAATTAAATTGAGAGAGGATTTTCTATAGTTCGAATAATTAATTATAACTGAAATATACTCATTAAAATATATTAAATAAAGGAAGTAAAATAACAGGACACTTACCTACTATCTGTTTTTTGTTAACCCTTTCACGACCAAGGGAAACATTTTTCCCCAGTGGAATATTGGTGACTGTATATTTAATTATAATATTATTTGACTTTAAAATTTCCCCACAAAATTCTAAATAAGCTATAGTTTCTAACGTTTACACCTCTTTTTAAGTGGAGGAATGTATTTACGCATTTTCATATATACTCTACGTTTAAAAAAATAAACAATTTACTCTCCGATATCTTATGGTCCTGAAAGGGTTAAACAGATATTATTTAGTTATGCTAATGCTAAATGTAATAAATAATGTCGATTTAACTGTCCGTTTGCCAGGGCATTAGAATGTAGGTGAACTCTGTCAGTTGTTATGTAATTTGTCGTTAAATCAAAACACGAATTTTAAGTACATGTAAGTGTTATTAAATAACATATGCAAGTACATATTAGATCGAGCAGAATTTTCATAAGAAATATTTGGTACTTCACCAAGTACATAGGTCACGGGCTCGTGTCTGACAATTATTAGGTGAAATGAGAAACGATAGAATATTAATATTTTTATTTTTTTTCTAGATGTCAAAAATTAAATATGAAAAATGAATATACTTGTAATTGTCATGAGAAGTTTTCTTTGTTCAAAAAATATATACAATTAAGTGTCAATGAGAAAAAACATGGTAATATTTAATAAGGCTTAATAACCCACGCGTTAAGAATAATCATGTTACCTAATCTAAATAAATGCTATATTATTTCTTATTAATACATATGAGAGTAAATGTCACAAAATGTAAACGAGAAAGTATAAAGCGAAAAAAAGAACTATGTACCTCCTTCGTGTGGCAAGTGGCAATCTTATCTGACAGTAACGAAAATTAATCTAAACAAAATCGATTGATCGGAGGCAATGTAACTCTAGCGAAATAAAGAAGAAATAATCAAATGTAAATTAACCTAATGCTATTGATAATTATAACGTGAATATCCTACATTAAGTAAACTCCGATGTTAGTCAACTGTAATGATGTATGCCGTATCAGGAGTGAAGCACACTAAGATGAGTTTACAAAATTTACAGTTACATTTACAGTTTAGAATGACGCGGAAACATTTCAATTTACATTTACACTAACATTTGATTCTCGTTTTCGGTGTAATAGTCAATGAGGCTGGACAAAGTATCTATATAAATGGTTGGGGCATTTGTCACATACGCCAAAGTTGGTAGCGTTGCCGTATGGTGGTATCTCAAACGTTTTACAACCGAATAAACTGCGGCGGCTGCCAGGTGAATTGTTAAGATTTGCGTGGGACCTGTAAAGATAGAAAGACAATTTAACATATATTTATAAGTGCTGCCTGAGGACTTAACCCGTGAACGTCATCGTTCTTGGACTGTTCCAATTTACACTAAATGCAAGACCGCATGAACAAAACACATACTCATTTTAATGTAATAACAATATAATGAGGAGCGTTTTCACAAATCTAGAGGTACTGGTTCTCAAGTGATCCTGCCGGAACACACCTATACTGCCGTGCTTAGGAAAAGAGCAGTAAAATTCACTTACTGCCTTTTTTAATTTTTTACGCTAATATATTTTTTATGTATATTCTTACAAAATATAGTACTCAAAATATAATTTTTTATAAAAAATGTTTTTTATTAATTTGTCAAGATTACTTTTAGGTTTCATTTCCCGTAGGTTTGATTTGCCGAGCGTTAAATCAGTAAATCAATTTATGAAAGTAAAAAAGCAGTAACATTAAGATAAAGATCTTATTTGGATTTTTCGATTATTAATACAATACTAGGGGTAAGAGAAAATTGAAGAAAAATGTTTTATTTAATTATATGCAGTTCATAACCATTTTAATTAACATTCGTCTGTTTTTCTAAAATTAAAATATTAAATTCACTTCAATTCAAATTTTAAAAAAAATATCAAAATTTTCAATTTTGAGAAAACATACTTTTTTTTATCTTTTTTCAATAAAATATTTCCACGTACAAATAAATGTACTAAATGTTACGTATTAAAGATTTAATTCATTTCTATCAATTATTCATTTCACAGGCTGTTTTTTGATTTTTTTTTATCATTTTTGTATAATAATTAGCTGTTCATAAAGGTTAGTAGTAATTACTTTTGTAAATTTCAAAATTGTAATTAAGATTGAAATAAAATAGATGATTTTTTTTTCGCATTAATGCGTTTACCTTTGACAACATAATACAAATAAATTACGTAAAATGTAAAAAGGCAGTAAAGATTGTGTTACAGAGAGTAAAACCAGTAAATCACATGTCACTGCTTTTTTTTATTTACGGCAGTTAAATACAAAAATTCACTTCTTTCGGCTTCGAAAATAGTTATGATCCTAAAATCACATTTAAGTTACTCTCTATAAATTTATGCAAAATTATAATATTCCTTTACTTTTGTGTCATGTCATGTCATTATTTTCAAATTTTTCTTTTACTATATTATTTTTCGCTTCGTACTTATTCAGAATCTATTAGCTCCCATTTATTTATTTTCATTGATTCCAAAGTCACCCTGTAAAGAGGTTTCAAGCTAGATGGTGGTAGGTAACCGGGCTATTAATGGTGTATTATCTCCACGGTGCTATCCTTCACCAAAAAGTCAAGAAGTCTGAGACTACACTATGACCGAGTCATGCTTAATCGATTCGTGTTTTATTGTGATAAATTGAGTCCACCTAAAGTTGTCTTGAGACGTAATCTAGCGACCATATCACGGGTAGCAACGTGGCGCCACAACTCTGCGGTATTTATTGCACCCCCGATCAAACTCAAAGAGGTGAAGGGTAGGCCGAGTTTAAGCGCGAGTATTTCAGCCATTTGTAAACTAGACCACAAGGGCAGCTTGAAATCTGTAAAGGAAATCACAAATATGAATAAATAATACATAGGTAGCTTGTATCAAAGTCGGTCGGTTGACAAACAGAAGAGACCAAGGTACTGCCCTGTTTTATCTTTAGTATATCTTCTATCTAAAAAAATTTTGTTCTTAGACAAAGTAAAAATATTTTTCATAAATTAAGGCACTTACCTGTAAACTGTGCATTGAATTGGATTTTATTTAATTTTGATGTGTTTTTTCTACGTGAAACCCTAATTATTTGTCGAAAATTAAACGTACCTTAATATATCGATTACCTATAAGAACTGTGCGAAAGTTGGCGTAAACGCGATGTAAGTGCGCAAGGGGCTAAGTTACGTGGAGTATTTTCAACTATATATATCAAAATAAGGCCCGTCAAAATCGGTCCAGCCGTTCCGAAGCTAACACAAACGGACAGACAAAAATGTTAAAAATCATATTTTTGGTATAGGTGTCGTATAATTCATATCAATTTAGTAAACAAAAAATTCATTTTGACATTGCGAACAGACACTCCAATTTTCTTTATTGGTATATAGGTAAAGAAACTAGTATTCCTTTGACGCATCACCTATTGCATATATTGGGATGGAGCTACCAACATTCGACGCGGAATTTTAGGTAGACGGTTATATAGGCATATCCGTCAAACATTTCACCTTTTCATTTCAATTTAATCTTATGTACATTTGTTCCGCTAATAAAAACAAAAGACTCATTTTTCTTCATTCATTTGTTTTTAGGTTAGCAATAAATGAAATGTTTTATGCGCTTTTTCACTTACACGTGAAAACATATGAAACGCGGGTCAAACCGCGGGCACACAGTTAGTATATACGTATAAATTTATATACTAGGATGTACTGTACAAGAACTTATTTATAATATTAAATATAAACTCACTATGGGTAGTCAAGATTTCGAACTTCGCCCTGATTATACTATGGAGTCCATTGTGAAATATCCACCTTGGACTAACATATTGTGCGCAATCTCGGCGCTCAGATTGCGGGTGTGGTACAACATAGTCGAAATTAAAACAGCTCCTACTATAATTTCATGTAAATGTCTGAAGAGTCTTCTTTGGTAATCCCTGCGAAGCTCATTGCCTGGAATAGAAATAACTTATTATTACAAAAGGGTACACATTCATTTTGAACTAGCAGTGTGCCGGCGGTTGCACTCGCTTTTCATATATTCATCACTGCGTAATATAGTTTTTAATTAAATAATCATTCAGTACCGACCAACCCGAGGTTCGTACCGCTTTGGTGCCCTTGTGCTAGTTACGTGTGCTTGTTAAAGTTACGGTGAAGCTGTAAAGGCCCTTTCGGTCGACAGCATTAGCTTGGTTAGAAAAAAAAACATTGAAATATAATGTTCTTATGGGGCTGTCCATTGAACCGTATTTTGTTCACAAATTTGAGAGTTTCAATGTTTTTTTTTTTTTACGCGGAAACTTATTATCTAAAAAATAAAAGTAGCCAAAGTTACACAATATCTACCAAAAAAGTCCCATCAAAATCGTTCTAACCGTTCCAGGGACAAACCGGAACAAACAGAGAGACAAAAATTTTAAAAAAACTATCGTATACACATTTATATGTATTTAGTAAAAAAAATGTTATTTTGATATTACAAACAGATGTTGCAATTTTATTTATTACTATAGATGATATATTTTTTTTATTTACAGAAAAATAATATTTCAAATAGGTAATTGAACGTTAATGTAAGTAACATACATCTGGTGTACATACATATATTAATGCCAGTAAGTTTACTCATTTGGTTTTTACCGTGGTAGGTCGGTAATTATTTTGATACTGACTACTGCATTTTTGCACTGTATTCGAATTCCTGAATTGCAAATATCAGTTAATATATGAAATTCTGCCATTTTGCCAAATTCAAGCGTTGAAACCAATAAATATTATACATAATGACAATTTTTATAATAATATTCTAACTGTGTATCCGCGGTTGCGCTCGCGTTTAATATACTTTTCAATGCGTTTTAATTTTTTAATACGAAACGCTAATTACTTTTCAAAAAAAAAAAAATCACTATCACTAAGATAAAGTAAAAATACTTCTCATAAATTATTAGCACTTGCCCGTAAAACTGTGCGTGCATTGAATCGGATTTTATTCAAATTTTTTATCGTTGTTTTTTCCGCGGAACCCTAATTATTTTTGTAAATTAAAATTACCTTAAATTACCCAGAGTAACTTCAGCTTTCTACCAAAAAAGTCCGGTCAAACATGTTCCTGCCGTTCCGGTGATTACCCATTACAAAAAGATAGACACAAAATGTAAAAAAAAGTATATACATCTATTTCGTGAAAAAAAACATTTTGACATTACAAACAGACAGTTCAATGTTATTTATTAGTACAGATAATTAGAATTTTCTATTTGAAACCTTGTAAAACGATTGAAGTGCAGCCGATAGTTTGACCACGGTAAATGTCTTTCAACATTTAATTATATATTGGCTCCATTAATTCACTAGTTATAAACATAATTCATCGTTTACTTAAAAATCAATTTACATAATGAGCTGCTGCGGTTTACAATAACGATTTTTAATAATATTATTTAAATACTCACTCCAGTTTGCAGCGACTGTTCGACGATATTTATCGGCCAAAAAAAACTCAACGAATCTACACGCTTCTCCGGGGACGCCGTGGTCCAACACGTCCAAAAGCAGGCACACGTCCCAAACAATAATTCGGTCTTCTTGATTTAATATATAACTAGGACGTAACACATTTAAATTTCCTATAAAAAATCAAATATTGTGATATTACTTTATAAATAGAGCTTAAATATAACTTTAAAAATAAGCCAATACTATTTATACCCTTTTGAGTGCATATATGCACAAATTGATTACAGATTAATATGTGACCAAAACAAGTCGCGCTATAATATGTTGTATTGTATAAATGTAATAAAAAAATATTTCTGCATTAAATTTGAATGATTCGCCAGTCTCGAGAGCCGCGGCAAGCCATAACGCCGAGTAAATGGCGGTAACACTCAAACAAGCGTTATTCCTAATGAAAAAGCGATGAGGCGACGCGACGAAGAAGACGACGACGAAGAAAACGACGAAGTTATGCTACACCTTTTTCAGGATACTTTTAGAGTATCAATAAAGAGAGTATCGATCAACAAATTGATTAGACATCCAACAATGATATAATTTAATAAAATCAGATAGTATTGTTAAATTACTTCGAGTACATAAAAACAAAAAGAAGGTCGTTCAAGTATTAAGCAAAAATTTTGGTGATTTTTGTTCCTTTCATATCCATGTCAGCAATAGTAAGCTCATACTCATTATTCATAATTCTCCATATATTAATTGATTTATGAAGGAAACTAAAGGCATTTCAGAAATATCAATGTGAAAATCATCCACGATTACCCATTATTCGACACACAATATCTAATAAATAGCCGTCGTTTTATACAAAGTGATAGACAGACAGACACATGGTTCAGTAATTGATCAAGAAATATCTTACGTTCTGTTCTGGCGTCCTTCATGATTTGTACTCGCCATTGCTCATGTAGTACATTTGCTACTTCCATTCTTCAATATTTTATTATCATGTGATTTGTTCAGATTTCCAATAAAACGCTAATACTTGAATAATGACCACACTATGCTGCGGACGCGCACCAAAATGTGATTGAAATATATTCGCAACCCTTAAAACAACTGCGTGCTTATGTTCCGGATAAATACGAAGCGTCCAAGAAAAATTGACAGATTAAACAAACAATCAAATTTTGAATTGAAAAAAAAACGACAGTTAAAAGAAATAAATCTAAACACTGATAACAATTGTTGTTAATTGTTCATATTATCATTGTATAAGGTATTCCTGTTTGGTTTATATTGTTTTTAATAAATAATTAATACTTGCTAATAATTCAACATTTCTATTTCAAAACGACTATCGTAGTTTTTTTTTCGACGATATCTGTGTGTTTTTTTTTTACGATATATCAGAATTTTTCTTAAAACATTTGAAAATATAATTTTGAAAAATAATGTTTATTCTTTTACAATTCGTTTCCCGTATATTTCTACATAAATATTTACGGATATTAAAGTCTATAATTATTGTTTTTGTTTTTATTTTATTAGAGCGCGTACTTATGAGGTAGTCTGATTTAAACTTGTTACCTACATTTTATTTATAAACTTCCAAGTTTCGTCAAGTTACGACCAACTGAAAATTACGTACCTAATTACGATGCCAGCGTAATAATATTCAACTGTCACAAGGTTCACAATATTCTTTCTTATACGATTATTACTGGAAATGAAATTATCTGGTAATAATGGATGAATTATTGCATTTAGGTAAATTTAAATGGGTTTCTTGTGTGAATTATAAATAGCCAGTTGATTATGTATCTTAAAAAAAAATTACTAACTAAAATTATTTCTTTTAATAAATGATCAGCCCTTGAAGTGCCTTATCAGCTTCATCTAGGCTTTGTGGTATGCATTTAGGACTCTCGTTTAGTAATTTTGTTCGTTGATGTTTTTTGAAAGAAATTAAATTTTGAAGGAAATTAAAATGACAAATTAACAAATTTTAAAAAAAGATGTAAAAGTTATGCGTGCGTAAATAATGCGTGTTTATTGTGTAGATGGATAAATAGCTATATAATACTAAACATAAATTAGTATGAAAATGTACCTACTATTTGTAGTCCATCAATTCTTTCTTGAATTGGTTCGATCATAATTTAAAAAAAAGTTTAACTTTGTTGTGTATGTTCTCGACATAAAGGGCTGTACACATATCGCCGCTAGCCTCGATTCTATCTTTATCAGTCGCTGCATTAAAGTCGTTGAGGATTACGGATTTGACAGGTTTTATCCTTTTACATTGTGCATTACGTAAATTGGGCATTCAAACGGCACAACGGAATGTCAGTTAGAGATGAAAATATTTAATCTACAAAAAAAATTATATACTTTGGTTCAAGAACAAGCTAAAGTCTTGGAACGGGCGAATAAAAATATTCATAAAATGTCCTTAACACCAGGACCATGCAATATGCCGCGATCACAAAATAACTCTAAGTCATTTGTTTCAAATAGTAATTCTTACGAATCAATTCGTCCCGCAATTAATAATAATAAAATAAATGTAACATCCGCTAAGTACAATATTTCATCTCCCCGTACTAAGTGTTTTTTATGCAAACAAACTAACCATTCGCAACTGTACAAATGTGTACAATTTAAAAACATTATTTCACCACAGGACAAATTTGAATTTATTAAGTCGCATAATGGTTGTGTAAATTGTTTAAGCCTAACACATTCTGTGATGGCATGTAAATCGCGCTTTAAATGTAAATATTGTTATAAAACTCATCATACTTTGTTATGTTTTAGAAAATTACCTCACATCGGTGAACAAATTGAAAATAAAAATATCCCTACTACTGACGATACTCAAGCGCGAGCGTAATTCGCGTCGCCTGCGTCCCCTACCACGCGTCTTGATTTTTCCCGTACCACATTATCGCATATTGCCGAAGTAAAATCTAGTAATAATACTCGTATATTATTGGCCACCGCTTAAGTATATGCCCATGCGATAATGGTGAACGAAAGGTAGTTCGGTGTTTAATTGATAACGGTTCCTATCCCAGTCCTAGCCAGTGCGCAGGTACTGAAATCTCTTATAGCTCCGAAGTCAGGTACCTAGGAGTTCAGTTAGACGATAGACTGACTTTCAAATCCCACCTTAAGAAAGTCAAGCGCCAGACCCCCATGGTGCTAGGTCGTCTCTATCCGCTCTACAACAGCAAGAGTAAAATGGCACTCCGCCATAAGATTACCCTATACAAGATGGTGATCAGACCCATCATTTTGTATTGCGCACCTGTCTTCGGTCACATCACTCGATCACGTATGCACGCCTTACAAAGGATTGAGAATTGCTTTGTAAGGAAGGCAGTAGGTGTCCAATGGTTCGAGAGAACTGTGGATTTACTCAACCTGCCCTCCATTAGGTCCGTTTTTAAAACCCAGTGTCGCGCATTCTTCGAACGCGCAGAGAAACACTCGAATCCCCTCATCGTGCGAGCCGTCTCGTACTTGCCAGGACGTAAGCCGCGTCGTATACGTCGGCCATGTAGGATAACTCGTAGTAATAGGATCTTCCCTCCTTTACCTCGTACAAATGCGTGCCAGCGCCCACGCCCGCGAAACCGCCGTTCCCGTCGCCAGGGACAGGCGGCTAATTTTGCTCCCGCATACACTCCGGGTCACCCTCAGGCGGCGACCCAAGACGTGTCTCGTTCCCCAACTGGGGAGGCTCTTGACGTCGTCGCCAGCGCGATACAGTGATACTGCTCATGCATTGAGCATTACACGCACATCACTGCATACACCCTCCTGCACATAACACGCAGGTACATAGGTCCTGTAAGGAACCTTCTATTTTATTTTATTTATTTATTTTTTTACATTAATAAAAAAAATGTAGGGAACAGCTAGGACACAACTCGCGAGTGAGTTTGAAAACTCAGGTGACGGCCAAGCCGAGGTTCGTACAATTTTGGTAGCCCTTGTGCTAGTCACCTTATTGCGGCTGAGTGCCTTCAGCATTCGCCCCCAAAGTTCGGTGAAGCTGTAAAGGCCCTTCCGGTCAACAGCATTAGCTAGGTCAAAAAAAAAGATAACGGTTCACAAAATAATGTAATAACCACAGATTGTTGTAAATTACTTAACATTCCGATAATGCCATTGAGTAACTCTTATATTAAAGGAGTTGGATTGACGTCGCGACCAATTCATGGATATGTTTATTTAGACATTGGGTCTCGAGTTTCTCCAAATAAATATAATATTCATGCTCTGGTGGTCAATCGTATTACTCGTCAACTGCCCGCTAATTTTATAAATTCGAATGATATAAGTAATCTACCGCATGTAGATTCGAACTGGAACGTACCGGAATTGACCTAGTGATAGGTGTTTAACTTTTTCCGTACATTTATTTAGGTAACCGATTATATATTGGTACACACGGTCCTATCGCGGTCGAAAGTACGTTAGGGCTTATTTTACTAGGTGATGTGCGTTATGACGGCACATCGGAAGTTGTGCGTTAAAGTGGGACTTCTTTTATTATAAATAATAATAACTCTAGTTTGTGACTATCGAGTATAACCTATATTCACTCGAATACTTTAAATACCAAATATATTCATCCGCATACTTCAAATACAAAAACCATTCACCCGCTTGCTTCAAATGTAAAAAATATTCACCCGCTTACTTTAAACACAGAAAATATTACTTCGTGCGCTTCTGATATTAAAATTCTTCAATCCGCTTTGACTTTAAATAAATCCTTTATTTCTATGGGACATAAAAACATTGAGTCGTGCCTCCATAAATTTTGGGAATTAGAGAAAATTCCAGCAGTGCGTTTACTTAGTCCTAACGAAACTGAGTGCGAAATTATATATTTTTTACGACTACCCGCAGTAGTGATGGCCGATATATGGTTGAGTTACCTTTCTGTAAACCCCTATTGATCTGGGCAACTCTCGTGCCATTGCTCACCGCCGCTTCCTTGCACTCGAACGCAAGTTTAATAGGCTTCCATCGCTTCGAGATGATTATAATAAAGTAATAACTGAGTATACTAACAATGGTTATTTAACCGAACTTAACGCCACTTCTAATGATCCCAAGGATGGTTATACCGCATCACGCAGTAGTCCGCACATACAAAGCTACAACTATGTTAGGCGTAGTTCTTGATGCAAGCGCTAAAACTTTTAGTGGATTTTCACTTAATGACGTTCTTCACACCGGTCCTAATTTACAGGCGGATTTATTTCTGGTATTACTCCGTTTTCGCTTATTTCCTGTTGCACTATGCGCCGACGTAAAACATATGTACTTACGCATTAGAGTACCTAATCATCAAAAATACTTAAAAATATTTTACCGCTATCATAATATCGAGAAACTGCGTACTTTTGCGTTTAATTGCCTTTCTTTCGGCTTAAAATCTTCGCCTTACTTAGCCATGCGTACTGTACGATAGTTAGCATCTGGCGAAGGTCATCATTTTCCAGAGGCCACTCGTATCGCTGAATCTCAATTATATATCGATGATTTAGTCACCTCCGTTTCTGAAGAGGGTTCGGAGGTAAAAAATAACGCTACGAAATAACAATACATTAGACAGATTGTACCCATTGTCTGTTAACGCATAATACACTAGAAATTGCCATCTTTGAGATAAGAGCTATGTCATCAATCCTTGTCATTAAAATTTCAAGATGGTTTCAGTGTTACTAAAGTTATCTTTGTACGAACATTGTTTTTATATTTAAGTTCATTCGACAAACTGTATCGCTATAACTGGTCGCTATAAAGCGACACTTCAAGCGAAATCTTACTTACACTTTATTTTCTAACGAGGAGATTGAAACTGGGATTCCAAGTAGCCGGTAAGATAACAATATATATAATTATTAGCTGTTAGGTTATTTTTATATTACTATTGTTATAGTGTTGTGGCATAATTAACAAATTACAAACTATCGATGATCTAAATTTAGTTTTTTAAAATAAATATTAATTTTTTTAGAGGTTACAATACTAAATAGTTCACATGATAATTTACAGTGGTGATTATCGTTTTTATTCATTTTTGAAAATTGTAGTTTCTATGTAAAATAATGATAATTTCATTTTTTAAATCCGTAAGACGTAATATAATATACATGCCGGTAAAACGTAAATTCATTATTAACTTTGCTTTTTAACAACATCATTGTCTGTCATTATTCTTTAGTCCCTTTTGTTAATTCATTAATAAAAACAATAATTTGTTCATTTTTATGTTACCTATATTATAGTAACCTTCAAAAAACTCTATATCAGTAAAATAAAATTTATATTTATAATATTTTTTATAGATTTTCTAGTTGTTACTATTAATTATTACCAAGTCTTTTTTATTAATTTTGTTCTCAACTATTTTACTATTCTCCATACCTTTACTGATATTTTAAACAAAATACTTCTTCTTTCAGAGAGTGGTATTAATTAAACTCGTTTTTGGAAATATCAAGGTCTACAGGAATTCAGTCTCTGGAATTAAATAATCCTATATCAGGTTCATATCAAATTTTTGTATAAAATAGCGTTTCTTTCTCATTATCTCATGTAATGTTCATGAATACAGGTGTATGTTTTTTTTAAAGTTGTAAAGTATGCTATTACGTCTTATTAAAACAAAAAGTAAAATTAACCCAGAAAATATTTTATTGTACTCATATACATGTAACTCAAACTTTTCAGTAACACATCAAGTGCTAATAAAATAGAGATACATACTAGTATCTGTGAAATTACTTTACTGCTATAAACTAAAATTGGTTAAAAGTTTTATGTCTATTAGTTTAAAACTAAAACTTTTGACCAGTTTTAGTTTATAGCAGCAAAGTAATTTCAAACAATTCGATTAATTGTAACTCATGTTTCTATTAACTATATATTTTTCACCGATATAATGGTCATAACTAGAACCACGATATGTTGTATTCATTGTATTTAAGATCGTTGCTTGCTTATATAAATATATTTTTACTAATTCAATAAGGCCATAAAGAAATTATATTAATTACATAATAGGTGAAGTGTTGGTATGTTAAAAATGATGTTTCTTGTTGATTTATGTATGTTGTAATTTATGTTATAATAAAATAGCTTTTACCAAAGCTAAAATTCCTCATTTTTGAACCTTTTTGTTTTAAATAGTCTGGCTACTATAATTTTGCAGTAATAAAAGTTGGAATATTTTAGTATCTGTAAATACATGAGAACACAATTTTATGTAGTGTCAATAAATAGGGCGCTGCTTAGTGTATCAGCCTTTTTCCCCGTACCAGTGTTATACCCGTCGCCACTGAGATGAGTGTCTTGTATTTGTATATTATTACATTATTAGTCTGTGCTATATGTCATACTCATTTCAATTTGGAGCAGAAATATGTCTCGTCTAGGCGCACTACATTTATCAAAACAAACCGGTGAAAAATATACAGCAACTGTTATATTTTTCCATGGATCAGGTGAGTTAATAAACAAAAATTATCGATTATAACCTCTTAATATATGACCAAAGAATTATTTTAGAAGATCTCTCTTATGAACGCATATTAAAAAAAAAAATATTTAGGTTTGTACGTAGAATATTTGTAAATCACTTGTAGAAGAGGCACACTATAATAATAGTATTGGAATAAAAACTGTTTGTTAATACATTTTTTTTTATATTAAAGGTTCATGTGGAGCTGATATGAAAGAATGGGTGAGGTTAATGGTTAAAGATTTTACATTCCCGCACATCAAAGTTATTTATCCCACAGCTCCGTTTCAACCTTACACTCCTGCAGGTGGTCAAATGAGTAATGTATGGTTTGATAGGGCTGGAATATCTCCAGATGTACTTGAAAAATTGGAATCTCTAAATAGCATTGAAAAAGAAGTGAAAACCCTTATCAAACATGAACTAGATACTGGAATACCAAGTAACAGGATTATTGTAGGTTTGTTTTATCATGTTATCTTTTTAAATTTTAATTAATATCTAAAAGTTTTTTTACATATGGGCCGTTCATAAAATACATCACATTCAAATCATCTTTTTTTTATCCCCTCCCTGATTATCATGCCGTGTCACACTTTCTGTGATGCCTAGAAATGTTTTGTCACAAAAACTAAAACCCCTCCTGAGTATGATCAATTTCAAATGATAGTATACAAATTTTGAGAATTCAAAATATTGATTTAGTTATTATAATAAAATTTAAATAAGTCAATAAATATCTTTTATAAAGAACGTACAGACAATAATTCTATTAATCATAAGTCCAAGGATTTTGTAAATGGGTAAATATCTATAATCAGTATTGCAGCATTATTTTTCAGGCATTATTTTTGCTAATTTTGATTGAACACTGTGGCATTGTGATACATGTGCACATTGGCTGTGTTTCAAGGGAACTGAACTCCCTGCCCCATTGATGTTTATCTAATAGTTGCTTCACTCATAAGATTCTTATTTTTGGTCAGAGTTTAATTTTGTTTTAATTGATCAGCTCTATTCATTAACTGTTGTTTGATGAGTCAATAAAAAATTATCAGTCAAAATCCCTGTAGCATTTGAGAGACAATACATAACATACAATCTTAAAATAGCTTTGTTATTAAAATAATCCTTCAACTACATTTGAGTTTACTATCTTTGGAATATTATAATATATACATAAAATAACGTAAATACTAACATTTACTTATTTTTAGGTGGTTTTTCAATGGGTGGTGCTTTAGCACTACACACTGCTTATAGGTGGGAACGCAACTTAGCTGGAGTGTTTGCATTTGGATCTTTCCTAAATAGACAATCAATGGTTTATCAGGAACTAAAGACTGCCACCAAGGGTAGGTTACTTTGTTTATCTAAATATTTTAGAGGAAATTATATAAAGAAAATGGGGGTCCTTTGAGGCACCATCACCTCAAAACTATTGAATGTATGGGAATGGGATTACCACCATTTGAGGTGGAATTTTTTTCTATATGGTTATAGGCTATTTATTTTTTGGATTTCGTCATCATTACTCATTTTTTTTTATTTTACTCTTATGTAAATTTTTTCCCTGCTAATAAAAATCAAAAGACACTCATTTTTCTTCATTCATTTGTTTTTATGGATTTTTTCACTTACACCGAAAGAATATAACATATAATATAAATATATGTATCTGTGACATAAGCCATCACTGGCAAACATACATTGGTCGAAGACTTTTGTCTTAAGACACTACAGTACCTCGAACAAATACATCTTTATTAGGTAATAGTGCCATCTAATTATTTTTTGCGCATTATTAAGATTCTGACGTCTTTGTAGATAGATTTCTATTCAATTTGAAACATTGAATGACTTATTACGATTCTTTTTACGGGTGTTATAGATCTACTATATTATTTAGTCTTTGATAATGTATAAGGGAATATTTTTATACAATAAATGTAACAACATATTAGTTTACGGTCTCGTATAATTTTACACATATTTTTCAACTTTGTCGACATGGTATTTGTTTTTGAAGTGAACTTTCTTTAGAATCTTGGTGGTTTGAAACTCTATGTAAACAGAAATGCTTCATGACAAAGAAATAAACACATACATCAATTGGATTTAGTCTACTTATTCGATTTTGTGTTTTTAATTTAACTGATTGATAATTTTGCAATAAATTGCTTTAGCTAAGTTGTAACGTTTAGGTACTACACGGGCTGAAGGCTTCAGTTTAAAACATAGCGATGGAGCTTTTTTATGTTATTATTTTAAAAAAAAAAAGAATTGAGATATGAAATATAGCTTAAGTTTTAGCTAATTTGTATGTTGTAGCGTAAATAAAATTCATCAAAATCCGTCAAGATCCTGGGATAAAAAGTATCCTAGATGGTTACTTTATAATATTAGTTATCACTGTGTGAAGTTTCGTCAAAATTAGTTCAGTACTTTCAGAGTGATACACGTACATAGGGAAAGACAGACAGAAAAAAAAATTCTAAATAAAATATTTTGCTTCTATATCGACAACAAAGACCACCCCGATTATAATTTTCTAAAAATATTTAATGTACAGATTTGGCGTAGTTACGGTTTTATTATATGTATAGAAGATAGAATAATCGTAATATAATATTAAGGTGATCGCAGAAACCTTATGTCTTAAATTTAAAACCTTTTTTACATTAGTGACATCTCTCATAACATTTTAAAATGTATTTATTCTATGATTTATGGGTATTTTATTTTCGTGTCGATTAGCTTAGTAATGTTAAAAAAATACAATTTGTAATTTTATGTTATGGATTCAGAATATTTGTATTGTTCATAATATATATATATATATATATATATATATATATATATATATATATATATATATATATATATATATATATATATATATGTGTATGTGTATGATTGTATTTATAGTGCCACCACTTATACAAATACATGGTGAAAGTGACGATTTAGTTGATATCGGATGGGGTCGTGAAACTTTCAATCAGTTGAAAGAGTTTGGCGTCCAAGGAGAATTCTATACTATGCCAAGACTGGGGCATTCAATAAACAAACGAGGCATGTTACTAATCAAGGAGTGGATAGAAAAACATTTACCTGAAATGACAGAAGCAACATCATAGTTTTATAGTTGGACTTTGATCTGGATATCTGTTTTTTTTATTATTATTAAGTAAATGTGACCGTTGGTCAAACTGAAAATATCATAATTTAAGTCTTTTGATGTATATAGAATTTGACCACCATAGCGCATGATGTAATCTAAAATGATAAACACCAAGCCTTGAGGAACTGGCTATCTAGTTATGTAAACGAAAAATACTCTTAATAAGTGTCATATATATACTGCCATACTATTGTTTTATGTTGAATTTTTCCCTCACCGAAAATATAGGCTCATAGAGTATGTTACATTGGAACATAATTCCATACATAAACATAGGTTATTTTCGCTAATCTATATCTATGCTTCTATCGTTGTGGTATCCAAACACATTGCCATTATCGCTTTAAACATAATTAATTTGTTTTACAGATAATAAAGTAATACAATATTGAATACAGCGACAATATTATTAGCTGATTGCTCCGACTTTTCTTATATCTATAGCGTTTAGGATGTTTCACATGACCTATCTTTTTACATTTTTTATCACTACTGTTTGATATTTACAAATAAGTAGAATTTGAAAACAATGATGGCTTTAGTGCTTCTGTGATTAAACCCTGCATCATTTGGCATGGATTCGCATCCCATAATCAGCCTTAGCTTTCCATGTTGCAAAATATCATGATAAAACCATAGCATGACCTAGCCTGATTCAACTTCAACACTAAAATTGATGCGAGCATATAAGTTAGCATGTTCAACATATTATTTGAAAGAAGTAATTCCATAATTAGACATATTGTAACAAACAGGAGAGATAAAGAAGATATCATTTAGAGAGAAGGAGAAAGAAAACTAAACTGTAAAACAAATTTTACTTTAAGAAGTTTCCGTTCGATAACGTATACTCAGCTGCAACTGTAGTTTTTTTTTTTTTTTCAAATTATATTATCAGATTCGATATTAGTAACATCTAAAAGCCATTACAAAATTTGGAAAAATATATTAAAAATGAAGACAGATTTATTATTGGTAAATTATAATTTTGTGTATTTATTAGAAAATTGACCGTATTATTGTAGTAGATGTTTAGATAATAAAAGTATAAAGTAATCAAAAGGATAATTAATTAGGGTTTATTGATAATATCAAATGTGATATTTATATGATTTAATAAAATGTTGTTGAATGAATATTTAAATTTTGTTTTATTTAAAAGTCACGTTAGAATTTACTTTTTTTTTCTTTATATTTATTTCCTATTGTATTATATTTCTATTTATACTACTAGTTTGGCACAATGTCTTCACTTCACTTTGAAGCGATGATGGCGCAGTGGGCAATGCGACCGGATTCCGCGTCAATGGGCGCGGGTTCGAACCCGCCTATTCAACTTTTAAAAATCACCCTGGGCTTTCGGTGAAGGAAAACATCGTGAAGAAACCATAGCACGGTGGTAGGGCATTTCAAAATAATGCCAACCTTGGTAGCTACCACCTTCAAGTTAGAAAAATTGTCGCCAAATACTAATAGGTATGTTCGGGTAGCATCGCTGGAGAACCAGTACCACTAGGCTTAGTGTGTTTACCATCCTGCACCTCATCGTCACTTAACATCAGGTGAGATTGTGGTCAAAGCACAGCCTACACAGTGCGAAAAAAATTGAATAAAGTACAGTTGAAGAGCGATGATAGGTAAGAATCCAGGGCAGGTGGGCATCATCACCACACCAGTCTCAACATCTATCACGGCTAAAGCCTTAAGTGGGTCTTGATCATAGATAAAAAATAATAATTTAGATATACACTATCTCAAGCTTGTTACAAGTCTACGGTAATTGTGATTCAACTGGGATTCGTTCATCTACTACGCTGGATCTACAATGGCTGATCTCGGAACGCAACGTGGTAAAAGTGTCCCCACGGATTTTCGCCTTATGCATCGTGGTCACGACTCGGACACGTCGAAATCCTCTACCACCCTGCAATAGATGCGTCCGCGTTTCATAAATATTCACTGCGTTTTAATTTATTTGTATACGGAACTCTAATTATTTTCCAAAAACAATTTTAGTACCAAGATAAAGTAAAAATATTTATCATAAATTACAGCACTTGGCCATAAATTGTGCATTGAATCGGATTTTATTCAAATATTCATGAGTACTAATTTTTTACGCGGATCCCTAAATATTTTCGAAAATCAAAAGTACTCCAAGTTAACCGGAGTAACTTCAGCTACCTACCAAAATAGTTTTCCCTGGACTGATGATCATTCTCTCATTCATATACAAAATATACTAATACGTGACTAGAGAATATGTTCATTGATTTTAAATAAAAAATCTTGTAAACCAATTCAATGTTACCTCCAGTTATAAGTTAATTAAATCAGTCGGACGTTACCTTTTTCAAAATCTATAATTCTATACAATATAAGGATTAGTAATATTATTACATTACTTTTTCTATCAAAAGAGAAAAATCGTAAGTTCGTATGAGCTAATAAAAATCCACGTCTGCATTTTTTTTAAATCTATCTAATGCTGTTGACCGAAGGGCCTTTACAGCTTCACCGAACATTAAGTGCGAGTGCTGCAAGCACTCAGCCGCAAAAGGTAAAATAGCACAAGGGTTCGAACCTCAGCGGCTTGAATTTATTAAGCGAGTAATTAAATAAATTGATTTGTTTTAAAAATGTTTTCGCTTTTCGACAATTCACGCCGCCAACAGATGGCGCTTACTTAAAATGAATCTTGCTAACGCTACATGGTGCAAAAATAGTGTAGTTTATCGGGTGTGCGTTCCTAGGCAGTACCTGCGGTACATCAGTACCTTTGGTGCCTTTGGCAACTCTATTTTTTTTTTGGGACTTTTTGGTCCCACCAGATTCGGGCGCGCAAATGAGCGCATGGTTTTAGGGGGCGCCGAGCGACCCATGCGATATGTACAAAGATATACGTCACTCGGGGCGCGCCAACGCTCTCAAAATGCGCCAGGATTTTGGGAGGGGGGGGGGGGGGGGGTGGCTAAAAGTGTTAGAGCCGCTGCTGGTACCTACTAAAATATGTATTTATAATTATGATTGCATTGCGATTTATAAAATTGAAGTATTTCTGGTAAAGGAAGCAATAACTTTATCAAAAGACGATGCTGTATATCACATAGCTACACAATAAATTATATTATTCCATGGATCTGGTGAGCTAGAAAACATTTTTTTGTGAATTTGAGAACCTCAAATGTAATCTGCTTGTATTCAAAGACATTCTAAGATCTTTCTTTTGAATGTTAAATTACCTACCTATATTTATTACTTTATTTACGTTTTTGCATTGAATATTGCAAAACATTTTTTGCAGTCTTCAGTACTGTTTATTCAAGTTTTTTTAGGTTTACTAATTTCTTATTTCGTTCAAGCTCATGTCGAGCTGATAAAGAAGAATGGGTTACATTAATAGTTAATGTTTTAACATTCCCATACATCAAAGGGCGTCGTTACAACATAATACTCCTGCAGGAGGTCATACATGTACCTAATCTGTAGTTTGATAAGAACGGGATTTCTCCAGATATACCTAATTGAAAAAATTACAAGCTTTTAGTAACGTTGAAATAGATAACCTAATATTTTTAACTAAAGTCAGTAAAAATTTTAAATACAATTAAAGTTAGCCACGACTAAATATTTGTAACGCTTTAGTGATTTTTTAAAATCAAATAAAAATGTAACGATTTTTACTGGAGCAATGAATTTGCCACGGGCTTCAGATGGTATCGTTACCTAAGCCACTGGTACTCATCCATTATTTATTCTTGATAACATCGTATTTACGTATTTTTTAATGGCGTAGTGGAGGTAAAACTTTATTTACTATTTCTAACAAGGTGTATAGAAGGGGTCTGTACAAGCAAAATTTTCCTTACGAACAACTTGAATGGCCCCTAATTATAAACACAAAACTAACTGTGTATGTCAGTTTAAGAGGCTAGGTGGAAGTCATATGCTGCTTTAAACCCGAAAGTGAAACTTGAAGGGGATGAAATAAGAGATGAAAGTTTCTTTGGGGAACAAATTATTTATCAATTTAGGAATATGGAGAATCATGAAATCATGCTTTAATGGGCATCGCTGTCGACCAGTGGTGACCGTCATTCGAGCAACATCAAGTGACAGTTGTGACTGTCGTCAGAAAATATCAATTTATGGTAACGAACAGCGACCTACCCATGTCTATGGATAACGGTGACTGTTCATCGTTCCTAGCATTTAGCACTATAACCAAATTTAAGCCGGTTAACAGTTACAACCATCAGATGGTAGGGATCAAACGACTGTCACTGTCATCCCGTAGGTATGGTTAGAAGGCTTTATATTAGCTTAACCTGTAGAATGTAGATATGTGTGTATATCTTGTCTATGTAACGGAATCTTCGAAATCTTTTTTCGAATTGACTAAATGCTGTATTCTGGAGCCTGAGGTACCTTGACAGCTTCACAGAACTTGGCTTATGGCACTCAGCTGAAAAAGGTAGCTAAGCAAGCGCAAAGGCACCTAAGCGCCACGAACGAGCGAGGAACTGGTTCTGCCTAACTCTACGGATTCTAAAAACCAAAAAAAAGATCTGTATTAGAACCTACGTACCTACGTGTAGTGTGCAAAAATATGTGTGCAGTGTAATACGGTTCTTGCGTGCGGTATCACACCGGTACTGGCGGCGGCTACAAGAATTTCCATCCACTTCGAACTAAACTTTTATTGACTGCAAAACATCGATGAAATCTAAACTTTGTAAGTTTAACAAGGACCAACGATGATAAAACAATATTTGGTATCTGCAAGTAGATTGATTAATATAAGTACTTTCGATACCGTTGTGAAAATAATAAAGAAGAATACTGTCACATACTTAATATGTGCAGGGCTGCTGGGTTAATTCTTTATAATAAAACTTGGTGTTCCTTGCACGTAAGACAACTTTATTTAGGCGAATTCATAGACTGTCACATTACAAACATAGACAATTATTATTATTAAATTATTATAGAACACAGATTATAATTTATGCAACACTTCTCTCTTCTAATTCTGATTAAAGTTTTAAATTATTACAAATCAAGTTTCTGAACAGGCTTATGAGTACGTGCACTCCTACGCACTTCTGGCTGAACTAGAATAGGAGAATTAGCAATGTTACATGGTATTTCTTTGTTAATTAACGGCTTATTTACTTCTAATTTCTCCGAGTCTTTTTCTTGCTCCAGTACACTTTCATTACGTACACTATAGTTAGGCAAACACTGGGTAACATTCCTGGTGAGTATGCCTTTGTCAGTGTGCACATAATACATAACATTTCCTACTGGTTTTTCAATAACACCATCTAACCATTTCCGAGAGTTATCATATGATGCAATCAATACTTTATCACCTGGTAAATATTGCTTTACAGGTTTCTTACAAATTAACTGACGCGGAATGATTACATCTTTTTTAATTAAAGATAAACGTGTACGGAGTTTTCTACCGAACATTAACTCACACGGTGCCTTGCCTGTTATGGCATGTGGTGCTGTACGATAAGCTAATAGCCATTGCTGTATACTATAGTCTAAACAACTTTTATCAAATTTATATGCTAACATGGCCTTTTTGAAGGTTTGAACCCCCCTTTCTGCTAAGCCATTGCTGGCTGGGTGATAAGGTGCAGTACATATGTGTCTAATATTATTATTCTTACAAAAAGTATTAAACTCTTCAGATGTCCACTTCGTTACATCCACCTCGTGAATCTTCATTTTGTTTTCAAACACCTGTTTGTAAACCTTAAATGTGCATTTTGCAGCTGCAAACTCAGGCAGTGAGATCCCAGCAGCCGCCATTTTGTGAAATTTCGTCCGACGTAACAAGACGAAATTTTTACTATCTTGCTTCGTAGTTTACGGACGTAACACGTAAAACTTCCTTATTTTCTTTTTATCTTCGTCGCCACTATCACATACTTAATATGTGCAGGGCTGCTGGGTTAATTCTTTTTAATAAAACTTGGTGTTCCTTGCACGTAAGACAACTTTATTTAGGCGAATTCATAGACTGTCACATTACAAACATAGACAATTATTATTATTAAATTATTATAGAACACAGATTATAAGTTATGCAACAAATACAAATTATAATACTTAAAAAAACACGATTTACTAGCTAGCTGAAATAAAAAGTAGAAAATAAATTTTATGAACATGAAGACTTCCTTCTGTAGCGATGTAAAGTTCACTGATTTATTATAATTGAGAATTTTCTAATAATTTCGAATAAGAATTAACATGAGGTCCTATTATTTACTTTATCATAACAAGAAAACTTATAAACAGCTCCAAATTTACCATATTTGTAATGTTTGATGTTAAAAGTACCTCACACTTTTTATAAATTAAGATGATCCTTGACATCTAACTTATTAAAAAATATATTTAAAAGAGATTTGTCTTTATGTCAATGGTGTCATTGTCATATTATTTTTGAAACAACAGAATAAAAGTATTATAAGTTTATAAAAATTAACATAACTATAATATTCCATGAAATGGGACCTAAAAAGGGAAAAGATGTTATTGATGAAAATGATTGGCGGACATATATCGAGGATTGCCCTTTGAATGAAGAAAACTGGAAAGTAAAGGTTATACTAATAGAAGCTGCTGGAAGTGACCAAGATAGAATTTATTTAAATAAATTTGAGAACTTTGCAGCTGAGGAAAGACGATTTGTTGTTAAAAACATTTGTAAAACCGAAACAATCTTTATGATTAATCAACTCGGCGGTGAGAAAAAAATTAAAGATGCCAATTTTCGAGTCTTCGAAGAAGGGCAAAATTATCTCAAACTCAAACAGGACATACCACCAGATATTTTAGCCTTAATAATAAAATATCTTATTATGAAAATGAAAGAAGAATATCTTTATATTAAACAACAGAGACTAGAAGTAAAAGCAGGTATGAAGATGGAATCTACAACTATGATCAATATGCAAGAAGTGAAAGGTACAGTTAATGTTCCTAAACCTCAGCCTGATCCTCTTCCGCCGGCAAAAAAAGGCAAAAAAAGGGATCCTGATTTATCAACAGTTCTTCCTAAATCAGATGAAGGTAAAAAATACAATACACAGCTTAGAGTGAGAGGTGAAGAATGGCGAGATAAAGTTTATGTGGACGACTTTCCGATAGATGGACCAAATCTTTATGTAGCCCTAACAGGATTTGTAGAACCCTTGCTTCCTGCTCACCTTTTACAGATTGGAGTACCTTTAACAGCCGTAGTACAGGTTAGAATCGATCCCATTTCCATAAAAGTTCCATCAACCTTATTAAAAACGATGAAAAGAGTACAAAGCCGTACTGAGATTTTAACTGAAAAATCAGTAAAATTTTGGGAGTATTTACAAAAGTCACGAATTCAAAAAGATTCTGCGGACGTTTTTAAAAATACTGTATTTATTGTTTTTTCCCCTCCTTATTGTGAAGCTGCGACATTATCTGGGAATCCTGATAAGATATATGACGAGTTATGTTTTCTCATGTATGATATACAGGACCTAACTAGACAACATTTCCATTTCCTCGATAATATGCATGTTATCAATATACCAAACGAGACAGGAGACATAAATATTGATAAACTATATCATCAAGAAATAGACGAGTTGCCATTAGAATGTATCACAATATACTCTGTGCTAGATGCTATATTGCAAACTGTATGTATCGAACAAGCTATTGGTGAAAAAAGCAGCAGATGTACTTTATCGACAGCATTGACAGTTAACCAACCTCACATTAGTGATAATAAAATTGAAAAAGGTACAAAATTAGTAAAAGATCTTTTCAATAGGCTCTGCGGTTCAGATCCAAAGGAAAAATCGTACCGAATCACACAAGGCCAAGAATATGAAAACTACAAGGACCCTATTATCATTTATTATGGTGACTTCGCCAAATATAGCACGTTTCACTTACGTAATATAAATTTATATAATACTATCTTGTCTGCACTTTTTGGATTACCTTTACAAAAATTATGGGTTAACCAAAAACAACGAAATAGTGAGATTGAAGCAAAAATCTATTTTCATATTAATGTTCTTTTATCATGTTTTTTGATAGAGAAGATGTAGAAACTGCTGAATTGTATAGATTAATTCATATTTTAGCATTCCGGAAATTGTATAACAATAGAAGTTCGCAAAAAAAGCACCACCTCCAGTCAACCACGATTTCTGATTATAAAAAGAGTTACTTAAAGCGAAGTATTATTGCTGAGCCTCTTCCTCAATGGTCTTATTTATTTCCAAACTCTAGTTCTATATCAACTTCAAACTCGTCTATGACAAGAAGCGAAAATATTTCAAACATGTCATATAACGACGACTCTGATGAAAGTCGTATAAAATTTTTATTCGACTGTCCAGATATTAGTGAACTAGTATCCGCTACAGAAATAGCGAATCAAAAACCTCTTAATCATTTTATTGATGATTTTGAATATTTTGAAGACTTTACTGGAGTTTGTGCATTTCAAATAATACTTGATGCATTTAATAGGTTCAATTGTGTAGATTACAAATACTGTGAAGTAACGGACAGTTTTTTATTAATGTTTTTTAACAGCCACGATAAAGATGGTATAACACGTGAAGAATGGCGTCATCATTTACCTACGCCATTATGTCTGCAAGATTTTTTTGATTTTGTTTTGGAAGAACACTACGACTGGATACAAAATGAAGAAAAAATTTATGACCAAAATGTTGCAATAAAATGTAAATCTGTAACTAAAGACTTTATAGATCCTTTGACACTTCAATCATGTGTAGGAAACATTGCAGTTGATTTGGATATGCTGATGGAAGGTTCTTTAAAGTATCAGGAAATTGTACAGATGGAGGAAGTAAGTTCTAATTCTGAAGATGATAAAATAGCTTCTTCTAAGAAAACAACATTGTCTCCGTTTTACGCTGATGTTGATTCGAAGAGTAGTAAAAAAACTAAAACGCCCACATTATCTACACCGAAAAATTTAAGACAATCTTTTATGGCAACTCCAAGTTCGAATATTTCCATTTGTGTTCCTGAAAAGCCATTTCTAGGATATGATTTGGGAGATAGACGAGTTGAAGTTTTTGGAAAAGATGCTTCTTATTTTTCTAAAGACGGTACTCGAGTAGTTAGTATGTATACAATGATTATACCAATGAACATAGAATATATAGTTTTGAACGTATTGCTTGGAAATAGTTCTAATGAATTTTGGGTTCATAAATCTGTAGGTGATGAAATGTCATCTGAAATTATTGATAACTGTGAATCATTTAGAATTACTACGAAAGATCAAGTTATGATAAATATACGAAAACAAACATATCACGTACCAACTTCACTAGTAACCAATTTATCATTTACTGAATACAAACGTAAAGAAAATACATCAAAAAATGCCAAATTTAGTTCTGCGATGCAACAAATATTCGAAACAAAATCATTTCATTCCGTCTTCATAACCTGGCCCAATGGACTTATAACTGAAAGTGTACATGATTATAATTCTTCAGTTATTTCACATATTAAACAATATTACCTTAACCGATTACCGAATCTAAATGAAGATATGCGATGCATTACATTAAATGGGGAGGTTATTATTTTTACAATATTAGGGGATATAGAGATATTAAAACCTGATGGATCTTACATTAAGATTACTAAGTGTCAAAAAAGAATTATTGCTTCTCGGTCACCTGAGGATTTTCAAAGTGAAACTAGTTCTGATAAAAGTAAGAAAGCAAAAGGAAAAGATAAATCTGGTAAAGAAGGCAAACGCTGTAAGTCATCATCAAAATCATCTAAAAATACTTTTTTTGCAGCAGATAATCATTCAGAAGAAAAGTCACCAGAATATGAGTTAGTTATTGAAGAGTTTGAAAGTATAGACACTAACGGGCTCCGTCAAAAATGGATTAATGATAACGCATTTGATATAGAGAAATTACTAACTCGCACTGCAACCGATTATTGCTTAGGGGAAGTATTTTCTAGGCGAATGGATGGAACAAATATTCTACTCAATAAAGATGGATTACAAATTGTGACGTTTCCAAATGGAACTAGAATTATAACTAATTTATTTGTGGATGATGAGGAGATATTCCCCGATTGGACAGAGGAAGAAATAGAGTATTTTGATATAATGAGCACGAACATAATGGAAACAAGCACTATAAAATCGAAAGGTTCTATGTCGCAAAAAAGTTACACAAGAGAAACTTATACATACAGCCCTAGTACATCTAGCTCTATGTTAAAAAAAATAAACGAAGAGTTTGTTAATAAAGAAAGAACTGATGGCTACGTTTCCATTAAAATTATATACACAATTGAACATATTAACTTTACAACAGTTACTATTAACAAAATTTATGAAAAAATATCACTAGATTCTCCAAATAATACATCAGTGATTGTTGATATTAATAATCACTATGAATTTAAATTAGATTCTGTAACATCGGCAAGATTTAATGGAGAAAATTTGTTAATAAATTATGAAGCCTGTCCAGAATGTCAGTCGACTACTGTTTGTGATATTAAGATAAAATCTAATAATATAAATAGTATTAATAAGCTGCAACAATATTGGTTGAAGATGAAAGACTCTTTTTGCAAGAAAATTGTAGTTGACGGTGAAGGAAGTATTAATTTTATCGATGAACTTTCTTCCACCGATTTGCTTCGTGCGGATGATGAAGTTAGCTCCAATAAACATGATGACAACGAAAATATAGAAGAGAATAAGGCTCCTGATGGAAAATCAGAAAATTCCGTCATGTCTCATGGAAAATGTAGAGAAATGTATTTATCAAAAACTGTTCGATTCTTCGTCCTTAAACGGTAATATAGTGTGCTTAGAATATTACTATTGGTCTTGGTTTATTTTTTATACATTGTGAGTTGTTTCAGCGACTTGGTTTGTTCAGAGCTGGTACATCGAGCTCTAGTTGAAGAATGTGAACAAACATGCCGATGGCAACCTTGGTGCTCCGTTAGTCAATATGATACATTTGGTGATCATCGTAAATTAGTTTCCATACTAATTCCTATACATCTTACTGAATCTGAAGTATGAATTTACAATTTATTTTGATCCATTACATTGAGAAATCTCACGTATCTATTTAGTTGTCAAATGTAAAATTTGTTTTAGAAGTGGCTTATGGAATCGAAATTGGCTGATAAACCCAAATATCTGACTTATAAAGACTTGAAGAAAGATTCAGGTAAAGGGTTTTACCATTGGATGCGTCCGTATGAGAGATTTGAACCTAAGCCTATTAAACCAGATAATGTACTTCCACCAAGGCTTCCAAGAGCTTTTATACTAAGGTTATTTTACTGGAAATCTATTAACGTCTATTATATACAAAAAACGGGATGTATTAAATAGTATGTATCTATGTATTATTTATAGGATTTTAGAACGACAATGGACGGAAGAAGAAAGAAATGAACTTAAAGGAGCTAAGGAGTTACTAAATGCCGTACTGCGATATAGGCACATTATAGAATCTAACAGTGAGACTATACTGAACATTCCAATTCTAGACCCGAGGTCTGAAGAAGAACGCCATGTTGATGACATTATACAAGCTGTGGCCCACAGGTTCTTGTTGTATTTTGTAATTACCGTTAGATAAACTAACTGGTGTCGAGGTTAACCTCGCAGATAAATTAACATGTTTGAAATATTTTTGAAGGGAATAGAAAAAGATGGCAATCTTGTTGAATGAAGGATTTACTAATAAATGAGTAACAGTAGCGCTGTATTAGCCATTTAGCAGGCGATAACAAATCTCCGATGCACTAGCATAACTTATATTATACTGCACTTCACACTCCTGCGCACTTCATTCAGATACATGGGTTTTGTAAGGGACTTTGTGATCCGTACTTTCTTTAACTAACATAGGTTTAGTGAGGGGCAAATTCTGCGCAATTTACATCTCCAGTAGCAACTCAAGCCGAGATCTGTACCACTTTGGTGCCCTTACCTTACCATTCTTCCACCTAAGCGGTTTGATTAAGCTGACAAGGCCCTTCCAGTCCACAGCATTGATTTGAAAAAAAAAAAGGGGTTACCTAAATGCTACGGGTATAATTTTACATAGAAATCAATCTGGACTAGAACATGGAATACTTTTTACTGTGGTAAAACATATCGTATGTTAAAAATAAGGTACCTATTATATAGAAATAGCCTTATTACTCAAATTCAATTTATGTACATATCTCCAGTGAATTTATGTATATAATATTCTTGACTATTAATCAGAGTATACGAGAATATAAAACTTCGTTTGGAAGAAGACGTTCAAAGTCGAATGAAGACAATTATAACCACGAAGCCAGAGCCTGCACCGAGTGAAGTGTCTGTAGATGGTGAGGTAGAAGAAGGTAACTACTAACTTGAAATTCAAACAAGCAACTATAGTTTTCAGGTTTGTTTCAGAGCTATGCTGATCAAAAATAAATGTCAAAAACCGATAGGTTTGATGGCTCATTGAACTAACATTCGTTTACAAGGTACTTTAAAAGTGTAGGAAAAAATACCAAAAAAATTTCAAAGGAAGTTTATTATTATTTGCAAAGAAACAATATGATTTGTAAAATAATATTAATAGGTGTGACCGGCATACAAAATGGCATGGATAGTTTCTTTTTTTTGAACTAGGAAAATTTATAAGCGTACGCAGAACAATTAACCAAAGGTTCATCGGTTGAATATTTTAGTAAATCACCTCTATGCTTTTGTAGACATTTATGTAAAAAAGATGTAGGAAAAAAATTTAAATAGGTAATAATTAATCATTCTAAAAACATAATAAAAATCAAAATAAAAAATTCCTTTATTCAAGTTAGGCTTTAATGAGGCGCTTATGAACGTCAAAACACTACCACCGGTTCGGAAAATAACAGTCGAGAAGAGCCGGCAAGAAACTCGATCTGGTTCTTTTTTTATAACTTATAAATATAAATGTACCTATTATTTTTAAAATAAAAACTATACAAATTATAGTTACAACTATTTTTGATGGAAGCACAGAGAGGGGTGTAAATTCCAGACATCACTATCGTTCACGTAATGTATTTCTAATATTAAAATTATGACGATCATTCACTAGATCGAGCTTGTCTAAATTTTTACGAATATACATTAAGTTATCGAAGATGTATTGGGAGGGCAAAGTTAAAATACCATATTCTTGAAACTTGTTATTTAGAGATTCGATAGATTTTTCTAACCACAAAAGCAGCTTTCCTGCCAAAGTTTTAATATTTGGACCCCATTGTCACTCATTATCAAGAGTGCAACCCAGAAACAGAGTTTTGTCAACTAAACCTACTAAATTGCCTTCTATCTCAATCCTACAATCAATATGTTGCACATTGAGCAACGTAAATTATATACGTTTCGTTTTCTTAGTATTTAGAAGTAAATTATTTAAGGCAATCCATTTACAAATGTTTGCTAGTTTATTATTGAATTATTTCTTCTCACTTTGAATATAAGTGAAACGTAGTCTGCAAAAAGAACCATATCAGCCGAGTTTATAACCATTAGCGGTAAGTCGTTAATATAAACCAGGAATAAAAACGGTCCCAAAATTGACCCATGTGAAGCACCGATTCGAAATAACCATCCTTTGAAGGTAACCCCATTTACATTTACTTTTTAACAGCGGTTTGTTAAATAAGAAACTAGTATGGAGACAGAGGTTTCAGAAACACCATAATGTTTTAGTTTCAGTATAAGTGTACTGTGATCAACGCAGTCAAAGGCCTTTGAGAGATCGCAGAACACACCTATTACGTCCTGCGAATCCTCCTAAGCTCCCAATATATGATTTATTAACGTTGCATCAGCGTCAGTGGTAGATTTGGATTTCGTGAAACCAATCTGCCGAGCATCAACATTTTTTTCTGCGTTAAAATATTTAACTAACTAATTTAGGACAATCTTCTCGAAATTCTTACAAATCGATGGAATTACTGAATCTATAATTTTCAAGACTATTTCTAGGATATTTCATAGGGGTACCGCTTTACTTATTTTCATCAAATTACCCCTAATTGCCTGTCGCTATGAATTATTGAAGAGTATTTTTTTGAAGGTAATTTCTTCGGAATTTCTATCAGTTGTAATAGTATAAGTTATTTTTATGAAAAATAATCAAAAAGTCTATTACGATATATGTATTACAAATACGCAGTTTCACTTAATAAATGAATGAAGAAAATGTTTCGATAATTTTTACATTGAATTTCTTTATCTTTTCTTGACAGATAGTTCCTATGAATTGAGAAAACTGGAGATGGAGCGTGAGAAAATTATCAAAGAAATAGAAGATGCAGATAAAACTAGTAATACCTTGAAGCGATACTGGCGTCGCCGTGCGGAAGAATATAAAGAAGAGAAATTTCACCAGTTCAGTTTCATGATATTCTCTTTTAAGAATATGTGTCTTATTGCACAATCGACAAAAGTATCTCTTTCATGCGAGGCTCTTTTAGGTAGGTAATTTGATGGTACGTGGCTTTTTCCAATATCAACCTGATCGTAGTTACCAGCTTCAAGGTTGGAAATCTGTTAAATGTCTACAATACAAATTACGGTAAATTTGTTAGTGTTATTCTCTGGTTATTATAGTTATGTAAGGAGATAGCAGTGAAATATGATATACAGTACATATCTCGACCGTAACGATGAAGTGACGCGTTATCATTGATATTAACTCTTCTGCACTATCATTATTTATACACTTTATTTATCTAATTGAGAAATATGAATACGGCGTATAGTAATATTGGTAAATAAAATACATTCCAAAGAACGGTACCTACACGTCTAAACGAGTCAGATTATTACCTAATTTTCCACGATACAGTTGCTTGGCAAACGCAGTATTTCCTTTGATTTTTGTTCGTTCAAGCCACAAAAGCTACCCTTCTGTTTTTTATTATATCCGTATATTAAAAACCGTCTATGCGTATTTGAATGATACATAAGAAATGGAAGACATGTTATGTATACATGTGACAAACTGCCCAGTTAAGTAGGCCCGACTTCGAAAAAGAGGCCAATCGTCGTATTGAACTCGGCTGGTCCGCATTCGGGAACCTACGTAGAATCTTCTCTTCTGAAATATAGCAGTGTCTTCGACGAGTGTGTGTTGCTAGTGATGAAATGCGCTTACAATGGGCTTTATAAGAATGCTTAAAGTTATCCAAAGGGGAGTGAAGAGGGCATTGCTCAGAGTTTCACTGAGTGATCTAATCAGGGCTGAGGAATACGCAGAAGTAACCGATATTGCCCGAAAAATTAACAAACTAAATTGGCAATGGATGGATATTATCCTAGAACCGAAGCCCGATGGAATCAACGAGTTCTCGAATGGCGACCACGTACCAAAAGACACAGCGTAGGTAGACCCTTAACAAGGTGGGCCGACGAACTGGTGAAGATCGCTAAATGCGGGTGGCACAAGATCGATCGTTTTGAAGACCTTTGGGGAAGGCCTATGTCCACCTGTGGGCATCTTTCTATCGATACGATGCTAATGATAATATTTATTTTTATCCAAAACTATTTACATATTACTTTCTTAATTTACCCCAACGAAGCCCAGCAGACCCATACTAATTAATGGTACTAAATCATATTTTAATAAAACACGTATTTAGGTGGATAACTATCATAAAAATCATTCGCAAATTAATTAAACACAATTTTTAAATTTAATGTTATGTATATAATTAATTTCTTCTAAGGTTAGCGTGTTACCGTCTTCGAAAAGATCACCACATAACATCGGATGAGATTGTGGTCAATCTGCATATTAAAAAAGGTCTTTACGACAGAAGCGATGTCTTACAGTAGCTGTTCTTGTATGCCAGTACTTTTAAACTTAGCATGCTACCGTAGTGAGTCACTTAACATCAAATGATTACGAAACAATGATGGCTCAGTTGTTAGTATAGGCGGATTCCACCTCGATGGACGTAGGTTCGAACCCACTTCATCAATTCTATAAGGAGCCTCAGTTTTCGTTGAAAGAAACCACCGTGAGGATGGTTGTAGGACAGTTTCTAATAATGTCCACTTGACTAATTACCACCCTCCAGTTTGAAAACGCAGCACCAATACGTGCGTTCTAGCAACATCACTTGTAAGCCAATAACTCTAGGCTTAGCATGTTAAACATCCCGATGCACATCGTCACTTAACATCAGGTAAGATTGTGGAAAAAGAGCTTTAGTTGTAGTATGTAAAAATAGGTGAGATTACTATATACCACGTATAAACATTGTGTGTCCCAGGTACCTACTCCGCGAAGGAAGCGTGCCGCCATACTTTCGGAACGTCCTGGGTGGCGCGATATGGTGGGAGATGAACAACACCGCATCCGAGGCTGTCATTAAAGCGGAGAGGAAGAAGATGAGATGCGTCTGCAGCGAATCAGAGGAAGATGCTCTACGTGCCGACAACACAACGAGATGATTTATTAAAAATAATTTTACGAGAACCTACCAACCCAATTTCTGAACATTAGGGCCGGTCAAGTAGGCATTATGATAGTAAATAATTTATTATTCTTATACTCCCCCACCTCCCCCTATCTCCTTTGATTACGTTAGCATAAATACGAAGAGTAATATGTAAATATTGCTTACACGTAATCAACTTTTTTTCTTTTTTTTTTTCGAACCTAGCTAACGCTGTTAACCGGAAGGGCCTTTACAGCTTCACTGTGACTTTGGGGGCGAGTGCTGAAGGCACTCAGCCGCAACACGTAATCAACATTGTGTCCCTAGGCCCAATTACATCAAAAATTAACAAAGCGAAACACTACCTATTGTTGGTTTTTACGGCCCCGTTGACATTAAATTAAACTAGAGGAGAATATTTATTTTATTTATTATAAGTACCGTATAAATGTGCTTTTAATTTAATTTTGCTTAACCTATGGCTAAAATATATTGATTTAATTTTGGATATGTTTGTATATATTTTTTTTTTAATACTATAGTAACTCTAGAGGCCTAATGAATGACAGTATGTCATTGTTTAGTCCTAGTGCTTCTAGAGTACGAACTATAAGAAACCGATTTTTGAAATGAATTTTTTTTTAACACAGTTTATTGATTCCCGAGATAAGAATTTTTTTTATAAATTCACATTACCAATGCAATGACATCAGCTGCCGGCATGATACAGTAAGTCATGTACAAAATGGCGCTCGGAGACAATTATTTTTAATACAGTACAGGCTCAATGCTTTGACCACTATCTCACCTGATTTTAAGTGACGATGTGGTCCAAAATGGTAAAAATACACTATACCTAGAGATACTGGTTCTAAGTGATGATGCCGGGACACACCTATTGGTATTTGGCGACAAGTTTTTCGACTTGAGGGTGGTAGCTACCCAGGTGGGCATTGTTAACCCAACCACCATGCTATGGTTTCCTCACGATGTTTTTCTTCGATGAGGCTAATTTTTAAAAGTTGGATAGTCCGGCTCAAACCCGCGTCCATTGACATGAAATCCGCCCACTTGCATCCATGCCGAGCACACAACTAACTGCGCCATCATCGCCTCAAATATATGCTTGCGTAGCCTAACGTGCGTTTTGATTATGAATAAACTATATGGGAAATGTACATTATTATTCAAGTTTTATCTTCTGTCAACAGTGCTTATGGCTTGTGGCTTATGGCTGTCTAGATTTTTATTTTTACCAATTTAGATTATTTTGGAGTTGGACGGCGGAACCACCGGGGCCATCGACTGCCCACCTTTATGGAAAAAGAGGAACTCTTTATGATGGAATCCTTCTTCAGAAAGCGGGAACACAGGAAGTGGACCTGGCTGAGCCCCGAGGGAGTGACCAAGAATGAGATAGATTCATCATGTCGACAAAGAAGCAAATATTCAATTATGTCTGTGTGATCAGTTCGGTAAAAACCGGTAGCGATCACCGCATGTTCAGAGGCACGTTGAATCTTAATATCAAGCTTGAGAGATCCCGTCTGATGAAGTCTACGCTTCATCCGTTGCTCGTCCAAATATAAACCCCGGAGAGCTTTCAGCCCGAACTCAAAAACCGCTTCGATTGCCTAGGGAGCGAAGTGGACAAGTACAATGATGGAGTTGTGGAAGCTGTCCGTAAGGTTGGGTCTAAGTATGTTAAGACCTGCTGTATACGTAGAACCGGCGAACTCTCTGACTTAACTCTCGGGCTCATGGAGGAAAGACGTGTGATGATCTTGCAGTCGTCAGTCGATGCTAATAGATATCGGCGGCTCAATAGACAGATTTGTAAGTCTCTTAAACGCAACCTACGATGATATAATACCGATCGTATACAAGAGGCTATAGAGCGAAACATAGGCTTCAAAGTTTTCGCTAGAGATCTGGCTATTGGGAACAGTCGATTGAGCAAGCTGAACGGTGACGCAGGCAGAATTATATCCTCCAGGCCTGAGCTTTTGAGGGAAGTCGAAAAGTTCTTAGGACAGCTCTACACATGGACAGGAAAGCTTACTCGAAGTTTAGCTAACGACCCTAGAGTTAGATTTAACCCGATACTTTACCGAAAATATCCCAGATGTCAGCCTGTACGAAATTCGAACAGCTCAAAATCAAACAAGGCGCCGGGTGATGACGGAATAACAGCCGAGCTGCTGAAGGTGAGTAGAAAATCGATCCTTGAGTCTCTTCAAAAGCTCTTGAATTCCGTCATCCTCGAGAAGAAAACGCTGTGGTGGTAAGTACGATGCTCAATGACCTCAGTAGAACCTCCAAACGAGTTGGCCATAAAATGAATATGGACAATCGGTCGCTCTACTCTCGAAGTTGTAGACAGTTATAATATATACCTGAGACAAGCCATCCAGTTAGGTAGATCCAACTTCGAGAAAGAAGTTAATAGTCGAATCCAACTCGGTTGGGCCGCGTTCGGAAGGCTACGCAGAATCTTCTCGTCCGAAATACCGCAGTGTCTAAAGACGAAAGTTTTCGACCAATGTGTGTTGCCAGTGATGACATACGGCACTGAGACGTGGTCGCTTACAATGGGCCCTAATAAAAAAGTTGCTCAAAAGGCAATGGAGAGGGCTATGCTTGGAGTTTCACTGCGTGATCGAATCATGAATGAGGAGATCCGCAAAAAAACTCTATGTAACCGACATTTCCCGAAGAATTACTAAACTTAAGTGGCTGTGGGCTGGGCACATTCCTCGCAGAACTGATTCCAGATGAGGCCAACGGGTTCCCGAATGGCTACCACGCACCGGAAGACGTAGCGAGGGTACGCCCTCCACAATGTGGGCCGATGACCCGGTGAAGGTCGCGGGCGCAAGACCGGTTGTCGTAGAGATCTTTGGGGAAAACCTATGTACAGCAGTTGGCGTCTTTCGGTTGAATGGATGTATGTATGGGCGTACGACTGTAATATGAAATCAAGAATGTATGAAATAATGATATGAAGACATTAGTATGAACGTTAATTGAACCATTTAGACTTATAAATACTTACCTACTTTATGAGACCCTACTTCTTACTAATTTTATTTGCAGATTACTTACTTACTAATTGTATGAAATATAAATCGATCAGCATTTTTTTTAAATGTCTAGCATTTTATTCGTTATTAACTGTGTGCCCGCGGCTACGCCCGCGTTTTAAATATTCTTCACTGCATTTTAATTTTTATACGGAACCCTATTTTTTTTTGCAATAAGATAAAGTTTAAGTGTTATTATAAATTCAAGCACTTGCCCGTAAAAACTGTACAATAAATCGAATTTTATTCACTTTTTTATGCTTTTTTTTTTACGTGGAATCCTAATTATTTTCGAAAATTAAAGTACCGTAAGTTACCCGGAGTAACGTCAGTAATCTACCAATAAAAGTCCCGTCATAATCCGTCCAACTGTTCCAGAGATAGCCGGGAACAAACAGACAGACGACAAAATTTTTATGAATTGTGTTTTTTCTATAGGTATCGTATATACATTCATATCTATTTATTAAAACATAAAAAAATTGATATTACAAACAGAACTTTCAATTTTATTTATTAGTAGAGATTATCGAAAACCTATTCTACACTTGACTAAAAATTGTTTTAAAAAAATCTTAAAGTAAAGACTTAATGTTATGTTAAGAAGTTTTATCCGCATCTTCTACCTATAGTTTCAAGTTTCTTCATACTGTCCCAGTCAAAAGAAATACGCCCTATACACGAGTACCTATAGGGGATATTAAGGGAATTTATCAATAACCCAATTAAATACTATTATACTATGTACCTTAAAAAAAATTGTGTAAACATGAATCTTTGTATTGAGTATATGATTGATGCAGTGTTTATAATATGGTGTTATAAGAAATGGTAGTTTGTGTTCCTTCTCATAAATTCATGTGTGGTCGTGTAATTTAACACACCGTTGTGATGTCATTGTTATGCTTAGTGGAATAGAGTACTCGTCAGTTATATTCATGTTTATAGTTAGGTGCCTGCTTACGCATTAAAAACACATTCTCATATAGGTACTGCATGTACCGCATCTGATTATAATTTACTTTGGTTCATAACTATTTCCTTATATTATGCAAAATGGCGCTAATTCGTATCCGTGGGGGAATCGTTAATAGATCCGATAATTGATGTCATACAAGACGATATCCGTCTGCACGTCGTTCTGTTACAGCCTATTGGTATCTCAACGTGTAGCGGTGTGGCCTCGCACACCGATTTACGTGTTAAAACGAATGGCGAGAGAAGATTTAGTCGAAGTAGGCGAATTCGTCAGCAGGTTAGCTCATTTTCCCCACCGCTTTTTCCGTTTGACGCTTAGGCCAGTGGCAAAGGAGCGCGGAGAGCGCCGCCATTGGTCGACACTCCAGCCAATGTGGGCGCCTGCCAAACGTCAGCCCTAGGCACGAAAGGGATCTCTGTTGCGCGGGCAGTCCGTCCCGGGCCCTTGTTAAAGATTGTGTCTTTAACGCGATTCGTATTAGTCGCATATATTGTTTATCAACAAATGTGAATATCACGTAATATGTGCCATTGTAAAAAATATTGCGGACGTGTCTTGTAAAGCAATATCGGACTTTTCACGTGAGTAGTTTGTTACTAATGAATTTGTTATTTCTATTGAAGTGATAAGAGATGGCGCTACGTGTAACGTTCAACGCTCGTGTCAATGAACCGAGGGACTGTCTATCGACCTTTATCACAGACCACGCACTTTTGTTTATTCGTTATTCCATGAAATCATAACCTGTTGAGTCTCAATTCGGTATTAGAACACATAACGAGACATTTGATTACATATTACTATTTCAAAAGTTATTTTTGTTTTGTCGGAAACGGACTAACCTTTTTTGGTAGCGCTGCTCTATTCGATTACGTATTTAGTTTCTAAACGCTTATTCAATAAAAATACACCTAAAGGATAGAGATCTAAAGGAACATGATATAAGTTCTATAATACATTCAACATTGTAAGTATGTATGTCGAAGTTGTCATGAATTAATGACCGTACTAACAATTTCATAAAAATATACTCTAATTACTGGTGTATAAGTTTTACAATCACCTACATACTTAATCGACTTGTTATCGATTGCCTAAGGTACCTATTTCCATTTGCATTATAATTTCATTACAAGGCCCTACAAATAACCTAGTGAATGGTAATTAGTTTTGTTATTTTCAAAATGCGACGTTTCTGTAGAGTTCCGTTTGGAATGTCGGATGCAATAATAAGAACTATTTTTAAATAAACTAGTTTACCTATAACGTTGATGAAACGGTATATGTTATTCATTTGAATGCAATATTTCGAAGCGTGTTATGTTAGTACAGTGTATACACTGGTGAACCAAACATGTTATCTGATATGAAAGCAAATCGCGTACTTCGATGCATGACGCGGTGCCTTATAACAATCCTAGCAACGGTGTATTCAACGACATTGTTCTCAGCATAAGTTATATTAACAAGTCTATGATTTGTATGATGAAGTGCAATATTGAATAGATAACCCATTAGAATAGGCCCATTTATAAATCTATGTTTGTTCATACTGACACTATCATATGGTTTATCTTTATATACCTATAATAATAGTAATGCCCACTAAAATTGGGCCTACGCTGACATAATTGTTACATCTTTTTCTTATAAGTCATATGCGACAGTAATATGATAAATTCAGTAGTATATAGGTGGCTAGATTGCAAATTTATGAAACACACGTTGTAATTTACATTTTAAAATAGTATAGGTAGTTATAAAAAGTTGATATTATTTACCTACACAATTATATATAGTATATTTATTATTCGGTAACGTATCCGCGGCCACAACTAGTTCACAATAAAGATGAAATAAAACTTTTTTTATATGTACTAGGTAATAAGAATGTACAATTTTGTAACTTGTAATATATCGCTCCTTACTTTAGTATTAGATTAATTTTATAATATAAAAAAAAAAAAAGAACTTTAGCATTGATCAAATGGCATCAATAGAATAAAGCAACCACGATTCATTCAAAGATCATGGCGAATCAGTAATGAACCACTTTTTTGGCTATCGTAACTTAATTGATTTGATTTAGTAAAATGGATTTCAGTTATTTTCGTATAATAAGAAACATTGAACAGGTTCTCTTTTACCAATTAAATTTTACTCATATTAATAGTTAAATACGAGAGTTTATAATTACAGGCTAAAAAGGAAACGATAAAATTATTTTATATTTAATAACTTATATTGCAATGTGTTATAGTTTTCTTTTCGGTGTGTTATTTAATACATATCTATTTTTCCCAATAATCCACATCAAAAAATCATAACGTCATAGAATAAATTATACTAGTGCGTACAGAAGCGTCACTCCTTTGATACCGAAGAAAGGCAACTCCATATAAACACCACTACTGTTTACGTAAACGATAATAGTCTTTGAGTATAGTGCATGAGAGTTACTATTGCTATGTCGAGTTTCTGTTTCCAAATATAGCCATGTAGATAGGTTAATTGTTAAGATTAATTGCAAAGTAAAATAAGATGAATATATAGATTTTGAATATATTATTCTGAGTCGAAATTTAACCTATTTTATGTCAAGGTCGCCATTCAGAAACCCTTTGTCCCTATCGGGCATCGGCAACTCTACATTCTACGAGCACTGTGCCCAGCCCACTGCCACCTTATTCTGGAAATTATCTGGTCCTGCGAATCACTCCATTTTTGATTCGATTACTCCATGAAACTCTCAGTATAGATAGCTCTCTCCATTGATTTTACTGGCAACTCGTAATAAATAAATATATTTATTGATTTTTTTAAATATAATCTTTAAATAATCATTGGAAAATAATGTTTCAGTGGTCACTATTTTTGGCCCTAAATTGTTTTTAGTACTAACAAAATGCAAAGACATTTCTCCCAAGTTTAAATACCTGCCAGCATTGAAACGTATTTTGTTCACAATTTAGTGAGGTTTTTTTTACACGGAACCTCTATTATTTTGTAAAAATAAATGTTGCCTAAATTAAGCGCGATAACTTCAGCTATTTGCCAGAAAAAATCCCGTCAAAATCAGTCGAGCCGTTCCGGAGATTAGTCGGAATAAACGGACAGACAAAAGTTTTTAAAATTGTGTTTTTAGCCTAGGTAACGTATATAAATTCATATGTATTTATTAAAAAAATATTATTTCGATATTATAAACAGCCCATTCTACGTTATTTATTAGTATAGATATAGCTAATGACTGAAGCCAGGTGTCATTATTAATTACCTTTGCCATTAAAATATATACGCTTATGTGTATATATTAACTTGCGGAGATACGTGTTTGTTCATAGTTATATATCTTGCTTAACAGGCTAAGTATTCTAGTGACATATACTATTTAACAAACTCGAGCCGTTATTCGTTTTGTAAGTAAAAATGGATATTTGAAATAAGAACCCGTAAAAAAGCAAACTCGCGTAAACATAATAAAAAAGTGCCCGCGTGAACAGGTTCATTGCGAGAGTGTTTACCCGCAGACCTTTTGGGCTCGCTCTATACCAAAAGAAGTGACAGTAAATCTAGTTTTAATATTAAACTTACCGGTGCTAATATGTTTATTATATTAACAAGTATGTGCCTGTGTAACATTATCTATAAGTATCTTATAATAATAAAAAAAATATGTAATACGTTTTGACTCTATATTTATTTTTATTTTTTTTTAATTTTCGCAACAGATTTTAGTTTTGTTACTAATCTCGAGTCTTACATTGAAAAAATGTTAGTGTATATGTGTGTAATATGTCCGGATTTAACTCGAAAACGGCATCACCGATTTTGATGAAACTTTGTACGCATAAAGTATATGCCGAGGAGCTGTTGATAGGCTATATAGATTTTCGAAACTATCTCTAGAATTTGTATAGTAAAATAATTGAGGAAAAAAATATTTTCGCCATTAACTTAAAAACGGATTTACCGATTTTGATAAAATCTAGTGTACATAAAGTACCTAATTAGATAATACATTATCTAATTAAGAAATAATTCTATAAAAATTATCAATATTATCATCATTAGAAATTATTTAAAGAAAGATCTATAAAATTTTGTGTACGGGAAGCATATGTTGTTCGGAACAGGTTCGGTAATAGGCTATGAAAAAACCAAAAAAAATCAGCACATCTCATATTCAATCAAGATAAGACATTTAGACGGAGTCCTGGGCGTCCGCTAGTCTATACTAATAAATATAATTGAAGTGTCTGTTTGTAATGTCAAATTTTTTTTTCTTTACTGAATATATTCGAATGTGGTATACACTTATACCACAAATACAATTTTTCAAATTTTTTGTGTGTCTGTCTGTTTGTAAAGGGTAATCAACGAAACGGCTGGACCGATTTTGACGGGACTTTTTTGGTAGATTGCTGAAATTACTCCGGGTAACTAGGGTACTTTTAATTTTCGAATATAATTAGGGTTCCGAGTAAAAAAAAATAAAACTCATAAAATCATTAATAAAATCCGAGTCAATTAACAGTTTACGGCAAGTGCTATAATTTACAACAAACATTTTTACTTTATCTTAGTACTAAATCTCTTTCAAGAAAATAGTTAGAATTCCGTTTAAAAAATTAAAACGCAGTGAAGAATATAAGACACACGGGCGCAGCCGCGGGCACACAGCTAGTTCCAAATAAAAACATATTATTCCAACAAAAAAAAGAGTGCGAGTTTACACGTCGTTGAAGAAAACTTTGTTCTAGTTCAGTGTGAAATATACAGCATGTAATGGGGACTAGTCTCTATGGTACACAGTCCGTGTACGAGCCCGTACACAATGGTAGAGTAGTGGGGATTTTTTTTAACTTATCTAACGCTCTTGGCCGGGAGCGCCTTTACAGCTTCACCGAACTTTGGGGGCGAGTGCTGAAGGCACTCAGCCACAAAAGGTAACTAGCACAAGGGTTACCAAAGCGGTACGAACCTTTTTTTTGACGAGGGGAATGCATTTCCTCGGTACCCTTACCAGTTGCATTAGTAGAACCGAAGTCCCCCAATGCAATTGGTAAGGATGTGCGGAGGGACGTCTCCGCACCAGTGTGGGACTCACCCGACGAGAATCGTCGGAAATACCCACTAAACCCCCCGGAGCCGCCCGCCGCATTTGGGATGGGGACGATACGGGATTGCCTTAGCATTACTCCGCGTCGCCCTCTGCGGCAGGCCCAACTGGGCCTCGTCCACTTTAGCCCGGTTGGGGATGGGGGGGAGAAAGCCGCTGCCTGACCCACAGGCTCTCTCCCCACCTACCTCTTCGCCCAAAGCGGTACAAACCTAGGCTTGGCCGTTACCTAAGTGTGCAAACTCCCGCGGAATTTGTATCCTAGCTAAACCCTACATTTTTTATTTAACATAAAAAAAAGGTTGCTTACGGACCTATGTACCTGCGTGTTACGTGGAGGAGTGTGTGTGCGGTGTTGTGCGTGTAATGCTCAATGCATGGTCAGTGTCATAGTATCGCGCTGGCGGCGACGTCAAGAGCCTCTCCAGTTGGTGAACGAGACATGTCTTGAGTCGCCGCCTGAGGGGGACCCAGAAAGTGTACGGGAGCAAGTTAGCCACCTGTCCCCGGCGCGGGAACGCCGGTTTCGCGGGCGTGGGTGCTGGCACGAATACTTAATCAGTTGATAGGGAAAGATCCCATTTCCGCACGTGATTATATCTCAAAAATTTAGTTGTGCATTATTCTTATACTCTGTTCCCAACTTACTTGGAGTCGGCGTAATATGTTTTCTATCTCCGAAAGTCACTGTTAGTCGTCATCTCTTCATTTCAGGGTGTAATGCTAACGTAGGTGTAAATCATGCAGCTAAATTTTCGTCTAGTCCTGATGTGAATTTAATAACAGTCTCGTTGTCAAATTTTTTTAATATTTTTATGGCCATCTTCTTGACAACTAATGAAGAGACTGAACGCTTTCTAAGAATCGCTTTTAAATCTAAGAATTTACTGTGCCGTTGGATGGGATGGTATACCCGCTACATTAATGAAAATAGCTAGACACGTCCGTGTATCTTTGATTAAACTTACTTTTTGCATTTCTATAGGGTGTTCAGTCTTTAAAAAAGCAGCAGTTCATCCCATAGAGAAAAAACGTGGACAAAGCCTGTATCAATAATCATAGACCAATTTCTGCATTAACAATTCTGTCAAAATTATTTGAAAAACTTTTGAATAGTCGGCTCGTCAATTAACTAAGGACTCACAAAATTCTACCTGAAAACCAGTTTGGATTTCGAACCGGTAAAAGCACTGAAGATGCTATTTTACTATTAACTGAAACTGTGTCTAAAAATCTTGAAAATAGGATTAAAACTGTAGCTGTAATTTTAGATCTTTCAAAGGCATTTGATACTGTATCTGTACCGATTCTTCTAGGTAAACTCGAAAGAATTGGAAAAAGGGGTCAGGTTTTTGATATTCTTAAAAGTTATTTATGTAAACGCTCCCAAATTGTGAAAATTAGGAATTATGTGAGTAATGAAGCATTGCTTGCCTATGGTGTGTGCAAGCAAGGTAGTGTGCTAGGCCCTACTTTATTTTTAATTTACGTAAATGATCTCTGCTTGACCACTTACTAATTCTAAAATCATAACTTATGCTGACGACACAGTGTCAGTTGTTCAGGTTGATAATTAGGCTGAAACTCAAACATACGCTGAAGCCTCTCTACATGTATATTTGAAATGGCTATCTTCTAATTTACTAACATTGAACTTAGATAAGACGAAGTTTATCATATATGCACCTAGAATTGCATCACAGCCTACCTCTCCCTAAAGTTTGAATGCCCATAAATGTTCTTAATTATCTTTTTTAGGATGTAATTGTCCTAAAATTGAACATATATATTCCATTAAATACCTCGGTGCCCTGATTGACAGTACTTTCTCATTGGTAAACCAATTTTTACACGATATAGGCTCAGTGCTCTGATCACAATCTCACCTGATGTTAAGTGACGATGTGGTCCAGGATGGTAAATGCACTAGGCCTAGGTACTGGTTCTCAAGTGATGCTGCAGAACACACCTATTAGTATTTGCTGACAGGTTTTCAAACTTGAGGGTAATGCTACCCAGGCGGGCATCATTAGGAAATGACCTAGCACCATGCGATTACTAGAATTAGAAAAGTTATGTTTGTATTTAAAACCCTGAGAACTTCTGCTGACCCTGATATTTTGAGGACGTTAAACCTACTGACTGTTATTAACGTAATCTGTTATAACCTACTGCATTAAGGCATGGAGCGGGGTGGCAAAGAGCCTATTTCTTCGACTTGAAAGAGCCTAGATGGCTATATTAATAGTTATGGCTCACATGCCAGTACGATCCCGTTACAAGTTTCTCCGTTTAAAACACTCCGTTTTCTTTCATATTATCCCTCACACTATTCCTTGGTCTTCCGTTAATTAACCATACTTCCACATTAATATGCATTACTATTTTATCCACATGCGCTTCCTCACTTCGTATAACATGCCCATACCACGACAAATGCTCCCCTTTCAACTTTTCTACCACCGGAGCCTTGATATACCTTCCTGACTTATTCATTCTTGTCACCCCACATATCCATCTGAATATTCGCATCTCAGCAACGTGCAATCGTTTCTCATCCATCTTTTTACTATTAACAATCCTGATCCACGCAATATGATGATGATAGATCTTGTTTATATGGACTTATAACGATATATTGAGTTCGTGTCGTATAATGACTTTTACTGCAGTATTCTTAAACATAACTCGAGATTTTACTCCACTCGACTCAACCACACTTGAGGGATTTCGTATTTGTAGTCATAAACTCGATAAATTCACTCATAGGAGTGGAGTAAACAACTGTCAACGCAAGTAACCTCGCGATCTACCTTGAGATTCACTCCAGTCATATTTTGTCTTAAAATTGTGAGAAACGTATTTCGAAAACAGTTTATAAATTATTATCATCCTCATCTCCCTACCCTTTTCCCACTTTTATTTGGGGTCGGCGCAACATGTCTTCCTCTTCCATTTCTCTCTATTTGTTGTCATCTCCGCATTCACTCCTTTCCTAAACATATCATCTTTCACACAGTCCATCCATCTTTTCTTTGGTCCTCCCCCTTCCCATGTAACCGTCCACATCATATCCAAAACCTTTCTTAAAACATCCTCTTTCACCCTGCGCATCACATGTCCATACCAGGACAAACGACCGCCTCTTAACTTGTCTGTTATTGGCGCCACTTTCAAACTTCCTCTAATATACTCATTCCTAATCCTGTCCATTCTTGCCCCCCCCCCCCCCTCCCCGCCCCCACACGGCACACATCAATCTCAACATTCGCATCTCAGGTGCATGTAATCTTCTTTCGTCCGTCACCTTTATAAATTATTATGTGATGATTAAACCTATAACCTAACCTATTCATCACTAAAGTATTTAAAGGAGAAAATACATATGTAGGAAATTTATAACATTGAATTAATAAAAAGATATAGTTTCAAGGACTCAAGTTGTGTATATTTATTTTAATACCATTGTTATTAAACCACAGTACCTACTAAAACCTTAAGTTATCTCTAACAAAAATTCTACAAGTTACAATTTAGTTTTCTAATTTTGTGACGTTTAAAAGGTGATGTAGCTGGAAGTTGGTTGGTGCGATTTCGATTTTGTCATTGTTTTTAATTCATTGTCTAGTAGTGTATTGCTCTATATATTATGCAATATTGATGACGTTTCATGTATGTTATTATGCACAAGTTAAAGTGTGTTGATCTCACAATAACGTCCAAGGTACGAGATTTAACAAAGGGTGTCGACACGGACAATAAATATTAGTGAAATAATACAAACTTGTGTCTAAAGAACTTGAATGCTTCATGGCCGTTATAAATTATTTAAAAAAAAACGCCCGTCCACGCTACTCTTATTGATCGGGGTTATTTTTTGATAGTTGTAATTATTTTATACATTAATAATAGGTATCTATAATATATATATATATCGAATATTTAAAAAATAAGGTACTTTTTAGAGCTGTAGCTAATCGTATGTGTTCGTTATAAAGTAACGGGTACGAGTACCGAATCGTTACTCACGAATGTATTTTATTACTCGAATGTTTCGTATTTTTGTACCGATGTTAGTTTGATTGATTCTTATAAGTTTATGCTAACAAATGCAACTGTTTCAGTTCGGCAAGTACCGTTGATGCGTGAATTAGGTATTTGAACGAAAACGATATAACTAAAAATAAAATAAAACAATTTTTTTGTTAAATCTATACTAATAAATAAAATTAAACTGTCTGTTTGTATGTCAAAATATTTTTTTTTACTATATAGATATGAATGTGTATAAGACACCATTGATACCAAAAATACAATTTTTAAATTTTTTTATCTGTCGGTCTGTCTGTTTGTTGCGGGTAATCTCCGAAAAAACTGAACCGATTTTGATGAGACTTTTTTGGTAGATAGATGAAGTTACTCCGGGTAAATTAGGATACTTTTAGGTTTCGCGTAAAAAAAAAATGAAAACTCATAAAAAATAATAAAATTCGATTCTATGCACAGTTTTACGGGCAAGTGCTAGAGTTTATAAGAAATGTTTTTATTTTATCTTAGTACTATAGGAAACTACTTAGAACTATCTTTAGGAAAATAATTATGGTTCCGTATAAGAAGAGTTAAAACGAAGTGAAGAACATATGAAAAGCGGGCGCAGCCGCGGACTCACAGCTAGTGTATATATAAAATTTGAGAATGGAAACAAAAAAAAGAAGGTCTAAATATAAGTCTGCTTCAAAATACGGTAAAGTTAAAGTTGTTTTGTACGAACTAAGCGACGTTTATCGTCATACCGTACGCAATACGACTCGATAAGGTTAGGTATCACGTATCAAAAATAATGAGTACTGATTGTTATAGTAACGAATACATACGGGTGCGCTATTTTTCATTACTTTTACACCTTAACTCATATTATCTACATTATTTATTATGTAAAGAGGTAAAATTGTTTTTTTATTTATTATATGGATCAAAAACTAATTAACTAACCCGATTTTAAAAATCCTTTGACCTGTCAAAGCTACATTATCAGGGAGTAAGATAGGCTATATTTTTATTATAGATTTCTTTTATACTCGTCTAAAACCGGGATGGATCACTAAAGATAATATTAAGCTTATATTTTTAAATGTTACTAGCTATATCTGAATTTTAGATAGGTTCGCTTCCGTCCCAATTAGTGATTGCAATTTTCCATTTCGTTACAATATTTCAAACTACCTAAACTACAAAAGGAGGTTCCAAAAATGTTGAATATATAGAAATAGAATTTCTCAATATTAAGCCTAAATTTTGTACTATTGGTATATCGATAAAGGTCACCGTTGACTTATATACATACTAACTGAACAGCCTGGATAGCTTTGTTATGAGGCAAATGGCAAGGACCACAGTTTGAGCTGATAACACCACGCATATTTAGCTGAATTCATTGTAGCCAAACGTATAGCACCAACGGTCATAATAAAAAAAGTAAAAAGCGGCCTCTTACAGGATCTATGTGTGCAAAAGTATGTGATGTGAAATGTGATGCTAATGCATGAAGTGTCACTGTAGTCAATGGTCTATTAAAAATAATTGGCCGTGCAGCATACACATGGCGTACACATGATTTTACGTCAACGTAGAAGTTAAACTCTTTGATTTAGTGTGAGAGACATAAACGCGAAACGAATCCACTATACTAACTCAAGACGAAAGTCTTCAACCAGTGTATGTTGCACGACATACGGCACTGAGACGTGACAGCAGTGGACGTCTTCCAGCTGTTATAGTTATGATAATGTCATATTTTAACCAAAAATGCACGACATAACCTATAAAAAACGAATATATCACAAACAGTAGAAAATTGAAAATTCTATCTATAATTAAACATATTATTTGAGTATAAGTTTAGTAACACGGTTTTTTTCTAATTTTCTTACAATATTACATATAACGAGATAAGTAATAGAAATAAGTGACACATAAAAAAAACTTTATGAGATTTACCTACGCCTATTTTGTAAAATTGTAATAACATTTTAAAATAACCTCAATTTAGATCGAATCAGTCCTTGCTTACTTTTTTTTGTTGTTGATAATATTATCTTTTTTCATACGATAAACAGAATAGCTGACCCGTTGAGCTAAGGTGAGGTCAAACAGTCAGACCAATGACGATTGTAATCAAATCGACCTTACAGTTTTTTTTCTGTTATCGCCACTCGATACATTGAGGTGGATGTTATTAATAAAGACGATATACTCGTACTAGTCCAAGTTAGTGGTTCCACTCGTTTGAGATAGCTGTCTCTATTTTGTTTTAAAACTAGCTGTGAGCCCGCGGCCGTGCCCGCGTTTCATATATTTTTCACTGCGTAATATATATTTTTAAATTTTCTCATACGGAACTCTAATTATTTTCCAGTTTTTTTTGCTACTAACTTTAAGCAAAGATATTTCACGCAAATACCTGTCAGTAAAACTGTACATTGAATCTGATTTCATGGGTTTTAGTTTTTTTTTACGCGGACCCTATTTATTTTCGAAATAATAAAGTAGCCTAAGTTACGCGGAGTAGCTTCAGCTTGCTATCTACCAAAAAGTCCCGTCAAAATAGATCCAACCGTTCCGGAGATTACCCGGAACAAACAGATAGACAATAACTGTATTTTTGGTATAGGTATCGTATATAGTATATTATACATTAAAATGTATTTAGTAAAAAAAATGTTATTTTAATGTTACAAAAAGACACTTAGATGTTATAGAGGTATAAAACTTTAAGTTGGCAACACTTTTTTAACTGGAAGCCATTTGTCAGCTGCCAAGTGATTTATGTTTAGTTTGGTGTAGCATTTCAACATGAATAGCCTGAACAACACTTCCAATTTGTGCAAATTTATTTTGAAAATCATGGTTCTGTATGAATCGTGCACTTCGTCCATTTTACGGTCAAAATAATCGTCCTTCAGAACAATTAATTTGATTAACTTGGAACGTTTTCACACCACGTTTACTCTAAATGATAATACGCATCCACAGGGACGCCGTACATTGCGTACATAAGAAGTCATTGCTACTGTAAAGCGTAGCGTAGAGAAAGACCCGAATCAGTCTATCCGCCATAGTGCACAGGAATTGAATATGTGTCCATCCACTTTATGGAAGATTTTGCGGAAAGATCTTTGTTTGGGTGCTTATAAAATCAAATTCGTGCAAGAATTGAAACCACATGATCACCTAGCAAGGTGTAGATTCGGTGTATAGGTCCAAAACAGAATTGGCGTTGATTCCGATTTTCATAAGCGAATTTTGTTTAGCGATGAAGCTCACTTTTGTTTGAATAGATACGTCAATAAACAAAATGCCGTATTTGGAGTGATGATAATCCTCAAGTGTATGTTGAAACACCGTTACATACAGAAAACTGACTGTTTGGTGTGCTGTATGGGCTGGTGGAATCATTGGTCCGTTTTTCTTTAAAAACGATGCTGGTCAAAACGTTACATTCAATGGTCACCGCTATAGAGCCATGATTACTGACTATTTCGTTCATAAATTGAACAACCATGATGTGCAGGAGCTGTGGTTTCAACAATCCGGTGCAACATGTCACACAGCTCGTGCCACAATTGATTTATTGAAGGAAACGTTTGGTAACCGCATGGTTTCACGTTTCGGACCCGTAAATTGGCCTCCAAGATCGTGTGATTTAATGCCGCTGGACTATTTTCTGTGGGGATATGTGAAGTCGCTAGTCACGCCGATAAGCCCGAAACGATTGACTGCTTAGAGGACAACAATTTATTACTAGCGTTATTGCCGATATACGGCCACAAATGTTGGTAGAAGTCATCGAAAATTGGACCTCCAGATTAGACTATGTCCGAGCCAGCCGTGGCGGTCATATGCCAGAAGTCATATTTAAATTATAATTGCCAGAAGATTATCGAATAAAGTAAATTTCATGTCAATTTAAAAAAATCATCTTTGTTTTATTCCATTTCAAACTTATATACCTCTATAAGAAACTCCCTATAGACATTATAGAAATTTCGACCTGTCTATTAATTTCCAAAAACACATAATTTTGGTAACCATTGCACTGCGCAAGATTCAGTAATTTCGGATTTTTTTTTCTCCCTTTAATGTTATTTAGTTTGAGCATAATAGTTTTAGGTATAAACAGGTCAATTCACACAAGATGTGCTTTGGTGTTTCGTCTGCAATTTCACAGAACCTCCACTCTTTTTTGTTCTGGACACCAATAATGTACACATGTTTGCCCAAACAACAGTGCCCAGTTAGTGCTGTCACCAATACCCGTAGCTGATTCCTACTGAGCATCAGCTCATGTTCTCAAGCTTTGCGCTGAGTGAATGCCCTCATGAGCTCTTTGGAATGAATTTGTCCCGGCAATTTATTCCAGAACTCTACAGCCTTATAGGTGTATTGGCCCCTTAAGCGATGAGGGCGCAGTTGGTAGTTAGGTCGGGTTGCGCATCGATGCCCCGGGTTCGAGCCCATCAATTCTGCTCTAAAATCAGACTCAGCTTTCGGTGAAGTAACATCATGAGGTGACCATAGCATGGTGGTAGGGCGTTTTCTAATAATGCCCGCCCGAGTAGCTTGAAAAACTTGTTTAAAAAAACTTGGCGCCAAATACCAATAAGTGCGTTCAAGCATCATCACTTAAGAACCAGTACCTTAGTGTGTATATCATTGTGGACCAAATATCACTTAATATCAGGTGAGATTGTGGTCAATGCACTGTGCCTATAGAGTGTCAAAAAAAAAAGAAAGCAAAATATTCTAAAATGAAATAAAAATTAATATAATAAAGTAGTTAATGTAAACACCATAAATTTAATTTATGGCTTATTTATTGTCGGTTAAATAAACATTTTTTTTTAAATAACCGTTGGCAACACTACTTGTAAATTGACCATGTGTACGTTTGTTGACAATTTTGTTGTTTTTTTTTTCATTTCTCAATGCATCATATTGCTAAGTAATTTTCTTGCCACGTGATCGTTTTTTTATACGCTATTGAATATTAAATTTGTTATATTGAAAATATAAAAACTTAATTGTTGTAACGGGTTATCTCAGGCACTCGTTCGGTCCAATGTTATGATTACACGTGCACACTGCACATTGTGTGTATATATACACATACAATAAATAACATATATGTACATATAATTAATGTGTGCGTTAAAGTATTGACGAGATAAAAATATGTGCCGGATTGAAAATAATGACAGTCGTAATCTAAATGACAAACTAGCCACGATTTAACTGAAAGTGAATGACAATTACGATCACACTGAGTTAATAGTGCTAAGGGTATACTGTATTTAAATTAGTGAGTGAACGGGAAATTAACGAAGCGACTAATCTGCCCTTTTATGTAATCGCCACGGATGCAGTGCTTATTTTAAAACTATAATATTACAAGTGAGTATAATTGATGTAATAAAATGTATATATTTTTTTAATTAATTTATTTGAACAGGGCTTTTACACATTCGTGTATGGCAGCCCTGTCGGATCATACCCAATATAACTTACAAAAATAACAATAATTATAATTAATAAAAATTATTTATCTTTTTTAAGATAAATTAAATATTTACGATTATGTATGTAAAAATTAAATTATTAATAAACAAAAATTTATATAATATTATAATATAATTAGAATAAAAAAAATACTATAAATAACGAATGCCGTCCAGCTCGCCGCCAGGCGGGAAGGTTCCCAGGAGGCTGGCCATATTGCCACGTTAGACATAATTAAATAAAATTATGTCTTAACTTACTACTTGTAATAATGAAGTTCCATAGCATACTAGCAGAATCGGACATCGGTTCTGCTAGTACACAATGGAATAAGCCTATATCTAAATAACATAACCCTAAGGCCAAAACCAAACAATTTCTAGTCCGGGTACATTCCACCAATAAAACAATTAATAATTAACACTAGTAGACGGACAGTTGATTTCAAGTTGTATTTTGTAGCCTCACCTCTATAGGCAGCTGACCGAATCAAGATTTTACCAGTTATCTAAGGTCAGCCGCAGTTGTTTTTTTCTAGTTAAGCAATAGATAATTTTTTAGACACCATGGCATTTAGGCTGGTTTGAAGAGCTTGGGCTTCCGGTTCTTTAAGTGTATATATCCTGATAACAGCATTTAAAACCAAATTCTCTTGCAAAGTTTAGTGTTTAGTGTGTGATAATATGAAGGTTTTCGAGATAATGGCATATTCTGGTCAAGCGTATGAAGAATTAATAGGAAAATAATCTTTATAGGTTATTAGAATAAGAAGAGGTCGCGCTCGGCTCGCGTCGACGCGATGTCTTCTTATAGAATCGCTGGCATCCCGAACCGCCTGCTGTGTGGCGAAACCACTAATCAGTTATTACGACTAAACATCAGGTTATAAGGGGTCGTTCAAGTATTACGTTAGCAAAATTTTAGACATTTTTGACCCAATTCGCTTGTCAGCAATAGTAAACAAAGTTTTTCCGAACTACGATGATTAGGGATAATTTTAAAAAAAAACTAAGCTTAATAATTAAATCACCATTCAGACATCTAGTCACCCATGGCATCAAAAATAAGCAAAACATATCCTCTCTCTCCCCCCCCCCCTCCCCCTCCAATGGTTCTTACATGATGGACGGATCCTAACCCTATGCGGTTATGTTATCACATTAACTTATTTGTAGAAAAAGATTTTAAGAAATTTGTTTTCTATCGGATGCGTTTGGGCATAGGCTATATACATTTTCGAAATAATTTATAGAATTCGTAAAAAAGAGTATTTAGAAAAAATCATTTTCGGCTTGAACTCAAAAACGGAATGATTTATTTTGATAAAATATTGTTTTCATAACGTATACGTTAGTTAGCAATTGATTAGGCTACAAAAATTATCAATAATATTTCTGTAAAAAAAAAAAGTAATTAAAATTTGTGTACGGGAAGCATATGTGGTTCAGTAACAAACTATGAAAAAAAAAACAGAGCATCCCACATTTAATCAAGATAACACGTAGAGGAAGTCGCGGGTGCCTGCTTGTTATTTATATGAATCTCTTACAAATGAGCATATGTACAAGGTGGACCGACGACCTGGTGAAGGTCGCGGCATCCGCTGGATGCGGGTGGTGCAAGACCGGTCGCCGTGGAGCTCTTGGGGGAGGCCTATGTCCAGCAGTGGATGTGTTTCGGTTGAATGGATGGAGCATATGATAACGTGATTATAAGACATATCTCTAGCTACAACAAAATACGTAGGTACCTTTAATAATACGTTCATTTAGATAAATACATATGTATCATAAAGTACAAATAGTCACTTTATTGGTTAATATCTTATCTTTTTCGATTAAACATTTGTACAAGTTTTGCTCGTGATTTTGCTTTCGGAAGTAACAATGATTATTATTCAGTACATTATACAGTGTAAACTCTATATAGCGACACTTAAAGGATTGAGTATTTCATGGCATTATTGTGGAAGCGATGATAGCGCAGTTGGTAGTGCGGTAAGATTCCGCGTAAATGTACGCGGGTTCGAGTCCATCTATACAACTCTAAAATCATCCTAAGCTTTCTGTAAACAAAAACATCGCAAGGAAACCATAGTATGGTGCTTAGGGCATTTTCTAATAATGCTAGTCTAGCCCACCCTCGAGTCGAAAAACTTGTCGCCATATGCGTTTGTTTCGGCAGTATCACTTGAGAAGCAGTAACTCTAGGCTTAGTGTGTTTACCATTCTAGCTCACATTTTCACTTAAAGATAATGGTAGTAGGTAGTCAAAGCAATGATCCTATACACTGTAAAAGAAAAAAAATTATCGTTAAATAAACGTACAGTATCATCGTATGGACAACAATTTGCATCAATTTGTGCCAAGTAATTTCAACGTTTTAGGTAGTTTTTCGTTATATCGAGTGGCGTTAAATGGAGTTTTTTTACACTTTATCTATCTCCGTAATATTACATATCTTGAATAGAGTTAGCAAGGAAACATCCTTTTTTCATTCTTTTTGTTATATTTGACACAAAAATGTAGAAAGATGAAGGTTTATGATTTAAATGAAATTATTAATACACAGACTACAGTTCTGTGTCTGGCTGATTACTCGTGACCTTATTTAGATAACCAACTGAATAACTTAGTAGTCATTCTTTCTACTCGAACATTTTATTCGGCCATGTTTGGGAAAATATTTTAGATGTGACAACACAAAAACATTCACTTAAATTTCCACTTAACAGACTGTACCGTGTCGCTGAAGGCTGTCGTCATAGGTGACACGAATATATAAGTTTTCCCCTACCGAAAATTGCTCAACCCGGCTAAAGAAGTTTTCACTTCAAAAAGTCATGCATATCTGTGCACTGGTTCTCGAGTTATAGATGTACTAACGGATGGATAAACAGACGTTAAATTTAATAACAATCATAATTAATCATGTTTGTCTTTGGTGAGATTTGGCTATGGTTTTTAAATCTAAATCGAAGACCCTTTTAGACTGATATAATATACACTGCCATGCAATGGTACTTACCATTTATATTGCCATATAGAAATAAAAAGAAGGAAATTTTCATAAAATCTCTCTTAAGTATTTAAAAGTAATTAGTAAACATTGCATACGCAATCACAGTTCAGACCACCACGTCGTGCATGCCATCAAAAATAACCATAGCGTATCACCCCCACCTTAATATAAGGGTCACTTGATATCAATCGTACCTACATACTATCCTTACACTTTTTTACAGGTGCGCGGTAATTCATGTCTATCCATGGACAGTATTTTTTTTTATCAATTGTACATCAACTTACTCGTTTTTTACCCCATAAATAATTATACACGTTTGTATTATTTTTATTAATTCGTTTTTTGTTTGTTACATCTATTGACGGACGCCATCTTCGTTCTAACCTGCCAATACCAACCACGGCGGATGTTGTTCAACTCTATGTAAAAACAGGTTTATCCTGGAACGAGGCACCGAAGCGAATTCCTGTGACAGATTTCTAACTATGCATCATAGTAACTACAATCTCTCAATCTAACCATCACGCTATACCACGACCGGAGCATACTAAAAGAGTGGAGTGGGGTACTTCTACTTTTCCCTCTTCATTATACAAAATATACATAATGAAGTTATAGTTTCCAATATCTAATAAATTTTAAAACTTCAAAAGCTTCTCTTCGATACATTGTATCTCATGTTTTCTAATAATTCATTTCATTAATGTTTCAATTTACAAAATATTATAAATAATTAATTTCCTGTGACAAATGCAACTCTGAATGCATAGATACTGTTTTAAAGTGTGTTAGGTACAGTCACACATAATGTCCGTCGATCAGTGATGATTGCACAGTGGGTAGTGCGGCTGTATTCCACGTCAGTGAACACGGGTTCGAGCACACCCATCCAACTTTAAAATGAATTTTTGGCAAAGGAAAATATTATATTAATTATTTTGTGATATGCAGTTTTTTATAAAATTTATTGCGACCATAAATCTTTAGGTCCAACTTTATTATTTTAATCTAATCTTCTTTAGTGTTCCTTTTGTTAGAATTTACTAGTTTCTACTACTACTACTACTATACTAAAATGCCACATTTTAGTACACACGCTGTATCTTTATTTCCAAATATACACTAGTCACTCGTGTACAGTACACCGGCACACAAAAAAAAGTTGTTTGCGCATTTCGACTCGCTGAAACAGAATTTGAGATCCGTTTGGCCCGATCACGTCCTAGATTTGAGTGGAATGCAAAAAAAAAACCCCCAAAAAAAAGGTTGATTACAGCAATGAAAAAAAATTTAATCGGATCAAGTATGATTTTATGTATTTTAATCCACTGAATCTGAATCTAAATCTAATTTATTCCGTTGAGCCGTCAAAGTTTGAAAAATCTTATTCATCATGGTCCCTGCTCTCAATAAATAAACCAAAGTGATCCCGAGGGAGACGGCGAGTCAAGAAAAGGTTGGGAACCACTGCTCTGGATAGTTCCCGATATTACTTAAACCATTGAATATGTATTAGCAAGAGATAGAATTCTGTGAGGAATCTTGAAGATAATTCTTATACGCAAGCGGAATTGTACGACACATCTCTAAGTTGTCCAATAAGGAAATTCCCCCTCGTACGAAATGAATGAAATTTTATTAGACCTGAAGGAGAGGCTTGAGAGCGTGATAAGCCCGATGGACTAATCCGCGTGTCTCATAGACGGTACGACTGAACGGTCGGAGGTTCAACCCCAGGATGGGTGACACATTTTTTTGGGTATGTCGCTGTGTATGCTTGCGATCCCGTGTTACCCCTACCTCCTTGTTTGGTGGTAGAGACGGTCACTCATAGAGTTTTAGTAGGTAGTCGCTAGGGTCTCCTTCCCTAGTGTTAGCCCTACACACCCACCCTGCCCCCGCATGGTAGGATAGTCTCTAAAAGCATTTCCCTATGTAAAAAAGGGGATGAGGCTTCTGTACTCATCGTCAGCGTGACAGAATGACATTTTCATTAAGTTTAACACGGGGTAAATTCCAGGGAATAGACCACTCAGGTTACTAGTAGCCCAAGCAGAGATACGTACTACTTTTTTTTGTTTGGTACCTAGCACATTCCCGATCGAGCGATCTAAATGTAGGCTTCAAAAGTTCCGTAAGGCTGTTAAAGCTCTTCCTGTCAACAGCATTTGGTTAATTCGAAACAGGGATTTCGTGCTTGACTGGAAATTATGTGATGATCGCACAATTGTTAGTGCCTTCGGATTCCGTGTAAATGGAGGCCACATATGCAACTCTAAAATCAGTCTGAGTTTTCAGTGAAAGAAAACATCCCTAGGAAACAATAGCATGGTGGTTGGACATTTTCTAATAATGCCCAGGCGGGGGTGGTAGCTACCCGGGCGTTAGCTACCACCCTCAAGTTTGAAAACCTGTCACCAAATACCAATTGGTGTATTCCGGCAGCATCACTTGAGCATCACTACCTCTAAGAGAAGTGTTTACCATCCTGGACCATATGGTCACTTAATATTAGGTGAGATTGTGCTCAAAGTTGTGAGCATATACAGTGTAAAATAATACTGTACATAATACCTATGTGAAAATATTTATAATTCAGATTTTAGGACTTCCTACAATAAAAAAAAAAATGTTGTGTGAATATTATTACTGTGTTAAAGAATATTAAAACGGAAAAGATAGAACATATTACATAATATTGTATGCAGTTCAAAATATAGGATGTCTGTAGGTATATGTTCATATTATTAGTTTATAGCGTTTGAAGGGTCGTGTCTAGTCTGTATTTAGCCCGTTAGGTGATGGGTTGGGGGAGGCATAGAGCAATACGAGAGCTCTCCCTATATGCATTTTAATGATCTCTAATACGTCTGCCGTGAACAAAATCGATGAAATGTATGATTGGAATGAAATATTTGAATGTATAGGTAATTCTGTAGAAAAGCACCGACTACAGACAAATATTACAAATAAACATAGTAATTTTAACCTTTTTAAATTATATAGAGGTAGGTAAAACAGATTACAAACCTCTTTTGTAACTCTTTTTAACAAACGTAATTATTGGTTTTATAATAATTTACTGTATTATTATTATTTATATATATTCATTTGATTTATTTATTTAATTAATTAAGATAACCCGAAGGTTTTCTATTAGTTTATTCATGTCGACTGTCAGTATATCTTGCCCGTGCGTTCTGCTAATGTAACATGAGTTTTAATAGATTCGTTGAGGAGGCCGTCTAAGAAAGAACAATTAATATTTGAATATTTGGAACGCCGAGAAACAATAGAGTTTTAATGGATTAAGAAAAAAGAATGGATGGTGTCATCATCAAAATGTGAAGTGAACATATTAAAAATATAATAAAGAAATATAACGCGATGCAGTGGGAGAGGACGTGAGATATTGGATAATGAAGCGATCTTTAGACCAATTTTTACATTATTATATAAAGTCATGTTATCAGGCACACTAAGAGTGATGAAGACCAAGCGACACTCAACATGCAATTTATTGGATATAGTAAATTGTTGGGCAATGAATGATCCGCCAACACTATTACATTCTACATTGCAGATATTTGGATGAGGCAAGCGTATACAGGCATACAGTTGTGACAAAAAAAATTGGTATAAATATTGCAGTGCTATATGGGACTAGTTTCTACGCGGGCCAGGTTTTTTATTACTTGTATTTTTTATATTTTCATTTAGTTTTTAATTTATTGCTTTTTCCAAAGTTTTATTCAAATGTCCTCGCGGCACAACCCATTTTTTTTTACTTTTTGATGAATTTTTAGTGTTCTTTAGTCTCTACACAAGAAGATCCCTTCACCTAAATAATTAACCATTAAATGAATGTAAAATTTTCCATTTCAATAAATCCACTCTCTGCCTTTTTTAATTACCTAAAAATATGTATCATGTATCTTCTTTTACTTGTTTCGTGGGGATAATAATAAAGAGAAAGATAACGCATAAATCAATTATCGTAAAAAGAAAAAGAACAAGATATTTGTTGACAATTATAACACCATCTTAGATTAGTTTTGGCTGTGCTATTTTATTCCATTCATGTCAGATAAAATAAATAGGAATCTATGCTAATAAATCAAAAAATCAAAATCAAAATTTATTTATTCAATTTAGGCCCTAAGAAGGCGCTTATGAACGTCTAAAACACTACCACCGGTTCGGAAAAAAAACCCAGTCGAGAAGAGCCGGAAAGAAACTCGATCTGGTTCTTTTTTTTTTTCATAAACATAATATATATCATTTTTTTGTCATATAAAAAACTATACAAATCGTAGTTTTAATATTGTTAGTGGAAGCACAGAGATGTGGGATAAATACAATTGAAGTGTCTGTTTGTAATGTCAAAATATTTTTTTTTTACTAAATAGATATGAATGTATATACGATACTTTTACCAAAAATACAATTTTTAAAACTTTTGTGTCTCTCTGTATGTCTGTTTGTTCCGGGTAATCTCCGGATCGGCTGGACGGATTTTGACGGGATTTTTTTTCTGGCAAATAGCTGAAGTTACCCGGCTTAATTTAGGCAACATTTATTTTTACAAAATAATAGAGGTTTATATATTTATATATTATATATTTATATTATTATATATATTTATATTATAGTTATATTAAAATAATAGAGGAAAGATTATGAATTTCCCCCGCATCAAAACTACGTTTAGCGTAAAGCCCATTACAAAAAAAAAAGTTTCTATATATCAAGTCAGACGATAGTCCTGATTAGTCCTGAAATAAAAAGTAGCAGTAATTTTCGTAGTAATATGATTAGTTTTTGCAAACTGAGTAACACCGTTGACCTGACAGCTTTATCGAGGAGGTGAGGTGAGAGCTTAGGACACTCAACCGGTTAAGTTATTTAACATAAGGACAAGTATGTTAGGTACATTTTGTTTTACTCTAAAACACTAACTAGACTCGTGGTTTCGCGTATAACGATATGCTTACAATTTATTGATAATTGTCTGTTGAATACCCAATGGTTTTTTGTATAAATATCTAATTGTTTACGGCTCTAAATATAAGTTGTTTAGGGCCAAGTTTATATTGTTTTTGTTGAAGATTAGTCTTCAGATCTCGAACACAAAATGGCGGGGCTTTGTTACAAAGTAACACGCAAAAGGGAGTTTTTTGTGATATCTTAGAATACATTCCAAATTAAATTTTCTATTGAGGTTGTTGGAATACTATTTGAATAATTATTCTATGAAATAGGATGTACGTAAGGTCTTAATTTAAGTAATATTTAGTTTTGTATGAGGAACTGGAATGGCTAATGGCTAAATCTCGTAAAAAATAATAATAACATAGGTATATATTTGTATAAAATTAGTTAAGTATTTTATGCATAACTAGCTGTGCCCGCGACTTCGCTCGCATGGTTTTCAGATAATTATATTTTGATAGACGGCCTATATTCTGCCTCTAGATGCAATTACGCATTATATAAATGTCCCAATCCTAAATGTTAATACAGAGTAAATACTACAGTAAGACCAAATTTCATCCAATTCGGTCCAGTAGCTTTTGCGTGATTGGTGAACATGAATAAACACAAAGACAGATCATCTCATGGTATTTTTTCAGAAATATCTTCAATGTACAGATTTCGTCCCTCTAGCCTTTTATTATAAGTATAGATTACATATTGGCTGTACAGTGTTTTATAAACTTTCATATTATTAAAAAAAAAAAGCAAAAACTACTACCGATGTCTTAAATATCTCAATAAACAGATTTCAAATAAGAGTAACTATGACAAGTCGTTGAATTAAATTTCTTATTGTGGTGCATAATTTACCCTTCTGTATGTTTTTGTTTAGTCCAAAGCGTAGGTTGCGTTACTGTTATGTAGTGAGATTTGTAAAATTCGAATTACCACGTGCCCAGGCTTAAGAGGATATGTTAGTGGCGTTTATTCCTTACAAACGTAGCCCCCTGTTTCCTCCCTGGATAATAGCATTATGGCTAATATTTTGATACCATCAATATATATCCACCACCGCCACGCCACGCCATGCATTTGATTTTTTCCATGCATTAGTTATTGTAGAAACTAGGAGCCTCTAAAAATGAACAAAATGCTTGATTTTTACACCTCATTTTTAGACGTCCGTCAAATAAATTTGATAAAAACAGAAAAAACAAAACGTACAGACATAGCCAAAGTCTTTATTATTGTAAAACTGAAAGAAATTTAAAAATGGGTTCAGTTTTGGAGGAGGAAACAGAGTACTTCAAGGTGATGTTTTCGTCTATTTTGCTTAGGGTAAAATCAGCCCGAGCTGCAGTTTTCCCTTTCGTGTTTATAATTCTTTCTTTGGGATCCACCGCGATAGCAATAGATTTCTGAAATGCCTACTTTTTCGACCGCATGTACCCTTAACCCCTAGAGCACTTACCTGGCGTTTACGCCAGCTTTCCATTGTTTTTCCTATTGTCTTAGTTTTATGGGTACTCGACACATTAAGGTCGCTCCATATTATCGCGTACTTCGCGTCGCAGTGTATTTTGCGCACGCCTGACTCTATAGCTAAATATAGGTGTGTCAGTTACACCAACTAAACCGCTTCGCACGGGTTTGTGGTCATGTGACGTCACTAAAACGATGCGTGCCCACTCGACCGTGTCACTCTCTACGCACAAACTCAGTCACAGACGCATATAACATTTATTGAAATATCTCATATTGTCAATAACTGTTCGGTATTTTGATTCTGTTACGTGCTCAGCTGTAGGTATAACAGTTTAATAAATGCAGCTATATGAGAAGAAAACTAACCCGTGTGGGCCGTGTAACACTTTTGATGGGCCTTGATAATATTTTCGCTACTTTTATGTCGCATTCTATTTACAGATGCCTAGACAACTGGAAATTTCTGACTTGATAATACATTATTATAATATGGTGTATGCCAGATATATCGCAAACAAGTGCAAATAGGATTTATATTGTATTCAACATGTATGTCAACGTATCCGTATGTATCTTTACACCGTTTTTAATTTTACAAATTAACATTGAAAGAGCCAGTGCGTCCAAATGCTCAAAACGTCTTCAGATATTATAGTTTTAATAATCAGTTTATCAAGTTGTCCTAAAAGAAAATGAAATTAATATTCTTCATTTAACATTTGTCATTTTATGAACAAAAAATACGCCATTTTCTTGAAGAACCAGCAAGAAAGAGTCTTTTTTGTTTATACATTCATTTGAAATTATGCATATTATTTATTTATATTATTGTTTCATTATAAAATATATATAATTGTTATCATTACTGAAAGAGAAAATAGATAATACCAGACATTACAACCAAGCTTATAATAACCTTAACAAAGTAAAATCTGCTTTACATGGCCCTGAAAGTCATTATCCAGCAAATACTCTTAGAGGTCTTATTAAACTTAACACCATAAAACATAATAGTAGACCTTCGTTCCTTCGTAGAATATTTCTACGTTTTCACCTCCAATCATATGACAAAAAATCAGCTGTGCTTTGTAATAGCTACTGAACTTCAGTTTTTGATGATTACTTACCATAAAATAAGCCGTTTCACCGAGCTCATTATAAGTAAACATGACAATACTTACATATGTATTTATTATGTAGGTACATACATACATACCTATTAGACACACATGCTCTAAATATGGACGACAAACTTTTAGTAGGTACCTATCACGTAAATTACTTACATAATAAGTATTATACTGCCGAGCCGCTTACTATTATTGTTAATTAACGACAACCTTGTGTAATTTACTTATAGGAAACTCATAAAACACAAATTTAGTTATTGCCCAAAAAATATATTAATTAGCATTTTAAAAAGATGCTTTTACTTTCTATAAACGTAAAATCACAATAAATTTTCCAATTGCTCCTATATATGTACATACGCGAACTATCATTAATACGGTACCCCGAATATTCTACAATTTCCATTATACAAAACTTGTCAGACACAAAACTTTTAACTACTACTAAAACAGCATAACAAGACGTCTAAAGTTAAGGTGGCGGCGGCTACTTCGATAAATAACTCTGATTGTAACATGGCGTCGGGCGACGTTGCCGTACTTGACACCCCTAACAACAGGAGCGACGTTGCCAAATCGCGGAACAAATAGTTCATGAGTGTGGCTAGATTCGGGATTTGTATGCTGAGCCTCCCTTTTTTACCTGCATAATCTATTGTTGTTACCTATTTAAAATTTGTATGATTCTGCCTGTTGTATCTTATAGTTTCAAAAATACTCGTAATACTTTTTGAACGTAGATATAAACAATGCATTTGAAACTGTATTTTGATTTTAATTTTTGCAATTTTTTTTAACAGATTTAGATACCTTACAGTGATATATTATACACAGAGAGAGATGTTACGTTTATAGTATTTGACAATGAAAATTTGATCCCACAATCTATTGTTCCTATGAATTGTACGTATGTTGTAGAGTTACTGAATACCGCAAAACATACGATAAGAGCGTAAGTGAAAGAAACAGCTATTGTTCAGATAATAACGCTTCCAATATTTTGTAAGAGCATAGATTATGATTCTGTTGAACAGAATTGTCTTTTCAAAAAATGGGAAGGTGAAAATAAGACATTCAAGTAAAGAAGTAACATTAATTTATTTTGTATTTTAGAAAAAAATATTATTAATGTGAGTAGTATTAATGGTAAATTATGAATGGTATTAAAATAAAGGACATTTCGAAGTTAGCAGAAGTAGATTAATCAAGTAATTATTTATTTACTTTTGAGTACATTTGAAATAGTATGTTCATTTAAAGTCTGTTTTGTTTTTAATTAAAAAAGTTTTGTTATTAAATCTAATACTTTAGTTTGTAAGGAAAGTTTTGAAAATTATTTTGGTATGTTATTTTTTTTTAACTCCTTTAATATTATTGATACGCTAGGAATTCCTTTATTTAGGCTTTTATTTTTTTGAGTAGGTTAGTATTTTATTTTTCTTCTGAAGCTGTATTTTTTTTACTTTAATTCACGCACATGTTTTTTAGACGCCAATTTTCTGGGCGTTACCAATATTTTTTCTATGTCCAGTATGGTGACACTATCAAAACTCGAAGGAGAGTTGGAAACACTTTGATTTCCACAAACCGAAATAAAAAAAAATGAATACTTAATTTTTTTTTTTAAGAGAATAATTATGTAAATTTCATTTATTTTTTATTACTTCTACATAAGGAACAGCATTCGTGTTTGCCCTTTTTTAAAGATACTTATTACTACTTTGTAAGCGATAGCTACAAATTCTACTACTTCTTGATGGTATCCAGTCTAGTTTGCTCCCTTATTGCCGTGTTATTACGATTCAATCTTGAAGTGGGTTTTCTTTGTTTGGAAATGTAACAAGCAAATGAAAAAAAAAAATACGATTTTTACTACATGAGCGGTACAATGCTACATACAGAACTATTAAAATCTAATTCGATAACGTCGATAATGTTTAAAATGTTCATGAACATTCGAACAGTAATCCATTACAGAAAACAAATATTTAATACAATTTACTACAACAATTTAATACAACGTAAGAAGACAAGAAAAACTAGTATGGGGGTATTAACGAATTATTTATTATTACTGCCTACGATGTCTTATCTGTAGTTTTTAATCTGTGTCTGGAGTTAGCGCTTCCGTATAACTCTCTCATTAAAAAATATTTAAATCTATTAGAAAATAGTCCAACAATATTAATAATTTTGCAACGGCATGTTTTGTTTTACGTGTACAAAAGGATACCTTACATCAGCAAGGATTGTACACCTTTTTTAACCGACTTCTTAAAGGAGGAGGAAGTTATAAATTCGTCTGTATGTTTTTCTTTCTTCTAAAGACACAAGTTGGCATGTTTGATTTTATGATTCGGGTGACATAACGTGGAATGACAGCAAAACGTCACAATTAGAACGTTTTCGTGTCTTCAATTTATCTGCGCTAGTAACATATCTGCTTTTTTCTATATAATACCATTGATACCTAATCGTTTCGTTTAAATAAATTGTTAGTCTACTTATTTTAAAACTAGTTAACTGCCAATTACTCCAGTATAAAAAATACGTGACTATAACCGTTTTTTACGGAATACAGTTAACTAAAAAGTAGAAAGATATAGAATACCTACGTTTTATTTATTTATAACTGACATTTAAAATCAAACTAAGAATCAAGCTAAATTTAGTTTATACTAATAACAAATATCTTCAGGTAAAATGCCAGTACACAGAACAGACTGTATTAACAGAACCCATTCCCAGTTGATCCGTAATAATATTATGCTTACACAACAAATAGTATTGTCATGAATATCACGTTATTTATTATTAGAGCGGTGAAAAGAAGCTTATTCTGTTTGTTTCTAAGAAGTTCTACTTAAATTTGTTTATAATTGTATGGTGCTGTGGCATTTCCGGACGTTATCGGTGAATATATCCGTTATAATTACGTAACAAAGTAGGTTATGAACTCATAGAAATGTCCAATCATATTGCCATACTTACTGCTGTAAGTCATATCTGTTATTAGCTACTTAAAACTATATGAAGCCTGTGTTACTCTCTGATAATGTAATTTACGAGAGAATTTTTCAAATTGGTTAAATTGTTTTTAAGTTTATCCATAAAAACAAAAAACGGTTCTCGCGTATTCCATCCAATATGTGTGTTTTATAACAATAAAGTAACGTACAACCATATATGTCCTTTTAACAAGATTATTTTCATAATGGAGTTCTATCAAGGACAGAACTTGGAACGACTTGTATCGAGCTATCAACTGTCTTCTTCAGACGAGTACTGTAGCTGTGATCATTACAAGCAAGGTGTAGCCATAATATAAACATATGATTGCCTAATTAAATCACTGAGATGAGGTCGCTCAAAAGGGGTCTTTTTTGAGGTTGAGATCCCTGTGTAAATCCACAGTTCTCTCGAACCATTGGGCACCTACTGCCTTCCTTACAAAGCGATTCTGAATCCTTTGTAAGGCGTGCATGCGTGAACGAGTGATGTGACCGAAGACAGGTGCGCAATACGTGATGATGGGTCTGACCACCATCTTGTATAGGGTAATCTTATGGCGGAGTGCCATTTTGCTCTTGCTGTTATAGAGCGGATAGAGACGACCTAGCACCATGGAGGTCTGGCGCTTCACTTTCTTAATGTGAGATTTGAAAGAGAGTCTGTCATCTAATTGAACTCCTAGGTACCTGACTTCGGAGCAGTATGGGATTTCAGTACCCGCGTACTGTATGGGCTCGGGAGGGTCTTCCCTAAGTTTTCGGCTTCTAGTGAATAATAACGCGGCGCTCTTACTCGGGTTTATCGCGAGACGCCATTTGAAATACCAAGCGCTGAGTTGGTCGACAGCGCCTTGGACGTATTTACGTAAGACCGTTTTCTTACGAAAAGCGAAATATATGACAGTGTCGTCCGCGTATAGACCTAACTGAACTCTTCCGAGATCAGGGAGGTCCGCTAAGTAGAGGTTGAAGAGGACAGGCGCCAGAATGGAACCTTGGGGGACTCCTGCGCGTACGGGGTGGGCTATAGAGAGAGCGCTCTCTACTCTATAGCGGAAACTACGATCGGTGAGGTAATCGTGTATGATTCTAACCAGAGTGTCGGGGATACCTAATCTAGTGAGTTTGTAGACGAGGCCCGTGTGCCAGACCTTGTCGAATGCTTTGGCAACGTCGAAAAAGACCGCGAGCGTATGCCAGGATTTATTAAACTGAGGGTGATTAATATTGGTGAGTACGTACTCCGTGAGGCGGAGCACCTGATGCGCACAGGAGTGTCTGGCTCGGAAACCAAACTGTTGGGGAGGCAAGAGATTTTTGTCCTCTATCACCTCTATGAGACGGTTCATAAGGATCCGCTCATAGAGTTTGCCTAAGGTGTTAAGAAGGCTAATTGGACGGTAGCTATCGGGTTGCCTGGCGTCTTTGCCAGGTTTGTGTATCCCTATAACTATTGCTGCTTTCCAGGCGGCTGGAAAGTGGTTGTTTTTGATGGCCGCATTGAAGAAGCAGACCAGCAACGCGACCAGAGGCGGAGGAAGAAGTTTGATGACTTCGTTCCTGATTCCGTCGGGACCGGGGGACTTTCTGGGCTTAAGGCCCTTGATGGCAGTCGCAACCTCGTCACAGGTGACAGGTGAGAGGGGGACAACCGGAGTAAGAGCGAGGGAGTCTTTCACGGAGGATTCGACAACAGAGATGTGTTCGACATCAATGTTGTCGGTGACGGGAGCGCATTGATGCTCGAGGCTATCGGCTAAGCACTCGGCTTTTTCGATATCGTCAAATGCGGGTTGAAGACCCTGCGTATTTCTGTCCAGGGGGGGCATGTTAACGATGGTACGGTCCATCTTCATGGATCGTGCGAGCTTCCAGTACGCGAGGTGGGAAGGTTTCAGCTCTCCTAAGAGGCTGTCCCACCTATCATTACGGATCTGATCTATGCGGCTTTTCACCGCTCTACGCAAGGAACGCAAGCGCGCACGATTCTCCTCTGTCGGATACGCGTCGTGGGCGCGGGTCGCGGCGTTTTTCTGCGTGAGCAGAGCTCTCACGTCATCGGGGAGTACAAAGCGGCGATCGTTCGCCGCTTGCACCTCTTTCGAGGTCTCCTCGATGCCGATCTTGAGGTGCTCAACCAGAGCATCGATCGCGAGGTCCGCGTCCGCAGACGTATCCAGTACATCTGGGATTCTATCGAGAGAGGGGGTGGACGGATGGTCCTTTAAATAACGGCCGAGCTTGTAATAGTCCGCGACTTTTACAACTGGCGGGCTAGAATTAGAGTCATCCGTGTGACCTAACAACAAAACTACTGGGCGGTGGTCGGAGTCGAGTTCGTGTACGACTTGTATAAGACGCACAGGAAGCGCGACTCCTTTCAAAATAGCAAAGTCTAGAACCGACGGGCGACAGTTCGGTTGGAAGTGGGTGGGCTCTAACGGCGCGACGACCTCAAAATCGAGCTTCCGTACTAAGCGCATGAGCCCATTGGGCGTAACGCACGAGCTGTTCCAGAAGGTATGCCCGCAATTGAGATCGCCGGCGATAATGACAGAGTCGCCTAATGCGAAAAGCTTCTCTAGATCTGACCTTAAGGGTCGTTTACTGGGGGGGAGGTATGCAGACACGAGTACGATTGACGGATGGCCAGTCATACCTATTCTGCATACCGAAACTTCCATATTGGTAAGCTCCGGAGCTTGCAACGGCGAGCAATAAAGTGACCGTTTATAATAAATAAGGGTACCACCGCCCCTTTCAGGGGTCCTATCGTTGCGTACTATATTAAAATTCGCAATCCCGGGATTGCGATCACTAGGCTTCAAAAAGGTTTCCTGGACGAGAAATACGTCTATTTGACGATCGCGGAGAAAGTTAGCGATTAATTCACGCTGCGGAGCTAATTTCCGCGCGTTAAAGAATGAGAGGGAGAGACCGCGAGGCTTGATCTTAGCCATTTATTACGGGGTAACAGAAACGCGTGCCAGACCTTGGAGGGTCATGGCGATAGCGGGGAAACGCGCGATAGCCTCGAGCTCGGCGTTTCCTGAGCCGCTGTTCAACATTGCGTTGAACGCGACTACTTCCTGCACATCATGGATGCGCAGGAGAAATAGTACCCGGTCTAAGCCGGTGGAGTTGGCCTGAGGGGCCTGAGGGGGGGTAGCCAGACGCGGCTGCGCCTTAGCTTGGGGCCTAGGTGCCCACGGAGCCAGAGGGGCTGCGGGGCGGGGGGCAGGGGGACGGGTCGGCACCGCGGAAGGCGACGCCGACGTGCCTGGGAGGCACGGGAAAGACCTCAGTGTCATCGGCGGCACTTGAGGTTGGAGGAGGAGGGGGGCAGCGTTCCTCTGAGGAACGCGCCTACCGCCTTTGTTAGGCTGGTTGCGTCTTACCTTGGGCGCACACGGGCACCCACGGTAATTGGCGGGATGACCCTCCTGCCTGCACAAGACGCAGCTTGGAGGGTCGGTTGTGTCCTTGGGACGGGGACAGTCCGGGGTCAAATGATCCCCGAGACACTTGACACATCTCGGAGCCATATAACAGCTCCGAGAACTGTGTCCGTACCCCTGGCAACGGTGACATTGCGAGGGGTAAGATTGTTTATGTGGGACTTCCACAGATATGCGGGAGAGGCCGCAGAGGGTCTTCAGACCGAAGACCTTCTTTCCCTCTTCCGTGGCAGACAAAGAAACTAAAACCATGTTAAACGGTTTCATCCTATCTCTTTGAGAGTGCATCCGATGCACCTCAATCACGGGGAAGTTCTGCTCCTTAAGGGAGGCAGCTATCTCGTCACACGAGAGTTCCTTGGGAACTCTTCGCATGACGACCCGAAGGGACTTTTTCCTCCTCAAGTGCGTGTGTATAAAACGCGTACTTGGCCTCACGAAGGAAACTCGTTAGGGCACGGAAGGTGTCGGTATTGGCCACTTTGACCATGATGCCCTCTCGGACATTGGTTGCCGTGGTAAAGTGTATATGGCGGCTCGAGAGAGCCGCCGAGATCTTTGTCCAGGACGCCTTGTCCTGGATCGTGACCGGTGGTGGAGGACGTGTCTTCCTGGGCTGCACCTGAGACGGCGCAGCCGCAGGTTTGGGGGCGGTTGGTTTGACGGCGGGCAGCGGAGTGGGCTGCCGCGCCGCATCCTCTAAGGCGAGGATCTTCGGGACTGCCTCGGAAGGCGGCGGGGAGGCAGGCGCCTTTCTTTTGTTCTTTCGCTTGGGGGTGACAAAGTCACCACCCCCTAGCGGGGGATACGCGATATCCATTTCGTCCGAGTCTGACCCGGACGACGATTGGACTGCGGGAGCGGTGAACCTAGGCATCAGGCTCGGATGCCTATCAGCCTGGCTCTGGGGGGACAGAGGGGAAAAACTATTCCCCGTGCTAATATTTATTTGTTCCGCCGAGTGCGGACGACGGTAAGGCGAACGCGAGCGCGACCGCGAACGCGAGCGACAGTCCGAAAAGGACGAATCGCGTCTATCTCTAACCGTAGGTGGCGTGGGCGCGCGAGAACGCTCCGGAAAGTTGATGTTAGGGACCGGCTTCCTAACTCTAATTGAGGGCACGGCCGACGATGTGACATCCGCACTGAAATTTTTAAATTCCCTGGCAAGAATGGGAGATTTTTCTAATAATAATTTAGCAAATTTAAGGAGCTTTTGCTCCACAACTACTGATTCGGCCATCCCGTGACGGCAGAGGGCGGGGGGGGGAACTACCTCCCTGCCTGAGGGGCAGGGGGGCGCGCCAAAAATATATGAGACTACGCGAGTCTCGCAAGTGACCGTTGAGTCAAAGTGCAATGACTCAAGGTAGTTGGGAGCCTACGGAGCCTAGGGGGAAGCCCTAACAAGCCCTAGGGCCGAGGACGTGGGTCAGACGCCCAAACAGCACCCAGGGGATGGAATTTGTCGCAGGAGCGGAAATCGGGTAAGAAAGAAGGAAACCCGGCGTGATCACACACCAGATTCCGGTATTCGGTGACCCCAGAAGGGGGTCCCCAGGGAACCTGCTAAACCCTGCACCACCTTAGGTTGGCACCGTTAGGTCTCCGGTGATGACCACAATCAAGAGAGAGTGGGTTTTATTTAAGTCGTGAAGCGACACGTATCCTCACCTTAAGGGTGAGTATACGTAAAACGCGCGCGTACTGAAAAGTACGTTTTTCGAAAATACACGAAGTTATAAATAAAATTTATAAAGTCGAGTATTTTACGCTCGCAAAAATACCGCAGTGCGGGAATCCCCACACCGGGTACACGACGCGGCACGCGCGCTTGCGTCACCTCAGCCGTTGAAAAATCCAACGGCCGTTGCTACGCAAGCTAACGGTCGATCGATGAAGGCAGCGAAAGCGAAGACGGTTGACGCTAACGTATTTGTGCGAGCGGGCGCAGCGAACAGACACGTCCGTTCACTACGGAGCTTACCGAACGAATCACTCAACCCTCAAAAGGGGTCTAATTAGAAAGCTCAAAGTGTCTCAAAGCTTGGAGTTTCACTGCGTGATCGAATCAGGAATGAAGAGATCCGTAGAAGAACAATATAATTGGCCCCGAAGAATTAGCATACTAAAATAGTAGATAGCTGGGCAAATAGCTTGTAGAACCGATCTGACAACGGGTTCTCGAATGGCTATCACGTATCGGAAGACGCAGCGTGGGTAGGCCCTCAATAAGTTGGACCGATGACCTGGTGAAGGTCGCGAGAATCCGCTAGGTGGCGCAAGACCGGTTGTTGTGGAAACCTTTAGGGAAGGCGTATGTTTAGAAATGGAGGTTTTTCAGTTGGCATGATGATTAACATATTACAAACTCATTCGATCATTCATTCATAGCTCAAAAATTACGCACGGATGATAAGATCGTCTTATCCGACTGTCTATGTTACCTATTTGCGTATTATATGAAAGGTTTATTCATTATTCTTTACCTCGATCCGCGTCATAGGTAGCGTCAGGTAGCAAAGATGTTATGTATAATACAAATAAAGTCAGGGTTATCACGACCGTACGCCATTTGAATGAAACTCTTATGCCAATTGTTTCAAATACCTTTTCTTTCGCTGCCAGTTGTTATAAATACTGTATAATAATAAATAATCATTTTACTAAATTTGTTTTGGTACTAACAGAAAGCAAAGATATTTCTCACAAATTCAAATGCCTTCCAGTAAAACTGTGCATTGAATCGGATTTTATTCACATTTTAATATGGGTATCGTATATACATTAACCCCTTGAGCACTTACCTGGCGTTTACGCCAGCTTTCCATTGTTTTCCTATTGTCTTATTTTTACGAGTACTCGACACATTAATATGTATTTAGTAAAAAGTTGTTATGTTGATATTATAATACAAATATAAATTTTATTTATCATATTAGTATAGATTAGAGGGCGCCCGCGACTTCCTCTACATGTTTAATCTTGGTAGAATGTGATATATCTTGATTTTGTTTTCAGTCGCCAATTAACATTTTAAATTTACATTAACATTTACTTTACACAGAAACAATTTTTATCAAAATCGGTGTACCCGTTTTTGAGTTAAAGACGAAGATAATTTTTTCTTATATTTTTTCACGAATAATTAAAAGAAAAACTTTATACCGTATCAAATGTACAGACAAAACTCCAGATTTATTATTAGTATATATGATTATTATAGATAACTATAGGTGATTCTTCTTTTTAACTGAATGTAATTTCTGAGGTTAATTGGTTTTTAAATCACTTAACGAGTAGGTCATTAAATGAAAAAAAAAAATCCACAGAAAGATCCATTGGCCAAAATTAAGGATGTTTAAAAAAGTTATAATTATGAATAGATCATCGGATACTTCCATGTTATTACTCTTTTTTTAAACCATTTAATAAGCCTATCATCACATGGTCTTGTAAACATCCAAGTCGAAGTACGTAACTTTAAAATGTTGTTAGCTAAAGTACTTAAAAGTTACGTTTATATATAAACTATAGGTACTAACGTTTGGTGACGCTGTAAAAACTGACGTAGCATTAGCATTTTGTTATCTTTGAGGAAACATCCAAAGACGTGTGATAACGGAGATCAATGCCCTATACGTACTTCACAAGTTCAAGTCGCCTGTAAACCATCCCTAACGTGACAGGTTAGGAAGAGTTGTCTGGTCGAGGGGATATCGCACAACCCCCCAAAATCGATCCATCCGCGATACTCACCCCTCTTTACCCAACCGACACGTATAAGACCCACTGCTTTGATATAAATAATAAAAATAATAATACGTACTAAAAACAGGATACGAAAATTACTTTCTAGTCGTGTTCGAGATAACGCAGAGAGAGAACACTTAAAAAATTCGTTTACTTCTATACTTTAAATTTGTAACTGATATGTTAATCTATACTAATAAATAAAATTGAAGTGTCTGTTTGTAATATTAGAATAACAATTATTTTTTACTAAATACATTTGAATTTATGTACGATACCTGTAACAAAATTATTTTTTTTTTAATGTTTGTGTTTTTTGTTCCGGGTAATCTCCGAAACGGCTGGGCCGATTTTGACAGGACTTTATTGGTAGATAACTGAAGTTACTCCGCACAACTTGGTCTACTTTAATTTTTCGTAAATAATTATTTTCCAATATTCCCTGTAAAAAAATTAAAACTCATGAAATTGTTAATAAAATACAATGCAATGGACAACAACATCAAAACATTATTTTGCAATGATTACCTATTTAAAAAGTACATTACGCAGTGAAGAACATATACAATGCGGGCGGAGCCGTGGACACAGCTCGTATTTAGTAAGAACTAAATCATATTTAAATTGACGAACGAGGGAAACTGTTTTTATAGGTTTGTTCCGGGTAAACTCCCATAACGGCTAAACCGATTTTGACGGGACTTTTTTGTTAGATAGCTGAAGTTTCTCCGCGTAACGTATTCAGCCATATGAATTTGTAAGAAACATGTTTGCTTAATTTTAGCAGTTAAAAAAATTTAAGAATATAATTAGGGTTCCGTATCCATCCATTAAACCAAAAGACGTCCACTGCTGGACATAACCTCCCCCAAAGGTCTCCACGACGATCGGTCTTGCGCCACCCGCATCCAGCGGACTCCCGTGATCTTCACCAGGTCATCGTTTCACCTTGTGAGGGTCCACTTCAGGTTGGCAACTCTCAGGGCAAATGTCGGAGTATAGCCCTCTCCTTTGCCCTTTGGGTAACTTTGAGCTTCCTAATAAGGCCCATTGTAAGTGACCGCGTCTCATCACAGGAAACACACTGGTCGAAGGCTTTTGTCTTGAGATACTGCGGTATCTCGGACGAAAATATTCTGCGTAACTTCCCAAATGCGGCCCAGCCGAGTTGGATTCGATGATTGACCTTTTTTTGGACCTACCTAACAGTTTGTCCCAGGTATATATAACTGTCAACAACTTCGAGTTAAATAGTAGAATTTCTAGTACCAGTCGATATCTATCGTTAATATTTTTCAAAAGAATCTCAATTAAAAATGAAAATTATAGGTTTTTGTTTTAAATATATACAGTTGGACATAATATAATCCTCGAATGGAATAGATCTTTCCTTGAAGAATCACATAGAGATGCGAATTTTCCGCGCCGGATCAATCTCAGTCTGACATATGATAAGTGAAGCGTATAGGATATTACAAATCAAAACACGGGATTCCTTCAGTAAAATAACCTCGTATTTTGTTGGAACTTTGAATAAAAATTGAGATTTTTTTAATTTATACAAATTTATATTATTGATTTGTAATAATGATACAGATAATGTATATTAAAAGTTAAAAATAATTAGGTAAATAATTACCAGGTTTCGGTACACATTTGTATGTAATATATAATATGTGATATGTTATAAGGATAATAAGCGATGATGGCGCAGTGAGTAGTGCAGCCGGATTCCGCGTCAATCGACGCGGGTTCGAACCCACCTATTCAGCTCTAAAATCAGCCTTTTTTTTTTTTACGTGGTTGAAATCTGCTCGTTGAACGCTCGGACGTGTGCCGAAACCGTAGTTTTTTGCACACGTTGATCCTCGCGACAGACCATAGACACCGAGTCACAACCCCTCTGCGAGAGGCGCCCTCTTTTGGTGTCCGTGTGCCAGGTTGGCCGTAACCGACTGACTAAACACTCCACGTCCCTAACCGGCGCAAAGATGCCAGGCGTTTTCGGTGAAGAAAAACATCGTGAGGAAACCATAGCATGGTGGTAGGACATTTTCTAATAATACCCGCATGGGTAGCTACCACCCTCAAGTTTGAAAACCTGTCGCCAAATACCAATAACTGTGTTCCGGCAGCATCACTTGAGAACCAGTACCTCAAGGCTTAGTGTGTTTACCATCCTGAACCACATCGTTACTTAACATGAGGTGTAATTGTGGTCAAAGCACTAAGCCTTTTTCGTGTAAAAAAAACAATGAAGGTAATAACAGCATGACAAACATTATCTCTTGCGATACTTTACCAAAACCTACAGGCTGTAGTTTTTTAACTAAATCTAATATAATTATTCTATTTGGCCCTTACGTATGAAATTGTCGTTTTGTCGAACTGGCCACTTTCATTTCAAATATTTAGCGTTTGGTTAGGAATTCCAAGTTCAAATGTATTTTAAATTTACACTTGTGTATTTGTGTTTCGAATTTAGTGATTTATTTTTTTTCGTATAGTTTTATTTTTCTTGGGCATCGTTCGGTTCACGCGTTATTTATGTATACGAGTTCCTGCTGCAGAAAGAGCTCGAAGGATTAATGATGTATATGGGTAGGCTACTGTAAAAGAAAGCATCATGGGTCGTAGTTTGGAGATACCTAGTTTAAGGTATAATGCGGTACATCATCGTAAAGAAATTGTCAAATGGTGGCGGATCAACTGGTAGACCTTTGTTTAACTTAAAACATCCATGGTTAGAAAGGTGAGAAACCTTTGTGATGGTGTCAATTTTTAAGATTTTGTATATGGACATACGAGCTAGTGTTTGAATGCAACCTCATACTATGTTTAACATTTTTTTTTAATAGACTAAACGCACTTGAAGGTATCTAGTGCTCCTAGTGCCAAAATGGTACGTACTATCATCGGCTTGAACGGTTCTACCTAGCTAGGATAAAAATTCCGCGGGAGTTTTCATACTCAGGTAGCGACCAAACCGAGGTTCGAACCCTTGAGCTAGCTACCTTATGCGACTGAGTGCCTTCAGCACTCGCCCACAAAGTTCGGTGAAGGCCCTTCCGGTCAACAGCATTAGCTAGGTCAAACAAAAAAACGGTTCTACCTGTGTACAAGAATCCGCGAAATTTACCCTACTGTGTGTAAAAATAAGAGAAAATAGAACTCTTACAGAACCCGTGCAGCTTGCAAGTTTATATGTGTAGCTATTCCATACAGTATCACTGTATCACGCTGACAGCAGTTAAAAGAACTTCCCTCAGTTAGGGATCGAAACACATCTTGTCCCACTGCCGGACTGACATCCAGAGCAGTACTGGACTGGATTTAGAACTTGGCGGATAAGAAGTGGAGACTGTAAATAATTGTAATAACAAACATTTAATCAGTTTTAAAAATAGGCGCTTTATAAAAATGCACTTTGACATGTTTTTTTTTCAATTAAAAAACCTAAAGGTCCTATTGTTGAGAGTAGCGGTTCATAAAACTGATTCTACGGTATAAAGCATTAAGTAAGGCATTAAAATTATTATGTACAATGCAAAGACGTCGCTAAATCAATTGGGTAATTCGCTTTATTTCAATTGACATCAATTTGTCATCAATGAAATTGTCAAACGCATCATTTTACTACACGACCCGTGTCAGTACATAAATCTAATGTAACCCAATAGGTTATATTTACGAATAACGTGTTTTAATGCTTTCTGACATACACAGTTATCTCCTAAATATTAATATTAAAATTTCATATCTTAAAAATTAATTCGTTGTTTTGAAATATTTAATAGATTATTCAAAATTACAAGAATTAATTTAACCTTTAAGAAGAAGATTATAAGGAACCTTTTTTTGTAGCATAATGTACTAAAATATTGTATAATGAATTCTGATCAGAAAATACACCAGTTAAGTAAAATAAAAAAAATTCAATCGGCTTAATACTGGCTAATTACCGGGATTACAGAGAGAGAAAGAGAGAGCTTGCCTTACATAATACCTCCACCATTTTTTAATGTGCCTTATTTTGTTCCTTTCATCATAAAAAACTACTAATTTTTGAAGTAAAAACTTTTTTAGTGGCGTTGAGCGATGTTCTGTAAGGGGAAAACTATAGATTCGCGACACCAATTATATGACGTCAGCCGTCAACATGCTACAGTATGACCTATACTGTAACTATATGAAATGTACATAATTATTGCTCGGAGCGCCAATAAAACAAAACCACACAAATGTTAGGTTATGTTGATATTTTCAATTAACCAATTATGAAAAATTATAGTTTTTCCAAAGTTTCGAGTTTACACTTCTGTCGGTAGTCTCCATGGCTACCTAGTTTTTTGTAACGTCAACTACTTTAAACAGTCACCTAAATTTTTTAATTAGCGCACGAAATCACTAGCCGCCATGATGCTTTAGTTCGACGTCACTGATCAACCAACAACCTAAGGGTGACCATACTGATTCTGAAAAAGATTGATTTTTGAATCGATTCGAATTGAAGCTCTGTAAAACGGTTCACTAATAATCCGAGTTCCAAAAAATCGATGCCATAAAAAAATGTTATACCTATTTGAATAAAAATATAGAAATAAAGTAGAAAAACACTGCTAGCAATAAAGAGTATTAATTTCATATTATGACTTTTCATATTATAAATGTATTTTGTGTAATTTGAAAGAAATGATGCGATATATATTGTTATAAAGAATAGAGATTAATCTAAAGAACTACTTTTAACAGTGCCTTAGGGTTTAGTTACACGCTGGTATAACCTGAGAATATTAATAAACGTGCGCGAGGTAAATAAATGCAATATATATGAATTTACTTTTATTTCCTATCCATAGAAGAGAATTGGTCTATATCAATAAATAAAATTAAAGTGTCTGTTTGTAATGACACAATATTTATTTTTTTACTAAATAAATATTACAATTTTGATATTTCTCTTTTACAATATTAGAAAAATATCATTTTTAAAACTTTTATCTGCTGTTTGTTCCGGTTAATATCCGGAACGGCTGGACCTGGATTTTGACGGAACTTTTTTTGGTAGATAGCTAAAGTTACTCCGCGTAACTTAAGGTACTTTTGTTTTTTTCGAAAATAATTAGAGTTCCCGCGTAAAAAATTATAACTGTGAGTATAGTCCCGATTCAATGCACAGTTTTACTATTATTTGAATTTGTGAGAAATATCTTTGCTTAACGTAAGTAGCAAAAAACATTTCTTTGTAAAATAATAAAAGTTCTGTATAAAAAACGGGTACACAGCTAGTTACAAATAAAAATACTTGAAGAATGGCTTTTGGAGAGAGTGTCACTAAAATAATTATTATGTTCATTCACATTCGTGGTACATTCCATTACATGATGGAAGAATGAATTAAAAGATGAAACAATACGAATTTTGCTTTCTACGAAAGGTTTGGTTGAGGAATTTACGTATTATTCAATCGCACCGTCTTCTAAATGTGCTGTATTTTTCGTGATAATATTAAAACAACTTTTTTTTTTTTCAATATTTTCATGTATTATTAAAATTTATATTTGACACTTTCAATAGTCCACAGCGTCTGTTTAGTGAAGTAAACTCAATTTACATTAAAATTAATTGTAAGGTTTTTTGTACTGTATGAGGTCAGCGAATTAACCACAATTTCACCTGATGACAATGTAATCGAAGTGATCCTGATGAGCTATAGGTGCATGGCGACATGTTTTCAAACTTGGGATGCTATCTACTAGAGACGGGCCGAATATTCGTTTCATATTCGGTATACAGCAGTTTTACCGACCTACCGTATTCGGTCAGGTATTCGGAGAAGTAATAATCCAAGCGTCACTATAATAAGCTGCATGATTAATAAATTCAAAATGTTGCAAAGTCTAATGTGTGCTTTTTTGTGACGCGTTTAATGGAATGTGTAGTTTGATAACCTTTTGAGATTCTAGCTTTATTTCTGACTAGCTGTGTGCCCGCAGCTTCGCCCGCGTTTTATATATTCCTCACTGCATAATATAGTTTTTACAAAATCATTAGAAAGTAATGTTTTAATGGTGATGTCCATTGAATCGCTATTTTCACAATTTCTTGGGTTTTAACCCCTTGAGCACTAACCTGGCGTTTACGCCAGCTTTCTATTGTTTTCCTATTATCTCATTTTTATGGGTACTCGACACATTAAGTTTTGTTTGTGTGAAACAATAATTATTTTCCTAGGTACATGTTTTTGGTATTAAGATAAAGTAAAGATATTTCTCACAAATTCAAACACGTGCCAGTAAAATTATACATTAAATCGGATTTTATTTACGTCACGAGTTTCATTTTTTTATTTAACGGACCCCTAATTATTTTCGTAAAATCAAAGGAGCCTAAGTTACGCGGGGTAACTTTAGCTATCTACCAAAAAAGTCCCGTCAAAATAGGTCCAGCCGTTCCGGAGATTAGCCTGCACAAACAGACGGATAAACAAAAAAAAATTAAATTGTACTTAGTAAAAAAAATTATTTTGATATTACAAACAGACACTTAAATTTTATTTATTATCTAGTATAGATAAAAAATAAAAAAGTTTTAGCGTATTCCTAAAGCATTCGCATATAATTCTGTTGACGGATGCTGATATGGTATTAGAGTTTGTAAACTGTGCTGTTGTTTGTGAATGCGGGAAATGCGTCAGGGAAACGTCGATCGGTTGCCACGCTGTCTCTATTGTAAACTAATGTTTGCATTAGCGTACGTACTAACTATATATATATAAGTATATATAAATATATACGTTTATTGCAAGTGTTTACGTAAGTGCTTGGTTTTTACCGTTATTTTCAGACGTTCGTCAAACAAATTTGATGAATAAAACACAAAAAAACAACACGTAGAGGCGTAGCCAAAGTCTTTCTTATTCTATAACTGAAGGAAAATTAAAAATCTGTTCAGTTTTGAAGGAGGAAACAGGGTACTATGGAGTAAATAGGTACTATGTTTTCGTCTATTTTGCATAAGTGAAATCTGCCCGAGCTGCAGTTGTCCCTTTCGTGTTTTATAACTCTTCCTTTGAGGCGCAACGCGATAGCAATAGATTTCTGGAATGCCTACCTACCCACTTTTCAAATTTTTCACCGACCTTATATCCTCTTAACTTTAACGTTTACGCATAACGTTATTTAATATTATGAGATATTTGTATATACCTTATTATAGGTCTTTCATGCAAAGTTTAGATTTGCATCTCAAAGAAGCCCATCTACCCAACTCTAAAATCATCCTGAGCTTGCGGTAAAGGAAAACATCGTGAGGAAACTATAGCATGGTGATAGGGCTACATTAGGGATAAACTACCATCCTCAAATTTGAAAACCTGTCGTCTAATACCTAATAGGTGTGTTCCGGCAACATCACTTGAGAACCAATATCTCTAGGCTTAGTGATATCACCCTGCATCAGTCTCTCCACTTGTGATAGTTCCTGTTTTTTTCCTGACCCTCCCATCCCCTTTTCGATACGTGATTAATGGACTATCTCTTGTGGAGCAAGGTAACATGGATGAACACTAGACTGCGAACCATATTTTTTTATTAGTATTTGATTTTCAGACATCCATCCATTCAACCGAAAGACGTCCACTACCGGACATAGGTCTCCCCCAAAGACCTCCACGACAACAGGTCTTGCGCCACCCGCATCCAGCGGATTCCCGCGACCTTTATCAGGTTATCGGTCCACCTTGTGGGGAGCCTACCCACGCTTCGTTTTCCAGTGTATGGTACCCATTCGAGAACCCGTTGGCTCCATCGGGCATCGGTTCTGCGAGCAATGTGCACAACCCATGCCACTTAAGTTTAGTAATTCTTCGCGCAATGTCGGTTACTTTGGTTCTTCTGCGGATATCCTTATTCCTGATTCCTGAGTATTTGATTTAAAATTTAGAAAAAATGTAATTTAAATATGATATTATTATTATTTGATAGTAAATAAATATTAAAATTTGTAGATTCAGTAACTAATATACATTTAAAAGACTTGGACTTCTCTTACTTTTATCATTTTAGTGGTATTATTATGCGTAACCTAGAATATGAAGTAGAATATTTATTGCTTCAAAGAGAACAGGCGAAAACACATTTATTTATCCACAAGCCTATTCTGAATTTCAATTTTGTACCTATACTCTAGCAAGACGATGGCAATTTTTTTAGAAAGTTCCACGGAATTTTCGTGACACCTCAGAATAAACGTTCCGTGCCATTATTGTCAATACACATCAATTGTACACAGTTATAACCAAATTATGGCATATTACGTAAAACGCCACCAAAATTACACAATATTGGGTTCACTAACACAAATTATTAAAGATAACAAACAGCTATTAGGTACATAACTGGCTGAAGTGTTGCCAAAAACTAAACTAGAATTAGTTCACGATAACATCTCTAGTTATAATATTTTTTTTTAGCCATTTTGTAATTGCCATTTACAACGCGGTTTTATATCATCCGCGTAACCAAAACTATGGCAAAACATTTCCTCCCGCACACTCTCCGGGTCCCCTCCGGCGGCAACCCAAGATGTGTCTCGTTCCCCAACTGGGGAGGCTCTTAACGTCGCCGACAGCGCGATACAGTGACTCTGACCATGCATTGAGCATTACACACACAACACCGCACACACACTTCTGGACGCAACACGCAGTTACATAGGCTCTGTAAGGAACCTTTTTTATGTTAAATAAAAACGGTAGGGTTTATCTAGGATAAAAATTCCACTAGAGTTTTCACACTCAGGTAACCGAATACGGTAGGCCAAGCCGAGGTTAGTACCATCTTGGTAACCCTTGTGCTAGTTACCTTTTGTGGCTGAGTGCCTTCAGCACTTACCCCAAAGTTCGGTGAAAGTATAAAGGGCCTTCCGGTCAACAGCCGTTAGCTAGGTTAAAAAAAAATGGTAACATATTTCAAATTACATTATAATAAGTATTTATAAATCAAATTGATAAGCTACTCCATGAAAGCAAAAAAATCGCGTGTCTGTAAGTATAAAGTATCCGTAATTATGAGTGTACCCCTTAACTTTGCGATTACCAAAAAGTTTGCAGACCTTTTCTTAATCTCGTGTTATTTTGAATTGTGTTAATGAACAAAAGATCGTTGTTGTTGCGAAGTTTTCTATGCGCAAATTTTACTTTGTCGTAATGGACTTTGATCTTTATAATTTAAGCTTTTATGCATTAAGTTATTGTATCTTTCATATTCCTATTTTGAAGAAATGTTGTTGTTCTAATCTTTACATTATATACATAAAAGGGAACGTCTATTTGTTTGTTTGTCTTTTAGTTGGCTTAGAACTGGAGAACCAATGTACCGATTACGGGATTTTTTTTAAATTGTAGATATAGGTGTTGTCTAATCAGGTTTTCATATATATATATATATATATATATATATATATATATATATATATATATATATATATATATATATATATTTACGTTAAATTTAGTCTGTAATGTCTAAATAATATTATGTTACTTTATCTCTTAAGTTATTGGAATTCAATTATTCATAATTAAGTTAACCTAACATAAGTTTTTTTTTTTCAAACGCAATGTGATATAATAAAAAATCTTAACAAATAGAGAAGTAATTTTAATTAGTATGCTCTTTTATTATGTTTGACATTAACAGCTATAACGGGTTCAGTGGCCGATGTCGCCCCACGTAAGCGTGTGAGCGAGATAAACATAGTTCGAGTATAGGAAAAAGCGAAAAGGAAAAAGATTATCGCTTGACCAAGAAGGACAAGACAAAAAGGCGCGATTCGTGTAGAATAACAATAATTTTGAACAGCAACGGCATCTAGGAACAGGTCTAAATTGTAGTAACGTTCTTATTATGACCCAAAAACGCCTGTGCCATGTTTATTAAAACCCTAATCGGACTTCTCTATGTCATGCATTCTATATTACTTGTGACGCCATCTTATGAATTACTACAACTATAATACTACAAGAAATTTTTACATCTATTTTTTTTAAATTAAACAATATATTGTTCATCCTTCATTTTTTCTATGAATTCATTCTTTTATATGAATTTATTTATGTGTTATGCATTGGACGTGATATTATCCAATAAATATTATTTAATAAAAAGCCTAAAACTTAGGCTAACTTAGGTAGCCTAAAGATTAAAAAACTATTTTTTTTTTATTGTAGATCTTGGATGAAACCTAAGACTTGTGTGCGGTTTACTTCCATTCATCCATTCAACCAAAAGATGTCCTGGACGTAGGTTTTCTATAAAGATCTCCATAACGACCGGTCTTGCGCCACTCGCATCCTGCGGATTCCCGCGACCTTCACCAGGTCGTCGTTCTGCCTTGTGGCAGGTACCCACGGTAAATCACCCAGTACGTGGTAACCATTCAAGAATTAGTTGGCGCCATCGGGCATCGGTTCTGCGGAATGTCGGTTACTTTGGTTCTTCTTCGGATTTCCTCATTACTGATTTGATCACGTAGTGAAACTCCAAGCATAGCCCTTTCCATTGCCCTTTGAGCAACTTTGAACTTTGTTATTAGGCCCATTGTAAGCGACCACGTCTCAGTGCCGTATGTCATCACTGGCAAAATACACTGTTCGAAGACGTTTCGTCTGGAGACACTGCGGTATTTCAGACGAGAAGATTCTGCGTAGCCTTCCGAACGCGGCCCAGCCGAATTTCATTAGACGATTAACCTCTTTCACGAAATTGGATCTACCTAACTGGACGGTTTGTCCCAGGTATACATAATTGTCAACAACTTCGAGCGTAGAGTCACCGATCTTCATAGGAGTTGGCACAACTTGGATATTAGACATGATTTTCGTCTTGCCCATGTTTATTTTATGGACAACTCGTTCCCAGACTCTACTGAAGTATCTAGCATCATACTTAGGACTTCTGCGGTTTCATCGGCAAAGCGGAGATGTACTATGTACCAGAACTTTGACATCCTTGCGCGCAGTAGTAAACAGTTTAGGAGAGATGACATCTCCCCACTACGATCTAAAGGTATAGTTTCGAGGTCTGATGCTGTAATCGGGCTGACATTGTGACGTTATCGTACAAATCCTTCAACACTTTGATGTATCTGTAGTCCACTTGGCACCGCTGGAGAGTCTGCACTATAGCCCAGGTTTCGATCGAATCGAATTCGCCTATTAGGATACTGACGACTGCAAGACCATTTTACGTCTTTCCTTCATGAGCCCAAGGGTAAAGTCAGAGAGCTTACCTTTTCTACTTATACAGTAGGCCTTAATATACTTAGACGCAACCGTACTGACAGCTTCTATAAACCCATCATTGCACTCGACCACTTGTCTCCTTAGGCAAACGAAGCGGTTTTTGAGTTCGAGCTGAAAACTCTCGGAGTTTTGTATTTGGACGGGAAACGGACAGAGCGTAGACTTTATCAAACGGGATCTCTGATGCTTGACATGCAGATTCAATGTACTTCTGGTCATGCGGTGATCGCTACCGGTTTTTACCGAATTGATCACAGAGACATCATTAAATGTATTGTTTACAAGGGACTTGCGGACGAGGAACCCAACATCACCTTGGGACTTCTGTACGCCCTCCCTGAAATACAGCAAATTACCAGATATGAGAATTATTGAATCCCCCCCTTCTCTTCGTACTTCAGATAATCCCAATATATCCCATCGTAAGTTGCTTATTTCTTCCTCTAACGCAGTGATCTTCTCGTCGGCCCGCAGCGTGCGTGTGTTATACGTTGCCAGATCGATCCATCGTTGTTTGTGGTAGCCGGATCTCTGCCGGAGATTCTTAGCACCCCTTGCCCTACCTATATCTTGGCCAGTACCATTATAACCAGGAGTAGTGGGGCTGCCGGGAACTAGGGGTTAATCCATTATTCTGACGTTCATAAGGGGGATTGGCTCGCTTGGTACGCGGGTTAGCGATCCCAGTCAGCTGTTTGTGGTACTCAGAGGATTCTGCTGCCCATCCCCTGGTTTGAAAATATAGGTGATACTATTCTTAGCGGGAACCGCACGTACTTAGATAAAATCAAAACATGGTACAAAGGCTTTGTAACTTAGACTAAGAGAATGTTATTCTTTTAGTCTGAACTTTTTTCTTTATATTGGTGCAATACATTACGATCCTCTATACTTACATACGTAATCCAGTATTTATAATTACAAACCAGATTCTACTCAATAACTTTCATAAATTTCGATAAGTTTAATAAAACGTACGTACTACGTGCATGGTGCTTATAACACATATCTAAAGTTCTTCAAAAAAAGCAAGGGTATAAAATCAGGGGTAGATTTTTTGTGCCCGTAAAATCAACATGGACGTACAAAATGGTGGATACAACGCTAAACCGAAGTATGGCCGATCGTTTTTTTTGATGAAATATTTTTTTCTCCGCCCCTACCGGCTGTTCGATCTTGTTTTTGATGCATTCGTACGTATATGCATAACAGTGACGTCCATTTCATGACGAAGGGCAACTAAAGCAGATTACAATTTTTTTAATACTCTTTCTCTGAAATCCTTCTTTTTCAAATAAATTGAGATCTTTTTAGTAAGTTCTTTTTGTAAAGGACCATGTGCTTTGTAAAATGTTAGTTAGGAACTTTCTATAGGTATTATTTCCAAAAGTGTAAAATATGCACAAATTTCCAAACGATGATAATATTACAAGGAATACTGGACAAGTGATAAGAATAATGACATTTATCTATCCATATCTTGATTTGTAGTTTGATAGAAAATTGTATGAGTTTTTTTTTATTCATACTACTAATCTAATGCTTACTCTGTTACAATAGTATAAAGATAACATGTCTTCATTTTATTAAATCAATTTATTTTTGGATAAATTGAGAATTACTTTTAAAATTTGCATTTTACGTGGTGCAAATGCTTTAGTTAATGTCCTTTGAATAGTGAACGCTATTGAATTTATTGTAAAGTTACATACTAAAGTTCCCTGAAGTATCTAAGTATGTAGAAAACCTCTTCTTGTTAACTGAATTAATAATTAAAACTGAATCTGAATTAATAGTTTACCAATTTAAAAAAAAAAAATACATACCTTATGTTTGTTTCTGTAGACTTAATTAGTCATGAGTTCGACACATAAAAGTTTCATCAAAAAAAAAAAAAATACCTCCATTACTCGTATGTATGTATTGCATCTACTATTTGCCTACTAAAAATATAGAAATAAACGTAGATGTGTCTTAGTAGCAGCATTATCTGAAGGGTCTTAATTTACAAAGGGTCCGGCGACGCCTTCCCTACCTGAAGGGCGATATACATTTTACGAATAGGGTGTAGTAATTTATAAATGAAAGTCTTAACAGCACTATACGTTTTGATAATTTCAACTTTATTGCGTGAACAACAAATCAAGGATTCCCTTGCATTATTACTCAGGGTGCAGGCATTTTCGTGATACATCAATCCTATGCAATTTAACTGGTTGTATTAATGAACCTAAAAATATATTTTCAATTCGTTAAAATAAAATAGGAATTATGAATTAAAGTTTAGAATACCTACATAATTATTTTAGTTTTGGTTCCTTCCGTACCTAGCAAGTTAAATAAAATGGGAAGTTTGTTTGGTAAAAGCTTAATGTACTTTTACAAAGATGGCGTTGTCTTTGCTTTAGCTTGTTTTCAAGATTAGATAGATGGAGCTAAAATAATATTTCGTTTGTTTCATGAACTTCTAATTATTTCTTATACCTTTTTATTTATTATATTCGTTTATTACTTTATTTTTAGTTTTTCGTAGATTAATTAACAATGTGATTTATGTAATCAAACATAAAGTATAAAACGTGATCAGATATTTAATAAAGAAATATGTAAATAAATAAATTAATTTGTATGTATAAATGAAAATACGTACCTATAAATATATTTTTCTAATTTCTTTAATATAGAAAATTACCAGGATAACTTCATAATTGAACATTATGAAATTTTATCTTTCGGCAATCATGTTTCTTAATCAAGTTAATCAAGTAACACGAAATAATAACACTTATAAAAAATATTTCTTTCATTCCATACATTCGAGCACATTTTTAAGATGCTAGAGGTAGTAATTCATATTTTATGCTTGTTTATTTTTACTAATAATTGAAATGTATTTGTTTATTTGATGTATTATACTTATTACTAATGATTACTAATTTACTAGAAATGGTTGCGGCGAGAAGAAAGAAAAGGTGTGGTACCACGATAAGCTAATATTTTGATTATTCTGTCTCCGCGCCTACAGCAAGTGGGAAAGAGAAAGATACAGTAGCAATAATAATAATCGCGCGAACGCTAATTTCGTCCCTCGCGCCCTTTCTTGCCGTTCTTTGCAACCAGTTTTGTATGTTGAACCGCCGTAAAACGAATCCACCAATAGTAAAGCCGAGCTCTGAGCGGGCGTACCATTGGCGACCGGTGTTCCTGTGCGGGGAAGTGTACGGTGGCGCGGGGATTGGGTGCGACGCGACGGACGTGCCGGCCGGTAGCGCGTGCATACTACTACACCGTCTCGCAAACCGCAGTCGTGTTTCGCCATTCGGAAAGAAGGTTATTGTTACAATGACACGGGCTTCGGACTATCGATAAAGTGTGTTTGTATGTCGTTTTCGTCGATAATAAGTGTTGTGTTTACTTTCACCTGTGCGAATGTCTCGATCCTCACCTTTTTGTTTGTTTTTTTTTTTCTTTTAATCATTGCCGCATGGGACGGCTCTTACGTTTCAGTTAACCTTTTATTTTGAAACGATGGAACGTTGTTCTTATGGTTTTTACACCAAAAGGTATTTTATGTTATTTTTTACTTTACGATTGCGATCTGGTGTGGGTGAGTGCGTCGCTTGTGGCTTTACATGGTGAGCTGAGGTATTCATCGACGTGTATACGGCTATCTATATACATTTTAATGCGCTAACATGAACCAATCATATTTGTGGACGGTCAACGAGTGTAGGAGAAAGAACTTGATCGTGACTAAAGTGACATATCCTACTTAGGAATGAATCCATACAAAGTGTTTTTGGCCATATCTAGATTTGGAATTTAAGCATGACAAGGGCATCGGAGTATGGGAAATTAGACGGTATTATTATTGCAACGCTTTGGGGATAGCTGACAATGTGAGGCCCTCGCACTCGAGGGTCGACAGCCGAGGAGAGGGAGGGCGCCGTCTGTCTGCACACATGCAGAACCGGTTCGCGCTTCAACTCCCCTAGTGGGTTGAACACGTCTCTTTCACTCTCGTGCAACACGCGTTCGCATTATGCTCTCTTTCTCGCGCGTTTTCATTATTTTTTGTTTCCCCTTGTGAAATAATGCCAGACGGGCCGTTTTTATTGAGGTACCTACCTACCCAGCTGTTTCTAAATAGGTTTAGTGTTGAACTTTCTACTTCTAGTTCAGTTATGTATTATAATATGTTACAAAGTTTCGATACATCAACTTCTAATCAATATAATTATAATCATACAGAATTCGTGATGATTTACATTTATGCGGTTAAGAAGTTGTTTTAAAAACTAAATTTGAATAGGGATATTAATTGTATTAAAAAAAACTTTATTATTACTGATTATTCAATTTATAGTCAATATAGATAATGTTACTTTCATGTTTTATTTAGAGAACTAACTAGTTTTCAAGATTTATGCGAAAGTTTGAAGTATTAATAGCTATGTTAGCATATATAGGCATAGAATTTATTGACTTAAATTCGAATCCTGCAATGAGATAAACATTGTTATGAGATCATGGCATGGTTGAAGATATTTTCTTATAGTAAACTCACTAACACCTTTACCTAAATTTGCTAGCAAACACTATAGGATATATTAGTACCAGAGAGAGTACTAGAGAGAAACAGTCTCTAGGCAATGGTCGCATCAATACCTCAGGACGAAATTAGGATCAAACATTAGGTTTAGTTAATACTAGCTGTGCGACGCTGCGCCCGCGTTACATATTTTCTACACTGCGTTTTAATTTTTTTGTATGGAACCCTAATTATTTTCCAAAAAAGAATTCAGTACTATAATAAAAGTAAAAATATTTCCCAGAAATTATAGCACTTGCCCGTAAAACTGTCAATTTTTTATGAGTTTTAATGTTTTTGCGCGGGACCCTAAATATTTTCGTAAATAAGTTACCCGAAGTAACTTCACGTATCTACCAAAAAAGAAGTCCCGTCACAATCAACCCGGCCGTTCTGAAGATTACCCATTACAAACAGGCAGATAACAATTTAATAAATTGTATTTTTGGTATAGTTTTCTTATATACCATCGCTGCTCAACCCTATGTCGCGGGTAATAATGTGGCTCGCTTACGATTTTCAAAAGGCCCGCGTAATTAAAGCATATTCCCACCAAGTTGAGTCTTGCGTACGTGGGTCACCTAACAAAAGACGTATATGAAAAACCCTACTTACATCTTACTTTTGTAAAAAAATATATACCGCATACTTAACGTACTGTACGTACGTAACTGAACTTATTTGTGACCTATTGTTTTGCTATCAACGCCTAATTTCAGACCTGGCATAGACAATATGTTACAACAAAAGCTGTCTGAAATCGCATTGATTATAGGTATCGGTTACATACCGTAGTTTTATTTACATAATAATAACATATTTAGCGATGATGGTTGAGCGTGCAGTGCGGCGGGATTTCGCGTCAATCGACGCGGGTTGGATCCTACCTATCCGACTCTAAAATTGGCCTGAGCTTTCGGTGAAAGATAACATCGTGAGGAAACCATAGCATGGTGGTAGGACATTTTCTAATGCCCGCCTGGGTAGCTACCACCCTCATATTTGAAAACCTGTCGCTAAATACCTACAGGTGTGTTCCGGCATCACCACTTGAGAACGAGTATCTAGGCTTAGTGTGTTTACCATCCTGGACCACATCGTTCCTTAACATCAGGTGAGATTGTGGTCAAAGCATTGAGCCTATACCGTATTAAAAAAAAAATATATATACACATTTATATTTTCTTTACATACATAATATTTTTTTTGGCATAAGGTAAACTAAAAATTGTTCAGTGACGTTACGAACTAATTTTTAATTGAAATTACTTTTTAGGGACATTATATATAGGGCACGTTATATAACTAAATCTAAAACTTTATTATCATCCAAGGATCAAAATAAGGAAAATATCCTACTGTACTTAACCACAGCAACAGTTAAAGACCCGCCAAAAAATTCTGAAACGTCCGTTTGGCCCGACTGACAATAAGGTTGAGCAGCCTTGGTATATACATCGATTAAGTAAAAAATAATAATTTCCCTGCTCTCAATTTGTTATTTGGGGTCGGTGCAGTATGTCTTCTTCCATACATCTCTATCAGTCCATCTCCATCCATTTTTTCTTTGGACGTCCTCTCCCCCTCCATCCCTCAACTTTCATAGTCATTACTTTCTTCGTAAAAATAGACCCACTTAATAATGCCCCTAAGTGAATATCGTAATGTAAATGGTGTAACACTATAAGCATTACCATCAAACGCGATATATTTGATTTACCCTGCTGAGGTATATCGGTATTCTCGGTAAATGTTTTTAGTTACACTTTGTTTAATAAACTTTTGTTCAATTGTCAGGGAAGCCTAATTTTAGAACATTATAATTACTAGTATAACGATACTAGTTGGATCAATAAAAGAGAAAGAGATGAACTTCTTAAAAGTAAGTAAGTTCTGGTAAGTAGGTAAAGGCCGAGTAGCGCCCAACACTTGTGAGCCAGGTGTAGGGTTAAGGGGCCTTTCCGATATATCAACACTCGCCTTCACTGCTCGAGTTTCATTCCGTGCCCAGCCTAACTAATTGCTAGTACATAGTTAGTCTTAATAAACTAGGTTAGTTCTAATCTAATAGACCGCCTGGATTGACCGTCAGTAATAATGCTCAGTTACGAACGACTTGAGAACTGTGATCCGCACGAGAAGACGGTTCTAGATGGGTTTTTTCCTAACCTAACTAATGCTGTTGACCGGAAGGAGCTTTACAGCTTCACCGAACTTTGTGGGCGAGTGCTGAATGCACTCAGCCACAAGGGTTCACTTCAAGGGTTCGAACCTCGGTTTGGCTGTTACCTAAGACTAAAAATTCCCGCTGAATTTTAAACCTAGCTAATCCCTAAATTTTATTAACTATATCTATACCTATATTATAAAGAGAAAAGATTTGTATTTTTGTATGTAACGAATAAACTGAAACTATACTGGACCGATTTGAATGAAATTTGGTATGTAGATCGTTTGAAATCCAGTTTTTATTTCGAAAATCCCACGGGAACGGGAACTACATGGGTAAACCATGGAGACCAGCTTGTTTATTTAGCCCCATGAACACTAACCTGGCGTTTACACCAACTTTCCATTATTTCCCTATTGTCTTATTTTTATGGGTAATCGACATATTAATAAAAATAATTTAAAAAAAAAGTTCCTTTCAGAACCTATGTACCTGCGTGTTGTGTGCAGGGGTGTGTGTGTGCAGTGTTGTGCATGTGATGCTCATTGCATGGGCAGTGTCGCTGTATCGCGCTGGCGGCGAGGTCAAGAGCCTCCCTAGTTGGACACCGAGGTACTTGACTTCGGTAGCCCAGGGGATCTCTACTCCTAGGTATTTAATGGGACGAGAAGAGGTGTCGTTCACTTCGGAAACATGATCGCGGTGCTCTTTCTCGGGTTTATCGCTATGCGCCACTTTTTGTACCAAAGACAGGTGTTAAGGTGTTTACAAGCGTTTTGGATGCGGGCTCTTAGAATGACTCTTTATCTATAAGAGAAGTAGATGACCGTGTCATCGGCGTACAGTCCTAAATGAACCTTACTAGCCTCTCGGCCTGGGGCCGGGTGTTCGTTCAGCTTCGGGTAGATCTGGTATGTAGAGGTTGAAGAGCACAGGCACTAGAGTGGACTCCTGGAGAACTCCTGCTCAGATTCTATTTTTGTCCTCTATCACTACTAGGAGACGGTTCAGAAGAATCAGCTCATAGAGTTTACCTATTGTGCTTAATAAGCGGATTGGACAGTAACTATCTGGTAACCTGGCGTCTTTTCCAGGCGGCTGGAAAGTGGTGATTTTTAATAGCCCATTGAAGATGCAGGCCAGCAACGCGACGAGGTGGGATGGAAGAAACTTAAGCACCTCATTCTTAATCATGTCGGGATTGAGAGATCTCCTGGGCTTAAGGCCCTTAAAAGCGGTGGCGACGTCATTACAGGTGACAGGTGTGAAGGGAGCAACCGGGGGTAGAGCGTCTAAATCATGAACAGAGCGGATTCTACAACAGAGACGTGGAGGACGTCAACGTTGTCTGTTACGAGGGAACATTGTTGTTCGAGGCTAGCGGCTTAGCATTCAGCTTTTTCGTCATCGTCAAATGTGGGTAGAAGACCCTGTGCGTTTCTCGTCATGGGGGGTATACTAGCGACGGTACGGGCCGCCTTCATCGATCGTGCAAGCTTTACAGTGCGCGAGGTGTGAAGGTTTCAGCTCCTCGAGGAGACTGTTCCACCTATTGTCACGAAGTTGACCTATGGCCGTCTTTCACCGCTCTACGTAAAGAACGTAAGCGTGCTCTGTCCACGTGCCGCGTTTTCAATAATAAATGACGTCATGGTTGTACGTGTTGTTCCGTTGCATGACCCGTACTAATGACTCCCGATTCGGCCACGCCATCACGGTCATACCGATGTTCAATCGTCCTCGTGCGCGCTTATGGATTGTTAACTATAGTCCGGTTCGCAAAACCCTTTAGAAACTCCCACACTAATATGGTCTGGACCGGAAAAACCCTTCAGAATGCTATACGAAAGGTATATAATATATATTTTGGCTGCCATTTAGACTCTTCAGGTATGCGATTATGTTACATCCGTTAAGTTTTAAAACTTGACCGGATAACGCTACACCGGATCGTAATCCGTTTAGCTACATCTCGTGGCTAGTCCAGATATACATCCCTTTAGCCAAGCCCTTGGAGCGGATAGACCCTTCCACGACTTCACTCTTTTTTGAGCTCTCTTTTTTTTCTTTCTGTTTCTTTTTTTTATTTTATCTTATTGTTATTATTTTTTAAATTTTCTCTTTAATTTATGAAAAATATCTTAACTGTATCTTAGTTCTAAAAAAAATTTAGGATAATAAAAAAAGTAAAACGCAGTGAAGGACATATAAAAAGCGAGCGCAACCGTAGGCACACAGCTAGTATGAAATATAATATATATTATAGATATTGACAAGTTGACAGATGTTATTTTGTTGTTGTTATCTTGTAGCGTATCTAGTAAATACTCCTACATCAATGGTGCTATTTCAAATTCGGTTATAAAATTATATAAACCATCTTATCTAAGTGTAAATGTTCGCGCGTCTTCGTAACCGCAGATGGTAGATGACTGGAATGGCGTAAATATATTTATAAAAAAATTAATCATTCAGTTTAACCATGTATCTATACTAATAAATAAACTTGAAGTGTCTGTTTGTAATTCAAATATTTTTTTTTTACTAAACAGATATAAATCTATACACGATACCTATACCAAAAATGTACTATTTATTTCAAATAAACTTATTTATCTAACAGTTTAAATGGTACTATAATTTACCTGGAGAAGGCAGCACTAGCAGCGGGATATTTAAACATGCAAATAATCGCTAAAAATATTGTTAATAAAGTCCTATTAACAAAAAATGACACTCGAAAATATATCTAATGATTGAATGTATGATCTAATTTCAATGATCTAATAATGTTACGGAATGTAAAACTTATGCTAATTTTGAATGTACTACAAAAAAATAATCGTACAATGCCTCAATGAATTTACGATATACTGCATTTTACCAAATTGTATAAACTCAATATGACGCCAACGGCAAACTGCAGCTGTCGTGCCTCGCTATGAATGCTTCATGCATACATACGGAGGCGCTAAAATGTGTCGTTACCATAGCAACTCTTATGCGTACCGCTCGTAACTATTCGATATTTGAAATTCGAATACGTTTTTTTTATTTACGTTCGTTAATAATGTAAGGCACTACTGACCCCTTTTTTATGTTGTTTGTTGAGTAAAAAGACGCCAAATAATTTTTTCTAATATGCATATTAAGGTTCAACGTTATAAGGCATCAGTGGCGAAGCGCTCCTGTAACCCGATTGCTTTACTAAAAAACAAAACACTCACTGCGCACATCAAACCATACAACAAACATACTGTAACAACCACACAGTTATAAACGCGAAACACGCACTAAGAACTTCCTCATACAAGCCGGTAGCAAAATGTCGGAATTGACTTCACACATACTGTGAAAACATTAGTGTACCTATTATGTAAACGTAGCGTAAATTTAGGCTGAAAATTAGCCCCTTCGTTCCGGGTTCTACTTCTTCGATTATGTATGGCCATTTATGTTCAAACAATTAGTGCCAATCTCATATAGTAGGTAAGACATATTTTCAATCAGCGTAACCAAGCTCCAGCAAAACTTGCTCATCCTGCTAGAACTTTCCATGGAGCTTTGTCGGCACCTCAAAATAAATGTTATGCGTTATCTTCTATAATAAACTTAACTTGTACCCCATAGCCAAACTATATCACATAAAATGCCACCAATATTACATGATATAGAGTCAAATACACAAATTTCATGTATTAAAAAAAAACAAACGCTACATAACAAACTGAGATCCATCCAAAACTCTCGTTCCGGGTTATTCATTTAATTTTGATCATTATTCTGATAGGGTTACGGTTTATCAATAAATATTTAACGAAAACGCCATCTACTGATAACTAGGAAAATGTCTTCTAAGCAACTTCATCTAAAAAGAATAAAGTGCTAACAAATTCTCATAGATGTCACTTTTTAAAATTGACTTTTGCGCTACAACGAAATGATGGATTTACTTCTTATTTTATAGTGTTCGATATATAATTATGTGTCAATTTCGTAGTCCGAGAAGTTAGGACTTTGTACTAAAGTGAAGGAGAAAAAATAAATCGATCAGTATAATTTATGTATCATGTAGGTAACTAATGTTTATTTTTCGTTTCGCGTAAGTCGCCATCTCGCATCGTTCTGTTAAAAATAAATAGTTAAAATCCACGATCACGAAGGTTAACCGATTTTACAATTTATTATTTTGTCATAATTATAGAAACGTTTATCGCAAGCGAAATCAATTTGACATTTGGTATCTTTAATCTCAAAACAACTTACCAAACTCGACATGTACTGTTTATGTAACTCCATTGATGCCAAGTGTGGTGAAGGTGATTAACACTAACTGCAACTGGATATCTTCGCTCAGCAGCACAAGCATCCATCATTAATTACTGTAGTAATATTCAAGAAGAAGAAGTATGATGACCAGGTAGATCTTGTGTGCTTCGGCTTTACCGACCATTTTTTTTTACGCCGCGCCACTGTAAGGCGTTTAAGTTATATTCTATAATACTTAGTTATTCACTATATTATATAAAACCTAAAAATATTCTTCTTAATAAAAACAATATATTTCATATAATGATAGGAACATGATGATGATCATTTTGATGTGGATTTCGTTCACTATTATCGCTTTTTTCCATATTTCATTTCTATGCAATAAGATATACAGTGTGGCCCACCATCAAGTGACCACCCGAAAAATTTTCGGTAATAAACTTCAAACGTCTACCTGCTATAGTTCTTTTTATCGGTTTTTTTTTTCCTTTTAAAAAGAAAATAATTTCTATCTTCTATTTGATTCAAACAATATATCTGGCAAATGTCGTCCAATCTGGTTTTTTAAAGGACCAAGCCAAAAGTTAGAGTTACAAAAATACAATGTTTAAAGATGATTTAGTAAATATCTAGTAGAAAATTAAAATAAACTAAAATAACTTACTTCATGTTAGTTTTTTTGCGTTTAAGGAAAAAGGTTTGGGACGGATGGGAAAGGATGGGAGAAAGGTTGGGGTAAACGTTTAGGAAAATAATTTGGCGGTCCATGTAAAAAAATCTAAATTATGCAGCGAAGAATATACGAAACGCGGGCGCAGCCGCGGGCACAGCTAGTTTTGCATATATTTTCATAATTTTTCGTGCGGTCTCTTGATGGTGGGCCACACTATATATTACGATATGGCCAGAGAATATAAAATAAATATATGATTTATAAAAAGGGGTATCATGTAAATCCGTTCACTGGTCAGTTATAGGCATACTGACAGAGATTGAAGCGACGATTGCTCAGTATAGTGCAATTGAATATCGAATCTTAGATTGTACATTTAAATACGTTATACCAAAGTATTTATCTATGGTTTTTAGTAGGTATATGTTACCCATCGCATTGAAACCATAGCATTTTAGAAAATCTGTCGCCAAGCATAAACTGGTATGTTCCGGCAGTATCACTCCAGCGTCGGTACCTCCAGGTTTAATATCACTTACTGTCAGGTCCGATTTTGATCAAATATCTAAGGAAAAGGATGTTAGAAAACCTGTCTTCACAGGTAAAATTTACGAGGTAAAAACACGAATGAAAATCAAGTGGATATAAAGTGTAGGTGCACATGTGTCATAACGGGATTTTTATGTAGTGACTCAGTTTTGACGTACTATTTTCACTGCGTAGTACTGGGTTCTCCGTTGACCGCCTAAAGAGCGCTCGCCTCAATAGTATCGCTAAAGCTTCTGCAGTTTAAAAAAAAAAAAGTACTTGTTTATTTTCAAATCAATCTAAAATATCTAAAAGTTTGCTTGCGTTTTACTTGGACGACCCTTAAAAAAAGTAATTGTTTGTTTTCAAATCAATCAAAAATGTCTAAAAGTTTGCTTACGTAACACTTGAATGACCTTTAACGTCCTTATCGCGTCCTTTTGAAAAAAACTAATGTCGACCGAACTTAACTTCATGCTCAGCTTTCTTTCAAATCTAACTTAACATTCGCTTAGGACTTGGTGTAAACAAACACAAACAGAGAATGGAAATCATTTGAACAATCCAATCCAAAATGTCGTTAATTTGAAAAGTTGAAAATCCATACATCTTTAGCACCTACTTGATTTATTTCATTTTATCTTTATTGGCAGCTGTTTCAAATTTATATTTAGAGTTTTCTTTACAATTCCTCCTGTTTCTTAACTCGGATTTTATAAAATCAATCCATGAGAGAAATTGATTTAAGAAATAGTAAAACCACACAAACGTAGCCGTCGGTACAAGTTAGTTATATCATGAAGTTGATTTATAACTTTAGATATGTAAATTGATTTTTCGAAGCTGTTTTTATTGATTTCATTAATGTTTTTTTTCTTCGATGCAGGTATAGTTTATATTTAATAGATGTAAATGTGTAAAAAAATGTTTATATGATATTTCTACGTACATTACCAATGAGTTATTAGGTAGAAGTATTCTACTCGAAAAAAAACTAGGCTGGCGTGGAGACTGCCGACAGAAATGAAAATTTGATACTTTACATGAACTGTTTTATAGGAGGACATGCGGTTGCAAAAGTAGGTACTTCAGAAATCTATTACTATCGCGTAGCGCCCCAAAGAGTTATAAAACACTAAAGGGTCGTCTGCAGCACGAGCTGATTTTACCCCTGCAAAATAGACAAAAACATCACTTCGTAGTACCCTGTTTTCTCCTCTAAAACTGAACCTATTTTTAATTTTCTTTCAGTTTTTAGATTAATAAAGACTTTGGCTATGCCTGCATGTAATTTTATCCATCAAATTTTTTTGACGAACGTCTGGAAGCGACGGTAGAATTCGAGCATTTTCATGAACTATATTGACATTGTATAATTAAGGAAAATATTACCGAAGGCTATTCGTTATTACTATTGCAATATATGTATTATTTTTAGTCGATATTCTAATGATTCCTCAATCTATTGTATTGTGGTAAGAATAATAATACTACATTAATCAGTCATCGTCTTTTTCAATGATCAACCAACAGAATTCGATTTATTTATTATACTAGTTTTACTGAGCTTACAAAGTAACTCACAAGTTCTATGTAAAATTATTTTACCGCGAAATTAAAAAAAAAAAACCGGTATGTGTTTAAACAAGTTATGCCCGCTGCTTCGCTCGCAGATAATAATGTTCTTGCTATTTATTAAAATTACATTATAGACAAGTATTCTGATGGTAATTTTTAGCTGACTTAAGCCATTGTCATCTTTTCTTATGACATAAGTAATAAAATACAGTAATACCCCGATTTACGCGAGGAATACGTTCCGAAAAAAATCGCGTTAACTGAAATTCGCGTATATCGAGGTTTATGATTAAACATAGTCAAAATTTAATACAAAAAAATACAAATCATTTTAATCAATCACTTTAATTCTAAGAACACTTTATGCAATACATACTCTTATTTTTTACGGAAAAATACATCTATTGTCTTTACATTATGTTTATACGCACTTATTCGCGTAATGCGAGGCATTTGAGCGCGAAATTTGAAATTCGCGTTATAGTGAAACCGCGCGTAACGGGGTCGCTCTAAGCGGGGTATTACTGTATAAAGTAAAAATCTGTCAATAGAAATACATTTGTGACTTAGGAAAGAATCAAGTAGTTCCGTTTAGTAAATTCTTACAATAAGTTTACTAATGGAGAGACTAGAGCGAGAGCTTTTTGAGTATTGTGAGCTAACCAATTGTTCGGTAACCCAATCGATGGTCAATCATGGGGGGATTAAGACATCGTCTAATCCCCTACTGGAGAAGTTCTTGTAGCCGCTGCCAACGTGATACAGTGACACAGCACTAGTGTCAAATACATAACACTGCACGCAACTATGTACATGGGTTCTGAATTCGATCCTTTTACATAGGCGAGATTCGTGACACTTTGATACCCTTGGGTTAACTGCTATTTTTGGCTGAGCGTCTTAAGCGCTCGCTCCAATAATTCGGTTAAGCTGTGAAGACTCAAAACGGTTCTTCAAAAACAAAGTCTTGCTCCTTATATTATGCAACGGAAAGTGGATTATATATTTCTTACATGATGCCAATTGTTACGCTTGCTAATTGCTGTAAAAAACAATTACATACTTCATAAACCATTTAATCCATCCATCCATTTAACCGAAAGACGTCCATTGCTGGGCATAGTTCTCCCCCAAAAGATTTTCTTACGACCGGTCTTCTGCCACACGTATCCAGCATATTCGCGCGACCTTCACAAGGTCGTCGGTTCAACTTTTTCGGAGCCTACCCACGCTGTGTCTTCCGATACGCACATTCGAGAACTCCTTTATCCCATCAGACATCGATTCAACGAGCAATGTGCTCTGGCCATTACTCAAGTTGGGTAATTCTTATGTACCTTGAATTAACATTTTCATACGGAACGGTTACGATACGTTTTCCACAAAATAACTATACTTTATATGATGTAAAAAAGTACATTACTAGAACAATGACGATATCCAGTAGATGAGAATGCCGGTCTACGTCTACTACGGCTAAAGCCTCTAGTTAGGTTTGGATATACGCTTGCAGGGGGCGACGCGGTACCTGCGAAAGCCACCCCGTGTCGCCCCCATCCCAAATGCAGTGGACTGCCCCGGGGGGTTTTAGTGGGTATTTCCGGGCGCTTCACGCCCGGGTGAGTCCCACACTGGCACGGAACTCGTCACTCCGTGCCCCCTTACCTATTGTATTGGGGGACTTCGGTCTCACTAATACAATAGGTAAGGGTAGTGCGTAAATGCATTTCCCCCCGTTTGGATATACGCTTGCTAATCTTGGAATTGTGATTTACATACATACATATCATCACGCCTTTCTCCCGTGGGGGTAGGCAGAGATTACGTCCTTTCACTTGCTACGATCTTGACACACCTCTTTCGCTTCCTGTACTTTCATGAGCTCTTTCATACATGCTCGTCGGTTATGAGTACTTTTTACCTGGCCTTTATTTAACACGATATTGATTTGGTCTAGATACGTTCGCCCAGGTCGACCCTTACCGACTTGCCCATTCACCCTCGCCTTATAAATTCGTTTCGTTAATCTTCTCTCATCCATCCTCTCTACATGCCCAAACCAACTAAGCATACCTTTCTCTATTATGGTTATCACATCCTCTACCACACCACAGCGTTCCCTTATCATACTATTCCTGACTTTGTCAATCATCTTCACTCCAGCTATTTATTGTGATCTATGGCGATTTTATACCGAAAGTTGTGTAGATATCATTAAAGTTAAATACAGGTTTATATTAAATTTTTGTGCTTGTTCGAAATGAAAAATGTAATTAGAAAATTGTTTACCTACACGAATAAAATATTATTCAGTGTTAAGAAGTTATGTCGAGTTTTCTCGATTTATCTAAATCAATATATGAACGGAATATATATTTGGTTAAAGTAGTGAGTGGTAAGGCGTTTATAGCATCTTATACAAGATTTGTATGATTGAATGCAATTAATTAATTTTCAGTAAATCACTGCTACCTAAATGCATAAAAGTTGAAATTGACAGTTTCCAATGATCGCCTCATCCAAGCTACTACTATTCGAGATAAATACCTCGGTATATTATGTTATTATTCATGAGAATGCATAATATTAAATTAGACCGTATTTACTTTATATAGTAGAAGCTGTGTCCGCGACTTCGTTCGCATTTCATATATAAGAAAGTTAAATTGGACCAAATTGTGAATCTAAACCATTCTCGAATCCTCAGGAATAGACACAAAAAAATTCTTTAAAATCGGTTCACCCGGTTAGAAGGAGTTTAGTCACATACACAGAAGATATATATTCTAATATTATAAATATGTGTAGTAAGATTACTCCTAATATTTTGGCTTTCTCGATGACAATGTAGTCCGGTTCATATTTATGTAGTTTAAACTCCAACGAGCCCAAGGTTTCAATAAAGGAAAACAGCGTTCAAACTACAGCATTTTTTATACCTGCCCGGTTTTCTATAAAAGGTGTGTTCTGGCAGTTTCACGTGATTTCTAGTTAGGGTTACCACATCGTCGCTTAGAATTACACTTGGTCTGTACAGTATAGAAAGAGCCAATTTATAACATGCACACACACAAGGTTCTGTAAGGACCTCTGTGAACTTGGCAGCCGACTTTCGACTTTTTTTTTTATTTCATTACCGTTGGATTCTACGTCGTTTGTACCCGTTTGTACCACTTTAATTTTCGTTTGTACCTCAAACCAAAAAAAGTTATAGCGTTTTGAAAATTTGACCCGCAGCCGACTTTGGAAAATCGAAAATTTTGCAAGGGGATCTGATTCGGGGTCGTTTGTACCCGTTTGTACCACCTTCGTTTTTCATCTTTTTCAAAACCCAAAAAAGATACGGCCATTTGAAAATTTCGAAAAACTAACTTTTCCAATTTTGAAAATTTCGAAAATCTGTGAACGGCAATCGACGCAGAATCGTTTGTACCCGCGGGAATCACTTTCAATTTCGTTTGTACCTTAAACCAAAAAAATTTAAGAGCCTTTTTCGATTTTGAAAAACGAAGTTCACTTAGCGTCCACAATTATTGAGATATCTCAATTCTATCCACAGAGTTCGATTAGTGACAGCGCCGAGAGGTTTGTACCGCTTTGTGTTTCGTTTGTACCTCAAACGGAAAAAAATTACGAGCATTTTAAAAATTTCATAATACCAACTTCGACAATTTTAGGAACTTCGAAAATCTGTGAACGGGGATCGACGGAGAATCGTTTGTACCCGCGGGAATCACTTTCATTTTCGTTTGTACCTCAAACCAAAAAAATTTAGGAGCCTTTTTAGATTTCGTAAAACGAAGTTCACTTAGCGTCCACAATTATTGAGATATCTCAATTCTATCCACAGGGTTCGATTAGTGACAGCGCCGAGAGGTTTGTACCGCTTTGTGTTTCGTTTGTACCTCAAACGGAAAAAAATTACGAGCATTTTAAAAATTTCAAAATACCAACTTCGACAATTTTAGGAACTTCGAAAATCTGTGACCGGGGATCGACGGAGAATCGTTTGTACCCGCGGGAATCACTTTCATTTTCGTTTGTACCTCAAACCAAAAAAATTTAGGAGCCTTTTTAGATTTCGAAAAACGAAGTTCACTTAGCGTCCACAATTATTGAGATATCTCAATTCTATCAACAGATTTCGATTAATGACATCGCCGAGAGGTTTGTACCGCTTTGCGTTTCGTTTGTACCTCAAACGGAAAAAAATTACGAGCATTTTAAAAATGTCAAAATATCAACTTCGACAATTTTAGGAACTTTGGAAATCTGTGAACGGGGATCGACGCAGAATCGTTTGTACCCGCGGGAATCACTTTCATTTTCGTTTGTACCTCAAACCAAAAAAAATTAAGGGCCTTTTTCGATTTTGAAAAACGAAGTTCACTTAGCGTCCACAATTATTGAGATATCTCAATTCTATCCACAGAGTTCGATTAGTGACAGCGCCGAGAGGTTTGTACCGCTTTGTGTTTCGTTTGTACCTCAAACGGAAAAAAATTACGAGCATTTTAAAAATTTCATAATACCAACTTCGACAATTTTAGGAACTTCGAAAATCTGTGAACGGGGATCGACGGAGAATCGTTTGTACCCGCGGGAATCACTTTCATTTTCGTTTGTACCTCAAACCAAAAAAATTTAGGAGCCTTTTTAGATTTCGTAAAACGAAGTTCACTTAGCGTCCACAATTATTGAGATATCTCAATTCTATCCACAGGGTTCGATTAGTGACAGCGCCGAGAGGTTTGTACCGCTTTGTGTTTCGTTTGTACCTCAAACGGAAAAAAATTACGAGCATTTTAAAAATTTCAAAATACCAACTTCGACAATTTTAGGAACTTCGAAAATCTGTGAACGGGGATCGACGGAGAATCGTTTGTACCCGCGGGAATCACTTTCATTTTCGTTTGTACCTCAAACCAAAAAAATTTAGGAGCCTTTTTAGATTTCGAAAAACGAAGTTCACTTAGCGTCCACAATTATTGAGATATCTCAATTCTATCCACAGAGTTCGATTAGTGACAGCGCCGAGAGGTTTGTACCGCTTTGTGTTTCGTTTGTACCTCAAACGGAAAAAAATTACGAGCATTTTAAAAATTTCATAATACCAACTTCGACAATTTTAGGAACTTCGAAAATCTGTGAACGGGGATCGACGGAGAATCGTTTGTACCCGCGGGAATCACTTTCATTTTCGTTTGTACCTCAAACCAAAAAAATTTAGGAGCCTTTTTAGATTTCGTAAAACGAAGTTCACTTAGCGTCCACAATTATTGAGATATCTCAATTCTATCCACAGGGTTCGATTAGTGACAGCGCCGAGAGGTTTGTACCGCTTTGTGTTTCGTTTGTACCTCAAACGGAAAAAAAAAAAATTACGAGCATTTTAAAAATTTCAAAATACCAACTTCGACAATTTTAGGAACTTCGAAAATCTGTGACCGGGGATCGACGGAGAATCGTTTGTACCCGCGGGAATCACTTTCATTTTCGTTTGTACCTCAAACCAAAAAAATTTAGGAGCCTTTTTAGATTTCGAAAAACGAAGTTCACTTAGCGTCCACAATTATTGAGATATCTCAATTCTATCAACAGATTTCGATTAATGACATCGCCGAGAGGTTTGTACCGCTTTGCGTTTCGTTTGTACCTCAAACGGAAAAAAAATTACGAGCATTTTAAAAATGTCAAAATATCAACTTCGACAATTTTAGGAACTTTGGAAATCTGTGAACGGGGATCGACGCAGAATCGTTTGTACCCGCGGGAATCACTTTCATTTTCGTTTGTACCTCAAACCAAAAAAAATTAAGGGCCTTTTTCGATTTTGAAAAACGAAGTTCACTTAGCGTCCACAATTATTGAGATATCTCAATTCTATCCACAGAGTTCGATTAGTGACAGCGCCGAGAGGTTTGTACCGCTTTGTGTTTCGTTTGTACCTCAAACGGAAAAAAATTACGAGCATTTTAAAAATTTCATAATACCAACTTCGACAATTTTAGGAACTTCGAAAATCTGTGAACGGGGATCGACGGAGAATCGTTTGTACCCGCGGGAATCACTTTCATTTTCGTTTGTACCTCAAACCAAAAAAATTTAGGAGCCTTTTTAGATTTCGTAAAACGAAGTTCACTTAGCGTCCACAATTATTGAGATATCTCAATTCTATCCACAGGGTTCGATTAGTGACAGCGCCGAGAGGTTTGTACCGCTTTGTGTTTCGTTTGTACCTCAAACGGAAAAAAATTACGAGCATTTTAAAAATTTCAAAATACCAACTTCGACAATTTTAGGAACTTCGAAAATCTGTGACCGGGGATCGACGGAGAATCGTTTGTACCCGCGGGAATCACTTTCATTTTCGTTTGTACCTCAAACCAAAAAAATTTAGGAGCCTTTTTAGATTTCGAAAAACGAAGTTCACTTAGCGTCCACAATTATTGAGATATCTCAATTCTATCAACAGATTTCGATTAATGACATCGCCGAGAGGTTTGTACCGCTTTGCGTTTCGTTTGTACCTCAAACGGAAAAAAAAAAATTACGAGCATTTTAAAAATGTCAAAATATCAACTTCGACAATTTTAGGAACTTTGGAAATCTGTGAACGGGGATCGACGCAGAATCGTTTGTACCCGCGGGAATCACTTTCATTTTCGTTTGTACCTCAAACCAAAAAAAATTAAGGGCCTTTTTCGATTTTGAAAAAAACGAAGTTCACTTAGCGTCCACAATTATTGAGATATCTCAATTCTATCCACAGAGTTCGATTAGTGACAGCGCCGAGAGGTTTGTACCGCTTTGTGTTTCGTTTGTACCTCAAACGGAAAAAAATTACGAGCATTTTAAAAATTTCATAATACCAACTTCGACAATTTTAGGAACTTCGAAAATCTGTGAACGGGGATCGACGGAGAATCGTTTGTACCCGCGGGAATCACTTTCATTTTCGTTTGTACCTCAAACCAAAAAAATTTAGGAGCCTTTTTAGATTTCGTAAAACGAAGTTCACTTAGCGTCCACAATTATTGAGATATCTCAATTCTATCCACAGGGTTCGATTAGTGACAGCGCCGAGAGGTTTGTACCGCTTTGTGTTTCGTTTGTACCTCAAACGGAAAAAAAATTACGAGCATTTTTAAAAAATTTCAAAATACCAACTTCGACAATTTTAGGAACTTCGAAAATCTGTGAACGGGGATCGACGGAGAATCGTTTGTACCCGCGGGAATCACTTTCATTTTCGTTTGTACCTCAAACCAAAAAAATTTAGGAGCCTTTTTAGATTTCGAAAAACGAAGTTCACTTAGCGTCCACAATTATTGAGATATCTCAATTCTATCCACAGAGTTCGATTAGTGACAGCGCCGAGAGGTTTGTACCGCTTTGTGTTTCGTTTGTACCTCAAACGGAAAAAAAAAAAATTACGAGCATTTTAAAAATTTCATAATACCAACTTCGACAATTTTAGGAACTTCGAAAATCTGTGAACGGGGATCGACGGAGAAGAATCGTTTGTACCCGCGGGAATCACTTTCATTTTCGTTTGTACCTCAAACCAAAAAAATTTAGGAGCCTTTTTAGATTTCGTAAAACGAAGTTCACTTAGCGTCCACAATTATTGAGATATCTCAATTCTATCCACAGGGTTCGATTAGTGACAGCGCCGAGAGGTTTGTACCGCTTTGTGTTTCGTTTGTACCTCAAACGGAAAAAAAAAAATTACGAGCATTTTAAAAATTTCAAAATACCAACTTCGACAATTTTAGGAACTTCGAAAATCTGTGACCGGGGATCGACGGAGAATCGTTTGTACCCGCGGGAATCACTTTCATTTTCGTTTGTACCTCAAACCAAAAAAATTTAGGAGCCTTTTTAGATTTCGAAAAACGAAGTTCACTTAGCGTCCACAATTATTGAGATATCTCAATTCTATCAACAGATTTCGATTAATGACATCGCCGAGAGGTTTGTACCGCTTTGCGTTTCGTTTGTACCTCAAACGGAAAAAAATTACGAGCATTTTAAAAATGTCAAAATATCAACTTCGACAATTTTAGGAACTTTGGAAATCTGTGAACGGGGATCGACGGAGAATCGTTTGTACCCGCGGGAATCACTTTCATTTTCGTTTGTACCTCAAACCAAAAAAAATTTAGGAGCCTTTTTAGATTTCGAAAAACGAAGTTCACTTAGCGTCCACAATTATTGAGATATCTCAATTCTATCAACAGATTTCGATTAATGACATCGCCGAGAGGTTTGTACCGCTTTGCGTTTCGTTTGTACCTCAAACGGAAAAAAAAAATACGAGCATTTTAAAAATGTCAAAATATCAACTTCGACAATTTTAGGAACTTTGGAAATCTGTGAACGGGGATCGACGCAGAATCGTTTGTACCCGCGGGAATCACTTTCATTTTCGTTTGTACCTCAAACCAAAAAAAATTAAGGGCCTTTTTCGATTTTGAAAAACGAAGTTCACTTAGCGTCCACAATTATTGAGATATCTCAATTCTATCAACAGGGTTCGATTAGTGACAGCGCCGAGAGGTTTGTACCGCTTTGTGTTTGGTTTGTACCTCAAACTGAAAAAAATTAGGAGCATTTTAAAAATTTCAAAATATCAACTTCGACAATTTTAGAAACTTCGAAAATCTGTGAACGGGGATCGACGCAGAATCGTTTGTAGTCGCGGGAATCACTTTCATTTTCGTTTGTACCTTAAACCAAAAAAAGTTATAGCGCTTTGAAAATTTGACCCGCAGCCGACTTTGGAAAATCGAAAATTTTGCAACAGGATCTGATTCGGGGTCGTTTGTACCGGTTTGTACCCCCTTTGTTTTTCATGTTTTTCAAAACCCAAAAATTATACGGCAATTTGAAATTTGATTTTTTTTTGTGTTTGGGGTACACACGAAATTGGAAGTGATTCCCGCGGGTACAAACGATTCTCCGTCGATCCCCCCTCACAGATTTTCGAAGTTCCTAAAATTGTTGAAATTGATATTTTGAAATTTTTAAAATGCTCGTAATTTTTTTCCGTTTGAGGTACAAACGAAACGCAAAGCGGTAGGTACAAACCTCTCGGCGCTGTCACTAATCGAACCCTGTGGATAGAATTGAGATATCTCAATAATTGTGGACGCTAAGTGAACTTCGTTTTTCGAAATCTAAAAAGGCTCCTAAATTTTTTTGGTTTGAGGTACAAACGAAAATGAAAGTGATTCCCGCGGGTACAAACGATTCTCCGTCGATCCCCGTTCACAGATTTTCGAAGTTCCTAAAATTGTCGAAGTTGGTATTTTGAAATTTTTAAAATGCTCGTAATTTTTTTCCGTTTGAGGTACAAACGAAACGCAAAGCGGTACAAATCTCTCGGCGCTGTCACTAATCGAACCCTGTGGATAGAATTGAGATATCTCAATAATTGTGGACGCTAAGTGAACTTCGTTTTACGAAATCTAAAAAGGCTCCTAAATTTTTTTGGTTTGAGGTACAAACGAAAATGAAAGTGATTCCCGCGGGTACAAACGATTCTCCGTCGATCCCCGTTCACAGATTTTCGAAGTTCCTAAAATTGTCGAAGTTGGTATTATGAAATTTTTAAAATGCTCGTAATTTTTTTTCCGTTTGAGGTACAAACGAAACACAAAGCGGTACAAACCTCTCGGCGCTGTCACTAATCGAACTCTGTGGATAGAATTGAGATATCTCAATAATTGTGGACGCTAAGTGAACTTCGTTTTTCAAAATCGAAAAAGGCTCTTAAATTTTTTTGGTTTGCGGTACAAACGAAAATGAAAGTGATTCCCGCGGGTACAAACGATTCTGCGTCGATTGCCGTTCACAGATTTTCGAAATTTTCAAAATTGGTAAAGTTAGTTTTTCGAAATTTTCAAATGGCCGTATCTTTTTTGGGTTTTAAAAAAAATGAAAAACGAAGGTGGTACAAACGGGTACAAACGACCCCGAATCAGATCCCTTTGCAAAATTTTCGATTTTCCAAAGTCGGCTGCTGCGGGTCAAATTTTCAAAACGCTATAATTTTTTTGGTTTGAGGTACAAACGAAAATGAAAGTGATTCCCGCGGGTAGAAACGATTCTGCGTCGATCCCCGTTCACAGATTTTCGAAGTTCCTAAAATTGTCGAAATTGGTATTTTGAAATTTTTAAAATGCTCGTAATTTTTTTCCGTTTGAGGTACAAACGAAACGCAAAGCGGTACAAACCTCTCGGCGATGTCATTAATCGAACTCTGTTGATAGAAATGAGATATCTCAATAATTGTGGAAGCTAAGTGAACTTCGTTTTTCGAAATCTAAAAAGGCTCCTAAATTTTTTTGGTTTGAGGTACAAACGAAAATGAAAGTGATTCCCGCGGGTACAAACGATTCTCCGTCGATCCCCGTTCACAGATTTTCGAAGTTCCTAAAATTGTCGAAGTTGGTATTTTGAAATTTTTAAAATGCTCGTAATTTTTTTCCGTTTGAGGTACAAACGAAACACAAAGCGGTACAAACCTCTCGGCGCTGTCACTAATCGAACTCTGTGGATAGAATTGAGATATCTCAATAATTGTGGACGCTAAGTGAACTTCGTTTTTCAAAATCGAAAAAGGCTCTTAAATTTTTTTGGTTTGCGGTACAAACGAAAATGAAAGTGATTCCCGCGGGTACAAACGATTCTGCGTCGATTGCCGTTCACAGATTTTCGAAATTTTCAAAATTGGTAAAGTTAGTTTTTCGAAATTTTCAAATGGCCGTATCTTTTTTGGGTTTAAAAAAAAAAATGAAAAACGAAGGTGGTACAAACGGGTACAAACGACCCCGAATCAGATCCCTTTGCAAAATTTTCGATTTTCCAAAGTCGGCTGCGGGTCAAATTTTCAAAACGCTATAATTTTTTTGGTTTGAGGTACAAACGAAAATGAAAGTGATTCCCGCGGGTAGAAACGATTCTGCGTCGATCCCCGTTCACAGATTTTCGAAGTTCCTAAAATTGTCGAAATTGGTATTTTGAAATTTTTAAAATGCTCGTAATTTTTTTCCGTTTGAGGTACAAACGAAACGCAAAGCGGTACAAACCTCACGGCACCGTCGATAACTGGATCCCGTTGACAGAATTAAGATATCTCAATAAATGTGGACGCTAAGTGAACTTCGTTTTTCAAAATCTAAAAAGGCTCTTAAATTTTTTTGGTTTGAGGTACAAACGAAAATGAAAGTGATTCCCGCGGGTACAAACGATTCTGCGTCGATCCCCGTTCACAGATTTCCGAAGTTCCTAAAATTGTCGAAGTTGATATTTTGAAATTTTTAAAATGCTCGTAATTTTTTTCCGTTTGAGGTACAAACGAAACGCAAAGCGGTACAAACCTCTCGGCGCTGTCACTAATCGAACCCTGTGGATAGAATTGAGATATCTCAATAATTGTGGACGCTAAGTGAACTTCGTTTTTCAAAATCGAAAAAGGCTCTTAAATTTTTTTGGTTTGAGGTACAAACGAAATTGAAAGTGATTCCCGCGGGTACAAACGATTCTGCGTCGATTGCCCTTCACAGATTTTCGAAATTTTCAAAATTGGAAAAAGTTAGTTTTTTGTAATTTTCAAATGTACGGCCATTTTAAAAAAAAAATGAAAAACGAAGGTGGTACAAACGGGTTCAAACGACCCCGAATCAGATCCCTTTGCAAAATTTTCGATTTTCCAAAGTCGGCTGCGGGTCAAATTTTCAAAACGCTATAACTTTTTTTGGTTTGAGGTACAAACGAAAATGAAAGTGGTACAAACGGGTACAAACGACGTAGAATCCAACGGTAATGAAATAAAAAAAAAAGTCGAAAGTCGGCTGCCAAGTTCACAGAGGTTCTGTAAGGGACTTCTATCTCGTAATTTTACTAACCGTTAGTTTAGTTAGCGCAAATACCGCGTAATTTTTGACACGGGTAGCAGGTCAAACCAAGTTTTGTACCATTTTAGTGCCCTTACGTTGGGTTTTAGAGTCAAGCTGTCAAGACCATTTGGGTTAGCCCTAGACGTTAGTGATGTTAAAAAAAAAATTCCATGCAATTCTTGTGACGTAATTTATGACACCTAATAATATTTTCTTTTCATTTATATAATTTTTACCATAGTAACAGGAGAAGTAGGTAATGCAATTGATAACCTTACGTATTCTTCTGCATCGTCACGGGATTGGGTTGAAAAGTTTTTTTTTTCTTTATTAACTAAACAAATACAATTTCACATAATGTTAATTGACGATGCGGCAGGAGATGGTGTCGTGTTTAGCGTAAAAACTGGTTTAGGACTGACAAAACGATAAGATTTCTGAGCTATCGGTTTTCATTTTGAGAATAGTCGCTTAATTCAATCTATCATATTTTTTACCTAAAGCAATGACGTGGTAAGGTGTTAACTTGTTAGGGCATAGCGTCATTTGGTGAAGAGAATGATGATAGGGTATTTGGGTTATATTTGAACGATCTAGTCTCACATCTGTGCTGTAATAGTATCATTTAAAACTAGGTTCATCTAGACTTAGTCACATCCTTGCTTAGCATCAAGTGAAATTAAAAACTCATAAAACGTGACATTAAAGCGATGATGGCCGAGTTGATAGTGAGGCCGAATTCCGTATCGATCGACGTAGGTTCTCGAACCCTCCTATCAAATTCTATAATAAGGGTAAGTTTTTAGTGAAGGAAGATATCACAAGGAAACCGATAGCATATTGGGATTTTCTTGAGCATTTTCTAATAATGGCCGGCTGGATGTAGCTACCACCCTCAAGTCAAACACTAGTATGTCTAATCCGGCAGCATCACTTGAAAACCAGTACCTTCAGGCTTTGTGTATTTACCATCCTGGACCACATCGTCACTTAACATCAGGTGTGATCCTGTTCAAAGCACTAACCCTATACAACATCAAAATAACACATTTTCTTTAGCAGACTGTAATTTTTTGAATTCCAATACGTTTTCCCTATTAACAGTAATGCTAATTACTGACATAAGTGTCTTGTTATTAAGGCCGTTCAAATGTTACGAATATCAATGGGGTACACTTTGCTTATTTTTGATTACACGGAAGACAGGTCGGTCTGAATAGTTCTTACGTAAGCAATGTTTACTTACTAATAATCGTTCAAAATAATGTCAATGCTTACGGTAATCATAAGGATGCGGGTAAGAGTTTTGCCAACTATTGCTAAGAAAGTGAAAGGGGATGAGTCACAATTTTTCTCACTACTAACAAATATCTATAATATTTCATACTCTTGGAAGTATATCCCCTCTTAAGTTTACAAATCCACTGCGTCGGTGGTCGAGTATGCCGCAGTAGGTAATTGTTATCAATTCAGTACTTACATACAATATAAACTAACAAAGTTTTCCGGTGTCAAGTGCCCATAATGATAAAATTGACACAACGGGCGTCAACTACAAAGTTCTACCATTATTTGCCGTATATACATTAAAATGTTTTACGTAAGTTTATTTTTTTCGGAACTGCCTACGCTGTTGACCTGATGTGCCTTTATAAATTTAGGGAGGCGAACGTTAAAAACACACCAGCCAAAAATAACAAACAAGCAGAATGACCAGAATCTTAAGTTAAGCTTAGCTAAACTTGATTTATTCAACTAAATATACGTATATCAAAATGTATTTATTTTAATCGGTAAATTATATTAGTGTCAACTAATCTATAAAAATGCAAAGAGAAGTTTCTCTTGACTCTAGATTCCTAAAGCTTATTGCGTGCTGTCCACGTATGAGATGCAGTGAACTCGAGAACTGTTTACCTGATGATCGGCTTCCCTACTTTTAGTTCCATTCGTTTTAGCTACTTTGTAATGTAAATGTATGCAAGAAATTATTAGCACGTTATTTTCGAAATGAATTAGAAATTCATCTCCCAGATTTATAAAAAAAATTATACATTGATTTAAACACCGGATACGAATGCCATGAAAGTTTTAGATAAACTTTACAGTTCCAATTGGCGACACATTCTTGTTTGGCTAATTTATACTAAATGCATGTTGTATAAGGCCACGTCGTTTTTTTTATCTGACTAAATGCTACCAACCGATTGTCCTTTGACAGCTTCACTGAACTTTAAAGAGAGTGCTTGGGGTGTTCAAAAGTGGTACCAAAGTGGTACGGACTTCGGCTTGGGCTGCTGTCTGAGACATAAATGCCGCGGAATTTGTCCCGCGCTAAACCTACGGTAATTAAGGGTAACTGGATTAAGGCTCTATACAAAACCTATGTAGATGTGTGGGGTGCAATGTAATGTGGGTTATGCTTGTGCATTTAAATATTACTGTATCACGCTATCGGCAGGTACAGGCACCCCCCCAGTTGCGGATCAAAACGCGTCCTGGAAGAGGCAACTTTTTAGTATATCTACATTTTATTGTTTCATTAAAAGGAAGAACTTATAGTTAAAAAGATATAATATAATACTAATATATATAATATATGTAACAATAAGTAATTATTAAGTTCTATCTTTCATTTACTAGATGAGACTTTATAATAAGTCATATATAATCCGAAAGCTAGTCAGGAAAAGTCTAGGTATATAGTTGGGAGTTAATTGTCCTATAATTATACTAATAACTAGCATGCGATCGGTAGCTAATAGCTAAAATACGATTTCTTTACTCGTATATAAAAGTGCACGTTTTTGCATCACATTATTTAACCTTTAAGAAAAACCTCATAGCATTTAAACTAGCTCCAACTAGCGTATCTAAACTCGGCTGCCATATTGTTTTTTTTTTCGATCATATCGGAATGTATATGTATGTATATCATCTTATAAAGGCATTTTACAAGTCTTACGCACTAAACTTAATTGGTTATCCAGACCTTATTGAGTCCGCGAATCATGTTGATTACAATGTTTCGTTGTAAATCGATGCTCGAGTAATAAGTAGTAGGTAAAGAGAAACCTGATCCTGTAATGTCTAAATTCTACTAATGTGAAGCTCTTTGTTAAAGTAATAAAATTATTAAATTTGTAATCACCTAACGCAGAAATATCGTGGGGAACGAATGCGTTTATGAGCAGAGGATATAACACTAAAACTTTCGTGAGATATAACGCTAAAATTCTCGTGAGAAAAACTGAACTATCTCCATTCTTGGCTTCTTCTCTATATTCTTTTTCCCAAGGAGAGGTATTTTTCTAACAGTGCATTTTATGGGTTGATTGAAAATCGATGGTTAATTAGGCGCATACAATTAAATAACCCTCACCCGAATGGGTTTGTTATCTACATCTGAAGATAACTGGAAAACACTATCTGTGGTCCTTCCTCGGGAGGTAACTAAAGGAAACATTTAAACTATTCTTTTACCATATGTAGTGCTACTGATGGATAACTATCATCGCAATTCCTAACTATCGTTATCCAGTCATAATTTTTAGTACTTTTAGCGAAATTTATTATCAATCAAAATATTGAAAATATAAGTGTGACAACGTGTACTTACACTTTTAAACTAATAAATAAAATTAAAGTGTATGTTTGTAATGACAAAATAATAATTTACAATACTAAATAAATAAGTACGATCGTATATACGGGATACCTATACCAAAAATACAAATTTTAAACATTTTGTCTGTCTGTAGATAAGTTTTTTTGTAGATAAGTAAAGTTACTCCGGGTAACTTAGAGTACTTATGATTTTCGAAAATAATTAGGGTTCTGCATAAAAAAAAAATTCAACGCAGTAAAGAATATATGAAACGAGAGCGCAGCCGCGGGCGCACAGCAAGTCGATAATAATATTGAGTAATCATTACAACTTTATTTCATGGATAACGTAACGTTGAAGTTTCATTACAGAATTTATGTAATTAAACTTCACGATTAAAATATAAATGTACGTTTTCATCAAATATATTGTGGTTTATTAATCTGTAGTAATAAATAAAATTGAAGTTTGTAATATCAAAATGACAACATTTTACAAATGAGAACGTATATCAGTGGCGAAGCGCTCTCTAATAACCCGATTCCTTATAGCCATACTAAAAAATTCGCACAACACTCACTTCTCAAACAGCAAATATGCTATTATTACATGGTGTTATAACAACTAAACCACAGTATAAATATACAGAACAGTACGGAAACTACCTACCAACGGTTGAAACGGCACACTCACACAAACATGCGTATCGACGAGATCCCTCAGCGGTTGTCGCGGTGCTGTCAGTAGTGAGTGCCGCGTCAAGACGGGTGGTCAAGTTGTACGTTATGTTTTCTTCTGAATCGTCACGGGATTGGGTTGAAAAGTTTTTTTTTTCTTTATTACATACATACATATGCTCACGTCTGTTTTCTCCGAAGGGTTAGGCAGAGGTGAAGTAGCGAACTACACCACCCACATTTCGCCGAGCTTAGTTCCGTCCCAGATGTGAGAGGGGGCGAGCCTATCGCCATATCGGGCACAAATTCCAAACTCCGGGATGATACTGAGTAGAAAAAACCCAATATCACTTGACCCGACCCGGGGATCGAACCCGAGACCTCAGAACGGCAGTCGTATGTAATACAACTGCGCTACCGAGGCAGTTTTTTTCTTTATTAACTAAACAAATACAATTTCACGTAATGTTAATTGACGATGTGGCAGGATACGGTGTTGTGTTTAGCGTAAATACTGGTTGAGGACTCACAAAACGATAAGATTTCTGATTTGAAGATAAACTTGTGTTTATCTTACAACGATTACCTATTTAATTTATATTTGTAAGCTAGTTATTTCAATTCGATTGATTGATCACTACAGAACAATAATGTTTTAACAATAAAGACAAATATTATCAAAAACATTAGAAGTTACAACCCTATTGCTTCAATGGAGTGTAAGTAATTATTTCATCAACTAGGCTTAGTTTCCATACTGTTCTGTATATTTATACTGTGACTACAACACTTGTGAACACTAAACACGCATACAAAGAACTTGGCTTGTATGGCAACCGGTAGAAAACGTCGGAATTGAATTCACACTTCGATCCACATTGTACTATAATTAACACGCACACAAAGAAAGCATAAAGCAAGTTCTGTAAACGTAGCGCACGTTTATGCAGCAAATAACTCGCTTCGTCGCGGCTGATTCCATTTAATTTTAAACTTTATTCTCATTTAGTTACGGTTTTTTTTGCAAATGACATTTAATTGCTAAATTTTGTCACTATCTCAACGACGGCGTTACCACACATGTTTATAAATTGTGTGATCGCAATTAATGGTGGTCAATACATTACTTTACATTATCGTTACGTGATTTACAAGTTATTTTATTTTTTAATTAATCTATGTCCGATAAGATATTTGATCAAAGCGTCATCTAGTGACATACGTAACAAAGGTTAGGCAAGTTTACAAAAGTCCAAATGGAGTCAGTGCTAATTACTCTCCATAGATGTCACTTTTTTAACAATCTGTCTATAATTATTTTCGCTACGCTAAAATTTTGGGTTACTTTCAATTGTAATATTTTATATATATATGAACATATGAGGTATTGTAGTTTTGGTCGATCATGTTTCAATGTCATAAACGAAAACATTAAAATATTTAATTGGTTAAAACTTGGTTACTCTTTATTTTTACAACCTGGTTTTTTTCTACATACTCTCATTTAAAAATTTTCATAGAATTCTATAAAATAAATACAGACACTTTTAACTTTGTGTTAAAGTATGAAAACTAAATTAGGATTATTTTTTGTATCATACAATTAATCGTTATTTTTCGTTTCGCGTAATCTGCCATTTGTTATCTCGCGTCGTTCTGTTGAAATGAAATAATTTAAAGTCTACGATCACGAAAATTAACCCCTTTCACGATTTATTAGATTATTATAATTACCTATAGGTATATTTATTACGTGCGAAATTAATTTGGCATTTCTCACTAGGCGTGCCAAGTAAATACAGCAATAATTCTTAACTTTAAACGAAATCCAAAGCTGTTTTCAAAGTCACTTTTCAAGTGTCAAAGTCAAGTATGGTGAAGGTGGTTAACGGTAACTGAATCTAGATAGCTTAACTCAGCAGCAAAAACATCCATCATTCATTACTGTACTAATTTTCAAGACGAAGAAGTATGATGGACCAGGTAGATTTTTTTTTTTGAGCTCAGGCTTTACCAACGATATTTTGACGCCACGACACTGATGTATATACACAAATTTTTGTCTTATTGTTTCGGCTAATCTCTGAGGAAACATTTTCTGGAAGATAGGTAGGTGAGGTTACACGGTGTAACTTAGGTTACTTTTATTTTTCAAAAATATTCAGGGAATAGTTTTACTCGCATTGTTGCAAATATCTTTGCTGTCTATTAGTGTGCCAAAAATAGTTTATAACCGGAATAAGAAAAGGGGCCAATGAATGATTAATATTTTGTTTCTTTTTTATAATATTAAAACTATATTACGCAGCGAATAATTGTGCAAAATATAAAATAGCGAGCGCAATCGCGAGAACAGCTAATCCCTAATAAGTTAATAATGTAATGAAACAAAAAAATAACGGTGACACGTTCTCTAGTAAACACGTTTTTAGTATTTGATCTCAATCTTAACTTTTAAGATAGGATATTTAAACCCGCCGTAACTCAATCTATTCTTGTTTGGCATTTGAACACTACGAGATTTTTAAAACATACAACGAAATGTAGTTGAAAATATAGACCGTTTTTATTAAAACAGCCGTGATTGGCTCCTAGTGGAACTGTTCCTATTTTTTTAATCACGAAGAATATCATTAAGAACCATACAAAGGACGATAACACTAGAAGTAACGGAAACAATCGTATATCATGAAATTTACCTAACAAATATAGGCATTCTATCGCTTTTGATCGGGGTCAACGTATAAAGAGATTGATTTATGATAACTTAGCATCGAGACTTTACACTGATCAGTATGTGATTTTATAATACTGAATACATGCTTAAATCCTTTAATTTGGTAGATAAGCCAAGGGTTTAATGCACTGAGCGCAAACACAATGACATCTATTGCAATACAATAACTTTGGTTTAAGCTATGTATCTTCTCACACATGTAGGATTGAGGAAAATCCTAGCTAAACCTATCTGTTCGATGTAACAAACTGTACATTTTGGGATCGTAGTATCCTCACCGAACCCTAGACGGAAAAACTTTGGTGCCCTTGTGCTAGTTACCTCTTTCCGGCACTCGCCCCCAAAATTACGACAAAGCTGTACTAGACCTTCCGGTCTACAGCATTACTTAGTTCGAAAAATGAAATAAAGAACGAAGGTTTACCACCGCAGCCGATAACCCAAGCGTTCTCACACCCACGCTTGCGAAACCATTTATCCTGCCAACTTGGTGGTGCATCCAACCTTGCATCAATATACCCCGAAGTTCCCTTCAGCAGCGGCCCAGGACATGCTTCGATCCACAACTTGGAAGGTTTCCGTACCCGCCACAAGCGCGTGATACAGTGACTCACTAGTGACACTAGCATAACATAATGTGCACTGCCCCCCACACCCCTGCTAACTAAACATGGCTTATGTAAAGGACTTTGAGATCCTAAAGAATCCTAGAGAAAACTACGGAATTTATGTTTCAAGAAACAGCCCAAACCGAGGTTCGTACCATTTTGGTCGTTGCGTTACTCGTTCGCCTCTAAGTTCGGTGAAGCTGTCGTCAAGACCCTTCCAATTAACAGTATTTAGTCAGTTTGAAATATATACAGGTTGTGCCGGCGACTCCGTTTCATGTGACTTCTCCGTGTTTTTGTTTGTAACCCTGGATATATAAAACACAAAAAGCGCCTCTTATATAGTAGACAATTTTTAATATCATATTGTACTAACTGTGTGTCCGCGTCTCCGCCCGCGTTTCGTATATTCTTCACTGCGCAATATAGCCTAACCTAAAAAAAACAAATTAATGAAGAGAAATGAGTCTTTTATTTTTAATAGCGAAGAAAATGTACATAAGAGTAAATTGAAACAAAAACTCTAGCAAGGGTCAACGGAATGCAAAAAATAAATAGCCGATAACCAACCATCTAAATAAATTCCGCGTCGAATGGTAGTGTCCTATGCCGATATGTTCCGTAGTTTTGGAATGATGGTGCGTTAAAGGACCCCATTTTCCTTTTATATATGTAGATAATTATTAATTCAGTAGTCTTAATTAGTCAATCATTCAAATAAAATAATCATATTGTATTAATGGTTACAATTGAATCTATATTGTCAGTGTGTTGCACACATCCGGAAATACAACAGCGATTAGATAACATTTGCTTGTGAAAGTTAATTTAATAATTATTTATATTATTATTAAGTGGTAAACGTTTAGTAATGTATTCTATAGTACTTGTTTTTATTTTTTTTATTAAATGGATATAAAAAGAGCAATTCCACAGGCACTACATTACAATTTCAAAAATATCGGTATATGGTTAATTTTGCTAAGTTTGTGCTTTCGAAATTATTCTTTGAGACTTATTTATTAATGTTATTTGTTAAATGTTTGTAAAACCTCTATTTATGAAAATGTTCGTCAGTTTTTCAACATGTGTGTAGTACTCAGCAGTATCCCTTTGCGCAGCTACTGCTATTAACTCTCTTGTCTTTCAAGTTAATATCTCGGGGGCTTGCCTGGGTTATTTTATGGCCAAATTCCAACCAGCTTGTGACGCTGTAGGGAAAACCTGAATTCCTACAGGTTATTTTGAGTGATGGATGTGTTTTAATTACACATATATTCATGATTTTTAAATTATTTTTTTATTCTCTGTATCTCTATTTCGTGCGTAATAGTCTTGCGCAAAACAGGGCCGAATGCGGATTGGACCTGTAGCAGTTCCTTTTCTTAGGGGAACTAGGTGCAGTAAGCAGGTTCAGGGAATTGTCTCGTTTGGTAAAATCACATGTATCGTTTGTTTCATGTTCTCGTCATTAGAACAAACAGGACATCATTCAAGTATCTGTTAACAGTTCATCAGTTTTTTCTGACTGTATAGAGAGGCAGACAGTTTTAATTTAAAATTTTCAATTTTATAAAATGTCGTATATTGATTCAGGTTCACATTTTTAGGCTTTCAATCAATATTAGTATGGCTTTAACATTATTTTTATACTATATATGCTCAGCGCTTTGACCACAATTTCACCTAATGCTAAGTAAGTCCAGGGTGGTAAACACGCTAAGCCTGGAAGTACTGGCTCCCAAATGATGTTGACGTAACATACCTATTGGTATTTGGTGAAATGATTTCAAACTTTAAGTTAATTTTTTTCGTAAATAAAATTGGTTTATTTTAATAAATCTCTGGGCTCCGTCTGTAGGTAAATTTCTTATCTGATATGTCTGTTAAATTTGGCATGTGTGCTTGGCTTGATCATTTCAATAAAATTTTGTATGCTGAAATTATAATACGTCAATAAGCAATTTTAGGCTACAAAAGTGAATAGTACTACTTTTAGAAATATAAAAGAAAACTGAAGTCAACGTAAAATGATTCACCTCGAAAATTACAGACACACGTGTTTCATATATTGATTTCCAAAGCTATGAAGTAGGCTTCACAGCTTTACCTAACAATACATACTTAAACTAAAAAATAGAAAAAATAAACTGTTTTAATTAAAAACAAAACCGATTTCAAAAGAATTAACTATAAAACCGCACTAAAAGTCAATAAATAATTACTTTATTGATCTCCTTCGTTAATTTTGGAGTCGGTACCACCTAGAGTTAACCAATCTACTCATTTACAAATGGAAATAACTGCCTAATTTTTATCACAATTACATATAAGCTGAATAAAGGGCTAGGGTGACTTTAAAGATTAATTAATCAAAATTGAATAAAAAATATAAAATCGACTCGGGTCATATTGAAAATATACCTTAAGATATATAGTCAGATGTTTTCGCTTTGAATGTCAAGCTAAATCACTCAAACTGCTCGATGTAAAAGAAATCATTTTCGAACAATAATTGCATTTACCTTTATTCGAGTTTTCTTTCACAAAATGATTTTAGAGAATGCTGGTTGTATCCGGGATGTCATTATTCATACTTTTCTAGATACAATAATACAAATATCTATTTAAAAAATTACACAGTTAACAAATTAAATGAAAAACACTACATTACTTGCACACAAATATTTTATTGTTTATTTTTAGAACATATTTACGTTATAAAATTGTTTAGATATTTATACTGCGCCCACTGAAGTGTTATTAGATAACAACAAGTGAAAGAACAAAAATAAGTAATTTCAAATAAAATTTCCGTTAAAAAGATATTGGTCATTTATTAGGGTGTAAAAATGTGAAGGTCAGGAATTTAAACTTTAAAACAAAAACTATAATTATAAACCGACTTTATTCCAGAAGATAAAACTTATATTATTCATTGTAACAGTATAGTAAGATATGGCTTTTGGTGCCGATGCAGTCGCTCGCACAGATACACACGATACAATCGAATCTCGGTCATTTGGTCGGTTCGAAATTTTTTGTTAGCGCGTTAAATCACTCCCGAAAAATGTGCAATCAGAGGAACTCTTTGAACCTGTTTCAATTGATATTTCGGATTGGAACGATATAGTTCCTGCACCTATTACAGTCCGGAACTACTCACCTCAAGCGTATAGTAAATTTGAATTTTCGTTTCTTTATCTGGTAACACTGATAAATATTACAATGTTTACCGGGTCTAATAATTATGTACGTCGAAATTGTATTACATTGTATTGTATTCCAAATAAACGAATGATTATTAATTTGTAATGTCCGACCGAACCTTCGGCTCCGGCTCCGGCTCCGGCTGCGGTTTTGGCCAAAATGCATCTCAGTTTTAGCCGGAGCCGAAGGTCTCTATCTAGCAAGCACCAAAACAAAAGTATCGAATGCGCGAGTGTGCTTTGAAAAACACAACGCGTGCGATGGAAGGGTTATATTGCCTCAACGGCCGACCGCTAGGTTAGCAGAGACAAATAATAAAGATTGTCAGTAAATAACCAAAACAAAACATGCTCGTACGCGCAATTGAATTATTTGCTTTGATATTGTTTCGTTTGTTTTTATTATACGATTGAGAAATTTATTATTTGATTGAGAAAATTAGAAATAAAATATATATCCCGTTCTGCCTACCTTATTTAAAAATAATAATAAAATCTAAAGGACTCCTTTAAGTATTGTTATTCATGTGATTTTTTTCAAACAATAATCAGTATAGTATATATATGTAATGTCATTCTTTAGAAAGTTAATTAGAAATGTTGTTTCGCGAACTTTTTTATGGTGGGATATCCTCCTTGGATATGCACCCCCGTCGGACAACGGTGGCTGGGTTATGTCAAGCTTTTATGGACTAAAACCCCACTGTCTCAAACCCTAGGTGGATCGGGACACACGGAAGAGTGCATTCGACGCTCCAATCCCGGTAGGGCCCGGCCCCTTAGAGCAGGGCTCCACCGCGGTCAGAGCTCGAGTTATGAGACAGACTCGAGATGCGCGTGTGCACCGCGTACCGTCTTGGGCCTGTGTGCAATGGACCGGGCTCGTCCAAAACCCACTGCATGCAGGCCACTCTATGGTGGGTCCAGGTGGTTTCAGACTCTAGGCATGCCAGTCCGTCGACTGCGAGAGGGTAGCAGGGTGATCAGCTCCCTCTCTCACTGCTGACTCATTTGTGAGCTGAACTGTCTTGCAGAATAAAAACAAAGCAGCCCAGGCCCTCAAGCTTCGCACTTACAAACGACGGAAGCGAGACCTCGGGACCCACCGCAGCGACTAGGTCACTATGCTGGATGCCCTATGCCGGGCAGACTGCGACCGTCTGGTATAAGTCATCACGTGGACACGCACGTCAAGACAGTGGTGGTGGCACTTAGGGGTGATCTCTCTGCCTATCCGACACAGAAAAATACCGAAGCACCCGTGTCCCGAGAGTATCTGTGTTAGAAAGGTATAACTTCTTTCTTCGCCCAATCCAATCCAGTAGTAGAGGCCGGACGGCAACTACAGTGGCTGCGCCGAAACTGGGATGATCCAGGTGCAATTACTACTCTGTCATGATTAGTGAACGAAGCTCAAACGTCTCGATTTCTTGTAGCGCGGGGTGAGTTCCTCTTTTCGAGGTACTAACCCCGACCCGCCGCTGGTACAGGGTGGTGTGAACTCACATATCCAAGCCCCAGAATGGGGAGACAGACAACACTGTCGTGGCCTCAAAACATACCGTACAGTATCCCCTTATTTGAGCTGACGGCCATCGCTCTCTACGGCTTCTGCAGGCCTGCGATGTTGTGGGTTATCAGGTCATCAGCCCACACGGGAACCCCGTTAAGGGCCATAGTTTGGTAGGTTTAGCGAACTTCACGTAATTTTATTGATGGTTAACTTAAATTACAATATAATTGATTATTATCTTGTCAGTAAAATAGCCAGTACCTGATTTATAATTATTAATTGACCTAAGTTTATTAAATTGTGATTAAAGATTATATTTGTTAGTCTAGTTTGACACTAGTCGAAAAAAGTGAGACTGAGACAGTACTGGCACTGATAGTGTTTGTTACTTTTGTACTTGTTGTACTTGTTTTGTATTGTTACTTTTAAGTTAATATTATTTCAGAGTTATTATTTTTAACCAGTTGGAGGTAATTCTAATCAGCTTGTTATGCTAGTATAGCCAGGACAAATTTTTCAGATCTAATCATGGACCATATTTAATTGGGTTATTAAACCTTCGGCTCCGGCCGAAAGTTATGGCCTATTAATCGGCTTCGGCTCCGGCTTCGGCCAAAAATCGACCTTCGGTGGACACTATTAATTTGTATTCCACATTTGATTTATTCTGCGGTAAAAAAATATTATCTTTAATTCGCTAACTTGCGGTTATTTGAACCTATATTATGCAATTGTGCGTGATATAGTTTGATTATTGTGCACAGGTATAGAAATAATAACACGGAACGCGAATTCTGACTTGGCACATAAATTACCTAAAAATTCTTGATTTTACTTTTGCATTGAAATATGTGTTATGATACATATATTTCCTCCCTCTATATTGTACAATCTAATACAATTTTCGTTAATTACGGTATTACAATAAATATGAAGTAAATAAAAAAGTTACTTATAAAAACTTCAGATAATGTATCGATAATTTATAAAATATTGACAAACACTAGTTTTACAATGGTGGTTAATTTATCTAGAAAAGATTCTTCTGTGAAATATATTAGAGTTTTTAAATATTTTTCTAATTTTGAGCATCAACGCGTTTCGCACCTCTGATTAAACAACCAATTCACTGTAGACCAATTAAGAAAGCTACTAAATAAAGGATTTATAATGGCAGGGTATAGAATTTCTGAAACTATTAATAATTTATTGATAGAATGAACCGCGCGTAGTTGAAGCCGTTTATTGACCTTTTCATAAAATCTCAACATTGTAGTCAACTGTGGATATTATTAGATCAATTATTTCCAACATACAAATAAATATGCAATATTAAAATATTTTGAAGCGATGATAACGCTGTTGGTTATGCGGTCGGATTCCACGTCGATGGACGCAGGTGCGAACTCACATAACCAACACAATAATAACCCTGAAATTTCGGTGTAGGAAAACATCGTGAAGGGCAATATCCAATAACGTCCGCCTGGGTTCCTACCTAAAAACCTATAGTCCAACACCAATACTTGTGTTCCGGCAGCATCACTTGATAGCCAGTAGGTCCCTCTTCTGGGCTTTGTTTGTTCACTATTCCAGACCATATAATTACTAAAAACATTATAAATTGTTAAAAGGTTTTAATATAATTTTAACGCTAAGGTTTTTTTTTTTTTTTTTCTCTGGGTTTATGGAGTTTGGTCAAACATTGACCATGCCACCCCAGTGAAGAGCGTATTTTAACACAATTGCTACCGATTTCTTATTGCTACCATAACCATTTTGTAAAGCATCCTTGCTTCCTCCGATGTCGGAAAAGCAAGGATGCTGTTACATATTCGTACACAATACAGTGAATTATTAATTTTACTCTGTACTAGTATCCTATTCTGTTGATTTAGTTTGCATTCGATCATTACATGATAAACATCTTCAACAATTTTGCAAACATCACAATATGGTGATACTTTAAGTTTAATTAAATGTAAGAAACTATTCAGTGGTACATGTCCTGATCGAAGTATAAAGGCAGTAACGCTAAGGTTGATTATCACATAAACTGGAGTTGTAGTCATCTTCGTTTGTAAGATGTCTACCGCAAATGATAGCCACTAAAATAACCAGTATTATGCCGCTTGCATTCTACAGATATACGAAATTTTCACCACTTCGTTGATTAACCTTATAACGGATCTGCTAACATTTTATCTTCCAGTACTAGGTCGCCTTTCCATTATACAACTCTTAGGGCTGCATTTAATGACATAAGATAATTTTAAACTAAAAACTGTTACGTAACTTCGCGAACGTTTGACCACACTTTCAAATTTAGACCAACCTAACTGGACAACCGATATTAAAGCGTAGAGGCCAACTCGTGTAGCGATTCTTCTGAGGACAATGAGATTTGCATTCACATCCTTCATGGTGTCAATTAAACTTAAGATAAATGGTGTATTTAGTTATTTAAATTTAAATTGCTGCAGTAAACATTTTTAGGAACATCCTTTTTGATTCCCCGCTGTAACAGGAATACTTTCGAGATCTAGTATTGTCCTTTGACATACTTAGTCCTCAATTTAGCGTCGCTGGAAACAGTTTAATAGTGCCAAGACTTAGAGGATTTTCTGTAATCTACAAACGTTAAAAAGGAACAAGTTTAACTAGTTATACTTCCCCTGGCGTCATATATGTATATGATACTGAAATCTTTTTGGAAACGATTTTATTTGCCAACCTGCCTGTGAGAGGGTTCGTAATGACTCTGGAAAACTGCTCGTAAACAGGGGTCAGAAGTGAGATGGGCGTATAAATTTTCAGATGACTTTCGTTGCCATTTTTTAAGGCAACACTACCACAATTTCTAAAGTCCTTCGGCGATACTCTGTTGAATGTTTGTTGATTGCTAACGCCAAAATAATATATACAGATTCAACCACTGTAACATGTTCGTTGCTAGCTTAAAGTATAATGAAAACTTCGATTTTATATAATTAAAGTCTAATTGGCCATGTATATAAGCACGTAGAACGTAATATTTATTAAATTAGGGAAATACGCAACTACCCATACACGATCGCCAGAATTGTACTTTTTTTAAAAGATTAATATCATTTGCATAATAATACTGAGGATACTTTTAAAATGAATCCTGTAAAACAGACTTGATATAAAAATGCAAAGTAATGCGTTTTTCTTTTTTTTTTTTTGTAGAAATGATTGAGTTACATACTAACAATTTTATTTTTATTTTTCTTTTCATCCTTGATTAAATTAGACGAGAATCAGTAGATAAGTAGACATTAGACATTTTATATCATATCATAATAACATTTCACGTTAAATTATCAGAGTTTAATGATATTATCGGCAAATCAGTGTGTTTTCCTTCTTTGCAGGTCTGAAATTTTAGACAACGCGCAGAAAAAGAAAGATCAGGATAAAGAGCCGCAAGGTTCTAATTTTCAACAGCAAATTGTAAAACCTGTAGAAAAGTCCTTGCAGCATAATTCTGAGGTTCAAAGCGTTAATGTACCGATAACTCAGCATGTGCCAGCCCAACAGCTGCTTTCTCCGACGCATAGCTCGGGACAATCCGTGCAGCCTAAAGAGGAATCCAAAGATAAAACAATAAAAGTAGCTAATTCTACAACTATAACTTTAATCGATAACGGTAATATAAACGGGGAAAAAGATAAAGACAACAACTATCATAAAAACTACTTTACATTAGAACCAAAATTAGATAAAAAAGATGACTGCAATAAAAGTAGCATTACAATAACTAAGACACTACAGAAACAGTCGCCTAGCGGTAGTCAAATTGAAAAAAGTAAAAATCAAATAAAACCGACTAAGAGACCCCTTCAATATTTGGAAACTCTCGCGGAGAAGGCAGGCATCACATTCGAGGATAAATACGAAGCTGCTAATACTTTGCTAGCCCTTGACAAGCAAAATAACGTCAATCGGAGGGTACCAGAATTAAAACAGCCTAAGTCTGAGCCAGATAATCTCGGACAGACTGAGGAGTATAGATACAGAACTCAAAAAGACGAAGATGACAAGCTACAGGTAAGATTCTTAAGACTATCTCTAAACGCACAGTGTTTATAAATCCATATTAAAACAACAAGTAATTTCGGAATTCTTATAAAATACTACCAAAAAAATCATTACTTAACCTATTTTGTTGTTTGGATCCACCTTGGCGGATCACGTTTTTTTTTGTTGTTTTACATCGATGATATATTATACATAGATAAGTGATAATCATTGTATTTGACAATAAAAATTTGATCCCACAATCTATTGCTATATCTATTAACTATAGGTAGAATTGCTGAATAGCATTAAAGATACGATAAGAGCGTGAGTGAAAGAAATAACTATAGTTCAGATAATAACGCGTCAAATATTTTGTAAGGGCATAGATTATGACTTTGGTGAACAGATTGGTCATTTCAAAAAATAACAATGAAGTAAGGAAGAAACAAATGTCTTATTTTACATTTTAGAAAAGAGTGGTAATTGGTAATGGTGTAATTAATGGTACATTATTAACGGTATTAAAACAAAGTTTATATCGAAGTTAGCAGAAGTAGATTAATAAAGTAATTGTTTATTTACTTTTCAGTACATTTGTATGGTATGTTCTTTTAAGGTTGGTTTTGTTTTTAATTAAAAAAGTTTTGTTGTTAAATCTTTTAAGTAAAGTTTTGAAAAATTTCTTTTGATATATAATCCTTTTTTTCTTTAACTCCTTTTAATTAATTTTGTATTATTTTTAATTATTTTATTTGTATATTATTGTTGCGCTGACAATTCTTTTCTTCAGTCTTTTATTTTTTTGAGTATTTTTATTCTGGAACTGTTTTTATAAACGTTTATTCACGTACTCGTTTTTTAAGGGTCGACTTTTTTGGTGTTTCCAATATTACTTCCATGTTCGAATCGATACGCTGGCATTATCAAAATTCGCAGGAGAGTTCGGGACACTTTGATTTCCCCGAACCTGAACAAATAATGAATTCATTTTTTTAAAGAAAATAATGATTTATTTTTACTTTTATTTTAATTGCATCCACAATATGAACACTATCTTTTCAAATTCGTGTTCATTCTTTTTTCGTAACATACTTATTGCTACTTTGAAAGTGAGTGCTGCAAATTCTACCACTTTTTGATGGCATCCAGTCTAATTCGCTCCTTTGTTGCCGTGTGAGTGCGATCTAATCTTGAAGTTGGGCGTCATTAGTTGGAAACCTAATAAACAATTAAAAAAAACATTTTAATCTAGATGAGCGGTGCAAGCTACATACAGAACTATTAAAATTTAATTCGATAACGTAGATAATGTTTAAAATGTTCATAAACATCAAACAATAATCCATCATATAAAACAAATATTTTTTATAAAAACGTAATAACATAAGAAAACTAGAATAGTATGGGCATTAAAGAATTATTTATTATTACTGCCTACGATGTTATATCTGCAATTTTTTTTATCTATGTCTATGAAATTTGCGCTTCCTTATAGCTCTCTCAACAAGCGGCTTGCTCAACGCGGACTGATAGCAAAACGTCACAATTAGGACCTTTTCGCATCTTTCCTCAATTTGCGCGCGCCAGTAACATATATGCAATTTTTTATATAATGTAATAGTTTTACATGTACCTTTTTTAACCGACTTCAAAATGTCCCCATTTTGAATTCGTCTGAATGTTTGTTTCGCGAGTTCTCTGTCATTTATGAACCGATTTGATTTTTTTTTTTAATCAAAAGAGTACAGTTCCGACGTGGTCCCATTTCCACTAGATTAGGCTCTGATCTTCGGGAAATTGAGAAAAACCCTCGAATATTTTAAATATTATTTTATACATTTTTATAGTATATGCTTTATATATTCCTTTCCAAAGCTATGAAATAGTCTTCACAACTATACCGAAAAGTTCACACTTAAATTTAAAAGTAGAAAAATAACTTTTTAAATTTAAAACAAAACCGCCTTTAAAAGAATAAACTATAAAAATACACTAAAAAGTCAATAAATACTTATTTTATTAATCTATTATAGTACGTTAATTTTGGACACGATCCCAGCTAGAGTTAACCAATGTACTCATTTAAATATGGAAATAACTACCTAAACGTTAGCACAACTGCATATAAGCTAAATAAAAGACCAGGGGGTGGTTTTAAAGAACAATTAATCAAATTTGTATATAATTGTCGTCGTACATTTACACCACATTGTTATCTGTAAGCTGGCACCGATTTCAAAATTAACGAACCACATTAATAAAGTAATTATTTAGTGTATTTTTATGGTTTATTCTTTTGAAGTCGGTTTTGTTTTAATTATAAATATAGTTTTTTAGCAATAGAATTTCTTTTGCATACACAAAAGATTACGAGAGTTTACGCGATTAGTTACGAGAGTGTTGTTTTGAAAACTGTGTACGGGACGATGGGGGATAGCGGACACGGAGTTTTTTCTAACCTAGCTAATGCTGTTGACCGGAAGGGCCTTTACAGCTTTACCGTCACTTTTGGGGCGAAAACTGAAGGCACTCGCCGCAAAAGGTAACTAGCACAAGGGCACCAAAGTGGTACAAACCTCGAGTTGGCCGTTACCTGAGTGTAAAACTCCCACGAAATTTTAATTCTAGCTAATCCCTACATTTTTATTAGTGAACATAAAAAAAGGTTCCTTACAGGACCTATGTACCTGCGTGTTGTGTGCAGGAGTGTGAGTGCAGTATTGTGCGTGTAATGCTTGATGCATGTTCAGTGTCACTGTATCGCGCTGGTAGCGCTTGACGCCGCTACCCTAGCTTGGGCCAGTTGGGGAACGTAGCACGTCTAGGGCCACCACCGGAGGAGGACCCGGAGTGTGTGCGGGTCCAAGTTAGCCGGCTGTTCCCAGCGGCTTGAACGGTGGTTTCGCGGGCGTGGCCGCTGGCATGCAAGTAACTACGGTTGATGCAGGAAGATCCTATTCATATGAGTGATGTTATCGTCGCGGTCGGTCGAGATATATCGCGGTCGTCGCATCTTGGGGAGGGTGTTCGGGTCGGGCGGCGGACGGCTGCGTTCGATTTTCAAGGTAAATTATAGAATCAAATATTTTTTTGAATTTTAATCTAATTTTTAGCTGTTTGTATTCTAAGTGTTATATCTATAAAGTAAGTGACAATCAGATTTGTTAACCTACAAATTATTGACGTTGTGTTATTTTGTATCTCGTTGGGTTAATTGCGGACAAGCTCCGTGGTGAAAACACGGACGTCCGCAATTACCCTTGACTAGATTATTTGTGAAAGAATAAACAAATTTATTCTGAATTTTCAGATCTCTCCAAAATATAATACAAAAACAGAACAAACTTACATCGTCCAAACCTTACAAAAAGCCGTACAAGGAACAAAGGTTAAAAATACAAGTTTTCGTCAAGCGGAAGAAAAGTTCGGCATTGTTTGTTCAGGTGAAAAAAAACGTGTCACTATTATTCCTAAAAGAGGTAAAAAGTTAATTTTTACTGACGCTCAAGAAAATGAAGGTCGAGTTCATTTTAAAATCTTGTAAGGCTTTCTTTGGGGTAACAATACCTATTTTACGAAAAATAGCTTTCTATTTTGCCACAGTTATTAACATAAAACAAAATTTCAATAAGGATATACAAATGACAGGTATGGACTGGTATTATAATTTTATGGCTAAATTCCCTAGTATATCACTTCGAATGCCAGAAACGACGGCATTAAATCGAATTACTGCATTTAACCCTGAAGAAACAGAATATATTTTTTGAACATCTAAAACAAACTTACCATTAATACCAAATTAAATCGGATTCAATCTACAATGTAGATGAAACTGGGATCAGTACTGTACAACGGAATTCCAAGATTATTGCTCCCAAGGGTTTAAAACCAGTTGGTAAATGTACCAGTGCAGAGCGTGGTTCCTTAACTACAGTTGTAAATTGTTGTAGTGCTGGTGGCACTTATGTTCCACCATTTTTCATATTTAAAAGAAAAAAAATGAATGCGCTGCTCATGAGAGACAGTAATTGTAATATAGTAACTTCCGTTCCTGACTCTGGTTGGATAAATTAACAAATATTACTTGACTGGCTCCAGCTTTTCAAACAATTTGTATAACCGTCGGTTAACAATCCCATTTTCCTCGTACTAGATAACCACGAAAGCCACATAAATCTTAAAGCTTACGAGTTTTGTTGCAAGAATCTTGTTCATGTTTTAACATTGCCTCCGTATACATCGCATACAATGCAGCCTTTGGACTTAACCTTCAACGGGCCACCAAAAACGGCACTAATAACAGAATGTGAATTCCTAATGGTCAACAACCCAGGAGCCAAAATTACAGAATGTAATGTCGTATGTCTTTATACAATAGCTTTTAACCGCACAACAGGCCTATTATGAGGCTATAAATGGCTTCAAGTCTGCTGATAAACTAGAAGAAAAAGGACAAAAGAAAATGGAAAGAGAAAGACAGAATCTAATACAAGAAGAGAAAAATACTACAAAGAAAAAACAAAACAGACGAAAGAAAAACAATTAAAATGTGTAAGAAACTAAAAGAATTTTGTAACTGACTAAGAAAATCATGATTATTTTTATATTTATTCCCAGGAAAAGTATCGTAACCCGCCCAACGAAGACTGGATCATGTGTTTAAAATGTAAGAATTGGGCACACGAAAACTGCACAGCTGGGACTTCTTGCAAAGGCTTTGTTTGTGATTTTTGTAAATGATATTAATCATCCTCTGTAAATACTCCATGCTGTCCGTAATTAACGTAAGACTCGTCCGTATTTACCCCTAGGGGTACGGGTAATCACGGACAGACAAGATTTTGTTTTTGATATAAAATTTATACATGTTGATTGATCTCGTATTTTAAGTGATGTTGATTTTGTAAGTATAATATATAACTTAAGTTTTATAATTAATAAAGCCAGACTGATTATTTCTAATAGTACAGGTTTTGTACGTTATTTTATTTCATCATTCGTAATTCTCCCATCGTCCCCTAAGGCTTCGGAGTTGAGCACTATCCGTAATTTTATCTCGATCAGTTTATTTCTTATAAGTCTCTCTAACCACACTGAAACAAGGTTCATTATGAAGGTTACAAGAGAAATGCATATTTAGATTATGAGACTATGCATATAATAGAGGTATTATAGTTATGATTTAAAAAATGTTTTTTTTTTTTTACATATAGTTAAAATTCAGTTAATATTTTAACATCTGTTATGTGTTTATTTAGATACAGCAACAGATAATTCAACAACAGCAACAGCAACAGCTGCAGCAGTTGCAACAGCAACAGCTGCAACAATTACAGCAACAGCAAATACAACAGCTTCAGCAACAAGCTTTACAAAGACAACATCAGCAGGTCATACAGCAGCATATAAAAAATCAGCAGGATCAACAAGAGTTGGTAAGGCAAATTCAATTTTAAACTTTTAACCTTTTGCTAATTATTTTTAGTACTTCAAATTTCATCGTTTCTTATTTCCTTATAATTAATATTTACGATCATTAAATAGATTCAATTAAATTGAAATCCTATGATGTCCAGTTTTTATAGCAAAATGCATTAACTGGATGTGATGTGATGAGTCAAGTTAACACAGGATAATATTATAATAACGTGATAACGTCCTCACTTGTAGCTGCAGAAGCAATTTCAACAACAACAACAACAGCAGCAGCAGCAACAAAAACCTGAATTAATACAAGTCACGCAACAGCCTGAGCAGCAGCAAAAGTTTTTACAGGTAATTTATTACCGACTGTTGAAATTTTACAATTTTTAATTAACAGACAAGTTAAGAGGCGGTCGTTTATCCTGGTATGGGCATGTGATGCGCAGGGAGATAGAGGATGTTGTAAGGAAGGTATTGGATATGAATGTGGACGGTTACATGGGAAGGGGAAGACCAAAGAAAAGATGGATGAACTGTGTGAAAGATGATATGTTTAGAAAAGGAGTGAATGCGGAGATGACAACAAATAGGGAAGAATGGAAAAGGAAGACATGTTGCGCCGACCCCAAATAAAAATGAGAAAAGGGTAGGGAGATGATGATGATGATGATGATGTTGAAATTTTATAATTTATAATTTACGATCTGGTCTAAAGAGACTTTGTACTTGTATGACCGCAAATAGGGGTTACTAGCTGTTAACGATTGTTTAGAGTGAATGAGAGTGTTTGTGCTGTGCTATGTTAGTTTTTAGACAAGGATGATGATAGGCAGTTGTGACAATTTTTAAAGCCATTACGCATGCGTCGATTTCTAGTATGCTCAACGTAACAACCGGGTTTTCATTCTCGTCTCTTGTGTTCTTTTGGAGCTCTTAATAGACAGTCTTGTTTTTACTTAAATCAACAAAATTGAAATGAAGTGTTTTCTGTGTAATCAAAAAAATAATATACTTATCTTTGATAACATATCATTTAAAAAATGTCTATTAAACTTATTATTTCACCAGAAAAAAAACATAAGTATCAAGATATTATATTAACGGTGAAATCCACGAAATACTTCGGATATCATATAGATTGTTTAAAGAAATTATCAGTTTTAAAACAAAACCATAAGTCGGAGTTTAATGTTTTTTGCAAAACCCTAACTGTAAGTTTTATTTCTATTTAAAGTTAAGAATGAATCAATTTACTGTATTTACATACAGCTAGTCATCGCTGCTTTATATAGTTGAGGTTATCTGTGTTATTTTTTTTTCTTATTAATATTTGAAAACGTGGGATGAAGTACATTTTTCATTCAGATACAATGCAGATAGTCTCCTACCTTATTTCAAATTATCATTAAAATAGTTCAAGTACGGAAAAAGATATACTAATACCGACATTCTATATTTAATGTACGTTATATTTTTACTAAAAGAATATCTAATTATTTTTATTGTTAATAAATATAAAAAAATAAACTTATATGCTTACAATATATTATTTAGTTTAATTAAATCTAATAATTTAGCTGGCTATCGCAATCCTTGTCTACTAATCAATGATATAGGGCGCTCTCTTGACAATATTTAACAGCTGGCAAATACTATTTGCGGCCACTTCTACATAGGCAGAGTAAGTTTATAATGTACAGCAAAAAACTTAGTTTTACTTTGACATATAAATTATGCATGTACCGTACTTATAAATATAACAAAATATTATCTGCAAAGCGCGCAATTACAATTACCACTTTTCCAGTTTTCTACGTATCCCACTGTGAAGTTAGTTTTTTAGTATATTCGAATAAATAGAGAATTTTTTTTTCCTAAAAGTAAGATACAAGTGGTCACATTTTTCTAAAACATATTGCCTATTTTGTAATCGTATATAAAAAAAATATTTTGATTAAATTCTCCATAAATATAGCAATCTCGCAGTCTTATCTTAGACTTAAACGGTTTAGTACAAAAAAAAAAATAAGCTCGCGTTAAACTCACGTTTTACTAAAGAGTAACTAAAATTTAAAGTTGTGTTTAAAATTATTTATTACAAAAGCTTGTTTAACCAATGCTTAGCTAAACGCCTGTTTAATTTTTTATACAAGTAACTTGTCAAGTATCATTCACTCAATTCAGTCTCACAATTAAAATTGGTTTCATTTCATGCAGATATTCCGTCAGTTACTAATATTTACCCATAATATTTTTGTTTTTATACACAAAAAATTTAAATAAAATAAAATACTATAAATAATGAATGCCGTCCAGCTCGCCGCCAGACGGGAAGGTTCCCAGGAGGCTGGCCATATTGCCACGTTGGATGGCAATGCTAATGGCAATTTATTTAAGCTAAATATTGGTTATTACATATTTAATAAGTGTTGTTATCATTCTTGAAATACGCGTAATATGGGACAAAGTCTCTGAAGTAGAACAGAGTACCTATTTAGAAAAATTATCTTTAACTCAGTTTTTAGAGGCATCTTGGTCTGTCCTTTTGGACTATTTATTTTTAATTCATTAAGTAGGTATATTTAATCCAATATTTGATATTATGTAATTTTGATGACATTATTGTGAATACTGGGATGTCTCAAGAACTCCTAAAAAGTTCTATATGAGGATCGCCATTTTTTTAGAGCATCTGTTTCTAAGATCAGATTTGGATGTATGGCCCAGATTCCTTTGCTATTTCCTTAGAAAGGAAAATCCAGAACAAAAAAGACATTATTAATTAAATGCTTCGAAGGAATTAATCCGAATACGTTTTATATGATTTCTAAAACTGCTCAATTCATCTATATTTTTCAAATCATTATATCTACGAGATTCATAATAATAAGTCTTGTCCTGGGGTATATTATTAAAATCATGACACGTCAACGAGTAACACACAGCAATAATATAAGAAATTAGAATTTAGACAAACGTCAAACTACATTTTCAATGTGTTTCACTTTAAAGCATGTCTATCTCTAAACAACCCTAAAACACTCTTTTGTAATTGAACTTTGTTTTTAAACATGTGCTCAACAGGTGTTTAAGCTTTTTTTGTAATAACATCGTATATTTTTAATGCATTAAATTAATTATCAAATCTTCAAGGTAATTTTATACAAATAAATAAAATTGAAGTGTCTGTTTGTAACATCAAAATATGTTTTTACTAAATCTGTCATATAAACGGAACTTATACCAAAAACATAATTTTTAAATATTTGTCTGTCCGTTTGCTTGTTCTGGGTATCTCCGGAACGGCTGAACCGACTTTAACAGGATTTTAGTGCTTTTATATTTTAGATATTGATATTGTCTAAAAATTAGGCTTATTCGATGAAAAATTAAAAAAAAGAAAATAAGAATAAAATCCGATTTAATGCACAGTTTCACTGACGTTTGAATTTGTGATAAATATCTTCGCTTTCTGTTAGTACAAAAAATAATTTTAGGCCTGTACAAAAAAATAGGGTCCATTGTTTGGTAAAGGTTTTTTTTTAAAAACTATATTCTGCAGTAGAATAATTTTACCAAATAGAAAATATGATACGCGAACGAAGCCGAGGAAACAGCTACTTAAAAATCATTAAAACAAATATACATACATACATACATATCATCACGCCTTTCTCCCGTGGGGGTAGGCAGAGATTACGTCCTTCCACTTGCTACGATCTTGGCATACCTCTTTCGCTTCCTCTACTTTCATGAGCGCTTTCATACATGCTCGTCGGTTATTGGTACTTTTTACCTGGCCTTTATTTAAGACATGATTGATTTGGTCTAGATACATTCACCTAGGTCGACCCTTACCGACTTGCCCATTCACCCTCGCCTTATAAATTAATTTCGTTAATCTTCTCTCATCCATCCTCTCTACATGCCCAAACCAACTAAGCATACCTTTCTCTATTTTGGTCACCACATCCTCTACCACACCACAGCGTTCCCTTATCATACTATTCCTGACTTTGTCAATCATCTTACTCCAGCTATACTTCTCAGACTTCTCATTTCCACCGCGTTAATCTTACTTTCATGCTTCTTCTGCCAAACCCAGCATTCACTACCATACCTAAGTGTAGGGACCAGGAGGACTATTCCTGACTTTGTCAATCGTCTTCACTCCAGCTAAAACAAATATATACCATACATATATAGTAAAACTGTTCTCTATTGTTTGTCAGTCGGTGCATACTCAGCAGTTTAACGTACCGGGGATTGGAGAAATCAATCTTAGCTTCTTGGCGTCTCCACAAAGCAACGTCAATATACTTTTCGACAAAAACCAGAAGACGGGTATGACCGGAGAGATCAAACCACAGCAAGTAAGTTTTTTTTTTTATTAGAAAAATTTTATTGTCCCCAGGTAGGTAATTTAATTCGCATGTCAGATGCAAAGAAGAGCTTATTACAGAAGTCGGATAGGTCTTTATGCCAAAAGGCATTAATTTTGTTCTTTCTATTCACCTTAAAATCATCACTTAAGTATGATGCGGTCAAGCACAGTAAACATACTAAGCCTAGAGGTACTGGTTCTCAAGTGATGCTGCCGGAAAACACCTATTGGTATTTGGCGACAGGATTTCTAACTTGAAGGTGGTAGCTACCCAGGCGGGCATCATTAGAAAATGCACTACCACCATGCTATAGTTTTTTCACGCTGTTTTCCTTTACCGAAAGCTCAGACCGATTCACCGATATATATATATATATATATATATATATATATATATATATATATATATATATATATATATATTGAAGGCAGGTGCAGCAGCTACATCAGCGGAGGATCTCAAGCGGCGCAAATATGCTACCCTTGGTGAGAGTTGCATATTTGTCCCGTTTGGGGTCGAAACTCTGGGACCGTGGGGCCCGAGTGCTCATAGCCTTTTTAAGGATCTCGCGGGTCGTCTAGTCGACACGTCTCGCGACCAGAGGGCTGGCCAATATTTGGCACAGCGAATTAGCATTACCATCCAACGTGGCAATATGGCCAGCCTCCTGGGAACCTTCCCGTCTGGCGGCGAGCTGGACGGCATTCATTATTTATAGTATTTTTTTTTATTTTAATTTTAAATTTTTGTGTATAAATTTATGTACTTTTTGAATAAATGACTACCTATATATATATATATATATATAAACTAACTGCGTGCTCGCGGCTGCGCCCGTGTTTGATATATTTTTTTAGTTCTAAGATAAAGTAAAAATATTTCTCAAAAATTCAAACGCTCAACCGGTAAAACTGTGCATTGAATTTTAATTTTTTTACGCGGAACCCTAATTATTTTCGAAAATTAAAAAACCCTTATCTACCCGGAGTAACTCCAGCTATCTACAGTTTAAAAAAAGTCCCGTCAAAATCCGTCCTGCCGTTCCGGAGATTACCCGGAACAAACAAACAGACCGACAAAAAATTGTAAAAATCGTATTTTTGGTATTGGTATCGTATAAACATTCATATCAATTTAGCAAAAAAAAAAACTTGACATTACAAACAGACACTTTATAGTTATTTATTTATTAATATAGATTATCGGTATAAGATTTTGCTGTGGATTATTTTAACAAACATTTTAACGGCCATTATGATGTGTACGTACCATAACCTTTTTTTTAGTATTGTAGTATCCGTAGCCTGTTGTGAATATCAACACAAGGAAGCTTCTCTATTGTAGAACCGGTCTACATCTAACATCCCATTGGATATATATTATTTTGTACCTATAGTTGATTAACGGATTAACGGCCGGTTTCAGTTTGGGATCTCGATCTGTTTTACCGAAATTTCAATCCTTTTTTTCTCTCTCGTCAGTGATCAGTCAAAAAACTGATATCTTTTTGGTTTGATCTCAATCTTGAATTATAAGATTCGATATTTAAACCCCCGTAAGACACATCCTTGGGTCATGTTTAAATAAATACATTAAAATGAATTTTTTTTTTTTTTTTTGGCAACGATCTCACTTCATGTTTATAAACAATGATGAGGCCCAAATTAGTTGGATTCGAACCTACGTGCGTTAATGATAAATCTATGACATCACCAGTACAAATTCATTTATGTATAAATTGAAGTTATCGGTTATTACATAATATTAGTGGAACGATGATGGCTCAGTTGATATCGTGGTCGGATTCCGCGTCGATGGACGTAGGTTCGTCATACATAGAATTAAAACACTCAGAGCGTCCGTAGTCGCACCCTACTGTTCGTTTTATGGGTAAATAATTATGATAAGAGTAATATCGATTATTGTATAATTATTAAAAAGTATGTATATTAAACGAGATTAATTTGTACGTAGATAGTTGATGGTCAAACGCAAGTAGTGCAGCAACAGATGAGCATGTCCCAGCACGAACCTAACCAGCAACACCATCAGACGGTCACTGTCGTTTCTTCGATGCCCAGTAACATGACTTCACATCAGGTATGTGCTTAATAAATATATTATACAGGTGCTAGTAAATTGTATCTAGTAAATCTAGGTGTCCCAAACAACGTTGCTCGAGGTAAATTTTATATTTACAAAAAAAAAAAATGGAATTATTGTTGACCTCAATTTATAAAACAAAGGAATAATGACAAAAATAGACATGCCCTTCACAATAGCGTAAGAAATTTAAAAAAAAAAAAAATCCGATTAAAATCGTTACAACGGATTTAAAGGTTTGCCTGTACGACTAATAAAAACAGTTACGTCTTCATATACAGTACTTAGTATAGATATATAATCTGTTCTAGTTAAACTAGTTACTGTAACAATTATAACAAAAATCAACTTATAAATCAAATTGTTCCAAGTAAGTTTGTTAGTGGTAAGTTTTTTTTTTATTTATATTTCACTGATCATAACCATTTTCATATACAACCATCTAAACAATTATATAATATAATATCTATTATAAACCAAGCTAGCGAACACACAGAGCAATTTATGATTAACTAATCAACTAAGTGGAGTCTGATTGATTTATTAAAAATGTCAAATATATCTTTTCCTTAATATTATTTAACTATGACGCGACGTTTAACAGTGATATTGAACTAAGAGTTGTGCAAGGGAATCGAGTGAACGAGGCCGTGCATAACTTGCTGAGTAGTTCGGAAAGTGTCCCGAAAGGTACGTTTAGCTGTACCTCGGGATATGCTAGTCCCTAAACTTATGTATGGTTAGTAAGTGCTGGGTCTGGCAGAAGAGCCTCGAAAGTAGTGAATGCTGTTGAGATGAGAAGTCTAATGATAATGCTGGCGTGAGAGTAATAGATAGAATAAGTCATAGTGTGGTAGAGAATGTAGTGACGAAAATCTATACTTATAATAAAAGGCTAACGAGACGAAATCTGTACATTAAAGATGTATAAGAAAAAGTATATGCGGGGCTTCTCAATAGACTATAGATATAGAACACATTTAGAAAAAAAAAAAAAAAAAAAGATGTTATCTGTCTGTTTTTTAACTTGTTTGCCAATCACACAAACACTACTGAATCAGAGAGAGAACATAGGATGTAAATTGTCCGAAATCCATGCGAGTAAAGCCGCGGACATAGCTAGTAGAGAAATAAACGCTTTATTGGTTTGGGCGTGTGGAGAGGATGGATGAAAGAAGAATGACGAACCAAATTTAAATAGCGCTTGACTGCGTAAATCGGTAAGGGTCTACCTAGGCGAACGTATTTCCACTAAGACGTGCTGAAGAAAGGCCGCAAACAAAAGTACTTGTAACCGAAGAGCCTCAAAAACGCTCATGAACGTTGAAGAAGCGAAAGAAAAATGTGTGTCAGGATCGTAGCAGGTGGAAGGATGTGGTTTCAACCTACCCATGTGGGTGAGAGCCGTGACGTTATCTATGTAAAATTAGCATAGGCGAAATCACGGACAAATGCTGGTTGAAAACAAAACAAACCTTCAACGAAAGTTGTTAATGAAACAACATGACTCGGCTACATCAAGTTGAGTGTCAAATTTCCATGGGAATAGCGTAAAAGAAACAAATGCAATTTTCTGTACTCTCCAGCACTGTACACGATTTTTATGCACTGTTATGATAATTTGATACGCGTAGCTCGTCTTGTTTACTACTTACATGATTAGAGATGCCCGATGATTCTGATCCTGTGACCGTTGTTCGAATTGAAACAACCGAACACATCTTATCGTACAATTCGTATTATTTATATCCTCGTTAAATGTTTAACAGGCTAGATAAAACTTTCAAATACAACGTACTAATGTTATTTTGAAAAAAAAAGAGAAAAAATATAGAAAATTCCAATATTGTGGTTTTCTCTTTCGACGTTTGAGGTAACTAAAGAATAAGTTCAAGTTTTATTCGAACGTAATTTAAACGTATACAACATTTTGGTTATTTATGGAAGCCCCCCCCCCTCCCCCCGCGTTTATCAGCTATAGTAAGCAAAGGTTTTTACCTCCCCTCCCTCATGGTTATGTAAGCATTGTTGAGTAGTGTTTAAAATCAATTTACACTTGATTGTTGACATCGTCGAGATGTCGATAAAACGCGGGCGAGTTATATCGAGTGCAATAGACGAGTGTTCGAAACACTCACTTTCTCACCACACTTACCATTCGTTTCGGGCCGTCCATTAATCACGTTATGTGTTTTTTAGCAACTTGGTGATCCCCTTCAGATTAGACGTCTCGGGTTTCACATCTCTTCCCCTCCTTCGGGCCCTACGTAATTAATGGACGATCACTTGGATTAGTGTAACAAGAAATGCATCAAATAAGTTTTTAAAATATAAACGATGTTATCGACTGACCATCGCGCATCCCTACGTGGTTACGACAGTTCTCTTAATTGAAGAAACGTTATGAACGAATAATGCTATCGGTGCATAAATATATGTACACTTACAAGTGTCACAGAATCGCATCGTGTCAGCTAATTTTTGTTACGATAAATACGGCTCTGAAGAGTTATTACTTGTCTTTTCTTTAAGACTTACGGTCGTATATCAGTTACGAATCATATTTCTAATTTAATTATTGTTAAAATTATCGGTGTATTTTATTCGTTTTTTTTTATTGCGTAGGTACAACAGCAGCAACAATCAGCAGGAAGCATGCAGCAACAAGCTAACGCCGGTATATCCACGATGCCACCCCTACAGAGTCTGCCGACTAATGCGCAACACCCTCAGCAAATTAGGTTAGTAACTATTGTTTTTTTCTAAGAGATGTTCGTTTACTTCATTTAACGTTCACATCACGTGTAATCATTTTTTTTCAAACTTTTCAAGAAATCATTTTTTATTACTGACTTGTTAGTACGACTTTATAAAGTTGTTTTATCAATCCCAAAAAACTTTATCTTTGTTTACTAAACCCGCTGCTACCGTAATTTGAGATTAAAAACTAGGAACGTTCGTTTAAAAATCCGTCACATTTTAAATGTAATTCTCCGTCACATCTGTTACGAACGTGACGATGTTTGTGACGAAGTCTCAAGAACAATGAAGACCGACATGTGTACGGTAGTCCCGCACCCTCAAACGGATATATATATATATATACTAATATTATAAAGAGGAAAGATGTTTATTTTTGTATGTAACGAAGAAACTTAAAAACTACGAGACTGCTTTGGAGATATTTTGAAGTCCAAGGAGTGACATAGGGTCGTTTTGATTCCGAAAATCCCACGGGAACGGTAATTATGAGAATATAACCGCGGACGGAAAAAACTATAGTCTTATTATTGATAGATATATAGATTCTACAGTTATTATAATTAAATAATTATTTTAATTCAGTGTAACTCAAACTGTTTAAGTGCACGGTGTGTTAGGTATACGACTACATAGGCCTACTACGCTCTGCGTATTCAGTACTAGCTGTGTACCCGCGGCTGCACCTGTTTCATATATTCTTACATAATATAAGCTCACGCCTGTTATCCTCGAAGGGTTAGGCAGAGGTCGAAATAGCGAACTACACCACCCACATTTCGCCGAGCTTAGTTCCATCCCAGATGTGACAGGGGGCGAGCCTGTCGCCATATCGGGCACAAATTCACCTTATCCGACCCGAATCTGAGAGCTCAGAACGGCAGTCGCGCCGTAATACAACTACGCCACCGAGACAGTTTCATATTTTCAGGCAATATTCTTCAGTGCATTAATTTTTTAACAATCAGATACACCCTAATTATTTTCCAAAATTAACGTACGTTACGCGAAGTAACTTCAGCTATCTAACAAAAAAGTCCCGTCAAAATTGGTCCAGTCGTTCCGGGCAATACCCGGAAAAACAGACAGACAGACAAAAATAAAAAAAAAATGTATTTTTATAATTTTTTTATTATTATAAGTTTCTCATATACATTCACATCTATTTAATTTAAAAAAAATTTATTTTGACATTACAAAAAGACACCTCAAATATTATGTATTAGTTCAGATAACAATGCGTTCAGGATGCTTATCGAAAGCTATAGTCGATGACTTTTTTTCCATAATGGGTCAATGTTCTTTCCATAATGCGTCAGTGTTCTTACTCGAAGGTACGGGTGTTCAGGACCAGTCCTAATATATCATCCTGAAGGCGTTGTTAGTTTGTAAATCGGACGGTCTTTTGTGTAATTAATTTAAAATTACATGTACATGTAATGAAGTAATCAAAGTAATAGACTCACTGTACATACTAAACTTAATTTAATAATATCACTAATAATACAAAATCAGTCCGAAATAAAAAAAAAATATTATTATATTAGCGCGGAATGGGGACATAGTCGCGTACAAGTAATCCAGCAACCGTTGCCGAACAGCGCGTATCTGCACAGTTGTACAACACTCAAGGCCCACTTCTGATGCCGGGGAACATTGCCCTCCATCCGGGCATTAATTCCCAGCAGATACAGGTATATCACACTTTCCTTTATAGCGACAACTTTAGGGGTCGTCCCAGTATTACGTAAACATTAATGGAGAACAAGAGGGTTTCCCGCGACTTCTTCAGCGTGGTATTTATCCCTATTTTCACTCACTTAAAACAATTTTAGCCTTTATGTTACTACTGGGACATAGATTCGTAATTAAGACCTTAAATGCAAAGTGTCATAACATAAGTGTATACAACAAGATGTTAATGTGCCTACACACATCAATATTATGGTTTTTGAATATGAATCTAGTAACACAGTATATAATACTACTATCACACTAAAATTTCATCGAATTCGGTTCAGTAGTTATTGCCTGAATGACGAACAAATTTATTTTATTACAATTATAGATTTTCGTTGTTTATCGTCGACATTATGTCGACGTGTTCATGGGGCCTCCTCCAAGATTAAAAATCAGTAATGACAGGTTTGGGGGGCGGGAGGCGGTCTAAATTGTCCAAAGTCTTTGATAATACTTGAACGACTCCTAATCGACATTAACCGACGTTGGTATCTTTTTGTGTTTTTTTGAAGTGAAACATTTTAGTCTACGATCACATATCCTTACGTTAAGCGTCATAACTTTGAATATCAAGAGGACATGCGGTCGGCAATAGAGTTGAGAAGTAGGTATCTCAGGATTCTATTGCTATCGCGTTGCGCCCCAAAGAAAAAGTTGGGGAGTATACATGAAAGGGGCAAGTGCAGCTCGGGATGTTATTATCTATTAATTTAACAAATTTATGGAAACAATCAAAACGTACGGGCATGGCGGTGGCGGATATACATCGGTATAAAAATATTTATCCATGTAGAGGAAACAGGGGACTACGTTTGTGTGGAATAAAGGCCGCTAGGATATCCTCTTGAAAAGACGGATAGAAGTACGTAGTGCGGGAAAGAAACAATAAATAATAATCATCGCTTTCGAGTGTAGAATTATTATTTCTTCCCTCTTTGTGATTTTATCTCACATATTCAAACTAAAAATCGGCAAAAAAGATTTCTCTTCCAACGCGTGCACACACTTTGAACACACGCTATTTATTTCACTAAAGTTAAATTAAAACAAAAAAAAAAGAGAAAAAAGTAAACGATAGAACTCGTATCTAGTTGGTAATATACTAGACTTGTTACTATAAATTTATATTAGGTTAAATAGGAAATGTGTTTTTTTTTAGGTGATAGCCGCTGGTAAACCCTTTCAGGGTAATCAGCTAGCACCGCACATGCTAACAACCCAAGGCAAGCAAGTGCTACAGGGCCAAGCCGGTAAGTATTACTTGTATAGTATACATCACGCCTCTCCCACGTTAGGATAGACAGAGACTGTTACAATATAATAACATTTTTTTTTACAGTGTATAGGTGTGGACAACAAAACATGGTCTATAGTACACAGTTTCTCAAACTTATTTTTTCCACCGCCCACTTTTAGGATGTGTTTTTTTTCTATAGCCCCCCATGTTCTCAAATTTTCTCTGGGTCTTCTACTTCTACAACAGGGCGTCATCGCCCACGTTGAGAACTGAGAGTCTAGGATGTCATACACACTAAACCTTTAGGTACTAGCACTTTTGGTAGCGCTACAGGCAAGCATTATTAGAAAATCTCCTAAGGGGGTCATTCATTCATTACGTAAGGTACGGGTACGTAAGATTTTGACGATTTTTTGAACCCCCATGTAAGAATGCGTAACATTTCTCGAACCCCCTTCTATTTTTACGTAAGATTCGAGAAAATAAAAGAATCATTTTTTTAATTTTCCAAATGATTAAAGTAAAATGAATGAAGATCAACACATATTTAATATTTTAAAATATTAAGATAACAATAAAAATTAGTCAAATAAGATGAAATCGAAATGCACATTATGGAATGAAGAAAATCATTCGGCACCCGAAATAGAAATAGACTAATAATAAATTTCGACTTGTAAAATATTACGTAAGATTGGTCCCTCCCCTCCCCGCCCCCAGATAAGGGGATTTATAGATCGAAATAACCATATAAACTTTTACAATTAATCTCCTCTTTACAATTAATCTATACTAATAACTAAAATTGTACTGTCTGTTTGTAATGTCAATATTATTTTTTTTTTCACTAAATAGATATGACTGTATATACGATACCAATACCAAAAATTCAATTTTGCCTGTCTGTCTGTTTGTTGCGGGTAATCTTCGGAACGGCTGGCCGGATTTTGACGAGACTGTTTTTGGTAGATAGCTGAAGTTACTCCGGATAACTTAGGGTACTTTTAATTTTGGAAAATAATTAGGGCTCCGCGTAAAACTAAAAAAAATCAATTTTAATGCACAGTTTTGCGGGCAAGTGTTTGTATTTATGAAAAATATATTTACTTTATCCTTAATACTAAAGATTTTTTAGTAAAAATATATGTATATATATATATATATATATATATGTATATATATCAATCACTCCTGCCCAGGCGCTCGTCCGAGAGCGGGTATGTCTCTCTCGCTGCTGGTCACAATCCTGGGAACACTTCCTTTAATAATTTTCCACCCTTAAAGATACCATGGGGCAGTATCGTTTTTTTTTTGACATCCGGGATATATAGAAGTAAAATATCTAATAACAATTACCTTAATCATTACCAATACTCCCCCTCGGGACCCTTGCGTAATTAATGAATGACCCCTAACACCATGCTATAATTTCCTCACATATCTTTTCTTTCATCGAAAGCTAAGGCCCAATATAAGGTTGTATAGGTTTGAACCTACGCTCACCGATATGCAATCCGATTTCACTACCACAAGACCCATCATCGCTTCAATATATCTTTATGTTATACTATATACATTACCTTAAGAAATGTATATAGTAATATCGATATTACAGAAGGTTATTTCTCTTTATATACTATAAGGGTAACTATGATTTAAAAAAAAAAATGAGGTATCTAGTGAAATAATTTAATTTTACTCGCTTAAATCATATATGTACGTACATATGTAAAACGTATAATATACAAGGTAATTATGATTTTACAAATTTTATTTTTATTTATATATATTTCAGGGCGCGAATAAAACACACGCGTCCAATATCCTCACTATATAATAACAGCACAAATAGTCTGTACATATACTACATTAAGAGTGGTTAAATATTCATAAATATACGTTTATATTGATAATATAAGATTCAGTTTCGTTCGTTCTTAAGTGTTATGTTATCCATTACCCATCCATTGAACCGAAAGACGTCCACTGTTGGACACAGGTCTCCCCCAAATATCTCCACGACGACCGGCCTTGTGCCATCCGCATCCAGCGAAATCCCGCGACCTTCACCAGGTCGTCGGTCCACCTTGTGGGGGCCTACCCATGCTACGTCTTCCGGTATGTGGTAGTCAATGTGCCCAGCCCACTGCCTCTTAAGTTTAGCAATTCTTCGGGCAATGTCGATGACTTTGCTTATTCTTCGGATGTCTTTATTCCTGATTCGATCACGCAGTGAAACTCCAAGCATTGCCGTCTCCATTGCCTTTTGAGCAACTTCGAGCTTTTTTATTAGGCCCATTGTGAGCGAGCACGTCTCAGTGCCGTATGTCATCACTGGCAACACACTCGTCGAAGACTCTAGTCTTGAGACACTGCGTAATTTCGGACGAGAAGATACTGCGTAGCTTCCCGAACGGAGCCCAGCCGAGTTTTTATGTAATAATATAAGATTGTAACTTCTAAAAGTTATAGGTATTGATAAAAAATTTTAACATATAAATCATCATGCACACAAAATTTTATTAAAATCGGTCAACCCGTTTTTGAGAAATACGAAAATGTTTTTTTTATTAATTTTCTGTAAAGAAATTTAAAATTCTTGATAGCCTATCAATTACTCCTTAACATAAAAAGAGAATTCCCGTGCAGAAAATTTTATAGAAATCGGTCAAGGCGTTTTTAGTAGTTAAATCCTGACATACATTGACAGACCAATTTGTTTTTAATGTCGGATTCGAGATTACTAACAACTAATACATACACCTTTTTACAATATTAGTAAAAACAACGATATGTACAGACAGTACTCCATTTTTATTATCATATAGATAGAGAACTTTTGAAAGTTTTAAAATAAACTTGAATTCGTAATATTATTATGCATAACACTTGAAACGATCGTTACAAAGATTTTCACGGCTATTTATTCTATATGATTGATTATTAATCAACAATTAATATGTGTGTGTGTGTGTATATATTGTATGTATATATAAATAAAAAGAATAAGCCGTATCAATTCCGATTATTTGCTTGAAATCGCCAATATTTTAAACCTACGACAGTTATCAAATAAGTCACACACCACACTTCAAGTGTAATCACACTCAATAATTATCGTTCAGATTATATTTATAACATCTGCAAATACACGAGAATATTATTTATTTATTTGGGAAACACACATGCTACGTTGGCTTTGTTTTTAATCAAAAATAATATTATCACCAATTGTATTGCACGATAGGAATGTTGATTGATTGTTTTTTTTTTTTATTGTGTCATCAAAAAAAAAACCGACGACCATAAATAGGGCTAAAAGAAAATTAAAATCTGATCTAAAATAAGGTACTTACAATCAATGTAATTTTTATGTTAGAGAGTATATAGTGCATAATTGAATTCGATTTGTGGGAAAGGGATAGAGTATCCTTACTCTATCAAAAACTTAAAACGTTTTTATCTCACAATTTTATTCGCTGTTTTTTTTTTCATAATTAAATTGTAATTCTGTTGATCACTTTAATTTTTGTTGTCTTCAATAAATTAAACATCAGTCAAATACCCCCCTATTATTAATAAGAAAGAATGATAATGATTTAATAGATATAAATACGTAGGTTTCAGAACTGAAAACTTCTTTAGCAACGTTTAGCGATCTTCGGTAGGGGAAAAACTTATAGATTCGCATTATCGATGCTATGACGTCAGCCGTCAAAATGCTACAGTATGTCAAGTATAAGATAATATATATTTATACTTACGTTATTATGTATACTTATGTTTTGATTATGAATAATAACTATGAATAAACTATGAATATGAAAATGCACTTCATTTCGGCTCGGAGCGCCGATAGATGAAAAACCAGACAAAAGTTAATATGTTATTGTTAGTTTGAGTTTAATAATTACAATGAAATAAATTATGAAATCTAATGTTTAAAAACAGTTTTTACAAAGTCCCTATGACCGCCTAGATTTTTTTTAATGACGTACAAGAACTTCATCACTATTTAGTCTTATAGTAAACTTTGCAGGTCTTACTACATACCAGGATCAAGGTTTATAAACTTTTAAAATTGAGTTATGTTTGTTACCGAGTCTCGTGATTGGTTGGACAATGTGAATGTTATTGTTATTATATTTAAATTTTTTATTATTATTTTCAAGTGATAATAATTATTGGCATAGTAATAATTAAAATAATAATACTAATAATAGCTTTTCCTTTTTTTTTTTTTATTTAAAAGAATGTTTATTATGCTTGAAGTCTTTCACGTGTTCAAGCAGAGGCTTCATTTTATTTAAATTATCGATTCGCAAATTCGGCTTGTTGTTGGCTTTCAAATAACGCATAATAAATCATTTCTCGATGACGTAACTCGTGGTCAGGGTTGACGATTTTATAATTGAAAGGGGGAAACATTGATAATTCGAATACACGATTTAAAAAAAAATTTAAATGAGATTGACAAAATTTAAAGAAATACTATGTTTTTTTTTCAGTTCCGAAAAATCGGTAACTTCGTTTAGATTTTTCGTTTAGACATGTTATATTAATAATATAGTTACCGTTGTATCGGTTTCAAAGAGGTTTAAAAATACAGTAATACCCCGCTTAGCGCGACCCCGTTACGCGCGGTTTCAATATAACGCGAATTTGAAATTTCGTGCTCAAATGCCTCGTATTACGCGAAAGAGTGCGTATAAACATAATGTAAAGACAATAGATGTATTTTTCCCTAAAAAAATAAGAGTATGTATTGCATAAAGTGTTCTTAGAATTAAAGTGATTGATTAAAATGACTTGTATTTTTTTGTATTAATTTTTGACTATGTTTAATCGTAAACCTCGATATACGCGAATTTCAGTTAACGCGATTTTTTTCGGAACGTATCCCTCGCGTAAAGTGGGATATTACTGTATTGTTTTTAATTTTTTTAAGTTTCGTTATTTTTTTGTTATATTAATAATGTACTAAAGTCGAATTTCTGATATGTACTAATGTAGCATTGTGGTAGCCAATAGTACTCTGGAAAAGTTACAGGGGGTGTACATTATCTGTTACTAAAATCCATCAAATGTGACTTAAAATACACATAAAATTCTAAAACGTCAATACCGGCTACGAGTTACAAATATTAATTTATTTTGACATAAACATTACTTATTTTAATGCAATTGTATATTAAAGCACTGCACATAACGGAAGTTATGCAACTTGAACCTCTAGTGATTATTATGTTGCTGCACAGTGGCGGTCCGAGCGGTGGGTCATAGGGTTCGTGAACGCCCCCTCCCCTCCGCCCTCACCGAATATTACACGTTGAATTGAGAAATTTCTTTAAAATTGTCAATTTACAAAACGTTAAAAATAATTTATTTCCTGCTTAAAACGTCTAAACAATTAAATAAATTATATAATGTTTAAAATATTTTTTAAAGATACGTGTAACTCGATAATTGCCTCTTTGGCTGCAACCGTGTGCCTGATGCTGCGTTTATATTAGCTTGAACCAATGCTTCCGGCGTCCAATTTCAAGCAGGATTAGCTATATCTAAGTAGAAACTTACGGCCCTCGTAATAGGGCTCCTGCGCTCAAAGCAAAAAATTGATATATGTTGGGGTATTTATTGTTTCCTCTAAATTTCTCGTCATGAAATCGAAAAGGAAATTGTGTTATGTATTAAATACAGGGACCCCCGGTAACTTGTACTGTGTGCCCCACGTTAGCTTAAATCCGTCTCTGGTTCGATACTTCCCACACTCTGTTACATGCCTCAAGTCGTCAAGGTCATAAAAATATGTCTATTTTGTTAAATTAAATCGTGTTTATTTTGCACGCCGTATTAAATTAGATCATAAAAAGAGTTTTTCTGCGTTATAGGTCACGTTTATTATCTTGTTATTTAACTAGCTTAAGGTAAAAACTGGAGGTTCAGTCTTGTAACTTGTAATTTTTTTTTTATAAATAAATGTATAAATCGGTATGTATATACATAGTGTTTTAAAATCGATGTCAGTGTCTTTTTTTATTTCGTTTGAAATTAAGAAGTGGGTTTGGTTAGTTGATGTTTGGTTTTGTATCCAGGCCCGTTTCCGGGGTACACGACGATTCCTGCTATACCGACGACACAGAATCAAACGTTCGTGTTTAGCCCGCTGGGCGTGATCAATTCACAGCCAAACATACTGCCGGCGCACTCTCAACCAAATGTGTCCGGGATCAATCAGCAACAGAAACAAACGGACATGCACAAAGTGAGTGTTCTGGTTGTTGTATTATATTATATTATAATCATCCTACATTTTCAATATATTGATTATTTGCTTCAAGTATCACTTAATCATCAATTTATAGGGCAGTGGGGGTGGGGGTCCAGATCGTGATTACGTAAGCAATGTTTTTTTTTCTTCAAAAATTTGCTAATACTTTGTCATTTGGGTAAGAGCTTTTTTCACTATTTCTGACGATGGGCAGAGGGAAAATGAAAATTCTGCTTATAAGTCTAAATTTCTAAGTTTCTAAGTCTAAATTTTTGCTTATGTGATACTTGATAACAACATTTACTTAGGTGCTTAGACTTTGTTGTGATATCTACGCTACATAAATGCTACCACCATACTAATACTGAAATAAGCCATACCACCATTCACTTAATTTTTTTTAACGAAAAATCAATGAAACATTACATTACTTGATTAAAAGTACTATCGGAAATATGTTGTCAAGCAGCGCCTTGGCAAGAATATATTTACGCCCTAATCCCTTATTTACACTATTATATAAAGAAGTAAAATTATTTTTTTGTTTGTTGTGTATAAACAAAAAATCAAAATTAACCGATTTTAAATATTCTTGCATTGTATAATGTTTAATTAGAGATTCCTATACACCCGTGTGAAGCCAGGTCGAGGTACCTGTTATATACTATAAAAAAAATTGATTTAAAACCAGATAAACTCGGTAGCATCGCAGCCGAATTTCATAATTTATGAAACAAATACAGAAAGTGTGTTTTTTTTTGTTCTTGTTAAAAGTGCGGAGGTAAAGTGACAGGCACTAAAGTTGGTAACGCGAACGCCGGCAACGCGCAGACCGTTCCCGTCCAGGCGCAATGCGTGCAAGTATCCCAACCGGTGCTTAGCGCTCAGCAACCGACACAGGCGCAGATTATCAGCCCGTTACAGGTACATATTAACTATTTTCACAGTAAATATATAATTCCTAACAGAAGTATAAATATCTACGCCTCATTTATTAACGGTAGTAATAATCGTATTTACTGTACAAACGATGTTACGAATATATTAAAAAAACGGGGAGAAATCGCTACAGGAAAAGAATTAAGTAACATTTCTGTCTCCTTTGGGAGTTTTGTGCACTTATATTAAAAGCCTAAATAGATTTTTTTGGTAAAGGACATGATGAGTAACTTCGGTATCGATTTTATATTTGGATAATGATTATGCATTTCGGTAAAGATTTTGTATTTCGGTAACGATTATATATTTCGGTAACGATTATGTATTTCAGTAACGATTATGTATTTCGGTATCGGTTTTGTATTTCGGAAACGAATGTGTATTTCGGTAACGATTATGTATTTCGGTAACGATTATGTATTTCGGTAACGATTATGTATTTCGGTAACGATTATGTATTTCGGTAACGATTTTGTATTTCAGTAACGATTATGTATTTCGGTATCGATTTTGTATTTCGGTAACGATTATGTATTTCGGTAACGATTATGTATTTCGGTAACGATTATGTATTTCGGTATCGATTTTGTATTTCGGAAACGAATGTGTATTTCGGTAACGATTATGTATTTCGGTAACGATTATGTATTTCGGTAACGATTTTGTATTTCAGTAACGATTATGTATTTCGGTATCGATTTTGTATTTCGGTAACGATTATGTATTTCGGTAACGATTATGTATTTCGGTAACGATTATGTATTTCGGTAACGATTATGTATTTCGGTAACGATTTTGTATTTCGGTAACGATTATGTATTTCGGTAACGATTATGTATTTCGGTAACGATTTTGTTTTTCAGTAACGATTATGTATTTCGGTATCGATTTTGTATTTCGGTAACGATTATGTATTTCGGTAACGATTATGTATTTCGGTAACGATTATGTATTTCGGTAACGATTTTGTATTTCGGTAACGATTATGTATTTCGGTAACGATTATGTATTTCGGTAACGATTATGTATTTCGGTAACGATTTTGTATTTCGGTAACGATTATGTATTTCGGTAACGATTATGTATTTCGGTAACGATTTTGTATTTCGGTAACGATTATGTATTTCGGTAACGATTATGTATTTCGGTGACGATTATGTATTTCGGTGACGATTTTGTATTTCGGTAACGAATTATGTACTCTGGCAATATACTTAAAATATGGCGTCTAAACTTTCATCATTAGTATTGTCGAAATGGATTTAAATATATCCTAATTAAAAGTCAGCATCCTAGTTTTTGATAACTAGTGTAAAGGAGTTTTTATTTCAAATTAAAACTAAAATGAGGCATAAATATTTAATTATCAAGTAAGTATTAATTGCTATATGTCATATTATGTTATTTATTACACGAAAGCCTTGATTTTAGTTACGTATTTTTAACTAAATTATTTCGTGTTATATATCAATATATATTGGCTATGCATATAGCGAATCTAACAGTGATAACTTATTAAAAGCAATGCGAATCTTTTTTTTTTTAAATTATTTTTATCCAATATGTTAACATCTATTTCAGTTTTATTTTCGTCGAGTTGGTTTTATATTCTCTAGGAGAGCACGAGTTTGGTTATTTATTAAAAAATCAAACAAATTTTTTATTACATTACGATGAAGAAAATTCTCGAAAGATTCTTAGCTTGGTTCATATACATTTCGATTTCATTCACGATTCATATTTCTCATAATTATACGATGCAATTTCAAAAACGATTTTAATATCTAAATTATTTTAATTGACTGGAATTGTATCTAAGTGGAAATTATTTAAAATAGTTTCTTAAAAAAAAATCAATCCAACGACTACGTATTTAAAACATTACAATATTACAAATTGAATAGGTTACTATAAACATTATTATAGGTACCCAGTATTAAATTTATAATTTACGTATTTACATAGGCTATGATAATTACAGTTTGTGACATTTTTTTCCTATATTTTATCAACCGATTAATTTCCACCACTGGGCGAAAACTAGAAAAAAACACATACGTTTCCTACGATTGTTATGAACCGTGTCTGACCAGATTAGGAGCATCGTATATACATTGTGTAAAATTCTACTGAATATTGCGTTGAACATTTAGTAAATAAATGGGGTAATAAGGTTTAGCCGGTTGCCATGTCCGGTAATGATCTGTTTATTTTTACGGGTGGGTGCGGTATACACGTTATTCGTGGTAGTGTATCCACGAATTTTGGTTACAATAGTCACTTTGTCTTATATCAGAAAAAGTTTCTTTTTTCTAATGGATTTTTTTTTTTTTATTTAGTCCGCCTAGATCTCAGACATAATCCGAGTTTTTGTTTACTTTTTTGTGGCTTATCAATTGTTTTGTTCATCAATTCGTTAATTCTGAAGTCAAGTAATTTGGATAATATAAATCTCATTTTAATTTAATAAATTAATTGGATATTAATTGGATTGGAAACAAATGTATTGTCCAATAATCACGTCGAGCTAAAAAGGGAAGGGAAAGGATTCGGAAAAAATCATAAAACACCACAACGAGGCGTCATTGGTTAAAAACCGAAAAGCGGCAATTACTTTTAGTTTATACCACCCGTATATAAAAATAATAATAATACACGTTAGTTACGTGTGGAGAGAAAATATCACTATGGAGATGGGGGCGGCGGGGGGGGGGGGGGGTGGGGCTCTAAAAGTTAAAACGACATAACAGTCACGATCTATATAGAAATCTAACTAGTGTTAATAATTTCTCAGGCCGGCGGGCAGACGATGCAGTTCGCCCCATGGCAGATTTCAGGTGCATTACCGCAAGTATGGACCGGGGGTTTGCAAGCGGGGACATTACCCGCCGGGGGCTTGCTCGCCCCTAATCCTATATTCATTAGGGGCACTCAGCCCGACGCACCCGCCCTCCATGTTCATACAACATTCTCCACAGAACACTATCCATCATAACAGTTAGTATGCTTTTATAATTTTGTTGTTGTAAATACCACAATTATAATGACATAATTATTTTGCGATCGTTCACAATAAAGGCTGTGCGTGTACTTTCATGGTATTTTTTTTCTTTGTTTTTTTTTTAATATTTCCGCATTTTTTTTAATATTTCCGCATTTTTTTTAATATTTCCGCATATTCCTTAAATAATATATATAGTATATGTAAATCAATGATCTAGGTTAGAATTTTAAAAACGCTTGCGAGAAAAATTTACATTTGATTGTTATCGAGTGATGAATTTGTTTGTTTTTTTTTTTCAAGATGCGAGTGTCGCCTGCGCTACAGGCACTGTGACGAAGCCACGTGCTGCCTCAGATGGCATGTCAAAGAATCCGCGTCCGCTCTCGAACATTCTACCGTCCGGCGGAATACGGCCCGCTTCGAACGTTTCAACGCAGACCAATGCAAACCAAGCACAGAGCCAGGTCTCTATATATCACCTATATCATACACCACAATAATCATTGACTGGTTATTAATTAATGTTTCGTCAAAATAAAACATCACTGGGTACCAAAGTCACAGAAATCAGAAAGTGGCGTAACAATTCTGTATGTTGGTAATACAGACCTGTTCCAAGTGACATCATACTGGACATGTTTTCAAAATTTTAAGTTGGCAAATTCCTTTAAATTTGACGCTCCATTCAAAGCGCGCTAAAACAAATGGTGTATTGTTTAAACTACGAACAGCGCCATCTATTACCGATAAAAAGAGTTAAGTGAATAATTCTAAACGGACACTCGGAATTGATTATATCTCATTAAGATTGCTTTTCAGGGCTCAAATAAAGGTTTTTTGTTTTTTATTTCGATTATATAAAAATAACAGAATGTAATATTTACGATGATAGACGAAACATCGCGGCAAGCAAGGTGTTCGATCGCCGGCGCCCGCGTCGAACAGGATGCCGCCAACCAAACGAACAAAATACAACACCAGATACAACAACCTAAGCAACAGTGAGTAGTTTACTAGTTTCAAAATTTCTAAATTCTCGTGTGTAGTAACTACTTTCCTCGCGCTATTCTCCAACATTTGGGAGTGATTTTGTAAAAATGGGAAGGGAAGTGTGTGTTAAAGAGATTTCGGTATATTCAATAATTAATTGACAATGTATATATATCTAACTTTTGTTTTTAGATCACCTATAAAACATTCAAATATATATACGTAATATTGTATTACAGCCAGCCGTATATTGCAATATAAACAAAGTTTTTAATAGTGTGCAACAGGAAACGCTGGGGAAGCTATTTGATTGGACCAATAAGCGCGCGTTAGTTGATTGGACCAATAAGCGCGCGCTAATTTTTTCGACCAATCAGCGCGCACTAATTGATTCGATCAAACAACAAGCGCGTTGTTAGATGGTACTAATCACAGATTTATACAGATCGACTATTAAGTGTTGCCGCATATGAGACAGAAATATTTTTTAATCATACGGATTTTACCACCTAAAACACTGGAATCCACCATCGCACTAACGGTAATTACAGGTAAATAGGGAGAACAAAAAAAACGATAAGACTAAACGCTGCAAGTTTGTTTGGATAACCTTCAAGTTCGCGCCAAGTAATAAAAATCGGCCAATGCGACATGGGCGAACAAATAAATCCTTTGTATTTTTTTTATCACATAGGTAATATTTAAATATATCATGCAGTCTCTTTCTGTCATATTAGGTAACATTCTGGGAGTAGTAATTCTATTGTACCCAATACATTTAATAAATGTAAGAGCAGTGAAATGGAGATGCAGTTTGCAAAATATTTAAGGAGGAAAAGAAGAGGGAAAGGGAAAAAACCATAGGGACTTGTCACTGTTACTACAATGTGAATTTAGTTTATAAGTTAAAAGTAAGAAAAACGAACAAGAATGTACACACAGTGCAACATAGTGTAAGATAATGTAATATGGTAAAATCTAAATTTATGTTTCGCTTAAGTAAAATAAAAGAGAGTAATGTGAAAAAAAAAAACAAAAGATAAAAGAAAGAAATATAGAAACAATAGGCAAAAGAACAAGTCCAACAAAAGAAAATAAAGGGGAGAATGGGGGAAAGACTTTATTTATTTATTACCGAGTTGTTACCAAAGTCCCTGATTATGTCAGGGGGGGGAGGGGGGGGGGAAAAAAAAAAAAAAAAAAAAAAACCTTTAGCGAGAGATCGGTACTCTCAGCCATCAGCTGTTCGCTCCACCTACAGTCTTGTATATAAACTAATTTATATGTATTAAGTATTTTAATAAGTTAGTATTTTCCTTGTGATAATAAGTGTTTGAAAAAAAAAAAAAAACGTAAAATTTATCATGTTAATTTGAAATGATTTGTTATTAATTTCAAGACTGTTGGTTATGAACTCGACTGGCCAAATGGCGCAGATAACAAGTGTTCAAGATAAGCAACGATAAACAAGAATATGCAGCAGCAGCAACAACAACAGCAGCAGGCCATGATACAACAACAACAAGCCTTGCAGGTAACTGTTGTGAACTATATTTTTGTTGTAATGTTTAAATAATTTTCAATGTAAATAATGACGTTATTAATTACAGCAACAGCAGCAGCAGCAGCAACAACAACAACAGCAACAACAGCAGCAGCAGCAGCAACAACAACAGCAACAGCAGCAAATTCTACATCAACAACAGCAAACGCAGCAAATGGTACAACATTACCAACAACAGCAAGGTGAGTTAACGAAAATCCCGCATATTATATATCGGAGCACGGTCATAGTTTTACATAAAATACACATACAGCAAGTCCTTTGAAAATTACATTATTACTATTATAAAAAAAAAAAAAAAAAAAAACATATAAATACACTTCGAATATATCACAAAAAATACTAACTGCTAACAAACAAGATTTATGTCAACCAAAAATGATTATCTTACTTACCAAATAGATCCTTCTACAAATCAGAATATTTATATATATATATATATATATATATATATATATATAACTTTAAAATGTCGGTTCATTACATGAAATGTATTTAATATGTCCTTTATACTTCATTTAGTAACTTATTTAAATTAATATAGGGGGATGGATATTAATAAGTGTTAAGATAACGCGTCTGTTCTTTATATGTATAATGTTTTTATATGTTTTTGGTTTATTGGTTTGAACACAAACTCACCTGGTGTTAAATGACGATGTGGTCCAGGATGGTAAGCCAAGCTAAGCCTAGAGGTAGTGGTACTCATGTGATACTGCCGAAATACACTTATTGGTATTCGGCGACAGGTTTTCAAACACGAGGGTGGTAGCTGCACAGGAAAATGCGCTACCACCATGCTATGGTTTCCTCGCGATGTTTTCCTTCACTGAAAACTCGAGCTGATGTTTGAGTTGGATAAGTGGATTCAAACCCGCAGCCATTGATGCGAAATCCGACCGAATAAGCCATCAACCGCTTCAAACAAATAATAATTTACAAATAGAAGGAAATTACTAAAATACTAGCCGTGTTCCCGCGTTTCATATATTTTCACTGCGTTTTAATTTTTGTTTTTTTTTTTTTTTTTACCGAACCGTGATTATTTTCGAAAATAACTTCAGCAATCTACCTAACAAAAGAGTCTCGTCTAAATCGGTCCAGCCGTTCCGGAGATTACCCATAACAAACAGACAGACAACAGACAAAAATTTTAAACGTTGCATTTTTGGTATAGTTATCGTATATACGTTCATATGTACTTAGTAAAAAAAAAAAAAATCAGACACTTCAATTTTACCGGCATTGATTTTCTTTGAACTATTCTATATCACGCAATGTTTCTGTTGTCTTCCATTATCACACCTCCTATACGTTTCAAAATAGTCTACACTTTAATTTCATCTATACTAATAAATAACATTGAAGTGTCTGTTTGTACTGTCAAAGTTATTTCTTTTACTAAATAGATATAAATGTATATATACAATACCTAAACTAAAAATACATATATATGTTTTTATAATTTTGTCTATCTGTTCGGAGATTACCCGGAACGAACAGACTGGACGGGTTTTGACGGGACATTTTTTTGGTAGATAGCTGAAGTTATTCCGGGTACTTTGGGGTAGTTTTAACTTAGGGGAATAATTACGGTTCCGTATATAATAAAAAAAAAAAAAAAAAAAAAAAACAGTAAAGGATATATGAAACGCGGACGGACAACTAGTTTATTGTAAGTATAAATGTAGCATGTTCGTGTGATTTACGTTACAGGATTGTCTTTGGGCATACAGCAACAGGGTACGATGTCCGTCGGGTCCGTTGCTCAGACAGTGCCGGTCGCTGGTATGCCCCAGACCATATCCATGGTGCAACAAATACACCCGGTAACAATTATCTCATATGCACCCACTAGAGATGAGTTGTACTCGTTAAAACGCGTACTGGGTCTTACGAGTACGAGTAAATACCGGTTCCAAATACAGTAATACCCCGCTTTACGCGAGGGATACGTTCCGAAGAAAATCGTGTTAACTGAAATTCGCGTATACCGAGGTTTATGATTAAACATAGTCAAAATTTATACAAAAAAATACAAATCATTTTAATCAATCACTTTAATTCTAAGAACACTTTATGCGATACATACTCTTATTTTTTACGGAAAAATACATCTATTGTCTTCACATTATGTTTATACGCACTCTTTCGCGTAATGCGCGGCATTTGAGCGCGAAATTTGACATTCGCGTTATAGTGAAACCGCGTGTAACGGGGTCCCGCTAAGCGGGGTATTACTGTACTAGCTCCACGAATATTTAGCAGTACGACTCCTAGTGTCGCCAAATAGGAACTTTTAACAATGGATGCTATCGAGTTTCCATTAAAAGGATCGATATTTCAGTATTGGTTTAATCGAAAATGTTTAGATCGACGTAAGCGACCAGTATATTAACTATTGGAAACTCCATTTTATGTTTTTACAGGTTTAGGAATTACAGCTTTTTAATCAATGAATATTTGAAAATGGTTATAGTAAATGATTTCAATTTTAATAAGGATTTTGACATGAAAGTAATCTATCCGTCCCGTTCTAATCAATAATTAATGTTTTTTAACTCTTTAGTTTTATAAGGTCTAAATGTTCGTCGACCGCGTCTTGCAAAGTGACGTGTGTCAGGATTTAGTGAATTTTGTGAAAAAAATTGTCCTAATATCCATACTAACGTAGCTCCCTGTTTCTTCCCTGGAAATTAGTATTATGGTAAATATTGTCATACCAAATAATATGTATCCGCCACCGCCATGCCCGAACGTTATGATTGTAACCATATTTATTAACTTACAATAATATTCACAGCTCCTTTAAAAAATACATATAAACTAAACCGATACATAAAATAAACAACCAGAAATAAATTAGTTATCCTAAAAACTAGACGTTTGAAAATGAAAAAAAAAAACTCGAATTTTACCGTCATTTTCAGACGTTCGACAAACAAATTTGATGGATATAAAAAAAAGAAGCAAAACACCGCCGAAGTGTTTATTATTCTAAAACGGAAAGAAAATTAAAAATAGCTTCAGTTCTGTAGGGGGAAACAGGGTTCTACGAAGTGTTTTGCATACGGTAAAATCAGCCCGAGCTGCAGTTATCCCTGGTCTTTCTTTGGGGCGCAACGCGATAACAATGGATTTTTAAACTACCTACTTTTCCGACCACATGTCCTCTTAAGCCATCGCGTCACGGCTCGGCAGTTGTGCATTACGTTACAATACTTACGAGTTCAGAAACGTGACTTTGGTGACTACAATCTAGGACTTGTTGGTACTTCTAAATACTCGAAACCTAGTTTGTAAAACCTGATGAAATATATACGGCTCATCTCTAATCTCTACTAATAATTTAATTTAACCCCTTGCAACCTCGCTTAGAATAGTCTAGAAGACTATTCGGAGGTCTTCAAAAAATAATAGGAGACAAGTCCTCTACCGATTTTTTTTAAGTGAATCTTTTTCCGCATCGTTGAGCTGTTTCGTTTGGGGAAGAACTTATAGATAAGCGTTACCAATGCTGCGGCGTCAGTCAACATGCAACAGTGTGTCAAGTACTGACGCTCAAGGATAAATAATGTCACAGTCTATCGTATGTTTTGATTACGAATAAACCATATGAGAATGTAATTATAGCTAGGAGCATCAATAGATGTAAAACCTAAAAAAAATTACGTTGTGTTACTATACCTAACTTAAATATATAAGAGAACAGTTTTTTTTTTTCCAAAAGTTTGGGGGTTTTTTTGAAATATATTTTAGTAGACTAGAAGTAACTAAGGTACTATTGTACAACATACTATGTATGATCAGATATTACGTAAACACCCTTTGCTTATTTTTGATGATATCAGAGACGAAAGGGTGGCGATTGCGGAAGCAATGTTTACTTATTGATCTTCGCTTCTTGTTCAAACTACGATAATGCTTACGTAATTGTGGAAGGAGCTAACGGCTCCTTTTATTATTGCTGACGAGAGTCAGAAATTACCAAAAAAATTGCTTAAGTGAAGCTTGAATGACCTCGTATCCCACGTCATCAAAAATAAGCAAAACTGATTTCCCCCCACCCCTCCCCTTTAAATAAATCGGTAGCGTAAACAGAGTAGAAAAATACAATGTTTCGCGTATTTATAACTTGATGTATTGCCGTAGATCGGTGGTATGTCTCAAACGGGAACCATTGGCCAGTTGAATTCAGCACAAACACAACAGAACACATCTATCAATCAAGTACAGAATATGCAACAGCAACCTCAGGTATTTACAGTTATAATAATAATAATAAAACAATTCGTATTTCAGGGTTGCCATGACGACGGCGAAATAATAATAAACGGTATTACTAAAAAAAAAAAAAAAAAAACTAAGCAGCCATGAAATATTGAAACAACTGTTGTTGTTGTTTTTTTCCCCATAATCTGTTAATTGAAACTTTTAGCATAACGCAACGCATCTATATTAATATTATAAAGAGGAATGTTTTGTATTTTTGTATGTAACGAGTAAACTTAATAACGACTCGACCGATTTGGATACAATTTCGTATGGAGATAGTTTGATATCCAGGTAGAGGGGCATAGGCATAGTTTATATTCCGAATATCCCACGGGAACGGGAACTAAGCGGGTAAAACCGCGGAGAGCAGCTAGTTTCACAAAAACAACAACAATTGTCTGGTTTTTATTCAATCTATTGTCGCACCGAGCAATAATATCATAACATACGACAGGCTGAGAGGTTAGCACTCGAACGCCATCTTATACTTGACGTACACTGTGGCATGTTGACGGCTGACGTCATAGCTTTGGTAACGAGAATCTGTAAGTGTTTCTTCTAGCGAGAATCTTTCCACGTCGCTTATCACTTGTTAAAACTATAAATAACGGATCCCACTAGACCGGAAAGTTTCTAGAACGTTCCTTCCCACGTTCAATAGCAATACTTGTCCTTATAATATTCTTAGTATCTATACAAATAAATAAAATTGAAGTGTCTGTTTGTAATCTCAAAATTATTTTTTAACCTAATAGATATGAATGTGAATACGATACCTATACCAAAAATACAAATTTTAAAGTTTTTGTCTGTCTGTTTGTAATGGGTAATCTTCGGAACGACTTTAACGATTTAGACAGGACTTTTATAGATAACTGAAGTTACTCCGGTACTTTTAATTTTCAAAAATAATTAGGATTCCGTATAAAAACATTAAAACGCAGTGAAGAATGTAAAGAACGCGGGCGCAACCGAGGGCAGACAGCTAGTATTCTTATATAACTGTGATTTTATTATGATTTCGCAGACATTGGTGGGCAGCGGTCTTGTCCAGACGTCAGGAGGTATGGCAGTTCAACAATCGAACACATTGAATCACGGAAATACATTACAGACGGTATGTTTCAACAAGTTTATGTAATATTTAATATTTAATCTATTTATCTATATAAGGGTAACAGGGTCCCGTTGAGGAATCATCGCCTCAAAACTACTGAACGTATCGGGATGTGACTACTACCTTTTGACGCGGATAATTTTCCTAGATGATATTGAGATGATAGGCTGTTTATTTTTTAAATTCTATTGACCCTTTCTCGTTTTCAACAAAATATCACCTTAGGCGATAGCTTGACCGTTGCTAAAAAATAAACCTCATGTGACTAACCGACGAACCCTTATTTACGTTTCAAAATTTATCTTGTCACAATGTATAAATATATTATTATTATATACTACGGCTTCGCTCGGGTTAAATGTGACTCATAATTCACAATCTTTTACAAAATATTTGATGAGTGTGAATCGGCACTGATACGTGTGAATCGACCTTAACGAACTCGAGATGGCATCCGAGTGGCGTATTGGCGACTCTCATTTGCATCATTAGAATTTAACAAAATACTCGAAAATCCGAATTTTGCTTATATATGTTGTCGACTCGAAATCATTTTTTTTTATGTTTTATTATTCAGGTAAGGTTTTAATCGAGTCTACCGTACCCCTTGACCTAATTATTAATATAAAAAGATAAATAAATTACACAGTAAGAATTAGGACAAGCTGTGTATACATGTATGTATGTAAATTGGTTTAGCATTTTCTATAACCTAATTTGGTTTAAAAAAAATAACTTTTAACTTTATGGACGTTATTAACGTTTTCTTGGATAAAACAGTAACTTGTATGGGAAATATAACTGCTTTTATTAATGTAATTAGAATTTTAAACACGTAACATACAAAATGATATCGATGCCGTATCGCTATGATGTAAGTCAAGTACAGTGGTTGTGACGGTTGGCAGCCGGGGTTGACGATCGAGGGTACACCGGTCCTGTCCACGCCACTCGTCCAGATACCACCAGCGATATTACATCACGAGGTAGCCCCCGCCCGTAGTGAAACAATCATTCATCCGATTGCTAATTAATTTCATACAAAAAAAAACATAATAATCGTTCTTTTTTTTCTTTAAACATAAACTAAAAAAATATTTTATATACATATATGTTTAGCTTATATTTTGTTTTTTATTTCTATAATTTTGGTAACGTAATATATAAAATCCCATTAGCACACGTACCGTCTTAAAATACACGAGAGTTAAAATATTTTTTCAATGAAATAAATCGCGTATCAAATGCATATATATTTCTTTATCGTCTTAGTTGTAGAACGGAAAAAAATATATATGAATAGTAAAAACTATATTAAGCATCCTTTTGGCATAAAACTCTCCCCTCTCCCCGCCCATTCTATGCAACCGTTGCAGCAAGAGCATTATCATGCTCTTTTTTGCAATTGGCACGCTATAAAATTCGATATTCTAACAACAAACGGTTGAAAGTTTATGTGTCTCTTATTGTCGTTAATAGATGGCGCTAATGAAATATGAAACTGGTAAAAGTTACCCAGGTATGGGTCAATAATTATTGGAGGTTTTACGATTTAATAGTACAGTAATACCCCGCTTTACGCGAAGGATACGTTTCGAAGAAAATTGCGTTAACTGAAATTCGCGTATATCGAGGTTTATGATTAAACATAGTCAAAATTTAATACAAAAAAAATACAAATCATTTTAATCAATCACTTTAATTCTAAGAACACTTTATGCAATACATACTATTATTTTTTACGGAAAAATACATCTATTGTCTTCACATTATGTTTATACGCACTCTTTCACGTAATACGAGGCATTTGAGCGCGAAATTTGAAATTCGCGTTATAGTGAAACCGCGTGTAACGGGGTCGCGCTAATGTTAATGTAAACATTATTAATAATAGTTTTCCGTCGGTGATCAAGTTATTGAGTTTTCTTCATCTAGAAAACAAACTGCCTCGGTGGCGCAGTTGTATAACGGTGCATCTGTCGTTCTAAGGTCTCGGGTTCGATCCCCGGGTCGGGTCGAGTGAATTTGTGCCCGATATGGCGACAGGCTCGCCCCTGTCACATCTGGGACGGAACTAAGCTCGGCGAAATGTGGGTGGTGTAGTTCGCTATTTCGACCTCTGCCTATCCCTTCGGGGATAACAGGCGTGAGCTTATGTTATGTTATGTTAGAAAACAATTCGAAGGTTCGACAAGGCGTTCCAAACACAAAACAAAAACTTATGTGAACAAGGAAAATCAAAGGACGCATTATTTTTGTCTTATCGTCAACCGTCTTGTTTTCTTATCTTAAAATTAATTCAAATAAAACATAACTGAACTATTACTATCAGTGACGCGCTTTTTTTACCGCTGTGTGCGTTTTTTAACATCCGTGCTAAGGGGTTTCGTATTCTCGCATGCAAAAAATCTGGAACGGACGTAGGAATAACTTTGTTATTATTTAATTTGTTTTCTAGATAGTACTAAATTCGCTAAAATATTTTTTTATTTACGCTCAATTTCTTCTCATATACTTAAATAGCAGTAGTAGCTGTTCATTTTTTTATATATGAAATTATATGTAGTTTTTTTTTAATTAACCTTCTAACCATTGACGTCCAGAGTGATAAGGATAGCTTGCTTGCAATTGTAACTTTAATGACCATGGAATATTTTAAAATTATCTATGTCTTTTTAATTAATTTTGGAACATAAGCCACGAAACCATTTCATTTTTTTTTTAATATTCAATAAAAACTTACGTAATTTCTAATTCTCGTTTCATCTTTTTGATACAGAATGAGTGATTAGTTTGACTTGATTTATGTATTAACTATTCATCAAAGCATTAATTTATCTACCACCTTAAAACAGTGGGTAAACAATATTATTCTATATCGAATTTGGCTTGATAAATAATATCATTTAACTTATATTAAATAATGTTAAATAAACGATATAGTTTTTTTTTTTCTGTTATTATGCAGGTAATAACATTTTTAAGTAAATATATTTTTTAAGTTATTGTGTACGGCCTGCATAGAATCTTCGAATTCTCAAACGATTTTGAAAGTGTAAAAGCGTGCTCAAGAATTTAAATAGAATGGCCCAATCACTTTAAAACTCACTACTTAGCAAAACCAATTATAACATTGTTAATAAATTGATCTCATTTGTAAATAATGTCTAACAAATAAAAACAAGTATTCGTTACAAAGAGAAGCACAACAAAATTACAACTGCATTTTAATTATCTAGTACATTGAAATAAAAATAGGCAAATAGGTGAATTACAAGATGTTGCATGAAATTAATGCCTTTGTAATTAATGATATGACGCTTTTTTCAGTTAATAATTTGAATATTTAATTGAAGATATCATTTCGCCATATGTTACATATAATATACCTACATTTTGTGTTTGTTTTTACATATTACATTTTTTTTTTTCAGTATATTTTATATAATAGAAATATTGTTTCCGAATAATATCACAGTGGAATCTCGATGTCTTGAATTTCAAGAGAAGTGCTATAAATTTCGAGTCAAGTATTTCAACATAGTAAGAGATAAAACGTATATTTTTCGAGATGTAAATTAGTAATTAAATAATTAATTAATAGTACACACTCGATATAATATCATTTTACGCACTAATTTTCGTTTATTGTTCAATGTTATGTAATGATAGAGGAGGGTCTGAAGCGAAGGTCGTAGAGTTGGTAGTGCGGTCGGATTTCGGCTCCATACATGCGCCCACCTGTCCTCTAAATTCAGCCTGAGCTTTCGGCGAATTAAGGCAACTTGACGAAACCGTAGCATGGTAGTAGGGCATTTTCTAATAACGCCCCTTAAACCAATAGGTGTGTTCCGGCAGCATCATTTGAGAACCATCACTTAACATCAAGTGAGTTTGTGGTCAAAGCACTGAGTCTATACACAGTGCCGGATTAAGCAAGCGCGGGGCCCGTAGCAAATTCTTTCAAAAAACCCTTGATCTGCTATGGGTTCTTAAGTATAAAGTGGTAAAAATACAATTCAATACACAATACATTTATTTACTCAGACAGAGATGAGTGTGTTTAAACATGCGGGGCCCCCTTTCGCGCGGGGCCCGTAGCAATTGCTACTCTTGCTATACGTAGTTAATCCGGCAATGCCTATAAAGTATTTAAAACACATTATCTTAGATGAGACGACAAACTCTGAATTCAAAATAATTTGAATAATAATTTAACACTTTAATACCATGAAATAAACTTTATAAATGTTACGTATAAATATAAATGTTACGTATTAAAAAAATATTTTTACATTTTGTTTTATATAATCGCTTCCAATCAGCAGCGCATTTATCGTCAGCGAATACAAAAAACATCACGACTGATTCTTTTTAAAGTTGCGAATGATGTCAGTTGGACATTAATGCAACAAGGTTTCCAGTACCCGAGTTCAGCAATTTGCGAGTATAATATTGTACCGTGCATTTGGAACGTTCAGATGAAGGGAATTGCGGTTATTTTTTGTTTTTATTACACTGCGGATTACCGTTTCCAGTTATCGAGATTCTATTGTATATTAGCAGTCGTGTTTATGAAGAGCGAGAGAGATACGTCCACAACACGTAAATAATTGTAACGTTTGATATTAATTATAGGTGACGGCAAATAGTTTGACTTCGCCGCAACTAACGCTGCAGAATCCGCAGGGCACAATGAGCCTCTTAGCAGGCCCAGTGCAGGGTTCAGTGCTGCCAATGCAGCCGCCTTCCACCACCCTAGTGAGCCACGTCAAAACAGAGGAAGACAAAACCCAACAACAGATGCCGGCCCCGGTAATGTTTCTATAATTTTTCTCTTTTGAACGTATTTTAATAAATTAATATTTAATTGTAGTATAATATTGTACACAAATATATATATATATATATATATATATATATATATATATATATATATATATATATATATATATATATATATATATATATATATATATATATTGTTTATTTCTTTAATACGTCAATATTATTGGAAACTTTGTCCTACGCCAATAAAGAGTAATTTAAATTATCTGTAAAATTAGCGAACCGTTAAACTATAAAATTTTACCCAATTCTGTAGATTAATTAAAAAAATGTATATTTGTAATGAAAAATAAAATATAATCAGTACATTAAATGACTCTTCGCGACGACTGACTGGGTTTTTTTTTTTTTTTTCCTTAGCCGGTGGTAGAATTTTTAACAACTTAGGGCCTTTTTTCTTTTTGAGGGGGGGAAATGCATTTACGCACTCCCCTTACCTATTGCATTAGTGAGACCGAAGTCCCTCAATGCAATAGGTAAGGGGGCACGGAGGGACGTCTCCGTGCCAGTGAACAACTTAGGGCCTGACTTTAATATAGTATTCGTTTTCATTTCGCTCTGGTCAACATCTGGATTTCCCTACTTGTCCGTTTCATTATGTTAATACGCGCGTCTTGTCACAGAACTTGGCGGTTAAACGTTGAACGGACCAATTACTTGGTAAATTAATGTCCTCGTTTCGTTTGTTTATGTGAATTTTTTTATATGATTAGGCCCCGGTCGTACAGCAGATAACGCCTCAGCAGTCTATATGCGTGGATCCAACTCCTGACGTGTCCATGTCAACCACCACCGGATTCAGTTCATCCCCCACAATAACTACTTCAACTACGACCCTGACAGGCTCTCCTGCTGTTGATGCGTCCGTGGCTGCCAGTACAACTAACGGTGAATATATCATCTGGACTTTGTTCGTTGTTATGCCCTGAAAATAAAATACTTGAATATAGTATATCAAAAAAAAAATGATGCACAGAACGATTAGAAAAAAACAATTATACTAGGGCCGGTTAACTAAGAAACGTAAGAAAAAAATTTGGACATTTTTAAATCTCTCTCTCTTCCTTGACAACAATAGTAAGCTACAGTTTAACTGAATGTATTTGCATTAATTTTCTCTTTCTGTGATTTAATAGTTATAAGTCAAATATAATAAAAATCAGTGTGGCCGTTAAAAGAAATGTTACTATAAGTGATGTAAATGTAAAGGGCCTCCGGCATCGACGGAATCGACTAAGGTGAGCCCACGTAAGCGTGAACTGGCTACACATACGAATGAGCACCCACCGGCTTCATCAAGCGCCACCACAACGCCACTGGCCAACATACCATCTACCAACAGCTCCCAAGCACCAACTTCCGCCGCATCACAGGTACATCGAAACTTCGTAATAAGTGAATTAATTAATCGATTAATTTCAAAATTTCTAGTTCCTATCAAATATGAAAGTGATTAATCTAATGGACGAAGAGTAGAGATTTTACGAAATGAAAATTTTGAATTTCCATTTCAGAATATTGTTTTCTTAGCATAGGACTGGTTACATCCGCATTAACATCTGAACTATCCTGTTCTTATTCTACCAGTCGCCAAATATTAAGCATTAACGCCAACAATATTCACTTACGTTTTCACCAGACCGAGACACATCCACATTGACACCAGAAGCATCCAGTTACTTTTGCACCACACTGAGACACATCCACATTAACACCAGAAGCATCCAGTTACATTTACACCACATCGAGACACATCCACATTAACACCAGAAGTATCCAGTTACTTTTGCACCACATCGAGACACATCCACATTAACACCAGAAGTATCCAGTTACTTTTGCACCATACTGAGACACATCCACATTAACACCAGAAGCATTCAGTTACATTTACACCACATCGAGACACATCCACATTAACACCAGAAGTATCCAGTTACTTTTGCACCACATCGAGACACATCCACATTAACACCAGAAGTATCCAGTTACTTTTGCACCATACTGAGACACATCCACATTAACACCAGAAGCATTCAGTTACATTTACACCACATCGAGACACATCCACATTAACACCAGAAGCATCCAGTTACATTTACACCACATCGAGACACATCCACATTAACACCAGAAGTATCCAGTTACTTTTGCACCACATCGAGACACATCCACATTAACACCAGAAGTATCCAGTTACATTTACACCACATCGAGACACATCCACATTAACACCAGAAGTATCCAGTTACTTTTGCACCACATCGAGACACATCCACATTAACACCAGAAGTATCCAGTTACTTTTGCACCACACTGAGACACATCCACATTAACACCAGAAGCATCCAGTTACATTTACACCACATCGAGACACATCCACATTAACACCAGAAGTATCCAGTTACTTTTGCACCACATCGAGACACATCCACATTAACACCAGAAGCATCCAGTTACATTTACACCACATCGAGACACATCCACATTAACACCAGAAGTATCCAGTTACTTTTGCACCACATCGAGACACATCCACATTAACACCAGAAGCATCCAGTTACATTTACACCACATCGAGACACATCCACATTAACACCAGAAGTATCCAGTTACTTTTGCACCACATCGAGACACATCCACATTAACACCAGAAGTATCCAGTTACTTTTGCACCACACTGAGACACATCCACATTAACACCAGAAGCATCCAGTTACATTTACACCACATCGAGACACATCCACATTAACACCAGAAGTATCCAGTTACTTTTGCACCACATCGAGACACATCCACATTAACACCAGAAGTATCCAGTTACTTTTGCACCATACTGAGACACATCCACATTAACACCAGAAGCATCCAGTTACATTTACACCACATCGAGACACATCCACATTAACACCAGAAGTATCCAGTTACTTTTGCACCACATCGAGACACATCCACATTAACACCAGAAGTATCCAGTTACTTTTGCACCACACTGAGACACATCCACATTAACACCAGAAGCATCCAGTTACATTTACACCACATCGAGACACATCCACATTAACACCAGAAGTATCCAGTTACTTTTGCACCACATCGAGACACATCCACATTAACACCAGAAGTATCCAGTTACTTTTGCACCATACTGAGACACATCCACATTAACACCAGAAGCATTCAGTTACATTTACACCACATCGAGACACATCCACATTAACACCAGAAGTATCCAGTTACTTTTGCACCACATCGAGACACATCCACATTAACACCAGAAGTATCCAGTTACTTTTGCACCATACTGAGACACATCCACATTAACACCAGAAGCATTCAGTTACATTTACACCACATCGAGACACATCCACATTAACACCAGAAGCATCCAGTTACATTTACACCACATCGAGACACATCCACATTAACACCAGAAGTATCCAGTTACTTTTGCACCACTCCGAGACACATCCACATTAACACCAGAAGCATCCAGTAAATTTTGCACCACATCGAGACACATCCACATTAACACCAGAAGTATCCAGTTAAGTTTTGTACCAGGTCGGATACGATTATATCAGAACTGGGAATCAGCGGTTCAGCATCGATACAAGTCATAGTATTTACTATTTATGAATACAATTGAAGACATGATATTAAGCTACGTTATTTTTTAAGTTTACCGTTTTCCAATTTTACATAACGTATTGAGGGGAAAGTTAAAAAAAATTGCAGATGATAATAACGGCATCATCGTCATCTTCTATGTCAACTACAATGTCATCGCCGGTGTCATCTGCTAGCAGTGGGGTCATGTTCAAGAGTGCACAGTGCACTTCAAGACATATGAACCAACAGGCTATGCACGGTAACCTTCTTTTTTTAATACTGCATATGTTCAGTGCTTTGACAATCTCACCTGATGTTAAGCGACGAGGTACTGGTTCTCAAGTTATGCTGCCGGTACACACCACATTGGTATTTGGCAACCGGTTTTCGAACTTGAGGATGGTAGGCTAACGAGGAAAATGCCCAACCACCATACTATTGGTATCTTCACGATGTTTTCCTTCGCCGAAATCTCAGGCTGATTTTAGAGTCGCGTTGGTCTCGAACCTGCGTCCATGGAGGTGAAATCCGGCCACTCTACCAACTGCGCCATAATACAGATTTTTTTTCTACTATATTCATATGTAACTGAGATTTTGTTTATGTAGATATTACATACATCATGTTACAGGAATAACGCACATCCTCAAACATACCAATTATTATAATCATACATACAGACGAACACAACATTTATTTGCTTTATGTGTTGTAGATATTGTTTATTTATGAACAAACTTTCTTCATTGTGGGTTTAATGTGTTAGCGTCCGCTCTAAGGGCCAATTTTTTGATCCGTAGTCAACTCGAGAAATGGTCAGATTTGTAACAAATGGTTAAAATAATGCCCTGGTGCGTTTTTTTGAAACATAGTTAAGCTAACCATTTGTGACTATTTGTTAAAAAATATAACCATTCAGCTCAGTCGGGTTAGCAAGATTGCGGACGTTGAACTCTAGTGCGAACAGCTGTTTCATTGCATTTGTGTAACATTTGAAGTAAATAATTTGAAGTTTCATTATATAATATTGATTTATATGTAATGTTTGTTCGACAACTCGAATTATGGACTATGACACATTTTACTCGGAAGGATCATACAAAAAAATTACCGGAATCAAAAGTATTCTATTATACAGTTCATTTTACTGGCAACATAAATAACTATTGCTAAATTTAACCATAGTAGATTTTGTCATCATAAAACGCATTGTGATTATAACCATTGGTTTGTGTAATAGTAATAGTAAAATTGACAAATGGATATAGTAACTTTGACTACGGACCAAAAAATCGGCTCTAAGGGATGCTGGGTTACATTTTTTATACGGAACCTTAATTTTTTTGTAGTATTAAGATAAAGTAAATATATTCCCCATAAATTTAAGCACTTGCCCGTAAATCTGTGCATTGAATAGGATTTTGTTAAATTTTTTTCTGGAGTTTTAATTTCTTTACGCAGAACCCTAATTTTTATCTAAAATTAAAAGTACCCGGAGTAACTTCAGCTATCTACCAAAAAAATGTCTCGTCAAAACCGGTCCAGTCTGTTTGTTCCGGGTAATCTCCGGGCAGATAGGCAAAATTAAAAAAAAAATGTATTTTTAGTTAAGTATCATTATATTAAAAATAAATAATTTTGTCATAATAAACAGACACTACAATTTTATTTATTAGTATATATAATAATAGTACAGATATTATTCCCGTCTTGTCGTGATGTTTAATATATAATTATCAAGTCAACTAACATACCCTGTTATAATTTTTTTTTTTTTTTAATTATTATTTATCTTTTGTATTGAGATATTATTTGTGAATATACAGATAAAGGTTTACCTAAGGCTATGGTGAAACCTAATATCTTGACGCATGTTATCGAAGGTTACGTCATACAAGAAGCCGGGGAACCCTTCGCTGTAAGTCTTTCTATGTCTATTATTTGATTGTTGTTTTATCTGTGGTATTGAAATATTTATTAATCTGTGTATTGGTATCTACAGCGGAAAATCGATAACTTAAAGACCTTGACTCAGGTAGATGCAAGCTGGCTTTTATGCCAACTTTCCATTGTTTTCCTATTGTCTCATTTTTATGGGTAATAGACATATTAAAGAATAATTGTATTAACATGTCAAATAAAATTAACAACAGATAAAGAGTTTGCAGTGTGTGTTTTAATTAAAAAAAGAAAAAAAACTTAAAAACCGTGGGATGATGGATAAATAAGTTAGTTGGTAGTTTTTTGTAGCTTATTGAAGTTCGTTTTTCTGTGCTCTGCTTTGAGATTGTTACACATATGTTTAAACAAACGTACTTGTATTTTTATGAATCTTATTGAAAGAGAAGTTAATATTTTTTTTTGTTTCGTTAAAAAGATCGCTGGAGGGAAGGGAAAGTTTTTTTTTTTTTTTTAACTTGTAGTTGTTTTAAGTTATCGAAGTTCGACTGCGATATGTTATGAAAAGTTTAACAATGAATAAATTATTTCACGTGAATATAGTCACGGGCTTTATATAGTCCACGTCTAAGTATGGATAAATTGGGTAAATTTACTTTTAAGGTTAACTTAATCTTATGAATTTTAGTCTGTTTCAATAACTGATCATTCTGTATACGTTTCCCTCTAAACTGTGTATTTGAATTTACTTATAATAATATCGTTTACTGGCAGTTGGCGCTGTAAACAATTCGAACATGAAGTGAATTTATGCGAAATTCGTGGAATTCGATCAATCCAGTGTTGTCATTGTAAAAAATGAAATTCTTAATGCTTATAATGATTTATGTTTCGTCAGGTCAATAGACCTCTCCGCGATTGGGCTGCTGATAAGGAACAAGATAAGGAGAACAAATTGCCATCGACTGAGGAACCGCCACGTACGTAATCTAAATACATCTACAAACTGCATGTGCCTTTATTTTCTTCATTGTATATATACTAGCTGTGGGCATGCGGCTCCGCCCGCGTTTAACGTGTTCTTTACGTGTGGGTGAGAGAGTCATTCATTTTTATTAACGCGAAACAAGTACAGTAATACCCCGCTTTACGCTTAGGGATACGTTCCGAAAAAAATCGCGTTAACTGAAATTCGCGTATATCGAGGTTTATCATTAAACATAGTCAAAATTTAATACAAAAAAATACAAATCATTTTAATCAATCACTTTAATTCTAAGAACACTTTATGCGATACATACTCTTATTTTTTTTTACGGAAAAATACATCTATTGTCTTTACATTATGTTTATACGCACTCTTTCGCGTAATGCGAAGCATTTGAACGCGAAATTTGAAATTCGCGTTATAGTGAAACCGCGCGTAACGGGGTCACGCTAAGCGGGGTATTACTGTACATAAGAGTAAATCGAAAAAAAAAAAAAAAGAGAAATGGTCGATGGAATATGGATAGAATCATTTTTATAATTATAACTCGAAACCAATGCCATTATGAATTTTAATAATGAGGGAAATCTTAAAATTATTATTGAGCTTTGGAACGTACAAACAATCTCAAATGGTTGAGACTGGTTGGCACTGAATCGGATTTTATTCAGTTTCATGAGTTTTATTTCTTTTACGCAGAACCCTAATTATTTTGGAAAATAACTCTAAAAGTACCCTAAGTTACGCGGAGTAACTACAGCTATCTATAAAAAAAAGTTCCGTCAAAATCCGTCCAGCCGTTCCGGCCGGAATAAACAGTCAGACAGACAAAATTTGTAAAAATTGTAATTTTTAGAATAGGTATCGTATATACATTCATATGTATATGGGAATGGAGAACACCACAGAAAAGATGGATGGATTGTGTGAAAGATGATATATTTAGGAAGAGAGTGGACGCGGAGATGCGTGCAAGTAGAGAGGAATGGAAGAGGAAGACATGTTGCGCCGAACCCAAATGAAAATGGGATAAGGGTAGGGTGGAGATGATGAATATTAATTTAATAAAAAGTTGTTATTTTGGTATCACAAACATACGCTTGAAATTTATTTTTTAGTATAGATTGAAAACATGAATTTTATCTTTTTATCATTTAATTTAAACATATACAAATTATTTAAGATTACTTTATTTTAACACGGAAGCTATAAATAAAAAGTTGTATACAACGTCATCTCATCATCTAATAATTCGAGAAACTCGGATTATTACCCGATCAAATTAAAAGTAACGTTACGAAACGGTTACAACATAAACAAGTCGATGTACATAAAATGGTCGTATTATAGAATAAGCACTTTGTACCGAGTTATAATGGCATTGTGGTACGGGGTCTCCAGATTGGGGTTATTTTTTTGTAATTTTCGGGAAACGAAATATTTGAGGGAAAAAAATAATGTGTGGGGAAATTTGGGAAAGTATATTATCTGTCTAGCCTTGTATATTAATCATAAAGATGTAGATATCATGTTATAGTCCATTCACAGTTATTTTACCTGTAGCCGTTAAGTTGTCGTTCTGAATATTTTTCGAATATTATGTGACACCGTTTGGTTATTATGCTCAAGGTAACTATATTGAAAATAATGCCGGAGCTGCTATTTCATAACATCACTGCTGATTTGAAAAATAATTATTTGCTGTGCCATATATTACGACCGATATATATTATAAATCAACGGTACTAAAAATTGTACAAGTTTACACATTTGGGGGCAGTTTACGGAATAGTGTTATTTTGGGGAAGTTTTTTGTTTGTTATGGGGTAATTTCGAAAACTCAGTCTAGATATCCCAGTGTTTCTAGGCTGGAGGTTTGTTCTCAATTTGAGGAAATAAAATCCTTGGGGAAAGAAATTTCTGTAAGGGTAACATTGGGGAAGTGTGATAAGTAATATAAGTTACTTGTATTAAAAATAATGAGATGGAGTGTGAAATCTCGTGAAAAAACTCTTTGGATAGTTCTAACAAATATCCCTCGTTTTATTAGAACACTGAAGGTCAGAAAAATAATACAAAGCAGTACAAAGTTTAGAACTTGTATTAATCAATTTTATATATGATTAGGTGTATGCCCGCGGCTGCGCCCGCGTTTCATATATTCTTCACTGTATTTTTTTTATCGGAACCTTTATAACTTTTTAATACTAAGACAAAGTAAAAATCTTTCTCATAAAATCAAGCACTAGCCCATAAAACTGTGTATTGAATTGGATTTTATTCAATTTATAATGAGTTTTAATTTTTTTACACGTAGCCCTAATTATTTTCGTAAATTAAACGTACCTTAAGTTACTCGGAATAACTTCAGCTATCTACCTAAAAAAGTACCGTCAAAATCCGTATAGCCGTTCTGATGATTACCCGGAACAAACATACAGACAAAATTGTATTGTTGGTATTGGTATCGTATATATATTCTTATCTATTTAGTAAAAAAAATATTTGGCATTACAAACAGACACATCAATTTTATTTATTAGTATAGATAAAAATGATACAAAGAAATACAACCCGTACACTTAAAGTATGAGATTGAAAATGGCGGCTATTTATACCGTTACTGTCAGCATCCGTAGGATGTATAGTGAGTCATTATGTATTCCTCTTTTGCGGAGCCAATTTAGTATTCCAGCCTTTTGATTAATTGCTGATGAAGTTTTATTAACTTGTATGCTGTGATACGGCACATTGTCCATCACCTCGGTGCTGTTAGGAGGGGTGTTGGGATTAATTTTTCATTTATATGTTTTTTTTTTTAATTTTGCTATTCATCTCATCATAGTAATTACCTTTTTTAGATTTGGCCTGTTGCCATTCCCGCTCTTTCATTTCTATTGCAATGGGGTAGTAACGACTAAAATATTTCTTGACTATGCACTCAACAAACGGTGTAACAACGAAAAAAACACCAAAATAACGAAATATAATAAATAATAACAACTTTTTGACAACGATAACGATTATTTAACAACAATATTAACAACCAAATTCAACAAATAACATCAACAATTACGAAGAAACTTAGAAAATAGACTGTTACGAATACGAAAAACGGTCATCATAACGGTTTTTTTATGTTGCTGCCCGTACCGGCGAGCGTGAGTATAGATAGCGACAGTGTGTGAGTGAGAGGTGAACAGAAGCGATGTCGTTTTCATTCTCACCCTTTAAGTGTACGGGTTATATAAGAGTACAAATTTGGGGAAAAGTTTTTGAAATATTATCATTTTGGGGATTTTTTTTATATGTAATGGGGAAATTTGGAAGACTATCTGGAGACCCTGTGGTGGTCATTCTTGATCTTCGTATTTTGCCTGGGATGTTAAAACAACTATTTGTACATTATTACTCGTTACTGTAGCCAGACTTCCGACAACGCTTTAGATAAAGTTACTTATTATGGTTACTTAATCAAATTGGAAAGTTTACTTAATTCAACAAACTGACAGGTTGTAATATGACCTTCAAAGTTTGTAAGCAGTTTTTGCATTCGTAATACGTGAACTGTGAACCCCTAAAGTGATGTGACTAAGTAGCTTTTGTTTCTCTATAGCCTCGAAGTAATGGTTACCAATATCAAAATTCACATTATGTTGGTAGAAGTGTGTATGTGAAGTTAATTGAAATAGAAGGCTGATCGTGGAGTGATTGTGTATAAGAAGCAAATGCTGGAAGGCGGCGCCAGTCTGTCGCGTATGAACGACACTAGTAGTGAGAATGCCGCCCCCGGCGGTAACGCTAAGCCGGAGGTGGTCACAGCTAATGCCGACACGGCTGAAAACGTGCCGGCCGTAGCCGAATCGGCACAACAACCGAAGATACCGAACGCGAACCGATGGAGTGTGAGTATTATAACACCGCAAATTGACAATACTTGCTTTTATGCCATTATAGTGACGTGATCTTGTGATATCGAACACTCGCTTTAAACACATATGAATTTAGATGAATAAAAAAGCTTCTAGTCATTAGGAATAATAAATTCAGTTTTATATATATATAATACAAAGATATTTCCTTTGTACTCAAATTTTTCCAGAAATTCTATCTTCTGATCTAGTCATTTTTAACTTTATTAACTAGGAGTGTAAATTTTAGGTCAATGTAGAACTAAACACTGGACCACTCGTAACTGGTAGTTTATTTCCCTGTTACAGAGATCTATTGTATCAATGTTAAATACTAAATGTATATTTTTGGTACTTATATAGTATAGAATTCATCGTCTCAGTCATTCGTTCGATTTATGATAAAAAAATAAATGGAAAACTACTTTTACACAAACAACAAATCTACGAACACTATAAAAACTCATATGAAGGGCCCGAGTATGGGATTTCATACCGTGATCCTAACCTCCAAAGACCTCACCATCCTCTCATGGACTTTCAAACTAACCCATCTAGCTTAGAGGAAATAGATCAGTAAATTAAAAAGAAATGATCTAAATCGACATTTGGAAAAGTGATTTTGTTTTCTTCATCCCAAAAAAGATGGTCTTAGCCATGCCAAAGACACTAGACATATAGCATTAACCAACACAATATCAAAAATCTTTTTCTCCATAGTACAAAGAAAAGGATGCAATTCATGATCAACAATAGATATTTCAGGCCTCGAATCACTAGAAAACGTTTTTGCCTGGCATTTCTGGATGGCTGGAATATAACACTTTAATAGGCGAAGGTTTGAAAGACACCAGAATACATGAAAGACAAATAATTTTCTGCTCAATAGACTTGGAGAATGTGTTTGGCTCAGTTCAACATGAGTTGACTATCTTTGCAATGAAATGGTACAACTTCCCTATGGTGATTATCATCATAATTGCATTATGTTACTCAAAATTAAAATTTGTCATAACATTGAAAAACAGACACACACCCCTTAAATTACAATGTAGGGTTGTACCAAGGCTGCTGTCTATCGCCAATAGTAATCAATAGAATATTATACAAGCTAAGTCATGAAAAAAGTGGGGTTATTGCCTTAAGATTGATAATAAATACACAGAAGCCACCCTTAGCCTTTACAGATGACCTCGAATTACTAACACACAATTCAAAAACAATGTCGGCAACTATTAAAGGAAGTGGATGAGTTCTGTATGTGGACTGAGAAGGACAAAACCAAGTAAATGTCTACTGCCTTTGTCTGGCCTAAGGCAAAATACCAAATATATACCTCCTATGATCCAATACTCTTAATAGGGGGACAAAGTGTATCCACAATTGCTGAAACAAAAGATGTACTATCCCTAGAAAATGTCTATGTCAAATGTCTCTAAAATATCAAATGCGTTTTCTGGTTAATTTATATGCAGTAAAAGTGGGAGGATTACTAGCAAAAACACTCTATAACCTACTTAAAGACCTCATCTTGCCAAGAGCAACCATAAGTTTTTTATTAGAAAGAATATCCAAATTTGGCTAGGCAGGGAGGGGAACATGGATAGTGAAGGTGAGCATAGATGCACATTGTAAAGGGGTCACGTGAACCTACACCTGGGTAAGCCCTGGGCACTGCACTACATTGCACTCTCAGCAACGCGTTGGACCTGGCACCCGTATGGTTAATCCATGGAAAATTATTTATATGTTTTAATCTATTCAATTAACGAGGCTTCAGTGCATCCTGGATGACTATGCCAGCCTCATAGGAAAAGTCGATGGTGTATGACATCTAGTTATTGTTTACTTTATGTGCACCAAAGAAACAAATTTATACAGAATTCTGGAAGCCTGTGACATTGATTTTCCTAAAATTATATCCTCCTCGAGGAATGCGGTAGGAAGGCAATTGTTCAGTTTGGACACATTCCCACAGTAAACGATGTAAATCTCTCTACTTTGATAAAGATCACACAATGGTTTTATTTTAAATTTTTTTATCATAAAGAAATACCTATTTAGAGGTATCTGTTCCGACTGGATGCAACATGCAAAAACATGTAATGCATTATTATTCCCCCTTTTTCGTTTGTGAAAGGTGTCCGAGGTGTGCGACTTCATACGCAACATACCTGGCTGCGCTGGTTACGCGGACGAGTTCCTGATGCAGGAGGTGGACGGCGAAGCCCTGCTCCTCATCAAACCGGAACACCTCGTGATGGCGCTCTCCATGAAACTCGGGCCCGCTTTGAAAATAGTCGCCTGTATAGACACGCTCCGCCCCGAGAGCGAACAAAACAACCACGACCATGATTAAATAGGTAATAATTAACAAAATTCACATTCCTTTAAAATGTTAGGTTTTAATAAAAGTAATTGTCAGGTTCTCAATGTGATTCACTTTTAATCTAGACTTTTTAAACTTATTAGCTTTTTCAATTAATTTGTAATTCTTGTTGATAACTAGCTGTGTGTCCCCGACTGCGCCCGCGTTTCATATATTCTTCAATGCATTTAATTTTTTTATATAGAACCTTAATTTTTGTTCTGTACTTAAGATAAACTAAAATAGTTTTACGCGGAGAAAGTAAAAATTAAAAATAAATACCTACGTACAGACGTACACACGTACATAATTTTCAAAAATTGTATGTTTGGTATGTAGGTATCGTTGTGTACACATTCATATCTATTTAGTAAAAATAATAATTTTGACTTTACAAACAGACACTACAGTTTTATTATAGATATAGATTTTAGATTTATTTCCTAATTTAGAAATTGTTTAAATCATTGCCAATATTTACCTTAAATAATTGCCAAACTTAAATGGCAGTGGGCCGGAGCGTCTAGCAGTGGACTTTTTCATTTAAAAGGATAAAATGGGCGGACGGTATAAATAAATAAAATTTAAATGTCCGATTGACATATGAATGTGCTTATACAGGACTCACATTCTTTTTTATTTCTGTTTGTCTGTTTTGTTCCGGCTAAGCTCCAGAACGGCTGTACTGATTTTGATGGGACTTTTTCTTGTAGATATGGTATTTGTTCATGCCAACGGTTATGTAATATTTGGACGGTCCCTAACACTCTATCTAAATCTGTGAATAATTGATTTTAACAAAGTTACCCTTATTTCCAGAAATTCGTGTAAAAGATCAAGCGGGACGAAAATAAATTATAAAAGCCAACGTTATTACATATTATTATAATATTGTAATCATTATTTAATTACTGGTTATTGTAAGGGAACTAAGTTCGTTAAATACATATATGTATGTATGTATTTATAAAGCACATATAATTTTATAATATTAAATTTACATGCTTTATTTAGTATCTCCAAGTATGTGAACTTAACGGTTCTTACTGGGAAATGTAAAATTATACTGTAGGATTTTTTCAGTACATCTATTAATAACATAATATTGTTTTTTTATATTAACTTAGTGAAAATAATTTCAACCAACACCGCGATAGTGTATAGGTAGATATATAAGTTTAGCATAAAGCTGTATTATTTTTAAACGTCATTAATTATTTATTATATTACGTATATTTCTTGATATTTATAAATTTATATTTATAAAAATATTTTCGAACAAGAAAAGACGTCGCTGATTTTTTTTTAATATGTTTTTATTTTATAAAATTATATATCTTTCTTGATTATATATAAATATTTACGAACAAGCGAAAAGACGTCGCTGATTTTTTTTTTTAATATATTTTTATTTTATAAAATTATATATCTTTCTTGATTATATATAAATATTTACGAACAAGCGAAAAGACGTCGCTGATTTATTTTAAATATATTTTTTATTTTATAAAATTATATATCTTTCTTGATTATATATAAATATTTACGAACAAGCGAAAAGACGTCGCTGATTTTTTTTTTAATATATTTTTATTTTATAAAATTATATATCTTTCTTGATTATATATAAATATTTACGAACAAGCGAAAAGACGTCGCTGATTTTTTTTTAATATATTTTTATTTTATAAAATTATATATCTTTCTTGATTATATATAAATATTTACGAACAAGCGAAAAAGACGTCGCTGATTTATTTTAAATATATTTTTATTTTATAAAATTATATATCTTTCTTGATTATATATAAATATTTACGAACAAGCGAAAAGACGTCGCTGATTTTTTTTTAATATATTTCATTTTATAAAATTATATATCTTTCTTGATTATATATAAATATTTACGAACAAGCGAAAAGACGTCGCTGATTTATTTTAAATATATATTTTTATTTTATAAAATTATATATCTTTCTTGATTATATATAAATATTTACGAACAAGCGAAAAGACGTCGCTGATTTTTTTTTAATATATTTTTATTTTATAAAATTATATATCTTTCTTGGTTATATACAAATATTTTCGCACAGGCGAAAAGACGTCGCTGATTTTTTTTTAAATATATTTTTATTTTATAAAATTATATATCTTTCTTGATTATATATAAATATTTACGAACAAGCGAAAAGACGTCGCTGATTTTTTTTAATATATTTTTATTTTATAAAATTATATATCTTTCTTGATTATATATAAATATTTACGAACAAGCGAAAAGACGTCGCTGATTTTTTTTAAATATTTTTATTTTATAAAATTATATATCTTTCTTGATTATATATAAATATTTTCGAACAGGCGAAAAAGACGTCGCTGATTTTTTTTTAAATATATTTTTATTTTATAAAATTATATATCTTTCTTGATTATATATAAATATTTTCGAACAGGCGAAAAGACATCTCAGATTTTTTTTTACTAATTTACGTTTTGTCTCATTAATTATCATATTAATTATCAATTAATAATTCATCATAATGTATATAGAACTCCTGGAAATTAACTTGGCGCCTGGAAGTAGTTTGTGCGATTTTTATTCGTATATTTTTAGATAAAAAAAAATACAAAAGAAAAGTTACACTTTTTGATTAAGCTTTTAAACTTAATTGGTTACTAGATGATCGGAAAAGAGTGCGTAATTAAAAAATAACACATCGTTTCAATTATTTTCCATATATATTTGGAATACAAAACTTTTTAGCTTCTTTCAGAGGTGTTCTCTCTCAAAAACATGTTTTATAATTGTAATATTTATTTGTAATTGAAAAGAAAAGTCACTTAATAAAAAATTGTTTCATTAGAAAACCTATATTGTTTAAAATAATATCATGATAAGAGCGAGGTGCCTAGTTAACTTCTGTGAGTACTGATATTCGATAGTTGGTTCTATACATTACAATATATATACATATATATGTAATATATAGGGTACTCTTAGCCTCCGTACATTGTCGAGAAATCCGCCTTTTAGATTTAAGAATAGTAATACTTATTACGTACTTATTAATTAATCTAGTTTTTAAATCATTTCCTCCACTTACCACGTTACTTTTCATTTAGACGTTAAATTTTCAATTAATTTAAAAAAAAAAAAAAAAACACCACCTTTTTTACCATTTGTAATAATTACTTTAATAATAAAAAAATAATGTGTTTCCTTTACACTTAATAAAAAAAAATGTCGATTATTATTAATAAGTAATAAACCGTACATTTTGATCATGATAAGGGTCTAAAAACTCGCGTATTCGTTTATGCCAGTAGTTTTTAATAAACTTTATTTCTTACCATAGTGATAAGGAAATTCATTTAATCCATAAGTATCCGTTTTTTTTTTTGTTAGTGTGACACATATATGTCATGCTTCTTCAGTATAGTGACTAGTGTGTCGTGCTCGATGTTTCACAAACACCGGGCGTCTCATGACGACCATACTTCTTTTTTAATCAACGATATTACAAGTAAAAGGGTGCTTATATTATAAATTACGCGTTGAAGTAGGGCAACATACTTTTAAAATCAAGAGTGAAATAAAAACATACGTTATTATATTTCGCCCCGAATACTAGAATTGGCAAAGAGTAAATAACCAGACAAAACATTTCGCCATACTATTTATATTATGCCTAAAATAAATTCACTCTTTAGAGTGTAAAAACGATGATAATCAGACTCAACTCATTTGTTTCCTGGTTATTCTTTTTTTTCTGGCGAAATAATTAACGGCAATTTAAAAAAAATATTACAATATAATTCCTGAAATATTAGTAACAATTAAGGATGTGAGAAATCGTTCATTGGACTTGAATTTAGGACAGTTTTAACGTGTCACTTGGCTAACAGCAAATAAGTGACCTTTTCACTTGTAATATCAACGTTTAACTATCTAATTGATTATTAGCGTTATTAAAATAAATGTTTACGTATAAGATAAGTATAAGGTGTAACGTGAAATTTTTACTATTAATAATAATAATAATAAACATGACAACGTATGATAAAGAGTTGTACGAATCTACATTATTTAAACATGTAAGTGAATTTAGGGAAGGAATAAAATATAATTAAGTTGTTTATACATAGCTCGGGTCGATTGAGACCGAATAAAATTAGCAGGTTTAGTGCAAACGTACTGATAATTTAGAATAATAAATAAACGATGGATTCGCCCTTTCGAGAAACACCAACGTTATAAATAATATATTAAATATACGTTTAAGTGCATACTAATGTTTCTTCTTTGATAACCTATTCGATTGTAAAAGGAATCATCGAAATATGTTACGGTAGTGTTTATATTGATTAATTTTATTTTGAGAGATTTTTTTTATTTCGTGTTGGAATTACGAAAATAAATTAATCGAGTCGGTAAACTATACTAAAATCTCTTATATATAATTAATCATTTCGTACTATACATAAATAGCCACTGTAATTGATAACGAAGTAAATATATATGTCTATGTATCATTTCATATAACATAAATAATAAATCCAGTGGTTAGAATTTGATAATATTTAAAATTAATACGAATTAAATTCAAATTGTTTAAATTTACATTAGTACATACATAGCTTAGATGTCGGTAAAAAGTCTCATTTGTTAGTAAGTGTTTTACTAATTGTAATATGTATGTGTAAGTAGTTAAAAATATTAAAAAAAAAAAAAAATAATGACGAAGAATTATTGGAAAAAGCGGCATAAAGATAACAATATTAAATTGTTCTGGATATAATAATGAATAATTACGTACACTTTTGTGTGATTTTTGAATTTGTACGCGTCTATTTTATAATAAACATAACGTTAAAATCAATATGCACCATACTGTATGTGTGTATTTATATATTGAATGCATCATTTGTGGGAAATTATTTTTTTCTAAAATGTTATATTATATTTTTTTAATATAATATAAAACATAGATGCTTATCTGTTTTATTTTTTATATCAAAAAAAAATATATAATATAAAAAAAAATCTTTTCACTTTAATTCGTCAAGGTGAGGTATTCATTTAAAATAAGTAGTTATCTTATGTAATCTAGATATATATTAAGATTACGTTTTTTCACAGTATATGGTGCTACATAATTTCCTTATGTTGTAGGACATATTTTGTTTGTTTCATGTTAAATTATAGTAATATGGTAAATTTGTTTTTTTTTTTAGATTACTATCATTAAATATATTCAATCTCAATTATACTTAGTTTATTTACCTCGATTGTTTGAGAAAAACAAATGTTTTATTTATTTATTTTAAACATTAGGGGGTTATTTTTGATGTAACTATATTGAACCAATCTAATAATTGGTTTAATTAAATTTGTAAAGTTAATATAATAATATAATATTAGCTATTCTTTTTATTTACGCATAAAAATTAAAGGTATAAATTTAAGTTTTTTTTTTATTTTCTTTCTAGTTTTCAATTTTATACGTTGATATATTCGATGCTTTATGGATTGTTGTAAATAAGTAAATACGAATAGTTAAAATCATTTAAAATGATAAGGTTTTTATATATATATATATATCTCATGTAAATAAAAATAACGTGTTTTCATACTGATCGAGCAAGTGAATATACCAAAAACTGGTCAGTAAAAACACACATAAATCGGACGATTATTAATTTTTCAACTTTTATATCATATAGTATACTCTAATTATATAACATTCAACCGTTTATGGTGTTGTATGTTTATCGAATTAATAATTATATACAAAGTTCAATAATAATAATAATAATTAAAAAAAATCATTTCCAAAATCAACATCATCCAAAAAGGATTTATTTGTATGTTTCGATAATATTTTCCGTTGAAACATAACGAACTTTGTATATACTTATTATAATGGTCAGATAGTTATAATTTTCTAAGAAATAGTTTGAGAGCACTGCCATGATGCTTTTATAATAAGCGGACACTCAATAAATCACGCTGTATGTGTGTTAAGATATAATAAAATAGTTTTGTTTCGATATATGAAACATTTCTTTGTTGATTTGTAACGTGTCTAATAGTCTTACACGCGAGCTGCTCAAATGGCAACGTTTTTGATTATGCAAACAGAAATTATGAGAAAATACAAGTAAAGAAAAAATAAAGCAAATTGAGACTGAACCGATGTTGTTTTATTTATTAAAATAAAATCATAAATAAGTTACTGTTATATGGTCTTTGTTTATAATTCATTGCGGACGTGAATAAATGTAGATGAAGCGATGATGGCGCGGCGGTTATGCGGCCGGATTTCACTTCAATAGACGCGGGTTCGATCCCACCTGTCAGACTCTAAAATCGGCCTGAGCTTTCGGTGAAGGAAAACATCGTGAGGAAACCAAAGAATGGTGGTAGCTACCACCCTCAAGTTTGAAAACCTGTCGCCGAATACCAATAGGTGTGTTCCGGCATCATCACTTGAGAACCAGTACTTCTAGGCTTAGTGTGTTTACCATCCTGGACCACATCGTCATTTAACATCAGGAGAGATTGTGGTCCAAGCAAAGCTTATTCAGGCCCGATTTTTGAGTTTTATTTGCTTATCTTTGTTATTATTTCCAACATATTTCACTCGTCAGCCACAAATGCTAAAATTTAATAAATTATAAATAAACACTAAGATCCCAGTAATATTTCCTTTGATTTATGAGTCATTTTATAATCAGTTTTTTGGGTAAAAATAAATATGAGTGTAACGACCGGAATAGGTCTAATTCTATATATATTGCTAAACCGTAATATCCTTTTTCAAACTGGATAGGTTTAGGCCCTTAACCCCACAATATCACTTTATGCAAAATGACGATATGATCATGTATGGTGAACACACTATACCTAGAGCTACTGGCTCTCAGTGACACTACCGGAACAAAACGTGCATGGTGATACGACTTTTAAACTAGCTTTTAACTTTAAGACTGGTTGATGATTTTTATTTTTCGTTCTTCAAAAACTCTGGGACTTCTATAGCCGTGGTCCCTAAACTTTTCTTTATGGGGGACTACTTTGATATCTTCGTTGATAGCAGGGAGAATGTTGATCGAACTTAAATCTCAATAGTAATGTTACGCATTTGAGCATGTGCTCAATAAAAAAACATTTTTTTTCCAATTTTCTTCGCAATACCGATAATACTAGAAATTATTTGTTCAGCCGAGCAACATATAACATATTGGATGCGCGCCGATGCACCTCCCGCGAAATAATAAAATAGTCTGTGGCTATATTTTGGCTCCGGTGGATCACTGCTAGAGAACCATTACTCTAAACCTATCTTACAAGTAAATTGGAACCTATGTCCAACACCAACGTGATGCTGTCACATTATCACTGAGCTACAATTCTTTCAACGCACCTCTTACAAGCTCAATGTAGCGATGTAAAAGCTAATATTTTATTACTAGATAGACGCCAGCCAAACCTTTTTTAGTTAAGTTAGGCTAGGATTTCGTGCGACGCGGTGACTGCGATAGCCACCCCGTGTCGCCCCCATCCCATATGCAGCGGACGGCCCCGGGGGGTTTTAGTGGGTATTACCGGGCGAGTCCCACACTGGCACGGAGTTCGTCCCTCCGTGCCCCCTTACCCATTGCATTGGGGGACCTCGGTCTCACTAATGCAATGGGTAAGGGTAGTTTGTAAAGGCATTTCCCCCCGTCAAAAAAAAAAAAGGCTAGGATTTCGTGTTTAGTTGGTTTACGACAACTTTGCGCAAGCTGATAAATCCGTCACAATGAGTCTCTTTGGCTTGTTGCGTTTCGGAACCAAGATGCCGAAAAACTCCGCTGGTCAGCGTGAATGCAGCGAATTTTAATATATAAAGGGCACAATGGTCACTGAAGTGTAAACCATCCTTCAATATAAACAAAAAATATTATTTAAATTAGTTTATTTCACTTAGTATAAAAAAGTATTTTTACAGTACTTAAATTCGTCAGAATCTAAATATTATACATAATGTTCTATTAGGATAAACTAATTATATAGGTAAAATGGATTTATATCAGTCTGGGTAAATTCTATTCCATCCAACCGAAGGACGTCCACTGCTGGACATAGGACTACTATTAGCAGGTAACTAGAAACGATTTATCATTATTTTGAAAGCCCATTCGTTCTACAGTTATTTGTATCTCGACGTTGTAATGTTAACAAAGAGAAATTTTAACCTTCTTTAATTACCTACATGAAACATTCGAATCACCATCGCGAATATGTTTATTCAAATTAATTTATTTTTCTCCTATAAAACTTAAAAAAATAATATGATTTTTTATTAAAAAGAGTTACAAAGTAAGATCTATTTAAAAAGGACTACTATACAACATGGCTGTAGCTAGAGTTGAATTTAAGGTAGGGCAGGGCAACTGTGGTTGTAGGCAGGAAAGGCGGAAACAAATGTTTTTTTTTTTGTTTGATTTCTATGCAGTATGTTATATGTCCAGTTATATGAAATATTGTAATCTACGAATAGAAAACGTCCAATCAATTGCCCAACTAACCCCTATTTTTTTTTTTTATAGGGAATTGTTCTACATTATCCGCTCCTGGCTACGGTCACGGCTCTAGATTTACTATTTTTCTGATTTTGAATATTCGTTTCTATTATTAATATCATGACATAAAATGCATTGTAGTTGACGGTGTCCGTCGATACGAATCATGCGTAGTTCGGGAAGAACGCTTCTGCGCGTGCGTGTTCGTCGTATCGATTTGGGGATTGCCTGTTGCTAACATGAAACTTATCCTTTACATCCTTTGTTCGTGATTTCAATCTGTCCGGTATTATTATTTTCTGTTTCGACCTTTCTGCATTGTTCTGTAACGACATTAGTTGTTCATTCTTAAGTTAGACATTGTCCAGTATTTTAACCATTACAATATATACCATAGATGTTAGTAGGTTTATATAATAAAAATAATTATTATAATAACGCTATATTACTTGTAACATTAATTAAAGACGTTTTCGAAAAATTGAAATTTTCTTGATGGTTTATAGGGAGGCAGAGCCGGTAGCTCAGAAGTATCCTAACTTGTTTAACAGAATTCAGTAAAAGTTATACACTTAAAGTTAGACTCGGCATATATTTAAACGCTTTAATGATCTCTTTAGTGATTTATTAAAATCGAATTACAACGTAACGACTCTTACTAGAGGTCGATACAACGTATTAAGTAAATATTGCTTACGTAAAGACACGCCCCCGCCATGTCAGAAAACATAAGCAAAGAATAAACCCTACTCCCATGGTTGCTGATGTAATATTTTACCGGCAGTTAAATATTAAGCAGCAATTATAGAATTGTAAAAAGGGGCTTTTACTTCCACCCTGTCAATGGTTATGATGCATATCTACAAATTTTAGAAGTCTAACAGGTTTGCACCTTCTGGATTCGTATCATGTTCTTTCACCCACGGCAACGATATGGAGTGGCACTATTCTAAGCCAACACCACACGGAACAATAAACGATGTTACAAATGCAAAAAAAAAACAACACATAATAATGAAGTAATAATGTATTATTAATTCCACATTACTCTGTTATTGTCGCCGTAGTCGATCGGCTTGCTCGCCGGTAGTGGTCGAATCATCATTTTAGATTTGGTAAGTGGATTATTCGGACCCTTAAACGATATCCAGTACATAGACTGCCCTCTGTGCTCGTCCCCAACTAGTAAATATTTACCGTTGAGATTGCTACAAAAGTAAATAAATGCTTTGAAAAAAATGTAATTTTAGATTTATTATAAGAATTCGCGCCCTTATAAATAATAGTATATGGACAATATTTTGAAGTATGAAAAAAAAAACATTAGGTACACAGTTTACATTTTACAAAGTCAATGATAATATTTAAATTTTCAAATTGTCTAAGGATTAGTACAACGTGCTGCTGTGCACTGACAGAATGATACTCTCTTTAATGAACCGAGGATGTTAGTATATAGCTAGCTAGACTTCATGTAGTTTCACAATCTTTCAATAAAGTTATTTTTGTTTAAAAGATGCTTACTTATATCTCTGTTTATAAAAAGCGTATAAAAACATTATTTTATTAATATGTCGATTAGACATAAAAATGAGACAATAGGAAGACGATAAGAAAACAATGGAAAGCTGGCATAAACGCTAGGTTAGTTCTCAAGAGAGCGTGGTTAGCCCGATGAATTAATTCGCGTGTCTCATAGACGGTACGACTGAAAGGTTGGAGGTTCAAACCCAGGATGGAGTAACAATATTTTTTTGGGGGGCAGGAAGTATATCCTGCCCCTTGGAAGGCTGACCTTCTGGATCATACCACTTTCGAGAGGTGGGTGGGGAAGTATTCCTCTCCCATCCCCATTGGGCCATTACACGGACGAAGCCCGGTGGGTTCGCTGCAGGGGGCGACGCGGTGCTTGCGAAAGCCACCCCGTGTCGCCCCCATCCCAAATGCGGCGGACGGCCCCGGGGGGTTTTAGTGGGTATTTCCGGGCGCTTCACGCCCGGGCGAGTCCCACACTGGCACGGAGTTCGTCCCTCTGTGCCCCCTTACCTATTGCATTGGGGGACTCCGGTTTCACTAAGGTAAGGTAAGGTTAGTGCGTAAATGCATTTCCCTCCGTTAAAAAAAAAAAGTTAGTTCTCATGAGGTTGAAACCGTGAAGTCTGGAAAGTGCTGTTTTAATAGGAAGCCTTTTTTGTCAGTTACTTGTTGGAGCGTTTAGCTATGAAACACTTGTTTTTAGCGAGGGCGAAATCTTATTATTATTTTGGGACTGCCGAGACCCAGAAGGGACTCGGAATGGGATCAAGACGTGTCGGATATTAACAACATAGATTTGGGAACGGTTTCACGTTCATCTCAGATGACAAACAATAAACCTATTCTAATGTATTATCGTAAGAGGAGATTAATTAGTCGAATTTACTATTATTTTAAGATAAATTTTGTACCTTTCAAATTTATTTTTTAATGACGCATATAGTCAAGTTAGGTGGTAAATGTTACCTTTTATCGCATTCTTTATACCACCAGGCGCCTCCGTGTTCTGCGGCACAAGATCCGTCCTTCCACTCGTCATTATCGACATCGTAAGTGGAAAACTTCTGACCGGCGTGATATGACAGCGAGTCACCTAGTACGCAAATAGATTCATCAACAATTCTGTTATACGATAATAGTTAATGAAACTCGATCTAAAAATACAAACTAAACACATCCCCATGCATCAAGCAAACAGACGGTCAAAAATGATATTTGACCGAGACTTGACCGACAGGGTTGTCCATGAAAACATAAAAAAATAAATGAAGTGAAAAGCACCATAAACTTCACAAATGGAATAAAATATTGCAGAAAAAATAAATATTAAAATGTAAACAGATTAATTTCTACAGTGATTTGAATATTCATTACGCTCTCCGGTGAACCCCGGTTTTATTAGACATACCGCTTTGTACGTAGGTACCGTCGAAACTATGGGTTTAATATATTAACCAGGATTTTGCCGCGCACTTACAAGAACAATAAACAATTCAGTGAAATAGACCTTTTCAATATAAAACACCATAAAACAATTTCAAAACCAAAAATAAGTGGTTCTGAAGGAAGAATTTAAAAAAAATGTAAGTAAATAAAAAATTATAAGAACTATAAAATTCTTAAATGGCATTATCATAATTCAGTCAATTTAGTTTTATATATATATATATATATACTAATTGCAAATTCCACGTGGGAGTTTTTATTTAATTCTTATTACATTATATAAAAGACTAAGTAGATCCGTCCGTTTACATTTTACCACTCAACCGACTCACATAATTCTTTTTGTAAGTCGTAGATATATATTACCTGGTCTGGTTTATACGTTTTAGTATACAGCAATAGAATGAAAATAACAGAGAATCTTCATACAGATAATTATTATTGTGTTTCTTCTTACATCCTTATATCAAAGTCAACGTATATCTGTGTGTTAGTATACACGAACGAAGCCGTGAGCACACAGCTAGTTGTAAATAAATAACGGTACCTAAGTTTTATAAACATGCAAATATTTAACTTTGAGAAAAGGCATAATATTGTTATTTTTTTTTTATAAAACAACAACTAAATCTGTTAAATTGGTTTTTTGATCTGCGACCTCAAACTGTTTTTTTTCCAAAATTACAATCCTTTTTTCTCTAAAATGTCAGGATAATATCATTGATCAATCAGAAAAACCGATACACAATTTGGTTTGGTCTCAATCTTAACTTTTTGAGATTTGATATTGAAACTCGCCGTATCGTAAATAATATAGATAAGTTTTTTTACAGAGTATAGGTTCAGTGCTTTGACCACAATCTCACCTGATGTTAAGTGACGATATGGTCCAGGATGGTAAACACACTAAGCCTAGAGGTACTGGTTCTCAAGTGATGCTGCCGGAACACACCTGTAGGTATTTGATGACAGGTTCTCAAATCTTAGGTGGTAGCTAACCAGGAAAATGCCCTACCACCATACTATGGTTTCCTCCCGATGTTTTCCTTCACCGAAAGCAGCTCAGGCTGTTTGAGAGTCACATAGGTGAGCTCGAAACCGCGTCCATTGACGCGAAATCCAGACGCACTACCAACTGTGCCATCATCGCTTTAAATACTCTTACTCTCCTACTCTCGGTTACTCTTACCCACAGTTCCGTAGTATGTACCAAGGGTGCTGATCCTGTAGCCTTCGTTCTCCGGTCCGACAGTGAACACTGAGTATCCAGCGTACGCGTCCTGCCCGTGCTGGGTCTCGATCTCTATCCTCAGTTCGTATAGTTTCTGGTTCGTCAGGTAACTGATCTTCCCGAGACCGAGCCAGAACTCCCCGGCTAAGTTACCGAAACCGTTCTCGTAATCCGACCAGCCCTTGTAGAAGTCTTGAGATCCGTCGAAACGGTTCTGGAATACCTACGGCCCCGTTTAAGTAATAGTTAAAACCTGGGCAGAATTTTAGAAATTCCCCCCAACAGTCCCTTGGCAAAGCTCTTAATCCTCGTGGTAATGTAAAGCTTGTGTTAACAGAATCTCTTTAAGTAGGTAATCAAAAATAAACATTGCTTAGGTACGTAATCACCATTCAGCAACTCCCCTCCCCTCATCACTCTCATGCCTTATTCCAAACTAACTTAACCTATATTCCCAACTCACTTGAGGTCGACGTAATATGTTTTCTTGTTTCATGCATCCCTATCAGCCGTCAAATCTTTTTTTTACTCCTTTTTCTTTCATATAATTTCTTACACACTCCATCCAAACTTTCTTTGGCCTTCCTCTACTTTTCCATACTTCCAAATTCATATTCATAACTATTTTTTTTTCTATTTATTTTATTTTTTTTTTTTTTATTCATTACATGAAAACTTACAGCTAAACACTAGAATAAATACAATGAATAAAACTGAAGGCCAATTACAAGTTTTCAGGAGTACAATACAAACTATAGTAAGAAAATGAAAGTCGGTTGATTGATAAAGTATGTAACGGATAGATTACAGGAAGAATGATGATTTAAATCTATGCTTAAGTAAAGAAGAAGTAGTATTAAATATATTATAACTTTGGTCGAGTGCATTGAATTGGTTACATACTCTTAAAATATAGCTATTGCGTCGGTAAGTAGCGTTTACAGATGGCACGTAGAGGAGCTGTGGACTTCTGAGGTTAGCAGCAGGAGTTCGCAGATAAATGCTACTCAGTAATTTAGAGCAGCCCACGACTCCACTTGTTATATTTAAAAGAAAGGCTATTCGCCTGCGTTCGTATAGTGGGAGGAAATGATAAAATGTACAGCGTTCAAAATAAGAAGAAATATAACAGTTACTTTATATATATATATATATATATATATATATATATATATATATATATATATATATATATATATATATATATATATATATATATATATATATAATATATATAATATATATATAATTGAAAAATGAAACCCAGTGCTTTACTCGCTTTATTAATGCTGTTATCTATGTGTATATAAAAAATAAGCTTAGAGTCAAAAGTAACTCCTAGGTCTCTTATGGAGGTAGCCCTTGTTAATAGTATGTCGTTTAATTTATAATTAAATACAATAGGGTTAGGTTTTCTAGTAAAACCATTTTACTCACATGTGCTTCCTTTCTTCTCATAACATGTCCATACCACGTTAAACGGGAACCTTCCAACTTTTCTACCACTGGCGCAACTTTCAAACTCCCTTTAATATATTCATTCCTTATTTTATACATTCTTGTGACACCACACATCCATCTTAACATTCGCATCTCAGCTTTAACCAATCGTTTCTCATCCATCTTCTTACTAGCTCAGCATTCTGATCCACATAATATGACAGGTCTTATTATGGACTTGTATATACTGCCATTCAATTTAAAAGCCACCCTGAAGTCAGAAATTAAACCAGAGACTTGTCGCCATTGCATGCAACCTGAGTTGATTATTTACCTTATTTCTCGGTCGATTTCTCCGTCACACTGCAAGAGTGACCTGAGGTAGCGGAATTCAGAACAGACTTACCAATACCGGTGTTATTGGCTTAAGACTGGAGATACCGCCGAAGTCCCAGAACAAGTATTCTGTTCTGCTAACTTTTAGGCCTAAATTTTCCAGCCTTTGCCGCCACTCACGCTTCATCCCTTGCTATAGTAATAATAAGCAGAGCATAGATCCTCTAGGTAACACATATGAATCACGCCCCTAACCAGGGGCAGTTCGGGGGAGTCTAAGGGACTCTTCTCAAAATCGTACATGCCGAATTGACAATTCTTTTAAAAATTGCCAATTGACAATAAACTTAAATTATTAACTTCCTGCTTAAACGTCTAAACCAGTGATGGGCAAAATACGGCCCGCCGGCCAACTTCGGCCCGCGAAAGTATTTAATATGGCCCGCCGAGGGTCTATCGACATGGATAGTATATGGCCCGTTATAATTACGTTTTGGCGGTCGAGAAGAAAAAGTAGATTCTACTTAGTAGAATAATAGATGCATAACCTATAAGTGAATTTAAGCTAGCCGCGTAGTTAATGTGATGCGTAATACTGGTCTGTCTGATGATGATGATTAAAAGCTTTAACACAAAATACATTTTTTCTATAATTCTGGTCCTACTCTAGAATTTCTTAAACTTTGTGGCCCTCCATTAAAAAAGTTTGCCCAGCACTAGTCTAAACCAAAGGTACTCAACGAGGGTAACAGCGCACCCTTACGGGCGTTTGAGACTTGAGGCGGGAGGGGGGGAGAGATTGTGAAAGACCCAGAGGAAATTAGGGGATTTTCAGATAGCGCAAAGGGAACGTGGGCAGATTAAAAAATGTAATCTAAAAAGACAAAAAAAATTTGATGGATTCGTATGGAAACAAACGTACTCAAAAATAGGTAATTTCATTGTTTAGACCACATTTTCTCAACAACATTTTGCTCACCGTCCTCTTTGAGTATATGTTTGTTTCTAGAACCCACCTGATTTTTTTTGTCTCTTTATACTATACTTTTTTACTATATTATGTTAGTAATAGCAAGCAAAATCGAAAACACCATTCAGAGGCCCTTCCCCATGTCATCCAAAATAAACGAAGCATATACTCCCCCGGTGTCTAATGATCTGCAAGTTTGCATGTTGACGGACTTAAAAAAAGCAATCTAAAACAATTAAGGAAGTCACCGTCCATCCTCCACCGGCTGTGTTGAGGTCGCAAAGCACGTAGAATGGTTCCATGTCGTCTGGTTTAATCTTGTATATACCGGAAACGTTGAATCCTTGCATCTGTATTTCATGGCAGTCAGACGGATATCTCTCGGATCGATCAAAACGGCCGTTCCTAATAAAATTAGTCGAAAATCAGTTGATAAAAAAAATCAAGGAAATGTGGATTCAGGTAACGATATTCCAAAATATTTAATCTATTCTAATCTTGTTGTACACTCTACGCCAAAGATAACTTTACCAAATTACAAAGAGTAACCACTTACTTGCAATCACATTTCTTGGCTTTTTGTTCACGCAGGGTTTTTCTAAATTCATTAATCAATGCTAATGCATCCAGGGACCCGCCGACACTCAACTCAGGCCTGCAATTATTGGAATCTTTAAATTCAATTAATTACATATCTTGATGTTAGATGTTATTATCAACTATTATATTTTACTTCAGCTTACAATTTGTAAAAAATACAATGTACTTTGGTAATAAATCGAAATATCTTACTCAAAGTTTTAATTATTTGTCATTGATTTTTTTACAATGATCATTGACTTTACTAATATGTGTAAAGTCAAATATCTTTTGATATTTATTAGTATACAAAAACCGTAAACAGCTTACGTTTGCACAGAAACAAAACAAATACTCACTTTGGGTACGCTCTTGTGTACTGTCTGCTTTTAACTTCAGATATTGTGGCCATGATCGATTCCACACCGGAGACGATCGTTTTTTACATTATTCTCCAAAAGGGACAATCTATTGTCAAAAACATTCTCCAAATTGTGATCGTCTCCATTTTCCACTGAAACATGTTGTCAATAATTATATGAATACTGATTATCATTAATAACTAATTTACGATATCTTATACACGCGTAGTCAATAAGTATCATCGAACCTAGCAAATTCATAGCATTAATTATTAGTGTATTTGCAAGTAACCTTAAAGCTTATTCACTTCAAGTGGTGTTCCCTATCTATCTATTTTGTAGGTACATACATTAATCGTTTAAACTATCAAAAACTATTGAATTATATTCAAACAGTCGACTCTATATAAATTATATTGACAATAATGAATAATTTATAGGATTCTCCAACATTTTCTTAGTATATACGAGTATGAGTGTCTAACTCTCTTGCTGAATTCCTTCATAGCTTTTAAATAATTATCTGGTTTATAAAATACAATTTTATTTACGTTACCCCTATTTGATCTGGGACTTTTCTCTAAAATATATTTGATTTGATTCACGTCTGTCTTCAGTGCATCTAACACTGTGTCCAATTTATCCGAGTAACCTTCACTATGTAGAGTTTTACTGATATCCGTAAGTTGTTTTATTATGCTATTAGTTTTTTCGTGTACTTCTATATCCAATCGATTGAGTCTAAAATCTATGCTATCGACTTTTTTCAGGTACTTTTCACTGGACGTAATTGTATCCATTAATTTTTCAATGACAGCTTCGTTATCACTCGACCCGGCAGATTGTACTACGCGCGTAACATTCTCTCGCTTTCTAGTCGACAGCATGGCGTCCGTTAGTTCATCTTCATATTCCTGCTTCCACAGTGACTTATCTGGATAATCGTTCTTTCGTCTTCCACGTTTATCTCTATTTACTTCGCAAGTGATCGTAGAAAGGCCTATGAGAATTATGTGAACCGTTTTCAGGGTCCCGATCATTTCGAGATGCGAACAGACAGTGCGACGTTAGACAACTGGCTTGGTATCCAGTAGTTTAACTCTCGGATAAGTTTACAAAACCAACTTATATTTAAACAAAAACAACTACGGATGAATACCTTTGGCATGAGTGGGTGAACTCAATCATTCGCACAGAAATTTCTCGCGCTTGTATAAATAACATTTCAAGATTATTGTTTTACGCTCAGGTACCTACCTACTCTTCTGCGTTATTTAATGTTTACACATTTATTAACGTGCATATAGATAGTTGTATTTATAGTAGTTTTTAATCTGCTAGAAGTAATTTCCAGTTAGAATTTGCTGTTGATACAGACAGAATTTTAAGGTCTTCAAAATACCAATAAAGGACAAATAAAATATGATTAATGCCACGCCACTCACACAAATTAAATGTCGACTGCAGTTAAAATACACATATTCCTATTGTGAAGAAGAATGGTCTTTGCAAAACTGAATAACTAGGATGGTGCGAGCTGTGCGATTGCAGAGGGCGTCCTAAGGGTGCACTAAAACTCAGCAATACATCGTTAATGTGAATAGAATTAATAGAATTTTAACAAAAAAGTTCCACGCAATGGTCCACGCATATTTTAGTTGATTACTTTTGATGCTAGGTCTATATCTTTAACCGGTTTTCATTAGCCGTCAAGGTTAGATTTTAAGTAATCCACAAGCCAAAAAAAGATCTGACGCTATTTGAACAACTTGCTATGTATATTGTATACATAGTAGGTATTGTATGTATATCTATTTCTAAGTAAAAATTCGTCGTAGTTATCCGTTTCAGCACGTCGAGTTCGGCGATCGGCCAGTGTAGGTCGAGCAGTGTAGGACGAGTCTTAGGACAGTCGAGTTCAACATGATTGTAACTTGAGATAAACTCTTCATAAAGAAACATTAGCAAGTGTAGTGTAATACCTTAGCTGTGATAAAATGTATGTCGGAATCATAATAGCGACTATCAATAGATCCACATCTGTCAGGTGTTTGTTATCGTTCTTAGAATGTACTTTATTTAGAAGGAAATTAAGTAATTTTTCAAGCGATGATAGCTCATTCGATAGTGCGGTCGTATTCCGCGCCGTTGGATGCAGGTACGTATACACCTATTCAATCCTGTGATCAGTCTGAGCTTTCGGTGAAGGCATTTTCTAATTACGTTCGCCTGGGTAGCTACCACACTCAAGTTTGCCAACCTAAATAAAACCTAACACCTATGGGTGTACTTCGGTAGTATCACTTGAGAGCGAGTATCTCTAAGCTTAGTGTGTTTACCATACTAAACCACATCGTCATTTAGATCAAGCGATATTGTGGTTAAAATGTTGCTCATACAATGTAACAAAGTTGTAGAGATATTGTATTCATGAAAGAAATGTTTTATCAGTGTCAGACAGTCATGGTCGGGGTGAATGTGCACAAGATTTGAGGAAAATAAATAACGATATATATATTATGAAGAGAGTCGCGGCAGTTCCCATGAGGCAATAATAGTCTCATAAGTCCTGCCTACAAAGCCTTTTTAGCGTCATAAAAAATCTATTTGTAGAGCCGCTTACATATTTCATCTATCGCTTGTCTCTACCATTTCGTAGCCAATATAAATGCTAAATGGTCCTTAAACAACCCCATTTTCATTCATTGTTAAACAGTAGGTAGTCTAACCTTCTAGACCAGGGATTCCCATAGTGGTCGATATTGGTTTTACAGGGGTCGACATAATGGGAGCAGAGAAGATTTCTGTAGGAGGGCAGGAGGTAAACGATGCGGCTTTTACGTCCGCGCCATTTCTGCCTCCTTCAGCTAATCGGTGGGCCCTACTTCCCTCTCCTCTTGACATCTTGGTGAAAGACAATAATACATAGAGAAGAAGGATGAGGGCTCCTTGGTTAGAGTGGGGGTAGCTGGTACCAGGCTGCCCTCTTCTGGGTAGTTTAGAAGATAAAGGTAGTGGCTCAATTCTTTTTTCTTTACACGATATAGGCTCCGTTCTTTGACCATAATCTCATATTCTTCATAATCTCACCTGATGTTAAGTGACGACGTGGATGCAAGCCCCATTAAACCTAGTACTGCCTCTCAAGTAATGTTGCTCGAACACATCTATTAGTGCTTGAAGACAGATTATCAATTTTGACGGTTGTAGCTATTATTAAGTAAGCATTATTAGAAAAGGGTGTACCCCCATGCTATGGTTTCCTCACGATGTTTTCTTTCACTGAAAGCCCAAACGCATTATAGAGTTCTATGAGTTGGTTCGAACCTACGTCCATCGACGCGGAATCCGACTGCACTAGCGCCTGACATAACTAACACTGCTATAATCACTTTAAGTTAAACTTCTGACGACTTGTACTCGGTACATGCATTATTGTTTTCCCATTTCATTGTGATCCAAGGGGTAACAGATTCACCGTAATTATCAGTAGCGAGCTCTCAGGGTAGGAGTGTAACTCTTCGGGTTAAATGGGCCCTAACGTGTGTAAGCAAATATTAAAATCCCAGTTTAATTCTTTAGGCCGCTCTAAAGTATATAAGTTTTATCAGACTATCTATAGAAATATTATAGAAAATTTGGAAAAGGTAAAACCACCTTCAGTCATAAATCATTTAATAATTAAGTTTACCGGAAAATGTCTAGAAATGTACCTACCTATATATCTGAATTGTTTAGCTAACTTCGTACTTGGTCACTTATTGATTCATAATTATTTACAAATTTTATAATACAACACTTCTTTCTCACTTATACAGAATCAAGTACATAATATTATATTTAATAAATGCGACCGTATCCAACCAGAGCAACCAACCAGAACTGAAAATTAGCACAAAGGCACCAGAACTTACAAACTTAAGTGGGAATGGGTTGAGCTCATTGCTCATAGAACCGATGCTCGATGGGGACAACAAGTTCTCGAATGACTGCCGCGTGCCGGAAGACTAGGTGGTACAAGACTGGTCGATGTAGAGATCTTTGGAGGCGACCTACGTTCAGCAGAGGACGGCTATCGGTTGAATGGATGGATGGACCATAATGGTACGATATTTAGCTTAGACTTAAGACCAGCGTGCCAATTTCACGGAATCTCAGGAGATTATAAGTTGGTCTTTCATCAAATCTGTAAAGCACTTCTAGCAGTTATAGAAGCTTCAAATTTAGAATCAGTTTTCCAGATACACCAACTGTATAAATAACTTTGTAATCTCATATGGATTACAAAGTTACATTTGTAAAGAGTCCCTGTAATATTTTAATGAAGTACTTTAAAGTCACGTTTATGTATTAATCGTAAAAAATCTTGTTTGCCAGTTGCTACTTGCGTACCAGTAGTCGCGATGCATTCGGAAATACTGTAGAAAGGGAAAAAGTAGGACAATCTACAAAAAGAAATGAAATGCCACCAAAAACAAAACTTTTTAAGAAAAACTCAGTTCTTTTCTACCGTAAAAAGTTGTGAGTTCCATGTAATAGCAAGTCGGTTACTTTACTAAGTCCTTACTTAAGGGACCTTCTGCCTTAAGTTATTACGTAATTACCTTTTTTTTAGTGGTTGAAATCTGCTCGTTGAACGCTCGGACGTATGCCGAAAACCGTAGTTTTTTGCATACGTTGATCCTCGCGACAGACTGGGTCACCGAGGCACACCCCTCTGCAAGAGGCGCCCTCTTTGGTGCCCGTGTGCCAGGTTGGCCGTAACCGACTGACTGAACACTCCACGTCCCTAACCGGCGCAAAGATGCCAGAGCCTCTGGAGGCACATTATACATGTATTCTGCAGAGGCCCTGACAGCGCCCTACCTCACGGGAGGTCTGACGTCAAGTTATTTTACGAGGCTTGGCGACCTCGACGGGCGCCCGGACGGCTGCGTCCGGTGCCCAGGCGTGTGACACGCCTCACTCGGCTGGGATGCGCTGCCCGCTCCCTCTCCCGCTCTGCCTCCTCCTTTGCGAGCATGACGGCTTCGCAACAGGAAGAGACAACCGCCCAAGCCCTAGAACTCCCGACCATCGCCCTCACCAGCGACGGCAAGGAGAGGACCCTACCCACGTCGGACGCCAAGTTCCTGAAGGACTCCCTCCACGTGGGACACACAACCAACATGTGCTCAACGTCGTCGACGACTCCGCCGGCACAGTGATGACAACACGGAGAGAGTTCCCTTCCTATACGATTCAGGTAGCTGCCGAAGCACCCGTGCCCCGTCATCACTTGCGTAAGGCGGTAAATCAGAACTCCGTGAATCCTCCCTAACCAGTCCCTAAGGTGAGACCCAAACGGCCTCCACTGTAGCGACCCCGGCGCCTGGATTCTCCAAGCGCCTTTCCCACCCCTCTAGGACGATCGAGATACTGAGCTCCGCCCGCCGCGCCTCGATCTTTCGAGGCGTCGGGCGTTGCATCCTATCCGAACGATCCCTACACCACCTATACAAGGCGGCGAGAGCCCTAGCCTCCAGGTCCCACGGAGGGGAGCCGGCAAGCAGAGTCGCGGCCTCGAACGACACCGTACAGTACCCCCGTATCGACCTAATCGATATCACCCTCTGCGGAGCTCGCAGAGCGACGATGTTCCGTCTGGACAGATTGTCCGCCCAAACCGGAGCCCCGTAGAGAGCCATAGACCGAACGACCCCCAGGTACAGCTTCCGACAGGCCGTGTTCGGCCCCCTGACGTTAGGCATCAGTCGCGCGAGTGCGCCGACCGTGCCCATCAGGGACGACGACCCCTGCCCCTGTTGGGGGCGAGCGGAGACCGACTCCGAGCGACCGACGGGCCGGACTTGGCGCCCGAGGACGACGAGTCCGACGTGAGGCTAGGGCCAGATGTGCCGCCCTTCCTCTTCCGCCAGAATAGGCCGTGGATCTCATCCACGGACACCATTGTGGCACAGCTCCCGCCGCTGCTGACTGACAAGCAGTCAATCGACGAGTCCCTCACCAATCTTACCACCGGCAGTACAGTGCCCCACAGAAAAGAACGCGGGGCAGCCTAGACCGGAAGGTCCAGGGAGGGATTCTCCAACGCCGGGGGCGCTTGTACCCTCCTGGGGTAATAACTTTTTTAAATTTGCCATTGTCATTTTCATGCTAAATCGTCAAGTTTGCAGTGCGCCTACCGAAACTGGAATGCCCCACCAGCCCGCCAACCGCTATCTGGTACTAAGCCCTTGGTGCTCAGACTGAGCCCTCATCGGCCGTAGCCCAGTACTGAGTGCGCTGCTCACACGCCACACTCAGGAGTATTTGTTAGCAGCTCTCCAGCCATTTGTAACGACAGAAGTCGGTCAGACTCTCAGCCATCGATCTCATTGACCGCCGTTGCCCAGGATATGCCACGTGGAGGCGGCCATTACGTAATTACCTAACCTAACTAAATCTTATAGTCATCTTATAGTGACCATATCAATATTAAAAATCTTTTATGTTTTAAATAAAATAGATTTTACTGGCAATCGCACTAAGCAATCTTATTTAATGTAATATGTATATGTATGTATTTACTTGGGAGTATATGTTGATACATTGTGTTTTCATGCGATGGCCATGTCAATCTATTTTATTTAAAACATAAAAGATTTTTAATATTGATATGGTCATTACAAGATGCTGTTGGGGACTTCGGTCTCACTAATGCAATAGGTAAAGGTAGTGCGTAAATGCATTCCCCTCGTTAAAAATATAAACAAAAGAGGTTATATGTTTTCATTCACAAAAAGGACTACACGGCAAGCTTATTATAGGATGCACATTTAACTATATCTTTTTGCAGCACACTAAGCAACTGTAGGTGTTTTTAAAGTTAATATCTAATCATGAGACGTACTCATGGTAGACAAGCAAAATAGAAATTAAGCAAAAAACAGATGAACAGATTCCTTACCTCGCATGTTCGGTTTACTCTTCAGCTTATCGATAACAGAATGTTTTAATTTATCCAAGTCAGATTTCAGCATTTTTAAAGCTTCTTCTAACGGCTCAGATGTTGATGATTTTATTGTTCTTATTATTTCAGTGAGATATTTTGTCATAATATTAGTTGTCTCATGAAAGGTTGCATCTAAATGATTTAATTTTCTTTCCACTGTCTCTATCATCTTTAAATATTTTTCACTCGATAAAAGAGTTTCAACAAACTTTTCGATAACAACTTCTGCTCCCATTGCTTTCCTGGTCGTTGTCGGTGTTTGTTGATAATTTAATGTCCTATATAGATTTTCTACGATTTCATCGTTGACTTTCTTTTCTATCATAGAGTTTTCTCTTTTAGCAAAACAATAAACAATTAAATAAATGATCAAAGAAATCTTTAACTGCACCATTACGACGGAAACTGATGTCGGGAGGTACAATGCTAATTTGAAAGCTATCACAGTGATTACTTTAAGTGTTTAACTTAAATAAAACTTATTATAAAAACAATGGAACGAAGGTGCGCATGTTCCATTGTGAGAGGAAGATAACAATGTCGTGTTTGGATATCATGATGATTTAATACTGAATACCTACCTACCTACATAATTGTAAGTTCTGAAGACTAGTTTTAAGTTAATACATTTTTAAAGCGATGTTAGCGCAGTTAATAATGCGGCCGGATTCAGTGTCAATGGACGCGGGTTCAAACCGACCTCTCCAACTCTAAAATAAGCCGGAGCTTTCAGCGAAGGAAAACATAGTGAGGAAATCATAGCATGGTGATAGCGTATTTTCTAATTAAGCCCGCCTGGGTAGCTACCACCCTCAAGTTTGAAAACCTGTCGCCAAATACCAATAGTCAATCCCTCTAGCTTAGTGTGTTTACCATCCTAGACCACATCGTCACTTAACCACAGATGTGATTGTGGTCAAAGCACTGAGAAAACTTCGTTACCGGCGTTGAGCTATTCTCGGTAGGGGAAATACTTATAGATTTGCGTTACCAATGCTATGACGTCACCGTCAGTCAACATGCCATGCCATGTCAGTGTGTCAAGTATAAGATGGCGTTTAAGTGCTGGCGCTCAGAGATAAATAATAAAATGTATATTTACACAGCCTATCTTATGTTTTGATTGTAAATAAACGACTTATAAAAAAATGTACATAATTATTGCTCGGACCGCCAATAGAAGTAAAACCGTGACAAATATTAATAAAAACGTTTAACACGTTATTTATTAGGTTAAACATAACATAACATAAATTATTAACAAATAATTTTCAATAATAAATTATGAAATAAATCATCAAAAAATCAGTTTACCTAAGTTTCAAGTTCTCACTTCTGCCGGTCGGCAGTCCCCGTGGCTGTCTAGATTTTTTTAATATCCAATTTCTATGAGATTTTGCAATATACAGTCTATAGCAATTATTCACAACCAATGGCCCGCAGATCACCAGTGATCTCAAACTCGCTCGCTAGAAGGACGTGGAAGTCGGCAGTTTTGGTTTGACCAATAACATTAGTCCCAGGAATACAGAACTCGTGAAGAAAATGCAAGTTCAAAAATCACATTAATTCAAAGGACAACTTACTAACAAAGACATTTTTCTATTAAATTCTGTTTTTGATATTGCCTTAATTTATTTTTCTAGTTCATCGTAGTCCTTCCTATCAATAACGAAATCAAAGTGATGAAAATATTGGCAATCACTGGTCTGTAAGAGTGTATTTCATTAAGAAACTACGTGACATTCACATTACATGAAAATTATATCGGTAATGGCGGAAATACTGATAAGTTAAAACAGTTAACTTATATAAACATTATTGCAATGTATTATGTCTACAATATGTAGGTAATATTTGAAGTCAACTCCACGAGCGGTCAGTCAGATTTGCATGCTTTGTGCCTTATGAGTTAGCGCAGAATCTCTTGCTGGAATGTTTGTTTTTAAGCATCGTATGCTAAAGAGTTGCACTACGATTGATAGGGCATTATTTTGATACATATCAGCACTGGTTTTCTCACCTTTTTTACATAAAACACTTCAGTTAAGCCTAAATAGGAGACTCCAAGTCAAACCATGTATGACGAAGGATAATGGCCTCGCTGGACCTTCAGAATACCCGCGCTCGTTTCTTCACTGCTGTGGCCATACACCTTATCATTTTCTTTTTTATAACTTTCTTTGATGTTAAATATTTGTTCGTCCGAAAACAGAACTTTGCATAAATTTTTTCTCGTGTTCCGCTGTAACAAAGCCTGGGATCTTTGCAGCTTATTTTTTTTAACACCCGTTCCAAAATCTCCGATTCTTTTACGATAACCTCATAGTCTCAGGTCCTCATTTAACACTCGTTTGATTGTTCTGTTAGGCTCATCTGAAGAGCTAAAATTACGCTTACGCACGGGTTTGCGCCTTCAATGCTTCGATGACCGCTGATGCCCTAACGATGCGAAAACGCCTGCTCCTATACGATCTTAAAAGTTTGAATCTTCAGTGTACTGTTTGATAGTGCGATAAACATACCGTGATATTGTACAGAATGCCGTAAATCTCTATTGTTGCTTAACCACAGCGATGCAACACGATAACTGCAACTCTATCTTTGTTTTGTGTTCACTCCATTTTTGATTAAATGAATTTCTTTTTTATTTTCAGAAAGCGCGAACTTTCTTTTTTCAAAATTAGTCGAAGCATATCGGGTCCGTATTCGAAAATTAAAAATAATAAGGTTGTGACAGAACTTATGAGCTGACTACATAAAAAGAGAGCTTACAAGAAAATATATTATAAAATATTATTTTAAACTTAATATTTAATAGTACTTTGGGATATGACTAGTCTTGCATTAAAAGATAATAAAATATACTGTGCATATTTTCTTCTATACATTATAATTTTGTGATGCTACATGGCAACCTATGGCAAAATAAACATTACGAAAATCTATCCCAAATCTTTAATTAGTATAAAATACTATACTATACTATTTCGTTTTCTTCTTATTTGGAACGTCTGTATAGGATGCATTGTTTAGTTACCTTTGCCTTTACTTATTAGTTATACTTCTCTTAGTTATATCCTCCATAATATTTTTACATAACTAAGAAAAAAAAACCATAACCTTCATTCATCTTTGCTAAACAGCACTACTAGCAACTCTTCTCGTGCACTCCCTTAGCTCGAGCAGTCTAGCAGCGGCGTGTCGTGTGTTTTTTCCCTAACCATTTTTTTTTTTTTATTTCTTTTTTTTTAATCTTTATTATATAAAAAATCATTACATCATGTAAGTTATATAAATAATTTACATTCTATAATAAAATTAAAAAATAACAAATAAAACAAAAAAAAAATAAAAACAAAAACAGTCAGAAAAACTACACAAACTACTAACTACATAAACTAAACTACGAACTAATAGGGGACACGGGGAAACCGCATCAGGGCTATTCCCTTCGACGGTGGCCTCTCCTTTGTCCGCGCCTACGGACAAGTCTACTGGGTGAGGCACACAGGTGCGTCCCTCGTGGAGTAATCTTCTGAGTTCTGGGAGCTAATCCTGCTATCGATCGGACTCTGAGGGGTCAGGGAGATGCACCCGATCTATACGGGTCATAGACACGGTCCTCCTTCAACTACCTACTCAGCTAGGCGAGGACCGGCGTATGAGATCGCGCGCCTGAGGCCTATGAATTAATGACAAGCGATCACCTCTTCCTCTCCGTCTGTCGGGAGGTCTAGCGTGCAACGGCGCGATGTTCTGGAGGTGAACGTGCGCCGACGTGTCCGCTCGGCGGAACATGTTGGTTGCAAGGCTGCTTATGAACGCATCCAGGCTCTCTACACGTAAGTCACGCGCAATTACGTGGTTGCTAACGTATCGCGGTGCCCCCGCGATCATGCGAAGCGTGATGCTCTGTTGGGCTCTAAGCCGTTTCTTGTTCGTATCCGATAAGCGACTGAACCATGCAGGGGCGGCATAGGTAAATCGTGACCTCAAATAGGTTTTGTATAAACCAAGCCTCGTTCTCAAGGGTAGCCTTGAGGTGAGCACTGGACGCAGCATTCTCCTCGCCGCTCTTGTCCGCGCGATCACATCTCCTACATGACTTGAAAAAGTCAGGTTTCGATCTATAGTGACTCCCAGGTATTGGACTTTATCCTTCCACGGTATAGTCTTTCCCTGGAGCGTCAAGCAAGGTGGTAATCTACTCATCATCACTCTAGTCATGAGTGCCTGTGTCTTCCCTACGTTGGCCCGCAGCCTCCATCTCCGTAGCCAGTCAGGAAGGGTGTCAAGTAAACGCTGGACCTCTATTTGCGCATCTAGTGGCGTATTATCTACATGGAAGTAGGCGGCATTATCGGCAAATAATACGAGCTCTGTCCAGCCGCGCACGGGCATATCATTTGTGTAGATGGCGTATAAACTGGGAGAGAGGCAGCTTCCCTGCGGGACTCCGGCTCTCATAGGGAACTCCCGAGACACTTGGCCTTCGACCACTACTTGGACGCGGCGGTCTTCCAGGAAAGACTTCAGGACATGGAGAATCTTCCTAGGGATCGTCGTGGTCGTTAACAATTTGTATAGCATCCCTTGGTGCCATACTTTGTCGAACGCCTTCTCCATGTCCAGCAGTACAACTGCGACGTATTGTTTATTTTTCCTTGCGGTTTTCTATTATATCAATGTCCCTCGTGAGTTGGAGAACAGTAGAGTGATGCTCTCTAAACCCGAACTGTTCGGCTCTCAGGTTCATGTGCGGCAGCATCTTGGCCAGCACGAGCCTCTCGAACACCTTAGACAGCGTGCTGAGCAAAGTGATTGGCCTGTAGTTTTCTGGTCTTTGCAGGTTCTTCCTGGGCTTCGGTAACATGCGGACCAGTCCGAGCTTCCAGTCATTCGGGAAGTGCCCCAAGCGGATAATACCGTTGAATAACCGCGTCACCGCCGCGAGTGTTCTCAGCGGCAGGTGACGCTGCATTGCAGCGGTAATGTTATCCGCGCCGGGGGCGTTCCTGGGCTTCAGTTTCCCGAACACGCGATTTACTTCGGCCGGGTCAAAGAACAGGGCGTCTGCCGGGCTGCCGCCTACTATAGGCTCTGCCCAGTATCTGTCTAGGTGTCGGTTTACGTTGAAGACGTGCTGAAGGTCCGCTTCGTCGTTCGGGGAGAACTATTCCTCCAAACACGTAGCAAAGATCTCCGCCCGATCAGTTGCTGTGAAGCGTGGGAAGCCATCTTCGCCTAATAAGGGGCGGACCGGCTCAGGTGTGCTCGATAACTGCTTACATAGACGGTGTACTGAGGGGACCGAGCTGTCCGTGATAACCTCGTCTATATGGTTCTTCCACGCTTCGGCTGCATGGTCATCTAGGGCAATTTTAACTCATGTCACCATCGAGTTAAGTCTAGTCTTCGTGAAGGGGCAACGGGTATTCTGCCACTCCCTCCGCAGCGCTCGTTTCTCTTTTATGAGATCCTGAATCCGTCGGGGAAGAGGTTTGAGCCTCGACCCCGCCGGAATGGTGCGAGTAGATTTTTCTCGGGCGCTGCGGATGCAATGGGTGAGTTCACCCGTCATCCGTTCCACATCTTCCGGCGTGGACATCTTTCGCGTCGGTGTGGTGCTCTCTAGTTCCTTCACGAATATTGCCCAATCAATCCGCGTACGTGATGCTGGGAGTGATACTCGCGTAGGTGACTCGGAGACTTCGAGAAGGACAGGTCTATGGTCCGAGGGTAGATCCGGCAGTACTGTCTGCCTCGGTGGATTCAAGCGCCCTTTCGTTAACGTTATGTCCAAAACGTCTTGCGACCTCGGGTTATGATGTGTTGGCTTATCTGGGCCGTGGATATCAAAGCTATAGTCTTCAGCAAGCTTCAAGAGTTGTCGACCAGGTTGCGTGTTACATGAGGAGTTCCAGAAGGTGTGCTTCGCGTTAAAATCTCCTGCCATGATCGTTGGCGTACCTCCTGCCATTAATTCCTCAAGTTCTCTTTCCAGCATCTGTGTGGACTGGTTATGTGGTCGGTATATGGCGTATGCCTTCAAGTCCCGACCGTCGACGTGCAACAATACCCCCCAGAGCGTAGAGTGACTGGTACTCTTTGAAGGGTATTGGCTGATGTACGACATTCCTCTTGACGAGGACTAAAAGTCCTCGGTACGGGCGGCCATTCGTTGGACTCTTCTCGTCTTTCCTGTATGCGAAGTAGTTAGGGACCCGAAACTGTTCGCCCTGACGCAGGAAAGTCTCCGATATCAGCATCACGTCAATCTTTTGCTCACGGAGGAAGGCTATAAGTAGGCTTCTCTTCCCCGTGAGCGCCTGGGCATTCCAATGGCACACCCTTAACTCAAGCATTGGGATTTAGGAGCTTCAATAATCCCAATAGGGTGGCCTTCTGACCTTTCTCACCCTCCTTTACGGCCGACAAGATCTCCTGCAGGACACCGAGGGTCGCCGTCAAAGTGTCCAGCTGCTGAGCCGGGAGGGGGGGGGGGTGGAGTACCAGAGGGGCAGGTCTATCTCTCGACGCGCCCGCGGTACGATCCTGAACCGCGGACTTCTTCTTCTGGCGTCGGCGTCTTTTCCCAGGTCCAGTAGTCGCACCGCGACTCGTAGGCTCATTGGCCGGCGCCATCAGTGACGCTGACGCCGTCTCCCCTACTGTCGTTTGCGGTGGAATTGCTGACCCTTTCGTTACGCGTCCTGAGAGGTGATCGACAGTGCGCGTAATTACGCCAGCCGTCCGGTACCTGGCTTCCCTACGGAAGACCGGACACTGCCTATAGTTGGCAGGGTGCGGTCCGCCGCAGTTGGCACAGGTCGGTGGCTCTTCAACTGAGCGACCACAGTCCCGAGCTACGTGTGGTTCTCCACACCGGACACATGCGAGTGCTCTATGGCACTGTTTCGGCTAAACAGCAAATAAAACAGCGTGACCACTTTTAGTAGATTTCTAATTTTTTAGTAGATTATGAGACTAAATTATGACTCTGGTAGATCAAAATGGTTTAGTAAGATTTTGTAGAATTGATATTGTCTTTCACAAACCATATATAAAATCGCAAATACTTATTGGAGGTCTACTGTGTTCTGTATGCTGTGCAGCGAAGAAGCTATTATTGATGTTGAAGAGTTTTGAACAGCCATCATTAAATTATATCGTATTGACAATAAACCCCAATTTGACAAACAAAAGCAATGTCTTCCCGTATCCAATGCAAAATTTGACAATTATTTTGCCTCCAGGAGGTCTGTAATAAGTAATAAATATTACAAAGTTTCCAGTTGATGCATGTATGGAAAATTTTGATTGCCATGTATGGCAAGTGATGGAAAATAAACAAGAGCGTACGCGTAGTATGTAACATAGTAAGCTGTTTATTTGGTAATATTTAGTTTAAATTTGTAAGACAAATTATTAGTAAGAGATAGATATCAGACACTGAGAAAGAGGTAAGAAATAAGTATGCACGCTCTTTTAAAATACAGCCATGGACACAGTGGCACGAGTGTAACCAGCAAGGGTCCAGATATTGTGGTGTCATGCCATGAATCAAAACTCAACAGATTGTGGCGTCTGACGAAGTACGTTAATTAAGAGATAGAATATTGTAAATTTGTAATAAATAAACTATTTTGCATAGGTAGTTTAACTTTTATGATAAATGAAACACCGTTTGTCTAATACATAGAAACTTAGTAGATTTGTAATTAACCCGGTGTTGTACTGGCTGTGTCTGAAGGCGTGCCTCGAGTGCGGCATTTTGTGTCCGCAGGTGTTCGAGCTCTGCACGCAGGTCTTCGTTCATTATGACAACCTTAGATGTGCTCACAATATATTGGTAGGCTTACCCTTTTCCGTGAGTTGTGAATAATTATATTAAGTAATACTTAATTATAATAATATAAATACACAAATAATACAATTTACACTCGTACACAGGAGAATAAAAGAAGACAAACAAAAAATAATAGAACAAACAAATGAAACTGTTAAATGCACAAAACCAAACAATTAATGTAAATAATAATTAATGTTACCCAAAATAAAATAAAGGTGGTTATTAAATAGTTTGCAAGTTCTATGCACACTTAAAATTAACTAATGGTCAAAAATGTTTTGAGAAACACAAAAAAAATAAAATAAAATATAAGGTTTTGTTCAGCTACCAAAAAAGATTACATTTAACAAATTATGTTTTGTTAGTAACTTAATGTTCCAAACTCCAATGCAAAAAAAAAGTTTTTACTTTTTCCTTGTGTTCAGGAATTCCTGTCGAAATGATGGTTTGTAATATACAAAATTAATATTAATTAATATAAAACGTTTCTGCCCATAGTGTATCTAATCGACATTTAGGCGAGTTGTCGATTGATGACGTACGCTGGTTTTTAACAAAAAACAAAAACCTAATCTAAAAGTTCGATGAGAAAATCATGAAACAGAATTATGTTCGAAGTTATTATGACCGCACTTAGAAAAAAAGCACGCACATATGACACGATATCACTCTTAACATAACGCTGTTTTTAACGTGGTGTTGAAGTGCCGGTCGAATGAACACGTTGACCTCGAGGTGTTTATCGGCCGCCAGATGCCGAAGCCGCAATCGGAGATGAGTGATATGCACTCAATGCACGCTGCAGGAAGAGAAGAATCCAGGTGCGGTGCAGGGTAGATGCCGTCTTCGATGCGTTGACTTAGGTGTCATCACGTCGGGGTCACCACTTTGGCGATTTATTACCCGAAGGTACTGTTCCAAAAAGACCAAGGTTTTATTTGATATGTTAAAAATATGTAACTTCTAATTTTAAAAATAGTACATTCTATGTCAATCTAAAATAAAAGAAGTAATAAAATATACAATGCAATAGTAAGAAGCTTTTTATTAATAATGTAAAATGACCGCAAATATTTAAATAAATTAACGTTCCCAAAGCCCCACAACGTGGCGACCGTGGTAATAAAAGTTCCTGAAAATAACAAATATGGAAAAAACACACAGGTACCGTGTACTTTGTCGACGGAGAAGTTAAAATAGAACACCGTAGATTGACTCACTGCTTTTAATTAATATCAAAAATACAGAATGAGTATATATATTTTACAATATATTACAATGTAATGACAAGACGTATTGTCATAAGCTTAATGTTTTTTCTACGTCTATCATATCGTCCTGCAGCAAAGAGTATTTAATACACTATTAAAGTTATAGAGTTAAAATATGAAACGTAATAATATTAATATAAGAAAGGCGGAACGCCACAAATGTTTAAGTAGATTTTAGTAGTGTTTAGCGATCTTTTAGTAGATTTGGTGAAGAAAGTGGTAACCCTGAACCTAAAAGTAGCGAACCTGGTGTTAACTGTTATGTTAGGATTTTTAAAAAAAAAACTAAAAGGAAATAAAGATTTTTTCAGCTATAAATGTATTATACAATTTTAGTTACAAATAAAACGTTTATGAATAAAATGTTAATTTTTACAGCAATGTAACTGATAATGCCGCTCAGGGTACTGAAGAATAGAAAATTGTTAACCTCTCCTAAGGGCAGTTCTAACATTAATGGATAATGGATGGTAATCTGGTTTGAATCCCCTTATTGTATAATTTTAGATTTCGTTGAAGGAAGAAGATAATGTTGTAGGTATCCTGATTCTGTACATTCTTAATCTGGATCATAAATAAATCTTTTTAAAAATAACTTTTATTTTAAGATTAATTTTTACTTTTAGTTACTGGATGCCTTTGAGACCGGTCTTTACCAAAAGAAGCAAAGGAATTAGTAGATGTCGAAAGCTGGATCAATCTGGAAATATGATCACACATTATATACCATAAGCAATGTTGGTTAATTATAAAAATAGTACATCGAAAGCACAATAAAACATTGCTAGAGTTATAACATATTTGTTTTATTGCACATTACATGTTGATAATAAATTTTATTTTAGTTGATAGTTAGGTATTAATATCATCTCACTAATGCAATGGGTAAGGGTAGTGCGGAACTGCATTTCCCTCTGTAAAAAAAAAAGGTATTAATATCATATCATTCCATTTAGTAAGTAAAAAATAGTTAAATTCTGCAATACAAAAACTTTAAATTATTCATTTTAATAGCCGCTTTTAGTGCCCTTGTAAATTATTTTGGAAGATCCCAATATCTTGGAAAAAATCTGACTTCTTATCTAGTCAAGTGAAGTTTCTCTGATTCAATAAAACTTTTAAGAAAAAAATATAAACTATTATTTGTACTTAATATGACAATTACCCATAAAAATGAGACAATAGAAAAACAATGGAAAGATGGCATAAACGCCAGGTTAGGGCTAAAGGGGTTTATCAAAATATTCACAGTTATAATATTTCCACGATTTCACATGGATATTTCATTCTTATTTTCCTTCATCAAAGTTTAAGTTCATTATTAAAATGACCACATTTTTGTTCGATTCAAACCCCTCTTACCCCAGAGGGTAAATGGGGAAATGTAATGATTTGGTTTAATATAATTTGTTTTTGTAATATTTATTTTATTATAATTATATATATCTTCATTTTATTAAACCCCTGTAGCACTAACCTGGTGTTTATGCCAGTTTCCTGTTTGTCATATTCAGTTTCCCTGCTCTCTTTTTTATGGGTAATCATCATATTAAAGTTCATTAAATAGAAATATTTATATATCTCATTATGTAAAACTGATAAATTAGAAATAAGGAGAAAATCAAACAAAAAAAGACAGGCAAAATACCCAACTTCAACATAAACTCAAAAAGGAAGAATTAAAGTTTCCATAAAAACAAAGAAACAGTAGCAAAGAAATACTTCATCATGATTATTGCATATACTTTAATTACCAAATGAATACATTGAATCCTTACATTATTTGATTCTTGTAACTTTGAACATTCTACTAAAACATATACAGGTTGAATCAAGAACCAACAAGAGTAGTGCACAACAAAAATATCAGAAAAGTTGTGCATACAATTAATAACAGAAATATCAGAAAAGTTCTACACAATAATTAGTAATAGAAATATTTTATTACTGTTCTCATTAAGAGTAGTGAAATAGTTAACATTTTTAAATAAAGATGCGAAAATGTAGGATAAAGCTATTGTTGTAATTTTCATCAAAATACGTCATTTAAATATTGTTTTAATTTATAATTATCAATATTATTCCAATAAAGATATAATCAGTTTTCATTTATCATAAATATCGTTCCTAAAACCATGTATGGTTTTAACATTTTGTAAATTCTTCTCGGTTAACTTTTACTCATATTTCACATGCTTAATGTAACAGAAATAAAACATCAATCATTTTTAATCTTTATTGATATAAGAGATCCAAACTATGATTAAGGTATAATGTAATACATAATGATATTTCTAATGTATAATGACATCCGAGGGAACATCTAAACCTTCTCCAGCATCCTTGACTGAGATAATACATACTGAGCCAGTATATAAACGAGGTTCAATTCCACCCTTTTTCTCTAGACTACAAAATCTAACAATGGCTGGGGTTTGGCCTTTGATAGTCTCATAATCTATCTTTTTCAGTTCATTGTGAAATACTTGTTTTTTCTCTCCCCAATCCAATAGTTGAATAATAGCCTTTTTACCATCTTCTTTTATTTCAATTATCCAAGCTCGTTCATAATATTTATCAGCATAATATCTATACCCCACCATACGGTTTACAAAAACCTGATCTTTTGTTATATATTTCTGCTTTTCACAATATTTTGTAAACTTCCTGCGTTTCTTTAAATATTCTTTATAATCTACTGTTTTTGCCACATAGAACTCTTCAGCAGATTTAACATATCGCACCCTCACTTTTAGTACTTCTCCGTCATTCAGATTTATGATTTTACATTGATCAGGTTGACAAACTCTCTGGGGTTCCCTAACGAACCCACCAAATATGATGGGAGAAGCAAATCGTTGTTTTACCAACCACTTTCCAACATTAACATTTCCTTGTTTTGTGTAGAAATCAACATGCATATTCTCGTTTCTCAATATTCGAACATATAGTTTTATATAAGGGCCACGCATCAATTTCTCCACAATTTTTATAATATCTGACTTCCAGGATGGTTTATCGTAAGGAAAACAATTAGCGATTGTACATTTTGTTGCCAATGGTTTTATGTTTTTATTTAATTTGGGTTGAAAAAGATTAGAGAAAGCCACATTTACGTCCAAATAACCATAATCTATTGCATGCAGAGAACATTTGCCTCCATCTTTATTTCTATTAATCTCGAATATCCTTCCTCTAACATATTTGTCAGCTTCTTCAGAAAAGTAAATCACAATTTTATCTTGAACTATTTCTTCTTCAGGCATTCGTTTGCCAGGTACTTCCAGAAAATGAAAGTCGTCTTCAGTAATGGTAACGGGTCGGACGAACAGAAAATTAGGATCATGTACTTTTGTAACAATTACGTTGTAAATCTGATCGTACTCGAATTCACATTCAGCAATCTTTTCTAATAGTAACAAAGTCGCGAGCACCATCTTTGCTATCAGAACCCAGTTAAAAATTAATACTGAAATTCACGATCTCCGGATTACACTTCTACAGCAAGATTTGTCGCCATTTGTCAGTGATATAGTGCATTATGATATTATTGATCAGTACACGTTTTCAGCATCGACTACCCTCAATTTTACTGCACTTTATACTGTGCATTCTGATATCCAGTGTGACCAATTCCGATTCAGGATTTTACAGTAAATGATAGCGGTTTGATACAAAAATACAGTATGCTATATTTATAAATAAAGCTTTTAAAAATAAATGTAAGTTCTTTCGATTATTTGTATTTATAATAAAGAGTAAATTACGTAGTATCTATTTTTTACTCGGTATAGGCTGTACTTTGACCACAATCTTACCTGATATTAAATGACGATGTGGACCAGAATGGTAAACACTAAGCCCAGAGGGTACTAGTTCTCAAGTGATGGAACCGGAACATACCTATTGGTATTTGACAACAAGTTTTCAAACTTGAGCATTATTAGAAAATGCCCTACCACCATGCTATGGTATCCTAACGATGTTTTCTTTCACCAAAAGCTCAGGCCGATTATAGAGCCGGATAGGTGGGGTTCGAACCCACGTCGCTTGACGCGAAATTCGGTCGTACTACCCGCTGCGCCATCATGTATTTTACTTGGAAAAGGTTTATTTTTATAAATGTTTGCATTGTGAGCATCATTTAATCGTTTGGTTTAAAGTCTACTGAACAAAGTCAAGACCATACAGTGCTGTTGATGAAGCTTTTATTAAAGAGGAAATCCATAAGATTTTCAAAAATAGGGTTATAGAACCTAGTACATCTCCGTGGAGAGTTTAGGTTCTAGTTACTGGTGGTGGAACACCATGGCAAATGAATGGTCACTATAGTGCAGGGTTGTGCAGCGCACACAGGTAAAGGGTTTTACTGGGTGCCGAGCGACGCTCGCGACATCTACAAAGATGCATCACTCTGGGCCTCAACGCATTCTAAGACCCCGCGCCCGTATTTTTGATGAGCAATCTTCTCGTGCAGCCTCTATTAGCTCAAGCAATTAAGCAACAGTGCAGCGTGTCCTCCCTAACCATCTTTATACAAAAATAAAAATTACAATTTAAAAAATTACAATTGGTACTAATAAATAAAAAAAGTTTAGAACTACAAGCTAAACTACTACTAACTTACGAACTATAGGGGACACGGGAAAACCGCATCAGGGCTATTCCCTTCGACGGTGGCCTCTCCTTTGTTCGCGCCTACGGACAAGACTACTGGGTGAGGCACACAAGGTGCGTCCCTCGTGGAGTAATCTTCTGAGTTTCCTGGGAGCTAATCCTTCTATCGATCGGACTCTGAGGGGTCAGGGAGATACACCTATGTATTAATGACAAGTGTCCACCTCTTCCTCTCCGTCTGTCGGGAGGTCTAGCGTGCAACGGCGCGATGTTCTGGAGGTGAACGTGCACCGACGTGTCCGCTCTGCGGAACATGTTGGTTGCAAAGCTGCTTACGAATGCATTCAGGCTCTCTCTCTACACGTAAGTCACGCGCAATTACGTGGTTGCTGACTTATCGCGGTGCCCCCGCGATCATGCGAAGCGAGATGCTCTGTTGGGCTCTAAGACGTTTCTTGTTCATTTCCGATAAGCGACTGAACCATGGAGGTGCGGCATAGGCAAATCGTGACCTCAAATAGGTTTTGGATAAACCAAGTCTCGTTCTCAAGGGTAGCCTTGAGGTGAGCACTGGACGCAGCATTCTTCTTGTTGCTCTAGTCCGCGCGATCACATCTCCTACGTGACTTGAAAAAGTCAGGTTTCGATCTATAGTGACTCCCAGGTTTTTGACTTTGCGTACTTTGCTGCTGCTGCTGTAAAGGAAAGCCTTATCCACGGTATTGTCTGTCCCTGGAGCGTCAAGCAAGCAAGGCAATCTACTCATCATCACTCTAGTCATGGGTGCCTATGTCTTCCCTACGTTTACCCTCAGTCTCCATATCCGTAGCCATTCGGGAAGGCTGTTCAATATTTTTTAGACTTCTGTGACGGCATCTTTGCCCGTGTTATCTACATGAAAGTAGGCGGTGTTATCAGCGAAAAACGCAAGTTCGGTTCATCCGAGTACTAGCAAGTCGTTGGTGTACTTAGCGAAAAGGCTAGGAGAGATGCAGCTACCCTGCGGGACTCCGGCTCTCATAAGGACCTCCCGAGAAACTAGACCCTCGACCACTACTTGGACGCGGCGGTTTTCCAGGAAAGACTTTAAGACATGGAGAATCTTCCTAGGGATCGTAGTGGTCGTTAACAATTTGTATAGCATTTCCTCGTGCCATAATTTGTCGAACGCCTGCTCCATATCCAGTAGTACAACTGCGACATATTGTTTGTTCTTTTTTGCGGAATTGATTATATCTATGACCCTCGTGAGTTGGAGAACAGTAGAGTGATGTTCTCTAAAGCCGAACTGTTCGGCTCTCAGGTTCATGTGTGGCAGCATCTTGGCCAGCACGAGCCTCTCGAACACCTTAGACAGCGTGCTGAGCAAAGTAATTGGCCTATTTGTAGGTGCTTTCCGGGCTTTGGTAACATGCGGACCAGTCCGAGCTCCCAGTCATTCGGGGAGTGCCCCGAGCGGATAATACCGTTTTGAATAACCGCGTCACCGCTGCGAGTTTTCTTAGCGGCAGGTGACCCAGCATTGTACTGGTAATCTTATCCACGCCGGGGCTTTCGTGGGCTTCAGTTCCCCGATCTTGCGATTTACTTCGGCCAGGTCAAAGAGCAGGGCGTTCGACGAGCTGCCGCCGACTACAGCCTCTGTCCAGTAGCTGTCTAGGTGTCGGTTTACTCTAGAGACGTGCTGAAGGTCCGCCACGTCGTTCGGGGAGAACTGTTTCTCCAAACACGTAGCAAAGATCTCCGCCCGATCAGTTGATGTGAAGCGCGGGAGGCCATTTTCGCCCAATAAGGGGCGGACCGGCTACGGTGTGCTCGAAAGTTGCTTGCATAGACGGTGTACTGAGGGGACCGAGCTGTCCATGATAACCTCGTCTATATGGTTGTCCCACGCTTCGGCTGTATGGTCATCTACGGCAATTTTAACTCGTGCCACCATCGAGTTAAGTCTAGTCTTCGTGAAGGGGCAACGGGTATTCTGCCACTGCCTCCGCAGCGCTCGCTTCTCTTTTATGAGATCCTAAATCCGACGGGGAAGAGGTTGGAGCCTTGATCCCGTCGGAATGGACCCGCGCCCATATTATGACTGACACCGAGCGCGGTAATGGTTAAATTGCTTCCCGACATCATAAACTGCATCCGACTAATCATTTGTAAATATAAATATAAGCATTCCATTTTAACCGCGCGCCTATTAGAGGGCATCATGATATTGGTTGCACACGAGCGCTACAAGGGCTAGAGCCGCCCAGTGTCCAGTGCATATAGGTGTAGGATTTTAGGGTGTGCCGAGTGCTACTTGTGCGACCTACAAAGATGCGAACCTGCCCCCGTGTTATGGCCGATGCTGGACGTGGTAGCAAAGGAAGGTGCGCCAGGAGCGGCTTCTTTACACAATAAGGTTGGATTCCCGATATCACTAATTGGACCCGAAATGCACTTTGAAATTATAGCTTTTTAAAACCCTGTCTAAGTAAGTTTTCACCTCACGTCGGTTACGTCACTCTGACGCTTGACGAACGTATGACACTACGATTCCAGATACATAGTTACAAACTTATCTCCAACGAGTTGTAAGTATTCCATTATGATCGCGTGCCTATAAACGGCGTCAGGATATCGGTTGCGCACGGACGCTTAGCGCTACAAGGGCTATAGCTGCCGTTGCGCATATCTGTGTCTTCTTGGCATTAAACTCACCGAGTTGCTAGCATCGTATATTTTGATATGTAGTTAAGTGACTGGTTAAGATCAATTACAAGACGAGCCCGTATCCCTCGATTTCTACCATACCATAAATGGTCTTGCTTCAATAGCGCCCATGAATCGTGCTTTCATTATACCAGACAATCAACAAATTCTACTAGAAGATAGACTACTACTTAAACAGAAGGGTACGGTGCAGTGGTATAGATCTACTACCTGGTCTACACGATTGTCGTGAAGCCCAAGTGGAAGCAAAATATTGTGAAAAGCATTTTACAATTTTTTGCTTACACACGTCGGTGTCCCTTTAGTCAGTAGGCCCCATATCATTGTTATGGCCAATACAGCATTACCTACGCCCCTGCCACAGTACAAGACCACATCAAATGCCTTATCGTATTGTCAAGGCTAATTGCAACATCTTAGTTGTGTTTGTCAATTGCTTCCTCCTAACTATGTAATACGCACATTAAAAAATCATTGGCCGTTCAAGTATTGTGTAATGTGGGCGAAAAGGTTTTACTTATTTTTGGGGACATGGGGGACGGGATGTTGTGAAAGTAAAATTACGTAAGCAGTGTTTGTTTCAAAGTTATTCCAATTTTTACGTCATCATGAGGGAATTCAAAATGTTTTAAATTTTACTTTATACATTTTACATTATACTCAAACAGGTCTTTACGCATTGATTAATTCAGTCGAAAGATTTATTGCAAGTCATTGATTAAAAAGAAATGAACTTTATGTAGTGGAGTATTATAGAATAATAATTTTCGTCGGAGCACTACAAACTTAGAAGCCGTAAAGTAGCTTACTGAAACCTTTAACTACTATTAATCTTTTCTATGAAGTCATGCTAAATAAATAAAGTAAAAATACCTGAAATTCTAATTTTTTTTATCTAGTTCAGTATCCAACAGTTTGGTACTGAAATATAGGATTTCTATTTTAAGAGTTATAGTTAATATTTATCCGATTATTTGAACTCAATAAGCTGGCAGCACTAAATCCATAGTCAAGCAATAAATTCCATAGTCAATAGTAATAGATTTGGTTAGCTCTAGTCTAGCCTCTAGCCTTTTTTCATTGGCTTAAAGTATATGAATCTATATTATGTAATTTTATTGACATTGTATGTGACGAGTGATGTGTATTGAAAATAATGACACGGGGCATGAATTCTGTGATCTTACAGCAACTCCTTTGGTCCACTTTAACAAATGACCATAACTTTGTTTACCGCTGAAGATTAGTAATAGGAAGTTGTCCTAAAGAAGTTGTATTCAGGGCCGTAATAAATTATAAAAAGTAAAAATAAATTTATTGTACAACTCGGTCGAGCTAAGTTTGCACCTCGCTGAAATGCATTGCCCCTCCTGCTCACCCGCTCACCTCTCCATGACAATCATGTTGCGCAGTACGGTTTGTTAAGCGTCAGTGTGACGTAACGCGACGTGCCAATCCCTTTTATTATTGATCGATGTTGGAAACTTAACTCGATCGGGTTGTAGATAATTAGTCAGCGTCTTTTTGTTATTATCTGGTCAAAGTCATCGATCAATAATAAACATAGAGATAGTTTTGACCATAGAGAAACATCCTATGTTTAAGGAAGGAAGGAAGGTTTAAAAGAAGCGAGCCACTGACTCTTAGTCGATACTTTTAGTGGATTTCTACTTTTTTAGTATATTATGAGCTTAAATTATGAACCAGTACAGAGATGAATAATGTACAAAGATATGTCTAAACGGTTTAGTAGATTTCATATTTTTTTAGACAGCAATACACTTATAAAGACCTTTTTGTGCCTATATTCAAAACAAATTATGATAACTTTTGCCTGCTAAAAAGGTTTGTAATAAACAGAGCCAGCTTTTTTTCCTAACTGATTAATGCTGTTGACCGGAAGGGCCTTTACTGCTTCACCGTGACTTTGAGTGCTAAAGGTACTCAGCCGCAAAAAGGTAACCAGCACAAGGGTTACCAACGTGGTACGGGCTTTAGCTTGGCCGTTACTTGAATGAAAAAATTCCGCGGAATTTTGAATCTAGCTAAACCCTACATTTGTCATTTAATAATAACAACAAAAAAGATTCCTTACAGAACCTATGTACCTGCATGTTGTGTGGAGTGTTGTGCATGTAATGCTTAATGTGCAGTGTCACTGTATAGCGCTGGCAGCGACGTCAAGAGCCTACCCAGTTGGGGAACAAAGCACGTCTTGGGCCGCCACAGCAGGGGGATCCGCTGTGCGAGAGCTCGACTTATAGTGCAGGGTGTGCAGTACACACGGGCGCAGAGTTTAGGGAGTGCCAAGCGATGTTCGCTACACCTACAAAGATCTGTAGTTGCTCTATAGGTGCATGTTAATAATTACGTAAAAACTTTCATCATTACGTAATTACCAAGATCCTCTACAAAACAAAGAAGTACTTATCGTCCTGAAAAAGAGCGGAAGCTCTTCACAGAACGCGACCGGCAGAGAGGCTCCTGCGCCCCGTTGTTGCAACCTGTAGTCAACAACACAAAGGATCGTCGCACAATATAACAATACCCCTAGCGAATGAAGCTCGTCGCCAGGTGGCGCCAAGGGTGCGCACCGCACCTTCACAACATCTGTTGACCATACACCACATTGACGTAATGCAAGAGAAGACCAAGCGATCGGATTTTTAACACGCACAGATCCACATTTTCGGTTATAAAAGTAGACACGTTTATTAAGAAAAATATACTTCATATTCAACCTTCTGATTGAACATTTCGTTTCTACCCAAACGTCGAACCCAAAGTCACCATAGTGGCACTAGCTCCTAAATTTCTCTTAAATATCCGTTGTTCGAGGCACCAACACTCTCAAAGGGCGCCAGGATATTAATGACACACGGTCGCTACAATGGTGATAGCCGCTACTAGCAATAATCAGGAAATTGTACAAAGTTTCCCCCTGATTTATATTGGAAGTGATGGAAAATGAATAAAATAAAAAAATACTGTTTTACTTATGTACAAAAATACACGTGTCACATGTGAAACTTTTTTGATAATGTTTAGTTTATATCTGTAAAACAATTTATTAGTGAGAGAGATATATCAGAGACTCAAAATAAGATAATACGTATGTATATCACACATTCTAAAATGCAAGCAACAAAGAAGAAAAGTATTTCAGAAATGTATTCCTATCGCGTTTCGCCCCAATAAAAAAGAATTTAAAAAACTGGAACTCGTGCTAATTTTATCTATGGAAAATAGACGAAAACATCACTTCGTAATACCGTTTCCTCCTCCGAAACTGAACTGATTTTTTTTTTTCATTTTTACAATAATAACAATTTTGGCTATGCCGTACGTTTTATATCTCCTAGTTTCTACAATAACTAATTGTGGGCAAAAATCAAAACGTACGGGCATGGCGATGGTGGATATATATTAAGTATAAAAATATTTACCATAGTGCTATTTATCCAGGGAAGAAACATGGGACTACGTTTGTATGGAATAATAATTTATTGATAGTATTCCTAACGTCTGATTTGGATGTATGGTCTACTAATACTTTTGCCTTTTCCTCCTTAAAAAGGAATAAATTGAACAAAAAAAAAAGATAGGATAATAAACATAATTGAAAAGAAATAGTGGTTTATTCTATTATCGTTTATCATTCATTATCGCTGTAAGTATACTCGAGTAGTATAAGTGCAAAGGTTGAGGTTACTTCACCGACTTAGTTTTATTTTATAATGTTTAAAGTAAGTATTTCTTTTAGTTATCAAACTTGTCTTTCGTATAATTACACTTTAAATATTTATTAAACTTCTAACAATTACATTTTCTTAAATAAAAAGTGCAAATACCTAGAGATTACTCTTAATATAACCTCTTATCACAGCTATCACCCACTATACTTCTCTAGTATTTTTCAATCACTTCATCTATTTTAATAGTCTGTTGTTTCATATATTTGAGACCGAGAATATCTGATCTTTTTATCATAAATAATCACAATGTTTCATTAATATTATATAACATTTTGTGTGTACAAAATAATTTTGCCATATATTGAACTGCTTTTAATTATTTTATTATAAGACAGATGGTCTCATATTCACTAAATAATTGTTATTAATTTTTATATTGGATTAGGGTTTAGTGGCTCTAGTTACTGGGGGTGCTTCAGGACTAGGCAAGGCAACTGCCGAGCAATTACTGAAGCAAGGAGGTCGCATTGTGATTTGCGATCTTCCAACTAGCAATGGAAAAGATACTGCTAAGAGTCTTGGAGAAAATGTTGCTTTTGTTCCTATTGATGTAAGTATATGCTATTGGTTTGTTTTTACTACACTAGTTAAATTTATTTAAAAAAAACTAGGCAGCCATGGCGCTTATCGACAGAAGTCAAAATTAGAAACTTTCAGAATTTGTTAATGTTGTGTATGTGATTACTGTCCTATGATTAGTGTACCTATATTCAGAATACATTCTGAATATGATACTTTTTCTAATTAATTGTTTGAAAAGATAATACACATTATTGCCCAGTTTTATGAAACCATAGATAAATTAAATTTTGTTAGCTGGAAAATTTCACCAAAGAATACAAAAAAGAATGAAAATGTGCAAGAATATGTTTCAGAAATTTGTGCACTGGCTGCTGGATGTAATTTTAAGGAATTGAAATATCAGTTAAGAGACAGGTTGGTTCTAGGGATACATGATGTAAGGCTGAGAAGACGTGTTAAAAATTATTAATTGAACATATGAAGCAGCTTTACAAATATGTTTCAATTTTCAATGAAGGTACGAAAAATAATATTGAGTAACACCAGATCACCATATTTATTTAAAAAGTTTACGTGGCTCAAAAGTGTACATGATAAAGACACGGGTGCTAGGCTTGCAGATAATGCATCAATTCCAAAGCATCATCCAAAAACTGCATTTAGAGGTTGCTTCAATTTTGCTGCGACAAAGATTTGGAACGACCTTCCTCCTCTATTGTGGAGCGTCAGTATATCCCTAACGACTTTTAAATTACACATCCAGAAATCATTTTTGCAAAAACAAATGGATAATACCGATCTTTGGAGATCTCCGTAATCACATGGAGTTTATGTTGTCTGCAATAGAATTTATCACTTTCTTTATTGTTATATACTTTCATATATCTAGAATGTGTATATTATTGCTATTATTATTACTCCATAATGTGTTCGACTGTTATAATAGTTAGAATACTTTACGGGCCGAGCGGCGGCACAAAACATGAGTTATTTAATAATGTATCGAGGTTGGGGCAGGCTGAAAATCAGCGCTATGTGGTAATGCCACATAGCACCAGCTGAGCCTGTCCTATTGTCAAAATTATTATATCACGCCATGTTAATTTAAGGTTATGTAATTTCTTTTGGCAATAAATCGTTTTTATTATTATTAAAAAAAGTCCCGTCAGAATCTGTCCAGCCGTTCCCGAGATTACCATTTAATATTTTTTTTTTTACTTTTGTCCGTTATCACTGTGTCAAGTTTCCTAAAAATTGGTTCAATACTTTCAGCGTGATACGCGTAAAGACAGACAAAAATTGTAAATAAAATATCTTTGGCTTCTATGTCGATAACAAAGTGCACCCCGATTATAATTTTCAAAAAATATTTAATGTACAGTTTTGGCCTCCTTTTACAGTTTTATTATATGTATAGATTTTCTACACAAATGAATTTATTTGTTATCATATTATTTACCAAATAATTTAGATGAAATGTATTATGATTGTTGGATAAGTAATTATTTTGGTAATATCAAATTTTACAGGTAACATCAGAGTCGGATCTACAGAATGCATTACAGACAGCAGTCGACAAGTTTGGACGTGTTGATGTGGCCGTCAACTGTGCAGGAGTAGCTTCGGCATCCAGGATTTATAATTTCAAAAAGAATCAACCATTTGATTTGAACTTATTCAAGAAGACAATTGAAGTTAGTAATAAATTTGCAATTTCTTCATTTATCCTTTCACATATTCATTATCTAATATTTTACTTTGGTATTGTCAAAGCAACACAGTATATAAATGTTCAATTCTGAATTACTTAAGATTATTTTCAATTCTCATTTTTGTAATATTTGATAGACTTCATTTTTAAATGGTCCAAAACAATAACATTTATTCTATTACCTATCAAAAGCTTATTTATAGATCATCTTTACCTTTGAACTTTAATCTCAGGATCTTAACAGGAAAATACATTGATACTTAAATCTGAATTGAATTATACTCATAATAACCAATTATATTTCAGAGTTTATTATTCAATTATAAAACTTTTATTCATATACAAAACTAGCTGAACCCATGGATCTGCGTGCATATAGCAATTTCTATTCTTTACAAAATTATTTACTGTATTATATCTCTTAAATAAGTCATGGCTTAATATAAGTATTGCATTGTATTTGCTGGTGGTTGTTTTTAATAACCGCATAATTTATTTCATGTGATTCATACATGAAAATAATTATATATTGAAACCTGACCAGACCAATACATATATGATGATTAAAACAGAGAAATTGGATCTGTGGTTCTATAGTTATAAACTAAGGCACAGATAATAAGACTACGCAATTAATAAGTAAGGGTATTATTTTAGTATTATGTAAGGAAACTTTTGGAAATTTTAGCTCCCCATCTCTACTTTTTACTAATAGTAAGCAAAGCTCTCATGATTACATAAACATTGTCATTAAAAAAAAAATAGGTAGTCATGGAGACTGCCGATAGAAGTGAAAAGCTATTAAATAACTATTATACAATTTATATATCCACAATAAAATACTACCAAACAACTAGAAATGTATTTATTCCGCTGGTAAGATAATTTCCAAGGCACAATGAAATATTAATTGCATAACGTATTTACAGGGTTTAAATATTAGAAAACTAAATAGCAATATCAAAATTTTCAGTGCAAATATTATAACACCAATATTGGAAATATCCTTTAGTATATGTAATAGTTTTTTCATGTGAAACATCTATAGCCGCACGTAAAACCTATTTCTGGCGTGGCGACGCATGCCGTGGCGACGCGTCGCCACGTTATATGATGTTATATATATACAGTGTATATGCAATAGTGTGTACAAGCATATTACTTTTACAAAATAATGTCGATGCTTCACATCTGCCAGACGTCCCGTGACGGCTCACATTTTTTTATTAATCATTTTTCTACATAACCTGCTAAATGTAACACGTCACTTTTGCGTGTCGGTGACGTGAACCCGTAACCATAAGTTTTTCCTCTACCAAATATCGTACAACGCGGCTAAAAAAAATTTCAACTCAAAAAACAAAAACCCATTAGTAAATATTGGTTACGTAATCACCATTAAGACCTCGCTCTATTGAGGCATACGTTTTTTTACAAGGTTTAGGGTTTGAGGACAATCTTACCCAATGTTAAGTGACGATGAAGTCCAACATGGTAAACACAGTAAGCCTATATACTGCTTCTCAAGTGATTATTTTGCCCTACCACCATGCTATAGTTACCTTAACTAAGTCTTCGTGAAGGCACTGTGATATTTGAACTGCTTCAAAGTATTGCCATACTCCTACATGATGTGATAAATATCTCAGCCGAGTCTGCTAAATTTATTAATTGTAATTGCAGGTAAATCTTATAGGAACGTTTAATGTAATTCGTTTAGCAGCGGGATTGATTGGTAAAAATGCACCTGATGCCGATGGACAACGAGGTGTTATTATTAATACAGCCAGTGTTGCCGCATTTGATGGACAGGTAAGAGCATAACTAGAGCGTTATCATAAACACTTCAGTAATGATCTTCCAGAGTAAATGGTGTTTATTGTAAACATTTATTAAACATTATTTTTGATTGCAGTGATGATGTCATTATTATAACTTACTTGGTACAGCACTGTTTTACCCTTGCATACAAAATCTTAAATTTACATTGTGTCCCTGTCTTGTGTTGTTACCTCCTTTTAAACGACGTAAGGGGGGTCGGTTTTCACTCACAGTCAATATATTTCTCAAAGAAGGTTTTGTATCTTTACCCCTTGAGCACTAACCTGGCGTTTACGCCAGCTCTCCATTGTTTTCCTATCGTCTTCCTACTGTCTCATTTTAATGCGTAATCGACATACTAAATTAAGTTTTCTTGAAACAAATCAACATTTTGTAACCAAGTCTTACTAGTTCTTAACAAAGGCATATCTTCCGATATTATACAATTGAATATCTTGAATTTGAGTAGCTCAAAAACATAATTTATTTCGATCACTTCACTCCACGAAGCAATCACAATTATTTTATCACCTTGTAATCACTTTTACAGATTTGTCATATTAGATAGAGAGAAATAGATTGTAATAATTATTTTAATGAAATTGATACGTTCAATCTCTCTCTCTCTCTCTCTCTCTCTCTCTCTCTCTTATCACATTTAAAAAGCGAATTCAAACTAAGAGTGACATTGTTAAGAATGAATTGCAAAAGTAATTATTTATTATTTAAATTGTACTCTGTAATTTGACTGTCATATAGTATTTCCTTATTTATTTTTATTGTCTAATAACATGTTAATGTTTTTTTTTTTGTATGTATGTTTATAGTTTTTTTTTATTAACAATTTTTATCGTCAAATATAAGAAAGAAGAAAGAAAGAATGTGTTTATTTCCACCATATACACAGCACATATTTTATTAGTATATATACATTACAAACCATAATTTGACTGCAAATGCTGTACTACGCTGGAAAAAAGACCCCAGACTCAGCTAATTGCTCCCGCAACGAAGGTTGCAAAAGCGCTGGTTTTCAACCTGGACTTGTAAATGATAATATATAGACACTCACGTTTGCCGTACATTATTTACAGATAGGTCAAGCGGCATATTCAGCTTCTAAAGCCGGTGTCGTGGGTATGACGTTGCCGATTGCGAGAGACCTCGCCAAGCAGGGCATCAGGGTGGTGACCATAGCGCCAGGTTATATGATTTTATATATCTATTATATACTAGTCGTTTCCGCGGTTCCACTCGCATATCACAGTGCGCGGCCAATCGTTTAAGACGCACACGCGTAAACATCTTGCACTGCCAATTTTGCATCATGACACATTAACAACTTACATGATCGTTAAAAAAAACAGACTTGGCATCTGACACGTGTCCTCATCACATTAAAATAAAAATCGTTCTGGAAATTGTCGATTGAGACTGGATCATAATCTATACCACTAAAGAAAATTGACGTATCTGCTTGTAATATCGAAATAAGGATTTTTACTGAATACATATGAACGCACCGATACCAAAAAGAGAATTTTTAACTTTTTCGTCTGACAATTTATTTGTTTGTTTGTTTGTTCCGGCTAATCTCCGAAACGGCTGCACCGATTTTTAAGGGACCTTTTTTTGATAGATAGCGCTGGAGCTACTCTACGTAACTTAGCCACTTTTATTTTTCGAAAATAATTAAGGTTTCATGCAAAATAGAAGAAAGGAATTTAAAAAAAGCAAGCAAATATTACAAATAGCATAAACAATAATATCAACGAACATTCAAGAAGAATGGGTCAAAACTATAGACAATTATGTGCAAAAGTGCATTACCAAGAAACCATTTTGGATCGATCGTATGGATAGACAAATCAGAAAAAAAGCTTGGTTGTTTTTTTGTATCGAGGAAGGAGAAAGATCATATGGAGAGCTAGAAAATAAAATCTTAGAATTTATAAACAGAATAGATATTTCCTGTGAACGTAACGAAATTGAATCAGTAAAACGAATAGGAAAAAAGAGAACTAGCTAGATCTATTACCGTTACTTTCACAACTATAGGCAAAAAGATAACTTTGTTACAAAATAATAAAAATATCAAAAATAGCACTATACACTATAAGGAAGATTATCCACAGAAAGTTTTGGAGTAAAGAAAACAATTACAAAGGGATATGTTAAAATATAAGTCAGAAGGCGCAAAAGCAATAACTAAGTACGACAAATGAATAACTTTGAAAGAATATAATTCGAATACAAACCTGACCAGCCAAAAACGATCAAGAAAACGAAATCTACACACTTCTCCAAACTTTGATGAAGCAAGCTGTGAAAATAAAACCTTAAAGAATACAATTACAACTTTTATTAAACAGAAAAAATACCAACAGCCTTCCATCATAAATAGAACTCCTACATCCAGCTTCTAGCAATTAACGGAGACCCCTCCACCATCTTAAAACCCAACACGGCTAGTCACCGCGGGAGAGAAGAACGAAATCGTTTTTTTCTCTCGACTACAACCCTCCAAGTAATCAAAAAGCTACCCATAACGAGAGAAATAAAAATACACTGTATATTGACACGTGAGATTGCTTGCAAGCGCGGATCAACTCAAAGACTCACATACGCGCTGAATAACATTAAATATGATATTATCCACATATCAGAAATGAGAAGGATGGGCTATGGTATAGACGAATACGATAAATTCATATTATGCTACGACGCAATGACAAGGGCAAATATGGAGTCGGCTTCCTTATTAAAAAGTATCTAAAAACAAGCATTAAAAGTTTTGACGGACTGTCTGACCGAGTAGCACTTTTAAACATAGAGATAAATAATCAACAAATCTCCATTATCCAAAAGTATACGCACTTACCGAAGATTCTGAAACAAACTATATTGAGACATTTTATGACACTTTAAATAAAGATCATGGAATCTCAAGTAAATATGTAATATAAATGGGTGATTTTAATTGAAAGTAGGAATGAAAAAGCCCGGGGAAAAACTTCTTGGGATATTTGGTTTTGGGAAAAGAAGTTCTAGAGGCCAACAGTTATTACATTATGCCCAAGAATAAATCTATCAATACCTATCAATTATGAATACTTTTTTTTAGAAAAAAACCCCGTCACAAATGGACATGGAAGTCTCCTGACCAAACAACTATGAATGAAATAGACTACATACTTGCAAATTTTCCTAATCGATTCCAAGATATGCATATTTTAAATAACATTATACTTCCGTCAGATCATAGAATGATTAGATCAAAAATATCATTAAATTATATGAAGAAAGTCGTCTAAAATACACAAACTTTATCTACAAACTAAAAAACAAAAATGAAGCCAGCGTTTACCTTATGAAACTTAAAGAATATATAAAATAAATAAAAATGGAATAAAAATATACAGGTTATACCTTGTACAACAAATTAGAAAAATGTAAACTGGAAAGTATGAAAACATGCAAAAATGAAACAAAATTCTCACTGAGGAAACACTGGATCTTATTTGACAATGACACACAAACTACTATCTCTCAAACCTAGAAACTATGAAGAAAAGAGGAAATTCAGCTTGATTTATAAAATAACAAACATATAACCACTAGCAGAAGCTGCAAACGCGCATATAAAGAACTTCGGACACAAAACCTGAATACCAAGCTTCTCAGAAAACTCCACTGCAACAACTAAAAGTGAAAAAATTCTTAATAAAGCGGGCAAAAGACAAATCGACTCTGTCAAGCACCTATAGAAAGATCCATACCCGGATTACGAAAAATAGATAGAGTACGTCACACCCAGATTAGAGAGAAAACAAAAAATTGATTTTCTAGTCTACTCTATGAAACTAAAGTGGAAATGGGCGGGACACCTAGCAAGAGTTGAAGATGGCCGGTGGACAAGTTGTGCCGTGAAATGGAAAGGACCAGTAGGTAAAAGAAAAAGAGGAAGACCACCGCGAAAATGGGTCGATGACATCAAAGATATTGCTTTAGACAATTGGTTAACAAAAGCGAAAGACAGAAAATATTGGATACAAAAGGAGGAGGCCTTTACCCTACAGAGGGGTTCACATAAAAATAATGACATTTAAATTTTATTTTACATTACATATTAATAAATACAAAGATTATATACAAAATTATTAAACTCGAGACTCGATATTATCACAAACTCAATAAAAGTAAATTGTTCAACTGGGGACATAGATGAGGTAAGAATACTTGGTAAAAAAAAAAAAGAAAACCAGTAGAGACCAATAGTGATAACAATCACTAATCTAGGTTGCAAAATCGAGATACTGAAGAAAAAAATGCTACTTAAAAGAACAAAAATCTATATAAAAGATTACACCCGTAAAGACGGAAGGAATTGCAAGATCAGTTACAACGAGAGCGTGAAACAGGAAAAAATACTATTCTGCGATACGATAAAATAATGATCTTGGAAATAAACCGACACAAAACTGGTATGTTACCCGGGCTAATAAGATACCTATCACCTGAAACTTCGAATTATTCGAATGACGATAAAGATAAAACAGATAAGAGTAATAAATAAGCTTCAAAGAAAAATAAAACAAAGGTTATTACGTCATATCTACGTAACATGAACAGAAACATACAAGCACGAGTCGAGATAAACAAAGCGAAGAATAAAAAAAACTCCTTAGTATAGTCCCTCCACGTCCCCCAAGACGGTAGGTCACCGCGGGGGAACTAGACCAACACCCACATAGAAATACCGAAAGAAAAAAAGAAAATATTTGAATATAGCCTGTCTTAAAGTGAGAACCCTAAAACAAGAAGGTATAAAACGAAACGAACGAAATAAAATGGGATATAATCGGTTTTAGTGAAGTAAGGAGATCACAAGAAAATATAGCAGAATATGAAAACTTCATATTATATCACACACACGGAACAAACGCAAGAAATGGTGTAGGTTTTCTAATAAAAAAAGTGGTTTAAAAATAGCATCATCATCAAATAAGCACTCCAGAAAACACAAGCTGGTATATCATGCAAATATATGCACCAACTGAACAATATAAGATAAAAAATTTAGATGTGTTTTATCAATCCGTAGAACAAACTTTGAACTTTACAATACCAAAAAAAACTGACTTTTGATTTGCGATTTCAATGCACAAATACGAAAAAGAAGACAAGTCGAGGAAAGAGTGATATGGTTATATGTTATGATATGTTTATACTCTAATGGTAAAAGAAGTAAAAATGATCAAATCAAATCAAATTTTTATTTATTCAATTTAGGCCCTAAGAAGGCGCTTATGAACGTCTAAAACACTACCACCGGTTTGGAAAACAACCCAATCGAGAAGAGCGCAGGCGAGAAACTCGACCTGGTTCTTTTTTTTTTTTTATAAATATAATAAATATCATTTTTTTTGTCATATAAAAAACTATACAAATCATAGTCTTAATAATGTTAGCGGAAGAACAGAGATGTGGGTTTATTCCAGAAATCACTATCGTTCACGTAATGATCCACTCTGTAATACCCTTTTGAGATTAAAACTTGCTTGACATAATACTTGAACTTATAACACCTAAAGCGTGGGACGGCCAACTTGTCTTCATTCTAATATTAAAATTATGACGTTCATTCACTAGATCTAGCTTGTCTAAATTTTTACGAATATGCATTAAGTTATCGAAGATGTATTGGGAGGGCAAAGTTAAGATATCATATTCTTGAAACTTGTTTTTTAGAGATTCAAAGAGGTCGAAAGCTAATAGAATATGCAATAGAAAATAATATGGTTCCAATTAATAGTGTATACAAAAGGAAACCACAGAATAAATGGACACCGAATGGGCGTTACTTTAACGAGATATACTACATTCTTACAAAGTAACCAAAGAGCATACACAAATTTGATAAAATAAACAATATAAATTTTGAAAGAGATCATCGTATGATACGATGTAAAATGGATACTATCGAGAATGAAAGCCGAAAATTCACTATCAATAAAAACATACATACGACAAAGCTACCAGGAATGTCTTTAGAAGAACAAGCCTACTGTGAAAAAAGAATAATGAATTCAATAAATACGTTCAAAATTAAAAAATAAGGTTTTGTCGAAAGAAATGCGACTTATATACACAGATAAAAAGACAAAAATGGTAAAAAGGAAAATTAAAGAAATAAGTAAGGAAATAAATGAGAAGAGTAAATACAGAATGCGTACCTTTGAGCGATATATTGAAAAGTCAGGTGCTATAAAGAAGGAATATAAAGAGCCAAGAAGCAAAAAAGACTAGACAGGAAAACTGAAAAATGAATCAGGAAAGTTAATTACCAAGAGACCAGGTAGATACAATACAGGAAGCTACAAACTTCTACAGCTACCTTTATAATAGTCACGAATCAAAAAAGCACACTATGCCAATAACAAAGTACAATTAAACCCCAACACCTAGCATACTAAAAAGCGAAATAGAATACGTAATAAAAACAGATAAAACACCCGGTGAAGATAATATTACGAACGAGCTGCTACAATCCCTTTCCAGTTGTTTATAATCCCCTCTGCAGATGTTATTTAATTCAATAATAAATACAGCGGATATACCTCGACAGTGGTGCAAGTCAACAATAATACTTCTTCATAAATAAGGAGATAAAAACGATTTGAACAATTATAGACCAATGAGTCTTATGTCAAACATATTATTTTCAAAAATCATATTAGGCAGAATTACAAAAACATTAGATGAACAGCAACCACGAGAACAGGCAGGTTTTAGGAAAAGATTTTCAACTATAGACCATATACACGTAGTCACGCAGATAATAGAGAAATATAAAGAATACGGAAAAACCTTGCTTTATTGACTACGCCAAAGCTTTCGTCTCCATAATTTACAATGCTATTTGGAAATCACTTATAAATCCAGGTATAGAAAAAAAGCTACATAGAGGTACTTTATAATGTCTATTCCATGTGCGAATATTAGACTTGAAAGGGTAGATACAGAATTCTGTATAAGAAAGGGGGTCCGCCAGGGTGATCTATTATCACCAAAAAAAATTTCAGCGGTTCTCGAATACATATTTAGGTAACTCGAATGGGAAGACAAGGGAATAAATATCAATGGTGAATTCCTTAGTCATCTCCGTTTCGCAGACGATATCGTATTATTTTCAGAAAATCATAGACATGGAAAATATGCTAAATCATCTAACCGAAGTAAGTAAAAAAATAGGGTTGATTCTCAATACCACAAAAACAAAAATACTTTCAAATGGACCAACAACAAAGATAACAGTCGGAATGGATAATATAGAATATTTACCTGAATATAATATACATACTTGGGGTCAGTCAATATCTTTTAAACCCTTGAGCACTAACCTGGCGTTTACGCCAGCTTTCCATTGTTTCCCTATTGTCTCATTTTTATGGCTAAGCGACATATTAACAATAGTTCTAGTAACGAAATTCGAAGGAGAATAGCAATCCCTTAGAAACGGTCTTGGGGTTATATAGGAATAATGAATACTCAAGAAGTTACTATATGCATCAAAAGGAAACTTTATGAAGCAAAGATTCTCCCATGTTTGACATATGGATGCCAAAGTTGGTCTTTGAAAAAAGAAACTGAGAATAGGCTAGCTTGTTGCCAAAGGAAGATGGAAAGGAGTACGCTGGGAATAAGGTTAAAAGGGAGTTCGTAACAAAATTATTAAAAGTAAGACAAAAATAACGGACGTAATATAAAAGTAAGGAAATTGAAATGGAACAGGGCTGGACATGTGTATCTCGAATGAAAAGTAATAGGTGGACAAAGTCAAGTACCGAGTGGCTGACTAGAAGTAGCCAAAGGAAAAGAGGCAGACCGTTTAGAAGATGGGAAGACATCTTTAGAGAGCGCGCTGACCCACTGTTGCAAGGAACAGAGAAATATGGCCGGTAATGGGGGAGGCCTACGCCGAGGAGGCGACTATAACCTATTAGTTTAAATTTTCTTTAAATTCTCTGTATTTTTAATCTGTCATTTAATATTTATAAATTATAGATTAAAGCCGTTTTTTATTTTATTTTATCATTCATTATAGCTATCAGCTCGAAATGTGAGGTCTGTCAATGGTTTTCCGGGCGACTCTCGCCCGGGTGAGTCCCACACTGGCACGGAACTCGTCACTCCGTGCCCCCTTATCTGTTGTATTGGGGGACTTTGATCCCCTAAATACAATAGATAAGGATAGTGCGTAAATGCATTTCCCCCCGTCAAAAAAAAAAAAAAAGTCTGTCAATGGAACAATTTCAAAAATCAAATCAACACCAGAGGTTTTACCACATTTGTTCAATCATTTAAAAAAAACGCTTCCTTCATAATTGGCAAAACAATATAAATAAGGCTAAACCACTAAAACGGTCATATAAATTCCTAGAGGAAGAGACTGTGTTATGGACGTAAGTTATATATACTAATAATTATTCCACCCATCCATTTAACCATAAGACGTCCGCTGTTTTGGATATAGGTCTCTCCAAATAAGCGGGGTGCGGGGGCGGGGGGATTGCCTTAATTTATAATAATTAACGTTATGTTAATATCACAGGTCTGTTCCGTACACCGATGATGGAACAGCTGCCGGAGCCGGCGATCAAAAGTCTCGAGGCCACAGTACCTTTCCCATCTAGACTCGGGCACCCTCAGGAGTTCGCTCTACTCGTACAGAGTATCATACAGAACCCGATGTTGAACGGTGAAACGATAAGATTAGATGGATCTTTAAGAATGCAACCGTGATTTAAAAAAAAACAATCCACTGTTGTTTTTGTATTTACTAAATATAGATATCAAAAAAAATTTTTTTTTTTTTGTTTTTGTTATTTATTTATTTCTTATAATATATTTCGGAGCATGACTGTAGGTTTATACGAAATCCATAAAGCGACACCTCCTGAGAACTTCATAATTATTAATAATACTCAAAACGCAAGTTTCCACTTCGATCATCTCATAAAGAATGTCCCCACTACTCTTAGAGCCAATTTTTTGATCCGTAGTCAAAGTTACTATATCCATTTGTCAATTTTACTATTACTATTACACAAACCAATGGTTATAATCACAATGCGTTTTTTGATGACAAAATCTACTATGGTTAAATTTAACAATAGTTATTTATGTTGCCAGTAAAATGAACTGTATAATAGAATACTTTTGATTCCGGTAATTTTTTTTGTATGATCATTCCGAGTAAAATGTGTCAGGGTCCATAATTCGAGTTGTCGAACAAACATTACAAAAAACAAAGGGTCGAGCTACTCTCGAACATCTGTGTCCATTATTATTTCTTGTGATAGTTTTGTAATGATATTAGCTTTTTTTTATTTCGTCTTGTCTAAAATATTCTTTGATTTTATAATTTAATTCTTGGATTTCATATATTTTACAAGCCAAATAAATATTTGTACGAACTTGATATACTATTCATAATGGAATACTGAATTCTTATGAAATAGAAAATTCATAAACAAATATATTACGAAAAAGATAATAAATAGCAATTTATTAATACGTTGTAATTATTTAACAAATTATTTTATATAAATTAATGTTACATAATGAAACTTCAAATTATCTACTTCAAATGTTACACAAAAGCAATGAAACAGCTGTTCGCACTGGAGTTAACCATCCGCCATCTTGCTAACCCGACTGAGCTGAGTGGTTAAATTTTGTAACAAATAGTCACATTTTTGACAAATGGTTAGCTTAACTATGTTTCAAAAAACGCATCAGGGCATTATTTTAACCATATGTTACAAATCTGACCATTTCTCGAGTTGACTACGGATCAAAAAATTGGCCCTTAGTCGAGGATATTTATAGTGCAACCTCATGATTATTGCACCAGCAAATATTACCCTTCTTGCCTACACTTTGTACGTATAAAATACCAGTTCATCATAAGAAATTACCTTAATATGCTTTATTTATATAAATTTTAAGAAATGTAGGCATTCTCCATCAAGTGTCAAAATAATAAAACTTAATAGCAAACAGTTAATCTCTTCTGCATACAAATATAACGTAAATATCTAACTACAATAAATCATAAACTGAAAAATATATATATATCATCCTACGGTTGTCCTATTTTCAAAAGGAAATTGTTAACCCCTTGAGCACTAACCTGGCGTTTACGCCAGTTTTCCTATTGTCTCATTTTTATGGGTAATCGACATTAAAATTATCTACTCGTTCGTTAAAAATATTACCTCTATATATAATAATTTATCTATGCCTCATTGAAGTAAGAATTCTGTATAAACTGGATACATACAAAAATAATATAAAAAAAGGTGTTTGCTGTGTAAGGTTGTCTGTATTAAAAGACACAATAATTTAAACGAAAATATCATTTATTTCTATAATAACGGGGGACGGCGTAAGCGCGCGCGCCACTCCGCCTCCCGCTCGGCGTGATATAATCAGCGTCTCACAATGTTTTATTTTTAATTATTATATTACCACGAAAAATAAATACATTGACGATGCAAGTGCTACAATATAACCACACACCGCGATTAATGTATCTATCTACATGTTGCCATATTAAAAAATAGATCGGTTTTTTTTTTTTCAATCATTACCGTTTTATTAAAACTTAATGACACCTCTAAACAATACACAATAAAAATAAGTTTTTTTTTAATTTTAATGATTTATGTAGCGACAACAAATAACTATTACTTAGTAATGTAATAATATAATATAAAAGAGCGTTCGTTACGTGAGGTAATGAGAGACATGGTATAAATGTGATTGTCGATAATTATAACTGCACTATTAGTTATAAAATATAATAGTACCTTAAATTTATAAAGGGAAACAGCTTTTAATATAAAGGTCTATTTATACATATATATATATATAATATCTAAAATAAATATTGTTCTTTGAAAGATTTATGAGCATGGGTGTTCAGTGATGTCGATTGTAGTGATGTGGCGTTCTATTTTAGAGTCATTGAATGACCCAAGCCACTAAACATATTTAGGTAGGTAACATATAAACGACCATACATCTACGATTTACGTGACAAATATTGATTTCAATTCATTAAAATCACATGGTATATCCGCCAGCCCAAAAAAAAAATCAGATTCAACAATAATAATAATTAATTATAATAATAACTATAAACATTTTTAGATTGAGTGAATAATGACAAATTTTGTTAAAACCACGACCTATCTATATATGTACAATTAATAAAATAGTAGAACTAACGCGGCTCAAAAGAATAAAAAGTTTAGATGCAACAAAAATAATAATTATAAGATAAAAGGTACTTAAAAATTTACAACTAGTGTGAATCGGTCCAGGCTAACCGCCGTACGGGCCGTGTATTCTCGCTGAAATTCACGTACATTCATAAAACTTAACCAACAGAATAACTATATATATATATATATAAATATGTGTGTATATATATATATATATACCTACCACACAGAGACTAATGATAACAACATCGACTGAGATTAAAACTAACTTACCGTTAATGAACAACAGAGTGGTTAACTTACATTTATTATTTATTAGTTTACGCTTTCGTAGAGACGCATCACTACGTTTATGTGTTATTTTGGAATGTGTGCGACGCGTGTGTGTGTGTGTGTGTGTGTGTCGATTCGATTCGATGATCCGCTTAACAAACAGACGGCTCCTACCTAATCTACCGTGAAACGGTGTGATGATGATCCATGAACGAGGCTAATGTATATCCTGAAGCGAGGTTATCTAAAGAACACACCCTCGTAAGTGCTCTTTAAATTTAATAATAATAATGTTACGTAAGAACGATGATAATGTATTTTAAGTTAAGACGCTGCGCAAAGCGAATACGACCGAAATAACAGTGACCAATATTACACGTCGGACAAAATACAATTTAATTTATAATTACTACAGAGCTTCGCTCGATTTACGCGCAGAGTTTATACAACTAACTAACTATTCGCTTACAATCTAGTTGAACTCAAAATGTACATTTATATAGAACACTCACATTTACCTTAAAATTTAAAAATACTTAATCACTTAATTCATAAATATAGATTGTTTTTTTTTAATTTTAATTTTAAATATATATATATATATATATATACTCACTTATATAATTAATTATCATATACATACTACAAAATACAACCTAAACTTACAGACGTAAAAATAGCAGGTTTAGATTTCATAATAATATTGTTTAATATTTAATATTACGGACTGAACAGTGTGTCGTCACTAGTTAAGCGAAGATGAAGCGAACTATTATATAATAAATTGTTTGATATAAATCAATCGACTAACGAACATCAAATAATTACAAACACCTGCACCTTATATTCACAATCTATAAACATGCGAATACATAAAACTGTGAAATGGTATTTAAAAATTCCCCAGTGTTGCCTGCTAAGTCGTACAAGTGTTACTAACACTGTATATAGCAGTTTGTAATTGAATATATAATAACAGTGATTACATATACCTAGATCGATTATCTACAACAATTAAAAAAAAACCTTAATCTTTGATGCTTGCTAAAAAAAATATATATATGTATATAAAAAAAAAAACAAAACACCGAGGGAAAATATAATAATACTTTATGATTTCGTTTCTGAAATATTTAACTTGTATATATAATTAAATTGAGAAATTAATATTATTTCATTCATTCATCGAACCGGTTCAATGTGACATATGTTTTGATAAATAAATAATAATAATAAAGAAGGAAGAGTACCGAATATAAAAACAAAGTTCTCTCACGGTGATGTTAATTATTATTTACGTAAAAACAAATGGTAACATATTTGGTAAAATATATGTATGTTATGTAAATGATTTGATAAATCAAAAGATCTAGTATTAAACGATACAATGAAACTGATGATTTTTATAATATCCATAATAATAAAATTCCTTTTATAATTGAATTTTATTAACCGTCGAGAGGTATATTTTATATATATACATATATAAGTTGGATGTAATAAAAAAACTTGGTCACAATCTATTTCTGTTAAGCCTAAAAGTATATTGAACGATAATTACATATGAATCGCACAGCCTAACTAACTATGTCATACCATCACAGATCAGCTTTGCCTTCGATAAAGCACGTAAACTTGTGAAGCGCCAGTGCCTAATATGCAACACAGCCTCAGTTAATGGACAAAGAGGTTTGAATTTGTTTTAAGTAAATTTCCATGTTTCATACATTACGTAATAAAGAAAAGAAAAAAAAAGTTAACCCTAAAAGGTATGCTTTTCTATCGTAGATCCATTGTAAAACACAATGTATACATAAATATATTATTTAAAATTAAAAAAAAAATACTCAAACTCTCTTTTGTATGGGGTTTCGATTGTTTTCAAATTATTGCACCTAAGCTCACTTTAGAATTTATAGACGTAACGACATAACGATTAAAAATAATATGATACATCAGTTATTGTGAATTATATTTGTAATAAACTACGTCACACAAAAATAAATATATATATATATATATATATATATATATATATATATATTAGTCTCAATACCGCAATAAAAAATTCAGGAACATTTGTAGTAAAATCGCTTTTTATAATATCTGTTCTATCGTCACTATTGTTTTTCCCTAATTTATATATAAAATAAATATGTGTTTACGCGTCGTTATTAAAATAATTAGCGAATTCGTATAACTAAAGTCACTGGACGTTACGTGACTGACTGCATATAATTGCAACGCAAATCAATTGATGCCTGTCGTACAGTAGCGAAATTCCGATTAGAATTGTTGCGTAATCTTGCGCATAGATGCGAAATCACATTACGGTGATAAATCAGTATGACAGAAAACTGTAGACAACAAGGTGTCTCGTCTCCCTGTAATTCCTAAGAGAATATCGAACATTATGTTGTCGGTATGCCGATCGAATTTCGCTTTTTTCGACCGGATTTTCGCTTTAATACGGTGGAAATACCGACCGGGAATTCGCTTTCATGTGGAGGATTATACTGACTGGAATTTCGCACCCGTGCGACAGAACCGTTAACCTAATAACATTATGTCATATAATGACAATAAGTTTACTGTGATCACTGGACGGTATTAAAGAATATGATACCACGTTTATAGTCGCATATTTATTATAAGTTAGATTATGAGAACCACTAAGCCGAATAGAAATTAAATCTCGTTCCTAGTCAATTATCACTACTACTCGCCGAGGCAGCCTAACGCCGACAATATAAGCACTTGGTGCAATGACGTGATAATAATAATAATATATAACATTCTCAATAAAACACAAACGGTCATCACATATTTTTTTTTTTTTTTCGTTCTTTTAGAAATGAATCGTAGTTACACGCTTTGTAAGAGAGAGAGAGAGAGAGTGTGTCTATGAAAAGAGCTTTACTTAAACATTTTTTTTTTTTTACTAGATATTAATCGTTGAAGCTAAAAACGTTTTCAAATTAAATTTGCAACGTTAAACTTTTTAATTATGACGCTATAGTTTTTTTTTTTTTTTTTGTTGTTGCAGGTCTCTACTCACACGATTGTGTCAATATTAATTTCAGTAATAGTAAGTATAACTGTTACCACTTTAAAAGTGGAATATAATTATAAAGACGATAATCGCTACTATATTTTAATTATTTAGAAAAATACCAAGTTATGTACTTTCAGTTAACATATTATATATGTTAATAAAGAACAATATGTTTTATATAAAAATACATGATCTCAGTTGACCGGTCGGTTACCCCCGGCGGGATGCTAGTACCCATATTATTAAAAATCTATGATTTTTAAGGCTCCCCTTGAAAGTATATTCAGATATATTTTACAATAATTACAATATAGGCAGACATTGCGCATGTATGTGATATTTACAAGAATAATTTGATTTCTTTGTACCCGATATTATAATAACCAATTAAAAATAATTCATTAAAAAAAAACACTTAGTGAATATATATATATTTTACAGGGTACAATTTTGTTAATTTTAAACGTGATTTCATTTCATTTATTTAACGTTCTATGTCCAATTACCTTACTAATATAATGTATACATAGAATTATTTTTTTTTTCCATTTAAAATAGTAATCTTATTAACTTTTGATAAAATTTTCAAATATCTCCCTAAAGCGGCAAACAATTTCTTCAGTTTTATATTCGTATCAACAAACACGTATATCTATATAATGCTTATGTATGTATGTGTACATTAGGTTGTACGTCATTTATCGAGTTGGCATTTTTTTTTTTAATTCGCGTGTCATCTAAAGTTTTTGTATACAATTAAAAACAAATGGAAAGAGTAGTCTAAACGAAGTTAGATGTTTCCGTTTTTTTTTTTTTAATTAACCGTTTCTTTTCGTCGTCCATTTCAAGTTGGTAAACAAAATGAACTATATTATAAAAAATCGATAATAAAACAAATTCCAACATAATGTACTGATAAACGGTTGAAATTTAAGAAAGCGATTTCAGGTGTAAACAAAAACTTTCATAAAGTGACGTACACTCTAATACATAAATATCGCAAATACCTTTGAGCTAGAACTAGAACACAATTCGTATATATATAAAAGGAATATACATTTTGTGTAAAGTGTATAAGAGAAATATATATATATATATATCGTAGAATATTGTTAAATTTGCATCAATCGATTTCAAAGTGCTACGTTATGTAAAATCTTATCAAGATATAATTATTTTTTTTTATTTAAATAATTATTTTTTAAAGGTATATTTATTAGGCCGGGCATCGGGATTGCCACTGATCCCCGACTTTATACATATAATTTATATATATATATATATATAGCAAACGTGAAGTTATTTAAATAAATCTAAATGTATTATTTATTCATATAAGACATAAAGATCACCTCAACTAACATTATTAACACTTTTCATCAATTTCAACGTTTTTTTTTCTTTCTTTATAATCACAGACGCTTTTCTAAAATATGTATTGTTAAACCCCAATCGCCAACGCACCGGAGTGTTTCATTAAAAGAACCTACTTGATGAGTAAGATGTTGAATCGTTTTGTTGAATTATTAATTTAACAAAAACAAAAAAAAAAAAAAAAAAAAATCATGATTTTAATGACAGCTAAATAAATTAATCACATAGCTACACGATATTGCTGTATAATATAATATAGTAATAATAATATTCTGTTAAAAAAAAACAAAAAAAAAAAAAAAAAAAACATTATGTAGGTATTACGGGACTAGTAAGCACGCGCGGCTTCGCCCGACGGCGCTCGGCGCAATAACTTATAATTTAATCACACACCAAAAAATTAAAACTAAAAACTAATTAATAAGTAATGTTTCTGTTGTAAATTATCCCGCCCGATGTGGTGTAAGCGTTATGTTATGTCACTCAGGGCGCTTGGCGCCACGCCTCACCGAATGATCTTAGCACATCTTCACTGGGAATTCAAGATCTGTAATGTAACAACAGTATTGTATTGAGTATGATTTTAGTTTATAACACGAAAAAGAATTTGCTATAAAATTTATTTTTTAATCATACATTTACATAGTTATTATTGGAAGTTTAAAAAAAAAAAGAAGTCAAACGTATGCCACTTAGTGAGTAATAATATTAACATTATTTTGTCGGGTACAACATTGCCGAGATAAGTGCGTTATGTATTTATTTGTGTTTAGGTGTTTTTTTTTTTTTTTTTTTTTTTTTTTTTTTTTTTTTTTTTTTTTTTTTTTTTTTTTTTTTTTTTTTTTTTTTTTTTTTTTTTTTTTTTTTTGCGGTTGATTTTTAAAATTGGTTGTTTTAAAATTGGATGTTTCAACTAAATTGATTGTAAATATAATAATATCATCCGTTGATGACGTAATGACGTAATGACGTAATGACGTCACACATCAATCGACTTGAAAAATTATAAGATTAGTTATATTCGTATTATAACAGTAACAAAATTTATGTTGTAATATGAGAGACAAAAGATGTCCGCATGATTCAATGAAATACCTATTAATTTGTGTATCCCAATAGCTCGTAGCGTTAAAAAAAAAACTACATATTACCAAATCCCTTTGAAGCGAGAAGTTACCAACAAGCTTGCCATTTAAAAAAACAACTGTGCTAATATAGAGTCTAGATGCGATTAATTTATGGCTATTAATAGTCATGTTTGAAATTTTTTATATACGATTCTCATCTATACACTTTATTAGGTACTAATAGTTGTTAGTTTAACAAGTAAACGTATTTTTTTAAATAAATATTGTTATGAAACGAAATATATTGATATTAAAAACATTAATAACGTATCAAAGTATCTAAGAATATTAAAAAAAAAATAATGGTTAATTATCATTTTCAATGATTCTCAACTGACAGATCCATGACTTGGATAAAACTCTGAATTTAATTTTCTATTTGGAATCTCGATGCGGATTTATATATTTATTTATTATAATAATTTGAGTACTATTTTCATACCTATAAGGTTATATTATTATAGCTGGTATTTCTCGTTTATTAAAATTAACATAATATATTTTTAGTTTTATAATAATAAAGTCACGAAGAGATCTTTTCATAAAATGCTTTGTCATCGATATAATTTGATATTTTAGAAGTTTTATTTTAAAGTTTTGCTACGAGATACTATTTCTGTTATGTTATGTTATTTCACATTTCATGCTGATTTATGAGTTTTAAAAGTGATTTTAATTGAAATATTAAGTTCACTGTAAATATATGTGTTTTAAATTAAATTGAATGGAAAGTGTCGTTCTGACAAGAAAAGGAAACATTGAAAATAATTTCAATAGAATCGATCAGACCGTAGTATCGGACGAGAAAAAAAATTCTACATTCAAAAAATGAAATGAAATCCGTTTAAGGAAACACCACTAGCATTTCCTATCTATGATATCAGAATAGACATGCGTACCCAATACAATATCAACAAGTCCTTATTTAATATCCTCGTAATTTCTTAAATATAGAGTAGTGCGTTACATTTATTATTATTTGTGCCAAAATAATATAGTTTTGTGCGGGTAAGGCGTGCATAGCAGCTTTTCAGAGGATAAAGTTTTTAATGCTTACTCTACATTGCTGAATGCGGTCGTGTCACTTGGCAGGAATCCGCACCTGACACACACACATATACACATAGAATTATCCTTTAAATTACTACATCGGTAAATTTATATAATCATGCGAGCTGTACAATTTTCACACAGTCCTGTATTCGATAGTTCTTATTTTATTATAATTCGACAATCTCATACATGGACAAATTAAGTGAGTACAACCTCACCAATCCATTTATATACAATATAAATAGAACTATTATCATCAATACACAGAAATAAATGTATTGACATGTCAAAATAAATGCGTCGCCTTGACATCATTATTACGGACAACACATCAATTTTCTTATATATGTATATATTTATATTGCATGTTTTATAGTTACTTTATACTAAAGTTTTCAAGTATTAAAAAATATACTCAATTATTGTAACTCGTTAATCCTAGCGTAGAAATTGATTGCACAATTTCTGATTCACTAAACGATGCGCGCATAAATATTCTTAAAACAACTAAAATCTAGATAAAGTTACGTACGTGTTTTTATATATGATTTTTAACTGATACATAATATTATTAATAATCTATATTATTTAAATAAAGAGAGATAAAACAGTTCTTTTTTTCCTTTTGTTAGTCCATCGATTTTTTGTTGTTTTTATTTTGTAACGATTAACGAATTTTATGTGTTCTCAAATTTACAAAAATCACTATTTTCCTCAAATTTTAAACAAGATTATAATCGAATTCCCGACCTCTTGGCGAACAATCGTACATATTAAATACTCCGATAGAAAATATATAATTATAATACAGGCACTAAAGCGCGACTTTGGCTACGGAAAAGAAAATATACGATTATGAAATCAACAAAAATAAAATTTAAAGAAGTAATGAAGTAAATTAAAAATTAATTATACGGACGTAATAAATTTAAAGTCTATTTTCATTTTAAATATTAAATCAGGCTATTTATAGTAATTTAGTTCCAACGTGTTATAGGCTAGTGGCGCTGCTAATTGATAGGTTTAAAAAAAAAAACGAACGATTTATGAATCCTATGCTTTATAATTACAGAGAGTATATTTATCAAATCGACTACTAAATATATTTTTAGTTTTCAATGCTCCGTTAATATTAATATTAAATTAATTGCTAAGTCGGGATAAATTTTAACGAACTTTTTATCATATATATCGATAATAACTTTTTCACATTCATTTAGTTTATAAAAATTATTTCACGACTTACAAAACATACGCAACAAGGTTTCTCTGTAATTTTTATTTTAGTAATTTGATTTGATTTGATCAATGAAATTGATGTATATTGTTTATTAAAAAAAAACAATCCTTTTATAATCTGATAATGATAGTATGACAGAGATAATAAAAAAACTTTAAAAATAGGTCACTATAGATTAGTCGTTAAGTTTTATCTTCAACAAAATGATAAGAATCCAAACAAAACGTAGTACACAATTTGTAAAAAAAAACGGTTTTTTTTTTAAATGAAATATATGTATATTCAGATGATGTTTGCATATAACATGTAAAGGTACTGTATTAATTTATTACTCGGTAAGCTATATCCGATAAACTATTGACTAAATATTAATTATATGTAATTTTTTCTATTAAATAAATTAAAAACATTAAACAGATAAATATTTAGAATATTCCAGTGACGATCAGGGTTGTCAATCACCTTCGTTGGTTTAGACGTTTCCGTTTCTAGTGCCTCGAATATTTATCAGAATTTATGTGTGAAATTAATTTCTTATTATTTGCCCTATAAGTTTTACCATTTATTTAAATCGAATTTTGTAACTGTCGTCAACACTAATCGTGGATTCATATTTTAACACGGCTAACTTGATAATTTTAAAGAGTTTTAAGCTTTATAATAGCATCGTTTTACGAATGTACAATTGGTCCGGAACGTGTAAGATTTATCTTCTACGAAATTATCTCACCATATAATTTGAAGCTTCATACAGCTCTGTCACTGTATTATTTGTCCGGTACGGGACCACATACTAACACATAATATGATACAAAGTACAAAAAAATACGAGTCAAAATTGTTTATACGTAACTTTCAATAAATAAATAAATATAAAAGAACTCTATAGTAACAACAACAACCAACCTAAGCATGCCAAAACTTTAGCCATATTATATTTTATTAGATATAATTATAGACAAAGACAATATACCAAAAGTTAAAATGCATGATTTACCCAAAGAGCTGTTGTTTGTTAATAGAATTACTGTTTGTATTATGATGTATATTTACAATGAAATCGTAAATTTTCCGTTTTCGAAATAGCATCTATACTAAAATAATAAAATAAAAGTGTCTGTTAGTAATGTAAAAAAAAAAAAATTTTTTTTTACTAAATAGATATGAATGTAGTATATACGGTACTTATACCAAGATTACAACTTTTTAAATTTTTATCTATCTGTCTGTTTGTTCCGGGTAATCTTCGGAACGGCTGGACCGATTTTGACGGGTCTTGTTTTTGGTAGATAGGTGAGGTTACTCCGGGTAACTTGGAGTACTTTTAATTTTTGAAAATAATTAGGGTTCCGCGTAAAAAATTTAAATTGCAGTGACAAACATAGGAAACGCGGGCGCACAGATAGTTGTTAATATAAATTTCAAATAATTCTTTCAAGTAAGCGAAACTGAGAGTAAAAATTAGTGGTATGCTATATATATAACACCTACAATAATATAGTAACACTAGTCGATACCGGCAACTTTCTTATATTTCTTTTTAAAATATAATTTTAACACATATTAACGCTTTTTCGCTGTAACAAAGTATGTTTCCTCTTTATGAAAACTACATGCAAATCGGTCCAGTAGTTTACTATTGGTAATACGGAAAATGTACGATTTTATTGTATCTCATAGAAGCATAATTACAAATAGTGTTATTCCGAACCTAAACCATTTTATCTCATTGTTAAACGCGAAGTTGTATGGATGAGTCTAAATTAATACGTATAAATGCGTCTATCTAAATATAATAATAATTTAACAGTATGAAGCGTACATGTACTTATAATATTACATACGAGTAAATTGAGAGAATATGTAAAGCTATGTACGTGCAAATAATAAATACATATTATATACAAAAAAAAATTGCCAGAAATATTCAACCGAATTAAAAAGGTAATTTTGACAAAAGTAAAACTTTTCACTTTCATTTTGTCTCTCTGGTAATTTTCAGTTTTAGTATATAATAAAAAAAAACTACTAAAATAATATAATATATATTTATATAATATTATGTTGAATAACATACAATCTGTCTAGAGTTGACGTATGCTCGGCACTCCGGCTAACCATTTCGCCCCCGTTCGGCCTAGAACGAGATATTACAAGTAATAACCTCATCTAGAATACTAAACCTAACATTATCGAATAAATCAGTAAAATAAATTATCAACAAATATTCATCAAACGCTATTTAAATATTATATCTAAAGTGCTGGATTTCCGCCTAGGCCCATGATGTTAGGCATTATTTTAATAGAGGCAACATTTTCGAAGTGTCAAAAATTAAAAAAATCAAATATGTTAAGGGTCATTCAAATAGTTTATATCATAAAACACTAGGTATTGAACGTAAAAAAAAATCTGGGCATAATAAATTGTCGCGGTCGAACTTATTGATAATGCAAGAATATAATGAAGGAGTTCAGATGCGAATTAAATGTTTGGTTAAAAAATTAACATGACGTATTTAACGACAGAAGTAATAATAAATAAAAACTTAATTTTTGCTCATTAAAAATTACGTTTCAATTTGAATTTCAAATTATATCTAAAAGAAAGTGCATTAAAAAAGGTGTAATAATATTATTTTCATAATAAATTAAAATATTTGATAATTCCGTGTTTAATTTTGATTTGATGTATGGTACTTATTTATCGTATGGTTTCAAAAAAATACATAAGTAATATTAATATATCATATTTTTTAAAGTTGTGTGTTATTATAATATCTACGTTCAACTCTACTCACTTGCGTTTAGCGTGGAGCATTTCCATGAGAAGTGTCTGGGTCGGTGCCTGTCCTGCACAGTGTCTCTGGTACAAATGCTCCTCCCCCCGTGCCGCTAGCGCGTGGATTTCAGGCACCACCATCACCAACTTGCCGAATTTATCCTGAAAAATTTGAAAAAAAAAATCCATTTGACAATACTATCAGATAATATATTATCTGTTAGAAAATTAGGGTAATGTCTTTCAATTAACGTCTACATTTTATTATGAGCCATTGTATCCGAAAAGTTTTTATTTTACTAGTTGTGTGTAATTTACGTGTAATTAGACTCCCGTGTAAGAATATTTTCAGGAGCTAAATATCTAAAACCATAAATTTAAAGATAATGAATAAAGACTGTAAGAAAATTGTTAATATTATTGCTTTGCCGTCGGTAAATATTAATATACAATAAGACAACCAAAATAAAAGGTTTTTGACAAAATGTATTACATTTCACATATTATGTCAACTGTGTGACAAATTTTAGTAGCTTCCAATAAATATTCAGCAAGCGTCCTGCAATAAACGAAACGAATACTACCTAATTCGTTTTGCCTACCATATTCAATTATAAATGTAAGTTTTCTTTACATAACTTAAACGAAATTTTTAATAGAAAATATATCGTTTTTTATTGCTTTATTTATTATAAGTTTAAGTAGAGATATATTAAAATAATTTCTCGCAAATGTTTAGAAATTTTAGCGTACATTTATGTAAATAGCAACATTACATGGGATATATCTTTGACTTTATGATGTACTTTTTATCTCAAACTATATGTACACATAATAATTATAAATGAGGAAACGATAATACTCACCTGTATCGTTGAGTAACAAGTTAACGTATAATCAAGTAATGCGGCCTGCACCGTTTGGTACCCATCTCGTACGCACTTCACATTTACGATTCCCCTCACCTCTGAAATATCAAAATATCTCTCTTCAAAATATAAAAAAAATATATACACAACAATACACAACAAACATTTTTACATTCAGTATATATAGCATAGAATAAAAACCGAATTAAAAAAATAATAAAATAAATAAATTAAAACATTCGCCTGCGTATTTATTAGGAAAAGTTAAATTTACAGGTAAAAAAAAAAGAGTAATATATATAATAAGGGTATATATACTAACCGGGGTTAAGTAATAGTAGGAATTTAATGCATATGTAATCTGGAACGTCAAACTTCAGTTCGGCTAATTTGTTTTGGAGTTCGTTGAAGTGATCAGCTAAAGCCGGTACTCCGAGGAGACCTAAGCAAAGTAGGTCAAACTTCTGTCCGTTGTGGAGTGTAGTCTCGTCGGGTAAACCGTTGTGCATCCTCTGATGGAGGTGATCTAACACTAACATATCAGACCACGAATGCTGTAGCAGTTTCATTTGATCGTCGACCTGCAACAATAATAAACCGCATTGCTACAAATGCACAGCGTTTTTACTCAAAACTCCTTACTTCACTCAACAAGGAAAGAAGGTAAAGACGCCTCTAAAAACTTAACAAAGTTACATTTAATGTAGCAAACGCGAGCTACGTACTTCGGTTTACTATTGCAACATGACTGTATTTATTTTATGTCTAACCGGCGATTGTTGTAGTTAATGTGGATGTGACTGTGCGAAGAGTACGATGAATAACAATAAAATTAAAATGTTCTAAGTTTATTAAAAACCTTTATATAAAAACATCATAGTTATAAGACAAACACACACGAGTGTTAGATAAGACCAGTTTAATTATTCTAAATGTACAAACTCTGTGTAATCGTAATGTTATCTCTTACGAGCGGCGAATGACGTCGATCCGTAACCTACATTTTATTGAGTTGCATTAGAAAATACGGGGCGGTTCGCGAGCGCGTTTGCCGTTTACGAAATGTTTCAACTGAATTTTAGAGCTCCGAGTTATTGCCACATAGTAATGCCGCGCCGCAGCTTGCCCAACGTACGTACGATCGATCCATCGGCAATACGAAATCAAACTATCCTATCATCTATCGACTGTATACATTTATTTATACAAATTTGTTTTATAATTTTTAATTTATATAAAAATTAAATCTTACGAAAACGTAGCGTTGTGAAAACTAAATAAATATTCAAAGTTAATATATCCAATTTATTATTACATTACTGTGTTATTTAAAAGTTAAAGCTGTTCATTATTCATCATACACGTGAACTCGTCACGGTCAAGAATATACAAATTAGCCCTAATAAGCTATAGAATATCAATGATTTTACTAAGTTTCTAATATCTTCTTTATCGATAACTACATAAGGAGGATAACGGTATGGCACGAGTTAAAACGTATACGATCTTTCTAATCAGCGGTGGAAACCATTCCCTTCAGTCGGGTCGGCCATTTTGGACGGAGTTGTCGGCATTCAGTAGACAAAAGTAGGTCAAAGTCGCCTGCCTCATTTTACCGCGTGCCCTAAACTTTTGGTTATTATTACATTATTATATAACTTAATTCATTTTCCCGATTGTTCTATGAAACAAGTGTTTTAAATTCAATTTGCAATCAACTTCTCCGTTATATTTCTATTTTTATGAATACTAGTATATATGTATGTATTATTTATATATATTTTCCTAATTATATGTAACAATAGGTCTTATCGGGTGTTAATGCGTCACCGGACGAAAACTATAGTTAATTTTGAACTAAATGGTTAGATAACACTATAAAATGTAGGGCAAAAAATTTAGATTGAACATAATTACATGCCACACAAATCATTTAGAGCGTAAATTCAGGTATTGTAATAACTCTGTAATGTTTAGAACCAATCTGTGATGTTTTGTAAGTGGAAATAATGTTGAATCTCGAGAACAAAATAAAATAGTTTTAGTCTTAAGATATTTAAATGCCACCCACTTGTTTATATTTCAACAATATGGTTTCTATTTAAATTATAAAGCGGTAAGTTTACGGGATTTATTTTACTGGAGATAATATCTACAATTCAGTGTTTAAAAATTACTCCACAGCTACGAACAGTTTTTACTTAAATACTCCATAACTATCATAGCAGTCCAATGAAAATTAACTTTATTATTTAAACAATGTACTTAAACAAACCGTCATGAACGTAAAATTTTGTTACAAATTAGTTCGAAAAAATTGCCTTCATCTGAAAAACAGGCAATAAGCCCAATAGGATTTTTGTGTTATCTTACATTTCTGTTTGTTGTTGTTTTCGTGAAATATTAAGACGTAGTATGTAGTTATTTCCGCGTGATAATTCTTTATAAACAATACTTTATAATCGCTCGGTGACGAGAAAAACAACGATTGATAAGACAAGTTAAATTTTTAACAGACGTTTTAATATTTGTAAGTTAGCTTTAATATTTTTTATCGTTAATAAGTTAACAAATTTCTATATCTCATTGTGGAATTAGGTAAAGAGAAATATGTGGTACAACGTGAACAAAATATTATAATCAATAGAAGCCGGTCGAAGAAAATCAACAAACGCAAAGTACGTACCGTACGTCTAGCTCTAGTATCGTAATAAATGTGAAATGATGACATGAGCGAAGCACGATCAAAACAACGTCATCCATCGGTCCGCTCAAGTTCAGCGCGCCTGTTATTGTAATATGACGGAATCATAATTGGTAATATGTTATGTAAGAGAAAGCGAAGAAAGGCTATGCAACTCGTTACGTCTTCTGTTACCGGTGATTACGCGAGGCGGTAAAAAGTGCTTTCCCGCGACAACTCGGCCACGGCCAGTGTGTCAAGTGCTCCGACGAAAGTGCACCGTTGCCCGTCCCGCGTGCTCACCAACGTCCCTCTACCCCGCCACTCAGCACTCTCCCCCCCCCCGCACGCTCGCACTTACATCACATCTGTCTGGAGAAAGTTTAGGTGATCAACATTTTTCGAGTGAACACTCAACGCACCGTTCGACTGTCTGTTTGACTAATAAAATACCTACTCTCGTCTGCACACGGCTTTGGAAAAAAAACATCTAATAGAAGACACACGTGCACTTAAACCGTTTCGGCGTGAGCTTTAAAATATATCAAATAATACACAGAAAATATGTCCTAAACTATTGATAATGTCTCTATTATGTAGTTTTATATAAAACATTAGTAGTTGAGAATTATTTATGTTCGTCGTCGGGCCAATTCTGAGAGTTGATGGTAAATATGTCGCGTCATTTTAGCGCAAATAAAAATTACTAAATAGTTGTAGAGTCTGGCTGCGAGAGGGGGACAGGTCTATCTGTCTATGTAGGTTCAGATCGGCAACGTCGCGCCGGTCACGTGACCGTGTGCCGTGCTCTTGCGTAAGCGTACCGACGATCATGGTGCAGTGCGACTGTTCCTGCCCCCATATCACCGTCATCGCTCAACTCCTGACTATTGAATAAACCCGCTAACGGCACGTATAGAATCGATCGACCCACTATTACACCCACACGTAATCGTAATTCCCTATAATGATATATTAGTGTCTGTATTCTTTAACTGGATAAACTAATTAAAAAACACGGCCACGTCTCTACTGTAGTAGAGTAAGATGGAATTTGGCTGAAGGAGTAGTACGTAGAGTAAGTAATGAGCAGAACCGGTGATGGGAGGCGGCGCTGTAGTGGCACGCAGCTCTGACGAGAACTTGACCCAGTTGCAAGTGTGGCAAAGCGCGTGTCGTGTCGTGTGGGATATTGATTACGAGGGGCACCTTCTGTGCGTCGCACGCTGCGTCACGCGCGCACACATATTACTCACACACAGTCACATCATTACTAAACACAACATAGTTGCGGGCAAAACAATTAATTATGACAATTCGCACAGGTCATCAATATCAAAGAAAGATAATAACATATCAGAGCACAGCAGCGCAATGCGTCATAATCGCGAGCATTTTTATTCGGTGTACACCGGGAACGGGGTTTAAAGGATCGGGGGACAAAGGAATTTATACTTAGCTGGAAATTCACCTTTAAATACTTAAAGAACACTGTATTTCTCGCCCAGTCCACTTGTGAGAATAAGTTTTGGTCCAGCACTTTGCACATTAATTCGAAGAGATCGACTTCACACTGGTTGTAGGTCTGGCTCTGCAAGAGTCCAAACAGTGAATTCTGCCACTCGCGGTCATCGATCGTTTGAACGAATTCCCGGATCATTGGTGAGACTCGTAGGGTTTCCGAGCTGGTCGCGTCGGCCGTACTGGAGGGCGTCGCGGCCGCGTTGTTGCCTGCATCGAACGAGAACGCGTCCGGAGACGCCGAATGCGGCGAGTGAGCTTCCCATTTTGTCGTGCGTGGGCGGCGGAGGCGGCTGCGGCGGCTGAGGCTGAGCACCCAGCATCGCCGGCCCCGGCGACGACTCCGGCGAGGACGTCAGCGAAGACACCTGCGGTATCTGGATCTCTTGTTTGACGGGAACGGTCGAGTACGGTGATCCGAAACCGAGCACCAGTCCTCCGTCACCCAAGGATCCGCGCAACGTCTGTACTGCTATTTGCCGTTGCCTCATCATCTGCAGTTTACGAGCTCGATCTCTCTTATACATGGGACCGAACTTGTTCCGTCCGCCACGCATTCTGTCCGCTCGCACAGCTGAAACAAACGTATCAATATTTATCATCTATTACATTAATTGTTACTGTCAGATGTCACACAAAAGTATATTGTAACGACATATGAATTTATTTATAGATGTTAGATAATATTGTGTATATGTTCGTATAACATTTGCAACTTTATAAAGTGATTATTAAAGATGAATACACTCGGGTAAGATTGCTATTTCACGTGTATACGGATAGTATATGCACAACGGTAATATGGTAATGGAAAATCATTTAAATACACTGAGGAAATCATTTATCAGTGCGATAACATTTCCATAATTCAATAAAAGATTGTATAAAAATGTGAGAAACTCCACAAAATATGTTGTCCATTGACATCTAACCTACTGTATGTGTATGTAATATGTGTAGGTCAAAGAATAATAATTTGAACTTTGAAAGTTCAAGACACTGATGTACATTTCCGTTTGATTACCTGCGATTATTGTTTGACATATCCAGAACAGTTTAAACAAGCTATAACGGCAAGTAAGATATATTATTATAAATGTAAAAATAAACCTGATTTACATGTCCTTACTTCTAATAATAAAAGGAGTATTCCTTTCTCTACTAACAAATAAAATTAAAGTGTTTGTTTATAGTATTAAAATAACGTCTTGTTACTAAATATATAATGTATATAAGATACATACATCAGAAACATATTTTTTAAATTTTTTTGTCGTCTGTCTGTTTGTCCCGGCTAATCTCCGGAGCCGCTGGACCTGTTTTGACGGGACTTTTTATGGCAGATAGCTGAAGTTATTCTGCATAACTTAGGCTATTTTTATTTTTCAAACAAAGCTAGGGTTCTGCGTAAAAAAATATTAAAACACATAAAATTGTGAACTAAATTGTATTCAATAGACAGCACTATCAAAATATAATTTTACCGATTATTTAAAAAAACTATATAGCCTCAAGCCTTAAGAACCAGTACCTCTAAGCTTTGTTTTTTTACCATCCTGGACAAAATTGTCACTTAACATCAACTCAGATTGTCTTCAAAGCAACGATTTAGACCAACCAAAAAAGCAGTGAAAAATGTATGAAACGCGGGCAGAGCCGCGAGCACACATATAGTTATTACAAAAGGTTACATTTAAAAATGCGACTTGTACTTCATCGGATGTACCTAAATATTATGTAGAAAGTAATGATACAGACTATAATTCTCTAAACTTGTTAAGGGTGAATTGACAACAAATTACGAGTATAAACGTAAACCAAAAATACACATTTTAAATTTTTTGTATATCTGTTTGTTAAGGAAGATATCCGGAATTTTGACGAAGATATTTTGGTATATAGTTAAAGTACTTCGCGTAACTTAAGGTACTTTTTTTTTTCAAAAATAATTAGGGTTCCCGCGTAAAAAAAATTGAAACTCATGAAATTTCGAATAAAATCCGATTCAACGCACACTTTCACTGGCAAGTGTTTGAATTTGTGAGAAATAGTTTTACTTTATCTTGGTACCAAAAAAAAAATAAGGAAAATAATTTAAAAAATAATTAGGTGCCCGTATAAAAAAAAGTTAAAGCGCAGTGAGGAACATATAAAACGCGGGCGCTGTTGCGGGCACACAGCTAAATACATTTTTATATTGTTAGCACCTCATTTCATTCAGCCTTTGTGACCCTTGCTCAGAAAAGTGTCACTAGGATGTTTTAATATTTTATAAATGCTATTGCTAAATATATATAAATTTCTGTTACGCTTTGCGTGTAATAAACTCAAGTCTAATGTCACAAAGGGCATAATAATGGCATTTAAGTCGTTAATTCGCCTTTCATAATTTCTCTGGCTTCCATATTCTAACAGTGTTATAGCACTGCCATGCATGCGGTAATTTATTGATTCGTTCATATTTTACCGTATTATATTATTTTCATTTGTTAACAATTGCGTTTTTATTCCTTCCGTCAGCTGTTACAATTTCTATGTCATAGCAGACACTACCAATCGATTCAGCCAACATAATAAAAATCAAGCATATAAGCCAAGACAGGGTAAATATTAGAGGCAATCAATTCAGAGTAATATTGAAAAACTATTATTATTTGATAATAATACTGTGTATTTTCCATATAATTAAGAATAAAGTTGAAAAAATAGCATTTGTGCATTTTTACATTTTCGCATTTCATATTTCGTTAAAATTATTGGAAAACGGGTCTTCACGCGTTACCTCTTTCTATCCCGAGGTTTCGGCCGGGATGCACCAGCCGTGGTTACGGGCTTCTCCGCGGGCCCGAAACGTCGTGATAGAAAAGAGGTAACGCGTGAAGACCCATTCATCAATAATCTAACAAAACAGCATTAAATAGCCAAGTTCGCCTTAATGTACAAGGAATAATTAAAAATTACTAAACGAATTTGGAAAAAGTTTTTCTTAGATAATTAAAAAGGTTAACTTCGAGAAATCGCCGTCAGCAAACAAGAGATTAGAAATATATAACAAACCTCATTTGATTATTTTCCATAAAAATACCTTAAGTTACATAACATTTTCAACTTTTTAAAGAGTTAAAAAAAAAAATTAAGAACTACAGAGACGTGCTTCATAAGCTCCACAAGTATTTAACTACATAGTATGTAAAACTTAGAACTCCAAAGGAAAAACATTCTTTGCTCAATATTTGACGAAACCTTAAAAATAAACTTCTGCTTAAGCAATAACTAACTGTTACCCTCATAAATTAAAAACACTTTCAACCTAGCATGACGTATAAACATTTTATATTATATAACAATATTAACGGAAGATTATTACTATTTACTTGGCGTGCTGTTGAAAAGAAAAATTCTTTGCGTGAAGGTCACAAGGGAGGAGGACAGCGGAAAAGTATTATTAATTTTCTCTTGACGGAAATCCGCTATATATTTAAAGTAAAAGCGATGTATGTTACAAAATTTTGTAATTGATTTGCATGAAAACGAAAATTGATTTTGTTGAAAGTTCTTCAAAGTAATTATTGTGCTTTATTTATTCAACTATATTTTATTGGATCAATTAATTAAGGTTATTCCGGATATTACTTTTTCTTAACTTGAAGCAAAGATGTAAGCACCAAAGCAGAATTGTCATCTGTATCTAAAATGAAGTAATTTGTTTCTAGAAACTCTCATCTAAATGAAAAATATATGTTTGTATGTATGTAAAGACAAATTCTTGAATGAATGTCTATTGAAATGATCACAAAGCGCACAGACTTGTAGGTAAATAACGCTGAACCTGGAAGGGAACCGCCCTTTCAGTACGTGGTCGGCTCGTCAACAGCCCACGAGGTTAAAAATAACAACCAGTTTTTATTGTAACCAACGCGTTTCTGTGCGATAAGGACAAAGCGCAGGGCTCCGACCAAGGTCTAACAGAGACAGCGAGCGTAACGGATTTAAACATTGCTCTGTGCAATTCTAAAGTTTCGTATTGCAAGCTTAGCATTTTAACGAAAAGTTTTAAGTCACCAGACCATAGTTTAACTGCATTTCGAATAATCAATTTGTATTTATAGGTAATTAGTTATTCGCAGAATATTAGGGGAGACCGGGTCAAAACCGGATAGCTAAAAGTTTAAGCCGTAGGTCATTAATATAAAACATACGTTTATCATATCAAAAGTAAAATAATATAAATATATTTTAGATAACTATTAATATTAAACAGAGTACAACAAAAAAATATGTATTAAACATTTTTAAAGTTTTGCATCGACACATGGACTACAGTTTACGTACTATATTACGATACTACCTCGGAAATTAAAATAAAACAAAACAATATGAAAATTATTGAACTCCTCTAAGTCATAGCGTGTTCAATCTTCATGAGTCCTGCCCATGACACACCGTACATTGGAGCCAATCTTTACCCATGAGACTTGCTCCGTATTGTTAATATTTCTATCGAGTGGAAACACATTCATACTCTCTGGCGGTAGCCATCGCGACCTATACCCCAGACCTGAACGTCCCGCGAAAGAAACGACGTCGACGTAATATATCAACCGATCCAGAAGACAATACAACGCTCGTGAACAGAATTTTTCACCCCCAACCGAGACATCGAGAGTACTCGCGTTCAGGCCCGCGTGACCACGTTCCCGTCGCTAGGCCCGGGCGGCTAACTTTGCTCCCGCGCACACTCCGTGTCTCCCTCTGGCAGGTGTACAAGACGGGCTGCGACCCCCATCTGGGTAAGCTCTTGTAGCCGCTGCCAGCGCGATACAGTAATACTGTATGCACTAGTAATCACACGCATCATACTGCACACACATATTTCCATACTACACGCAAGGTACTTAGGTTCTGTAAGGGATCTTTATTACTTTACTGGTTTATTAACCGTTCGGTTAGCGCGGGGCAAATTCCGCAGAATTTTTATCACGGATAAGCAACTCAAACCGAGGTTCGTACCATTTTGGTTCCCATTTTGTGCTGACTATCATTCCTAGGCTGAGCGCCTTAAGCGCTCGCCTCAAAGTTCGGTGAAACTGCGCTTCCGATCAACAGCGTTAGTAAGATAAAAAAATTTCGTGTTTGTTATTTTAGTTCAAGGTTAATTCAGATTGAGTTTCATTTGTAACATCGATATTTATCTTCTTAGGAATTGATGGTTTAACGAATGAGGTGAAAGAAGTTAATCGAACTATGTAACTATGGAAGTTCTTTATATGTAAGGCCAAATATTCTTTAGAATATGAATTAAAAAAACAGTTTAAATCGTTCTAAGCCTGAGTCTTTTTTGATTATGTAAAATGGATTTTGGAACTTGATAACTTTGAACTGGTTTCAAATTGCTTATTCTTTCATAAAGTACAGTTTGAACAGCTTTTGCTCATATTATGTGGATCTTCTGGATTCATTTCTATGGGTTACTTTTTTATAATGATTCGGAGTCTTTGTTTCATCTGTAATTATAAAAACCAACCGAAACCTGTTTAAAATCCTATATCGGCCGATTTTCGCCATACGGTATTGATTTACAGCAAATCTTTACTAATAAATACAATTGAAGTGTCGTTAATCTCAATTTTTTTTTTCTTTACTAAATAGGTATTAATCCATACAGGATACCTATACCAAAAACACATTTTTTTTAAATTTTGTCTGTTTGTTCCAGCTTATCTCCGGAACGGCCGGACGGATTTCGATGGGACTTTTTTTGGTAGATAGCTGAAGTTACTCCGGATAACTTATTCATTATCGGGTACTTTTAATTATCGAAAATAACTAGGGTTTCGCGTAAAAGAATTAAAACTCCTAAAAATAAATCGTATTCAATGCACAGTTTTACGGACAAGTGCTTGAATTTATGAGAAATATTTTTGCTTTATCTTAATACTAAAAAAATAGGGTTCCGTATGAAAAAATTAAAACGCAGTAAAGAATATATGAAACGCGGGCGCACAGCTAGTTTTGAATAAATATCACTCCACAGCATATAGAAACTAATCTTGTCCATACAATTGTTGAAATTATAAGAGTAAGTACACATATTTGAAAATAATTAATGAAGTATTCGTCTTTAGTTTACGTAAACTTGAGCAATATGAAATCTTGTGTTTGCAAAAAATCGACAGACAAACAATAAAATTGAATATTTTGAGAACACTGCGACAAGTACTCGTTGACTCCGAGCTCCTATTGGTCAGTGCAGTAGATTCGACAACAATTGAACATGATTATGCAAAATAAAACCAACTCAAAATATGTTATTAATTTTTAGTTCATGGAATTTTTGTAACAATCGTGTGCAAAAGCACTAGGTAACTTATTTCAAACTAATAACTTGTTTACTAACTTGTTTGTAACATTGAGTACCATTTAAGTAAATCAATTTTATTTTGATTTCATTTAAGTAAATTAAGTTTATTGTTTTCAATAAAATATCGTTTGGTTCCATATTGATCAATCTATAGTTTAAAGTTTCTATGAGAATGAAATCTTAATATAAAAATTATTAAATGGATACCTCAAATACTCTTAAACCATTTTCTTTTTTCATACAACATTAATGATAAATGACAATTCATTCTGGTACCGGAAACCCGGCAAAATCAATCCACATAAATATTTAACATTTCTCGAAGCCTCGATGGCTAAATGGTAGTTAGTGTATTTGGATTCCCTCCCTTCCTTTGTCACTACATCCTCTACTATACCGCTGTGTTTCAAAAGCACGCTATTTATTTCGCTGTCCATCATATTCACCCCAGTTATTCGACTTGTCATGTGTTGAGAATCCAACCTTTATACCTTTTTTGTCTGAGTAAATAACCTTTTTATTTTGTGTAGTTTTTACTTATAAAACTTATAAATGTATTTTAATTTAAGAATTCGATGTATTGTCAATACCAGATAGTAAAATACACTCATAGAAGACACACCGAATATCGCCTTTTTCCCTGTTTTCCATCATAATATTTGCCCAATCTTCACCTAAAACTGAGCTAATCCGTAACATTTTGGTCCTTCGAGCCGGATCTGTTGATCTGTTGCATTCAACTTACTTTCATGTTTTTTTCTGGTAGATCGATCAATTGCTAACTCTACTAATTGATAAATACGCATATGGAACTATATAATTCGATGAACGGCCAATCGTGCCTTTAGGCACTCTCTGGGTGCTCATGAATTTATGTAGTTTCAGTCGATTTCCTATCGCAACTCTTCCCATATGACAGTTACACTTACCATCCTTTTTTTTTTTTTTTGACGAGAGGAAATGCATTTACTTACCATCCTAACAACCTTTTACCCCAAATTATAAACTTTTCTTTGCTTGGTCCACTATTCCTCATTCAATCAAAAATGATCTCTCACTCGTTTTGTTGGTCGGTTCTTGTTTGAATAACTCTATCCAATTCGAATTATTACGTAATATGCGTATTCATACTACGTAGTATGAATACCCCATAGATTATACTGTTTATGCATTTGTATATACGGTTTTGTGTAGGTCTCTCCTATATACCCGGTACATGTAATTTTAGAAATGTTCTTGTTTGTAATAAAGATAAATATTTTTAATAATAGATATATCTCGGTAACAATTATTTGAATTTATTCTTTATTAAGAGTATATTTAGACACAATTCACTGGAATATGCATGCGAGAAAGCTAGTGGGTGGCAACAAAGAAAATTAACCATGTGGTTTCCCTCAATGAAAATTAAATTATGGGTTTAAGCCTACGTCCATCGACGCAGCACCTGATCACAAACTATCCATGAGCCGCCATCGTCCCTTCAAAGTATAGAGGAAACGTAGAGAAGTAAGAAGAAAAAAATATACAAAATGTTACTAATACAGGAATCGAGAATTTAATTTTAATTTTTCACATCGACCAGAGCGCGCTGCCGCTGCCCCGGATTTGAAATCAATTCAATCAATACCTCGAAACGTATGTGTATATTATAGACGTTGAAACGTTTTCAGTGAAACAAAACTTATTTAATTACTGTCAATGTTCCCTCCCATATCTCGAACTTTCGATACATTGTAATCATCTATAGTAATATTATTTGTATTTTTGTATGTAAAGAAGAAACTTAAAAACTACTAGACCGATTTGGATGAAATTTGGTATGAAGATAGTTTGAAATCCAGGGAGTGACATAGAATAGTTTTTATTTCGAAAAGCCCACGGGAACGGGAACTATTCGAGTAAAATCACGGAGAGCAGATAGTAATAAATAGAATTGATGTGCCTGTTTGTAATGTAAAAATAACAATGATTTACTAATTACATATGAATGCATACATACATACGATACAAAATACATTTTTTTAATTTTTTGTTTGATTGATCCAGGTAATCTTCGGAACGGCTGAACCTATTTTGACGGGGCTTTTTTTGTAGATGGCGGACTGTAGTAGAGACTTTTGATATTCTAAAATAATTAGTGTCCCCAGCGTAAAAAAATTGAAACTCATAAAAAAATTATAATTAAAAACCGATACAAAGCACAGTTTTACTGGCAAGCGTTTGAATTTATGAGATTTTTTTTACTTTACCTTAGTACTGAAATTATTTTAGGGAAATAATTAGGGTTCCGTAAAAAGTTTAAACGGTGATGAATATGTGAAATGCGGTTGCAGCCGCGGTCACACAGTACGATAAATCCAATAACCTCATCAAATGTTGCACTCGAAACGTCACAAACGCGTATCGAATCGTGCATTGACCAATAATATCTATATGCCGTGATGACCCGTAACATCACTCACAAACGTATCATAAATATAGTAATAATTTATGATTTCGATAGAATAGTACATAATTAATTCATTTAAATTTAAATGAAGTTAATTAAATGGAAATTCATATTTCGATTTGTAATATTTATTGAAATCTTAGAAATGTACTATATTTAGAACAAGTGTGGCTTTAAATAACCTTATAGTTATATAACTACATACATATGTACTTAGTAATATGGTGTCTCTGTGTATTATTATTATTAAATGTTCTTAAAAACATACGATATATATTTTGGTCTCACGTTACTTGGACCCGAGGTAGCAAATATCAAAACTTTCGTTTAAAAATAGTGATCTAGTTCATTAAAAGATGCTCTAATTACAAGTGCACAAGTAAATGTCGAATTGGATAAGCTATTATGGAATATTAGAGCGAGTTTTCAAAAACAAACTTATTTGTTTCTTTATAATTTTCAAGTAATTTTTACCACTCGCATAGCTCTTATGTTAAATTGCACTTGATATTTCTTATAAGAATCTACAGAAAATTCAAAGAACAATTAGCAATGCAAATTCATTTGGAATTAATTTATCATGATGCGAACTAACCGTTATTGACAAAAAAAAATGTTTTACAATCAACTCGGTTCTTAATATTTATCCGTTAAGAAGTCGATCATTTATGTTTAAAGAGAAATAGGTATATTTTTCATTTAATTTAATACTAAACATAAACACGGTATGGTTAGTGATAATACGGTAAACGAGGTCAGTCGTTTATTACGCGACTAAACTAGATCAAGGTCAAGGTCATTTTTACAAATCAAAAACATACGTCTCGGTGACAAACCGTCAGTCCGTAGAAATAGATACCTACGTGTGAGTTCACCTCGCATTCAGATGTTATTTGCGGCTGTGGCCCACTTGTAAAAGATGGGTCAAGGTCGACCTTGACAAATAGGTCGCGGAGCGCAAAATAAATCTACGTTTCCAAACCCGATAACCGTTTCATTTTCGGATGAAATCAATGATCATTTCCTAGCGGTAATTAAAATAACACAAGATCAGTTTGAAGACCTTGGCATACGTACGAGGACCGTCGAAATAAAGTTAATCGTGTCAACGAGATAAAAAAATGTATGTACCGAAAGGACGGGGAAGAGGTGGGGATCGTTCCTTGTACCGACGAGTCGTGAAACTTGGTCAAGGCTGGCGTTGCGTCCCGCGCCCCCCGCGAGCCTCCCACCTCACCGCCCAGGCCGTAGTGCTCGCTTAGCACGGTAACGAGTGCCGTCGGAGTTAGCCGATAATGGTCGAATGTGAACACGCACTGTATAGAACAAGCGCGTCCAGATGATAGCAACGACGGACGGCCAAACGTTACACAACCAAAATCAATCATCCAACCGCGATGATCCATTCAACTGTGTCAAGATCTTGCACATTGCATTCTTGTACACTATAATAGAGCTTATAAGAATCCCATTAGATTTCGATACAGTTCATACTTATATTCCATTTCGAAAACCATCTCGAATGTAATATAACAAATTCTTCAAAAGGTCGGATAATGTACGTCGGTGGTTACATTAAAATGTCGGTTATGCATACGAGTTTATGAGCACTGGTGGCTAGGGGATAATAGAATTTACGCACAGAAACCGGTTTTCGCGGCACGAAGGCGGGTGCCTGAAGCGCTTGCAGACCGAAATCCTTCTAAGATGGCGGTATGCTCGTAGAAATGTCGTAATAATACGACAGGTAATGCCTAAAAAATAGAAAGGCCCGGTGTGCGAGGCCGCTCTGTCGAAACACTCGATTCGGGTCAAGGCAGCAAGCCGAAATAGTCGGGCTGGCGCGCGCATTTTTATATGATCTAACATCTGTCGCGGCCGCAGAACGCAGTCTGAACCCACGGCATTGCGTTTTGCAATTAATATTTACGTGTATTCATATATGTACATTTCGTTCAACTGAAAATGATTCCTTTGTTTTTATTTATGTAAAAATATCATCAATCTAAATGGGTTCCTTCGTGTTTCGTAATTAAGTTTTTTTTGGCAATAAATCAACGTATATTGTGATTATGATGTTAAACGGAAAAATCCATTAGGCTTACAAGTCTACAGGTACATGTACATACAGACATTAAAATCATAATATAGACGAAGTTAATTTTAAGACGCGAATTTCGTATAAGATTTTAACAAGAAAACGATGTCATAAAAAGTATCGTTAAATAGGAGTACCTAAATAGTATTATATCTGTAGATATACTATTTATAAATTGTAGGAAGCTATTGCAGAAATGATAATGTGATAACACGGATGAGTATTAATGATATTACACCGAAATGTAGACAGTTTTTATGTGAGAACCTTGTTTCCACTAGTTCACTAATTAATAATTATATGTACTGGGAAACGACACGGTATGAGGTTAGAGGTGTGTATGCACATCAGTGGGCCACCACGGCCTGAAAATGACGCCATAATATATCATACATCAAAAATGTATAGAAGAAAATCGAATAAATTCACGTCTGTTTGTTAACAATTACTTGTAGAGGCGGCTACGCTCGCATTCTAACAACTATTCACCGCAATATATGTCAATCAACAGTTTACGTAAAATTTGCATAACTGTTTGAAGCAGACGCTTAAAGAAAAATAAAAAATTAGAGTCGTACTAGAGTATGATTTAAATATTTACATAAAGAAAAATTTTAAAGTAATATAAAGTTAATTTTTTATACCATATGGGGGAGGGGGGGGGAGGAGGAGACTGTAAAATTATTGCTTAAGCAAAATTTTAGACATATTTGACCATCCACCCCGTTCTCAGCAAAACTCTTACCCCACGATTACGTAAGTAGACATTTTGAAAAAAAAAAGAAAGCGAGAAAATTAATAAGTGAATTTTGCTTACGTATTCACCATTCAGACTGCCTCCGTCGCCCGCGTCGTCGAAAATAAACAAAGCATAGACCCATCCATCCATTGACGCCTACATAATACTCGAAAAACTTCCAACTGTATATATGTATTGATAGATAAAAGCCAAAGCTTTTAATAAAAATGTGTAATACAAAATGTAATACTTTTGTTCGTCTGGTAATATTACCGAGAACGAATGTTTCTATTATGTAAGGCCGTGTCAACACAGCAGCCAGCGGTCCGTGTAACAACCCATAATTTATCCTTCTATCGTCATCCACCACGCCACTGACTCCGTACTAACAAGTAGGTAACAAACCCATTGGCTGAACAAATTATACATACACCTACCTATAACAACTTATATGCCGACGCGAATACGACGTACGTCTTATAAGTCATATAAGTAAGAATATATTATACTTGTGTCATACATAACAAAAGTATAATATAATTAAAGGACAAACAGTTGTAATTATAGTTAATTGTATAACTTAAAATAAGTAACAAGTTTGGCAGGTTTATATGTGTTGTGGGGGGTAGAAAATATATCCTGCCTTCCGGAATGCTGACCGTAGGGTCATGCCTCCCTTCGGGGGGGGGGGCGGGCGAAGAGGTGGGGTTGAGATATTCTCCCCCATCCCCATTGGGCCATTGCACGACGAGGCCTGGTGGGTTCGCTGCAGGGGGCGACGCGGTGGCGTGCTGTGCAATCCCGTATCGCCCCCATCCCAAATGCAGCGGACGGCCCCGGGGGGTTTTAGAGGGTATTTCCAGGCGCTTCGCGCTCGGGCGCCCTTACCCATTGCATTGGGGGACTTCGGTCTCACTAATGCAATGGGTAAGGGTAGTGCGTAAATGCATTTCCCCCCGACAAAAAAAAAAGGTTTATGTGTGTAATAATAAATAAATATATATTGTGTACTTATATATATCAAACAATGGATAAATATGAAATGTAATATTATTATTAATTTAAAATTACATCTGATGAGTTTTTTATAAAGAATTGCCGTAATCAATGGTTGTGTTACAAGAATTAGTAAAAATAATTAATGTTGCCATGTTAAAGCTGTAAGCGGGGAATATATATTATTTGTTGTCACTTCAATACTGTCAAGACGAATCTGCGTGTACATATTTAAAGAGATGTTTTTTATTACGACTGGTAGGATGTTCCACGAATGTATTTACTTCCCATAAAGTGACCTTTATTGGCTGTGTATGACTACATCCTGTGAAGAGTGTCGGGTCGTTGTTACACTCTTTCACATTTGATTTTTTTTTTACTTATATAATAATTGCGTTCAAGTAACCCTTAACTACGTCTTATTGCTCAGAGAGCACCAATTGGATTTATTGAGGATATCTTAAACTATTGTCTACCTATATCTATCTACAATAAATAGATTGTGGCCGTCCGCTTAAAAAATAATAAAGAGAGATCAGGTTTAAAAAATCATGTGACAAAACAAATATAGATAGATATATTATATAGATAGGTTCGTGTAACTTTATTGCCATGAAGAATACAATTTATTGGTCGAGAGTTTTTTTCCAATATAAAATTCACTTTACAAATATAATATGTCAAACCAAACATTGTACAGAGTTTCAGGGCTAAGCTTCTAGTCGATTCTGGACAAATTTTATCAAAAAAAATTGAAGTCTGTACAAAAGAAGTCGGCGGTCAGAATACGGACTCGTAGTTCGGCATTTGCGGGGGTTCGTTCATTTATTACGTAAGCATCCATGGTATGGTTAGAGGGCGGGGTTTAAAGCTTTGCTTGTTTTTGATGACGTGGAAGTCTTAACGGTGATTACGTAAGGAATATTTACTTATTAATCTTGTGGTTTTTTTTTTGTTATAAATCATGCCAATGTGTATGTAATCATGGGGTCAAATCAGCTCCTTTGTCGGACCCCTCGGCTACGGGAACGTTTCTGATCATTATGAATTTAACTGGGCCCCGGGGAAAAGAAACGTGATACGTGTTCAGGTCACATTTGGGTAGTCCGTTGCGACAGGTCGGCTGAGCGCGTCTTGTGAAACGGCGCTTGCGCAGCCCAACACTCTGCCCCCCCCTGTACTGCCCTCACCCCACAGCAACGTCAACTCTGTCGAAACTTAGCGATACAGTCGCCAGCAAGCGTACAACCGACCCGCAAACCACACTCGCCTCCTTATCATTATTTAACTAAACATTACCAAATGAATTTATATTGTAATACACTGGCTGTGTCCCCGCGGCTCCGCTCGCGTAAACCAACAGACCTTATGTAAAAATGAACACGATAAAGACCAATTTTTGTGAAGTTTTTTTTTCTACTCTACTGCCTGATCACTTATCCTATCTACTCCATTTTATTTAACGTAATGAAATATATACTAAAACCTGAACAGATATTATATCAATGAATTTAAGAAAAGAGTCTCATCAGTGATTAACGAGTTATAAGCAAACTAACGAACATACAGGCAGATGGACGTTGTCTTCCATTATACTTACTACATTATAATAAAGAGAACGAGTATTTATCTAAATACTTTATTACTATTTTGTTCTTACAGCTAACTAGTCAAGTGTACTAAAACCTAGTCAAAGAAAATATTTCAATTAAAATATATATATATATTATAAATTGGTTCTCAGTTATTAGAGCTCTACCAGAAAAAAAACAAACAGAATGTCTATCTATGCTTTAAATAAATACTGAACATTCTTATGTCTATCCTATTAAGTTTCATTACTACTACTGTACAGTATATAAATTGTTTATATGTAATCTTAAAGTAATTTTGTAAACAAAACTAACAAAGGAGCTATTATCTAGTATTATATATACGAAGGATAGGTATTTCCGGCGGCGTCTCTATACTTTAAGATGTCTCGTAGGCTTTAATTTACATGTTTTCAAAAACTATTATAATTGACCGATTAAAGTTTTAGAACAGGTTATAATAACGATGTCAACGTGTTTTATAATAATAGTCCATTGGGCCAGTGGAATATAGTGAGTGGCATTGCACAAAGCTCGGTGCAGGTCGACCGGGCAGTGCCGAACCTCTCGCAATAACCCGCGCCGCCTATTCGGGTCAGGCAACGATTTGTGTGAATTGTGTCATCTTGACATACGCTTGCTATAAATACGGATTGTTGTTTACGTTTTTTTTCTTCTCTTTAATGATTTTATATATATATATATATATATATACATATGCTCACGCCTGTTTTCCCCGAAGGGTTAGGCAGAGGTGAAGTAGCGAACTACACCAGCCACATTTCGCCGAGCTTAGTTCCGCGTCCCAGATGTGACAGGGGGCGAGCCTGTCGCCATATCGGGCACAAATTCCAAACTCCGGGATGATACTGAGAAGAAAAAACCCAATATCCCTTGACCCGACCCGGGAATCGAACCCGAGACCTCAGAACGGCAGTCGTATGTAATACAACTGCGCTACCGAGGCAGTTATATAAGTTAAGTTAAATATATATATATATATTTATTTATTTATTTATTTATTTATTTATTTATACAACATTATTTCATTTATTTGTTTTCTTCTTGTGGTCAAGTTATTTAAATTGTTAGTAGTAGTTCAAACTTGTTAATTTAACACACTTGAAATAAAAACGCAAACAGAATTTTCAATCCGATTCTTGATTCAAAATGCCACTTTAAATATGTAATCTCATCTGTTTCAGCAACCGTAATCTGAATATCAATCCTTTTTCAGGAAGAAAAACTGATACGTCTTTGGTTTGATCTCACTCAATCTTAAATTTAAAGATACGATAAAGTAACCGCCTCAAGTACAATATATAGTATATAGTTATCTTCAGACAAATTAATTGTACAGGCAGTTTGAAGGAGATGTAGTTCCTAAGGAGGCCTTATAGTTCCATAGAGTTTTCGTCAAAATTTCACTCGCATGTTTTTTTCTCCGAATAATCCCTGTGCATATGGAAAATATATTTACATGTATGTTATTTAGTTTATTTAATATTTTTTTTACGTCTAACTAACCTTCATATCTGAACTAAATTAATTATGGCAGATAAAAAAAGAGTAAATAAAAGATACTCCACAACAGAATATTCTGTAATAAAACAGTATAAAGGCTGTTTCGAAGATATTGTTAAATTTGGTCAGGGTCATTGCGTTCTTTTTTATTACGTCTCTATTACAAGTGAACACAGTCGTTTTGTTTAAGCGTTTCAATATTGTGTTTTAAGTTATTATTTGAACGTTTACAAATACATAGAATCACACACTTTTTGTTAAGTAAATAAACTGGTGAACGTTTTATATGTCCAGAATATACAGGATTCGGATTTGAATCCGATACTCGTATAACTTGTTATTTTTAATCTGTTATCTGTTTTTTTTTTTACGTTAGAGAGTATTAAACTGACTTAGGCCAACAAATATACCTAAAATAACAAAGTTATAAACGGCAACTGTACATAAGTACGATAAATTTAAATTAAAAATAACTAATTTTAATTAGCAAAAAAGTAATTCATTATTTAAATCAGCTGATTAGATATAAAATTAACTAACTGATCACTACAAGATACCTTATGCTTAATATTTACTGGGGATTTATGACTGACTAATTATTGAGCACGGTTTCTGTAGCAAACTGCAATGCTTTTTTGCACATATATTTAAAAAAAAAGTTAATGAATAATATTTATAATAGAAATCATCGATAGATATCGCGAACTTAATATCAAATTATAAAGAATTGTATTAGTGTGTTGTTTGATTATCTATGGCACCTAAATAGACAAAATCAGCGAATCCATGTTTTGATACTGTGTAATTGCCTATTCGTGAACTATCGACAACCCGGCAAATAATAGGTACCTAGACTCTTATCCAGGATAACCGGAAAATCAGCATCCGACTCATCTATAATCAGTATAAAATGGCGGACTACGATAAAAAGTATCACTTGAATATGATGTATCATTTTATTTCAGATGCTCACGTTTTCATTGGTGACTCTCATTAATGAAAATCTCGTAATCTACAAGTAACAAAACAAGTATCCATCGTTTGTTGTTTACATACATACACGCAAAAAAAGACATTTGCCTTAATTAGGTTAATTATTAATAAAAAAAATCATATAATTCGCGATACCGTTAATTATTATTTCAACGAAGGCTTCGAATGTTGCAAACATCGCAGCATCTGGCGAAACGCGGAATGGCGAGTGGTTTACGCACACATATATGTATGTAATATCACGTACGTGTATGCACGCACAAGAAGCAGCGCGCGCGCCGCATCGCGGCCCCGCTAGCAAGTAGGTCAGGGCGCTTTGCGGCCGCGCGTTTTAAATTTAGAACGATCCGCACTTCAAACTCCGCCCCACGCGATCCTCTAACTACTACAAATAATGATGTATTACATTCAAAACAATTTACCTGTAATAGAACCCTACAGTCATTATAGAAATTTACAAGTTAATATTAAACCTAGATACATACTAAACTAGAGAATTCCATCTAATAGCATAAACAAAAAAAATACTATATAACGTTTTATCTTATCGTTTTACTAATTATTTATAGCACATGGCAGATAAATTCAAGAAATGTCATCAAGGTAATGATATAGTAACTTTTAATAGACCGCGTTACTGTATATGTCGGCAATATGCACCTTGACCGAGTAGTAATAGGAGCAATACTTAGCTGTCGTCTGGTCATTTGTTGGCACGACGTGTCGCAAGGGAGGATTTAACAGTGTCACCCTTTTTCATTTAAACACAGTGGAATTAATTATATTTTAATAGAGAATGATAGGTGCCAGCCTGAACTAGTATTTTAATTACCATTTAAGAAATAAATAAATCAAACGTAAAATGTATAACAAATTGAAAGAATAGTGACGGTGGTCATCACACAATTTTGAATATTTTACACAAAGTAATTAGAACTCATACATTTATCTTTATTATTAGCACCGGGGTTGAGTCTCTTTATTTTATTTTACTTTCAAGCTGATATTTACCCGGTGGTGGTATGTGAATGTATTTTCCGCTCAACGGAGTACAGTATTTTTTTTTGTTCAACTTTTTATGAACGTTCAAGAACTTCGCGAAGTTCATGCCGTTACAACAATGTAAGCTTACACAAAATGTACATTGTCTTTAGTTGTGATAAGTGTGAATACTAGTTCTTTATTTAGTAAACTCGCAATAAAAATGTTATAATAAACAAACCATATAATACAAATGGCTGATTGGAATTCCTCAATACGTAGAAGCACTAAAGATGACTTGCAGTAATTTCAGAAAACATGTTTTATGTTAAGAAATATCATTTGAAAAATGGAATTATGAAATCGGCCGACACGTTTTTAGTGTTCAAAGAATTTTCATTCGAAAATATAGTTGAAAAAAATGTTATAGTAAGTATATCGCGAAAACAAATTTGTTGAAAGCTATAGTGGAAGACTCCATATACTGAAATAGACAAAGGTGTTAAATATGTTCGTAACAAACACCCGTATATCTCTTTAGTCGAGATAATTTTTTTTGTTGTTAAATTTTAATCATATTTTAAAACTGAAATAACCAAACTTATATTTCTGTTACACAACAAAATAATTACTTAGATACATACATAGATTAGAATTTTTTTGTGTTATCTATTGTTTAAATTCCAGTAATTAATCAACAAATTTAAATATTAAATATTTCTTAAAAACGATGTAATATTAGTAAAAAAAAAACTATTCCGAGAATATTGATTGTTTCAGAAATTCCCTCTGTTTGTAAACAAACTAAGAACATTCACGGAATTACTAAGAAATATTTATTTTGTAAATATTTTACTTCAAATATATAAATAATAGCAATTAAAGGTCGTCATGTGCGCCGTATTATTATTATTGTAAGATTTCATAAATAATGAATAAATATTAAATTTCTTAGATTAAATGTTTATGGATATAATATTTTGTTACGTCATATATTTTGACTCATTCATCTATTGCTGAATGCACATAAATGTTTGGTTCAAGATTTTGAAATTATACTAAGGCAGTAAAATTGTGAACGCCATGAATAGCCATTCAAAGATTTTTGTTTTCGAAATAATAAGGCATTTCATAACTATATATTTCGTTTGCGTTTCTTGTATGTTTTAAAAAGCTTTAAATTTACATAAATATGCTTAGGCATTAACTTATATTTATTTACAAACTAACTGTGTGCTCGCGGCTGTGCCCGCGTTTGCGTAATATAGTTTTTAATGTTTTTACACGGAACCCTAATTATTTTCCTTTTTTTTTGTGATAAGAGAAATCAAATATATTTCTCACGAATTCAAGCACTTGTCAATAAAGCTGCATCAAATCGGATTTTATTTACAAATTCATGACATTTAATTTTTTTACGCGGTATCCTAATTATTTTCGAAAATTAAAAGTAGCCTAAGTTAGGCGGAGTAACTTAGCTATCTGCCAAAAAAGTCCCATCAAAATCATTTCAGCCATTTCAGAGATTACCCGGAACAGACAGACAAGAATAAAAAAATGGATTTTTAATATAGGTAATCGTATATTACATATTAATATCAATTTAGTAAAAAAAAAATTGACATTACAAACAGACACTTTAATTTTATTTATTAGTGTACATAAAAAGTTACACATAATGGTAATTTAAAAAATCGTATTCGGATTTATATATTTTTTTGTAAATCCAGCCAGATTTTTTATGAAAGACATACTTTATTTTGAAAACAACAATGTTTGTCTCACGTTGGTCCATATAATTAATATGATATGAGTGTTTTTAAAGTTAGTACGGACATTCAAACTTACTGTTTTGGAGTTATTTTAATCAGATAATTTAAAGAAAACTTATGTTCCGTGGTAATAGGCCTTTTTGATACAAATAATTAATTCATATTTATTTCATTTGAATGCGAAAGGACAAGATTAAATTAAATTCAGACGATTTCAAGTAAAAAATACACTCATTCATCTATTATAATTGTTGTGGGAATTGTCAATGTGAAAACTCCAATAAATAATTGTACATCTATTATTATTCTGAAGTCACCCTTAACTTTTAATATGTCTATGAATCTTAAAATATATTTTATTGAAAAAAAACCACGTGAATACTATATTTGACTTATGTATAGGAGGTACGATTTTGAGGTAGAGCTCTGTTTGACTATATACAGTGAAACCTCGGGGTTTTCCGTTGCGACAAACTAGGTGAAGGTCGGCGAGGAGTCACCAGCTTTTTATCCTTTGCGCTGGTTTGATATCCGGTTCTCTTTATGGTTGAGCGAAACTTTCAATTTTGATTACTACATTTGCCGGCATTGGATGATGTAATCCCATCTGGGCGGGAGTAGCAGCTATTCGACCTACATCATGTCGTTCTTGTGAATATGTTCACGAAGAATGCTTCATACAGAATATAATTTTGAACTCGTATTCGTTATTTTATAACAAAAAAATATATATTTAATAGAACTACATGTTTTATTTAGATAGAATAATTTATTTAGAATATTCTTACCTTCAAGTTTCATGCCGACGTCTAGGCATTTTTGGAAACGGCAAAAAGGGCAACGTTTCCTTTGGGTTTTGTCTATGTGGCAGGCTCGCTCGGCGACGCAGGTGTATACTTTCTTGTTCTGTACTGTGCGTTTGAAGAACCCTTTGCAGGACTCGCATGTGAGCAGGCCGTAGTGGTACCCGCTGACTTTGTCCCCGCAGACGGGGCAAAGCTCTTCGATCACGTCCTTGGTGTCGGTCTGGTCACAGACGGTGCCCGCCGCAGGCAAGTACGCACCGGCCTCTGCTCCGGTGCCTGTCGGGAATAGATACGATGCATCCAGATTGGCGTATCCAAAGGATTGTTGGTCCGGTGGACACTGGTAAGCGGCACCCTGGGGCACGTACTGCTGTGCAGTACCAGAGGGTCCGCCGCCGGCCCCCGATCCCTCGGGACCGGGGCTCAAGTCGAACGGGGACATGTTGAGGGACATGAGGCTTGTCTGCTGATCCATCGTCATGCTCGGCCGCACGGGGCGGCTGCTCTCTACAATATAATATCGGCGGCGGTCGGTTACCGCGACAATGTTCACACAGTCACCGAGTTCACAAGCGGTCTGGCCGCAACACTAGCTGCCGCTCGTGGGCTGCACCTGTTCAAGCACTATAGTGGTCGGCACATAAATCCAACACATTTTGTTTCATCATGTACGGTACGAACAGTGAGGTGGTAAACAGCGCTGCTGTCAGTCAACACTCGATATCTACGAGCACAGTTCTCGTCTGAGTATGTATGTATGGAGTGCGCGCGCGGTATGTTACACGATCGCGACGATTGTGTCTCAGTGACAGCACGCGTACCGTCAAACTGACGGTCCACGATCGACTGGCGGCCGGCCGGCGAGGACAGCGCGCGTGCTGGCGCCTCCCGCATGCGCGCGCCCCGCCGTCACCCGTGAACCCCCGCCCGCTCACACAATGGAAAACGATTAGGAGCCCATGTAATAAGTGAAAGTGAGTTGGTGACCCACTTTCCCGCGATCCAGGTCTATGTTAGTGCGCGTTCGCGCGGTTGCGCCACCGTGCGGGGAGCGCATGCGGGGAGCCAGTTGCCTGGCCGGGGATGGTGGCGGGGAGGGGGGGCTTTAGTACTAGGGGTCCGGGGGGGGGGAGTACCGTGCTGCGGGGGGCGGCCCACTGACCCAGTTGCGCGCAGTGCCGCACCAGGGCAGGGTTGCCTCGAACACTCAGCTCATGTTAATGTTCAAAGAATTCGCAAAGCGTTCGTTTTAGCGACTCGTTCAGTATATAATATGTAAAACAGCGTAGGTAGAGGCGCCGGCGCAGGTCGCTGCTGTCTCATTACCTGAACTTTTGTTTCATCTATAAAAAGAATACCGAATACTATAGAAAAATATCTCTTGTAACAAAACTAACTAATCCGGTAAAATGGCTTTTACTTGTAGCAATAAAACGTGAAACCGTTGTAAACTATTATTATACGAGTAAACTTTTGTCAAAGGAATTCGACAATAAAAGTCCTTAATGCGAGCGACGTCAAAAAGGCCTATCCTAGCTTTCTCTAAATATATCACAAAACAAGCACGGATAATACGTTTTCAAATTATTATTTTATTATTGCTCACTCCAAAATTCAAAGAACAAAAAGCAGTCTGTCTACACGTAAGCAAAATAAACGAATTTAAATAATAATGTATGCATGTATTTCGACCTACTTATTATTTATTAAATCGTCATCATAAAAAGAATTAGCTGTAAAGCATTACTAGAGATATGTTTACACGTGTATTTATGTTTCACTTAATGAAACAATTTGTAATAAGACCGACTCTTGTTAATTTATAATATAATCTCTAATCTCTTATTAACGTTAAAATATGTAGTATTGTATTTCATTGAATCGGTTAATTCAAAAATGATCTAGATTCGTAATAAAAAATTACTTTTTTTATTTTTATATTATTTGAAAATAATGTAACGTACGATCATTTTGTATGTGATATAAACGAGTTCAAACGTATGGATTGCTCTAGAATGAATAGTTCATAATAATATATAAACTGAATGCACGATTAAAAGTAACCAAGTTTTTGGACACGAGAGCCGTTTCAATATCAAAAGCGAAATAAAGATCTTGACCTGGTTCTTGTTAAAAAAAATCATTCAACGGGTCACGAACGAGTGACAGTGACAGCCTTGTATATACGCAATGGTAATTTGATTCGAAGCGTTCTGCACTAAACATTATAATAACACGAGGCCTGTGGCTTGGCCCACGATATAACGTAAATCTTTACTTAAACAGCAACCCTGTTTTAAATTAAATTAATTAAATTGTCCTCTTGACATTCAGAAGATTGTTTACAGAAATATTAACGGAAAATCAAGCAACAAGTTGAAAAAACAATTTTCCGAATTCCGCTCTGCTACATAGCAATACAATATTGAATACTCTTAATTCCCCTGTGAAAACAACTGGATTGAAACGCAATAATAACCAAAAGTCGGTTGTTGTTTCTTTATATGTATTAAAACAAACTGTAATATGCGAAGAGTTATAAAACATTGAACATAATGTATCAAATTAAAATATAAATTACACATAACGCATAATAATAATGTATAAAACGACACGATGACTCAATGGTTATGTTATCATAATCAAGACCTGAATACCGGATGAAAATTAACAGCAGGGTAGCTGTAGAGAGGCAGGCGTATTATGCCAATACAAAGTGTGTCGTTTTCGCTATCGCGCAGACGCGACAGCCTCTGACGAAAGCAAGAGTGCTTGCGGCTCGCAGAGTCAGTCGCACGCGCAATACTTGCTTTCTTCGCACACGCGCACCACTTGACGTCATACTTTCTCCGCAATCGATGATTCGCATCGATATAATGGCACGTAATAGTGAAGTAACAGATGCGCGGTGCGCCTCATCGCGCGCTTGCCATGCCCATATACAATATTTAATCCCGGTAGAAAGATTAATTACTACATCTCTACGTTTGTATATTACGCACTATTGATTATGACCTATAATAGTAAATAAAATTGAAGTGTCTTTGTGTTATGGCGGATTTTTTTTTTTACTAAATAGATACGATACCTGTGCCAAAAATACAATTTTTAAAATTTTTTGTTTGTATGTTTGTATTGGGAAGGAAATCTCCGGAACGGGTGGACCGATTTTGACGGGACTTTTTTTTGGTAGATAGTTGAAGTTACTTCGGGTAACTTAGGGTACTTTTAATTTTTGAAAATAATTAGGGTTCCGCGTAAAAAAAAATAAAACTGTTTAAAAATTGAATAAAATCTAATTCAATGCACAGTTTTACTGGTAAGTGCTTGAGTTCACGAGAAGAATTTTTACTTTATCTTAGTACTAAAAAAATATTAGGAGTCCGTATAAAAAAAATAAAACACAGTGAAGAATATATGAAACGCGAGCGCAGCCTCGGATACACAACTAATACACATAATGTAATGCAATCTTTGTTAAAAAATCCGTTTTTTTTTATATTACAGTTTTCGCTCAGTGGTCATTATTGTAAATTTGAAGAAAAAAAAAGTTACTGTTAGTCTTTATTATTATTATTATTGGTAACATTAAAACTCATCAATACTTAATAAACAAAATATACGATTGATAAACGGAGTAGAAAATGTCTTGAACTGTTTTATCTTTGCCTATTCATAAATAGACTAGCTGTGTGCCCGCGGCTCCGCCAGCGAAAGAGTAAGAAAAATAAGAGTAAATCGAAAGAAAAAAAATGAGAAAGGGCCGATGAAATCCAAAAAATAAATAGCCTACATCCATCTACGAAAAATTCCGCGTCGGTAGTATGGAATGGTAGTAGTCCCATCCCGATATGTACAGTAGTTTTCAGCTGATGGTTAGTCAAAGGAACCCCATATAGTATATAGAAAATTAATAGATAATAAAGACTTCACTTAAGGATTACTAGTTATGAGAACGTTGGAAATGTTTCCACGTAAAGAAGTTGATTGGAACATTTGAGCATTACACGCACAACACTCCATACACACTCCTGCACATAACACGCAGGTACATAGCTCCTGTAAGTAACCTTTTTTTTATATTAATAATAAATGTAGGGAATAGCTAGGTTCAAACTCGCGAATGAGTTTTAAACTCAAGTGACGGCCAAGCCGAGGTTCGTACCACTTTGGTAGCCCTTGTGCTAGTCACCTTATTGCGGTTGAGTGCGTTCAGCACTCGCCCCCAAAGTTCGGTGAAGCTGTAAAGGCCCTTCCGATCAACAGCATTAGCTAGGTCAAAAAAAAAAAAATGGAACATGAAAATTGATTTTCAAACTAAACGAAAAGCCTTAATAACAACATAATTCTTGTTTCATTAAATTGAATAGACATAAAATGAAGTCGTGATTGAATATGTCTTTGAGTACATCAGAAAATTGGGTGTTTATAGTTTATATCTATCTATAAGTATCATGTCAAGCAAGTTTTAATCTCAAAAGGTTATTACAGGGTGGATCATTACGTGAACGATAGTGATGTCTGGAATTAACCCACATCTCTGTGACATTAGTGAAAACAATGATTTGTATAGTTTTTTTTATATGAAAAAAATGATATGTACATTGTATTTATAAAAAAAAGAACCAGATCCAGTTTCTTGCCGGCTCTTCTCGAGTGGGTTGTTTCCGAACCGGTGGTTGTGTTTTAGACGTTCATAAGCGCCTTCTTAAGGCCTAAATTGAATAAAGATTTTTTTTTAATTTTTGATTTGATTATTAGTATACTAACAAATACCATTTATAACTCAAGTTTGATTTGTTGATTCAGTATAGTAGATGGAACTATTAAAACCAGAGAAATTAACGAAGAAAATTCTTTTCTACATATAGATTGGATGGAACCGATTTATTGATTCTGAGGCGGCACGATGTTCGTCGTGTGATTTAGTTTTGTATGATTTCTGTAAATTTCTGTTTGTAAATCGGTTCTGTGGTGTAGTGGTTATCATATCTGGTATACACGCAGAAGGCCGCCAGTTCGATCCTGGCCAGAATCACAATTGTTACGATGTTAATATGTACATAAAATATTTTTTCTTATATATTTTCAAAAGCGACAACTGCGTCTGACTATTAATACGCTTATAATTCGAGAAAAACTGAACCGATATACAAGAATATTTTTTTGGCCTGAACAAACAACGGGCGTGCTCTGCGATAGGGTCACGATGATATACGTGGGTCGTCATGTATGCTGTATGTAGTGATGATGTATGTTGCACCGCTGCATGGAAGTTGCTTATCAGAAAAAGCAGCTGAACACATTATAACGTGGAATTGTCCAGAAAATATGCAAGACCAACCGCGCGGTCTATTTCACGGCCGTGCTTGTACTAACTAAAGAGGCGGCAGGGGGATTATAGGTCGAGATCGTGGTCAGGCCAGTTATTAAAAGGCGAAAAGTTTGAGAGACTTGTAACTCTTCTGAAGTTGAGCAGCTCAGGGATTTTCACCAACTACAGTGAGTTCGTTGGTGGAGTGGGTGCCAACCTGACCTGATGAAAGCTCAGGCAAGAGTACAAGTTCTTTACGAGCCTTACTTCATAATTTTCCAGGTAGAACAAAAATTAATACAGGCGGTGAAAAATGCAGTAGCCCAGGACCTCAACATATTCAGTGATTAAGTAGTCGTTGGAGATGCAAGTAAATTCGCCTTCATCTGATCCTTCCTAGGATACGTGTAAGCGGGGGCTTAGTCCGCTTGCATTGGCCTACGTCGGTACTATCGGCAACGACCTGACCAAGGAGCCCACACATAAGAATACCATTGCTGTCGATGATGGGTATCTAATGCCTCATGCAAGATAAGTTATAACATTATAAGGTCTCCAATACGAGGTTATTGATGCGCATAGTTCTTCCCGAAAGTGGTCGATGCCCATCGGGTTGTGAAGAAAATCTCCATGGAGAACCACGTCCAGATCCTGACAAGAGTGAAAAAGGTTTGCAATGATGGAGAAAAATGTGTCCTATTCTCTGTTAACCTATAGCATAATGATAGGTAAGTAGATAGGTCATAGTCTTTGGGAGAGACCTATGGCCAGCAGTGTACGTCTTTCGGTTGTATGGATAGATGAATAAACAATGAAAGAAGCATGTATTACCAGTCATTCTGCCCGATTCTTCTGGGCGCAAATGAAAGATTGCAGTAACTCCGTAAAACTATTTAGAACTCTAAATGTTATCATATATCCTAACCTCTGACAAAATATACCTGTATGCCAAATTAAAGTCAATAGAACAAATATTTATTTACATGTAAAATATTATAAAAGTTATAGAGATTGTATAACCCTATTAAACTATATAGGAGAAAAAGGAAATGATTAAATAGTAATAAACACATAATTAGGTTAAGGATATTTCTTTATTTCTCATGCCCTAGTTACGTAATGGGGCTGTAAAAGGACGAGCGAATTTCGGGGTTCGATGTCAAGTGCATTGGGTTAGTGGGCCAATGATTGTGACCTTTTCGTTTTTGGGTCTCCATACTGTCGTTACGCGTCCGTATATAACATTTAAAAAAAACGCTTGAAAATAAAGTCCCCTTTTAAATAATATTATTCTCTAGCAGCGTTAAGTTCCATTGCGTTATTATTGTTTCAAAAATGACATACATACATTAAAGTAAATTATAAACTTTTTTAATAATGATTATCTTTATTTCCACATATGATGCTCGGCGAATGCACACTTGAAATTGATCTGAAGTAAACATCATTGAGCTCTGATAGACGTAAAAATTAATCGCGTTCAGGGCGTAGTGAAAATTCCCTGTCGAATGGACTCCCTTGGAGCAGACGAATAAAATTATGAACGACACGCCGTAGCATCATGTCTGCTCAATTGTCCCAATCAATATTATTATTAGCTTGTAGACATCAAATCATTATTACAAATTCTACCTAAAATGATATATTGTTAATTAAATCTATTATTAAGTAATCAAATATATAACATTTTAACTCACTATATAGAATAAAGAATTTAGAACTATTTATTTATTACCTTTTTATTTTGGTTGGTTGGTATTAAACGTTGGTGTATTTTCACATAGATGACCCTAAAGAGTATATTAAAAAAGAATATATGAAGTTTTTTTCGATTTATTAGTAGTACGCTGAATTTTGATTTTGAGGATAATTAATGCATTTGATATACATATTTAGTTAACACTTTTTCTATCTTTGCCGTAAGCGTTTAGGGTACTCGGACGGAAAATGTTGGTACCGGGTGCATGCATATTCCGCAGGACGAATTCTAGCTAAAACTATGTTAATTCGAATCCTAAATAAATGAAAAATAAAAAGAATAATCGGTTGTGTGTGTTGGACCTATAGAAATGTCACATAGTTACAATTATAGGTACTATCTATACAAATGATAAAACTGCTTTGTCTGTACATTATTTTTTCTTACAAATTTTCTGACAGGTCAAATCTGACACAAAACTTTTTTTTATCTGTCTGCCTGTGTGTATGTTCGAATTTATCTACAAAACACCTTGACCGATTTGGATGAAACTTTGTACGTAGGAGGTATATATAAAAGAGCTATTGATAGGCTATACAGATTTTCAAAATTCTTTTTAGAATTCATAAAAAAATAATAAATAAATCTTTTCAGCTTTAACTCAGAAACGGGTTGACCGATTTTGATAAAATTTTGTGTGTATAAAGCATATCTTAATTATCCATTCAACCGGAAAACGTCCACAGCTGGAAATAGTCTCCCCCAAAGGGAGGGGGATTATTACCATAATAGTCACGCTTCAAACGCAGGTTAGTGATCGCAGTCCCACACTGCACGGAGCTCGTCACTCCGTGCCCCTTATCTAGTGTACTGGGGGACTTCGATCCCCTAAGTACAATACATAAGGGTAGTGCGTAAATGCATTTCCCCCCGTCAAAAACAAAAAAAAAAAAAAGGTTAGTGATCGCAGTAGGTATTTATAGTGCTCAGAGGATACTGCTGCCCGATCCTCTGGTTAATCTCTTAGTCGCCTTTTACTACACCCACGGGAACGATATGGAGTGGTACTATTCTAAGCCAGCGCCACACGGATTATAATTATGAAAATTATAAAAAAAAAAAACTATATTACAAACTCAAAAAGGACTTCTTTGATTTGAATAAAGTGCACGGGAAGCATGTGTCGTGTGAAAAGCAGAACACATAGATGAAGTTGCGGGCGCCCGCTAGTTGTTTTACAACATGTGGACTAAAGAAGGCGTTTATGGCTCCGGCAAAATACACTATAAATAATATCTTACCTTTACCCATAGTTTAAACTGTTTTCATAGTAATGGTGACGTCATTCAACTAATTCCACTATAATTCATTTGATATTTACGTATGTAGGTGTAGACTGTACAGCTTCCGTACGTACTTTATAAATGGTAACATTCGTTTTGCCGTCCATTAGTTGGTTTTTAATTCAAGAACTATTGAATTAACATACTAACTCTCCTACCTGGCTTTGCACGAATTACATTTATGTGAAAAAAATAAAAATATTCCAGAATGTGTTTAACATAATTATAGGCGCAAAATTGTGATTACGTCTTGTAATGTCATGTATTACGTTTTAACTTTATTTTAGAAAATATCTAATAAAAAAAATTGGTTAAGAAAGAAAGTTGGTCTAATAAAGAAACCTGAGTTTATATCTATAGAAGTACAAATATGTGTTCTCTAGTATATCTTTAGATGACCAATGAACCAAGTTGGTCTCGTACCATTGATTTTTTATTTTTTCAAAAAAATACCATCAGCGCGTTCTCGCGCCAAAATCTATACTAATAAACAAAATTGAAGTATCTGTTTGTAATGTGAAAATATCTTTTTTTTACTAAATAGACATAAATGTTTATTTGATACCAACACCAAAAATACAATTTTTACAATTTTTGTCTGTCTGTCTGTTTGTTTGTTCCGGGTAATCTCCGGTTTTGACGGGGCTTATTCTGGTAGATAGCTTAAGTTACTCCGCGTAACTTAGGGTACTTTTGATTTTCGAAAATAATTAGGGTTCCCGCGTAAAAAAAAAAATTGAAACTCATAAAAATTGTGAATAAAATCCGATTTATTGCACAGTTTTTACGGACAACTGCCCGTATTTATGAGAAAACTTTTACTTTTTTCTTAGTACAAAAAAAAAAATAGAAAAACAATTAGGGTTCCGTATAAAAAAATTAAAAACGCAGAGAAAAACATATAAAACCCGGGCGCAGCCGCCGGCACACAGCTAGTATGGTATATAAATGCATCGGATTAATGACTACAGATTAAAATTTCCCGAGTTATGTACACAATTACCACACGGGAAAAAAGTTGAAAAGCTTTCAAATACAATCTGTACGTGTTAGTGAGGGAATTTCAATTTATTCTCGCCTTGTTTATATTTCAGTTAATTAATGATGTCATAACCAGTGATTCGCGTGTTATCAGTTCCGATGCCTTATTCAGTTAATTATAATGATTTAAAATTAATTCATTCAATTTTTAATAAGTTATTTCGAGATCGAGAGGGTTTATGTTTTGTTTATTTTTGACGACACGGGGGACGGGAATCCGATAAGCGATGTAAATTTTTTGCTTTTTGTTTTTTTTTTGTCTAAATTTATTGGATTCAAATTTGACCGCATGATAATCTCCCACCTCTATGACGCAAAGGGATTGTGTTAAATAATGTATTATTGTTTACTCGCAACAAACAACCGAAGTAGGCAAAGGGAATAGTTTGGGCGCACCCTTTTCATTGGTCTAAATGTTGCCCGGTCTACGGGGCCGTGAAAACCCTAAGGAAAGCCCTTAAATTAAAGAAGAATTTCAAATAACAACCAGGAACAAATCAAGTTTATTAAGATTTTCTAAAATTATACCAATTGGCAACTTAAGGTCATTAAGTAAGAGATTATTGCAAGGCGAAGTCAAAAATGTGTAACATACGCACAACTTTTTTTTTTTTTTAAACATACGCATACCTACTTGAACGGCCTCATAATATGGCCTATTTTCATAAAATAATCTCATAATAAATATTTTGTTTTTGTGGTTGCGATCATTTAATATAAAATTTTACATCTACAATGTTAATTGTTTTTTTTACTTGCGACATATTCAAAAAACTGACAAGTTAAGAGGCGGTCGTTTATCCTGGTATGGACATGTGATGCGCAGGGTGAAAGAGGATGTTGTAAGAAAGGTATTGGATATGAATGTGGACGGTTACATGGGAAGGGGAAGACCAAAGAAAAGATGGATGGACTGTGTGAAAGATGATATGTTTAGAAAAGGAGTGAATGCGGAGATGACAACAAATAGAGAGGAATGGAAGAGGAAGACATGTTGCGCCGACCCCAAATAAAAATGGGAAAAGGGTAAGAGATGATGACATATTAAAATAACTACATACACCCAGAGCTACCTAGAGGCTTTACATGCCAGGGTTCTTGGACTGTACTTTATTTAAAATAAGATGAAAAGCAGCCAATTTGTTCGATCTCGAATAAAAAAATCAGTACAAAGTAACAATAGTTTTTTTACGTCACTAGCAGTGGCGTAGCGTGAAAAATTAGTCGGTAAAGCCGGAGCATAAAAAAACCCACTTGGTCGTCATACTTCTCCCTCTTGAAAGTTAGTACAGTAATGAATGATGGATGCTTGTGCTGCTGAGTGTTTTTTTTTTTTTTTTTTTTTTTCTTTTTTGATATAGCTAATGTTGTTGACAGGAAGGGCCTTTACAACAGGCGGCGACGTCAAGAGCCTCCCCAGTTGGGGAACGAGACACGTCTTGGGTCGCCGCCTGAGCTGCTGAGTGAAGCTATCTAGATGCAGTTAGTGTTAACCACTTTTTCCGTACTTGATTTTTACACTTGAAAAGTGAAAACCAAATTATAGTGTAATGTTCATGGATGTTTGAATTCAATTCCGACGTTTTCTACCGGCTTGTATGGCAAGTTCTTAGTGTGCGTGTTTTTGTGTTTAGGAGTGTGTAGTTATTAAGATGCTATATTTGGTGGGTGTGAAGTGTTTTGGGATTCTTTTAATAAGGCTATAAGGAATCGGGTTATATTTGCGCTGCGCCACTGGTCTCTAGTGCGGTGCGGTTCTATTTTTTTATAAAAGGAGTTGTTTATTCAATGATCGCCATAAGCGGTCGCCACAAAGCGTCGAACACGCGAGCTCTGTAAGAGACCTTTTTCTAGCAGTTTCATTAACCTTTAAGTTAGCGGGAGGCTAACTCCGCGGAATTTTTAACATGGGTAGCAGATCAAACCGATTTTACAAACCACTTTAGTGCCCTTGCGTTGACTACCATTTTAGGCTGAGTGCCTTAAGCGCTCGTCTCAAAGTCCGGTGAAGCTGTCGTCAAACCACTCCAGATTTGCAGCGTTTGATCATTTAAAAAAGTAAAGCGTCGACACGTCTCTTAGACTACGGGGCTATCTTGGAAAGCGTAATATAAACATTGTAATATAACGTGGCAATGTAGCTAGCCTTCTGGGAACCATCCCGTCTAGCGTCGAGCTTTTTCAATTTTACAATAAGTATTATGTAATTGTTTTACTTCAATACTGAGTATTTTAAACGGCAATATTAATACATAACTATTTGGTATAATTAATAATTATTATATGAAATAACTATAAATAATGGACGCCGTCCAGCTCGCCGCCAGACGGTAAATTTCCCAGAAAGTGTCAACATTATATTTACTCAGTGAGAAAATTTTTATAATTCATTTATCGGTTTAAGAATCCTCTTTATTTATTCTGTACGATAAGGTTTTTAAAACACCTAATTATTTATATAATAAAACAACGCACGAAGGTTCTTGAAAATTTGATATTTGTATATATAGGATAGTTATTATTCAACATATTTCTATATATCATAAAACGTAACCAAAAACACGCCCTATGGTTCAAGATAACTTTAACGTATTGATAATAATCCCGACACACGATTTATCAGACAGCTCTCGGCTTATCGTAATAAAATATACCTCAGATCATCACTTCCCAGTATTTATTATATATCGCAGATTTGTATTATTCGTTTTCGTGTTAAGTTTTAATTCTTTAAAACCAATTGAATACATGTTATACGTTCTATACCTATTGCACGAAGAGTACAAAGGGCGGGTTTATTGCTGCCAGCGATTTCTTCCAGCCAACCTTTAGATGGATTTGTCCTAGGAAATCAGGGGTAGTATGGGTGTAGCGAAAGTAATATTCACAGGTGCATTAACCCTCATAATGTTTAAGGCAAATTATATACATACAGTATGTTATATATAAATAGATACACAGAAAGGTACGAACGTATATATGTGCGTATCATAAATAAATTAAACAGTAAATATATTCAATACAATTACAAAGTATTCAATGTCGAAGCGACAAATAATATCCTTTAACCGATTATTTAAGATATTGTACCAAATATGATCATAAAGCAATCCCTCGTAGGTAGGTACAACAGTTTACTGTTTGTTAATAAATCACAAGATATTGGTAGCCGCTGTCGACCGACAGTTTGAGAAACAATAAAAGGAAAAAAAAAGGCAATTAACAATCAATGGGCTCGTAGAAGTTTCAATGGAGCCGAATGTACTGGAAAAAGTTTTACAAGGAAACGATACTCTATGTAAACTTTTGTACATATTCTAATACTAGCTGTATGAACGCGGCTCCGCTCGCGTTTTGTGTATTCTTCACTGCATATTATAGTCTTTAAATAATCTTTGGAAAATAATTATAGGAAGGTACTGTCCATTGAATCGTAATTTGTTGAAAATTTCAAGAGTTTTAATTTTTTACCTAATTATTTTCCTAAAAAAATAAATAATTCGTACTAACCAAAGATATTTCTCAACAATTCAAGCACTTGCCAGTAATACTGACCCATTGTATCGTATTTTTTTTTCTAATTTCATTAGTTTTAATGATATTACACGGAACTCTAATTGTTTTCCTTTTACTATTATATTACTTTAAATTCAAACATCTATCAGTAAAATTGTGCATTAAATCTTTTATTCACTGGAGATTATCCGGAACAAACAAACAGACAGGCAAAAATAAAAAAATATATGTAAATTTGTTATAGGTACCGTATATGGATTATATGTATTTAGTAAAAACTTGTTATTTTGATATTACAAATGGAGACTTCAATTTTATTTATTAGTATAAATGGCGTGATGAATAGAAAGTTATGTACCTCAGTATTACGCGGTAATCATTAATAAGGCATTTTACAATACATTTTGCGATGATCGTTCAATTGGTCGGATCCCGCTTCGATGGACGTAGGTTCGAACCCACCTGTCCAACTCTCTAATGAGCCTTAGTGTAGCAAGGGTATAGGGTGTTCTCTATTGATTCCCGCCTGGGCATCTACCACTACCACAAGTTTGAAAATATGTCGCCAATAAGTGTGTTCCGGCAGCATTACTTCAGAACTATTACCTCTTGGCTTAGTGTATCTTACTATCCTAAACTACATCGTCACTTAACATCAGATGAGATTGTTGTCAAAGTATAAAATTTAACTATGTAAATTTCAAATAACAACCTTTAACGGTTAATGTAACTTAATTTACTTTCATTCTAAGATACATTTAGAATTGTTATTATAAAGCAGACAACGAAGTAACAGTATATTATGTTTAAATATAATAAACATAATCGAATAACAAATCAAGTGGCCCAACTCTTATAATTGCAGAGAAGAAAACGACGTGATTCCGAAATGTGACAATTCCGTTCGATCTCAAAAAACAAATTACAAAATCGCAAACTATCTTATTTTCCAATCAACAAAACAATTGTATGCTGATCGTGGGTCAGCGTAGTCACGTTTGTTAAGAGTTTGTTTATTATAATTAAACCAGAAGTAAATAAATCGTAAAGTTGTTGGTTGATCATTGTTTTTTGTATTCGCTTTACCTTTGACTCGCATAGTTTATTTTGTATGATAGGTACGGGGTGGTATGCTGCGGGTAATCAGGATGAGACCGCGATATTACAAAACAAAATCACGATCCACTTCATAAGATTTATACAATTATTATTTACAATAATAATTCTTCAAAATTTGAGATCCGTGCCAGGCTGTGGTATAATACTGAAGAAATAAAAATATTGATCAACGTCTGTTCAGAGAGGCCAGAATTACCCGACGTCAGGATTCATTGTTACATTTTCATTTACGAGGCACGGAACCCTAAAGTAATATAAGGTAAGACAAAAAACGCTTATTTTTTTTTTTCGTGCAGTATATTTCGTGTTTGAAATGACCAACAGTACTTAAATACATTATAATCTATAAACAAAATGTACTTTTGAATAGCGTCGGATCATAAATTTATGTGTCAGTTCACAATTTCTTTTAAATCTTTTAAATGTTATTTTAAAAGATTACTATTCTCCTTAAATAATTTCGCAATATCCTGTGACACCATTATAATAAACTGTCGTTCGTTTCGATGACCCAGAATATAAAATAGTTTATATTTCTAACAAAGACACTTTGCTTAGTGGTTTCGATTGGGCAATGCTAAATATTGCTGTTACTATATGCCATGTCTGTATACACTTAATACTTTTTCTATAGAAGTCAATATCTGTAATTTTTTTAATGCCGATATATGTATTGTTTATAAACTACTGAACTACAGTTAATTGTATAATTTAATACAGGGCCTAATATGTGGAAGAATCTAGACCAGTGGTTTTCACAATTTATCGGTCAAGGGATACGTAGACCAATGTTAGGTACCACTGCGTGCTACACTTCTATGGTTGGTAGTTGATACCTAGTACTTAATCGACATATTTTTTAAACTGTCAAACGCGAATTCCTCTTAGACTTGTTAGAGCAGTAAGAAATGAAGAAATTTTTAACAAATTAATTAACTATTATAACTAACTATGCATTGATTTCAGAGCAACTAGAAATCAACCGTGCAGTTAATTGAAAACGAAGTGATTTTTAGAAGTTTTGTATGGAATTATTAGTTAATTGTGTCAACTACCTAATTACATAATATTCTATTAGCAACACAGGTAGGATAGTGGTTAATAGATGTGAATACATAATGTTTATTGAAGAAAGATAGTAGTCTCGTACTTTTGTTTTAACATGCATAAATAATAGGAAACTATTTTTGATTACTTTTTACTACGTAGGTACTATTATCATGTTCAAATGCATTAGCTTCAAATGTGCATATTTAGTTCATAATTTGTCTGATCATCCTATTAGGACCTTGGCTTATTTAAACTTTATAATAATAAGAACCATAAAGCCGGGAAGGGAGGGAAAAGGAAGGTGCAGATCGAGTAGCCGTTTCTAGAGACTTCTATCCCGCAACCCGCTTACTGAGTCTACTTATATTCATGTTCTCATCCTGCGTACTTCTATTTAAAATATGTAAACTTGGTGTTAAGTCTTTATCTATCGAAATTGCTTGGTACATCGCGGACCGCGGTTTGACGACTACTGATCTAGACTATATCCTATTATTACTTTTTTCTATAGAGGTTAAGCAGTATATATGATATACATTAGTGACAGAACGATTTAAATGTGAATGAAATTACAGACAGACGCAAGCAAGCAGTTTAAACAAATATTGTGTATAGTTCTTATATACAATCCAGTCACATTATATCAATGACCACCAGAAAATCAATTTTCATGCAGGCTAAATCGAAAATTCTTTATTCAATTTTAGGCCCTAGGAAGGTGCTTATGAACTTCAAAACCGGTCACCAGTTCGGAATCACACAACTTAGTCAGAAAAGCCGCCAAGAAACTCGATCTGTTTATTTTCTGTAATTAAAAAAAACTATACAAATAATTGTTATAACCATTTTTAGCGGAAGCACAGAGGTGTGTAATTTCTAGACATTACTATCGTTCACATATTGATCCACTGCAATGTTTGTTAATATATAACATCCATTCTGTAATAACGTTTTGAAATTAAGGCTTGCATGGTATGAGTCTTGTATTCAGAGATACATGAAAATGATATGCTTCTGGAAAAATCCTGGAGAAAACTTCACGATGGCATGTCTCTAATCTTCAACGGTTGACTCACAATAGCACAGTTTCTTTCGGTATTTAAATCTAAACTTAAAGCCGGAGAAATCGCGAGCAAAAACTAGTTTGCTATATATAAAAACCTCGACATAACGAGAGTAACTCTTCCTTACACAATAATTATAATACCCGTATTGAATAAATCCGTTAAGAATTTATTATATTAAGGGTTAAGTCAGTTATAATTTATTTATTAAAAGTGTATTCATCAACTGGTCATAGCGCTTTGAAATTATAGCTGTATATAATATAATAATATAATATATGTATATAATAAAAAAATATATGTTTTAATTTTTTTATACGGTACCCTAATTATTTTCCTAAAAAAATTTAGTAACATTATACATTAAAAATATTTCTCATAAATTATAGCACTTGCACGTAAAACTGTCTATTGAATCGGATTTTATTAAAATTTTTATAAGTTTTATATTTTTTACGCGGAACCGTTTTTTTTTTTTTTTTTTGACTGGGTGAAATGCATTTACGCACTACCCTTATCTATTGTATTTAAGGGATCAAAGTCCCCCGATACAATAGATAAGGGGGCACGGAGTGACGAGCTCCGTGCCAGTGTGGGACTCACCCGGGCGTGAAGCGCCCGGAAATACCCACTAAAACCCCCCGGGGCCGTCCGCTGCATTTGGGATGGGGGCAACACGGGATGGCTTTCGCAAGCACCGCGTCGCCCACTGCAGCGAACCCACCGGGCCTCGTCGTGCAATGGCCCAGCGGGGATGGGAGAGTGTACACACTTCTCAACCCCACCTCTTCGCCCACCTCCCGTAGGAGGTATGACCTAGATAGGTCAGTCCGCCGGGAAGGTCAGTCCGCCGGGTTTACGCGGAACTCTAATCATTTTCGAAAATTAAAAGCTATTTACCCTTAATTACCCGGAGTAACTTCAGCTATTTTTCAGACAACATTTTTATAAATCGTATTTTTGGTATATGTGTCCGTATATACATTCATATCTATTTACTTTAAAAAAAATTTGACATTACAAACAGACACTTCAATTTTATTTATTAGTATAGATGAGATGTACTTAAATCATAATACTGCATACGCAAATGTAGTATTATTTATTACCTTATCAGTTTGTATAGTCGGAAATAATTATTCTGTTTATGTAATTTTATTTAACAATACACCTACTTAAACAGTACTTCTAGTGCGATCAGCTCCGTTGCCCGAGTTTTGTTTTTCTTAATAAAATTTATATTATGAAGTCAACTGTTAACTTTAAAGTATGCGCTTAAAATAATGAATTTATTTATAACGTAACATTCTTATTTTTCTTTGTTAATAGTAAATTGTAACTCGTAAAACCTCCGTACGAGTTGCTTTTAAAATGTTGCCAAGACGGAAACCATGCCTACCTTGCATGGACTCCTATAAAAATCAGTGACTCTACAATTAAAATTTGCTGACGGCTATGCATATATCTGGGGCAAACGGTCTAGTTAGCTAGGTTCGAAAAAGAGGTCAAGTTGGATGCGAGCAACTCGGCCGGGCCGCGTTCGAGATACTACGCAGAGTTTTGTCGTCCGTAATACCGCAGTGCATCAAGACGAAAATCGTTAAAAATGAATTGTCACGGCACACATACGCTAAAAATTTTGGAAGATACATCAAAACAATGTACTAGGGTAGAGCAGTTGTTCAAAAATTATAGAGTATTCGTGATACAATATCTCTCTCTCTCTCTCTCTAGACCCGGTTTTAAAATCGAAGGAATTCGCGGTCAGAAGCTGATATCACGTAAAATATTATCTAAATTATACTTATAATAAAAGGTTAACGGGACAAAATCTGTACATTGAAGATAATTAGAAAAAATACTATAGGGGGATACAGAACACATTTCGATAGTTTTAGATTTTTTTTGTCTGTCTGTTTATTAATTTCTTCGTCAATCATGCAAACACTACTGAACCGACTTCAATGAAATTAGGTAATGACATACACTGCATCTAGGGGGAAGACCTTAGGATGCAAATTGATTGAATTCCAAACGGGTGATGCCGCGGGCACAGCTATTACTTACATATAACAATACGTGAAGTGTTATATCATACAAGTAGGGGTAAATATGAAAAAATAAAACATAATTTACTCTTTACGAACTGGAATACAATGCAACGCATTTTATGAATCGTATAGATTATTTTAAACAGGGCTGTCATTATTCCGACCTTGATCGTCGTACGTGATCCTGACCAGCAACACCCTTGTTTCTTCTTCAATGCGACGACAAATGGCCGCGCAACCCTGACACGAATACAGCCCACTAAATAGGGGTGCTAACATTAACTCCGTGACCGATTAATCCCTTCGATGGAAAACGTCATAACAACATTCTTTTCAATTTAAAATAATATTCTTCAACGATTATTTTAACGACAGTCATTTATCTATTCAGATTAGAGTGATTAGATATATGAATGAATTATGGTAACGGGCTCGCATACTGCCAAGACGGACGCAGGTTCGAATCTTCCTACGCTATTCCATAGTGTTATAAGAGTTTCTTTATATATTGAAGAGAGTAAGTAAGCTCACCCAACTGTGTAGGTTACGGAAAAGTTGAAGACGCCCAGCATCTGTTGGTGGAATGCACCACAAATATGGGGCTTAGATGTAGTTTGGCGTTGACCTTGGGGTTACATTATTCAGAGATATAAGCATGCCCCATGGTATACTAGCCGAACCGACGTCCGACTCTGGTAGTACGTTATGGAACTTTATGATTACTGGTGGTAAGCAAAGAGGTATTTAGTTGTTTTTTTTTATTATTAGTATTGTAACGGTATACACTGGGTGTGCTCCAATAGGAATGGCATACATGTGTAAATAAAAGTTTCTCTCTAATATACACGTGGTTAGTAACCATGCTATAAAGTTGGTAAATATTTCGCTCAGTTCTGGTAGCATCACTTGAGAGCCAGTACGTCAAAGTTTTACGTGTTTACCATCAATAAACAATACATTTGTTACATATAACTTATAAACCTAGTTTAGATTGCCCATTTCACTATACCCCCCCCCCTATATATATTTCATTGGTTTCCCCCTGTGCTAAAAATTTAAAAAATAAAACAACCGTTACAAAACACAAATATTCGAAAGCTAACTACTCATTACAAAAAAATTATATAGAAATATCCAGAAAGCGTTTTCTATCCAAATACACTTTATTGGTAGTTCGAGATATCATTTCAACGTCGTCTCCCTTAGTGTAACTCGATCATGACAGGGATCTTGTGTTCCGTAGTTTTTCTGTTTATCCTAGCTAAATGTAAGAAAATATATAATAATGTATAAACTATATGAATTAAACGTAGCATGTTGTGAATCAATAAACCAACTGACATGCATACAGACGACTTCTTTAACTATCTATTAAATTTCCTAAAATTATAATCTATTCACATTACTTTATGACGACGTATGGAATAATAATAGCTAAATTTCATACCTAGAAATAACAACTTTTTACGAAATACATATGAATGTATATACGATACCCATACCAAAAACACAATTTAATCTTTTTTTTGTCTGTCTGTCTGCTTCAGCTAATCTCCGGAACGGCTGGACCGATTTTGCCAGGACTTTTTGGTAGTTAGCTGGAGTTACTCCGCGTAACTTGAGCCACTTTCATTTTTTGAAAATAATCAGGGTTCCGCATAAAAAATTAAAACTTATGGAATTGTGAATAAAATCCAATTCAATGGATAATTTTACTGGCAAGTGCTTGAATTTATAAGAAATATCTTTGCTTTTTCTTAGTATCAAAAATTTATCACGAAAATGATTGACAAAGTCAGGAATAGTATGATAAGGGAAAGCTGTGGTGTGGTAGAGGATGTGGTGACCAGAATAGAGAAAGGTATGCTTAGTTGGTTTGGGCATGTAGAGAGGATGGATGACAGAAGATTAACGAAATTAATTTATAAGGCGAGGATGAATGGGCAAGTCGGTAAGGGTCGACCTAGGCGAACCTATCTAGACCAAATGAATCATGTGTTAAATGAAGGCCAGGTAAAAAGTACTCATAACTGACGAGCATGTATGAAAGCACTCATGAAAGTAGAGGAAGCGAGAGAGGTGTGTCAAGATCGTAGCAAGTGGAAGGACGTAATCTCTGCCTACCCCCACGGGAGAAAGGTGTGATGATATGTATGTATGATTAGGGTTCCGTGTAAAAAAAATTAAGACTCATGAAATTTTGAACAAAATACAACAGCACCATCTAAAGATTATTTTGCGCAAGAATGTCCCAAATTTTGCTCGGGTATTATATTACTTATACATTTTTAGCAATTTAGGACAATTTTTTTTTAATATTTATGTTGAACTAAACTTGTAAGTTTTTAAACGTACGCCTCTAACATATCCTTTAGTATTACAAATACTAATAAAATGTATACTAATATAATTTATAATAGTGAAAAGCGCCGAGAGAGTTCTTGTTCGTGTTACCTCGGTTTAACATTGTTCTCTTAAATAAATGAAAGTCTGAGTTTTTATATATTGACAGTATTCCTGTATCGGAGGTTTGAAGGTCGGCGAGCTATATACGGAACAAGTGTCACTCTTTGACCACTTTTTTTTTAATTTCTCTTGCAGTCATATGGTTCCCATTACCGGTTCGTTCCGCTGTATTCAAACCGGTTTCAATACGTTCATTGCCACAGCCGAAATAGGATTGTTTGGGAAATGGTTAAAAATAAAACTACAGATATAAAAGTACTATAATAGGTAAGATATTTAGTTCCCTAGGTAAATATATTGTACACTTTTGAATAATGATAAATAAATATTGTGTCAGTGAAGTAATTTGCTACGAGATTTTTTTTGTTTAAAAAATATATATTTATATATACTTAGATGAGAATAATTTAAAATAAGGTTTGAAAATTTAATATGCTCGTAGCGTTTATAAAAGTTTGTCTTTACATTTTTTCAAGTGCAATCTGGCAACATTGTAAATATGTTATGTTTTGTCACGTATTATTCTTGTATCATGTACACTATCTAGTGTATTTTAATGAAATATGTGGTTAAACACAAACCTTTCCGTATAAGAATATAATGACGTTGGTACTTATTTTGAAGTAGCTGTCCTATCCGGATTTGCTCGGCTTAAATTATTTACATTTATTACTTTGTCCTACGTTAAGTAGGATCGGCACAACATGTCTTCTTCTTCCAGTCTCTGTCATTCATAATCTCAACATTCATATCTTTTAAACACATATCATTCTTTTTCCAATGCAGCCCCAAATCTTCTTCGGTTTCACTCTATATCCTCTCAGATTCATACTGAACAATCTTCTACATATAGTACGTAACTTTCCTGTCTCCTTATGACATATCCATACCACGCCAACCAACCTATTACTCATTAAATTCTGTTACTGGTGCTACATTTGCTAACAAAGGCAGACATAACATTTATATAATAGTGACGTAATAAGAACAACCACTTAAACGAGCGACCTACAATCGTCTTCCACTCTGAAGAAAACTTTACACTACTATGCAGACGATGTCTGAACAAAATTGTCCTTAAAGCTATCTTTGTCCGAAATTCTTATAAACTTAAGATCACTGTGTAAGGTATGAAAAGAAAACAACATATAAAATATTAACGAAAAAAATTAAGCCAAATATGTCTCATAGTGTGTTAGCACTATCGCGTAACGTAAAGAAGCATTTTACGTAGGTCGGTGTCAATGCGGCGGCCCTTACTAAACTTTAGATCTCTCGGCGGTTGTCACTATTTGTGAGCTGTATTGAGCTTACCTAATAGACTGCAGTTACTTTACCGTGCTTGTAAACGAACGTGGACTAAATAAAAATAATATCTAATAATATATATCCATACAGTACCGACTTCTATAAAAATTGGAGACTCATAATAAATATATCATCCTAAACGATATTCCGACATCCGAAACGAGACAGAGAGAAGAAAGAAATGCAATTAGTTTTATAAGGTACTCTTAAAAGTTATCGGTTGCCAACTGACGCTCTAAGTGGCTGTGATTTTCAAGCGGACTTCTATTATTGGTCATATTATTCAAAGAGATAACTGAAACAGCATTATATTTAATTTGGCTTATATCTTTTAAAGTTTGAAATTAGAAATTCATTGTTGTACAATAAATTATTTTTTTCTGAAACAGTACTAAAATTCTTCGTTTTATTTTAAAGGTTCAAGATCTACATCATATTTGAATGATAAAGTAAATGTATCTTGCAGATTTATTATAGTATGAGTATAGAGATACATTAAACGATGATTTAGATCCGACCCTCCGGAAAAGAGTAATCGAGGTCGCTGCATCGTTATATAGTGTGAAATCAACATTCATTAATCTCATATACATCAAACTGCACATCTCACGCGTGCACTTCTATCCAATAAAAACATATGTACTGTGATTAACTTTTTTTATATTTTACATGCATTCACGGATAATTATTACATTTTCCGATAACTTTACGTGTATATAATAAATAATTAATAAGATCGAGTGGACACGTTTTTATCGTAGCATTATTCTGCGGAAATACATGCAAGGTAAATACTATCAAGTCCATGTATACTGTTTTTGTGATGGTCGCCATCCCCTACTGAGTGCTTTTAAAAACCCTGTGGAGCTGTCAACTGGTGACAAAAGCCCCTCAGGCCAAAAGCGATGGCAAAAACTAACAGCTAATAAATACATTCATTCCATTCCATTAATTACCTTTTAAAAACTAACCATACCTTTTAAAAGATTATCCTACATTTATGTTTAACAAGGCTTACTATACTAACACATGAGTCAATGTAAATTACTTAAAAACATAAATCGAATATGTTAAATCGAAGCTAAACCAGTTAAATTGCATAATTACATAACTACAATTGGACCAGATCATTTTATTTCATATACATATAATAGTAATTACTTGAGAGATGCACAATACGTATGCAATGCGTCAATATGACCTGTCCAAACCCGGTTCAAACAGAGCGGCCCTGTAACCTACATTCGTAAATTGCTTTCTGGGTCAGACCGATATTATCTGTGCAATTTTGTAGGTAGCTCTCATTTGATTTGAACATAATAATAATATCAAACATGTAAAGATAATAACTACTATAATTAGAAAAATAAATACTCATATAGTCAAGTGGTTCAGTTCACATTCTTCAGGATATCAAAAAAAGTCCAGGGTTCCTCCATCCAGAATAAAGTAGATATTATTATGGGCAATGGTAATATGAAGCTAATATACGCATCCATCTTTAAAGCTGTAGAAATACACAAAAATCCAAAGGAAATTTATTTTTGTGAAAACAACAACTAAATTTCATCGGAAGACTGGTAAAATAAATCGAAACATTGAAGATGTCTATATAAGTGTGTATCAAAGAGTAATGTAGTAAGTGACTTTCTTTTATTTATATTTGATAATGCCAATAGAGGTATAAGAAAAAGAAAACAAAGCTATGCAATCGTAACTATTTGCATGCCGAAACAGTGCATGCCATATAAAAAATAATAACATCATTTTAGAAGTTGGGAGAGTAACAAAAATATACAATCTAATTTAATTTATGCTACAAAGAGAACCGTGTACTGATCTATTTATAACTGATTATTATATTATTAAAGTATCCAATAATGATGATGATTAAGGTCTCATAATCATTAATGATACTAATTGTGCAATAGATAAATCTTCACTATTTAAAACAATTAATGGACCTTTTAGTGATTTTTTAGTGACTTCGAAAGTCAAATAAATAAATAAAATTCCGATCATACCTTGACGAAGTAGTTATGCAATCGCAGCGTAAGTACGGAGCTTATGTTATTGATTTTAGTCTATTTCTATCACAAAGGGCAAGAAGTGTGGATCTAGCGTTGGAAAAATACATATTTTAAAAATGCAGGCGTTCATTGCATCGCAAATTGTAAACGTTGAATATAATGTTCTTTAAGTGATCGAATACAATCGTATAGGAGCACGTATTAGCATAAATCCATCAGGAGCGGCAACTTGGCACACATTAAGCATAATTAGGCGGTGACCCAGTTCGGTTTGAAGTTATGGTTGAAAGTTGTGAAGGCACAAACATTCATTCGTACACACACCCGAAATTATATGAATTTGAAGCATTAAAATAATAATACACAATATCGGATTTTGAAACTATGTTACACATGTACTGAACGATTTATCTACATTTATGGCTAGGATTGTTGAATGTGATTCGAATGATGGACGCTAGCTAGATTATTCCATAAATTAATAAATAATGAATTTAACATAAATGCATGAAAGCATGATCTTTGATTTAACTGTTTTTCGAAACACTATTCTATATCAAATCTCTATATTCTATACGAGCTTTGTGCATCTACTTTTATGTTCAGAAGATTCTACATGTGATAGAAACATTGCAATTTGGTCCTTAATCTTAAAAATATAGAGACGGTATTTATAAAATATAACTTGTTTGGAAGGTGGCGATTTTGTATGGATAGTAATATGTACTGCGACAAGCGAAGAGTCAGTTGACCGAGGTTCGTCCAATTTAACATAACTGACTAATATTTTGTTTTAACTTTACAATATGGTCGTATTCATTATATCTCTTTATTCATTAATAGCAAAATCTTGCTCAATTTCAATGAAGCGATATAAATTGCATAATATCAATGTATTCGAGATGGAATTTAGTAAGTTATTCCATATTACGATCGTATTGTCTTTATGTTTTACTATATTCTCTCCTTATTCTTGTCAGTTTTGGATATTTGTTTCGTTATAATCCAATTGATTTATGCTTTCAGTGATACTTAGTTTCGTATTAATAGAATGGGCGTCCAGTACAAGAAAATCTTAACAGTAACAGTATAATAACATAAATAACCCATCACACAAATAACATGTAAACACACATGTAAATCAGCTATATTATAAAATAGCCTGTATCGTTGCTATCACAATTAGTACAATAAAAAGTAATTTGAACCTAAAAATTCTGTAATAGAATAAGAGAATATCCTAGCGGCATTTATTCCATACAAACGTAGTCCCAGGGGACTTTGCTCCTTGAATAATAGCATTACGGTAAAGATTTTTATAAAAAAATCATATATGTTCATCGCCACCGTGCCCTTACGTATCGATTTTTTCCATAAATTAGTTATTGTACAAACTAGAGTCTTTGAAAATGGAAACTTTTTTAATTAAAACTAAAACCGACTTCAAAAGAGTAAACCAAAAAATGCACTAAAAAGTCATTAAATAATTAGTTTATTAATCTTTATATCTTACATAGAATAATATCTTTATTGTAGAGGTAATAGTAATATTATAATAAGATACTTTTATTTAGTTTTTCTTATTAGATTATAAAGTATTACATAAATTAATGTACTTTTTGATTTTAATAAATATTTTTTTTCTTTATTTCCATTTATTTATTTATTACTTTTGATTTATTAATCGGTGCCAGCTTATGGGTAACAAAGAGGTGTAAATTTACGTCGCTAATTATATTCAATTTTTTATTAATTATTCTTTAAAATCACCCTAGTCCTTTATTTAGCTTATATGTAATTGTGATAAAATTTAGGCAGTTATTTCCATTTGTAAACGAGTACATTGGTTAACTCTAGCTGGTACCGACTCCAAAATTAACGAAGCAGTTTAATAACGTAATTATTTATTGACTGTTTAGTTTATTTTTATAGCTTACTATTTTGCAGTCGGTTTTGTTTTTAATCAAAAAAGTTTGTTTTTCTACTTTTTAGTTTAAGTATGTACTTTTAGGTATATCTGTGAAGACTACTTCATATCTTTGGAAATGAATATAGTAATATAAAACACGTGTCAGTATTTAATAATCGAGGGGTTTTCTGTTTTTCCCTAAGTTCTACTGATCAAATCCTGATTTGTTGTAAATGGGACAGACTGGGAAGTGAACTCCTTCGATTAAAAATAATTGTAAATCGGTCCACAAATGACGTAGAAATCGAGTAACAAACATACAAAAAAAAAAAACGTACAGACAAATTGATAACCTCCTCCTTTTTTAAGTCGGTTAAATAAATGCTCGATTTTTACTGTCATTTTCAGAAGCTCGTCAAACAAATTTCATGGATAAAATTAAAAAAAAAAAAACAAAACATACAGGCATAGCCAAAGTTTTTATTATTCAAAAACTGAAAAAAAAATTCAAAATAGATTCATTTTTGGAGAAGGAAACAGGGTACTAAGAAGTGATGTTTTCGTCTATTTTGCATACGGTAAAATCAGCCCGAGTTGCAGTTGTCCCTGTTCTTTCTTTGGGACGCAACGCGATAGCAATAGATTTCTGAAATACCTATTTTTTCCGACCGCATGTCCTCTTAATTTAAATGTTAAAAAGGTGAAGCCTAAGCACATTCTAGTAGATGTAACACTTATTCGAAAATCATCAATGTCATACCGCTCACACAAATCAATGAAACTTTTGCTTGCCAGCATTCAATAGGAGTTTCTTCCTATAACTAGATATAATAAAGTACAATACGTTTTGCTCGACTTCAATCTTATTTCAGTCAATTAACTAATATGTGTACGTATAATTATATAAAATTCCGGTGTCCATATATTTGTTATTATTCTCTTGTTAAACGGCTTGACCGATTTTGATAATTTTGTATTTATCTACTACCATAGGTTACTTGGATAGTTCTTAGCTATGTACTGTATTCTATAAATATTTGTTTCCTTATAATCCTAAGTAGCTCCACTGATTTACATTCATCTTTCATTTACTTCGAGTCCAGCGAACTGGTGGCAGTTAAGCCAAGTTTACAATTGCAACCTTTCCGAGTCTAAATACGTATTACATGAAAAGTAGAGAAGTAAATTATATGTGTTTTTCAGATTATTACAGTACTGAGGTCATGGAAATATTTAAGCCACATATTGATTTGTTATTCCATAGAATTTAAGCCATCCATCAAACCGAACGACGTCCACTGATGGCCATAGGTCTCTCTCAAAGTCTTCCACAAAGACCGGTCTTGTGCCACCAGCATCCAGCGGATTCCTGCGATCTTCGCCAGGTCGTAGTCCCCTACGCTGCGTCTTCCGGTACGCGGCAGCCATTCGAGGACCCGTTGCCTCCATCGGGTATCGGTTCATCGAGTAATATGACTAGCCCATTGCCGCTTAAGTTTGGCAATTATCAGGCAATGTTAAGTGATACTTTGGTTCTTCTAAGGATCTCCTCATTTCCAATGGGATCACGCAGTGAAACTCCGACCATAACCCTCTCTGCCATTTGGGTAACTTTGAGCTCATTAATTAGCCCCATTGTCTGCGACTACGTCTCAGTGCCCTAAGTTATCACTGTACCGAAAATAAACAGTAATAATAAAATTATTTTTATTAATTGTAGAAGCCAGCAAGTATAGCTAATGAAAGTGTGGAGTTAAACATCGAGATCTCTTAATACATTTGTCTCGTTTACTCTTTAATAAAACTTGTTAGTGTAAATAGTGCCGTGAAAATTGTTCATCATGGAGAACGCGTCCATTGCGTAATATATTAAAACGGGCCCTTCAAAAGTTTTTATTCCAAACTACAATTATATTACAATACATATAAGCCATCGGTGAGAACGCTATTTCACACGTACATGTAAATAAAACGAACCTTGGCCTAGTTACCACGATTTTAGCGGTATTACAAAATACTCAAAGCTATTTGGTACTAGTAAACTAGTGTGATGAGTGGCCTAACCAGAGATGTTCATTAGAGTGGCAATATAGTAGAAAAATGTTATATTTTTAACAGTATTAATAAGTAATTGCTACTATCAAATATAATTTAAAACACACTATTTTTGCAGTAAAAAAATGCGCAAATTTACTACGATATCACGGCGCTTTCATTACTAACATCCATAATACATAATAAACTAATGACAGTGGACAGGAAGACAGACGCCAGGAGTAATTTCCAGTGTTCGATTTTTTTTGAATTGACTAAATGCCTTTGATCGGAAAGGCCTAGACAACTTGACCTCGGTGTGTGCCTTAGTCGTAAATTCTGAAGAATTTGTCGTAGCTAAGTTAAGGAATCTACAGATCTCAAGGTCCTTCACAGAACCAATGTACTTGCGTATAGTGTGCATAAGTGGTGTAGGGTGCGAAAGGGGGGGGGGGGTGCAGTGTGATACGTGTTATGCTGGTGCATAAAAGTGTCATAGTATCACACTGGTGGCGGATACAGAGGCCTACCCAATTGGGGATCGGGGCACGTCCTGAGACGCAGCCGAAAGGGGCCCCCGAGGAACGTGTAACAAAGAAACACTGTGAAATATAGTTGTTGCTTCGAATTCCTCATGCCTTTTGCTGAACGGTATAATACTTTATTAAGCGCACTAACTAGTTACCAACGACTCTGAAAGCGTTCTACCAAAAAGAGTCGGCAATAAAAGTCCTAATAATCACTTAAAATCTTTAAAATTTTTTATTATACACACAAAGAACGGGAATTGAACATAGACATTCAACAATCAATGTACAATAAACTGATAATGATGCGAGTGTGACTTGTGCTTTGATCGAACCTGAGACTTCTGCCTGTCCTCCATTATTAACCATTTATAACGTGACCGGGTAAAAAACGGTAAATAAGGTAAGGGGGTTTAGTGGTGCTTAATTATCATTTATTCTATACAAAAACTAAGGACTTCAAAGTTACCGCGTCATAAAATATTTTCATTTACAAACGTACTACTTTGGAGTAAGCAAAAGCGACGTACCTTTCTTATTAAAAAATAAAATAGAAAACACCGCAATAATGCATCTATTGCATCATCTCCATATTTAATATTGTACTGAGTAATCAATAAATAAAAAAGTATGTTGCTGCAGCCGGGATATTTAGAACTGTGTAGTGTGTAGTATATTTTACAACTATCTTTTGCCCGCGACTTTATCTATGATTTTAGAATTTTGCTCCAATTAGAGAGAGAGAGAGAGCGAGAAACATGTTAATTATTGTGAGTCAATCATAGATGACAGATATATTACATTTCCAAGTTTTCTATAATTTTGTAAGAATCACAACAATAAAAAAATGCAGGGTAAGCTAGGACACAACTCGCGACAGAGTTTGAATACTCAGGTGACAGCTAAGCCGAGGTTCGTACCACTTTGGTAGCCCTTGTGCTCGTCACCTTTTTGCGGCTGAGTACCTTCAGCACTCGCCCCCAAGTTCGGAGAAGCTGTTAAGGCCCTTCCGGTCAACAGCATAAGCTAGGTCAAAAAAAAAATATCATGTAGGTGTGTACCCAGTTTTGATATATCTCTTGAGAAGTAACCTAGTCAAGCCATGGAAATTGATGATTTGGCGATTTGGTTAAAAAATAATATTATTTTCTTCTAAGACAAAAAGTTAATTAAGATATGTTATATACACAACACTTTGTCTGGTTTAGGAGGAGTTAGTGGGTAAACAAATTGGTAATACAGACAGACGCGAAAGCGAATATGTTTTATACTGAACACTATATGAATGTGAATGAATGTTTTATACTGAATATTTAACAATCGACACACATAAAGCCTGTTAGATATAAATAATTAACACAATACCAAAGAGAGGTGACGTTTTTAAATCGATTATAGTTTAAAATTAAAAGATCTTGTGCTAGAGCTAGGTCAGGAATATCTATAGTATAGTATAGTATAATATAGTAAAAATTCAGTTCTATTTTGTCGTCTTACTAACTATGCCCGCGGATACACTTACATAAAACTATATTTTTTAAATATTCAAAGGTGTAGGCAATTACAAGAATATACGCTATTCTGGCGGTGAAAAATATGAAAAAACGGCTGTCGGTATTTAAAAGCAATTTGTATTAGCTTCTGTGGTACTCAATTTGTAAGCCAACTAACGGATCGATAGACAAACAGAGAGATGACTTTATAATATGTAAGAAACACCGCCCTGGCTCTGCTAATAATAAAACTAAACACAATAAGATTCACGTAAACGTTAAGTAATTAACTTTGCTGCGGCTCCGATCGCGTAAACTACGACTCATGAAATGAAAAAAAAAATATAATGCTAAATAATAATAATAATAAAAATTAGCCTAAATGAAAAAAAAAAATTTAAGAACCATTACAAAAAAAAAACCCAGATCAAAATCGATCCATTTGATATAAAGATTTACCTAAACAAAAATACAGTCGCGTCTTTATAATTTATATATAGATTATAGAATAAATATAGATAATAAAATATAGTTTGTTGATGTTTTATTATTTGCTTTTTTTTACACGTTATAGGCTCAGTGATTTAACCTCAATCTCACCTGAGGTTAAGAGACGATGTGGTAAAGGATTGTAAACACACTAAGCCTAAAGGTACTGGTTCTCAAGTGATGCTGCCGGAACACTGGTTATTTGGCGACAGATTTTCAAACTTGAGGGTGGTATTATTAGATAAAACCTACCACCTTATCTTATAGTTTCCTCAAGATGTTTTCCTACACCAAAAGATCAGGTAGATTTTTTAGAGTTGGATAGGTGGGCTCGAACTCGCGTCCATTCGCGCGGAATCCGGCCGCAATGTCCACTGCGCCATCATCGCGCTTCAAAACAAAAACTTGCTTACGACCAAGTCTCGTGAGAAGATGCGATTTTACAAAGAAAGATTAAAATTATAGATATTTATGAAGCAATTAAAATGAATCTAAATTAGTGGACGTAATGTAATAATTGTATCTATAATCTATATATTGCTAACTAATCGACCAATATCAACTTTTTTTGTTATTTAATTATGTCAAAGAACTAGATAATAAATATATTGTCAACTAAGGAAATTATCTGTGATCTTAGAATTGATACATATGTAGGTATATATGTTTGTATATATATAATCAACCAGTCAGCATAACGAGAATGAGGTCATTGCAACATACGATTTATCGATTATTTTAAAAATATCTTCGCGGAAACCAATTGCATTAACTTTCATGATAGGTCACACAACCCGATATGTGAAGTGTCGAGTTGAATTCATGTCTGATATTTATTAGATAGGCTTAGCTATATATCTTATTAGGTAATTAAATGTTTAAATAGATCATTGGAACATTCAATATCCTTACATCTTATATAGTCCTTACATATAAAATTGACGCTTTGTCGAAATGGTAAATTTGATCTGAAACATCTAGAGCGTTTGGTTAGGATTTCCAAATTCAAATTTATTCAAAACTAATATTTATGTTACGAATTTAGTTGTTTACTTGTGATCGTTTTGTTCACAGTATGGAATAATTAAAATAGTACGTTATTTACGAATACGAGTTCCACCGTGGCGCCAGTGCTGCAAAAACAGCTCGAAGAATTAATGATGTGTATTGTGAATATAATCTAAAATAAAGCACGGTATGTTTTTGCTTCCAACGTTTTGTTCTGGAAATCTTGACCTACGCAACAAACCCTGTGGATGTCCGTCCGGTGACCCTACTTAACAATGAAGAATTAAAGGTGACTATAGAAACGAATCGATCCCAAACCACGTCATAATTAGCGACAGGGTTCGGTGTAAGTAATAAAATAATTACTTATAATTCATTTGAAACAAATTGGTAAAGAGAAAAAGCTCGGGTAAACAGCATCACATGAATTGACTGAAGTAGACCAACAAACACTGCATTACATTACAAGGGAAAAAGAAATCAATTTCGATGAGGCGTCCTTAGATTTTATTGATTTTCGCAATGGAATGGAATCATTGAACTAAGTACCTATAAAATGGCGAAAGTGCATACATAATAAAGACGTACCATTACTATTAAAACTATTGACTATATGACTAATGAAATCTATATTAATAAATCAAATTGAAGTGTCTGTTTGTAATGTCAATTTTTTTTTTTTACTAAATACGACACCTATAACAAAAATACAATTTTTAAAATTGTTGTCTGTATGTTTGTTGCAAGTAATCTCCGGAACGGCGGAACAGATTTTGACGGGAACTTTTTTTTGGTAAATAGCTGAAGTTACTCCGTGTAACTTAGGTACTTTTAATTTTCGAAAATAATTAGAGTTCTGCGTAAAAAAATTAAAACTCATAAAAAAATGAGTATAATCAGATTCAATGCACAGTTTTACGGACAAGTGTTTGAATTTATGAAAAATATTTTTACTTTATCTTAGTACTAAATAAAAAAAATAGGGTTCCGTATAAAAAAAAAATGCAGTGAAGAATATATGAAATAACGGCGCAGCCACTGGTCCACAGCTATTATATATTATAATTTAATTGTTTTTCTTTTTTCTAGATAATAACACTAATTTCATATGTAAGGCCCTGGTACACTATATCACTCGCTATTATATAAATGCACTTCCCTTAGAAATCAGGACGTCTACGAACAGTATTATTTTCAAATGGCAACTCTATATTAATTCCTTAGCAGAATCATCGCGCTACCATTCTATTTAATAACTTATTCAATAATCATAGGCATAAATATAGTTATATTAGTATCTAAGTATAAATAATAACACATTAATATATACCTTTTTGTGTATTAATATTTAGTTATATCTCTTGCGTTTTTTTATTCTCTTTACACCCTCTTTTTATATGAGGTAAATACATTTACGCACAGTTTTGTTGCGGAGGCATGGAGGGGTGTGTGGAACTCACAGGGCGGTCAGAGCTACCGCGCGGATGACGCAGAAGCTTCGATCGCCGCACACTACCCGTATCCACTAAAACCACTCACGACATACCGTCTCTACCGCCAATGGGGATAACACGGTATCGAACTAGCAAGATCTGCGACGCCCCTTAGCTGGTGGCCCAACATAAGGCGAAGGAGGAGAACCCCTACTTGAGATTGGAGACATCCCTCGGTAAATAGAAAAGCTGTCTTCCAAACGGCCTCGCCAGTGCAATGAAGGTAGGGTAATCTCAAGGGTAAGGTAGGGTAATCTCACCGCCCTAAGGTTGATTGGGAGAAAATGCCTAAGGCATTAAATCCGCCGTTATATTCAAGCGTTTGCAAAGTGTAAAATAAATAAATAAATGTAAAGATTTGAAGCGACGATGGCTCATTGATTGTGTGTTTTAGAAGTTAATTACCACCTCGATGGTCGTAGGTTTGAACTTCACTTACCCTAGATACTAAGTGAGTCTTAAATCTTAATCTTAGTCTTAATGATCGCAATTAATCCATAGCATGGTGATAATGTATACTTTAATATCCATCTAGCAATTATGCAGTAGAATACCCTGAGAAAATTAAGGAGAAAAAAGGAGGAGGAAAACAATAGTTATAGGTCAGAGTGGGCGTGGGCAGATTAAAAATATAGTCTAAACAGGCAAAAACATTAATTTACTGCAAAATTAGGTAGTAGAGAAACTGTGTAAATGGTAGTTAGTAAGTAATGATTACGTATTAACTATTTTTTTTTCATTTCAAAATTATGTAAACGCTTACTTACAAAAGGGAGAGAGGGAAGTCAAAAGTGTCTAAAAATTATTTAACTTAGCAATACTTGATCGACCCCTTAGTACCAAACACCGTCACATTCATGAGAGTTTCAATTAAAACGCTTGTTTTAAACTTCGAACTGGGTCTCGACAGAGTTGAACTTTTCAGAAAGACATACTGATGAAAATTTGATAGGGGTGTAACAGCGTTTTTCGGGCTACTTTAGTTAGTCTCTACCGTTCAATTGAAACTGTGTCAACATAGCCTCATTCCAAGGATTATAAAGTGACAGTCTCTTTTATATTCTACAACGAGAAAACAAAACCAAGGGAGCAATGGGCACTGCCGACAGGAGTGAAAACACAAAGCTTTAGAAACAACAAGTTTCTTAGTCAATTTTTTATTTTTTTTAGAAATTCGCTATTTTTATTAGTCTAACTGTCGTATAAGTCGGTAGGTAGGTATATTTCATTATTTTCTCAACGTGGCTTCGGTGTTTCCGTGAAATTTCATCAGGTCACACTGGTCGTCAGTCACGGTAGCATTACGGTGTCGCAAGCCCAAAAGGTTGCCCTATACTGAAAACGTTTTCACTTAAAAAAAATCTCTTAAACAGATCATCGAGTTTAACTACACTAAGTCACCTTGGGAAAGTTGTGTAGAATATTTTCATTCGTAATAGCGCAGTGTCTCAAGACAAAGTCTTCGATTAGTGTATGGTGCCAGTGATGTCTTACGGCACAGAAACGTCGCTTACAATGGTAAAACCTCAAAGTTACTTAAAGAGCAATAGAGAGGGCGCGGAGTTTCACTGGATCATCGAATCAGCGTCTGCAATTAAGGTCACCGGCGATAATGACAACCCCTTGAGGCCTAGGGGCCACGTAGCCAGAGGGGCTTACGCGAGCCGGGAAGGGGTAAGGCGAGCTGGTTCTCCTAATGTACCAGGAAAGCACGAAAAGACCTTGAGGGAAATAAGCGGGACTGCGAGCTACTGGGTGAGGAGGACAGGGTTCCTGTGAACCGGTACCGGAATCGGTAGAGGATTTTTTACCTGATCCTCTGCAGCGAGGATCTTAAGCCCTGTTTCTGAAGGTGAAGGAGAAGAGGTCGCCATTCTCAATCTTCCACTTCTGGGTGGTAAAGTCACCACCGAGCGGGGGGAAATCCACTGCCATGTCGTCCGAGTATGACGACGGGATCAGGCTCGGTCGCCTGTCGAATTGGTTGGGAAGAGCTAACTGAGAAAACATATTCTCCATTTGGATATGAATAATGTCCGCTGAGTGCGGACGAGAAAGGTATTGAGAACACGAGCGCGGGTGTTTAGATCGGGCGAGTCCCGCCTAACTGGGAGTGACGCGAGCGGAGTAGTCGCACGGGAACGCTCCGGAGCTTTAGTATTAGCGACTGACTTTCTAACTCGTGATGGAGGGCGGAGGACGAATTAGGACTAATGTCCTAATGAGCTATTAAACCCCCAGACGAGCTCGAGATTTTTCTCGAGAAGTAATTTTGAAAAGTTTACATGTTAACGGTCCGCAAAGTTAGATGTTGCCATCCCAGAACGGCTAGAGGGCGGAGGGTATACTACACATGGCCAGATGGGAAGGGGAGCGCGCCAAAAATGTCTAATGCCGTGGATCGAAGAGCAAATATCCTTCGTGTTGAAAATCTTTCACACAGCATATAACCATAGAAGAGTACCGCCACCACAACTTAAGAGCCAGGTCCTTTAGGCTCACTAAGCCGTACCTACTATTAATCACCTTTATTTTTTCATGTGGGGAAAATGCATTTATGCACAACCTCGTGTGGGGGGTACAGAGGAATGTGTGGGACTTATACGGCGGTCGAAACCATCGCATAAGGTCTAACCTAAGCCAAAGAAGTGAAAAAGTGACATTATTAACTTTTTTATCTATATACGAGTATGTATACTAGCTGTGTGTCCACGGCTCCGACCGCGTATCATATGTTCTTTAGGTGTGAGTGAAAAAGTGCATATAAGTGTTCATTTATACATCCATACATACATATCGTCACGCCTCTATCCCATAAGGGTAGGCAGAGACCATATTCTGACTCGTCTTTTACTTTCATAAACACCTCATCGGTTACGGGTACTTTTAACTTGGCCTTTCTCCAGAACGTCCTCAATCTGGTCAAAATACGCTCGCCTAGGACGACCCTTACCAGCTTGCTCAGTCTCACTCGCCTTGTAAATTTGTTTCGTAAATCTTCTTTAATTCAACCTCTCTACATGTCCATACCAATTAAGCATTCCTTTCTCTATCTTTATCACTACATCCTCTACCACACCACAACATCACACTATACCTTACTTTATCATTCTCATGCCAGCTATACTTCTTAGACTATATTTATACCTAATCTGAAAAAACAAACTAATGAAGAAAAATGTGAGTCTTTTATTTTCATTACAGGGAAAAATGTACATAAGAGTAAAACGAAAAAAAAAAAAAAAAATGAGAAAGGCTTGAAGGAAGCCAAAAATAATAGCTTATAACCATCTAAAGATTTCGCGTCAAAAATTCCACGTCGAATGGTATTAGGCGCCATCACGATATATTCAGTAGTTTTGAGGTTATGGCGCGTCAAAGAAATCCTATTTTCCTTATGCATATTTTCAATAAAAAAGTATCCCTCCAAAAAAAGAGGGATGCAAAACGTATCTTGCAAGATCGATTTATTCAGAATCGAAACTGAAATCGGCAGTTATTGCGTCTTCATTTCTGATATGTGTTCATGAATCAATAAATACTGATTAATACGAAATGCTCAGTCGGACACAAATAAACGCAGCACATGTGGAAGTGGCCCAAGGTTGTTTGTAGAAACGGCGCGGCGCGACTCTCGGCGTGGCCCACCGCGGCGCAGCGCAGCGCATCGGTAAGAAAACAACGGAAACAAACGATTTGCCCAAAAGGCTGCATTACTGCTGACAAAACATACAGGAGTCCCACAGATGTTTAACAAGCGGGAAAGCCCTCCATAAATAATACATTACTATTATTTTCAACTAGTGCTTAAACTTATTTCAAAATGTAATCAACAAGTTATTTTATTACTTTATTAAAAAAACAAATCCAGCTAATTACAGTAAGAAGAACAAGTTAAAATTAATTAAAACAAAGCCACGAATGTTATCAAACCACTATAATCAATATCGATAAGATAACAGCATTTTTTTTTTAAATATTATTTTCATATTTTAATTATTCAATACGACATCTTATATTAGTGCAGCTAACCTAACTAATAATAAAAACCATAGACCGAAGAACAATATCATGTGCTGTTTGTATTAAAATTTCGTATTATCATGATACAGTCACGAAAACGAAACATATATATATATATACACACATACATATATATATATATATATATATATATATATATATATATATATATATATATATATATATATATATATATATATATATATACATATATGTATGTGAAAAAGAAACAAAGGATTTTCTTGGCGTCGTTAAGTACGATGTCTCCGCGAAAGACATTCGTTTGTAAGCGGTGTTGCAACATCGCAAACTCAGTGTTCCACTTACAAAGATAAATTGTAATTCAATTTCGCCAAAGGCCAGCACGAGTTAACGAGTATAGTTAGTTACAAACAGCACATTAATGAAACTTTTTTAATATAATTATTAATCCACAATTTATTTCTATCATTATTCGATATTAATATTTTTTGCCATATCACAGTTTTCAAAGTTGACTACGTGTAAATATTTCTATTTAAATTTTTCATTACCTTATCTCTATATTACATTATTATAGAATTAATTTAAATTTTATAGTGATAAAACTAAAACGATATTCATTGGTAAGCGTGCCTTAATTTAAAAACGGCTTGTGACCTATTTAACTTCACTTTAAAATGTTCGTGACAGTTCTAATAAGGAAAACTTGATGTTTGAGTCTGGTGTACTTAAGACCATAATTTAAGATTCCAATTTAATTTACGATTAAAATTTTCTTTTCATTTTATTCATTATGATGGTCTTTAAAAAGGTTTACAAGACAACGATTTCAGTTGATACAGTTATTTTTCCATATTAAAAAAGTCTCATACTTTGACAATCTTCCTATTTAAACTTAACAATACTACCGGAGACAGGATAAACGCGAACCCAAACAAAGATCATTCTCATTAATCTGAGATTGATGACCTCAATAATCAACAGCATGCTGCGAAAATTACCTACTGAATGTTTTTAACGAGAAAAGTGAAATAACTAATTTTTCGGGAACCATTTCAATTATCCCTCGATCACGGGCGTTCCAATTTGCTTCACACCCCACCGCCCTAAATCTGTGGGGAATGGAGGAGGGGGGGGGGGTTGCTCGTTGGAAGGTAGGTTTAGGATGCTAGAAACTTTGCCGAAACTAAAAAAAAAAAAATCATGTTTGACATAAAGCAATATCTCGTTCATCATTTAACACTACAAAGTCGAACTACCGATAAACGAGAACGTAAAATTTATGAACGTTAGGTTGTTCATATTTATCGCTAGTTTAATTGGTTGTGTGAAGCGTTTTTGTGCCCGAATGAGCCGTAACCACCATACATATGGTAAAAAGCCACAGTTTACACGTTTTAGCTTTTTTTCTCGATCTGATCTGACTACCGCTGTTGACCGGAAGAACCTTGACAAGTACACCGAACTTTAGGGCGAGCGCTTAACGCTTTCAGTCGATAATAGTAACTAGCACGACAAGGGCTCCAAATTGGTACTGATGTCGATTTGAGCCGCTATGTTAAAAATTCCGCGAAATTTGTCCTAGCAAAACCCCACGGTTTGTAAACAAAAGAACCCTTACAAAACCTGTTTAACTCCGTGTGACGTACAAGAGAGTGCATGCAGTGTCAGTGTATCGCCCTGGCGGCAGCTGGAAGAGCCTTCCCAGTCGGGGATCGTAACACATCTTGAGCTGCTGCCCGAGGGAGATACGTTTTAGCGCATCTAGTTCCAGGATCAGTTAGTATAGATCCAGCAGTTAACGAGATGTACACTTGAGAAAAGCCAACTAAGACGTTAAGACGTGTGCGTTCAGGATTAACAGGGTTATGTCGCAAAGTTATCTAAAGGCTTTATGTTTATAATATACAGCGGTCGGGTCGGGAATCCGGCGTGATGTTTCTATAGAAAACATCGTTTTCTATGGTAAAAACGCGTTGGCGTCCGGACCCACCCGCTTTGTGACTAAACTTAACTAGCTTTGTTCTTGAAATGTACTTAATTTAACATCCGATTAATGAGAAGTAATTTAGCCAAGCTCGATAAAAAAAAAACACTGTATTAAATTAATTTAAAAGTAGTAACAAGCCTGTAATATTTTTATATAGGTAATTCCTTCTACTATCCTACTAATATGTTAACAATATTTCCGCCACACATCCGGCGGCGCCTTAAGATATTATCCGCCTACATCCGGTAGGACCGTCTCTCACCGGCCACATGTCACATTGCATGGAATGACTATGTTAGGCTCTGTAGAGCCAACACAGGGACAATTGAGTTATATCTGCTAAAGTGAATGTTCCTGATATAATAAACTGGTGACGTGGAAATAATACATAGTGAGAGTGTTTAATAAATTTAGCGAGAGTAACAAATAGTATATAGACGAGTTTGCCAGTTTATATGTTTGTTACTTCTTCAAGCGTAAACAGCTTCACCTATTTGCATGAAATTTGGTATGCAGATTGTTTATATCCCATCTTAACACATAGACTACAAGTCATCATCATCATCATCATCTTCGTATCAGTGCTATGAAAACAGAAAACAATTTTTGCCATCGTCAATTTCATAATTTCGTAATCAGCATCTCTAAAATTAGGACCTGCGTTACCCCGGAAGACAATTTATACAACAAAACAAACTGTTACTAATTCATGTTAGGAACATATTATAATGATAATGCGTTCTGGTAATTCAGCACTGTCCGTTCACCCCGTTAAAGTAAATAATGAAACTATTATCTATCTTAAAAAACTGGTATTACACTGTGAAATCACATAAAAATACAAAGAATTTAATAATTCAATCATTTTTATGTAAGCCCTTCCTGTGCTCACTGACAACCCGAATTGAATGACAAAATCCACATTGACACGAGCGAAGCCGCGGGTGAAACACTGTAAAAGATATATTTAAAAAAATCTATCAAGTATAAAGGATTATAGATTTAAGAATATCAAACAGAAACAGTACTTTATTTAATTTTTTTACTACTCATAAACGGATATAGGCGTAATTATAGATAGATCGTCAAAAGTAATATTCAATTTAGAAAATAAATGTGAATTAGCTTATATTGGTAGCAACTATTTTAAAATATTAAGCTTTATAAGAACATCTCACTGATAATAGCAGTGCGAATAGAAGAAAACCCCCAAAAAAAAAAAATTATTAATACATTTTCTAGTAGAAATATATTGTTTATTTGTTTAATATATTTGTAGAGAAAATATGCGTGAATAAATAATAAATAAATATTAAAATAATCCTTTGTTTCACAGATATTCCGTTTGTACATCCGACTCAACTATTGCATAATAACTTATAACCTTCGAAATGGAAAAGAAACGCAAGTAATCGCTGCCCACGCCATGCAGCAGCGCCGCGCGCCGCGCTTTATACTGGAAATTGTAAATTGTGAAGGCATTGTAGGTAGAGAGCGATCAACAGCTTTATTATATTGTATAAAAGGATCCTTGGGCGTCAAAAATCGATCTTTTGTAATAAACATGAATTAATACGTATTATAATTAATTTAAATATATTTTAATGATATTTCGTTTATAAAGCGTTATTGTTTTAGCTTTCGAAATTAATTACATTTAATTTTCCATGGTAATTTTATTATTATTCATGTATTCAAGTGATAGTAGTTGTCTAACAAGTGACATATTTTAATTCTATATAGCTTTTATATCTGTACATTTAACGTGTCTGTACGTTTCCTATTTTTGTGAAAAAATTATTGGAAAAGACTAAAAATGTATGTCTGTCTGTCTGTCGTTCTATTTGTTTGTTTTACCAGGCATCACTGCGTGAGTACGAAGTATCTATGATAAATTCATAATATAATTTTATTTAATTAAAATCACTTCATAGAGAAAAGTACAGTAATTAGTATGACACTATGAGTGTATTATGAAAGAAAAGTTAGCAAGTAAATGCATATCCAAGTATAAAACAATTGTGTTGACATAATAGAAAATAATGTTACATTATAATATATAATATATGTAAATAACACATATCTAAAACACAAGAAAAAGAAAAAGCAATATTTTGATATTTTATTTTCACATAAAAATCTAAGCGTTGTATTATGAAAGAACTGAATTTCAACCGTATTATAACGAGTTATTAATCCGTACTAATATTAAATAAGAGGAAAGATTTATCTTTTTGTTTGTAATGAATAAACTTAAAAACTAATAGACCGGTTTGGTTGAAATTTGGTATGAAGGTAGTTTGAAATATAGGGAGAGACGTAGGATAGTTTTTATTCTAAAAATCCCACAAGAACGGGAACTACGCAGGTAAATCCTCGGAGAGCAGCTAGTATTATTATATAGTTACAAAGGTAACTCTGTAAGTCTGTTTAAGTATAATCGGGATCTTAGACAAGGTTATAAGTTGCTTTTAAAGCAAAACTAGAACTTGAAGGAGAGTGAAATAAGAGATTAAAGTTCGTTTGAGGAATAAATTATTTCTCAAGTCATGGGATATAAAGATTTTTTTTTTGTTGAAAAGTATTATTAGAAGAATATTGCTGTCGACTGATCTATTTGGTGATGGTGACCGTCGATCGATTAATATGAAGTGACGATTATGACCGTCGTCAGAACATATCGATTTATGGTGGTGAACGTCGAACGACCTGTGTCTACGGATGACGGTGAAAGTTGACCATTGATATATTTATATCTAATGACCCTAGGAGGTAACAGTCGCCATAACCATATTTATACAACAAGTAATAATAATGTTTATACAATAAGAGTGACAGATAAGAAATAAACTTTGAAATAATTCCCTAAATATATGTCTTGTAATTAAACTGCGAAAATAAATTATTACCACACAACATTCGAGCAATATTATAATGAAACCAGCTGTGCGCCCGCAGCTACGCCCGTGTTTCGTATGTTCTTCACTGCGTAATATAATTGTAAATAATCATCGGAAAGTAATTTTTTGGTGGTGCTGTTCATTGAAATATATTTTCCTCACTAATTCATGAGGCTTTTTTAACCCTATATATTATACTAAAATATTGTTGGTACTAACAAAAAGCAAAGATATTTCTCATAAATTCAAGAACTTGCCAGTAAAACTGTGCAATAAATGTCGACTGAATTTTATTCACAATTTCATGAGTTTTAATTTTTTTTTTTTTAGAGGAACCCTAATTATTTTCGAAAATTAAAAGTACCCTAAGTTACCCGGAGTAACTTCAGTTATCTACCAAGAAAGAGTGCTCGTCAAAATCCGTACAGCCGTTCCGGAGATTACAGACAGACAACAAATTTAAAAATTGCGTTCTTGGTATAGGTATCGTGTGTACATTCATATCTATTTAGTAAAAACAATTGACATTACAAACAGACACTTCAATTTTATTTATTAGTATAGATATAGATAATGAACTTCCGGAATATCAAAAACAACAATTCAAATAAGAGACATTTTAAATAAACTCTTGATTAACCAAAGATTGAGTTATAACCTATAACTATCAGATTATTCGTCATTGCGTTACGAATCGAGTAAAATATGCGGAGACCTTTTGTTTCTATTGAACAATGATCCAATTGCACACCTCATTGAATGTTACGATAATCTTTATAAAAATTAGGTTAAATTGTATCGAACAATACGAGATAGCGAACTTTGATATTTTTTACATTGGAATATGTAGTATTTTAATAATACATTTACATTTTTGACATAATCTGTATCATATAGTATTTATTCATAATTTACTAATAAATAGGTGTTCCATATAAATCAAATATTTATTAATTTTAAAACTTAAAAGAAGCGTTCAAGTAATACGTAACTAATTTGGCGGACGGGAGCGCCGGGGGAGGGGGAGCGGCGGGGGGGGGGGGGGTTGTTTGGATCTGAAACGTTACGATGCGCTAAAGGGGAAGGAGGACTTTGAAATAAGCGTTGCGTAACATTGTTTTAACTCTTCTGAACGGTCGCGTAGAGATTTTTTGTTCTCACGCATTTTTTATTTCGTTTTTTTTTTCCAATGGAATGACCACTCGATATCATTGGTCATTGGAATGTTTTGCTTGCTTTACAGGATAGTGAATAATTTTCAATACATTTTTGTTTTAATTTTAAATGTAAAGCAAAAAAAAAATATTATGAACAGATGTGATACTTTTTCTCGTCACTCCAGTAAAGTAGGTAACAACATGTACCGCACTTGGGATGGCTTCGTTAAACTTCGGTGTTATGAATGTGAAAAACAATGGCGAGTAAAGAAAGAAAAGGACAGGGCTAGGCCAGGAAAACGACGTTATTAAATGTATGAGTTAAATTGAATGAAATTCAATGTAAAATGAAAATCTATTAGGACAAAATAAAATTAGTATTTGCCATAATTGCTTTAAAAAAAAAAGACATTTCAAATGTTAATAAATATTCTTAACGTAATTAAAACAATAACATACTTATGTTATGTATTAGCGACTTGCCGGTATTTTACGCCACATAATTGTGACTTACAGGTAAAAATGGTCACTTGGTGGTGGTCCGTAACGTTTCCCAACGGGAGTAAGGAAAAACGTTACGGCGCGTTACATGGGAGAGAAAAAGGGTCAAAATTAAAAAAAAAAAAGCGTTGCGTAATACTTGAACGCTCCCTTATCTCAGATCGTAATTTAAAATATGCGGGAAAAAAAAGACGAGTTAAAAAAAAAACTAGGCTGTCGTGGAGACTGCCGATAGAAGTGATAAATGGGAATTTTGGAAAAACTTCGACTTTGGATAGACTTTTACAATTTCTTAATTGAAATCATTGACATAACCAAACATTTTTATATATAACATCAATGGTCTTTTATATTTTTGGATATAGTTTATTCATAAATAAAACATACGATAATTATAACTGTTCTTATTTATCTGTATGCGCCATCTTATACTTGACATACTGTAGCATGTTGACGGCGGACATCATAGCAATGGTAACTCGAATCTATGTTTTCTCCGTATCGAGAATCGCTCAACGCGGCTAAAGTAGTTTACACTTCAAAAGCATACGACGGATGAGGTTACTGACGTCAAGAAAATTCTAATATATATTTAACGTAACATGTTAAGTATATTTTAAATGTGTCAGTGGCTGTATTAGTAAATAATAATGTTTCTATTCTATTATTCACTACATTAATATTTGTTTCATGCACGTGGTGATCATGTCTGTGGCGACTGAGTTCACTCTGTATTTTCCCTCTAAAGCAGGGGTCACCAATTGGTTTCATTGGCGGGCCCTTACTTAACCAGTTTGTCGCAGTCCAGTCAACAGATGATGAAGGGAAATCAGACTTTAAAATATCAAAGATTTTTTGTTTTTTGCATTTTCTTTAATTTTATTATTTAAATTAATTAACAGCTAATGAGAAAAATAAAAATTCAATATTAAACTTTCATTTAATATTCTGTTCACTCAGAAATCTCCACTGTAGATTTGAATTTGAATAAAAAATTCTAGAACACATTTTGATATTATTAAACATTAAGAATGTATTCTTGTAACGGGGTTCCGCACAACAGTCCTCCTCTTTTGGTGACCCCTTCTCTAATCTAATCATATTAAAACTTAACAAGAAAATATATCTATAGTTTTAAAGAAAGATCATGCAATTTGGTTGAATAGTTTACGTACCATAAGCTAACCAATGAACGAATAGACTACAGTCAGGGATGTTATTTGTGTGCTTGCGAAAGCCATCCCGTGTCGCCCCCATCCCAAATGCAGCGGACGGCCCCGGGGGGTTTTAGTGGGTATTTCCGGGCGACTCTCGCCCGAGTGAGTCCCACACTGGCACGGAACTCGTCACTCCGTGCCCCCTTATCTATTGTATTTGGGACTTTGACTTTGATCCTTCAAAGTAGTGCGTAAATGCATTTCCCCCCGTCAAAAAAAAAAAAAAGGGATGTTATTTGTGAAAATACACGATTCTCTAAAATTCAGTCGATTCGTTACATGGAGATAATATATTCTGTTAATTCCTGATGTATAATTATAAATTCATTTAGTTTTACGTGATTTAGTAGTTGGCTATAAACTTTCAAATGAAAATCAGTTAAATTTTATTTACACTCCCACCCTTCTGTACTTGTTTAAATATCAATATCGGAGAATAACGACCAATAAAAGTGATACTGAAGCGGTTAAATGGCGAATTTATTAAATATAAAGAAGCTTTGACGGCAAAGTCGATATTATAACGGTCGTAATCGGTACAAAGCACACTACAATGTTATGTTATGTTATGTTATACATACACTAGCTGAACCCGGCAAATTTTTAAACGTTCCCGCGTATTGAAATTAATTGCTTTACTATATCAACGGTTACCATAGCGACCATTGCGATATTGTCGGTTACACATCGAAGACGAATGGGAAGGTGTACATGCCCATGCATCCATCAGTTAATTCAACCGAAAATGTGCAGTGCTAGACACATAGGTCTCCCCCTAAAGATCTCCACGACGACCGGTCTTACGCCACCTTCATCCAGCGGACTCTCACCAGCTCGTCGGTCCACCTGTGTACATGTGATGAAATGAAAATACAATTCTAGACATAAGATTTGCATAATAACTGCATTTCTTAGTGAGAGCCGCATAGATCGAGAAAGGTGGAAGGGTATAGTTTCGGAGATTTCGTGATGAGTCAGTGAGTTATATTTCGCTTATATATGGTATATATAAAATATATGGTAGCTAATAGTGTAAACAGAATTTGAAAATTAAGAAATTTGTACAGTTTAGTTTATAGCAGGTATAGCACGCGCAACATTACCTAAACCAGCGCTGTATTAAACTTGAAGGTGTTGTTAGAGGTGAAGTATGAAGCGTGCGGGGTCATAATGCCGCGCGAAAAACGATGTGAAACAAATTGCCGACGGGAGTCCCAGCGCAAGGCCCCATCAAAATTCGTCGTGCTTTCTGGAGCAGTTCAGGCCGTGTTCTGATCTTCAACCGGAGAGGCTACCCTACTAGTTCGAATAGCTGTCAAGACCCTTCCGGTCAAAGGCATTTCCACCGCCATCTCCACGTGCTGACTACTGGTATCGGGTCAAGTTACGTGGCACGAAAAAATTTGGATTGTTTTTTTTTGTTCAATTCTGATGGAATTAACGAATCCGTTCCGTTTATTGTACACAGAAATGATTTATAAATAAAACCAGAGAATATGATAGTTTTAGTTAGTACTCTGAAATCTATTAAAAACACTGTATTGAGGCACACACTATTTCTTTATAACTTGACTTAAGTTTACCAGAATTACTTAAAATTATTAATAATCGAAATTTAATATTATAAAAACCTCTTTCATAAAAACATTGACAATGACAAATACTAAAGTAAGGGATCAGCAATTGAAGAAAAATAACGGCATAATTATTTAAATTAAATTATTTGAGAGCTGTGTAGGTTTTCAATACGTATTATTATAAGAGGTCACGTGTATCTGGATGTTAATATATTAAAAACTCGAAATAAACTGCATCGATTCACTTGGTTCTTTTTTAAAACCGTAAGTGTATTGTATGACTAGGTTTTAGTATAGGTATATTTTGTAACATGAAATACTAAGTATATTGAAATCGGCATAAAACTAGTCATCGGCAGAATCTTTCACAATACCAATGATCAATTAAATAACTGAAAATTAAAGAAATATAATGCAGTATTTATTTGTTTCAAATCGAAATACGTGCAAAAGTGTCATTTCATTTCAAATGTACGATCAGTATGATAACGTTCTGTTTAAACGTCGCTTTTGAAAAACCTAGTATTTTGTCGTGTGTCATTTACTGTCATATAAGTGAAGCTTAGCACGCGACAACTATCGTCAGGGTTGCCGCGCATCTCTAACAATATTATGTTTAAATTGTCAGTAGTCAACAAGAAAACGCAAAATTATAATACTCACGTTTCAACATTTTACGAAAACAATTGTGAAGGTACTCCACAATACAGCAATTGAAAAAGAAAAAACTATCAAAATGCACTAACAAGTCAATAAATATTTACTTTATTAATCTGCTTCGTTAATTTTGAAATCAGTGCCAGATTACGGGTAACAAAGTGATGAAAATTATACGTCGCTAATTATATTCGAGTATAATTAATTGTTCTTTAAAACCACCCTAGTCCATTATCTAGCTTACCTTTATGTAATTATGATAAAGTTTAGGCTGTTATTTCCATTTAAAAATGAGTACATTGGTTAACTCTAGCTGGCACCGACACCAAAATTAACGAAGCAGATTCATAAAGTAATTATTTATTGACTTTTTTGGGCAATTTAAATCAGTAATATCGTCATAACTTTTTAGATAACAGAATTAATAAAACCTGATTAGAGTACAGACATCTATGATTTTTTTTTAAAGAATCATATAAGTCGTTTCAGTGGTTCTTCTGTTATGAACCACTCAACTGACAAACGGGCAGATCAATAAATTATTGTATGAATGAATGAAGTTTTATTGTACCAATAATCTGTACACTGCGGAACTTAGTGCCACAAGGCATTTTATACTAGCTAACCATCGGTAACGCAGAAATAATACATTTCAAAAAGTTTTAGAATTGTACATGTGGTAACTTTTTTGTAGTTTGTTACGGCCATGAATACAAGTTCTTTAGGCCAAACTTCGTATTACTTTACGAATATTCAGTGCTCTAACAAAATGGTGGCCTTTTGTAAAAGTGTTCCAAGAGAGTCGTTAAAAGATAACAAAATTAGTGCTGTAGACCTTTTAATACACTTCACTAGTGCACAATAACCTATATAATGGAAGAAACCGCAAGTTCGGCTTGCTTAGTGGTCAGTGTATGAGGGCACCGGTGCAAGACACTTTGAAGGCTACTCTCGAAGACTTATATGGAATTTTAAACTTTTAAATAATATCAAACAGATATCCATGAATGTACGTATGCATGACTATCATAAGCAACAATGCAAATCAAGGCAATTTTCGATGTCGTTCGATTTTTTTTAATATGAATAATAAAGAGTGAACGGACGATACAAAACGATTTATAGTCATTTCAAAACGGTGGCATTGTTTATAATTAAAAACAGTACAATTACTATTACTTTGTAAACACTTATACTATGTAAAAGGGGAAAAAAATTACAATGTTGTGTAGAGTGTATTAACAGGATGAAAAAATCTCGAGAGAGAGTTATATAGTGAGAGACTCGACTATAATATACACAGGCGATCGTTATAAACATACATGGATCCGTGTCCGTCTACTTTTGGATTAATCATCGTATCCTTTTAAGTTTCCAAGTAAATTCCTTGACAATGTATTAAATATTTAGTAACATTATTTAACTTTATTAATTTTTCTATTAAAAGAGAAATCTTAAAACCAAAAATATAATGTTTACGTGATAACTAACACATAAATTTGTTGTAATTATTTTTCGAGGAAACTTAAAACAAGAATGTTAAAATTTGTAGTTTCAATAAATATAATATCTCTCAACCTTGACTGTAGGCGGAGATTACATCCTTCCACTTGCTACGTTCCTGGTACATATCTCTTTCGCTACTTCTACTTTCATAAATACTCCTCTTCTTCGATGATGGGAACTTTCAAATTAGGGCTTAACATATTTCCTAGTATTTATATGGTTGTAGTTAATTAATAAATAAACTTTAATAAATACAATACTAATAATGGACTTTTCTCCCAATCTGAGCGATGATGGCTAGATATATAGAGTATTGTGCTACAGTATTTTCTACGTTTAATGTACGTACGTGTTTTAGCGTATTTAATCAAATGTTACCCTAAAATTCAACAAACTGCTAAGATAGTGTGTTGTAATATACACACACTCCGGATTTAAAAAAAAAAGATAATAAAAAAACAATCTTGAAAAGAAAATGAACGAAGAAACTAGAATTACATCATAGACATAAAACCAATATCCTAGACAACGTGACGAGAAATCTGAATAGATAGTTACACTACGTCATAGGATATTAATCGTAGGTATAGAGTTCCTTTTCACGGAAATTTGTTCACTTCAGTTCAGTTCCGTCGCTAATTGGTTGACGTAAGCGTCACACACGCACACACATCCACAAACATACGTTTTAAGACTTAACGGACAGACAAGAATGATGAAACAAAACAAAAAAGAAACATAATGAAAACAATTTTTATCAATCAAGGTTAATAAATAAGTACATATAGGTAGTGTTTTGATTCGTTATCAATACAAAATATACATACAAATAAAAGCAAAATTAATCCCGAGTAGCGTGTGAAGTGACAATAATCCAGATAAGAAGCATAAATTACTAATCTTTTATACTTTACACGCCATAGAAAATTAGAAAATACTTTAGTTAAATCAGTTCTAGATTCACACAGGACCTTGGTTCGACAGGGGAGTGGGAACGGAGAGCAGCGTGGGGCCGGAGGTAAGGGAGGGCGGTGCGGGGCGGGGAGAGGAGGAGGGCATGGTCGCGGATGACGCGCGTCCTAGTGGCACACTGACACACTTACCCAGTGACAGTGGTACTGCTTTTGGTCCGACGAGGCCGATTCGATGCGTTCTGCGTACATCGCGAGATTGTCTCTACACGACAGACGGTATTAGTTACATTAAAAAGCAAGCATCGATCCTTTATACCATATTATCATCGATGGCTTAAACAAAAAAAAAAAAAAAAAAAAAACGAGCTAGAAAAATATAATTCCAAGCCGTTTAATAATAGTTTCGCTTCATGAAACAAAAATGTATTTTTTATTAGTTGATTTACGATGAATTATAATTATTAGTTTTCGATGTTAATATTTATAATACACCTTCTTCTATAAGACGATAAACGTGCAACTAACTCACCTAAATACATACATAAATATTGATCAGATCTACATAATATTACATTAGCATAATTGTGTAGCAAGTCGACGGGCAGAGCCTGTATTGAACGGTCGGTTGGTTTGTCGTCCGAGCAACCGAAGGTTATCGATATGGAGCCTGAAAAGATGCGAATAAATCTTGTTTATTTAAGCTTAAACTTGCATTCGATTAAATATTATTGCAGAAGTCTCTCTTTTGTTCCTAGAACCATATTTAAAAGAAAATTCCACAATTAATTACGTATATGATGCCTCCTATTACATTTTTAGAGCCTAAATGAGAGAGCAAATATCATTTAGTAGTAGTAATAGCGTTCAATAGACATGAACATTTAAATGAGAATCTGGTATTTTACTACACATTTGATCTGGCAAATGTAAAAAAAGTACCCAGTCACGCAACGCACGACAGAAATGAAACATCAAAAATGTTTTGCGTTACGCTCACTCACTGTATAATCTGTGCAAGATTATGAAATCGTCGATCATTTATATAAAAATTTCGGTGAAGGTTCATTTAAATGTACGTAGACCTTGGCAAATAGCGTTTTTTTTTAGGCGAAAAGCCCCCCGACTTCATATAACATTCATATTTTAAACTGCATCAAAACTTAATACAACACTGGCGTACGTACCTACTGACAAAAAAATAAAAATAAAAAAAAAAATCTCAATTTCTATTAATTGACGAAACATTTGTGTGTCAAGGTTCAACGTATTGCATAGAGTTGAAAGGTAAATCTATATAGTTATTTCAACCTTGTTGAATATGTATTTAGCAATTAATTTTAAATAAATAAAACGTTAGTGTTGTACGGCAGACTGGGCTGGCGGGAAACGATACAATATTATTGGAATTAGTGACGCGTTCCTTATTGAAATCTATCGTAATCTCGTATTTCAATGTTTACTGATAATTTTTATTGCCTCATTCAAAAATATATTATATATAAAGATGACAACAGAAACAAAATTAAATCTGGATCAATAATTTGGAGTTAATAAACATTTTAATATCGCCCAAGAGAGCGCACTACGCTAAAAGCATGACGTCACAATCAGTGGTTAATACACGTTCTATATTAACACCAGTTGTGTGCCCGCGGCTGCGCCCGCGTTTCATATATTGTTTACTGCCTTTTTTTTATTTTTAGTACTAAGATAAAGTAAAAATATGTATCATAAATTGAAGCACTTGCCCGTAAAACTGTGTATTTAATCGGATTTTATTCAAATTTTTAGATTTCATTTTTTTACGCGGCACCCTAATTATTTTAGAAAATTAAAATTATCCTTAGTTACCCGGAGTAACTTCAGCTATCTACCAAAAAAAGTTCAGTCATAATCCGTTCAGCCGTTCTGGAGATTACCCTGATAAAACAGACAGAAAATTTAAAAAATTGTATTCCTTGTATAGGTATCGTATATACACATTCATATCTATATAGTAAAAAAAATAATTTTGACATTACAAACATACATTTAATTTTTTTTTTATTAGTATATATTAATTTTGACGAAAAGGGATAAAACATTCCCTGTCAATCACCACCAAAAACTTTAGACGCACGTATCTCAAAATTTGATTAGCTGTATTATTATTTCACGTATTACTATAATTTCTAATTATATCATTTAATTGGTCTGTTCATGGAAATCACATTCAAAATTGTAAAACAATTAATTACATTTAGGTCCCTACAAGGAGGCACTTATGAACGCGCCAAAATGTTTTTTTATGGAACTCATAGGTACAAATTTTATTAACTGATTGCATAGTGAAGGGTGTAATTTTCAGACATCGTTCACGTAACGATCTACCCTATAATAATAACCTGAACGTATTTTCCGGTAAATCGGTAATTCGCTTTATTGCAAAACCTAACACACTAATTATCTAGAAAACGTTTATTCGTTTTGCAAAAGTCTGAAACATAGAACTGTGAATTAATGTTTATTCTGTCAACATCAAAAACTAATTACAAAAAAATTAAGCTTTATAGTGAATTCTATGGTAATACTAGGCTCCATTCTTTTTTAACGATTGTTTAATAATTACATTACGGAGTGAATAATTGTACGGAAGAGAGAAAAACGATACGCGGGCGGACCCGCGGCTAGAGCTAATATAATGTATAATAGTTTTATATAATTGTATCAAACTATTTAATAATTTTAATGAACAATAGCGGTTACATCACGTCATTCATATACCTAGATGTGGAAGGGATACATGTGTACCGAACGGATTTATCGTATCATAATCACTGTTTACCGTTACATAACAAGTCCCGAGTATTATACGGTAACCAGATTATGTATAAATTAACAATTATCTCGATAATCTCTAGGGGGGAATTTTACGCAATCGCTCCTGATGAAGTATCGCTTCAATGTTTAGGAACGTTCAATAGTAATCCCACGGGAGGGTCCTTCCATTCGCTGCCCTTGACACGTGAGTAGAGTAGATTGCGGAAACTTCCAGAAACATCTACGTATAGCTCTATATACAGAGCTCTCGATAATAAATTGATTTTAAGATAATATATAAATATTTCTGTTAACTACGTGGATTTGTTTCTATTGTGTATGTCAAATAGTAACAGACATGTAAGTTTCTTTTCAATTATTTTAATATATTTTTTTATCATCACAAATTATTTTATTATAATGTCTTATCGCTCTTTTTTATATGCTAAGTAGTCTAACCTTTGGTCGCAATCTCACCCGATGTTAAGTGATGATGTGACGTACGATAATACGCTAAGCCTAGAAGTGGTACTGTATCTCTCAAGGGTTACAAAAAAAAGATATATTTTTATATGCATTTTAAAGGGAAGTCAATATAACAAACAACGACCATCTTGAGAATAAAACAAACAATTGATGCATACTTGTTTAAATATCTAATACCCAAACAAATGTGCATTCTGTGGTAGGTTCGAATTACCATGCAGGGGGCGACGCGGTGCAGGGGGCGACGCGGCGGCATGCCTTGCAATCCCGTATCGCCCCCATCCCAAATGCAGCGGACGGCCCCGGGGGGTTTTAGTGGGTATTTCCGGGCGACTCTCGCCCGGGCGAGTCCCACACTGGCACGGAACTCGTCACTCCGTGCCCTCTTACCTATTGTATTGGGGGACTTCGGTCTCACTAACACAATAGGTAAGGGTAGTGAGTAAATGCATTTCCCCCAGTCAAAAAAAAAAAAAAGGTTCGAATTACCAATTGAAAAGAAAAAGGCAGCGATATTTCGATGAAAACGACAATGATGATCAAGGAATTCCTTTCAGTGCTAAGGATGCCTTCAAAATAAACGTATTATTCTTTGCAAAATTTTTATATCGGTTAATTTTTTAAAAGAGATTTTCAGAGAGGTTTTTAAAATATTCTACGTCTCAATTTATAACAATAGAATGAAACGTTAAAAATTTTGTGAAATATAGGGTATAGGTGGCTCATTTCTTAATTTGTCTGTGGATATGAGAGTAAAACTTAATTACATATTTTCCGTGAAATTTCCCAGGTGCATACATTTATATAAAACATCCCCTATATGTGAAAGCGGTAAACAATTTACAAGTTATTAACCAACCACACCCCCGTTTAGTAGTCGCACCGCTGCCCGCAACGTATGCATTATCTCATGCATTTTATATGAAATTTTGTTGCTGGTGTAGTCCCGACCTCGCCCCAATTCTTTTCACGTGACCCCTAGCCCTCCTCTCCTCCCACCTAAACGTCACTCTCTGTATTATCACATCTATTATGCATTATAAGCTGAAATTTTAACCGATAATTTTTAATAAGCGAGCACCATACGTAGGGCATGTGAAAGTATTACGTAGGAATCAAACTAGAGCGAGGGAGACTTTTGCTATTGATTGATTTCATGGCATATGGGACGGAGATTGGATGGTTATTACGTAACCAATGGTTACGTAACTTATTACTTAATTACTTGTTTCGTTTTTTTTTAGTTTATACCAAAGGTCCCCAAAGAGTTACAAAAATAAAATTGCTGACAAGGGCTGAGGGGTAGTCAATGATGTAAAAAACAAAGTTTGCATAATACATGAACGACCCCTAAAAGGGTGAGATATCTCTTCGATATTTATAGGTGAATCGATATTGCAAGGAAATATTATAAACGCTTAATAATGTATTTAACTAAGCGGTCAACATCCGTTCTATGGATAAAGAATTCGAAAACGATCTCAGGTCTTATAATATGATGTTGCTCGATTATCGATCCAGTTTCAAGGACAGATATTAACCTCGTGCCACGATAGTGTCTGCAGAATGGAGCTAGTTTGATGTTTTCCTTTAACGTTATAAAACTAAGCAACGCCACCGGCTACACCTGCGTAAATTAGAAAATTATGGTCAGATATTTAGAAGTGAAAATTTCTTTGGCGGCGTTGAGTGACTTTCGTCAGGGGAAAAACTTATAGATTCGCATTATCAATGCTATGACGTCATGGTACACAGTATGGCAGTATAAGATGGTGATTACGCGCTAGCGCTCAGAGATAAATAATAAAATTTATACTTACGAAATTTTTTTTTTTAAACTTGTTGTATTAGTTTTAAAATGGTTCAAATTCTACCTTACAACTAGGTAAGCTCAAAATATCATGTAAGGAAACATCGTAGCCCGTATTTAAGAAAACTTATATATTAATAAATTATAAAACCAGTCCCGCCCAGGACTAACGGGTTTCAATCTTAGACCACATCATCACAACATCATAACATAACATACATAAGCTCACGCCTGTTATTCCCGAAGGGTTAGGCGGAGGTGAAGTAGCGAACTACACCATCCACATTTCGCCGAGCTTAGTTCCGCGTCCCAGATGTGACAGGGGTCAAGCCTGTCGCCATATCGGGCACAAATTCCAAACTCCTGGATGATACTGAGTAGAAGAACCCTATACCACTTGACCCGACTCGGGGATCGAACCCGAGACCTCAGATGGCATTCGCACCGTAATACCACTGCGCCACCGAGGCAGTTCATCGTCTGAATCAATTTAAATTAATTAGAAATAAAACACTCCGAACGGCACTAGTCGCACGCGGAGGGAATTAATTTGAAGTTAGCCTTAATAGGCCACGTTAGTCTTTTGTTACGCGTCGGTGTAATTCTGTATCGCTTACACTCACACATATATGTAGTTTTTGGCTTCAATATTAAGTGAGTTCTTGTATGAAACTATCGCTCTTAGTGTTATTACTCTATGGTTCAATTGATATAAGTATTCGGAAAAATAGTTAAAGTTACTCAAAGGGCAATGCAGAAGGTTATGCTCCGAGTTTCACTGCGTGATCGAATCAGAGATGAGGAGATCCACAATACAACCAAAGTAACCGATATTACCCTAAGTATTGCCAAACTTTATTGGCAACGGGGTGGGCACCGACGATGGGGCCAACGGGTTCTCGAAAGGCTGCCGCGTACCGGAAGACGTAGCTTGGGTAGACTAGGCTACCCACAAGGTAACTCGTCCCTCCGTGCCCCCTTACCCATTGTATTGGGGGACTTCGGTCTCACTAATATAATGGGTAAGGGTAGTGCGTAAATGCAATTACCCCGTGAAAAAAAAAAAAAAAAAAAAAAGAAACAAAGAAAAAAAGAAAAAAAAAGTCTACCCACAAGGTGGACCGGCGACCTGATGAAGGTCGCGGGATTCCGCTGCATATGAATTGTGCAAGGCCGGTCGTTGTGGTGATCTTTAGGGGAGACCTATGTCCAACAGTGGACGTCTTTCGGTTGAACGGATGGCTGGGTTCGGGAAAAAAACTTTGTGTAAATAGCTACATGATGATAATTAAAGAGTTTAGTAATGACGAATCGAAATTTATAAGACCGATTGTCGATTCCTAAGCCTTCTAAGATAATTGTATCAAATGAAAGCTAATCTTACAAACGAAGGTAAGATAATGTACAATACGAGTGCATTAGTTTATTAACAATAAAGTTTATTTTCTCCGAGATACTTCCTTTGCCTTGTACGATCAACGTTAGTGTGTCAAGGTCCTTTTATACCTTTATTCAGTACAAATGAAACAAATAATTAAATAGTCTCCTCAATCTTAAATTGTTTAATTTTACTATTGTTTTAAAAGTGACCTTACGGGATATAAAGACTGCATTGTTTTTGTTATTGTTCGAGTAAAAGTAGGTAGATGTAACCTCGAAAAACGATAAAAGCATAAAAATCTAATAAACAATTTAGCATAATATTTTGTTTTTAGAAATATTTACATTATATTTAATATTAAGGAAATAGTGTAAGTATTTATATGTCACAGGTATATATTAATATTAAATAAGTATATGAATTACATCTGGGATCGAGATGAATATAGGTCAAGTTTGCACAAAACTGGGTCAGGGGGATTTGAACAACTGGCGGTTAAGCGTTCATTCTAGAATGGATATTTTCGTAGCAAACGTTTCGTGTAATTCGCCATATCCTATTTCTTATAACATCCATCGTTTCTGATGAATCAAAATTTTTGCATACAATGTAATAATTAATAATTCGCGTTAAATGTTTTCGTGTTATCGATTATGACTCAGGAGAGTAATCAACACCGTTGATTCTATAAATGTTACTACGTAATAATGTTTAAAACAAAATTCAAATCATAACATCCGATTAAGGGGTCGTTTCAGTGTTACGTGAGAAAAATTTGAACACTCCATCATAACATAAGCATTCGGATAAATTTGAACAAAAAAACCTACAAAGTAAAAATTTTGCTTACGTAATCATCTCATCAAAAATGAGCAAAACATAGACCGCCTAATCCCTATTGATGGGTACGTAATGCTTTAAAAGCCCTTAAGCAGTAGAATTTCAAGATTAACGCTTTGCCAAACTTGAAGACGGACGCAACCAAATCGAACTACCTAGAAGAACGAATAACTTTTCTTTATTTCCTTATTAGCTGTATGTCCCCGGTTTCGCTCGCGTTTCATATATTCTTTACTGCGCAATATAGTTTAGAAATAATCATTAGAAAACGTTAATAATATAATATAATATAATATAATATAATATAATATAATATAATATATAGATATAATATAATATAATATAATATAATATAATATAATATAATATAATATAATATAATATAATATAATATAATATAATATAATATAATAATATAATATATATATATAATATAATATAATATAATATAATATAATATAATGTTAATATGTCCATTTAATCGAATTTTATTCACAATTTGTTTTAAATTTTTACGCGGAACCCTAATTACTTTCGAAAAATAAAATGCGTTTTAATTTATTTCGGTACTAAGATAAAATAAAGCTATTTCTCACAAATTCAAACACCTACCAGTGAAACTGTGCGTTGAATCGGATGATCTTCACAATGTCATGCCTTTTATTTTTTATATTAGGAACCCTAATTATTTTGGATAATTAAAGTATCCTAAGTTACGCGTAGTAACTTCAGCTATCTAACAAAAAGAAACCCGTCAAAATCTGTGGAGCCGTTCCGGAGATTAGCCCGAAAAAACAGACACAAATTGAAAAAAAAAAATGTGTTTTTGATATAGCTACCGTATACCCATTTGTATTTAGTAAAAAAATTGTTATTTTGATATCAGAACGGACACTTCAATTTTATTTATTAGCATACATTTATAACTGTACTGATATTGACCAGTTAGATAGATTATTAGATAAATGATTATAAAACCATTTTACAAATATAACTATAATGCTACGTTGCGTTATATTAAGTAATAATGAAGAATGAAAGATCCTTTGGAAATAGGTCAAGACCGGTTTGAATTAGGTCGGGGGGAGTCGCATCGATCCCCCTGTGTGCTAGGTTGAACAACGCCCATATTCTCTCACTAATCCTGTTTGCGGCGCTGCATTCAGTTGAGGATGGTACTGTTTATTTATTTACTTTTTAACTTTATTGAAAAACCTTTCGTTTACTTGAAACCATTTTATTACTTACTGCCTAAACTCTATTTTAAAGCATAATTACATCTAGCCTATATTCTTCCTCCAAATTTTTTTTCATACCCGGTGTCGTAATTTTGTAATTTGCGCAAATCTCAGCGTTACTTTACAGTCGTGGCATAAACAACAATTTCAATTGTTCACTAAATTTTTCAAAAGTATTCAAATCAAATGACAATTGTATTTCTTTCAAAGTTTTGTAAAAGTTAACTTTTATACATTATTTAACAACCAACAAACCGACAGAGACATTATTACCTTATAAGGAACATAAGGACGCTAAAAAAAAAACATTATACCGACAAATGCATATCATTATTAATTAGATAACTTTTAATCGAAATTAAAATAGTTGCGATGATTTACCTAAAAATTATTCTACATATATGAAAGAAAATGGCTTTGACGCACGTTTGCCGCAACATCACCTAAAATCTACTGAACATATCGGTATGTGACTACTACCATTCGACGCGGAATTTTTCGTAGAGATGGTTATAGGCTATCTATTTTTTGGATTCCATCGACCCTTTCTCATTTCTTTTTCGATTTACTCTTTATGTACATTTTATTCGCTAATAAAAACAAAATACTCTCATTTTCCCAAGTTCATTTGTTTTTTTAGGTTAACACCTAAAGAACGTATGTAACACGGGCGGAGCCGCGGGCACACAGCTTGTATATATATACACCTTTTGTACAATTGAATAGTAAACTCGAGGATTACGCTACAGAGCCGTGAAGATGTCATCACACCAACGCACGTATCGCATATTTAAACCGTGTGTATATATACTGATTAACAGTATATGCATGTAGAGATTGTATATATATATAATTTATACATACGTCCATATACATGTTATAACAAGTAGGTCAAGTTTATAAAAACCAGGGCAGAGGATAACATAAATGCAGTTGACACTACTAGTATGTAGGTCACGTATGCGCTATGTATTTATATTTTTATAGTTCGGTATATTATATATAATCTATACATATAATAAAACTATAACTAGGCCATATCTGTACATTAAATATTTTTTGAAAATTATAATCGGGGTGGACTTTGTTATCGATATGGAACCCAAAAATATTTTATTTAGAATTTTTGTCTGTCTGTCTGTCTTTCGCCGTGTACGCGTATCCCTCCGAAAGTACTGAACCGCCAGTGAAAACTACTATTACAAAGTACAATCTAGGATACTTTTTGTCCCAGAAAACGCAAGGGGTTCTTCAGGATAACGGACAGAAGTCAAACAATTTTATTAACGAGTAATCTCGGGAACGGCTGGACAGATTATGACGGGAGTTTTTCGTACATAGCTTAAATTACTCCGCGTAACTTAGGGTACTTTTAATTTTCGAAAGTGATTAGGGTTCCGCTTAAAAAAATTACATATCATAAAAATTTGAATAAAATCCGATTCAATGCATAGTTTTACTGGCAGGAATTTGAATTTGTGAGAATACCATTGCTTAATGTTAGTAGCAAAATTTTTCTAGAAAATAATTAGGGTTCTGTATAAAACAAATGAAATCTATATTATCCAATGAAAATATATAGGGTAAGACCTGGTGAATGTGCGATATGGTCGCTCGACCATGGATGCCGTCCGTCCGGTCCTCAAAGAGTGGGTGAGAAGGAAGCACGGCTCCCTGACGTTCAGGCTTGTGCAGATATTATCTGGGCATGAGAGCTTCGGGTGATATCTGCACAAGATAGGCAGGAGGGAACCGTCAGCCGCGTGTCACCATTGCGACGCGGCTGACGGTTTTTGACGACACCACACATTAGCTGAGTACGCTACGTGGGCGGAGTCATGCCGCGAGGTGGCGACGGCTGTGGAACTTGACTTCTCGCTGCCCAGCGTGGTGAAAGCCATGCTCGACAGTGAGGAGGTATGGAATACTGTCGCCTCCTTCTGTGAGCAGATAATGTCGCAGAAGAAGGCCATCGAGACGTAATGGGAGGGTATTCACAAGTGGATTCCGTACGCTGCAGGAGAGCTAGTCGGAGGAGGGCACGGTTTGTGCGAACACTCCCCCCACTATAAAAGCCAGCAGGCTGGATCTTCTTCAAGGTCCCTTACCTAACTACGCCTTGTCCTACAAAACGAGTAAGAGGAGAGGGATCTTACAATCAGTTGGCGGATTTATTTACTTAAGAGGGAGAGGGGAGAGAGCCTGTGTGTCAGGCTATAACCGCCCCTACCCCGGATGAAGATTTTCGCAAAAGAATTAGGAGAAAGATGGGGGGAGAGATCCTGTGGGCCAGGCTGCAACTCCCCCACCCCAACTGTGCGAACGAGTGAACGAGACCCGGTTGGGCCTGCCACTGCGGGCGTTGCGGTGCCTGCGTCTCCGATCCCGTATCGCCGCCTTAATGCGGCGGACGGCCCAGGGAGTTTAGTGAGTATTCCCGGCGCTTTTTCTGTCATCCATCCTCTCCACATGTCCGAACCAGCTAAGCATGCGATGATGCGATAAGAAAAGAAGATATGATGGCGCAGCGGGGGTAGTGCGTCAGTCGACGCGGGGTTCGATCCCCATCTATCCGACTCTAAAATCGGCTTAAGTTTCGTTGTAGGAAAACATCGTGAAGAAACCATAGCATGGTGGTAGGGCATTTTCTAATGATGCCCGCCTGGGTAGCTACCACTCTCGAGTTTCCAAAACCTGTCGCCAAATACCAATAAGTGTGTTCCGGCAGCATCACTTTAGAACCAGTACCTCTAGGCTTAGTACGTTTACTATCCTGGATCACATCGTAACTTAACATCAGGTCAGATTGTGGTCAAAAGACCGAGTCTATTCCGTGTAAAAAAGTATACCTTTCTCTATCTTGGTCACTACATCCTCTACTACGCCACAGCGTACTCTAAAGCCGGGTTCTCTCTACGCCGGACCGGCAAATTTGCTGGAAACCGGACAGAGCTATTCACATTACACCGGATCACACAAGAAAATCAGACTATCTCAGTTGAATTCGGACCGTGTGCAGCACTCAATGGAGTACGAAATTGTTGTGTTGTGGTGGACAAATAGTAGAAGGCTAAATAGAGTAAAAAAAAAACATTATCATAGCTTAACGTGGAATATACCGCAGCGTATGTATTTTATACAGGCTGTGCGCCCGCGGCTGTGCCCGTGTTTCACGTGTTCATCACTGAGTTTTAATTTTGTATACGGAATCCTACTTTCCTTAAAAAAATTTAGTACTAAGATAAAGTAAAAATATTTCTCATCAACTCAAACACTTGCCCGTGAAACTGTATTTTTTGAGTTTCTGTTTATTTTTTTTAGTTTTAATTTTTTTACGCGGGACCCTAATAATTTTCGAAAATTAAAAGTACCCTAAGTTACGCGACAATATATCTTCGATGGACGAAGGGTCTAAGCCATCTATTCCATAATAAATCTGCGATTTCGATGAAGAAAAACGTCGATACCTCACAACGTAAGTTTGTAAATCTGTCGAAAAACCTCTATAGGCGTATTCAGGCAACATTACTTTAAAGTCACTAACTAACTTTATCTAGATATAGCCCGTGCTTATCATCTTGGATCAAATCATCACTGGGATTATCATGATTATCAGCTATCTACCAAAATAGATCCTTCAAAATCTGTCCAGCTTTTCCGGATATTACCCGGAACAAATATATAGAACAAAATTTTTAAAGTTTGTTATTTTGACATTACAAACAGACACATCAATTTTATTTATTACTACAGATGTCCCGATTTTTGTGTTCATTTAACTAAACATAATTTGATTACACAGTATAATTATGTATCTAATAGAAAAATTATGTTTACAATGTCATTTTGTAATAAGTCGTCATCAACATAATTCTTACATACTTGTTTGTTTTCAGGTTTTATTGTAAACTAACTGTGTGCCGCGGCTGCGCCCGCTTTCATACATTTTTCACTGCGTAGTATAGTTTTTTTAATTTTTATTACTCAAATTATTTACTTTTTAAATTTTTTTTAGGACCCAAATTTATTTACCATTTTATTTTACACGGAATAGGCTGTGCTTTGACCACAATTTCACCTGATGTTAAGTGACGATGTGGCCCAAGATCGTAAACACACTAAGCCTAGAGGTACTGGTTCTCAAGTGATAATGCCGGAACACTTATTGGTATTTGGTGATAAGTTTTTGAAACTTGAGGGTGATAGCTTACCCAGGCGGGCATCATTAAAAAATGTCCTACCACCATGCTATGGTTTCCTCACGATGTTTTCCTTCACCGAAAGCTCAAGCCGACTTTAGAGTCGGATAGGTTCGAACCCGCGTTGACTGACGCGGAATCCGGCCGCATTATCCACTGCGCCATCGTCACTAACATTAAGCAAAGATATTTCTCAAAAAATCAAATTCCTGCCAGTAAAACTGTGCATTGAATCGGATTTTATTTCAGTTTTTATGAGTTTTAATTTTTTTACGCGGAACCCTAATTATTTTGGTTAAAATTCATTATCCTAAGTTACGCGGAGTAACTTCAACTATTTAACAAAAAAAAAAAAAATCGGTCCAGCAGTTCCGGAGATTAGCCGGAACATACAGACAGATAGATAAAAAATTTTAAAATTGCATTTTTGGTATAGGTATCACGTTCATATTGTATTTAGTAAAAAAATATACACACTTCAATTTTATGTACTAACGATTGAACGAACCTACATCGCGCTATGGTTGTGATGTGATGTCTTCCATTATATATGTATATTTTTCGAAACAGTCTGCGTTACAATTTTCCCGCACACTCTCCGGGTCCCCCTCAGGCGGCGACCCAAGACGTGCCTCGTTCCCCAACTGGGGAGGGTCTTGACGTCGCCGCCAGCGCGATACAGTGACCACTCCCCATGCATCAAGCATTTCACGCACAACACTGCATACACGTTCCTGCACATAACACGCAGGTACATAGGTCCTGTAAGGAACCTTTTTTTTTTAAATATATTTAAGAACTAAAAAATGTAGGGTTTTAACTAGGTGTAAATTCCTCGGGAGTTTTTTGTTAGGTAGCAGCCAAGCCGAGGTTCGGACGCTTGTGCTAGTTACCTTCATGCGGCTGAGCGCCTTCAGCACTCGCCCCCAAAGTTCGGTGAAGTTTTAAAGGCCACTACGGTCAACAGCATTAGCTAGTTTAAAAAAAACTGCGTTACAATTTTATTTATTAGTAATACTAAATACACATATTTAAGCAGATACGAAAGAGCATTCGTATAGTAAATAGATTAAAACTGCATTGTATGCATAGTGTACGTTCCAATTTGACTTGTTTTACAAACGTAGTAAGTAGGTATTTTTTAATGTCATTATCTAGGTTAAATAATATTGATTTGATTTACGCTAATACTGGACAATATATTATTATCATCGCTCGTGACTTTTTTTTATGCGAGTTTGATTTTGATGTTCTTTTTTATAACTAATTTTATATAATGCTCGTTTGGTTAATTGCCTGTTGGCGGTTACCGGCAGCAGCAACACTATAGTTTGTAAAATATAACATGATTAAAATGAAAGTTATCGTTAATAATGAAATTCATTCATATATGACAAGGTAATCGTTTTTTTAAATATAGCCCTTCATATATAAATCAACATGTACTATATAAATTGAGTTTTAAAACTACAGCAATTCACAATAATTGGTATTCATTAAAATAATAATAATAATCTACGACTTCCTTACAAGGTTACGTCATGTTACACAAATGACGGGTCAAATCGATGGATGAAGTCGATTTACTTTACAGTCTATGTTTCCATACAGAACGTAGTAAAACGGTGTATCGTCTTTTGAACTGCGTTAGTCAATCCATAGCAACTCTAGTTGGCATTTTCAAATTTTGTGCTACAATCCTGTTATTTTGTACAAATACAAGATGGTATTATGTAGATAAAAAAAAATACTTTTTCCTTTTCAAGAAAAAATCTATGAACTCGGTTTTTTATACTGGCAATACTGAGCGCATCGGCCTGGCATTTCTTTTACATATGACGGTTTTCATTATTATCGTATAATTTGTTACTTGTTATTATTGTTTTGTATTTGTTTTCGTTACATTCTTTTCTTGGTATTTTATTGCTAAAATGCCAAAGAAGTTCAGAAAAACTGTTCTAAATAGTGAAACTCACGTGGAGTTTTTGGTTCGTTTTCGTGAATATTTCCAATGCGAACATCAATATGGCGAACCTTTGTTACCGTTGTCACAAGCATGAGACCGAGTTGCTGACGCGCTTGGTATCAGAGTTATTGTGACAAAAACCAGCAAAGTAAATTTTGGAGATTTGTCAATGGAGGCAATAAGCTTATTAAACGATGCATGTGGACATGTTACACCAGATGACCGGAAGAAATAAGGTGTACAATATTACGCGGGTAATTATAACAGAAGATTTGAAACTCCATGTCCGTCCGCTTTGATTTCTATGTGACAATGAATTAATTTCTGGGATTGGTCAAGCGATTTTGATTCTGATAACATTGTAGATACTCAATTAAGGCGTATACAGATAACTCAATAATCAGATAATTTTATTCCAGTCTAATTCTAATATTTACATACTTTAAAATACTTTCTGCTTATACCAGCCGCACTTTTTACTATTCATTTCGTCGATAATTTCACAGCACTGGTCACATTCGTTTGAGAGCTGTCATTTTAATCAAGCTATATTTCACAGATGTTTATTACACATTATAAATTTTAATACTCTATAGCAGTGGTCGTCACACTTGTCTGGTCAAGGGCCACATAGGTCCAATGTGAGGTACTACTGCGAGCCGCACTTTTATTGATTGGGTAGCCGACACTAATTCACTAACTATATATGTAAACTCAGTTTTGAGTCATTGTCTACTAAAATAGTCTGATACGTTGCGGGCGGCAATTTGACGACCACTGCTATATTTAGGTTCAGGCGTTAAGACGATGTGATTCAAGATAGTAAGCACACTAAGCCTAAAGATGACTTCAAGTGGTGCCGCCGGTACACACTTATTGGAGCTTGACAACAGGTTTTCAAACTTGCGGGTGGTAGCTCCAGGCGGTCTGCTGTTTGTCCAGCAGGAGATTTCATTTCACTAAAGATCAAGCTCATTATAGAATCCCACTCGTATAGGGTTCGAACTTACGTTCTTCGGCACCGAATCCGACGACGCTACCAACTGAGCCATTTTCGCTATATATGTACATAGCAGTATCTTTTTGAGACGAATTATCACAACAGATCGATCATAATACCATAAAGTGGAGATAGAAAAAAGTTATCTGATCAGCTCTAGGCTTCAGGAACATATCGATTGGTGCTTATAATTTCAACTTCAGGTTGGGAGGTTGTTAACTAACCACGTAGCTCTGATAATTATTAATGCTCGATGCGATATGTGAGCTGTAAACAACATCTACTCCACCCACTCGATCCAAAGAAATAACGGGTAGCTTGTACAACAATATAAACAAACCGACTCCGACTCCATAACTTCTACGAATTGTTATATTTTCTTAGCCGGTCAAATAGCATTAATCTGTAAACATAAACAAGCCGATGAAGCATATTACCAGTGGGCAAGTACCGGATCAATCATTAACTACGACGTTTGTCTACGGCGTAGTTCAAACGCAGTAGCGATTTCAAACGTCGTGTAAATCGATCCGCCTGTATTATTCCATTCGACGGGAGGGCGCCAACTACGGGAACTTATCTCGAACGTTCAGGACATTTACCATCTTTTCTACGCATAACCAACAAAAGTGTTCTTACAGTTTGAATAACTATTATAAATAACTTGATTCTTCAAAATAAGATGATATTTATAAGCGGCTCTGCTCGATTTGTTATTATAATTCTTCAGTATTTTAACCGACTTATTATGTACTATACGGGTTAATTAAAGAAAAGCTTTCAACCGGTCGTCCCTGATGTATTCCTGTGTCACCTAAGGAAGTATGGTAAGGGAAATGACCTACTTTCGTACCGTAGTGCATCCGGGAAGTATATCCGATCGACGACAGTTCTAACCCTAGAATAACCCCGAGAAGTGTTTCTATAAAGGAAATAAGATCTTAATGAAAAAACAATATTATGAAGATGGGATGGTATTTTATAAAGTTCCTTAAGCGGATATGCAGCCGGGGTTTATTCTACACAAACGTATTCACCTGTTTCCTCTCTAGATAATGACATTATAATAAATATTTTATATTATATTCCATAAATTTATTACTATAGAAACTAGGTGTTTGCGAAATTTGTTCGATTATTAACATTCGTTTACATGTTCGTCAAACAAAGGTGACGGATGAAAACGAAAAAAGCATAGGTTTGCCTAAAGACTTTGGTCTTTGTTATGTTATAATAGAAAGAAAAATTATATTTGGTGCTTCTTTAGAAGAATACGAAGTGATATTTTCGTCTATTTTGTGAAGGTATAATCAGCTCGAGCTGCAGTTGTCCCTTTCGCGTTTTATAATTCTTCGTTTGAAGAAGCGCAGCGCTATTGTCGAAGATCTTCTATAATATCTATGTTTGTATACAAATAAGGTCGCCGTGTTTCGGCAGGGTGTTGGAATTTTTTTTCCAGACTTTGTTTTATTAAAATCAGACTAAGGTTATTCCCAAACACAATAAATATACAAAATATATATTATGTTACACTCAAGAAATTTGTATTTAATATTAATTACGTTTAGATTTCCACTTGCGTAATATACGTAGTCAAGTACGCGCAAGGCAGTGTGTATTTAAAAAACACATCACGAGTTAGCCGCTCTAAGACCTTTTTACTTAGATCATGACGTAAGACGTGACCGACATTAGGTACTTCTCACGTTTATTATAATATAAAGGAAAACTCGTATAGAATATGTTTTACATCTGCGAGGCTGAAAGGGTGGAATGAGTGGCCCAAAGGGATCAAAAACTTTTGTTCTAAAACAAAAACAAACTCCTTTCATATTGTGCGAGTTAGACTAAACATTAAAAAAAATTATGTGGATTATAGTTTCAAATAATTGTTTGGTTTCATTTTTGATGAGCAACTATTTTATCATCATTGATTTAATTTACATTTTTTTTCTTACACGGAATAGGCTCAGTGTTTGGACCACGATCTCACCTGATGTAAGTGATGATGTGGTCCAGGATGGTAAATACACTAAGCGTAGGTTCTCAAGTAATGCTGTCGAAATACACCTATTGATATTTGGCGACAGGTTTTCAAACTTGAGGGTAGTAGCAAGTTACCCAGACGGGCAACATTAGAAAATGCCCTACCACCATGCTACGGTTTCCTCACAACGTTTTCCTTCACTTAAAGCTCAGGCCGATTTTACAGTTGGATAGGTGGGATCGAAATCGCGTCGATTGACGCGGAATCCGGCCACACTACCCGCTGCACCATCATCGATCTACGAAAACAGCGAACACCAAGTAAGAAAAGCTTTGACACGAATGGGTGGGTGACAGTATCAATCTTCATGGCAAAACCTGGACAAAGCTGGCTTAAAACAAGGAAAGATGGCTTAATTGTGATGAAGGTTGTATACTGCATTAGAACGAAATAACCTGTCCATTACGATGATGATAATGAAAGTCCTCTCGAATCAATAATCAATTTACTCAAGTTTTTTTTAGTTTAATGGTTTTATCAATATAGAAAAACTAAAGGATAATCGAGTTTGTATAACTATAGTTTAATCGTTTTATAATAATAATATGTACACAGAATATAATAGTTTTAAACGAGCGAAAGAGATAGATATAAATGTTTTGAAAAGATTCGCCGAGTGTTTCGATTCGAACGAGCGGATAAGTAGGTGAAGGCCGTACGCCATTGTAGTCGGCTTGAACGTTGACGGACGTTACCTCTAGAGGCTAGAAGAGATAAGCTGTTAAGTACTCCGCGAAGATGACAGATCTTCATTGAAATACATTTCAATTATACAATCATTGAATTTCAAATTCATAACAACAACAATAATAAGTATCCGAATACGTCATCATCATCGTGCCAAAATATTCGACTGTCCGTTGTCGATAATATTGATAGAGAAAAACAGAGTTCAATATGGCACGCGTCGTTACAGATATCATGATGTTTGTTTTTGACGTGATTTTACTTTAAAATGTAGAAGACCGAGTGGTGTCGACTAAGAATAGTACCACCTCATATTTTCACGCAAGTGTCATAAAAGGTGACTAAGGGATAAACCACGAGATGGGGAGCAGCATCCTCTGAGCATCTATTGCAATCGCCAACCCGCCTGCCAAGCGTGGCGATTATGTGACCCCCCCCCCCCCCTCCCCGCTTTAATGGGGGAGACCTATATCCAGCAATGGACGTCTTGTCGAATGGGTGAATGTAGCATAACTTTTTTTTAACTCGCGTTATTTGATCTTATAGATAGATATGTATTATTTAATTTGGTTGGCTTTCTACTCGATATGGTTTTACATTATTGCGCAAGTGAATATTGTAGTAAGAATTTGACTCTTATTATTGCTGCCACTTTAGACATGTGAATATCCCGTCAGTGTACCAGGATCAGCTGGCTTTATAAAGCTGTGATAAATGTAGGCCGGATAATGATATTTTTCTCATATATAGACAGTTGTCATCCGTTTTTGGGCTATAGTTTCTTACACATTAGAGGCATTTTGCAGCAAAAACATCTGCTATTTGACTTAAGCGTTTTAACTACAAAAGCTACGATAAAATTGTCTATTATATTTCTATATTATATTTTAAATTTTAATAATAAAACTTTATTATTGAACCTTCTGAGAATATTGTTAACTCTGTTTCATTACTAATTACTTAACTATAAACAGTAAAGTATAATATTATTAAAGTTGAGTATCGGTTCGTTATCTTGTGATATTTCACGTAAAATTACACACATATGGACAAACACGTAGAAGTAATACAATGAATACTATAATAAGATATGTGTTTACTTAATCGCTCAAATACCAATAAAAAATTGGCAATACGAAAACAATTGAAAGCTGGCGTAAACACAAGGGTATAGAGCATAAAAGGTCGTCACGAAAAAAAAAAAAATAACGTAGGTACAAGTCACAGTACTGAAACCATCAAACAAACATCACGATCCAATCAATCATAACTCAATACCGAAACACGGGATTTTCTTTTGTTTAAAATAAATAAATAAACAACAAAAAGTTCTTGATTCGTTCGATCAAAACGTATTGCGAAAGTTCGAGAACGTTATCTTATGAAGTGGGTACGTCATTTTTGTATACCTTAACAGGTAAGGCCATCCACGAAAACCGAACGAATCGTGAACAAACAGCATATGTATGAATATTATCGGCTGACCACACAGCTAGACCGTTACTACGTGAGCGCGCGCTAATACCTAATTAACGAAAGCGGCAATAATTTCACATTCGATTACCAGCTTTGTATGTATAACGTTAAACATGGGCGCAGCAAAACTACCAGTGTATTTTAAATAAGATGAACTCGCGTAGTGAATCGCATTATGACACTGACATCGTAGTTGTTCTCCTCGACCTAGTCTGCTGCTGTGCCATCTAAGGAGAGACCAATCGAGAGCAGGGCCATCAAGCTCTTAAGGGGACATTGTTTGCTGCCTATTTATTTTCTTTCCTTCATCTAATACTATTTCTATTAACAATAATTTCTAAAATTGCATACGTTTTTGTGGTAGACCACCATACTCAATAGTATTTTCTCAAATATAAATATCACAAATTAATCTATACCTGATTTTGAGATTATTGTCATGCAGAATATATTATTACCATAGCATGTTGATCAATTAACAAAACATAATGTTAAACGTATATATGTGTATGTAATAAATACATATAAAATAGGTATCTTGCGAAAATTTACAAAACCCTGACACATATTCCACCACACTTGATATAATAGTTAAATAAAATCAGCTAACCAAAAAAAGTAAACCAAATCTGTCTATGTCACGCTCATACTTCTTTATGTATATAAATGACGTGGTAAGCTAAAGTATATTATAATCAATCGCGTAATAAATATCTCAGATTTTTATTGCATTGATCCAGGGCGATAGAGTGAACTCGACGAAAACATTATGAAATATTTAATAATAACTTCGAAATCCTAAAACACCTTAGTCGATACGAAATTCCTAGTATTAATTAATATTATTATTATGCATTTTAAAATAGTCTAAGGCTCGTTAACTACAATAACAAAAAAAACACGAAAAAGAATTACGAATAATGCTTCAAATACATGAAAACCACGAGTAACGCTGGTTGCGACACTCTGAATCGAATTAATTACCTCGCAACCGGGCGTAGTATTAAAAAAAACTGCTTGCGCAACCATTCGATCCGCACCTTGACACAGATAGCACACAAATTGTCGTTTTGAATATATAAAAACCGGACGCTGCTTGGTGCCTCTATAACTATTTTAAAATCACTTTGTTTATTACATATATATATATATATATATATATATATATATATACTGTATATTCGAGAGCCTTTATTTACATAAATAAAAAAAAAAAGAAGAAACCCAATCAGTTTTTGTTTCAATCAGGGGTATACATCTCAATGAACATTAGGAATTTTTTTATTGAAAAAAAAATTACATTCAAAAATCTACGATATTTCAAGTTTTATGGGAATTTAGTTATTCGTTTACTTTCTTACCATTATAATATTGCTGTTCATTTTGTCGATTATCTTGCATTAATTTAGTGTATTAGAGAAGAATTAACCATTAAATTTAATTCTGTCAACAAAAGTTTTCTGGTAAAGTGTATGTAAACAGACTAGAGAGACATAAATTATATTCATATTGTGGTATTTGCAGAATCGTGTCTATGCAAGTTATAATTAATTTATTATTATTGTAAATAGAAACAATGTTTTTTTTCTTATTGTGATAATAATTATGATGATGGCAAAGGTTTTATATTTACGAAAGCTCTTTAATGTTTCGCAAGTGCCCACATTAATAAATCAAATCTGATTTTCGCTCCCAACGGATCGTTGTGGTTCTGTGGAACAGTGTAATGATTTTAACATCGGACATTATCTATACCAATAAACAATACTAAAGCATCTGTTTGTAATATCAAAATAACAACTTTTTACTAAATTCATATGAATGTACTAAATAGGGAAGCTATACCAAAAATACAATAAAAAAATATATGTCTGTTTGTCTTGGTTAATCTTCGGAACAGCTGGACCGACTTTGACGGGACTTCTTTGGTAGATATATGAAGTTATTCCGTTTAACTTCTATTTTTCGAAAAGAATTCGAACAAAATACGATTCAGTAGACAGCACTATCAAAACACTATTTTGCACTGACTATTTAAAACTATGTTACGCAGTGAGGAATATATGTAACGCGGGCGGAGACGCGGGCACACAGTTGGCAATTATAATATATTTAAAAATCATTTAATGATAACATCGTAGGTTTATAAATATAGTCACTTTAAAACTAAAACAATCACTACTACAAAGGGAGAAGATGAGGCACAAACACTACCTAGACGCACGTGTCGATTATAATAAAGTGTATAAATAAGGGGCAGTTCAAGAATTACGTAAGCATCAATGGGGGTGCTTACGGGTATGGTGATTACGTAAGCAATATTTTCTTTACTTTTAATTATGTATTTCATTTTAATTTTCGCCGTGTGGTGCTCGCTAAGAATAGTGCCACCCCATACCTTTCCCATGGGTGTCGTCGTTTAAAAGCGACTAAGGGATAAGTCAGGGTATGGGCAGCAGAATCCTCTGAGCACCACAAACACCTACTGCAATCGCCAATCCGCCTGCCAAGCGTGGCGATTATGGCAATCCCTTCCTTAATGGGGGAAAACTTATGTTTAACAGTGTACGTCTATCAGTTGGTTGATTGATGATGTCAATGCTTATATAACTATGGGAGTAAGAAGTAAAAGATTTGCTTGCGTGATATCTTAACGGTCCCTAATCGTCCTTTTCGGCTGTATCGTTTAGGTTATTGTATGATCAATAACTATCGTAACGAGAGTCAGCTGAGAAAACGAACACCTAATCAGATACGGTCACTGTATTAGAATATTGATATATTCATTGGTCCATTACTACGCAACTTTGTTTCATTTGCGACATCTAATTATTCGATTAGTTGCGTACGGGATCGGTTTACTAAACTACTAGGTAATAGGCACATATGAGTATATGACGTGAAGTTATTTTAAACCACTTTAATAACAAAGACTACATAATTATAATACTAATTTAGTAATAACAGAATGTTGAAATTATAGTTGCATAGAATATAATAAACAATCCATCAAAATTCCTAGTAGGGAATCGATATAACTTGAGCGTCGTTAATAATACCTCTCCCTTCTGTTCTTGGAACTTTATTAAAAAGAATAACTGATAATAATTATCATACTGTTACATACTGTCTTGCTTCTGTAAGCATATACCTTTATGATCATGTAACAATACAAATTATTAGAAACCGGGATACATAAAATCACGCCTTAAGGTTACCACATTAAGGTAGGTAGAGACTACCATTTGATAAGATCCTGCGACACATTTTTCGGTTTTCTACTTTCATGAGCGTTTCATACACGCTCTTCGGTTACGAGTACAATTGACCGTGGCCTTTCTTCAGAACAACTTCGATCGTTAGATCGACCCTTACCGGCTTACCCGACCACCCTCGCCTTTTCAATTTATTTCGTCAATCTTCCCTCATCCATCCTCTCCACGTGCACAAGCCAAGTAAGAATCCCTTTTTCTACCTATTAACAGATTTCAAAAAGGAGGATTTTATCAATACATTTATATGTTTTTTTTTTTATTTTATTTGTATGTTTGTTACGGGATTTCTCCGTCATTTGTGGACCGATTTGTAGATTTTTTCGAAAAAATATTATCCTTTTAATCGAAGGAGTACATTTTCGGGGTGGTTCAATTTGCAGCAGACCAGGATATGATCAGTGGAACTCAGGGAAATCGAGAAAAACCCTCAAATATTATAGACCGACGTGTTTCATATATTCATTTCCAAAGCTATGAAGTATGCTTCACAACTACACGTAAAAGTACATACTTAAACTAAAAAGTAGAAGAAATATATTGTTAATTAAAAACAAAACCGACTTCAAAAGAATGTAATTATTTATTGACTTTTTAGTGCATTTTTATAGTTTACTCTTTTGGAGTCGGTTTTGTTTATAATTTAAAAAGTTTTTTGTCATTAACTCCTCTAACACACCACAAGGTTCGGCATAATACGCTCACAATATGATTCACACAAATCTACGCACAAGGAAATAATTATAGGCACACACATATAAATATATTTTATGAGGGCAAGGCACGTGGTTCCAGTTCAACCGATGTTACGCGGCCATCGATAGGTTACAAGTTATTACAGTTGACGACTGACAAGCCTCCCTATCGGAAACACGACAAACAAACAATACTTTTAACCTCAATAATGGCACCTTTAACAGCAATTTTTCAGGTCAATTTATAACAATTTATGATTCTGAATCCGGTTGTAATTAAATATCTCTCTTCATAGTTACGTAATTACGTGAACTCCATAGAGAATTTAGTTAAATGTTAATTTTATATAAGCTTTTATGACGCATTTCTCATTATCACGAATACATGCCCTTTGTTATTTTCGTTCTGAAAATAAATGAAGTCGACGTGGTCACATTGTTTCAAACGACCATAGACGAGAGGCCGTGTAGTTTTCATTACACAACATCAAGGACACTCTGCTACTGAACACTAAGGGTGAGATGCAAACGAGCGCAATTTTCAGAGTTGTGAGTCACGTTTTTTTGCGTCCCGTAAATTATGCCGCATTCGATTCGCCATATGTGACGTATGGGAATAGGGTGTGGAGAATGATGGTAGTGTACTATTTAGTACTGAACGCAGAAGAATTAACACGTTTCTTTCTCGAAAAATGTTTGATACCAAAAACTTTTTTTTTAAGTTGAACAACAGAGTTTATGATTTTGTCTAGTTGTTTTCATATTGAGCGTATGTACCCATCAACTTTTTCTAACATCATCTTCTAATCCTTACTAATATTATAAATGCAAAAGTAACTCTGGCTGTCTGTCGCGCTTTCACGCCAAAACTCCTGAACCGATATAAATAAAATTCGGTACACAGATAGTCTAGTGCCTGAGAAAGGACATAGGCTACTTTTTAATGCGGAAAAAGGGTTGTAAGAGGTTGATAGGGGGATGAAAAGATTTATGGAAGTATCGTCATTTTTAGAACTAGATGCTTAAAACTTATTTTTTTGGCTGTTGATTCGATATAAATAAATATGACATTAAAAGTTTGTGAAAATTTTACCCTCAAGGATGTAAAATGACAATAAGGAATAGGGGGGTAAAAGTTTGTATGGAAATGTTTTTAGAAATATGTAAAGGTTTATGTCACTGTTATATAAGTTTGCGACAAGATACAAAATATTAAAGCTATTCCGATGTAACATATTCGAAAGGAGGGGGGCACAGTGCGGCGGACGGCAGCGAAGTGTGGGGGGGGGGAGCGGGGAGCGGCGTGGTACAACGCGGGGTAGGTGGGCAAGACACGTGAGGGCTGTGCTACACGCATGCACATACATACTTATGGGAAAACAAAAAACGTAGTTTATAAAAATGTACTTAAATAATAAAGTATCTAGACATATGTATCTTATTTGTAAAATAATTAGCCTAAATAATTGAAATTGCCACCCAAAGATACTATTCCACGCGGAGGAAGTCGCGGGTACAGCTAGTAGTTCATAAATACAATATATCCCCCGTAAAAACCGTTAACACAAACACCCCGTAAGAGCATTTAATGGAACTAAAATAATTGCATCCGTTTACCAATCTAACCATCATTCAAACCCAAATTATATGGGTCATAAAACGCAACTCACATCTCACAAAATTACGTTCGTTTGGACTCACCCTAAGAAGTCGTACAAATAGTTACGCGGACCCCGTTTGTAAAGGAATACCTGCGGCACGTTATTTGATACATAATCAAATTATGATACTGTATTTTTTCCATTTTCATATAATCCTAACAGTTGATCAAATGTCTAAATCGAGGAACGATGTTTATAATATTTTGCTCCATTACAAATATGGAAATTTTTACTTTTTTCGTCGTTAAACGCATAACTTGCGTTCTCAAGTGGCTGAACAGATCCAATCTTTTTTTAAATTAAAATATTTCTCACAATATGAATAAGGAATGTTTTAAAATAGGGTATAATTATTATCTTTGATAATTTTTATTAATACTGGTATAAAACCATATAACATTTAATAAAAAATCAGATAAAATTTATTAAAATTTAGCATAAAAATGAATATTTGAAAACTACAACAAACTTCTGAGTGATTCAAACACCCCTCCATTTTGACGCTTCGTTTTAGTGATTTCACCGTGCACAACACTGACCTCTTGTGTATTAACTGTCAAGTGCATTACTATTCATTTTGTCTTAAGTATTCCATGTTTTAAATCTAATTACAATTGATTGAGTTACTAGATGTTACAAACGTGTAATGTGTATGGCTTCCCAATAAGACTTACTGGAGTTTTTGACGGAATCACAGTCTATAATGTAGCAGTTATTGTCTTTAATTAATTAAGCTCCGTATTAGATTTATATTATGCAATTTTGGCGGCGTTTTGTATGCTATAGTTTGGTAATTGTGCACGGGTGTATTGAAAATAATAATGTGAAACGTTTATTCTGAGGTGCTACGAGAACTCCATGGAAATCACGGAAAAAGTTAAGAACAATCATAGAACTCGAAAGACACATAATAAATACACCGTTATCGGTAATTGGAATGTGTGCTGTGACGTCACGATTCGATGTAACCAGAAGTCTTGCGTTTTACAATGAATAAATATCGAAACAAAAGTTATAGGTGTAAACAGTGTTGCCTCCTTCCAGAAGACTATGTCGCTAGACTCAATATCACACACACATAAGTCCCTAGAATTCTGTTTCTGCACCTTACTTTTTACGCACAAATCGCTTTTGGGTTTCTCATATAATATATCTATATAATTCTGTGTTGAGTTAACAAAAAATGTATCTATTACTGGTTCTAAAACAGTTTTCATTTTTACTCTAAAAGTCGCCAGATAAGTCGCTAAACCATTTTTGTCGCTAAAAACATAAACAAATTCGTTATTCCAGCGTCAAAGTCGCTAAAACGGCAACACTGTGTGTAAATAAAAACATAATTTAAAAAAAGCCAGTAACTAAGATTTGAATCACATGGATATTTCCTATTAAGTAGGAAATTCGGAAAAGTTTTATAACAAACAGAATAAATAAATTAAACATGACAGTGTTTGACGGGTTAGTAAATAAAAAAAATAATACAAAAACATTCCTATGAATCTGTTGCACGATAAATGTGTGTGTGTGTGTGTGTGTTTTTTGTTATTTATTGTAACAGTTTTATTAATACAAAAATGAATTTCATTAGTGTTTTATGATGAGATTACGAATGCCACAGCGCGCTGCAGAAACGACTTGAAATCCACGATAATCGAATACACCTGGCAAGTATTACGCGGATCTAACAATGATGTCGCGTCAACACACTTATTCGATTACAATATACATATTCGATTGTATTCCAAAATGGGTCGGCGCTATTTATAAAAACTTGTCTCTTAATAATTTGAAATAATGTCAAAAAAGGAATGAAAATAATTTCAACACAAGGCTATTATTACGTACTGTGTGCACGCGGCTCCGCCCGCGTTTCATATGTTCTTCACTGCGTTTTAACTTTTTTTATACGGAACCCCAATTATTTCCCTTTTTTTTTTCGGTACTAATATAAAGTAAAACTATTTCTCATAAATTCAAACACTTTCCCGTAAAACTGACCATTGAATCGTCTTTCTTTCTAAACTTTGTGTTTCTTTAAATCCCAGAACACTAAATAATTTTCCTGAAATCATTTATATCACAAATTGAAACACTTACCAGCGAAACTGTGCGTTGAATCGGATTTTATTAGAAATTTCATGAGTTGAAATTTTTTACCTTGCATCCTAAGTTACGCTGAGTAATTACAGCTATCTAACAAAAAAAGTCCCATTAAAATCGATTTAGCCGTAAAAAAAAAACACACTATCGCGGAATAGCTTATTCTAACGGCTGCTGCTCTCGACATGGTGAATATTATGGTGGGAAAAACTAATTCCTAAAGCATCTTTATCCAACAACACTATTAGTCGAAGAATCCATAACATAGCTGAGAATCTCCATCACCAATTAATAAAATAATAGATAGGTAAAGAATCTATATATATACACAAGCAAGGATTAATCCCTTGAGCACTAACCTGGCGTTTACGCCAGCTTTCTATTGTTTTCCTATTGTCTCATGTTTATGGGTAATCGACATATTAATGGACAGACAGACGCGGAAAGCGCATATATGTAGATACTAAAGTGATAATTCATATTTCTTAACTAGGTTCTTACCTAGTTTAAATTGTTACAAAGGTTTAGATTGTTACTGGTATTCAAACTTACACATATACATAGCACCACTGCTTTCTCCTGTGGGGGTAGGCAGAGATTACGTCTTTCCACTTGATACGACCTTGACACACCTCTTTCGCTTCCTCTAATTTCATAAGTTATCATACAAGCTCGTCGGTTATGGGTACTTTTCATCTGGCCTTTATGTAAGACTTACTCGATTTAGCCAAAATACGTTCGCCTAGGTCGAACCTTACCGACGTGACTAGTCACCCTCGCCTTATAAATTAATTTCGTTAATCTTCTGTCATCCTACCTCTCCACATAACCGAACCAACTAAGCATACCTTCCTCTAACTTGGTCACTACATCATCTACCGTACCACAGCGTTCTCTTATCACACTATTCCTGACTTCGTCAATCAACTTCAATATCGGTATTTCAAATGCACGATATTCGTGGCAAAAAACTTACACGGTCTGAACGTCTCTTGTTCATTAACCACGTGAATATCAAAAGCGTGGGAAGGGGGTTTTGAAAAATCACAAACTTCTGTAAGGTGCAGTGAGATAGTTTTTGTCACAATGTTAGTAAAGTTTTCATACCAGAATTTAATAAATAATACATTATTTATTAGACTCATCTTATTAGTAGGTAACAAATTATTATTTGATTTAATTTTACTTGTCAAGTTTTTAAGGTTTCATACTAAAACTGACCTGTTGTGTTATCAGAATGATTACTTAGTAATTGCTGGCAACAAAAAGGCCGCTGTGTGTACTTTATAAACAGTATACAATAATTTACATTGATTATTTCATATTTAAATCAAAATTACATATTAATGTCAAAGACTTATTATATACGTTTTATCTGTGTTAATATAATTACAAATAATAAAAATAATATATGTCGATGTCGACTATTTATTAGACTCAGATACTAATTTAGGTAACTTAACTTCAAAAAGGTTCAGTTACGAGATTTGAATAGTAAGAAATAAGACGATGAAACTTTGTCTGTGTGTGTTGTTTACGTAATGTAAAAAATATTATCAAATTTAAGCGAAATCCTTTAACATTTTTTCTGTTGTTTCATAATTAAGGTTTAATAGACAACCCTGTACTTTCCTTTTAGCTAGACTATTAGGGAGTGGCTATACATTTCATGTCAATTTTTTTATTAAGTTCATTATAAATGGTTTCATCTTTGCAGATTTCATAAGGACTTGAGGGTCAAACTCTTATCTATGCTAATGAATATAATTTAAGTGCCTGTTAGAAATATCAAAATATCATTTTTTTAAGTTTTCGCGTTCCATATTTAAATTCAGTTAATTTTTAACGGGTTTTCACGCGTTACCTTTGCTTTTTTCTATCCCGACGTTTCGGCTGGGTTTCACCAACCGTGGTCACGGGCTGACTGGCGGTGCGCGGCTTCGCCTGCAGCGTTGATGGGTATTTTGATGAACTACCTCCGTTTGGTCTTTATATTTATTATAGTCACCGTCAATCAAAATATCAACTTTTCACTAAATACATAATGTACATATGATACCTATTATTATTATTCGAAAATTAATAATATAAATAAATAAATAAATTAATAAAATTATCGAATAATATGATACCTATAGCAAAAAAACAATTTATTTATTTTTTGTTTGTCTGTTTGTTCCGACTAATCTCTGGAACGGCTGGACCGATTTCGACGGGACTTTTTTGTTAGATAACTGAAATTACTCCACGTAATTTAGCTACTTTAATTTTTAGAATATAATTAAGTTTCCGAGTAAAGAAATTAAAACTCGTGAATTTACAATGCAGTTTTAATGACAGCTATTTGAATTTGTGATAAATATCGTTGCTTAATGTTGGTAGTAAAAAAACTTTTGCAAAAGAATTGGGACTCCGCACAAAGAAGTTAAAATGCAGAGAATAATATATGAAACGCGGGTGCAGCTAGTTATAGATGATTTTCTATACAACTCACTGTGCCAGTTCATATTGAAGTAATTTCGATTGAAGATGTAATACAGTAAGAAAGGTTAGACCGAGTCAAAGCAAAACAAACCATTACCAGAGGGAACCTTTGTCTGGAACATATCTCGGATTCTCGAAAATACAAATAAGTTTACTGGTGTGTGATGCGGTTTCCTACTAAGAACGTAATCAATCTGTATTCTTAGGTACTTGATGGAGTTTGTTCTCGAGATAAATGGACAAGAATATTGTATTATTTGTGGATCATGAACATGGATTATTTAGGCTGCGATACATTTGAGAAACTGAATATGATGTATGTAGTTTTATCCGGGATTTTTTTCTAACTAGCTGTTGACCGGAAGGGCTTTTACATCTTCATCGTGACTGTGAAGGCACTCAGCCGCCAAAAAAAGTTACTAGCACAAGGGTTACCAAAGAGGTACGAACCTCAGTTTGGCCATTACCCGAATAAAAAATTCCGCGGAATTGTAAACCTAGACCTACATTTTTTTTATTTAATAAAAAGAAGGAACCTTTCCTTACTGGGCCTATGTACCTGCGTGTTATGTGCATGTAATGCTTAATGCATGTTCAGTGTCACTGTATCGCGCTAACATCGGCGCAGCGTCATGAGTGTGTGCGAGAGCAAAGTAAGGCGGTTACGCGGGCGAGGGCGCTGACACGCAAGTATACGCGGTCGATGCGGGAAGATCCTATTCATGCTAGTGATTTTATCGTCGGGGACGGTCAAGATGTTACGCGGTCGTCGCATCTTTGGGGGTTAATCCAGGATTAATAAAATGAGTAGACTTGAAGTTTATTTCCAGGTTCCCCTTTTAACGATTATAGCAGTGTCAACTGCATAAGGTCTAATACAATTTGGAATATTAAAATCAAGATGAGACCAAAATACTGTCTTGAGGCACCCCGAATATTATGTCGTCTTGACTAACAGTGAATCCACTTATTGTGAGGCAATTTTTTTTAATAAGTTCGAAACATCATTACCAGTGCTTCCATGCACTTCCGTTTTATTTAATATTATGAAAATATAGACAGTGCCAAACGCCGTAAATTACACTGTTTCTTATCTATATTATCAGCAACTGAATTAGTAAGATCCAGCTTTTTAAGTTGAAATGGCGTCTTTCCGTTACCCAAGCTTTTATAATTTTGATTTTCTGTGATTTTTTAGATAATTGTTATGTAGGTATAACCTATTCAATATACTTTAAAAATTGCTGTTACAACAATTTCAGCTGTTAGAAATAGTGACGATGATTAAGAAATAATTCTTGTTATTTCTTTGGTGACGGCAGAGAAATTTAAACGTTTCTTAAGATTCTTAGGTTTAATAGATTACAGTTTTTAAGAAAAACAGATTAAAACAAGATAGTGAATTTTGTCGGGCTACACTGCAATGCGTGGTAACCATGGTGATAACAAACAAGACGGACATGCGCAGAAAAGGCAGGAAATATAAATCACATTCGGATCGGCCGGGCTGTTAGAAAGAGAATCTTCGTTTCGTTAACGAAAAAAAAAAAAAACATACAGCTTTTCTTAAATAAAAAAAAAAAAAATAACGTAATAAACACATAATCTATTTTTATTGCCTTAATAATATTATTTTATCAAGGTTGTTTCATTTAATTACTCAATTTTGTTTTCAATTTATTTCGCTCTACTTTTGTTACACCACAACCTTTCGTGCGTTTATTTATGTATGAAATAACTACATTTATAATTTTATTATTTGCATTGTACTTCTCTAATTGGAAATTAATAGTTAATAATTGTTTTAGGGTTTACTTTACTTGATTAATAAAAGACAATCATTTAGGATGTGTTTATATTTGCATATTAGGGTGACTCGTTTTTAACGACTATTTTTTTTTGCTGGAGGATAACCAAATGTTGTTCTTACACATACTTTAATAAAAAAGTTTCCATAATTTTTATTATAACCTATCTTTTTCAATATCCCATAACTTAGCAGCATTTAACTTACTGATAATTGACGTCAACTCATAGATTTAAAATGAAAATATAAAGGATCTAAGTTTCAGGGATTTTTAAATTCAGTGTATAAAACAAGATTTTGCTGGAGGAACGAAAATACAAACACAGTAGTTCAAAACGAATCACCCTAGTATATAATGTATCAAAAAATAGTACTCCAAGTAAACCTTCCATCCATCTATTCATTCAACCGAAAGATGTCCACTGCTGGACATAGGTCTCCCCAAAGATCTCCATGACAACCGGTCTTGCGGCATCCGTATTCAGCGGATTCCTGCGACCTTTACCAGGTTGCCGGTCCACCTTGTCGGCCTACCCAAGCTGCTTCTTCCAGTACGCGGCAGCCATTCGAGAACACGTTGGCCCCATCGGCCACTTCAGTTTGGCAATTCTTCGGGTAATGTCGGTTAATTTGGTTCTTCTGCGGATTTCCTCATTTCTGATTCGATCTCGCAGGAAAACACCAAGCATAGTCCTCTCTATTGCCTTTGGGTAACTTCGAACTTTCTAATTAGGCCCATTGCAAGCATCCACGTCTCTGTACCTAATACCATAACCATAAGTCACACACTGATAGAAGACTTTTGTCTTGAGACAAGTCAACCTTGTTATGTACGTTTTTAAATTTTCGCGTACCATATCTAAATGCAATTATTGAAAAACGGGTTTTCACGCCCAGGAAGAAACCCAGCCGAGACGTCGGGACAGGGAAAAGGAAACGTAACGCGTGAAAACCCGATGTGCAATAATTGTTTTAAATTATTTTAAAATGAACTATTTCTGTTGAAATCTGCACCAACTAATCCATGTCGCGACTCGAACATCGTATGCATAATTGTTATTGATCTTACAAAATGAAATAAACATTCTCATAATCCACAGCCCTGCGTTGGTACAGTCTATATATAGTTCGCCATTATTTTCTTGCGTAATTGACAATTTACTTATTCTTAACAACAATATGCGTGGTCAAATTCTTTCGGAGAAAATTTCTTGTACTTTCTAGTTCGACTGTATTATTTTAATGATTATCTCAAGTCTGGAACATATTTATTTTTATTATGGCAATGTATAGTTGAGATGGAACGTGGAGTGCATTTTATTTTCAACGTTATTGTAAAATACCAGTCATTAAATCGAATGAAATTGATATGTGTGTCTTTAGTTGGTGAAGCAATTCTTCACTGCAACGCTGAGTTCTATTTGGTGCATTCTCTCTATGTTCTTATATTTTTCTACTATTCTGGGTTGTGATATCATTTTCATCCAAAAAACTCTACATAGTTTAATTCGATTGATACATATCAACTTTCGCTTAAAAGGTAAGTAAGTAATCCCTGCAACTTTCATGATCATGATGAGGAATAAAAAACATGTAAAAGATCAATCAATAAAATCAATAATTTGCTAAAAAAAAAACACAGTTAAATTAAGAAACTTAGTACTGCGTTGTTCGTAATAGTTTAGACATCCACAGTATATATATTATATATCTATACATAGAACACAGACAGGTTAGTTACATCATTTCTAACACGAAAACGACTGGAAGAAATTCTATGATCTTTGATTTGTTGACTTTGTCTCCACCCTGAATAGCAGAATAAGCACCTATTAAAACAATAGAAAAACTCACAAAGATAATTTCATTTTTGTCATATGGTTTCCATAGAACGGTTTTTTGATGACACCTCGAGAACTGATTTGATCTTTCATTTGCTTGGACTTTTTGTTCGTCTCTCGATCTTGAGAAGTTTCTTTGCGCTATGTAAGAAAAACTAAACTTAATTAAGTCAATAATTATACTGATTTTGAGGCGGTACGAAGTAAAATATATTTTTAATACTATAAGATCTTTATTAACCCCTTGAGCACTAACCTGGCGTTTACGCCAGCTTTCCATTGTCTTATTTTTATGGGTACTTAACACATTAAAGACCGAATACATTAATGTTTAATATTTTTAAAGACTATAATAATTTAGTATCGCCTTAAATAACGCAAAGGACTCTGCGGCTCAGTATGTGTGCGCGCGTATATAATGTGGACGACACATATGGTTGCTACTCTGTCGCGTAACTAGGCCACTAGGTCACAGACGAGGTTGTTGATAATAAAGAGTTGTTATTTCCCAAACCATTATTTATTTTTATTTATTTCGATCGAACAATAGAACAAACAACACCAAAACGATATTTCAAAAGTTTATGAAAAATAAATTACAGTTTTCGTAAAAACAGAAGGGGAAAAAAATTAACGTACCTCCCGTACCATTCATTCATAAGACCAGTGCCACACATGTATCCATAATTTTTAATATTGAGTAGTTTAAATATATGGCAGTATGTAACGTGCGATACGACGAATATATCCATAATGAATAAAATTGAAAGAATTTAGTTTGCAGAAATGTGGTGTATCAGTCAACATTACAATTCTGTTATTCGGATTTCTTATTGCCAATACATATTATGTAATACATAACGTAAGGAAACTCGTGCAATCCCGATGAGTAACGAAATTATTATTCTAAACAATGTTTACTTGTGAGAAATGTTTTTTTTTTCAGTTAGTCGTTTACAATGTCATAATACATACGTACATACATCACGTCACGCCTCTGTTCCATAAGGGTAGGCAGAGGCTACATCCTCCCACTTGCTATGATATGACACACGTCTTTCGCTTCTCCTACTTTCATAAACACCTTCATACAAGATCTCCGATTACGGGTACTTTTGACCTGCCCTTTCTTCAGAACTCTGAAGCTTACCCAGTCTCACTCGCCTTGTAAATATGTATCGTCGATCTTCTTTCATCCATTGTCCCTACATGTCTAAAACCATTCCCTTTCTCGCATTGTCACTACATACTCCACCACACCACAACGTTCCCTTATCACGTTATCACTTACTTTATCTATCATTACTTTGCCAGCTATGATTCTTAGACTTCTCATCTCTACTGCATTAATCTTGCTTTCATGTTTTTTCTACCAGACCCACCAGTCACTACCGTATATAAGTGTAGGGTGACTAGCATACCCAAACATTACTATAGTGTAAGTAGTTGTTGTAAGGTCTACAGACAACCCTTGAAGGTTTAAGTAGCACTATATTCATGTATATTTTTTGTGATATATATTTTACTGTTAATGAAATAATTTTTATTTAATAATTTATGATGCGATAATGGCGTGGGCAGCGCGGCCGGAATCCGCGTCAATCGACGCGGGTTCGATCGCAACTATCCAACTCTAAGATCGACCTGAGCTTTCGCTGAAGGAAAAGATCGTGAGGAAACCATAGCTACCATCAGGTAGGGCATTTTCTAATTGGGGGGCAGGAAGTATATCCTTCTAGGTCATACCTCTTTCGAGAGGTGGGCGAAGAGGTGGGTGGGGAAGTATTCCTCCCCCATCCCCATTGGGCCATTGCACGGACGAGGCCCGGTGGGTTCGCCGCAGGAGGCGACGCGGCGAAAGCCACCCCGTGTCGCCCCCATCCCAAATGCGGCGGACGGCCCCGGGGGGTTTTAGTGGGTATTTCTGGGCGCTTCACGCCCGTGTGAGTCCCACACTGGCACGGAGTTCGACCCTCCGTGCCCCCTTACCTATTGCATTGGGGGACTCCGGTTTCACTAATTCAATAGGTAAGGGTAGTGCGTAAATGCATTTCCCCACGACTAAAAAAAAAAATGGCATTTTCTAATGATGCCCGCCTGGGTTGCAACCAGCTTCAAGTTTGAAAGCCTGTCGCCAAATACCAATAGGTGTGTTCCAGCAGCATCACTTGAGAACCGGTAGCTAGGTTTAGTGTGTTTACCATCCTGGACCACATCGTCACTTAACATCAGATGAGATTGTGGTCTAAGCACTAAGCCTATATAGTGTAAAAAATAAATAATTACAAAAGCATGCCTTTTCTAGACACATTCTGGCTGGACATAAAGTTATGCAGGGCAGTACACTCGATTCCCTAACACAACTCGTCGCTCAATGTCACGATCACACTTTCCATCTCTGGTAACCATTTTTCGACCTCTATTCGACATTCATCGACCATAAGATCTTTATTTATTCAATATAAGAGTATATACGATATTTCAACTTTATTATATTCAGAATTAGCTGTATTCGCGCCTCAGTATATATGTTAATGTAAAGGCTTCGTGGGAGTATTATCCAAGTACTATAAAGGGGTGACGTAGACAGGTAGGGTCCGGATGTGGTTTTATTTAGGAATTCGATATTATTGTGACGAAAAAAATTGAGGACAAATAGAGTTCGTTTTGCAAAAATTAACCAATTCGTTACATGGCCTTAGGAGGAGGTTTGAAATTTATTTATTTGTCTAAAATTCTACTTACGTAATAAATTTACGGCTTCAAAAGCCCATATATTCTTAAAATTTACTGACATGAGTAGATAAATTCAAAGATTTATTTAAAAAAAAAGGGACGACTATTCTGGACTAGTACCATTTTACATTTTAGTACACGTTAGGTTAGCAGTAATTGCTGGTAAATATACCCTTTTGGCTCTGAGAACAAATTAATGACGTTAAGCTGAAACTGACACGCTCGCTGGCCACCACGGCCGAATCACTTATTACAAGTGAAACTTTTTTTTTTTCGTGGGCGATTCCACTTACGGATACTCTCTGAGGACAGAAGTCTATCTGAGGATTCATCAGGTGGCATATAGCCCCTGGAAATATGTATCAAAATCCCACGGTTCACCGGTTTCCCGTATAATGAGACGACGCGGGTTCACCATAGCACTCACCACCACAGAGCACGTACTTGCATGTCTTTTGAGGGCAATCAAGTATTTACGTAAACATCAATGAGGGAAGGAAAGATGAGGGTCGGCTATGCTTTACTTATTTTTGACTAATTGTGTGCCCGCGGCTCCGCACGCGTTTCTTATATCTATAATTGTCAATGTCTTGTGTTTTCATCTTCTAACGCGGAACCCTAATTATTTTCGTAAAACAAAAATTGCCTAAATTACGCGGAGTAACTTTAGCTATCGCCTAAAAAGTTCTGTCAAAATCAGTCTAAACGTTTAGGAGATTATACGGAAAAACATTTTTTTTTATTGTCTTTTTGATATATAATAGCATACATTGCTATGTAAGTAGTAAAAAGTTGTTATTTTGACACAACAGACAGTTCAATTTTATTTATTAGTTTTTGATGAAATCTGTCTAAATAGTGTTTACGAAAAGAATATGGACTGACTAATCACGTTTTTTTTTCAAAATTATTCCAGTAGTTATTTGATCATGGTGGAGGGGATTCGAACATGACTTAAAACTTTTTTTTTGGCATTTTCCATTTCTTTCAGGTTAATCCTAAGTTTTATCAGGTAAGTGACGTTCAAAGTCCGAAATTAAGAGTTGATAAATCTTAGGTTTTACCGTACTTCGACCTTTTACATTAACATGTACCTATTTATATAATATATTCAGTGCATCACATTTCTTAAGAAATCAATGTGGGTTATTCAAATTAAACTGTGATTTTAAAGTTGTATATTATTTGCTCGATCAATTTTATTACACGTATAGTAAAAGAAAAGATACTATAAATAGAAAATAAAATTCTCCTAATATGTCAATATAACATAACATCACGCATTTCTCTCATAAAGGTAAGCAGATATCTTTCCACTCGCTACGATCCCCACATATATTTTTCGTTTCTTCTGCATTCATAAACGCTCTTAAGTTACTTGAATGTGTTTCCATCTGTTTGTTAGTATTTGTTGGAGTTTACAACTCGAGAAATCCTGAACCGAAGTACGGAATTGTTATATAAAACACACAGATGAAAAATATCTTAAGCTGTTTTTATCATAGCCTACTATTAACTCATTTGTTTGGCGTATAATTTACTTTTGTGTAGCAGTTTGGGATCGCGACTACCGAAACATTGTAAATATCCCGTTATTTTGGCGCGTCGCCTTCCGAGATCAGCAAATGTATATCCAGGAGTAAGCGAGGTGATAAGTCAGTTGACCGCTGTACAATTGTTAAAAGCCCGTCATAATGAAGCGTTAATGGTCGCAATACACAGCGGGCAGGTTGCTACGCCAACCCAATTTTAGTAGGTTTCGCTTGGCTCGCGTCAACTGACGTCTTCTACATAAAAATCGCGCTGGCGTACAGATCCGCCAGCTATGTGTTGAAAGCATAAAACACTTTGCGTTCCGGTATCAAAGGTACTCGTATATCCAAAACTGCTAGAAGTAGAACTTTAGATGTAGATCAACTAGTACGATGATGGCGACTGTCAATAGATTCACATCTATCCACTGGTGTCAACGTTCTTGCAACATTGTACTTGTGATCAAATAAAGTGCCTTGTCATTTTCCCGTGCACATTATGTATATAAAACAACAATAATATAAGACATATTCTGATCAGGTTTTAGCCTATATACTGTTAGAATAAGTGATACATTATAGCAACAAGTTGTGAGGATATAATAACGAACGTATTTTACAACAAAAAAAAAATATACTTCGTTACATCGCTTTATTTTGTAATACTCTACATTTTAATTATTGAGCAACATAGAGCGCAATGAATAATTACGTAAATAGAAAAAAAAACAAGTGACAGCAACATATATTTTATTTATATGTATACACCGCAACACTAAAAAAAATAAACGTTAATTTTGCAGTTTGCACAAGTGGAACAATTTTAATTATATATATGCACATATAAAACAACTAATTTTTAAAGTAAATAATAACTTTACTGAATCTTTATGTGTCACCAAAAACAGACCATGAATAAGGCTGAGCGTTGAAAACAAAACTGTAATCTGATTAATAATAATTATTAGCATTTTAATTTCATCCTAGACAGAGAGAGCGTACTATGTTAAAAATATAACGACATTCGTTTTGCGAGAAAGGGATAGAACATTCGCTTCAATCCTGAACGCATGTATCTCAGAATGTTATTAAAAATATTTTTCTGACGGTAAGCGATCACCGTAGTCTATGGACGCTTGCAACACCACTTGTATCATGTGCGCGTTGCCAAATAATCATCGTATTGATGATGATGAAATACCCTATTATCATGGAACTGGAAACAAATACAAAGTTCTCACTATAGACATTATTGATAATTATTAAATGACGCTACATACGCTAATATACTACAGAGAGAAAAAGAGAGCCGGTTGATACAAAACAATCATACATTTATTTTGCCTTATTAAATATCTATAATGTAAAAAAATGATGTTAATTACTAAACTCTTATCATTTAACGTGCCGTGAAGATCGGGGTTCGAGACCCGGTTAGCGTGTTCTCTCTTACACGTGATAAGTTCTTCGAATGAGATTATAAAATGATTTAAAAAAAAAAATTAAAACAGTGAAATAAAAAAAACAATGAAGACCGGATAGGATAGGAAAGAGCTAGACCACAGTTTCTCAACCTTATTTTGCTCCCCGCTCACTTCGATAATATGTTTTTTTATCTAGAGTACCCCATCTTAATTGTTTGTCTTTTTTATACTATATATGGTAGTTAATCCGCCCACGCCCTATCTGCGCTATCTCAATATCCCTAATTTTCTCTGGGTCTTATACTGCCACAAGGGGACGTTATCGCGCACGTTGAGAACCTAGGAGCTAAACGAAAACGAACCAACACCTAAGCAAATAGAAATTTTTAAGGGGCCTTTCTAGTATTTTAGGACATGTTTGACTTCCCTCTCGTCTTGCTCTTACTCTTCCTCCTATAATAACGTAAGCATTGGCGTAATATTAAATTTAAAAAAAAATTGAAAAGAACATAAATATGCATTGCTTACCATTTAGAACTATTGAGATCCCGTCCCCCATGTTACATAATAAGTATAGAAGCCCCCAACCCCCACGTAATATTTGAACGACCCCATAGGAGAGCCATCTCCATCAAATTATAAGAATAGAAAAAGTTATTGAGCGTGTTCTTAAAATTCCAAGCTGTCCTAGCAACTAAGTTGTAAGGAAGCATACAGGATGTTGTGAAGTAAGAATGTACCTTGAAAAGTTGTAATAGTATAACACCAAGAGACTTTATCTGTAATGTTCTTCTCTAACAGTGGCGCGGCGTGAAAAAAATCGTCGGTAAAGCCGAAGCATAAACATTTACCTGATCGTCACACTTCTTCCTCTTGAAGAATCACAGTATTGAATGATGGATGCTTGTGCTGCTGAGTGAAGATATCCAGTTGCAGTTAGTGTTAACCACCTTCACCATACTTGACTTCACAGGAGTTACATAAACAGTACATATCGAGTATGGTAAGTTGTTTTGAGATTATAGATTAAAATCAATTAGCACGCTAAATAAGAAATATCAAATTCATTTCGCTTGTGATAAATATTCCTATAATTATGACAACCTAATAAATTGTAAAATTGGTTGACTTTCGTGATCGTGGATTATTTTAACTATTTAATTCTAACATGACGCGACCCGAGATGGATGGAGACTTACGCAAAACGAAAAAAAAAAAACGATTAATTACTTGATACATACATAATAGGTACTGGTTCATTTCTTTTTCTCTTCATACTTTAATATAAAGTCCTAACTTCTTCGGCTACGAAATTGGTACATGATTATAATCTACCATTCTAAAATAGGAAATATATGCATCATTTTGGTGTAGCGAAATAGTGACATCTATTGAGAATAATTAACATATTATCCTCTTCAGATGAAGTAGTTTAGAAGACATTTTTCTAGTATATCAGTAGATGGCGCTTTCTTCAAATATTTTATATTGATAAACCGTAATAGCATCACAATAATGTTCAAAATTGAATGAATAACCCGGAACAAACCGGCTTATTTTCAGCCATACGTTACGTTTACATATTAGTTACACTAATGTTAATCATTGTTGAGTGACAATTAAATTGAAATATTCATGGATGTGTGAATTCAATTCCGACATTTTGCTACCGGCTTGTATGAGCAAGTTCTTAGTGTGCGTGTTTTGCGTTTATGACTGTGGTTGTTATAGTATATTTGATGCATGATTTGATGTGTGCACAGTGTTTTATTTTTTAGTTAGGCTATAAGGAATCGGGTTATAGGAGCGCTTCGCCACTGTTCTCTATATATCAAATTTACGATTCAATATATACTATAAACTGAATTTCTCACAGTCAATAAAATAAATACATAGAAAAATATCAATACTAAATGTATTGTATTATTATCAGCATACGCGAATTGTTAACGTAATCTACACTAATAATATTCTAAAGAGGAAAGATTTGCATTTTTATAAGTTACGATTAAACTTAAAAACTATTGGACCGATTTGGATGAAATTTGGTATGGAGATAGTTTGATAACCAGGGAGTAACATAGGATAGTTTAGTTTTTATTTCAAAAATCTCACGGGAACGAGAACTACGCGGGTAAAATCGCGGAGAGCAGATAGTATAATTATATAATTTCGAAAAACCAGCTTTCACAGAGCTTAATGATTTTCAAAGCTAGATTCACTAGAAAATTGCATTGCAATAAAGTTGATTCATTTAATTAGCGTTTGAATATGAAAAAACATTGATTTTATATTATGTAGAGATAAAAATAATTCCACTCTACCTCCGAACAATTTACTTACAATTGCCTAGCACATTTAACTCAAAATGAGGAAATTCGAAAATAGCTGCTATTCCTTAACCAAAACGGCGTAAGGAAGATTTTTTTTTTAATTGACTAAATGCTGTTGACCGGAAGGGCCTTGGTAGCTTCAATGGAGAATTGGGGCGAACGTTTAGGGGATTCCCGGGAGAGTGGTAGCTAGTGCAGAGGCATTAAAGTGGTACTAACCTCGGCTTGACCCTTAGACGTAAATTCTTTAAAATTTGTCGTAGCTCAGTTAAAGAAAACTACGCATCTCAAGGTCCTTTACAGAACCGATATAGGTACCTGTGTAGTGTGCAGGAGTGTGAGGGAGTGCAGTGTGATATATGAAAGTGTCACTGTATCAAGCTGGTAGTAGTTACAGAAGCATCCCCAATTGGGGTTCGGGGTACGACCTGGCTCGCTTCCGGAAGGGGCCCCGGGAACGTCAAAGATAGAAACATTGTGAAGTATTAGTTGGTACGAGTTCCACATACCCTTCGCTGAACGGTAGAAGTGGGCTCTACTATATATAATAGAATAGAATCAAAGACAGAAAATACTTTATTAAGGGCACTAACTGGTTAAAACGACTATGAAAACATCCTGGTTACCAAAAGTTAGATTAAAAATCCTAATAATCACTCAAATTCATTAAAAATAATGCATTATAGTCCAAACACAAAGAGCGGAAATTGAACATAGACATTCAACAATTAATATACATTAAACTGATAATAGTGCAAGTGAGACTTGTGGTTTGATCGAACCCAAGACTTTTGCCTGTGCTTCATTAATTACCCATTTACAACGTGGCCTGGTAACGCTGTCCATCTTTTAAAAAATAACTTCACCAGTGACACAAGATGAAGAAGAATTTTGGTCTACTTCGAGTTAGGTATTTATATTCTTAGGTTGAAATATTGTAAACTATTCCAAGAGACATAGACAATTAGTTGACCAATATTTACTTAATCATACCAAATACAAGAGAAAATAACAGATATTCTGATCTAAATATTTTAAATTATTTATACTAGATGAAAACCCGGCTTCGTTCGAGTGAAATGTGACTCATAATACATAATCTTTTACAAAATGTAGGTAGATAGGAACTGTAACATCACTGATACGTGTGAATCTACACTGATACGTGTGAATCGGCTTTAACGAACTCAAGATGGCGACTGCTATTTGCACCATTAGAATTTAACAAAATACTTGACAATCCGAATTTTGCGGATATACATATATTATCGACTCGAAATCATTATTGTTTTATGTTTTATTATTCAGGTATGGTTTCAATCGAGTCTACTGTACCCCTTGACAGAATTATTAATATAGATTATTATAGCTGATAATACAAATAGGGAGAATACTCGAGATCAAAAACAAACAAAAACGTTACCGCTTACTTTTTAAATTGAGAAATATTTTTAAATTGTCAATCGAGTTAAATATTCAAAGGAAAAACATTAATCTCGTTCATAACGTTAACAAACTGATGCTTAATAAGGAATTAGAAATATTATTATATAAAAATAAAAACTATTTAAGGAGCCGTCATAACATAACATAAGCTCACGCCTGTTATCCCCGAAGGGTTAGGCAGAGGTGAAAAAAGCGAACTACACCCATCACCCACATTTCGCCGAGCTTAGTTCTCTCTCAGATGTAACAGGAGGCGAACCTGTCGCTATATCGGGCACAAATTCCAAACTCCGGGACGATACTGAGTAGAAAAACCCAATACCACTTGTCCCGACCCGGGGATCGAACCCGAGATCTCATAACGGCAGTCGCACCACACGGCATACAACTGCGCCACCGAGGCAGTCAACAAACTGAAGCTTAATAAGGAATTAGAAATATTATTATATAAAAATAAAAACTATTTAAGGAGCCGTTATAACTTTACCTAAGCACCTATGGGGGTGAACGGGGGGAAAGTATATGAAATTTTTGCTTATTTTTGATGATATGTAGGACATGAGCGTTTGAAATTACGTATGTAAGCTTTACTTATTTAACATTTAGAACAACGTTACAAATAAACATTTTAGAACAGTAACGTTTTTTGCACTTAAAACAGTTTTAATTTATTTTGTGAGACATTTCTAACATTATTTGCTGATAGCATTATCAGAGTGAAAACTGGGGCATCGGTTCTACGAGCAATGTGCACACTTAATTTTGGCAATTCTTAGGCCAATGTAGGTTACTTTTGATTCGATCATACAGTGAAACTCTGACCAAAGCCCTCTATATTGCCCTTTGGGAAACTTTGAGTTTTCTAATTAGGGCCATTTTAAGCACCCACGTCTCCGTACCGTATATCATCAGAGAAGATTCATCGTAGCTCCTCAATTACGGACCAGTTGAGTTGGATTCCACAATAATAAGAGTCTTGTACGAAGTTTGACCTTTTTTTTTTTTTTTTTGATGAGCGTAATGCATTTACGCACTACCCTTACCAATTGCATTAGGATTCGAAGTTGGACCTACCCACCCTACCTTTGTCCTAGATATATATAACTGTCAACAACTTTGAGCGTAGTCACCGATTTTTATAAGATTTTTCACTACATGGACATTAGACATGATTTTCGTCTTGTCCAGGTTTCTTTTTAAGACCAACTCATTTTTTACTAGTTTATTCTACTGAGGACATCGAACATCATACTTCATCATCATATGTCTCCTGTGGTCTCAGCCATAACTACGTCGGAAAAAGTTATTTTTGTCATTATCACTTTACCGGTCAGCAACAATCTGGCGTTTACGCTAGCTTTCAATTGTTTTCCTATTGTCAAACTTTTATTAGTATCTGAGCGTTAAAAGTATTACATACATACATACATTTCATCACGCCTTTCTCCCGTGGGGGTAGGCAGAGATTACGTCCTTCCACTTGCTACGATCTTGACACACCTCTTTCGCTTCCTCTACTTTCATGAGCGCTTTCATACATGCTCGTCGGTTATGAGTACTTTTTACCTGGCCTTTATTTAACACATGATTGATTTGGTCTAGATACGTTCGCCTAGGTCGACCCTTACCGACTTGTAAGTATTATTACTTATTAATAACGTAATGAAGAACATTCATTGTTGTTTGTGTAGACTATTTTATGAATATTAATTGAAGTTTCAACTTCATTAGCGAGTTCAGGTGATTTTTGGATAGGTAAAAACTTTCATATTCACGTAACCAATATGCTAATCGTACCGATATAATTACTAACAGGAATAAATCTGCAGGATTCTGTATGTACATCTCATTTCTTATATTCATACATAATGGATTGTATCCCCATAGAGAAAATAGAAATAAATTAGTTTTTTGTGATAATTAAAAAAAAAAAACAGGATTTCACTTGAAGAATTTGACGAAATTTCTTTAAAGAAAAACACTCGAAATTACTTGAATAATAATTGTATTATGTCACATTACACATTAGTGTTGATTTTACTTTATATAAAAATACTCTGGCAGTAGCCACAATTATTTTTGTAAATGAAATAATAAATGGTTTACACAATAAACACAGTACACGTTGAAGTGAGCGTGCTTCAAGTTATTTATTCTATTTTAATATTAGTCGAACAGACCAACCTTGCTCTACATCCAAGATTACAATAATTACTTTAAAAAAAAACCAGTTATATTCCGAACGACGTTTCATGCACTGTAATAACAAAAAAATTCAAATAATACACAATTAGAATTCATTTTTTTATCACAATTTTATGTTATTCTAATTTATATAAACCTACTACTATTCGCCCGTGACTTTGTTCGCGTTTGACATTAGAATTGGGTCTATTGAGAAAGTGTGTCATTGCAAGTCTCAATCATGATGAAGCGTTCTCTAGGATTTTTGAGGAAACACGCACGTCATTAAGTATCTTTTTAAAATTTAGCCTACGCGAAATTATTAAAATTGCTTTTTTGGCTATTATAAAAGGTTATATAACTAATTTACTCGCAACTAAATAAAAATTAGAGCGTTAAATGAAATACCACATTTATGTTAATGTTTTATAAAAAATAGATACTTAGACGTATAATTTATATTCCAGTTTTTAAAACTATAGCTATAAGCTATATATCTACAGAAAGCTATTCCATTGTAATTGCTTCTCTATTTAGTGGGCGCTGCGTGTTTATTTGCCTTTTGGTCAAATCAACCTTAACATCAACCGAAGCTAAGTGATAATGTGATTGAAGAAATTAGCAAATTAAACTTAGGTTTGATTCTTAATTAAGAGTTGCCAGAAAACACCTTTATACATGCGTTAGTTAAGAGGATATGCCAGCGGCGTTTAAACCATACAAACGTATTCCTCTGTTATTGAGCCTTGGAGCCTTCGAAAACAAGATAAAATACCCGACGGTTTGAGACGTCCGCTAAACAATTATAGCCAATAAAAACCCAACAGGAGGAAAAGTATTTCTTATTTTATTATGAAAAGAAAACTTAAAATCGGTTCAGTTTTGAAGGAAGTAAGAGGAGAGTACGAAGTGAATATTTCGTCTATTTTCTATAGGTATAAACAGCCTGCGCTGCAGTTGTCCCTTTTGAGTTTTATAATTCTTTCTCATCTTACCTCTACAACGCGACAGCAATCAATTTCTGAAATACCCATTTTTAAAAGTTAATAGTCCAATAGCCTATCCTCTTAACAAGGTGGTTATTAGAAAATGGGTCTATCAACATATATAGATATACATATGTATATAGATATAACCCTTCAAAATTTTACATTGGTTGATCGTCCTATTTAAAAGGTTGAAAGTATAGTCCGTTCAGTTATTTTACCTTTGGAGTCTCATTTTAGTATGTTGGCATTACTAGCTGTCACGTAGTCGAAATATTTTCGCAATCGTTTTGAATTGTTGCTTTTTAAAGTAAATTTAAATCGTAAAACATGCCAAAACCAATTACAAAGTAGTGATACGAATATTTTTCTAGCTCTGAAAGAGAAATATCAAATAAAGCTCCGTTAATTTCATTCATCAACGATTTTACCACCCTTTTTTTTTTTGACGGGGCGAATTGCATTTACGCACTACCCTTACCTATTGCATTAGTGAGACCAAGTCCCCCAATGCAATAGGTAAGGGGGCACGGAGGGACGAACTCCGTGAACGATTTACCACCCTAACTCGTAGGTAAAATAGTGTTGTCTGCGTATTAAAGTTTTCTAAATTTTATAGGAATAAATATCGAGAGTCACCTTGATTTATTATGAAATAAATCAAATAGCCCGGATTTGTAATATTTCCGAAAAAAAGGAGAAGCTGCAGCTTTTATGTCTCAATACTAAGTACTCCAAGAAAAAATACGTATCGAAAAAAGAGTATTTTGATTGATATGTGATTAGAAATAGAATACATGGAAATTATGTAATATCATACAACTGATGTATAGGGTGGTTAAATTTTAAGGGCCGATGTTGAATGTGAACCACACCTAAACGTCAAGTTTTTTTCTGCATCTCATTTGACATTTCTCAATTTCAGACTAACTCAATTTGAACCATGGAAAGATACACAATCGAGCAACGCGTTAAAGTTATTCGGGCTTATTATAAAAATGGGCGTTCAAATCAAAATGTGTATCGTGCACTTCGTTATTTTTTCGGTCAATTTAATCGTCCAAATGTCCGTACAATCGGAAAATCGTGCAAATATATGAGCAAACCGGGTCTGTAGGAGATGTGAAAACACCAGTGCATGCTCGTACAGCTCGTACTACAGAAAATATTGCTGCTGTTCGCGATAGTGTAGCTGAAGAGCCGTCCACCTCAACTCGTCGCCGTGCCCAACAATTGCACCTCTCACGCTCGTCGTTAATGAACATTATGCATAAAGACTTGCATTTACACGTATACAAGGTGCAATTGACTCAAGAACTAAAGCCTCTTGAGCATTCCAAGCGTCTTGAATGGTCAGAATGGTGGCAAGAAATGGCAACAGTGGGTGATTAATTTTCGAAAGAGGATTTTTCTTTTGTGATGAAGCACATTTTCACCTCAGTGGATTCGTCAATAGGCAGAATTGCCGCATTTGGGCGAATGATAATCCAAGAGTGATTGTCGAAAAACCAATGCACCCACAAAGAGTGACTATTTGGTGCGGCTTATGGGCTGGCGGCATCATCGGGCCGTATTTTTCCCAAAATGAGGCCGGTCAAGCAGTTAGTGTGAACGGTGTTCGCTATCGTGAGATGATAACGAACTTTTTATGGCCCGAATTAGAAGATATGGATGTGGACGATATGTGGTTTCACAGGACGGTCCACTTGCCACACAGCTAACGAAACAATGGCTCTTTTGCTCGACAAATTCAATGTCCGTGTTATCTCACGTGGTGGCGATGTCAATTGGCCGCCAAGATCATGTGATTTGACACCTTTGGACTTCTTTTTTTGGGGTTATTTGAAAGAAAAGGTGTACGTCGATAAGCCAGCAGCAATTTAAGAGCTAAAGGATGAGATAATTCGGCACAGTAACGGCATAGAACTTCAATTATGCCTCAGCGTCATCGAAAATTTGGACCATCGGATGGAGGTGTGTCGCCGAGGTCGCGGCGGCTATTTAACCGATATTTTGTTCCATACATAATTGAACCATATCAATATTATAATGATAAAAAGCAATAACAATAATTTCCTAAATAATTTGTGTTTTATTCAAAATCAACATCGGCCCTTAAAATTTAACCACTCGTTATATCCGACTTATCGACATAAAGTGGTCCGTAGCAACGGAGTTTCTTTTGCTGTGATAACTCATGTTTCGGGTCGGTCTATTTTGAATCTGACGTTTTCTAATTATTTTAGTCTATAAACTGCTCTATTTTGTTTTTTTTCTAGACCGATTAGTGATTTACAAAGTGCTTACGTAATGTATCCTTTATATATATAGCAAAATTAACTTGATGTTTTAACGATTTAAGACATGTATATATTTATAGTAAGCTATTTACTATTTCCTATACCATATTCAAGTACTTTTATCCTTATACCTTATACCTTTCATATAAAATGTAAATAATACGAAAACTACATATTAAAATTAAGTAATATATTGATATTTATTACATTATTGTTTCATGTTACATTCGAAACATTGAATATTTGAGCTATTAGCACGTATTATTTATGCATGAACATTTAAGTAATTTAATAATTTATATTCAACAATAATAAAGTGGTCATTTTATTTAGGGCATGAAGTATACACGTATCAGATAAACTATACGGTTTTTTAGAGCGTCTCCGGGTTATCTATGACGAATTATTTTACCAAAATATTAGTAGTAGATCTAAATTATTGGAAATATATTGAACTAACTAGAGAACGTTGGTAGATATTATATCTACCTACGTTCTTTAGTTAGATCCCGAACGGAATTATTCGTCCTAATTCCAAAAATACTCAATAGAATCACAACTACGCATCATTATAAACACGAGGCGATCTGTTAAATATCAAAACATGTCTAAACTCATACGAGTAAGATATGTTACAATATTAATGTTAGAGCCGGTTGCGTATTTCTTTAGGACTGTTATTTTATATGGTGTAATAGTGGATGCGTAGTCGAAATGACACCAGCCCGCCTCAGTAAACGGTGTCCCACTGACACCGAATGAAATCAAAATGCGTTGGTGCGCGCCACCCACTGAATACAAATCGTCATCGTTTGACAATGTACCTCTACTTATGTACACTCATTCACCGCAATGTGGAAGCTAATTATAAAATAAAAAAAACTATTCTCTAAACACGTTCGTCATCCACTCACTACTTATTCAGAAACTCTTTTAAAAAACAGTGTTTCTCACACAGCAAGCACTATCGCAGGATAGCGCGAAAAAAAAACCCAATGCGACGTTGCCACACCGTGCAACCGAGCGTACAAGCAGGTAGTCTATACAATGCACACAACATAAATCTATTTATATATATAATGTGTGTTATTATACAACACTTGTCTTTGAATAATTGATGTTATTCATTTTTCGTTCAAGCCTCATGTTCTCAACAAGTCTTAGCGGAGTCCAATTTGAATATTCTCACTGAAAATGACATAATAATAGTATTAAATGTAGACTGTCCTATATTGGTTTGTTTTCAACTACTTGACGAGTTCATAATTAAGTATCTAGGTTATTTTAAATAAGTATGATATAGAGTATTAATCTATCGATATATCATTTTTTTGTAATACTAAGACAGTATACTTTTTATTTAATATTAATCTGTATACGTACATATAGTACATCATAAACTATTATTATGATGAATAAAATGTTATTATATTGTATAAGCAATTTAATGTAGAGTTATTTTTTATTACTTACCATTGGTAGTGTTCACATAGACGATCTCCAAGCCTAGGTCAATAGTTTCGGACGATTTTGGCTCAGTAGAGCTCATGTCGTAATCCACAGGTAATTCAGTCACGATCTCACTCTTCGCCTGGCTTGTGGAAGCGGCCAGACTTTGCGCTACACTCATTTTTGGAGCGTCTTCGTGCATCATACACGAATAATCGAACGAGGCGATTGTATAATACCGCCCACTGATTCTACGATAAATCAAATACGACGTCCTAGCTTATATTATATTTCAAAACTCGCCTATAAAAGCGATTAAGCGTTTTAAAACAAAAATGTAGGTCTCTAGGCCACTTCACTTACACTTTGATATTCCGACCGACATAACATAGCTCGGGTTCAATGGAGCTACTCTACTAATGACTGACATTGAAATAAGTCGGTAAAGGGCAGTGAAAAATTAAAATTAACCTAATTCGAAACAAAATTATGTCATGACCTATTTACAAAAATTATTATGTAAATTATGTATTTATTCTAATTACTCAATAATATAACTAAAATAATTAAATGCGCATCAATTTTGTTAAGAAAAACAATAAGAAGTAGTTTGTCATGTTTATTTAATCCGATTATTGCTAGATTAAAAAAAGTGTGTTAATAATGCAAAATCACTATGTTTGCTTGTGAATACGCTGTGTTGTGTAATAAATGACCGTTTCTATTGCACAATCCTTTCACAAGGGCTCCGAATGTAGGTCAATCTTTATGAGTACGATTGCGAGAATAACTTTATTGATAAATAAAAACAAAATTTGTGTTTAAATTACCTAATAAATTATAGTCAAATTATTTAAAACTTAATTTAAAGTATTATAGAATTATGGAAATGTAAAAATTTTAAATAGACTGTAAACAATAATATTAATATCCGGAAATAATGACGTTCTCTCTAAAGTGTAGAGCAAGGCTTACTAAGCAGTTTGTTCATGTTCCACTAGATGGCAATAATGTGCATAAATTTTCTTTGTTCTACGTTTAACAAATAATCGTTTTAACTTCTAGAAAAATTAAAATTTTACAGAATTATTGTTAAATACATTAAAAGAGACATAATACTCATTTAAGAATATAAACAAATTTAAACACTTATCTATTTACATCTCAAAATGACAAGGACACCAGTATTATCACGCCATCTATTGGATTTTCATATAAAACCTGTTTTATTTTAACTGAGGTTGACTAACTACTGTTGCCGTTATACCTATTTTAGAGTTAAATTCAGCTCTATTTAGAATAAGTAAGCTTCAAAAAACGTATTTGGTACTATTCCATACAATGAAAAAGAACGTTACACAAGTGGTGCAAAAAATTGACCATGATGAAGAATTCATCAATGAAGTAGAATCTCAATGAAACAATATCAACCTTGTGCTGTGGAAACAGAAGAATAACACAATAGCATTTTGGTATGACAATGGTATAAAAATATGAAAGAATTATGTTTTTTCGTTCTTTCAATGATTTCCTTGTTCTGGTCTTGTGCTGAGTTTGAAAGGGTATTTATTTATTTAATCAGCTCAAGAGCGATTCCAAAAAAACAGCCTTAAAAGTGCCACTACAAATACGATTGTATTAAGTTAGCATTACGACTAGTTAAAATATGCTATCTCAATTACGAATTGCCGAAGAATGTATTTTAAAAATAGGTACTATGACAACTTACGAAAAAATAAAGGTGAATGAAGAAGAACCACGCGTAAATGGAATAGTATTAATAATAAAAAAAATTTTTGACGACAATAATTAATCATATGTTTTGCGAAGTTTGCTAATTTTTAATATTGTCTTAAAATGTATTCGTTTCTGCTTGAATTTTTAATGATTATTAGACATTGTCCTATGAGTTATCCTAAATCAGTCTAAGGCTATGATTAAAATGTGAATTTGATATACTTAATTTTTATTTAGCTCTATTTTCATATACTTCGAACTCTTTCCAAATACAGTATTGGCAACGCTGGGTAGAGACCGAAATCCAAATCAACATCACCTAGCAATTAATGTTTATTAAGTATGTATTGTTACATTTATTCTCATAAATTAATTGTTATAAAGGCGATTTGATTTTTTAATAATAAATAAAAAAAAATATGTTTCATGAAATAATTTTTGTTTTTATTTTCTTGTATGTATCAGCCGGATAATATTCAACCGAACACTTAGTAATCAATTACTTTAAAATCGAATAAAACATTTAAAGTAAGTATGTATGTGGTTTGATGAACTCTCATAAACACTGCATTAGAACTCTTACATTTTAAAATTAAATTAACTTACAAAATAATAAATAAGTGGGTGCATTACTATTAAATTAGTATTTTTATTTATTTTTTTTTTTTTTTTTGTACGATTTTTGTCGACTAACAGTCAAAGTACTTTCAACATCGTCTTCTTTATTTTATCCTACATTAAATAAAGTTAACACAACATGTTTCTTTTTCACTTTCTATCTACTCTATCTCAACATTCACACCTTTATAAACACATGTCACTCTTCACGAAGCCGTGCCTCGTTGACCAACTAGGAGGCTCTTGACGTCGCCACTAGTGTGATACAATGACACTGACCATTTCTTTTTGTTTAAAGTGGAGAAATCCTCCTAGAATGCCCACCAGGCAAGGGAGAGTGGGTTATGTCAGGCGTTTACTAACTAAAACTCCACTTTACTCTCAAACCCTGTTACTAGGTGGACATACAGAAGAGTGCATTTGTAGCTCGAATCCCAGTAGGGTCTTACCCCTCAGAGCGCGGCCCCACAGCGGTCAGAGCTGGAGCTCTGAGACGCTCTCGAAACGCTCGAGCTCGCAGGCGGACTCGAGAAGCACGTGTGCAAAATACACCGCCTTGTCCAGTTTTAGGCCTTCGTGCGCCTCGCCCACAAAGTTCGGTGAAGCTGTAAATGCCCTTTCGGTAAACAGCATTAGCTAGTTAAAAAAAAATGACTATCATCTCTCCTCATGACATGTTCATACCACGCTAACCTATTATTCCTTAACTAGTCAGTCACAGGTGCTACTTTCAAGCTTCCTCTGATATAGGTACTCATCTCTAATCTCACCCATTCTAGTTAAGCTACACATCAATCTCGACTCAGGGTCCCCTCCGACAGCTGGGGTAACTTTGTATCGGCCAACAGCGTGATACAGTAACACTTTCATACACTAACATAACACGCATTACACTAGACCCCACACTAGATCCTGCACATTACACGTAGGTACATGGATTCTGTCCCACACTGGCACGGAGTTCCTCCGTGCCCCCTTACCTATTGCATTGGGGGACTCCGGTCTCACTAACGCAATAAGTAAGGGTAGAGCGTAAATGCATTTCCCCCGTCAAAAAAAAAAAAAAAAAAAAAAAAAAAGGTACATGGGTTCTGTAAGAGCCCGTTCCGCGGTTTTTACAGATAAGGTAATATCACAAGCTGGGATCCGTATTACTTTGGTTCCTGGTTCTCTACTGGCTGAGCGCCCAAAGCGCTCACCTCAAAAGTTCAAGGTGTCAGGGCCATACCAGTTAACAGCATTTAATCGATTAAAAACGACGCAACAATACTTTAGCCAATATAACTTTTTATTATACTTTTTAATACTACTACTGTCTACTCTGATTGGCGGAAGAAATTAGGAGAGAATGGCCACAGTATCTAAGCGTGGGAGAAGTAATGTTGGACCAACATTTGCGCCAATGTTAGTAATTCGTTCTTGTAAAGATATACATAATATAATCGATGTGTTGCACAATGCAATAATCAATCTATTATCACATTGTTCTTTACATTGATCTCGTTTACTCAATAATGCAATAAGGTCTTGAACGTTAACATCTAGCTTCTGCATAAACTACTCGTTTGGGCATTTAAATGCTCGTTAAGCTCTAAGTATTGTTAGTTTGCTTGCATTGAACCAACATTTCAAGTCTTATAACCTAGAAATGTTCGCTAGAAGGTGAAAACAATAAATACATGTATTAAAGTTTCACCATAGCCTCCGATTACTTTCTGGTAAGCAAAACATACCAATATTCCCATCCTGCATACTTCTATTTAGTTAACTTCATAGTATGGAAACTCGGTTTTCAGTCATTCATTGTCTATAAAAATTGATTGACACGTCGCGAACCGCACAAATACCGAACAAGGGCTGCCTGCGGCTTGGGGGCCGCAATTTGACGACCACTGCCGTAGTAGCATATGCTGCCATTATAAGCCTATACCTCTTTGCCATAATACCTCTTTAATGACCTGATTCTTGTAGGTATATAAATAATACATTAAAGGATACATATTGTTAAATTCGAGTGAACTAGCTGTAACAAAGTTAATTTCAAGCCCCTGTCTCCAACTTTAAAACTACATTTTAAAAAAATCAAATATATAAGGATTATTATCATAAAAAAATCCCTTTAATAAATTTGTATTCTTTATTATCAATTACCTAAAAACTTTTTCAATTGTGAGACATGAAATTATATACCGTGGAAAAATAGAGTCTGTCTGGGGCATTCCATACTAGATCGAACCTTTTTGGCCCCGATCCCTTTCGATTTGGCTGAAAGTTTACCAGAAATTTTTACCCTACTCGAAAAATTATGAATTTTGAAAAAACGGCTCTATTTTTCAAATTCCATAACTTTGTTAAAAACTGGCCTATCGAAACCTTTTCAAGGATACTTTGCCGATAAGGTAAATCGATCTCTGCATCAAGCAAAAGATTGCTCGACACGTGAAAACATAAGTACCAAAAACAATGCTTCCTTGTCTCGTGTCATGCAAAGTTTTATATTTTTCTTTGGAATATTAACTTGCAAGAGGGGATTTTTCTAGAGATAAGTCTAACTTTGGACGCAACATGGTCGGTGTCACAATCAAGGCTGTGAAACGTTCGCGTATGGAAAATTTCAAACAGATCTCTTTTTCTGGTGACGACAATCTCTAAGTCCAAGTGTTTCGACCTAGGATGCATGCAGGAGACATTCTGCTTAATTTTGCCTTAGAAGAAAGTTTTAGTTACACAGAATTGTTATTTAGAGTGCCCGTTATGCCCGTTTTCATGCAGGTTACCTATACCATATCCACCGAGGCATTCATGCTAAACCGATGAATTCTGACCGATGCGTGCGTTGAAGTCGCCTAAAATATGCAGTCTATCGGTTGAACGCACTCCGAGCACCGTTTTTAATCAAGTTGGTTGTGGAATTGGTCCTTGGTCTTAGGTTTTGCATTAAGTGTCGGTACATAAGCGGAATTAGGGTGACAAAGGCGCTTTCCACAAGACCATAATCCGCTTCGACACACTTGTAGATGATTTTACTACGCTGATTACTAACCGCAAAACCCGTTCCCGTTCTTACCTTACCAGTAAAAAGTGTAATCGGCTTCTCGCATAGACCCTTCGTCTTCGATTCTGGTCTCCTGTAAGGTTGCAATATCAATGTAGACCCTTTTGAGCTCGACATCAATAATACAGATTTTACACAGTTCTTGAGCGCAGTCAAGTCTTCCTTTGGTGTTCGAGAAGCCAGTCGTCATGGTTTAGACGTTCCATGTCGCAAACCGCATGTAAGCAGCATTTATTTTAGTCTTGGAGTTTATATTTTTGTTATTTCGATCAGGTAATTAAGATCGTAGTGCCAACGTCCAGCTGTAAAGCTTATGTTCCGTTCGAAGCGGAACAAGTTAACGCAGAGGCGGATCAGAACCTTATTGATTAGGGGCTGCCCGACTTAAAGCAGGTGGTAACTGATCTACGACGGATACTGTCGAAAGTGACCCCTGGCGCTCACAATGAGGTCCATTTGGTATGGAATGCTCCATTTACGAGTACAACCAGTAGATCTGCGTACATCTATATTTTTAATCAAGTTTCCTGGGCGCTATTTGGAGTAAGTGATTTTTATTTTTAATGATATTATATTCTGATTTTGGCGCTCCCAAAAGTGGGGCCCGGGGCGGGTGCCCCGAAGAGCTCTCCTTCCTCCTAGATTCGGGCCTGCTTGAAATGTACTAGATTAATTTAAACATTTGGAAGTTTATTTGCTTAACATACAACGCATATTAATAACTAGCCTTCCATGGTGTTGCCCGCGTTACATTTATGTAAAAAAAGTTGAAATAAGAGACACTGCGACCCATATATTTTTTTTTTTATTCCATAAAATTCCTAAAACAAAACATTACCTAATAAAAAGTTAACTCATAGTAGCCTTCGTAAGAAGAAGAAAATGTTATAAAAAATTGTTCCAGTGGATTTAAATATTTACCGAACAAAATAGGATCAGCTACGTCTTCAGTACTAGCGACCCACCCCAGCGTCTCCAGGGAATTTAGAAAGCTGTAATTAAATATATATGATACATACTGATGCATTAGTTTTTAAAATCGGTTTAGTAATTTTTGAGTTATCCATAACAAACAAACAAAGAATCAATTTTACCTCAATAGTATAGATATAAACTATATACCTATAGGAGAAGATATACCAGTAACTACAACATATAGGAAACTTAAGCAATTAGGTATAAAAAAAAAATATGTTCAGCTATAATAAACAGGACGGGATCTGTCGGTCGGTCTGTCTGTCTCTCTGTGTGTTTGGTTGTGCAGGTATCAATCAGATAGTACTAAATATATTTTAAAAATTCGAAAAGATAATTACAAAGTAAATTCTGGAGTGACATCAAGATTTTATTTCATTAATATTGGTCCTCTCTATCATAAGTGATATCAATTAGAATGACACGCGCCGACTTTAGTATGAAAGAAAAGTCTGTAAATAAATATGTTTTAGTTTTAGTCGAGGGTTCGGAGTAATCTCCTGTACTACTGATCCGATTTTGAAAATACTTTCACTGTTACAAAGGTATTTTATATATAAGCTACTTTTAATGTTCGTAAATATATATTTCCAAAAATTAGTCTCAATAAATATAATTGAAGTCGGCAAAAATTCTATAATATATTGGCTGGCTGAACGGGACGGGACGGCAATCTAATTGTCTGAATTCCACGCGACCGAATTCGCGGGCACAGCTAGTAATAAATAAAATTGAAGTGTCTGTTTGTAATCTCAAAATTACAATTTTTTACTAAATATATACGCCACGTGTACCAAAAATTGGGTGTAACCATGTGTGAGAATAAAATATATTCTTGTGAATAAAAGTAGTAACAAATTATCGTATTAATAAAAACCGTCATTAGTGGATGATGAGGTGAGCGCGTGAACTAATTTGAAATATTAAATACGAGTAGATAACAATATGTACCAGTGACTTGTTAATGAGAAAAGCAATAATTATGTAAATATATACCAATAAATTGAAGAGATCTAGAAAGACTCTTCTAGACTCCTGAAAAAACTAGTCTAAAACCCAACTAAGAACCATGTAGAGTTGTAGAGCCTTTTTTTTTTACGGGTGGAAATGCATTTACGCACTACCCTTACCCATTGCATTAGTGAGACCGGAGTCCCCCAATGCAATAGGTAAGGGGGCACGGAGGGACGAACTCCGTGCCAGTGTGGGAATCACCCGCGCGTGAAGCGCCCGGAAATACCCACTAAAACCCCCCGGGGCCGTCCGCCGCATTTGGGATGGGGGCGACACGGGGTGAGAGTTGTAGAGCCTAGTCTATTTAAATAAAAACTATTATACATAATAATAAAAAATACGGTATGGTATATCTTTTTTTTTACACAGTATAGGCTCAGTCCTTTCACCACAATCTCAACTGATGTTAAGTGATGATGTGGTCCAAGATGGTAAACACATTAAGCCTAGAGGTACTTGTTCTCAAGTGATGCTGCCGGAACACATCTATTGGTATTTGGCGACAGGTTTTCGAACATAAGGGTGGTAGGTACTCAGGCGGGCATCATTAGAAAATGCCCTACCACCATGTAATTTACCTTTAAATATATTTACTACTATTATAAGAAAAAAAATCAAACAAAATCAATCAATCAAGTGATAGTGACATCCTTATGTATGTGTTAATGTAGATAGATATATAAGGACTTCTTCACGAATAACGTCCGAATTGAACTGGATTGGGAATGACATCCCTCCCTGTGCTTCCGCTAAAACCGTTTATTGTTATCATAATCATCATCTCCCTACCCTTTTCCCATTTTTATTTGGGGTCGGCGTAACATGTCTTCCTCTTCCATTCCTCTCTATTTGTTGTCATCTCCGCATTCACTCCTTTTCTAAACATATCATCTTTCACACAGTCCATCCATCTTTTCTTTGGTCTTCCCCTTCCCATGTAACCGTCCACATTCATATCCAATACCTTTCTTACAACATTCTCTTTCTCCCTGCGCATCAGATGTCCATACCAGGATAAACGACCGCCTCTTAACTTGTCTGTTATTGGCGCCACTTTCAAACTTCCTCTAATATACTCATTAATTTATATTATACTTTTATAAAACATTTAAAAAAAATAGTTCGAGTTTTTCATCGTCTTTTCTCGACAGGGTTGTTTTCCGAACCGGTGATAGGTAACCTTTTGACGTTCTTAAGCGCCTTCCTAGGGCCCAAATTGAAGATATATTGTTTGACCTTAATTGAGTTTAAATTTTATTATTTACATCGCAAGTTTCGTATAATAATGAATGAACGCCATTTTAAAATGACTGGCATTGACCAGAGTAATAATTTAATCTAACTAAACGATTGAATACTGCCAGAATTAGTTATTTTTATTATAGTATATGAGACATAATGACATATTTTTCACATTTAACAAGGGCCACCGTTTCAAACTTATATAAACATTCGTAAAATTATATGACGACAACGACGTAAAGGTTATATAAATGTCTCCGAGATGGAAAAACATTTTTGTTTTGTACACGTGCCCCTTTGTAAACTTTTGAACGGAATCTGCTTGGCTTCTTATAAAACAGAACTGGAAAAATAGCCTTCAGCACTCGCCCCCATAGTCACGGTGAAGCTGTAAAGGCCCTTCCGGTCAATAGCGTGAGCTAGGTTCGAAAAAAAGGGTCGGGTCACGTGGTATTGTGTTTTTCTACTCAGTATCATCCCGGAGTTTGGAATTTGTGCCCTATATGGCGACAGGCTCGCCCCCTGTCACATCTGGGACGGAACTAACCTCGGCGACATGTGGGTGGTGTAGTTCGCTATTTCACCTCTGCCTAACCCTTCGGGGATAACAGCCGTGAGCTTATGTTATGTTACTAATTAAGTAACGTCAACGTAAACGATATTTTCAAGAAATTATGTTACGTGATTCAAAAGGAAGCTTATATGCAATTCCTGTAAAATATTTTTTTATCTTATGTAACAACCATTTTGTTAATTAATATCTTTCACTTTACGTTTTAATACAACAATATTTTTAATTTGCAAACATATTTATGTGCATTTTGAGTTCTTTTACGATTTAATATTCTATCTAAAATTGGAAAATCAGAAGTTTACATTTTTTTTCTAACCTAGCTAATACTGTTGACCGGAAGGGCCTTTACAGCTGTACCGAACTTTGGGGGCGAGTGCTGAATGCACTCAGCCGCAAAAGGTAACTAGCACATGGGTTCGAACCTCGGCTTGGCCGATAGCTGAGGGTGAAAACTCTCGCGGAATTTTGATCCTAGCTATTCCCTACAATTTTTATTTATCATAAAAAAGGTTTCTTACAGGGCCTATGTTCATTCATATTCATTACTATTTTACTCACATTCGCTTCCTCTCTTCTCATAACATGTCCACACCACGACAAACGAGAACCTTTCAACTTGTCTACCACTAGCGCAACTTTCAAACTCCCTCTAAAATATTCATTCCCTACTTTAGCCATTCTTGTGACACTACACATCCATCTCAACATTCGTATCTCAGCTACATGCAACCGTTTCTCATCCATCTTCTTACTAGCCCAGCATTCTGGTCCATATAATATGGCAGGTCTTATGATGGACTTATTTATCCTGCCGTTCAATTTAAGGGCCATCTTGGAGTCACAAATCGCACCAGAGTCGCCAATTCATCCAACCTGAGTTAATTCTTTGCCTTATTTCGCGGTCGATTTCTCCGTCATAATTTAAGAGTGAACCGAGATAGCGGAGTTCAGAAAATCCTGGTACTGGTGTTTCTGCGAGTGTTATTGGATTTAGACTGGAGATACCGCCAAAGTCGCAGAATAAGTATTCTGTTTTTGTTCTGCTACGTTTTAGTTCTAAATTCTCCAGCCTTTTGTCGCCACTCATCCAGACTGTTTTGCACCTCTTTGCCACTCTCACCAACCAGTATGATGTCATCGGCGAATATCAACGGATGCCTCTTTCTGTATATTCAACGTAATAGCGTCCATTACTAACAAGAAGAGGTACGGGCTAAGATCCGATCCCTGGTGCAGAACGACAGCCACATCGAAACTGGGTTTAGGACACCAGCAGCGGATCAAACATGAGTACTACATTTGCAGTAAATGGATTGAATTAACTGCAGGTATATCCCTGGCACTCCTTTCTTCGTAAGGACCTACCACAAGACTTTACGAGGGACCCGATCATATGCTTTTTCAAGGTCAACGAAAATAGGGAGAACTATGTCCAGCAGTAGACGTCTTTCGGTTGAATGAATGGATTAGCTTAATTCGAAAAACATTACATACTTATCGGTTTATATCTACAAGTCTACTTAACTTTTAAGATATTATGCATAACATAAAACAAAAGCATTGACACGTTTCATGAAGATACGGTCATATTACGACGTTGCATGAAATTAAACATGCGTTTCATTAGATATTCCGCGTGCAAAGATGGAACGAGGAGACATGACATCTCTCTATAAATATTTAAGAGCTAGATAATTTGTTTAACATTCAATACAATGCCTTTGAATCAGGGTTCTCCTAGTTTATCGAATGTCATGCTCTATCTTTGGAGCGACTTGCGCTTTATTTTTTTCGAAAATTGTGTGAATATTGTGTTTTTTCCACAGTTTTGAGTATGGTATTTAGGCGATTAGCGTTTTCCATGCATCATCATCAATCCATACTAATAAATTAAATTGAAATCTCTGTTTGTAATAGCAAAATAACAATATTTTTACTGAATATATATAAATGTATATTTGGTACTTACAACAAAAACAAAATTCTTAAAATTGTTATCTGTCTTGTCTCTTTGTTTGTCCCGGATATTCTCCGGAACGGCTAGACGGATTTTGACGGGACTTTTTTGGTAGATAGCTGAAGTTGCTTCGCGTAACTTAGGCTAGGTACTTTAATTTTTCAAAAATAGTCTCGCGTGTAAAAATTAATACTTATAAAACCGATTCATTACAAAGTTTTACTGGCAGGTGTTTGAATTTGTGAAAAGTATCTTTGCTTTCTGTAAGTATTAGAAATAACTTCAGAAAAAGAAATAACGGTTCCGTATAAAAATAAAAGCACATGAAATTGTGAACAAAAATATGATTCAATTAAACGAATCAAAACGACATTTTCCAAAAATTGCTTAAAATGTATATTACGCGGTGCAGAATATATTAAACGCGAGTGGAGCCGCGGGAAAACAGCTAGTCTACTTGAAAAGTTTACGGTTCGTTTATACATAAAATAAAGAATAAATATAATGTTATAGTATGTAATGAAAGTGTGTTTTAGAGGCAGTTAACATGTATTAAGATATAATGATTAAAAATATCGGTGTCTTTTCAAGTGTTGGGCCAATGTGGGCAGCGCCTATATTCAAATACTAGCCGTGTGCCCGCGGCTGCGTCCGCGTTTAATATGTCCTTGACTGCATTTTAATTTTTTTATAAGAAACCCTAATATTTGTTTAGTACTTTAGTAGTTTAGATAAAGTAAAAATATTTCTTATAAATTCAAGCACTTTTCCGTAAAACTGTGCATTGAATCGGATTTTATTCAATTTTTTTATGAGTTTTAATTTTTTTAATGGGGAGCCCTGATTATTTACGTAAAGTACCTAGTTTAAGTTAGGTGAAGTATAATAACTTCAGCTCCAAGTAAGTATATGAGCCAGGTGGGGTATACAGGAGTAGAAGTATCCCCAGTCCCAAACATCCTATTCCTGGCATTCAACAACGATCAGAAAAAAAAAAAAAACCCTTCAATTAAAGGTTTCGGCTCCGGTGACGGATCACGCAGCCTGACCATTCACGAGGCTCAGGAATTAACATTTCCATCGGTATTAATCCTACAAAAAAAAGGCAAGAGGCTGCAAGTTCATGACAGCGTTCTGCATGCCGTGGTAGCAGTGTCTAGACATACAGACACCTGTGTCTACTACTACACCGACGCGATAGGCAGGTTCGCCCACAAGGCTTCGACGGCGATGGATAAATACATCGTGGATTATAACCTCAAAATAGCCATAAAGAGGCGAGATGACATGGTCATAAACACCATAAACCAAAAGTTAAAGTCACACCCACGGTAGTCCAGAGGAGATATGACTAGGGTTTGGAGAGAAACAATAGGAAAGGAGGAGGGGAAAGAAAAAGGACAATAAAAAACTAATAATATAGACTAATCCATACAGTTAAGGAAAAAATAAAAATATAGAATAGTAATATAAAATACATAGTTATAAAGCTCACGTAGATGTCAGTCGTTTTGTTTTTTGTACCTTTATATTTTAAAAGAATTTATTATACAAAATTCGGTCACCAATTTTGTCAAAACCAAGAGTTTCCAGTGAGAAAATAATAATAAATAAAAAAAACTTCACCTATCTTCCAAAAACAAGTCCCGCCCTTTCCGAGATTACCCGAAAAACAGACAGACACAAATTTTAACAATTGTATTTTTGGCATAGATATCCTATATACATTCATATGTGTTTAGTAAAAAAATGTTTTTTTTTTTAATTACAAACAGACACTTCAATTGTATTTATTAATGTAGATAATAGACTTTAGTCCAAATCAAAAGGCAACGTCTCTGTATGTGTCTTACTGATAGTTGGCTTATAACTCGAGAACTATTGAACCGCTGTGTATGATTCTTTTTTAAATCGTAGATATATTAGGGCCCGTTCAAGTATTACTTAAGCATAGGCATAACTTCCCATCAATGTCTATCTAGGTAGGTTTTAGTATATTGTTATATTAAATAGTACATACGTTTATTTAAGAAAAGTAATGTGAATAATACAAAAACATAATTAAATTCCTTATATAACAACGCGAGAGGAGACGCGGGCTCAATCTGTTAAATATTGACATCTAGATCATTAGTACAAGACTAGAAATGATTATATTATAATAATGCTGATGTTAAAAAATGGGCTTTTAAAGCGTTCATAGAATTTATTCTCAAGCATGATAATAAAATTCAAAGATCCACTTACCAGGATATTTACGGCTGTTATTCAGATGTTGTCCGGTTCATTTATACATTTCTTCAGGTTTTAATGTTAGTTAGAATGTTCGAGAATGTTCTTATTATTTTATTTAACAAAAGAAGCGCGTGTATGAGTAACCAACGAACTTTCCGCATAAAGCATTATTCTTTATTTTGTTGTAAAAAACAACAACAAAACATTTTTTTGACTAAAGAACCACATATTAATAGCAGTTAAATGCACAACAAAAATCTTTTCAAGTAAAAAGTTTCCGTAATAACTACAAGGTTAACAACAGTCGGAATATTGTTCGCAACTACTAAAATCTAGACATTAAAATAGGTACCTATGTAGGCAATGCAAGGTAGGCACTATTTGTTACAAGGGGGATCCAGTTACACGGATATATGAGCATTAGCATTATTCGTGTGAGTGTTATTTATTCTAATGTTGTGAATTACCGTTAAATATTATATATTTTTATTGCACTAATAAAATACTAGCTGTGTGCCCGCGGTTCCGCCCAGCTAAGGCTGTCCATTGAATCGTATTTAATTCACAATTTCAAGAGTGCCTACCAAAACTGCCTCGGTGGCGCAGTTGTATTACGGTACGACTGTCGTTCTGAGGTTTCCGGTTCGATCTCCGGGTCGAGTGAAGAGATTTCTACTCAGTATCATCCCGAAGTCTGGAATTTGTGCCCGACATGGCGACAGGCTCGCCCCCTGTCACATCTGGAACGGAACTAAGCTCGACGAAATGTGGGTGGTGTAGTTCGCTATTTCACCTCTGCCTAAACCTTCGGGGATAACAGGCTTGAGTTTATGTTAATTCAAAGAGTTTTAATTTTTTTACACTGAACCCTAATTATATTATAGGTAGAGCAGTTGTTTTCTTTTTCCTTTAACTAGAATTTATCTTCATTTCAGCACATTTAGAATGTTTATTAACAGAACCATCCTATAAGATAACAACGTAAAAGTTCTATCTAAGATTATATGTATCAGAGGCACCTAAAGTTCACTTAGTCATGCAATAACTCGAACTGCCTTTGTATTAGTTCGATTGCATACATTACTAGGCAAACGAAATAAATCTTCTCGTAGAAAACAAAGTAATTAATATATCAATATTTGATCTTTTACAATTACACGCAGGTACATAGGTCCTGTAAGGAACTTCTTTTTTAATTATTAGTAAGAAATAAATAATGTAGGGTTTAGTTAGGATTAAATTCCGCGGGAATTTTAAAACACAGGTAGCGGCCAAGCCGACGTTCTAACCCATGTGGTAGTTAGTTACCTTTTGCGGCGAGTGCCGTCAGCACTCGCCCACAAAGATACGGTGAAGCTGTTAAGTCCCTTCCGGTCAACAGCATTAGCTAGGTTGTGGAAACAAAAAACTTTTATAATTGTAAAATGAAATGTCACACAGAAGTTAATGCTGTTAAGGAGATTAACTATAAATTCAGGTTCACCGAGTTACACCAACTTTTCATTTACACCCAGTGAATTGTCACAACTAATAATGTTAGTAATTTATAAGATTAATTTTTTATCTAAAAATTTCTTTAGCGCCGTTGAGCTATTTTCGGTAGGGGAAATACGATTCGCATTACCAATGCTATGACGTCAACCGTCACCATGCTACAGATTGTCAAGTATAAGATTGCGTTTAAGAGGATATCCTTGCGACATTTATTCCGTACAAACCTAGTCCACCGCCGCCATGCCCGTACGTTTTAAATTCGTTCATCAATTAGTCATTGTAGATACCTACTAGGCGCCTTAGAAAGTGAAAAAAAAAGTGCTCGATTTTTACCGTCAGTTTCATACGTTCGTCCAACAAATTTGATGGATTAAATTAATAATCAAAACTTAGCATAGCCAAAGTCTTTATTATTCTAAAACTGAAAGAAAATTAAAAATCAGTTCAGTTTTGGAGGAGGAACCAGAGTACTACGTAGTGATGTTTTTGTATATTTTGCATTAGGTAAAATCAGCCCGAGTTGCAGTTGTCCCTTTCGTGTTTCATAATTCTTTCTTCGGGGCGCAACGCGATAGCAATAGATTTCTGAAATACCTACTTTTCCGACCGCATGTACTCTTAAGTACTGACGCTCAGTGCTAAAGTGAACGTTCGTGATATTGCAATATAATAAAGTGGTGATGTGGGAATAATACATAGTGAGAGTGTTTAATAATATAGCGATAGTGTTTTAACATTTCAGAAATAGGATTGCTTAAAATGCCTGACCCGTACTTAATGGCTTAAAAACACTATATACTTTATGTAATAATTACGTCGGCCTACGGGAGAATGAATAATGTGGATAAAGTGGAACAAAAAGTATAAATGTCTAACATGATATTTATGCAAAAACAGCTGTGATTAAAATCTATAATCCATAACTATATCAAGACGAGAATACCTTGATCAAAATTAAAAATGTAACAAGGATGACTGTGTGATCAAATCCATAAATATAACTATGATGGCTGTGTGATCAGATCCGTACATATAACTAGGGTGGCTGTGTGACCAAACCCATAGGTGCATCAAGTGTGGCTGTGTGGCCAAACTCATAGGTACATCAATGGTGACTGTGTGACCAAATCCATAGGTGCATCAAGGGTGGCTGTGTGACCAAGCCCATAGGTATATCAAGGGTAACTGTGTGACCAAACCCATAGCAACGGTAGCGGTGTAACTAAACTCATAGGTACATGAACGGTGGAAGTGTGACTAAACCCATAAGTACAACGATGTCTTTGACTAAAGTCATAAATATATCAACGGTGTCTGTGATCAACTTTAGGTTATAATGGAGAAAAACAGCGTGTAGAAATATAAATGTAAAGGTTATTAATATATGAAGCCTTATCAACGGACCTCGAACAAATAGTGAACGATTTAATATGCACAATGAACGACGAGAGGGCTCACCAAAATGTCAGCAAATAGTGCTAGAAAAATAGATTGCTGATTTATAAAATTCGTTTCTACGTTTGAAAACAGTTCCGGATCAAACAATCCTGGAATGTCGTTTGACAACTATTGTACTACCTATAAAAAATGACTATAAATAATAATATAAAGTTGAAGCTTGTAGTTATATGGAAGCTTGTAGATAAATCAAAGGCTTCATTGACCTGCAAGGTTTTCATCAAAGGAACTGTACTCTGCGTACTTGTTTTTGTAAGATATAGTCGTGACTGTTTTCATGAACGTCAACTTGAGGAAATATGTACTTCACCTTTGGAAAGAAACTAACATCTAGTACATGGTATTCATTGGGGGGTGACAAGAAACTTGACTAAAGCAAGCAATGAGCACCATGGGACACGGTTTATCCAGGACGGCCGAGTGTTAACAAATATTTCCGCCACACATCCGGTGGCGCCTTAGGATATTATCCGCCTACATCCGGTGGGAGCGTCTCTCACTTGCCACATGTCAGACCGCATGGAATGACTATATAAGGCTCTGTAGAGCCAACACAGGGACAATTGAGTCCTATCTGCTAAAGTGAATGTTCCTGATATAATAAAGTGGTGACGTGGAAATAATACATAGTGAGAGAGTGTTTAATAATATAGCGAAAGTGTTTTAACAAAGCTATATGAAAATGAACATAATTATTTGCTCAGAGCGCAAATATATTTAAAAACAACACTCTCAAGTGCTACCTACTTGTAATTTCCGATAGGTTTTTAAACTTAAGGTTACCAGGTGGGCATTATTAGAAAATGCACGACCGTCATGTTGCTTCACGATATTTTCCTTCACCGAAAGCTCGGGCCTATTTATAAAGCTGGAAAGTTATTTTGGGTAACTTAGGGTACTTTCATTTTTGAAAAATAATTAGGGTACCGCGTGATAAAAAATTAAAATTTGAATAAAATCCGATTCAATACAGTTTTACGGGCGATATATTATTTATGAGACATATTTTTACTTTATCTTAGTACCAAAAAAAAAAATTAGGGTTCCGTATAAAAATATTAAAACGCAGTGAAAAATATATGAAACGCGGGCGCAGCCGCGGACAAACAGCTAGTTGTACATACACAATTATTATTTCTTTGAGCTTGCATTAGCACGATACTCTCAGTGAAGAAAGGACACATTTCTTGTTATAAAAAAATATATATTACTTCATTAAAATATATTATTAGTCCAGTATAATCTCACTAATCCGGCACTATTCAAAATCAGAAGGTATCGGATTCTTGGAATGTTCGGATTACTGGATTATAGAGAAGAAAATCATAATACGTACATGAAATAAATCATTTCATAAAGAGATGTATGTATGTACATATTTGTGTCCATGTTCGGCAGGTTTTATTGTAACTGTATCTCAAAATTAACATAGTTTTAAAGTAATCCTTAATTGAGGCCTGCTTTTGTGCAACTTGTAGTCCTTGATTAAAAACCTTTTTTCGCATGTTTCGAAGAATGATAACATCTTTGGCAGATATGCCGTTTTCTTCTGCCCATGTTGAGCAGGTATTGAAACAATTATATGCTTTATCTGGTTATTAACTTGTACAGTGGTAGTAGTTGGTGGCGTGATAAGTTTTGAGGTTAGACTGCTAGAGGACGACGCGGCGACGGAGCGCATGAACGTGGAGGGGTGAGGGAGGCGCGGGCGAAGGGTGCCGGATTATTGGACGTATCAGTCTATTGAAGTGTCGGATTAGAGAGATTATACTGTAAATATAAAAATGACTCTAGTAACGGCATCTAGTACATTTTCATAGAACTTGTTGTAAGAGTACAACCAGAGACACAAATTTTACATGAATTTACCTCATAATATAGATTGCTTCAGTTTTTTTTTATTAACTTGTTTATATACGCTGGGTTACTCTGTGCCCTGGGTTCAAGCTCTTTTGAACCTGTAATTGGTTCAGTATTTTTTTATATATTGCCTATTTACAATAAATGTAAAGTATACCGATAAAATTCTCCATAAAATAATATTAGGTATATCCTAGGAACAAAACGTGATTATATAGATGTCTGTTGGTTTTTTTGGATAACTTCAGATGCTGGTTTGTTTATAAGTAAATTCATTATAGGAATTATCATCAATCAACGAAATTACCTTTTACTGTATGCTACTTATGCATGTTTTTAGCTAAACCTTTTACCTTCGTTCTAAATCTAATCCCCTTAACACAAAGAAGTGCTATCCTTAATTTATACATATTTTTATGTTTCTATATGTATTTTCACGCTAAAATTTAGCAGTTTTTTTGAGAATTAACTATAATAGTAGTTAATCAAATAATTTATACTCTTTTTTTTTAAACTACATAGAAGTTAAATGCATTTATAACGAATATAGGTAAAATAAGGAATTAATCAAACAATAATTATTTTATTAAAGTTTTTTTATTATCTTGTATATTTAGTACAAATTTAATGTAAATAAAAGGTATACATTCTAGAAACTTTATATATTAATAATAACAACAGGGAAGCCACAGTTCAATCATAAAAATACATTTACTAAAAAACAATACAAATTATTATCAAACATTGTGACGACGTTTATAGTTTCCTTGAATGGTAGTTATACCTAGATATGCTATAAAAAACCACTTAAATGATTACATCAGCATTTTCTCCCTAACTTATAAACACTCCACTAAATATAGGATTCAAAATGAGCAAATGCTTCTCACGACAGTAGAAAAATGAATTAAGCTTAATAAAAAATTATTAAAACACTACAATAAATCTGACACCTAAAAAATCAATAGAAAAAGGGAAACAGACTGAAGCGATATATTTGATTTTTTTTTATTGTTACATAAATGAGCCCTTTGAAATCATTCAATGCCGATATGGAGGTGGTTTTTTTCCCCCAAAAACCTATATTACGTTGATTGTTTTGATTTTAAACATAACATAAGTTCACGCCTGTTATCCCCGAAGGGTTAGGCAGAGATGAAGTAGCGAACTAAACCCCCCACATTTCCGAGCTTAGTTCCGTCCCAGATGTGACAGGGGTCGAGCCTGTCGCCATATCGTCACAAACCCAATACCACTTGACCAGACCCGGCGATCGAAACCCGAGACCTCAGAACGACAGTCGCACCGTAATACAACTGCGACACTGAGACGTTTGATTTTAAAGGACTCGAATAATGAAACAGGTTGCATAATACAGTAATACCCCGCTTAGCGCGACCCCGTTACGCGCGGTTTCACTATAACGCGAATGTCAAATTTAGCGCTCAAATGCCTCGCATTACGCGAAAGAGTGCGTATAAACATAATGTAAAGACAATAGATGTATTTTTCCGCAAAAAATAAGAGTATGTATTGCATAAATTGTTCTTAGAATTAAAGTGATTGATTAAAATGATTTGTATTTTTTTGTATTAAATTTGGGCTATGTTTAATCATAAACCTCGATATACGCGAATTTCAGTTAACGCGATTTTCTTCGGAACGTATCCCTCGCGTAAAGCGGGGTATTTCTGTATTATTAACCTTAAAACAACTTTTATTGTTTTTATCTCAAGGCTAAATTATTTATAATTACAATCCTCTGCAATGGTAGAAACTGAAAAATTGTATTTATTTTGTCTGTCATTATACAGGGTGTGAGAGTATTAATTAAGAAGCATTTTGAGCGGCCTCAGTTAAAATCTCTCTAGAAATAATTAGTTTTTGTATCTGTGTTGTGCCCTCGTAGATCTGGTAGATCTTAGCGTCGCGCATAAGTTTCTCGACTGGGTATTCGGTATTGAACCCGTTACCACCGAACACCTGTACCGCATCCGAAGCGACCTTATTCGCGATCTCGGATGCGTGGCATTTCGCCACCGAAGCTACAACTGTGTTCTTTTGACCTACAAGTAATTATAATATGATACAATTATTTATAGTATAAACCATTCATGTTTCAACAGGTTTTCACTGATGATATTATTTAAAAAATATATATCTACGTACATAATCAGAATTAATAGGAAAAGGGGTCGTACAAGTATTACGTAAGGATCAATTGTTATGCTTATTTAAATGTACGAGTGAAAATGACCGTGAAATGTGTTTATTGGTTACGTTCTCCTCGGATGGGTTGTTGTTACGAACCGGTGTGGTAGTGTTTTGACGTTCACAAAAACGCCTTCTCCGGTTTCAATTGCATAAAGTAATGAATGATGATGAATGATTTTGAAAATAGCCTGTAAATATTTACCATGATCGACCATCCAGGCGGATTTCTGCCAAGCGAGACGAGCTGTTTCGACTCCGATTGCCATATCGGCGAGCATGAATGCGACAGCTTGGTGTTTCGCGATTGGAACGCCGAACGTTTTACGTTCTAGGGAATATTTAGTAGCTTCGTGGAGGGCTCGCTGTGCTAACCCAGTAGCACCAGCCGCTACCTAAACACGTATAATGTTGTAGGGAAACATACAGTCGATTTTGCTTATCACTAATCATATTACAAAAGAATCATAAATACAATACAATAACCACATTAAAAAAAAAAAACACGTATAGTCTTAAATACAGCTTGATTAAAATGACAGCTCTCAAACGAATGTGACTAGTGATGAGAAATTATCGATGAAATGAGTAGTTAAAAGTGCGTACGGTATAAGCAATTTATAAAGTGTGTAAATGTTAGTATATAGACTGGGCCAAAACAACAATAAACATTTAAAAAAATATTTTTTTATTGACTTATTTCAAATACACCTAAATCTTCATTGTTATCAGAATGAGAATCGCTGGATCAATCCTAGTGATTAATTATGAATTCATTGTTACATATGGAATCAAAGAATACAGAGTTCCAAATCTTCTATCATAATTATCCGTATATTATTGATCACCTTAGTTCTTTCGGTCATCTGGTGTTACATTGTTTAATACGCTTATTTTTCTCAATTGACAAATCGAAAAATTTTTTTTTTTGCTGATTCTTGTTACAATTGTCAGCAACTAGGCCTCATGCTGTGACAACGGTAACAAAGGTCCGTTGATGTTCGTGTGGGAAATATTCTCCTAAACGTACCACAAACTCACGGAATCCACTATTCAGGAAAGTTTGTCTGAATTTTTTTGGGATTTTAGCAGTTAATTAACAACAAAACAACGTCATTAATAAAACAAATGCAAAATAATAATAACAAGTAATAAATTATATGAAGTTAATGAAAACCGTCATGCGCCCAGTGTTGCCAATATAAAAAGCCGACGGAAAAAGAAACAGTATTTGTTGTGCAACATTATTTTTTAAAGAATACCCATTATTGTGAATTGCTGTAATTTTAAAATTCATTTTATAAAGCATTATATTTTTAAAAACGATTAACTTGCCAGATATTAATGAATTTTCTGGTGGTTATATAAATAAATCATTTGACGTTCGAGTAAAGGTTATGTCGCTCTTTTTGCAGATAACTTCAACTTATTTTAATCAAGCTATATTTTACAGACTATAATACTACAATTTTTTGTACTAAACTCTCGATAACTTAAAAACCTGTATTAAAAATATATTCCTTAACTTGAAATTAGGGATGTACATTCAGTATATACATCATACATCGTATGCTCAACTCAAGACTAGCATTCCCACGTCTCATAAGCTTTATAATTATCTATTATTAAAAGATAACATCAAGAATACAAGAAGTTGCACCTGTACATTAAAATCAATTAGAAATAGTGGAATTTTTAATTTAGTTCGACATTTATATCGGATGAAATATATCGTTATAAGATGATTCGATATATCGAGTGTTTGTATCGATATTTTATTGAATATCGATATATACCGCACAGTCATACTTATAATATGAAACCTCGATAAATTAAAATGAAATAATATGCGACCTCTGTAATTGGAAGTTACAACAGAGTCGTAAACAACCCCGGCACACAAAAAACAAAGAGAAAAGGATTGACTAAACAAAATCAACGACTACTTTCAATTAAATTTACTAATAAAGTACGTTTGTGACATTTGAAAAAACACTTTTTAAATTTAATCTAGTCCCTCTAAGCGTGCGTGTGTGTGCATATAATAATACGGAAGCAAACCGCAGAGAAACGAACCTCGCCGAGTTAAATTAAGATCCATCAACACCTTTCTAACTCAAACTCTCGGTAAGTAGCAACCTCGATAACTATTTACTATTTTCCCTCGTCGTAACTCCCACTGTACTGATAAATCACTCAATACTTTATATGTCAATCGCTTATAGTTACAATTTATTGTGGATTTGAATTCTGAAGTTGTTTAGGCCAACCTTATTATTTAAACTAATGTTCTATGTCCAACAAAGTGACAGCCATTTGTTAAGCTTTCCAACTACTTTAGTTGGGAGATTTCGAAAATTCATTAATATTGCACAATCAGAGATTTCATTTCACTCGTTTACAATAACTAAACTATATCACGTAATATGCCACTAATAATATAACCAGCACCAATATATATATATATATATCAAATTATTGAATTACAAATAAGGACTACAAGGTGACAGTCCAAAACCGCGCCAAGAACTCAATGCTCTTTATGTCAAATTCAGTGTTGCCAACCCTATAAAACTACAAATTTGGAAATAATTATCTACTTATTATCTACTTATATAATATTTTATTTTATAGTTAATTTCTTTTTTTTTTTTTTTTAATAAAATATTATAATTAATTTTTTGTTTCTTTCAAATTTAGATAATTATTAAGATAGTGTTTCGACTAGCAGGCCGATATTGATATTAATAAATATTTAGTAATTTACCGGCGGGCGAGTCTTGTCAAAAGCACCCATAGCTATCTTAAATCCGGCACCTTCACCGATTAACACGTTCTCCTTAGGGATCCTGACGTCTTCGAACGTGATACCACGTGTGTCTGAAGCACGCTGACCCATATTTTGTTCCTGAGTAGAATTATATATATACATTCATACATAAAAATTATAATAGTGTAAGGAGACAACTACCCTCTTTTACAAAATAAACACCCACTAACGAAACCCCTATAAAAGCAGTCGTCGTGTGGGCGGCGACCCAAGACGTGCCTCGTTCCCCAACTGGGGAGGCTCTTGACGTCGCCGCCAGCGCGATACAGTGACACTGATCATTACACGCACAACACCGTACACACACACTCCTGCACGAAACATGCACCTACATAGGTCCATAAAAAAACTTTTATTTTTATGTTCAATAAAAAAGGTTCAAAATTCCACGAGTTTTCACACTCCGGTAACGGCCACGCCAAAATTCGTACCATTTTTTTAACCGTTGTGCTAGTTACCTTTTTGCGGCTGAGTGCCTTCAACACTCACAACTCACAGAAAGTTCGGTGAAGCTATAAAGGGTGTTTCGGTCAACAGTATTAGCTAGGTAAAAAAAAAACCGGATCTGGGCCCGAGTGTCATGCCAGGGAGTTATGGCTGTGCATCATCACATACGGGTGTAAGACACTCCGTACGGTTTGGTATACTGGTTCTTATGACTTGTTGATTGGTCCGTATTTTAATTTCAACTAATGAACCATTGGTTGATCGATTTATTTTTTATGAATTTCACTTCGTATCTAACAATAGTATAGATTTCTACAACATTCCGAACTTGAAATGATTTCATAGATATAAGAGTTTACACGTATCCGAACATAAATTATCATGGGTCATTGATTTAACTATATGTGCGAAGTCGAAGAAAGAAGATAACATTTTTTTTTTTGTTCTTATTTGACACTTTAATACGTATGTATTAAATGAAAATTATCTGTTTTGTTTGTTCAAATAAAGATTGATTCCTAGTCATCAGCACACTTATGTCCTAAATAAACCTACAAAAAAATGTATATTAAGTTTACGTTTATAACAAAAGAAATAGAATATCTAACCCTGTTTTGTTGACAGCATTTTTTTTCTTGCTAGCTGTATTTTGGTTGTCAAATGACGTCACGTGGATTGTAACGTGACAAAGTTCCAATGTATTACTAATTTGAGAAGTTAAGAGGACACGCGGTCAGAAAAGTAGGTATTTCAGAAAACTATTGCTATCACGTTGCGTCTCTAAGAAATCGAAAGAGACAACTGCAGCTCGGGCTGATTTTACCGTATGCAAAATAGAGGGAAACATCACTTCGTAGCACCCTGTTCTCCTACAAAACTGAACCGATTTTTAACTTTCTTTCAGTTTTAGACTTTATAAAAACTTTGGCTAGGCCTGTATGTACCCTGGCTGTAGTCTTGAGGAGGCTGTAGCCACCCCTCGTCTCCCGGAAGAAGCTCGCACTGGAGAGTTTGGGCGAAGAGGTGGGTGGAGTCTGTCAGCGATTTATCCACTCATCCCCATTGGGCTGACGTAGGACGGGCCCATTGGGCTTGCCGCAGGGGACGACGCGGTGAATGCGTAGCTACCCCGTATCGCCCCCACCACAAATGCGGCGAGCGGCTCCGGGGGGGTTTTAGTGGGTATTTTCGGGCGGTTCACGCCCGAGTGAGTCCCACACTGGCGCGGAGCTCGTCTCTCCGCACCCCCTTACCTATTGCATTGGGGGACTTCGGTCTCACTAATGCAATAGGTAAGGGGAGTGCGTAAAAGCATTTCCCCCCGTCAAAAAAAAGAGGCCTGTATGTACCTTTTTTTTAAATCTAATTCATCAAATTTGTTTGACGAACGTCTGCAAAAAAAAAACCAGTAAAAATCGAGCGTTTCAAAGGTTTCTAGTTTCTAGAATAATTAATTTATGGAAAAAATCAAAACGTACGAGCATGGCGGTGGCGGATACATATTATTTGCTATAAAAATATTTAATTATCCAGGGAGGAAACAGTGGAATACGTTGTAAACTATACCTTGCGCCCAGGGTTGACTCCAGCCCAATCTCTTTCCACTATGAAGCCAGTGAAAGCCTTGCTGGCAGGACACTTAGGATCAGGGTTAGTCCGCGCCAACACGAAGTACCTGAAATATATTAAGTTGAAAATGAAATAAGCTCATAATTCTCTTGCGTAGTATTTTTCAATTTACTTCAGCTATAAGATCCTAAAAGACACAGGGTTTTTTTTCTAGAGGACGTCATTAGGTCGTTTTTGACGTTTGATTATACCTCAAAAACACAAAAAAAAACCAAGCGGTGTCGTGGGACACTTGGTACGAGTAGTAATCATGCTCCTTTCATATTGTATTATACATTATAATTAATGAGGGAATGGGCAAAGTCTTGTTTTTGTCTTTAATTTATAGGTTAATATTATTTAACATAAAGAAATTGTAAGTATAATCAGATAGTGAACAAATCTAGAGAAGCAGTCACTTCTCGGCGCCAAGTAAGGCTATTTCATTTTCCTCGTGTAAATCTCATCTCTCAAACGTACGATTTGAAACTCAGTTCCAATTTACTTTTGGCGGGATTTGTCTCGTTTCTTCGACACATTCGTGATTCTTAAATCGCTTTAATTCACGGAATAAAGTAATATCGAATGAGTTTTACCAATTGGCGACACCCCCGTTGGTGATCCACATTTTTTGCCCGTTGAGGATCCATTCGTCACCTTTCTTTTCGGCTTTCGTTTTGATACCGGCCACATCGGAACCTGCGCCCGGTTCAGTGACGCAATAGGCCTATAAAAACCAGAATACTTGTATGTAAAAAAAAATATAGAAAAAAAAAACAACCACATGATTGTGTTTTGTAAATACGGTTATTGTTTCATCTGTATTGTTTACGTACGAGACACCAGTTCAAAATTGCGATGATTTTCCCCACTTATTCCTTATTAGTTAATTTACTTATGTCATACATATATACACTCGTGTATATATATATAAATTTGAAAACAATAATCGATATTATCGTTTTCATTTAAAAACAAAAAAATAAGGTAAAATTATATATGTACGTGAGAAAGTTACGTGATTTGAAATTACAGACATTAAGTTAAAATTTATTGAGCAATTGTTTAAACAATCGTCGGTTTCAATTACAATTGCTTAAATATTTACTATTTAGTAAATTAAATAAATTAGTATTAAGCAAAATTATTATAATTGGCTCTTACACACACACCTAGATATTGAAGTATTCGTAGTTACGCAAATCGTTTAAATATGTTGACTTATTAAAATGAATTGAGAATTTACCGCAACAAGAGGTTCTTCGATCAGCCTGCCGAGGTATTTCTTTTGTTGCTCCTTGTTTCCAGCGATCAAAACCGGGGTTTGCTAAAACATATTGATAACGATATATAAGACGCTCCGTAGACAGTTACGGAGTTAGTCGACTTTCATAAAAAACTCAAATATTGTCAACAAACTCGCAATATGTATCAATGCGGTGACATCCGTATATGTAATAATATATTTTCCCTTCTTTAAAGTTATCACGATCGTAATTCTCTAAGTAAATACACAATCAGAATATTGAATAAAAAAATATATATATATATTTTAAATATCAATGAAATTGTAATTTGAAATTTACGATACAACAAAATTATTTTAAATTTTTACATATTTATTTATAATATTACGTAAATCTTCCATTCTCTTGTCTGTGATTTGAATGTATTTATAGACATACTCGTGCAAGAACTTAATATGTTACTAACAAAGTTAATGTTGAATAAACATAATTTGGATTTTAAAAAAAACAAGACAAAAAAAAAAACTATTTTTTATAATTAAAAAGGTTAATGGCAGGCGGTTAATTGGTAAGTTTATTAGTTGAGGCCTATGTCAACTAGATATATGTGGAAAGATGTCGGATCGAATCTTTATATATTTTTTTGGACTTCGTAAATGCTGTTTATTAGAAGGGAGAGTGCACCGAAGTTTTGAGACGAGCAATTAAGGCCATCTGCCAATAGAGTGGTACCTGGCACATGGGCCCCAAAGTGGTACGGACCTCAGTTTGGGCTGTTACCTAAAATGTACCCTAGATAAATCTATCGTGATATAGAGAGATTGAGAATCAGAAGCCATGTACTTGCGCGTAGCGTGCAGGAGTGTGGGAAGTAGTGTAATGCGCGTTATGTTACTGCATGAAAGTGTCACAGTATTGCGTGGGTACAGGAACCTATTTAGAGCTCGGGGCACAGCCTGAGTCGCTGCCGAGAGGTCTTAATAGTCATCGTCGAAAATCTGTGATTAATGTGCCTCAAATGGATAGACGAATCGAATCGCATCAGGCGTCAGAGTTACATTGCTACGAAGAAAAAAGTCAATAGCAATTCTTAAACAAGCGTTTAGAAAATAAAAAAAGAATCTGTCGTAGTAAAAACTGATTTATTCCACGAGTGCATGCTTCCAAATCTCTGCAACATTAAAAAGTTGTGGCAGGTGTGCTTTGCTGACTTTTGATGACTTGGGTGTAGGGCATGATCTGAATGGTGATGTCGGAAGTAATATTTACTTTTCAATCTTCGTATTATTTTTGTTCAAAATTATACCAATGCTTACGTTAGCATCATGGTGGCGGAGGAGGGTAAGAACTTTGCCTACTATTGCTGACAAGGGAAAAAAGGGAGGGTTTGAAATGGCCAAACAATTAATTAGTAATTATTTTCTGATAGTATATTTTTATTATATTATTTTTTTTATAAGAAGAATTTGTTCGCTCCGATAACCTACTTCTACGAAACGCTGGTTTTGTCGATTGACAGGCCAGTTTTTTACGCAATCACAAACGTAATTCACTTAGACCCGACGAATTTCCACTTATATCGACGTCAAACTTTAGTTTGCCACGAACAATTTATCATTTGCACCAGTTATTATTATAATATGATAACAAATTCTATATTACATGACCAAATATTGTAAATATATGTATAAATAAAAAGTTGTTTCACTTTAAAAAAATATACATTTTTAAAGTGCTATATTTTTAACCTTATGGTCTTTATAATTCGATACAAATCTAATATTTTTAATAACCACCTGTGTAATTTATGAATAGGTTATTTGCTTTCATAGATACTGTATGGTAATTAGTGATATATTATTTTTTTAATATATACATATATTATTATTGCAATAGATAATACCTTCCCATTAAAGCGTTAAATAAAAAAATCATACATCCACAAACCATGCATAAAATAAATAAAATGCAGCCGAAGAATAGTTAAGTTTCAAATAAAAACATCGTGACTAAAAAAAAACCACCCAAAATCGCACTCACGCCAAGACCACTGGCTTCCATGGCGGTCATAATGCCAGTGCATCCGTATGCCAGCTCTTCAGCAACGAGACACCCTTCAAAGACCCCCATGTTCAAACCGCCTGTGAATACAACACTGTATTCACTACGAATTTATTTCGAAAATTACACTTTATTTTAAATAAAAACACCTTATGGTGAATACAATATGCAGGAACGTCGATAAAAACGTTTATGAGTATTGCTTTTATTCATGATTTTAAACAAATATAACATCACCTTATCTGATGAAAGCAAGCACAGTTTATTGTGTGAACGTGTCAGAGTTGCGAATGTGAGACTTGTGAACGTTACTATGCGTTTCAAATAAGAATGTGCGCCGTCAATGACCTTGAGCTGCCAAAGCTCGATAAAAACGCATGGACAGCAATTAAAATATTTGCAGTATTTTTTTTTGTGTGAATTATTTGCCTAATTATTAAGACTATTAATATGCGTTGTTTTAATTAACCATACACACCTGTATAATTTTTTCGTTAGGTATGACGTCACAATATGGCGCAAGTCTATACACATTCTTATTTGAAACGCATTGTATAGTCATACATGCTGTGATTTTTTCTTTAATATAAAATGTATTTTACCAATATTAAGTTACTCCGGGTAACTTAGGGTACTTTTAATTTTCGAAAATAATTAGGGTTCTGCGTAAATTTTTTTTGTAAAAATTAAATATAACCTAATCCAATGCAGTTTTACGAGCAAGTGCCATTTAATTTATGAAAAGTATTTTTACTTTATCTTAGTATTAAATTTTTTTTAGGCAAATAATTAGCGTTCCGTGTAAAAAAGAAACATTAAAACGCAGTGAAGAGTATATGAAACGCGGGCGCAGCCGTGGACAGTCAGTTAGAGTATTAATAATTGTTGATAAGCGACCTATTCCTGTAATAAATGAAAATGATCGTGGTTGTTTTGAAATTTCCCCTATTATATTTTAACACACTGCCATCATAGCCAGAACAAGAGATAACATTTAAAAGCGCAACCGGAGCCTTGAAAATATAACCAAAAAATATCACATAAGCACATCACATTAATTGCTGAAATACCAATAAAAATTTAACAATAGGAAAACAATTGGAAGCTGGCATGAACGCCAGGTTGATGCTTGACCGCTAAAGCTTAAAGTGAGTTTGATAGAAAAATAGAGACTCACTCCCAACCCTGTGCCTCCGATAGCTGTTGTTATTCCAGTGCAACCAAAGGCAAATTCTTCAGCAACAAGACATTCTTCGAAAACTCCAATACTACCTATGCCCCCTGAAATACTCTCTCATTTGACATATCTATTGTTTGAACTTCTCGTTTGAACTTTCAAATTAATTTATCAAAAGGCAAAAATGTTGGATAACATTTAAAGGTTTTTTTTTTTTTAAAACAGCCATTAACCTAACCAGTATGTTATTTAGATAAATTCCATAAATAAGCAATATCAAACTTTCGTAAATGTGAATAATTAAATTATTTTTTCGGAAACAACCATTTTCTACTTCAGAAGCGGGACTGGCTCTCAGAGTAGGCGCGAACTATTTATTTCTTTAAAAAAAGTAAATAAATAAATTTCACATCCTAACGCTATAGCAAACAATCCTCTTTAATCCTCAAACCCTGTCAACAGCTTATCATTGTAAACTTGCGTAATAATGATAATGTATTCTATACTAATATGAACTATAAAAAAGAAAAAAATTGTTTTGTTTGTAATCAATAAACTCTGAAACTAAAGAATCAATTTTAATCATTTTTTTTCCCATTGGAAAACTACATTATCGGTGAGTAACAGAGGCTATATTTTATTTTATATCAGAAATTTATGGTACACTCGTGCGAAACCGGGACAGATCTCTAGTACATATATGTTATATAAAGAGGTAAAATTGATTTTTCGTTTGTTACAGATGAACTCAAAAACAGCTTAACCGTTTCAAAAACACTTTCACCGGCAGTAAGCTGCACTATGACAAAGTAAAATAGGCTATATTGTTTTAAATTTATTACAGATTTCAATATTTCCATACGAAGCCAGGGTGGGTCGCTAGTCTTATATAAATTTCATAGGATATAGGGAGGCGTGTAAAGCTAACTTTGGGAGTGGTGGTGTAAAATTCTAAAACCTTTGTATGTTATCAAGATCTAGACGATTGTTAAAACACATGCTATTTCCGCAATTCCCCCATCAATATTATCACACATTATCAAGGTGCTCACACCAACGTCGGTGATAAATATAGCAGTCGCTATACCGGCGCAACCGTATACAAGTTCTTCACAAGTAATACATAAGTCGAACACACCCAGCCCTACGCCTCCTGTGGATATAAAAAAAAAAACCGATACGTACCGCAACGAAGTTCATTGCAACTTGTTCCTACTTCAATAATAAATATTTCATTTTTTTTTTTTATAATACAAACTCTAAAGGCTTTTTTTAATTATCTACAGTCGTGTACAATATAAAAGTTAAAATGATATTAGCTGCCAACTTAAATGGCGGAACAGACACATAATGTCTCATAATTATATGTAATGACATAATCGAAATTACGGTTATTTAAAAAAAATACTTTCTCAATAAATCGGTATATTTACAGGGTGTCTACTTAATGAATAATTTTCTCATTTGTAAGAGAAGCAATAGAAAATACTTGTAGCACGCGTTTTATAGTTTACCTCCTGTAAAATTTTATCGTATTGGCGGATAAATGTTATCATTACTACTTATAAAAAAAATATTAACGGGTTAACGATAATCTATAAGTAGCTTAAGATATACACTCTAATCTTTAAAACAAAATTACATTTTTTTTTTAATAAAATTAATTTTATAATTAGAATGTATTTATATATACATATTAGAACACATTACCGCAATGTTCAGGTATATGGCCGTTCATTAGACCAACTTCCCAAGCCTTCTTTACTATGGGCCAGGGATATTCTCCAGTTTTTTATCGTAGTGTGCTGCCATAGGTACGATTTCTTCTCTGGTGAACTTACGAGCGAGATCTTGAAGAGCCTTCTGTTCATCGTTGAGTTCTGTTATAATAAAATGTAATAATTTAAAACGAAACTAGCAAAAAGCACAGCTTTGTAAGGGCTCGCGATATATTTTTTTGTAATATTTTTTAAGAGCAATTTAATAATCAATACAACATAGTACATGAAATAATAATAATATGAAACGTAACAATATCACTTTATTTACATAGAAAAAAAAATTTTTTTTTTATTCACTCTTCAAGCATCAAATTTTAAGAAACTCTAAACCCTGGTTACGGTAATGTAGGTAACGGTAACGTCACTGTTTAGTGAACAAAGATAACATACCCTCATATAATAAAATGTACTTTTGTTATATATTATTATATCATCTCCCTACCCTTTTCCCATTTTTATTTGGGGTCGGCGCAACATGTCTTCCTCTTCCATTCCTCTCTATTTGTTGTCATCTCCGCATTCACTCCTTTTCTAAACATATCATCTTTCACACAGTCCATCCATCTTTTCTTTGGTCTTCCCCTTCCCATGTAACCGTCCACATTCATATCCAATACCTTTCTTACAACATTCTCTATCTCCCTGCGCATCAGATGTCCATACCAGGTTAAAGACCACCTCTTAACTTGTCTGTTATTGGCGCCACTTTCAAACTTCCTCTAATATACTCATTCCTAATCCTGTCCATTCTTGTTCCCCCACACATCCGTCTCAACATTCGCATCTCAGCTGCATGTAATCTTCTTTCGTCCGTCATCTTTATGGGATAACATTCTGATCCATACCATATATTATTATATATCATTATTAAACGCTTTTATAAATTACCAAAACAAAATCCAGTAGTCGGTATTGGTTTGGCGCTCGCAGTTACAGAGGCTGTTGTGGATAACTTCCTGTAAATAGGACGGGTAGCACGAAAAATCTGTAATCAAAAAGTAATAAAAATAATAATGCCCAAGAAAACGTTTATATATGTACTTTAAATGAAAGAGAGGCTATACTAAGGAGGAATAAGAGTGTCATAGATTAAGATAAAATATATAGCTTTGTTGTAAAGATTTATGGAAAAAATATAATTTCCCAAGTGAATAAAGGGATAAGGAATAAAGGGATTCCCAAGGGAATGGAGTGGATAAAAACACCTGCGCATGTTCTCTTTGATACGTATTAAACAAACCATTAAATATGTAAAAGATATAAAGTGTGTAAACACAAATATTGGAATCCTTACATTGGGCGAAGCTTCTAGAACAATCACTGTATAAAGAATATGTTAAGAGCATAATATGATGTTTATAAACAATAGAAAGAAGTTACACACTTATTTGCATTTTTGTAAAACTCATTTTTTTAAATTTAGAGCCCTAATTATTTTCGGGTTACCCAGAATAACTTTAGCCATCTAGCAAATAAAATACCGTCGAAATCGGTCCGGCCGTTCCGCAGATTACCCATGACAAACAGACAGACAGATGGACAATTAAACAAAAATTGTAAAAATTATAATTTTGGTATAGGTATGTTATTCATAGCTATTTAGTAAAAAAAATTAATTGTCACATTACAAACAGACACTTTTTATTTATTAGTAAAGACTAGCTGTGCGCTCTTGTTTTATATGTTCTTCACTGCTTATTATTATTTTTTTTACGGAACCAATATATCGGTTCTCAAATAATTCACTATTATCAAAGGAATCAGTTAACCAAGTTTCAGTTTAACAATTGACGTCATATGATTCTACACAAATGTTTCTAAGGAAAATAGCTCTCGTATAAGCTAATAGAAAATTAATTAATATAAGAAAAAATTTGAATGTTAGAGCATTTATTAAATATCAATAACTCGTATAGAATATAAAATAAAAATTATGATTATTACCTATTTTAATATTATAACATGTAGTGAAATTTATTATAAAATAAATTGAATTATCAAGATATATTTATAGACTATTCAAAAAAAGTAAACAAATATACATAGATTATTTTTATTGTCTACAATGTGTAAGACAAAACATAGAAATTATAAGTCCATTAGATTTATAATGTTGTTGATTAACGTAAAATTTATTTTAAGTTTAATGAGAAATAGATAAAACAAAAGGATTATACAATCAGTTTTTACAACTAACATTAAAGTTGTGGAAATGTAAATGTGCATGAATAGGGTTATCTATAAAAGTAATTCAGGAAGATCTAGCTCTATAAGATCAGAACCTAAGAAAATGGTATCATATTTATAGAAAAATCAGAAAATATGTAAGTATAATGTTATGACTGATCTTATTTTAATATTATTAGTTATAACTAAGAAAGAAAAAAGTATTTGTTAAAAAATAAAACCGTAACTGATTAATTTACGCTTTAAGGGATATATCTATCTATGGGTTGCACTTTGGACTTTGTCACTACGCTTAGTCGGTCATGTACCTACATATACAGTGTATAAAACAATTTCAATACGAATGGAGATATGTTATTAATGACGGAAAACTAAATAAACAAAGTGAATATTGTCCCTAATGATTGCGTTGGCAAATATAATGCAGTAACGTCTTACCTGACTTACAGGATTCATTATGAACTTTTAAAATAATGAAGAATTTTAGATAAGCAGAATGCGTGTTGTATTCCAAGCGAACTGTCGTATATTAAATGAGTTAATCAACCTCGCTATCTCTGAGTAGTAACTTTGTATAGAATTACTTATGCAAAATGTGGCAAACACAGATAAGCACTTGAATTTATTCTAATTTTTGAATTTCATGGGATTCTGACATATGTCACTCTTTGACAGTATAGTATAGTTGACAGTTGGACTTTGTAATGTAGGTAACTGCTCCTTGGTTCTGACTCTACCTTACGGTTACTGGCAGAATTGAGGCCAATAGCTACAAAAGCCAAAAACTAAGATGTGAAGAGAACTGTGGGGAGGATGGAATTCAACCGGTGCTATTACAGCGAGATTTTGACATTCTGACACCTACGATAATTAATGTTTTCAGAGTAAGCCATATTTTGGGGATATATTCCTGAACTACGGAGAAAAATACGATTACTTTTTATACCCAAGCCCGGCAAAAAAGATTACACCTATGCCAAAGTCCTTTAGATAAATAAGTCTTACATCTTTGCTTTTCAAAACTATGAAGAAGATAATTGATAGAAATATTAGGAAAGTGGTATTAACCATAAACCTTATAAGTTCTAAACAACATGCCTATAGCTGAGGAAGATCTATTGCGACTACCCTGCTCTATCTTATTGGTAGAGTGGTAAAGGCATTAGAAGATGAGGTGCACTATGAGCAATTTTTTTTTTTCTAACCTAACTAATGCTGTTAACCGGAAGAGCCTTAATAGCTTTACCGAACTTTGGGGGCGAGTGCAGCAGCCACTCAGCCGCAAAAAAATAACTAGCACAAGGATTTGAACCTCGACTTGGCTGCTACCTATACCAAAAATTTCATTCGGAATTTGATCCTATCTAATCCCTACATTTTCTATTCGTAAATAATAAAAAAAGTTCCTTACAGGATCTATGTACCTGCGTGTTATGTGCAGGAATATGTATGCAGTGTTGTGCGTGTAATGTTCAATGTATGGGCAGCGTCACTGTATCGCGCTGGCCGCAACGTCAAGAGCCTCCCCAGTTGGGGAACGAAGCACGTCTTGGGTCGTCGCTGGAGAGTGTGCGTGAGCAAAATTAGCCGCCTGTTCCGGACGGCGGGAACGGCGGTTACGTGGGCGTGGGCGCTGACACGCATATATTCGAAGTAAACGAGGAAAGATCCAATTACTGCGAGTGATGGTCTCGTCGTGACTCGTTAATATGTTACGTGGACGTTGCCGCTTGCGGCCGGCGCGTCGGATTGGCAAATACGAGACAGCTCGTTCAATGAGGGGGGTCGGGTGTGTTTCTGCGCGTTCGAAGAAGGCGCGACATTGGGTTTTGATGGCGGACCTAATGGAGGCCAGGTTGAGATCCCTGTGTAAATCCACATTTCTCTCGAACCATTGGGCACCTACGGCTTTCCTTACAGAGCGATTCTGAATCCTTTATAAGGTGTGGATCTGGGTTCTACTAATATGACCGAAGGCAGGCGTGCAGTACGTGATGATGGGTCTGACCACCATCTTGCACTGGGTAATCTTATGGCGGAGGGCCATTTTGCTCTTGCTGTTGTAGAGCGGCTAAAGACGGTCTAGCACCATGGAGGTCATGCGCTTGACTTTCTTAAGGTGGGCTTTGAAAGTCCCTTTGTCATCTAACTGAACTCCTAGGTACTTGATTTCGGTGCTATAAGGAATGAAAGTACCTGCATACTGGATTGGATTGGGAGGATTTTTTCTAATGTTCCGGCCTTTACTGAATAATACCGCGGTACTCTTACTCGGGTTTATTGCGATACGCCACTTAAAGTACCAAGAGCTGATATCGTCGACGGCTCTTTGGACGTATTTCCGGAGGAGATTTGTCCTACGGTGGGCATAGTATAGTTTTTTTTTGACGGGGGGAAATGCATTTACGCACTACCCTTATCTATTGTACTTAGGGGATCAAAGTCCCCCAGTACACTAGATAAGGGGCACGGAGTGACGAGCTCCGTGCAGTGTGGGACTCACCCGGGCGAGAGTCGCCCGGAAATACCCACTAAAACCCCCCGGGGCCGTCCGCTGCATTTGGGATGGGGGTGACACGGGGTGGCTTTCGCAAGCACCGCGTCGCCCCTTGCAGCGAACCCGCCGGGCCTCGTCGTGCAATGGCCCGGTGGGGATGGGGGAGTGTACACACTACTCAACCCCACCTCTTCGCCCGCCTCCCGTAGGAGGCATGACCAAGTGAGGTCAACCAGCCGGAGGGCAGAAAAGCTGCCCCCCCCATAAATAAGGGAAAGTTGGGACAGTTCAGTGGCGGGCACAGAGAAAGGGGAAGAAGCCCGCCACTGAAGAAGACTCTGGGTCCCTCTCCTTCTCTCATCTTGTCTCCAACGACAAGACGTAGAGAGGAGAGGGATGCCCAGGAAGAAGAAGACAAAACACCACACACAACAACAAACACACAATACGGACACACGTCCACCAACCGCCAAGGGGGCCCCTACAAACGCAGGAACCCCCTGACATAACGGGCCCACCGCCCCCTCGGCCTCCTCCTACGGCGAGGATCCGCCCCCGGGTCGTCCTCCCTGACCCTCTCGTCAGCCTCCTTCTGCATCGAGTCGGGGATACCTAACCTAGTGAGTTTGTAGACAATGCCCGTGTGCCAGACCTTATCGAATGCTTTGGTTACGTCGAAGAAGACTGCGAGTGGTATGTGTATTTCTGGATATTATGGGCGCTTTTGATAGCGCTTCCACAAGGACACTAGTTGATGAGTTAAATGTTAAAAAGGTAGATTCAACCACTATAAAGTGGATTGAATCAATGCTCTCAAACGCATAGTTAAATTATCATTGCATAGTGCCATGCAATGCAATCATGAGTTGGTAACCACAAGAGATTGTGTACAAGTTATATGTCCAGGCTTCTTTCTGATAACACCTTTATTCATGGTTACTTTTAAAATAATTAGACTACGATTTATTTTATAAATAAAAAAATCTTATAACGTCGACTGTCTCCGTACATACTCCAAGTCCCCCTCCGGTGGCGGCCCAAGACGTGCTCCTTTCCCCAACTGGGGAGGCTCTTGAAGCCGCTACGCGCGCGATACTGTGACACTGACTATGCATCATGCATTACATGTACAACACTGCATACACACTTCTGCACATAACACGCAGGTACATAGGTCCTGTAAGGAACCTTTTTTATATTAAAATAAAATATGTAGGGAAAATGTATACATAACAGGTTTATAAAGTATAAGTATATATGATTATACAAATTGTCATCTAGAAAGTACCTAAATGACGATAATATTTCGCACTAATCAATCAAAGAAAATCAATTAAATGAAAGTGATTATATAATTGACTAAATAAATTTACATTATTTTACATTCATTTTTTACATTCATCTATAGTAGAGTAGATATCTATGTATAGTAGGAATATTTAAAAGAAATCTAGTTTAAATTATCTAGTATTATACATTTATACTGACATCACCAGTCATGTAGCCAGAAGCCGTTGGATGCAGACACATTTCTATTAATTTCTGATGAAGAAAGGGTATTGGGGAACTTTGGATACTAGCCCTTGCTTATAATTAATTAACTTGCGAACAAAAAATATTTGACTATAAATTAATAATTTTGGTGAAATGAAATATAATATAGTTTATTTATTGTGCATAAGTGAAGTGTATTGAAAATAATAACTCTGCGTATAAATTCTGAAATGTCATAAAAACTTCATAGAAAGTTCTAACATAGAACTGCCATTTTGTTGGAACGCTGAAGATTTAGCATAAAGTTGAGTCTAAAAACCTCGTACTTCTAACTATAATAAATGATAAAAAAAAACCATTAGATGCAAAATTGGCTGAAGGAACGTATATCCAGTAGCCGTAATAAATAAAAAAAAAAAAACTGTTGGATACCTTGTAACAACTTATTGAATATTGACATGCTAGTTCGTCCGATTTATTAGCGTCCAGAAATTTTTATTTGAGGGATATGATGGGCGTTATGTCATTTTCATTATATATAACATTGTCTACCATATAAAATTAACTAATTTCATTGTGGTAACCGGACATAAGTTGATATGAGGGTCGGGCGTGTATAGTAGGTCGTGAAGTTATGTGGTACAACCAGGCAGTGTTATGAATGAGGAGGCTCTGTTGGCACGGGCTTTCGAGGAGCGGGAGCGGATATTCCAGAGATATGAGAGAGGACGGGAGAATCTTGTTGGACAAATAGACCCCTGGGAAGATCCGGAATTTGAAGAATATCACAAAACTGATAGGTGTGTATCCAGTATATGACATAATTACCTTTAAAAACTGATAGTTTTATAGCACAAATGTATAAATTCAGAATACTATTTTCTATTATAATTTTGTGTAAATATCACAAGGAAGTAATTAATTATATAAAATGTCATTTTTGCAGCTTTTGATAGCAGATGATAGTGTAGAAACGAAAAATTATGATTACTATTTTAGAAAAAACTTTAAAGTTTATTACAGGACTCTCTAGCATTTATATCAGTTTCAACTCTCATATTATATAATATAATAATTTAAATATGTTTTTAGTAAACTATAAAAACTTATTTCCTATAACATATTGCTCTACAATAGCTTGTAATATGTATTATGTTCATAATTATGTGACTATGGCTGGCCATATATATTCATCTGATGGTTATAAAATAAGAAAATAAATAATATTTTTATCAAAAAAACTTAAATTTATAAAATTTATGACACATTAAGCTTGTGTACTAAGAACAAAATGTAAAGTGAATGATACAAAATGAATATTTTGTAATATGCTTTTATTTCATACTTTTGTATTTTGTTAGCTAGTAACATCTTGATTCACTGCATAATTTTAACCTCCATAATTAGTCTATGAAATCAACTATATTTTCTTAATTGAATAAGATAATATAATACTCCCAGGTCCCATTTAAAAGTGGCCTAGGATGTGTTCTGATACAATCTCTGTATTCTGTTCATACACTAGTATGACATGCATTACAATGTTCCCCCTACTCCTGCATACTACACACAAGTACACTTTTGTAAAGGACATTCGGCAAATTCCATGGAATTTTTGTTTCTGGTATCAGTCCAAGCCAAGATCTACACCACTTTGGTACCCTAGTACTATCTATCACTCTTCCTAGCTAAGCAGTATAAGCATTTGCCAGAAAAATTTGGTGAAGCTATTAAGGTCCGTTGGGTAAAGAGGTCCTAAGTAAAACCATTTATGTAACATCTCTAAAAAAAATATATTGAATGATTAAGCTAGGAAAAACAAAATAAGTTATATCAGTGCTAAATTCAGTTATTATATAGATAATTTGTGATAGAACAAAATATAAAGTTCACTTAAAGTGATGTATTATTTGAATAAGTCAGATTTTTATACCCATGTTGTATGGGCAATTTTGTATTTACGTAGTTGGTTATTGGGCAGTGTTGGTATAGGTAGGTATATGTATGATACTGTCATAATATCATTCATGTATTAAAGTTTATGTAAATAGCTGTATTTATGTATGATTAATTAAGTGTTACAAAAAAGTATAGATTCTAAAAAAAAAAATTCATAAATCCTTTATTGAATTTAGGCCCTGATAAGGCGCTTATGAATCTCAAAATACTACCACCGGTTTGGAAAACAATCCAGTCATCAAGAAGAACGGGCAAGAAACTCGATCTGGTTTTTTTTTTTTCTGCATGTTTATTTACATCTAACAGTTACAAAGTTTCTTAGTAGATGCACAGAGAAAGCTGTCACTTCCGGACATTACCATCGTTCACGTAATGATTCTCCCTATAATAGCCCTTGTCCTAATTGGTAATGTGCTTTGGGATTTTATTGTAAAACCTAACAAAAGCCTTACCTAGAAATTACCTAGAAAACTTGTTAGTTTTGCTAACCCTGAAACATGAAACTGATAATATATGTTTATTCCTCTATTAAAATTATGCTGATCATATACAAGTTCAAGTTTATCAAAAAAAAAATTGTGTATATAGTAATTTATCAAGAATATATTTGGAGGGCAAGGTTAAGATACTACATTGCTCCGTTTTGTAGTGTTTTGTCGGATTTTGCATCAATAGCAGTAGGTTCGAACTCACCTATGCAATTCTGTATTGAGCCTGAACTTTTAGTGAAGGAAAACATTGTGAGGAAATCCTAGTATGGTGGTAGGCCCACCTGAGTTGCTACCACTCTCAACTTTGAAAACCTACCACCAAGAAGGGTGTATTCTAGCTCTAGTATCTCTAGGCTTAGTTTTTTCTATACTGGACCACATTGTCAATTAACATCAGGTAAAATTTGGGTCCAAGCACTGAACCTATATAGTATAAAGAAAAAAACACAAATATATAGGCAGATATTTACCTATACGTTGTACCTAATATTCATTTGTGTTAAAATAATTGAGGTCTGAATTAATTTTCAGGGCTTATACAAGGGCTTATAGGTTTAAGTGTGCAAATTTTTGTACATTTTTATTTTTAAACTGTATTGTATCACTAGTCAGATTTCCTCCCATCTCTCTGCTATTGCACCATTGTATATGCATACTGTTATATTTTTGTAAGAAATATTAATTTTTTAAATATTAACATAAGGGATTTTATCAGTTGTAAAGATATTTTAACTATCCATATTGACTGCTGTGCTTATATTTTTTTTTTTATTTTATTATTTGAGGCTCAAGGCTCCTTTGCGAAAAATTGTTTTTGTTTTTCTATCTAAATTCTTTAAATGGTTTTCAGGTTATTCCTATAACCTTTGTATACTGTGCGCACATTTATAGAAATAAGAGTTAACATTTATTTACTCATAAAACTGTAAATAAATATGTAAATGTTTGTTTTCTTTGTTTAAAATTGTTTGATATTTTTCTTTTACTTCTAATATTCTTTACATTACTTACTGCTCAATAAAATTTTAATTCCAGAAAAGTAAAAATCAATTGCAGAGTTTTTTATTTCTGCTTTTAGGTATGGGTTCATTCATGATGAACGGCTTCCGCAGAAAACGGCGCCGCAGAAGGTAAACGTCGAAGTTGAAAGAGAGAAGAAATGGGTGAAGATGCTTGGCAACTGGGACACACCTGATACAAAACAAAAATTACATAGGAGAATATACAAAGGCATTCCAAATTCACTTCGTATCAAAATATGGTGCAAGTTGTTGGATGTAAATCGATTAAAGGCTGAAAATCCTGGGAAATATAAAGAAATGCTAAAATTAGCTAAACAATGGTCTACTGATGTGAGACAAATAGACTCAGATGTAAATAGGCAATTCCGTGAACATCAATTTTACAGAGAAAGATATTCAGAAAAGCAATGTTCATTGTTTAATGTATTATGTGCCTACAGCATGTATAATTCTGAAGTTGGATATTGCCAGGGTATGTCAGGACTAGCTGGTGTATTATTAATGTATATGGATGAAGAAGACGCTTTTTGGGCTCTGGTCGTACTGTTGTCAGAGAAAAAGTACTATATGCATGGATTATATATCGAGGGTTTCCCCAAGTTAACAAGATTTTTAGAACACCACGACAAAATTCTCACTAAGTTTATGCCAAAATTGAAACAGCATTTTGACAAATTCGGACTCGACGCCATTTTGTATTCATTGAAATGGTTCTTTGTGTGTTTTGTTGAGCGTGTACCTTTTAGTCTTTGTTTGAGAGTATGGGATATATACTTGTTGGATGGAGAAAGGGTGATTACCGCTATGGCGTATACAATACTCAAGTTGCATAAGAAAGCTATAATGAAGTTGAATGATATGGATCTTATTGTTAATTATATACAGGTATGATTGTTATTAATGGTTTAATTAAAGTATCAAGGTAAATTAGTCGTTTTACTACTCTGTTTTAATAAAGCTAAAAAGTTATATTAATATAATTCATATTTTATAGGTTAAGTTACATAAAGATTTTGGTTATGAAGACGATATAGTGATTTATCACTTGGAAAGATCTATGGACGAGTTAAAACGAGTGAGACTTGATTATCCTGGTCCACCCCCACCAATCGAATTACCGAAACGAACTCTCGGTATATTTGTTGAGCCTGACAAGAAATCAAAGATCGGACAGAGAGCGGAAAACTTTTCTGACACCGAGAAGCAAGCACGAGCGACTGTCATATTAAGGTTATATTTATTTAATTATAATTAGTAAAATATTTCAAATTTTATTGGGTGAATGTGTTAACTTGACTTATTTTATGTGATTGCAGACGTGAGAAGGCAGCGTTGGAGTTGCAGGAGCTACGTGTATCCCAGAGTGATACGGTTTCAGGTAATTTGGAAGGCAGTTCACCTAGTTCGCGAACCACCTCTCGTGAAAGTTTTAACTCAGATCACTTCACTCATTTATAAATTCGCTAGATTATACATGTTAAACAAAGTTAATTGAAAATTATAAGCTACTATATTGAGACGAATATTAGTCAAGTTGTATCAATATTATAAGTAATTTTTAAATATTGTCTCACGAATCATGTCATATAATTAGTGATTTAGAATGAAATAGAACTGATTGTAGTTACATCTGAGACTTTGTAATTAGTTTTTAGTGGCTACTGCTGATAGTCTCTCGTTGTCATAAATATAATTTAAATAAAAATTACAAAAAGAAATCAAAGTTAAATATTTTTGAATCTTTAGTTCTAAAATTATTCCGTTGATTGACTTTACATTCATTATGAATAATTTTTTTTTCTATAGATTATGATTAAAATTTCTTGCTTGTATAGTATTTGATAACTAACCGTTATATTGAACTTATTATTAGTATATTTTATTTTGACATTCCCTTACTCTGAAACGACTCTCAAGATGAAAATAAAAACAGGTATCAGTGAAGTTTATTAAAAAAAAAAAACTAAACGACTATTTGCATGTATTATTACGTATTCTCATACAATATGTTCGTTACCATTAACACTCCACGTCATATCGAACTAGTTTTACTTAAACATAACTAGTTAGCTAAATTGTTTTAGATTCGATTAGTATTGTAATTTTTTTATGAACGTTATTTAGTTTTCAAGCTAAAGTCGTATTGTTTGTGCTGGAAATTTAATAAGGCTTAATTTTTTGTTTGTTCACTTTATTTCTTTATGTTAGAGTAATACTTTGAGTTTAAATTACAATGCACTATACGTAATCTCAATAATGTCCAATGACTACAGCCGATTTGTTCTTATTAGCAATCAGAAGGATGACATGATATTTGCTAAATTTTGATCAATATCACACTGTCTCTCAACTAGTTTAGCCTAAGTAAACTAGTTTGACTAAATACGAAATAATATGTTAATATTACAGATGACTACGACTACGACTTTTTTAGTGTTCTTTATAAAATTATTATTGGTATAACTTGACAATAATCACATTTAGAAATAATAAATTTCCAAATAATTTGTGGAGCTTGTGGACAAGATTATTTTGTTCATACTAATAATGTTGATTATTACTATTATTATAATAATTATTATTTATGTAATCGTGATGTGTAGTTATGTAAATTATGCATGAGATGCACATTTCATTTCTAATTAATGCATGTTTTTTTTTTTATTTTTTATAAAATGCACTATCCTGAAAGAAAGTGTATAAATTAATATATTTAGAGAATTATGTAAGTGAATGAAAAAGTTAAAATTGATATTAAAAATAAACCAATTCTTAATATTACTGTAATTGAAACCGAATTCTACTATTCAAGTTATTTTTGTCTATGACTTACCGTGATTTAGTTATTCCGTTTATCTAGTGCAAAGTAATAATTAATTGATTAATTATTATTATTATTGTTGTTGTATTATGTAAAAAAAAAAAGTCACAAATGTAATTAATAAAAGGTTATAATAAATAGTTATAGTAAATTGTGTTCTGTGGTTGACACATAGTGAAATTTATTATGAGGATCTGTTGATAATAATTTAAAATTACTAATGGAAAGCGCTCTTTTTATTCAGATTGAATATTTATTCTGTTGTGACATCGAATAACTGAATGTGTTCATTATTGAATTATATTGTGAAAACATGTACAAAATATGTTCAAATTCACACTTACAATTAGTAATAATTTTAATTAAAAAAAAAAAAACAAATATATTGTTTAAACATTTATGTTCAATAAATACCCACCGTTTAATTCATTTAAATCGAAAGTATATTATAATAATAATAACTTTCTGTCACTTTCACGATATAAATCTTGCATTCATATTGTTATGTTTCATTCGGGTGAAGTTTTTTGGATTTTCATCAACCCTTATGATCTCCCGTATAAGTTAATAGAAAAATAATTAATAAAAAAAATAATACGAATGTTAGAGCATTTATTAAACAACAATAATTCGTATAGAGAACAAATAAATTTATGTTTATTATTCTTATCGAGTTAATAACGGTTAACGATACGTGGGGAATATATTTAAGAAACCAAAAGGCTTGGTTTTTTTTTTATATTATATTTATGTTCAATTTAATTCTTGCTTGCCGAATTAATTTTCCAATAATATTAGTTTTATTATTATAGATTTATTATAGTACTTTATGCACTTAGCATGTATACTGGTTGGTTGTGTGGCGGTGGGTTTATGTTATTAACATTTTTTTTATGCATTTAACACACCATCACTTAGGATTTGAGGAGTGTTTCCATCTGTATTATCATCTCTCCTCGGATCTTAAGATAAATTCCGCTTAACGCATCGTTTGTGCTACATTCCCTTGCAAGATAAAAAGGCTTATCGGTTCCAAAATTCATACATATTAACATCAATTTGCTATCGTCCATATAAAACGTTATCAAATCAAGTCCGTCTGAAAGCACTATAACACGTATACGCAATTCGTTCGTGTAAGAATTACTTCATTCGTGGAATATAATATACCCCATTAATATTATTAATAAAAAAAAAAAAACGCATATTAACTAAATATTAGGAATCTCTGCTCAATGTGTATCCTTTGTGTAATTGTTTTTTTTTTCATAAACCCACCCCCTATCAACTGGCTCTTGTTTATCATAACGAATCAATAGTAATTGTTTTGTATTTATTAATTAGTTTATAAGATTACTTTAAATCATTAGTTCAATTTTTTTTTTATATATAAATATAACCATTAGATACAAAAGAAAAATATGAAAGTAAGCAATAAACTGATTTGGACGCATTCGAGAATATCTTCTTTCAACCTTAAATGTATTGTTGTGTATTTGTATATTTATTTCCATTATACTGTCAAGAGAATTTTAATTAAATTGATATCTGATAGAGTCTGAAAGTATATTTTATCATTTTATTTTTTTGTGTTACCTCCTATGGAATTATGAAAGGGAACCTTAAGTAAACGCGTAATGTCATCGTCATGTAATCAGTAAATTTCAATTATGGTATGTTTCGACTGTAACTACCATGATAATTACATATGAATTCGTGTAGTCACAGTGTATACTATATTATCAGTGTCGCTTTTTAATTATTAGTAATTTTAGTAGCTTAGTAATATATTTATTTCTCGGGGACTTTTATAATATATTATTTATTTATTCACAAACAATTGAATTATAAAGATCTATAATTAAAAAAATAATTAATTGTTATCTCTCAATATTTTTTTCAAATTAAAATTCTTGTGTTTTGTTATGTTTTCATTCGAACGTAATTCAAACGTAAGTCAAAGTATATATATATTTCTGCAGATAATAATTTCCGTATCGGAGTACCACTGCATACTTCAGAAGCATCAATGGACATCCACATGGAGTCCCAGATACTAATACCCAGCATCGACACTACTAATATTGGTTCACAATGTAAAAGTTACCTCATCAACGATAAAAAATATAGAAGGCGGAAGCATAAAATAAAGACGAATAATTAATTATTGGTGTAACAGACGTACTTTACAATAAAGGGATTACATTAACATCTTTCATTTGAGCAGAGATTTTTATCCAGTAGTTATTTTTTTATTAATGCAACTTTTTTTGGGTATTTAAGAATGCATGTGCGTTTCTTTTTAAATATAAAATCACATTTGTTTTTTCACAACGCTTGGGAATGTGTGTACATTGAAATAACAACGAGGTAAGGTAAGCACTATTCCTTATCATTTTGTTTCTTTATTATTTATTTTAGGCTTCTTTATATATATGTCTCTAATTAAATTTATCGTCACATAAATCGTAATGTCGAAATGATCAAGTATAATGTATCAAAGATTTGCATATACCAACAAACTTATCTGACTCAGTGGTCAAAAGAGGAACAATGTCAGCATATTTAAATTTCTCTTGGAAAAATCAATTCCAAATGTGCGTTGGAGCCATTTATCATAATAGGAAGAAGGAGAAATTTCTCTAGTTGGTTCATAGATGCGTGTGTTTATTGTTTTTCTTCATAAATAAACATATTTACCTATACTTTTTATATATCATGACTTGTCACAGAAATTAAATATGGCTAAGCTTTATAATATATGTATCGTTTGTACTAACTTTGTTCCAATTAGTATTTTCTGGTAGCACTAAAAGCGACCACAGCCCGGAGTTCTTGGTGCGTTTTTGGGCTGTCATGTTGCAGTCCTTGTTTTTAATACTAACTTGGTTAACGCTTGTTGAACGCTTAACAAATGACCACCGCTTTGTTGGGCATTTAAGATTAATAAAATACTACGAATATTCTAACATAACTACAGTCTCAAAAGGGCTAGAACCTAGGAACCGTTAAGTTAATAATAATAAGAAGTAACAGCGACACCATCACCGGGCCAGATAAGTTTGTGGGACTATATGTTTAAAACATTTTGTTTTGTTTTTTTGTTTGTTATTGTCGTTCATAGAGGTTGTTGATTTGTTGATATATTCTGTGGTGGCAGAGCACAGTGGTGTTGCCAGCGGTGTGAGATACGATGACTCTGTATCGGCTTTGGGTTCGCGAAGGTCGCTGGCTGACACCAGCGTGACGAGTACTGCCGATTTGAGCGTATTCTCAAGCGGCCGTTCTCATGCCCCTGACAACTCCATGGACACACACAGCAATGCCAGCGACGACTGCACTGGGTCAGATGGGTGAGATGTTTTATGTAGACGCTGAACTAAACTGGTCAAATATTCATAATGTGTTCCATTTTTATGTGTTTTTTCTGTGTAGTATTTTTAAAATCATAACTGATTCGTATAGTGTACATACGTATACCTAAGTAACCCTTGAAAGCTCCTGAACGGATTTTAATTAGGTTTTCAAATAAATAAAGACATGAACTCGAGGAGGAATTTAGACAATATCATCACGCTTTTGCATATAGGGATTAGGCAATTATGAAATGATAACAGCAGTTACACACGGATACATTGATAGATTCACATACAGATAAAGGAGCGATCCAAATAATAAATTTACGAAGTAAAATAATCGAATTATCATCATTCTTATAATCCGGTAAAGGTATTAAAAGAGAGAATCGAATATTTGAAAAAAATAAATAATTAAGATTAATAATCAATCTTAATCAAAAATTAAAATATGCTGAATATTTTTAGTATTTGTTTTCGATCACAAATTATTTTCTTTAAATTTAACTTTATACATATATTACTTTATTGCTTGTTCCTGATTAGTTACGCATATATGTACTTAAAACAAACTTTTTTTCAGCGGAAACAATATTCGCCATCGAATAAGCGAAGAATATTATTACAAACGGTATCCGTAAATTATATATTAATTATTGGAATTTATGTATTTTGTACCCTAAAAAATGATTATCGTTTACCGAATTAGTAGTTTAGGTTTGAATTGTTTTCTTTTTGGCATCTGTATACCTCAGTTTATTGTTTTGAAATCCGCTACTATCATCCAGTTAACCTTATAATTGTCAAGCGATATTCCACAGTATATTTAGTATATACCCTTTTACTACAGATTCATTATGTTTTCAAATTTTGAAAACGATTGTGATCGCTTGCTTTTGAGACGTAGTTCCGATGATATGAACATTGTCACTGCTATAAAGTGCAGTGTATCATATCATACTTTGCGGTATTAGAATTCAAGACATCATTAATAAATGTTCATGTTTAGATCATTGCCTGTAATAAATTATAATCATAGATATTTGCACTTTTCATTATAATTTTCCGCGATGTTTTAAAAAAAAATAAAACTAAAATGAAATATTTCCAATGGTAACTTTTTTAACTGATGTCTTTAATTTTTACCTATTTATTTACTTTGAGAGCAATTTTAAATATGTATTTATTATTCCCAAAGAAATGCTTGCTACCCATATTAATCATATTATTTTCAATATGAATGAAGAAACATTATAACGAATTTTATTTCCCTATTAATTTACAAACTCCATGTAGATTTATACTTACAAATAAATTTATTACCTATATACCTACGTAAATTGTAATGGAGCAGTTTATTTTTAAAGTATTGCTGTCTGTATATTACTATTGATTTTTTTTTTTTTTGCAGAATATGGACTTGGGCGTGTGTTTTAAAAAAAAATTATTATGATTTATTTTCAGCTCGGGTATATGTGGTTTAAGCGTCCAGCGTGTGCCTTCCACGACTCACTCAACGCCCAGGGGTACACCGCATCCCCATTCCGCGTCCCCACTCTCTGATGACGTTGTTCGTATTCACGTCACGTATAACCCGCTGTCCAGTAGCCCCTCGCATCTCCACCCTTCGAGTCCGGGGAATATAAATCATACAATGAGGAACACCACAAACCCGTTTCTCTCGGATTCTATACGACCAATGGGGCTGCGAATTTACCGGCCGATAATAGAATACGTATTCAAGTACCTTCCGAGGATCTCCTCACGCCAGTGGTCGACTCTGGAAGGATCGTAATGCAGTCGTTACATTGATACTCATTCGGAAATTTATGATCTGATATAACGAGCAATATTTTTTTTTTTTACAAATACTCATAGCATGCGTGCTGATAGCTTTTTATACCGTTTGCGATAAACAGGTATATATCAGTTGTTGGCAATATAATGTATGCTAGAAGCTACTTTTCATTCCGCAGGTCAAATTGTTTTATGCAATCGAATACAGTTAATTACTGTAATTGTTCTCACGTTCGAAGATGCAATGTTTTAATTTTAACTTCACTTTCATACGTTTAATTGTATTTTAGTTTTATATATTAATTATACGCGTATAATCTCATGAGGGAAGTTCGGATTTTCGACTATTAAGTCGAAAATATTGCAAGCATCAACCGGTTGATACTTATGTATGTATGTATATGTAGGTGTTTTTTTGTTTGAATTAAAGGCATTCGATCAGAATCTCAAACTTTTCGAAATAAATTATGCGTACATCAAGTTTTATATAAAATATGTTATTATTAAACTATCATTTAAAATAATTCTTTTTATAAAATAAATACATTTCTAATCTCACCATTCTGCTAGAAAGATGTAAATTATAAGATGTTTGGGCTATATTTATAAATAACCAAGTATGATATGTATTATCGAAAGTTAGTTGAATGCTAGTGTTTTTTTTAGCCGTTATTAAGGAATGTCACTTTGAGATGTGCAATATGGAATTCCTTTTACAAACCCCGTTAGTATAAGATTAGATGATAGATAAATATATAATAAAAAGGGAACTAACTTAGGAATTTTCAATTCAATCTTACAGTGAGAAACGCAATAATGTCAGTTAAACTGTTTGTTATATTAGTACCTATATATTAGTTATAAGGTATGAATGATCGTTTACAAAATGTTATATAAATTAAACATAATCTGACGAGCAAGGTTATAAAAGTTATTAGATAACACAGGTTCGTGAAATTTTATTTTGTATCATCTTTTTTTTCATACTGTTATTGACATGTGTTATAACTGTCGTAACAGTAATACGAAATGAAATTGTGGTCGATATTGATGTCATGATATCTTAGTACGAAAAAAAAAAAAAACATTAAGCGAGATGTCATTTGACAAAATTCTCCAAGTATTCTTCGGGAATGGCCTTTATTTTGTTGATTTTCATATTTCATTCATCTCTACGTATGATGATACTAAAATGATGACCTTAGTACCTTACTTCTCTCTCGTTTATGTATCGATTCTTTCTTTCACTTTGCTTCTCTGTATAGTACTAAAGGGTTTTTTTTTTTAAATAACAATCAACACAAAACCTTCAAAAGGTGGATTTCAAGCTCATATAATATGCTAAATATTTCCCGAGATATATTTTCTTTTTTATAAAACTTGGAAACAAGATTTTTAAAACCACGGTAAGCATTTTGTTCTGAAGTTGCCATCACAATATACAATTAAAATTTATGTGACGTAACTCAAAATCTACACTCCATGTAGGAATCAATTTAAAAAACTTGTACGCAGACCTGTGCGTTTAAGTTTCATGTAAGAGCATTCTTGACATTCGCTCTCGTTCAAAACCGTTTTCAATAGTCTTAGATTGGGTCTTTAAACAAAAAAGAAAATAAAGATAAATAAATAAATAAACATTGCTTACGTAATCATCATTAACCCATCCCCGTGTAACAAAAATAAGAAATCCATAAAGCTCCTTCTTCGTACTTGCTTAGTTGTAACATTTGAACGTTCCTTAATTTATGAAAATATTTTTCTATTACATATTATACCCCAAAATTAGGTATGTCAAACTCGCGACCCTCACCACATTTAAGCGGGTCATAACCTGATTTTGAGAACCTTTGGCCACTACATACTTTATAACTGTAAAAAAAATTAAATAAGAGCAAACTGATTTTAGCGTTTCAACTAGGCGCCGTGCTGTTCTTATTACCCGTTAAATTTTCATACATGATTGTAGGGCCTTGAATCTCCTCATAGAAACGTTTCCGAGTATTTCAAAATCGCCGGCGTATGTTTAATGTTTGATCACTATCGAAAATATATACATTTCTTTTTCATTTCCATTTAAGTAACATTATTTCAGAAAAAAAATAACACATAGCAGATTTTTAATGTTGATATTTTAAATACTATGTATGGGTATAATAATTATTATGTATTTTTTATAAAATATTTTTCTACTTTATAAAATATTGTGTATGTTAAAATATATTTTTATTGTGGTTGCGATTAAAGATAGAATTTCATAGTAAGCGTTTTGAACAATTTTAGAGTGTTTTCTTTGGTCATCTAGCTAGAACTTGGTAATAACCAAGTCGAGAATCTGTCTTCAAATACCTATAGATCTGTTTCGGTGCATACATCTTGTGTATGTAATCTTCGGATCAGATCTTCACTAAATGCTAGATGAGATTGCGGTCAGACATAGCGTGTGACAAGATAAAATTTATTTTCCCGAAATATTGTCCATTTTTTTTTTTTGGTGAACTATGATCATTATAAATTTACTTAACCGATGACAATGTTATTTGCATATTAGCATAGGACTGAACTATAGAAAGAATATATAGGTTACATACCGGCAAATTAATTTTACGGTATCCGTTACTATTTCAAGTCAATTTAAAGCATGTTAGTTAAGCACGAAAAAAATGTATGCCACGGTCTATAAAAATTATATATATATACAAGTCATACTACATTTTTCTATTTGATACACAAAACTATTGTAATAAATAGAGATTAGAACGAACCAACACTGACAATACTAAAACATAGATCATATTTTAAAATATAACTTTAAGAATCCCAGCTATATACATATAGTGTAAACTCTGTATAGCGACACGCCTTAAGAGAAAGTATTTGAGAGTTGTCCTGAAAAGGAGAAAAGAGAAATCATTATATAGACAACCAGGTAAACCAACCAAAAACGATTTCGATATTTTAGAGAGTTATTCGTTAAACTGAGTGGCGTCATATATAGATTACAGTGTAGATTTAATGCTATGAAGTCAAAGTTTGATATAATTATCTCATATATACGGATAAGATTGATCACTGTCATTCAAGTAATAAGGTGCTCGAATGTTTTGGTGTATGAAAATTTTGTTTTAATTACGTTGCGATTGGATAAATCGTTACAGATATCTAGCATGCACTGAATATCATAATAATTGAAAGGTTAACAATATTATGTGTATAGTTATTTTTAAAATACACGAAATGCCATTCGTGTCTATATAATTAAGGTCCAGTTATGAAATGTTTGTTCTACTGACCACGTTTTAATATATATCGTTCAAATAATAAAATATCAATGGGGTATCTATTTACTTTTATATTACATAATGGTAAGCTGACATTACTCAATTCTTGTCAGAGACAGACACTACGCAAGAATGTTTTAACCACGGCAATCCAAATATATGAGTTCAAGATATATAACAAATAACTGTGCCATTCTATAATAAATTGTTTTTATTAATATAGTTAATAAGTTCGCTTTGTATTTATTTAATTGAGCGTAATATTTTTTTGAATTGTAACTTTTAGGATCGATTAAAGGTTTATTTTTCTTATGTTTAAATTTGAATTAATTATTATACTGAATACATAGATACTCTTACGTTCAAGAGATATAGAATTAGGATTTTTTAGTTTATTTATTTTCCTTCAAAGCCTAGGTTTAAATTTAAAATAGCCTTTGGTTTCGGCACACAGCGGGCGGGTCGGGACACCAGCGCGATTTTACTACAAAAGAGATCTCCGCTTGGCTCGTGTCGACGCGATGTCTTCTATAGAAATAACGCGCTGGCGTCCCGTTTCGCCTGCCGTGTGGCTAAAACCATTATATAGGGCCCATTTTATCGTTAAATTCATTTTAACGATTAGGTTTTAAATTTATTTTCGAATATGCTGTTTCAAAATTTATACAATTAACAGTCGCGATACATACGTGTTTGTCAATAAAGAAAGAAAAAAACCTTTAAAATGCTTAATACAAATTGTCATAGTTATTATAATCGATAGCAAATAGATTATTCTTAACCAGATAGTATATATAGAACTAGTTATATATGAACATTAACAAAGACATAGTCGCTTATATTTAGCGATGATTAAAATGAATATTAAACCAGGAAGTTGCATACTTGATAATTATTTAATGTAACCATAGATTATATTGTTTTATTAAAACTGTTAAACAATTTTAAATAGAAAGATTAATTATAGATGCATTTTACGGAAACGTATGTAGAGTTTATCCGTCCAAATTAATTTACCTTTTTTTGAAGGCTGATTTTTTGCTTTTCGTTTTTTCATTTGACGTATAAATAATAATTGGGAACTGATCAATTCTCTTGTGTTTTACTATTTAATGAATACCGATGTATTTCTTTTTATAAACGCACGATTTATTACTGGACTCTTTTAGCATTACCAATGATGTGTTTAACACGGGTTATTTATTATAATACTATCGATAAGTTAAAATCACATAAAAAAAGCTATGTTTAACACGAGGTAGGTTTCTAAATATATTATACCTTCATTATTTCATTTAACTTTCTGATTATTTCTTTTTGCTTATGACTTAAGACGATCTTAATCTGAGATACGAGAAACGTAGTAAAAATAATATTTAATTTAATTAGTGCTGTTCTGTGTATTATTTTAGTACGAGTATACTTGAAATTATCGAGTATCGTCGAGTGTCGTATTTGTATATTACATAAACTATTCAATAATATTTCTAATTAGAACTACAGTGAGAAGAGTGCCTGCACGAATTTCGTTGTTAGTGTAAAATTATGCGTAACTCCTTTTAAAGTGATCTTTTTTGTAAATATTTATATTAAATAATGCGGTTAATAGCTATATGGGGTTAATTGTCGTATATATTATTATAAATTTGCTGATTGCGTCTATTTCGAATTGTATTCTAAATATTTTAGTCGACACCTTATAAATCTTAATCTACATTCTTGTATCATCTCAAATCTCTTTTTAATATTTAAAATAATTCTTAATGTTACTTTGTGTTCGCAGTGGTTTCATTTTTGTAATGTATTAAGTAATATTAATAACGTATATAAATTACTTTTTAATGTTTTTTTTTTAACTGTGTAAAATGCTTATTTGTTAGAATTTCCTTATCTACGTATGACATTAAATAATATAGAAATGTTTCATTTACAACATTTGCATTGACTATGTGAAAATCCATAATCATTACATACTTTTAAAGTGGGAGTATGGTGCTAAAAGAAGGTGCTGAATTCTATGAAACGTTTGTTTCTTCACAACGATTAAAACATTTCATTGAATCAGTAATATGAGGGAGTTGCTAAAGTTTTTTTGCAGAAATATATGAGTTATTATTATTATTTACAAACCACAAGTCAGTGGATGAGAAGACGTTTGTTATCGGAAATGGACTTTTTGAAGTAAGCATATAACGTGAGACATTAATTGAACGAAGATTTGGATTTATTTACACACTAAGGGCCAATTTTTTGATCCGTAGTCAACTCGAGAAATGGTCAGATTTGTAACAAATGGTTAGAATAATGCCCTAAAGCGTTTTTTGAAACATAGTTAAGCTAACCATTTGTCAAAAATGTGACTATTTGTTACAAAAATTAACCATTCAACTCAGTCGGGTTAGCAAGATGGCGGATGGTTAACTCCAGTGCGAACAGCTGTTTCATTGCTTTTGTGTAACATTTGAAGTAGATAATTTGAAGTTTCATTATGTAACATTAATTTATATAAAATAATTTGTTAAATAATTACAACGTATTGCTATTTATTATCTTTTTCGTAATATATTTGTTTATATTGAATTTTGTTTTTCATAAGAATTCAGTATTCCATTATGTATAGTATATCAAGTTCGTACAAATATTTATTTGGCTTTTAAAATATTTTAAATCAAAGAATTAAATTATAAAATCAAAGAATATTTTAGACAAGACGAAATAAAAAAAAAGGTAATATCATTACAAAATTATCACAAGAAATAATAATGGACACAGATGTTCGAGAGTAGCTCGACCCTATGTTTTTTGTAATGTTTGTTCGACAACTCCAATTATGGACCATGACACATTTTACTCGGAATGATCATACAAAAAAAATTACCGGAATCAAAATTATTCTATTATACAGTTCATTTTACTGGCAACATAAATAACTATTGCTAAATTTAACCATAGTAGATTTTATCATCAAAAAACGCATTGTGATTATAACCATTGGTTTGTGTAATAGTAATAGTAAAATTGACAAATGGATATAGTAACTTTGACTACGGATCAAAAAATTGTCTCTAAGTCGTGTATGGTTTGTGAATAGTAAGACAGATTTTTTATTTAAATTATTTTTTACCACGATATAGGTTCATTTTTTTGACCACAATCTGATCTGATAAATACATTAAGCCTAGAGGCACTGGTTCTAAAGTGATGCTGCCGGAACACACCTATTGGTATTTGCCGGCAGGTTTTCAAACTTGAGAGCTACCCAGGCGGACATTAGAAAATTGCTCTAAGACCATGCTATGGTTTTCCTTCACCGAAAGCTCAGCGTGATTTTAAAGTTGGATAGGTGGGCTCGAGCCCACGTCCATTGATGCGAAGTCCGGCCGCACTACCCTTACGCCATCATCGCTTCAAAATCGATTGAGAGAAATAAAAGTTAACATTAACACCATGCTCCTACTTTAAGTACCACTTAAATGCATTTATAATAAAGCTAAAGGTTTTCCTAACGTTATCATCAGCAAATTAATAATTATTTTGCGTATATGAGATTATACTTCTGCATGTAATATATTTTTTTTTTTAATGTCCCGTCGATAATCATCAACATTATGAAAGGTTACCGTCTCCCAAAAAGCAATAACTTAAGTTAAGGAACTAAAGCAAAATACCTGTATGTTTACTGCGAATACTCCAGTTAGTTGTAAAGCTGCATTCATAGAAAGGAAGAATTAAATTGTTCATAATAAAAAATAATAATAGTTTTAAATTCGCTTGTGTTTTATTAATATCTTACTTGTATTCAGTTAATAATGTAGTCGATTTTGTTACTTTTTTTATTATATTAATATAATACAGTAGTATGACTTTTATTTGTTTTCATTTCAATTAAAATAACATAAAAAAATATAGATTTAATACAGAAACTAAATAATTACCGGATAAATAAGAAAAATGGTATTAACCGTAGATGATATCTTTCAAGGTTCTATCCTTCGTTAATGGAAATATTGTTGTTTCTTCGATGTACGCAAAGTACTATGAAATTACAGTTTCGACTATCGGAAATCTATTAAAATTAATATATTTTTACACAAACCTTGTAATAACTTCATTTGTAAAGCAAATGTTATAACTACACATTCGTTACATTGCGCATATCCGAAAAAACATGTGTGATGATAAACGCTTATGAAAGTAGAAAAAGTGAAAGGAAGTCTTTGCGGACCCTCACGAGAGAGGGGCGTGATGTTATGTATGTGTAAATATGCCTTTATACAGGTGAAATTGAAATTCATTGCAATAATTTAATGGGAACTTATAGTTAGATTCAGAAACATTTTAAAATAAGTTTAGTGAAAACAATGTGAAATAAACATATAAATTTCATTAAAGTATTAATATCGCGTAGACGTTTTGCAGCGGTCGATGACCCGGTAGCCATGTGGGTAAAATTAGCAGCTGTTGTAAGTGAGCGCGAGTGAGGTTGTCGCACGGTTTTGATACCATGATTTTTTTTACGTGGTTGATATCTGTTCATTGAACGCACGGACGTATGCATAAACCGTGGTTAATTCATACGCTGCTCCGCGCGACAGACTATGCCATCTCTCGTGGTGACGGCACTTGTGCCAGGTTGGTCTCCTATTGAGGCCGACTGACTAAACACTCCACGATGTCCCTATCTGGCGTAACGATGCCGGGGTTTCTGGAGACACATATACATGCATTCTTCTGAAGCCATGACGACGACCCACCTCTACGAAGGTCCTACATCAAGTTATTTTACGAGGCTTGAGGAACTCGATGAGCGCGCGGACGGGCCCGTCCGACGCTGCGATGCCTAACTTTGCTCGGGTGCGCTGAGCGCTCCCTCTCACTTTTTGCCTTTCATACTTTGCGAGTATGACAGACTCGCAACAGGAGGAGACACCCTCCCAGATCCTAAAACTCCCGACCATCGCTCTTACGAGCGATGTTAGGGAGAGGTCCCTACCTACGTCGGAGGCTAGGTCCCTGAAAGACTCTTTCCTCGCAGGGCACTCGAGCAACGTGTGCTCGACGGTGTCGTCGCAAATAAGAAGTTGGAGCTTCTATGAATCAATACTAAGTACTACAAGAAAAAAAAAAACCTACAAAAAAAGAATTTTGATTGATATGTGATTAGAAATAAAATACATGTCACGTAAACTATGTTGTTTTTATTGATGCACTGCTGTATGTTTTTATCTTACAACTGATTTGTATATCGACATATCAAAATTAAAAGTAGCTACGTAGTTTCTTTTGTTGTGATGACTCATGTTTCCGGTCGGTCTATTTTAAATCTGACACGTTTATCAAACCTCATTCAATTGTATATTCAATCAAATCATGGCGAATAATACGTGTCAATCATAGTAACGCAATATTCAGAACGACAACTGAACGGACTGTGAACGAGGACTATCCATAAGTTGTTAGCGAATTAGGTTGCCAAAAATGACTTCATAGTTTGTTGTTACAAAATCTGATGGGGAATTTGCATTTGACAGCTTGTAAAAATATGTCTTAGTATAGTATAAATAGTATCAACTACATAATCCATAACAACATGGTCCACGGCTCACATTGAGCTAAGTGGCCCTTAATCAGAAAAGTGATGAACACCGGTCTAAGCGACGGTCTTGCAAGAAACTATAAATAAAGTGGATTTGGTGTGTGTGTGTTAAATATGCCATAGGAATAACATAGACGTAAATAAAACACAACTCATACATGTTCCAAATTTTTATTATTAACACAATCTCTCACTATGATAGATTTCAAATTCTATAGATAAACGTATGTGATCGTGCATGATGTATTTTCAATATTGAATAATTAAATTTAACAATATTATTAATAGGAACTTTAGTAATTTTTTTGTAAATATTGCTGCAGCTTGAAAATAGCTTTAAAAAAAAACAATAGACAAATTTTGAACATTCTTCTGTTTGCCCAAATGTCCATTCTATATTAATAATTGTGTAAATTCATATTATTACAAAATGTAATCTTTTATATACTTTGGTCGTCCTTATACATGTATATTAAAAATATAAAAAACAGAAGGCCCCGTTTCTGATATATACATTTGTCTTTTTTTTATATATACTATAATAAGTTATAAGAGGAAGAATTAGTTTAGCGTTATTTTGAAAATTAAGTACCTCCTGCATCAATTAGTATTTAACTCTAGTTTTAGTACGCGACTTTCATTGCGTCTTGAATTTTCTCTTACGTGAAATCTTTTACAGCAAATATTTTGTAAATGGAAATTACATGTTCGATTTTACGTCAACATACATTGGTAACAATTATAAAATATAGGCATAGGTAACTATTGTAAAATTAGTAAAATTGAGATTTTTTCATAAATTTTAGAACTTAATGAAAATAAAATGACTTTTTTTTAACAACAATATCTCATATGAGCGATTGTGTAAATATTTTTTTTTGCTTCGTGTTCCACACAGTAGCATTTTTATGGACCTTTTGCCAGATTATGCTAAAAGTTTAAAAGTACGTAGTCAATTGCTTTAAAAGTGAAGGAACGATTAATTAATACACGAATATGTTCAGTGCTTCGACCACAATCTCGCCTGATGTGTTCCTGGATGATAAACACACTAAGCCTAGAGGTACTGGTTCTCAAGTGATGCTTCCGGAACACACCTATTGATATTTGGCAACAGGTTTTCAAACTTGAGGTGGTAGCTATCCAGGCGGGCATCATTAGATAATTCCCTAACACCATGCTATGGTTTCCTCACGTTTTGCTTCAGCGAAAGCTCAGGCCGTTTTTGGATTTGCATAGGCGGGATCGAACCCTGGTCGATTAACGCGGAATCCGGTCGCACTACCCACAGCGCCATCATTGCTACATATTCAGGGACCTTAAATGCAAACCACAGTCCAATCATCGAGATTGTAACACCTTAAGAGCTATTTTTTTTAATTAATAACGTTTTACAGTAAACTGTAACCAATATAAATTTTGTTTATTTTAATTTAAAAGTGTACTGTGACGCCTGAGAGATTTTGACCGCTTTATTTTTTCGGATGTTTATTGGTAAGCGAAAATCATTTTTCCCTACATAAGATGAAATTGTTATATTCGGCAGTAGTTTTTGGAAAGTATGTTTATTAACAACGAAAAAAATCTTCCGGGTTTTTATAGTGATCTATATACAAATCGTCATGTTCATTGGTTAATTACTGATAATGTCACAAGGATCACTTGGTAAATTAAGTTTAAAAAATTCCGATGATGCAACATTATTTATCCACTTGAGATTTATAACATACAAATTCGTCACGGACCCCTGAAGACAGTTACGAATCATAATTATTACTACAAAAATATCAAAAAGTTGCTTTATAAACAAAATCACACAGTTTTTGATCACCGTTTTTTTTTTTTGAAGAATGTCATTATTTGAGGCGTTTTCAAAAGAGTTAGCTTCAAAGGCTCCGTAATGAACATGTTAATTTACATCTTTCAAATGCTTTACGAATTTACTTAGCTATGTATATATATAAAGGTAAGTAAATATACGGTATATTATATAACATAAGCTCACGCCTGTTATCCGAAGGGTTAGGCAGAGGTGAAATAGCGAACTACACGACTCACATTTCGGCGAGTTTAGTTCCGTCCCAGATGTGACAGGGGGCGAGCCTGTCGCCATATCGGGCACAAATTCCAGACTCCGGGATGATACTGAGTAAAAACCCAATATCACTTACCCGTCCCGAGGATTGAACCCAAGACCTCAGAACTACAGTCGTACCGTAATACAACTGCGCCACCGAGGCAGCCATCACTATATAAATAACCATTATATAAATGGTAATATTTTTCGAATATTACATTCCAGGTGCTGAGAACGATTCAATACTGTTAGTAAATAAACTAGCGATATATATAACTATTAATATGCAAAAGATTTTGTATTACTACCAAGTGTATGTATAGTCAAATTGATCGTTTTACAAGAATTCTCGGGTGCATGTGAGTGCGAACGCCCGTCCATAATACAATTCATTATAAACTTTATTTAGGACGAACAATTTACATGTAGTCTTTTACTATTAGTCGATAACAATTCTCATATAATCGAGGATCACTTTTTATTTCTATTTGATCATTAAAAAAAAAAAACAATGAATGAGATCACCGGTTAATTGATTATAACAGTAGAAAATGAAACAAAAAGAATTATGTTGTGATATGATATATATCTCATAAAAAAAAATAAAAAGTAAAATTAATTGTTGTTTTGTACTCGATAGGATTAAACTCAAAAGAACCGATCGTTATGTTTCTTGTTTTATTTAAATCGAATCCGCACCAATCACCAATATATCACCAACTAATCATAATATTAATGCCTTAAAAAAGGAATCAAGCGCTAAATTGAAAGAACATCTTAAACGAATTAATAAAATGTCAGGAGATGGAAACTGAAATCTATAGGAGTATAAATATAACTACATAAATTGCTAATTAGAAGAATGGAAAATATTATCAAAAAATGATTTTGTTCTATCTCGTTTTGATTGGCGATTGAAGATTTAGTTTCACAGAAATGTAGGTAAGTAATAATTATAACATTTCACATATACGGTATATTATCATCATATATTTTCTAGATATTTATATATACAGACAAACTTACTGATCCGTTATCAGCCCGAATGCCTCAGTATTCGTAATTCGAAATATCCCAGGCCGAAATTATTTAAAATTTATCAATCCCACAGGAGCATTCCTTAATAATAACAACCACAAAAAAAATTAAATACAAACACATCTACCATTAATTAGGCCCGTCTCACACAATATTAATAAGTGATCGTTTTTCGAAATCGCATTTACACTAAATTCGACAATCATATTAACTATGTAAGTACTCTCTATCTTCAAACTTCCTCGGTCTAACTGTTCCTGGTTCGGGAATGTAATCGAATTTTCTAGTTAAAATTTTGAATGAATGAACGAACGTTATTTATATAGTCATAACTCCAAAATAATGTTTTTTTTTCTTATATAATACAGTCTTCTTCGTAAGCCATAAACAGAGGTTTAATATGTTTATGCACATATATAATTTAAAAAAAAATCGCTAACATTTTATATCTCAAAAGCGCATAGCTTGAAAGGTACTAAGCTAATTTGAACCGAAACTAAAATTAGATCTACATTTTGTATCCCTAAGCTTTTTTTTTTTCTGGGTACGGACCACGTGTTGGGACTACTTACAACGATAGTTCCGTTAGTATTTGAATATCGTTCTCAGATGGATATAGATTTGGTCCTAGATCTTGACCAAGGCTATATTATATTATTCATTCCCACTAGTATTATGGGACAACGCATACATACATACATGAACGAAATCGCAACCGTAAGGTTTCGACACAAAGCGGGCTGGAGGAGATGCCATCACGATTCTAGTCACGTCACGCTCGACACGATGTCTTCAATAGATACATCGCGCTTGTTTCCCGACCCGGCCGCTGTGTGTTGAGACCATTATTTTTTTTTTAAAGTTAAAAAAATACCAAATACGTTTGTTATGTACTTTTACATTAGTAATATATTTAGTCGCTCGCTTCGTTCACATGTTCTTAGTTTTAAGAAACCACTAATATATTAGTTTATAACCACTAACTAATACAGATAAGTTTAAATACAGTTTCGGTTTAATGCGCGGTGTATAAAGTTTTCGTTATGACATAACATAATAATAATTAAAAAAAAAAAAAAAATTAAACCACTATGCAAGCTTTACAGTATGCAACTGAAATATCCTTGTTAAAACAGTTTTATATGTAGCGTATTTTTAAGGGATTTATTATTTTCCAGTGTACACTTCTAAAATACCAGTTATCGCGTCCTTAGTACCGAATATTAAAGCGAACAAACCGAATATAACGACAAGAATGTTCTTCCATATAATACGATTTCCCCATCCGAATCCTATGTCCCAGAAAGTTATGACTTCAATGAAAGCCGGGGCGATTAGTCCAAGGATTGAGAAGCAGAACGCCCCGATGACTCCCATTAAAGGGCCTATAGTTGGCACGGCAACAGCGAGCAAGACGCAAACGGTCACCATTATCGTTCTCATGATGTAATCGGACAAATCCGGACGCTTGGTGAAATAGTCCTTGATACCGTTCCACATGATCTCGATGCATACGAATAACTGAAGACCGAAAGTGCAGTAGACAGCGATGGCGATAGACACTTTCACGATTTGGGCCTTGCTGTAAAAAAAAATAAGAAAAAAAACGTTTATATTTTTAACCTAATATGCTTGAAAATTATTTTAGATTATAGCGTTTTTGTCGAATTCCAAATAATTAACTCATTACAGCCAACAATGTGTGTTATTTTAAGAAATAAATGTAAAGTACTCTCGAGAGGGACGTATATAAGAATTTTTGCAATGATCCGACAAGATTTTTTATGATTATTAATTCGTACATAAGGGGACAAATTAATATGAACATTACTTATACTAACATTTCGTATTTATTCAAATTGAGAGTGATGGAGTCTTCGACGAGATCTCCGTAACGCAAAAACCCAAGAAAACCGAGCAGAATGTAAACAAGCGTGACTCCAGACATGCCCATGTTGAGAACGCCGCATATTCCAAGCATAGAGCGCGGCGTCTTCATGGAGTTTTCCAATGGCATAACCACTCCGATAGCTTCCATCGCGAAGATAGTGAGGGAGAAGAATTCAGGCCACTTTTCCGATAACGTGAAGAGCTTATCTTGGATGGTGTCGATTTGTAATTCACCCGTACCGACCAGATAATAAAACGTGATCCCGAGTCCAAGGCCCATGAAAATATTTGCGATCATAGACACCGGGGCCAGGTATTTGAGATTGCGTATCCATGCCATGAATATAAGAGGTGGTAAAAGGGCTATAATGAAGATTCTTATCTCAAGTTCATCTTCCGGTCGGTCTAGGTTTACGGCGACTACCTGCGAATTAATTTTCGATTATAGAGTGCTAATAAATAATATATGACAAACTTATTTATATGGCACTAGCTGTTGCCCGCGGCTCCGCCCGCGTTTCATATGTTCATATGTTTCATACGTTTCATTTATAGGTAATTTAAAAAAAACAAATGAATGTATGTAAGAGTATTTTTGTTTTTATTAGCGGAAAAAATGTATATAAGCGTAAATAGAAGTGGAAAATGTGCAAAAGAGTAAATCGAAAAAAAATGAGAGAGGATCGGTGGAATCCAAAATATACCTGTCTATGAAAAATACTTGAAAGGTATTAGTCCCATCCTGATATGTTCAGTAGTTTTGAGGTGATAATAAATGCCTCTATTTTGTTTTATGGGAGCAAATAAATTAATAATCAAACAAATTGAGAAAACATGGCAAAGGGCTCATAGAATTTGAAAAATATATAGCCTATAACCATCTACGATTAATTCCGCGTCGAATGGTTGTGGTTTCACGCTGATCGGTCCAGCAGTTTTCGAGTTTACCTCGGACAAAAAAACAAACTTTGCTTATATATACATATATAGAGATATACATACTTGCAAGAGGTTCTTGGCAATTATCACAGTGTACACGGAGCAAGTCCCGAAGTAAGTCAAAAACAGGCTCGATGTTATGAATAACCTGGAAAAGTGCGACAAATACATTCATTAAAAAAATCTATAATAACTACAATAAATGGTGGCGTCTTTACGTTGTATTTTGAAATAATAATAGCACTCATAATAAACAATTTTGTTGTATCATATATTTTTATGTAATATCAACCCACAAGTTTGAAAACCCGCCGCCAAATACTAATAGGTGTGTTCCGGCAGCGTCACTTGAGAACTAGTAGCTCTAGATTTAGTGTCCTTACCATACTTGACCAAATCGTCACTTAACATATGATGAGATTGTGGTCAAAGCACTAAACTTATAAAGTTTAAAAAAAATATGTCGTCGTACAGCTTCAGACTCTTAACGAAATTTAATTATTTACAGAAATATTATTTTATTTTTAAGAAGAAAGGATTGTAATAGTCTGTAATATAGATTAGAGTTACTATATAAATGTTGCTTTATTATTTCTATTTTTGTACTAAAAACGGTCATGAACTGTAAATTGTGAACTTTCATGAATATATTGCTTTGTAAATTAATCAATTTAAGCGCATCTTACCTGAATGTTTTGGAGAATTTCCTCAACGGTCTTGGGCCATTGTCCAACGCGGCTTCGCCGACATCGGGGAATGACATCGTGCACCTTTTCGTCTTGTAGTACAGAACGTGAGCACATTTTATCTGGAAACAAAATTATACATTTTCTAAAATATGTCACGTCGATAATACAACGTTTAAAATACGCCAGCGTCGATTTGTTAAGAATAGAAAAGACAATACGAATATATAATCGCGAAGCAAACCGCTGCTTATAGTAAACAATTTGTATCGCCAGCATTAATTTAATTTTGAACTATGAAATAATATTAAATACTTCTGTGTAATTTTCATCACCTAATATGTATGCTTGTTTAGGTGTCATAAATACAACAGATTAACAAAGGGAAACGTCGACTGAGTAATATTATTGTAAATTAACAGAGACTTAATGAAAGTATGATAACAATGAAGTTTTTTTTTCGACTGAATTACGTTGGCGCGTAAATATGTTTAAAAAAAGTTTCTGGATAGTTGATCGTTGTTATAAGCGTTCGTTAAAGATAGGTCATTTGTCGACGGTCAATTTTAAGATAATTTAAAATGCGTTTAAACATAATGCATACGACACAATAACCTATGAAGTAACTGGTTAATGAAATAATACATTTTCTTTCCAAAAAATTGTTAATTCGATAAATCATACAATCAAGAGTAGGTCACAACACTACTGCGTCCGATCTAAACAAAAACTTAAACACTTACGAGGATATAAGAGCAGTGAGTGCAGACAACGGCTACTAAAATGGTGAATATAATTCCAGTGACTAGGCCGGCGTTTTTGAAGGCTTTTGGCATGGCCAATATACCGGTGCCGAGGGATGCCTTTAGAAGGTGAGTAAGGGTGTCCATGTTTCTGAAACACAGAGTTTTTGAGTGTTCTTATGTGTCTCAGGGTTGTTTTTGATTTTTTTTTTTAATTTCTACAGCGTTAGGGGCCATTCAAGTTTTGTTTATTCTTGATAAGGGCTCTGTATGTAATTACGTAAGCTATTGCTTACGTAATATTAACTTACGTAATATTAAATTTTTACGTAATTATGGGGAAGGTCATAAATGTCAAAAAGGTTACGTACGTAATCCTTGAACGACCCCTTATAGATCCAATGTTTTTATAGATTTTTTTTATACTGTATAAGCTCAGCGCTTTGACCATAATCTCACCGGATGTTAAGTGACGATGTGGTCCAGGATGGTAAACACATTAAAAATAGACGTGACATTGTCCGAACAACACAATGTGTATTATTGCTCGATCACAGATTTCAAAACTGAGGGTGGTAGTTAACCAGGCCGGCATTATTAGAAAGTGCCCTACCACAATGTTATGTTTTCCTGGCGATGTTTTTCTTCAACGAAAGCTCAGGCTAATTTACAGAATTGAATACTCTTCTCTACTCTCTACGTCCTTCGATCTTACCACGTAACCAATTGAGCCATCGTCATTCTTTTTTCGAACAGATTACAACATAAAATAAAGGACATACTCAAAACTAGTTCTTATACGAGATAATCTTATCTTCCTATAATTATCCGAATGCGAACTGTAACAATGCTTATTTTATTGTAACATTTATAAGTTCATCGTTTAAACTATACTGCTGAAGTATTCGATGGGATGTCCTTACCTTGAACTAATCATTGGCTCGTTAAACCAAAGATACACTGTTGATAATCTAACGCATATCAACCAAAAAAAAAAACATTACCTTTAAGCTGTCTCATACATCTGTTCTTTACAAGTAATTTGATTTTTTATTTCAAGTACGTAACTGAATAATCTATAGAATAATAGGCATGTAAATGCAAGTATAGAGATATTTTAGAGCTATCTGTTATTCTATATATCATGATATTTTCGCATCCACGACCCACACATCTAAAGATAGCCATTCAAATTTGAGTTCAAAGTTTTTGTTTTATGCCACTAACCTAATGATGGCTTGAGTCTTTTACATTGTTTATTGTGTGGTAGTAATAGTAGTAAGTTCGATAAACGAAAACTTAATAGAGCTTTCGTTAAAAGAGAACTTCTTGGTAACATTCTAGAGTGGAGAAGGCATTTTCTTATTGTTCGCCTGACTAGTTACCAATTCTGCCGCCCAGATACTTATAAGTGTGTTCCGGGAACATTTTAGTGATGGTATTTTCGGCTATATCATCAGTCAGCAGCACTTTACGACCATCGAAACATTTAGGATACAGTGCCAGGCGCCGCTATCATGTCAGCATTACACCACCCGTATATATAATGAATAGAAGACGAAATGGGTCATTGTGACGGATATATCACTCGACATGATAGTCATGACTCAATCGGATATAATTGTCATGTCCATCAATCACTAAAGCACAGCCATACCATATCTATTCACAAATATGTATAGAATATGTAGAATTATTTATTTCGCATAGGCTAAGAATTAATAATTACTATAATCATTCATATGGTAACTTGGAAAGAAAACAGGATGAATAATGATAATGCCATTCGTTTAGAATATATTTAATTAGTTTATATAATGTTAGTCGACGTGGGTTTGAAGCGTCCTCTGTGGGGTTTTTACTATATATAGTATTCACTGGCAAATAAATCACGAGAAGGTAACGGTGCATTCTGGATTCGGTTTCTTGAACCAGCGTTCCTTCATGTGTCTTATCATCACTTAACGTTAGGTGAAATTAATATGGAACGCCAGCTTACCAGTTAACATTAAAATGTATATTATATTAGTTTGTAAATAATAATTTACTTACGAAGTAGGATTTGGCAGGTCACGCTCTGCGAACGGATCATAACTATCGGCCTCAGCGTCACGTGACATAGTGTATCTATAAATTTAAAAAAGTCGTTTCAAATATATATATATATATATATATATATATATATATATATATATATATATATATATATATATATATAAGCGGCTTGATAAAAAAAAACAGACTGTAAGTCACTCATGGATTGGTTGTGTTACTAAATAAAGTAGGCTTACTAACTATTATAGTAAGATGACCATCCTCCTAAACCCTAAAGGTTATTCCTTACAAAAAGTGTTCAAACCAGTGTCATCAGACGTACTGTGCCTCTGTATCACCCATATTTATGGCAAAGTTACATATATATTCTAACTCTACAGAGAAAAAAAAGCCACAGGTGTCAAGTGATTCCAAAAGTATGTGGACTTACTATAGTGATTCGTAACAAAGAATCATACCTAATTGAAATTTAATTTAGAACAGAATCTTACGAGACGATCGATAAGGAAGTTTGTAAAATGACAAATAAGTTCGAATGAGTTCTCGGTCATAGACGTTATGGAAGGACACGTTATATAACCTTGTATAAATATTACGACGAAGTTGCATTTAGAAACACTAGTATTTTATGAGAACTGACTAAATAGTTAACGATAAGCCATTATTTTGTGCGTATTGTTTGTTGTAATTTTTTAATGTTTTCTGTTCGAAACACTTTATTAAGACAAAAAAAAAGTCTTTTATACATTTGGGTTCAGAAACCACATAATGCCAAAGAATAATTAATATTTTACAATGATAATATGAAAAATTAAAAAGAACTCTTTTAAATGTACATGTAGTGTAATGTAAATGTACTAATAAATCTTTAAAAATCCGTCCCAAAGATATTCAAAGATGTGATGATAGAAAATTTTATTTTGAACACAATTTAATGATTTTAATCTGATTATTGAAAGCGTAAATGTAAAAATATTTTTATGTATTTTCTCATGTATTGTCTTAATGTAATTTAGATTTTTGAATCAAAATATTATAAACACGCACTATACAAAAGTGTATTTACATTTATAATGAAATAACATACGTTAGGCGAATCGTTGACGTGACGTGAACAATACGACTGGTATAGGAGGGTAATTCTTTAAAATAATTAAAGACGATTATTATTGACTAGCCGTGTGCGTTATATAGTTATAATCCTCTTTTTTTTTATACGGAAGTAATTATTTTCAAACATTTTTTTTTGCGAGGGGAATGCATTTACGCACTAGCTGTTCAACCTACCCAGGGAAAACCCCCGAAAGGTTGGAACCGGGGGCGTGTACATTAACTGCCAGTAAAACTATGTATTTATATCGTATGTTATTCTCAATTACATGAGTTTTAATTTTTTTACGCGAAAGTATAATAATTATTTTCGAAAAAGAAAAGTACTCTTAGTTACGCGCAGTAACTTAAGCTATCTACCATAAAAAGTGCCATCAAAATCGGCCCAGCCGTTTCAGAGATTACTAGGAACAAACAGATAGACACAATTTTTTTTTAAATCGGTTATGCTATATGTGTTGTATGTATGTACATTCATAATTATATAGTAAAAGAATCTTATTTTGAGATTACAAACAGAAACTTTAATTTTATTTATTTGTATAGATTAGTATTTTTTTTCCAATTAAGTACTCAACAATTAATAGAAATCTAAACATAGTATGACGAAGAAATAAAATCTATTTTTTTTAACGCTCGGAGGCTATATTTACTTCTGATATATTAATCAGTGATTTCTTGTTCTTATTAACAACGGCATTTTCAATGGTCGTGTTACTCATAGTATGTATTTACTTACTTTTTAACAATTTGCGGTTTTCGCTTTTCATCTGGCGACAGAAATGTCTCCATCTCTTGCGCCACCGTAGCGACGCCATTTGATTCCTTAAAAAAAATTGATTAATTAATTTATTTATTTCAAATAGTTTATGTATGTAATATAAATAGGTTCAAATATAAATCGGCTAAAACAGTAGTCATAGTATTTTCTCCGCTCTTTTAATGAAATTTATTGCTTAGCAGTTAGGGCCCGTTCAATTTGGATATAGTTGACCCCCATGCAGCGTGGTGATGACCTCTTTACCTATGATTATGGAGGTATTAGCATAATTAAAAAAAAAAACGAGAATGAATAAGTAAATTTTGTTTACATGATCTGATGTCATCAAAAATAAGCAAAAACGTAAGCATGCTTACGTAATACTTGAACAATCCCTTATTGCCGTCAATAGACGTGGGTTCGAGGGCACCTATCTAACTCTAAAATCAGCTGGGCATATTCTTAAAGGTCTGCCTGGGTAGCTACCACCATCAAGTTTGAAAACCTGACGCCTAATACCAATAGGGATGTTCCGGCAGCATCACTTGAGGCTTAGTGTGTTCATCATCCTAGACCACATCGTCTCGTAACATCAGGTGAGATTGTCGGCAATGCAATGAGCCTATATTGTGTAAAAAAATAGACGTGCGCTTCAAGTGTTGGTTTAAAAAAAAATTGAAAACAATTCCATAGTTTGACTCCTCAAATTTTCGGTAATTAATTATTTCTGTTTCACGTCTTCGCCCGTCTTGAATAATTTTATTTATCTTACATAGTTATTCACCAATATAGTGGTACATTTCTTATCATTAGTTAGACCATTTTTTTTTTTTAATACTTTCATGATCACAATTTTGTTTATTAAAAGTTTAATAAAAATATTACTTAATTTAACATACCTGAGCAGATAATTAAAAAAAAAAAAAGAATAATCGGTCCATTGATTCTCGAGTTATAAAGCTATTAACGGACAGACAGACAGCTACTTAGCAGTCCATGGTTGCACTGTCTGTATGCAGGGTCCTTAGGTAAACGACGAACAAATTCCAAGACTTGAAGAGTTTTGGTTTAAAGGGCCTCTCTCCAACGTACGTCAATACTCACTTTTACTATTCGTGTTTCTCTCCCTTCCTAGACTAATTTGGAAGGAGGCTCTAAATACTCGTTCCGGTATACAGCTAAACTAACTTACGTATAAATAAGTCATTCAGAAGATGGTAGAGAATACTGGTATACCTCCCGCTTCCACTTCTAACACACAGAAATAAACCACATAGGTACCTAGCCATTTTTAATTTACTCGTTTGATAATTGGTAATATTTATTTGTTTATATTGCGTGGTCTTTAGGTATATCCCATATCCCATGGTACACAATTCATTTTGTTATAATGAAAAGATATATCCGGTCTGGTTGTCTACATCTTCTGGGACTCTATAGTATTTTATTTATACGTCGCATTAGAAAAACGCGCTGATTCTTTTACATTTATTTTTTCACTTATAACTAAAATGTAACATTTTTTACATAAACAGAAAATTAATAAACGCATACCGCTTTCTCAATAAATAATGCTACATGCGTAGTTTAAGACTTAACCTTGAAAAATTGAAATAATGCTTACATTGTTTTTATTTAAAATCAAACTTTTATACATTGTAAGCATGTGTGATTGATATAAGAATCTGCGAGCAGTCACTTGTATTTACGAATAAAAAACCTGTATGGAAAGTTTGTTTTATGTTATTTTTTTTATTCTTGTGATCTTTAGGGATCATTATAAAAAAATATAAAGTACGAGCAGTTTAAAAGTAATATATTAATTACTAGTACTTACGTTCACCATTGTACCGCTTTGGTAATCAACTGCTTTCTAGTAAAATTATCTGTAACAAAAGGTTTTCTTTTTAATCATAACAGCTATAATATATTTTTGATGTACAATCGTTTATGTGAATTAATCGAAGAGCCGATGATAATTTAATTGTATCAGTTTAATTCACATCCTTGTGACCATTTGTTATATGTAATATAATATGTAAAAATTATGACTAGAAAAGAACAATACTAAATGTCGATGCAGTACTTTTCGAGTTAAATGCCAACTAATGTACTAATATAATAGCAACGTTGCTTTTTAAATAAAAAATGGTTAGATGTGATCATATAAATTCTCTTCAATTTCACGACTGTAAAGTTGTAGATACAATATTATTTATATTAATTCAGTGATTTTTTTAATTGTATTAAATAATTTAATTTAAATTTAGACGATATAACAGTTCATCAATAGTATTGCTTTGTTTCGTAAGGATTAATTACAAAATCGGTAATCGAAAAGCGAACGTCAAAATGTCGATCGATGTACACATTAAAATTGAAAAAAAAAAAAATCTTGCGAGGTGTTACAAGAAAACAGGATTACCATAAAACTGTTTATAATATACAATGGTAATTTATCTAGAATAAATGTCACCACCAATATAGGTAGTAAATATTTAGAGATGGTTAGAGCTAGGTGCGTGGGGGTGTGACTATGACGGGCGTGAATTGTTTTTCCTTTGTTTAACTGACGTCATAAGTTAGTGGGTGTAGTTCTCTGTAGATGTCGAATGAGACAGCAATTATATCAATGCATCCAAAACAAACATAAATGTTACCTATTTAGTATTATTATTCGGAAAGGGGCTATGCAGGCTTAAACTGTCCTGTATCACTGCGACCTAGACAGATCTATTGTGATCGCTCCTATATTGCTAAAGCTCACTGCCTAGACCTACAACACTAATTATACTGTCTTTTGTTTTTTTTTTTTTTTGACGAGGAGAATGTGTTTACGCACTGCATTGCATTAGTGAAACCGAAGTCCTCCAATGCAATGGGTAAGAGGATGCGGAGGGATGTCTCCGCATCAGTGTGGGACTCACCCGGACGTGAAGCGTCCGGAAATACCCACTAAACCCCCCGGAGCCGCCCGCCGCATTTGGGATGGGGACGATACGTGATGGATTTCGAAAGCACCGCGTCGCCCCCTGCGGCAATTATAATGTTACCTAACACTAATTATATGTTTTTTTTTATTTTGACGTGGTAGCTTACAATGGGTCTAATTAGAAAACTCAGTTACCCAAAGGGTAAGAGGGCTAAAATAACTGATATTGCTCGAAGAATTGTAAAATTTAAGAGGCAATGAGCCGGGGACGTTGTTCGTAGAACAGATGCCGGATGGGATCAACGGGTTCTCGAATGGCTGCCGCGTACCGGAAGGCGCAGCGACGGTAGGACCCTCCACAAGGTGGACCGACGACCTGGTGAAGGTCGCGAAAATCCGCTGGATACGAGTCAAAACCGACCGATGTGGAAATGACAACTGAAAATTACGGTGCTGTTGTTTCGTGGAGAAACATAAAGCAAAACGTTCCGTATAACAGTTAACACGCTAAAGTCTGTAAGCTAGTTCACTAAACGTGACTAGACGAATTTGAATGCTATAATGACGTCATACATTATACTATTTCACAACTTTAAGCAATTTTTTTTTGTACGAAGCTCTCTTTGGTTGATCACAGTATTAATTGAAAACGCTATCTTACGCTATCGATGTGATAAAATTATCATTAAAAAAAATGTGATTTACACGTTGAGGAAATTAATAGTTATAAATAAAGATAATTATTTTGTTTTATTTCATTTATCTTATTAATATATATACATTTACTAGTTGTACTAACTGTTGTACGTACTAACCGCTGCCCGAGTTGTATAAAATGTATAAAAAATGACATTCTTTATTAAATAATTATGGTTTTTGTATTTAACTTTTAATGTTATCTGAATGAAAACTATGACCTACACAGTTAATTGTATTGAATTTCGAAGGCATTATAATAATAAAAAATATTCTATATCTTTCGCAATATACAATAAAATAAAAACACATTAAAATCAGTCGATGTGATCAAATAAGTTGGAGATTTGCTCGAACAAAAAAAAAAACAGTAAGTCTTTATGTACGTACCAAATATTCAACAAAGATCCGTAAAATGCCGTATGCCAAAAACTATATCAACCAGGCGATTACAAGAAATTAACACTAAAAAACATTTGTTCATCGACGTAAAAAAAAGTCGAGACAACTTACATTTGATAAGGGATAATCGCGACGCAAGTCTCAAGAGATACGTGCGCACTCGTGACTTGGCGCTTTAAGACTGATATTATCTTACTTCATCACTGAGTTTTTTCAAGTTTCGAATCATCATTACTAGATGGGCTACCCGAACAATGATTATTTTGTATAAACGAGTCAGTGATTTTTTATTAAATAGACACACAATTAAACGATAACGAATGTGAGTTGTAATAAAAACTGATAATTGAAGATATTAGGAGACGCGTGCAGTGGAGATCTCGTTAACCACATAACAACTAGTACGTGTGCAATTATTAAGAGGATATGCGAGCGGCGTTTATTTCATACAAACGTAGTCCCCTGTTTCCTCCCTGGACAATAGCATTATGGTAAATAATATATAAAATAATTATACCAAAAAATATATATCCTCCACCGCTATGCCCGTACGTTTAGATTTTTTCCATAAATTAGTTATTGCAGAAACTAGGAGCCTTTGAAAATGAAAAAAAATGCTCCATTGTTACCGTCTATTCCAGACGTTCGTAAAACAAATTTGGTAAATAAAAACAAAAAAAGTCTAGCGCAGAAGCATAGCTAAAGTTTTTCTTATTCTATAACTAAAAGAAAATTTGAAATCGGTCGGTCATATTATTTGAATACGTAAGAAATAAACACATTCGTACACCACAAAAAAAATTAAATGTATTATTTTGCTGGAGGTTATCGCATATTTTTGAATTTATGACTGAGGAAATAATGAATGATTGATTCACGATAAGGTCAGGACATTAACATATGTTGCAAATGAATTAGCATTTAAGTTATTTTTAGATAAATCATGTTGTAGTCGAATTATAATCTTGTTTAAGCTAAAATTTAAAAAAATACTTTTTTACTTACAAAACAAAACCGACTTCAAAAGAACAAACTATAACAATGCACTAACAAGTCAATAAATAATTACTTTATTAATCTGTTTCGTTAATTTTGAAATCGGTACCAGCTTATGGATAACAAAGTGGTGTAAATTTAAGTCGCAAATCATATAAAATTTTGATTAATTGTTCTTTAAAATCACCCTAGTCCTTTATTTAGCTTGTATGTAATTGTGATAAAATTTAGGCAGTTATTTCCATTTGTAAACGAGTACATCGGTTAACTCTAGCTGGTACCGACTCCAAAATTAACGAAGCAGATTAATAAAGTAATTATTTTATTGACTTTTTAGTGCATTTTAATAGTTTATTTTTTTAAAGTCGGTTTTGTTTTGAATTAAAAAAGTATTTTTCTACTTTTTACTTTAAGTATGTACTTTTGCGTGTAGCTATGAAGCATACGTCATAGCTTCGGAAACGAATATATGAAACACGTGTGTCTATAATATTCGAGAGTTTTTTTCAATTTCCCTGAGTTCCACTGATCAGATCTTGATCTGGTGGAAATGGGACCACTTCGGAAGTGTACTCCTTGGATTAAAAAAAAAAAATTGTAAATCGGTTCACAAATGACGGAGAAATCTAGTAAAAAACAAAACATACAAACGAATTGATAACCTCCTTTTTGAAGTCGGTTAAAAAATACTAGACAGCTACGTAGACCAACGACAGAAGTGAAAATATGAAACTTAGAAAAACTGTTTTTTTTTTAATAACATTAACCTGATGTTTACCATATAATATTCGTCTGGTTTTTACATCTATTGGCGCTCCGAGTAATAATTATTTACATTTTCATATCGCTTATTTATAATCAAAACATACGATAGGCTGCGTGAGCATAAACTTTATTATTTATCTCTCAACACCAACACTTAAACGCCATCTTATACTTGACATACTGTAGCATGATGTAGCATCTACTGACGTCGTAGCACGAATCTATGAGTTTTCCCTTACCGAGAATTGCTCAACGCCGCTAAAGAAATTTTCAGTATAATACAAATTACGATTAATATTGATTTTCTGTAATTATCAGAACAAAAAAAAACTAAAATTAATCTATATGTTTTCTTCATAATAAAGTAACACATAATACTTAAGTGATAAAATTACAACTGACTATTACATCTACCAACTCATGTATTGTAAGAGATAACGAGTTTATGCAACAATAACGACATAATTGTTACATTATTAGGCTGATTTAATAAAATCATTACAACGCTCTAAACTGGATATTTGCGGTTTTTACTAACTTTAACTAATTTGATACACACGTGTGAATGATAGTTCAAATTACCTCTTATACGATTTATGTTCGATATCTATGCATGCATATAGGTAATGCTAAATACAGTAGTAGTTTTACATAATAAACTACAAGCTGTATTTTAAGGTGTACATAGAAACAAAAAAAAAATACCATAAATATTGTTAAATAGACACTGTTATTATTCAGCTCATTTCGTTAATTTCTTTATTCTACCTAGCTTTTGAACGATCTGTTTCTCAAATTTTGACACTTCTTATAAGTCGTATAAATTAGTAACTAGCCTAAATGAAATAAAAATAATGATGGATTCAGGTACTATAAAAGTATATATACACTGAATTATAGATAAAATCACAAAATTGATTTTTTTTTCACTGTCCGATTCGCATTAAATGCCACAGAGTGCAATTTAAAAGCAATATATCGAGAACTTGCAAACCTTATTACAGGTACTAGTGATGTGTGGTCGGAATTTAAAAGAAAACGAAAATTAAATTGAGATTAGTGTAAAAGTAATGAACACAGGTGGCAAGGGTAATGTTTGTGGCATAAATAAAATAGTAGCAAAAAGGTCAAATAAAATGAAATGTAAGAGTTTACAGCGGATTAGTTATAGTGATAATCATATAGAACTGAATCTGTAAGTATAAAAGTAAGATATAAAAAAAACTAGGCACTCATGGGTACAGCCAATAGAAGTGAACACTTTAAAAAACTTATTTTTAAAAGGGAAATTACTAAATACTAATACACGGACTATAGTTCTGAGCCTAATTGATTACTCATGACCTTATTTAGACAACCAAGGGGATCATTTAGTAATAATTGTCTCTACTCGAACATTTTATTCGGGCATTTATGGGAAAATATTTTAGATGTGGCAACAAAAAAGCGTCCACTTAAACGCCGTTTTATATTTGACAAACTATATGTATCGTGTAGCTGACGGTGACGCGAATCTATAACTTTTACCCCTACCGAAAATAGCTCATCGCGGCTAAAGAAGTTTTCACTTAAAAGAGAGAGAGAGAGAGAGAAATAAAGAAAAAAGAAATAAAAGAAAAGAAAGAACAATGTAGACTACTGGAGGTTGCAAAATTGGGTTGCTTCGCGACTATGTATTTATTAAAAAAAACCTTGTTACAGTGGAGTTTTTGATAAAAACATAATATGATTGATGTTCTCTATCTAAGAACAAAATATTATTACGTATTTTGATTTAGATAAGTCCTAAGCAACTAAAGGATTTCGATTATTATCGATATGTAATTTATTTGACGTAGTTACATAATCCCGTTCAAGATATTTGAATACTTTGAAATGATAAACAACAACTTTTATGATATCGAAACTACTTTATAATGAAAGTCGATCAATAATCTTATTAAATAAACTAAATTAATGTTTGCAACTTTGTTCGCATGAGAGTTTTATCAAATTACTCTTTCAACATGAAAAGTGTTACGAACCAGATCGAGTTACTCGCCGGCTCTTCTCGACTGGATCGTTGTTCCGAACCGGTGGTAGTGTTTTGATGGGAATAAACGCGCCTTCTTAGGGCCTAAATTGAACAAAGAATTTATTGATTTTTATATTTAACTTAGATGTTACTTTAATATATTTCTGTGTTAATCTGAACTAGTTTTCAAGTGGTGTGCGTTTTAACGTGGAAATTGAAAATATGTAATGTTTACAAGTATTATTACTTACAGCACTATTGTTGATGCGTTGCGTTATCTTTACTAATAAATAAAATTGGAATGTCTGTTTGTAATGTCAAAATTACTTTTTTTTATTAAAAATATATATGATACCAATAGTATTATTTTATTATATTGTATAATTACTAAAATTTTTGTCTGTTTATCTGTTTGTTCCGGGTAATCTTCGGAACGGGTAGATGGATTTTGACGGGATTTTTTTTCATAGATAGCTGAAGTTACCCCAGGTAACTTAGGGTACTTTAAAATTTCGAAAGTAATTAGGGTTCCGCGTTAAAAAATTAAAACTCTTAAAAAAATGAATAAAATCCGATTCAATGCAGTTTTAAAGAGCAAGTGCTTGAATTAAGAGAAATAGAATTTTTCAATGATTTATTTAGTAAAATGTTCTCGGGGTAAATGAACCGTAATAATTTATCATGCTTAGCGCGCGTCTTCGATCGTCTGATATAGTCGGTGCAGTTCTAACGCTACCTACTGTGAACGTTACAAGACGCGAGTAAACTGCTTAATACAAGTCAGAGCTCATAAGTTAATTAAAAAAAATCGAATGGCAACAGCTTATTAAAATTATATACAATATTCACTCATTCATTATCCGAACATTAGTGAAGCTTAAAATATATTTTGACGGCTTATTATTTCATGAATTAATAATTAATTATTTATTTGAATGAATTTTGATACACAGGATTCATGAGTCTTATTAAATATACTGTCCGTGGCTGTAGCTTGATATTTAGTTTTGTTTGTTGCAGGTTGCAATGATATTAGGAATTAACGGAGCATATCGGACTATCTAATATTACCACAAAATACATAGAATTTCTTGATGACAAAAAAAATAATAACATTGCACGACACTAAAACAAAAATTGACCGAATATTTGTAATCCGAGGAGAGTTCATAACATATATTATGTAAAAAATTATAATGTTCGTCCAGCGAACATCAAATTTTTTTTTTAACTTTCAGAAAGGGAAGTGCACGAAGCAGGTCATTGGAAGATAGGAAATAGCTAAAATGCCTAAAGAAATACTAACAACTCATTTAAACTTGAAAAATTGTGAATGTTACACTGAACATTGTTTTCGTAGGCCTTTAGCCACTCTTCTGGCTGATTCTGGAGAGAATTTGACGACTCTGAAAAGACACGGATGCTGGAGGTCTGGTAAAGTGGCTGAAGGCTACATTGAGGACTCGATTGAAATCACAACTGATATAAATAATCAAATAAATGAAAACATCACATTGCTACCGAATTCGGAAACAATCTCACCCGCTGGCCACTTGCCAATATTTAAGTTCACAGCTATCCACCTCAAAACAGCATATTCGGCCTTCTACCACTACGTCCAATGCCCACCTGCAAACCTCATCACAAATTTAACAAACAATCATAAATGTACCGCGGGAATCAATAACATTTTGTTTTAGTAATTGCCTCTATATGGCGTATGTAACTTTTAGTAAGTATTATATAAAAAGTATGTTTTATTTCCCTGCATTATTTTGAGAAAAGCACTATAATATATTATTAGACTGCTTCGGTGACGCAGTTTTATTAGTCAGTATCATCCCGGAGTCTGGAATTTGTGCCCGATATGGAGACAGGCTCGCCCCCTGTCACATCTGGGACGGAACTAAGCTCTGCAAAATGTGGATGGTGTAGTTCGCTATTTCACCTCTGCCTAACACTTTGGGGATAACAGGCGTGAGCTTATGTTATGTTATATATTATATGCCTCGGCTGAAATGACAATTGCCTGTATCGTATTAGAGATGTCCTCGCATACACGGATCGGCCTTCAAACTCATACTCGACTTGCAATTGCCTATTTCACGGCCTTTGCAATAAGGCACTATTATATTCGATATCGTACGATTCTGAAGCCCCGCATAGTATTTTTTCTTAAATACCTTCAATGTACAAATCTAGTCTCATAAGCCTTTTTCAGATTTTTAGATTTCAGATTTTTTTTTATAGATTTCAAAAGCGGCTGCACATCACACTCTTAGAGGACGCCGTGTGTAATCCATCCATTCAACCATACGACGTCCACTGCTGGAGATAGGTCCCCCCTGATACGGATTGCTATAACCGTTACGCTTCTCAGACGGGTCGAGCGTCGCAGTCAGGTGTTTGTGGTACTAACAGGATGCTGTTTGCCCATCCCCTGGTAGATACCCCGTAGTCGCCTTTTACGACACCCACGGAAAGATATGGGGTGGTAATATTCTTAGCCGACACCACACGGTGTAATAAATAATTATTATGAAAAAAAAAAAAACATAAAACCAATGTTCTTTCAAATTCCATTGAAGAAAGTCCGTGTTTAATATTATTACAAGACTTATCTTCTGCTTGCGCGTTGACTATAGAAATAAATCCAGCATTAAATTTATGAATTGTGAGTCAATTATAGAAGATAGCGATATTCTATTGAAAATTGGTCAACGAGTTTAGAAAACACACAATTCTTTGGTGTATCAAAATGATGTATTAAATATATTTTCAAAACGACTTGCAAATATTGTCTGATGATATACCTAAGATAATTTGTTAACGCGGGTTCTCCGATGGACAAAGAGGTTGTTGGAACAATCAATACATTAACTCATAGGTAATTTCCATACGGGCCTGTTTATTATAGGTTTATCTCGTAGCACACATAAATGAATTTAGTTACTGTTTGGTATATTTATAAGGAAGATTTAATTCGAATTCCTTTAGGATATATTCCCAACAATTAAACGTGACGAGTTCTGCGTTTGTTTACCTTGTTCGTATAACGACATGAATCTCCAAACTAATTTTGAAAATTAATCAATTACTCGACCTAGTTTTTGTAATATTTTAATTAGGTATTTAAAACTAATTGTGTTTTAAAAATAATTAGCGATTGTAAATTAGAAATAGGATTTAATATGTCGATGACCCATAAAAATGAGACAATAGGAAAACAATGGAAAGCTGGCGTAAACGCCAGGTTAGTGCTCAAGGGGTTAAGAAAATATAAAGATTCGACATAACCACAATGCAGTAGGAACACATAGGTAAGAAATAGAATAAGATTGTAAAATAGAAATAACATGAAAACAATAAAGTCACAAAAAAAAATAAGGAAAAGCCACACAAAAAGTAAACAATACTCAGATATGTCTGAGATGTAAGGGGACTAAATAAAAAAATATATTAATAATTACACAATAATTATGTTTTATATAATGCAGTAGAGTATTTTTATGTAACTTCTAAATCGGGAACGCGTTGCATAAATTTAAGGAAAATATTTATTTATTATAAAGAAAAAACAGTCATATCAGCGTATAAAACAACGAAAACTATACAAAGAAAAATACCTATAGTTCCCTATATATAATACTTATTGAGTATTTTATTATAAAGTATAAGTAACCTGACTTTGTAATTTATATGAAAACAAAACTGCAACTGAAATTGCATATTAATAAAAATACGTCAAAGGAAACTTATTTGTGTCCGATTCGCAAGTGATACAGTCCTAGAAGACTTTACTTATAATACTAATTAGTATAAAATTATATTTAAAACTAGAGAGCGTTCGCGACTTGGTCTACGTTACTTATCTTGATAGAATGTGGGATGTCATGATATTGTTTTGTTTTTCAAAGTCAATTTCTGCCGAACGACACATGCTTCACGTATACCAAATTTCATATAAATAATAATTAATTAAAAAATTTAATTTAATAATTTCTAAAAAATATCTTGATAATTTTTGTAACAAATCTCTAACTACACTTTATTCACAGAAGATTCTTTGAAAAATCTGTAACCCGTGTTCAAGTTAAAGACGAACAGGATTTTTTTCATAATTGTTTTTTTTACCAATCATAAAAATAATTTTAGAAGTCTTTATAAATTATCAACTGCTTCATGATATATATTTCCAGTGTACAAAGTTTCATCAAAATTGGTAAATCCTTTTTCGAGTTAAATCCGGATTTACACAAAGACAGACAATTTAGATTCGAAATTAGTAAATAGTAAATAAATGTACATGCAAAACTTTAGTTTTATTTTTAGTATTAGATTACACACGGTTCATGTTAATGCGAATTTTTATAACGAAATTCAATAGTCGGAGTTCTAGTGCAGTCGTCAGTGATATTCTGTCGTAATATATAAAATACTGTCGCATTGTTTGTTTGTTTGTCCGATTAAAATCAACGACGTATTATCAAATCACGTTATAGTATACGTATATTTTATCCGTTAAAATATGAAATAAGTCAGACATGCGAATAACGGTGATTTTTTTTTAAAGAATACAAAACCAGCCTGTATGTAGGTTATGAGGTGAATAGTGAAACGAGAAAGGATTTTGACTTCATATAATTAAACTTTTATATATAGATTAAACAGTAAATAATAAAGTCATCACACGTGAAAGAAGTTGCATGTATTTAGTGGAATATCTAAATTTATTTATTCTAAAGACGTTATATACCGACTTCCTTAAACCTTTTATTGTAATTCCCATGAATATTACATAGTAATACATATATTCTATGTATAATTAATGTCACATATATATTGTATAATTAGTACATTTAATTAATGTGCCTTTACAATATCTTATGGATCTCCTATTGTCGTAAACACGTGCACCATGTATTTAAACTAAATAAACGTATTTATTAATTCTAAGTAATCACTGAGTTAAATAAAATAAATCTAACTTCTTCCTTATAATAATATTGCACAATAAGATAGGTATTATTCGAAATAGGAATATGTTAAGAATTATATATTGATGTCATTAATTGCGATAAAAACTATCATATCTTTTAAGTTGATCTAAGTGCTACCGTTCAATATAATTAATGTGTCGAGTACCCATAAAAATTAAACAATAGAAAGACAGTAGGAAAACAATGAAAAGCGGGCGTAAACGCCGGGAAGGTTCTCAAGGGGTTAAGATTGATTTAGTAGTTTCGGAATTTATCGTGGACAAAGTTGGTGACAGGGAATTTTTATATTTTCATATATATTTATGGATGTGTTTATTCTAAGCGGATTTGAAATATCACACTATATAATATAAATATATATATTTCTTTTGTTGAATCCTAACGTAATGAAAAATGAAGCCAGCAGCTGGGATTATGTTACTTACACGTTTCGTTTAGGAGGGAAGCCATGGCGGCCCACTTATCTATACTGGTAAATACGCACACCGTTATAAATACGTTACGAATGTCAACTTGGTAGAGTATTTAACGTGTTTTGAATGTAAAATAGTATAATACGTACGCACTTACTTACTTGTGTTCGTGAAATGTAAAATGGTGTAATAAAGGTTAGCGAACTTCGCAGAGAATATTCGATATTAATTTTTCAAAAATTGTAATAGACATTTTATTTTAATGAGGGACACTATTTTTTGACCCTGAGTCATTTTTGGTAGTAATAAAAAACGTTTCATACAAACTCAAACACTTGCCAGTAAAAACTGCCCGCTAAATCACATTTTGTTCACAATCTCATGATTCATCACAAACAGACACTTTAATTTTATTTATATGTATAGATTGTTAAGTACCTAGAGAAGTTAGTGTATATTTTTTTTTTTTCTATTTATTTATTACGTTTATTAGCTTAAACTATTAACAGAGTACCAGACCACCTGAGGGGGGATGTTGGTTAAGTTCGACTCAGGCCGACTCAGGGTTTGGTTTCTTAAAAGATAGGATGATGACTCTTAGTTCTTTTACAGCCAGTTTAATTAATTAACTTGATTATGATGTAGATATATTTTGAACTACTTTGTCGCATGTCGACAGTAAAAAAACAGATCGTTTAAAAAAATTAATTGATCCATCAATCCATTTCAAATATATTCAAAGGGTTTCCTCTATTCAAAGCATAGATTCTCAGTTCGCACATACATTACATATATTGTTCCTTATTTTGCACACGTATTGAGGATAACAGTATTTTCATGTTTAATGTATGTATGTAATGTATTTTTTTTACACGGTTTTGACCACAATCTTACCTGATGTTAAGTGACGATGTGGTCTAGGATGGTAAACACACTAAGCCTAGATACTGGTCCCAAGTGATGCCGCTGGAACACACCTATTGGTATTTTGACGACAGGTTTTCAAACTTGAGGGTGCTAGCCAGGCGGGTATAATTAGAAAATGTCCTAACACCATGCTATGGTTTCCTCATGATGTTTCCCTTTACCGAAAGCTCAGGTCGATTTTAGAGTCGGATAGGTGTGGATCGAACCCGCGTCGTTTGCCGCGAAATCCGGCCGCACTACTCTCTGCGCCATCATCGCTTCAAAATGTTAGTGACATTACAACTCAAAGCAAATAAAATCTTGTCTTATCTTAGATGGTAGACGTAAATATGTGCTTACAATAATCACTTAACATTTTACAGTTAAGTATTATGTACTTTGCAATTTTAGTATTATACGTAGAGTTAATTATACTTTCTTCGCCTTATTTGTTTGTGCTTGTTCGACAACCTTTTTGTTAATTTTTTATTTATCTACTAATTGCATTTATGAGGTGCATGAGGATAATTTAGAAAAAGTAGAAATATGATTCCTAACATGCTAAACGTAATATCGTCCCACTTGATAGCAGTTATGAGAGGAACGGCTCATAAACGCTCAATTGTCACTCTTTTCAAGCAAGACGGCCCTTGTTTGAGATAATGTTTTCGTATAAGTTATTAAATGGTCTGATTGATAGCCCGGAAATTATTACAAAATATTAAAATATCACAGAGAAATCTTAGACCTTAGATCTTTCGCTGCTAAGTTTGTTCGCATTTGTAAATGTTCATGTGACCCTATTTTACATATATAAGTTTTATGAATTTACATTCTTGTTAATGATAGTAATAATGGGAGGATGTGAGAAAGGTGGAACCTTAAAAAAAGAAGAATATCTCTATTCGTGATTTTCAGACTTTGGATAGAGAGGATGAGTGATAATTAAGAAAGTCATCCTTTGGATAGAATAGAGTTGTAATGTTGGCTGAGTCAGAACGATTAAATTATCATTCGTCATATTAAGTTGTAGTCCTAACATTTTATTAACATTTCTGTGTAATTCGTATAATAGCGTAGATTATTATAAATGGGACTCGGGTCTAATTTTCATATGAATACATTTTGGATATTTTGTATTGATTCCTAAACCTTGATATTTTTCACAGATTGAGTTCTTTCCTTTCCGTTATCACAAAATATGATGAGATTAATCGATTTTTTTGATTTAGTATAATATACCTTCAATGAAATATATGCATTTTATTTATTTTCTATATGATTCTATAGCCGTCCTTAGAACTATTTCTTATGTTCTTCTACGACATTCATTTTTAAAGATTACTTATAATATGTCAGGAAATCTCCAGAAGAATCCAGCTGGGATGGGCAGCATTCCATAAGTTAGAGAACTTTTTTAAGTCCATCAACGTTCCACAGTGCCTGAAGATTCGTCTATACAATCAGTGTATCCTGCCCACCATGACGTATGGTGCCGAGACATGGACGCTCACAGTTGACAGAATACAAATGGCACAGAGAGCCACGGAGCGCATCATGCTTGGTATTAAATTATAGGATCGAGTGAGAAATGTTGAGATCCGATGTCGCACTAAGGTCCGCGGCGTTAGTAAGATTATCACAAAACTGAATGGGGTTGGGCAGGACATATTAGTAGACAGAATGATGTCGGTAGGTGGACTAAAACGTTGACAGAATGGTGGCCATGTGGCTATAAAAGGGGAATTGGGCGGCCACCAGCAAGTTGGAAGGACGATATAATAAAAACCGCATATCAAACCTGCATAAGGCTAGCTCAGGACCGAAACGAGTGGCGTACAAGAAAAGAGGCTTATGCTCAGCAGTGGGCGATGATTAGCTGACGATGATGTCAGATTTAATATCATAATTGATAAATGTTGGGTGATCACGTGATTTGTGGTAACATTCGTTGATAATATTTGATATGTAAAAACGTTAGATAATATTTCTGATATTAATGTCCACAAAATAATAATTGTGATAAATTCTCGAAGGACCAACAAAATTGTAGGGATAATCTACAATGATAGTGATATTAAACTTGCATGACGTAGGATTATATTTTTAGAGATGATAAATAAAACCGCCGGGGTTGAGTTTGTATAATTTATATATTATTTACAAAAATACATTTTGTTTTATGATACAATGTAAATGTTATGTGTACGTTGTCATACAAATAAGTTGAATCGATCAAATTACATTCGATACAATTTGTATGAATTTTAATAAATAACGATGCGAGGTTAAGTATTAATATCCGCGGATTTTATTTCAAGTATTCGGGTAACTTATTTATATTTTTCACTGGATTTTAAATAACCTGCCAGGCAATTACACTCATCGTGTTTACTCTTTTTGTGGAATATTAATTATCCTATAAGCGATATATGTACGTGGGCATGCATTCATCGTCAACCGAAAAACGTCCACTGTTGGATATAGGGTTCCCCCGAAGATCTTCACAAAAACCGGTCTTGCACCAACCGCATCCAGCGGACTTCCGCGACCTTCACCAGGTCTTCGGTCCATCTTGTGGGGGATCTATTCACGCTGCGTCTTCCGGTACGCGGCACTCGGCAGTCTTCCGAGAATCCGTTGGCCCCATCGGGCATCGGTTCTACGAGCAATGTGTCCCAGCTCATTGCTACTCAAGTTTAGCATATCTTCTGATTCGATCTCGTAGTGAAACTCCGAGCGCAGCCTTCTTCATTGCCCTTTGGCTAACTTTGAGCACTCTTATTAGGCCCATTGTGAACGACCAAGTATCAGTGCCGCAAGTCATCACTAGCAACACACAGTGGTCGAAGACTTTTGTTTTGAGACACTGCGATATTTACATACTCTAAGTAATTTCTTTTTGTACGAGGGCATGGTATGACGTACAGAGAGACAAAGGAACAGTGGCGAAGCGCTCTAATAACCAGATTCCTTATAGCCTTACTACAAAATTCTCACAAAACTCACTTCACAAACAGCAAACATACTATTATTACATGGTGTTAGAACAACCACACACTCTTAAACACAAAACACGCATACTAAGAACCTGTCATACAAGCCGGGAAGAAATGACGGAATGTAATTCACATATACTATATTTCACTATAATTATAACTCACACAATGAAAACGTTAGTGTGTACATTGTATAAACGTAGTGGCGTTTTACATGAATATTTTATTACTAATATAAAATATCATACAATCGATCTCGGATAAAATAAATATTTGAAGAAACTTGATATAGCTTCCCTCAGCAGCACGAGCATACATCATTCATTACTGTACTAATCTTCACGATGAAGATGTATGGCGACAAGGTAGATTTTATTTTATGCTTCGACTTTACCGACGATTTTTTTCACGCTTCGACACTGCAAAGGAAAGACTTAGATATTGCATAACTGGCGTAAACTAATTTGAAAGAAAAATATGTAAATATAGGTAATATTCGATTGCAATCAATTATGTACATACTTGAGAGCCTAAGTAAAATAATGAATACGGCATAGTTTCATGAATTCTTCATGAATGTTTTGACTCGAATTTGAAAATTTTATCAGTAGATAGGTATACTGAAAGACGTCTCTCAGTTATGCACTATACCTAGTATTAAAGACGTAAATCGCTATAGAAAAAATCGTCATAGTGCTTAGTTTCGAGATAATCTAGCGTGTACTACAGAGCTTTTTGATGTGGTTCTTCTCGGCTAATGTGACACTTTTAGCTTTACCCAGTTATGATTGTTCTTTACTAGTATTTTCAGACCATTAAGTTTGCTACAAGACCTATCACAGTACTGACTTTTATATTTTTTCTATATGTAATATTTCACGATGGCGATAGTATAGCTGGCCAATGATGTGGTTTTCATTCCAACTATCCTATTCTACAATGAGCCTGGGCTTTATGATGGACCATTTTCTGTTGACTAAGTGTAAATTAAGTGTCAAAAATATCTGTTGTATAGTATCATTTGAGGAGCCAATTTTTCTAGATTTATCTTGTTTACATTGTTATTTTTAACATCAAATGAGACTGTGGTCAAAGTACGGAAATTAAATTAAAAAGATTAACTGTACATTTTATAGGTGAAAAAGTTTTAAATTTTATTCACCGATTATTTTTTCCCTAAGATAATAGTGGAACTTACATAGTTAATCATTTAAGAATGAAGATAGCACTACAATGGTAACGAAAGGGGGGAGATGAGACAAGGAAAGATCAATGTTATCATTTCAATTACCTATATAAACGGGCAACCAGCCAAAACAGTGACGACTATAGATTAATTATACGATATATTACATTATTTATATGAACAAAATCTAATTAGTATTTCTTCGTGATGGATGATATAAAATCATCATTTATTTTAGAGAAAAAAAAAAAAACGTAAAATACCAGTGTCATTACAGAAAACTATTTACTACAACTATAAAAAACAGTGCCGCCGCATCTATTTTGATTATTCTTGTCAAGATAAACTGATTAAAAATATAGGACACATACTAAAATATAATTTTAAAGTTTAACTTTGTTTAACTAAGATAAAATATAATCGTATAATTGAAGCGCCGTGAAGTTTTCAAAGGTATACAGTGATTTCCATGTTGATAATAATTATTTATCATGATTAATAAACCATTATTTATAGATGACACCTATATAAATAGATAAGAGTAGATGTTTTATTTTTATAAATAGTTATTATTATTATTATTTTTACTTCATTTACAGTATCATTAATTTTGACAAGCTCTGTTGAATCTTGTTGATTGTTTTAACGTCGCAATATGCGAAACGGCATGTTTTTTTAACCAAAGACTAGTTTTAAATTCTATATAGGTTTAGTCGGTATTGGCAACGCGGTAGAATGCACATGCCATCCCGTATTGCCCCATTAAAGGTGGCGGGTGGAAAAGGGGGGTTTAGTGGGTAGTGGAACGGCGCTTCTTGCCGCGAGTCCCATACTAATATTGATGTGTAAAAGTCCCTCACACTTGTGAGAGATCCAGTCCTTTACTGGGGGGTACTTCGCTTTGGGTTAGGCTGGACAGCAAGTGCGAAAATGCATTCCCCTCGAAAAAAAAAAGGTTTAGTAGGTATTAGATGAATGTTACTAAAATATGGTACTAAAAGATATGAACCATCTTAGGATATCCAATTAGACGACAATTGATTTATCGGTTCATAATATATATATATATATATATATATATATATATATATATATATATATATATATATATATATATATATATATATATATTGTTTAATGAGGTAGAGAGAAAGAAATAAACTTATTTTATAATCCTATGTATAGAAGCAGAAAGAGAGAGAGAGAGAGGTGATGATTTTTGTTATAGTTCATAGTCACAGGAAGAAAATCACGATGTCTATTATGAAAAAATATTACGCGCCAATAATACATACCATAGTCTGGTAAAAGAGTTTATGACACCAAACGACACCAAACGAGAATGCATCCTTGAAGTAAACACATAAGGTGCAAAACACTACGTTTATTAAACTATCTGTGCTATATTGAGAGTAGTAAAAATAAGACCAGATAGATGCAACGACTCACCAGCTCGGGCGTAAAGTTCTTTGCTTATATATATGCCATCTCATAAAACTGGTGATGTGATACCACTCTATTTTTTTATCCGATATTTTATATCCGCCTATTTAAATGTCATAATGACAATATAATGAATGAGTAACATTATAAAGGTATATTTAGAAATAAATCATACAATGATTGTTAAAAATGGATCGTCGATACAAACGAATAACAGTATGCACCTGTGAAATCGAGGTCATCATATTACGCTCAGATAAGCTTAATATTCGCACAACTCATCATGGATGGCACGCTTGGAAATATAAATATAGGAGTCACTGAGTTTGTAAAGGTTTAGGATTAGGACTATGTTTTTGTCTATTGTGATTGCCAATGAATTTTTTGTCTCCATATAATATTTATATTAAAAATATAATCGACAATAGGTGTCATGTAATTTTGTTTATAAAATAGTTAACGTCAGTTTTCTTCTTATAAAGTATTTCTATAATCATTGTAAATCATTAGAAACGATAATATTTATTCTTATCTACATTTCCTACAATATTATTATGTTGCGTATATTATATTAGCTATTTCGTGTTTAATAATGTGTCGTAATCGTGTTATTAGTTGAAACGTTAACGTATGAAGTACGTACGTTCAAGTGTGAATAATTTAAACTCACACGCGACTGAGTGAACGCTATTTGCATTATGCTAAAAATATATCTTAAATAGAGTTTCTACAGATGGTGATTTGTTCGGATATTGTATCCGATATTCATGTAAAATCTTAGAAACATTATTTACTCTTAACGCGAATAAACAAAACAGCATTCACTTAAATTGTAGCAACGTAAATAAATAACGTCAAAATAATAATATTTTCCTGGTCATATATCGGTTTTTTTTATTGTTATCGGATATTCGATTCATCTCTTTTGCGTTTACAACTGTAATTTTAACATTTTTACTGAAAATTATTTATGTTTTTATAAATGATTCTGTAATTTTTTTTTCTTTTCCGTATTACGTCTCGTTCTGTCGGTAAAGGTTTCATGCCTTTTGTTAAAAAGTGGTATTTTTTTTATTTTGGTGCCTCTTATTCTTTTGCTATATTTAATATAAAGTTTATCTCTATTACTTCGATTTTTATATACTTTCTCTTTTTAAGTTATAAAATTACGGATTGTTTTGTATTTGTTTCGTTGTATACACTTTTGTTTTTCATTATTACTCTTGTGTTTCACTATAACGTTTGAATACTTCCATAACTCAATAGTGTTTTAAAATGGAAACGATGTTATAATAACCTTTCTTGTTTATTTAATGGATTTCTCGGTAGAGATCCTTAAATACACTCGAGCTGTGATTAAATCTAACGAACGGCAAGGTTACCAAGTGTATTTCATTATTTATTTTCATACTTCAATTATTACGATTCCAGGTACATATGATAATCATCAATGTTCCTCGGTATACGTATAATTGAATAATACTAAATTCAAATTAAATAACATGTGGATTATTGCAGACTATGTATCCTATTTTATTGAACTACTAACTGCGAACCCGCGATAGCGCCCGCGTTTCATATATTATTCGCTGCGTTTTAATGTTTTTACACGAAACGCTAATTGTTTTTATAAATTCCCCAATCCCCAACTGGGGAGACTTGCAACCGCCACCAGCGCGATACACTGAAACTGCGTGCACTCTATCATTACACGGATCACACTGCACACACACTCCTACACATAACACGTCTCTAAAGGACGTTTTTTTGTAAAGATCATACGGACTAACTAGGGAAAATGTCGCGAAATATTAAACTCAGGTAACGGCTAAGCGGGTGTTCGTATCACTTTGGTGCCAAATGTGCTGTGTGGTACCGGTTAAGAATAATACCACCCTATATCGTACTGTGGGTGTCGTACAAGGAGACTAAGGGATAAACTAGGGGATGGACACCAGCTTCCTCTGAGCGCCACGGTCACCTACCGCGATCGCCAACCCGCCTGCCAAGCGTGGCGATTTTGCCAAGCCTCCCCTTACGAACGACACAATAAGTTCGCAGGAATCCGCTGAATGTGGGTGGCGTCAGACTGGTCTTTGTGGAGATTTTTGGGGGAGATCAATGTCTAGCAGTGGACGTCTTTCGGTGGATGGTGCTACTTACCTTTATCGGCTAAGTGACTGCCTTAAGCGCTCACCCCAAAGTTGGGTGAAGTTGTAAAGGCCCTTCCGGTCAACAGTGTTAGTAAGTTCATAAAAAAAAACACAACGATATAGATTACGCTTTGTTTTCATGATGCAAAATACACCGATCGAATATAATTTTGAGAGTGCGTCATTAATACTTCATAACTCTATGACGTCATTGTATTGATAACGGACTCGTTATCATAAGGTACTATTATTACAGTTAACATATTTGATGTAATTTTAATCGCTTATTAACATAAAAATCTATAGTAAAAGTTATAGTAAAGTTTGATCATAACAATTATATATTGTTCTAGAAATAACATTATTACACACAGTATTTAGTAATATAATGTACCGAAACATCAAATAATTATTTTTTTTAACCGACTCAAAAAAGGAAGACAAAAAATTGTTATTATGTCGCACATACCCGATTAAAAAATAATTTACGGAAAACACTTTCCATTTGATTAAAAAATTTGCAAAATAATACTAAACAAAAAAAAAACATAACATAAGCTCACGCCTGTTATCCCCGAAGGGTTAGGCAGAGGTGAAATAGCGAACTATACCACCCACATTTCGTCGAGCTTAGTTCCGTCCCAGATGTGACAGGGGGCGAGCCTGTCAAAAATACAAACCAAATAACGTTAAAATACAGGTGGGCCATGAGTTCGTTTCCATTAAAAATAATTTTAGACAAAAAGTTATATGCCGTACTTCAAAAAATATTTATTCGTGATATAACAATACACTGTAATTACTTTTTTAAAATTATATCATTTACATGACCACCTTCGCGATTTTAAATTCAAGACTGGATTGCTGACATCCCTTGTCTAATCTTTATCTTTAATTGAAACTGTGTTGTTAGTTTGTGAGTATATACACGATGCTTAACATATCCCCATAGGAAGAAATCCGCTGGCGTCTAACCGGGACTCCTGGGTGGGATTAGGATATCGCCTTGGTGAGGTAACATTTCTTTTACGACAGGCATTGATTCATTAGAGGTGTGGCAAGTGCTCCCATCTTGGTGGAACCACGTATTACCATTGTAACCAGCAAATTGCTGTAGCTGTGATGATAAAAACTATCGTTACATTCTCACATATTCAGTACAGTTGACAGTAACCGTTTGTTCGTAATTATCCCAAAAACAAATAGGGCCCAGTGATGCCTCTTACCTGAAATTGCTGCCCATGACTTTGGGCGAATGAAGTGTCCTTTAAATGTTTAATTTTGGGATTTTCGCTGCTCCAGTATCCAGTTCTGTTTATTGACGGGCCCATTTAAATGACAATGGGGTCCGTCGGAAAACAAGATGTTGTCGAAGTTACGAAAACCATCCAACATTGTCTCAGCATACAATTTGCGCAAATTTAAGTCGTTAGGCTTTAATTCCAGTACTGGCCGAATCGTACTAGCTGAAAGCTGAAGCATCTATGTGTGTAATTTCAAAATACGGCGTAAAGATTTGCGCGATATTCCTTATTCAGCTGAATGTTTGCGCGTCGATAAAGAAACAGTTACTTCTTAGACATACATATTAATATATATATAGCCGATACCTCATTGTCTAAGCAAAATCGACAAGGAGCTCTCTCTTTTTATGATTGCGAAACAAAAACACATAATGTGCTAAGTGACGATGCGGTGGTAAATCCGTTGTTATGCACATGTCATGTGTTCTGATAGTTGTATTTGAGAGTCAGATAGCAGCAACCACCCTTTCTAAGCTTAGCGTATCACTGTTGTTAATTTAAATCGGAAAATCGTAACTAACATAAGGTCACCACTGGCATGCAAAAAGACAAAAGGTCGTTTTCGTGTGCTGTGCATCGTTGTTGTCAAAGAAATATCTACTATATGCATTTTTCGAAGTTTTGCACATAACACTTAGCATGTGTTTATCAAGGACGTAGCTAGCATGGATGAAATCAGGTGTGGATATTGTGGTATCACCCTAAGAATCAAAACTATTATTATAATAACGGTGTTCTTAATAAATCAAGAAAATAGGACATAATAATTCAAAATAGGACAATTTTTGCTTGTAATATACACTACTATTTTTATAATTGTTTATTATTGCCAACAAGTGGCATTTGTGCAATATACATTATTGTAAAGTTTTACAGGTGGCTGGTACTGATTTAAAGTTAAGGTTTTTTGTTGTTTTGTATTTTCTAGGATTCACGATCGGGTGTCACCCCTTAACGGGTTACCTGGGGTTGACCGCACCCATCGCCTTACACCTCCTGGCTACGCGTCTGTATGGTATTTGGCAATATTCTGACTGATGCAAATGGATTATGCTTATATCGACTAAATTTCATCGTATAAGGTAAGACGGGACACACGGACTTCTCATGCGAGGTGTTAAATATGTGTAGCTCGTGCGCCCGCGGCTCGCGCTAGTGTGCCGTTGGATGTTTGGCGAGGTCTCCACAATATGCTAAGGTAGCTCTAAGGAGCTACATAGCAGTTTTTTTTTTATATAAAAACATTTTATAGTTAACTAATCATAACAGTGAAAATATCGAAATCAAAAAGTGCACATAGCAGATAATTTACTAGGACGAAATATGCATTTTTTGTTTGTTTATAATTCATTACGGCTAAATACAAGTTCTTTAGGTCCTACGTTTACCGACGCGGTATCCGATAAGATTGTTACTGCTCAATCATCATAAAAAAATAATACTTTTGTTATGATGCTAGAATTCAGTTATCTCTTTATGTTTATGTAAAATTTTAATCTAAAGTTTTGTGTAAAATGTGTGCCATTCTGATCACTATTTTCAATTACATATAATAGAAAGATCTAATCTACCTCGTCACGATCACACTCTTTATGTGACGTAGTTGTTTGAGTAGTTGTATTAACTGTAATTTTTTTTAATCCACATTGATATAACAAACAGCAGGAAGTATCAATTCAGATTGAACCAACATATAAACGAGCTAGCTACCCAGCTGTAGGGAGAAGGCAGTCAAAGGATGTTTTCGCCTTAAGAGAAATAGTTTACCAGAACCAACGATAAGATTTGCAGACAAAAGATGAGGATTGCGCCGCTGGGTACACGTCTCTGCTGAAAATACAGTATGTGATAAAAATCTGACACCATATTAGATTATTTTTTGGAACAAATAGATTGCTAATAGCTGGATATAAATATTTAAAAATTATCTAAATAGAGTCGTTAATTTTACTCTTATTTACGTATTATTTTTTGAGCAAAAGAAAAAAAAACAACAACATTAACATACTACTGTCTACATTTGTATGTGTTTCTTTAATCGACCATCGACATTTATATTCAGTAATATATGATACGGTTTCACAAATACATTTAAATAAATGAAACTGTTGCCCAAGGATTGTTATTCATTTAGCTTCCTGCTGATGTCAATGAATTATTATAAAGGACACTAGTTGTCACAACATGATACCCTACATTCCGATAATTAGTTTTAATTTAATATATCCCTTCATTTATAAAATTAAAATTAAATCATATTATCTCAAGATTAATTAATCAATAAATTCCCTAGTAATCGTATTTCTTTTAATTTAATTTTGATATTTTTTACTTATATCAGCATTATATGTTGTATTTTTTTGTGTGTCTGTCAGTTAGTAGACTTATAAAGCAAGAAAAACTGTATCGATTTACAATATTTACTGGCCACGTTTTTTTTTTAATCTGACTAACGTTGTCAACCAGAAGGGCCTTTACAGCCTCACCGAACTTTGAGGGGAGCGCTTAAGGCGCTCAGCCTACGAATGGTAGCCAGCACAAGGGCAACAAAATGGCACGAACCTCGACTTGAGCTGCTACCCGTGATGCCAGGTTTTTCTTAGTTTGTTACATTACGTGTTACTCTAATAATATGCCTAATTTCATATCTAATTGTTAAGAGATATATGTCACTCGGATATTTTCCCTTCCTACCTATATTATGATAGACTTTGGTTTGCATGACCTTTTAATATATTTGTACCTACGTACCGCAAAGTGACAATAATTATTATTCTATCAACTAAGAACTGTTTATCGTTTGATAAAAAAGAAATCACTGTATGATTAATTAGTTTTAAACTTCAATGATAATCTGATAAATGTTATCAGATAATTATCGCGTAACAAATTCCTAACGAGTATAAACTGGATTATACTTACAATGATATTGGTCTTAGAAGCTTTTACGGTTTTACCCGGGTTTTGTGGTAAACATTTAGAAAACACTCACTTGCACAGGTGCATCACATTCACAATGATATGAACTTATGTGATGCGCAGGGAGAAAGAGAATGTTGTAAGAAAGGTATTGGATATGAATGTGGACGGTTACATGGGAAGAGGAAGACCAAAGAAAAGATGGATGGACTGTGTGAAAGATGATATATTTAGAAAAGGAGTGAATGCGGAGATGACAACAAATAGAGAGGAATGGAAGAGGAAGACATGTTGCGCCGACCCCAAATAAAAATAGGAAAAGGGTAGGGAGATGATGATGATGATGATGATGATGATGGTGAACTTCAGATCGGGCTTGGTTCCGCGGGATATTTCGAGCTTAATCTAAACATTCAATCTAGCTAACTGTAATGCATATATATATATATATATATATATATATATATATATATATATATATATATATATATATTGGGGGGATTTGATACTCCTAACGCAATTGGTAAGGGTAGTGCGTAAATGCATTCCCCTCGTCAAAAAAGAAAAAAAAAAATATGCAAGTATGCAGAAAAGGATTACTCGTAAAAAGTATTATTGTTTAGGTATGCAAGTTTGAATCTTGGGTAGAGAATGTCGATGATATAGTTGCATCAGAGTCTTCGTTTCTCCAAGCACGTTCTGTTTTGAAAATCATATCGGATCACCGATTGAAAGACATCTGTGGGTTTAATTTTGAATTAACCTCTTTCAATGTACTCAAGCATATGTTAATTAATAACTTAGTTTTCATTATGAGCTCAGTACATTTCAAATTAGTTGTCTAAAGTAGAATTAGTGTCCGATGCGCCCGTGACGACGGTTCGTCATGAGGTATTTCATATATTATATATATATATATTCTTGTATACTTTTTTTTTACTTTAAAAATAGTCATTTATTCAAAAAGTACATAAATTTATACACAAAAATTTAAAATTAAAATAAAATAAAATACTATAAATAATGAATGCCGTCCAGCTCGTCGCCAGACGGGAAGGTTCCCAGGAGGCTGGCCATGTTGCCACGTTGGATGGCAATGCTAATTCGCTGTGCCAAATATTGGCCAGCCCTCTGGTCGCGAGACGTGTCGACTAGACGACCCGCGAGATCCTTAAAAAGGCTATGAGCACTCGGGCCCCACGGTCCCAGAGTTTCGACCCCAAATGGGACAAATATGTAACTCTCACCAAGGGTAGCATATTTGCGCCGCTTGAGATCCTCCGCTGATGGAGCTGCTGCGCCTGCCTTCAAAGAGGTAATTGGAAGATGTGACGGTGCCAAAGTATCGACGCAAGTAGCATCCCATACCAAGGGCCGCCCCATCTCCCAAGGCAGAAGCGTAATCCCATCGGGTCTTTTGCCATCGTCACGCACCAAACCAATAGGTTCCAAGCTGGCTGGTACATTAACACTGGCAAAAGCCCGTAAACTATAATATATTATCAAATATCAAGAATTAGGGCCCGTATTTACCGTATAGTGGAAGTAATGCGTAAACATTTCTTACTCCCCGGCCAAATATACGAACGAAGGAAGGAACCACCCTTTACTGCGAGGCGAGGATGAGTATAATCTAATGCCAGAGTTTCCCACGTAAAAAAAAAGGGAGTTTGACACGGAATTTTACACTGTAATGGCAACCCTGTCGAGTATTTATTAGTGCTTTACTACAACGCAAATGGTAAACGATAAGATACAATATTGACGAAGTACGTAATAAATATATTTCGCAAAATTTATTTTGACTCCCGATATAAATGAAATATAAAGGAAAATACGTGGGCGTGAGTGAAAATATAGTTATTAATTTTAATGTAATCTTTTTGATATTCTTTAGGCACAACTATTTTTATTAGATCTAGTAAAACTGATAAGTTTTACATTTTACGATGAATTCCCAAAGCACATTACCGATTTACCGGACGATAAGTTCAGGCATAATGTCCTGCAAGATTTCATTTGCAAAGGTTATTTATATAGGTGGATCATAATGTGAACGACGATGTTGCCTGGAAATGACACTCTTCTCTTTTTTTCTACTAATAAAGCATGTAACGATGAGTAGTATATTTAAAAAAAAACAACATATGAAAAAACACCAGCTCGGGTTTTTTGCTAGCACTTCCGGTCGGACCGATATGTTGATAGTATTCTGACATTTACAAGTGCCTTATCAGGGCCTAAATTGAATAAAGTATTTTTGATTTTTTTTTAAATTAAATTCTCATCTGACGCTGACGATGTGGTCTAGGACGGTAAACATAGTAAGCCTAGAAGTACTGGCTTTCAAGTGAAGCTGCCGAAACACATTTATTGGTGCTTGTCGAGATTTTTTCTAACTTGAGGATGGTAATTAGTAAATGTTCTATCGCCGTGCTATAGATGCAAGATGTTTTCCGTCACCGAAAACTCAGGTATAAGAAAGGTGGATTCAAATCTATGTCCATCGACGCAGTATCCGACCACACTAATTCTGAACCATCATTAAACGATGTACCACTAGTGGACAGTTCAGCCAGTAGTAAAATACGTTCGCATATTTCATAGTCAAAAAAACATAATGTCAGCTGTTAAAAATTAATCTACAACCACCATCCGTAACACATACAGACCCGTCAGCTGGTAGGCCATTCACCTGACATTCATAAATAGCATACAATAATAGATTTTTATGATTTACGATGACGTTACATATAGTTCATACAGATAAGCATTTTTTATACATCATAAATAACAATAATATAAGTGACATAGTCGATATTTATACGGAAACATAATACGGTTTTGACATGATATTTGATCAGGTGTCTTGTTCATTTATAAAAAGTATTAAAAAAAAGTTATAATAGTGAATTATGTTGATACGAAAATACATCAAACAAGCAACCCCCCCTCTCCCCCCCCCCCCCTCGCAGCAACCACCAGTGCCATCAGTGCGATATAGTTATACTGAACACTCCTGCATATCACACGCAGGTATATGCGTTCCTTAATGTACCTTTTTTACAAATCTTGTGGTTTAGCCCGGACGATTTGCGCGAAATTTTCACTCAGGTAACGGCCATGCCGAGGTTCGTGCCACTTTGGTGCCCTTGAGCTAGTTGAGAAGTATAAATTAAAAAAAAAAAAAACACCATCTACAATACTTCGAAAAGTATGTAATGCGGAAAAATATGACGTACGCACGTACGATTTCTAAGTACACATAATACACCACATGGCCGTTATCAGATAAAAATTGTCACACTTGATAAAGTGCACGACGCTCTATATTAATTTACTTCTTAAAAACGACCTTTAATGATGATAATTGCGTTTTCCCACAAACAAACTAACTTGCCTGTAATATTTTACGTAAAACTTGTTGTTACACGCGGCTTTATTAGCAATGAATTTTATTTTGTTTTTACAATGACTATATAATTAATTTACAGTGTAAACTCTATATTCCGTTTCACGCCGTTATTGAGTGTTGCCGTTAAATGGAGAGAATATAAATCATTACAGGGACTTGTTTGTTACAAGTGATTTCGAAGTTTTTGGGAGTTTATTTACTGGATTTGGGACTGTATTTTCTATTAATATATATTTTTTATACTTTATTTAATATGTTGATTACCCATAAAAATAAGGCAATAGGAAAACAATGGAAAGCTGGCGTAAACGCCAGGTTAGTGCTCAAGAGGTTAAGTTATAGCAAAGTAATACAATGGTAGTTATTTTTCTTTCTATTGACCTCACGTTAATCTTTAATGTAACAACAATATATATATATATATATATGAAATCCTTATCAGAGCACATCTATGCAATATTTAAAAAATGCGCGTGTATTAACTTACACGCAATAGCACTGTAAATTAAAAAAAAAAAATAAGATACATTTAGTGTGAAAGTAGTTTTGATTTTTTTTTAAAGACAAAGATCGAAAGAATCTGGAAAGAAACATAACAATATAAAAACGAGGAAATCAATATAATAACCTGATAGACTAAGGGCCAATTTTTTGATCCGTAGTCAACTCGAGAAATGGTCAGATTTGTAACAAATGGTTAGAATAATGCCCTAAAGCGTTTTTTGAAACATAGTTAAGCTAACCATTTGTCAAAAATGTGACTATTTGTTACAAAAATTAACCATTCAACTCAGTCGGGTTAGCAAGATGGCGGATGGTTAACTCCAGTGCGAACAGCTGTTTCATTGCTTTTGTGTAACATTTGAAGTAGATAATTTGAAGTTTCATTATGTAACATTAATTTGTATAAAATAATTTGTTAAATAATTATAACGTATTAATAAATTGCTATTTATTATCTTTTTCGTAATATATTTGTTGATGAATTTTGTTTTTCATAAGAATTCAGTATTCCATTATGTATAGTAAATCAAGTTCGTACAAATATTTATTTGGCTTGTAAAATATATTAAATCCAAGAATTAAATTATAAAATCAAAGAATATTTTAGACAAGACGAAATAAAAAAAAAGGTAATATCATTACAAAACTATCACAAGAAATAATAATGGACACAGATGTTCGAGAGTAGCTCGACCCTTTGTTTTTTGTAATGTTTGTTCGACAACTCGAATTATGGACCATAACACATTTTACTCGGAATGATCATACAAAAAAAATTACCGGAATCAAAAGTATTCTATTATACAGTTCATTTTACTGGCAACATAAATAACTATTGCTAAATTTAACCATAGTAAATTTTGTCATCAAAAAAACGCATTGTGATTATAACCATTGGTTTGTGTAATAGTAATAGTAAAATTGACAAATGGATATAGTAACTTTGACTACGGATCAAAAAATTGGCTCTAAAACGCAAATGATACAATTCACTTTACTAACTATAATTAGGTTATATGTATTAATAGTTGTGCCCGCGACATCGCTCGCATGTAATTCAGATATTCTATCTCATAATCAATATATTCATATATATACACTTTATCTGTGACCCGCCCCTTACCGTCACCAAGGCCAGATCAGGCCATCTCCCAGACAGCCATTATATTGGATAATGAAAGGTATAGGTCACCGTCCCTTCCCCCGTTGGTTTGAAACTATGCAGTATGCACTCAGCCATTCTTGTCCTCATATGCCTGAATGGCGGCCTGCACAGCATCCTACCCATGTGGTGATGAGTGCAGGGTGATGTGGATCAGTAGTACTGGAGATTACCCCGAACACCCAAACTCACGAACTTTACATCTTTATAATATTAGTATAGACGTTATTATGCATACACTTCATTGTTATGGTTTTTTTTAATGAATCTAGATTAAACGCTATTCGTACATTATATAAATACATAGACGTTACTATAGAATATAGACTACTTACTACCAAGCCAAATTTCAACGAAATCGTTTCAGTGGTTTGAACAAATTAATAAACATACAGACAGACAATTTTTAGCCTTTTATTATTATAGTATTATATATCTTATATAGCTATTATATAGCTTATCTGTGTCCTTGTAACGTTTCAAAATACTCTAAATTATTAACAAATAAATCCACGCCATCTATGAATAAACGCCAGAAATAGATAAATATATATTATTTAAATTAAATGTAAATAAATTATGTTGGTTTAATTTAAGTCATTTCACTATTAATTTATAATTACTATTAAGTAAACACATATTTATAATGTTTTAAATATATACGCTATTTACGACATAAGAGTGAAACAATAAATTATGATGATGAATTGTTTGTTTATCAAACAGAATTTTGTTCAATTAATTGTTTAAAAAATTATCATTAAAAGCAAAGTAATCGACATTTCAGTAACTTCCTATCGTAAAACTTCAAAAATGCAAGGTAACATTTGTGATTTATAGTTTAGAATTGGTATTAGATTGATTTATTCAATGCTTTATATACATTACGCTGTGAGAACGCTGGTGTGTAGAGAAGAGGATGTGGCGACCAAAATAGAGAAAGGTATGCTTAGTTGGCATGGGCATGTAGAGGATGGATGATAGGAGATAAACGAAATTTATAGGGCGAGGGTGAATGGGCACGTCAGTAAGGGTCGACCTAGGCAAATGTATTTCGACCAAATCGAAACGTGGAAGGACGTAGTCTCTGCCTAACCCCACGGGTAAAATGCGTAATGATATGTATGCATTATTGGTTTTATCTAGACACCTGTTGAGTTCCATTTTAAGTTATTAAGGATTGAGAACTAATTAAGACAAGTAAGATATATCAGGGCTTTTTGATATGATGTATTCTTGTTTTAAAATGTTTCTGTAATTCTAAAATATAGAAATAACTTTTAAAAAGTTATAAATATGGTATCTGTACCCCGACTTACACCCCATTGACCCATACGTAGGGTAAACTGGGACAAGGTATACGTCAGCGGAATCCGCTGCCAATCACACTACGTGAAATTAAAGAAGCTCTAATAGAGAAATGACAGAGTGTTACGCAGCATCACATCAAAACCCTTGTAGAAAATTTGCCCAATCACGTTACGAGCTCGCGGGAGCAACACAAAGCAACCAAAATGCGTGAAAACAGCACATCTGTAACCAATCTACATTTACAAAAATACTGGAAAAACCAAGCGTTTTTATTAATTTTACATTTATTCAAAATAAAAAGCTTGAATTAATTTATTATTTAAGCACATTAAAATATTCTTTCATTTAGTTTTTATTTCATAAAGCTAGGTCAGATATTTTTAAAGATTTTCTAACCGACCCTTTTCTTTGCGGTCCAGTGTATATGTTAATTTTTTCACCTTGGAATATTTCGACAATTTTCCAGCTATTCGTATATTGAGGTAAAACTATCAATATATCGAAACATGGATATTTTTTATATATCAATATATTTTTGACCTTTGCCCATCTCTACAAACGACGCGGAGCGAGAGAGTACGTACGAGAGAGAGTTCGTCCACTGTTCGGTATTCCGTATGACGTCATCGGCACGCATCGCAAAAATTGCCGCTCAGACAGACCATCGGCATCGGCATTACCGACGGGTAGATTCGTGGCATCCGTACGACGCGGATCAGAGGACGATATACTACGATCCGTTTGATGCGATGCGTCCGACACTTACGATGCGTATGTGTGGACTCCTACCTTTAGTATTAAAAATCCTGATTATAATTATAATCATCATTCGACGTGACCTTGAAATTTCGTCGCGCGCAAAGAAATTACAATGCAACAAAAAGATAATAAAAATATAATAAAGATAAAATGATAGATAGGGCTTTAATAAAAATTATTTCATATTATATATTTATCGAGGAAATAGATAAAATTTAAAATCATGTGTACGTGTATTACTTAGTAAATATTTAATTATATATTTATTTAAGTAATATTTATTTATTGGTACGGTGGATGGTATCATGCTTCCGATGTTAGGGACCCTTAAACATACAAAATTTTGAACCTGTTTGACCAACCCCCTTCCTCCCTCATGTCAGTAATAGTAAGCAAATCCCTATGATTACGTAAGCATACTTGTTAGCGACGCTTCAAGAATTTAGTATTAAGAATTAATTGTAGATAAAATAAGAACTATGCGATGTGTAAATTATGTGTAAGATGTTAAATAAAGATAATTTCCTAGTTAGGTAGCTTAGTAGATAGAGTAATAATTATTCAATGTTACGTAGTGCGCTGTATGATTAAGATAGCAATTATTGAGATAAATAAATAAATAACAACGTGGATAATAATAATATTTGACCATACAGCGCGCTACAGTAGGGGTATGAAAGAGATTCTCGCGTACGGGGTGCCGAACTAGCCGGCACAATAAGAATGGGCCATATGGGCCGAGAAAGGGTAGTCTCGTCGCGATCGTCAAAGTGAAAGTTAGTTCAAGACAAGTGATTTCTTTGTAGTAGTTTAGTGAGACAATAAAAAGTGTGCACAATAGAATATACTGCGTTGTTGCATTTTTCCCGCCAACGACCCGGTCCACGTGCTTTACTGCGTCCCTTTCAGCATAAAGAATTGTCAAACGTATACCATCCTGTTTCTATGCTGATAGGGCGTGGCAGAGCAGTCTACGTAATAGTATAAACGGACGCTCATACTCGTGTGTCCGTCCGTTACAATACTTGTTACTTATTGGTGGACTCCTGTTTCCGCAACTAGACACGTGAGCATTTATATAATTGAAACAAAAAAAAAAATACCCCACCATGGGGACTTCTGAAAACTCGAAACTTTGGGAAAAATACTTTTTAAGGTTTAAATTTCATAATTTGTTCATTTAAATTAAGTTAACATAACCTAACATTTGTCTGGTTTTTACATATCTTGGCGCTAAGAGCAATTACTGTGTACATTTTCATACAGTTTATTCATAATAAAAACGTAACATAGGCTGCGTAAGTATTATTATTATTATTCGGAAAAGGGCTATACATGCGTAAACAGTCGTGTAACACTACGACTTAAATCTATTGTGATCGCCCCTATATTGCTAAAGCTCACTGACTAGACCTACAACCTATACTGTAGGATATTTTTGGCAGAGAGCGTCTGTACCTCCTTCGGGAGCAACGAGTGCTTACCGAGAATTCGTTTACGTATGGGTATTACTGGATCACATTCACATGTGCTTTGGTGTTTCGTCTGCGATTTCACAGAACCTGCACTCTCTTGTGTTCTGGACACCGATGTTGTGCATATGCTTGCCCAAACAACAGTCTCCAGTTAGTGCTCTCACTAATACTCGTATCTGATTCCCACTAAGCATCAGGAGTTCTTCAGTTTTGCGCTGGGTGAATGCCGTGATGAGCTCTTTGGAATGAATTTGTCCTGGCAATTTATTCCAGAATTCTATAGCCTTATAGGTGTATTGGTCCCTTATGGTCAGTCGAACTAAGCTTTTTGGAATGCCAAATTGGTTCAATCCCAGTTTGTATTTCCATAGCCCCTGCTCTTGCAAGCGCATCCGCTGCTTAATTGCCGGATACTCCTGGATGTCCTGAGGCCTATTTTAAAATCAGCCTGTTATTCTTACCCAGGCTGTTTAGCATTGCCACACAATTGACAACTAGCTTCCACTCAACTACGTCCGAAGCCAGCGCTAAGAGAGCGGCTTGACTATCTGAATGGATATATATTGTATGTTTCACGTAGGCTTTCAGCAGATTTATACAGGAACATTCTAGAATATCGTATACCTCTCTGCCTAGAAAATGGACACGAAACTACCAAGATTAGTTGTTTGAATAAGCTTAGGTCGCTCTACATATATTCCAGAGCCTACGTTAAGTGCTATTTTGGACCCGTCAGTAAACCATAGTAAGCTTCCTTCCCTCCACGTCACCTCAATGTTTAACCAAGAGTCCCGTGGAAGGATTTCGACATCATACAAATTTTTAAGATTAGTTTCAAGAATCATCATATCTAATATCATCCCTAAAACTGGTGTTTCTATCACTGAGTCTAAAAAGATCTCATGTACTGGGATATTCTTTGTCTCCTCCCGAGGGCGTACATTTTGTGCATCGTCAATCTCACCATCTTCTCTACATGTAGATGAAGGGGCGTCAGATTTAACAGAGCATCCAGAGCCGCTCCAGGGGTGGTTGACAAAGAACCTGCCAATAAGATAGAAGCCATTCTTTGTACTGATGATAGTCGGGTACAAACCGACTGCTGTTGGGCCTTTTTGGACCAAACCACACAAGCGTATGTTATTATGGGTCTAATAACTGCCGTATAAAGTCATATGGTTAGCCTGGGATTTAAACCCAAGCACTTTCCGGCCATTCGACTACAGATCCCCATTGCTATTTTAGCTTTTTGAATTATGTATCCAATTTGGCTACTCCAGGTCAGCTTCTGGTCGAGAATAACTGCCAAGTATTTGATCTCTGGTGAGAAGTTTATTGTTTTGCCATTTAGTGAGGGTTATACTAATTAGTCAAGACGCCTTTTCTTGGTAAATGGTACTAGGCCAGTTTTGGCTGCATTTACTCTCAGTTCATTGTCCTTGCACCATTTGTCAATGACACTTAGCGCTTTATGCATAAGGTACGTAAGTATAAATTGTACTATACACCTCTGAGCGCCAGCATTTAAACGCCATCTTATACTTATACTTATAGTGTAGCATGCTGACAGCTGCTATTATAGCAACGCCGCTAAAAAAAGTTTAACTAAAACAAACGAAGATTAATATGTTTTTTACCCTGTATAGGCTCAGTGCTTTGACCACAATCTCACCAGATGATAAGTGACGATATGGTCAAGGATGGTAGTATTGCTTACGTAACCAGACAGGATCGAGCATCCATGTCATCTAAAATAAACAAGACTCCCGCGACCTCCATTGTGGCTGATAGGGCATTTTATCGAAGCGCGAAATACTTGCTACTGCTATATCGATAACGTTAAGGTTGCCATAAAACTATATTAAAAAACGGGTTCAGTGAACTTTATTGTTAGTGGTTAAACTGTACTTAATCTATACTGTATATAAAGAAGTAACTGTTTTTTTTTCTTCGGGCTGATTTTGATAGATTTCTGTTCTGTTATTTTTCTTTAAGATATAGTATAGGATTATATATTTTACATTAGACATTTAATAAAATCAAACAAAATAAATATACGCTTAGAACGTGCATCGCTGTGGGAGTTAAGTCTATGAATTAATATATTTTTCAAATTACGGTTTGTTTAAATGTTACTTAAGCATTCATGAAGGGCGATGGAGTTTATGTTTAGCTTATTTTTCATGACATAGGGGGACGAGAAGTCTGGATGAAGATTACGGGGCAATATTTTTACTTATTTTACTACATTTTTTTTTCAATTCATTCCAATCCTTACGGTTCATTCTAATCATGGGGAGGGACAAGCTTACTATTATTGGTCAATGGGGGCAGTAAAAAATATCAACATTTTACTTCATTAAATTTTATTAATACTCTCTTAAATAGACGAACCGTTATACTTTTTTTTTAAATAAATTAAAGCAACGCCGTTTAGGGCAGCTAGTAAAATTATAAAACGCGAACGAAGTCGCAAGCGCCAAATAGTTGTAACCATAGCACCGTAGACCTATTAATACGGTATTAACAAATGAATTACGTATTCAAAATTATTTTCAGTTCACTAGTATACGTTCCACAGTAAAGTTTATCCTCGTTTATTAACCTACTTACCGATAGTATCTACCATCCTATAATGACATTGTTGGAGTTCTTTATAAATATACATCTATTCTATTGTATTGTATCTTTTAGTTATTTCACGATACTTTTCTAACACTATTATTTATACCAAATTATGCGTTATATATTTTTTTTTATATACACACCATATAAAAGACCTTTAATAACATTTAGACAGTATATTTATTCATGTGATTTTACACAAATAAATAATTATACTAAATTAGTAGCAAATTTAGTATTATGTCTCGAAAACAGTTTTCATTGTTACAATAGTGTCAGGTAATAGAATAGAGACGATTTTCCCATAATAATTAGAGCAAGAGAGCATTGTAATTTGAATTTTTTGCTCTTACAGTCACATATCTACAAATAGGAAAAAACAAAACTGTTCAGTACATTCTTTTTCTGCGCTTGTCAGCCGTTTTCCTTCTTTTTATTCAGTGTTTTTTTCTCACTAAAATTATCAATATACTATGCGAATATGTATGGTAGCTCATAATGGGCCTAATAAATTAGCTGAAACTTGCTCTAAGGGCAATGGAGGGCGATATGCTTGGAGTTTCACTGCGTGAAAGTAACTGACATTGCTCGAAGAATTGATAAACTTAAGTGGCAGTGGGCTGGGCACATTGCTCGCAGAACCGATGTCCGATGGGGTCAACGGGTTCACGAATGGCTACCACGCACCGGAAGACGTAGCGTGGGTAGGCCCCCCGCAAGGTGAACAGACGACCTGGTGCAGATCACGGGAATCTGCTGTATGCGGGGGTGTCGCAAGACCGGTCGTCGTGGAGATCTTTGGGGGCGACTTATGTCCAGCAGTGGACGTCTTTCGGTTGAATGGATGGATGGATTAATGAGAATACTAGTATTCCTAATATTTACATTATTCGTATAATAATGTCTCAAATTAAAAGCACACCAAAGGCCGTATGTAGACTCTTTAATTTTTAGAAGTACTTATTTAGGGATCATATGACGGATTCGGATCTTTTTTGGACAAAAGTTGTTAAACGGAAATGACAATGTTTATGACTTATACTGCAAAATTATATTATCAAATAGCTGTGTGCTCGTGGCTGCGCCGGCGTTTCGTATATTTTTCGCTGCGTTTTAATTTATTTCGGTACTAAGATAAAGTTAAGCTATTTCTCACAAATTCAAACACCTACCAGTGAAACTGTGCGTTGAATCGGATGATCTTCACAATTTTTTTTTTTTTACTCGGAACCCTAATTATTTTGGAAAATCAAAGTATCCTAAGTTACGCGTAGTAACTTCAGCTATCTAACAAAAAAAAGTCCCGTCAAAATCAGTCACGTCGTTCCGGATATTACCCGGAACAAAACAGATAGAGAATCCAAAAAGTTAAAAATTGTATTTGTATATAAATTCATATCTATGTAGTAAAAAAAATAGCATTAGACACTACAATTTTATTTATTAGTATTTTTATTTAATAGAAAAATGCTACTCTAAATTTTCATACGACATATTTATTTATTTTTGTTTATTAATTATTTATTTTAGTAATACTTGCCACATAGCTCGTTTTCCTTTTAAATCAACATCCCGTTATGTGTCCGTTAGTTACCTTATAGGTCGAGTATAGTGATATTATATAGAATATGAAAAAACAAAACAAAATGACAATACTAGTTAATTAAAACTAAATAATCGATGTTTTATAAGAGATATAAGTGAATCTATGAGTTTACGAAATAAAAAAAATATCCGATTTAGTCATTATTGAATTATGGGCACTCTAAGAGGTAACAGATATGCAGATAAACGTTACTTTATTTAATATATGTTTCCTTTGATTTACTAGTACCTATATTTTATATAAACAGTTAATGTTTATGATGTTAATACATGCACGTTGTATACATGTATATTAAGTAAGTATTTAAGAACAATATATGTAATAGAATAATTGGTACCGCAGTGTAATAGATTAGGTTTAGGCTTAAGATTTAAATGAATAAAAGCACACAAAAGAAAATAAACAGCAAAAGAACAAGCTGCAAAAAACAAAAAGAGCCAAAAGAGCGCAACAAATAAACAAATAAATAAAAAAATGTAGTAACAAGGTCCTTGGTTATGCCAGGGGGAATTGCGGGGACAAAAAAAAAAAAAAAAAAAAAAAAAAAAAAAAAAAAAAAAAAAAAAAAAAAAAAAAAAAAAAAAAAAAAAAAAAAAAAAAAAAAGCATGCACGGACTAGACCGCGGACATGGTATGTCGAGCGGCCTAGGTCATCAGTCGCTTAAGCAAGGAAGGGGAATAAGATTTTTCATAAAGCTCGATGTTCTTGAATCTATTCACAAAACATCGAGTTGTAAGAGATCAACATTTTTTCTTTCTGTTTTATTAGAATTTTTATTCGTCAATAGTATTCTTCCAGTGGGTCGAAATTAAATTAAAATCATCATTTATTGCAAAAACTGTTTCCTATGTTTTTTTTTATTAACAGTACTAAAGTTCATCAATGCCAACTGAATAAAAAAAGAAGAATGCCTAATCTATTAATGAAAAATGATACTGAACAGTTCTATTTTTGTGTGTATCTGTAAATACAGATGATCATCATATCATAGAAAATAAAAAGGGCCCTCTAATAATCGATACTTTATCAGTTTGAAATATCGATCTCTTGGGCTTAAATGTTTTGTGTATCGATTCATTAAACTTATATTCGAATCGATTCAAAAAATCGATCTTTTTCGGAAAGGATTCGCGTCCCTACTTAGGGAACTGATAACCTCGGCCGGGCCGTCGTACTATGTCCGCGGTCCGGTCCGTACGTGCATTACTCTCATTGGTTATGCAGAAAATATTCCAACTCTCTCGCATACCTTCTAGTATCAAACTGCGTAAAAATTTTCTTATCATTTCCTGGTCTTAGGTGCCTCGCAGCATTGAGCGTATCGACTTACCTTATCAGAAAGTTATTTCTTTTTGTATGTAATTATGTTAATATCCTCATTTAAGTTACTACGTTATCAATAAAGCCATGTGTATACAAGCATCTATGTAGTGTCGAATTAAATATTTATACCCATTTATACGCATCGTGTTTTGTAAATTTAATAATAGCATTAAAAAAATGATAACGTGTATAAATAGAAAAAAAAAATAAAAGAAAAATCTAGAAACAGAAGTAATTTCTATTTTTAGGGCGTTTCAAGTATTACATAAAAAATGTTAGTGGTTTGAAGCAAAAGTAAGCAAAGATCAGCAGAAAAACCAAATTAACTGACATTTCCCGAAAAATTGACAAACTAAAATGGCAGTGGGCTGGGGACGTTGCTCGCAGAACCGATGCCCGATGTAGCCAATGGGTTCTCGAATGACAACCACATACTGGAAGATGCAACGTGGGCAAGCCCCCAACAATATGGTAAAAGTTGCGGGAATTCGGTAGATGCGGGCGGCACAAGACCGTTAGTTGTAAACACCTATATCAAGCAATGGACATCTTTCGGTTAAAATGATGACTATTATTTATTAAACTAGATGTTTGCCTGCGACTGCGCCCGCGTTTCATATATTCTTCATAGTGTTTCAATTTTTTTTATACACAAATCTAATTATCTTTCTTATTTTTATTTTTTTTGGTACTAAGATAAAATAAAAGTGTTTCTCATAAATAATCGTAAAACTGACCATTGAATCGGATTATATTCAAAATCTCATGATTTTTTTTTACACCGAACCCTAATTATTTTTGTATATCAAAAGTACCCTAAGTTACCCGGAGTAAAGTAAAGTCTCGTCGGAATAGGTCCAGCCGTTCCGGAGATTACACGGGACAAACAGACAGACAAAAAATATATATATATATATATATATATATATAGAGAGAGAGAGAGAGAGAAAGATATATAAATACGTACATATATACAAATTCTGCCTAATTAAATATCCAATTAAGTATTAATACGTACTTCCAATTAAGTTTTGATCTAACAAAGGGTTGATTATATAATATACGAGTATATGTAAGTTATATTCAAAGTCTATACGATAATTTACATTCAATTGTTATATTTAATCGAATATATCCACGTTATTGATATAGATGAATATTTAATAAAAGTTTAATGGATCGAAAGAGTTATATTCAAATGCATACGTATCATCCAGTACGTTCTACTCAACTAAATAAGCAGAGTTGAACGAGGGTTCATTCTTAACAATGAAATTGTCATTGGGGGAGTGTATTAATGGATAACATATGCGTCCTTGATGTGCCATGAAAAATAATATTTACACATTAAAAGGAGCGACGTCATCTCTCTATAATATAACGTTTATCTTGCTGATTGTTGTGTGCCTTGGCTTATAACTCGAAAACTTTACCACTAAACCGAACGACATATTTTTTTAATTATATCATACATATATTTTAGCTTTCAATTCTATAATACTACCTGTGTCCGCGACTTCTTCCGCGTGGGATTAGTAAAACGAAAATGTTTTTAATTATTTACTGTATTAAATCTCTTAAATATTCTTCGGTTTAATTAAAATATTGCAAGGAATATAATCGGTCAACTATATTTATTATTATTGATAATTGTATTTATCTCTCTCTCTATCTAAACAGAGAAAACATATTGTTTATAGAATTAACCTTTCATTATCTAAATACATTTCACTGACGCTGTGTAATATTTCGCAATGTGCAATAATAATCGCATCGATTTCAACCAAAACCGTATAATTATAAACTATGCGCCTGTGATATCAGCTATGTATATTGTGCGGTTCATTTTTCAGGTAAAAAAAACTACAGTAAAGAATACTAAAAAGTTTGCAAGCCCGTAATTTTGTTTCCAGCTAATAATTCTCGTGAAAAAATTTGTTTGGTACATGACAGATTTTGTAGGTTCAACTTTATATCAACGTCATCATCACCATGTCAAGCGAAAGACGTCCACTGCTGGGCATAGGTGTCCTACAAAGATCTCCACAACGACCGGTCTTGCGTAAGTCTTGTGTGTCACAAGATTAGTACCACCCCATATCTTCCCGTGGGGTCGTATAGGGCGATTAAGGGATAAGCCAGGGGGAGCTGAATCCTTTGAGCAACTTAAGCACTGCGATCATCAAAATCGCTGCCAAGCATGGCGATTGCGGAAATCCGGGGGGAGATTGAATGAACATTATCTTATACGTATATAAAAATACACATATTGTATCGGCAAAATACATCGGATATGTTGTGCATATTGTAAATGTCATTTATGTATCACAATAAGATAACGTGAATCATATATGTATTTATTATATATATATAATAATTTATTAACAGTTACAAATACATAAAGAGAATAAACGAGTATTATTATTAATATGCGTCTTTTTTACACAAGTAATTGTTTGTTTCTCTGTCTCTCCACGTAAAGCCCAAAATACCCCGTAGACAACGCATGTGGAAATTGTTCAGCTTTCGCTCTTATATATATATACATATATAGAAGAGTATGCTTAGTATGCATGTTGGATAAACAATCATTTTAGTTTTAATAGGCAGGTGTTTCCGACATTTTTAAAAGTTATTTTGTTATTCGGGGTGGATACAAATCAAACATCATAAAAATATGTACAGCCGTTCTTAAGTTATAAATGGTATAACTAACCCAACTTTGTTATATATACGGGTATATAATAATAAGGTAGTAAGTTTTTTTTTTTTTATTTAGTCCCCTTACATATCAGACGTAATAGGAGTTTTGTTTACTTTTTTGTTGCTTTCCCCTATTTTTTTATATATCAAATAGAAAATATTATATAATTATTTACCCGGAGCAATAATAGATGTACAAAACCCGACAAATGTTAAGTTATTGTTAATAATTTCAATGAACAAATGGTGAAATATGAACATAAACAAATAAGTTTTTTTTCTGTTACGAGTTTTCAGTCTTGTCGGTAGTCCCCGTGGCTGCGTAGTTTTTTTTTCAATGTTGCTACTACTAAGGCTGTCCTTTATTACAAAAACGTTAAGAAAAGATCATCCAAGGTCTGTAAGTGCGTCGATGTCATAACAAACGTTTGTTTGTTTATATCACAGTAGGTCGTATCGTGCCTAATCATGGACGACCGACCGTGCCGTGCCGTTCATCAATAACTTTGTACTAATAATGATATCCAGAGTTATTCCGAAACTCTGTTCCAAAGTACACATTTAGGAACGATATTAAAATGAATCACTTAAATATTACAATATGTATAGAACGTAGGAGGATTGTGTTCTTGATGATAACGCACCGTAATCACATTGTTGTTCATATAATAAATATATGCCAGTTATGCATTATATTTAGTTTTCGACCCATAACTTATTTTTTATATATTAGGACCTTTTTTTTTTTTTTTTTTTTTTAACTGGGGGAAATGCATTTACGCACTAGACGCACCCTTATCTATTGTACTTAGGGGATCAAAGTCCCCCAGTACACTAGATAAGGGGCACGGAGTGACGAGCTCCGTGCAGTGTGGGACTCACCCGGGCGAGAGTCGCCCGGAAATACCCACTAAAACCCCCCGGGGCCGTCCGCTGCATTTGGGATGGGGGCGACACGGGGTGGCTTTCGCAAGCACCGCGTCGCCCCCTGCAGCGAACCCGCCGGGATATATTAGGACCTAACGTTTTCAAGTAACAGTCTCAGGCACTAGAACGTGGGTTACAGAGCACATTACCGATTTACCGGACAATAAGTTTAAGCATTATGTCAAGCAGGTTTTAATGTTCAAAGGTTATTTATTTAATATAGGGTGGATCATTACGTGAACGATAGTGATGTCTGGAAATGACAATACTCTCTGTGCTTCCGCTAAAACCGTTTATTATTATGAATCGGATAATTTATTTTATCGTTTAAAACAAAAACAGATCGAGTTTCTTGCTGGTTTTTCTCGATGACTGCATTTTTTCGAATCAGTGGTAGTTTTTTTGACATTCATAAGCCTTTTCAAGACTAATTGAATAAAGAATTTTTGATTATGAATACAAAACACATCTTTGGAATTAAAAAAAATCGTCTACAATTCCATCTATGGTGGTTTAGTGTTATTGTGTTGGATACTATTCCCATAGATTTATAGATTTCATGTCTATCAAATTTCATGAGCTTGAGTATTTAGTAAAGGAAGACATAGTGATTAGATAATCTGACTAACAACTATCTTTAAGTTTGCAAATGTGTTTCGACAGCAGCAATGGAGAGCCAGTACCTTTAGGCTCACCATGTTCACCATATTGGGCCACACCTATACATAATATCAGGTGGAATTGGGCTCAAAGCGCTGACCGATCTACCACATATTAAAAAAATCAGTTATGTTCATCTGGAATTACAACCGTAAAAATGATGAACGAAGAATTGTTTTTATAAAAGTCAAAGTCATGTTTTAATATTATTTCCCCTTAAACTTCTATTTTATTCTGATAATAATGTTAACGTGAGAAATTATCTGGTTACCTCGGTGAATGTCCGACAACATCCCGAATGTTGAACTTAGTACGGCTTAAAGCAGTCGACAAAAAATAATCTTTATTGTTTAAAAAAACACAACACAAACGCGAACAATAATCTCTTTCATTATCTTACAATGCTTCTAGATCTAAAGCAAAATTATACTAAATAGAATACTAACAAATTAAAGCAATAATTAAAAGTACCTCGAATTTCTTGTTTCAATGTAAATCGTCCATACATGTCGCGTTATATTTTCTTTGTCATAATAATAAGCAAATACAACCGACGATAAAATATATTATTATTCAAAATGCGTATTGATTGTAAATAAAAACGGATACAATTTAAAAGTTACTAATTAAACGTTTCGGAGTGGATCAGATTTTATACAATTATTTACACATTATGTTCAGTTCAGGGGCATTGTGTTATTGTATACGTAAGAACATAGAAATAAAACACTCAGAACGGCAGTAGTCACATGCGGAGTGAAGCTATTTCAAGATGGCTTTAGAAGGCCACGTACGACTTCCGTTATGTGCCAGTGATTACGTAAATCCGTGGCGCTTACACACATATTCTTGGCAAGTTTTTTGTACGGACCTATCAATCACTCTTAGAGTTATTACTCTATGAATAAGAATATATTAAATTTATTACTATTGAATTCAAAATAATATGATCTCTTTTTTTTATATTTATCAGTTTAGAAATATGTAGTCGTAGCCAAATGACTTCGATTGCATTTAAATAAGATTTTAATTACTTCACTTATTTTTTTTCTAACCTAGTTAATGCTGTTGACCAGAAGGGCCTTTACAGCTTCACCGTTACTTTGTGTAAATCGTTTCCTTTGTATGGTAGCGGCGCCAAGAACATCCCCAGTTGGGGAACGGAGCACGACTTGGGCCGCCCCCGGAGGGAGATCCGGAGTGTGTGCGGAAGCAAAGTTAGCCGCCTGTCCCCAGCAACGGGAACAGCGGTTTCGCGGGCGTGGGCGCTGACACGCAAGTAAACGCGGGTTGATGCAAACTTTACATATGTAGGTTTTAAAGTTAATTGCGATGGCTTAGTTGGTAGTGCGTACGGATTTCATGTCAATGGAAGCGAGATTAAATCCACCTATCCGGCTATAAAATCAGCCTGAGCTTTCGGTGAAGGAAAACATCGTGAGGAAACTGTAGCATAATGGAAGGGTATTTTAAAACAAAGCCAGCCTGGGTAGCTACCACCCTCAAGATAGAAAACCTGTCGCCAAATAACAATAGGAGTGTTCCGGCAGTATCACTTAGGCTTAGTGTGTTTACCATCCTGGACTACATCGTCATTTAAAATCAGGTGAGATTGTTGTCGAAGCACTTAGCCTATACTGTGAAAAAAAATAAAAATCGATGTAATACATTTAGAAATTATAATCGTTTACGTGTTTTAAATTACATTTTTTTTTCTTACGCGGGTAAATGCCCTGGGATACCGCACACCGTTGCACCACACCCGGTATCGAACTAGACTACTATATCAGGTGACGTTAAGCACCCGGGGACTGAAAAAATACAGACTGAAAAAAAAACACTACATATTTTATGGTGTCATTATTATGTTTCTCTTTGTTGATCATTCTAGAACACGAATCGATGTCAAATAAGCTGTGTGTAACAAGCTGTGCCCGCAGCTCTGTTCGCTTATAATATTTATTATTAGTGTATCTATTCTTCAAGAATTATTCAACGCAGTATTTTCTTTCAATATCTATTGTTTTCTTAAAATATTATCAGATAATGTGCCTTTGGTTAATTTTAACTGCTTCACTTTTATCTTAAAAATGTCGCGTGATAATAATAATACGTCTTACGTTTAAAACATAACAAGCTCGCGCCTGTTATCCCCAAAGGGTTAGGCAGAGGTGAAATAGCGAACTACAGCACCCACATTTCCGCTCCAGCTTAGTTCCGTCCCAGATGTGACAGGGGGCGAGTCTGTGGCCATATCGGGCTCAAATTCCCGACTCTGGGATGATGCAGAGTAGAAAAACTCAATATCACGTGACCCGACTCGGAGATCGAACCCGAGACCTCAAAACGACAGTTGTACCGTAATACAAAAGCATCACCGAGGCAGCCTCGTTTAAAAACAGAAATATATAATAAATCGCTTCTGTGATTCTCGAGTTACAAACCAATTAACGCAGAGACAAACAGACAATCAGTGAGGACACGATTATGGTGAGATATATGAAGTTTTTTTTTTTTTTTCGATTATTTAAATTTCCTTTGTGTTTACTCTTAGATACTATTGAATAAAAAAGAAAATAATCTTGTAAATCGGCTCAGTGGTTCTCGAGTTATAAGCTAACTTAATAAAAGAAAATGTAAGGTAATATTGTTCGATAGAAAGGTATTCGTCGAACGTATATCGCAACGATTTCGTATGATAAATTAAGTAATTATTAGCACATTGTATGCACAAGTTTACTTTGATGACAATGAAGAAACTATCAAGCTGGTTAAAACCGCCGGCTACACGTGAGTGTAATGGTTGAAACATGAATGATGATGTATGTACGTAACCAAAGAACATTATTGCCGAGTAATAATCTACCTGGACGCGAAGTTAGGAAGTCAACGGTTTCGAACTCCGAACGAATAATAACGGACCAAAACGATCCACGTTAAGTAGTAATTATCAATGAAGTACATGTTTATATGATTAAAAAACTAGACATTACTTTATCATGAATAGAAAATAAATAATAATTACGAATGATGTTTAACTTAACAAACTCGAATGTCCGTTGAAATTTTAATTGATATAAATTTCTCTTAATTTTAAAACTAACGGTTTTTTTTCTCTTTCGCTGATTTATATTAATTCTACCTTTATGAAAACATAGTAGAGAGTATTTTTTTAACAGTTAAATGTATATTTTTTTAGTTAACGGTAATCATACACATAAATATCATAGTATAATAAAATAGATATGTAAACATAAACGGTAGAGAATTGCACGGTTAACCTTATCATCATTACGATGCAGAGTATTGGAATCTAAATATAAACAGGAAAAATTACACAAAGATAAAACGTTCAAATATTTTATATAGGTATGCACACGAAAAAAATCCACATGAGACACTTATCCATTTTATAATTCATAATTATTGACAAAAATGCGAATAAAATATAGCACATATGCAATTAACAATTTCCACTTTCGATTCAAAATAATAAATATATATATATATATATATCTATTTTTAATAACCCTTATTCTCTCCGGATAATATATTGAAGCTTTGAATATTCATTTATTTTTTATATCGTTCGTAGACTGAAAATATATGTACGTGTCAGTATTACAAAGCTTTAATGACAGCTGTTATATGAAAAAAATGTTTGTAGTAATAAATATATAAAATGAATTAAAAACTTTTACACATTTTATATTGCGGCTGAGTGGCTTCAGCACTCGCCAATAAAAAAATCTGTGAAGCTGTAAAGGCCCTTCCGGTCAATGGCATTAGATAGTTTAGAAAAAAAAATTACACTTACCTTTTGAATGCTGTATGGTGTATAGGTTATGTGACTGGAACGTCGCTCCTAGACACGTGTTATAATTTTAGTAAGGAACAATACAAGCGAACCGGGCGCTCTTTAAAAACGGAATGAACGAAACGAAAACCGGCGCGGCGTTGACGGCGTGGAGCGGCGCGGCGCAACGTCTATAACACTCAGGCGTACGCGATGGCCTATACGCATGGCTCGGGCAAGTGAGACCAATTGTTGCGTCATAAAATAGTAGGGAGAAATATCGGCGATACCGCATCAGCCGTCGCGCTTCGTACTAACCGCCAGAATTACGATAACCATTGTCTGCATAATAAAATCACCCGTTCGGACCGACGTTTCACTTTGGCACGTTATCGAAATAAAATAACTTTAAAATAATACGCACGCACGAACGTCTCAATGCGTATCCGTTGAATTATTTTCAATGTTTACAAATGAAATTGAGCTTTATTTATTTCATTCGATCAATTAAACAAATACATTCTAAGATTTAAATAGATATGAATGTTTATGTTCTAGTACCTACTTAAGTAAGTACCTATTTCTAATAAATACTTGTTCATAACGTCAACTCTACTTAAAAACTAATTTCCTTGGTGTCTTATTTTCTAAATATTGTAATTTAACATGATTGTATATAGTCAAAATTATAAATAATAATTTATGTTATTCATATATTTGTACATCTATATCTATTAAATATTCAATTTTTAATTAAAATATTGCAAGGATTGTGATATCTAGTTAGTAATTAATTTTTGGGACGTATTTTTTAATAACTTGCTAACTTTTTCTTTATACTACCTAATATAAAAATTAAAAAAAATATAAAACCTGAGCAGATAATATACAAAAAAAATCATGTACTTAAATCGGCTGAGTGGTTTACGAATAATCAATCATTTAGCGTACAGATAGGAAAACTTGCTTTTAATACTCCTAATATGTATAAGGACATTAAACGTCTTAATTTCAGTTAAAAAAAACTAATACAAGATAGTAGTACAAAAAATATAACAAAACAAACAAAACAAAATAGTAACATAATCTTAAAAATAAAAAATAAAACTATTCAAGATGTTTGATTACGTTGACGCTACTATGTAAAGTTTGTTGACATAAGCATCGTCATGGCAACGACACACTTTTCACTTTTCAATGGTTCATATAATTACTTTAAAATGTATGTTGGCACAGTTTCACACTGTAGGCATGTTTAAATATAACGACGATGAAAGAAAGACATTAATTATCACAAAAGATTCATAGATTAAATTTTAAGTCGTAAACTGTATTTCCATTTCCTGTAAATTCTTCTTCTTCTTAGTTAATGGCAATCTGTGTGTACACACAATTTGTGCCAATGTCATGTAGGTAAGATTTTCAATCTTGTATCAGAGTTACCAAGCTCCAACAGAACGGTGGCCTATCCTGCTCGAATTTTCCATGGAGCTTTGTCGGCACCTCAGAATGTATGCTACGCGTTGTCTTCTATAATAAACTTAACTTGAACACAATAACTAAACTATTTCACACAAACGCCACCAAGATTACATGATATAGAGTCAAGTACACAAGTTTAATGAATTAAAGAAAACAATTGCTACATGTCAGACTGAGATCCCGCCAAAAACTCTCTCCTGTAAATTAAAAAATATATATATTAAGCCTCCACAGTTAAAATATTGAAATGAACGATTTAGCTTCTTATAATAATTTCATTCACTCTTTCCTCTATGTAAATATTAAGTAATTTTATAAAAAAATATATATAGCTGGTAAGAGGTCAGTAGAAGACTTAGAGAAAAATAGGGGGCATTTAAATAATACATTTTTTTTTTTTACATTATTTAAATAATAAGATATATTAACAGGTGATTGAGATTATCGAAGTGATCTCTTTAATTTTACTCGTATAGAGCGTTGCTGTAGTTTGTTTCACACGTGCCTCGAAATCAGACTGTTGATTGCATCATGTTACGAAGTGTGCCTGAGTTAATGAAGATTGTAATTTTGAAGCATCTCTCTATATATAAATAACTTGTCATATCCCCTCCTAACGTAACAAAGAAGGAAACATTACATTGTCTTCTGTCTATGTATTAGTTAGTGGGTTAGAATGATTTTACAAAAGTAATTATTACTTATCACATTATTCTAGAGAACAGATTTTAGAGTAGTATCAAATTTGGATCAGTTTAGGAAAAACAAGTACATAAAGTTTATATAATAATACGCTATAATTATTTTATTTAATTTGATTTAATTTATTGAAAATAATAGAAAACTTTTAGTATAGACTATTGTACGAAAAACGTGTGCCGTCATATCATTGTATCATATCGTATCAGTTTCTCTACGGCATTACAATTAAATTACTATTAAGATCGTTATTTTTTATTATATTTTACAATACAATAAAATATGGAATAAGCAATCATCGCGTTCATTACTATGCAATGTTTTAATGTATTTATTTCAATTAATATAGGTATTTCTGTGAATATTTATTATAATAAGTACAAAATAGTTAAATATAAACCAAAATTTAATGAAGACTGATTATAATCTCACATTTAAATGTAAATAGAAAGCAGAACGAATGGTTATGGGATATTTTTTTTCTGTGGGAAAAAACAACTGCAAATACAAATCGATGGTGGCTCAGGGGTAGAAAAAAAACGGCCATCGCGTCGTTTGACTTATGTTGCAATCTGAGCATTCTGTAAAAGAAAACATTTTAATGAAACCACAGCACTGCGCTGTTCAAAATCTGTCACCCAGAAGCACCTAAATCTGACTACCGGCAGCATCACATGAGACCCAGTTTCATTAGCCATAACTACAGAAAAATAATTAAAAAAGGCATAAATAAATATGATAAGCGCTTTTTTATCTTACTATATAAATACTTAGTCGTTATAAAATAAAACTACCTATTTAGAAAGAGATTGTCTTATAGAGAGAGTCTTATAGAATAATTGGGATCATAAAGGTTCTTACTATCGTAAATCCACATTAAACAAACTCTACCTATTTCTATTTATTCAAGGATATAAACTAGATTTTATTCCCACGATCGGTTTCTGATCTCTCGCTTGTTCAGATACTAGAGATACGTCATAATAATCATTTCAATTATCTTCATGACTCTATATTAAAATCAATCATAGGCGAGACACGCTTAATTATCCTAATCAACGGCATTGATTCAAGTATATAGTCGACTTTATAGTTTTAAAACCCGTAACAGACGAGCGGGCACAGTAAGGTACGGGCGCTATTCTCCGAAATTTTCGAAGCGTGAAGAAAATATAAATTATTAAAAATTGCCATATGGCTTTTTATTACATCTTCATTCCTTACATTGTATAAAGGCAACGTCTATTTATCTATCTGTCTGTCTGTTATAGGCGAGCAACACAGCTAGTAGAGATTTGGTCCGACTTAAAAGATAGGTATTTATCCTGTCTCATTTTTGTGGTAAATTTACGTATTAATTATGTTTACCGTGAATTAATCCTATCTTATCCTACTCTATAATTAGCTTGAGATTTCGCTGAAGGAAAATCATCGTGAGGAAATTATAGCATGATGGTAGGCATTTACTAATAATGCAACTATCTTCAAGTTTGGAAACCTGTAGCGAAACATGAATAGGTGTGTTCCGGCAGGATCATTCGAGAGGCTTTAGGTTTAGCGTAGGTATTTTTCATCCTGGCGACGCGGTGCTTGCGAAAGCCACCCCGTGTCGCCCCCATCCCAAATGCGGCGGACGGCCCCGGGGGGTTTTAGTGGGTATTTTCAGGCGCTTCACGCCCGGGCGAGTCCCACACTGGCACGTAGTTCGTCCCTCCGTGCCCCCTTACCTATTGCATTGGGGGACTCCGGTCTCACTAATGCAATGCAATACGTAAGGGTAGTGCGTAAATGCATTTCCCCCCGTAAAAAAAAAAGGTATTTTTCATCCTGGACTACATCTTCACTTAACATCAGGTGTGATAGTGGTCAAAGCGCTGAGCACACAAAATATTAAAAAAAAGCGCTAAATACACTTACTTTGTATTAGAAAAAAGAGCTATTAGCGTGGTATATATCAAAATACTTTAAAAAAATGTAGATATTAATAATAAACTTTCTATTTCTCTTTTTGTAAATATAAATGTAATGCCGGGTAGAACAGGTAGTATAATATATAAGGATACGGTACTTACTTTAATTGAGATGCGTGACATCTTACTCTGTAAATATTTTTAGTTTTAATAAATACGTTTCTAAGTTTTTTACTGTGGTATTTCATGACTATTTTTAATTAAAAATTTAATTTGCACCTCATGTATAAAATAATAGTTTATTTCTATGGTATGCAACTTGATGATTTTTTCCTGTATACACGCGTTTATCGATGAATACTTAGGTATAAAATATATTAATGTTAATGGGATTTATTTCATGTTGTTTGATTTTTCCTGTTATATTTCAAACATACCTTAACCGCATCGCATTACAGCATATTAGGTAGGTATAGCTAAATACCTTAGTAATTATTAATGTGAATATTTAAAGAATTTATATATGGTACAAATAATAAATGATTCAGGTGTAATATCTGTAATGTTATATAAGAAATAAAAAAAAGAAATTAGGCAGTCATGGGGTCTGCCGAGAGAATTGAAAACCCGAAACTTTGGAAAACTGTTTTTTTATGTATTTCAAATCTCATAATTTGTTAATTGAATTTATTAACATAACCTAACATTTGTCAGGTTTTTAAATCTGTTGGAGCTCCGAGCAATCATTATTTACATTTTCTTATAGTGTTTATTCATAATGAAAACTTAGGATGGGCTGCGTAAGTATACATTTTATTATTTATCTTTAAGCCATTTAAACGCCATCTTATACTTTACACACTGTAGCATGTTGACAGCTGAAGTGATAGCATTGGTAATGCGAATCTATACGATTTTCCCCTAACGAGAATCGCTTAACGCCACTAAAGATAAACGTCTTCGAATAAAATTTACTTTATTGTAAATTGATGCGTTATATGAAAGTTACGCTGTCAGATTCGAACGGTAATATACCTTAGTGATAGCGTGTTCAGATAACGTCGATCCGTGATGAATGAGCCTGACGTTTGATAGGAAAATTGAGATGAAGTGCTAGATCATAGTGACGGAGTTTTTTTAAATTTTCTAATTCAGCTGAATATCAGCACTGGTATCTCTTGGTACTGTAGCATATGCTGAGCTGGAGATCCTTTCGTCTAGTGAGATGCGCTGGTGGGTGACACATAGTTACCCTGACAATGTGATTATTTCTTTCTTTCTTTATATCAAACTGATTTCATCCCTTCAGTAGAGATAATATCAAGATACAGTCATAGTTGTGTCCCAGAATCTCCACTTCTGTTACACTTAAAATGTTGCTCAAAGGGCAAAGGAGAGGGGCTATGTTTAGAGTTTCATTGTATGATTTAATCACAAATGAGAAGATCCGCAGAATCGTAGTAACCAAGATTGCCCGAAGAAATGCTCAACTTAAGTGGCAGGGGGCTGGGCACATTGCTCGTATAACCGATGCCCGATGGGGCCAACTGGTTCTCGAATGGCTACCACGGACCGGAAGACGTAGCGTGGGTTGGCTCCCCACAAGGTGGACCGACGACCTGGTGAAGCCCGCGGGAATCCGCTGGACGCGGGTGGCGGAAGACCGGTCGTTGTGAAGATCTTTGGTAGAGACCTATGTCCAGCAGTGGACGTCTTTCGGTTTAATAGATGGATGGACGCTTAAAATCAATCTAGACTGTAATCCGATTATTATTATTATTTTACATTATACTAGTTGCTCTCTGCGGTATTACCCGCGTAGTTCCCGTTCCCGTTAGATTTTCGGAATATAAACTATGTCACTCCCTGGATTTCAAACTATCTCCATACCAAATTTCATTCAAATCGGTCCAGTAGTTTTTAAGTTTATTCGTACCAAAAAAAATACAAATCTTACCTGTTTATAATATTTGTGTAGATAAAAGTGAACGTCTCTGTGTCTGTCTACTTGTTATCTGGTTTATAACTCTATAACCGCTGAATCGATTTACATGATTCTTTCATACTATATACTCTGTCCAGGTTTTAGTATACATTATTTCATTCCCTGGATTAGGAAAGTTATGAGGATAACAGTGAACAAACTGGACACATGATTGTCCACAATTGAATTCTATGAAATAAGTTAGTTAAGTCAACTAGGGATTTTACACAGTATATTATTATTAAAAACTAGCTGTGTGCCAGCGGTTCCGCCTGCGTTTTATATATTCTCCACTGTATAATATGGCTTTTAAATAATCATTGTACAATAATGGTGCTGTCCTTTGAAACGTATTTTGTTTACAATTTTACGAGTTTTAATTTCTTTACATGAAGCCCTAACTATAATAATAAAAAAAAATCTCATAAATTCAAGCACTTGCCAGTAATACTGAGCATTGTATAATTTATTTCAGTTTTTGTGTTTAATTTTTTTATGCGGAACTCAAATTTTCTAATATTACTTTTTGTACTAACAAAACGCAAAGATACTTCTCACAAAATTTACCACCTGCCAGTAAAACTGTGCGTTGAGTCGGTTTTTATTCAAAATTTCGTGAGTTTTAATTTTTTCACGCAGAACCCTAATCGTTTTCGATAAATAAAAATAGGTTACGTGAAATAACTTCAGTTATTTACCAAAGACAGTCCCGTTAAAATCGGTCTAGTCGTTCCAGAGATTAGGCGGAAGGAACAGGCAGAAAGAAAAATATAATTAACAATTGAGTTTTTGGTATATGTATCGCTCGCTTACACATTCATATCTATTTAGTAGAAAAAAATATTTTTGACATTACAAACAGACACTTCAATTTTATTTATTAGTATTATAGATATTATAGATTTCGCTTCGAAGGTATTTGATTTTTAATAATTATGACTTTAATTCTTATTATAATAAATCAGATATTAATATTTATGTTTTTTTTTATGTGTATAAATTTTTTTTCCCCGTCTGTCGGAAACGTAGTGAAGAATATATAAAACACTGGTGCAGCCGCGGACCCACAGCTAGTCTATAAATTAAATTGAAGATTCTGATTGTGATGTCAATTTTTTTTTTTACTAAATAAATATGAATGTATGAATAAACGAGACCTATACCAAAAATACAACTTTTAAAATTTTTGTCTGTCTGTCTGTTTGTAATATGCGGAACGGCTGTACTAATATTGTCGGCATTTTTTTGGCAGATAGCTGAAGTTACTCCGGGTAACTTAGGGTACTTTTAATTTTCGAAAATAGTTAAGGTTCCGCGTAAAAAAAAATAAAATTCACAGAATATGATTAAAATCCGATTCAATAATGGTGTTACGGGTAAGCGCTTAAATTTATCAGAAATATCTTCACTCTATATTAATACTAAATAAAAATATGTTTCCGTATAAAAAAAATAAAGTACAGTGAAGAATATATGAAACGCGGTCGCAGCCGCGGGCGTACGGCTAGTTCAATAAATATATTCAGTTCAATTTAAAAACGTTTTAAACATTTTGATTCACCAGTCACAGTATTATGCTCAGTACTACCGACATTCGTCGAGAAGAAAAAATAAAAAATATATAATAACAAAATATTTTGGCTCAGCAAATGTATTGGCGCTTAAAACAGTATTAATTAGTACATAAATAAACGCTTTGATTTAATAATGCCATAATTTACAGGGGATACTCAGAAAGTGTTAGCGATTAAAATAAGCATGCATCACACATTACTTTCGTAAACAATAAACGGAACTTACGAAATTATTAAATAATTGAGGGTAATAAGTATTATTATCCAATACTTTGGGGGTACATATGAATAAAGTCAACACATAAATACAGGCCGCCCGGTGCTGTAACGTATTATTTGTTAGTCATCTCGATAAGTTAAAAAAGCGTAGATTAAGAGTTAATTGATACATTTAAGTTATCGTTGTTAAAGTGAGTTTTAGTTATCGTTATTATTTTGCTTATAAAGTACACTAATCAGTTTGTAATTGTAATTTCTCGGTGATAAACAATGGGAATTATAACTCTAGAAGAGAAAGTAGCCAAACATCATTTTAGTACCAATCAATTTTATGAGGTGCTAATAACATTCATGCGAACGCCGGCTTCCTTTTTCGTACGTCCGGTGGGGATAACAAAAGATGATATGAAAAAATTGGAAGAGCGCGGAAGACGATATGCACCACAAAGCATTATGAACGAAATCATCGTGATTTACAAGTCCAAAACGTTAAAAAGATACGTAAGGGGCCAAATAATTTCTTATTCGATTTACGAAGAAGATTGTTTGATTTACGCTATAGACTATGGTATTTACGATCTTTCAGTAAAATATAAAGATATTTATGAACGCCGAGGGCATACAACAGTTCCTTCCTTGGCAATAGAGTGTATTTTGAATAAATGTTACCCTAAAGGTGGAGATGGTGTTTGGTCACCCGACATTATTAATGCCACGATGTATTTTATAGAAGATTCGAGGGTTAAGATATTTGTCAAAGGAAAAATCAACAACTGTTTATGTGTCGATCTATATACAAGAAATGATGATATAAACGTCAGGGAATGGTTAATTTATAATGAAATGGCCTCACCGATCGTGTGGCACTTACAGAACTCTAACTTAGAACCGGAAGCTGAAAAACAAACTAAACAGGCCTTCACAAAAGGAGATATAAACCGGGAGTTTATACTTTCACGAAACCTGTAATTTCTCTTATAAGCGTTATATAGTTTTTTTTGTTCGTATGTTTGTTTGTATAGATTTAAATAAATACGCAAACTAATTATGTTGTTTTTTGTAACATTGTTATGTTTTTTGTCCTGTAATCCTATATAATTAATATATCCTATAATAGCTGTGCCCGCGACTCCGCTCGCGTGGATCTCAGCTAATTATATTCTAATAGACAGCCTTTATTCTTCCTCTAGATCGAATCTATTTATGTCCCGTCTCGTAATAAAAAGTAGTCTATATTTAATACATCTTTTTATAAGTGAAAGAATTTTCAAAAGTAGACCGGTGATTACCCCGAAACACCCATACGCTCATAACTTTACCTCTTTATAACATTAGTATGTGTTGTAGACGTTATTATGCATAAACTCTATATTATGGTTTTTTAAAAGAATCTAGATAAACGCAGTTGCTACATTATATAAATACATAGATATGTAAAAATATGTTACTATAGAGTATAAACTACTACCATACCAAACGTCATCTAAATCGGGTTTTTAGTAGCTTTTGCGTGCTTGTCGAACATATTCATAAACAGACGGGCAAACAAACAAAACAATTTTAAAGTTTTCTTCTCAAATAAATACAATGTACAGATAATCTAACAAACATCAAATATATTATAATTTATAAATGGCATAAATACAAAATTAGTTGATCGGTTTAAAAGTAGTGCCCTGCGATAAGAAAATACATATTCTGTATCGAACTATATTTAAATTACAGTATTTGATTTAATAATAGTTCTAACATACTAATGAATTTAAAAAAAAAACTAGAAATATTTACAAAAAATCGAAGCCCTCCAAATCGCCGCCGATAGGAAACGTACCCAGAAGGGTGGCGGCGTTGCCACATTGTATGGCAATGCTGATTCACTGACCGAGAAATAATCTAGCCTTCTGATCATGAGACGTCTCGGCCAAACAACCCACGTACTCCCTCTACAGGTTAGTAAAATAAAATAATAATAAGGTTTTTTTTAAAGTAAAATTAATTTTACCTGATTAAGCTTTGATACAGGTTTCACGTATACCGTACGAATTCATAATTTTAATTTTAATTCTTAATTTTAATCTTAATTTTAATTCAGATCTCTGAATATACTATAAAAATGCACTAAAAAGTAAGGGACCAATTGTTTTATTAATCTACTTCTCTTTTGTTCAACATATCCTTTGATATTATTAATGTTGGAGTGAGTGCCGTGCTGGCATATATATATATATATTTTGAACAAATCAAGACAGACATACAATATTTTTATCCTTTTATTATTATAGATTATCTACTTCCTAAATCATTAAAAAATAAGTATATTGCCAACTATGAATAATCGTCAGAAATACATACTCGTATATAACTTTTTTTTAATCAAATGTAAATAAATTATGTTTAGTTTAATAATAATCTACTCATTTCATTATTCATTTATAATACTATTGAGCAAACATATTTATTATGTTTTACGCATGACATAAGTGTATATATGTGTAATATGTATTCTAAATGTTACTAAAGAGTATATACCACAATCATACACAATTTCATCTAATTCGGTCAAGTAGTTTTTGCGTGATTGGCGAACAAAGTAATAAACAGACAGAGAGACAAAAATTTTAATAACCATCGAAATGTGTTCTGTTGTCGATTCTGAACCTCCTCATGGTATTTTTTCTGAAATGTGTTCAATGTACAAATTTTGCCCCTCTAGCCTTTTGTTATAAGTATGGATTTTATTCTATAATAATAATAAAATATTTTGTTCTAATATTTATCACGCATTCCTTCTATAGTTACATTTAAATATGTCCGCACGGTGGCAGCTAAGAAAAGTGCCAACCCACTTCCCGTGGGTATCGCAAAAGGCGACCAAGGGATAAACCAGGGTATGGGCAGCAACGTCTTCTGATTACCACAAACTCCTGACTGCGGTCGCCAAACCGCCTGCCAAGCGTGACGATTATAGCCATTCCCCTTGAACGACACACTAATAAACCGGCCCCTAGTCACAGTATAAATGTATTTATACTAGTTTAATTTTATTTTAAAAAGCTTATTGTAGGTATTTTAAGTCTTATTTATTGCAATTGTGATTATATTAAAAACAAATATTATTTATTTATTATGGTTTCTTTATTGCAATTTTGTATTATTATATTTTTGCCACCATTTATGCTATCGCTTTTAATCTTTATTTATCTTCTGCCTAGTTTATTAATTTTATGTTTGTTGTTTTGCAGTTGTCCTTTGATTTATTTTTATTTATTTATTTCGGACTCCTGCGGTTTTTTTACTACCTCTGCCATAAACTTGAGGGTGGCCTTGTGGGAGTTGTCATTAATAATTAGGACGGGAAATTTTTGGATGGTCATCCTCAACCTTGTCCTTACCTCCAGGTCACTACGGGACGAGCCGAATCTGGGACAATCTATAAAAAGATGGTAGACGTTTGGTTGCGAAGGTATCTGGGTCGCAAACACACGCGGGTCTGTCTTTCAGCTTGAACCTGTGCAGGTACGCCGCAAAACACCCGTGGCCGGTTAACACCTGCACATGGGAGGTCTCCAGACGAGTGTTTTTGAGCATACAGTGAGTATCATCAATTCTCGGAAAGAATGCCCGCCTCACCACCCTCGTGACGGAGGTCTCGTAGCATTCCGGCCAGGTCCTCACTGTGACTTTGCGTATGCTCCGTTTTGGCCCGCTTCGCTAGTTCGTCAGCACGCTCGTTTCCGGCCGGGCCGACGTGAGCCCGCACCCAGTTAAGGCGGACGGTGCCCCCCTTCGCCCAGATCTCCCTGAGAAACTGCTGGGCTGCTAGGGGCAGGCATTGTGTTGGGGCCGGGTTTTCCAGCATCTCCAGCGAAGATCTTGAATCGCTGTAGATGTTAACACCCGAGTATCCCGCTTTCTGAACCGCCTGTATCACCCTCTGCAGCGCCAGCAGCTCTATAGAGCAGCTGTTGCTATATAGTGTATATTGTATATCTATACTGATAATGATATTGTAAATGTCTGTCTGTTTGGTTGTCCAGGCATCAGTTAGAAAGTACTAAGCTAATTTTAAGATAATCATAAAGTATATTCCGGTGTTACATGAAAATTTTATTTCATTATAATTGGTCCATTCTATCTAAAGTCGATACTAATTTTAAAAAAAATGTTATTTCATTAAGAAATTATTAATATTTACGTATCAAAATTTGACTAGACAAGTCCATGAATGAGATTTAAGTATTTTTGCGTGATTGACGAATAAACTATAAACAAATAGACAGACTTCAATGAATGTCTGTTTCTGTAGTAAATTCTTAATCTATGCATAGTATTATGAATATATATAAACGCTGTATAGATGTACAGATTTAGTATCGTTAGCCTTTTATTTTAAGTATAGTAGTATTAGCATAGATATAGTATATATTAATATATTGGCAATGAGATAGATTGCAACTAGAACGACAATATAGAATGTCGATTAGAAAATAATTATCTGAAATCTACGCGAGCGAAGTCACGGGCACAGCTAGTTCTAAATATAAAAGCAGAATAAAATCAAAATCAACTCGACAATGTTAAATAAATTAATTACATAGGTTTAATAGAGTTATTTGAATAACTGGAAAGTAATTAATTAATCTTTCTAGGTAGGTAGTCTACCCGGTTCTGGTTGTAATACTATCGTGATGATTTATGTAGTTCATGAGATTTTATAATACAATACAGAGAAAATATATTCGTATCTAAATTTGTTTCTTTACAAGAAATATCATAGTTGCTTGTATATATTTCGAACCTTGTTTACGAATAGTTATCAAAGATCGATCAAAGGAATTATAACTTCAAATAAAAGGTCCCTTACAGAACCCATGTATTTAACGTATAGTGTACATGTGTGGGTGCGTAGTATAATCCGTGTGATGTTAGTGGATGTGGTGTTAATGTTTCGCGCTGACGATGGCTACACGAGCTTCCCCACATGGGGTTCGGAGCATGTCTGGGTGGCTAACACCGTCATGTTTCAAAACCATCGTCAAATATCAATAAGTGCATATGTTCCGCCAGCTTCATTTGAGGCTTTATATGCTTACCCTCTTTGAACACAACGTCACTTAATATCAAGTGAAATTGTGGACAAAGAACTAAGCCTATACAGTATAAAACATTTTACGTTAAGTGACACGTGGAACGAGTTATATGCATTACAGTCAACTCAATGAGTAACTCAATCAAAAACTTATTCAAAATCAAAACTCAAGTAACACAATAATATAAATTACCACCAATAACTTCACTCACAATAGTTTTCAATATTGAAGTGATACCTCAAAGAATAATTGGAGATAAGTATAAATTGTTATACCAGATAAGATTCGTAGACAAAGCCGCAATTATAAAATTTCAAATTAGAAAAACATTAAACACATTGTTGTACTCGGATTTCCAATGTTTTCTGAAATTATAAATATCTAATTCTACGTTCATATACTTAGTCTGTACCAGAGAGTCTTGTAAATAATGTATGAAAAATTTAAATACGTTTATATTCTACAAGAAACATTGTTTCGCATCATATTTATCACTGTAAAAATTATACTGTTAGGAGACAACTACCTTCTTATCTAAATTAAGCACTCAATAACGTAATCCTTATAAAAGCGGGCTGCAGTGAGCATCAAAATACCTCACTTTAAGAAAGTCAAGCACCGGCCGGCCATGGTGCTAGGGCGGCTTTTCCCTCTATATAACTACCGGAGTAAGATAGCCCTCCGCCATAAAGTTACTCTGTTTAAAACCGTCGTCAGACCAATCATGACGTATTGCACCCCTGCCTTTGCCCATAAAGTCTTGGCTTCTTTTCAAGTGATTCAGAATCGCTTCGTAAGGAAAGTCGCAAGTGCCCGAGGGTATCAGAGAAATGTGGACTTACACAGAGATTTGAACCTACCCTCCATCCATTCCGTAATCAAGTCCCAGTGTCGTGCCTTCTTCGATCGCGCAAAGACACACCCAAATCTGCTCATAGCGAGAGCCGTCGTTTACTCCACCGATCCATTAGCTCAGAAATCGGTTCGGAGACCGCGACACGTTCTTACCGACCCCGAAGAATTAATCACCACCGCAAATAGGATCTTTCCCCATCACCCGAGAAAATATACGCAACGCGCAGATACATAGGTCCTGTAAGGAACCGTTTTTATGTTAAATTAAAAAATGTACGGATTAGGTAGGATTAAAATTGCGCGAGTGTTTTCACACTCAGGTAGCGGACAAGCCGAGGTTCGCTCTCTTGTGCTAGTACTTTTGCGGCTGAGTGCCTTCACCACTCGCCTACAAAGTTCGATGAAACTGTAAAGGCCCTTCCGATCAACAGCATTAGGTAGGTTAAAAAAAAACAGCATCAAAAAGGATTGTAGTTTCGACCGTAGGCACGTACGGATGAGAAGCAGCGTTTTATCGATCATCTTCGCATACAGGTCTAGGTTCTCGAGTCGCTCATACTGAGCACCGAGCACCGAGTGCCAAACACCGAAGACCAAGGACCGAGGGGCAACCACCGCGGCCGATCACCGCGTGTGCCCTATGTTGCATGCCTAGTTCTGCGTGCTTTGTGCTGCGTGCGCTATGCGGTGTGCGTTGTGCGGCGTGCCCAGAGCGGCGTGCCCAAAACGGCGTGGTGGAGCACCACGACTAAGCTTCGTACAGCATATGGGTGTTAGATACTCAGTACGGTTTGCTATTTAAGGTGGGATCCAATTTATTTAAATTTCATATCTAACATCAGAAGTGAGATTTATGTATCAACTTCTCTATGTATCTAAAAATACAATATCAGACAAAGACGTTCGAAGATATTTTACGCAGCGCTCCGAGATGTAAATGGATTATTATCAGACGGGGTTATCATATTTTATGCATTAATATCCTTGAGACAGGAAATGGTCAGTGAATTTTAAAATTCTATCTATAATACTGTACGGTAACAGATTATCAACATGCATGTATCCTATCTCTGGGTAAATAATGAACAATTCAGTACGGTGATAGGATGTAGTGACAGATATAAAGGAAAGAATGTTTATTTGGTTCGAGCACGTGGAGAAGATGGATTACAGAAGATTGACGAAATAAATCTACAAAGCCAAAGTGAGTGGGCTCGTCGGTTAGAATCGAAAACAAAAACCGAAGAAGTGCTAAAGAAAGGCCGGGTCGAAATTATGAAAGTAAAGAATCGAAAGAGTCGTGTCAAAATCGTAACAAGTGGAAGGATGTAGTCTCTGCTTACCACCATGATAGAAACACGCGATTGTATTATGTTTACATAAACATGTATATCTTTGTATTTTGTCATAGTCCAACGTTTGATTACAATCTCGCTCCTGAATCGAAGATGGTATAAGGTTTAGGTTATGAATGTCTCAAAAAACATAATAAAACGGCAATTGATAGACACATGATTTTTAACTCAAACAACGGGATATAGTAGTTAGATGGAAACTGTAAAATATCCAGAAATGAAATGATAAATCGATTTGTCGAAATGTCGAGTACATAATTTGGTTCATTCTACTTATCACGCAAGCTCCCTGACATTAGCTGAAATAGTTATAAATGTAAGAGTATCGTTACCAATTTATAATGTAATAAGAATCGTTGGTCAGTTTTCGAACAACAATCAATCGTGTCTACATAGTATAATTCAAGTTGTTCAAACATATTTCTATCTTAACACTGTAGGTCACTATCAAACAATGGCCGCAATATCAGTTATTGTTATCCTGTGTTGTTTGTTTATCAGACGTCCTTATTCTACTTATTTGAGGTGATTGATCTCTATCTCTTATATATTCATTTATTTACCAGCGATTCCAACAGTCTTTTTAGATGTCAAACTACATTTAGACTTTTTTTTAGATTATTCTTCATTATTTATTCCGTAGCATTAGAAATTTAGAATAATTGGATCTTTAGGTGTTCCTTCATAAAAGTTACTATTCATTAAATACACAGAAAGATTCTTTTTAATTATCTTAAAATATCTCAAATGTTGTCCTACACAGTTTATTTACTGATACTGGCAAAAGAGCATTATTTTTATAAATAATAATTCTACCATAAACAACTTAACTTTATTTGTCAAAAAAAAACAAATATTTCAATAACTCTTGATTAGAATGAAATTTTAGTGCGTGTATAAATTTACAAATATGTCCGAAAATAAGAAAACCGTTTAAAAGCACTCAAGTTCAAAGTAAACCAGCAAGGGGTTCATCTAAACGTGGGCCGTGTCCGTGGCTTTGTAACTTGGTCCCAACGGACGTACCGGGCCCTGACGCCGCGCAAATCGTTTTACATCCGCAGAAAGATGTTTTTGTTTTAAAAGTGAGTTTATATTAAAAATATAAGAGCCTTAGATAAAAGTGCATTAATAGAAAGACGATCCCACCGATATTCTCATTATTTTATGTGGGCAAATTTTATATAAAATACCCAAGCCTAACCAAGAAAAGAATAACAGAATAATACTAAACCTATAGAGTATTTTTTGTTCTTCCGTAATATTTGACGTGGTGCCGATCAATTATAGTATCACCCTATGGGGTGACGGGAAGATATGCTTCCCGTGGGTGTCATAAAGGGCGAGTAAGGGATAAACCAGGGTATGGGCAGCAGCATCCTCTGAGTACCAGGAACACCTGACTGCAATCGCCAACCCGCCTTCCATGCGTCGCGATTATGGCAATCACCCCTGTAATGAATGACACACTAAGAAACAGACCCCTAGTCCCCGGTGGCCTCGCGGTCATAGCTAATGCTGTTGACTGGAAGTGCCTTTACAGCTTCACCGAACTTTGTGGGCGAGTGCTGAAGGCACTCATCCGCAAAAGGTAACTAGCACAAAAATTCGAACCTCGGCTTGGTCGCTACCTAAGAGTGAAAACTCCCGCGGAATTTCGATCCTAGCTAATCTCCACATTTTTATATATTAATAATAAAAAAAGGTTCCTTACAGGACCTATGTACCTGCGTGTAGCGTGCAGGAGTGTGTGTCTGGTGTTTGTGTGTGTAATGATCAATGCATGGTCAGCGTCACTGTATTGCGCTGGCGGCTACGTCAAGAACCTCCCCAGTTGGGGAACGAGACACGTCTTGGGTCGTTCGCCGTAGATAGACCCATCTCAATTCTGTATCATGTCTATAAGCTATTTTCGAGAGTCCTCACGAAAAGACACTCTCGACGACTTCCAGCCGAACAAGACGGCTTTCGAAAAGGCTTTAACACTGTAGACCACATTCATACGATGCGGCATGTTATAAAGAAGACTGAGTAGTATAACCTACCCCTTTGTTTAGCGTTTGTGGACTACGAAAAAGCCATCGATTCGATTAAATAAATTTATCTATTATATAAATAGAAATTAATCATATTACTTTGATAGTGTTCCTAAACATAATAGAAAATGAGACATAATATAATTAAACTTAAGTATCAAAATTTTCCATTTTTCTCATAAAACTTGCCAAATTAGGCAATTCGTTTTACAAATAATGTCACAAATTTAGTCAATTCTCTATTATCTGTCGACCTATTATATACCGGATGGCATATATCGTATAATTACGAGGATATATTTTACATAACAAGTCAATGATCGCTCACGATCGGATAGTTCATTTACTTTGCTCTCACTAATATGGCGTGACTTTGTTATGGTAATTTTTATTGTACACGTAGGTCGCTAAAGTCGGTCCAAATGGTGATCGGCGTTGTAAGATGGAGTTGGAGTTGGTGACACCTAAAGGTCCTATTAAGAAGCCGCCGTGTCGTTTCGATACCAGAGACACCCAGTGCGAACCAGACCCACCGCCCTGTTGCTGCACGAAAGCCAAAGGAAAGAAGAAATAATTAAATCCTAATGATTAACGATTCGAACGTCTTGATAATTTTAAAAATTTCCTTCATAAAATAAATTACAAAACAGAATATTTGACCGTGTTTTAATTTATTGAAAGGAAAAGACTATAAGTTAAATATAATAATACAATTAAAATTTAATTTTTAATTCGACAAGTAAAATTCTGAAGCAAAAGCGTTTAAAGTTTTTGTGTCGTAAAAGGCTACTAAGCGATAAACCAGGGGATGGGCAGCAGCATCCTCGTGAGTTCCATAATAACAACGCACTGCGATCGCCAACCCACCTACCAAGCGTGGCGATTATGGCAATCCCCCCTTTATTAAGGGAAACCTATGTCCAGCAGTGGGCGTATTATGGTTGGATGAATGAGTAAAATACACCATAAAAATGAGAATTCGAAAGAATCCCTCGTTGATTAGGGATACCGTAGAATTTCATAACTAAAACCTAATAGTTGGGCCCATCCATGGGCATATAGATCATACAGGCGATACCTACGCGGTCGATATATAATAGCATGTTAAACTAACGACTACCTATTTCCTAGAGCGATGAGATACGCAGATAGTATTATAATAGTTTTTCTGTTGTAATTTTCATCTGCCATAATGAGTGCTGTAATATATTTGATTTTAATTTTTAGGATGGTATAGTCCATGGATGAAGACTGTTATCTTTATCAAAATGCGTCACCGTCACCATCCAAACACTATCATCTATTTTCCGTAAATTATTACTCTATTTAATACACTGTCAATCGCAAACCACGTCTCTTAACCGTGGTAGACACATGAAGTGTCGTCGATTCCAGCTGTTATTGGTTCTTTGATAGTTGTGACCGTTGCATTGTCACTCCAGTTTGCTAATCTTAGTAGTCAACCAATGTTATCTGGTCTTAAGAGACTGTGCATAATTATGATTTCTCAAGTGATATTGCCGGAATGCTATAGATGATTGAAGATGGTAGCTAGTAAGACAGGTGCGGCGTATTAGAAAATACGCTACCGTTATTGGCAATCACATCATTGTTGTTACTTCAAAAGCCATTTAAGTATATGGAAAATGAAAGAAAAATTAAGAAAAATTAAAAAACAAACATTACAAGGCACGAACACGCAAGCAACTGTATTGTTTTTATAGTAACAAATACATGCGTATCAAAGATAAGTATATATTTAAAATAAATGGTAGGTAATGACAACCTTCTTTTTCTAAATTATTGGAGAATTAATCTATGAACTCATAGATATTATAATGGAATTTTCCTGAGTCTATGGTAATTAATAATTCTTGACAAAATCATTTCGATCTTGTCGATTAGATCAGTTACTTTCAAAATTATTACGTATTTATTTATAAATTATTGTAATCATATGAAATAATAATGGGTAAAGCTGACAAAGCTCCGAAACAAAAAAGACCGTACGAAGAGATCGGTGCAATTTTCAACGGAAATGAGTTTTTTTTTTTTGCAATTATAACAAATTTTACATTACACTTCACAAATAACGGCGACCATCATCGATAATCCAGTCATCGTGATTATACTAGCCTGAGAAGCTGTCAAGTATCTGAATATACTGATAACGAACCGCGGCGGACCAAAGTAAATAACTTTGATGAATTATTATCACTCATGACGCTACACGACTAACGCAATCCCTATAAAAGGGGACTGCAACGGGGATCGACATTCGGCGGCGACCCAAGACGTGTCTCGTTTCCCAACAGGGCTTTTGACGTCGCCGCCAGTGCGATACAGTGACACTGACCATCCATTGTATTACACGCACACAACACCGCACACACTAAAATTTATTTTTCATTTTCTTAAAATCCTCTTTATAATTTTGCACGAATATCACATTATCCCGATACTAGCTTCTGCCTGAGACTTCATGCACATTGTCTAACGAACTGAGCGTTAAGTGTAAAAGTTCACAACCAATTTTAGACTGTAATGGCAACTCTAATTTCAAGTACGCAACATTTGTAATATAGGAAAAATGTAAGCGTGTTGAATATGATTGATAGGATAATAAAATATATGATTAAAGGTGAATAAAAGTTAATTAAACAGTTAATTAAAAAGTATTACTTTTAAAACCAATCCTCATATAAATTACAAAATTAACACTGAATCCATAAAGAAACTGTGATATTGTGTGTCAAATGTAAAAGATAGAAATATGCCGTAGAGAAATTATTAGCATTTGAAGAACCATAATTCTCTAGTAGATTATTTTGAAGTATCTCATAAGATTTCGTCCATGTAAACCCAGAGAGTCAGTTACCAAATACTGTTTAATATGAACCTTCATCGAATAAATCTCTATATGAGGGTGAAAACAGCATCTAAATTGGTTGCGTAGTTTAGGAATAGTTAGCGCATAAACAGGACTGATGGAGGAAGCAGGACGAGAAAGAGAGAGGACAGCCGGGGAACACACGGTTCGCCGTGAGAACACCGGTCGTAGACGAAGTACAGCAGGTCAAGGCATCCCCCACCAGAGGCCTCCCTAACAAACCCCCAGACGACAGATGCGGGTGTCTGTTGTCGCATAAGATGGTCCCGCGACGAAGTAACACGGCGAGGCGCTGCTTCTAGAAGAGAAGTGTGGGGTACATTCTTGATATTCTGAGACGGGGGTACTTACACCCGGGCGCGTGATAAAGGTTGCGGAGCATTCCGCTGCGATCCCAAAACCCTGACTCAGTACGCGCTGAGCGACCGTGGGGTTTTAGTGGGTATTTCCGGCGCATCATGCATGAGTCCCACATACCCATCCTAAAAGAGGGAGGGGATGGGTAAATGCATTTGCCCCGAAAATAATATTAACAGACAGATAGATGTGAAAAGAGACTTCGTTTTATACTATGTTGTATATAGATGAAATTTTGCATATTATTTTTATCATATACAATAAGTTACCGGCCGGCGAGTATTTGCATGCAACAATACAGTCATGACGCTGTTTGTTTGTCACCTAACTATATTTATTCACATGTTAAACGAGACGTCTCGTATTCCACTCGATAAACTGTATTATTGTCGGAGACAATGTAATTTTAAACGGACTGTGTATAAACAGGTCAAGATACGTGTACCTAAAAGTACATCGAAACCACCGAAGTTAACACCTTCGCAACTGAAGCTACAACAAGAATGTACGTGCGATGATGCAGGCTCGATTTGTTCGGAAACCTGCGGTCTACCCGGCGCTGATGATATAGGCCCCGCAAACGGACTCAATTTTCAGGTAAACATAATTTACTGTTAACCAATTTCAAAAGTAAATTCGGATAATATTTACAGAATACATAAAAAGTTTTCACGTTAATAAAGTAAAAAATAAGTAGCATAATTATTAAAATAATTATGTAAAAAAAGATTCATAATGACTATATTGAAGAGATCTGCTCTTATCCTACCTTCAAAGGGCAACGGAAGAGGAATATGCTCCAGTTTCACTGTGTGATCTAATCAAGAATAAGAAGATCCACAGAAGAACCTGAGTAACTAACATTGCTCATAGCATTTCCAAACTAAAGTGACTGTGGGAACTCGTATAATGTCAATGATTTCTCTAATTTGACCGCGTACTGGAAGATGCAGTGTGCGTGGATACAAAATAAGGTGGACCAACGACTTGGTAAAAAGTCGCGGCATCCGTCAGATGCAGGTGACGTAAGACCGGTCGTTGTGAAGATCCTCAGGGGATGCCTATAATCCACCAGTGGACGTCTTTCGGTTAACACGATGATGATAATGATGATCCCTTATTCTAGACCTTATCCCAGCATTGTATTACAGATCAAAGGTAATAAGATCTATTATTCTGATAGTTAAATTCAGGGTCACTTTAACACTGTAATTTTGAAATGAAAATATTATTAGGTTTACTATATGGGCTCAATGCTTTTACTATAATCTTACCTGATATTAGTAGTAAACCTAAAAGAACTGTCTGCCACGTGCTACTGAACTAACTAAACTCACTTGAAGAAGCTAGGCGACAGATTTCAAACTTGAGGGTGGTACACAGCCCGGTGATCATTAAAGAAAGTTCCGTCATTAAGCTATTTGTTCATCATAATTTTTCCTTCACTAAAAGACATGTAACGTTACCTAAGAATTATACGTCAATCACTATCCTTATCTTACCCTTAAGTATACCCTTATCCTTTGTAATAGTATTATTATTAATATTTAACAGATACCAGACGATATTTGCGAAGCTCTAACTAACAGAACAGCATTAAACTCTGAAGTGACATACAGTAAGAAGGAAGCACATGAGACAATATGCAATATTTGCAACGTTACCCCTAAAAACGCCCCTAAGGGTGTTCAAGCGCAGAAAGTTCTCCATCCCGATAAAGATGTATTCGTACTGAAGATAGGAAAGCAAACCGACGAACCGAATCGAACTGGGAACATTGAGGTGATAATACAATTTTTGACAATAACTGGAGCTCAACTTCACCTGTATTGGTTTTAGAACTGAGGCCGAAGAGAAACTGGGTCCCCGAGACCCTCGCTCCGGCAGAGGTGCAGGATATGCTCTGATACCCAACTGGGGAGGCTTCTGTACCCGCCACCAGCGCGATATAATAACATTTTCATGCAATAGACAAACATACATTATACAGCACTTCATCTCCTGCATACTACAAACGGATTCATGGGTTTTGTAAGGGACCTGGAGATCCGTAGTTACCTTTAACCATAGCAGGATTAGTATGGGCCAAATTTTGTGGAATTTACGTCTCAGGTAGCAGCCCAAACCGAGGTTCTCTTGCATCTACTAATAAACCTTGAAAATTATGAGTTGTATAGTTCTATAAAAAACAAATGAAAAAGACTAGATCAAGTTTTTTTTTTGTCGGTTTTTCTCAATGATTGGGCTGTTTTCCGAACCGGTGGTGGTATATTGACGTTTTTAAGCGCCTTGTCCGGGTCTAAATTGAATAAAGTTTTATTTTCATTTGACTAGCAAATACTCTTTCAGCTGAGCGCCTTAGTTCGGTGAAACTGTAAAGGACCATCCGATCAACGGTATTTAGAAAGTTCGAAATAATTAAATTGACAATTCTGTTAGCAAAATGAAAATTTCGTTAAAGTATAGATTATATTCACAGCTTTAATATTAAACTATACATACGTGTGGTCATTCTTTAATATTATCGTATAAAAAGTTGTATTATTTTTCGTTGCAGGTGGAATTGGTGACACCTCGAGCTCCCGCTAAAGCGAAACCTGCGACGCATACTTGCAAACAAATACAATGTGAGGAGGAAGACATACCCTGCTGTGTACCATGCAGAACGTGCCGTAGCGTCGTTCCCAAGAAAAGGAAAATCAAGCGGCCTAGATATTGCAAATGACACTGCACAAAGCAAAATACTTATACATACTCTTTATTGAATTCGATTTAAACAAAAATAGCAGAATAATTAAACATTTTTATTTTTCAGTATTCCTACAAACATCTCAGTAGTACATTAAAATTTACTAATCCATTTCATAGTAGATTTTTAAGAGTTCAATTTAGTTTTGCAATCAACACATTACAAGAAACTTTTTTAATTATAAACAAAACCGACTTCAAAAAAACAAACTATACAAATGCACTGAAAGTCAATAAATAATTACTTTATTATCTGCTTCTGCTTCAATATATCTTTCGTTATAATAATTTTAAAATCGTTGCCAGCTTACGGAAAACATTGCGGTGTAAATGTACGTCAATTTTGATTAATTGTTCTTTAAACCACCCTAGGTAAACCACCCTTTTACCCACCTAACTTTATTTAGCTTATATGTAATTGTGATGATGTTTAAGGTAGTTATTTTTATTTATAAATGAGTACATTGGTTAACTCTGGCTGGCACCGACTCCAAAATTATTAATTATATTAAAACGAAAGATATATTGAGGCAGAAGCAGATTAATAAAGTCATTATTTATTGACTTTTTAGTGCACATTTATAGTTTATTTTATTGAAGTCGGTTTTGTTTATAATTAATGCCTTGAGCACTAACCTGGCGTTTACGACAGCTTTCCATTGTTTTCCTATTGTCTAATTTTTATGGGTAATCGAAATAAAAAAGTTTTTTTCTACTTTTTAATTTAAGTATGTACTGTTAGGTAAAGCTGTGAAGCCTACTTCATAGCTTTGGAAACGAATCTATGAAACACGTGAAAGTGTCTATAAAACTAGAGTGTTTTTCTCGATTTCCCTGAGTTCCACTTATCAGATCCTGATCTGGTGAAAATTGGACTACATCGGAAGTCGAAGTACTCTTTCAATAAAAATAATAATCGCAAAGCGGTCCATAAATTACGGTGTAATCGCGTAACAAACATACAAAAAAAACATACAGACGAATTGAAAACAAATATATTTTCTAAGTTTTAAAATTTTCGCGTTCCACATTTAAATGCAATGATTATACAATGGGTTTTCACGCGTTACCTTTTCTTTTTCCTATCTCGACGTTTCGGCTAGGTTTCACCAACCGTGGGGTCACGGGCTCACTATATCAATTAAAAGCCAGCAATATTTTTGATAATATAGGTTCAAATACCGCAAATTTAAGAATATAAATAAAAAAAAAACCACCACAACACAGACTAAGGTCCCGCCAGAAGCTTTTCGGCGGCACTTCAGTCTGTTATTGTAGCAGTCAACAGTAGCTGTCATCGAATTAAATCAATAATTTGTGTTACTGGACCCTATATTTTGATTTTGGTGGCATTTAAAGTTTCGTTATTGCGTACAAGTGAAGTGAATTAAAAATAATCGCACGAAGCGTTTATTCTGAGTGGCCACGAGAATCCCATGGATTATTCTAGATTGTCATCGTCTTTCTAGGGTTTTGATACAAGCTTGAACTTCAGAATAGGTAGTACTATTACTAAGATCCCGCCAAAAACTCCTCCAGAAAGTCTTGTCTGTTGTGACACGGTATAATAATATGTAGTCTTTTTATATACCTACATAAAAAGTTGGCGAATATAATTCAAAAGTCCGAAGCATAATAGTCAAAAATAGTATTCGTGTCATGGCCAATGATAATTGCAGTTGCGTCATAAAAAATCGTCGCTACTTTCATAAAATCTACACTTATTATACTATCAGGGACAACTGTAAGGGGTCGTTCAGGAATGATGTTACTAAAGTTTTGCTTATTTTTGATTCTCCTCCCGTTGATAAAATAAAGATTAATAGGTAAATGTTTCTTGAGACGTGGTCGCTCACAATGCGTCTAATAACAAAGTTCAAAGTTGCTCAATGGACTGAGGAGAGGGCTATGCTTGGACTTCCACTGCGTGATTGAATAAGGAATGACGAGATCCGCAGTAGAACCAAAGTAACCGACATTACCCAAAGAATAGCTAAACTTAAGTCGAAGTAGGTTGGGCACATTGCTCGCAGAACTAATGCCTTTTTGAATGGCTACCACATACCGAAAGACGTAGCGTGGGTAGGCTCCCCACAAGGTGGACCGACGACCTGGTGAAGGTGGCAGGAATCCATTGGATGTGGGTGGCGCAAGCCGGTCGTCATGAAGATTTTTGTGGGAGACGTATGTTCAGCAGTGGACGTCATATAGTTTATTCAAAATCAAAACATGCAAGAAAATGCATGAACAAAAGAAAAAACGAAAACTTCGTGAGAAAACCATAGCATGGTGGTAGGGCATTTTCTAATAATGCTCGCCTGGGTAGCTACCACCTTCAAGTTTGAAAATCTGTCGCCATAAACCAATAAGTGTGTTCCGGCAGCATCACTTGAAAACCAGTACCTCTAGGCTTAGTCTGTTTACAATCTCGGACCACATCGTCGCTTAATATTTGTAGTCAAAGCACTGAATCTATAGTGTAAAAATATCGCGCAGGTTCTGTCAGCGGGTACAACTACTTCCCTAGTTGGGGATCAGAGTACGTCTTGCACCCAAAGTGTCTGAGGGAACAAAGGCTTAACATCGCCACTTAACCTGGATAAGGTTGTGGTTAAAAATTATGTTGTCTATATCTATACTAATGAATAAAATTGAACTGTGTGTTTATAATGTCAAAATAACATGTTTTTAATGAACACTGACTGACCATTCATCTTGCCGACTCTTTCATTTCTAAGGTTGGCAGTGTTAGATTGTTAGAGATTGATCTTTTTCTCCTTTATATACAATATCACAGTCGCAATATACCTACTCGTATTGTACAAAAATAATTAACGAGATATGAACAAGAGAGTTTGATATCGTCTACCGGCAGTCAACATTGCTAATGTAATAAATTAATGAACTTACATTATTATTCTTGCAAATTATGTACATAAATCTCTGGCTACTTTTTGTGTATATAGTTAATTAGATTGGGTAATATATAAAAAAGTTATGAGTAGATTAATTAATGAACGAAGTCGACAGAATGTTTTTAGATTTATTTATTAAAAGGCTTGTTCTTTACCAGAAAAATTATATCACGACTATATTTATTTAATGTATTGTATTAAATATAAATATATAATAATAAAAACACAGACGAAGTCGCGGGTATAATGCAGTAATTACAACAATTTATCTGAATAAATTAGGGAGATCGATCTAAAGATTTTTAAATAATCTTATTCAGGCAAAGAGAGACTTAATATCTTTAAATGTTAAGGTATTTTAGTCAAGTATTTTTTTTGTTATATTTAAATTATAACGTTCTTACTTAAAGAAAATTGTTAATTTGCTAACAGGTGCATCCACACCCATAGACGAATTATTTAAAGAAAAATGAAAAGGCATTAAATATTTTTATATATTTGTACCGGGAGTCTTATCCGTTTAATTACCAAAAGGGTTGTTTAAAAAGCCTTAGATATGTAAGTTGTTAACCTAAAAACTTTACAAATAAGTAACTTTTTATTCCTATCAGTAGGTATAATATAAATATGGTAGTTATGTTAAATATTAAAATTGTAGGGTGGATTAACAGCAGGAGGTGCAACTACTTTTACAGCATCTGATTGATTTGCAGCGAGAAACGGAGCAACATTTCCGTGGTGGACAAGGAATGGGACCACAACAGGAGATGCAGGGTCCAGGCATACTACGGCAACGTACAACTGGGCACGTCTTAGAACGATTATTGCAAGGTGATATCCGCTTTCGGTGCGATCTGATTCGAGGCTGACTTCGCGTTCTGCGAGTAAGTTTCCGTCCAACTGGACAAGGCCGTAGACATGGTGAGCTTCTGCATGGAGAACCACATGGTGGTTTGCAGCAAGGCATCGGCTTGCACGTGGCTGGTGACAGGCATCTTTTGCAATATCGGCAAAGTTTATTGCTGCATGGTGGTTTACAACATTTTTTAGATGGAACTCGGTATGGCAACTTACCGCACGGTTTCTTGCATCCTCGTTTGCAATTCTTTGGTTTACATGGCGACGGACGACATACGATCATTTTGCATCTTGGTGTACGGTAGGGACCCGGGGGCGAGCATGACATTGAACACGATGCTCCACAAGGTGGTGGACGAGACGGTGGTGGTGTCCACTCTAGCATCAGCTCATTTTTAGCTAGCGGGGCTCCAACTATTTTTCTAATAACCAGTTCGAAAACACCACGACGTGGATTAGCAACAGTGCTTACTTTAACTGGTTCTTGTTCTGGATTGGATAAAGCTGCAACACACTTCGGTCCTTGGCATGGTTCTATGCCGTGTACAGGACATGGCTCTCTAGGCCCAATTCTTATATGCGATACAGTAGCGACAATATCTCCCTTAGTTCCAATCATTGCTGGACATGGTTTCTCGGTTTTATCTTCTTTTATCGAAACCGCCTTGCATGTACTTGTACCTGCAGAAGTACCTTTAACCTTTTTGTTAGTTTGAGCTCCGGTCGTATTACTTTGTGATTGTACTTGTACGGATGTTGAACCTTTTGGTGTTTCTTTCTCACTTTTAACAGTTGCAGCAGCAGTTACTTTACCCGCTCTCTGAAGCTTTGCTTTGGATGACGAACTTCCCATCCCCGGCAGGTCTTTTGGATCGTCTTTCTTTCTTCCAAAAAAATATACATTATGAAATTCTGTTTTACTTGATAAAATATTTTTACAATCCTGGTAAGGAATTGTTGACATTGTACACGTCGAAAGATAATTAGAGCTAGAACCAAATGTACTTGTTGCATGTGGGATAGTATTATTACAACAAACTTGTAAGCATTTATTTATTGAAGCTGTTGCTTGCGTCCCAGAATTACGGTGACGACAGAAATCATCAAAGAGTGTCATATACACAAGAGTTTCTTTATTACCAAATAGGATAGTGCTTTCATCTTTGTTTCTTATGGAATACCAGGAATCTAAAGTATTTCCAAAATGTTCATGATTTGTATTACACAAAGGAAGATTATGTTTATCAGAATTTAACATGTAAAATGATAAAATACATTGCGCATTATTTTTCAGAAAGTTTTTATCATGTTCGACATGCGGTGTCATCATGTTGTGTGCATTTATTTGTATGTCATCGTTGACTACAGAAGTTTTGAGGTTGATTCTCATAATTTATCGTTTGTTTATATTTTTCTTCTAAAAAACTCTTTCCGAATAATTTACTCTGAGATTTAATTTCAAAATTTTGTCCTTCTGTAAGTTCTTGCGTAGACGGTAAACTCAGCAATGAACCTACGACCAGTTGGAAGAGTTTTATTTATGTTAATAATACTATAAATATATAATAAAACAATAAAATATGGAAAAGAAATAACCAAAAATACTCTTAAAAAACATTTAATATTGAAGTTTAAATAATAAACTAACAAGATTATTTATTACTATTTCAATTTACAAGGGTAGCATTGAGGATAACTTGGATTACACTGAGCAGTGCGCGTATCTTTAACAGGCACATTTTTTTCGTGAGTAACAACGGGTGTAATGAATTGATATTCTAATTTTGACTTTCTACCTGGCATCTCAATTGTCTTGCCGATTCGTAACTTGATAACTTGTTTTGGAAAGTCATAAACTACTCCAGGATAATTATCGGCAGTGGTTGGCATAAGCTGGCCTGGTTCATCTCTTGACACATCGCCAACTCCATCCGAAGTGAAGTTAAAATGAGCCCGTTGCTTGTGACCTGCTCCACACGAGTCCGTAGGCATTTGAAATACGACCTTATTTCCAGTTGGGCAGCAATCTGCGCAATTTTTAGATGTATCAAGAGATAATTTTGCGAAAATGATTTAAAATTGATTTAATAATGTAAAAAAACAGTACAAAAATGTAATTTTAAAAGGATTGTAATATAGAGGACAATTAGAATCACGAAAAATATGTTTTATGTTTTTTCTTCTTTTTTTTGAGTCTCGGTTTTTCACAACATTTGCAATCTGGTTCAGACTGCATTATTGTATGTACTTTAGCAACAGGTATTTTTTTATCAGGACCCTTTGGAGTTACAAGTTCAAGCTCCAGTTTGCATTTCCTGTCCCCTTCCGTTGCGGTTTTTGCTACCTTCAATACAAATACTTCTTTATTTGGTAATTCTTGTTGTTTTGTGTCTCCGCGTGCTTGTGATAGTTGATTCACGTGCTTAGAGGACTGGATACACCCTTCTGTTGTGCAAGTAAATTGCGTACCCGCTGGCTGTGCTCCGTGGCAACATATGTCTTCACTAGGGAGAGCTAAACTGATTTGATTTTTTCCACATGGAGGTTCACATGTTCCGCCATCCATACCTTTTGGGTAAGGGCATTGCATTGAGCAATGTGTTTGACTTATCTTTTTGATGATAGAAGCGCTAGCTGGTACTTTAATTTTAAGTTCGTTGCCACCCAAACATGTTCCTATTTCTTCAAATTGTTTGCTTCGACCTGACCATCAATAAATTCATTTTGTTGCATTCAGACGTGGCAAATAATCTCAATAAATGAAAGTCCATTATGTTATAAATACTAAACTATTATATACTTAACATAATAAAGAAGAAAAATAGTAAGCAATAATAAGTCCTCACCTTTTGGTATATGCAAGCAATATTGATCGGTATTTCTGCATACCATTTGCTGTTTCATTGGTGTTTTTGGACCAGAACAATAACACGGATCGTCTTGATCTTCACACGGCATACTATCGTATGGATCACGGGCTAAAACAATACAAAAGTTGTAAATAGTTATATAAACATTGGGTACACAATAAATATTACAAATTTTAACCTGAAGGACAAATTCCTCCTCCTGAACGCGTACACGGTTGATTTGAATCACTTATAACCCCACTTTTGCCATGACCACGGGCTGCTCCACAAACACAAGGATTTTGTGTTGTTTGAAAATCTCTTTTAGGATTACAAGAACGATCTACGATAGCTGTACCACCACCGCCACTTGCACTTAATCCTGGTGCGTTTTCTGCTCCTTGAAATCTTGTAACAATTAATTTTCCGAAACAGGATATGCGTAGAAACATTAAAATATCACCCGTTTCCGTACCGTCCGCTCCTATGATTCGGAACGAATCTTTAAGAGCTTGGTAACTGACGTTGTTTGGATCTTCTAAAAAATTCTTTCGAGCTTGAACAAATTCCTTTGTCATATCAATTGTCGCTTCCCCTAAAACAATTTTCGTCGGCAGACAACCACATGGCAGTGACTTGTAGATCGATATGTTTATTGGGAATTTACTCATAGCTTTTGCGATGTCTGTTTCTTTGAGTGAGAAAAGACAAGACTTTCCATTATTAAAAGTTTTTACAAAAGGTCCTCCACTTCTAGCGATGCAAGCACCTTCATCATCACATATCTCTAGCGGCTCAACGGCCGGACATTCAATATTTACGCAAGTTCTGAAATCCTTGTCGGAAAAACATGGACTCTTGACAAAAACTATCTTGTCGATAAGCACTTCGAGAAGAAAGAGGCTATCGTCCTGTTTTGCCATTGTTGAAATTTGCACAGGGATGGGAGTTTTTATAATTTACAGGATTTTTAGAAAAATATATTATTTCATGCTTTTAATTTTGACATGTCCAAACAAAAGAATTTTGATTGATGATATTCTTATTCCTCTATCTAACAATTATGGAGTTATTAGAATAAAGGTACGTTTTGAAACATGTAATGTTTATTTTAGAAGATATAATATTTAAATCAATCTCAGGACGTCTAAAAATATATTGTGATATTACTAATACCAAAAACTAGAATTTATCAGTGCTAATACTGATAAAATTATTTCTTAAGCGGATAAACTAACAACGCTTCAAATTCTATCTGATCAAACAAAAAATCGGTTTTGGATTCTTAAAGTCAGGAAATATTAATTTATTTTAATAATTATTAATCATAATCATAATGTAGAGCACATCAAAATATTTGCTATCAAGAAGAAAAAGAATACAACGGATTAACATAATATCAGATAATAGGTTGAGTAGATTCACAAAATAAGGGTGATCTATTCAAGTTCTCTATCCTGTTATTCATTTACATTTTTGTGATTATTATGTTTTAGACTCGGAATAAATTATCAATCTATAATGTTTACAAGGTTCCAGAAGAACGCCTAGCTCGTCTGGCCTTTGGTTTACAATAATAATTGGTATTATTATTAGTAGTCTACATGGCAACCCAGTCAAAGGAAGGTGGGTGGTCCCTGAGTTACGTATCTCTCATTACAATGATTTGGCGGTTTCCAAGACCAGAGGGGACGGGTTGTGCCAGGATTATCTCTTCTAGGAGCAAATAAGCTCTGCAAGCCTTTTTTTTTTTTTTTTGACGGGGGGATATGCATTTACGCACTACCCTTACCCATTGCATTAGTGAGACCGAAGTCCCCCAATGCAATGGGTAAGCGGGCACGGAGGGACGAACTCCGTGCCAGTGTGGGACTCGCCCGGGCGTGAAGCGCCCAGAAATACCCACTAAAACCCCCCTGGGCCTTCCGCCGCATATGGGATGGGGGCGACACGGGATGGCTTTCGCAAGCACCGCGTCGCTCGCAAGCACCGCGTCGCAAACTTTGCAAGCCTAGCAGAAAAACCAAACGAATCGTCGGGGCAACGAGGTACAAACTATCTTTGTACCTAGGCAGCAGACGGTACATCTGCTGAGTTTTGTTTAGTCTTACCAAAGGAGGAAACTCTTACGTAATCTCTCAGCGTTAAAAATATTATATTCGACAAAATTTAACGTAGCTATACTTGTATAAGCTACGACGTGAGAAGATTGTCCAGCACAATAGCAGGAATCTGTTTGTGTCTTACGACAATTTTACCCTTGTTCTTTTGACTTTGATTGTAGACTGCATGTCTGATTACAACTTCGTGTCATAAAAAATATAAAGTGTTAATAAATAAGTAAAAATAAGAAGATAACTGAAACGCTGAATAATTATTATAAAATAATTAAATAATTTTATGTAATTTAAACTTTTTATAATAGTCTCACCCGTTGTCAAGGTGTATTATGGTAAACAAGCATAATTGCAGTACTGGCTCTCAAGCTTTGTTGACAGGTGACAGAATTTCAACCTGAGTGTGGTAGGCATTAAAAAATACTCTACGAACATGATGTGGTTTAATCATGATATTTTCCTTTACCGAAAGCACAGGCTCATTATAGGATCAAATTCGAACCCGCACCGATCGACGCTATATGCGACCACAGACTACTGAACCATCATGGCTTTTTCAATTTCGAACGCGTTTTTAAGTCTGCTTTATCGTTGATAAAGTTGTAGAAAAAGCTCGAGCGTTCTGAATTTACACAAATTTACATTAATTAAGTGTTTGTAATTTTCCCGAGCGTATTCGTCAACATGTGGGACATACATAAAGTGACCATTTCTTTTTTCTAGTAAGATGGCTGTGAAAATTTGTCTTGCGAAGAATAAATAATGAAACTCTCTACCAGTTCACTAAATACAGTGGAATTTACAGGATTGTATTAATATGTCGATTACCCATAAAAATGAGACAATAGGAAAACAATAAGAAAAGAACGGAAAGTCGACGTAAACGCCAGGTTAGTGCTCAAGGGGTTAATAATATGTAAATTGAATTAATCTTAGAGGTTATACATTTTGTTTACCTTTATCACAATGCAGCATAATTATTAGATAATATAGATTGATAAGTAAATATATATTAACGGAATACGTCTGTTGGCAAAAGGAGAAATTTTTACTTTTTCTGGAGACCACGGTACAGACAATCTAAAAGCGGGATTGTTCCGTTTTATGCGCCACTTTGTAGCGAAATCAATAAAAAAAAACACTGAGAATAAAACAACTAACAGTAAGTTTAATTTGAAATTTAAACAAAATGTGTTTAGGTATTAATTTCAATTATTTAGAAAATTTTCGTATGATATAGTCGTATTTCACAGGCGGATAATTGGAGTAGTACCAATTACATGCTTCGTTTTGGAAAGGTCGACCGACTCTGTAACAAAGACAATAAACACAATAGCAATAATAATAATAAATAAAACATATATTTTGATATACTGTATAGGCTCAGCGTTTTGACCATAATCTCATCTGATGTTAAGTGACGATGTAGTCCAATGTGGCAAACATACTAAGCCTAGAGGTAATGACTCTCGAGTGATAATGCCGGAACACACCTATCTGTATTTGTGTACAAGTTATCAAGATTGAGAATGGAAGCTACCAGTTGGGGAGGATTAAAAAATGCCCTACCATGCTCTATGGTTTCCTCAAGGTATTTCTTTCCCAGAAAAAAAAAGCGCTCTATAGAATTGCAGTACTGTAAATAATAGCCTTTTCTGCGCCCTGTGCGAACTTCTGTAAATGCGCCCTTGTTTTTTCTATATATTATAGGTACCCTAGAGTAATGCTATGTTTAGGCCTACTTAATTTCATTCAGGGTGATAATATAAAGCACAAGGAACTTGGTGTTGGTGTAACAATTATCTAATATTTTGGAGAAATAACTATTTTTTCCAATAATATATAATCTAATACACTAAACACAAAAATACGCTCGTGCGCTGCTAAAAAAATGAACGCGATCGTTTGTCTAATTTAACAGACGTTTTTGATGATACTGGTATGTAGGTACGTATGAGTTGGAATCGAGCACTAGGGGCGCAGCGGCAACTTATCAGGAGCAAACCGAAGAACAGTCTCGCCTGGTCTGGGTCTTGCGCCCCCTAGAGTCTACGCTCTGTGTCTGGACACCGGTGGCACTGAAATATTTACGGCATTGTAGAGTTGGATATGGAATCCAATCGCACTAATAACTGAGCTATTATCGGATCAAAGCAAAGCTGTTAGGAAAATGCACTAAAATATTATGATATATCTACATGTTTGATTTATCCAATAAAAGTTATCATCATCTTTGCCTTGTACAAATTATTTTCATATTTAGAATGTATAACTTTATATCCTCTAGTTTACGATTCAGTAATGAAATATTTATCGGAATAAATCGATTGAAAAAACAACAAGGCAGCCATGGAGACTACCGACAGAAGTGAAATGTGGAAACTTTTGAAAAACTGTTAGCTTAATGTTTAAATTTCATAATTTTGGTATTTGAAATTATTAACATTTAAGAACCTAATATTTATTATTGGTCTAAATTTTACATCTATTGTCGTTCCGAGCAATAATTATGTACATAATCAAAACATACGATAGGCTGCCTGAGTACACATTTTATTGTTTATCTCTTACCTCCAACACTTAAACGCCGTCTTATATAATATATACTGTAGCACGTTGACGGCTGACGTCATTGGCATTGGTAACGGGAACCTATTAAGTTTCTCCCCTACCGAGAATCGGTGAATGCCGCTATAAAAGTTTTCACTTCAAAAATCAATTTTATAATTAAAAGAAACTAACTCCTTCATTAATTTATTAATTTCTTGCGTTGACAGATTGTTCGTAAGTTCGGGGTAATATTTCCACCTTTTCTGCTCAGGATCTTCGGGCGTAGCGAGTTGATTTGCGGTAGGGTTGGTCGTTTTTGACCATTTTTGACAATCGTGACAATGTGTTGATATCTATAAAACAAAAGTATATGACATATAATATATACGACACAAACTGTGCCCGCAGCACAATCTCACAATCTCAAAAAGATATTTATAAAGTATATTCCGGAGTAGCATTGAAACTTAATTTTATTACAATCGCGCCACTCTTTAAAAAGTTATAGTATTTTGAATGACACGCGGCGCCCAAAGATTACCATATAATACTACGGCGACTTTACTATGATTGATATGTTTTATAATAAATGGTATAATATATCCTAGCTTTTACAACAGTGGTACAAGATAACCTTTAAACGTTATGTTCCCGTGGGTTTCGTACAGGGATAAACCAGGGGATGGGCATTAGCATTCTCTGAGTACCACAAACACCTGATTGCGATCACCAACCCGCCTGCCAAGCGTGCCGATTATGGCGATTATGATTATCTTCTTTCTTATGAACGACACACGGTTGTGCAGACCTCTGGGGGGGCTTATTTCCAGCAGTAGACGTCTTTTGGTCGAATGGATGAATGGACGGACTACGGTGACATAAAAAAGAATAACATGCAAAACATATAGACCTTTCTTTTAGAATCGTTTAATCCGTCACATGCATGCTGGCGTCGGTACCTAACACAATCCAGATCGTATTTGTATGAACGTGGGAACACAGCTTGTCGATCTGTAATATACATACATTTCTAATAAACAAGACCGAATATAGAATAAGAATTTAAAAAGAAGATAAAACAGGTCATAAGTAAAGCAAAACAAGATGTCGGATCTGTCTAAGGATAGGGGGCTTGAAGAAAAAAACATACATATTATAATTCATTATAGTCTGTTCACACTTATTAAGTGAAGAAGTTAACACTTATTATTAACTAAAACGATGCGTGCAAACAATCACTTGTAAGCTTTTCAGTCGTAAGTTGCAAGTTAATAAAATTATGATTTATGCTGTTAACACATGTACGGACCGGACCGCGGACATAGTACGGTGGGCGGCCGAGATCACCAGTCGCCTATGTAGGGACGGAAGTCCTTTCCGAAAAAGATCGATTTTTGAATCGATTCGAATTCAAGATCGATCTTTCAAAGTAATAAATTACCGATTATTAGAGTGTCCTTTTTGTTTTCTATGAAATGACGATAATCTATAAAAAGTTAAAAATAACACAGTTCAGTGTAATTTTTCCTTAGTAGGTTAGGCATTCTTTTTTTCTTTAGTTGCTATTGATGATCTTTAGTGTGGTTAATAAAAAAATACTATTTACGAAAAAAAGTCAATTAAAATAAGTCGATAAAAGATTGATCTCTTGGACCTCGATGTTTTATGAATCGATTAAAAAATCGATCTTCTTTAAAAATCTTATTCCTCATCCCTACTTAGGCGACTGATGACCTCGGCTGTTCGCCACATCATATGCGGGGTCCGGTCAATGAGTGTGTTACGAGCATTAGGCTTTATTTTTCGTTTAGTGATTTTCCTCCCCGTGCCACGTAAATTCCCCTCGGTAGGCGAAACTTATAGATTAAACATTTGAACAAATAATTAAGTTAACATTTAGTAAAATACATGTGGACAGACTCCCGTCTCCATCCTTAGAGTTCCATGCAGTAAGATGAGAAAAATATCTTGAATTATATTATGTTCTTGGCATTGTTAATTAATAAAAATGTATAATGGCAGGACTGTATGGTGTTTATCCTTACTAATATTATAAATGCGTAAGTAACTCTGTCTGTCACGCTTTCATGCCAAAACTACTGAACCGATTTAAATTGAATTTGGTACTTTTTAATGCGAAAAAAGGGTTGTAAGGGGTTTGAAAGGAGGGATGAAAAGTTGTATGGAAGTATCGTCATTTTTAGAGCAAGAAGCTTGAAATTTATTTTTTGGGCTGTTGATTCGATATAAATACATTCGACATTCAAAGTTTGTAAAAGTTTACCCTCAAGGGTGTAAAATAACAATAGGGAATAGGGTATGAAAGTGTGTATGGAAATATGTAAGGTTTAAGTGACTGTTTTATAAGTTTGCGACAAGATACAAAATATTAGAGCTATCCTGATGTAACATTTACGGGCGGGGGGGGGGGGGGTTTGGGGGTTGAAGGCGCGGCGGGGGGCAGTGGAGCGTGGTATGTACGGCGCACGCGTCACATTCCGCAATTTGTGTGGTAAGAGGTTAATCTCGATTGGGTCGCGACTACCATAAACATAGTGAAATACCGCTATTGTACCACTTTTCAGCTCATCTTAATTTAACATCATGTGAAGAAAAATCTTTCCGAAGATTTCCGTCGAATTTGACGACTTGGACTTTGCTCATTTTAAGCTAAGCTTGTTAATTATATAGGTAAAATAATGTTTAATCACAACCTTATCTAATGTTAAGTGGCGAAGCCTTGGTTCCTACACACACTTCGGGCGCATGAAGTAATCTGATCCCCAACTAAGTAAGCAGTTCTACCGCCAACATAACCTGCACTATTTCTTTAAACTGTATAGGTTCAGTGCTTTAACTACAAATGTTAAGTGAGGATGTGGTTCATGATTGTAAACACACTAAACCTAGAGGTACTGGTTTTCAAGTGATGGTGCCGGAACACACCTATTGGTGTATGGCGACAGATTTTCAAACTTGAAGGTGGTAGCTACCCAGGCGGGCATTATTAGAAAATGCCCTACCACCATGCTATGGTTTTCTCACGATTTTTTTTTTTCACCGAGAGCTCAGGCTAATATGGCTGCAGGAAGTGAAAACTTTGAGTGATTCTCGTTAGCGGAAAAACCTATAGATTCGCGTTACCACTGATATGACGTCAGCAATGAACATGCTTTAGTATTTCAAGCATAAGATGACGTTTAAGTACTGGCGCTCAGAGATAAATAATCAATGTTTACTTACCCAGCCTATCGTATGTTTTAATTGTGAATAAACTATATGACGTCCTCTATTGAACATAGGTCTCCCCCAAAGATCTACATGACGACGGGTCTTATGGCACCCGCATCTAATAGATTCCCGCGACCTTCACCAGGTCGTCGATTCACATTTTGGAGAGCCTACCCACACTACGTCTTCCGGTACGTTGTAGCCATTCAAAAAGGCATCAGTTCTGCGAGCAATGTGCCCAACCCACCGACTTTAGTTTAGTAATTTTCCGGGCAATGTCGGTTACATTGCATAGGTTCTTCTCCGGATCTCCTCATTCCTGATTCGATCACACAGTGAAACTCCAAGCATAGTCCTCTCCACTGCCCTTTGAGAAACTTAGTCTTCGACAATCGTTTACTTAAAATTAATTAATTAATATGAAGGTAAAATTTAGTTAATCGCTTCGTCACTTGATTCGTATGAACAGGCTATTTATTAGGCATGCTAAATTGATAAGTAAAATGTATAGGAACCGACGGTTTTGAAAATCAGTATATAAACGGTTTCAAAAAAAGAGTTATTAAATGTAAAATAGCTAATTAAATGTAGCCACGCCTAGTTATGATCATAAGATTTTTTTTTGTTCTGTAATATTAGGTTCAGGGCTTTGACTACAATCACATCTGATGTTAAGTGACGATGTGATCCAGTATTTTAAGCACGCTAAGGCTAGTCAGGTACTGGTATATACCTATAAGTGTTTGGTAGAGCGTCGTAAAAAGAATACGTAAGCAAAATTTTACTTTGAATTTTTTGACCCCTCATTCCCATTTGTCAGCAATAGTAAACAAAGGTGCCCCTCACTCTTCCATGATATGATAAGCGTCCGTATAATTTTGAACAAAAAGGATAATTAATATTGCTTTCGTAATCACCATTGAGAATTACCAATATAAGCAAAACATAGACTGCTTCCGCCCCACTGATTCGTACGCAATATTTAAATGACCGCTAGGTAAGTAAGGCGGGTATTAGATACATCGAAAGCTATAATGATAGAATTCTACATCCATCCATTCAACCGCAAGACGTCCACTGCTGGACATAGGTCTCCTCAAAGATCTCCAGAACGAGCAGTTTTGTACCACCCGCGTCCAGCAGATTCTGGCGACCTTCACCGGGTCATTGGTCCACCTTGATACGGTCTGAACACATGCTTCATACGATTGAATCATCATCGCTTCATCGAGTCTTTAAACGTAACATTTGAAGCGACAATTATATTCCATGGAATTATAAAAATTGATATTTATTTAATTAAATAAATATAAATATTGTGTACTAGGTAATATTTGTTCTGTCGTCATGTTATAATTATAATATGCATCGTGCAGCGTGTAGGCGTTAGCTCCAGGCTTGTCAACCCAGAATGCTTTGTCTCTTTGAACCATCCTATCTATTACTGCGTCCGGTAGTTCATCAATAGTGGGTCTGTCAACAAATTAACCTATAGTATCGTTATCCTTTCATATCCAAAAACGTTCCTCTCTCTCTGCCTGTCTGTTAAATCGTTAATACTTATCGTTAATCTATGCGTGTGTATGTGACTAAACTCCTCCTAAACGGCTAAACAGATTTAAAATGAATTTTTTTATGCCTATTCCTGTGGATTCGAGAATGGTTTAGATTCACAATTTGGTCCAATTTATTTTTTTTATATATGAAACGCGAACAAAGTCGCGGCCACAGCTAGTTATTATATAAAGAGGTACAAATGACTTTTTGTTTGTTACCTACAGCCCCGGATCTACGATTTTTTCGAACCGGGACAGTAACTTAATAGTCACGCCCCTCTCTCTAGCGTTTAAAAAACTCGCAAATGTAAAAATGATTGGAGTTTTTCCTGAATGCGACAATAAATAAATACATAAATTTGTAATCTTTATTATACATAAATCCAATAACTTTTCGTGTAACATAAATTATATACCCGAGGAAAAATAGAGTAGATCTATGTACATTTTCAACCAGGATTCCGTATGCATTTTGTGGAACGAGTTTTTATTATTTTTAATAATATTATATTATTATGATTTTGGCGCCCCCTGAAACTGCAGTCCGAGGCAAGTTTGACTTTCCTAGATCCGGGGCTTGTTATGTACATAGTTATGGATAAACTCAAAAAACCTCGCATCACAATACACATTACCACTGTGCCAACTTCATTCACTTCAAGAAGACATTTGGTCGTTTTTTAAACACAAATACATTGAAGAGCATCGTGGAGTTCAAGTTTAAGGTATCTACGCTAAGGTTAAACTACGAGCTTAAGGCCTTTGCCCAAAATTAATGGTACATTTACATGTTAATAACATCAATGTGAAAAACGCATCACAGTGATACAAACAAATACGTCACACTTCTGTATCAGACCGTTCCCATCGAGAATTCCCCCTGTATTCAGATTCGCTCATTTCTTTCGAACTGAGATAAAATAATTATATTTTATAAAACAAAAAAAAGATCTCATTGCTCTATGAAATCGGAGAGAAAATCTTAACAACATTTTTACAGACATAGTAGCAGCAAAGCCGAAAATTATTAAGTGTTATTTTTATGTTTATAAAAAAGGTAACAAAGAAGTTAAAGACTTTTCCTTTATAAGTGCATATTGATATTGAATGACCTTGAATTCAAAGACAAGAACACACAAAGTATATAGCAGGCCGCTCAACCTTTTTATCAGTCAGCCCAAGCGGACGGTTCAGATTTTTTTGGCGGGGCACTAACTATTGCTTTTGTTAACTATAATAGGATACTGTTTCTTATTTTGATCCTTTGATGATAATATGGTTTTAGATTTATTTTTGAGATAACTTCCCCTAAAAAGTATTTAATTGAAATTATAAATTGCAGCGCGAAAACGCTAGCCTCCATGTTTCTTTAGTTCGTGACGTCACTGATCATCAACTTCCAAGGATATCAATTCTTTCCGAAAAAATAACTATTTTTGATTTACCTTTTTAAAAAAAAAAAACTATTTATAAACTATTGTGTGTAACCGAAAACAATAATCAATGTGATTTCAGATATGGCTTTTGTTGTAATATATTGTTTATGCCAGGCGTTAAATTAGGTGTTGATAGGTCACAAATATGTTGTTCAGTTAATAATATGCGGTATTTATTTTGTATATAGCTAAGGACCTAAGAAGAGTTTTTCATTAACATCTTCTGTTAGTGACCCATGACACAAGACTCAACTTTAGTTGTTATACTTTAGTTACGCGGGCCATTCAAAAATCGTAAGCGGGCCTCATTATGGCCCGCGGGCATGGGTTTGAGCAGCCTTGGTATTAAGCAACTTGCATATTTTAATCAACTAAAATAAAAGATATGTTGAATATACACAAAACAAAACAAAAAGCCAAGATTTGTATTATAGATTTAATTGTTTACAGCCATGAATACGAGATCTTAAGGCCTAACTTTATATTATTTTTCATTCTCAGTACTCATTCAGTATTTACTTCATTCATTTTCAGTATGTACTTCAGTACAGTGACCCTTTGATTAAATTTTCCGAGGGAGTTTTCGGAAGCTCACAGAACTCACAATTCGTGTTATTATTATCAATATACTTCCTCCCGCACAACAACCAAATTATTTCACATAAAGTTCCTCCAAAATTACATGATATAGGGTTTAATAATGTAAAATAATGAGTTAAAATCGTGGCACAGAAACAGTAAACAAGATTATAACGAGAATCAAATCGAGTTTCATAATATAAAATACTGCGGACATACTGGATTACCTAGGAGGAACCTCAACTAATTCCCTCGTAAGTGGTTGCAGGAATTTTCCTATCGCCCTTTGTGTCAAGCATGGCGGCTTTCCTGGTGTCAGACTCTCATCAGTTAGTACAGTTAGTGAAACTTTGTCCAATGCATATCTAAAATAAATTGAAAAAGGTAACTTTATTTCACTTATAATATATTTGTAGAATCATACAAACTCGTTTCTGTTTACGAGTTTTCAGAATTATTCAGATGCCTTTTTATAATTGTTTTTGGAAATTATATATGCTTAGTGTATTGACCACTATCTCACCTTGTTAAGTGACGATGTGGTAAATACATTAAGCCTAGAGGTATTAGCACGCAGTTGACGTTCTGCCTACAAGTGCGCGCGACAGATTTCTCAAACTGAAACTCATAGTATCCATTCAACGGAAAGACGTCCACTGCTGGACATAAATCTCCCCCAAAGATCTCCACGACGACCGGTCTTGCGCCATCCGCATCCAGCGGTCTTCCACGACCTTCACCAGGTTGCCGGTCCAACTTGTGCGAGCCTACCCACGCTGCGTTTTCCAGTACGCGGCAGCCATTCGAGAACCTGAGAACCAATAGTATAGTAGAAGATATAGAAAAAAAAAAACAATCTATAAAAATTTAGACTCCATATATATTCTCAAAAATGCCGAGTATATCAACGCACATAATTAAAGTTGAAACTACATTTTACTCACTTTTCTGGATCATATCCACTGAATTTAGAAACGTTGCTATGCGGATCTAATGGGTGCTGTCGTATCTCCATTTTTTTTTTTTTTCCAAAATATAAATAATTTGTTATATGAAAGTAATACGCATAGAAAAAATAATAATTATCTACTCTCTCTAAGAATGGTTATGGAAATCAATATAATGTATCGTATATTTATCATCTTTATTGAAATTTTGATAGCTATCAATTGTCATTTTAATGTTTAATAGTTTCCATCCACTTTAACTATTCCGATTTGCCTAAATTTATAATTATTCATAACAATAATGTTCACCAATAATCGAAATTTGAGAAAAAGTAACTGTTTTATATAATAGCTGCAAATGTTTCTTAAAATTTACTAAATGAATAAAAAGTAACAAAAAGAACATCGTTTGACAAACAAAGGAGGTAATGAACGAAGAGTTTTATGTTTTATAATTCCTATACAGGCTTCTAAATTGTTCGTTTGTCAAAGAAAGCTAAATCGAAAGAACGATGGTTAAAGTAACGGAGGCTTGGTTACGGAATTTTGCTTGCTAGAGACGTATTAGAAAACGCCCTACTTGAAACTACATTTGTAATCTGTGTACTTCCAATTCGGCAGCGGCCCGAAATTTGCTTCGATTCCCAACTAGGGAGGTTCTTGCAACCATTATCAGCGTTATATAGTTACACTGCATTACTCTGGCATAACACGCATTATACTGTACACACATTCCTGCGCATCGCACGCAGGTACATGGATACTGGAAATGACCTTTTTCTCTAAAATTTCTAAAATACAGACAAAAGTTCCATTTCTAGCTAGTAGTATTAATATAGCTAGTAGTATTAGTATTATTTAGTACATTTTATTTTACAGATTATCGAAATGTTATATTCAAATTCTGGCAACACTTAAGTCTGGCAAAGATGCAAGCAATTTATTTCTTTTGGAGTTTTTGGTGCGATTATGGACTGTTATGTTATGATCCTTGTTTTTAATTTATTAACTTGTATATATAACTCTATATTATGTAATTTTGGAGGCGTTTTACGTGATATAGTTTAGTTGTTATGAACAAGTGAAGTGTAACGAAAATAATGACACAGAGCATGAACTCTATAATTTCCCAATAACTCTCTTGGAACTCTTCACAAATGACCACCACTTTGTTGGGCATTAAAGATGAAGATCAATAAAATAATACGAATATTTTAAAATAACTACAGACTCAAAAGGGCTAGAACCCAGGGCTGTTGAAATAGTTCTTTTTTTTTTATAAAAATTAATAAATCATTGAAAAGGGAAATAAATAAAACCGAATAAAATAAAGCACGATATAAAACTATAAAGAGTAAAGTGAACTATAGAAAAAAATATAACATGTGAAAGTATACGGACTTGAAAACTTCTTTACAAAATAATAATATTCCAAAATAATTATATTGCAGTGCAATAGTTTCATAATCGACATTCAAAAAGCTACAAAATTGTCTTGAGAATTTTGTGAGTGTTTTAGATTAATTTATTTCATTAAAAAAACTTCATTAATGACGTAAATCTATGTACAAAATTACAACTATAATTTGTTACATTTATAAGAAGTTAATGTTTGTTGAAAAAGCACACCTATATTATTATAAATGTTTTGATTTATATATACATTACGCACCGTATTACTAATATTTGGTATATTAACTTGAAATAATAATTAAAATTAATTTTTAAATCTAGCATCCCTAATCGTTCGTCATAGAAAAATTAAAAAAAAAACAACAATAGTCAACTCAAGTGCAATTCGATGGACAAGGAAAAATGGGCGAAGTACAAATAAGTTTTAGTGACTCATATGGTATTTGTTAAAATCGAACTATAACAATCATGTCTAGAAATATAGTGTTCGAGGGCTGGTTGACTAAATCGCCGCCTACAAAACGTATTTGGCGAACGGTGAGCGATAATATTGAGAGTTATTCTGCCTTTGTTGACAGAATTTTGTGAATGTAGATGTACATCAGTGTAGAAAAACATTTATTGAATTGTTTAAATTCAAATTTCTGAAAAATGTTTATCGTTTATAAATTCCAAGATTGGTTTATTTTGGTTTGATAGAAATGGCGGAGAAGATGGTTTGCTTTGCGGCAGTCTGGTGAACTTCCTGGCCAGTATTTCTTAGATTATTATGCAGACCGGAATTGCAGAAGGCTCAAGGGTACTATTAACTTGGATTTATGCGAACAGGTATTTACATTATGTATTATACTTTCAATATTTTCAAGGCATCAATGTTGTTTCTAATGTGGTACCATGAGGAATTTTTATGAAGTTCAGAATCATGACTAATAATATGTATTGCATATATTTTTTTATTAATATCTCTACAATTTTTAATTAAAGTATGAACTGTTGTTCAAACAAAAACATTGTAAACTATTTTTATTTAATTTCATTCAATTTTAATTTGACATTCATGCCAAGTTTTTAAGAAGCAGGATATTTTGAATAAATTAAAATTAAGCACATTCATATCAGTGGGTTGTGTTTATTAATTCTTTGAAAACTAAAATTAGGCCCATAATCTATAACTAAACACCTGAAAGTGGTTACTTGAAATTGGTTCTTTGTTCTTTAACTACATTCCTAATAAATATGGAATAAAATTTAAATCGCATTAAAAAAATAAACAAAAATGTATTTAGAATTACACAAAATAAGACATTATATGCCTAATTCTAACTCGCAACAAAAATTGTTCAGCTTTTTTTGCTTTTAAAAAACCTAAGTTGCTTTCCATTATAACTTATACAATGCTAAAATTTCTGTTAAGTTAATAATGAAAAAAAATGATGTGTGTTTTTAATACAATATAAAATAAAATCACACAAGTCATGGAAAAAATCAAGCCGTTAACTAAAACATTATAATCCTGCTAAATGAATGTTGTTTTATGCATTATGATAATTTGTTATACATAATTCAATTTACTTACTAAAGTAACGTTTCCTTTTTAAACTTAATATAGACAACAATCTCTAAATATTAAGTTGTCCTAGGCAAACAACATAACTCAGGTTACTTTTAGTTATGATTAGAATTAAATTGGAGAAAATATGATCATAAAGTATTGCACAATCTGTATTTGTATATCTTGTAAAATGGTTTTTTTTTTTCATTGCAAAAATTCACTGCTTCACTGATAAACAACTTAATAGATTTCAATGTAATTTTCAGATTAATGTAGGAATTAATTAATTTTAGATAGAAACTACATTATTACACACATATCATATCACTTTTTCATAAATATGGTAATGATGAAATTCCCATTTTCAATCAATCCAGAAATGACTTTTCCTTCATAGGGTTAAAAACAAATTTAAATGGACACACATACTTGCCGGCACCAGTTTGTAATTTTAACATATTGATATTATATCATTATGCTGTATATGAATATTATTCTGTAGTGATAGTATTTCAGTGGTAAATTGCTTAGAACCAACATCAAACTACTCAGATTCGATTCTTAGCCAAAGTATTTTCTTTAACACGTTCTCTGCCAACGCGGTCAGTGCTGACCGTCAGTGAAGTTTGCCTTTAGGCCAATTAAAATTTTAAATCTGTATAAAATTACTAAATTGTTTTTTTTTTTTTTTTGCTTGTATGCTTTTATCTTTTACTCAAATGTTACTTAGTAATAACAAAAGTCAATTTGAGCCACTATTTATGGAAATAATGAACGTCAGGCAGCATTGACCGACACGGCCCGAACAGGAAACTGCTACTTTTTTCTCGGCATAGAACGTGTTAATCTAACGTTTGATTATCATATATAAGATCCTGTAAGTGACTGTCAATTTCTTTACAAAGATAGTGATTCCTATACAATGTTACATCTGTAATTTTACACCATGAGATGTTGATCAGCATAACTAGTTAGATGTACATACAATGATTATTTAAGTAGACCCTGCTGAAATATTAATCTAAGCCTTACAGCCTGAGTTGTCTAAATGCATCACTTAGTTACAGGTTTATTTTATTGGTAGAAGACACAGCAGTGTTAGGTTAACTGTGGTGTAGGTGGTTATTTCATTAATACAACAGATCGAGTTTAGTGCGCTCGCGCTCTTCTCGTCTGGGTTGTTTTCCGAACCGGTGGCAGTGTTTTAGACGTTCATAAGCGCCTTCTTAGGGCCTAAATTGAATAAAGATGTTTTTTATTTGATTTTTATTTGACAACTTAAACATTATAAAAAAAAATACTTAAAAATTATAATAACAAATATTTAATTGTATAGTTTTACTGGAACATTTATTATTCCTATAATGAATATTAATAATTCTGATGGGTCCTACTCTGCAGACATACATATGTGTCTGTTTAAAACTTTTTTTTATAATTATGCAACAAAAATTTCGGTGTTATGTTATGACTATGCTTACTAAAATTATGTAAGAGAATAGTTCCTTTCTAGTAGTAGATTATAAATGGGAAGGTTCCTTTGTTTGTCTGTCCGTTAGTTAATTAGTCCATGAGAGTCAAGAACAAATGAACCGATTTAAGTGATTTTTTTAACTCCTATGGAGATACTTATGGTGATATTCTATGGACATGTTTAATTATGTTTGGTTTCATTATTATATTATAGTACACAATGAGTTAGGAGGCTAATTATGAATAAGGTCTGCAAAAAATTAACAATAGCATGTTCTCTTGGATACTTCATCCACTTAATTGACACCTATGAGATGTAAAGTGTCTTTGTAATATTAATATACATATAAAAGTTACATTTTCTCAATTGCTTCATAGTCGTACATGTATAAACTCAGATAAAAGCCTATAGTATACATAATAATTATAACTGCCTCGGTAGCGCAGTTGTATTACGTACGACTGCCGTTCTGAGGTCTCGGGTTCGATCCCCGAGTCGGGTCAAGTGTTATTGGGTTTTTTCTACTCAGTATCATCCCGGAGTTTGGAATTTGTGCCCGATATGGCGACAGGCTCGCCCCCTGTCACATCTGGGACGGAACTAAGCTCGGCGAAATGTGGGTGGTTGTAGTTCGCTACTTCACCTCTGCCTAACCCTTCGGGGATACAGGCGTGAGCATATGTATGTATGTAATAATTATGACTGGTATTATTATACTTAGGTGGGCATTACTAGAAAATCCCCTACCGCTATGCTATGGTTTCCTCATGATGTCTTCATTCATAGAAGGCACAGTTTTATTTATAGAGTTGGATAGGTGAGTTTGAATCTACGCCCATCGATGCGAGATTCAATCACATTACTAACTGGGTCATCATCGCTACAAAATTCGTATTAGACACCTTAAGAATTTTTTTTTTTACAATTATGTATAAAGTTCGATGGTATACCTAATCATAGTTTAATATGATAAATTACCTAATACCTATGTTAATGTTTCTTGTTACTAAGATATATTATTACAAAAAGGCGTAATGTAATATATAATTCTGTGAGAATGTAACTCAAGTTTCATGTTTAAATATTAAATCTGATGCTTGCAATTTATCATCCGACACAAATGTGTCGACATTGGTTGATCTAACACATGCTAATAGGTAACACGCTAGTATCTTATTGAGTACAATTTTTTTTGACCAAAATGAATTATAACATATGATTGTATTGTATGGTGAGTAATATTGGTATTTACTTTGTTATAAATTCGATTTTGCCCCAAAACTTATGTCACATAGTCGACATACATAAGAACTCGAAAAACATTCGTAATTTTCTAGAAGTTTACAAGCAAATTTAGCACACAACTGCCTTGGCTTCGTTCACATTTAAAACAATTTCTATCATCAACATTTATTATATACAATATTATAGTTAGTTAGTGTTCTTCCAGGGCAGTGGTCGTAACACATTTCTGGCCTTGACCAGACTTATATAATTTATGTTTTATGTCGGGTATGAGAGTATGAGATTTGCTTACTATTGCTGACAAGAGGATAGGAGGAAGAGGAGGTATCAAAAAGTACAAAATTCTTACGTAATACTTTAACGGCCCCTTATAAATAAGTTCAGTGGTTTTTGAGTTACAACTGACGCACATACAGACAGATAAATGTAACTTTTTATACTACGAAGGATATTGAACTGACCCAAGAAGTTCGACTCGACTTCCAAGCCTAATAACCCTTGCATCAGCATAGAGTCATGTATCTATCTACTAGCTGAGCCTGTAGCTGCGGTCGAGTGAATTATAATATCATAGTGAAAGTTTTTTGTTTTAATAATTTTTCTTTACTGTAAACATACGGATTTAAAGAAGGAAGATTTTATTAAATTTTTATTGTTATTCAGATTACAAATCTTATATACTCGTAGATACTATTTAATGTTACAAAATATATTATACTTAAACTAGATCAGATAAGAAACCTACGATTTAGAAGAAAAAAAAAACATATAAATTGGTTCAGTGGTTAATAGACCTTAATAATTAACGACGGATAGAGAAACAAAGAGACACTGTCTTTTATATAATGTAAAAAGAACTCTTAAATATCAAAATGTATTGTGTAAAAGAAATATTCCATTTGTGTAAAATATTTTTTTTATTATTACGGTTTTTTTTTTTTTTTTTTTTCCATTTTCATATCAATGTGCTTATCTGATCATTTTAAATAATCTGATATATTAAGATATACCAGAACATAATATTATATAGAAACTATAATATTTTGGGTTTGAAGTTTTAGATCAATGCAGACATACTAAAAACATCGATTGTCATTGTGAATTGTTATGTAATCAGATTTAGAGGTACGCTGAAGAGAAATATTATATTATGCATTCATACAGACAATAATTTACATCACATTAATTCACCCTCTCTCATGATAATATCTCGATGATTCTTTTTGGTATCAAGTTCATATAATTTGTAAACATGTTTACTTTGTATATTTTACAATGTACATTTCAAAGGTAATTCAATACATTATATAATATGCCTCGGTGGCGCAGTTGTATTACAGTACGACTGTCGTTCTGAGGTTTGGGTTCGATCCCCGGGTCGGGTAAAGTGATATTGGGTTTTTCTACTCAGTATCATTCCGGAGTCTGGAATTTGCGCCCGATATGGCGACAGGCTCGCCCCCTGTCACATCTGAGACGGAACTAAGCTCGGCGGAATGTGGGTGCTGTAGTTCGCTATTTCACCTCTGCCTTTTTTTTTTTTTTTTTTTGACGGGGGGTAATGCATTTACGCACTACCCTTACCTATTGTATTAGTGAGACCAAGGTCTCCCAATACAATAGGTAAGGGGGCACGGAGTGACGAGCTCCGTGCCAGTGTGGGACTCGCCCGGACGTGAAGCGCCCGGAAATACCCACTAAAACCCTCCGGGGCCGTCCGTTGCATTTGGGATGGGGGCGACACGGGGTGGCTTTCGCAGGCACTGCGTCGCATTTCACCTCTGCCTAACCCTTCGGGGGTAACAGGCGTGAGCTTATGTTATGTTATATAATATGTACTCAAGTAAATCAGAAATATGTTTTTAATGGCATACCTTTAAAGAAAAAGTAAATTATTATTAATTTTGATGAATCATTGCTAGTTATCACTTGAATTAATGTCACTTTTAAAGATTATAATAATAGGTACTTTCTTTTTTAAATCAAATTCGTTAATGATGTCAACACAATTTTTACATTTACTACGTCGTCGAATATAATTTGACTGATTGCAATAGATCATGTTTGCAACACGTAGACATCTCAAGATTTATATTAGCACTAGCAGTCTTACTCGGCGTTGCTCGGATTACATTTATGTAAAATAGTGATAATATGTTATATTGATTACCTAAATAATAATTCGAAATATATATTATAATTCCTTTATTTGTTGAGTTGTAGGCTAAATTCCTATTTTGAACCATGTAGTTTAGTTTATGTTAATTTAATATAATTCATAATGAAAAATAACTTTAAAAATGTATTTTAAACGTGACAAAGGAAATACGATCAAAATTGTTGCAGTGGATTGAAAGAATTGTCAACAAAAAATTATGCCTTTATATAGAACACTAATATTCTTTTAGACCACAATTTCTCAACCTTATTTTTCTCAGGCACTTTTTTTACTTGGCACTTTGATAATATGCTTTTTCTAGAGGCCCCATCTTAATGATTTCCCCTTTTTTAAACTATATTCTTAATCTGCTATCTCAGTACCCCCTATTTTTCTGCCTTTTTCTATTTCCATAAGGGGACGTTATAGCCCACATTGAGAACCTAGGTTATAAGTAATAGATATATAAAAAAAAACTCTTTTCAGGTCGATGCAGGTCTTCATATGGAAAGATCTGGCAATGGTACATTGGATCCGAAACTTCGGGGATCGGTGTTCACTATACAAACACAATCTAGGACGTACCACTTAGAGGCTGATTGCGAGGCAGAAATGGAAAAGTGGGTCGATGCAATCTGTCGGGTCTGCGGGTTGAGAGCCACTGATGATTCGGCTAATGTTTTAGGTAAACAAAAAAACATTTTTTTTTGGAAATGTGTATTTATTTAATAATGTTTTTTTAGTTATATTTTTTATTATTTATCCCTTTATATCATTCTTTATTAATCATCTATGATGAAAAAACGAATAACCCATTCTAGTTAGTTCGAGCGGTTTTAAATATTTACGATACCGTTCCCTTTCTATATATCCAATATAAAAATAATAGTTGTTGCATTTCATTTCACTTATATGTCAAGTTGTTTTTGGCTGTGCGTTGTCAGAAAGATCGTCAAAAAGCATTCATCTGACCGAATCGTTCTTTCAATGTTTGTAATTCGAAACAAAAACAATTTCATCGCGTTCATGAATATATTGTAATGAAATAAATCAGAATTCGTTGTTTTCTTAATCATTTGTTGGTGTTCTTAACACTTTCCTCACGATTGTTGGTGATGAACTATATATTTTTGAGTATGTTACGTTCGTATGACCGTGGGGAAAAAGGCGCATTCATAGTTTATTCCACACACTTCCTACGATTTATTAATTGCCATTGTGGATGCAATTTTTTGGAATCAGACCATCATGTTATTCATCTGCTTCAGTTAGACCTCTCATTTCTAATAAAATCATTAAAATAATCAATAAAATAATTTCTAAAACATTATCGATATTCCCGTGGATTTTTCTAAAGCCTTATATTATACAAAATTTGTCCTGGCAATTAAGAGCACAAAAATCCAAACCGGTTGTGTTGTTCTCATGTGGATAAATAAAACAGTCTTTCAATTATACGGTAATTGATTTTTATATACATAGAGTGTAGATAATATAGTCGTAAAAAATTGGGAAGTTAACGGGTTAGAAGGAATTAAATAAATTATATTTTTTTTTTTACTTTTACTTGTTACTTAAACGAGAATGTAAAGTGTCTGTTTGTAATATCGAAATAACGATTTTTTTTTTACGAAATTAATCTTTATGTATGTACGATACCAATACCGAAAATACAATTAAGATTTTTTTTGTCTGTCTATTTGTTCCGGCTGATCTCCGGAACGGCGAGACCGATTTTGATGGGACTTTTTTGTTAGATAGCTGAAGTTACTCTGCGTTAACTTAGGCTACTTTTATTTTACAATAATAATTACGCAAAAAAAATACGTAAACGTAACGTAAAGCGTTACGCATAAAAAAATTGAAACTCACGAAATTTGTGAATAAAATCTTATTCAATGCGCAGCAACATTAAAACATTATTTATTACAATCTTTAAATTAAAAAGTCCCTCTCTCACAATAATTAGAACTTACCCAGGTTGAAAAACACGAAGTTCAAAAACAAAACATCATTTTCAAGACTACGTAAACAACATTGGTGTATTGTTACTGATATGTTTTAATGGGTCGTTTGACCACGTTGTAATTTCTGAAACATACCAATAATAATTAAATTCTTTATTACAAATTTTGAGGACGTTAGCAGTGCACGATTTTATGATTTTTACATGATGTTTTCCTTTATCGCTAGCGTAGTTCCATCAATATTTTTTTACGGTTAAAATTATTAGTTCAAATTAATATTTTGCGTTGCATTCAAAATTTCGAATGGTAATAATATTGCAAATAAATTGGAATTTTTTATCAATCTAATAAAATACAAAAGAGATTGTACTCTTTAAAAATACATATTCCCTCTTTGATTTTCTTATTTAGTTGCAAGAGATTTTTTCTTTGTTCTGATTTCGTTTATATTATGTTATGTTGCTTGCGCTTTCAGGTTCTTTTATAGCTTCGGGATGAGTGTAGCTTTTAATTATTTGAAGCGATGATGGCGCAGAGGGTAGATTCCGCGTCAATAGACACGGGTTCGATCCCCACCTATCCGTCTCTAAAACCAGCCTGAGCTTTCCGTGAAGGAAAAAAATCGTGAGGAAACCATAGCATGGTTGTAGGGCATTTTTTAATGTGTTCCGGTAGGATCACTTGAGAACCAACACCTCTGGGCTTAGTTTGTTTACTATTCTGAAACACATCGTCACTTAACATCAGGTGAGATTGTGGTCAAAGCATCGAGCCTATTCCGTGTAAAAAAACATATTGCGAAAAGGATTCTTTTTTTTTTTCATTTTCGGTTACACGTATAATTTCGCAATGCGAATCGCGGATTTGCTGAGCAGCTCTATTGTACGCGAGTTTAGATTTATCACTTGGAGTTTTTTTTTTCATTTATTTAAGTTACCGATCATTCGATTGTCGTGAATTAAAATTATTGTTTTTAAAATAGCTGGCGCCCGTGACTTTGTTCTAATAAAATAATTTTATAATTACTCCTTAATCACTATTAAAAACCACAACGATATATTCAGTTCTGTGCCGATGTAAAAATGAGATATAAATAAGTCCAGTAGTGCTCTAAAGTTCAGCGCTAAAATATCATGCAGATGGATTTAATAATTTAGACAATGAAATATCTTCCTTATACAATGGATTAAGTGTTTTCTTTTACAGTAACCTATGAAAATAACACCTCTTTAAGCGCGACTAACAACCATTATGACAACGCTGATACAACTGGCCCCTACATACCAATATCTGAATGCATAACTGGAGTTAGAGTGCAGGTAAATATAATAATGTTCAATGTTCGATAATTCGGTGGTACGTCACTCGTGTAAGATTGGGTTGAGACCGCCGTATCATCGTAAAGAGTGGAATTAAAATAAAATAGATGATAAGTAAGTAAACTAAATCGCATTGAATATGGTTTTCAATTTGTTTATAAAATAACTTTTTTTTCAACGTAATTTTCTTACATAACTGTTACCCCGTGCAACGCCGGGTGCGACAGCTAGCTGTTTGAAATGAAAGAAGCGATTATTGCTCATTGGTACAGTACAGAGCGGTCGGATTCCGCATCGATGGACGTAGGTTTGAATACGTCTTTTATGTTCCTCTTACTGAGCTTACGGAAAAGTAAAAATATCGTGACGGTAGAATTTCTTCTAATAAGTTTCTATAGTCATAACTTGGGAGCCAGTACATCTAGGTAGCTAGCGAGTTTACCATTGCAAACCATATCGTCACTTAACACCAGATGAGATTGTGGTCAAATCGCTGACTATTATAGATTTGCGTAGTATTAAGGGGTCGTCCAATAATCGCATGATGTTTTTTTTGTTGTAATTTTATGACTCCGTTCACCCTTAGTATAACGTAGTGATACTCTAGACTTCTGTGGAGGGAGGGCGTTATCCAAAATCACCTGTAATTTTTTTTTTTGGTTCAAACGTATAAACCTCTAGTTAAGGTCACGCACGGGCCTTTGGTTTAACGCACGAGCGTTCAAAGAAAAAATAAATGCACATGATATCTCACTGCACCACACGAGCCTCATGTGATTAATGGCCGATCCCTAAACGGACAATGCCGATACGTATAATCACATCGTATTATAGTAATATTTTCGTTTGATCGTATGTTATTACGTACTTATAGGACGGGGAAAATTCGTACCCCTATCAACAGCGTAGCGCCTCTGAAGGTAGAAATCCTATATGCTTGAATCAAGCCCAGCTCAGATTGAACCCGGAATTCTCCGAGAACGAATCGAACGTGAGCGACGACGAATGTAAATCGCTTAACGCGAGTCAATCTAATATCCGTAAGTGGTTCTTTTTTAATGTTATTGTTATATCTATATTTTTACAACCTTTTAGAGATACATAAATTGACTAAATGTAAATAAATAAGAACTGTCAAAAAGGTTATCAGAAGCACGTAACTTATTGGTACTTATAACCCTCCCAACTATTTTTTTAATTTTTGACAGTTCGAGTACAATGAAAATAGTGACGTGCTAATGCGTTACTGATTTCGATTTCCTATAACAATTGGTTTTATTTATGAAGGAGTTTAATCGATTCAAAATATTAATTAATTATTATAAACATACGTATACATCAATGTATAGGTAATATGCATCAAAATAAACCATTTCTACTGCGGTAAATGTATTTCATATTTGGCAACATCAATCAAGCGGGTCATAGAGAACATTAATAAATATATATGGTACGTAATAACTAACCACTTGACACTGGCGGAATCGTGTACCTTACATATGTCACCATTTTTATAAGATACAAACCATAGTTTCTCACCGGCTAAGTTCATTCGTTCGGAAATCTAGTTACTCGACAGTGGTGGAATTGTTTACATTACAAATTCATATTGAATATACATTTTATTAAATGAAAATATTTCACTTCGCTTCACTATTGAAAAAAAACAGCATCCATGAAGAGTTGCATTTTACTGTCTATGGCTGCCTGTTAATAATTATAGAACTTTATAAATATGCTTATGTCAAAACTGCCTCGGTGGCGCAGTTGTAACGCAATATTACGGTGCGACTGTCGTTCTGAGGTCTCGGGATCGATCCCCGGGTCGGGTCAAGTGGTATTTGGTTTTTCTACTCAGTATTATCCCGGAGTTTGGAATTTGTGCCCGGTATGGCGACAGGCTCGACCTCTGTCACATCTGGGACGGAACTAAGCTCGGCGGAATGCGGGTGGTGTAGTTCGCTACTCCACCTCTGCCTAACCCTTCGGGGATAACAGGCGTGGGCTTATGTATGTTATGTCAAAAATAAAATAGTTGGAAGGGGTAATATATAAAACTCAATTATTCCTAATGTAGATCTACAATATGAATGGGGGGTGTGTTTAGTATAAAAATGTCATCATACTTTTTCGACAGCTATATGGGTCATAGGATTTTGCCAGCTATTATATGTTTAAATTTAATTAATTACGTAAAGTGTAATGTCGTTTTCTAAATTGAAACAGAGTTTTTATAATTAATCTTAAGTTAAACCATTGTTGGATAAGTTAAGGTTATATCAGAAAATCAGGTCAGAAGAATCCGATTCAGCGATATTTTGGATCGTTTGAAATCTATTCGGTTTGTTAGCGGATCGATATAATAGCAACAGAGATTGGATTGTATTAATTGTGAGTTTACAACAACATAATAGGGAGGCTGAATTATTATTTTATTTGTCTACTCAAAAATAGACCATAAATAGAAATAATCACTGAAAACTAAATTAAAATTGATAAAAAAAAATTGTGGCTTTATTAAGTAAGTTATCTATAATTAAAGTATTCACTTAAAATGTGTTTTTTCAAAAAGTTTTATGAAAATATTTTGTAATATAAATATTATAGATTAATTGAGACAACGATGGCTTAGTGATTAGAGTTAGTGATCGGAAACGATGTTAGATCGAATCCTAATTATTAATATACATTTTCTGTTACATTTTGTAGAGGTCTGGTCAGTTGCGAAGACTTTTACAAAATTAGCGGTTAATTCGAACAGAAATGGTCTCTCGGAGAACGGTTAGTATTATTTATGGTTTGATTTTTTTTTTTTCAAAAATTATTTTCTTGTTATTTGTTTTTTTGAATAAAATTTGAAAAATAAAAGATAGTGAGAATCCGGTAGAAGAGAAACATTGTTTTAGTTCAATTTGAAATATACAGCATATAATGGGAACTAGTCTCTATGGTATCCACAGTCCGTGTACGGGCCCCGTACACATGGTAGACTAGTGGGGACGCAGACTGCTATGAATCATCGTACAAAGAGTATACGACGAATAAGGAAACTATATAGAAAATCATTCTATCTCATTCTCTCATAGCCTAAAACCTATATGTACATATATAGCTATCTTTTTTTTCGTTACACATTTTCGTTTCATAAAATCTAATTCACAGCATACCAAAAGAAGTTTTACTTAAAAAGAAAACAAAGATAATTTAATCTGTTTTGTTTCTTGACTATTGGAAATATTATTGGGTTTTTTTTTTGGGTTAATATAATATGTGGCTCTTCTCCCAGGCCCTCCTGTACCGCCTCGGCCACCGAAAACCTTCGCTTTGACTAAAGAAATGTTACAGAGAGATTTGATGTCACACGGTACTAAAATAACTGAACACGCCGAAGTCCACGTGGAAAATTTTTATTCTGTAAGTGAAAAAACCTGTTTTTTTTTTAAACTATCATAGTTATAGTATTCATGTGGAAAAATGTTTCACTGAAATCTCATATCGTGCATGTTTAATTTTAATTGCCCAGTAAATTAAAACGGCTTTTACAAATTTAATAAAGTGACTATGGATTCCTTCTAAATATTTTTACTTATATAGTTTTTTTAAGTAGAATTGTGTTAGTGCCAATAATAGTAAAATTAAACTTAGGTTTGCCCACCCTATTAGGATTTTCGCATACATAAAAATCGGCCGTTCCTAATGGACCAATAATTTAATTGATGTTCTGACGTGGGATTTGGCTTGCCTTTTATTGTCAAGCTTAATCCAATCGAATAGTCGTACTGTTTCCATTATTTTAAGCAATTTATTACGGTCACGAATGCAAGTTTCTTAGGCCAAACCTCTTATTATTTCATTAATATTCAGTTCGCCAACAAAATGGCGGCTAATACACTTGTCCACAATAATAAAAATAAATGAGGTTAAACATCATTAAAATTGGAGTTAGATACTACTGCAAGTTGATTAATTAAAATCAAGGACTGTTATATGTGCCGTTTGGGGCTGACTAAGATAATACCACCCCATATCGTTCCCGGGGATGTCGTAAAATGCGACTAAGGGATAAACTGGGGGACGGGCACCAGCATCGTCCGAGTACCGCAAACACCTACCGCGATCCTAACTGGGGTAGACCAATAGGAAATACCAATAGGTGTGTTCCAGGCAGCATCACTTGAGAACCAGTACCGCTAAGCTTAGTGTGTTTACCATCCTTGAACACATCGTCACTTAACATCAGACGACATTGTGGCCAAAGCACTGAGCCTTTATCGTGTAAAAAAAACTTGTGTTCAGCAGTGGACGTCTTATGGGTTGGACGGGACGGATTATATGGCAAACCAAAAATGACTTTTTAAGAGTTGTCATATTCTTTCCAGTCTCAAGTGAATCCTTGGTTTCGTATTCCGCGTTGTCCGTCTAAAAGCGGGTCACCGTCGTCGCCTGCGAGATTACGTCGTTCGCGGCAAACCGACGACGAACATTTCCACGGAAACCTTGTACGTTTTATTTGTCCCCCTTCGTCATTTATTTTTATTTAACGTTGAACAGTATTGTTTTTTTTTTAACCGTAATTGAACGACTCCCACTCTATATTAATCTCCACTATTATATAAATACATTGATAATGGCGCAGTCGAGGAAACGCGTTCGGATTTCGCGTGTACAACCGTAAAATCGGCCTGTGATTTCGGTGAAGTAAAACATCGTGAGGAAACCATGTTTGAAAACCTGTCGCCAAATACCAATAGGTGTGTTCCGGCAGCATCACTTGTGAACCAGTACCTCTAGGCTTAGTGTGTTTACCATCCTGGACCGCATCGTCACTTAGCATCAAGTGAGTGCGGTGGAAGCATTGAGCCTGTACAATGTATATAAAGAGAAAATAAATTTGTATTTTTTTGTTTCTCATGTATAAACTCAAAAAGTATTTGACCGATTTTAAAAAAAATGTCTCACGTATAGTAAACCACGTTATCAGTTATTTGCAATTACTATATTATATACTTGTGCCAAGCTGGGGCGAGACGCTAGTGTAATATAAAGTATTGCACAAGACACTATCGAATCTAAAGCTTCTAGATAGTTCTAGGGAAACATTTGATGATCCTGGATATTAGATGCGTCGAAACGGGTCACTATGATAGTTTTTGCGCTATGTGTACGGTAGTCAAATAAAAGTTTGTTGTGAAAAGCCTTCTGCCATAATCTATCCATCTAATGTAGCCTATAACATATCATTTTTAATATAACTGCCTCGGTAGCGCAGTTGTATTACATACGACTGCCGTTCTGAGGTCTCGGGTTCGATCCCCGGGTCGGGCAAAGTGATATTGGGTTTTTCTACTCAGTATCATCCCGGAGTTCGGAATTTGTGCCCGATATGGCGACAGGCTCGCCCCCTGTCACATCTGGGACGGAACTAAGCTCGGCGAAATGTGGGTGGTGTAGTTCGCTACTTCACCTCTGCCTAACCCTTCGGGGATAACAGGCGTGAGCATATGTATGTATGTATGTATAACATATTGCTTAAATTACATTTTCTCAAAATTAAGTTCTAGAATGTTCTTTTGGCTTGTCCATACAAATACTGATGTAGTTTGTTTTTTTTTATTTCAAATATATATATATATACAAATATATAACAAGGGAAATAGATGATTGAATTGAAAATCCTTTGTGTGTTTCGATCTTTTTTTTTGCGTATCTATAATTTCTTGTGATTATATAATAGAACAAAATCAAACTTAACATATGTGTAGCTTTCTTCATGGCACATGGAAAAAAAAAAAAAGGAAAGAACGTTTGGTTATGACCGAGTTTGATATACATAAGAGGATTTAAATGATTGATTTGATACACGAACAGACTTGAAACTAAAATTACAATGGCAGAACAATTGATTTAAAAACTGTTGAATAGGTTGAAAGGGTGCCATATTACTTACTGAACTTGCAATAATTCAATAAATTGCAAAAAAAAAATCACTTAAAGTGGATTTTAATATTAAGCAAAGTTTTTACCTCCCCGTTCCATGATAAAGTAGGCGTCGGAGTAATTTGGAAAAAGAAAAAACGAAACGAAGAAAAAACATTGCTTAATAAAAAAAAAAAAAAACAGTTATGTCTCATATTACAGTCGATGCAGTATTGTAATCTGCCGATTTTGCCGCCGGCCGTGGACAGGGCACTAAAACCGCGACATTCGAGTCATAGTGTCGGCCAAATACATAAACTTACAGCGCAGGTAACTAAACGAACAACATCCTTTCCTTTACAAATAAAAGGTAACATTTGTCCGTCTGTCTGTCCGTTAGTTGGCTTTTAATTTGAAAACCGATAGAATTTTCGAAGTGAGAACTTCTTGAACTTCGTTGAGCGATTCACGGTAGATGAAAGATTTTTAGTTTGCGTTACAAATGCTATGACGTCTACCGTCAACATGATACAGTATGTCAAGTCTAAGATGGTTTTTAAGTGCTGGCGTTCCGAGATAAATAATAAAATATATACTTATGTAGCTTATTTGATCATGTACATAGAGTTATTGCTCGACAAGTTATAAAATTTAGACATTAAATAACAAACTTTTTCTATGGTTTTAAGTGTTCTCTTCTGTCGGCAGCCTCATAGCTGCTTAGTTTTTTTTTTTAATCTACATATTATCTGGTCAGTTTTTTTGTATATATTTCATATGTATATAAAGTATGTAAAAGTAATCAGAATAATAAAAAAAATTACCATGTTCCCTCTTGCACCCTCATTATTTATATTATATAAAAGCTCGTGAATAATTAGCAGATTTTTAAGTTAAACATGTCAGTGGAATGTCTTACCGATACCCATAGGTTCGATTATCGGCGTGAATAATTTCCAAAACCCACTAATCCATTGAGACTAGAAAATCGAGTGAAGGGAAACATCGTAATGACATTTTTAACGCAATGAGAAATATTTTCTTATTTTTCGTATCACATTCGAAGCAAATAACAGAATTATGTTTATTTTTGGCGTTTGAAATAGCACATTAAATCTAGAATTTACCTCAACAGTGACATATCTCTAGAATGATGTAACTTGGGAGAGCTATTTACTGCTATAAAAAAATTATCCCATGTTTTGATAGTTTGTAAGTTATGTATGTATAAATAAACGCCGTCATTTATAAGTTAAAGCAGGACCAATCACATTTGAGTAGATATGAGATATTTACTTAAATTATATAGATAGAAATAATGTTATCTTATTACTTATTATGGAACTTGTCATCTTGTCAATGGGGGGAAAAACAGTGTAAAAAAAAAAACAGAACTTTTTATTATGTTTTCCAGGCTGGTTACCATTTCTCGCACAACGAAGAAGTTAAAAGGGAAGTTTTACAATATCTAGACTTGGATCTCCACCCATCTAAACCTACTCATACAAAGGTATCGTTTATAACTTTTAATTTTCTCTATTATTCCAGATTTTAGGTATTTAATTAAAGTTTAATGTTAGGGTAATAGGTTAATCCGGACGCTTCACGTCCGGGCGAGTCCCACACTGGCACGGAGTCGTCCCTCCGCACCCCCTTACCTATTGCATTGGGCGACTTCGGTCTCACTAATGCAATAGGTAAGGGGAGTGCGTAAATGCATTCCCCTCGTCAAAAAAAAAAAAAAAAAAAAAGTGTAACAGGTTATAAAATGTTTGAAAGATGAAAAAATATAAATCTGAAATTATGAATATTTCGGGTTTTTTTTTTTGTTGATTATCGCGCTTTATAATGGCAATTTTATGACACCGTAACTGGTTTCGAATGAAAAGATAGTGGTAGCGGTATAAAAATACCACATTTGAGTATACGAGAATCGAACTTGGGACTTTATCCATGTATTATTGTTTAAATAAGGAGAATTACTCATGCCGCTACAAGTCTGAATAGTAAATAATTTTATTAAATTGTACAAGCTTAAGTTTAACCGAATGAATACTCATGTGATGTTAAGTGACGATGACTAAATAATATACGTAATTTTACTAATATTGAAGAAAAAAAAATCATCGGTAATCGAAATAATTTTCAGAATAATGAAGAAAATAAATGTTTAACATAAATAAATAAACTAATCAATTCTTTACTTTATTGGACAAAATTTTTCAGTATTAATTTGACAATTAAATTGACAAATGTTTTCGTGACTGTTTATTCTTGTGTGTGTTTTCAATGAATTAAATGACGATGTGGTAGAAGATATTAAAGCTAGGAGTACTGGCTCTCAAGTCATACTGTCCCAACATACTTTCTTGTGGTTGGCGACAGATTTTCAAATTCGAGAGTGGTCAATAACCAGGGAGCCATTGCAGAACACCTAACCTTAGGTTTCATTACAATTTAATTTTATAGGTCTCTATTCTACTCGATTTAGGGCCAATTTTTTGATCCGTAGTCAACTCGAGAAATGGTTAGATTTGTAACAAATGATTAAAGTAATGCCCTGATGCGTTTTTTTTTGAAACATAGTTAAGCTAACCATTTGTCAAAAATGTGACTTTTTGTTAAAAAATTTAACCATTCAGCCCAGTCGGGTTAACAAGATGGCGGATGGTTAACTCTAGTGTGGACAGCTGTTTCATTGCTTTTGTGTGACATTTGAAGTAGATAATTTGAAGTTTCATTATATAAAATAATTTGTTAAATAATCACGTGTTGCTATTTATTATCTTTTTCGTAAAATTTTTGTTTATGAATTTTGTTTTTCATAAGAATTCAGTATTCCATTATGTATATCAAGTTCGTACAAATATTTATTTGGCTTGTAAAATATATTAAATTCAAGTATTAAATTATAAAATCAATCAAATTTTAGCCAAGAGGAATTAAAAAAAAGCTAATATCATTACAAAACTATCACAAGAAATAATAATGGACACAGATGTTCGAGAGTAGCTCGACCCTTTGTTTTTTGTAATGTTTGTTCGACAACTCGAATTACGGACCCTGACACATTTTACTCGGAATGATCATACAAAAAAAATTACCGGAATCAAAAGTATTCTATTATACAGTTCATTTTACTGGCAACATATATAACTATTGCTAAATTTAACCATAGTAGGTTTTGTCATCAAAAAAAAAACGCATTGTGATTATAACCATTGGTTTGTGTAACAGTAATAGTAAAATTGACAAATGGATATAGTAACTTTGACTACGAATCAAAAAATTGGCTCTTAATTGGTTCTCTGGGTTAATATACATAGTAATTTATGGGTCAATATATAAATCTATAAAGTTATTATTTTTTCTATAAAGTTTAATGTATTATTTCTGCATTTTCGTTAGCTGAAATCAATTCTATATTCTACTTTGTACCTTAAGCAAAAAATAGTCTGCGATTTAAATGAATTTACAGTCGAATGAAGCTCACCGGAAGAAATTAGACGTGATGCACGGAAAATCCTTATCGGTGGTCGATACGGATTCCGCATACAAAACAGTCGATTTCCTAAAGACAGAAGCGTTCAATATTACCAGGCAAGATGCAGAAGCTTCCAGAAGTTATCATCATTAAAGTCGACTGTTTATGTATCCTTTAATTTATAAAGCAGGTGTTTTTTTTACAGTTCTCTCATACGCACCGACTGTTTCAAATTGAACAGACCGGCAAATAATTAAAAAAAAACATCCCAGTATATTAAAGAATTATTACAGTGAGATTGTCATTTTAAAACACAGACATACTTTTTCATATTCGTAATAAATTAACTTTCTTTCATCTTATAAAGGTGCTCCCGAATGTTCTATTAGGAACATCTCTTTGTGAGAATATATATACTTGAAGTAAATAAAATAAGGTAAATGGTTTTCTTTAACTTAAGTCTTATTAAATTGCAGTTTACCCCTTGACATTTAAATCTTAAATAACTTAGCCATTTTTAAAATTAAAAGTTCTTTCGATAAAGAAGATACATTTCCCCTTTCCCTTATATCAAAACTATCAGAAAGGGACATCGATAGTACTTTTATTATAGGTTTCTCGTTCTGATCTAGTATTATGGAGGGAAAAGTTTAATTTTGTAATCGGATTTGATCGATTACGACGAAATAGTAATCTTTTATATAGAGTATTAAATAAATCGGTTAAAAAGAATTTAAAAAAATGAAGGTATACAATTTGAAAAATACAAAATAGAGTTGAAAATTTTTATTTTTTTTACTTAATAAAATATCATTTATTTAATAAATAATAATTCGAACTATAACTAAAGAAAATCCACCTAAACATAAAAGAAATAATCAATGGCAAATTATTATTTTTAAATAATATCATACAGTATAAACAGGAATCACCTACTTAATTAATCATTACCAAATAATGTTTTAAGATTTAGATTGAAACGGAAATAACTGTCAAAGATTCAAATTCAAACAATTTTTTTGTTTGTTTAACAATGGTAATCTATGAAATTATTCGTTTTACATATTCCCTGATACTTAATATTTATTACAGACAATAACATCAATTAAAAAAAAAACATTCTGTAAAATGTGGTTAATTTAAATCTCTTATCATCTTATCTATGTTTAATTACTATTAAAAATATATCTATAAAATAGAATCCCAGTTTAGTGAAAAAATAATAAAATATGAATATGATTATTGTACTTCGCGAACTTACCAGTGAAATATATGTTTTTTTTTTTTTGTTTTGATAGAAAAAAACATCTTTCCATGACGACTGTATTTCCCATATTTTGACATTTACGATTTTCGTATGGGACTTTTCTACCAGAATATGAAGTTTTGATTTATTGTTTAAGTTTAGTTTATAATTATCTGTTAGTTCTCTTTAAGAATTTTTTTTTAAAATATTTGACATTATGTGTATAAATTTGTTACCGGTTCTTTCGAAGGTTAATTGAAGATTAATTATATATATATATTAATCGAAAGTATCTAAGAGCCCGTTTTTTACATTTATCACAATATACGTATTATAAAAAATAAATAAACATTAATAAAAAAAAACTGTGATATTAGTGATTTTACAGAAAACGATAAAGTTTTATACCGTGTTCCCCTTGTGGTCGAAATTAAACTATAATCGTACCCAAAACATTTTGCTCACTAAAACTCGTCAATAGTCACAAAAGAAAAAAAAAATGCTTGTTATGTACTGAACGGAACATTTGCTACCGAAATGTATTTCTGTCCGAAATGTATGTCTCATAGATACATAGTTACTTTTGATGTTGACATGAGAAATAATAACTTGACGACGATCGAGTTTTACTTTCTGGGGTTCCTTTTCTATATTTTTTGGGGGACAAAAAATGTGAAAAAAATGTACGGCGTAAACAACAGTAGTTATTTTAAGTAATTTTTTATAAGTCATTACTGGGTGAGCACTATGTTGACATTTCTAAAGTGAGACTAATCGTTAGCTTTTTCTGACTCTCTCTGTATATTTGGATAGAAACAATGTATTTAGTGTTCGATTCAATATTTCTTTGAATGTAATTCTGTAAGATTTTCCTGGCTATTCTAATAGATTCTAATTCACTTTTCCGGTGCGTCATTCAAATGACACTATTAAAGCTACGCGCTTCCACGTTTACAAGATAAATGTTATGTATTACGTAAATTTTATCCGAATAATTATGTCATATTAATAAAATATATTATGATAAAAGTAAATGGCATTTGTTTTCTGGAGCCCATTGCAATAAATAAATAATATTACGTAATTTTTTTATACAAAAGCAAATGTGATAATAATTTTTATTATAAGATAAAATTACAATAGTTGCTACAAAATATATTAAACGTGCTTATGATATTTTCTTTGTACACTTTGTTCATATTTATCGCTAAATATAACAAATATATATGATCCTAAAATTGACATTTATAAAAGCACTCTTCATTTTACATAGTTTTAATTCCAGTTACCGTATAATAATATAATTGGCCTACATAACAATAAAATAAAGACAACAAAAAAATGTTTAACAGTTAGTACTCCGTGCTAAATGTATTTGATTTAAAAATAACCAATCACGAGAATTCAACATTTGACATATCGTTGCAGGTTTTATTTTTCCCAATGAAAACAGCTTTAGACATGCAAATATTCGACCCAGTGTACTTTTTATAATGTTAGAGTCGATTAGTTGATTGGTTTATAATATATGGAAAAAAAGAACGGGCTTTGTGAATGATAGAATAATTTATAATATGTACGCTTAAAAAAAATTCCCTTAGTAAAAAACTGAGGAAAAAATAAGCGTTATTGAGATGATATGCTCTGTCCTTTTCTCGCGAAATGAGTGTCAGTATAAAGCTTATATGGGATACGTGAGGTGGGACGTCCTGTAAATTAATACAGTCGGCTCTCTCCCTCTTTCTAGCATAATATTTGAAAGGCTTTATAATCTTAATTATGATCTGATTTTCGATTTGTTTTTGCTGATCCATGCCAATTTATGATCTACTTTTTGATGTGATAATAAAATATAATCCGTCAAGACGCCAACTGTGCATATTTATATGCCGCTATAATTGTGAGAAACGTGTGTGAGTCGAAAATGTATAATCAATGCGGATATAAATAAAGTCTACGGATTGATTTTAAATACGACGCTTTCTATAGTAAAAAAAAATTGCTAATAAATATTTAAGAGCTGATTATGATAAATGCGTATATATATATATATATATATATATACAGCGTTAATAGGAATTTATGAAATTTATGAACTATATACTCTTTTTGAGTATTGACTCAATAAGAAATTTATTAACTTTTTTTTAATAATAATTATGCGCACAAAAATCGAACTAGTTGATTGATTAAAGAGAGTATTTTAGGTGACTATTTTTAAATAATTTCTTTTTAAATTAAATGAAATAAATTAAGCGCAGTATTAAAATTAGTTTTATAAAATCGCTAATGATTGTTTTTACATTATTATTAAGCCATAGAAGATTGTTTCATTCACGGACACTTTGCATTTAGATATGGCGTGATCTAAAAATCTATTTTTTTTTTCCTTAATGTATTTCATACGATTGCGAATTGTATTGATGCTTTTGCTGAATGAATTAATCGCTCAAATGTAATAATAATATTTGTAATATTAATATATTCGATTTTGATATTCTTAAAGTATAATTTTGCTGATTTCTCTTTTACGGAATATCAAACATGCTTCTTTTTTTTTTGGATAAGTTAGATTGATCTAATGTGATCATATCTATTACACATTTATCGTTCATTGTATAAATGGTATAGCTCTATAAGTATACATTTTTTTTCTTCATTTTTGACATATCAGAATCTCCTTAAAATTTGTTTATTCTAAAGGTAATTCTAAATATCATTCACTATAAAATATGGTATAACTTGTATACAGAAAGGAACTGATATATACGAGTATACATAGTTACTCGTAAGTCACTATGTATTCATAAATTCAATTAAATAAAGATTATTCTCATATGTACTATGAATGGCGCATACGTGTCTATGGATATCAATTAGGGCTCATTCTTGTATTACGTAAGCGCTAAAGGACGGAGGTTTGTTTTCGGTTTGGTTTATTTTTGATGACATAGGGGACAGGGGCGGGCTGAATAGTGATTACGTATGCAATGTTTCCATCCATCCATTCAACCGATATACGCCCACTGCTGGACATAGGTCTTCCCCAAAGATCTTCACGACGAACAGTCCCTCGCCACCCGCGTCCAACAGATTCCCGCGACCCTTCACCAAGTCGTCGGTCCACCTTGTGGGGTGCCTACCCTCGCTACATCTTCCGGTGGGTAGTAGCCATTCGAGAACCCGTTGGCCCCTATCGGGCATCGGTTCTGCGAGCAATGTGCCCAGCTCACTCCCACTTAAGTTTAGCAATTCTTCGGGCAATGTCGGTTACTCAGTTTACTCATTTACTTAAGCATGTTGTGTGAAAGTTATGTAAATACGTACTTTTTACCATTGGGTAAGAATTATCTTTATTACTCTTCATATAGGGAAGAGGCAAGTCATAATGTCTATACTTACGTAATACTAGAAATTCCTTAGACTTAAATTTGATGCACTTTTTTATTGGCAGTTTTTTATGTATTTTTAATGTATCATATTTCAACATATAATAGGTGAGGTTTTAACGGTATATTATTAGTTTTGGTTTCACTGAAATAAAATGAACGAGACGCGAATTTTTTAAAGTTTTTACAGGACTTTTTGTAACTATTAAAAATATTATTTATGTTTGCTTTGTCGATGGGCGCGGCTTAGTTGATTTTTTTTTTACTTAGCACTTATTTTAAACAATGTACTAACTAAATAGTATATTATATTATGTTGGTGCAATATTTCTATTCTTCTAGAGTAATAATATATATGTAAGAGCAATTAATTACAATTTTTTATACAAAATCGAAAGTAATTTAGTACAAATATTTTAATATGCGTTTGTTTGTATTAAGACTATGAATTATGTAAAATCGTCGATATATGTGTAAGGTAACGTTTTAAATAAAATATGTTCAATTTAAATTCAAAGTTAAATTTAGTGTTTGCATAATAATAATAATTTAATTAATTTCTTAAATCGGGTCACGTCTTTTTACCGATGCAATTTTTACAATTTTATCTCTTATTTTGCAACGGAGATAAAATTATGATGTGATAATAAATTAGTTTAAAAAAATCAACTCTTGCATTACAAGAAATAATTATATGTTTATTATGCACGTATCTACATCGAATAATGCCTGATCAAGGATATTTGTATAAGATGATTTATAATAAATTTTGTCGACGGCGACATTTTACACGTGAAGTTCAGACTGCATATATGAGGGTCTGTGTTCGAAATTGTCGAGCTCATTCATAAAAAAAAAAGGTATGTTCGGCTAGGATGGCAGTATAAATTAAGCATGTATTTTAACTTCATATTTATAACCGCCATGCTCCTTGGTACGGTTAGGACTGCGGGAGCACAATAGTACTCTAAGCACCACTCCCTTTTATTTGTTGGGCTAGAGAAGGCCAATTCACGAATGTAATCCATTTCGCTAGTCCTCTCTTCTAGATCTCCTCCTGGGTCAAATAATTCGTATCATGATACTATCCGTCTGCAACCTCTTACTGTCGAGTATAAATCTAGTCACACCTGACAGTGAGAGGTTCCTAACCACTTTAGCCAGAAGCTTAATACACCATGCCTATCACCTGTAATAACGCCCATCAATCGCTCAAACCAATCTTAATTATTCTCTCTTCGGTCCTCTTTTGCAAAATCTCCCTCTCAAATCAGAAAATAACCCTTTGGATAGACTCGGCCCAGCTTCCTTCAGATGCTGGACGACATGGGACGAAACTATTCACTCGAGTGTCATACAATAGCACTATGGGTTAGAATGCAGACGGAGTTCCGAGGCCGGCTTTTTTTGCAAATAACCAAACGAGAAACAAATGAAAGTAATTCTTTATCATAGCTCTCCATTATTACGCTATTATGCGTTCACTTTTCAGAGGTATTTATAATTGTAGGTATCATCCTATCCGCGATTTGTCCAATGTACATTAGGGTGTTGCACCACGACAAGTCTTTTAGGAAACGCTATGTTTTTGACCGAATTGCCATTCCAAAAAGCGTTCCGAACTTTGCGTGTGTACTTATATGTCAGTTTTTTTAAAACAGGAAACGTGAATACTATATGTATTTGAATGTCAGATATGGAATCAAAGAGACTTTACCTAAATCATCAAAACGGTGGTTCACTTTGCCATAATTCTTATTTCGAACGGTCATGAAAATGATAAGTCAGATTTGATTTCGTTATCGTAAATCTAATTGTCCTGAACTCCAATATCGAAATAAAACTTGATCATCCAGCAACAGTCGTTGGAAAATTAGTCATTTTAATTCCCTTTATGACCTCGGAATTTGTCATTAGTACTTACAATCATGTATTTTTAAACTCTATGTCTTAGAATTTTTCTATTTTATAATAAAGTTTTAGTTCACTTATAAATACATCGATGAATGTGATATATGATTTGATTAATGTAGTATTGTAGTGAATAATAAATTATAATCACAATTTTTTTAATACCTAAATAGTTCAAATTTAAACGAGTTAATATTATTGTTGTTGTTTACTTTGTTATTTTTCATGAAGATATTTCTATAGATTGAAGATTACACAATTCATTGAAAAAAAAGTAGTTCGCTTTTGATAATAAATAATATGGAACTTTACTGTCTTTTTTCAGCTTGTGTCTTGACGTACAAATAATAATGTCACTATGAAAGCTCACTACATATTGTGTACCATTTTTATTATATTATATTCTAAGATAATATGTACGTATTGTATATTATTGTATGCATATTTCTATACTAAACATTTATATAGAGGTATTATTAGGTTAGTTTTAAGAGAATATTGTTTAAGACTTCATAATAAATTTCTGCTTTTTTTTGACTTATAAAATTGAAGTGCAAATATTATACAGTATGACGAGAATTATGAATTAAATAAATTTATCGAATTATGTTTTATTTTTTATTTATACATTTACCCCCGATAACGAATGAACGTCTTTAGTTAAATAATTACTGAACCCTAATAATATATTTCCAGATTTAAAGTAATTATAATATGAAAAAGTAAATAAAAAAAAACCACTTCTCATTTCCCTTTCAATGGTGCCTATTGTATATATGCAATAGTACACTTGCTCGATCGCCCTGGTTTTCTTACAGGGAATATTTCTAAAGAATAGCTTAATTATAAAATATTCAAGATCCATAATAATAAAATGAATAATCTAGACATGATCAATATTCATCAGAAATATTATTTTAGCGCCATCTTTTGTTATCTATGTAGAAACTTGCATGGAATCATGAGTTTTGACCATGGACCTAGTATAGATAGACAAGACACAGAGCTAGTTAAATGCCGTTACAAAAAACAAGTTGCAAAAGTGTGCGTGAAATAGTGTTGTTATAACTAATCATAAATGTGTTATCGATGGTATATTGTGAAAAGTGGTGCCCCGGCCCGCGAAGAAGCGAGCTCAGAAGAATCTTTTTTTTTTTAAACACAATTCAATAAATGTTATAAATACAATGAAAGTTAAACACGACTTAATATTTAAACGCTGTAGTGATTTCCTAAAATCAAATTAAAACGTGACCATTTATACTGGACTATCCAATGACTTTGGCACGGGCCTCAGATGGTTAGTTACGCCTGATATAATATATATTAGGCCACTGATTCTGCTATAATCATATATTACTGGATAGGCCAAGCCCACTATTTATTGCGAGAATAGAATGATTTCAAAATATACAAAACATCATCTCCAAGTAAAAGATAATATAAATAACAGCGTAAAAGAATACTATATTTCTTATAGAAATTGGTATAACAAAGTAATACAAACTACAGTTCCAAAAATATTTCGGAGAAATTAAAGGCACGTGGAATGTTATTCATTAATTTACATTGTATTAAAAAAAATGGGTTGTTTAAGGTCTTTTGTTATTCTTTCCAAATAGGCCATAAATAAGACTGAACACTGAAATAAAAATAAAAATGTAAGAAGAAATAAATAACTAATAAGCGTTTTTATTTTATCCTAGAAATAATCCCTATACTAACTTTTTTCACGGGAAAGAGATAATATCTCAATCGCCCACAAAAACTTTAAACACCTAGGTATATCTAATTTTTATTGTCGAATCTGTTATTTTAATAAATGAAACATCAGTAAATTATCCTATTGCAAACCAAACTCAACAATAAAAAATACAACTTTGTATCATGCTATATAAACTATATTAAGTGTGCAGATACGAAAAAAATATTTGGTTTGAATTCCATAGTGAATAAAATGATACTTATCATTTTAATAATTCATATTAACTTATCCACTAAATATATATAAAGCTTATTATCGGCTATCGATATTCATGACGTCATCATTTTGTCAAACACTAGCGTAAACAAATATTCTTTCATTGACATTGTGTCATTCGATTCGCTATCTCTTTTTGTCTTAGGCAATATATACTTAATTATGACTTCTCACTTTCACGCTCTGTTCGGCTATTGAGCATAGCGAAAACAACTATGTCTATGGTTTCGACAATTGATTTATGTAATACGTCTATGTCAAAGCGGTTTATTGTATATATATCAAAATAGATGGGGCTACTCTCTACAATATCGGTTTACCTTATTAAATAAATAAAAAAATTAGGCAGCCATGAGGACTGCCGACAGAAGTTAAAACTTAAAAAAAACTGTTTTTTTTTATGTTTAAATGTTAGCACGAATAATTAAAATTTCATAATTTGTTTATTGAAATTATTAACATTTTTTCTGGTTTTTATACTTATAGGTGCTCCGAGCAATAATTATGCACATTTTCAAACTGATTCAAAATTGATCTTGTTTGAAAAGAATTACGTGAGGTGAGGTCACGAATTAAAGCACCGAAGCTGGCATTTTCGCGCGGCACTGTAATTTTGCAATTACTTTTTAGGGCACTTAACGTTATTGAAAAAAATTAATAAAATATTTAGTAGTGTATTATTATCGAAGGATCAATACAACATATAAGAAAATGCTGAATAACCCTATTCTGACTTTATTTAACTGCTTATTGTGCGCAATTGAAGTGTTACCAACTCACCAAATTGGCTCAATTATTTTTTTAATGGTAGTTATATCTACAGGGTAAGAAATATTCGTGTAGACCAGAATAGTAAAGAACCTGTATCGCTGTATAATCTATTTTACTTTAGTATCCAGCGGGTGGCGGATGACCGGTTGTCGTGGATATCTGTGGAGATTTTCTCAACTAACTGAATGATCAGTAAAATGCTCAACATTCCGCTGATAACTCATGAAACATGATTAGGGATATTATGTCTTACTGGTGTGGTTGGTAGAGAAATTGCAGTATATAAAAAAGAATTGATACATAATCGTTTATTAAAAACTATGGGGACTGCCAACAGAAGTCAAATCTTTGAAAAATACTGCTTTTTATGTTTAAACTGACTGAAATTGTTAACTGGTTTTTATATCTTTATTAAAGTTAAGTAAAAGTTAATCTGCATAGAATTAAAATACATTGTTATTCTATGTAGACTAGCAGTGTCTGCAGCTTTACTTGTGTTTTTTTTTTCAACATTCAATTTATTTATACATACATACATACCTCTCTCTCATTAAGGGTAGACAGAGACTATATCTTTCCAACTGCTAACAGACGTTTATCGCTTCTTCTAATTTTTGTTATATATTTATTTCTCATAGTAATTTGTATAATATTTTCTATTAAGTATTTCAAAATACTAAGCCATTTTATTTTTAAGAAGAAGAGAGAAGAAGGTTTTTTTTTACACGGAATAGGCTCAGTGCTTTGACCACAATATGACCTGATGTTAAGTGATAATGTGGTCTAGGATAGTAAGCACACTAAGACTAGAGGTGCTGGTTCTCAAGTAATGCTGCCGGAACACACTTATTGTTATTTGACGAGAGATTTTCAGGCTTGAGGGTGGTAGCTACTCAGGCGGGCAACGTTAGAAAATAGCCTATCACACCATACTATGGTTTCCTCGCGATGTTTCATAATGAAGTTCGTTGGCTATCAAGAGGCAATTGCATGATTCGATTTTTTTTTACCTTTATAACTCTGTGGTAGATTTCTTGGAAACCAAACTTACAGAATTGCGCAGCAAGCCAATTACATGAAATAATAATATTACTTACATGACATGATGATTGCTTACATGACAGACCTATATAAATTGTTCAATGACATAAATCTCCAACTGCAAGGCAATTAACTAAATTTAATTAAAACAAAAAATGTCGTTGCTGGTTTCGAAGCCAAACTGCTTCTATACAAAATAAATGTCGGCAGACGTGAGTTTCACAATTTTCCGCATTTATCAGTATCCTGTAGTAACGACAACTTGTTTGGCTACTGATAACATTTGGAAAAACTTCACACATTGAGTTCACCGAAGGGTACTAGGATATTTTGCACTTGGAAATACCAGGTGTTGGATCCGTTTTCAAATGCTAACACAGCAAAATCACCTTATCTAGAAGAAAAACTTATAGAATTGACAACGAACGAGGAAATAAAATTCAAGTTCCAAAATGGGTACTAAGAATTTTGGCTACAAAACCCGACCCCGAAATTATACCATGGATTGTGGTCAATCGTTCAACGATTCTTGATAGCATTTCAATCGTCATATTTTTGTGAACGTGGAATTATTGTTGCAACGCTGCTTACTAAAAAGAGAAATTGTTTGCAGGTTATCGAACGTGGCGACTTGGGGCTGTTCTTGAGTAAATTGGAACTAGATATTAACAAGCTTATTAAACAGCATCAGATCCATCCTACACATTTGTTTTTATATTAAAATCGATTATGTTTGTTTTATTATGAATCAGAGATACTCTGTTTGAATACTATAAAGATGCGTTTCAATAATCATTCTCATTGGCAGGTATAGCCCGCTAGACTTGAGACCCGAGCGCCTTTGTGTACTAACTACTGCGGTCAGGTCTCAAGTTCACTCTTGCGGGTTATAACGAAAGTCTCGTTTAGAATTAATGTTTAATCTCTGCTGATACAGCTCACAATAATTTATTTAATATGAGTTATAGTGGTTTTTAAGTAGGTAAAAAAATTGGGAGCGCTAAAAAATAATTTACATTCGTAGTGGGTGGTAGACAAAATAAGTTCGGGAACCTCTGCACTGGACACCGTGGCTACGTACCTTTTATTAGTTGTAATTACAATTTTATTCATTAGTAATAGTATAGTATAGATCATATATTATCATGTATCATCAACTCTGCGTCAGTTTGATAGATAGATTGTGTTGCCACAAAATGCTATTGAAAATTACGTTAATTATTAGGAAATACCTGTAATATTTTCTAAATTGGTTATAACATGTCTGATAACGTTTATACTGAAATAATTTGTACTTATTTATACTTCAGTCTGTAGCCAGCACCAACACTTTGCAACACGGAATCTATTTTTCTTCATTTTATTTATTAAGCATACAGCTTATTACACTTTCTCAGTAGTATGCACTTACATGTACATAAAGTTCTATGATAAATAATGAGATGAGTAAACGATCAAGTGAGTACATTTATCAGTAAAGAAAGTATTAGTTTTAGTTAAACCGTACCTCAAACATTTAGACTTATATTTGATGCACTTTAAGTTGGCGTGTTTGAAAAATGATCTAATTTTGACAGTTATCATTGGCTCTTAGTAAAGTGTTTACACTCTACAGATTGAGTTTACGAACTTCACCACAGTTGACAGATAAATACTACCAAATATTTAAACTTCTTTATCCCTTACTATTATTATTTAGCGAACTTGGTATAGTTTTTGTTTATACCTAAATGGTTCTCGGTAACGGTTTTAATTTATTACACGCTGTGATTTTTGGTGTACCTTGGAGTAATTCATAGTAATGGTTATTTATGAATTAGTTTAAAAATTTGTTTATATTATAGAAAATTTTTGTGAAATTGAAATTAGTAATGCACATACTATAATATTGAGGACTTCTTTGGACAACTAACGGAATATTTTAGTAGTAATCGTTTCGACTCGAATATTTTTTTCGGGGGGCATTTATGGGAAAATATTTTAGATATGGCAACACAAAAGCTAAGGAATCTGCCATCATACTTGACTTGAGAGCAAATGTCACATTTCATTAGTAACGCGAATCTATAATAGAGTAAGATCCCAGAGCGATCATACGTAACTTATTTTCACATGATGAAACCTTAGGCTCTCAGTAACGTGTCATGTTTTTTGAATACATGCGTGTTTGTTGAGCTCGTCTTGTGACACCTGGGTAGGTACCAAATAAGAAAGGTAACCAAAAATAAAAATTACTTAATTTATATTTATAAGGCTGATTTTTATAAATGTTTTTTGTAGAATATTATTCTAAAATAGTATCATACATGACAGACAATTTCCATGAACCAAAACTTTTGTCAGACGCTTTAAAGCTCGACAAAAAATAAATTAACTTAGTTTTACATGTCAGATTTTTAAATATGTTACAAAGGCAACCATTACACAATTATATTTCATTAGTCAGACAAAATGTAGTGACTGAACATCCCCTAAACACAAAAATTATTTATTCGAGAGAATGAGTGCGAGAGTACTATGATATTATTTTAGAATAATATTATTTAAAACATATATAAAAATCAGTCATAGAAATTGAAGTTGAGTAACTCTTATTTATGGTTACCTTTCTTACCTGGTACCTGCGCAGGTGTTACAAGGCGAGCTCCACAAACAAGCATGTATTCAAAGACCGTAAGACGCTACTGAGGACCTAAGGTTTCATCTATGTGAAAATAAGTTATGCATGATCGCTCTGAGATCTTGGACTATATATTATTCACTACCGATAATCGCTCAAAGACCCTAAACAAGTTTTCATTTCAAACAAATTATACTGATCGTCAATATCATCAATGGCTACTTTATACGAAACAAATATAGATAATTGAAAGATAACACGGAAGAAAAATATCTTTAGCTGTTTTGTCTGTGCCATTGTTATGTATTGCTAGATTATATAATTGGATATCATTGGAGGTTAGAGTACTGTTAGTCAGAAATAAGTTAAGGTTAACTTGTAAGTTCTCAACTATATTTAGTTAAAAACTACTTTTAAAACTATATTTAGAACATTAAAAAAGAGCGTCTGATGTTGAGAGCCGGTTGATTGGACTCCTTTATGCATTTTCACGATAGGCGGTCATTCCTCCGTCGCGTCGTGAGATATTTACAAATGAATATTTCAATTCTAAGAAAAAGTGGTAATAAAAATATTAGCTAAAATTGTATAATGTTATTCTCAGACACGTTTATCGCTCTTCGACTATATATAATTATTTTATAAAACTGGAAGGTTGTTATTGTCATTAATTTGGATGAATTACAAGAAAGCCTGTGTACGGTTATATAAGCATTTGCATATTTAATGTGCTAATTACCCATAAAAATAACACAATAGGAAAACAATAGAACGCTGGCTTAAACACCAGGTTAGTGCTCGAGGGGTTCATAAAGAAAACCAAGTAAGCATGGGGACTCTGTGTCCATAGATGTGAAAACTCGAAACTTTGGAAAAACTAGTTCTTTTTATCTATAAATTTGTTAATTTAAATTATTAACATAATCTAATATTTAAAATATAATATTTGTGTGGTTCTTACATCTATTGGGCTTCTGAGCGATAACTATGTATTTTTGATATAGCTCATTCATAGTCAAAATACGACACGATAGTTTGCGTAAGTATACATTTTATTATTTATCTCTGATCGACAACAGTTAAACGCCATTTTTTTTTTTTTTTGCGTAGACATACTTTTTCAAGCTGACGGCTGACGTCATAACATTGGTAACGTGAATCTATAACTTTTCCCCATACAGAGAATCTCTAAACGCCGCTAAAGAAGTTTTCATTTCAAAAAAAAAAAAAAAATAATAAATACATTTTGCAAACGTTATCACAATTCAAACCCCCGTGTCCCATGTCACCTAAAATAAGGAAATCATAGACCTGCCCTATTGATGCTTACGTAATACTTATATGAGCCCTTGCTAGTCGTTTTGTAATTACTATGATATAATGATATGAATATTAGAAGGAGGCTTTATAAAGACTTTACGAATAAAGAAATCATTCAAATCGGGCGACATGCTCATGACACAATATTGGGCTACACAATCCAACATTATTAATACCACGGATTAATACTAGTGGCGCGATTGATTTGATGTACATATATGGTAGCACGTTATTGGTAGTCAAAGAGTTTATTATTTCTTATTAAATTTCTCTCTTTAAAATATTTTTAGAATTTGGCTATAATCTTTAAGCGATGATGGCGCAGTGTGTAGTGCTACTAGATTCCGCGTCAATGGACGCGGGTTCGAGCCCATCTATCCAACTCTAAAATCAGTCTGAGCTTTCGGTGAAGGAAAACATCGTGAGGAAACCAAAGCAAGGGTGGGGTTATGCCAATAATTCTTGGCTGGTTCTTGGGAATTCATCGGCTATGGACTGTATGCTGTACGTGCGAGAGTTTTACAGAAACGGTGATTCTGCGACATTTGTGAGTACAAAATCCTCTAGTATGCGAGGTATTCGTCCATTAAATGTTGCGCCATGAAGTCCTCTCATTCGAAAATGGGTTCTACACTAGTTCACCCAAAATCTGGGCAGCCAAGGTTCTCAAAAACGCCAAAAAGTGAAGAGTGTACAGCAATCTGTTTGTGAGGTCACGAATCTTTCAATTCGTAAGCGCGAAAGCGACTTAAATAGATTAAATAAATAGATGCATAGATTATCATAACACCGCATTTTGCAAAAAGTTCCAAAACTACATCCGTTCAAAATTCAGTTGGTAGAAGAATTAAAATAATCATAATTCTAAATATGTCATTCAAATGACAACAATAAAAACTGGACTGCAATGGTTTTCTTTACATTTCCCCATTTAGGAGTAAGCAGCAATATATGTAACTATTCATTTAATAACAAACCACTGGAGTTAGTTTCATAATATGGTAGAGATTTGACTCCACTTGCTTGTGCCCATCGGCATCAATTTCTTAGACAGAATTGGAAATCTTTTTCAAAGTTGTTTATGGTCCAATCCTTAATTCATTCATTTTCTTCCCATTTAGTCGGTTTCCATTTTCTACATAAACTTTGTCTCTCTCTTCCAATTTATATTCCTCTCTCTCTCTCTCGAGTATTTTTTTATTATAATTTTGAGATTTTATTGTGGTTTCAAAAGCTTGTTTCCTATTTCTTTTAAGATCTTCTTTTGTATATCTTGACTTCAATTCATGTGGTAGAATGTACACATTTTCAACTTCCAAAAGATATTTTGGAGCAAACTTCGTAACTGTGTGTTCTGTCTCATTATATATCATTATATAGACCATGCTGTTTTTAATCACTTTCCTTTATTTTACATCTTATCTTACTGACTAAAGTTTGATTTAGACTTTAATTAAGTCCATTTGAAAAAGGTATATCTACAGCAGTGAAAACAATTCTTATGTTATCCTTCTTCAGAAGTTCTTTGTAATTTATGCCATGGTATTGATCTGTTACTGCCATATTAATATTGTAACTTTATGTCACATTTTTTTATTAGCTTAATAAAATCACTAGAACTTTAATTTCTTGATGTAACAATGCAAGAATATCTTGTGAAATGATTGACTAGAAGGTGTAAGAGTTTTTTTGTCGACCGTGATCCTCCAAAACCTCCTATGGGATCAATTGATATAATTTCAAATGGGCATGTGGCTGGACCTAAATTTGACATTAAGCCATACTTTGTGTATTTGTGTTTGATTTTGTTGTGCTCCAAAATTAGCCAATGTATACCGCAGAACTACTTTTAGAAACTTTGTCCGTTGTAGACTCTCATATATTTAAGGTCATCACAGTTTTTACACTGTACTTATTTCATATCAGATAAACTGCAGTGTCATTTCGCCGACCTCTAATTAAATAAAACGTATTGGAACTATGGTAATCATGTTTCTGTCAGGTTAAAGCAATATTGTGTTATTATCTTGTTTCTTTTTTTGCGTCGTTGACATTTTCATAATACTGGGGGGGACCTTTCTAATGGTGTACCTACTTAGCAGTGATTACCTGCTACTTGAAATTATATGAATTGTCTGTTATTTGTTGATTATTTATTCAACACGAAACTAGCGGTATGATTACCCTTACCTGTATAGATGAAAATTGTATGTTCGTATTTGTGATATTGCTAAATTCTAATACCATACGTCCGATTACCCAATAAATGTTGCTATGTACCTACATGTAATTTTTCAAAGAGACGGTTTTTACGATATCTCGTTTGTTCGAACTTGTTGCTAGATGGCGTTGCAGTATACCAACTTCTATACTGTTTAATTAATCTTTATGAAAATATATATAGACTAGTTGTGTGTCCACGGCTGCACCTGCATTATATATGTTCTTCACTGCATCTTAATTTTTTAATACGGAACCCTGATTTTTTATCTCATTTCTTTGGACCTAAGATAAAATAAAAATATTTCTCATAAACTCGAGCACTTCCCCGTAAACCTGACCATTGAATCGGATTTTATTCGAAATTTCGTGAGTTTTAATTTTTTTCGCGGAACATTAATTAGTCTTGGCAATCAAAAGTACTCTAAATTACGCGAGTTATTTTCAGATATCTACCAAAAAAAAAACCCGTCCTAATCGGTCAAGCCGTTCTGGAGATTACGCGGAACAAACAGACAGACAGACAAAAAATTTACAAATGGTATTTTTGGTATAAGTATCGTATTTACATTCATATGGATTTAATAAAAAATTGTTAATTTGACATTAAAAACAGACGTTTCAATTTCATTTATTAGTATAGAATCAAAATCAAAAATATTTTTATTCAATCTAGGCCCTAAGAAGGCGCTTATGAACGTCTAAAACACTACCACCGGTTCGGAAAACAACCCAGTCGAGAAGAGCGCAGGCAAGAAACTCGATCTGGTTCTTTTTTTTTTATATAGATTAATAAAACAGTTGAATACACTTACTTCCTATGTCTATCGACCGATTTTTAAATTAGTTATTGCAGAGCTTTAAGGTTAGGGATAGTTCAAGTATCTATTATGCACAATTTTAAAAATGTTGACCCCACCCCTTGTCAACAATAGTAGGCAAAGGCTTACTCCCCTATGATTACGTAAGGGTTGACATATTTTTTTAAAAGAGAATTAATAAGTATATATTACTTACGTAATACCAGTCCGATCTACTTTCATTTAAAAAATGTTGTTATTAAAGATTTTATTTTTCTTCAAATTTTCAATAGTTAAATGGGCGAATTTTGACTATTGGCTCATATGTGTGGTGATTTTAAGTAGTTTTAAAACTCATGTCTTTTCCCAGTGGAGCTCAGTGGAAATTTTTGTTTTACTATATTATCTATATGCGTTTCCAGTCGTATAATTTCCAATTAAATTTGCGACACTTTATCATTGAGGTCAAACGCTAATTATGATTAGTTGACAAGTGTCAACGGTTGCTTGATAGATTATAATATAATGTTGTTTATATTCAATTGAATATTCTTTTGTATGGGTAGTTTATTACTAAATTACACTTTACAAAGTAAAGGTGCATGTTCGCGATAGTCGTGTACCTAGCTAATATTTGAATATAAAAAATTAAATTGACATCGTTTAGTTTCCACACAGATGGAAACGGTGCGCGACATGCCAATTTTATACCACAATGAACTTAAGTGTAGTCGTGAGATACTTTACGATTTTAAAATTATGTTACTTGAAAGTGAATCTTGTACTACGTATTTATGTAGTGGCTTGTAAAATAAAATTAATAAACAAAACTTTAACTAGTAATGACATATATTAGAGGCAAATAACCAAAATGAATAACAAACAATCAACAATGCGCAATATTTTCTTTATATATCTAAAATTTATTTTATATCGGGGAAAACGAAGGATTAATATATCGAAGAAATAATACCGGGTATATATAGAAAGATGTACGTACTATGCAGTATGCGTGAAACGATAATATAAAGTCCGATCTCTTCTCAACACCATTGCACCAAAAAACAGTGCATATCGATCTGCTTAATTGTCTTATAACTTGATAAATTCAAGACCGATTTACATGTTTTTTTCTCTGACGATCTCTTGGTAGCGAGTTAAGCGAGTAATTATGATATCAGTATCACGCCTCCGTGTTAATAATTTATTGAATTAATTATATTCAATTAAAACAACATTTTGTAAAATTTAACCGGTCGTCGGTTGAATTTCTGTGGCCGATGTTATTTTTGGTATTAATTATTACATTATACAATTAATTAATTACGTTTTTATCGATTTTTTTTTTGGTTATGATGTGAACATGATTCGGCGGATAACTATATAAGCATATTTTATGGTGTGTTAATTATTTTGATCGACAATAAATTAATATACTAAAAAGTGGAATTTTAAGCATCAAGGTGGAAAGATACATTTACGACACGTGGGTCACGTCGAGATTGTGATTTTGTTCACACCTTGGCTTACGTTTGTCGTTAATCGTAGTTATCCAGGGTCTGGGCTTCGAGGAGGTAGAAATCCGTAGTCATCCGCTTTCATGGACTTAAAAGAAACAGCCCAGAACTAACTACTTTGTTTTTTTTTTATCGTGAGAAAATATGCCACGCCGTTCAGTAAAATGTAGGTTACGACAGACTACAACTCCAACATGTTTTGTCGTTCATCTATTTTGCCAGGTAGAGGAACTTCTTTCGGACTACCTCCCGACAGGTGCGGGCCCTCCTTTTGAAGTCCCCGTATGCGGCTTGAAAGATTAAGAAACCTCTTCGAGGAACCTATAGAAAGACGGACCGAAGACTAACGATAGACGATGAATGTGCCAGCATCTTTTTTTTTTTACAATTGAAAAAAACACCAAGATTACCAGGAAGGAAAAGAAAGTTACAATTGGGCTTAGTCTTGAATAGCTGGCTCATTAGCTCTGTTGCCGTGCTGTTGTGGCGCATGTTTAATATCGGGAAGTCCCATTTCGCTTTCAAGGCTACTTCTCTAGTGGATTGACCCTTGGAATGTGATCTACAGGCGATGGATGGCGAGAGGTGACGTGGGAATGTAGTCAGCGATCAGGATTATCCACTCGTTTCCAACTGTTATTAATACGTTGGTCACTAGTGAGAGGCGTTGGAATTGTACGTATTGCGAGCAAATTACGCACGCTAAGGAGGTAGGGAGAGGGAGATAAAGCAAACGGCTGTTTTTCACGGTAGACGAATTAAACAAAGCTGTAGGGTTGTGCAGTATTAAACGGCCAAGGTAGAAAGGAACGGTGGAAACATTAATCGTCTATCGTTAGTCTTCGGTCCGTCTTTCTATAGGTTCCTCGAAGAGGTTTCTTAATCTTTCAAGCCGCATACGGGGACTTCAAAAGGAGGGCCCGCACCTGTCGCGAGGTAGTCCGAAAGAAGTTCCTCTACCTGGCAAAATAGATGAACGACAGAACATATTGGAGTTGTAGTCTGTCGTAACCTACATTTTACTGAACGGCGCGGCATATTTTCTCACGATAAAAAAAAAAAAAAAGAAAGTAGTTTGTAGGCTAAACGATGTGACGTACAAACATGCATTTATTAAACTTGAAATAAAATATTAAGAAATGCACGAAATATCTATATCAATATTCAAAAATAAGCTTTTATAAACCTCCAGCCAATCATATATTCCAAATTAGATTCAACGATTTATTGCTTGATGAGCATATTTCGACGTCGCATTCATAATTTATTTTTGCTGATGCGGTATTGTGACTTGCAGAGAGATTACAAACTACCCTTGTTTTGTCGGGGGGATATGCATTTAAGCACTACCCTTACCCATTGCATTAGTGAGACCGAAGTCACCTAATGCAATGGGTAAGGGGGCACGGAGGGACGAACTCCGTGCCAGTGTGGGACTCACCCGTGCGAGAGTCGCCCGGAAATACCCACTAAAACCCCCCGGGACCGTCCGCCGCATTTGGATGGGGGGGCGATACGGGATTGCTAGGCATACCACCGCGTCGCCCCCTGCGGCGAACCCACCGGGCCTCGTCCGTGAAATTAAAACTACTCTAAGCTACCCGGAGTAACTTCAGCTATCTACCAAAAAAAGTCCCGTCAAAATCCGTCTTACCGTTCCGGAGATTACCCGGAACAAACAACCAGACAGACAAAATTTGTAAAAATTGTATTTTTGGTATAAGTATCGTATGTACATTCATATGTATTTAGTAAAAAAAATATTTGATATTACAAAGGGACACTTCGATTTTATTTCATAGTATAGATTACTAGCCGTGCCCGCGACTTCGCTGGCGTGGAATTCAGACAATTATATTGCAATAGACAGCCCTATATTCTCCATTTCGATGCAATCTGTCTATGTATTGTCCTGCCTGTACTGTCCCGTCCTTCTAGTCCTAATAGGCCTGTACTGTCCCGTCCTTCTAGTCCTAATAGGCCTGAAAGGCGGCACAGCATACTTGTTAGATACTCCGGCGTAAACTTTATAACTGTCTTTTTGAATTTTTAAAATATAGTTAGTACTTTTTAAATTTGCCTGCACAAATAAACAGACAGACAGACATTTCTAAAAATGATAGAAATGTATAATTACCTATTTTAGTCTGTTGCAATGATTCTTTTCACAAAAATTGGAAATGTACAGACACGTGAAATTTACAATTTTATTATTAGTGTAAGTAGATATCAGCACCATAAACAATAAAAATATATTTACTGTCTTCAATTTGTCGACGTGTTTGTGTGTTAGGGGAATTTGCTGCATTGTTATAAATCGTTCGTGTGCGAATTGCATAATGTACAAGTTAGTAATTTAAATTTCTGAATTGGTTTTATATTGTTTTAGATTTTAAATGGAGAATTATAATTGCTAGCCTTTGCGTTGTGATTCGCAGTAAGTCACAGTTCACAGTCAGCCACGATTATAGAGTGAAAATTACAGGGGAAAAAAAGTGTTTGCTATTTTTTTGTTGTTTATGACACTTATTAATTTACATAATAACCTACAAAATAACTAGATAAGGAAATTCGTTTGAAAAACCAAGGTGAAAAATGTCTTGAACTGTTTTAAATTATATTTAAAACATATATACATTCCTAAGCTTTGTCTATAAATTTTATTTATCTTTAAGCAAGGTCTTTTTGTCTGTCCGTTAGTCGACTTATAACTCGAGAACCACTGACCCGATTTATAGGAAAAATTGATTGATTCAACTGAAAGACGTTCACTGCTAGACATAGGTCTCCCCCAAAAAGGGAGGAATTGCAACAATCGCCACGCCTTGCAGGCGGGTTAGCGATCGCAGTACGTATTTGTGGTTCTCAGAGGATGCTGTTACCCATCCCTTGGTTTATCCCTTAGTTGCCTTTTACGACACCCACGGGAAGATATGGGGTGGTACAATTCTTAACCGACACCACACGGCAATTACAGGAATATGTAAATATATTTTGCAGTAGTCTTGCTTGCATATACTTTAATCGCGATGGCCTTTTTTTAGGCTAAAACCGATTCCGCGGACTTTCCATTCCAGTAAAAGCTAATACCAAGGTTTGTACAATTTTAGTGACCTTGTACTAAATATTAATTCCCTATCCACAATACGAGAGAAAAAATCATTGCTTAATGAAGAAATAAAGTAGGGAAATATAATACTAAAATACCTAACTTATCTCCTGGTTAATTTCTTATCGGTTTAGTTACGGGCTTCCATAAAATCACTGCAATCCTTAGGCACTGTAACACTATATTGAAGTATTACGGAAAATTTCGAAATTTTCTCATCGATCGCGAGTGAAAAAACACTTCTTTAACTTTAAGGTCCACGTGAAAAATATACTTGACTTCTTAATCATTATAACTTACAAACTTATTATGTAACTTTTTGAAATGTATAAAGAACATATAACCGTGTCCATTCATCAACGTGCGGTAATGAATTAAATACATTAAGGTTTTTCATCGTCTACATAATCAAGTGGAAAAGTGCACGGTGAACACAATTCGTATTAGATTGCCTAAAGAATTATTTGGTTACACAATACCGGATATGATGCTTTTTTTACAATATCATTAATATTGCATATATATTTTTTAAATAAAATTTGTAGAGTGGTGCGTAATTAAATTAACTAGTGCTCGCCTGTGATTGAAATTCGACCATAATTCATAGAAACGCAAACAATTTTGTTTGCTTTCTACTTAAAAGTCAATATTCTGTCTACACGGTAAATAAATGTCAACTGTGACATTGACATGTGATTGATAATGCATTGGTAATCGTAAGGGATAATGATAGATGCGTGTCTGTGTCAAACTAATGGCAGTGTGTGAACTGTATTGTTTTATTCATTTAATGTATATTTATGCATAATTTAAAAAAAATATTAGCATTCTGCAATCCTTCTCTATATAAATTGTAAGTGTGCGAAATTTCATACTCCTTCGTCTGCGCAATTTTCATAAAAATAGGGTACAAAGCTTTTTCTTTCACGTATTAATAGTATGATTACTAGCTGTGTGCCCACGGCTACACCTGAGTTTCATATAAATTTTCACTGCATAATATAGTATTAAGCTACTTACACAGATCCCTAATTATTTTCCATTTTTTTTTTTTGTTTCTATCAATCTGTCGATTACCCATAAAAATGAGACAATGGGAAGACAATAGGAAAGCAACAGAAAGTTGGCGTAAACGCCAGGTTTGTGCTCAAAAGGTTCAAATATATTTCTCACAAATTCAAATACCTGTCAGTAAAACTGTGCGTTAAATCGTATTTTATTCACAATTTCATGAGTTTTAATTTGTTTGACGCGGATCCCCAATAATTTTCGAAAAACAAAAACACCCCAAGTTACGCGGCGTAACTTCAGCTATCTACCAAAAGTCCTGTCAAAATTCATCCAATCGTTCCGGAGATTACCCGGAATATACAGATGTACACAAATGTTAAAAATTGTATTTTTGGTATAAGTATCGTATATACATTCATATCTATTTAGTAAAAAAAGATATTTAGGTATTACAAACAGACAATTCAATTTTATTTATTAGTATAGATAGGGAATAAGTGTATAAGATTGGGAACATATCGCGAATGTGCCGATAGGTTTATGTAACTACCGGCCGATCTAAAACCGAGCACGATCTATGGCCTAACGTCAGTTAAGAAACTTTACTCATTCATCTTTTTCCCTAAAACTCGCGGGGTGCGAGGGGTCTCAGGTCGCTCTGCGCTACGCGGTCTGTTACGTAACTGTGCCGGAGTGTGGAGGGTGAAGTTGATTCCCATCCGAACCGCCCCAGTGGACGGACTGCTTCGTACCCCGTCGCAAACGTGTACGAACGCGCATCCCCGTCGCATCGGTTTCATTTCGCCGCGCGGTATTTTTTGAAACAACTCGATTTGTTTCTTGACTTTTCCTCCTATCTGTATTTTCAACTTTAATATTACCTACTGTGATCTCTTCATAACAGAGGTAAGTAATAATTACAGTTAAAACGGTTACAACTTTTCACATCACTAAATATTATATAACACTTTATTGTAATATATTTACACGTTTAATTTATTATTATAAAAAAAAAATTGAGTAAAATTAAAATATATGATAATAGCATTGCTGTGTGTTAATTAAATAAATTTAAAGAAATTAAAATTATTGCATTTTCTAAATTATTATGTCATACATTTTAACCGTATTACGTTTGAAATTTACGTCTCGTTAATTGTTTAAAAAAATGTTATTCTATAATACACGAAATAATGATTTAAATTAATTTACTAACTTCAACGATTGGATGAAAAAAAAGACTAATATATAGTTTAATTCTCTTTGCAGTTAGTTTGCTGTTTCTAACAGAAAAATGGTCGCGTAAAAAATACTTTACTCAGTTCAAACGAAATAATCATTTACGATTTGAAAACATGTCAATATGTAAAAAGTCCAAATAATTATAATGTACATACAAGTCTTCTGTTTTATGCAGAAACGGTATGTTTCAATATTTAATTTTTTTTATATCCGTATATATCGTAGGCTCGTAGCAAGTAGCAAATCCGTAGAGGTCTAATAAAACATCTACCTATCATTTTTACACGCCCCAACCATGAAGCCGTGATTAATGCTTTAAGGGAACATTTGTTCTCTCTTGTATTATAGAACCTTCATAATATATAACCAAAAAGACAGAGCAGTTTCATTGTTATAGAAATTACGATTTATATATAAAATACATAATAATTTTTAGTCGTTATAAAAATACATTTATGATTTTTTGGAAATGAATCCATAAAATCTAACAATGTTTAATAATATACAGTTAAATTAAATATATATATTAAAAAAATTATTCCGGCATTATAATCGTTTATTAGTTTAATTATACTGGGATGATTTTTTTAAATATAAAATACGCTGCAGTCGCTTTCTTAACTTCAGTGTTTACGACGTTATAAATAAGAGGAAGGAAACATAATATAAATCTGTTGAAACAAGAACAAAGATCAATTGAACGTTGAGCTTGATATCATTTAGTTAAAATTAAATTGGAAAAAATAAGATCACCGTTTTAAGATTACTTGACTTAATTGTTCATATTTTTAAACGAATTTAACATAATTTCATTCGCTAATTATTAGGTATTTAAACTGTATGATATATCAAAATGTATATTTATAGTTAAATATATTTTAGAAAAAAAATGTTAAATAAAATACAATATTACCTATTTATTATCTATTATTTTTAAAGAAATAATTTAGACAAAATTGTTATTATAATAAAATTTAAGATGGCAAATTCTATTATGTTTAAAAATGTAAAAATGCTACTCAATCACACTTATAAATCTTACCGATAACGCTCTTAAATGGCTGAAAGAATTAGATACAGATTTACAATGTTATACTTTTTTTGCTCTACATCAATATAAATACACTTATCATCATAATATCATCATCATCTCAGCCAAAAGACGTCCACTGCTGGACATAGGCCTTTTTCAACGATGTTAAGAACAACCGGCCCATTCCGCGGACTTACGGGACTTTCACTAGGTCGTCTCTTACATTTATTAGTACTTAGGAAATAGTAGCTGACCGAAACATAATTAAATTTTGACTCTATTCAAATTATCCATAGTGAATTAATTTAATTAAATACTTTGAAATGGTACATGGTATTTATAATTTATCTATGTACAAATAAGAAAATATATTTTTTTTTTCTTTTTTATACTAACTTTATCGCCAGGAATTGTTCTAGCAATATCTTAGTCATTTCAGGGGGTGACCTAGAACAGACAGATCATTAACTTCTCTGTCTTTACTAATATCATCGCAACTTTAGCATTAAAATTTCTGTTTTAAAAATATGAGTTAACATGAAATACCTTAAAATATGATTTTAGGTATCGCTATTTGTCAAAGAATCAGTAAAAGGTAACCCCAGTACTTATGCTGAGAATTGAAACTCCCGCTAATCGGTTGAAAAATGTGAAAGTATTGTAACCATTAATGAGTTTATAATGTTAATTGTTAACATTTTTTGTCCTTAGATTTTTCAATAATAATATAACAATTTCGACCGTCTGTCGAACACTAGTTGTTGCTGTTTTACTTTTGGTCGAAAATTGTCGCATTTTTACATCCGACAAAATGGATCCAACCTAAAATGGTAATATCAGAAATACTACTTGCAAAGGACGTTTTCAAAATAGATAACGTCATTATATTGTTTAAATTAAAACAAATTGAGAACTTAAATAACTAATGATTTACTGTATATATTATTTAGCTTTTCAACAGATACTAAGCAGTTATAATAAAATTAATTCACTTGAACGATTATTGCGGGATATTGCGGGAGCCACAATAGGGAATTTGACATACTGAAAACAACAGATTAATTGAATAATATTGAATTGAATATATATATATATATATATATAACATGTCGGTGTGACGTATAGTACTCTCTTACAAATTAAAATGCTTATAATTTTCTTATTTTTGACATAAGCTCACGCCTGTTATCCCCGAAGGGTTAGGCAGAGGTGATGTAGCGAACTACATCACCCACATTTCGTCGAGCTTAGTTCCGTCCCAGATGTAATAGGAGGCGAGCCTGTCGCGATATCGGGCACAAATTCCAAACTCCGGGATGATATGAGTAGAAAAACCCAATACCACTTGACCAGACCCGGGGATCGAACCCGAGACCTCATAACGGCAGTCGCACCGTAATACAAACTGCGCCACCGAGGCAGTTCTTATTTTTGATCAGGTTTTAATTTTCTTTTCAGTGATTAACTCTATTTATTATCTGTTTTTTTTTTATGAAGCAATAAAAAAATAATCATTCAACATCCTTATTGTTAGTATATTCATTTGAAACAAACAACGCGATAGTTTCTTATATTAAATTCGCTTAAATTCGCTTTTAATTATCACATTTCACAAATCAGATCAGAACTTACATGGTAGCAAGGAAAATAATTGATTACATTATTTTTTTTAAACAATACATTCGTTTGACCCGATGTCAAATAATTGGACGTTGTATTAAATATGTATGTTTTAATAAACAGCTATTTAACAATAATAAATGATCGAGGGAAAACTTGAAAAGCTTGCTATCTTTATTGACTCTCCCGTGACATTATGTGCTTGAAATTTTCTCTCTGGGATTATTTTTATTTAAAGCTTTTTACGTCGCATCCTCTACGGTAGTCAGGTCACAGGTGTCGGTGGTGCATTTGTATGCAAAACTTACGACTTTTCACACTTGGAAAATTTCCAAACCAATTTTCCACCTTTATTACTTTAGCTTGACAAGATTTTTATCATATACGACTTTTTTTGTACCCTTGTAAGAAGGACTATTAATTAAATACTGTCTCGTAATACCTACGAAAAATTGTATGATATCCTGGAAATATTCATTTTAAAAGAGATCATTTTGGATCATTGTGATTTGAAACTCGATGAAACGAAAATGGGTTACGAGAAAGAGACAGACACATTATTATATAGGATTAAGGCGAGAGAATATGGTAGAATATATCACTGTGTTTTATATATTTTAGTTTATATTTAAGACGGAGACACAAAACGTCTTAACAGGTCTGACCACCGTTTTATAAAATGTAACTTTATTACGGCAGGTCATTTTGCTACTAGAATTGTAAAGAGGATATAGACGTCCTAGCATCAGGGAGGTCTGGCGCTTGGCTTACTTGAGATGAGAGTTGAAAGTCAATAAGTGTTTACAAAATAATTTAATATATAGATATAAAAAATTTAATAGAAGTAGATTTAAGCTCACATATGCAAAAGATGATTACTAACTGCATTGCTGCTTGAATTGCTATTATAGGCAATTTTTTCCGACGCAAGTCGATTTAAATCTCCAATTTAAAAAAAGGTGCGGACCCAGAGTCTGCAGATAGTTTAATTTAAATAATAATAAAAAAAAAAAAAAGAAAAAAAAAGTCAATCTGGCGTCTAGGTGCACATCTAAGTAATTAAATTGGGCGAATAATATGTAATGTAATAATGTATGTCAAATAAAATGTTAAATAGTTATTGGTGACTTGGTAAAATATAATTTAAAAGAATCCTGGCAATTATTCTACTCTATAAAATTATAAGCATTCGCTTGTAGTTTATTCCTTTTTTTTTAACCTAGCTGACGCTGTTAACCCGAAGGGCCTTTATATCTTCAATGTGAATGTGTGTGAATTGTTCCACATACACACTTTATTAATATATTTACATACGACTATATACATCGGATGTACATTAATTAATTCATCGCCACCAGTGGGCCAACGTGGATCACTTTCCCAATTGTTACATTTAAACATAATTTATAAAATTCAATTTTATTATAATTTAAAAAAAAATCTACCAACTTGCAGAAAATTATGGTTTACTGTTAAATTCTACTAATCTGATTCTTTCTTTCTTCTAATGGATAGTACTAAACTTCTAACACTGGTGAATTGTACGAATTAAAAATAAATTGATGGAACATCCTCTAATTCTGTTTTAGTTTCAGCTTTCAAAATATGTCACTTAGACTTTTTTTTTTTTGTAGATAATTAAAACACGTGAAGAATTCAGGTATTAACTAGTGTAGTAAAAGAGGCGAACACTCAAGGCGCTTGCATTCAGTTCATCTTTATGGATAATTCATGCCTTTACACGCTCATTTAATTGGCTCACTTACTCCTGGAACGGACTGGGCGTGCATGTTTATTTATTACTAGCTGCGCCTGCGTTTCGTATGTTTTTCACTGCGTTTTATCTTTTCATACGGAACGCTAATTATTTTCGAAAAATAAAAATATTCTAAGTTACGCTAAGCAACTTCAGCTATGTAACAAAAAAAGTCAGTTTACCCGTTCCGAGGGTTACCCGGAACAAACAAACAAATTAAAAAAAAAATGTGTATATTATCGGTATAAGTGTCGTTATATACATTCATATGTATTAAATATGTAGTAAGCATATAAATAGAACTATAATAAAAAAATATACGCCATTTTATATATACTAGTTGTGCCCGACAATCGTTACGATGCTTCGAGCATTTTTTTCTGGGCCAGAAATATTCGTGATCGATTGGAAAGTTTAGAGGTGTATATAAGGCTGCAGGGGGCGACGCGGTGCTTGCGAAATCCACCCCGTGTCACCCCCATCCCAAATGCAGCGGACGGCCCCGGGGAGTTTTAGTGGGTATTTCCGGGCGCTTCACGCCCGGGCGAGTCCCACACTGGCATGGAGTTCGTCCCTCCGTGCCCCCTTACCTATTGTATTGGGGGACTTCGGTCTCATTAATACAATAGGTAAGGGTAGTGCGTAAATGTATTTCCCCCCGTCAAAAAAAAAGGAAAAAAAAAAGGCGTGTATATAAGACACACATACAGGGATTTTTTATATAAATAGATTACTAGGTGCTCCCTGCGGTTTTTACCCGTGTAGTTCTCGTTCCCGTAGGATTTTCGGAATCAAAACTGGGTTTCACTTCCTGGATTTCAAACTATCCCTATACCAAATTTCATCCAAATCGGTCCAATAGTTTTTAAGCTTATTCGTTAAATACAAAAATAGAAATCTTTCCTCTTTATAATACTAGTATATATATATAATAACTATCCTTCAATTTTAGGTTAAAAATAAACTCATGTGTTGCTTCTGAAAACGAAGTTTTATTTCGTTAGTTTCTTACAAATACGATAACTTATTTAACTACACTATTATTACCACTTTACCTGAAAACGAAGAAACGACAATTAAAGTCTATTCTTCTACCAATTATTCTTATTTATCTATTTTAATTAACAAATCTATCACAATAAATCTCTTTTACAATGCTATTTTTTTCATAACCTCTCAACTGACTATAAACCTCAGACCAAGGATGCTACAGACTCTAGCGCTTGTCAGTTGTCAATGTCATTGGTAATGTAGTAAGCGCGGCCAAATTCAAAATTAAAGAAATATTGTATCTTTACATATATATAAATAAAAAAAAGGTATGGATTTTTTTTTAAATAATTCAGAAGATTCATTTAAAGTTGTTAATGAAATAAATATTTGCCGGTAAAACCAACACCGGAACAATATCATAAATGCCTACAATAAGCAATCAATGTATTTCGGTATTTAAATTTGACACACCACTAAGCATCAGGTTTCCGGCCAAAGGTGAATCTAACAGAGTTTTGTTTCATTTAGTTTCGTTAGTTCATTATTATGTCAACAGATATTATAAAATATAAATATGCATTTAAATTTAGTTAGAACCTGTAAACTAATCCACTATGGTATTTTTACAGAATAAAATTCAATATTACGTGTTTTACGAAAAGGCCTATTTATTTTGTTTATAAAAATACAAAACACATTTACTGGGATAGACGATAAGATAAGAATGAAATAATAGGATATAAATAAACTTATAATATTTTAAAATCATTAAAATCAAATTTCCCCATGACGGTTATATGTGTAATCTACAAAGTTGTCTATTTCAAGTGTCCTTTTAATTAATTAGACACTCTTTGTAGTAAAAGTATAAATGTGCCCGTACAAAGGGTCTTAATTAGTTTCGACTTTGAATCGTAAGACGTAGAAGATTTTGATAGTGGCTTTAAGGACGGACGGGCTAAACAAGAAGGCAGCGTAGCCATTTACGCTTGGAGAGCCTTGATGAAAGCGTACGCTGAGTTTATTCGACATAACGACGATCCGAGCTTTTCTGCCTCGAAATGGTCTTAAAAGAGTTTTGGTTGCAAGCAAAAAGTAAAAATCTGCCACGAGAACGATTTAGACCGTGAAAGTCTTAAAGAAAAAAGAACTGTTTTATTTTTATTAATAAACAAACTACATTTATTATGATGAGCTTTAGGAGACGATGCGGTATTACGTATGTTTCAATGGGGATCGGAGGATGTCGGAATGATGATTACGTAAGACATTATAAATTATTTACAATTCATATTTTTTCAAACTCTGCTCATTTATTTTTTTTTATGGACGACTGACAGTAAAGTAATTTAACAGTATAATAACATATTTACCAATAACAAGTCATTACATATATAAATCAGTTAAACTATATAAAGAATATATATAAAGAATACTAAAAGACTTGCTTACTGTTGTTAACAAGGGGTAGAAGGATAGTAGGGTTGAGTAATCAATGTCCAAATTTTGCTTACAGCTTAAATATTTCAAGGGCCCGTTGGTATTAATGTTAAAAAAAATGCATTTTTTTTTTAATTACAATAATAATTTTAAAGACGGATATCGACCAGTTGGCAGTCTCTTCTTAAAATAAATTTACTTAAAGCAAACATTTTTTGAAAAATATTAAAAAAATTACATTACGTGTATATACTATCCTAATAAATAAAATTCGAGTGTCTGTTTGGAATGTCAAAATATAATTTGTTTACTAAATAGATATGAATGTATAGACGGATGTGTGAATGTCACACCAATGTGATACCAATAACAAAAATACGATTTTTTAATTTTTTTTTGTCTGTTCGTCTATATGTCTGTTTGTTCCGCGTAATCAACGGAACGGCTGGACGGATTTTGACGGAACTTTTATTGATAGATAGCTGAAGTTAGTCCGGGTAACTTAGGGTACTTTTAATTATCGAAAATAATTAGGGTTCCATATAAAAAAAAAAAAACTCAGTCTAGAACATAAGACACGCGGTCGATAAATATAATATATGTATCCAGTAATCCTTACTTTATTGCGTAATATTGTAAATGCAAAAGTAAGTCTATCTGTCTGTTGCACTTTCACGCAAAAACGAATGGACCGATTTAAATGAAATTTGGTACACAGACAGTCTAAAGCCTGAGAAAGAGAACCTTTTAATGCGAAAAAAGGCTTGTAAGGGGTTGAATGGAGAATGAAAAATTGCATGGAAGTGTCGTCATTTTTAAACCTACAAACTTGACAAATATTACATTCAAAGTTTGTAAAAGTTTTACTCTCCAGCGTGTACAATAACAATAGAGAAATAGGGGATGAAAGTTTGTATGGAAATATGTAAGGTTTATGTGACTGTTTTATAAATTTGCGACAAGATACGAAAGATTATAGCTAAGAAAGATTATAGCGGCACACGCGTCACGTTCCGCAATCAGCTAATACAGATCATACAATTTGTGTGATGGTAATAGATTTATCCCGATTAGGTCACAACTACCACACACATGGTGAAATGCCGCTATTGCGAAATATTTCGACGTGTCATGTTCCGCAATCAGTAAATATAGATCGGACAAATTGTGTGTTGACAAACGGATACTGATGGCAAAAGACAGGAAAACAAAAAACGTAGTTTATAAAAATGTACTTAAATAAACTCATATAAATGCTTTATACCTTATGTAATTATTATATACTAAAATAATAAAGTATTTATACGTATGTATCTTATTTGTAAAATAATTATCCTAAATATTAACTTGAGCTATTTTTCAGTTTACGTGTTTGAGGTTAAATTTTTGTTCGTACAAAATCCTAACATAAACTTATCTTTCATATAACTAGTTACTACGAGATCAAGCTATTATTATATTTAGTGTAGCCAATTTTAATAGTTTTTTTTTTGTTCAAATACCACATTAGCATTTCGTATAATACGTATACTACTATACTATGTTACTATATAATCTACTCTGACAAATTCTATAATAAGAAGCGTTCAGATGATGGTTTTGGATTTGCTATCAAGAATGGCCTGTTTTATTAGTATCTCCTAAAAGGAACCAAAGATAGTGTTATTAAATTATGACTAGACATGGCTTCAAACAAATTTACAGTAGTAACCTTGTATGTGCTGACAATGAACGCGAAAATGTCTGAGTCTTTCTACGTTTTTTGTCCACTAGGCTGGATACTTTATATATAACTGAAATTTTATCGAGAAATTCCTCAATATGTTAACTTTAGAAAAATAAAGTATCTGACTGTAACTTAAAAAATATCTCAGAATAAATTAATAAACCTGCTTTCTATGGCTGATTGTATATTAAAATACATAGCTAATATACACCTAGGTACATGATTTTTTTTTTTTTTTTTAATCCCCGCCAATTTTTTCCTCTGGCATGACCAGAGACCTTGTTATTACTGTCCTTTTATTTGTGATCTTTTATTGTTTTTTTCGTTTTTTATAGCATGTTCTTTTGCTTATGTTTTCTTTTTATAAAACTTTTTATTTCTCTTAAATCTAACAATACAGTCTGTTCGTCTAAATTAATAAAGTCCAGTCTTATGGTTATAGTAGTCATATCAACAATTTAAACAATTAATCAATTCATATAATTAAAGTACATAAATCAATTTAAAGTCAAAATTAAAAACTAAATTACAAATAAAATCAATTCATATAGATTCAATTTAAGTTCTAAGTTAAAACTGAATTCAAAATTAAACTCAAAATTTAAAATCATTTAAAATCCAAAAACAAATTCAGGGCAGCAGTATATAAACACTAAACTCTATAGCTTATTATCTAGTTCAATCATTCGATACTCTAAATGAGGCTTCAACATTAAGTGACATTGATTAGTAGACATCCAATATTATAGAGGTACATTAGTCGTCATTTTTAATAGTACCAAACCGCTTCTTATGTCTTTTAGACTTGGGACAGATGGCTGATCGTTCAACGAAGTTTTATTGACAATGCTATCCTAGGTCACATAAATAATAAAAAAAAATATAATGTACAGACCAGACCAGTTTTCAGTAACCAGCAGTTTTTTAAAGCATGTATATGTGTGTAACCGTGTTCCGACTTTCTGTGCCATTTAATTTATTGTTGTTACTAATGACGGTGTAATTAAAAACACAAACAGTTAAAGTACAAATGAATGAAAGCGTATTCAATACAGCTTCTTTTAAAGCTTAACGTGTCATCAATACTTTAAAGCATAATCCAATATGTCAGCTATTACTTCTACCTTTATACATCTGTGTACCAAGTTGGATATTGCTTAGTTCTTTAAAATACCTTTCAGTACGTCGCTTCAAGTCAATCTGCGACAAAAATATTTGAATCGCGTCCTTAACTTAGAGGTTTTCCAATTAACCAATAAATTTTTGCAGTTTTATGGTTTTTACTTTAACACAACCAAGGTTTATATTCAAGAGGAGCTTGAAACTTGAAGACTGAAGTGGTTAAATATAGTCGATGCGTTCGTTAAAACTTTTGAACGTTCCCGAAACAATGATTTTGCCAGTAACGATAGCTTCGAGGTACTCCATCCAAAACGTTATGTATACAGTACACACGTACCTACTTAGTTTTAGAAGATAACGTATCTTCACCACATGCGGCCAGATCTGAGTAAAGTTATGCGAGTCGCTTTCGTGAATATTTTAGAAATACGAATATTTTAAATTTACAACGCCTCGTTACAATAGAACCTTTTGGAAGAACATCACTGCCAATAGTTTTAATCCTTAAAAACAAGAAACATTAAATTGGCGAGCGATAAAACTAATGCATAAGATACCTTCTTTCTGTATTAACAGAAATGGATTAATCAAAGATAAAATATGACATGGCTGTGCTTTGTTATATGCTTAACCAATCCATCAAAAACTGACATAAATGGCATATCTCGTTCCAATAATTTGTTTAGGTAAATCGTGGCGGGCATTTATTTTAATCCATATATTATTATGTTTTACTTGTGTTCTATAGGTATATTGAAGTATACTATTGTGTTCAATCTATTATAATACTATGATTAATTTCTAATAAAGAACGTTTTAATAAGATATATACCTAATATTATAACAAGTCATAGTAACACGTTCAGGTCTTTAGAGGCTGTATCCGTGACAGATTAACAAACGGTGAGTTTCCTGTAATCAATAAATAAATGTTTTTAAGCACTGTGGTAAGCAAAATTGTAATCATTTTACTAATAGACAATGTTATATTTAACATTTTAACATTTAAGTAATTAATGTTACATTTTAACGATTGCTTTTACAAAGGATTTGACTATAGGCGTTAAATATTTATAGCTGTCAATAGAGATATCGTGTTTATGGAATAACCACAAAATATATGCTCTGTAAAAGCAAACGTTGAAAGCAAACAACTGCACGTCCAAAACCTTTATGCTAATATATTCATTGACTCTGTCACTTGAATAAAAAGACTGGAGAGAAGCCGTAGTCAAAGGTTTTAGTGCCCGATTTTATTAAAGAAGCTAGGAGGTGAGGTGGCAATTCCGAAGTAAATGCATATATGCTAAAAAAATCTATCAAAGCTACGTAGCAGTACGTCCATTTAGAAATAGATAGGCACTATATATAATCCATATAGAACTATATGGATACGTAAGTAGATAATCAATTTTACATGAATTGTAATTTGGAATAATAATTTATGCTTAAATTTAAAGAGTGCGGCTATCTGCCCTAAATATCTCCCAGGAATAAATACAATGCTTAAATAAAACGTGCTTTCTTTTTGAACGAGAGAGAACAAAATTAGAGTTTTCCACACGAGCCCGCACTGCATTCTCTTTTTGCGAATTTATCTTCAGGAAAAATAATAGCATCTACCATCTACTACCATCCAATACGAGCGAGCGAGCTACATTGACTGATATTTGCTCTCGCAAATATTTTGATGGCAGTCAATGTTTTCACACCAGAACACCTAGACTGGAAGTAAATTTCTATGTTTAAATCTTGAATAAATCTTTAGAACTAACAGTTTTTTTTTGTATTCTTAAATTTTATACGGATTCAGTTATAATATTAAAATTCACTCTTCTTTACACACAGTCTTATCTACATTGTTTTACAATCTTTTCCTTAACTAAGACGATTTTTAAATAAAATCTTCTTTTGTAAAATTTGAGTGGATTCATTTTTGGATATTAGAAGAGTGTGAAACTTTATCTAGAATTTATTCGGACGATTTATTTTATTACCATAATAATGTTGTAATAAATAGTCTGAAATATAAACTCATAAAGGTGTGAAAAGACGAATGAAATGTCAATTAGCAAATTTGTAAAATTTACGCGTTAACGGACGAACGCTTTAATTAATTATAAAGTTATTGTTAAAATGTATTTGTGAAATATTGAAACCAAACTGGCAACAGTTAACGTGTATAATTTATTAAAATCTGCTCTACTTCATGCTCAGTTCCAATTATTGGATCGTGTTTATTAAATATTAATTGAATAACGTGACAATGTTGCACGCAGTTCACGCTGTGTTTAACGTAAATGACGAGTCATTTGTCCGGAGAATGCACCATACACGCTCTGTAAAATCATTTATAATTTTAATTAAATTGAGTATATGTTTACATAGTAGACGGATATGGTCAATAGTATAGTCGAGGTCGATAATAGTATAGTCGAGAAGGTCAATAGTACAGTTGTGAAAGTCAATAGTCTAGTTGATTCTGCATTTCCTCTGATGGTCATTAAAGTACAGTCCAAGAACGATAATGACTCCGTTAGATGAGAATTTATTGACATTCACCGGCTTTCATCTACAACAGCTATATGCTCTATGTAGTTCTGATCCAGAACTTACTAATCCAAGCACATGACACGGCTTACGTCTCCTATATGGCGGGTTATTCACAAGTGTACGGTGCGCTAAGCATAGAAGTGCTGACTCTTAAGTCACACTATCTTATAGCAGCTTTGTGACGGATTTTGAAACTGAAGGGTGGTAGCTAACAAGGTGGACATCCCCTACCCAGAAAATCTACTACAATCATCCTATGGTTTCCTAATTAGGGTTTTTAACGTCAGCTCAGGATCATAGTTCAAGAAGGTAAGTGCAGTCTAATCTACGTCCATTGGTGTAGTATCCCACCGCACTGAGTCTTCTCGCCATAACATACAGACATTTTCAATATTGCTTTCCGTAAAAACTTTAATTGGATTATTTTGAATGTTTAAAAATAACTAGCTATACAGCGGCCAGAATCTAGGTTTTAATTATATTTATAGATTAATGGCTTTTAACCGCAGTCTCTCTCACGATTAAAGTTACTTTTCTGTACCTCAAGAATAGTACTTTTTTATCCATACATATATTTTATTCATACATAGATGATGCACTTTTTCTGTATATCCAACAATGTGTTTGCAAAAGTTAATAACGAACGGCTCAGTAACTAGGAGGTAAAAAAAACACATTAAAACATAGTTTTAAGTATGTTAAAATCGTGTTATGTGTACTAGAGACAATAAATTCTTGTTTTACTATATTTAACATAACCACAAATGGTATTCATATTTACGTTCCATAAAATCATTTAAATTCATGAATTCATACGTATTTCATAAATTTACATTTACTTTTGTTTAATGAATAGTTTGTATGTTTTCGCTGTTGATCACGTTTTGATAAAAGTTGAGAGTGTTGCATGTTATGAATGTTTCACATTTAAAATGTAAATTATCTTTACAGATAAAGTGAATTTTGGTATTTCTATAACTTCGAATTGCAAAATGTTCCAAACATTAATATAATATTCTGTTGAACATGTGGAATGCTTTTCGTAATGAACATCTCATGAGGAATTCTAAAGGGCTGAGTTAAACCAATTTTGTGTGCTTAGAGTGATCATGGAAACGTTTCATTCTATAACAATATACACATTACAAATATTACAATCAAAGTGTATTTTGGTTATGTTGAATTCTTTAAATATTTGTTTAGTTTTCTGTTATAAGCAATTGGTGTCGTATGGTTAGAAAATATATTGGTTAGAAATGAAAAGGTATGTTTTCATCCAGGTTCTTCTGGCATCTATACAGAACAATTCATTAAAGTTTAATCACAATTGGATACCTGACTTAGGAATGCATGGATGAGTAATAGACAATAATACATTTTTATTTCTCTCTTTATATTTCTTGATACCGTGCAAAGGCATGCCATTAGTATTATCGATGATCCCGAATTAACATGGGTTCTAAATTCTTTGGAGCCTCGCAGAGACAACATCAAGCCTCTATATGTCTTTTACAGTGCTCAGAGGAACTGTTTGATATAGTTTTTCTTCGTCGTTATTCTAAACCATTCCCTCCGCCGTTTGCTGGCTGCTCTTCCCTACAGCCTTAAACCTATGTGTAACGCATCTACTTTAAGGTACTCTAGGATATAACCCTTTTATCTCGTACGATAACGCTTTGGAATCGGTTACCCAGCACAGTTTTCTTACTAAGGTACGACATACAACTCTTCAAAAAGGGACTTCAAAACGCTCACCAAAGTCGGCATGTATGCATGCAATCGGCCTGGTGTTGTAATAATCTATAGGCGACTATCTCCTTGATAATTGTCATGAATGAAGGTCCGACCAGATCGTTGCGTTCAAGCCACGATGTGATAAATGTTATGAAGAATCTTTCGCGTAATCACAATAATGGTACCTTTACGTGACCATACGGCTTATGCGATAAAGGTAACTTTCGATAGAGGGGTATTCTGAAATTGCTTGTGTCAGGCTGTAGGATAAGGTGCCATATCGCCTAGTTAGGACTCATGGCTTCTTAAGTTTCCATGCACCACCTGAGAAGCTCGAGTTTTTGGTTTCATACCACTGTGATGTGTATCTTGTAGAACTCCAACGTACTCGCTTCGATTTTGGCTGACATTGATCGCACATCTAGCTCTCACATCTCCTCGCGTCATAAATATAGTCACGCGAGGAGTCTTGATTACAGATTTGATGGCGAAGGTCTCATCATTACAGAGGTCGCCTTAAAGGAGATCGTGCGGTAACCAAGAACTGGTCGGACACCAATTTTCCCAGCAATGGCGAAATTGTAAGCCATCAAATATTTGTTTAGTTAAACTTAGCTTTAATTATACGAGTACTTGAATCATGTCAAAAGTAAAATTCATCAAAATATTGTTCCAACTGTTGTTGCATATAGTAGTTTCACTAGGTAATTTCTTATATTCGGATATACTGAGGAATTCCTATATCACTACTCTTTATATAGTTTATATTTTTCCATTAATTTTCACTTTGACTTTAATTTTCATGAAATATCTGACAGCACTTTCAAATATAACATTAAAACTTAAGTCTTTTGTCATAGTTATGAGTTGGTCAGTAACAATTTACGATGGCGTCTTCCATCTCAGTTCGAAATACTTTTCAGCAAAATTCATTTATCTTAATCTCTTGACATGAGAGAGCTATTAGCGATCATTTATCCAAATAGTGAGACTAACTAGACTTCAAAAGTTAATTTTAAGATCTTTTTCATTATAACACACAATATTATATTATATTTACAGTGTATTATATGGTTTGACGGTTATAATTATAATTATTAACAATAAGATATTACTTTTCAATAATTGGTTTATATAGTTAATTAATGTGTCGATTACCCATAAAAATGAAACAATAGGAAAACAAAGGAAAACAAATGTCTTCATTATGTGTCTCCACAACGACTGGTCTCTCGTCGCTCGCATCTAGCATACGTAATTCTATTGTTTTTAAATAATGTTCATGGAATTCTATTGAAATGATGTTTTTTATATCATAAAGTTAGCAGTATAAAGCAGTCCTTAGTAAAATTTAGGTATAATTATCTATAATTGGGTCCAAAGGAACTTTTGTAACAGATAGGAATAACTTTAACTCGTTTTTGTATTTAATTAACTTCTTTATTTCATTGCTAAAAAAATAATATGCTTAGAAATAGAGTGAATGTAGATATGTTCTTAAATAGAATATATGGAAGAGGAAGACATGTTGCGCCGACCCCAAATAAAAATGCGATAAGGGTAGGGAGATGATGATGGCATGCACTCTTCTTTCCTCCGTATCTTTATTTTCTTAACAGACATATTTTATCATGGTATTATAGAATATAGATTTCTCTTACAAGCTTTAGGAGCATTTGTGGGTCGAGTCACCTGTAACTTCCGAGACCTTATGATTAATACCACCGCCGTTTTGGATCAATGAACCTTGTTATCGAAAATCGGTAAACTGGTTAAATGGTTAAAAATGCTAGAAAATTAATCAATAATTAATTAAAGAAAAACTAGACCAGTGTCGCAGAATAAATGTTCATTTTTAGTTCTGCTAATCTTCAATCTTCTTTCTCGTTATTTTTCTAGCTCACTTTGCACCTAAGCTGCATCTTCCTCAGTGCGAACAATGTCATCGTCATCGGCATAAAAAACCAGTAAATCCTAAAACGTGGTGGTCCTATGTATTTGAAAGATAAGAGGATTAGTAACTGGAGTTAACAGCTTTCTGTGTCTACGTTAATTAGATTACCAAACAGAATGCAATTTACAACACTCTACGGGCTGATATTCAAAACTTTTGATAGTAAAAGCCAATTAGACTGGAAAGTTATACAGTACGTAGACACACGTACAAAAGCCGAGAGCTAAGCCCAGATGTGAGTTTAAAAGGGGGCTTAAATCTGCATCGTTAACTATCATAAAAGCCGACGTTTCTCTGCCTGTTAGTATATTCAGTGATGAGCCAATTATTCGAGTAACAATTAAACCGATTAATATGATTCTTTTTTAACCAATGATTTTATTTTATACCTAGCTATTGATATAGATTTGAAAGTTAACTAACCGAACTATTAAATATTTAAATAAGATAATGAAATGTAGAAATTGCAAAGAACTGATATTTTTTATATAGAAGAACCGTTAATATTTCATAAAATAATCGCTTGAAACCTACTGGATTTCAATTTACCTTTCGCTAAAAGATTTACGCTAGATATAATTCAAATATTTTTATAGGGATTAATATTATTGAGGAAATTATTCCACGTAAACTGAGGATAAATATGTATGATCATAATTAGCTTTGAATAAAATTTTTGAAATAAGCCAATATACCTGTAACGATGGAATATTATTTATACTACGTATATGTCAAAGTATTGCTTTGCTATTTTATCAGTGGTCGAATTTTCTAATGAGAACAGTGCGAGATTAGCGTCCCTTTGTGGCACATTTAAAGCTTATTCGAATGGAAAAATCGAGTTCACAGCGTAAATGCGCAGTGCGGAGCTTCCATGTCACCCCTCTAGTTAGTTTAGGACCAACCGAGTGTTTACATTCTCGGTAACATTAATCATTTTAATTACTCGAATAATAATATAAAGCCTTTGTATAAAATAGCATGAGTAGAAGGACTTTTCATATGTTCAAACTATAAATGTTTTGTTTGATTATTATCCTCGATACCCTCTAAGATGGTAAACATGTTAAGCTTAGAATAATAAGGTATAATGGCGGCTTCGCCAGTGCAATGGAAAGTTAGGGTCTCCATCCCTTCCTCTGTTGTTTCGGCAGGGTGGTGTCACTCAGGCGGTGCTAGATTACGGCGACCAGACTTCAACACCCAAACCTCTACTCAAAGACCTCTTAAAGTGGTATGAGAGCAATACTTTCGGTGAACGACAGTACATTTCTCCATTTGGAGCCTGATATATTTCTGCCGGCATCCGCGCACAATTTGGCTTTTTCAGCCTTACAATGACATACGCTCGCTTAAGTCAACCCTTATCGATTCGTTCAGTCAACCTCCTATAAATTTGTTTCGTAACTCTCTATTGATTAACCCTCTCATTAACATGCCCAAATAAATACGCATCCCTTTCTTTATCTTTTCACTTCCTCTATCTCACTTCAACTTCCCTTATCTACTTCTTGATTTGGCTACAATCTTTACTCCAGCTATACTTCTTAGGCTTCTCATCTTTACATGTTACTTTCTTGCTTTTTCTGCCAATCCCAGCATACATTACTGCTCAACTGTAAGTGTTGCACACTTCGATGAATGGACACTCATGCCCTTTTAGACACTTTCTGGCTGGTTTAGAAGTTACGCGGGGCCCCATTCATCCGATTCCCTAACGCAACTTTTTACTCAATATCACAGCTGTTATTTATATTCCTGACAAACTTTGATCACAAATATAGAAACTCTTTTATATATTCCACTCTTTCTCTTACATTCAAAATTGAACAGCCAATCGCACCTTTTTAGATATTTTCAGACTGATATTCACTAAAGAAATTTTACATTTCAAATGCAGAAGCAAGCTACGGTTTTGAACCATCATCCTTTTGTTCCTTTGATGTACGAAACAAAAGCATACTTCAAAGGAATCAACATAATCAGAAGAGTAATCAAGCCAATAGTACCAGTGGACAGGTCCCTCTGTCTATAGACAGCATATAGATTAGAACATTTGTAGACAGGATTTGTGATGGTTCTGTGAGATCCCTTTGAATTAATAAACTCTGTGAATGGTAACTCAAAGCGACTGGATGCATAAATGCAGCTGTATCTATCGGGGAATATAAGCTTGAACAGCAGACGATATAATGAAAAATGCCTACATTTTATTATCTATGGACTGTGATAGTAATTTAATTAGTACGTACTTTTGATTAATTGAAATTTTAATTAAATTTGTATTTATGGTGCATCACTGTTACAGAGGTCATATTGTTATTTGAGTAACGGTAAGCGTTTTTGGGGCCCTCATTATACGTGATGTATCTAGTGGAAACATTTCATATAATGATTGGGTACCTTAATAAAAGCTGATTTATGATATAGGTTAAACAGAGTTTACGGTTCAAATTTGTTTATGTTTTGTGTTATAAAATACATTGAAAATTATAAATATATACGTTATATAAAATCAACGGAGATTATAGAAGTTTTAGAGTCAAGGATTGATATATTCGCCAATAAATAATTATCATATAACGTTTCTCATTTTAATTATTTGGGATTATTTGCACGGAGCATAAAGTGATGACGTTTTGCATTTAAAATGATAATATATCACAATAATTAAATATGTCATTATAAAAAATAAACATTATTAATAAAGTTAAAAGGAATAAATTAATATGAAATTAAGATTGTGTTTTGGTTTGTTATGGATAAACTCAAAACTAACTTAACCGATTTTAAGAATTCTTTCACTTGTACAAATCTAAATTAATAGTGAGTGAGCTAGTATACATTATTTAAATTAGAGTTTTTGGTAAGACCTTGATCTGTGATTTAGTGGTTTTTAAATGTTATTCATAGGCTTGCAATATTTTATGTAATTATATTATATAATTGTTTTCTTTTGTAATAACTGTCGCATTTTACGTGATATAATTTAGTTACTGTGATCAAATGTAGAGGATTACACAACATGGAAAGTGATTTCTGTCACTTAACATTAAGTGAGATTGTGATCGAAGTCTGAACCTATACATTTAAAAAAATATCTTATATTTCTATCTACGGTTTCGTAAATTTATTTTTAATGTGTGTGACATTTGAGTTTATGTTTCAGTCCGTGGTTTATTATAACACAAAAGAACTCAATCCTCTGATACCGAATGAATGAATGAACGAATGAATGTTATATGCACGAGTTCAGTCTCTCCATTGAACGAACGAACGGACGAACTTTTCGGAAAATTTAATCCATCCGAACGAGCAAAAAAGTATAATAAAGACTTTTATACGGGGTAAAACGGGACTGAAAGGCTTTTCCCAAATACTGTTTCGTATCGCGTGGCATGTAGGGAATTGATAGGAGTAAAATTTTTTATTCAAAATGTATTTGTAGCGGGTTGATGAAGTGAAAATATTTACCTTATATAATTGTTGAAATATCGATTTTTAGCTTTGTAATAAAATAATAATGTTAGGATAGTTTTTTTTGATAAGTCAAATACATTAGATGTGGGTATGTTCCTCAGCATTTAAGTAAATCCTACTAATGAGATTATTAAAATACTATGTGAATTAACTGAAAGATGATTTTATCAAGGTGATGCATGTAAAATAAATCTTTAACCTTAGTAATATTAGCTTACAGTGGTGTGGCGTGAAAAAAATAGTCGGTCAAGCCGGATCATAAAAACTAAAATCATACTTCTTCTTCTTGAAAATTAGTACGGTAATCATTGATGGATGGTTGTGCTGCTGAGCGAAGATATTCAGTTGTAATTAGTGTCAACCACCTTGCCCATACTTAACTTCACTAAAGTTAAATAAACAGTGCATGTCGAGTATGGTAAGTTGTTTTATAGATTAAAGATGAAAATTATTTACCACGCTAAATACCAAATGACAAATTCATTGCGCTTGTGATAAACGTTCCTATAATTATGACAATCTAATAAATTGTAAAATTGGTTAACCTTCATGATCGTGGATTTTAACTATTTATTTTTAACAGGGACGACGCGAGATGTCGACTCACGCGAAACGAAAAAGAACGATTATATAGTTACATGATCCATAAAACAATACTATAAACTGATTGATTTATTTTTCTTTCATACTTTAATACAAAGTCCTAACTTCTTCGGTTACGAAATTGACATATGATTATAATCAACCAGTCTAAAATAAGAAGTAAATCTGTCATTTTCGGTGTAGCGCAATAGTCAATTTTAAAAAGTGACATCTATTGGAATTTGTTAGCACATTATCCTTTTTTGATGAATATTCCTAGAAGACATTTTTCTAGTTTATCAGTAGATGGTGTTTTCTTCAAATATTTATTTATAAACCGTAACTATATTAGAATAATGATCAAAATTAAATGATTAACCCGGAACGAAGCGGTTTATTTTCAGCCTAAATTTGAGCTACGTTTACATAATAGGTACACTAATGCTTTCATAGCGTGGGTGATATTTAAAGTGGCATGTGTATGGATGTGCGAACTCAATTCCGACATTTTGCTATCGGCTTGTATGAGCAAGTTCTTAGTGTGCGTGTTGCGCGTTTACGGCTGTGGTTGTCATAGTAAATTTGATGCATGAGTTCATGTGTGCGCATTGAGTGTTTTGTGTTTTTAGTAAGATTAATATTTAATAAGATAAAAAATAAAATAATTTAGGAATCGAGTTATAGGAGCGCTTCACCACTGTTAGGTTAAGATGGGAATGATATGACTTATGTCAAAAGCGCCTACTAAAAAAACCTTGTTATGGTCATTCTTGTGTAACTAATTATTTATGATACTACAGTAATACCCCGCTTAGCGCGACCCCGTTACGCGTGGTTTCATTATAACGCGAATGTCAAATTTCGCGCTCAAATGCCTCGCATTACGCGAAAGAGTGCGTATAAACATAATGTAAAGACAATAGATGTATTTTTCCGTAAAAAAATAAGAGCATATATTGCATAAAGTGTTCTTAGAATTAAAGTGATTGATTAAAATGATTTGTATTTTTTTTGTATTAAATTTTGACTATGTTTAATCATAAACCTCGATATACGCGAATTTCAGTTAACGCGATTTTCTTCGGAACGTATCCCTCGCGTAAAGCGGGGTATTACTGTATTTATATTTCAAATTTATTAGGAAAATGTTTATTTTTTAAATACGTCGTTCATTAGTGATTCTTGCGAAGTTTCAATATTTTGTTTCTAAGAAAAATAACAACTCATTTTACACTCGTATCTATCTATATAGGTAGATTAAGTTGTATTATTGTGTTGTTTTTATTTCGTTTAGTTTATTTATAAAAAGAGAACTTGAATACGAATTAGTAATATCTTGACCAATTAGTCATGTCCAATTTACAAAGAATACGATACGTGACAGCTGAAAATCATTTGAAACGGAGTTAGCAAAGAAATAAAACATCACCCATATTATTTATGACGGATTTCCGCAAAGTATCGCCTTCATTAATCGAATAAAGAATACGATTTATTTTATTTTATACTAATCTGAGCTCCTGATTTCGTTCGGGCCAAATAAAAAAAGTTCCTTTTTCGAATCCTGTCGAGTGCTACTGTGAAAAGTACTTTAAAATACAATTGTGGAAGCACAATAGTTTTTCGTAATTTTGATAATATCGTACGATGTTCGTTATATAAAATGTTTATGATGTCTATTTATTTCTTATGTTCAAAATATTGTGCTGAAAATATATAATCAAGTAATAAAGATATATTTCGTCGTTATAAAATTCAGTATCGCTTTGGCTGTATAGTTTGAATTTGTCATCTTCCATTAGGGATTTGATCCCGTAGTTCGAGCAGGGATATATAGGGGAAAAATTGATCCTATATGAGAATATGATAGGGACTACTTAAATGCGAAGGTTGTATTAAAGTTCTTTCCTCAAGATATATATTACTTCCAAAAAGAATACACTTGACATTTATAATAATATACAGAAAATATCGTGAATAAATACAGGAATTAAAATCACACTAGTTACATTTTATTCACCGATATTTTATTTTGTTCACGGTAGATGGTTAGACTCGAATTCTCGCCTGTGACGCATCATCAAGGATACCTTGATGTTGGATGTTATTAATAGTGATGATCATTGATTTATAATAACTTTCAAAGTGCATTAATTTCAGACATGATTTGATGTTTGCTTATAACATGACAATGCATATAAGACATGCTAGTTCTATATATTACAAACAAAGACGATGGTACAGAGTGAAAAAGGCACAAGGTAGTGAGCATTGATGCTCGCAAAAGTAGGAGCGTTGAGGGATAGAGAGCGAAATGCAGTGTGCGATCTTGCAAGACTTATGTAGTACAGGATTGTAAAGAAAGGCTCTGTCGGCGATGGACGCGGGCACATCCACCTTTTAATAAGGATCGGGCCCTTCGGTCTGAATGTATCGGGGAATAGTGCGAAAAAATTTCCTACGTCCAGGCGAAATAGGTGCACTCCGCTCGATTATGATTCTTTAAAAATCTACCATAAGGATATCTCATATAAAAGACCTAGTAATATCATGTATTTGTTTTTTTTGTGTATATTTCTGTCATAAGTAGATTTAAAAGTGTAAAAAGTCTTTAGGTTCTTCTCGATTTAACAGTTGAAGACGGCGATATTCACATTTATATAATTTAATTTGATCGTTTGAAGCCTCGGCGTGTAGTAAGTTTCCCAATTGAGTTAGCTTCCCTCCGGCTACCGGCTCTTCTCGGGTTAACCCGTTTAGTTACCGACTTTATACAATTTTATTCCCTTTTTTTATTTGCAATCTGAGAATTTTATCAAGATTTCCTCTACGCTGTAGGATTTAATAAAATTATACCAACTTTGTAATTCGTTAAAATTTTGTATATATCGAAAAATGGGAAAAAATTAATTAAACCATTATTGAATTTGTTTTACATAAAACTTCCTATAAACACATATATATATAAGCAAAGTTTGATTTCTTTGTCCGAGGTAGACTCGAAAACTACTGGACCGACAGCATGAAACCACAACCATTCGACGCGGAATTAATCGTAGATGGTTATAGGCTACATACTTTTTAAATCAAATGAAACGCGGGCGGAGCCGCGGTCACCAGTTAGCGTATTTAATAAAAGCAATCTCATTGATTGTTATCTTAATATAAAATAAAATGCTACTTATAAAGTTATTTATCTTTATTTCTGTTTTTTTTTTATGGTTACTACACTACCTGCTATATTAATATCATTCCTGTATTCTCACCGGTTAGCTAGAAGAAGAAAATGCCTTTAGCATTAATTTTACAATATTTTTAGTACAATAAAGAATCCATTAATTTATTCATTCTACACAATACAATTATTTCTATATAATATTGTCAGTGTGAAATGTAGTAGTGTCATGAAGTGTTAGTAAACTATCTTATTGTATAACTATGTACCCGCGACTTCACCCGCATTTCATGTATTCCTCATTGCGTACTATATAGTACATATTTAAATAAACAAGAATCATTGGAAAATAATGCTGTCTATTGAATCATTTTCAACAATTTTATAGGTTTTAATATTTTACACGAAACTCTAATTGCTTTCCTGTTTTTTTTTTTTTTGCACCATCAGAAAATAAAGATATTTCTCATAAATTCAAACATCTGCCAGTAAAAGTATGCATTGAATCGGATTCTATTCATAATTTTATGAGTTTTAAATTTTTTTACGCGAAACCCTAATTATTTTGAAAAATAAAAGTAGTTCAGCTGTTCCGGGGATTAGCCGTAACAAGCAGACAGACGGTCATCTATTTTAAAAATTGTGTTTTTGGTACAGGTGTCATAAATATTAATTAGTATGTATTAAAAAAAAAATTGTTATTATGATGTTACAAACAGACACTTCAATATTTTATCTAAATAATAATTATACCGACTTATTTAGTAATCATTTGATTATAATTATTTATATATTGTGGCGCTTATCATTTTCTACAGTTAATTACATGTAATATGAAAGGACTACACCAGCTTATAACAAATGAGGTACCTATAGATATTAGTTATCTTTTCTGATACGCAATAAAAGCTGGGGTGAAAGGTAGGAACGACCCAAAGTTGCATGCAAATCGCCATGTCATCGCCATATTGCCGACTTTCAAGTTTACCCTGTCATAGAGTGGTGCACTTTTTATTAAGAATAATGTTTGTCATCTCCGCAAGAATCTAGTTATTATAAACTTTTATAAATTCAATGTTAAAGCGTTTATTGCAAATAGTATATAGTTTAAAAAAATATTTTTATTTACATTTAAAAATATATGTATAGTATTTACAAAACTAACTTTATACGTGGATACATTAAGGGTGGAGTGCATTATCCACGGTTATATTTAACAAAAAGTAAAATCTGAAATTATTTCCAAAGTTAAGCTAAAATGTATTGCACCATCTAACTTAAGTTAAAATTACGTCATAAATGAATAGTAACCATACCGATAAAATTTGGGCGTTTAAAGTGTAAACGTAGTTTAATTCGATTGTTATGTCATCCGACGAAAATAATCACTTTGCTCTAACTTGTCAACAACAAATACTGCGCAATAAAGCCTATAAATAAAGCCTTCTTAGACACCGTTGATATTTTTCTAGTATTTATTTATCCTATTTTTGTCATTTTTTTTTTCGATAATACCACACATAAAATATTTTCCTTACTATTTATTAGGAGATTGATGTCGCTTTCAACTAACAACTCTCTTAACTTTAATGCTAACTAAAAGTTAGGTTGTGCACTCGAATCTTTGCTACTACTATGGTTAATGATATAGTCAAAATTAAGTTTAACTTAAATCTTTAATGGAGATATCGTGCACTCCACCCTAAATATATAAGAATGTGTTTAAAATAAAATTTAAAAGAATCGCCTGGAAAGTCTCAAATGGCAAATCTCTATCACGAACCATAGTCAATGAATATTCCGGAAAATAGTAAACGATCATGAAAATTAATCCCTGTGAAATATCAAAAAAGTGTTTTTTTTATTCCTATACACAATTATTTTTACACTATTTAGGACTTACATAGAGGAAAATATTTTAATATAATAAAAGTTTTTTTTTTTAAATAAAGAATTTGAAACAGCATTCTATCAAAGTTTAACATGAGATTTTTGGCGATAAGAGATAAAGAGTTCATGTTCCTTATTGTTTCCAATCAATTTCTATTGTAATCAAACTAATCAAACCTTATCACGTAAGCTGCAATCGATTTTATAGAGTATCGCAATTTTATGAGTAATAAAAACAACAAGAACCTACCAAAAATTCCAAAGCCTTAAAATGTAACGTTTAAATAAAATAAAAGTAAATATTAAATGGAACAACATACTTCTGCAACATAATATTTTGAAGCCAGCGGTTATTCTGTGGAATGTCTATTTACGAAAAATGTCATCTAATATAAAGTGGAATGTTAGACGACGTAGATAATTAACCGCGGTTGCATTCTAGGCCGGATGGAGTAATTAAATTGATCGTACATTCTTCACTTCGACTGGAGTAATATTAAAACTTTATTAGACACTTCGTCTCTCTATAACAGATTGAAAATAAAACATCAAAACAATGAACTACACGTATTATTTAGTGATACTCTCATGTTTCTCTCTCATGGGAGTAGACAGAGACTACGCTATGTCCTTTCAGTTGCTACGATTTTTACACACCTCTTTCGCTTCTTCTATTTTAATGAGCGCATTCATACATGCTCGTCGGTTTCCCCTTGCCTTTCTTTAGGACTTTTTCGACCTGGTCGAGATACGTTCGCCTAAGTCTAGTATTACTGACGTGCTCAGTCACCCTCGCCTTGTAGATTTGTTTCGTAAATCTTCTGTCATCTCTCCACCTTCCCGAACCAACTAAGCATTGTATTTTATATCGGTATATTATTATATTCAAATGTACCAAGGATTAATATATTAAGAAATATAAATAATTACACTGATCCAATATTTACTGGTACAAAAAAAATATTTTTAATGTCACATTTCTTCTAGGTTCGTTAAGAGTTTGAAAATTTTACATATCCTTTTTTTTCTCTAAGACTAAAAGTATATTTAAATTTTACCAAATCGAGTTTTAAAATGGTCAAGTCTAGATTTTTATATAGAAATGTTCGTCACGTATTAGGCACGTCCAACTCAATTCTTTTGATTAATTAAATTCTTATATTTTGGATGTTGTTTTTGTTGCTGTATTTTAGATACGTTTACGTGTTAGATACCGTTATTCTATACTAACTGTGTGCTCGCGGCTGCGCCCGCGTTCCAGATAAATTTTCACAGACTATTAATTTTGCTACTAACATTAAGCAACGATATTTCTCACAAATTTCGAATTTTATTTTTAATTTCCTAAGTTTTAATTTTTATACGTGGAATCCTAATTATTTTCGAAAAACAAAAGTACCCTAAAGTACTCGAAGTAACTTCAGCTATCTATCAAAAAAGTTCCGTCCAAATAGGTCCATCCGTTCCGAAGATTAGCCGGAACAAACAGACAGACAAAAAGAAAATATTTTAAAAATTGTGTTTTTGGTATAGATTTCGTATATACCTACATTCATATCTTTCTATTTAAATAAAATAATTTTGACATTACAAACAGACACTCCAATTTTATTTATGTGTAGTTTGTTTATGTGTAGATAATAGATAGCCAGCAATATTTTACATACTTGGTGTTTTTCTTATTTATCAATTTTCTCTATAAATGTATTCACATTTATATTTAATTAAAACCACAAAAGTTTAAAAAAATTACCTACAGTTATTAGCTTTACATACGTGCTTTAATTTGAGCTAACATTTTTAACGTATAAATGAGAAAATTCAGATTTAATTCGATAGTAGTTATGTATTCATTCTATATATTGCGTTCTTTCTTTTTTATCATGTAGAAAGTACTTTATCTTACATTCTTTCATACCCTTCTTAACAACATTTTTATTCAATGTATTTACCAGGTTTAATATAACAGGAGATCCGTAGAAGAACCAAATTAAACACATTACCCGAATAATTGCCAAACTTAAACGATAATGGGGTGGGCACATTGCTTGTAGAACCGATACCCGATGTCGCCAACAGGTTCTTGAATGGCTGTCGCGTACCGGAACCATCAAGGCGGGCTGACGATTTGGTGAAGATTGCGAGAATCCGTTGGATGCAAGTGGCGCAAGACCGATCGTTGTGGAGATCTTTGGAGCAGACCTATGTCCAGAAGTGAACGTCTTTCAGTCTTTCGGTGGTTGGAACATGATTAGTAAATTAAAAGGTCATAACAAAATGTTATGAGTAAGTTTGTAAGTGCCAGTGGGCTGGGCACATTGCTCGCAGAACCGATGCCCGGTAGGGCCAGTGGGTTCTCGCATGGATACCATGCACCGGAACACGTAGCGTGGGTAACGCCCCCCACAAGGTGGACCGACGATCTGGTGAAGGTCGCAGGAGTCCGCTGGATGCGGGTGACACAAAGCCGGTCCTTGTGGAGATCTTTGGGGGAAACCTATGCCCAGCAGTGGACGTCTTTCGTTTGAATGGATGGATGGACTGTACCACCGTATTAACTCCAATCTCACCTAATGTGGAGTGACGATGCGATTCCGGATGGTAAACACACTAAGCCTAGAGGTAACTGACTCTCAAGTCATGCTGCCAGTACTCATTTACAAATGCTTGACGACAGTTTTTTGCGTCTGAAGGCTAGCCATGCAAACATTAGAGAAGGCCAAACTATGCTTGTATAAACATGTTTTTCTTAATCGAAAATCCGGAAGATTGGAACCTGTATTCGTAAACTTAAATTCTAGAGTAATTTTATTCATATAGTTATTGACGTAATAGATTACGTATTACGTATCTATATATAGATTAATTTATATAGACGTAATTTATATATAGATGTATCTATATTTATGTAGTATGTAATATGTACTTAAAGATATGTCAAACAATTTTGTTTTGTGAAAAATGTGAGCTTGTATTCATTACCGGAGATTGACAGGAAATAGCTTCAGTTAGCGCTTCCACTGTTCTATATAGCTTATGGAGATTCGTTCGTGTCCGTGCAAATACTAAACTATGATATATTTGACTATTCTCTTATACTCTATATGTTTAGCCTTCATCATAATGTCATCTTATTAACAATGTGTTCTATTAGATTTTTTAAGGAAGACATGCAAGCAAGTGCTACCCTGGCATCCACCTTCTCTAAAGTTACCGCATGTGTCGACTGCTTTACTTACCCGTGTGCGCTGCACTCAATGCATTTTAGGTAGAGACAACACTGGATATGTATCCAGTGTGATAGTTACATTATAGCATGCTAATAAATAAGTTTTTAATTTTGTCTATATTAAGGTTGATTTCACATTAAATTCTCACCGTGTATATTTTTCCAAATTCTAATGATACTAGTGACATTTTCAGCTGATAATGATTGTGTCCTAAGTGGCATTAAACTTTTGAGAAATCATCTCATAGTGAAGGGCTATTTACAGAAGTATCGATGTATCTAAGGGGCATTTACATATATACATAATGTTAAGCGTCTCTGCCATAAAAGTATGCAGAGACTACATCTTTCACCCTGGTAGGATCCTGACACTCGTCTTTAGCTTCTTCTACTTTAATGAGCGCGCTCTTGACTTACTCATACGTAACTCTTCAGCTACTTTTGTCTTGATCTGACTTTGGAACGTTTTCTAGTTGAGGAACCTATGACGATCTTGCATAAACCAAGCTTGCCCAATAGCCCTGATCTAGTAAATTCGTTTCGTCAAACTTCTTTCATCCATCTTCTCTACGTGCCCAAACGAATTAAGCATACCTTCCTTTATATTTGTCACTATATCTTTACAACACCACGACGTTCCTTATTTATCATATTTCTTACTTTATCCGTCATTCTGACTACAGTGATACTTCTTACATTCGGCATTATTGGAATCGAACGACGTAATGATTTTCAAACAACTACACTATGCGTTTCAAATAAGAATGTGCGCGTCGATTACCTTGATCTGTTACAGCTCGATAAAAAAATATGGACAACAACAAAAAAAATGCATAGTATTTTTTTTAGTGAATTATTTGCCTCATTATTAAGTCTATTATTATGCGTTGTTTTAATGAACTATCACACACACCTATATAATTTTATAGTTTGCTATGACGTCACAATATGGCGCAGGTCCATGCACATTTGAAACGTATTGTAGGTACCTAATGATGATTTTTATTCCAGTTTAGTAGTTCCTCTTTCGACGCGACTGCTGAATTTACTCTATTGTCGTGTCGTCGACTTTCGGGATTTTCGGGACGTGATCGTCTTATATCTTATTTACCGAGTTCAACAGCATGATTTATGACATCTCTACAGCCTTATGAATTCGTATAAAAGAAACATAAATACACACACATAAATATAATTTAGTAAATACTAGCTGCTGACGGCGACTTCGTCCGTGTTGACTTTAGAATTGGGTTCAGAGAGAAATTGTGTTATTGTAATCCAACCGTACGGGAAAAAGGTATCCATCGCGAAGTCATCTTTAGAGTTTTTGTTATGTTTAAGATTTAGTCTGTGTAAGCAAAGCAGATTGATTTTTTGGCGATTTGGTTACGTAATGTTGTTTTTCTACTTCACAAATATTTAATTAGTATATATATATATATATATATATAAACCTTTCGTGAAAAAATACTTGCTGTAAAATAATATCCCATCAAAATCTGGTGCTTGCTTTAAGAAAAGTTGACAAATAAACAGGGTAATAGACGAAAGAGACGACTTTATTTACTGCATAAATAAAATATTTGCATAATTAAATTTATATTTTTATCTTGTCCTTTATTAACATTTAATTATTTTACATTCTTAACATTAAAATACTAATTAATTATTAATTAATTTCTAAATAAATAAAAAAAGTAAAATCTATTATTACATAGCTATAGGATTAACCACAATAAATGTTTGCCTATTTGCTAAAAATCTTATTGGCTTAAAAATCACGGTTATATCAGAATGTATTGCCAAAAATACAACAAAGCACACATATATGGTATAAATTACATTTATATTACACGTATTAAGACAGAATAGTTTGTACTAATGAAACATAATATAGTTGATGGACATTTTTCTCAGAGCAGGTATATTAGGGTGAGTGAAGATAGGGGTAAGTCCTTATTGGACAAAATTCGCATACCCACCGCATAGTTAAAACCACATGAGTCTACAGTTTCATTAAAATTATTATGCACTCACAACAGGTGTGTATCCCTTGTTCATTCCTTTCTCTGGTTTTATTCGTAATATATTTACGTTTTGAAAATTAAATAAATGTAAAATGATTATTACCTAAAACTATACACATTTAATTTCCATGACCATTAATTATTATAAAAGGTGAATTTGTATGTTTTGTCTGTAAATTTGGCCAATAATGATAGGCCATCGACACGAAATCTGACCTTTTTTTTAACCTGAAGGAAATGCATTCCAAGCCATGTGCGGGGGCACAGGTATGTGAAACTCACACGGCGGTAGAAATCACCGCATTAATACTCGGTAGTATCACTGGAACCACCACGATTATATAACATCACACCGCCTTAACGGGACGACGTGGTACAGCAGCGCTACATTCCACTTTAACACGGTGGGAGGCATCAAAACCTCTCCCGTGCGAACGAAGGCAGCCCGAAGTATAAGGCTGCCTCCCAGACGGCGTTTCCAGTATAATGGAAGGTCAGGGCCCCCGCCATACAAGGCGAGTATAGGAGAGGGACCTATCTTCTAGTGGAGGCGGGTTCTTTCCCCTTTTCTCTTGGCCCGCCTCCGTTCTGTCCCTTTCTTCCCTTTTCGTTTTATGGGGGTAGGAAATATATCCTGCCCCCGGAATGTTGACCGATGGGTCATGCCTCCCTTCGGGGGGTGGGTTAAGAGGTGGGGTTGAGAAATATTCTCCCCCATGCCCATTGGGCAATTGCACGACGAGCCCCGGTGTGTTCGCTGCAGGGGGCGACGCGGCGACATGCCTGGCAACCCCGTATCGCCCCCATCCCAAATGCAGCGGACGGCCCCGGGGGGTTTTAGTGGGTTTTTCCGGGCGCTTAGCGCCCGGGCGAGTCCCACACTGCGCGCGGAGCTCGTCACTCCGTGCCCCCTTACCTATTGTATTGGGGGACTTCGGTCTCACTAATACAATAGATAAGGGTCGTGCGTAAATGCATTGCCCCCCGTCAAAAAAAAAAAAGAAATAAAAGGGCCCCCGCCATTGGATCAGCAGAGTAATATCACCCAGGCGACGCACGATTACGCCGGCCAGACTTCACCACCTAAATGTCTACTCAAACCTCGTACCGAGATATGAAAGCAATACTGTACGTAGGCCGTACTGTTTGGCGGCCGAAACTACCTTCCTCTCAATGCGGAATCTGACCTGAGCCAACATCGCTTTTATTCTTAAGACACTGTTATGATATTTTTAAATTATCTAGTATTAGTGGACCCAATTGATATTATCCCGTCAATAACATCCACCTATAACCATTCTAATTTTACTCACTAAAAACTTTTCGAAATTTTTCCTGGTTCTCCTCGATGGTTGTTTTTGTCCATTTTATTTATTCTTAATACACCGAAACCAACAAAGGAGCGAATAATGTTCCGTGGTGCCCGTATTTATTCAGCAAGAGACAGATAGAGACCGTCGGCGAGAGCCTTGGCACAGATTATAAGCGCCAAAGTATACAATAAAAAAAACCAAAATGTCTAATCTGTCCCTGGACTACTCTCCGTGATTCGAAGGTCCCACGGCACGCTTCCACGGTGTTAATTTAAGTGAGTAGGTCCCCCGTCTCACAAGGATTCAGTAATAATTCCTTCTGTATTTTTATTATTGTTTCTTCGTACCTAATTTGTAACAGAAACATTATTCCCTTTATTATTTACATTTTGTAATATTCTAGAGTATACTATTTAGTAATTTGTACATGACTCTTTTATAAGATGATTTTTTTATAACTAAATATATGTGTATATAAAAATAATAATTTTCTTAGAATGCAAGTACATATATAAATATCTGTATATTTACATTATGTCAAGTATGTTGTAATAATAAATAATATTATTACGTAATAAAAAATTTAGATACAAACTAATTTCCTACGCTCATTGATGAGTTTTTTAAATGTTCAAAGTACATATTTAGTGTTATTATTTTATTTTTGTTGTTTTCATACGTACTAATTACATTGGAGGAACTGTTTATGTTAAGTGAATTACTTGTAATTATTGTTTTAAATAGGTCTAGCATATTTTGTAATAATGAATAATGGCTTTTTATCCCCTCTCCATGCCCGATGTCAGCAATAGTTGGCAAATCTCTTACCCTCGTCAATGATAACGTAAACGTTAGTATATTTTTTACAAAATCTTCTCGAGTAATTCAAATTAAATAAGTAAATCATTGCTTACGTAATCGCGATCCAGACCTCCCCTCGCCACGCCCCCCTCCCTCCGCGTCTGGCAAATAAGCAAACACCATGGACCTACCTTACTTAATACACGTAACGCGCCGCCAAAATTACATAATACACGGGTGAAATATGCAAGTTAATGAATTAAAGACAGGATTCGCTATAGGAGATACAGAGAAAACACTAAATACTTTTAACCATGGATATAAGGCTAGTTATTTATTGCTAAAAATTAATTGTACTAGAAATTGAAGAATCATGAAGAGTGTTAATAATAGTATCCCAAATCACATAGGTAATATATCTCTTAAGTTGCAAGTGATTGCATTGATATCTATTGTTCTGTATTCGATCATAATACTGTCGGCAGGTGAAGGTCTGTTGACACGAACGGTCTAGATACACATCTCGAACGGAAATTTGAAACGCTATCAATCGGAATTGTATCAACGGGCCCTTTTATCTGAACTGCCGAACGATGAAACTGTAATATGTGGGGCTTTATCTGTCTAACGTTATTTTCTGAAACCTTATTCTAGCTAAAAGATTACTTTGTTGTTCGTTATGAAATTATTATGGCTCAGCTAGTCGGCACCATAGTCAGCTATTTTAGAATGGACATGAGCTAAAGCAAAGTGATGCAAAACATTATAATGAAATCATAGCATAAACGTAGGCTATTTTCTAATTCCCACACTGGCACGGAGTTCATCCCTCTGTGCCCCCTTACCTATTGCATTGGGGGACGCCGGTCTCACTAATGCAATAGGTAAGGGTAGTGCGTAAATGCATTTTCCCCCTAAAAAAAAGAAAAAAAAGGCTGTTTTCTAATGCCCCATTGAATAGTCTGTAGATGTTTCTAGATCGAGTTTGCTATTATCTTCAGGTACATCGTCACTTAACATAAATTGAGATCACGATAACTAAAACAATACGGAATACAAAATAAATTCAATGTTACTTCTATTATCTTTATAAACTGTAAGCGAATTAGGTCAGCACGTGACCTGTATATAGCAAAACTTACCAGAGGCCTGATTATTTGTATGGTTTTTTTACACGTTTTAAGCTCAGTGCTGTTACCACAATCTCACCTGATGTTAAGTGACGATGTGCTCCAGAATGGTACACACATTAAGCCTGGAGGTACTGGGTCTCAAGTGGCGCTGCTGGAACACACCTATTGGTGTAAAACTACAGATTATCTAACTTGAGGGTGGTAACTACCCAGGCGGCCATTATTTTAAAATGCCCTAGCACTATGCTATGGTTTCCTCACGATTTTAGAATTGGATGATTTTAGCTGATTTTTTTGGCTATTTTTGGAGTTGGATAGAAGGATTTGAACCCGCGTCTAATGACGCGAAATCCGACCGCACTACCAACTAAGCCATCAGCGCATCTAGGTCGCCTATCTACGAATCTCTTACATATATCGCTTTTGCTATGTCTCGACCTTGATTTCTATATAGGAAACCCTGAAATCCATAATGCGCTCTCTCAGCATCTATTTTAAGAGTCAAGGGTATCACTTTCGATATCAGCCGTGATCCCCTATCGACATGCTCATTTACAACCGCAGTTTCAGCCTTTAAAATTTTTTAATTTAAATGTAGGTTGGCTTCCTCGTAGCTCAGTCGGTTTAGCCTAGAATCTGTATAAACAGTTTCTCTTTTACATCTGTAATCCCTATGTCTACTTTTCCGTCGTTCGATGTAACAAGCAAAATTTTTTCTTTTCTGAAAATGCATGGAGAGATGTCATTATTTTCGAAAAAAGAACTCGCGAAATATTGAACTTACGGACAAAGAAAATCCAATCTATTGCAGGAGCGTTTTTTTTTTAATTTGGAACATTACAACGCTCCAGCAATGTTGTATGAAACGGCGTGCTGTGGTTATTAAATACTCTTTGATCTCCAAAGTGAGTATCTTTGCTTAGTACAAATTGCGTTCACGTGGCTGTATAGCCATAAATGCACTTGCCTTTCGGTACAGATGATAAATTCGTCTTGATTTGTTATTTACATATTTAATACTCATACTCGACCTGCAATTGCCTAATTCACGGCCTTTGAAATAATGTACTGTTAAAAGTTAATCGTAATTGGTGTCTCTGTGTTGTAGTTTAATAAAATTTCTGACAAAACAATTTCAACTGTACATTTTATACGCTGTTAATTCAAAATGGTAAGAGCAAAAGAATTTGTAGGACATTTATCGTCAAGGAGACCTAGTCACAATATGATTCACCACTTGGCATACTTGCAGTATTTGCAAGTGAATGTAAATTTCTATATCCATCTCATTCTATGCCTTATTATGCCTATATCTCGGGCGATTTTGGAGTCTCAGTTTTTAAATCGACTTCAAAATATAAATTTGTAGATAGGAGTAATATCCGATTTCATATCCAATAGTTAGTAAAAAAAGCTTTGTAAAAATGAATAAGATTCGCCCGAATGATCTCAATACCGTACATATTACTAACATTAAATCAAAGTATATTTGATCAGAGCATCCCGCAGCTCACGTTGTTCATTCTTGACCCTCGATTTCCTTTTCCCTTTATAAAAACAACTGGGCATCAACCGTAGCCGTCCGGAATCGGTTTTATTGTTTTTGCCAAGAAAAGTTATGGAATTAGGCTCTAGGGAGAGGTCGGCCTGCGAAGGCTGAACTTGACTCACGACGGTACTGATGAAACAGATGAAATTGCGTGGTACAGGTCAAGAGCGCGGAGGATGAATTGGAAATGAGGATTTTATTACCCATGACTGATCTGAGCTGGTCAATATCATTGGCTGTTAGTTCGCTTGAAAAAAGAGATTTAGTGAAGTAACTTACATGAATGCTTTCCACTTTCACAGATGGATTCACATGCTAGGTTTGTATTATTTATTTTACAAAATACGTGGAATAAGCCGTTATGAGAAATACATATAATTATAAATGAATTAATATAACAAGAAATTATCACTCACTAATTCTCTTTTGTAATAATTTATCTAACCTATTGAGTAATTAAAATATAATATGCCTTAAATAATAATGTAAAATATAAATGATTATATGCGAACTGAGCCGTGCCGTACAACAAGTATAGGACAAAAAATTAGTCAATCTTTTTTCCAGCAGAGATTTTCACAGACTTTCCTTGTTTGCGTTTGTTTGACACTTTTGTTTTTTAATTTGTTACGGAATATAAGTTATTTTTTGTTAATCTTCTAATCTTCAGAATTCTAACAACATGGTGGGTCTAACTTTTCAAGGAGTTTTTGAGGCATCTTTGAACTCACTCTCCCATGGCACTATTTACTTTGTGCACAATCTGATGTATTTTGATTTATATCACATAAATTTCTATTTCTATTACCTAATGAGGGATGAAAACTGTAAGTTAATGAATTGCAAACAATGAGCGACAAATGAAAATTCCGATAAAACTCCTTTGATACTTGCCAACTCTTACTTGTTACAAGATGTTAGACCTTAAACAAATACCTAAATTATTTAATAATTATGCACTGAATTTGAAAAAATTATATTAAGTGTTTAATATTTTGCATTACATTCTAATATGCTTGTTTTTGTATTGTTTATTCAAATAATGATAAATTTATTTAGTCTTATGATAATTATAATCACCTACCGCTAGCTTATAGTGTGGGATTTTTGATGGAATTTTGTCTATAATGGATCATAATCATTCATGTTAAATTGGCGACATTACCCGTGGTACAATTAGGTTTTGTTTACAAATGTAAGTAAATATATTTAAAATAACGAATCGTGAATTTTGAAATGTACTCAAAAACTTTCTTATAAAATTGTAACGAATCCTCATGATTTTGTCAGACCATTGTTTGAAAATTAGAAAACTGAAACGTGAGGAAACCATAGCACGGTGGTAGGGCATTTTCTAATAATGCCCGCCTGGGTAGCTACCACCCTCAGATTTGAAAACCTTTCGCCAAATACCAATAGGTGTGTTCCGGCAGCATCACTTTAGAACCAGTACCTCTAGGCTTAGTGTGCTTATCATCCTGGACTACATCATCACTTAACATCAGGTGAGATTGTGGCCAAAGCACTGAACCTATTCCGTGTAAAAAAAATAATAAACGGCCCTAATGAGCTCGTATTCGTGGTCGTAATAAATATTATAAACAACAAACCAAAAGAGAGAGGAACAGAACTACTAAATGTTATTGTGTTTTTTCAAACACAATTCTATATTTCATCTAATCTAAAAACCGTATAGTTTCTATAGTTGACCATATAAAAAAGCTGCCAAATTCATGAGCCGTAGTTTCCGAACAAAAATTATTCGTGTCTTTTATTACGTATTTTAACTTTTCCTTTTCATAACATTTCCCTGTCAAATGGAATGAATGTGTTTTCTTTTGAACATTATTTGGATGGTTTCATTGTGATTTCTTTTTGTTTTTTTTTTTTATTTTCCTAAAATTGCCTAAAACATCATTATTAGATAGTTTTTAGAGGTAATATTAATTTTTGTAAATAAAATCTATTTAGGTTTTTCTAATCAAAGGAATAGCCATTAATGAGGAGCAGCTGATATCATACTCTTACCGAAAATTTAGATCTCAAAGCTAAAGAGATGTACGATGTGTTAGTTTAAAAATTATTATTACTAAATAATATATTAAGATAATAAGACCGTATGCAAAACTCCGGCGCCAACCATATTACTATTCCTGGTTGCGTTACAGAAATAGTGGATGATAATGTTTACATGGGACAAACAGTAAATCTAGAAAAAAATGGTCAAGATAAAGAAATCCAATGCCAAATTTAATTAAGATACTGCGCATTTGGATGCCTGAAGTGTTTAAAGGAGACAAACCTATGAACCTGAAGCTCAGGGTATTCGAAAAATGCGTCCTTCTCATAATGGTTTATGGGGTCGAGCAAGTCATCCATAAACTGCAAGTCACCCAATGAGCTATGGAGTGGGCGATGTTAGATGTTTTATTCCCCACACTGTACAAACGTAATTTCTAAATTATTTACAAAAAAAAAAGAAAATACACAAACACATTTTTTTTATTAAACGCACAATTAAACAATAGTTGTAAATTTTATTCCATTCGACCTATCGCCTGCGTAAAAACTAGGCTTAATTTGAAATTTAAAAAAAACTTGAATGAGATAAATACACAACAATATTAGATATCACTAATTTAATATATTTTCTAGTATAAGCTTAAATACGTATTGGGAGCTGTGCCTTGGCTTTGGTTTAAAAGCTTTCGTAAAGCCCAGTTGTTATCGGTAGAGTTTTACGATAAGGCAAAATATATCGTTTTGTTCAATGTATTTCTAACGCAAAGCGGAACCATATGCGTTCAGAGTCTAAAGGAGAATTGTTATTTTATATTATTTATTATTTCAAATATCCTGGTCATACAACCACGAATTCATTTTAAAAATACGCTCATGTAAAGGTTGCCTGGATCAAATTACTTTTAGGCGATAACATCGCCCTATGTACTAAAAAAATGCTAAATATAAAAAAAGAATTCTTCATAAAAAATGAATTCGTCTTATAAAAGTTCTAGAACAAATCCCGAATGTACTTATTGCATACAATAAAACTCATCAAAAGATGCAGATTTCTCATTTGAAATGAAACTGTAAATGGCAGTATTTAACGGTGTCGCATATTGTCCAGTTATGAGAGCTCTCATTGTGCCGTAAGCCGTTTCACTAGAGTCTGTCTCGTTAGAGACACTGCGAGGTAGTTAAGAGGCTTTTGTCTGAACAATACTTAACTATTGCTTAGCTATTAATAGAAATAAATTATTCTATCTATATAGTAGTCTAATAGTAATGAATCTTAGTTTCTTTTAAGTTTTATTTTAAATTTATAAAAAATTGGGATTTTTAATATCTATTACTAGGAACGTTCATTTATTTTTCTATACGCCCGTATCAGCCTATCTTTGGCTTTCCTTTGTCTTTTCATCCTTCAACTCACATTTATTATTATTTTATCCATATGCACTTCTTCTCTTCTCGTGACATGTCCTTTCAATTTTTCTACCACTGATGACAGTTTCAAACTCCCTCTAATGTAGTAATTCCTGCCTTTATCCCTTCTTGTCACATCACACATTCATTTCAACATTCGCTTCTTAGTTACATCAGCATCAGCTATCACAGCAATTGTTTCTCATCCATCTTCTTTCTAACCCAGCATTCTAATCCATACAATATCACGTCATAATTGACTTATACATCCTACCCTTTAATTTAAGAGTCATCCTTATTTTTCTTTCGACTCATTTCACTATTATTGTTAAAACTTTTTGCATTTATCAATAACACAATATTTAAGTAAATACTTATGTATTTATATGTACTTATGTATAATATATGCATGATTAAAAAAAATAATCTTGTAAGTCGCTTTTTCGGTTCTCAAGTTACAAGCTAAGTAATGGGCATACATGTTAGAGATTACCTTTCGAAAAGTTTCTCCATTGGCATTTAATTGCAAATATTTCATTTAAATGTTAGAAATCATTGAATAATACACCATTAAACGATAATAATTATTAATTAATAACTATGATCGTAATTAATTTTTAACATATTGTAAATAGCAAATGTGTCAAAATATACATATATAATAAACAAATATAATTTTTACTGCAGTTAAACATTTGCAAATTTATTTCCAACGTGTTAATTATATATCTACACTATTACCCAATAGGGTAGCTATCGATTTCAACTATTACTGGACATTGTTATACGAATCATGTATAGAAATAAATGCAGAAATGTTTGTAAACAGTCCCAAGATGTGACAAATAGTGTAGGCACGTCGCTTCATCCGATGATGAATTTACGCAAGATAAGATTTATCATATGTATGTTTTAGTGTATGTACCTTCATATATCAAGATATATTCTTCTTGTTCTTTAAAAACAACATAATGTTAATTATTTGTAAGAGTTATTATTATATGCTTATTTGTTTTTTTTGTTATATAGAAGCTATGTTTGCGACTCCGTGTATCCCATCCCTGTTCGTAAAATGGCGATTTTTATACGTAAATATATACTGTATTCAAATCTCTTAAATATTCGTTACTTTAGTTAAAATTTAGCAAGGAATATAATGGTCGCTAATATTGTGTCAACTTTATTCACTATTATTCTCATATTTTTTCTTAATAGAAACCTACGCCTCCAACTCCAACGTCAGGAATCCCGCAAGAACGCAGATCGTCGCCGTAGACACCGTCCGGTATCCGCGGATCACCCTCAACGCTATCGTCCGCTGCTTAGCTCTACACCATACTATTTTCCTTCATTAAAAGCTCAGGTTTATTATACAATACTATACATGGATTACTCGGATTCAAGGATTTGATTACACTGTATATATGTACTTACTTTACTGTATATTCGCAAAAATTTAGACAAACTTAACCTTGTAAGTAACCAGCATAATTTTACTACAAGGAATAAATATAAACTAACAAAATCAAAATCAAAATCAAAATTCATTTATTCAATTTAGGCCCTAAGAAGGCGCTTATGAACGTCTAAAACACTACCACCGGTTCGGAAAACAACCCAGTCGAGAAGAGCCGGCAAGAAACTCGATCTGGTTCCTTCTTTTTTTTTTCATAAATATAATATATATAATTTTTTTATGTCATATAAAAAATTATACAAATCGTAATTTTTAGTGGAAGCACAGAGATGTGGGTTATTTCCAGACATCACTTACAACAGTTCCATGTGTCAGACTTAGTAAAAACTAATAAAAGTTTTCTAGGTAAAACAGTGTTAGGTTTTACAATAAAGCCCCGAAGCGTATTATCAATTTAAATTATACCCCACTCTTCTCATTTAATAACAACCTTTGCAAATATGAATAGTATGCGTCTATTTAAAAAAAAAAAAAACTTATGAAAACAAAACCAGATCGAGTTTCATACTGGCTCTTCTCCACGAATGGATTATTTTCCGAACCGGTGGTTCAATTTTGATGTTAATAGGCGCGCGCTTACATGTGTTTAAATTGAATCAAGTATTTGTGTAGATATTTGAGTACCCCTGAGCAATGATCGGTTAATTTTTTTCCTTTCAATTATTTTTTTGCTGTCGTCTACTATATGTTGAAATAACTTCCAATGATATAAAATATTACACTACATGCATTCGCGTAATAAATACTCGGTAGCATCCGACCGAACCGCCTTACTAAGCACTATGTAAACCATATTGATAAATTCGATAAGGCTAATAAATATCGGACACAAATGGAAGGAAAGTTCGGTATATACATTATTTATAGAATAAAAATAGGTCATGTTTATTTACATACGCACTTCACAACGACGTTTTATTAATATGATATATTCATAAAAACTAAGTTTTTTTAATGAGAGAAAGAAAACTTATTCAATTATTTATTACATGAAAATATCGGTAAATAAGTGAGATAATAACTATGTACTATTTTGTTGTATTACTTGGTGTTGGACTTTTTTATTATGTAAATGTAATTGCAATTACTAATATTTTATTCAAGTGACCTCCCTTTTCCTTAAAAGAAAGCCTTAAGTATCATCGCTGGTACTTGAGAATGAGTGATGAGGGGACAGAGTTCCTCTGAGGAACCTGTTTACCACCCTTTTTGGAGTGGTTCCTTTTTCCATGGGGTGGTGGCTGCACACAGGTACCCACGGTAATTAGTCGGATACCAGAACACAGCTGGGGGTCGAAGGAGTCCTTGGGACGGAGGTAGATGGAGAAGCTCACTCAAATACTTAACACATCTCGGAGCCATAAAGCAGCTTGGAGAACTATGACCGTGCCCTTGGCAGCGGTGGCACTGAGACGGGTAGGTTTTCTTGTGAGAGGTCTATAGAGAGACCCCGGAAAGACCGCAGAGGGTTTTAGGGTTGAAAACCTTTTTACCCTCTTCGATGGCGGGGAGCGAGACGAGAACCATGTCGAATGGTTTCCGCTTGCGTTGGGATCACTTCCACTTCCAGAACAGGAATATCGTGTTCCTTAAGGGATCCAGTAATGTCGTCACACGAGAGTCCCTTCGGAACTCTGCGCATAACTAAATAAATAACTAAAAAAAATAACGACCCGGAAAGATTTTTCTTCCTGCAATGCATGTGAAAAAAATGCGTATTTGCACTCACGGAGGAAGTTGGTAAGTGCGTGGAAGTCGTCGGTGGTCTGCACCTTGGCTATAATGCCATGTTTGATATTGGTCGCGGTGGTATAATGTATCTTGCGGCTTACAGAGTAGAGCCGCGGAAAACCTAGTCCAGGACGTCTTGTTAGGCTGAGTCTGAGAAGATTGCGCTGCGGATTTGGGCACTGCCGGTGCCGCGATGGGCACTGGGGAGGGCCCTACTTCGATGCATCCTCTGCAGCGAGGATTTTCGGACCAGATAGGGAAGACGGCAGAGAAGCCAGCGCCTTCCTCTTGTTCTTCCGCTTGGTGATGGTGAACCCACCATCACAGAACCAGATCCAGACAATTAGATGGACGGGGCACGCGGTGCGAAAAATTTTGGCATCAGGCTCAGACACTTGTCTACCGGGTCTGGAGAGAGTGGAGAGTAGAAGTTCCTCGTGACCGGTCGGGAGCAATAATACGCGTGGGCGGTTCGCAGACTCACGGTTCGGAAAGGTTGGCGGGATCGCGAGATATAGTTCTAAATTTGCATAGCAAATTCGGATTCTCCCGAGATATGAATATGAAAAAATTAAGAGCTCGTGCTGCGTAAAATTTGCTTTGGTAATATCAAGACGGCGAGAGGACTGGGAGTGTACTATGGGAACCTTGAAAAAGACCGTTGACTCCAAGTGCAATGACTCACGGAGTTGGGTCCTACGAAGTCTAGGAGGCTAGCAAGCCCTAGGGGCGAAGATGTAGATCGGTTTTTCCGATGTTACACCTACACGTCACCCAGAGTATGAAAAAGGGGATGGGTAGGTATGAATAAGGATATCCGGTGTGGCAACACACCGAATTCAAATTAAGTGTAGTAAAGACCCCCTTCAGGGCACACTTAATAAACTCCTCACCACCTTCGTTGGCATCGTTAGGTTTCCCAGTGGCACAGTATATAAGACTGTGGATTTACGAGTTAATATACGTAAACTGAGTGCGCACTAAAACGTACGTTTTGCGCGGAACGTGCGCTTGCGACACCTCAAAACCCTTTTTGAACACAATCGACGTAAATGGGTTCATCAACCTATGAAGTGTCTATCTTTTTTCTAGTTCAATTTTAACATTTTTCATGATATAAAGGGACCGCGGATCGATACAGTCAGTTCAGTTTGTCTAACAGTTTAGCAGTCTATTAAAAGAGTAGTTTTTTTTTTATTTACTGCTATTAAGTAATGAGGATTAAGTGATAGTGCAATCGATCGACGTAAGTTCAAATACACTAAGTTATTATGAACCTGAGCTTTTAATTAAATGAAAACATTATATCATAGCATGTCACATTACTTTTCTATAGTTGAAAGTCTATCACAAATATATTCAGACAACATTTCTTGAGAGTCAGTGTCTTTAGAATTATAGTATCATCATGTTTAACCTCATCGTTCCTTCATGCTAAACCAACAAAGTATAAAATACCTAGTAAAATAAATAAAGTGTACTAGATACATACATACGTGAAACTCATATTGTGTACCTACGAAATAGTTGTTGACTATCCTAAATCCCCCTTTCTTGTGCTTGCAACCGTAAAATAAATATCCCTGTTCCCCTGTGGTAACTCGGTCTAGACCTAATATGAAAAGCTCTACGTATGAAAGTTTAAAATAGTATTTCGAAGCGATGACAGCGCGGTCGTGAAGTGAGCGATACGATAGTTACTGTGGTGAATACTAATGTTTTTTTTTGTATAAAACGTGTTTTTTTCATATTGTCAATATTCGACCGAATTCAAAACTAATACAGATCGTGAAATACAAAGTACAGATAATGTGGCCAAATATTGCGTAACTCGAATTAATAGTAAGATTTCTAGATTAGAACCACGATTTTTGTTTCATGAGATAGAATTGAAAAACTTCAAGAAAAAATGTTGTGACTATTTAAAGATATACTGCGTAAACTGCGTATGTATAGCGACACTTAGGGACTGTGCTTTTTATGGAGTTATCGCTAATTGGAGGGAAGAAAATTCAGTATTATTTTACTATTATAATAAATGATGTATTTACTAATAAATAATATTTTTGTAAGCATCAATAATTGATATAAAAACAAAACAAATAATAGTTATTATTTCGTATAGGAATCATAACAAAGAGAATAAATATTCGATTGATGAAGGCAATGCTTTGCGGAAATCCATTACAAATAATATTGTTGATGTAACTGTGCTAATTATTTTATACTGCCACGTCTTTTGGAATGGATAATATTTTCCATGTATTGTTATAATATATTAATTTCTATTTGTTCGTAACTATCTATCTATCTATTTATTTATTTATTCCTATTTATTATCTGTGCCGTGTGGTGCCAGCTCAGAATAGTACCACCCCATATCTTCCCGTGGGTGTCGTAAACGTCGACTAATGGATAAACTAGGGGATGGGCATCTGAGTACCACAAACACCTACTGCAATCACCAACCCACCTGCCAAGCGTGGTGATTATGGCAATCCCCCCATATGCACGACAAAATGCCGGTCGTTGTGGAGACCTCTGGGAAAGACCTATGTCCAGCAATGGATGTCTTTCGGTTGAATGAATTATCTATATCTATTGAATCATATTAGGATAAACAAATCAGGTTCCTAAAAAGACGGGACAGCTGGAAATAATTTGAAGTGAAGTTAGCAAACCATATTATTAGAAAAAAAATAATGAATTTCTTAGAATCTTCGATACGTAAGATGCCGACAATCGAGGAATATAATTATGTGCTAGAAAAAATAAAAAAACAAATAAAACGACAAACAAAAGAGCATACACAACTGGATTTCTTATTAATATCCACAACAAATAAATTATTATTCTCGTGAAGTATTGACGCCATAAGGAGTCATACTGGTCATATTATAAGTCATACTGGAGTGGATATCCATAACTGGTTACAGGAGAGTAGGTAGGCTACCAATTAACCATGATCTGTTGGCAGTAGGAATAAGATATTTGATAAGGTTTACCTTGGACTCATTGGAGTGGTATACACTACAAGAAGCATACACCCAACATTGTACAATAATAGAATGAAGAAGGTTGATGTCGTTATTTATAGTGGGTGTAATGACATGTACAGTATATCATTGTCTGCGCATTAAGTTAAACCAATCAAAGTCAAGTAGTATCGACGTTTCAAGCAGTTTGACGTTCAATTGGGTTCAATTTACTTTTATTATCAGTTGATGAATTTCTAAAACGAAATATGTATCTTTACGATTCATTGAGATATTTGTGGCGCATTGTGACGATATTGTTTCCGATGCGAAATTAAGATCGTTCGGGTAGCGACTGATTCAATGTGTATGCAGTCTAAAGTTTAAAGACTTTTATAGGGTTAAATTATAAAAAATCTATACTTATAATAAAAGACTAACAAGACGAAATCTGTACATTGAAGAAATTTAAGTAGAAATATTATGCGGGGCTTCAGAATCGACTACAGAACACATTTCGAGGGTTTTAATTTTTTTTTTGTCTGCTGTTTATTAATTTGTTCGCCAATCACGCGTAAACTACTGACCCGATTTCGATGAAAGTTGGTAAGGACATATTGCATCCAAGGGAGAAGATAGGTTGCAAATTGTCTGAATTTCAAGCTGTTAAAACCGCGGGCATAACTAGTATTTTTTTTTATTTATACAGTTTTTTAATGAGTTTAATACTCTCTCTAATATTTTGGCTTATCCTTTTTAAGTAAGGTTAATATTAAGATATTTTAAGAACGAATTTATATCATCATCGTCATCTTGTACTAAATTTTATCACCTCGGTATACCTTTTATATACATATTTTGTTTTGAGGACAACCGACAGAAAAAAAAAAACTCGATACTTTAGAAAAACATTTTTTTAATGTTTAAATTTCTTTATTGTTAATTGTAATTATTAACCTAACATATAACATCTGTCTGGTTGTTACATCTATTGCCGCTCTCAGCAATATTTATGTACATTTTTATGTAGTTTATAAATAATAAACACATACGTTAGTATAAATATATTCATTTTTTTAATTATTTATCTCTGAGCGCCAGAACTTAAACATCATCTTGTACTTGACATACTGTAGTATATTGATGGCTATCGCCATAGCTTTGATAACGCGAATCTATAAGTTTATCCCCTACCAAGAATTGCTCAACTTCGCCAAAAAACGTATTTAATTCAATAAAGCTACTATATACGACATTCATACTATTAAAGACTATTTTAAAAACTCAACAATAACTTAACTATCACGCTATAAAATCAAAATCTACCGATAATCGCTCAACGACGCTCTAAAAAAGTTTACACTTCAAAAACATTCAATACCGTAAAAATTTCGAATGACAATTTAATAATAACGTAAACAGTGATATCAAAATATATAAAAATAATTATGTTTTATATTTCCCTTATCTAATTCTAAATTTATCAGCATATATTAAAAATTTGATATGCGTCAGTGATTGCCAAAAACACTATTACTATTAATCTAACAATATTTTTGATGTCGGACCCTTTTCATCCTTTTTTTCTCTTATTACATCTACCAGTGTCCCGCTTCGCCTTCGATAAATCTTCATGTTTGCATAACATCCATCTGATTCAACAGTAATTTCTATCTGCAGGGTATCTAATATAGCCGTCGAATATGACTATTTTTAATACTATCTATCTTTTCGTTTCCTGTGATGATAATAATAAATAACAGTCCTTACGATTTTATGGTGTTATCAATAAGAAATAATGAGAAACGTTTGAGTATATTAAAAAATAAACCAACATTCATATCACACTTTTTTAATTTTGGTTCGAAGGGCCATAACTACGGTGTAATCTTTTTTATATAAACTATTATCATTCAGAAGCCACTGGTTTTTACGGATATATTTTCTGGTATTTGATAACGCATAGAACGAATAATGAAGGTAATAGGGAATTAAGTGAATGTGACCACCATCATTTTCTCATGTAATAATTTATCTAAAGCAATTAACTCTTTTGAGGATTCATATCAAAATTAAAACAGATAGTTGCGGTCAAAATGTAAAGGTAGCAAACAAATTTTTTTTGTCTTTTTATCAAGAAAAATATTACAAAAAAATTAATATATCATCATCATCTCCCTACCCTTTTCCCATTTTTATTTGGGGTCGGCGCAACATGTCTTCCTCTTCCATTCCTCTCTATTTGTTGTCATCTCCGCATTCACTTCTTTCCTAAGCATATCATCTTTCACACAGTCCATCCATCTTTTCTTTGGTCTTGCCCTTCCCATGTAACCGTCCACATTCATATCCAATACCTTTCTTACAACATTCTCTTTCTCCCTGCGCATCACATGTCCATACCAGGACAAACGACCGCCTCTTAACTTGTCTGTTATTGGCGCCACTTTCAAACTTCCTGTAATATACTCATTCCTAATCCTGTCCATTTTTGTTACCCCACACATCCATATCAACATTCGCATCTCAGCTGCATGTAATCTTCTTTCGTCCCTCACCTTTATGGGGTAACATTCTGATCCATACAAGAAAAATTAATATATGAAATACATAAATAAAACTATTAAAATACCTTTCAATACTGATGTAGATAATATAATGTGAGAAATCTCTTTTTTTTTTGTTAGAATAATTATAATGTCTGAAGTCATGTTGACGCAAGTGGAAACATTACATTTTTAATAATAACAACATTTATTGAAATTAATATATATAATACTCTATAATTAAATAACAAAAAACTAAATAAAATTACCTAATTATTACTATTACCTCTATAAATAACGAATGCCGTCCAGCTCGCCGTCAGACGGGAAGGTTTCCAGAAGGCTGGCCATATTGCCACGTTGGATGGCAATGCTATATCGTTAAGCTGTTTACATTTTTTAAATATAGTGCAGTATACAAAATGCCGTTTCACAAATATGAATGTTGAAACAAATATTGCACAGAGTTTAATACCTACGTTTTTACGTTCTGGATTTTTCATATCAGGCACCACCCAAAACAGGTCGATGCTTTTATTGAGAATTATAACACCCTGGGTGGAATAGAAAATATGGTATATTCAGTGTAACCTTCCTCAAAATAAAGCAGAAAGGATCTATTTTTAATGTTATTCCATATATTATACATATATCGAATGAAATACATCGATATTATTTATCGATATCAGATGATGCGATAATATCGGGTTGATTAGAATATATCGAGAGTCTTTATCGATATTATATTGAATCGATATATATCGAACACTCCTAACACAGAGTTATTTTATTAACTTTATTTTATAAAGGACGAAAGTAGGGTGCGTGTAGGCCATTGCACTGACGGGCCTGGTGGGTTCGCTGCAGGGGGCGACGCGGTGCTTGCGAAAGTTACCCCGTGTCGCCTCCATCCCAAATGTAGCGGACGGCTCCGGGGGGTTTTAGTGGGTATTTCCGGAGCGCTTCACGCCCGGGTGAGTCCCACACTGGCACGGAGCTCGTCACTCCGTGCCCTCTTATCTATTGTATTTGGGGGACTCTGATCCCGTAAATACAATAGATAAGGGTAGTGCGTAAATGCATTTCCCCTCGTCAAAAAAAAAAAAAAAAAAAAGGGTGCGTGTAGCAGAGAAGTTAAGGTGGTATGGACATATCGTGAGAAGAGATGAAAGTCACATAACTACAAAGCTGTTATGTATAAGAGTGAATAGAGAATAGAAGTTAAGAAGATCGAAAAAGGTATGGACAGGTTTTGTGAAGAATGGTACGTGTATAAAAGGTGTGAATTTTGAGATGACAAATAAAACAGAAGAGTAAAAGATGAAAACATGTTAATTAATCAAGGGTTAGCAAATGGAAGAACGTTGTTCATAACTTGGTGAATTGGACAAATGCCACTTTTAATAATGTTATATTTCAATAATAATCATAAAAAAATTGAGACGGGGGTATGAGGATGCTGATGAATTTGTGTTGAGCATATGATATGTCGAAAATATCGATATATCATATCGAAAAAAAATGTCAATATTTTTTGGAGATGAACATCACTACTCTGGCTCTAATGTCTTCACGTGAATTAGTATACAAATTAGTCTATTAACTTTCATTAAATTCCTCCTTTCTATGGAGAATACAAAATAAGTTACATTAATCGTTTAATGTACATTTTTCTTAATTGGAAATTATTTTGTGATTTCTTTGCCCTAATAGCCGTACAGGAGAAATAAAGAGTCTCCCAAAGAAGTTTAAAGAAATAATTAGAAATTTGTTAATTTAGAGTTAAGAGTACTAGAAGAGGACTAACTTGTTATCGAACATGTTTGCCAATAATTATTATCTTGAAGATAACAAACTACAAATATTTTTATTGCCGCACGATGGTTTCGTTGTGATGGTAGGTATGAAAAATTCCGAATACATTATAATCCGTCTAACCCCGCATATACCATCCCAGTACACTCCTACCAAGGCGTAATCACTTCAATTACCAAATGAATTGAATCAGTGCCAAATACAGTAAAAATGAGTGTTTTTTTTTGCGTCAAAAATTTTTATTTTGTCGAAAACTTTTTAATAAATTATTTTTTATACATGAAGCTTTTAAAAATATTTTTACTTAACAAATTATTTAAATGTGTTCTAGTATTTACATTAATTATGTATATACTATTTATTATACAGCCGTGTGGTGCCGGCCAAGAATAGTACCACCCTATATCTTCCCGTGGGTGTTGTAAAAGGCGACTAAGGGATAAACCAGGGGATGGGCAGCAGCATCCTCTGAGTACTAAAAATACCTACTGCGATCGCCAACCCGCCTGCCAAGCGTGGGGATTATAGCAATCCCCCCTTATTGGTCTTCACCTATATCCAATAGTGGGCGTCTTATGGTTGAATGAATGGATGGATGGATTTTAATACTAGAAGTAAAGACAAGTTGGCCGTCCCACGCTTTGGGTTAAGTAAGTGTAATAAAAGCTTTATAGGTAACAACAAGTAACATTACCGATTTACCTGACAATAAGTTCAAGTATTATGTCAAGCAAGTTTTAATCTCAAAAGGTTATTACAGGGTGGATCATTACGTGAACGATAGAGATGTCTGGAATTAACCCACATCTCTGTGCTTCCACTAACATTATTAAAACTACGATTTGTATAGTTTTTTATAAGACAAAAAAAAATGATATATATTATATTTATGAAAAAAAAAGAACCTGATCGAGTTTCTTGCCGGCTCTTCTCGACTGGGTTGTTTTTCGAACCGGTGGTAGTATTTTAGACGTTCATAAGCGCCTTCTTAGGGCCTAAATTGAATAAATAAATTTTGATTTTGATTTGATTTTCTTCAGATCATCACTTAACATCAGTTGAGATAGTAGAGCCTATTACAATTAAAAAAGAATAAAAACAACTTGAAATCACTATCAAAATAAATACAGAAAACTTATCAATTTGGGCCCTAGAAAGGCTTATAAACGTCAAAAAAACTCTATTACTGGTTCAGAAAACAATACAGAGAAGAGCCAAAAAGAAATTCGATCTGTTTTTTACTATAAAACTATTCAATTAGCAGTTATAATCACTTTTAGAGGAAGCACAGAGAAGTGTGGCATTTTCAGACATCACTACCGTTCACGTAATAATGATCTACAATAAGCTAACCTTTTGTTTTCTTAGAAAAAAGGGTTGATAGCATTATTAAAAGATATAAATAACTAAACAAAATGTCGCCTCGGAAAATGGCTACTATTTGTCATGGGAAAGCAATATGTTGTTTTAGTCCCGGCGGTAGATTCCTACTTCTAAAGTATTGGGCTTACGTGATTTGTTTCAATTACTGAAACACTTATCGTTAACAAACTTCATATAATTAGTTGTTTATATGACCGACTGTTTAATGTTTTTTCGACATACATTTCATTATTTTAACGGTGGCCGTTTTCAAAATTATTAATACATAATATTAAAACAAAGGATATATTTAAGTAAACAGAAGCAGATTAAAAAAAAGTAATTATTTATTTACTTTTTAGTGCATTTTTATAGCTTATTCTTTTGTAGTCGGTTTCGTTTTTAATTTAAAATTATTTTTTTTTTTAACTTTTTAGTTCAACTTTTGTTTAGTTGTACTTTTAGATATACTCGTAGCTAGGAAGCATAATTAATATAGCTTTGGAAACAAATATTTGAAACAATTGTGTTTATAATATTTGAGGGTTTTTCTCGAATTCCCTGAGTTCCACTGATCAGATCCTGCTGTGGTGGAAATAGGACAACCTCGGGAGTATACTCTTGCGATTAAAATTTGCAAATCGTTTCACAATCGAAGGAGAAATCGCGTAACAAACATACAAAAAAAAACATATAAACGATTTGATAACCTACTCCTTTTTGAAGTCGGTTAAAAAGCAAGTATTGGTCATGTTTCAGATCATTTTACGTTTTCCTTTTTAATTTAATTTACTAAGTGTAATGGACATTTGTGATTTATTGCAACCAATATCCTACTGCTTCATCTGATCTATATTGAACCAATATGTATTTTATTAGTGCAGCCATTGTTTAATCTAGACGTCCACAAACAATTTCATTTTATCTATGAGACAATGTAATGATGTAGAGAAAGGTTTTATTTTTCTAGGCGTTCATCGCCCCCAATCGCAGCGTTTGCTGGCACGTTTTCTCAGTAAAAATGTAGTTGAAGAACAAAAGTTACTGAGTATCGAACCTCTAAAACCGGCATATTTTATTTTATTTCAAGAACAACGTCGTATTTCATTAGGTTATGACCTTCTGCTTTGACGTTTCTAATATGCATTTGCATATTATGTACGTTCATTCGAAAATAAAACTTTATTGCAATCGAAATATATTGCCATTGTTATGTTTCAAATTAAAAAAATAAATTATTAATGATGAGCTTATATCGTTTGCTGTATCATTGACGGTAGAATCGTATCCTTCAAACTTGAGTTTCTGTGGTGATTTGAGAGGTTTTACAGACATCTTTACACATCGACACGAAAACTAGATTCAAATATAGTTAGCTAGAATAATTTACCGAAGACATCTTGGACGTCTGCGAAAGTCAAATTCCCCTCATAAACAACGAGGCGGCTGCTGACGATGGAACAACAGCCGAGCCACTGAAGACGGGCGGAGAAACATTTTATAACCCTTCCGAAGTGTTTTTATTTGCTTCATACTCGAGGGAAACAGGCCACATGTATGGCACATATAAATTGTGTTTCTGTTTTTGAAAATAGTAATAAGACCCTTTTTAAAAATTGTCATATCCGGGATTCTCGTGTTTTTTTTTTTTTTCCGGTTGAAGTATATCCAGGATGGTATAGGTTTCCAGGTATAGGCAGTGAGCTTTAGTGATGTAGGGGCAATCACAGTCGATCTAACTAGGTCGCGCTGATACAGAACTGTTTTAGGCTGCATAATAATAATAATAATTCTTCCATTTACACTCAGGTTTGACGACTTTCAGCCTTACAAACTAACCGGTTTCAGATAAGACTTTAAGACAGGATACTGTGGTAGGTTATGCTGAAGAGCAAAGTGTATAATTTACCGTTTTGCAACAACTGCGGACTATGGAAAAATCTAATTATCGGTATATCGAAGTGCCGAAAAGTTTGTATGCAAACGCTACCATGTCAGTTAGTTTCTGAGCGGGTAGGTTTGATTAGGATTGTTCCACGGAATTGTTCACACGGTATAAGTCAAAGCCGAAGTTAGTTTGTAGAATACCATTTTGTACTATTTCGCATTATCCAACTCGTGGCCGAATGATAGCGCCAGATCTCTCACTCCCGACCATCATGAAACAGAAACTCTATCACTTTATCTTGCGATCAAGTCAAGTGTGACCAGATGACCCAGCTCCCAACTCACGGTCGACGAACTGGACAGTGGTGTAGAGTCGTGAACGAAGAATTACAACTGTCGTAAAAAGGGCCTGCGAGTCACGGGCACAGAGCACGTCCATCGCCCTTGCAATTATCATACAAGTGTTGAGGCGTATTAATTTTCGATGTGTCTTTCGATTGATTTGAAAGAATCTATACATACTCGACTCCTTAAATTGCAAAATGAATGGCCACATCTACCGAGGAGTGAAGGTAATGCGAAATCAGTTGAAAACCTATCTGGTCAAATGGATGAACGAAGGAACAGCGCGGTGTTTTAGTTAGCAGTAACAATAATATAATCCTTGAATATACTTTAGTGCTTTTTTTGCAGAGTAAAAATCCAAATAAAATAATAACAATTTCAGAGTAAGAAAAGATAGACCATTGTTTCCACTTCGGTCTACTTCGTATCCGGCGTAATTAATACCGTAATTAAATTCTGTTCTTTTACAACCCTGTTCGGGGTTAGGTTATCTTTGTTAATTTCACGGTAAATTTTTTCATACGCCCAGAACAATACTTTGAATCAGACTTCCTTTGTACGCCAAAAGAGATCTATTCTTTACTTCTATGTTATTTTAATTACAAATAGTGTATGTTACTTAGGAAAAGTAATTTTACAAAAATGAACCAATCTTTTTTTACAAAATTAACTTCAAGCCCGAATTTAGAAAAATATGATTTAAATCGCTGTAATTAACCTCTTGAGTACTAACCTGGCGTTAACGCCAGCTGTCCATTGTTTTCCTATTATCTCATTTTTATGGGTAATCGATATATTCAAGACAACAGGAACCCAACTGACGTCTTATATATTTTTAGTTGTTCAAATGTACTAAATTTGGGAATATACTTGGAATATAATATTCGGCTTGATCGAACGCGACAGCTTCCATGAAATTCAAAGTTGCGATGAGAGAAATTTCCTAGGGATGTAAAATATACGGCAGAATCTACGTCACATGACGGTGCCAGTTTATATGTTAATTTCGAAGGTTTTATTGTTTCGCCAGCGCGGCACCGGTGCACGGAATAAAATGACTACAAAAATATAACTCAACGTGACTTTTCCTGCAAATGAAAAATCGTGAACGGATTGTTATATGACCGTAATTTAAAAAAAAAAACAATCACGTGCGGTTTTGATTTATTCTAATAATATTACATACAAGCTTAACCTAAGAGATTGCGTCAGTTGTCAATCTTAAATTTTTATGTTTTCTCACATCCATTACATGCATATATATATACATACATACAATATACGGTACACTATGATAATCAGTTTGGATATACGGTATCGGGACGATCATAATTTTTTAATTTTTACATTAGACCCCGAATTAGAATTAGAGATTTAATATTTGGATCCCTAATTTGAATAAATAATTTTTCCTTAGATATTATTTTCTTTTCTTTAAATCCATTCCTTTTGGTGTAAAATGTATTAACTTAATATATAATTAATTTCAATAAAACTCCGGACTTATTAAGTGAAAAAGATGATAAGATCTGTTATTGCGTGGAATCATGTTTTACGATTTTGCTAGTCATAAAGTAAAAAGTATCGTGTAACTGTTTGTTACATTGCTTTGTAGATATTACGAGTATTACGAGTGTATAAAAGGTTTAGTAAGTTCTGGTTTTTTTTTTAGAAGAATATGTGCCTCTAAGTAGTACATTAGGACGACGTTTATGAAGAAAAATCTAGTCTGTATTTTATCAGTGAATATTATTTCTAAGAATAATATTTTATTTATGTAATTTTAGATGTACACCGCTTTTTTCGATGTTTACCTAGAACATTCCAGCCCATGTTAGTATATAAGCGAGATACTCCGTAATTAGACAATCAACTGATGGAAGAGATTAGAACAAATTATATTTGGGATTTCCATGAAGAAGAACGTTTGCGTATTTGTCACATACCTCGTTAATTTCTTTTGCAAAACAAATTACATCTGCCTTAATCAATGGTGAACTCTATATAGTATATAGTTCAAATACCACTCCGTTCTAAATATCAATATTAAAACATGGATTCGCGTAATTTACATGCATCCAAACAAAATTCATCACAATGGACGCGGATTCCAATTTAACTATCCAACTCTAAAAATTAGCCTGAGCTTTCGGTGAAGGTACGGTTCTTTACACGGTATAGGCTCGGTGCTTTGCCCACAATTTCACGTGATGCTAAGTGACGATGTGGTCCAGGATGGTAAGCGCACTAAGCCTAGAGGAACTGTTGTTCTCAAGTGTTGCTGCCGGAACACACCTTATGGTTCTTGAGGGTGGTAGCTACCCTGACGGGCATTATTTTAAAATGCCCTACCACCATGCTATGGTTTCGTCACGATGTTTTCCTTCACCGAAAGCTCAGGCTGATTTTATAGTTGTATAGGTGGATTTAAACCCGCGTCCATTGTGAAATCCGACCACACTAGCCATCATCATTTCCATTTTAGGCTTGTTGAAAAATGGTAATTAAAATCTACCAGGAGGCAAACATTTTAATGGCTTCGTGGTGAGTAGTGTAATTCTTCAGTTCACTGAGATAAAGAATTTAATTTCAAAGGGTTTAATTAAACTTAGCAATCTCTCGAATTTTCTACAAAAATAAGACATGAAGTTTCAATATGCGGTCCTTTGAGGCAACATCACCTCACAACTATTAAAGGTATCGGGAAGGGACAACTATCTTTCGACGCAGATTTTTTCGTAGATGGTAATAGGCTATTTAATTTTTGGATTCCATAGACCCTTCTTAAATTTTTTTTCGATGAACTCTTAAGTACATTTTTCCCGCTAATAAAAACAAAAGATGTGTGCAGCCGTCGGCACTTAGCTAGTAATTATATATAATTAGATACATTATATGAACGTATACATGGTGATCTCATAATACTTTCTTGTCGAATCGTTGTGATGTGTTTAAAGGTAAGATACATATAAGAAGCGGAGAGTGCACGATAGCTCCATAAAAAATAATTAATGCCCGTGATAAACTTGGTAATTTAGGGAATGGCTCGTAAAACGGCGAAGTTCCATCTAAGCCCTCGGCGAGAGTGGCAGGGAACTTTTGACAATTTCAAAGCTACGTTGCGGTGCCAAACGTTGTTAAGGTCCCTCCGCCTAATGGAATATCCCACGTTTACTTTATTTTACAAATTAATTTTTAACTAACATTGTTGCCCGTGTAAGTTGTCTCTAAATTTAATATATACTAGTTTATTTTGAATCTCAGTGTTAATGTTAATTCTTTAAGATTTATTACAGCCATATTAATATATTTATCCGGTAGGATTCGCGATACCAATGCTATGACGTCAGCTGTCAACATGCTACAATACGTCTAGTATAAGATGGCGTTTAAGTGGTGGCTCTCAGAGATAAATAATAAAATGTATACTCATGTTTATTACATGTTAATTATTGCTCGCAACCCCGATAAGTGTAAAAACTAGTAACATTAAATGTTAGGTTTTGTTAATAATTTCTACTAACAGATTATGAATTGTTTTACCTTTGTTTATTTATTTATAAACACTATGTGCTCGCCTGTGATGGAGATTCGATAATAATTCATCCAAACGTATTTATTTTCTTTTACAAAAGAGTAATAATGAATTTTTAATATGCTAACATTAAGTTTTGTTGACTTTTCACTGTCAGCAGTGCTTACAGTAATACTTTCTCAAAAATAAACATTCTGTACACGCGTTAAACAAAGGTCAAGTCCGGTAATAACACGTGATTGATAACGCATTAGAAATCGTAAGTGATAATGATATATAGGTGTGTGTGTGTGTGTCAAATGCATGGCAGTTTGTGTAAAGTTTTTTTTTTTAATAATTTCATCTATTTTTATCACTCTTAAGACTTTTCGTAAGAAAGTGTACAAAGTTTTTGCTATCACGTATTATATTATGATATATTTTAACAAACTGAAAATTAATAAACACTGTAATTTTAGGTTACTTTCTTTTAAACAATAAAGGATATTATTATTATATATTATGATGGCAATATACTCGTACATATAAATCTGACCAGAAAAATATATTTGTAATTTTATATAAGTGGCTTTTAATTTAGTTTAGCTATTATCGATTTATAAGGAATTTGTACTATTTATTCATAAGGAATATATTACAGGGAGGTTGAAAGTTGTACCAGTGGTAGAAAAGTAGAAAGATTCTTGGTATTCGTGGTATGGACATGTTATGAAAAGAGAGGAAGCGCATGTGGATAAAATATTAATGACAATGAATGTGGAAGGATGCCAAAATAGAGGAAGTCCAAAGAAAGTGTAGATGGAGTGTGTAGGAAATGATATGTAAGAAAAAGGAGTAAATGAAGAGATGACTGCTGACAGGGACGTATGGAAGAAGAAAGCATACTACGCCAACCAGGGCGCGAGAATGGTGATGACCATAAATGTACAGATCGAGAACAATCGTCCTTTTAAATAAGGGTTTCAAAATTTAAAGAAACTCTGTAATGAATATTCACTTATTTATTATCCACACCACGCGTTCTCTTATTAAATTTATACATAAATCAATAGACGAATTTACCGCAAAGTTGAAGTTCCGAATGGAAATGTCACTGTTTCGAGGCGGCTGTGATGTCGAACTTCTCTCACTCTCTCTGTGTTTGTTTATTCTTAACATTTCCTGTCTTAAATTTATGCTCAGTTTCTTGAAAACTTGTGTAACGTTTTCATGTAAAATAGAGAGTGGAATAAATATGAATTCGTAATATTTTAATAAATTGTTATGTTACTTGGTTACAGTCTAATAATAATAATACTTATCTATATATATAAAGGGAAATGGGGGTTTTTTTGACGCGTCATCACCTCAAAACTACTCATTACTACCATTCGACGCGGAATTTTGGCTATTTATTTTTTGGATTCCATCGACCCTTTATCATTTGTTTTTCGATTTACTCTTACTTATATTTTTTTTCCGCTAATAAAAACAAAAGATTCTCATTTCAAATTAATTGTTTTTAGGTAGAGTATAAATGAAATGTACATAAAATTGCCTCAATTTTTTTTAACATTAAACTATTAGGATATTTCTGAACGCGGTTAAGTTTCCTCAAGAGGATCTCAACTTCACCATCAACCGTTGACGTTACCAATTAAAATGAGATTAGTAAATGTAAATGAAAATCTACGTATATGAACAAATATTTAAAAGGCTCTCTCAACTGTATCACGCGATTTGCAACATGTTTTATTTATAGGGTAAAATTGATATTAATAACAATAATTAAATGGAACCTTGTAATTAAATGTAATTGTATTCAAAGACATTTTTAAATAAGTTTTGCGGGGAAAAAATTAAATGTAACTTAAAGATACGCATTATAAATCGCGTTGCTGTTTTGCTGCGGTCGATAACTCGGTAACCATGTTGGTAAAATTATTTGATGCCAGCCTGGGTAGCCACCACCCTCAAGTCTGAAAATTTGTCGCCAAATATCACTAGGTGCGTTCCGGGAGCATCACATGAGAACCAGTACCTACGCTTGGAGCGTTTGGGTTTACCGTCCTGGACCACATCGTCACATAACATCAGGTGAAATTGTAGTTAAAGCACTGAGACAATATCGTGTAAAAAAAAAAATTAATTCAATTAATTTTTTACTACATTGTACTTATTCAGAATCATAATTGTAAGTTCCCATTTAATTATTGTAATTGAGTTCAAAGTCACCTTGTATAATTACGATACTAGAGAGATAGAATCGTTTTTTTTTTTTCAATCCACATTAGATCTTTTGTATAATTTTAAATATTAAGATGTTCTTTATAATTACGTAAACAATAAACAGTTTTCGTTAAAGTAACTTAATTTGATGTGATAATTAATTTATCCATATGGAGCCGTGCAAGTATCACGTCGGCAGCGTTTTAGAGATTGTTAACTCCCCCCCTCTCCTCGTTGTTAGCTATAGTAAGCAAAGCTCTTACCCCCACCTTCCATGGTGATGTAAGCATTGGAGTAATTGTTAAATAATCTGCTTAAGTGATTTAAATACGAAATCAAAAATCAAAAACAAAATTTTATACATTTTGACTTCCCAATCTCCCTTATCAGCAATAGTAAACAAAGTGATGCATACTCCTCCCCCCCTCTCCCGCCCCCCGTAATTACGTAAGCATTGGCACGTGTAATTATTTTGAAAGACAAAACAATTGGATATTGCTTATGTAAAACTCAAACTCCATACCCTCTGCCGGCTCCCATTTTATCATCAAAAATGAGCAAAGCATAGAACCCCCCCTCTTCGTATTGGTGATTACGTAATGAATACAACCCCTTTGTAATATCATATTTTATATTTAAAATTTGCTTTGTGCCCGCGGCTGCGTCCGCGTTTCATATGAATTTTCACTACATAATATAGTTTATTAAATTTTTTTTCAGCTAACATTAAGTGAAGATATTTCTCACAGATTCAAATAGCTGCCAGTAAAACTGTGCATTGAATCGGATTTTAGTCACAATTTCATGAGTTTTAATAATTTCTATGCGGAGCCCTAAAATCATTTTCCATAATATCGATAAAAGCACCCGCGGAGTAACCTCGGCTATCTACCAGAAAAAGCCCGGTCAAAATCGGTTCAGCCGTTCTGGAGATTATTCGGAAAAAACAGACAGACACACACAAAAATTTTAAAAATTGTGTTTTTAGTCTATACCAACGATACCTATGTATTCGTGTATACATTAAGATCTATTTAGTAAAAAAAAAAGAATAATAATTTTGTCATTACAAACAGACACTTCAATTTTATTTATTAATATAGATAGGTATAAGAATATATAGATGTATCTATTTTATTTATTATTCTATTCTCTGAATTAATAGCCAAGTTTTTTGGTTTTATTAATTTACAAGGTCTGAAATTGCATTTGAACGTCAAAGTTACCAACGCATCGAAAAACATCCCCTTTCATCCAGCGAAGCCGTTAAAAAAAAAAAACGAATATATTATTTGCGAATACGACCAGGTCGTGAAACTACGTATTGCATGTTAGAAAAAGCAGATATTTTTGCAGAGTACTCTCGGCGTTACTTTAACTCTAATTGACGTTTTGCATTTTTTTTTTGCATTGCATGGTGGTAGGGCATTTCCTAATAATGCCCGCCTGGATTAGCTACCACCCTCAAGTTTGAAAACCATTCGCCATATATGAGTATGTGCGCCATAGGTGTGTTCCAGCGGCATCACTTGTGAACCAGTAACTCTAAGTTTACTGTGCTTCCCATCCTGGACCACATCATCACTTAACGTCAGGTGAAATTGTGGTCAAAGTCTGAGCCTATACCGTGCAAAAAAAAAAAAAAAACGAAGATGGAGAAAAACTGTAATAAATTGTAATACATGTAACATCACTCTTTTCTTCCATTACGGAGACTACATCCTACCACCAGCTACGATCCTGACACACCTCGTTCGCTTCTTCTACTTTCATACATTCATGCTCTTCGGTTACGGGTACTTTTGACCTGCATTCTCAAGAACGTGTTTCACCTACCGACAATTGATGAAAGCCGCTAAAGAGGTTATCACTTCGTATGCGGCTTAATAAAGATCGATTTTTTTGTGATAGGTGGGTGTAAAAAAAAAAACAAAGGGTATTATTACATTTTCTGACGCGTGACTTTTTTTGTCAACATATTTTTGAGAGAAAACAGCGATATACGCGTTCAGGGTCAGACGAAATTAGCAAAATCCCTCGTTAAAACTTTACACCGGAATCTGATACTGCGGAAGCTGGTACAGAAATCACTAAGATGCGGCGAAGTTAAACTTTGTCCTGAGGCGTTTGACTGTACAACTTCCGACCGCGTGAAGATCATGCGAAGCCGGAATTGAAATGTATATTTATACTAATAAATAATAATGAAATGTTTGTTTGTAACACTAAAATAATCTTTTTTTTTTAATAAAAACATATGTATGCATAAACTATATCTGTCTGTTTGTTCCGGTTAATCTCCGGAACGGTTGGAACGATTTTGACGGGGCTTTTTTTTGGTAGATCAGCTATCTTAGCTACTTCGCGTAACTTAGTTTACTTCTATTTTTCAAAAATAATTAGTGTTCCGCCATAAAATAAATTAAAAAAGACTATTCATAGGTCAGTTTTACAAATAAATAATTTAATTTATGAGAAAATAATTAGGGGTTAAGTGTAAAAAAATTAAAACTCATAAAATCGTATACAAAATACAATGGTTTAATGGACAGCAAAATGAAAACATTATTTTTTCAAAGATTATTTAAAAACTAACCTACGCAGAATATATAAAACACGGGCGGAGCCGCAGGCGCACAGCTAGTATATTATATTTTATATCAACTTTTATAATATTGTTAATAAACCATTTGAAGGAACGGAATTAACTTATTAATATATAACGATTTTTTTTTTTTTTTTTAATAATTAATTCAATAAGAATGACTATCATTATATCTGTTGTATTATAAACAAACAGTTAAATATTTAATAGTATATGCATAGTGAATAATTGTAAAAAAATAATTAGCTAAGGAACTAGCGGCAGAAATGATAGCACGGAAAGTTAGAAAAACTGTTTTTTTTTTTTTTTTGTAAATATCTAAACCACTTCGGTGTCTTAAGAACGTGTATTCATATTTTAACACGCTTCAATAAATGAGAAATAAATTTAAAATAAGCATTTACAGGAAAATATTTCATTTAAGTGAAAACTTTATAGGGGCGTTGGACGATTCTCGGTAGCGGAATAACTTATATATTCGCGCTACCAATGCCTTCACGTCAACTGTCAACATGCTACATTATGTCAAGTATAAGATGGCGTTTAATTGCAGGCGCTCAGTGATAAATAACACAATTTACATAATGAGAATGCACATAATTTACATAGTTATGCTAGTAATTTCAATTAACAAATTATTAAGGTAATATTATCAGGTAAAATATTATCAGAAAATGTCTCACCACCATAATAGCGACAAACGGAATCATAAGGCTTTTTAGAGTCGGACAGCTGAGTTTGAACCCACGTCCATTGACGCAGAATCCGGGCGCAGTACCATAAATACCACCATGATGTTGGGTGACGTCATAGCATCGGTAACGCGAATCTATGTTTTTCCGTACGTAACATTGCTCAACGCGGTTTTCATTTCAAAAATAATAACATCTACATGCAAACGCAGTTGCGGCCACAGCGTGTATATCATATCAAATACGATAATATCCGTAGACAAGAATGTGGTCCGGAACGCCGGCAATGTCTCGGAGAGGTAATTACCGTCAATGGTATAATTATTATTTACGATTAGCTCACTTAATTCTGCTCACAGGCAAAATTAGCAATTGGAATACGGGTCGCAAAAACAATGTTATTAATATTAATTCTCCTAAACAGCGTACAATAGAGATTTTAACTAGTTAGTTACTTTTTATTGTATTATCAAGAACTAGAACATAAATAAGCCTGATTGCTGAAAACAAAAGAAAAATTTGATCACAAATATGGAACTTATAAGCATTTTAATGTTTACGCTAGACAGAGCGAGAGCGCTATACTGCACTATATTGCAATATGACGTCACACTAACGTATTTCATACAAATATACTAACACTCGTTTTGGGAGAAAAGGATAGAGCATCCCCTCTCTATCGCCTTTAAAAATTTTGATCGCTTATATCTCAGCATTTAATCAACCGAATGAAATAAAATTTTCAGTACCCATAAGTTATTATATTTAATAATATTATTCATTTAGTCTGTTGCTTTCACTAAATTAAACACAAGAGATCTACCTTAATCATTAAGGAGTCTTATTAGCGTGAATACTTAGCGCTATATACGAGTATAGTGCATAGGTCGTGAATTCACAGGTCTTCTGGCAAATAATCGAATGTACTAGAGCCTGATAATCACTGTGCATGTAGTTCTTGCCAAAAGGGTGTTTCTTTTGTACACGGTTTAGGCTCAGTGCTTTGACCACAATCTCATCTGATGTTAAGTGACGATGTGGTCCAGGATGGTAAACACACACACTAAGCCTAGAGATACTGGTTCTCAAGTGATGCTGCCGGAACGCACCTATTGGTATTTGACGACAGGTTTTCAAACTTGATAGTGGTAGCTACTCAAGCGGGCATCATTAGAAAATGCCCTACCACCGTGCTATAGTTTCCTCACGATGTTTTCCTCCACCAAAAGCTCAGGCCGATTTTAGAGTCGGATAGGTGGGATACGAACCCGCGTCGACTGACGCTGAATCGCGCAACAACACCCATTGCGCTATCATCTTTTCAAAATTCTTCGCAGATCATATCTTTAAATGCTGGAGTTCTACAAGGTTCAGTTCATTTATCCACGTATCTATTCTATGATATGTTTCCTTTAGGTCATATTTATTGTTATGCAGATGACAGCACTATTTACGACTAGAATTACAATTAGTAAGTATACTATAGTAACACACTTGTAGTCGGAGAGAAACAGAAAAGAGACGGGAGGAAATTAATATGAACTAATTCTTGCACCACATAATTAAATTTGAGTTTAATGCAAAATAAAACTTCCATGTCTAATAAACATATAGAGCGATTTTAATTCTAGATATTTTTATTATATTATTATATCGAGAATATTATCTGTGCAATATCTAGGAGACTGAGAATTCTGAATAGGGAACGACGATATTTTATTCTCGATTAGCTTTACCCTATAACATAAGGACCAATATCAACCGTATGTGGATTATTGTTCGCATCTCTGAGATGGATTCTCGAAACCCTGGGCAGATTGCGGAGATAAGCTGGCTGTAATGTAAATGATGTAGATGTCATCATTTAATTAATGAAGATGTTTCCACAGCGCTTCAATTGCATCGCTAAGAGTTTTCTGTGAGACTGTACAAGATTTCTCAAGAGCTATTAAAAACCTAGTTGCTTTATGTTAACCCCCATAATAGCATGAATAATGAATTTGACAATTTTTAAAGCTGTATCTTACGGTTTTTCCTGAAAAAGCATTGAAATCGGCGGCCCGCGTTGAATTTTCGATAACTCGATGGTTTTGCCATGTTTCAATGGAAAAAAAAATCTTCCTTGCGTTAACAGTATGCATATTTTATTTGAAACGTTTGTTTCGCAACGCTTTTATGCAGTGCTAAAACAACAGCACAATACTGTTATATGAAAACCAAAAACTCATTTCATTTGGAAACAAAATACTAAAAAGTGCTGTTAAAATTTTACTAAAGTATTTTTTGTTTAATTTTACTCCGCAATCTCTTAAGACCGGTATACGTTTTTTTGTACACTGTATAAATTGTATTTTAGAAACTTATCGTTGATGTAAAAGCATCCTTATAGAGTATCGTTTAGTTTGTCGCGCGGGAAATGTATACTGGAAGTGAATTATGAGAGAGCGACGTGATCTTCCTTAGAAGCGTTTACGAAAATGAGATTTTAAAGCGTATCCGTAATAAGAAGAAGAGCCGCTATACTAAATAAAGTTTTTTTTTTTTATCTCTATCAATAGGAGAATACCGTTTGGCGTATTTGTTTGGATACCTGCCAATATGAATAGATGTTTTGTTTTACCTTAAGGTTCGCAAATAACTTTCTTGTTCACATATTCTTTCTCGGTATTTGTAATTATTCTATTTGCTTTGCTTATTGATCTGGATACTTAGTTGGTAAGACGTAGTAGGTACCAAACTTAGTTGTCATTGGGATTAGTTATATTCCATTAGAATAGCATTGTTTTTCTACTGTGACATTTAACTTGTTCTTGGTTAACATTCTTATATTACCGATTGTTGTAAAGCAATTATAAATTATTTTGACAAGTTAAAATAAATAAAATTATTCATTCTCGAATTTTAAAAACGGAAGTGAAAAAGGATTTTATTTAAAAAATTTGAAACATGGATTTTAACTCTTGTGCTTCTTATAAAGATGCGTTTATTATTTTAATACAAATTCAAATGTCAAGGAAAAGTAAGGAAGGAAATAAGATTATAGAAAAAATATACCTATGCAAATTCCCCCTGTCGTATCTATATATCGAGTATCTATATATTTCGGCCTGAGCTTTCGGTGAAGGAAAACACCGTGAGAAAACCATAGCATGGTGGTTGGACACTTTTTAATAATGCCCACCCGGGTAGCTACCATCACCAACTTTGAAAATCTGTCGCCAAATAGCAATAGGTGTGTTCCGGTATGATCACTTGAGAACTAGTACCCCCAAGTAAAAGTGTGTGTACCATCCTGGACCACATCGTCACTTAACATCAAGTGAGGTTTTGGTCAAAGCACTGACCCTATTCCGTGTAAGAGAAGAAGAAAAAAAATAAAGATAATATAAAACGATGATGACAAAATAGTTGCTCATAAAAATGAAACGAAACAATTATTTAAAACTATAATCCACACAAAAACAACTATTTTAATTATGATATAGTTTTTAAAAGTTTACAAGTGATACATCAATTTTTCATCGTTGTAATAACGATCTCTATGCACAAAGATATAGAGAGAATATAACCGAATCCAAATATAATTTCATAGTACTCAATCATCGTGATAATAAAATATTGGCAATGGGAAATGTTAATGCATCGTGAATTGAAGGGACCAAAAAAGAAATAGAACATAGAAAAGGGTACATACGCATTCATCGATCATTCCCGAAGACAAATAATTCATATACGGCGCAAAAGGAAACATGAATCGTTTTGTGAAATATCACAAACGACAACAGAGAAGATATCTATCTAACCTCATATGCACACACATACATTTTATATCAGACGTGACCCGTATCATCGTGCATAGGAAAACATCGTTTTATGTAAGATCACGTACTATTTGTCAACGATAAAATGAATCGTTTGGTAAATGCACCCGTTTTATCTTTATCCCCTAGAAAAAAAATCTTCTCTCTATATGTACATCTTTTAGTTAAACTCCGCTGATCTTGTTTGTCTGGTTTGTTTTTTTAAAGATTTCAGTCGTATTTTTAGGTTTTAGCATTCGTCGACAGGTTACGGCGTATCGTGTTTTGGAATTAACCGGTGTAGATCCAACAATTAGTATGATGGTAGGGTAATTGAGATTGACTGGATGTCGACTTTCGCATACTTGTGAAAACTCGTCATAGTGACTCGTTTTGGTACCTCAAGTTCTGAAGATCAACTTTACTAATATTAGATGTCGGCCTATATAATGCGCGTCTGGTTGCGCAAGACCGGTCGTTGTGGCGATCTTTGGGGGAGACCTATGTCCACCAGTGGACGTATTTTGGTTGTATGGAAAATATTTTCTTTTTATACCTATTTAATGCTGTTGAGCGGAAGGGCTTTAACAGCTTCACCGTATCTTTGTGAGCGAGTGCTGAAGGCACTCCTCGCAAAAGATAACTACTAGCACAAGGGTTCGAAATTCCGCTTGGCCGCTACCTGTGTTTCAAATTCCCGCGGAAGATCATATTCATGCGAGTGATGTTATCTTCGCGGTCGAACAAAATATTACGCGATCGCCGCGCCTCTAGTAGACAGCGCGCCGGTCGGGCAAATACGAGATGGCTTGTACTATGAGGGGATTCGGGTATCTCTGCGCATTCAAAGAAAGCGCGACACTGGGTTTTAAAAATGGACCTAATGGTGAGCAGGTTCAGATCCCTGTGTAAATCCACATTTCTCAAAAACCATTGACTGCGGCTTTCCTTAAAAAGCGATTCTGAATCCTTTATAAGGTACGCATCTGAGATCTCCTAAAGTGACCGAACGGGAGTGCGCAGTATGTGATGATGGGTCTAACCACCATCTTGTATAGGGTAATTATATGGCGGAGGGACATTTTGCTCTTTGAGTTATAGATCGGGGTAAAGACGGCCTAGCGCCATGGCGGACTTGCACTTGACTTTCTGGAGGTGAGCTTTTAAAGACAGATGAACTAGAGGGAGAAAGAGAGAAAGAGAGGGCATCTAATTGAACACCTGAGTACCTAAATTCAGTGCTATAGGGTATAACAATACCATTTTTTTTTATCGGAGGGAAATGCATTTACGCACTGCCCTTACCTATTGCATTAGTGAGACCGGAGTCCCCCAATGCAATAGGTAAGGGGGCACAGAGGGACGAACTCCGTGCCAGTGTGGGACTCATCCGTGCAATAGCCGCCCGGAAATACCCACTAAAACCCCCCGAGAGTATAACAATACCTGCGTACTTGATAGGCCTGGGAAGGTTTTTTCTAGTCTTACGGTCTCTATTAAATACGATCGATTCATTTCATTATTGAACAGATTTGAACGGCCAATGTAACGCAAGAGAACGAACAAAGGCAGCGAAGTCGGGTTACGCAGTCGTATTTGTGCGAGCGATCGTTGTGAACACGACCGTTCACTATGGGGCTTACCAAAACACTCGTGGTAAATATAATCATTGTAACAGAGGTATTTCAGTAGGTTCATGTGAGGCTAGAGGGAGAAAAATAGAGGAGATGAGAGGCAAGGTGGGAGGGTTAAGGAGAGCGTGATGTGATATTTTAAAGCTGGCATAATAACTATTTTTATTTTTGTTTGTATACATTATATTATTAAACAAGTTATGAATAAAATAGTGAATAAATAAATTGTTAGAAATTAGAGAGAAGTCGCGACCATGGCGTGTTAAGTAATATCAATTTACGAAGCAAATTCTAGAAACTCGTGTTTTTGCTAAATAAAATACTAAAAACCTTTATTGAGCACCGTTTGAAAATACAGAAAACTGATCGTCGAATATCGGATTCAAAGTCATAAGGTAACTCGGTACTCGGCCCACTTGATACGTCCAAATACGGGCTGCCCCGAAGCGAACCGTTAAGATTGAGTTTCTCCAATAACAAATATTCATTAATAATAGTTTGCTAATTGTATTTTGTCTACAGAATATGTATGTATAAACAACAATATAGTAATGCTCACTCATTTTGGTATACTAATACTGTCCTAATTCCAATTCCATATTTAAATCAATTCCAATAAGTAACACTAATATAATACCGATTTTCATTCTGCCATAATTATTCATTACTTACCAAAAGCGAACGAGTTGGTTTATTTGGTAGTATTTTTTTCTCGATTTAGGGCGATTTTTTAGGATTTAGGTTTAACTGTCGAATTCAAATTCAAATTCAAATTGTTCAAGTTCAAATTGAGATCAAACTAAAAATATATCGGGTTTTCTGAATGATCATCGCTGACACTGATCTGACACTATCACTAATAATAAAGGATAGAAATTTCGATAATACAGATTGAGATAGCATATTCGCAGCGCCTTTATGTAGTTATTTTAAGAAGTCAAAGAGTTTTAAGATCCTTCATTGTACGTTTGTTAGAAGCCATTATGTATATGCCTCGCAGGTGTGGAATCCCCAAATACAACAAATACATAGATCGCATTGAAAGTTTACAAAGAAAATTTATTAAATTCACGTACAAGAGTTCCATATGCCTCTATAAAATAATTTAGATTTGTGTAAAAATTGCCACCTTTTCTCACTTGTTAATCGTCGAGAAATTACAGACTGTAATTTACTTCTTAATTAAAATCTCCTCTAATAGTATTTATTGACTGTCGAGACCTTCTCAATCACATTTTCGTTAAACTGTCCCGTAAAAATCATTAGATTCATTCAACCCTTTAAATTTGTTCCCAGTTCTTACATCAACTATCGCCAAAATACTTTAAACAAATCTATAAATTACATCGCTTTGCCGTATTTTCCACTAATCCAGTATCTGCTAGAAGGCAACTGAGCCTGGACTGTTTTTAAAATCAGTTCATCTTTTACTGTCTATTTATCAGTGTTTAATACCGTATTCTCTTTTAAAATTTTTGGCAAAATAAGTTAAATATGACTCTGAGACTTTGTTCACATGTGTATTTTCTATCAAATATATTATCTATTCGTAAATGGCTAATTAATGTATGTCCTTAGTGCTATATTGTTTTGTCGCTGTAGATTTTCCATATTAATAAATAAATATTAAAACTGATCTTTAATACATTAAGATTGTAATCTCTCATACCATACACTATCGAACCTATTACAGTTTATATTAAAGTCGATCAGAAGCTATCAGATATTTCATTTAATAAATAAATTAACTAAATTGTTTTAAAAGTTTATGATTTTTAAAAGACAGATAGATGTGATAAGGATATGTAGAGAAGAATATTTGTTGGCGGTACGTTAAAGCCCGCTTTTTGCACTCGTAAAATTACTGCAAAATTGGATACATACAATTTCCTAAACAGAGTCTAGTCGCTGTAGCCGAAAATGGCTAAGAGGATTATAGATTTTATATATATATAAATAACGATACCGGATCATATTCCAATAACCAATGAAAAATCTGAAACACTTAAAATTCTTTATCAAACATAACAGAAAGTAGAATAAATGATTTTATAACTTGTTATAAAAACTTTAAAGGCCGATCTATGTTTATATCAGTCTTGCCATTTTAAATGGGAAATACGGAATGGATTTTTAAAGCTTTATGACGTGAACAGTTCGGCTTTTAATTAATATATTAAGACCAACAGTATTTCTTTTGTATTATTCCTACTGTATTTTTATTTAGAAAAAACCTTCATCTATTTCAATTGCAGCATCAACAACGTAAACTTAATTGATCGATAGAAACGATCGCTCATTTTATATCCCCATGACGATTGATATAAAACTAAGTTAATCTTCTAAGTAAAATACATTATAGCTAGAGGTATAATAAAGATTATTTATTTGCTGTTGACAAAAATGCCTGTGTTCCTCAGTCGACAAGTTTATTTACGCGCAGCACCAACTTAATAGCGTGTGTCGAGTGCGGTCAATATTATAACCTTGTGTATATAAACCGAAGGCAGTTCTCTTTCTACATGCGTATCTCTTCCATTCGACACGGGAGCTTCAATTTATTCCACTTTATTGTCTACCCACACGATTATTTCCTCCTAATAAAAGCATTTAGTATATTCGAATCTATTGTACAAGTATACCACTAAACATACCGTTTATTTATATTTATATTTATATATATATATATATATATGAAGAATATTTCTATGTTAGCCTAAATTTATATATTATGTAGAATTTCGATAGAATTATAGTTAAAATAACGGCAATCATCCTGAACAGAAACTTCCGTAATGCGGTAATGTTCGAAGACTTGATCTACCAATCACATAATCGACGCGGCAGTTCTCTACGTAACGACGTCCAATCAGAATTAATGATTGATATCTGTACAGTCAAGGTCAAGCGTCAAGATGTTTGCCGAGATGTCAATACCTGTGTTTCGAACATTCGCGGGTTATAAATCTGTTGCTCACCATCTATAAGAGTATCAACCGGTGGGGAGTGATAGCACGAAACTAAACAATAGTTAAATACGTAAGTTTTTTTTATTAATATCTGACGGCAAAGTAACTGTATTGTGTCTCGATAACTCATCACTGTTATTCAAATATTTCGGTACACGGGTATCAAAATGAAAATAAATATTTAATTCAATTAAATTCCTGTGGATGAATACGAATACCTATGAATGTCAAACAAATACCACCGCTTCGGAAAACTTTCCAATCATTGAAAAAAGACCGAGAATAACTTCGACCGGGTTCACTGTTTAAGTACGTATGTTTTATTTTTTAAATTTATTTTATAAATATTAATTAAACTGGCCAGCACATATAGTCTGATTTTGTTTTGTGATAAGATGTAGATTCTCACTACAATGGGTGTAACACTATTACAATAGATTTTTAGTGGTTGTAATAAAAAAAAAATTATATCTTATTCAGTATTAATCTCCATTGTACCAGTAATTGTTATGTTAGAAAAACATTGTAACAAAACTTAATGAAATTCGTGGCGGCCGTATTAAGGGATTTCTGTATTTCGAGCCACCGCTACAAAAATATTTTATACGAACGAAATTCAATACTAATTAAGTAGGATCATTTCTTTGATTTTTACCTTATTATATATGTTAAAATAGGTATGACGTCTGTAGATATATATATGTATATTATTGTATTATCCAAGAAAGGGGCGAGTGCTTCTATGATTATTTTTGATGAAACAGGGATGGGGTTGTCTGAATGGTATTCAGTAATTATTAGCTTTGGCTTTCAAACAATTTGTTTTTTAATTAATAAATTCGTATATAATTAGGTATAGATAAACATTTTAAGACGTTTTTTTCTCGTTTGTTTTCAATATTGTTTTGTTTAAAGCTTATGAGGTTTGAAAGTATATTGAAAACAGTTTTTTATTCATTAATGTTTATTGTCACACAAACATTTGTATATATATATATATATATATAACTAAAATAGTACCCGTAAAAGACAGAACGAGTTCATAAACGATTATGAGATCCTTTGAAATATCAAATGTTAAATCCGCAAAGGGAAAAATTACAAAACAGAAACAATACTACAACCGCAAAAATGTATTACATCTTATAATTCGAGATCCGAATTGGACCCTTATAATCTGCTAGAGGTTAGCTTCTCTTTACGGGTCCGTCCAATAACGATTTAAACTCTATAATTTATACCCGTTTTAATCATTAAGGTGATCGTCCGAAACACGCAAAACCATTTTTTTTTTCATATTTTATGAAATGTATTGAACGCATTATCTATATCTTCATGAATAAAATATAACGAAATAAAATGTTTAATTATTCGAAACTTAGTTTTACCTTCTGAGTAATTCATTCGATTAACATCATTATAAAGTCGAAGACTTTTGTCTTGAGTCACTGCGATATCTCTGACGACTATTTCCTGCGTAGCTTTCCAAACGCAGCTCAGCCGAGTTGATTTTGACAATTAACCTCTTTTTCGAAGTTGGAGCTACTTAACTAGACAGTTTGTCCCAGGCGCGAAACCGCCGTTCCCGCCGCCGGGGACAGGCGGCTAACTTTGCTCCCGCACACACTCCGGGTCCCCCTCAGGCGGCGACCCAAGACGTGTCTCGTTCCCCAACTGGGGAGGCTCTTGACGTCGCCGCCAGCGCGATACAGTAACACTGCCCACGCATTGAGCAATTACACGCACAACACTCCATACACACTCATGCATAACATGCAAGGTACATAGGTCCTGTAAGGAACCTTTTTTTTTATATATATTAATATAAAAAATGTAGGGATAGCTAGGATGCAACTCGCGAGTGAGTTTTTGAATAACTCAGGTGACGGCCAAGCCGAGGTTCGTACCACTTTGGTAGCCCTTGAGCTAGTCACCATTTGCGGCTGAGTGCCTTCAGCACTCGCCCCCAAAGTTCGGTGAAGCTGTAAAGGCCCTTCCGGTCAACAGCATTAGCTAGGTCAAAAAAAAAAAAAAAAGTTTTTTCCAGGTATATATAATTGTAAACAACTTCGAGCGTAGAGTCACCGATTTTTATAGGAGTTGTACAACATGGACATTAGACATGTTTTTTGTACATTTTAAGACTAACTCATTCGGATGCTTTACTGAGGTCATCGAGCATCGTACTTAGGTCTTCTGCGGTCTCAGCTATAACTACTATATCATCGGCAAGGCGGAGGTGTGTTATGTAACCGCCTTTTATGTTTATTTTATAGCCCTCTCCGTTTAAATATAATTATAGTTAAAACTGTAATATAATGATTATCTACGAGGCGTTAATTTATATAATATAAAATTATCTCACTCTATCTAGTACTATATCTACGACTTTTTTATTTCATATCAAAATGATTCATAACATTCATAGATACATTGTTATATGTAAAGTAAAAAGAATACATAAATAGAGAGGGAAATGTTACCTCTTACTATAACATTTAAAAATAAATAATTTAGCTATTCGTTTCAATTTCAAAATTCAAACTGTCGCTTCGACTGTTTCGACTGTAACACAGAATCGAAGTATTCAAGGACTTTATGAAACGTGGTATTCAGATTATCATTTTTCACTCTTCTACCTTTCAGTAGAAAATGAGATTCGGAATATAAGAAACTATCGGTAACTTTATAGCGCAGTAAAACGGATAGGTGAGACACGGTGCAATCGAGCGATTACTTGTCCAATGCGGCGCCTTAGCCGCTGCGGCAAATTCTTACGGCTTTTATTATAGAACGATGAGATCGTATAAAATTTAACGGCACCTCATCACCAATAATAACTTCATATAAGTATCTAAATACTAATCTAAAAATCTATGCATATATAAGGAAAATGGGGTTCCTTTAACGCACCATCACATTAAAACTACTGAACCTATCGGAACATAGTACCATTCGACGCGGAATTGTTTGGATTCCATCGACCCTTTCTCATTTTTTTTTTCAACTTTTCTAATGATTACATAGATTTTTATTATTAATTATTTATGACTAAGATTATCAGTTGTACAATTATTTATGTTTAACACGTTTGAATTATGTGCTGTGTTTTTTTTTTAAGTTTTTAGTTAATGTAGCTTCGACTTGAAAATGGCCACATCCGTAAATCTTGGCTGAAGCCTTGCATTTTGTTTTACCTCTCGTTCTACCACTTTCAGTATTCATACTGTAATTCGATCTGATGCACAATTTTATTGTACATATTACAACAATTTTAAATTAACATATAGATAATTTAACAGTAAAAGTTTAAAAAAAAAAACATTATATTTCCATTATATTGAACAAAAATTTTATATTTCCTTCTTCTTATAATGCTTGGTAAAACGTTATTACCAGTAATGACTCTTCGGGGAAAATTTCTAATAATGAGTCTAATAAATAAATAGCTAATTAACTTTCCAAGTTAGTTCTTGTTTTCATAAAATACGTTCATAATTACTTATAAAAACGTGACGAAATGTTTCAAGAGTCTTCTAAAATAATTGTCTAAACGTCATTCACGAAATACTTAACCACTCACTTTACTTGGGCTAAATTAAACGTTATTGTAACTCGGCTGGTCTATTTAAAGTTATAAAAAACAACATACGCCCATTTTACAAAATAATCTTTAATGGGAAATTCCATTTATTTGGCTCGTAATCGTTTTAGAGTCGACATTTTTGTTATTACGTATTTGTAAATAGGCAATTATTTATAAAGAGTATATCACGAAGTGATCATCTCAAAACAGTGTAATGACTTTACTGACTCAGGTTGACGCGGTGTCTTCTATGGAACCATCACTCTGGTGTCCCGGCCCGCCCGCTGTGTGGCGAAACCATTAACTAGGTTTTCGAAAATATTATGATACTATATTTTTATTTGATCCCTAACGAAAGTTGACAATACGCTACGGCGCTAGGCTTAAATAAACTTATGTAATACTAACGACTCGACTTGGCTTCACACGGGTATACACAAATTTGTAAAATATGTGCATAGCCCGTATTATTCACTGATTAATGTAACTTCTGAGTTTATTCATAACAAACAAAACATTTTTTTTTGCTATATTATATTTACACTAATAATTAAAAATGAAGTGTCTGTTTGTATAATATTATACAATAATATTTTTTTTACTCAATCCATATGAATGTATATATGAAGGCTATACCAAAAATACAACTTTTATTTGTCTGTCTATCTGTTTGTCCCGGGTAATCTCCGGAACGGCTGGACTGATTTTGACGGCATTTTTTTAAATAGATAGCTGAAGTTACTTCGCGTAACTTAGATTACTTTTGTTTTTTGAAAATTAGTGTTTCGTATAAAAAAATAAAATGCCGTGAAGAATACATGTAACCCGGCCGCGGCCGCGGACACACAACTAGTTGTTATATGTGGTTGTATAACTAATACGTTTAGATGTATGTCACTGTTACGGTGGTTGTTGAAAGTATGCTATTTTTTTTTATTAATTATCAGCTTTCAAATTTTGATTAGCTAATTTAGCGTTTAGAACGCTTTTATGTGATATAATATGCTATTTAAAGAAACAATGTGATCGAACTCGTTTCAAATGTCTATGGAAGTTACATTTAGAGTTGATTAGTTGCATCAACGGTATAGAGTCAAGTTGAATCGGATCTCAGATAAGAACATAAAAGGTTGTTCTAAGCAAGCCGGTTTGAGGTAGGAAAATCAATGATTCGGAAATATTCGATAGCGTTGTCGGCAGATTGTACGGATAAAATTTGTTCGCAACGATAAGCTTCAATCTTTGTTACGCAATGCACAATTTGTATTTGTAAAAAGATATAGTTACCAATATTGTATTAATATTATCGTTCATAATTGTATTATTTGTTTAATTTATTTAATTATCATTTACATAAATGGATGGGGCAAGCACAAGTTTTGAAAAAGAGAAGTGTAACTGATCATATCTCCGTCAGTCTAGCGAGCTGTGATGAGTGCATTCGGTTATTTTAAATCAAAATCAAAATTTATTTATTCAATTTAGGCCCTAAGAAGGCGCTTATGAACGTCTAAAACACTACCACCGGTTCGGAAAATAACCCAGTCGAGAAAAGCCGGCAAGAAACTCGATCTGGTTCTTTTTTTTTCATAAATATAATATATATCATATTTTTTGTCATATAAAAAACTATACAAATCGTAGTTTTAATAATGTTAGTGGAAGCACAGAGATGTGGGTTATTTCCAGACATCACTATCGTTCACGTAATGATCCATCCTGTAATAACCTTTTGAGATTAAAACTTGCTTGACATAATACTTGAACTTATTGCCAGGTAAATCGGTAATGTTACTTGGGATCTTATTGTAAAACCGAATACTATTACCTATAAAGCTTTTATTACACTTACTTAACCTAAAGCGTGGGACGGCCAACTTGTCTTTAGTTCTAATATTAAAATTATGACGATCATTCACTAGATCTAGCTTGTCTAAATTTTTACGAATATGCATTAAGTTATCGAAGATGTATTGGGAGGGCAAAGTTAAGATATCATATTCTTGAAACTTGTTCTTTAGAGATTCGCGAGGTCCCATATTATATATTGCTCGAACAGCTCTCTTTTGTAACGTAAAATGCTGTCTACCTCTGCTGCTGTACCCCACAGCAAAATACCGTAAGACATTAAGCTGTGAAAGTAAGCAAAGTAGACTAATAAATATTTCCTAATAACTGTTAAACATTATTAATTTATCAATAAAGTAGTATGGGGAACATAACACAAAGCATGTTATATTTCACAACTAACCATTTATCTAATTTATAGAAATAGACTTAAAACTACATTCAATCTCCCCTACTTTTTCTAATAATCAGAGAGCAGTAAAATTTTGACGGTATTAGTTTCGTACAAAAAAGACGAAATCACCTCTCCATTAGGTTTAGTTCTCTATGTTTAGGAATGAGTTCATTAGAGGAAGTTTGAAAGTGGTGCCAGTAACAGACAAGTTAAGGAGCAGTCGTCTGTATGAACATGGGTGCGCAGGAAGGATAAGGATGTTGTGAAAAAGGTATGGGATGTGGACGTGGTGGGTTAAATGGCAAGGGGAAGACCAATGAAAAAATAGATGGATTGTGTGAAAGATTATATGTTTAGAAAGGGAGTGAATGCGAAGATGACTGCAAATTAACAGGAATGAAAGAGGCAGGCATGTTGCGCCGACCCAAAATGAAAATGGGATAAGGGTAGGAAGATGCTGATGAGCATCATTTATCTTTGATTTACTGTTGACATTTTTAATAGATCTCTATTTGGTAAATGTGCATTATACTATAATATAACTGTTAGTACTATATAACATAGAGATTTTTAAACATAATTAAAATAAAACAACTAATTTTAAATCGATAATTTATACATAAACTTTCTATAATATTATTACATTTATTTAAGGCGCTGGAAAAGTCACGAATGGCGCGAGCCGTCATCAATCAATGTCGTCAATGTAACGGATTGAGCATTATTTTAAGCCATACTAAAGCAAAAGTAATTGATGAAGCCTATTAAATGACAATGGTTCCGACTTATGATTGTGTGGGTGAAATATACGTTGTAAGGACGCACGGCATGTTATATTGTCAAAGCTGCCAGGACGAATTGTTATGTAAATAAATTAGGTATGTATGTTACCGAAAATGTTTGATAGTTAATATCTAAGATTAATTTAATATTGTCAATTTTGTACGACGAGGATGGACGAACCGAGCCTACTGTAGAAGTATGCATTTTACCATTAGCAAATAAGAAATGTTGAGTATTCAAAAATAAATGATAAAGTGACCGTTATGATACACGCTGCACAGCAAGCACAATGTATACTGATCCATCAAATTTAAGTGTGAACTTAATAACAATACTTAGCCCAAAACATATAACAAACGGCGTCAATAAAACTCACAAGGAAACAAATCAGTATTTCGCAAGAAAACAAACAATATATCACTATTTTATCAAGCTTTTTCGAAAGAAAATAATAACCCTCTTCTGCATCTAGTAAAAGAATAAGATCATTTCGAGAACGTATATATAATATTACTAGGGGAAAAAAGTAAAACAGAGTTTCAGAAATTCGAGACTTAAATGTATTAATGGATTTTAAACTCACATTCGTACCTCATATTGATAAGGTCTTAAATAAAGCCTACAAACAATTTTCATATTACATGTAGGTAAACCATTTAAGCATTCTTTAAAACTCTTAACTATAGTTATGTTCGCACTCATTTAGAACATGGTTTGGGCATGTAGAGAGGATGGATGAGAGAAGATTAACGAAATTAATTTATAAGGCGAGGGTGAATGGGCAAGTCGGTAAGGGTCGACCTGGGCGAACGTATCTAGACCAAATCAATCATGTCTTAAATAAAGGCCAGGTAAAAAGTACCCATAACCGACGAGCATGTATGAAAGCGCTCATGAAAGTAGAGGAAGCGAAAGAGGTATGCCAAGATCGTAGCAAGTGGAAGGACGTAATCTCTGCCTACCCCCACGGGAGAAAGGCGTGATGATATGTATGTATATCATTTAGAATTTAGGAGTACAGCATGGAACCCACTTGGAAGGGTTTGGAAAGATTGGAAACACTTGATTTCAGAACTGGTAATATCTACATAGACTATGTATCGTCATCAAAAATATATATTACCCCGCTCTTGTCGCAGAGACGTATTACTTTAGATGCATTATTTCTATACTAAATTATAAATAATATCATTGATTCAGCAATTGATTCTTAGTTTAATAATTTTCGTATGCATTCGTATATAAAAATTTATATTCAATAGCACCTTTTAAAACATGTTAAGCAGGAAACTCATTTATTAGACATGCATGTAAATTTTACAATAACATTTTAAATCGTATTGATCCTTTTAATGTTAATCTTAGAATTAAAAAAAAAATATTTTATAAATAATTTATAATAAGTAAACAACGTTACTTCTTCTTTTTATTGGTAAATTTTTATTTTATTGAGCATATTTAAATATATTTATTGTTATCGTATCATTTTTACAGTTTATTGTATCTGTAAAAAAAGTATCAAAGTTGGTTACTTGTACAATGAAAGTACTGTTATCACTATTAGTTTATTTTTGAGGCAAATTTCTGTAAAACAAATATGAGAAATAAACTCGTAGGCTTCTGTTCGCATTATTTTAAGTTAGTTTGCTTAAGCCACGTTAAACCGAGAAAGGGAATTAATTGTCAGTCACAACGGTCACACTACGGGAACGGGAACAGGCGTGCTGTTTGAACATTTGCTTACACACTTTCGAAGTGATCATTACTAAGCTAAGTTTAAAAGCAACTTTGAGAGGATATGTGAGCGACGTTTATCCATACAAACGTAGTCCCCGGTTTCCTCCCTGGATAATAGCATTATAATCAATATTTTTATACCAAATGATATAAATCCACTACCATTATTTTCAGTCGTTTTCAGTTTTCACCGCTCGCCCGTCTATTTTGCATATGTATAATCAGCCCAAGCTGTCATTGTCATTTTCGTGTTTATAATTCATTCTTTGAGGCACAACACGATAGTATTTCATTTCTGATAAACCTATTTTTCAAATTTGTCACCGCCGCATATCCTCTTAACGCAGTATAAAACTTTTTCACGCGTCAATACTCAAAGACCTGGCTTCTATTACTGTTGTTACTTTAACTCGATTGTTGAAAAAGGTTAATAAATGTGTTAATTCTGTAAAACAATTTTTATAAACTACTAGCTGTGTGTCAATAAAACTGCTCAATTAATGTTTTTTTTTTTTTTTTTTTTTTCATTTTGTTGGGTTTTTGTTTTTTTTTGTTACACCGAACCCTAATCATTTACGAAGAATAAAAGTAAAAGTAAAAAAAGTAGTATTACGCGGAGTAGTTTTAGTTATCTTTGAAAAAAAACGTTCAAAATAGCTCCAGCCTTTTGGTATAGTTACTTATATTCATATGTATTTAGTAAAATGTTGTTATTTTCATATTACAAACAGACACTTTAATTTTATTTATTAGTATAGATACTGTTCGAGTTAGTCACGACTGTAATCAAACGAATCGCGCTGGGCTCCCTAGTCTAAACGATTCGGGGTCGTGATTAACCCTGGCCGATCTGCGATTCGCAGTAGACCAAAATAATGTAAGATCGACACTTTCCTCTCGAGTAACGCCGGTGTCCTGCTTCACCTTCCGTAGCCCGTGTGTAGTAAACAGTGTATAGTGTGAATGTGTGAATTGAGTAATAGCTAGGAAGGCTTAACAATCAACAAACAATCAATTTAACATTTAACGCTAATCACAAATAACTTTCATCTATAACAACGTGTATTCTCGCTTCAAGTTATTTCCAAACTGAACCCTGCGACAATTCTCGCGGGTACTACGATAGAATTCAAGTGCCCCTTTTTTCACTTATGATCAATACTTAACAGATACATTGAACATTTTATGAAGTATTTCATTCAAGGTAACTTAACTTTGATATAAATAAGTGTTCGTATAAATACAAAAATCGCAAACATCAACAGAAACGGATAAACAAACGAGAATTGTTTGGTAAATTGTTGCATTGTATGGTATGGTTTTAGTTGGACATATCGCGGTCGGACGCTGGCAGTTATAGTCTAGACCAGTTATTTATGCCTTTCATTTACAACAAAATTAATCTCGGATAGAATATTTCGCAGTAACTCAGATAGTTATGCTATAAAACACTTGTGTTATCTTTAATTGTACTATTTACTCGTGTCTTTTTATCAATTTCTTTCTGGAATTAAGTTAAAAGATGGGGGATCGTGTTGACAATGAAATTCATCTTAATTTCTCCATAAGCAGTTCACTTGATTAATCATAGTGAATCATCTTAAATTTTTACATAACGCGTCTAGGCGCCTGCAATTTTTACATAACACGTGCTCCCGTTACTCTTTCATACTTTACTTAAAGTCTTTTTGTTCACTTATACGGGTGCTACGGGTTGATATGGGTACAGGAAAATGACCGTTCATCACTCTCTTTCAGACTATTTTTTTTTTAATTATTTATTTATTCTCTTGTTTATATCTTACAATATAGATTACTGACCCACAAAACTGAACATTCAGTTTGACTGCATGTCATGGTATTAAAGTTTCTTATATATTTATATACATTTTAGAGTACCTCATTAGTATCTCAAATAACAAACATTCAAATACTATTCTTATCGTAAAAAATGTATAAAATAATTTTTCAACTTAATTTTAAACTTAACTTCTCTGAGTGACTATCGTGTACTCTTTCACACAGTTAACAATCCGTTAAAAAAGCATAGTAAAGAAAGATCAAACGACTCACTCACACCTAAAATCTGACATTAATTAATGCCTAAGAAATAATAATCATTGAAAAATAAAACATTTTTACAACTAGTCTACTAGTAACAACTAGTCCCTTTAATGAAATTATACGATAAATATAACTTTTGACTTTATATTCAAGACCACGATCGCTTTAAAAGATTCAGAACCGCGTCCAGTTACGGCGTCGATTTAATAAACATCGACAATATATTCAAGAGCAGTTTAAACGGTTTCCAGTTTAATTCATTAAAAAAAAATCCTATGATATTTTTTTAGATCTAGAATATAAATGTATTAGGCTAATTTATAGGGAGAGGGGTGTGCTTGGAGTTTACCTACGTGATCGAATCAGAAATGAGGAGATCCAAAGTAACCAACATTGCCCGAAGAACTGCTAAACTTAAGTGGCAGTGGGATGGGCACATTGCTTGCATAATCGATGATTGAAAATTGTTTATTTTCTAACAGTATACTTCTGATCAAAATACTATATTAACATTGCCATCCAACGTGGCAATATGGCCAGACTTCTGGGAACCTTTCCGCCTGAGCGCGAGCTGGACGGCATTCATTATTTATGGAGGTAATAGTAATAATTGGGTACTTTTATTTAGTTTTTCGTTATTTAATTATAAGGTATTATTTAACATTAATGTACTTTTTGTTTTGAATAAATATTTTTGTGTGTTATAAATATATAACTAAATAACCAATATTCATTGTACAGTTTTTTTTTTTTTGTTTCAAATCAATATATAAATATAATAGTAGTAAATCAACATTGAAATATAAGTAGTAAACTATATATACTCTCATTATATTATTATACTAGCTGTGAGCCCGCGGCTGCGCACGTGTTTCTCATGTATTCTTCACTGAGTTTTTTTATACGGAACTCTAATTATTTTCCTAATTTTCTTTTTTTATATTAAGATAAAGTAAAAATATTAATCATAAATTCTAGCGTTTACCCTTAAAACGTTCAATCGTTTTTTCCGAACATTTCACATGTGTTTTTTAATACGGGATCCTATTAGTTTTCCTGAAATTATCTCTGGTACTAATAAAAATATAATTCTCACAAATCCAAACACCTATTAATGAAACTGTGTGTTGAATCGTATTTTATTCTAAATGTCCTGAGATTTAATTTTTTTTTTAAATCTAATTATTTTCGAAAAACAAAAGTATCTTAAGTTACGCGGAGTAACTTCAGCTATTTACCAAAAAAAGTCCCGTCAAAACCGTTCTAGCCGTTCCGGACATTACCCGGTACATACAGACAGACAATTATTTTATTTTTGGTAAAGTATCGTACATTCATACGCATTTAGTAAAAAAAATGTTATTTTGATATTAAAACAGACACTTCAATTTTATTTATTCGTATATATGAATTAATCGAAATAAAAGTAATCATGCAAAACTATTTTGAAAATATGTTCAATATTTTTTAAATAAAACATAAAGAGTGTTGTTTTTCCTACAAATTTTTGATCTTAGCTTTAGGTAGCTTCTTAGTTCATCAATATCGTAGGAAGGTATCATTGATTTTTACACTCGGGTAGCTCTTTAGCAACGCAGACGTGACCACCTATAAATGTTCCCCCTGACCCTTAAAATGGGCACACATATTAAGTATATAAAACGTTAGACTACATACACTAAACCACACAACCTTTGATAAAAATAAAAATGGTAAAATTCATCGTACGTATTCGAAAACATATCATTTGCGTCATTAGATCCTTTAAGGGGGGATGGCAATTAGAGATACATTACGGACTGATCACTTGATGTTTACGAACGAAATATATTATTCCTTTTATTGGAGGATTTTCCTAGAAACATCATATTGTGGTCGTTTAGAATAAGACTCGTTAGATGTTCCTCTTATAGATGCGAATGGCTGTCTGATATTATTTTATCGTTTTTCAATATTTTTTATAGTGTATATTTTGCGATTCACACCCTTTTATGGGCGGATCTCTTGTTATCAACAATCCTTTTTTTTTACCAACAACGATAAAAATGGTAATAATCTGATAGTAATTGATTAATCATTAAAAATTGAATTCATCAAATTCAAATGTATATCTTAAATTATAATTACGTAGAAATAAATTGATACTTTCAGGTTATATGTGCTTAGTAGAGTAATATTTGTCTCATAATTAAACGCGCAGCTTTTTTTCTTTTATTTTAACCTAGCTAATGCTGTTCCCCGAACTTTGAGGGCGAGTGCTGAAGGCACTCAGCGCCGCAAAAGGTGACTAGCGCTAGAGTTACCAGAATGGTAAGAACCTCGGCTTGGCCGTCACCTGAGTTTGCAAACTCTCTTGCGAGTTGTGTCCTAGCTATCCCTACAGTTGTTATTCTTAATAATAAAAAAAAGGTTCCTTACAGTACATATGTAGTAGCGGGTCTAGAAAGCGTTCTCTATCGGAATACGCTTCATTGTTAATTTTCACTACAAACACTTTTCTAGAACCACTCCCGACTCCCTTCGGAGATCAATCATGACTCGCATCTTGTGTTCCGAAACATCATTTGTCACATTGTAAAAAGAATTTAAAAAAATCAAAACATATTATACAAATACAATTTTAAAAAATAACATGTTTTGTGATATGTTACAACAAACGATACGAATTTCCTCTGAAACCAACAAGTTATATTGCACTATTGGCAAATTAATTATAATCTGTTATGGAAAGATCTGAGCTTTGCGCAATATTCGTATATGATGAGCATATGAATTTTAATGAAGTTAACACACCTTGGGTTATACTATCCGTATTCACACGGCTGCGCCCGCGTTTCATAAATTCATCACTGCCGAAAAGTAATGTTTTAATGTTGTTCTGTCTATAGAATTGGATTTTATTCACAATTTCATTAGTTTGAATTTTTTTTTATGCGGTACACTAATGATTTTCGAAAAATAAAAGTAGCCTAAGTTACGCGAAGTAATTTCTGTTGTCTGCCAGAAAAAGTTCCGTTAAAGTCGGTCCCGCCATTCTTAAGATTATAGCCGGAACAAACAGATACAAAAAACTTTTAATAATTATGTGTTTTTTTATATGTATCGTATATGCATTCATATATTGTATTCAATAAAAACTTGTTATTATGATATTACTTAGATTATTATTTTCTGTTCTTATACACTGAATCGTAGAATATATTTAATGGCTTAGTTCATGTATAGAAAGTCACACAATAATGATATGGTATTTGATTGATGATTAGTTTATTGAATATACAGCCAGATTAACCAAGTAATATAGTACCTATAATGAAAGAAACATGTCATATATACGATGAAACTTGATCATGACAATCTAGAGGGAATGCTCTGTCCCTTTCCCGCAAAATGAGTGTTAGTATAGATTTTATACGAAACACATTAATTAGTGTGAGGTCATATCATTTAGGAAAAAACATTAAAATGCATAAGTACTCTATTTTCGATTCGATTTTAATTTTGTTTTCAAATAATTATTTTTGAATATAAAAACAATGTAATTTAACACGATGTAGACAAAAACAAAAGAGTAACGTAATTTCGTGTCGTGTTAAAAGCGAATTGACCTAGAGACAGTTTTTACAGTGTCATTTTTCAATATGATAACGCAGCAATACTTCGTTATTGTTCCTGTCTGGCCTTTGCTGCGGATGTCAATCGAAAATTACTCAATCTATTATATGACTTTTACAAGTTAATAAGATCGATTATATATATAACATAATATAAGCTCACGCCTATTATCCCCGAAGGGTTAGGGAGTGGTGAAATAGCAAACTACACCACCCACATTTCGCCGAGCTTAGTTCCGTCCCAGGTGTGACAGGGGGCGAGCCTGTCGCCTTATCGGACACAAATCCCATCTCCGGTAGTAGGTATTTTGAGTAGAAAAACCCGAAATCTCAGAACGACAGTTGTACCGTAATACAACTGCGCCACCGAGGCAGTCTATAATATATATGTATCATACAAATCTTTAATATGTTAGTCTAATTAAATAATACGCAGTTTACAATATTAAAGTTATAATAACAAATAGATTATTACAAACACTAGTACATATATTTCTATAAAATAACAATGAACACAAACAAATCAAAGAGAACGGATATAAATTACGTGGTCGTTTCGAATGAAACCGATTTTAAAACAAGCCAGTAAAACGAGTTGTAAATATTGTTATTATAGCCACAGAGTTATTAAAAATCAAATACATTTTCTACAAAGAGACCACTAAAATAAAAATGGAAAACATACTGTTAACTGGAAATTTTTCTCATCTGTTTGTGTATCGAGCCTTTGATATCGTATGTTCGATGATGTCGCATCTTTCAGGGCCGAATTAAGGGATGCAAGGACCCCCCAGTGGAATACGGTATTATTTCAATATTCTACTTCCACATTATTTTCAGAATCAGTTTTTTTTAAATGAAATAAAAGCTCTTTAGAAGTCATGTGACGAGTAATACGTACATAAGTAATGTTTTCAAACGGAAGAGACGTTTAGAAAATTTTGCTTTTTTATTATTCATACGTACTGTAAATTATATTACCAATAAATGTTACTCTACATTTTGATATGACTTATTAATTTATGTTTAATTTTTTTTGTAGTAATTTATTTATTTCAATCACTAACAAAGTATGCAATGTGTTTAGCTTGTTAAAAATTAAATTATTATTACAATATATCCTAAATGTAACCTTAATTATAGGTGAGTACGTCGTTATTTATTTGAGCAAAAAATATTTATGCGACAATGAACTTCAGTTTTTTTGAAGATCTAATCTGGTCTAATCTAATCTGTTACAAAAAATATGAAATACAAAAAAAAAAGTCAACGTTGTTTCTGGATTGCACTGTACTTATAATCTATTATTGCGTAGTTATCTTAATGAGCTATAATAAAAAAAGAAAGCCAAATATGATGAAGCTCTCGCAGATTTGAACACTTATGAAGAATGGTTTAGATTCACAATTTGGTCCAGTTTGTTTTTTTTATATATATGAAACGCCAACGAAGTCGCGGGCCCAGCTAGTATTGTAAAAAACACGTTATGGTGTTCATTAGACACGGGGGGTCATATTCCTATTTCGTTGTTACTTTAATTCCATACTGGTGCGAATAGTGAAATGAATTAAAAAATCTATCTATACCAGGAATGAATGCATCATAGGTATATTCGTTGCCATTTAAAGAGTATAAAACCAGAAACATTTCATTCTCGACAGAGAGTGGAGTTGTTTGATGTTATTTCAACTACCGTCAGATACAAAATGTATAAAATATTTTTAATTTGTTCATCAAATACTTTCAACTTAATAATAAATAAGAAACTTTACTGTCTATATTAACACCAGCTATTCTTTAAAAATTGAATCTCTGTATAAATTAGCATTTAGGCACATTCTCACCTAATGTTAAGTGACGATTGAAGCGATGATGGCGTAATTGGTATTTGGTAATGCAGGTCGGATTCCAAACGATCGTTCAAACCCATCTGTTCAACGCAAAAATCAGCCTGAGCTTTAAGCGAAGGAAACTATAACATGGTTGCAGGCCATTTTCTAATAATGCCTGGTTAGCTACCACCCTTAAGTTTGAAAACCAGTTGTCAAATACCAATAGGTGTGTTCCGTCACCATCACTTGAGAACCAGTACCTATCGGCTCAGTTTCTCCCTGGATCACGTCGTCATTTAACATCAGCTGAGATTATATGTATATTGGAAAACATTACACCATCCTGTTTGCAAGCGACGTAACATCGCTATGAAACAAATTTACAAAATAATCGAGACACTCGATCTTGTTCAGACAGTCTTACGGTGACTCGATTATCAAGTCACTTGTGGAACAAATAAACAATAAAACTTCGTTCTATTTCCCAAGACCCATTTAAAATCTCCAAATGCAAAATTCCAAAGTTGGTTACCTTTTCTACATAAACTGTTTATCGCGTAAGTTTTGTTGGGAAAGAAACACATTTGTTTTGTTGATATATCGTTTATTTACATACTCGATTTTAGTCAACCGCATCACCGATCATTTTGTACGGTAAACTCTTTTATCCACAAAGGCGTGACTTTGAAAGCATTGCGTGTGTATGTTATCGCACGGCCATAAAATGTTATTAATTTCAATCGCCGTAACGATTTTACGGTATATTTAGATTCTTAAACCACATTTTTTTTTTATACTCCGTTTTAATTTCTGTTTGAACAATGTTATATAAATAATGATTAGCTACTTATCGCTGAAATATAATGAGGTCGGATTCCGCGTCGATGGGCGTAGGTTGGAATACTATTATCCTAAACTCTAATGAGTCAAAGAAAATATCGTGAGAAAACCGTACCATGGTGATAGTACATTTTCTAAAGCTACCACCCTCGAGTTTGAAAATCTGTTCCATACCAATAAGGTATAGGTGTGGTCTAGTAACATTACTAAAGAGCCAACACTTCAAAGCTTAGTTTATTAACCACCTTGGATCATAGGGTAATCTCACGTAAGGTGATATTATAGTACACAGTAACAAATGAAATGGAAAAAGCGATATAGTAAAGTGAATATCATCATTTATAAAAATAGGAAATCTTATTCAAGAATAGGAATAGTTATTTGAGAATAAAACCGTGGGGCAGAGCTTGTGTCACGGAGAGAAAACAATAACTAAGGGGTTGTTACATCAACACGATGTTTAATTGTTTTAGTTAGTTTCTACTGAACGTTCCTTCGTGCGGAATGTAGTGCAGTCTAGAGAAACATAGCTACATAGTATGAGAAACTAATACAGAGATGTCATCTCAAAGTTTCGCATTGCACTTTGAACTTCTTATCTCTGTTTGTACAAACAAATAGAATGCTACAATCGACGAACTACACACCAACTATTTATTAGGTTTTTATTACACTCTGTACCTACATATGTTTGTATGTAGTGTAAAATTAGATTTGCATACTATTAATTTGGTTTCATTAATATTACAAAAAGCGATGTTATAGTTTCATCAGGTATTATAAATAAATTGAAAAAAAAAAAAAAACTGAAAGTGTAAATAAATAAAAAATGTTAATTACAGTATATTAATAATAAAACTGAAGTTTTGCCTGTACATTTTTTTTTTCCGAAATTTTGCGACAGATGTATTTTTTTTTTCTGTCTGTGTTTATGTTCGGATTTACCTCGAATACGGCATTAATGATTTTATGAAACTTTGTACATGGCTAGTATACGTCAAGCTATTCATACTCTGTATAGATTTCCGAAATTATTTTTGTAATCCGAAAAAAAATCATTTCAAAAACGCTTTAACTCAAAAAAGTGTTAAGTAGATTGATTTTGATAAAATGCTGTGTGCCTAAAGTATATGTTAATTGGTGATTAAAAGGCTGTAACAATTATCAATATCATTTTTAGAAATAAAAATTAAAGAACTAGGCAACCATTGGGACTACCGACAGAAGTGAAAACTTTACAAACACTGTTTTTATACTCCGAGCAATAATCATGTATATTTTCACATACTTTATCTATACTAAAAAATAAAATTGAAGTATCTGTTTATAATGTCAACTTTTTTTTTTTACTAAATACATATATACGGAATATGTATACACGTATACCTGTAACAAAAATACCATTTTTTTTAAATTTTGTTTGTTTGTAACGGCCGAACCGATTTTGACGGGACTTTTTTTTGGTAGATAGCTGAAGTTACTCCGGGTACTTTTAATTGTCGAAAATAATTAAGGTTTCGCGTACAAAAAAAAAAAAAAAAACTAATAAAAAATGGAATAAAATCCAACTCAATAGCAAGTGCTATAATTTATGAGAAATATTTTTGCTTTTTTTAGTACAAATTTTTTTTTAGAAAAATAATCAGGATTTCGTATAAAAAAATTACAACGCCTTGAAGAATATAGGATACACGGACGCAGCCACGGGCATTCAGCTATTTCATAATAAACCAAACGATAAATTGCGATAAAGTGTACATTTATTATTTATTGTTATTTATCTCTGAGCGCCAGATCACAAACGCCATGTTATACTTGACATGTTGACTTTAGCATGTTGACTGTTTACACTATAGCCATAGACATAATTATGTTTTCGCTATGGTCAATAGACGAACAGAGCGTGAGAGTGAGAAGTCATAATTAAGAATATATTGCCTAAGATAAACAGAGATAGCGAATCGAATGACATCTATATTTGCTGTGACTCCCTAAGACCGTTATCAATTCTGTTGGAGAAATTTTATTCCAATAGTTAATAATCTTCGACGAAACTGTAAAAATATTATTTGTTTTTTGTTCAGTAAGTTAATGTGAAAGTACAGAACGTAATAATTTAAATAAATACACTTTTCACGGGTAATTAAGACAGGTTTGATTACATTGTTTGTTCACATATTTTACCGATGTGTGTTCAATTTTTAATCGTAAAATCGATTTCGATTATAGATTTAGTGTTTTATATAGAGTTAGAATATATTTGGTGGTAAATAAAAGAATATTTATTTACGCTAGAGTTTTACAATATGATGACGTCATGAATATCAATTGCCGATAATAAGCTTCATAGATATTTAGTGTATAAGTTAATATGAATGATTAATATAATAAGTTTCATTTTTATTCAGGATGGAATTCAAACCAAATGTTTTTTTTTTTTCGTATCTGCACACTTAATGTGTCGAGTTCTCATAAAAATAAGACAATAGGAAAATAATAGAAAGCTGGCGTAAACGCCAGGTAAGTGCTCAAGGGGTTAATATAGTTTGTATAGAATTATGCAAAGTTGTATTTTTTATTGTTGAGTTTGGTTTTCAATAGGATAATTTATTGATGTTTCATTTATTAAAAATAACAGATTCGTCAATAAAACTTGAAATGACTAGATGTTGATAGTTTTTGGTGGGGATTGAGATGCCCTATTTCTTTCCAGTGCAAAACAAAGTTAGTTTTTTTTTTACACGAAATAGCACGAGATAGTGATTTCACCACAATCTCACCTGATGTTAATTGACGATGTGGTCCAGAATATTAAATACACTAAACCTAGGTACTGGTTCTCAAGTGATACTTCCGGAACAAACCTATTGGCGTTTAGCGACAGATTTTTCAAACTTGAGGGTGGTATCTACCCAGGCGGGCATCATTAGAATATGCCTTACCGCTATGCTGTCTTTACTCATATCTAGCTGTGAACGCTAATAATTTTCCAAAAAATTTTTGCTACTAACATTAAGCAAAGATACACCTCACAAATTCAAATACCTGCCAGCGAAACTGTGCAAGGAATAAGATTTTATTCACAATTTCATCAGTTTTAATTTTACTACACGGTACCCTAATTATTTACGAAAAATTCAATTAGCCTAACTTACGCAGAGTAACTTCTGCTATCTGCCAAAAAAGTCCCGTCAAAATCGGTCCAGCCGTTCCGGGCATTACCGGGAACAAACGGACAGGCAAAAATTTTAAAAATTGTACTTGTGGTTTAGTTGTCATATATACATTCATATCTATTTACTAAAAATATAAGAACATTTTGACATTACAAACAGACTCTTCAATTTTGTTTATTAGTTAGTATTGATTGTATTCTTTGTGTTTATTTAAAAAATGTTGTAACACAGTGTCGCACATATAATTATTCACGTTTTTACACATTATCATATAGATAATTTTCTATAATAACTGAATATTTAACATACGAATATTCCTCTGAATAATAATAACCCACTGCTAGGCGCATGTTAAACAAAATCGTTGACATGTTGACGATAATAAAATAAAATATATCGTAATACTATTCAATGATAACAACATATATCTATAATATGCAAATATTTTAGCAATTTCAGTCTTAATAGAGATTTGTGGAGATCAGCATTTTGTACCAAAGTAAATTTATAAATGTTGTTATTTTTGCTTGTACAATTTTACGACGCCAGTGAATGTATGATTTTATATATTTATAGGCATATTATAGGTGTAACATCGTTCTCGAGATGTCTTACCTAGTTAGACCTAGTTAGATACAAATTTTATAAGGCGACCAGAAAGAAATATATAACGGTAACTTGTTATTTTGAACGTAATATATTTATCAAAACAAATTTTTCACTTTAAGTATTTATATGTTATGAATCGGTTGTTTTATTTTGGTAGGTGATCCGAAACGATCGTTAGTCGTGTACGTACCGCAGTTTTTTAGTATTAGCTCCTTAAGCTGTTTTTGTGTAGTACCGGGTGTGATTGCCAATGTAGCTTCAACTTTATACAGATTGTTGTTTGCAATATATTGGATTTAAATAGATTCACTTAAGTCAACACAAAATTTAATGGTAAACGTAATAATAACAAACAAACAATAATAAACATTTGCTGTTGTCACTAAAAGGTATAACAAGTAAATCAATGTCAGGAAAGTATAGAAAAAAAAAGATATATAAAAAAAAAATATACTTTACAGGAACAAGTAATTTCCGTGGTATTATTTCTCCCTCTCTTAATAGAGTAAACGTGTCCATCACAGCGAACCCATTAATATTATACTGATTAATCTAACTTTGTAAGTAAAAAGCCGTCAAGATAAAGAAAAAAAGTTTACGAAATCTATTTAAAAGAGATCAAATAAAAATTTTGATGTCACTCCGAAATATTATCGTATTTATTAAAGCTTTGCTAGTTTGCTACCGGAAAGTTTTAAGCGGTTACATCAAATAAATGTAATAAAAATATTTTAAGGGTTCTTTTATTGGTTTGCATTATAGAAAACTTTAGTAGAATGCACGGATATTGTTATTTATACTTGTCTATACTAATATTATGAAAAGGTATTATAAAAACAATAGTATTACAAAGGTCCCTGATTACCTCAGGGGGATACCGGAACTTTATAAAATATATATATATATATATATTTAAAAAGGTAAAGTTTGTGAGTTTCGAAAGATGTTCGAGGTAATCTCCGATAATATTGATCCGAATTTGATAATTCTTTCACTAATAGTAATAATGAATTTTTATTCATTAAATACAATACAAATCAGTTACTGTTACAATCTCTGTCAGAAAGTTATGTTATCTATGAGTGCTAAAGGCTACTTTTTATTTTGGCAAATATATATTTTCATAAATTATCACAATAAATGTAATTGAAGTTGGAATATATAGTTTGGAAATATAATTGGAAGTGGTAATAACCGATTTGGCGTAGACGAAGTCGCACAGGTAAGCTAGTAATTAATACAAAATATAGCACAATAAACAATGATAAATTAAGACAAGTCATGGAAATATAATGTTCACGTGGTTGTGAAACAAATATGGACCGAAATCGTGACTAAAGTTGAAAAATGCTCTGATTGGGGAGGCATAATACCTCCCTATTAAACCCAAATTTGCGCTTTTACCACTAACATTTTTTACATAGAACATAAGTGCCAAGGCGCAATTACGAAGAGAATGGCTCTTAATAAAGATGCAATTTGGACTGTCGAACAACATATAATTAATATTTAAGAATGAACATGTTAGATTATATAATATAGAAATTAGTTTGATGAATTTTGAAATACTAAATAAAAACAAAGAGTTTTTCCAGACACACAACATTATTTCCACCTGCAACGATCCTGACACTGTGTTTTTTTTTCTAACCTAGCTAATGCTGTTGACTGGAAAGGCCTTTACAGCTTCACCGTAACTTTGGGGGCGAGTGCTGAATGCACTCGCCGCAAAAGGGGCGACACACCTGTTTCGCATCTTCTACTTTCATTCATGCTTTTATACAGACTCGTCAGTTGCAAGTAGCTTTTTTTAGAACTTCTTCGATATGGGTTAGCCTATGTCTCCACACTTACCAACTTGCCCGGTTACCCTCGACTTATAAATTAGTTTCATCATCAATCATCTTTCGTCCATCATCTTCACGTGTCCAAATTATGCTTTCCTTTCTCGCTACATTCTCTGGCAGACCGCAACATTTCCATATTATCGGTTACACTATAATTTTTAACAATGGCAAAGGCAAACTTCAGTTGTTTATACTTATAAATACGGGTACATTTATTCAAATACTGTTAAGAGCTACTGATGCGGCATGGTAATCGTGTCGTCCAAATCAATCGCGCAAACACTAATTAAGGTACACAATAGAGATAAGTTCGTTTTATCATGGGTTCGAACGAGTAATATAATACTAATGATCATTATTTGTTCTTGCGACCATTGGGTCATTAATATATCGCCTCCTACCAACAACCTTTTAGTTGGGATTTTGAAAGTAACTCTTTAATAGATGATTGACTTTATAATTATTTTCCTAAAATTAAATTACGCAGAATAACTTCAGCTATCTGCAAAAAAAGTCCCGTCAAAATCGGTCCTGCCGTTCCGGACATTACCAAGAAAAAACAGAAAGACGGAGAAACAAATAGACAAAATAAAAATAAAAATAGATGTAGGCATCTATTCATATCTATTTAGTAAAAAAAACATTTTGACACAGACACTTCAATTCATTAACCTCCTTTAGTTTCAAATAATGTTTTTTTATGTTAGGCCTTTATATACAGTTCCATCAGCAGTATAAATCTCGTTAAATTACACTAGGTCTAAATTGCTATAAGCGTTTGTCAGGAACTGTTTTATTATCATTGTACTTTATAACGATGTTGTCGAGAACCAACAGAGAATTCTAGTATCTTCCTCAAGTATCTTCATAGTGCTTAAAATCTTACAGAGATGTTGACTTATAATTTTTTATTATTTTATTAAAATATATGTCATAAATAAGGTTGAACATTCATCATCTCCCTGCCCTTATTTTATTTGGGGTCGACACAACATATAATTTCTTCCATTCATCTCTGTTTGAGGTCATAACTACATTCACTCTCTTTCTAACCATATCGTCTTTCACACAGCCCATCCATCTTTACTTTGGTCTTCCTCTTCTCCTTTATCACATTCATATCCAATACCTATCTTAAAACATCCCCTTCCTCCCTGGACATTACATAGATGCCCATACCAAGACTGATGCCTGCTGCTTACCTTCTCTGTCACTGGTACGTACTAACCTAACTTCCTAATGTATTCATTCCTAATCCTGTCCATTCTTGTTACCCCACACACCCCATCTCAATATGCTCATCTCGGCTGCATGCAGTCTCCTTTGATCCATCACCTTTATGGGCCAACATTCTAAACCATACAAGATGACAGGCCGGATCATGCTCTTGTTGTACATCTTCCCCTTTAATTTAAGGGGTATTTCCGGATCACAAGTAGTAGCCCGCTTTACTGCCCGGTTTATTTCACCATCGTTTTGTAGGAGTGAGCTGAGGTACTTACAGTCGAAGCAGATTGGTACCGGGTTGCCATCTAGCGTTAAGACAGTTGAGCTAGAGTTGCAGCCGAAATCGCAAAACATATATCAGTTTTGGATCTATTCATTATTAGACACTGAAACACTGCACTAGGTTGGACATTGAAAAGAAAATTAAAATTTCAATAAAATAATGAAAATATTTTATAAACATAATTTCTGTGCTACAATAGTGCATCCTAGGAGCTTCACAACTTATCTCTAACGCTAGTATCTTCCCGTTATAATTTTTTGTAATACCCTATTATGGTTTGCCAAATATTAGTTGGTACCAATATTTAGTTTACAGAGATTATTGATATACTAATAAATAAAATTAAAGTGTCTGTTTGTAACGTCAATTTTTTTTAACTAAATAGATATGAATGTATGTGCGATACCGGTGTTAAAAATACAATTTTTCAAATGTTTGTCTGACTGTTTGTTCCGGGTAATCTCCGTAACGGGAGGACGGAGATAGCTGAAGTTACTCCGGGTAATTTAGAATACTTTTAATTGTGGAAAATAATTAGGGCTCCGCTTAAAAAATTAAGACTCTAAAAAAATTTAATATAATCCGATTTAATGGACAGTTTTTTACGCGCAAGTTCTTGAATTTATGAGAAATATTTTTGCTCTATCTTAGTACTAAAACAATTATTAGGTTACACAACTAGTGAGTGGCGTGCTGGACGGAGTGGCGTGCTGGACGCCGTCCGGGACGGACGTAAGCGGAACTGTCTCACGGCGAACGCGGGCGCTTTCTGCGGCAACAAGATCGTCGAGGAGGGCGAATAGTGCGACTGTGTCTAGGAGCTGGAAGTGATGGATGATGCAGGAGGTAGTGAGGAAGATGAGAGATGGTTTTCTGTGGTGGTGCTTCAGGAGGAAGCAGACTATGAGGGGCTGGGGGACTCTTGCTATCCAGCGGGGTACTACGCTGGGATAAAGGAGAAGGATGGGACCTTGGTGGAGGATCTGTTGAAGAAGGAGGGGTCTGTTACTCTTGGAGTGTGTAGCATGACCCCTAAACAGCTGATGGTGACGGCGGATAATGTGGTGAAGACCATGGCCGTGGCGGAAAAGAAAGGGACGACTATTGATAAACTTAGGCAGACGGGGCAGTTTACGTGGGGACTGGCCAGGTTTGCGCTGGAATTGGCGAAGCGTCTGAGGGTGATGACGAGGAGGAATAGGAAGTTGGAGGAGGAGGCGATGCGGTTGCGGAAAGATGTCGTGGAGGTGAGGAAGGAGTATGGGAAGGCGATGAAGAGGAAGGAAAAGGTGGCCTCAGAGAGGGATGAAACAGCAAGTGCTGCCTCACCCCTCAAAGAGGTCTTGGAGGGTATAAGTGCGAGGCTGGGGGCAGTGGAGCAGAGGTTGAAAGAGAGGGATATCTCGACTGCCGCTTTGCCTCGTATGAGTGCGAGGGTGGCAGGTGGGAGGGGGGTAGAGGAGGAGAGTGTGCAGGAGGGTACTGCAAGGGGGCCTCCGCTGGGAATGGACTGGGCACCTTTGCCGGGTTCAGTCCCCGTGGAAGCGGGAGTGCAGCGGGCAGAGGAGCTCTGGGTGAGGGTAGAGGGGAGGAAGAGGACGAGGAAGAGTGGTGAGGTGGTTGTTCTTTCGGGGGACAGGACGGTGCAGCCAGGGGTTGCGAGAGGAGTGCAGAGGAGGGTGAGACTCCCGTCGCCGCCACGGACGGCAGCGGTGGTCGTCACATTGAGGCCGGACGCGGTGGCGAGGGGGGTTACGTATAAGGAGGTATTGTCTGATGCCAAGTCGAAGGTGGGATTGCAGGATCTGGGGATTGAGGGTGTTTTGTGTCGCCCCACTGCGGCAGGGGCTCGGATCCTGGAGATCTCGGGTCCCTGTGGCATGGAGCGTGCGGATGCCCTCGCTGCCAGCCTGCGGGGGGTTATGGAGGGTGTGGCTGAGGTCTCCAGGCCGACGAAGCGGATCGAGGTCCGCTTGGAGGGCCTGGAGGACTCAGTGACGTCAGACGAGGTTGTGTGGCGGGTTGCTCAGGAGCTGGCGATAGAGGCGGAGTTTGTGAAGGCGGGTCCGGTCAGGATTGCGAGAGGGGGGGCCAGGGCGATATTTATGTCGCTCCCGGTAGAGGCGGGATTAAGATTGATACAGAGGGGGCAGATTGTGGTTGGCTGGAGTGTGGCTCGGGTCTGTGCACTTGAGGCAAAGCCCATGCGATGTTTTAGGTGCATGGGCCTGGGGCACACACGGGCGTTGTGTGCGGCGGTTGTAGATAGAGGGCAACAGTGTTTCCGCTGCGGGGTCCACGGCCATAAGGCTGTGGAGTGCGCAGCGGAGACGCCGAAGTGTGCGGTTTGTGCTGATGCTGGGAGGGAGGACCGGCATCACATGGGGGGAGTGTTTTGCCGGCCTCCGTCGATGAGGGCACCGTTTTCGCGGATTCCGCCGTAATGGCGAAGGCTGGGTGATGGGGGGCTGGTGGTGGCCTCTCCTCGCTATGTCTTGCCGTTGCAAGACGAGATGAGGAGGGGTGCACGGACCAGGCCCGGTGGGTTCGCCGCAGGGGGCGACGCGGTGCTTGCGAAAGCCATCCCGTATCGCCCCCATCCCAAATGCGGTGGACGGCCCCGGGGGGTTTTAGTGGGTATTTCCGGGCGACTCTCGCCCGGGTGAGTCCCACACTGGCACGGAGACGTCCCTCCGTGCCCCCTTATCCATTGCATTGGGGAACTTCGGTCTCACTAATGCAATGGGTAAGGGTAGTGCGTAAATGCATTTCCCCCCGTCAAAAAAAAAAAAAAAAAAAGGTTACACAACTAGTATATATATATATATATATATATATATATATATAAATGAGGTCGGACAAAGTATATGTCGACGGTTGGCCGAGGTTGAACGAAGAATGATTTTAATTCAAAAGCGCCGCTATTTATTTACCTATTTACCTTACCTTATGCCTATGCTACTCATAAATATAAGTTATTTCTATATTTTAGAATTACATAAACAATTCAAAGATCAATACACTGTAACAAAAAGCCCTGATATATCTTAGTTATCTTATTTCGTTCTCAATCTTAAATAAGTTAAAGTGGAAATCAAAATGAAACCATTAATGGCGTACTTTCTTTTCTACATTAGGACATTTTTTACATTTATTACCAAATAATGAAATTAATTAAGCATCGGATATAGAATAAATCGATCTAAAATTAATTATAAACCATAAATCACAATTTGTTATCTTGCATTTTATATATTAGAAGTTTTACAATAGATAGTTACTGATATATCTAATACTTTGGTTTGTTTTGTTAATTGGGAAGTTTAACATAAATTAATTTAACTAAATCCTATTCGAAATAAAATACAAACAATTTGTTATAATATATTTTCTTATATCTAATATAAGGATTTGTAAATAAAATTTAACACAATAATTAATGATATTAGCTTTCTTGAGACTGTTTGGCGCGCTATTTGGTTATAACAGAATCAACTTAATGTATGGCGCACACATATACTACTTTGAGCTACACCTTTATTTTTAGAAGTGTCACTAGAATGATTATCTATTATGACTCTTATGTTTCTGTTATCTAAATAATCCTAAAACCGTCTAATTTCAATCATTTCCATATTTTCGAGAAGTACACTAATGAATATCGCATCAATAGCTTTTGGCTAGATTCAAAACATACCAATACATTTGTGGTTATGGTTAATATTCGTGGCAACAAGATCTGTAAGAGAAGATTAGCTCCGGAAGTTGTTTGTCTACTCTATAAGTATATTGGTTTTATAAATCCTAAGCCTGTCATGGAGAGAGAGCATACTATACTAAAAAATTACGTCACCCTTTACGTACTCAACTAACATTCGTTTTATTACAAATGAATAGAGCCGAATAAAATCATTTATACGCATTATATTAAATTACATTTTTCAGATAGTCTGTTATTTTTTTTCATTTGTTAGACCCGAGTTAATTACCTCATCGTTCCTTAACTACCTTATCTCAATAAGTTTTGGCAGATTAGGCACAGCACTAATCTTCTATACAATTTAGATTCTTCGATTCAGTAGTTTTTTTCATAAGAATCTTATGTTGAGTGACCGCATGGTTGAAGATTGAAGAGAGATTAGCTCTTAACTGATACCTGATACTGAGAACAAATCTGTAAGTACTTTGTAAAAATATTTACAACTTAAGAATAGTAGATAGCGGAGAAGGGATTAGACACGCACAATCCGGTCCCTCTCCGGCAGTTTCAGAAGACGTGCCGATCCCCATCTGGGGAAGCTCTTCTAGCCGCCGTCAACGCGATGCAGTAATACCGCATGCCATTTACCCTTACACGCATCATAATACATTCACATAATTGCACATTACACGCAAGGTACATCAGTTCAGGGTCATTTTTTACTTTACAGGCATACTAACTGTTAGGTAAAACGAATTCCGCGGAATTTTTAACACGGGTAGCAGCTCAAGCCGAGGTTCCATTTTGCCAAGTGCCTTAAGCGCTCACCATAAAGTCCGGTGAAGTTATCAAGGTCGTTCTGGTGAACAGCGTTTCGTCAGTTAAAAAAGAAGATTAGGAAATATCCAACTGCCATACTATGGCTTTATATCTCTACCATAGAACTAATACTACCAATGAGCTAACATGACTTCCAAAGCTCTATCAGTCGTGCCTTTCAAAGCGATAACTATCTTTGTAAGTAAATAAAAAAAAAAACTTCATCTCACAGGAAAAAGAAGTTTTCACGGTTCATCGTATTACGCGGCTTTCGGTTTCTGCGCAAGTTAAGAAATATTACCACAATATTTTCTTCGAGATTCATATGAAAACATTACGTTTACGAAACTTAGTTCGTAGAAGTTTTTATTGCGATATATAAAATAAAATATATCAGATAACTATTTTCCACTTTATTATTAGTAGTACGTAACATAGATGTTTGATATATTTTGTGTTTTTTTTTGTTTTGTTGTTTAGCATTTAGTTTAATTTTTCATATGAGGAGTATAAAAATCTAAAATCCTAAACCCCACTGTCCATTTTTTAATCGATATATATATATCTGATGAGAGCAGTTTTAAAACTGATTTTAAGAGGATTTGCGAGCGGCGATTATTCCATAAAAAGTAGTCCTCTGTTTCCTCATTGCATAATAAAACAATGTTAAATATTATTATAGCAAATATAATATATCCACCAGCGCCATGCGCATATATTTTCATTAATTAGTTATTGTAGAAACTATGAGCCTATTTGCAAATGAAAAAAAGTGCTCTATTTTTACCGAAATTTTCAGACGAACGTCAAACAAATTTGATTAAAGAAAAGAAACAAAACGCAGAGGCGTAGCCAAAGTCTTACTCTATAACTGAAAGAGAATTAAAAATCGGTCTAGTTTTGAAGGAGGAAACAGGGTTTTCGTCTTGCATAGGTAAAATCAGACCGAGATGCAGTTGCCCCTTTCGTGTTTACAACTCTTTCTTTGGGGCGCAAATTTTCAAATTTGTTACCGACCCCACATCCAAAAACTCTATCGGTCCGAATTGCTTAGACGTAACATAGTTAGTTATGTTGTCATTGCTTTAATTCGATTTCAGAAATATGCTGTATGAACATATAAAGTATGCAGCAGGGTTAGGATATTTAAAAAAAAAATCTAACAAAACAAAAAACTCTTTATTACATTATTAATTAGAAAACACGAAGAACAAAATAAAAACTTTTAATACTCCTAATAATATTCAAATTATTATATAATAAGATATTTATTAGAATTAACGAGAGTTTGTATTCTCTTTATTTTTTTTTTAAATCCACACTGTCCACGTTGTAGTTGAAACTACATCAAAAATTCCACACATAAATACCTAAGGTCAGTCCATAATAGTAATACATCGAGTAGTAGTCTGTTTTCAACAATACCTATTAAGCCAATTATATGAGCGTAATGTAATATCTGTTTTGCGCCATATCTTTGTATCCATAATAATTTACCAACCATTTATTAACACTCAACGTCTTTAGCGCGGTAGATAAAGGGAATATAAGGGAAGGGAAATATAAAATCTAACCTATATATCTTTTGCTTTTCTATCATCTGTGGCCAGCATCTTATTTTGAAATCGTTTAATATTATTCTTTCAAAACTCATTATATCGTTTAAAATATTGAATACACTTTAAATTATTTCTTTCTCCATTATTGTCACCTTTGTAATTAATATTGTACCTAATATTATTATTTGATTCATTCCACATCTTATACTAATAATAAAACTGAAGTTTTGTCTGTACATGGTTTTTTTTTTTTTTTCGATTTTGTGTTGTTGTAAAATGTTTTATTTGTTTGACATTCACACAGGAATGTACGTAGGAATGAAACTATGTACGTAGAAAACGGAAATTCGTTTTGGAAATATATTTTTCGGCTTTTACTTCAAACATGCTTTGAAAGTGTATATTAATTAACCAATTATGTGAAAATTATATTAAAAAAATGTACATTCAAATATGGCTGCATCTTATTTAGATTAAATATGGTGTGTGAAAAGCATGTGTCTTTCGGTTACTAATAGGCTATGAATAACAAAAGAACGGAATGATGTGAATCCCACATTTAATTAAGATAAGACACGTAGACGAAGTCGCTGGCGCCCGCTAGTGTATTTAGAAATACCTTATGTGTTGTTGATGTTTAAATGATACGAAATTATATACTGTTAGGAGCTGTTAGGAAAATTAAATGTGAAGTTATGATGGCACAGTGGATAGTGCAGCCGAACACCGCGTCAATTAACGCGGGTTTTAAACCCACCTGTCCAACTCGAAAGTCAGCCTGAGCTTTCGGTGGGGGAAAAAACATCGTGATGAAACCGTTGTAAAGTGGTAGGGGCATTTTCTAACAATGCCCACCTGGGTAGCTACCACCCTCAAGTTCGAAAACCTGTCGCCAAATACCAATAGGTGTGTTCCGGGAGCAACACTTGAGAACCAGAATCTAGGATTAGTGTGTTTACCATCCTGGACAATATCGTCACTTAACATCAGGTGAGATTGAGAACAAAACACGGAGCCTAATTCGTGTAAAAAAAAATGTTATTTTAAGGCATGATTTGTTTATTAGCTTTATTCTTTCTAATAATAAATAAAATTTAATTGTATATTTGTAATATCAAATAAGATTTTTAGTAAATAAATGTGAAAGTATATTTATATTTATTACTTAAGTGTACTTATATACTATTTTCGACGGGAGAACTTAAACTATTTTACTTAACTTAGGCTATTTTTACTTTTTGAAAAGAATTAGTGTTTCGCGTAAAAACAATGGACAGCACCAAACAGACATTTTTTTCAAAAAAAAATATATTACACAGTGAAGGATATATAAAACGCAGACGCAGCCGCGGGTGCACCTCTAGTTTATACTAATAAATAAATTTGGAGTGTCACTTTGTAATGTCAAAATTTTTTTTAACTTTTAATTTACGAAAATAATTAGGGTTCCGTGTAAAAAAATTAAAACCCCTAAAAAATTTAATAAAACCCTATTCAATGGACAGTTTTACGGGCGAGTACTTGAATTCACGACTAATATATTTACTTTATCTTAATAATACAAAAAAAATTCGAACGCAGTAAAGAATCTACGAAACGCGAGCGAAGCCGCGGGCGCACAGATAATTTAAATAAACGTAAAAAAAAAAAAAAAAAGTCTTATTTTTTTTAAATGTCATAAGCTTCTCATGGGTCTAACAATTTCAATTCATTATTCAATTTTAATTATTCGCTTCATTATATCTCATTATAATTACCATCATCGACAGTGTTGACTTTATATATTAAGTATTATCCTTAATGTTTTTAATTCATGCTACATAATGTAAACAATTAAATATCAAAACAAAAAATTTAGCCGTTAAATGCATAAGACAGCGAGTGTTGTCGTTTTTGATATATTTTTTTTTTTTGTTTCGACCGTACAGAAATTAATTCTTATTCAAGACCAATTTCACATAATTACCGTTCACGTCGCCGGAGATAGCGGCTAACTTTGCTCCCGCACACACTCCAGGTGCCACTCCTCCGGCAGCGCCGCAACACATGCTTCGATCTCCCAACTTCCCACCTGGGACAGCTCTTGAAGTCCAGTGCGATACATTGATATGATGAACTGAGTGTATCACCTGCATCACACCGCACACACACTACAAGCAGTTTTATGGGTTCTGTTAGGTACCACTTTCCTTTTTTTTACAAAAATTTAGAGCAAATTTCCCGGATTATTTATATATTACAGCCGAATGTCGTGCCATTTTAGTGTCCTTGCGCTGGTTACTTTTCCAGCTGAGGAGTGCCTTAAGTTTTAACCTCAGCCAGTTCGGAAAAAACTAGCTAATCAATGTATTTTTTTTTAATTTTAAATAATAAAAACAACAAAACCATCCGTTGAATTGGTTTAAAGGTATGCCCAAATTATAAAAAAAAAAAAAAAAAAAACAAATGCAGTGACGTCCTTACATTTTACTATGTTGCATTTAAACTGTTTCTGAATAATCATTACGGAACAGAATTGTAAATAAATTTTCAAGTAGGTAGTATTTCTATTCTTGTTTAGGAGCGTTAAGTGCTATGCCCGGTTGGTCTGTACCGTCGTGTCATTGAGCGACCTCAGCCCGCCCGCCTGAGCATAATATTGCTGAGTTCAAACGGTTCTAACTCGATTGAAACGTTTTTCCCGAGACTCTTACAAAGCATTGATAGAGCTCAACAATGTCGCTTCTGTATTTTTTTTTTACCTTTTGAAGTCGTCATTATTATGAAATAACTCGTCATAATAAGCGTTCATTGTTGCACAGTATTTTTTGAAGTTTCTTCTTTGCGCGTGATTAGAGTATAATTTCAAGGTCAAGCCACGATATGAATGTCACGATTTTGTATGATAAAGGCCAGATAGGTCTAAAAAAAACTACGCAGCCATGGGGACTCTGCTGACAGAAGTAAAAACTTGAAACTTTAGAAAAAAAAAAAAACCGGTTTTGTTAATGTTTTAATCAATAATATGCTGATTTTTATTAAATTATTTTATTTATTTAAATGTGTATATTTTGTTTATTAAATTTTCAATGTAACCTAATATTTAACATTTATAACATTTGTGTGGTTTTTACATCTATTGGCGTCCGAGCAAGATGTACATCTTATTTTATGTTTATTCATAATAAAAACATATGATGCAGGCTGCATAAGCATAAATTTTATTATTTACCTCTGAGCGCCAGCACTTAAACCCCTTCTTAAACTTGATATACTGTAGCATGTTGTAGCGGCTGACTTCATAGCACTGGTAACGCGAATTTATAAGTTCTCCTCCTATCGAGAATCGTTCAACGCCGCTAAAGAAGTTACCACTTTCACAATTTGATATAGTCAGACCTTTTATTGATCAGTCTTCGAATTTCGACCCCTGGGCGAACACGAATATTAGTAACTAGTTATGTGCCCCCAACTCCGTTCGCTTATACTAACGCACAAAGAGTCAAATAGACATTCCAGTTTATATAAGGACTAGCTGCGTGCCTGCTGCTGCACTCGCGTGTCATATGTTCTTCACTGCGTTTTAATTTTTTATCCATCCATCCATTTAACCGAAAGACGTCCATTGCTGGACATATGCAGGTCTTCCACAAAGATCTCTACGACGACCGAATATTTTTTTATACGGAACCTTAATTATTTTCCTTTTTTTTCAGTGCGTAGATAAAGTAAACATATTTCTCACTAATTCAAACACTTGCCAGTGAAATCGTGCGTTGAACTGGATTTTATTCAAATTTTTAAGAGTTTTAATCTTTTTACGCGGCACTAATTATTTTCGAAAATCGGATTTACCCTAAGTTAAGCGAAGAAACTTCACCTATATAAGGAAAAAGCACCGTGAAAATCAATTCAGTCGATCCGGAGATTACCGGATTACCGGAACAAACAAATAGACAAACATTTTAGAAATTATATTTTTGGTATAGCTATCGTATATACATTCATATGTACATATTTAGTATTAAAAAATGTTACTTTAATGTTATAAAGAGACACCCCAATAATTTTATTTATTAGTATAGAAGTAAGAATAAGCATGCTAATGGTCACTTTCATGGAAAAAAAACTATATTTCTCAATACATTTCCTATTTACCCATAAATATATTATTTAACATAACAAAATATACTAAACTACAGATAACAGATTAATATTAACAATATAAATTTAAAAAAAAGAAAGTAAATCGGGTCAGTGACGTCCGGGTTATAAGCCAACTGACAGACGGTAAAACAGAGATAGACATTGCCTTGTATATAATTTAATAATGAGAATATAGTATTTAAACGTTTTTTTCATAATATTGACTCAAGAGAACAATATCAACTAAGTATTGGTAAATCTTCGAGTGCACGTAAGGTGTATATCTCAACGGCTTGTTAGGAAAAACCGCAAACTCCATCTATCCCCCACATCGGAGCGGCGGCACGTTTCTACCGATGACCTCACAAATTGTTACAAAACATAAATGCGACTACAGAACCCACACTCGCTTCGGATAACAATAGCGGGCTACGACGTACATTCCAGAAACCTGTGCTAGCTGTTATTTATTATCTTATAGCGACAGACATTTTTATCAATTTCTTATTTTAACAATACTAGCTGTGTACTCGCCGCTCCGCCCACGTTTCATCTGTTCTTCGCTGTGTAATATAGTTTCCTAAATTAAACTTAAAAAAAAATTAATGAAGAAAAATGAGAGTCTTTTGTTTTAATTAGCAAAATACTTACAATAAGATCCCAAGTAACATTACCGATTTACCTGACAATAAGTTCAAGTATTATGTCGAGCAAGTTTTAATCTCAAAAGGTTATTACAGGGTGGATCATTACGTGAACGATAGTGATGTCTGGAATTAACCCACATCTCTGTGCTTCCGCTAACATTATTAAGACTATGATTTGTATAGTTTTTTATATGAATAAAAAAATGGTATCTATTATATTTAATTAAAAAAAAGAACCAGATCGAGTTTCTTGCCGGCTCTTCTCGGCTGGGTTGTTTTCCGAACCGGTGGTAGTGTTTTAGACGTGCATAAGCGCCTTCTTAGGGCCTAAATTGAATAGAGATGTTTTTGATTTTGATTTTGAAAAAAAAAATGAGAAAGGGTCGACGGAATCCAAAAAATAAATAGCCTATAACCATCTACGAAAAATGGTAGCAGTCCCATCGCGATATGTTCAGTAGTTTTGAGGTGATGGTGCGGCAAAGGAACCCTATTTTCGCACGGGTATACAGAAGACTCTTATTTACATAAATTTATAAATCTTATCGCTCACTGATAATTTAGCTTTTTAAAGAATTATTCAAATCGGTTAATTGGTTTTAGAGTGTATCGATTACAAACAAACACATCTTTTCTCCTTATAATATTAGTGTAGATTAGATAAACCGCGCATATAAATTATTTATATCTCCAATAGTTTAATTATATCTTTCCTCAATATTGACCTTCTAATGGTGAAATATTTTTATTTCGATTTTATCAAATAGTTTTAAACTTAAGAAACTTTTTTTAACTGTAAGAATTTATTAAAATTAAATTTTCATAAGATATCTTATATTATTGGTGTTGTTTACAATCCTCATAGCTTTCGGCGTGAAAAAAATATAGCAGTCCATTAGCGAGACATCGTAATTCTAATCTTTATGGATTTTACGAGACCGTAAAACATATAATTTTAAAAATGCTAAACTTTGAGTTAATAGTATTTGACATTAATAAGTAAAATGATAAATATTTTTTTACCTAATGAATGACATGAAAGCAAGTGTGGTCTACCTACAAAAACAATAGTTTACAGTATCTTTGACAAAGAATACAATTTAAAGCCCTGATTTCATCTTATACTATTAACTATATCATTAATTCTTGTAGTATATACTAGCTGATTCCGCAACTTCGTTCGCGTTTCAGATATAAAAAATTAAATTGAACCAAATTGTGAATCTGAACCATTCTCGAATCCTCAGAAATAGACACGAAATTTCATGAAAATCGGTTGAGCCATTTAGAAGGAGTTTTGTCACATACACATCCTTAGAATATTTCTATATATAAAGATATATGTAATTGGATTCTCGGGATCCGCTGTACCGATCGGAATGAAACTTTGCACATAGTCAAAGCTATATTTTCTAAGAATAACTGGGTACTTAATGTTTTTTGAAAATTGCAGTCACATATTTATATTTAACTATTTTTGGTTTGATTCCATTACATAATAACAGAAGAGACTACTACACTATTGTATTTTTGCAAATGGCTAACAGTTGCTAGGTAACAACAGATTTCAACAAGTAAATTGTAATGGTACATTGTATTTTTAATTATTATTTTGCAACAAGTAAGTGTGTTTTTTTTAATAAAGATACATTATAAAGTGATTTAAGAAATTTCGGAGTTCCACATGAATTTTTCACAATTTGTATAATCTCATTGAGTCATTGATTAGTTGGTTGACAAATGATCAGTCCAGACCAAGATTAACAAAGAACTGAATCTATTGGACTTCATTATTTTTATTTTATTTTTGTAATTTGAATTTTGTTCTATTTTTATTACATCTTCTTATATTTTATTTATAATAGACACCAATAGCATTGTGCTAAATCTTTAACGACTTTTTTTTAAAGTGACTGTACGAGTAAATGCGTATTAGTTACTCAACAAACAAGGAGTATAAACCTAATCTTTTCTTTAGCGTTTGTGGGCTACGAAAAAGCCTTCGTATATATTGAGTCCTGAGATGTACTACATCATCTCAAACGGAGCCAAGTAGACCAACGATACATCAAAGGGTTGAACGCTTTCTATTTCGAAGGATCGATTTGTAACAAAATGCCACCTTGCCAGTCCTGTTACAGGACTACAGCTCGAAAGCTATACCTCTGTATCTTCACCTTAGATATGAAGGTGTTATCGCTCTGAAACTGTTCAGCGTTGTGCTCGAAGATCTCTTGAAGGTTCTGGACTGGAAGAGACTTGGCATAAACATAAAATACACCTCCGCTTTGCCAATGATTGACTGACTGAATGAATGACAAATATTGTCATGGCTGAGATCGCAGAAGACCTAAGTATGATGCTCGATGACCTCAAATGAGTTGGTCTTAAAATGAACATGGACAAGACTAAAGTCTTAATGTTTATATTGTTCCAACTCCTATAAAATCGGGAACTCTATGCTCGAAGTTGTTCGCAGTTATATATACCTGGGACAAATGGTTCCGTTAGGTAAGTCCAACTTTGAAAAAGAGGTTAATCGACAAATCTAACTCAGGTGGGCCGTGTTCGGGCAGCTACGCGGAATCTTCTCGTCCGAAATACCGCAGTATCTCAAGACACAAATCCTTTACCAGTGTGTGTTACCAGAGATGACCTAAGGTATTGAGACATAAAACATTCATTCCATAAAACATGGAGACCAAAAGGTCATACAAGCAATAATTGCCCAAACCCAAATTATGAGGTAATTATGGGGACACGGACCTAGTTCTGCTTGGCTTGTTACGATCATTAAAAAAAAAGTGGAAGTAATAATTAAGTAATGAATTAATATTAACAAAATAAGTGTAATAGTTTTAAAATAAGTTTTACAATACTTACAAAAAATATATATATATAGTCTTAGTTTAGATGTAAAATATAAGTAGATTTAAACTCAATTAATTATGAAAGAAGGTAACTACATAGCTGCATGGAATATTATAGGCAATTTTTTCTGACGCAAGTCGAATTATACCTCCAACATAAAAAAGGTGTGGACCCAGAGTCCACAGAATATGTTTTTTTTTATTTTAAAAAAAAAGGCATTGAAACGTGGTCGTTTACAATGAGCCTATTTAGAACACTCAAAGTTACCCAAAGGTCAATAGCGAGGGCAATACTCGGAGTTTCCCTGCGCAATCGAATCAAAAATGAGAAGCTCGGCCTAAGAACCAAAGTAAGCGACATTGCCCGAAGAATTGCCAAACTTAAGTAGCAATGAACTGGGCAGATTTCTTATAGAACCAATGCCAGATGGAGACAACGGGCTCTTAATTGGCTACCGTGTACTTTTAGGTGTACCCGCTGGATGCGAGTGGCGTAAGACCGGTCGTTATGGAGATCTTTGGGGGCAACCTATGTCCAGTAGTGGACGTCTTTCGGTTGAAGGAATGATTGGAATATAAACCTTAAATTAAATCAACATTGAATAAAAAATACAATTAAGCGACTCTTGCCCTCATGTCATTGGCAAATTTTCTATCCGATACGAAACAAACGCATAGCTGTCAGTCACATGTAATTTTATAATTCGTTTCGTGTTTTTCATTTAAAATTATTTATTTGCGAACACTATTTATTTCCTTGTCAAAAAAAAAAAAGACAATTTTATAATACGAAGAAGAGATATTTCTCAATATATTTTCTTACGTAACGGAGATTTTTAGCCTCCAGAATTTATCAAGTACATACAGATAAAACTACAACCATAGAAATTGATGAAGACAGTAGTCACATACAAGTAACGAATTTTACCGTCTCTTTTAAACACGTATCGATTGGTTACGTGCCAAAACAAGACAGATAGCGTTAGTATTGTTTAATGTCAGAGAAAACATGCTTATGTTAAATAGTCTTAAGGGTTCACAATTATCGTATGATATATTTAAATAGTTTCAATGATATATTACCATACTGCCTCGAATACTATCGAATGATGATTGCGCAAGCATAATTTAGCCTTTTAAAGATTGTTATCTATATATCAAGGTATTTACAACAAAATCTCAGCTCACTTTTGCACACTTATATGATATATTGATTAAATTCTAAGTTAAAAAATGGGTATAGAATTTGAATAGAATGTTTTGCCCAGAAAATGTTTTTTATTATTCATCTTAAGATCGCTCAAAACTTTAAAGACCTAAGAGAAGATATAGTACATATAATCTAAAAAGCAATTAACAATTTAAAAATGGATGCGCTTGATTTTACAGTGTACATGAAACAAAAGAGAGAAAAAATTAAAAGAGTGCACTGTCTTTAGATTTGAACTATTTACAATGTTGTAACGCTAAACTAAGAAGTTGGGCTCACGTTAAATAAAAATGTAGTTTGAAGTTAAGCCTCACATAATAATAGGTATGCCTTAGGTTTTTAAATTTCACTTAAACAATATTAAAGGACTTAGTTTGTTCTATTAACTACTACAAGGTTTCGTTAAAGCAAAGGACGCAGCCTTTTAAACAGACAAAAGCACAGTAAAGCTGTCAAGCAGTGACTTAGTCAGTTAAAAAAACATTTCACTTGAAGGTAGCACATTGAAAACGTTCTCCGGCTTCCAAACTTCTTATTCACTCCCTGCCAATTTTGATATTTCATAAGTATATTATAGATAAAATATTAATTTACAGAAATATTTCGATATGAATTTCGGCATTGGTAAATAATATAGAAACTACGCCAATAATTCAAACATTAAATAGGAACCGCACTAATAAGGATAATTTAGTTCGTAATAACAGGACGCTCTACGGTTTCCACTACCATTGTTATATAAGTTCAGACCAATTTCCAAAAGTGCAATTTAGTCAATTATTTGTCCAAAATAAATTTGTTGATTATGGATAGAGTTATTTTTAAACTTTTATATTCAGAAATGATTCTGAATTTGATTTGTCTTTAATTTAGTATATTACGAACGTGTCGCCTTTTTAACCGACTTCTTTAACACCAATTGATCTGTTTTGTCGTTACAGGGAAATATATTCTTTGTGTTAAAATGGCCGTGATTAATTAACTCATTTTTCCCCATTCCTACCCTTATGAGCGTCTCGCTTACACTACGAGACACCATCAATGTTTTAGTTATGGATATTTGCAGCGACCTGAATAATATCGTCTCCTCAACATCCAGGTGAACAGCGTGCTACGGTTTTTCCCTCCAGGTTAGCTTTACCTTGTATATAAGGCGCAAGTTCGGCCGTGTATGGAATACTGTTCGCATCTCCGGGATGGATCAGCTAAATACCTCCTTGATGCCCTGGATAGGTTGCAGAGGGCTGCCCGCATTGTAAATGATGCAGACGTTACTAAATCCATCGAGCCGCGAGTGCTCTGATTAAATGTTTAACCTGATCCCCTCCTCTCTCCCTTCCATAGTAGAACCACATGCGCTGGGCTTCGGAGCCAGAGCTGTACAGTAACTTCTATCAAGGCATGAACCAAACACTTCGAATCATCATACTGTTGCCGTACCTACTGTAAAGCTGTAGAGCAGTCCTCCAGTCAATGTGTTCCTTCCTTCTTATAACATTGCATCCTTCCAACATAGCGTGAAAAATCTGACGAGGTAGTCGATTTCTCGGCGGTTGCCACTGTTTTTGGATTACATTGTGCTTAACATAAGGCACAGTACCATCCGTACCGAGCTACCAATAAAAAAACCACAAAAATGTTAGCACAATGCTAGTGTAAAATGTATATCAAAAACATAGCCTTAGTTTTTTCATTAAATATTAAAGAAGCGCTAGTATCAGAGTAAACAAACATTAAATTAACTTTTATCCTAACATAAGTGCTTTTTTCTTACTTTTGCTTATAACTTATTAACAAGATTATCTTCTTTCTTTTGTTACGTATATAGATTTTAATGCAATACTTTTGTTTGCGGAGAGATCGAAATTTGCTTATAAAATTTAAAAAAAAAACCCAATTTTATATTATTACTAAAAGTGCACAGTTGCTGAAAAGGTTGATAAACAAACAAGAAAAATGTCTTCAAATATTTTATCTATGACCATACGTTATTTATATATATATATATCTAATTATGAAGAAGCGATTCAGTGTCGATTTATTGTAAAATAAAACCTACTTTTATATTAGAAGAGAATTAGAAGCAGTTTTTTTTTGTATTTTTCTTACAAATTGCTAACAGGATTTACTTCGCTTTTTTAGTTACCTGTATAAGAAAATTTTATTAAAATGCCCATGGACGTAGAGTGTCTTAGTAGACAGAAGTCTGAGACCTTTTAATAAATAATCGTCCCTTATACGATTCACGGTTCGCACTCTTAACATTATCGTTTTATATTATAAAAAGTCTATCTGCCCGTCTATTCCTTAGTACACTTCTAACCCTAACTGAATTGAAACAAAATTTGCAATCAAAAAAAAAAAAAATTATTAATTTTGAAACTGTTAACATATTTACTAGTTAATAATTTATTTGACGTGTATAGATGATCATATCCTTTGTGGGGTTCGGTATACATTTCGCATGATATAGTTACACCTCAGTCTAATCTCGTTTGTATTATGTCGTATTCATCCTCGGCTGGACTTTGTACTCGTGTATATTCAACTGATTGTAGCGTCCATGTATGCAAACAGCAGTGATAACGTTAGCCTTCCTGGTATTAATCTCCACTTTCATACATCACCAAGTAAAGCAACGAGACGTCAATACTCACCTGAATCCACTCAAATGATTTTGATGCTATTTTCAACATAAATATCCAAGGATTATATTTATTTGTTTTTTTACACGTTATAGGCTTAGTCCACAATCTCACCTAATGTTAAATGACGATGTGGTCCAGGATGGTAAACACACTAAGTACTGGTTTTCAAGTTATTCTGCCGGAACACACCTATTGGTATTTTGGCGACAGGTTTTCAAACTGAAGGTTGGTAGCGACCCAGGCGGACATTATAAGCAAATGCCCTACCACCATGCCATTGGTTTCCTAACGATGTTTTTCTTCACCGAAACCTCAAGCTGATTTTAGAGTTGGATAGGTGGATTCGAACCCGCGTCCATTAACGTGGTATCCGGCCGCACTATCCACTGCGCCATTATCGTTTCAAATGTATCCTAATTAAGGTTTTTTTCGTACGTAATAAAAACAATATTACTTAACCAAGTCGCCATGAATTCAATTTTCACGGCTTACGAGGGTTGAATCTTAAGAGATACATCAAAATGGTCTACGAAGTTATGAATTGGTGGTCCTTAAATTCTGCTAAAGAAAACATTGCAATGATGTATCTTGTATCACCTACGATTTACTCACAATAGGAAAGTATCCCTCTCTCTAATTGTTTGGTCAACGTAGATGAAATCGCGAGCAAAAGTTTGTTATGTTTATATGTACTATATCCGCTGTTAAACATTTAACGTTATAGTTAAAGTTATGAACTGATGTTAATTGATTTTTCGATTTTATTTCTTTTCTTTTTTTCCATATATAACACAGAAGAAAACGTAGTCAATGAGTTGAAAAAAAAAATAAACAATCTGATTTTATCTTCTTAATATGTCGATTACCAATAAAAATGAGACAATAGGAAAACAATGGAAGGCTGGTGGTGTGGAAATATCTAGAAAGTATGATGTTGAAAGGAGCAAACGGAACTTACCTTTATTATTATTATCCTTCGATTAAGCTGGTTCAGATATTATTTTCCACTTCACTTCACTTTATGAATGTTTATATAATTAATTAATAACTAATGTGCACTTTTAAGCATATGAGAGACAGCGGCGGCGGTTGCATGTTGGCGTTCCGTTTTTGAATAGGAAGAGGAAGGGATAATGAATACATAGACTAAATAGAGCGGGGGCGTATAGACAATATAGAGAAGAAATAACTTAGAATAAGAAGAGAATATATACGATAATAGATGGCGTTAACAGCTGGCGTAAACGCCAGGTTAGTGCTCAAGGGGTTGAGATACGTTGAGGAAAGTAATGGACGGATAGAAAGTTTAAAGTTAGACTTTGCCATACATGTAGATAATAAGGAATCGGTATTAAGGAGCGTTTTAATTTAGGACGAGTACTGTAACAATGTAATCGAAACCTTTAAGGTAATCTAATTTGCTTACTCGAAAGAAAAACTTCAAGTTTCTTGAAAAATCTTACCACGTTTATCTTATTCATGTGTAAGGTTATTAATAACTCGTATAAAAAAACATTGATGGATCAAAATAATACACGGTTGTCTTGAATTGATTTTTTGAACATGACATGAATTGACTATAACAAAATTTAAAGATTTGGGGTCATTGTAAAAAACATATGGACCATAATTACACAATGTCCCATTTTTTTTTCTATTTTCTACAAAACAGCAAACAAGTTTGAAATATTACAACGTTACAAGTTGCAGATCTTCGAAACTCATAAAAAAGAATTACGATTCGATTGAACAAATGAAGGTTTAAGGCAAATAAACGACGAGTTTGGAGTATCAATCTTGTCGTGCCCCAGTTAACAGTATTATAGTCTTCGGAATTGTTATCACACGCAAAATTTCGCTTATTAGAATTCTTTCTTCACAAGTAAATGAAATTTTAAATAAGCAAAATATTATCTATACCAATAAATAAAATTGAAGTGTCTGTTTGTAATGTCTAAATATCTTTCTTTTTCTGAATACATAATTATGCATATAAAACACATAGGTGTTATAGAACAAAAATACAATTTTTAAAATCTTTGTCTGTCTGTATGTCTTTTTGTTTCGGATAATCTCCGGAACGGCTGGACCGATTTTAACAAGACCTTTTGTGGTAGATAGCTGTGGTACTATTGGTTTTCGAAAATAATTAGGGTTCTGCGTCAAAAAAAATAAAACTCAAGAAAGAAATATTTTTACTTTATCTTAATACAAATTGTTTAAAAAAAATAATTAATGTTCCGGTAAAAACAATTAAAATGCAGTAAAGAATATATGAAAAGCGGGTGAAAGCAAAGGGTAGCAAGCTAGTCTACCGTACAAAAATAGGCAGTTCAAAAAATTTTTTCTTCACTTTCGTTTATCAACGGTCTTTACTTTTTTTTTGTTCGTAACTATAGAGTTATTATTAACTTGTTTCACGGCCCTGAGTGCTAGTCCTTTGGCACCTGTAGTTTTTTTTACAATGTTCATGTCATTATCCTTCATCTTCAATGTCTAAAAAAAGTGATGGTCATTTAAGCCAGTTAAGTTCCGAGGGAGCTGTTGAGAGATTTTAACATTTATGCTATGTATCCATTATTTTCGAACTTCACTTAAGTTTTACAACCAAATTATATCAAGTAAAACGCCAACAAAATTACAAGTTACTACAAGTTAATGAATTAAAAACAAGGCCCACAACATCGCGCCAAGAACTCCAGTAACTATAGATAAGATTTAGTGTTATCAATAAAAACAGGTTTTTTTCTTTCAGTTTTCAATAATGGGGTTGGGGGGGGGTAATTACGTAAGCAATATTAACTTCTCAGGGTTTCTTTTTCCATTGCAGGGGGCGACGCGGTGCTTGCGAAAGCCACCCCGTGTCGCCCCCATCCCAAATGCAGCGGACGGCCCCGGGGGGTTTTAGTGGGTATTTCCGGGCGCTTCACGCCCGGGCGAGTCCCACACTGGCACGGAGTTCGTCCCTCCGTGCCCCCTTACCTATTGTATTAAGGGGACTTCGGTTTCACTAATACAATAGGTAAGGGTAGTGCGTAAATGCATTTCCACCCGTCAAAAAAAAAAAAGGGTTTCTTTTCCATGTTATACCAATTTTTAAAATATCACAGGGGAGGGATATGACAAGGCAGTTAAAAATTTTACAAGGCTTACACTGTACTAATCATACAAAATACAAGCGGTATGCTCGCAGCTTCGCCCGCGTTTCATATATTCTCCATTACGTAATATCGTTTTTAAATAATCATCGGAAAGTAATGTTTTGATAGTGCTGACGTTTTTTTGAACAATTTATTGGGTTTTAATTTTTTTCACTAAACCCTAATTATTTTCCTACATTTGATTTATTACTAACAGAAAGCAAAGATATTCCTCACAATTTCAAATATCTGCCAGTGAAACTGTGCGTTGAATCGGATTTTATTCGAAATTTCAGGTGTTTTTTTATTTTTTTTACGCGGAACCCTAATACGTTACAAAAAAGTTACGCGGAGCAACTTTAGCAATCAGCTTGAAAAAATCCCCTGAAAAATCGGACCAGCCGTATTAGCCGAACCGAAAAGATATTTTTATTTTATTTTATTATTATATGGGATTCGTATATACATTGATATTTTGTTATAAGTATTGATATTACAAACAGACACTTCAATTATATTTATTAGTATAGACTATATGTATATTATTAAATAATTTCGTTGCTTTTATTATGTTATTATTAAACTCAAGTTATTAACGAGAAACTATTTAAATAATTAATGAAAAATTTAAATAATTAAATTGATTTAACTAACCAGTTTTTTTTTTGTTCATGTTATAATCAAGCAAATTCTAAATTTCATAACGATTTCATTTCATTTATTTATGCCAATTAAATTTTCATGTAATTATGAAGAATGTTAAAAATAGTGGTAACAAAGAGATAACACTAATGATCATGCCTTGTTTATTCGAGGTGACAAAATTTGTACTTATTATTCTTGAGGAAATTACGAATCCGGCAGTTTCACTTGCCAACAATTAAAAAAAAAAACAATTGAAGATTTTAATGAAAAGTTTAATAATTTCCTTTCTTTTTTTTTACCTTTTTTTTATCTATTAGGGTTTTATTAAGAATATTCGATTCTATTTCAATCGATTTATTATGGTGCTGTAAAAAAAAATTAACATTCATAAAATGTAAATAATTCTGAACACAAGGCTTAAATGTAGTTTTGCCAGAATATTTATGCTACAGCGAATATTATGCTCAGCGAAAAAAAAAAAACCGAAAAGTATATTCTACACAATTTTTATTATTAAAAATATTAATTTCATCTTACAGTTTCTTTGTATGGAACAAAATATGTATAATTTCCTGAAATAATAAAATAATTTTAAAAAATCCCTACAATCCATAAAATTGTTCTCGGTCTTTGTTTAAACACTATATCTACAGTTTATATAAATATTATTTAAAACCGAGTCACTTTTTGCAACTTTTTCAAACAGCTCTCAGTTAAATATAAATAAATAAAAATACAATTTTGAACAAAAAAGATAAATAAAACATAAATGTCCTTCTTTCATCTCATTATCCAGTTTAAAAAATTAAAATTTTATAATAGAAAAAAAATAGACAAAACACGTCACCCAGAATTATCTCGTTTAATTTTTGCTTCAGGCTTATAATACGATTGGAATTAGAATACATAATACAATAAAAGTTCCAATGTGAAAATAAAATTTAAAAATATTTGTTGAATATCGTACCGAAATAAAATCGAGTCACGACGCATTTCGCGAAACAAACAATACGCTCAGCGAATAAACTCAATTGACAATGAAATACAATTTTAGTTTCCGTCGTTTCAGATACTATGTACGAAGCGAACGGAAAAGAATTCTGAAATATAGTGAATGAATGAATGAATGAACTGTGTTTATTCCATGTGTTGAACGAAACATTCAGTAATGTAATGGAATCCGACTGTGCTCTCTATAACAAGGATAATTGTACTGAACGATTTTATTGAAAGGTAACCAACAATTTAAAAAATTATTCTAGTTTTAATCACAATACCTAATATGGAATTTACATAGATTAGCTTTATTTATTTTTCATCGTTTTTATAACTTTTTCTTTAAGTTTATGATACAATTAAACTAAAAGTGTATTTATAGGACAAACCCATAATATAAATATAACTAAACTTTTGTGTTTCTTTCCTCAATGCATTTATAACTGAGTCATAAATTATTTGAATTTTGTTGGAAGATATATTTATATTCATTTTGTACGTAATTAAAAAAAAACAAATATAGGATACATTTTAAGATGTTCAGTCAAAAAACACTTTCAAAATATAAAAGTACTCAATAACAATTAATTCATAATCATAAATTTTAAAAAAATATTCATACTCTTTCTAGTAAATAATATAGTATCCAATAAGGAATACCGTGAGATATTCATTCACTACAATACATTTTATATGTAAGTAAGTAATTTGGTAAAATATTGTAAAACAATTTGTAACTACAAATAATATTCATAAAAATACTATACTAACATTTATATTACAAAATGTGAGAGAACCACTTGATTTATTGTCGCCTTAGAAATGGCTTGTTTTCGCGATGGATACGCCAAAATAAGTATTTCGTTTACGTCTTGCTGACGACGCACTGTTACAATATTCAGAAGGAAAACAGCTATAATTTATATCGAAAGGGACAGAGCTATACTGTGTTTCTAGTATTAGATAAGGACAAATATCAAGTCAGGGGATTTCAACACAGCCGCATTTTGCAGATACTGAAATTACGTAACTAAGTTATATAAACGATAATACTGTAATTACAATAAAAGATTTACTCCCCTACATAAATAAGAGAATCGATGTTAATAGGTTATTTCTCTTTTCAGACGAACATAATCAGGCGGTTGCTGCGTAATATGTAATAATAGATCACAAGATTGTGACAAATTTGGACGAGAACTAGCGTGTAACAAAGTTAAAGAGAAGAAGCGAAAAGCACAAAGATGGGCAAGAAGAACTCGAAACTAAAGCAAGACACGATCGACAGGCTGACGAGCGCGACCTACTGTGAGTCACTGTAGTTTATTATATAATTTTCAGCAATAATAATTACTTTATTTCACATTATGTGAAGTTTTTGTTGTGAAGTTAAAGAACGGAATAAGATTCTGAAAGCTCTTATAAAGGTAACTTAAAGAAACAGTGAACTATGTTCAGAAGAATCAACTGATTATTGTTTTTTGTGATTTTCATTTTAGGTTAAGGTCCATCAGGTCCTTTGCTTGGACTTTGCGAATTTCGCGGGCTTTATTGTATTAGCTATTGTTGAATTCTTCTGCGTCTTTTTCACAAGTGGGGTACGAAAGACCTTTACCAGAAACACGCGGTCCTCAAGACTCTTTAAAAAGGCACTAATCACCTAGTAAATAAATGCTCGGAAGAATCGTGCTATACCCTGAAAGGCAGCACCCATAATGGCACGAGTTAAGGTCTCAGTTCTTGGTTGAGTTTCTCAGACGTTTTCATGGTAGGCGGGGGTAGATGTAGGTTAAATTTAATTGAATGTTTTTGGTTTCGATTAAGAATTCGCAATTTTAATCTATATAGAGACACTAAGATAAACAAGAAAAAATCGATTAGGTGTCTATTGTGATTAAACGTACTGTGTGATGTATATTTATTATTTCGTTTTAGTGAGACTTGCAATTAACTGATTGCGTACTAAGTCTCTCTGCCAAGTAGCATCTTAATTGAAAATCGATTCTTGAACGTACCCTTACGATTTGGATTATGGATAATTGTGTAGATAAAGGCGTTTATTCTATATTAGCCCAAATAACATTCAGTGTTTATTAAAAATAGCTTAGTCACGTGGCAACAAAAAAATTATATTCTCTGTACTTGTTAATCGCATAAACGAGATATTAAAACCCAATGATTTTTAGTTAAAATATGATCACTGACATTTATAATATCTAATCCCAAAAAAACAAACACACTTTCAGATTTTGATTCTCCAGTTATAAGACAAGTCAGAAATATAAATAAACAGTGTTTTATATAAGAGTCCGTTGAAGTATTAAATAAACAGAAATTGAGTCATTTTGATATCCCCCCCCCCCCCTTATCATCAAAAGTAAACAAATTTCATCATACCCCTACTCCCCTTTCTGGGGTCACGCAAGCATTAACATAATTTCACAAAATGTCATGTGTTCTTTCGTTTACCTGTTTGTCCATATATCAGGAACTGCTTACCTCTATTTCTTAAGGCCTTCTTCACCCACGGGAAGATATAGGGTGGTATTATTATTAGCCGGCATCACAAGGCAAAATACATTACAAATTGAGAATCCTTTTTTTCTAGATATTGTTGATGGGCTTTCATCAATAAATGTTACTTATAGTCAAATGATAATTACAGTCGTCCTGTTAATATAATGACAGCTACATTAATACTATAGGTACTATCTAGGATCAATGAAAATCGTTTGCGTGCTTCAAAACAATAAAAACAAATATACGCCTCCACCTAACACCTCGAACCAAGGCAGTCGTATTGCCTCTGCCGTAATCACTTCACGAATTATCGTTAAAACCTTTTGGGTCAAGGCTGCTCCCGTTAATCTACTGTTAAATTCGAATCAAATAATTTCTCTCAACGAAATCAATAAAGATTCTTATTACGTTAATGCGTTCTTCTATACATTTTTCCACTTTTTAAAGGGTTCCGTTCAAACGTTAGCAAAATTTTGAATATTTTTGACCTCTTGCCAGGAATAGTAAAAAAAACTCTTGCCCCTCTTACATAATTAGATGTTTCTTTCGTTGTAGGTAATTGAACGAACCCAATTATAAACACACCCTTAATAATGGCTTCATTAATGAAAAGTTAAATATAATATAAACACAATAAAAATACATACAATACAATATAAATGAATAAATAACATCCTGCTGTTAAAAATATTTTTACAAGTGTTAAAAGTTTCATCTGCAATATCCCCTTGAGCACTAACCTGGCGTTTACGCCAGCTTTCCATTGCCTTCCTATTGTCTCATTTTTATGGGTAATCGACATATTAAGAATTACCGCAAAAATAGGACGCTTGCAAAACTAGAAGAAATTAAATAAAATAAAAAAGGAAAATAAACAATAATGATCATTGAAAAATCATTTACATCTTACATCATTTTAGACGTTACTGTTTTATACATGTAAAACTCACACCTCTCAATCATAAGGGTAGGCTGAGATTGCATGCTTGCCACTTTCCTTGCACATCTCTTTCGTTTCATATACTTTCGTGAGCTCCTTCATACATGCTTGTCGATTTAGTGAACTTTTGACCTAGAACATGTCTTTTACGTGATCAAGATACGTTCGCCTAAGTCGAATTTTACCTTCTTGCCCAGTCACCATTGGCTTATAAATTTATTTCGTTGATCTTCTTTCATCCGTCCTCTCCACGTGCACAAACCAACTAAGCATCATTCCCTCTATTTTTGTCTATTACATCATCTACCACATGACAGTGGCTTTTTTACTTTATAATATTTTCATTATGGTATTCTCATATAAAAAAATCTTTAAATACTCTTAGTCAGCAGCGTCACTTGATAGTCACTTTTTATGGGTTTAATAAATCAACACAATATTTGACACATCGTCACATAATATTGAGATTTTGTGAACAAAATAATCAAGCAAATAACAAGTAATATTCATAATGAAATTTCCTATTAACTAAGTACCCAGTAATATCCATTAGTATGTTGCTACTAACTAAGTAATTTGTTAATTTGTTGTCGTCTATATGTGTATAATCTATCCCGGGTATTGATCAGGTAGGCTTAGTGGCAAAATGTGTAGAAAAAAAACATATACGGAACGAGATATTTACCCATGTTTATTAGAATCTCTACATATGCATCAATGAATTAGAAACATTCTTTGACTTTGGGGGCGTTTCACATAAAGGGGACAGTGTAAAAAATGAAGCTGTGAAATTCCCTCATATATTCGTTCTCGTTGTAGTGTTACTAGACATTAGCGTCAAGTTCTTTAGTCAAATTATGGATGTATGAAAATTCCCGTAATAGAAATTCGTTTTTTTTTTTTTGCAGCAGCAGCAGTTAGTCATCTTAGGAAAAAAGAACGAAAATAGCAACGTATATAGAAAATATATCATTATTTTAAATTACAATAAATCAACTTTCAAATTTGATTTTTGTGTGGCTAACCTGAAGTAAACTTTTCAAATGAAAAATGTAATAACTTCAAATTTGAATTTAATTTCAAAATATATAATACCTTAAATTATAGTTATAATTTCCTAAAAGTTACAAAACGGGATTAAGCGTTACTAAAATTTTAATTTACAAAAGTTTACTCGAGTATATGATTTCTTTATGTTGATTTTACAATTAAAAATAATAATAAATTTTCTAAATAAACCGGTCCTTTACTTTTTTTGTTGTATGAAATATTCCAATAACAGACGAATTTTTAATATGATAATTTTCAGACGTCCATAATTTGACAATGAACATCTATGACAAAATAACTATTCTGTCTTCACATTTATATATAGTAGAACTATAATTAGACCGAATGTTAGCGAATTTCACTCAGAACTTCACTTTATTTTTCGTTGCCCGCTACACGTGAAATAACCTTTACAACTAACATACACGCCAATAAAAGGACATGGTACACGTGCAAACTGCACTCAGCTTTCACGGTGGTAGTAAGAGATTGCCTTGTTCACTATTGTCGAAACATTAGAGGCAAGTATTACATAAGCACAGTTATAGGCATTTACTAGTCGTGCCCGCGGTTTACCCGCTTTTAATTCAGGCAATTTGCACAACAATATGTTCTCCCCCTGGATGCAATATATCTCAATACCAACTTTCATCGAATCGGGTGCAGTAGATTTTCGGTAATTGGTGAACAAATTAATAAACAAGCATAGGGACCAAAATTTTTAAAATATCAAAATGTGTTCGGTAGTCAATTCCGAAGTCCCGGATAGTATTTTTTTCTTAAATATCTTCAATGTACAGATTTAGTCTAGTTAGCCTTTTATTATAAGTGCAGATTATTATTAAATCATTACAAATTCGATAATAACTCGCATTAGTGTTATTAGTAATTGTATACTATTGTTTTCATTCAATATCATAAAATATAAATATCTAAAATCGCCATAGATTTACCCTAATAATTAATTACCGTCCAACAATAAACAACAAATATGACACTTATGCTGTTAATACACGTACGAACTGGTCCGCGGATATGGTAAGTCGAGCGGCCGAGGTCATCAGTCGCTTAAAGTAGGGATGGGTATATGATTTATTTTTTAATCGATTTTTTTGAATCGATTTACAAAACATCGAGGTTTTTCTTGAGATCAATATTTTTCTATTTGTTCTATTTTACTTTTTATTCGTAAATACTATTCTTCCAGGGGTCAAAATTAGACTATAATCATCGTTTATTGCAAAAACTGTTTCCAAATTTATTTATTAACAATAGTAACGGTCATCAATGGCAACTAAACAAAAAAATAAGAATGACTAACCTAAGGAAAAATAACACTGAACTGTTTTATTTTTGCCTATTCACAGCTGATTATCATATTATAGACAACAAAAAGGACACTCTAATAATCGATACTTTATTAGTTTGAAAAATCGATCTTTTAGGCCTCAATGTTTTTTGAATCGATTCAAAAATCGACATTTTTGTAAAAAACGTTCCTATCCCTACTTTTGGGACTGATAACATCGGACACCCGCCGTACTATGTCCGCGGTCCGATCCGTACGTGTGTTATCACCATTAAAATGTTAATTGATTCTTAATAATGAAGTAATTATGACTATAGCTCGCCCAGTCGACGAAAGCCCATTGTAAAATAAAATAAAAAATGTTTCCAAGTTTTATAAATCATAATCTATACTAATAAATAAAATTGAAGTGTCTGTTTGTAATATCAAAATTTATTTTTTATATAGATGTGAATGTAATCTCGATACCTATACCAAAAATGCAGTTATTAACATTTTTGTCTGTCTATTTGCTCCGGGTAATCTCCGGAACGGCTATTCGGATTTTGACGGGACTTTTTTGGTAGATAGCTGAAGTTACTCCTGGTAACTTAGGGTACTTTTAATTTTCGAAAATAATTAAGGTTTCGTGTAAAAATGGAATAAAATCCGATTCAATGCACAGTTTTACGAGAAAGTGCTTGAGTTTTGTGAGAAATATTTTTACTTTATCTTAGTATTAAACAAAACAAAAGGGTTCCGTATATAAAAATGTAGTAGAGAATATATGAAACACGGGCGTAGCCGCAGGCACACAGCTAGTAAATAAATAACATCGTTTAATAAGCAACAGGAGAAATATGTCTTCAACTATTTTATATTTTAATTGTTTGCATACATATGCACATAAGAATGGATATTCATGTACACTTTCTTGTGGCAAAAGGTCTTTTTTTTTTCCGAGATGGCGGTACGGCGCCATCTTGTCTGTATCAGTTGATATAAGAGTAACAGTCGAACGAATTCTGGCAAAGTCGTGTGTAGGCTCACTATGAATAACATAGATCTCATAAAAATACCATTTGAACGAATCGATAACACTAATACAACCGTATACATTTTTCATGATATTATGACTATAAAAAAGATTGCTTGTTATGTAAACAAACTACACACGATGTCGCAGAGTAATTTTGCGGCAGTATCCTAAACGAATAAAACGTAATACCTTTATTCTGTAACATTTTAGAATTAAATGATTATTAATCTATACTAATAAATAAATTCAAGCGTCTGTTTACAATATGAAAGGATTTTTTTTTACATTCAATGAATATACGATTTCTAAACCAAAAATACAATTTTTAAAACTTTTGTCTGTATATGTGTCTGTTTGTTCCGGGATAATTAGGGTACCGCGTAAAAAAAATTATATCACATAAAAATGTGAATAAAATCCAATACACAATTTAACAGACAGGAGCTTGAAATTATGATAAATATTTTTACTTTATCTTAGTCCTGAAAAAGTTTTAGGAAAATAATTAAGGTTCCGTATAAAAAAATAAAATACAGTAAGGAATATATAAATCGCGAGCGCTCGACTCGCGTCGACATGGTGGCTTCTATAGAAAAATGAATAAGCGTCCTGACCCGCCTACTGTGTGATAAAACCATAAGCATAGAGCAGCGGGACGCAAGCGCTCCATATATGAGTAAAAACGATTTTTTTTAACCGACCTAATACTGCTGATCCGAATTGCCTAGAAAACTTCACCGGACTTCGAAACGAGTGCTTAAGGCACACAGCCTAAAAATTGTAGCCATCGCTAGGGCACCAAAATGGTACGAAACGTTCCACACAGAACCCATGTGTATCTTGGGTTATGTGTGCAAGTGTGTGTGTGGGATATAATGAGTTTTGCTAGTGTGCTGTGAGGGCTTCTCCAGTTAGAGATCAAGGACGTCCTGTGCCACTAACGGAGGAGGACCTAAATTATGTGCGGGAACAAAATTAGTAGCCAGACCTCGACGCTGAGAACGGCAATTTTTTGAAGCATTTTTAATCCGCGCAATATTCTTAGTATGCCCGCGAGAATTCCCATTAGAACGACGCACGATAGGAAAAGCTAATAAAATGTATAGAATTTTCTATTGATATTTTTTCCTTTTGATCTATCTATTAGTTGTGAATTTATCACTAAGTAACTATAGTGCTTATTTTAACATGTAAAATACTATATAAAATAAAAACATCCCCTGTAGCAGTCTTAGCTAAATCGGGAACTGTGTGACACGGAATCGAGTAGATCTAGCGTGATTGAAACGAATTTCAGAGCGCACATTATATTACGGCATTGGTTTTAATACGAATAACGTTAGATTCATATCTACAAGTTATATTGCCACCACCACCTTATTTGAAATTATGTTATATAATTAGAAATGTTCACAGTAATAACTCACAATAAATTCAATGTCATTGTCGCCTATACCTAATATCAAAGACTATATATTCATATTTGTAAATTTTAAGACGCCCATAAAAATAATCAATATAAAAAACTAAAGATCTAAGAATTGATTACGATGAGACAAAAGTTTCACCATAATATTTCATTTTCCAATAATGGCCGCCTGGGTTGCTACCACCCTGAAGTTTGAAAACCTGTCACCGAATCCGAATACCAATAGGTGTGTTCCGGCAGCATCACTTAAGAATCATTATCTTTAGTTGTGTTTACAATGCTGGAACTCATCGTCGCTTAACACCAGGTTAGATTTTGATCAAAGCAGTGAGCTTATAAAGTTCAAAAAGAAATCGACTTCTCAAATTATTCAATAAAAATTTGGATCAGATGCAATATTTAGCAACGATTTTTTTTTATTCTTCCTAATTTGAAGGTATCTGAAAGTTGATTGGCGCATTTTGCTGATGATGAAGGATTATATTAATCTTAAAAAAATAACTAGGCAGCCACGTCAATGATCACGAGTTCAAACCCACGTAACCTACTCTAAAATCAGCCTAAGCTTTCAGTGAAGAAAAACATCGTGACGAAACCATAGCACGATGGTAAGACATTTTGCAATAATGTCCACCTGGGTAGCTACCACTTTTAAGTTACAAAAGCCAGCCTCAAATAACAATAGGTGTGTTCCGGCTGCATCGGTTGAGACCTAATATATCTAGGCTTAGTGTGTTTACCATCCTGGACCGTATTGGAGATTATAGTCTAAGTACTGAGACTAGACCGTGCAAAAAAAAACGTTCAAAAATTACGACGCTTGGGCAAGAATAATATAATTCAAAGTAGACATGTAATAATATATGGGTTTAGTTATCAGATACTTCTGTTAATTGACTATTAGACCTTCAACTCTTTGAATCAAATGGGCACGGGCCACGTTTCGATATAACTATCCGATAGATGACCCCAACCCGAATCTAGAGAAGGATGAACAAGGCAGGGTGAGTCCAAGGACAAAAAGCCTCTCATTCTTTCAAACGAAAACAGCTTATAAGGGTGTCACTCTATACGTAAAAACTTCTATGACATTGAACGTTATGGTTGTCAAAATAAATGTATGAATTTATTGTTTTCTTTTTTATTGTGTTAATCGTAATTGTTTGTTTTTAATTGAGAGATTTTCTTACAAAATCATCTATTTTAAAATTAATTCATTTTCACTATATAGAAAAAATATTGCTGGCTTATTTTTTTATGACCCCATGGAGGGGTCTGAACGGTGATTACATATGTAATATTTACTTATTTACTTTTCAGGGAGATTTTTTTTTTTTTTTCAAAGTTACACCAATGCTTACATAATTACAGGGATAGGGGATTTTTAGGGCGAAAATTCAAGCAAATTTTGCTTACATAATACTTCAAGGACCCCTCCGACATCATGCCCTGCTGATTATTTGTTTTTTGTAATAAGTGTAAATGAAACATCATGTTTTTAAATATGTGCGATATAATCTAAATATTTAAATAGCTAAAGAATGAATTCATAAATAAAAATATTACTTACTATTTAAAAAGAATAATTCAAGGTATTATTGTTGTAAGTAAATAGCGATTCAACTCGACTGTACACCTACCTACTATCGACGCTTGTCACAAATCCCTCGCCTTCTGTGATGTTGAATAGCTAGAAATCCTTCGAGGTCCTGGGCGGACACGTATAATACCGTACTTAAGACTGCTTCCTATTATTATAACAACCAACTTGAAGCCCAATAAGCTATAGCTTACCCTACGTTTGAAAGGGATAAAAGTATACAATAACAATTTAAATCTCCATGTGGAAAATTTAACGTATCGTTTTCAATTAATATTTGTATGCCAAAGTAATACACTTGCAAACTATTATATCAGCGGGGAATTCGAAGCGAATTTATAATAATAAATAAAATTGAAGCGTCTGTTCATAATGTCAAAATATTTTTTTTCGAAATAGATACAGGTACGTATACACGATACCTATGCGAAAAATAAAATGTTTAAAATTTTTGTCCACCTGTCTGTTTGTAGTTTCGGGTAATCTCCAGAAAAACTGGATGGATTTTGATTGGACTATTTTGGTAGATACTCCGCATAACCTAGGGTACTTTTAATTTTCGATAATAATTAGGGTGCCGCGTACAAATATTAAAACTCATAAAATAGAAATAAAAACGATTCAATGCACAGTTTTACGGGGAAGTGCTTGAATTTATAGGTTTTTTTTACTTTACCTTAGTACTAAAAAATATTAAGGTTCCGTATATGAAACGCAGTGAAGAATATATGAAACACGGGTGCAGCCGCGGGTAAATAGCTAGTATTTAGATACATTTATAGATCCCTCTACTAAGACTGTGTATTATATGTGCATTTATTCGTATACGTCTCACTAGGCTTCCTATAAAAGTTAAAACAATACGAGAAATATCAGTGCATTTTGGGGTCCTTCATTTGTTTATTTTTAATACCATGTAGGACGGCAATGAGCTCTTCATACGTAAAAAAGTGACAAGTGAGTAACTTAATTTTAACATAACATTTAGTTAATTATAAGTAGAAGAGCGTCCATACGTATGTCAGTAAATTTTAACTATATCATTTGTCAAAAGATTTAACACGTATAATTTCTTAAAAGAGAAAAACAAAGAGCCGATCCTAACTTACGATCCTACTTGTTTACTAAATCACAATTTATTCGACGAATTGCAATTTATGACTGAAAAACTTTTAAGTGATTCATTAAGATTAGAAAGATCTCGAGGTGACTAATACATTATTACATACAGTTCTCAATATTTTACACGACAATTTTTTTTTTTGTATACGATCAATGCGAACCTTTGTAACAATGACGTCAACGTATAGTTCGCGTGTCCCGCGTAATTCCAATTTGATTATGTTCCACAAAGCTAACACTGTGGCGATAAGGTGCGCTTGAAAGGTGTATAATCAATCAATTAGATAATAATTTAACTTGTCGGAAAGGGTCAGCTTGATTTCCCGTATGAATAAAAAATGAATATAGATTTCTATTAATGTAGAATTCGAAGACAATCATGAAATAATATTCTTAAATCTTCAATATTACTCCGTTAGTTAAGGAATATTCACTTCATTGACGAAGCTGTATTAAATAACGAATGTGCTATTTCGAATAGCGTTAAAAACATTACATCATTGAAACGTTATAACAAGAAGTAATTAATGTTAACAATTGTCCTTTACTAGCATATATAAATAACGTTAATTAATTATAATGTACAGATTATTTATAAATACATATAAGACATAAATTTAATTATTTTTTTCTATTCGACTTGTGGTCGAGATTAAGCCATTGACCTTCAAAAAAGTTGTATTATTTCAAAAATAATATAAATATAATAAGTAACGGTAATTCTATGAGCAACAATACACACTCCGGAGTCCTCTTCGGCAGAATCCCAGTACGTTTTCCGATCCCCAACTGAGAAGGCTCCTGAATCCGCTGGCAGAGTGATATAGTGATACTTTCATGCACTATCATAACCACACTCATTGCACCTATCATTGCACACCACACTCCTGTATACTACACGCAGGCACATAGATTATGTAAGGTACCCTTTTTTTACCATCCGCCGCCTTCCTGTGGAGCGACACAGGATTCTAGCATACTCCACGCCGCCTCGGCGACAATCCAAACCTGTTGTTAGGTCAGACCAGTCCCTTTATTTTCCTTCCAGGAGGAGGCAGCTTTGTTCTGTAAGGAAACATGAGGTTCGTTGTCTCCCTTAACCACAATAGGTTTGTCTAGGACAAATTCCGTGAAACTGACGTCGTAGGTAGTAGCCCGAGCCGATATCCATACCACTTTGGTGCCCTTACGCCTTAAGCGCTCGATTCAAAATCTGCGAGGCCTTTCTGATCAATAGGATTTAGATAATTGGAAATAAAACGGTTACATTATTAATTTAATCTATAGTTTTCAATAAACAAACAATAAAATGAATTTATAAATGAAATTACAACACTGTAAAAAGGTAATTATGGAAATGTGACGTTGTGCATCGCTACATACACACAAACTAGCTGTGTGCCCGCGGATCTGCCCGCTTTACACGGAACTCTAATTATTATTCTAATTTTTTTTTGTATTTATTATTTTTCCTAATGACTCAATTAAAGCAAAGAAATTTCTCACAAATTCAAACACTTGCCAGTAAAATTGACCATATATTTTTTTTTATTTTCATATTAGTTACGCAAAGTCATTTCAGTTGTCCGCCAGAAAAAGTCCCTTCAAGATCGGTCCAGCCGATTCCGAATATTATTGTCGCAACAAACAGACATCAATTTTAAGAATTGCATTCCAGTATAGGTGGCGTATATACATTCATATGTAATTTTTTTAAGTTTTCGCGTTCCATATTTAAAATCAGTTAATTTTAACGGGTTTTTACGCGTTACCTTTGGTTTGGTTTTTTCTTCCTATCCCGACGTTTCGGCTGGGTTTCACCAACCGTGGTCACGGGCTGGCTGGCAAAATACCCCTCAACGCAGCAGGCGACGCCGCGCACCGCCAGTCAGCCCGTGACCACGGTTGGTGAAACCCAGCCGAAACGTCGGGATAGGAAGAAAAAACCAAAGGTAACGCGTAAAAACCCGTTAAAATTAACTGACATTCATATGTGTTTAGTAAAAAAAAAAAAATATTTTGATACTATAAACAGGCACTTTAACTTTATTTATTAGTAAAGATATTGTGTTATTTTGTAACGTTATAGCTTCGGTTTAAGATCCCATCAAAGTTAGCTAACTCTGCGAAGTTTTGATACAGCCTGTTACGGATATCGATCTTACCAGAAGCGATTCTTGTGCTAAATTACCCGCGTTAATACGTTTGTCGCTGCGGCTTCCAGCCGGGCACAAGTTACAATGGTTACAATCTAGATACTATTATCCGTTTAAAACGAAGCCATTTTTGAAGCTTTCAATTATTCATGATCGTATTGAATTTGTAGCTTTTTAAATAACTATTCCGTTAAAAAAAAAAGTCATTTGATTCTATAAAATAATTATTAATATTTTTTAAATTGAAAAATTGAGGTAAACTAACTTTAGATATTTTTTGTTTATACCTAATTAACTCGTATGCGACGACACAATAACAAAATAAAATTTATCAGATTTTTTAACAATTTATTATTTCTTATTAAATCCCTTTTTATTTTCAGTTCCATTCCTAATTGCAGTATTAACATTAAAATGTCGACATATATAATACCAGCTGAATACTCGCGGCTTCGCCCGCTTTTAAACGATACCCTAATTATTGTCCAAAGCTTTTTTGGTACTTAGATAAAGTACAAAAAATTCTCACAAATTCAAACGCCTAAAATTGTGCATTGAATCGGATTTTATTCACAATTTTATGTGTTTTTATTTTTTTTACTCGAAACCCTATATTCGAAATATTAAATTAGCCTAAGTTACGTGGCCTAACTTCAACTGCCTAGCAAAAAAAGGCCCTAAAAAATCGGTCCAGCCATTGCGGAGGTTAGCCGAAGCAAACAGAGAGACAAACAAACATTTAAAAAATGTATTCTTAGTGTAGGTATCGTATATAATGTCTATTTGGTAAAAAAAAATTGACATTACTAAGAGACACTTTTATTTTATTTACTAATATAGGTTAAAGATTTCTATATAATATTTAGCCGTGCGAATTCGGGCGCGTCGCTTTTACAGAATTTATAGAGAATGGAATCTCATTCATGTCAATGCTCCGATAACTGTTGTTGATTTTTTAAAATTCTATGACGTAACATTTGCAGGTAATGAAGAATTGCTAGATGCAACTATAAACGTATAAACAGCCCATTTAAAATCCACACTCAGAACACCTAAAACCCATAAAAGTACATCGAAGCCGTGTGACCCTTTCGATTTCTAACGTCGATTTGTGTTCACGTCACGGCTTTAATCGGTAATGCCGTCACGTGATATTGCAAGAACTCTGTACATATGTAAATAATCAGTGATACAATGGCATATAGTGAAAAAAAATTTAAGAGAAAACGAATTTACATTGCATACTTCGGTTCACATTTTATATTAAAACCGCTAGTGATACGGTGTTCTCCATTAACCACGTGATGTTTTTAGCACTCAATTTTAATAGCCGCCTGGTAATACGTGGTGACGTTTTCAGACTAAACCCCTCCCTTCCTCTAATCAAAATCACGGGTTTAAATACAAAATATCAAACCTTACGAAAACATACAAAAAAAAACTAAACAGCTATAAAAACTGACGATGGAAGTTAAAACTTTGAAAAAACTGTTCTTTAAAAGCGAAATTAATTAGTCACATACAACAGTTTCGCGTTCCGCGTTCGGGAAGCTACGCAGAGTCTACTCGTCCGAAATAGCGCAGTGTCTTAAGATGAAAATCTTAGACCAGTGTGTGTTGCCAGTGATGCATACGGCACTGAAACGTCGTCGCTTACAATGGGCTAAATAAAATGCCTCAAAGTTGCTCAAAGAGCAATGGAGAGAGCTATGATTGGAGTTTCACTGGGTAAGCGAATAAGAAATTAGGAGATCAAGGTACATTGCTCGCAGAACCGATGCCCGATGGGGCCAACGGATTCTAGAATGACTACCACGCACCGGAATACGTAGGGTGGGGTAGGACCCCCATAAAATTATCCGACGAGCTGGTGAAGATCACGGGATTCTCCAGGATGCGGATATTGCAAGACCTGTAGTCGTGGAGATCTTTGGGGTAGACATAGGTCTAGCAGTGGAAGTCTTTCGGTTGAATGGATGGATGGATGGATAATCAAAATAAAAAAATCCTTTATTCAATTTGGGCCCTGAAAATGCGCAACGTCAAAAAATTAACCGGTTCAGAAAACAATCCAGTCGAGAAGAGCCGGCAAGAAACTTATCTGTTGTTTTTTAAATGTTTTTAGCGAAAGCACAGAGAGTGGAGTCTTTTTTAGACACAATTTAGTGATAATCGTTTCGACACGAACATTTTATTTGGCCATTTATGGGAAAATATTTTAGATGTGGTAACAAAAAATAGCCCACTTTAACGCCTGTAAAACAGACTGTAGGATGTCACTTTAGTGATTCTTCATCACCAGTCATCTTTTAGGATGAAATCATAGGTTACGTGAATCTATAAGTTTTCATTATTTTCTCCTCTTGTATATTCGTTCTTGAGACAACGTGCTTATATGTTTTACATCTTTCTTGGTCTCTGATATATATATCCCTGACTAATAATTTGTCTTAGAAACTAAAGATTACCTTAGTAATTTCACTTCTGACTCGTGTACTCTCTACACATGCTGTTTTGTTATTTATTCGACTTTATTATATTATCGCCTAATTTAAAAATATCAGTATATTACCGTTGACCCTACAAATTATTCTCTTCTTTTTTTTGTTCAAAACTATATATATATATATAAAGTTATGAACAACGCGCCGTCCGTTTCCGTGCCGTTTTATCTAGACACGTGATAAAACTATAAATTATAACACCATATACTCTTGAAATGAACGACTATGTAACTAGTGCTATCGTCAATACAACGATAACAGAAATATGCCATTTTTACAGTCTCAAAAAAATTGCATAATGTCCAATTTGATTTATGATTGGAGATGTTTGTTTATTTGTCTCTTACTAACTCTCAAGCTGTGTTGAGAATCCAACCTTTTTATACCTTTTTTGTCTGAGTAAAATAACCTTTTTTATTTTGTGTAGTTTTTGCTTATAAAACAAATGTATTTTAATTTAAGAATTCGATGTATTGTCAATACCAGATAGTAATATACACTCATAGAAGAAGATACACCGAATATCGCCTTTTTTTCCTGTTTTCCATCATAATATTTGCCCAATCTTCACCTAAAACTGAGCTAATCCGCAACATTTTGGTCCTTCTCCTAAAAATTTTGAACTTACCTATTGAAAACGTGTCCATTTTCAAATGGTGAAAACTAGGGCTCAAAGTAAAATTCAGAAAACAGGAGACGATAAGTGTACCAAGGCTATCATGAGTGAACCTGTGGCTAATAATAAAACTCAAGGTACATTTTCAAACAAGAGTTCAAGGTCAGTACAATCTTCTTCTACAATTAGAGCTCAAAAGCTTGCGCTGCAAGCCGAATTTGTAAGAAAAGTAGGTAAAGCAGAAGCTGAAGAAGCAGCGGCCGCAACGGCAGCGTCGGTAACAGCCGCCGCTGAGCGCAAAGCCGCTGAATTAGAGCTAGAGAGCCAGCTTGCAAAGTTGGACTCGGAAAGTAGTAGAAGTCGTGGAAGTTTTAATTCTTCAATACAAAAGTGGCTAAATACTGTAGAAATTAATAATCAAGACGTATTGGGAAAACCCAATCAAGCTAATAAACGTCTTGATTGTTTAGGATTTCGCCAATTTGATAATAAAAGTGGTGGAAGAAGCTTACCAAAGCTATTTCAATCTACTGCCGCAGCGAACAATCCTACAAATGTAACTAATAGTATACAAAATAACACTACTGAAATTAAAACAGAACAACCCACTGACATTTCTTTATTAGCGCAGGCTATTACATCGTTGGTTACTAGCAAGGTCAAATGTGGAGACGGAAAGCTACCTATTTTTGACGGTAGGCCTTTGGATTGGCTAGCTTTCAAGAGAATGTTTGAGGACAGCAAGGCCACCTTCTCAGCGACGGAGAATTTAACTCGCATCGGCATGAGTCTCAGAGGAGCGGCTCGGGAGGCAGTATCTGTTCTTCTCGTGTCAGCTCATGATCCTTCCGTAGTAATGGATGCTTTAGAAATGAGGTTTGGTCGATCTGAGTTAATAGTACTTAATGAAATTGTTTCCATTCGATCTTTACCAAAATTAAATTCTGAAAGTTATGACCTTAATAAATTTGCATGTAGAATTCAAAATTGTGTAGAAGTGATAAGGCTTCTCAACCACAGATATTATTTAGAATCTCCAGAGCTTTTTCAAGCTATTCTAACTAAACTAACACCTCTGTTACGTAATAAATGGACTGAATATGGCATGATACATTTTTCACCTCAGGGACAGACTAAGCTTGAGTTGTTATCACAATTTTTTATCTCGGGAAGTCGAGTTGCACCTAAAATTTGGTTTAGTTCCAGACCCTTTAGTTCCTGCAAAAAGATTTGAGAAAGTTCATGCAGTATCATTTTCGGAATGTTCTCGTGAGTCCACTATTACAGAAAAGCCTTCTAAAAATCACGCATATTCTATAAAGGAAAACATTAAAACTTGTTTTATTTGTAAAGAAAATCATAATTTGTCAAAATGTGACAAATTTGTAGAAATGCCAATTCATGACAGGTGGCAATTCGTAATTAAAAATAAATTTTGCCACAAATGTCTTAAAAAAGGTTCTCATAGTTATAAATATTGTAAGTTCACTAAAGAGATTTGCAACGTTGTGGAGTGCAAACATAGGCACCATAAACTTTTACACAACGCGGATATTTTAGCTACGCACACGATTGCTGAAAATGAACCTAACAGCGACATTTATACAATTTCACAAAGTAGAGCCTGTACTTCTAACGAACAACCAAACGAGATTCTTACACACACGACTTATTTGTGTGATAAAACTTCTTTGTCTGATTTATCTAAGAAACAAAATTACTCTAGACCCCTGTTAAAAATCATAAAGGTAACTATCATGGGGCCGTTAGGCAGCATTAATACGAATGCTTTATTGGATGATGGCTCAACAGCTACACTAATTGACTCCGAAATTTGTAAGCAACTAGGTATCACAGGACCTACGTCAGATATTATGTTGGACTGTGTTAGTGGCTTAGGCAAAAAGATTAAGGCTCAGCATGTTGACTTCAAAATTAAAGGTTATCATTCCACTGATATATTTTCTATTCGGAACGCTCGTTCGATTGAAAATCTAGGCTTGTCAAAACAAAAAAGTCACATTGATGATATCACACAGTTTCGGCATTTAAGAGATTTATCCAACATACTTTGTTGCGAAGCAGGTGAACCTAAATTAATTATTGGACTTGATAACTGGCATCTTTTGATTTCCAAGGAGTCTCGGATTGGCACTAGGTCTCAGCCAGTTGCAATTAAAACTAACTTAGGTTGGGTATTATTTGGTTTTGATTCAAGCAGAACTAAGCCCGTGAATTTTGTCAACCATGTAAACCTTACTGATAATGACGATTCTGAAAACTTAAGCATGCTTATTCAAAATTATTATAAATTAGATTCTTTAGGTATTACTAAAAAGGAGCGTTTAAGTGATGATGATGCTAAAGCTATACAAATTTTGGAAGAAAAAACACGTCGTTTACCTGATGGTAAGTTTGAGGTAGGGCTTCCTTGGAAAGATCTTATTTTTGAAGTTCCGGACAGCTTCGGGCATACTTTGTCTAGATTTAAATGTTTAGAAAGAAAAATGAGCAAAGAGCCAGCTTATGCCGAACTATATAAGTTAAATATGCAGGCCATGTTTGATAAAAATTACGCAGAAGGCCCTGTCAGTGTGGAACACTCTGTTAAAAGATGTTGGTACCTACCCCATTTCGGTGTTATCAATTCTAATAAACCCGGTAAACTTCGTATAGTTCATGATGCGGCGGCTAAGTCTAGAGGAGTAAGTCTGAATTCTATGTTACTTACTGGACCGGACCTTCTCAACTCAATTTTAGATATACTTTTGCGTTTTCGTGAATTCAAAGTCGGCCTTTCTGCTGATATTAGGGAAATGTTCCCTCAAGTAAAAATACGCGAAGAAGACAGGGATGCCCAACGTTTTTTGTGGCGAAATTCCACTAGTGAACCCATTCAAGTTTTTAGAATGGCGTCTATGATTTTCGGTGCAGCTTCAAGTCCTTTTTCTGCACAGTTTATTAAAAAATAAAAACGCACTTGAATTTCAGACGCAATTCCCTGAAGCTGTGGATGCTATCCTCAATGATCATTACATGGATGACTGTATAGTATCTACACCTTCAGTGGCTGATGCAGCGCGTCTCGCTTCAGACATTATCACCATTCATAAAAATGCAGGTTATGAGATGAGTTCTTGGGTATCAAATGAACCTACAGCCCTAGCCCTCATCCCAAAAGAGTCTGTAGCGGATTCATATTTAGCTAACGTCAATTTAGGTAGAGTAGCTAAATCTGTTAGAACTTTAGGCTTAGTTTGGCAGCCTACTGAAGATTGCCTTAGTTTTAACGCTGAAGGTTTTAAAAAGAAGACTATTTCTTCAAAATTTACAAAGCGCGAAGCACTGTCACTTATGATGTGCATATATGATCCAATTGGATTATTAGCCCCGCTTATTGTGAGAGCTAAGATTTTATTTCAAAACGTTTGGCGTAAAGCTGTTGATTGGGACCATCAGCTTACTGAGGAAGATACCGCGGCGTGGAAAGAATGGCACGAAGTTTGCGTCAGTTCTCTGAATAATTTTAAAATTCCACGTCGGTACAACCTCAGTGTGTTTGATGATGTAGTTATAGAAAGAGAACTTCACTTATTTTGTGACGCTAGCGAGTCTGCATATGCCGCTGTAGCGTATTGGCGCTTAATATTTCCAGACGGAACTATTAACGTAGTGTTAATAGGTAGCAAGGTTCGAGTAGCTCCATTAAAACCAGCCTCAATCGCACGCTTGGAGCTCCAAGGCGCATTAGTAGCTGCACGCTTAGCTGATGCTCTTTGCAACGCTCACAAATTAAAACCATGCAAACGAGTCTTTTGGTGTGACTCTATGAATGTTCTCGGATGGCTTCGCAATGACGCTCGTAATTTCAAACCTTTTGTTGCCAACCGCGTAGGCGAAATATTAGAACTGTCTAATGTAAATGAATGGAGATGGGTTCCAACTGCACTAAATTTGGCAGATGATGCTACACGCCTTAAAAGGGATCCTTTGAGCATAGAGTCACGCTGGTTTGTTGGCCCACAGTTTTTATATTCAAGTCAGTGGCCGAGTGAACCAACAACTAATTTCAAAGTCGATCAGTCGGAGCTAAAATCAAAGGATAGATTAATTTGTCATTTGATTGTTGATGACCCGTTCCATCCACTGGCTCCTGTTTCAGTTAGTCCTCATCGCATAAGTAAATGGTTATGTTTAGTTCGAGCCACAGCATTAGCACATTTATTTGCACGTAAACTTCTTATCTTACGTGGTAGAGTAGATAACACCGCCGTAATTCCTTGCATTTTAACAGCGTCCAATTTACAAATGGCCGAAACTCATATTTTATGGCAAAGTCAACTAGACTGTTTTTAAAACAGAGATCTCTTGCCTAAAGAATAACACACCGCTACCACGTAACAGTAGATTGCTTAAACTATCTCCCACTTTAAGCGATGACAACTTACTTCGCCTATTCGGACGTATCAGCGCTACTATACACATCAATACTCCTTCGAAATTCCCCATTATACTCGATGGAAGACATCCAGCTATCCGCCTACTAGTAATGCGTTACCACGAAAAAGCTGCACATGCGAACACTGAGACAGTGGTGAACGAACTCCGCCAACGCTACTGGATCCTCAATCTGAGAACCACAGTTCGTTCTGTAGCTCACGACTGCCTATTTTGTACACATCAAAGAGCTAAACCGTTAGATCCGCCTATGGGAAAACTTCCTGATGAGCGACTTGCACACCACCAAAGACCTTTTTCTTTCATTGGGGTAGACTACTTCGGACCTCTTCAAGTTACCGTAGGCCGAAGACATGAAAAGCGGTACGTCGCTCTATATACGTGCCTGGTCACAAGAGCAGTACACTTGGAGGTAGTCTACAGCCTTACTACAGATGCCGCAATGATGAGCCTGAAAAGATTTATTGCTCGACGCGGATTACCACATAAAATTTTTTCAGACAACGGAACTGCCTTTGTCGGCCTTAGTAGAGAGCTCAAAAAACTGTACGAGAAACAAATCTTAACTTTCGCAGCAAATGAATTAATAGAGTGGAAGTTTATACCACCCGCTGCTCCTTTTATGGGAGGAGCTTGGGAGCGCTTAGTTCGAAGCATAAAGACTGCGCTTAAAGTGACACTCAAAGATAAGTCACCTACTGATGAAGTTTTATCAACTCTTCTCCTAGAAGCAGAAGCGATTGTAAATAGTAGACCTCTCACACACGTCTCTCCTGATCCTGACTATCCGGAGGCACTCACTCCTTTTCATTTTTTAATTGGGACGTCTTCAATCAATCGCATACCTTTCGAAGTAGAAGAAAGCGATCTTCACGGTAGAATTCGATGGAAAAGAGCAGCCAGGATGGCGGACCACTTTTGGAGACGTTGGTTGGTCGAGTATTTACCTCTTTTGAACCCCACTACAGGCACTGGAGAGCGACCTCATATTAAAGTGGGAGATGTTGTTCTTATAGCTGACAGTAATTTACCTCGTGGTGTGTGGCCAAAAGGGAGAGTCATATCCCTATATAAGGGCAAGGATGGAATTTCCAGAGTGGCTGATGTTGCCACATCTGCTGGCCAATTATGGAGACCTCTTAAAAAATTAATTGTAATTACTACATAACCAATTTTTAAAAAAAAAGAGGAGGATGTTGAGAATCCAACCTTTTTATACCTTTTTTGTCTGAGTAAAATAACCTTTTTTATTTTGTGTAGTTTTTGCTTATAAAACAAATGTATTTTAATTTAAGAATTCGATGTATTGTCAATACCAGATAGTAATATACACTCATAGAAGATACACCGAATATCGCCTTTTTTTCCTGTTTTCCATCATAATATTTGCCCAATCTTCACCTAAAACTGAGCTAATCCGCAACAAGCTGTTTAAATAAAAAAAAAAACCGAGATAACTTTTGTAAATTATTTTAAATATTTTGACGAGTTGCTTCACCATTCGCAAAGCGAAGCAAGCAGACTACATACAACAAAGCGATTTATATGATAAAAAATGAATTTATGTAAATATTTGTAATTTGTAGTTATCCGTATTGATCGTGATTTTTATATTTCTGAGACTAAAAAAATCATGTTTTTTTACCGGTTTTTAATTTATATGCTTTCTTTTTCCTACAAATTTGTTTTGTTAAGTTGGCAACGCTAAGCCGTGACATTTACTCGTATGTGCGTGATATTTTCACGGTAGACTGTAACGATAAATCAGCGTTTTTGAGGTCCTAACACTTCAACAACAGTGTCGGTACGACTGCGGTTTCTTTCTTATTCTATGCCTGTTTCGGATTTAATAATAACTAGCTGTTTGCCCGCGGCTGAGCCCATGTTTCATATATTAATTGCGTAATATAGTTTTTAATTTTTTTGTACGGAATCCTAATTATTATCCATGAATTTTTTTTTACTACTAACATTAAACAAAGATGTTTTCTCACAATACAATTACCAATACCAATTACTAATCAAATACCTGCCAGTAAATCAGTGTGCATTGAATCGGATTCTTTACGCGGAACCATAATTATTTTCGACAAATTAAAGTAGCCTTAGTTACATTTTTTTTTTTTTTTTACTTGGGGAAATCCTCATGGACGAACCGCTCTCCCGGGCAGGAGAGCGGAACAGTGCCGGACTCCTACCGGCTAAAACCCCAAGGTTTCCTCTCGAGCGCACTTGTGATGCCGGGGGTGCGGGGATTGCCCGACTGGGATTACTACCGCTCCCCCCGGCGTGCGTAGGCTCGGATGAGCCGGGAGTAACTTCAGCTAACTAACAAAAAAACGGTCCAGCCGTTCCGATTACTCGAAACAAAAAAAAACAGACAGACAAAAATTTATAAATTTGTATTTTTGGTATATATGTCGTTTTCCTAATAATGTATTTAGTTCAAAATTGTTATTTTGATATTACAAACAGACACTACAGTTTTATTATTAGTATAATAGATATACATTACACACGTGTAAAAGTTTAATTTCGATTAAACGCTTCTAGAATGGTATAGAATAATGTATAGTTGAACAGTGTAATAGTTTGATGACCGTGATCGCTTCTTATAATAATGGCATCATGACGGCGAATAGGTAAAGTGTTACCAGTTTAAAATAATGTCCTATAACATGATATTGACGCATATAAGATCACAGGTACATTCTCTAGCAATAGTGTAGTTTCATTGTATACAGTTAATTGAAAACAATAGATAGAGATTGGTTACTTAAGTAAACCATATAACATAAGAATACTTTTAATATAAGCGTTTAAAGTTTTTTGGTGGAAATCGGGAGGGGGGATGCTCACTTTTTATTAGTGTAACGTCAAATAGAAATATACTATGCTCTCTCTCTCTCATACTAGTACAAAAATCAAAATGCTTATAAGTACATTCATTAGATTTTAATTTTGTTTTCAGTGTTTCATTGAAGATTTCTCATTGCGTTTTAATATTTTTATATGGAACCATAAATATATGGCTAAAATTTAAGAAGATAAGTTAAAAATACTTCTGATTAATTCAAGCATTTGCCCTTAAAAATGACCATTGAATCGGATTTTATTCACAATTTCATGAGTTTTATTTTTTTCCGCGGAACTCGAATTCTTTTCGAAAATCAAAAGTACCCTAAGTTGCTTGAGTAACTTCGGTTGTTTACCAAAAAAGTCTCATCAAAATGGGTCTAGCCGTTCCTGAGATTACCCGACAGTCAGACAAAATTTTAAAACATTGCATTTTAGTTATAGGTTTCTTGCATATATATTCATAGGTATTTAGGGAAAAAAGGTTATTGTAACATTACAAACAGACTCTTCAATTTTATTTATTAGTATAGAATAGGTTAATATAACATAGTGATTTAGTTGAAATATCCAAATTAGTATAAAATAAATTCGCTTTTTTAAATAATGAGAAACGTGGTAAGAGGTTTCAGAATGTTCGCTACATCTGGCGATGGAACTTTGTAATACTGATTTTCGTTAATAATTGACTTACCATCTATCCTGTCTCGTACGGAAGTTCACAAGCAAACTGTGCGCTTGTAACTTCCGGCGTTAATATGAACCTTTCCGGTGAGTTTAGTTTTAAAAGGGAAGTTTGCTCAACATATTGCCAATTAAGCTGGTGCAGTGAAAAATATTTATGAACCATTATTGAAATATGTATTTTTATTTTAATATACATATCTATGTGAATTATATTAAATTAATATATCTAGCACTCATTTAATTATTATTAAATTCTCACATGGACTGCATTTTTACGCAATAAAAAAAGAGTTAGTGTAGAGAGTACACATTTCAGGAGTGAAATTCCTTTGGCAGTATTCAGTTTAAATCTGTATGATAAATTATTATTAAGAGCGCAGATACAGGTAGATAAGAACCAGTATAGCATAAAGAGAAGAAAATAATAGTTTCTACTGCCAAAAAGTATAGCATCCTTATAATTTTTGTCTTTTTCTCTCTGACTACGTACTTCTTCTATCCGTCTTATAATATAATATTCAAAACTGTAACGCTTATATTCTGAATCGTGCATTCTTAAATGTCGGCCAAAATTAATTCAAATAATTGAAAAACTTTTCAGAGATTAATTAAACCTGCATCCAAAAAAAATTAATTATTCATACTATTGCAAATATCTGACTGAAGCAATGGTGGCCCAACTGTGCTATAGTGCAGCCGGATTCCGCGTCAGTGGACCCGGGTGGGTTCTAGCACATCCATCCAACTCTAAAATTATCCTAACCATCCGGTGAAGCAAAACATAGTGAGGAAACCATGAAAGGGAGGTAGGGATTTTCTAAAAATACCCGCCTGGGTAGCTACCAAATACTAACAAGTGTGTTGCGGCAGCATCACTTGAGAACCACTATCTCAAGGCTAGTGTATTTACTAATCGTCCCTTAAAATCAGGTGATATTGTGGTCAAAGCACTGAGTCTACATAGTATTAAAAGAAATCTATACAAGCGCCTTTGAATATAAACTGACCTGATGGTATATAACAATGTGGTTGATAGTTGTGATTCGCCAAGCTTAGCGAATTTAGTTCTCGAGTGATGAACTAACTACACGGGCCAGAAGGTAAAATTAATTTAATTTGAATTCCGAAAAGCTAGCACCAGCTTTACATTTAGTGGCTATGCAAAGTCGCACGCTTCAAAGTATTCATTGTCCGTGAAGTTAGCCGTACAATAGAAGCGCCAGGTTAAGTGGCTTTTAGAACAATAGTTTTGATAGATATCTCAAAGCCCCCGACAAACTTAAGACTACAATGGAGATAGATTTGCAAATGCACTGAAAGGAAAGCATTTCAATTGTTTTAAAATGTATGATTTATAATGAGCGCATTAGTCTTTTATTGAAATTATTCTATGACTAGCTACCGCTTGCAACTTCATTTGTCGACTACTTCGGTTAAATACAGTTTGTCTTCTATTTGTTTTAGTTCATCAAAGTTATACCTATTAAAATTTGTGCTAATTAATGAAAAGAGATTATCGCCGACATATTTTTAACACTCGCTTGGTTATCTAACACCGTCAAGTAATTCAATCTTTCGTCTCTAGATTTACTGTGTTTATCATTTTCGGGCCACTTGTTCATTTTTATTTCAGATTATAGCCAATGAGTTAAGTCAAAAAAAGCAATGCACGAGATGACGATAGTTATCAAAAGGTATATCTTTAAATTAATGACCTTTTCAAAACACATATAATCGCATTAGCTATAACTCAAAATCTGTGTATTTGATATATCATCTGATTTATCGGTCTTGTATTTGATTGAACTTTGGAACAAATTAGTAATATTCTAGGCATGGATATTCGCAATGTTCTCAACTCATCGATTTCATCGAAGGTATCATCTCCACGACATCTCGGAGATTCGGTATCCTGAACAGAGTGCGGCGGTTTTTTCTCGCCCGGTCAAATGTATCTCTTCTTTACAAGCCACTAGTTCGGCCGTACATGGAATGCTATTCGCTCTGTTAAAATATATCGAGCCGCTTCAGCTATGCAAGGCCATTGCCTCGCTAAACATATTCTACCGTCTCTATAACGGTAAGTGCTCTGAAGAGCTATTTAATTTAATTCCATCTTCTCCTTTCCACGACAGGAACACACGCGCTGGGCTTCGGAACCACAATTATTATTATATAAACGTGTTATATTTCAATAAACTTCTATGATAATAATAACTCAAATAAGCACACCATTATTATTATAAGTGGCATTTGCTTGCATTAACGTTGTTCAATATTCTTGAATCTCAACAACTACAAGGGTAGTAAGTCTATTAAGAACACTTGAATATAATTAAGAGAGCAATTTCTCTTACGTGAAGAGAAATAATACGTTCATTTTAAATGGATTCTATTTTCAATGTTTTGTATTTTAAATTTAAATAACGTTTTTTTTTTTTTTAAATTGGCAGAAATGTAGTTGTCGAAGATGCACAATTTGTCACACATTGTGCAGAATAACAATGGGATGAATAGTTTTTTTTATTTAATTTAATTAACATCTATTTATTTTTGTAGTTATGTATATTTCTTTACATTACGATATATTTAGGAATGAGTTGGGGAACAATGGTAAATTAAGTACGATCTTCAATTTAGATAAAGTATTAGTTATTAATTGTTAAGAATAAGAAATCTTATATGTGAGTAGAGTTAGTACACAACTAATTGAAACACTACAAACCTGAACAAACCTCGTACGTATTGTTTAGTATTATGTATAATATAGGTAAATCTAACTACCTGGTCGAACTTCGTTGAGCTTGCCAGACTAATTGCACGTCACGTTGACGAGGTTTGTAATATTATTAATTCAAAGGCTTCGACAAAGTGAATTATATTGAAACTGCACAGGACATTGTTTACTATGAGTTAAATATGATTAATACATTTATTATATAACTCATAAATATCGAGGGCGAACAACATTCGCAATATTAGAAAGCGTTTTAGTTCCATTCCGAAGAACTGCATGCCGATAATAGTAGTAGACTGCCACGGTGGCGCAGTTGTATTACGGTACGGCTGTCGTTCTAAGGTCTCGGGATAGATCCCCGGGTCGGGTCAAGTGATATTGGGTTTTGCTACTCAGTATCATCCTGAAGTCTGAAATTTGTGCCCGATATTCCGACAGGCTCACCCCTTGTCACATCTGGGACGGAACTAAGCTCGGCGAAATGTGGGTGGTGTAGTTTGCTATTACACCTCTGCCTAACCCTTTGTGGATAACAGGCGTGAGCTTATGTTATGTTATGCATGTCGATGCTGGGAAATAAAATTCGATAACTCTAAACAACGTGAAAAGGAGGTCATAGAGAATTATAGTAGTAATATCGTGATTCTGCTAGGTTCTAAGTTGTTCTGAAGATCTAAATTTGTTAAATAGTGTTTAAAATTCTTAAAGATAGATGGCGCGTTGTAATAAATTTGAATTTTTTATCACGCGGTGTCAAGATGTACGCCAAAAATATGACATCAATTTGTATATTGTTCTAATGTATGGAAAATAAATACTACAAAAAGTACTATGGAGTTTTAACTGAAGCAGTGTGAAAGTGTATACTAGTGACCTCACCGGGAAGGGCTCATGGTAAAATTATACATGGTCCTTCGAGCCGGAAATTTAACAAATTTATTACAGCGCGCCATCTACCTTTAAGAATCTTAAACAAATAGGTACCATACTTTGACAACTCTGAACGGAGCCTTGATTCCTGCGTTTTGAGGCTGTCTGAAAGAATACGAATTTTGCCAGTAAGCGCCTGATGTTAATTAAGTATAGTCCAAAATTAATTATGGTTTCCGATAGATGAAAAAATCTATAAACACTCATCATCAACATGCTGGCCTCATCTATTAGAGTTGCAGTCTCTAGAGAGTTCTGAATATACACATCCTAGTCCCGGAACACGACGTGTTACATCGTGGTACACTATGACGAGTTTTCATACACTTTTTATATGCTCAGCGACATATTTCCAACTCAAAAAAGAATATTCAGCCAAGTCTATAATTATGTTACGGTTTCAACACAATGTTTTTTTTTTTCTAATATAAAGCTCCAAATAGTTTAGTATTTTACCTAACCATCATCGTTTCAAAGTTCAAGACGGAAATCCAAAAACATTATGGATGTATTGTAAATTAATGGTTACACTAAAAAAGTAATTATGAAATAATATGGGAGGTAATCGTGGAACGACACTGCTCAAAATGAATCAATGTTACATACAAGCTGATTCCAAGTGACTCATTGCGCAGCAGATTTAGCAGCTGATAAAGTTCACGAAAACTTAGGCCAAATGAAATCAATACTAGTCTCGATTTTATCCTTATACTTACTAATATATTTGAAAATAAATAATACCTTATAAACATCAACAGAACTCGAATAGCCTCTCCTTCTACTTTCGAATACAATTATTTCAGAACTATTTTTTCCTATCTGGCAGCGGCCCAAACTCATAGCTCTCCGAATTGCCCTTGGCCTAGTTGCCACCCAATTTGTTACTTAATATACGAGATATTAAATCAAATTTTTATTCGTATCCACTTTTACATTACATTATTGAATATACATACTTTTGTTTCAACCAGCCATATAAAAGCAAAATATTCTACGAATTTTTTTTAAACCGACAATATGATGTAAATAACTGCGGTACCAAGTAACTAGACTAACACTTTATTTTAAACAATTGCCGTAATATGGTTTTCTTTAGTATTACTGTTCACTATTTGAATCTTGATCGAGTACCAGCTTCACTTAGTAGAGCTACTAGAGATACTCTTGGGTTGCTTACTTGCTTCTCACTGCTGCTCTTCGTTCGCTTACAGGTTACTTACTTCTTAGCTATCCTACTGTCATGAATTCTTTAAGACTCGTATCAGCTCCACCGCTTCTGCCAATCGCACTAGCTTGAACGGTGACGATCTTATTATGATACTCATTAGTATAATCCAACTTCTTTATATATCTACTGTTTGGCTTTGTTCATAATTTCATCTGAAGTAAAATGACAATGTAACCAAAAATATTAAGACCGCAATCCCAAAAAGGTTCGCTTTTTCAATTAATACTATCAAATTTCAACAAGCGTCGACAAGTATTAGGTCTTACTTTTATCCTATAATTCTATTAGGCTGTTTTTCTCAATAAAAGCTTAAGATTATAAAATAATACATTTGAAAGAAATTCATGTTTCATCGTTTCGACATAATTAATTAAAATATGTAGCAAGACGAGTAATAAAACATCCATAAACAGTCTAATGTTTCCATTGGCAATCTTCTACCTTCATAGTATATCTTTATATCTGTTTTTTCTCTGTGACAATGTCAACCTTCAAGGACTTTCTGTAGACTTATCTCCTGCCATTACAATCCATTGAACTCCAGGGACCATATTGATATCATCCTCATATGTTTTAGTTTGTCTACATTTGCGGTTTTTTTTGCAGTTTATGCCAATTTATAAGCAGAGGAATAAATTCAGACAAAGAATATTCAATCATTTCTACGCTGCTACTTTTTTTTGACTAACGCCTCAGGCCCGAATGATAGTTTCACCCGGCCTCTGTGGTGAATATTTAGGGTACTCGGTTGGAAAGTGGTAATTAGCACAAGGTACGTGAACCTTGGCCTGGGTGAACCCGTATGTAAATTCTGTATAATTGGCCATAAAGCCGTATGTATGGTTTGAAAATACGTAGTGTGTGTGTGTGTGATGTGTAATTGTGTTACTGAAAAGGCACTGTATTTGGATATTTTAATATTCAGTATTAAATTTTTTATATTGCATTGGCGCTATATACACCAATTTGATTATAACCTCAACTGAATGTATTTAGCGACAGTTTTCCGAACTTGTGAGTGGTAGCTACATAAACGGGTCTCATATGAAAATGCCCTACCACCATGCTATGCTTTCCTCACGATGTTTTCCTTCACCAAAAGCTCTCATTATAGAAATTTGTATGGCTGGGTTTAAACCTGCATTCATGACGTGGAATGCGACTGCACTAACAACGGCATCATCACCGTTAATTTTATTACTTATGTCATATAATTAATTCAACTGCAGTTTAAAAATGTAAATGAATCGAATTATTTGATTATTCATACTATTGTAGAATATAGGGCATGGTTCGTATTGAAACGTATACACTTGTTAGAGTAATCTTTGTTACAGTACCTTATTCGCGTCGGTGAGGCAACAGCTTCTGTGCTGATATCAATCCTGACTAGAGCGACCATCAGTGTACATTTAACTGGACATTTCCAGGAGAAATACATTAACTGAAATCTCTTTCAAAATTGAATCGTAAAACGATGGTAAAGCACTTTTTCTCTCAGACCAAGGGGTGTATCGACAGCATCACCTGAGAGACTTACACAGATATTTTGGGTCCCATCAAATAATGAAACAATCTCTAAATAAATTCAGTTAAAAAAAAAAATTAAATCGTATAATAAATATTTTGTTACTTATTTGTTAATCAGTGACAACTAAGCATGTATCATTCTGATAACTTTAAATGGATAGAATTTTATCATATCCATCCATTTTTAATACAACACTCTAGTAAAACGGTATCTATTGTGTTAGAACTGTTCAAGGAGTTTTTGTGACTTGCCAGAATTATATGTTATTATTCTCAATAGAACACTACCAAATTAATCTATACCTATTTTATTTTTTTTGACGGGGGGAAATGCATTTACGCCCTACCCTTACCTATTGCATTAGTGAGACCGGAGTCCCCCTATGCAATAGGTAAGGGGGCACGGAAGTACGAGCTCCGTGCCAGTGTGGGACTCACCCGGGCGTGAAGCGCCCGGAAATACCCACTAAAACCCCCCGGGGCCGTCCGCCGCATTTGGGATGGGGCCGACACGGGGTGGCTTTCGCAAGCCCCGCTTCGCCCCCTGCAAATTAATCTATACCTAGTCAAATAATATAAGTGTGACAGAATTTTTAAAACTAATCAGCCGACAGAAACAAAAACTGGACATTTTGGAAAACTGTTTAAATTGCGTAATCTGTTACTTGAAATTAATAATATTTAACATTTGTCTGGTTTTTAGATCTATTGACGCTCCGAGCAATAATTATGTATAATTTCATATAGCTTATTCATAATAAAAACATACGATTGGATACACTTTATTATCATCTTATAGTTGGCATAATTTAGCAGGCTGACGTCATAGCATTGATAACGCGAATCTAAAAGTTTTTCCTCTACTGATAATTGCCGTCACCAAAAAAGTAGGTATTCAATCCAAAAAAGTACTATATTCGACAGATATAGATACCGCCAAAAACTCAACAATAACTTCACTATCACGCAATAAAATCATTTTTTTTAGGGACAAAGTGTTTCCTTTAATGTATAGATATCAAGTTCCTTAAGAATGCACCATAACCCTTTGCTTCCAATCATACAAAGAAAAATGTAAAAGGAAACAAAATGTGTTGTTACAGAAAATTAATTAAATATATAATCGACATAACAACATAACGAGCTGGAGGTATATTCATTTCGTTGCGTCATGCGTCCAATCGGCACCGACGACGCCGAAGCCACAAATATTATCTAATAAACAATTTCACTAAACATTTGAAATGTTTCATTTAAAAGGATAAAGTTTCAGAAAACAATGTACTTTCTACTCGTCTTTATATCTCCCAGTAAAATATGTTCTCAAACATATTTCATATTCACACTAATATTTTCAGATGTTACATCTCACTATGTCTTTATAGAATCATATATAATACGTACCTTACAAAATAATGTCTCCATAGCAAGTTAACTATCGAGAAGCGATCATGGCGCAGCGTATAGTGTGGCCGGATTCCGCGCCACCTGTACGGGTTATCCCCACCCTTTTTTTTTTTTTTTTTTTTTTTACGTGGTTTAAATCTGCTCGTTGAACGCTCGGCCGTGTGCCGAAAACCAAGTTTTTTGCACACGTATGATCCTCGCGACAGACTAAGACACCGAGTCACTCCTCTCTGCGAGAGGCGCCCTCTTTTGGTGTCCGTGTGCCAGGTTGGCCGTAACCGACTGACTAAACACTCCACGTCCCTAACCGGCGCAAAGATACCAGGGTCTCCGGAGGCACATTATACATGTATTCTGCAGAGGCCCTGACAGCACGGGTTATCCCCACCTATCCGACTTTAAAATCGGCCTGAGCTTTCGGTAAAGGAAAACATCTTGAGGATACCATGGCATGGTGGTAGGGCATTTTATAATGGTGACCGCCTGGGTAGCTACCACCGTCAAGTTTAAAAACCTGTCGCCAAATACCAACAGGTATGTTCCGGCAGCATCACTTGAGAACCAGTAACTCTAGGCATAGTGTGTTTACCATCTTGGATCACATCGTTACTTAACATCAGGTGAGATTGCGGTCAAAGTACTAAGCTCACACCGTGTAAAAAAATCATATGCAGCTAATTTTAAGAAACGATACTGACCAAGTAATGTGACAGTTTATTATAAAATTGCTTTTTGCTCATTGTGATTTTCCACCCTTAAGACTTTAATTCATTACCTTCTAACCCCTGTTTGGGACTAAACTGTTTTCTAAAAACTGACCTTTGATGACACAAAATTCCATGAATCTAAATAATCTATCAGTTTGAAATGTCCATCTGGTGATTAAACATTGCTTCTGTTTACTGTCAGCTTTTTTATTGAGTGGAGTAGCTGTGTGCCCCCTCCTCTCCGCCCGTGTTTCATATATTTTCACTGCGTAATATGGTTTTTAATTATTTAAAAAAAAAATTAGAAGTCTCAGTTACGCGGAGCTACTTCAGCTATCTAACAAAAAAAGTCCTATCCAAATCGGTCCAGTTGTTCCGGACATTATCCAGAACAAAAAGACAGGCCAAAATTTTAAATATTGCATTTTTGGTATAGGTATCGTATATACATTCATTTATATTTATTAAAATATTGCTATTTTGACATTACAATAGACAATTCAATATTCTATATTAACGATAATAATTTTTTTAACGATTCTACTTCTTCGCGCTGTGGTTCTGTTGTCTTACATACATATATGTTTCAAAACAGTCTACGCTTCAATTTTATTTATTAGTATATATAATAACATTTTATATGCAACTTTATTTAATGTAATTTTTTTAAGTTTTCGCGTTCCATATTTAAATTCAGTTAATTTTAACGGGTTTTCACGCGTTACCTTTGCTTTTTTTCTATCCCGACGTTTCGGCTGGGTTTCACCAACCGTGGTCACGGGCTGACTGGCGGTGCGCGGCGTCGCCTGTTGCGTTGAGGGGTATTTTGATGAACTACCCCCGTTTGGTCCTTATACTTATTATAGTCACAACACACAACACTAACAGTGTCCATCGACGATGCCTGTGACGATAAATCCAGCCAGTCAGCCCGTGACCACGGTTGGTGAAACCCAGCCGAAACGTCGCGATAGAAAAAAAGCAAAGGTAACGCGTGAAAACCCGTTAAAATTAACTGAATTTAAACTTTATTTAATATTTAAGTGATTTTTTATTTATTTCGCACCTAAAACTAATTTAATCACAATACCGTTGTAAATTCTTTCGTTATTTGTTAATTCAGAATTAAATAGCCATATTGATATAATCCTCATGGTAACCCTATTGGTAAAGTAACTTCTTTTTGGCTGTATGCCAAATATCGAATGTCGCTCCTGACCGGAACAAGATAAGGTAACCAGAACTACATACGTAACTCTCGCAAATATTATTTATAGTTAGTTCACCGCTCCTTTGAGATATTGATATATTGAATAAGGTTTAGTCAAATGGACTATCAATGTGGTATTATTATAATTAAAGGGGCGACGTAGTCTTGAACAAACCGGTATCACTGTGACTTAGAAAATACCTATTGTGATTATCTCAGACTGCTAAAGTTCACTTTAAAATCTTTTTAGTTTAGACTTTCCAGTCTGGAAATACTGTAGATATTTTTGGCAAAGAGTATTTGTACTTTCTTCGGAAGTGACACATGCTCGTGCATAATTTCATTGTGTATGACTATTGAGGCACATTCACACAAAATGTGTTTTGATGATTCGTCCGCACTATTACGTGTCCTCGACACCAATATTATTCAAATGTTTGTTAAATCAACTGTGGCCAGTTAATGGTCTCACTAATATTCGTAGCCGATTCCTACTGATTACAACGGCCTCTTCAGTTCTGTTTTGACTAAGCCCTCTGAAAATTGACATCTTACATACCTCATCCTATTCCTTACGCTCAAAATTATTAAAATTTTACGAGAATTATACAAATTTAAGCTTAATTTCACTCTAACACTGTTGGTAATTAATACATGCACACATCTCTTTAGATACGTCATGCGTATAAGTTTAAAAAGTATAAAAAAAAAATTTGTAAATTTTTGGAATAAGCTCTTTTGAACAAACAATATGTTTTCGAATTCTATAGTTTTACAACTGTATTAGTTCCTTATGGTCAATGAAATTAGTCTTTTAAGGATTACCACAAAAATTTTCAGGTCTAATATACATTTTCATAGTCTCCGAAGGTAAGGTTTTTGTTTAAGAATTTCATTTATAACGCTTAAACTCTTTATTATGTTTAAATCTTTAAGCATCAACAATGAGTTTATTGAACATGCGACATTCAAAAACAATTTAATGTGAGAATGAGACAAATTCAATTTTTGTTTAGTTTATTTTAAAATACAATAAAGATTTACATAATTAATTAATTATTAATTTTGAAATTGAATTGAATGAAGTTGATAGAAAAATAATAATACCTGCTTTATCAAAACTATTCAATATTTTAAAACATTTTATTCTCCAGTTAACTATGTTTCAAAATAGAGATGCGGAGTGAAATTATAGGCACTTTAGACATGTTTATTTCAAAAGAAGCAACGTTAAAACTGTAAGTAATGTATGGAACGTCATCTATGTCTCTGCGTACGTTTCATATTGAAATGCTTAAAATACGTTCGCTATTTTTCATTAAACTCGTTGCAGTTCCGCAGAAATTCCTCGGACATTTCTGTAGCTGACGTAGAACGTTAAAAAACAACAGGGTTTTTATGACAACATTAGCTTTTAACTGAGCGTAATAGAGAACTTTATCGCGTAATAAAATAACACGAAAACTATCACGTTTACACACAGAAGAGACGCAATAAAAACTTGAAAACAAATTTTGCGTGAATTGTCATCTCGAAATATAATAACGTATACAGTAATAAAAAAAAAATAAAAATAAAAATATTTTGTGAAATAAAAATCGTATTAGATAATTAGTAGCAAATCTTCCTTTTTCTCTTCTTTTTAAGGGACTTTTGCCTGAAAATACTTTCTGGTGAAAGTCGCAGGAATCCAATGGACGTGGGTGGTTTAAAATTCGATCGATGTGGAGATCCTTGAACCTGTTTCTGTTTTTCTAGTACTGAACTCTATCAATTGACGTGATGATGATGATGATGATGAAGATTCTATAATCAGCCCGAATACAGAAAAATATCGTTATAAAACCATATTGTATTACATTTTTTAATGATCTGCTTGGTACCGTTTTCAACTTTGAAAATCTGTTACCAAGCATCACTTTCGAGTCGATCTTAATATTATTCACGCTTCAGGAATATTTCGAACGCAAGCGTGAGTCGAATCTATAACGAGAAGCATACGCTTTAAAAATATTTACTACATCTATTTTGTATAATTTTCTAAGACATTTTTAAAATGTAAAATATTTTAATGTTTCAAATATGTGAATTACTGTGATTGTTCTTTGAATGGAAGTGTGAGTTCATGTTAGTTTGCGTCATCTACTGAAACATTAACAAAAGTGGCTATATATTTATCCTCATAAAACTTTCTTGCCCTATTGCAATCTGTAATTAAAGCGGTAATGGTGCAGAGGGTAGTGCCGCCGAAATTGGCGTCAATGGACGCGAGTTCGAGCCCACTTATCCAACTCTAAACTTAGCCTGAACTTTCGGTGAAGAAAAACATTGCGAGGAGACCATAGTATGGAGGTAGGGCATTTTCTAATAAAGCCCGTCTGGGTAGCCACTCTCAAGCTCTAGGATTAGTGTGTTTAGCATCCTGGACAACATCGTCACTTAAAATCAGGTGAAATTGTAGTCAGAGCACTGAGCCGTGTAAAAAAAAAGTATGTTGAAAAACAAACAAACATGAAACTTGAATGGTTTAGCATTTGTTATAGTAAATTATTCCTATAACTTGTATCTCGTAGATACGTAATATGTTAATCGTTAAAATCAGATTGCATAACCTCAATGTTTAAATCAGTAAACGGTTAGTATAATAAAGACTTTTATTATATTTTCACAACGTTTGGTAACTATAAATTTATACAGGTGACCAATTATTAATATTGTCCTTCATGTTTTACGAGCTTAAAGAATTGCACAATAGTAAATGTAGTTCGGTTTTTATACACCCTATTTCACCTTGTTTGGTATTCGCTTGTAATTATCTATACTAATAAACAAGATTAAAGCGCCCGTTTGTAATGTCCAAATAAAATGTTTTTTTACTAAATAGATATGAATGTACATATATGATAACTAAATCAAAAATACAATTTTTAAATTTATTGTCTGTCTGTCTGCTTGTTCCGGTTAGTCTCCGAAACGGCTGAACCGATTTTGACGGAACTTTTTTTGTTAGATAGCTGAAATTACTCCACGTAACTTAGGCTACTTTAATAAATACGAGCCATGTGTTTAAGCAGTTCATGCGCAAAATTTTAGATATTTTTGAGATTTTTCTTCCCCAGATCTTAGTCTTGCACTCCATTCACAAACAACGAACCGTTGATCTGTCTAGTGGTTTAAACAGGACTTCACAATCCCCCCCCCCCTCAAACCCCACCGTTAACATTAGCTTATTCTATTACAAAATTTGCTTCCATCCATCCATTCCACAGTCCACGGTTGAACATAAATCTCCCTCAATAAGGGAGGGTTGCCATAATGTCGCGAGGACCATTGAATTAAAAATGTATATTAAAGAATAAATAAAAATACGAAAATAGTATAATATATATAAAAACCGAAGATTCTCTTCTACATGAAGTAGGTATAAAAAACAAGTAAGTAATAAAAAACCTGGCCCGCATAGAAACTCGTCCCATATAGCACTGCAATATTTATACCAAAACTTTGTTGTCGGAACTGTACGCCTGTAAACGCTGGCCTCATCCAAATGTCTGCACGGTACAATGTAATAGTGTTGCCTTATCTTTTATTGCCCAATAATTTACTATATCCAATACATTGCCTGTTGAGTGTCGCTTGGACTTCATCACCCTTAGTGTATTTTACAACATTACTTTGTATAATAATGTAAAAATAAGTCTAGAGATCGCTCCATTCCTGCTCCCACTGCATCATGTTTATCAGTTTATTATATTTTATAATATTTTCACTTGAATTATTGATGATGACACCATGCTTACCTTTTTTTTAATCTATTAAAATTCTATTGTTTCTCGTGATGTTCCAAATATTCAAATTTAAATGTTCTTTCTTAGACGGCCTCCTCAATAAATTCATTAAAACTCATCTTACATTAGCAGATAGCACGCGTAAGATGAACTGACAGTTGACATAAATAAACTAATAGAAAACCTTCGGGTTTTCTTAATGAATAAAATGAATATATATCATAAATAATAAAATAATAATAATAAATTATTCTAAACCCAATCATAACAATAAGCGATTAGTTGCCTTATACGACACCTACGGGAGATATGGGGTGGTACTGTTCTTGGCAGGCACCGCATGGCTAAAATTTAGCTAAATAATTACTTTACATTACTAATGCGATCACCATTCAGACGTCCGTCTCAAAAATAAGTAAAACTTAGATCTCCCTCTCAAACATTATTATTGGTTTTGACGTAAATGCTCGAAGTTTTGAGTTGAGTCTTATCCAAGAAATGGGATAGCTGTACTAAAAATAAAATATTTTGATGTAGTGATATTAGAGTTGAGTTTACGTATATTTTACGTTTTAAACAGTGTATGTTGGCGCAGTCCGCTTCTATTTGCCCTTACGACACAGAACGGTACGGCCATTGGTAAGTTTTTAAAGGAGTTTAACACCCAGAGTCGTAAACTCGGTGTGACTCCCGCAGGACCCGGCGAACATTTAAACTCGAAATATACGTACAATGTATGTTAAGGGGGCGACTTTACACATCAATGTTGCCACGCCGCCAACGCGATTAGGGAAATCCGTGTTCCGTTTTTACGGCACGAAAATTGTTTCTTGAGTAAAACAACGCAGTTGGGTAACTATATTAATAAAACTGTACATTGTAGTGGACTGTATAGAACAAGGCATATTATTTATAAAGTATTGAAGCGGTTTGAATATATTTTACATACTCGAAAGAACTCAGAGAATAGTCCAGAAGGAGCATCGCTTGAAAACTACTAAACCAAATTTAAAAAAAAGTTTTCATTAGTAAAGGCTTTTCTTACATTATGGTTGTTTTGGATCACTGATTCAACAGGTTCTTAATCTCTGAATCTAAGGTCCGCTACCTGTGACATTTCTTTTCAATTGTCATTGTCACACCAGTGACTTGGGCAGACCAACCAGATGACTGATCTTCCCCATATTCTGTAAGTGCACGAACTAATCGAGTCTATGAGATTTTGTTTCACCAATAATATTGGTATCGGCTCTCAATCTCAGCAAATGACTAATGAGAATTAATTGTTTAATTACATTATGGCCCACTGCCTACAATATTCTCCAATTTAAATTTTGTACAGATAGTTAAAAAATAGAGTATAGGTAGGAAAAATAAGATCTATACTTTGTTTACTTTTAATAACACAGGTAACGGGTGGATAGCGATTAAGTAAGCAATATTTAAATATATACTCAACACTACGTCTAAGGCCACCGAAGTAGGTCCTCAAAGTAGAGCTCGCATCAACCGGGAAATAGAGGTAATGCGAACCGCTAAAAGGGTAGGCGAGTTCCTATTAGGTGAACGATAGAACAACGGCGGGTATGTAGTCTAAATTTAGATTTTATTGTGTCTGAAAAATTGCGCGTAGCAAATCAATATCTTTTTTACCTTTTCCTACGTTAAGTAAGGCAACAACATGTTTTCTTCTTCCACTCTCGTCTGTCATTCGTTATTTCAACATTCCTCATCGTCATCTCTCTTTTCCCACTTTTACTTGGAGTTGGGGCAACATGTCTTTTTTGTACTCTCTTTCTAACCATCTTTCACACAATCCATTCATCTTTTCTTTGGTTTTCCTTTTCCCCTATACCCGTCCACATTCATATCCAATACCTTATTAACAACATCCTCCTCCTTCCTGCGCATTACATGATCATACCAAGACAGTCGCCTTTTTCTTACCTTCTCTGTCACCGGTGCCACTTTCAAATTTTCTCTAATGTATTTACTTGTGATCCTATCCATTTTTGTTACCTCACACATCCATCTCAACATTCTCATCTCGGATGCATGCAGTCTCTTTACATCCATCACCTTTGTGGGCAACATTCTAATCCAAACAAGACGACAGGCCAGATAATGGTCTTATTTATCCTTCCCTTTAATTTCCGGGTAATTTGTGTATGTTACAAGTGGTAGCTGTGACCTGCCGCCGTTTTATCTCAACATTCATACCTTTTATATACATTTCATTCTTCACACAATCCATCCGTCTCCCTCTACCTTTCATATACATATTGTGATCGTTAAAGGCAGTAGTGAAGGCCTTTAAAGGCCGTGATAGTTTATGTATAGTTATCATTAACTAGACACTAACTAGGTTATCCTGAAGAAGGTTAACGTCAGACAAGCAGCTTGTCATAAAACAACAAGCCAAATATACCACTTTTCACAATATATATTGCATATAGCACATGAGAATTATTAATGATTATTAATAAGTATTTTAATGACGCGCTAGCAAAACATTTGCTTTATGGCCGTATATTTGTGCATAGGTTGCAATCATCAGTGAAACACCTTGTGATATATTATTGTTTTCGTTTTGTTATCAGGCGCAAGAACAAATAAAGCATATTGTTTTCCGACCTGTGAACATGCCACATGTATTTTCTATATTCGTACCACAAACATTCAAGAATTGGTCTTGTGATTTGTTAATAGTCATGGCGAGAGCAAGACGAATCGGAAAATAAATTCGTTTAAACTAAATCGGTATATCGGTTTTGATCATCGGAATTCTCCGAATGAAAACTTCCTTACCTTTGAATTTACCTTTGAGTATAGTCGCGTATATCACAATAATTATCAGTTTACTTATCACCAAACGCATTCCTCTGCATAGCTTTTTTGTTTCGAAGCATGATTACTACCGAGCCAAGCTTTAGTCGTAAAATTTATTGTGCGGTGTTAAGCCAGACACATCCAAGGTTACAAACAGCCCCTAATCTCATTCAATCTTACGACTTCCTTTACCCTGGTAATTAGAAATGAAATTAGTCTTTTTTGTGTAACAAAACTAAACACAGTAAAGTGCATAATTTTTTCAGTATATCCATCATCTCCTTGGCAATACGTCAGCGGGTATTGCAACGCGTCATATGAACGATGTGTTCCAGATAATGCAACGATCCGATTCGATATTGAATCTGCTCTTTAGCTATAAAACCAAAAAGAAAGACAATATTGCTGATATCTAGATACTTTTTTTTATAATTAGCATATATAAAACAAAGGCCTAACATGAAATACATAAGTGCAATGAATAAAAATTTAAATGAGTGTAATATTTATATTTTAATGTTTTCTATTTGAGTAAAATATTTTTGCTCAATGAGTAAAAATGGCTAAATAATCCTGAGCCAGGTGGCGGAGTCAAGAATGGCAATTTCACTTTGTCACTAAGGGAGCACAATTCTGGCGTTTTTCTCCGAAAAACTTCATTGTGCCACAATACTCGCAAACAACGTCCATTGCCACAATACGAACGGAACCATGCGAGCTGTAATCAGTGCTACAATTGTATCGAAACGCTGCACGAAGTCGGGCCATAGTAACGTGGCGCTCTTCACGTGCAATTTCTTATTTTTATTCAGTAGTTTCATGCGCGATGTTTCGAATCCTAATTGCATTACGGTTTTGTCGGGAGAGATTCGATATTCTTGGTTTCGATTTATTATTATAATACTCGCACAAAACAAACACATCGACCGGTCTAATTCAATGTCAACGTTTTACGGTATTTTCAAAACAAACAAAATAGACAACACTACGTGAGTTGTCATTGGCTATTACTTATTTGGCTGATTTTTTATTTGTTGATAATTTTTTTATTGGCGAATATCATATTTACATGCATACTATCCTATTCCTGACGAATTCAATTGTAAAAACAGTAAAATCATAAAAAAATTGGTCTAGCCGTTCTTCAGTTATAAATGGTGTAACTAACACGACTTTGTTTTATATGTATAGATTATATTAGTTTCGTACAGTCAACAATAATACGCATTGCCATGCAACGTGACAATGTGACCAACCTTCTAGGAACCTTCCCGTCTGGCAGCGAGCTGAACGGCATTCATTTATTTATAGATTTTTAGGTAATAGTAACAATTACGTATTTTTATTTAGTTTTTTTTTGTGTTATTTAATTATAATGTATTTTATATAACTAATGTACTTTCTGATTTAAATAAATAATGATCAACAATACCTCCCCAACATAGTAAGTGTTTTTTTCCACATTATTTAAAAAATTGCGCAAGTGATCATCTTAATACTAAATAGTAGGTATAGATGATCATCATCATCATCATCATCTCCCTACCCTTTTCCCATTTTTATTTGGGGTCGGCGCAACATGTCTTCCTCTTCCATTCCTCTCTATTTGTTGTCATCTCCGCATTCACTCCTTTTCTAAACATACCATCTTTCACACAGTCCATCCATCTTTTCTTTGGTCTTCCCCTTCCCATGTAACCGTCCACATTCATATCCAATACCTTTCTTACAACATACTCTTTCTCCCTGCGCATCACATGTCCATACCAGGACAAACGACCGCCTCTTCACTTGTATAGATGATATAATTAAAAATTCTAAGATGCCAAGCTAAACGGAATTCGTTCGAAGACTTAACAGCAGAACCCATATACAAAAAAGAATTACATAAATCCGTTTTAAAATTCCCAATATTAGCTAATATTAGTTAGTATCAATTGATGGACAGAAAGGAATACTTTAATTTTATAGTAGGTACGTAAAAATTACATAAGATACAGACTAAATATACATACGATTCATAAATAACTAGCAGAAATGAATACTTAAAAGCAACTTTATAATATTCATTCATAGAATAAATGAATAAAAATTATAATATTATACATTGACCGACTTTCCCGTTTATTATTAAAAATTGTTAAACATTTTTGTAGAATTGTTAGTCAAATTGTTTTACATAAAACAGATAGAGAGATATCTTTGATAGTGTAAACATATATATATAGAAATGCCGAATCGCGATATCTATTTTAGAAAGTGAAATGTAGGTCCTAATCTCTGATTACCTGTATCCAGTTGCATATAGATATTTCAGAAGACCTGGATGAGGGTTTTCTTGAGAAATCGTGAGTAAAAAAAATACAGCGCCAATAATTTTCGAGTCTATTACTCCTTATTACATGCGTAGGTTTCTGCAATCATTCCAAATAAAGTCCGTATGCATATTATCATACATTTATTTATATTAAAATTTGCTCAATGCTAAACTTAAAAATCGGACTATTATCTGCTGTTAATAAATTTTCGTCTGGAATTCAGGAAGTCGCTAATCTAATAATCTGCAATGCTATAACAGCATCGTGTGCTTTCTTTCAACCATACATTCGTAATAGAATAGTAACTGACATTGGGCCTATAATTCTAATTTAGTTCGTTACACCAATATGTGATAGTGTGAAACACTTAAAATCACAACATCATTCAGCGGTATCAAAATACCATAGGAACGGCAGTAACAGGAAGAGTGATCGACAATCAGTCGATGGTTATTATATAAATTACTAATGGGTAAACGCATTACGATATACTATGAGAAGCTGTTACGTAACCAACATAATAATCTAGTAGATAGTACGGAAGCGGTTCTCCGTATAGTCAATTAAGGCGTAAGCTAATAAGAGCACGGCCGTTAGTCAAGCACACGTGACGATCACCATCATCGTCGGCAGCCGCTCGCTCCCACAGAGAACCAGTCCTTTCCGTTGCGCAACGGCCGTCTCTGTGATTGTTCACAATTTCAATTTTGAATGTCGAAACTAACCGTAACAAGAACTCGTAGAAAGGACCGATTGCGAGCCGGACTAGACACCCAACCCTCACACACCACAGAATCCACCTTTCAAAACTACTTTCGGACATGACGCAATGCAAGGTACCCCGTGAAACTCAGGTTCAACGTGTAATAGAAACATTCTTTTAAGCATCACATTTGGTTTTATTATAAAAAATTAAAAAAAGAAAAAAAGCTATATTTTACAATAACGTAACAGTCGCGAGTAATAATATTTAACGCCTTTTCCGAACAACATTTATTAACATTGTGCACTAATAACAAGTAGAAATGCGTGGCGACGATGAATTATGACGATGATACATGTGGCGATGTGACAGCGGCAGACGCAGTTGACTATGTACAGGGCGCTTGCCGCCGGTTTCAATTACTAATTGTGGCAGGATTTCAAAATTATTTTAGGCGGTCAGTTCACAGAGATGAGGAGGTTCGCTGACGATTTGCGAAGTGTCTCAGTAATAAATAACACAGTAGTCATCCTGCCGCTCGTTTCTTAAATTTCCTTAATGAAGTGGACCGGCTACGTGTCCAGGTGGTCCGTATTGAGTGCTGGTTGCCCCACCGTGACCACCTTCCGCACCACTGTCATCTCCGCCACTGACGCCGAAGTCGCCGGCGATTTCAGCTCCACCGTGTCCGCCAGCGCCGATTCCTGAACCACCACCAAGGGCGATAGCTCCCAGATCACCACCACCGATAACTCCACCGCCGATAGCACCACCACCGATATCACCACCGCCGATGCCGCCGCCGATACCGCTGCCGATACCGCCTCCGACACCACCTCCGATTCCACCTCCGATTCCACCTCCGATACCACCAGCGATACCACCTTCTTTCTGTGTCTGGTACTTGATGAAGTAAACCTCTGGTTTGGCGGGCTGAGTGGGCGCCGGAGTTGGGATGATGATGTCGGGTTGCTCTTCGGGTTTCTTGACCAAGACGTATACGAGGGTCTTCTCTTCGTTTTGAGGCTGGACGGGAATGATGGGAGCGATGGGAGTAGGAGGGGTCGGGGCCTTGATGAAAATTATCTTGTAATGCTTCTGTGGAGGAGCTACTTCAGGTATGCGAGGAATGATTTGTTCGACGGGTTCTGGGGGAGGAACGTGGACGTAAATATGTTTCTGGACGAGAGGAGCTCCAGAGTATCCACCGGCATATCCGCCACCGAACCCGGAGTCACCACCGAACCCGGAGTCACCACCGAAACCGAGTCCACCGCCGATGCTGCCGCCACCAAGAGATAGACCTCCGGCTGAGTGACCGCCACCGAGGGAGAGGCTGCCACCGGATAATCCACCGATTGAGCCGCCGGAATGACCTCCAATGGAGATGGTTCTATGTCCACCGCTGATAGACGATCCACCGAAACTTCCAGAAGAAGAATATTTAGTGCTCGGGGCAGAGTAGCTGTAGCCTACTGGCGGCTCAGGACGGCCGTAGGCCAGTGCCACACAGGCGAGTATCTGTAAAGATAAAAAAGTGATGCTTCATTTAGCGGACTTACGGTCAAATAAGCCATGGAAATAATTGTAACTTCCTAATCATAACCAATAATAATACGTAGAAAATTAGTATATAATTGTTGTTTAATTACATCGATTGCCGAGAAGTAAACAAAACTAAATTAGTAAAAAAAATTAGGAAAATCTATTAAATTGTGATTACGTAAACCGTAAAACGAAAAGTTAGCGAAACCTTACTACAGAAAAATGTATGGTAAAACCGAAATAGGTAAACTCGTTTAGAATTTAAATTAATTTGTGTAACATAACACATCATCCGACCGCATCCCATTAACCGAGATTAAGTAAAAGATGCGGAATATAATTATGAAAAATATGAGACTAGACGAGACGAGAATATATATATGTATATATATTCCAAATTTATATGAAAGGGCAAAGCAAGAATATAAATTCGCCGAGCGTGAATTAATTCTTTAAATTTTAATGTTTAAAGAATTCAAGTTTTGCAATGAATGGTACATATGAAAGTGGACCGAAATGTAATACGGCGGTGTCTACACTATCGGATGTGACGTAAGATGGACCGGACCGTGTGCGGTATACATAAATACTTTAAATAATCCATATTATGCAATAGAAAACGTATACCTACTGCATTAATTAAAGTAAAACCAAAGTTCGATGTAAATCCTCTGGTGTATAGTTTATTGCGCTTTAAAAAGTCGCGGAATTATATACAGATAAATTTTGATCAACTGAATACCATTTAGAAGTTTCTGGTTTATAATAATGATTTATTTAAATTACAAGCGCACATACTGTGCTGTTATCAAAAATAATTCTAATACATAACTAAATTCTACGAAGCTACGAAACTGTGAAATTTAATTTTATTTATTTTTCGTCTATTAAATTTGTTGCTCATTGATTTAACACTCTAAATATGATCATATGGTGTTTACAATAAATCATTACATATATACTATGTTTGTCGTAGTATTAAATTACCACGTAAACATAATAAACTATTACTGTTAAATTGAATTAATTGACCACTTAGATTTTTTATTAATATATAAAAATGTAAATAATAAATTTTTCCATCGACATAAAGTGCTATGAAAAGATACTTTTGCCAAGACCACACCCCCATAATAAGACTAAATATATATATTTTATTTTACTTATTGGGGTATTATTTATATAATAATAGTTTAATTTTTGGAAAAAATACTTGTTATAAAAATACTTGATCATAATCTTCTGGACGACACGCGCTATATATAGCGGAAGATATCACCACTTAATCACATCTATATCACTTATATTATTTGGTATTTCACGATTTGGCACATTATTAATTTCCTGTGTCACAATACACTTCACTTCAAGTTCCACGATATTATCTCCTTGATATATTTTCAACCGTACGTCACAAAAAAAAATCACTTTCCAACAACAACAAAAAAAATATTTAAAGCAAAAAAAAAAATAACATCGCATGTGCCAAATGGTAAAATAAGATATTAATGAAATCCGCAAGCTGACTTACCACAAATGCGCGCATATTGTGCTTGGGTGAGTCGGTCCGAATACTGGCGAACGCTACTTGAGGGTAATTATAATATATTATCCAAAGCCCGGAGATGTTCCTGTGGCTAGGAGCTCGTGTTAACTGATGACATTCACTATACCGACCCGGTCTTAAATAGTAAGGTGGTCATCTCGTTTGAATACCACATCCCTACAAGCATTTCACTCGGCAACGTGCAGCAACTATAGTCATTATTTAACAGCTATATACAATCCTTTCTTTTCGTCGAGGTCCACGGCCGGCTCTGAACGCATTCGACACGCTGCCTTAATCCCCGTCGCTCGTTTTACCCGTAATTCACTTTACCCATATTCGTTAAATTTCATAAATTAAAACATATTAATATCATCGTCCAAACTCGAAACATTACCAACGACTTCAATCGGAGTTTTCGATCTTTTTTTGTAGAATCGAGATCCATTTTGGTAATCTAATTTTACTCTTCATAATTAGATAATCCAGTTTCATAATCATGCTCTGTTACGTACGCCAAATTTAAATTGGACCTTTAATCTTTCTGACGATACTCCATCTTGCCGTTTTACATTCATCATAATTAATAAGGCTCTCTGTTATGAGGAACCATAACAGAAAAAAATCAACCTGATTACAAAAATCATAACTTTCTTCTAACCTTATTTTAATTTATAAAACTTTAACAACAAATAAAAACAATACACATTGCAGCTAACGTCAGTCAAAAAAACTTGACAAATAATTTTATTATAATTAAAGATGTTTGCATGTGAATCGGTTCAGGTTAATGGAGTAATAATTTTCACCAGCATCATTCCAACATTTCCTAAAAGAATAACGAGTTATAAAAGATTAAATTTATTTAAGAATACAATTTGTTAAAATAAGAGCACTACTTTTGAAAGTTTTCCATACATTTTAAACTATTCTCAAACGTTAGGGCTATCTTCGAACTTAAGATCAATATTGTAATTGTAATGAAAACGTTATAAAAGTTTTGTAATTTTCGTTCTTATCATTTCATGTTATTAAAAAATTGATTGAATCAAAGTATCATTTTTAAACAATTATTCAGTTATTAATTATATTCAACATATTATTTATTAAGAATAGACATTACTATAGATATATTTATTTTTACCAATTTTTTATTAAAGAAACTCAATTTCGTGTATGCAAATTGTATTTTTAACGGCGACCAGCTTTCAATGCAATCTCGTCGAATATGAATCAAACAGTTTAACGGTGTTGAACCGTGCTGAATATTTTAAAAAATCCATGTAATATTTAATATTTATTTACGCCGATAACCAATCTACAAATACAAATTACAAATTGAAATATATGAAGATAACAAAAATATATGTAGCCAGTTAGTCACTCATTCATTTCAATCATCCAATATAAATGTTTTAACAAACATTCACCTAAGACAAATTATATATCAAAAGGCTTATAAAAATAAACATTATTTACAGAATGATTTCAAAACGTTTATACGTCATAATTATAACTTTTTCTTTTTAGGATTTATCAAAGGCAACATCTAAACTATTTCGAGACATATTATATACTTAGGTATACTATATTGTTATTCTGGCAACATTTATTTTAGTCTACGTATTGCTTAGAATTAAATTTAATAAGACTTTTTTCATCGGTGCCGTTATAAAAAATAAGCAAATTATATTACATATTATAAATGTATTCGAAACTTGAATTATACGATAAATAGAAACGCGTTTTAGAACGAACGTTTTATTTGAAAAGTATTGGAAAGTAAATGTCTATATATATATAATAACTTTAATATTTGTCATCAATTTTAAGTCACTTGTAAATAGGTATTCCTTTTATAAAGCTAACTCATGAATAGCTTCATATATTTTCATTTAAATATAGCTTAAATAAAATTATCAAACAATTATGCACTGTGATTTAAAATAATTAAATTATCGATATATTTGATTTATATTTTATTATACAATTTTTAACGTTGTTAAAAATCAAGAACGTAATTACTGAATTAATTATACGGGAATCCCTAACCACTATGAGGCAGGCGTGTGTAGACAAACAATCGTAAAAATTAACCATAATATCAAAACGTTTATCATGAGATGCAATTATTTAATTAATAATTATTAATAGGATAAATTAATAAAAGACGATGATTGATATCGAGAAACCCGTTTGAAACGCTAGCTATATCGCTGGTCAAAATAAATACAGTTCAAAATCAAGTACAGAAATAAGCATTCGCAATTACATTGTAGGTTTTTTGGCATAGGTACTCGCAGTGCAAAATAAAACCATCCGAATGTGGCGACCGCAAAAAACCGACTGCGAAGAGCTTGGCGCTCGTGGAATACATTAGATTACTTTCTTAGTCGGTCTGTGACTGCGAGGAAAGTGGTAGCAACTATCACACAGTGTTTCGAATCGAAAGAAACGCTGTCGCAAAAATGATATGTAATACGGATAACATATACGTCGCCGATGACCGCACGGTGGGGTGTTATTTAATATTCTCAACTATTATTGGATTGGACCAACCACCAACAGATTGGAAACGCATCTAGGTATTTCATAATATACTCGGGAAAGCTCCTTTATGATATTTAGTATGCTTCAATAATACCCTGAATATTAGATAATTACTTTTCATCATCCTTACATAATACGATCATGTGCCAATAGCAACCAAATCGTATCTGATTTTAAACTATACTCTGCATAAGATAAATCATCACTTTGACTTAAAAAAAAAATGCATACATTCGTGACAGAAATGAAAGCAATAAACATATAAAGAATAAGGGGATATTTACTTTGAGAGTTCGAGAGAGAAGTGAATCGATGATGGATGCATTGGATAGTGCGGCCCGATTCCGCGCCAATGGACGCGGGTTCGAGTTCACCTATCCAGCTCTAATATCAGTCTGAGCTTTCGGTGGAGGAAAGACCGTAATGAAACTATTGCATGGTGTTAAGACATTTTCAAATAATGCCCGCCTGTCTATTAACTATCACCCTCAAGTCTGCAAAACCTGTCACCAAGTACCAATAGGTCTATTCCGGCAGCATCACTTGAGAACCAGTACCTCTAGGCTTACTGTGTTTACGATAGTCAAGGATACTGGACCACATCGTCACTTAACATCAGGTGATATTAAAAGATCTCAAAAGAAATATCAAAATTTGCAAAAAAGAAATAGTTTTTTTATTATTTTAGCCTTAGCTTGCTTTCTACCTTACTGTATGCTATATTTGTCTATCTCATATAACAAAATGTAAGAAAATTTGATGCTTCCTTATATTTCATTTTTTAATTTTCGTCCTATTATCGAATCACCGCCAAAGGCTTTGTCACTTCAAGAACAATACACATTTGATCAGAAAGAAGCGAATATCTTATGTCACCTTTAGGTAATCGAATCTCGTGAAAGATCTAGATCGAGTTACAGATATATTAGTTTACCACCAACTGAGATGAAGTAAAAGCACCCACAATCGAAGCGTAAATGTGACAAATTGAAAGCGTATTCGCGAGTAACGAAAGTATAAGGTGGCGGAAAATGTTATTATGTGTGTATTGGAAACATACCAAAGGTGAGAACGACGTGAGATAAATAATAAAATAACAACTTTAATAAAAAGATAAAATGTACATTATTCGATGACATACTCGTACGATGTATCCCAGTGGTCGTCACGTTTTTCTGGTTAAGGGCCACATAGGTCAATGTGAGGCACAACTGCGGGCCGCTTTTTTATGGACTGGGTAGTTGATATAATTTATTAATTGACATATTTTTATGAGCTTTTAAACGCGAATAGCCTTTATCTTTTGTATGTCAATAACAAGCTATGAAGTATTTGTCGACTATACGTAAACTTGGTTTTAAGTCATTGTCTATTAATTGTTTGCAAAATCGTGACCCGAAAGAATACAGTCCAAGGGCCGCAGTTTGACAACCACTGCTCTATTCGGAATAATCTATTTGTAAGTGAATGCACTGGTAACTTGATTACCAAATATGATTTTCTTACGATTTTAATGTCTCATAAATTATAATAACTTCTTGAATTCTTTTATCCGAACTCAGTATAATAACTAACACTACTTCACCTGACGTTAAATAAAGTGCAGTCTAAGAATAATGGACGCCCACCAATACATGAGAATCTATTGACAGTCAAGATCATAATGCCATGTGTACGTCTACTACAATTTAAGCCTCTAGATAGTTTTGGATATGTATTTGCTGATACCGGAATGCGATCCGCCGAAACTTGCTAACCCTGTATTATTGGAAGCCGTGCCTATGCAAAGAAGGGCAATTTAAATAAAGTTATTGTAAAACTAGCCTAAAACCAAAAAAATGTATCCAGTTTTGTGGTCCAATAAATTGTTAATATGTACATGCGACCCAATTGGGCACGAAAACCCTAGCATCTGAAATAAATAAAACCTAAATGTGTATAGGAGATGGAGGACCAGATAAATTATTACTCAAGCCTCTAAGACCATGTATGTTCGTACTCTTGTATTTCCCATATTTCTGTACGCTTATTAGATTTGGATATTGCAAGAGGTGGAAAAGAAAAAGTTCTACACTCCAGAGATGTGGCGCTGGAGGAAAATGCTTAAGTATCGTGGACAGAATTTCGTATCAATTTCTCAATACTCCAAGCTTTTGCCTTAAGGAGCATCTGTCTAGAGTAGTACAGTCTTGTATTCTCAATGTCCTAGAGCATGTCTCGTGGCGTAGCCATGAGTCATTGATCGCTTAGTTTTACAAGGGTAGATGGATGAGAAAAGAATCCGTGAAAGAGCACACATGCGATAAGCCGACCAGATTAAGTCTGCTCTGGGCGGCTCATTATATGGGTGCTTGAGATTAATTGATAAAGGAGACTAAGCAAATAATTTGAGACAAACATCAACAGCCCCTGACTACATTGTATGAGCACAACCACTCTGTCAAGATTGATACGAAATTTAATGTATATGGGTACGTATATTAAAAACATCCTCAGCAGTCTAACCCGTCGGGCAACATGTTAAAAATTAATATTAGATAATTTGCCGTGTGGTGCCTGCTAAGGATAGTACCACCTCATATCTTCCCATGGGTATCATAAAAGGCGAGTAAGGGATATAAACCAAGTGAAGGGCAGCAGCATCCTCTGAGTACTATAAACACCTGACTGCGATCGCCAACCCGCCTGCCAAGAATGTCGGATTATTGATAATTCAAAAAAGTTATATTACCGACTCAACGGTGTAAGGCTAGTTTCAAATACCGGTTATAAACTAAGTTTAAATGCATCTCATTCGTGAATATATGTCGTAATTAGAAAACGGCCCAGTTTAATTTAATTTCATTGAGAAATAGCAGATATATCTTATTATTTAAATTAACAATATAGAAAAAAAATTTAACGAGACCGTCCGGACTGCTGTACCTTGTGTTTCGAACATATATTGTTATGTGCTGATTGAGTAAAATTGAATAAATATTAAACACATCTAGACTAATATTTACACAGTTTTTTTAGTGGCTTACAGACTAAGAAATAAGAAATACGTAAACAATTAAAAGATAGTACCACTTTTATGTAAAAAAAAATAAGCGCTTTGTACGTAACTAGCGGGTGCACGTGGCTTCATCTACGTATTTTATTATCATTAAATTTCAGATATTCGGATTTTGTTTTGTTTTTCTTTGTCTGTCAATTACCGAACGATGCTTCCCATATACCATATACGATACCATTTTTTTATATTAATTTCTATAAATGATATTTATAATTTTTATAGCATATCAATAGTAAATGAACATTTACTTTTACACACACAAAATGTTATCAAAATTGATCTTTCCGTATTTGAGTTAATGACGAACATAATTTTTTTTTTTCCCACAAAATTTAAAAGTAATTGCGACATCTTTATAGCTAATTACTCCTTGACATACACTTCCCATGTACACAGTTTTATCGAAATCGGTCAAAACTTTTTAGAGTTAAATCCGGCAAACACACGGGCAGTGCAGTCAGGCACAAAATATAAGTTACTTTCGAGATTCATAACCGCTAAAATAGACATCTGTCCTTACATTACATAAAAAGCAACGTCTGTCTGTCTCTCCGTCAGTATACGTGAGCGGAGCCGCGGGATGCTCAGAATGGATGCTAAACTATGACCTAAACCAAGGCATTAGGTACTTTAAAAGTTATTAATGATCTTTCGGTGGTCGTCGCTTTTTTTTTTTTCCGTCATTTTTCCGTATTAGTCTAAAAAAAGAGTAACAAACAAATAGTTCTAAATCCCCATACACGTGACTAAAACCTGATAACATTCTTATCATTTGCCGACCCTGTGTTCTATGCATCAAATAAACTGACATCAATTTTATCAAGGTAAAAATATTAAACATATTATTTTTTTTTATTTAATTTCAAATTATTAGTATTGTTACTTAGTTAATTTAGTTTTACTACTGGACTATCTAGTTTACAAGCATATACATTTAGTTCATAGTATAGCTTATAAAATAGATCGCCGATGTATATCACAGTATAAAACCATCGTTTCTATCTCCATATACTGAAGACACTAGAGAATCGAGGCTATACCAATAGGGATAACCCTGCTCGCACTATTATACTGTGTATACGCAATGGCTTGTAGAGAAACTACATGTAACTTTTTTTTTTTTTTTTTTTTTTTGACGGGGGTAATGCATTTACGCACTACCCTTATCTATTGTATTTGAAGGATCAGAGTCCCCCAAATACAATAGATAAGGGGGCACGGAGTGACGAGCTCCGTGCCAGTGTGGGACTCACCCGGGCGAGAGTCGCCCGGAAATACCCACTAAAATCCCGCGGGGCCGTCCGCTGCATTTGGGATGGGGGCGATACGGAGTTGCCAAGGCATGTCGCCGCGTCGCCCCCTGCAGCGAACCCACCGGGCCTCGTCGTGCAATGGCCCAATGGGGATGGGGAAGGGGGGAAACTACATGGACCTAACCCACAAGCTACACGCGTAAAACATCTGAAAGTGTATCCTGAAAAATGAGTTTCATCGACCTTTCTCAACATGCAAATAAACGAATAACGTTCTACATTCCCTATCCATATTTATTATAAACAGTTATTAATTTAAATTTACTTGTAAACTCTTGGAATTTTTTTTAACTCAATAATGATTTACATTATACATACCAACATTAAAAGTTTGATCTATAGTTCAACAAAACTGAACCAAACAAAACAAATTACTTTTAACTAAAATCCCGAATAAAAATTACAAGTGCGCACAAGAAATAAATAAAACTAATAAATAAAATTGAAGTGTCTATTTGTAATGACAAAATTATTTTTTTTAATAGATCCGAATGTATACGAGTATACAATAACTACACAAAAAAAAAAAACAATTTTTAAAATGTTTGTGTCTGGCTGTCTGTTCATAATGGGTAATCTTCGGAATAGCTGGGCCGATTTGGACGGGACTTTTTTTGGTAGATAGCTGAAGTTACTCCGGGTAAATAACTTTTAATTTTCGAAAATATTTAGGGTTCTGCGTAAAAAAATAAACTCATAAAAATTTGAATAAAATCCGATTCAATGTCCAGTTTTACGGACAAGTACTATAAGTATATGAGAAATATTTTTACTTTATTTTAGTTCTACATTTGTTTAGGAAAATAATTAGGGTTCCGTATAAAAAAAATAAAACGCAGTTAAGAATATATGAAACGCGGGCGGAGGCGCGTGCACACAGCTATATATAAATAAAACAGAAACAATATTTGTAGCAACATTAACAACGTATCAAAAATTAATAAAATATGTGTTTGTTGTATGTAATGAATATACGGAATTATTTAATTATTTGCACTTAAATTAGATTTATATTTAAGACTAGCTGTGTGCCCGCGGTTGCCCCCGCGTTTCCTTTATTCTTTACTGCATAATATAGTTTTTAATAATATTAATTTTTGTTTGCTACTAATATTAAGCAAAGATATTTCTCATAAATTCAAGCACTTGCCCGTAAAACTGTGCATTGAATCGGATTTTATTCATTTTTTTATGAGTTTTAATTTTTTTAAACAAAATCCTAATTCCTTTCGAAAAGCAAAAGTACCCTAAGTTACGCGGAAAACTTCAGATATCTACAAAAAAATTCCAGTAATCTCTGGAACAAAAGTTTAGTAAAAAAAAATATATTTTGATATTACAAACAGACACTTCAATTTTATTTATTAGTATAGATAGATATATACTCCTTATTACAGATTACTAATTACTAACAATGAAACACGGTTCAAAGCTATGGGCGTTTAAACTTTTATTATTACGACTCGGACAAATAAAACATGTAGCTTTAAAAAATATTAATACCTTATTCTTAAATTCTTTTTTTTAATTACCACATTACTTTTTTTAAAGAACTAAACATTTACGTATGTGGAAATCACGACAGAGTTTTGATAATTTAAGCAAAACCTTAAGTAACCAAATAAATAAAACATTATCTATCGCGCAGTACGTCTGCTCACTGCGAAAGATTGCTGCGGTATGAGCAAATTATCATTATCCGTTTGATTAAAACTTGTGACTATAGAATTTTATTTTACCCGCAGTGTATTTTTAACGTTGTTATACATTGTCGATTTTAAACGGAGCGAACTAATGAGAAAAGTTGAAACTCTATTTGTAGCAAGCGGGATCTTTTTGCTTTCTTATACACGTAGTGTGGACAAACAAACAACGTTTATTGGGAAAGTGTTCAGATTGAAATAGTTGAGATTTTTAAGAGTATTTTTAGTTCCTAACCACTTTGTTATTTAGTTACGTAAAATGAACTGAAAATATACCAACTACATTCATAATTTATCTATTTATAAATCTTCACAATGATTCACTATATTTTATCTCTTAAGAGGATTTACGAGCGGCTTTTAATCCATATAAACGTAGTCCCCTGTTTAGGCAAAGCATTATGCATAGCAAAGCATAGCGTTATGGTAAATATTTTTATATATCCTCCACCGCCAAGCCCGAATGCTTTAATTTTTTTTCCATAAATTAGTTATTCTAGAATCTAGGAACCTTTGAAAATGAAAAAAGTGCCCGATATTTACCGCCATTTTTAGACGTGCATCAAACAAATTTGATAAATAAAAACGTAGAGGTAAAGCCAAAGTCTTTCTTATTTTATAATTGAAAGAAAATTAAAATCGTTTCAGTTTTGAAGGAGGAAACAGGATACTACGAAGTGATGTTTTCGTCTATTTTGCATACGGTAAAATCAACCCGAGCTGCAGTTGTCCCTTTCTTGTTTTATAATTCTTTCTTTTAGATACGACGCGACGGCAATAGATTTCTGAAACAACTACTTTTCAAATTTGTCGCCGATCGCATATCCTCTTAATGGGTCGGGTCAATTTTGTTTTAATATCTTTTACTATTAGTTTGCTTACATAAATACTATTATAATAATATAGCGTTACAAAGTATGTCATAAAATAAGTGTCTATAAATTAAAAAGAGGAGACATAAATCAGTTTAATTTAAGACTTACAAGCCCAATGATGAACAATCAGAGAGGCGTTGCCTTTAGTAAGATGTAAGTGCCCGCGACTTCGTGTGCGTGGAATTCCCTGTTTGTAAAACGACTATTTCAATAAATTTACGATACATGAATACATAACATCACACCTCTCTCCAACAACGACGTTTGCCAGCTTGGCCAGTCACATACATACATATGCTTTATTTTCATACAAATATGCATCTATTGACTTGTATCTAATTTTTCTCTCATTTTGAATTAGGTTTTTAATTTCTTTTTTTCAATTTCTATATACTTCTATATGCTACCTTTGTAATTAAGAACTTACTTACGTACTAAGTTACATGATTCTAACTTTAAAACTGATACTACTTCGACACAAAATCTCAAAAATCATAGAATTTTTCTGTCACAAATTTGTTTTTTTTTTGCAGGTATATTATAAGTGGGTACTTATATAGATGTAGTATTTCAAGCAAAATGTATTTAATATATAATCTTAGTCGATACTTAAATGATTAGTTGTTATTATAGCAAGCGTCTATGACAAAAACCGTGATATGAAAACTTTTATCGGTAAAAAACGGCCTACTTCCGTTAGCACAAGCCGCCCTCAGCTATACGCCATGAGTGGAACGCTTTTATGACGGATCCACCCCTCCGTCCTCCCACCACCTCCTTTTCATCTGTTCACCGACGTTATAAAGGCAATTTACACCACAAACTCCAGTGGAACAGACAAAAAGGTGACATTTCCACTCTCCAAGTTGCCATAATGAATTCATCAAACAACAGAAACAAACAGTTCTGATCTGAATCTGATGTATCTCTATACGAAAACAATTTACAAGTATTACTTGCTGTGTGCCGGCCCGCGGCTACGCCCGCGTTTCATGTATTCTTCACTGCGTACCTAATAAACAAATGAATGAAATGAGAGTGTTTTGTTTTTATTGGCGTGGAAAAAATGTACATAAGAATAAATCAAATAAAATGAGAAAGGGTCGATGGACCTATAACCGTCTACGACAAATTCAGCGTCGAATAGTAGTAGTCCCATCCCGATACGTTCAGTAGATTTAAGGTGATGGTGCGTCAAACAACCCCCATTTTCCTTTTATGTATACATAGATTAAATCTCATAAGGTACTTAATTATTATTGATAATATTGAGTTTAATTCACATAACCGTACGTAGTGTAATCATTAATATAAATAAGCTAATATATACCTTTTAGATTTTGTAATATTTACTGTTAGTATTATAATAATTTACTCGTTAATTAAATGACAATTCAAGAAGCTTCTACTTAAATAAATAAGGGTTCTGTAAGGTTTGTTAAAATAATTTTATACGTATTTCTGTAAACATTAATTAAAAAACGTACACTTATTTTGTTAGTAATTAATATAGTTTTAACGGTATAAACTGGCTATTGAGTTATTGAGGATCAACGTGATGAAAAAAGCTTCGCGGCTACTGAACTTGGTGAAGGGAAAATAAAAATTCATATTATTGGAAATCCATACCATTATAATAAAAAAAATTAAATACACTTCGCATCCACACAAATAATTGAAATAAAGTTATTCTAGTGCGAGAAACTAACCCGCGACCTATCAACTGAATAACGCGGGGTTACTTATCTTTGCGCCACGGGCCTTCTCATTTCAAAGCCTCCGTTCAAGATCGCCTTGACCTTCATACTAATGAGAGATAAACAAACGGGCGAAAATATTAAAATTATAATATATAATTTTGTTCTATTGGGGTTGTAATATTATAATATGATATTTTTTTTCTACAATTCAATCTTTGGAAATGTTTCATATGAACTTTAAATATAGAAACATATTTGTCTGTGTTACACATAATGTATATGTTACTGTTTTTGGAAATTTCTAGAAATAGTAACTATTTCACGTGAAACGACTATGGCTGGAAGGTTGCGCACTCGGATTACGTGTTTATGTAGGTTTGAATTCCAAAATAAGTTTTTGCTTACGGCAATAAAAAAAAAAAATGTTACGAAAAACACAAAAATTTTCGGAATGTTGCTTCGTTTGAAAATATATCTTAAATCGATATTTATATTAAATTCCATATTTATGTGTTCCAGTAGCATATTTTTCGACCCAGACCTATCTAAATTTTACATATTACACGTTGTCATCAATTATATCACTTCTTACTTTAAAAGATTGGGATTAATCCATATAAGATGTTATCTTAAGAGGATATGCGGTCGGCGACAAATTTGAAATGTAGATATTTCAGAAATCTATTGCTGTCGCGTTGTGTCTAAAAGAAAGAATTATAAAACACGAAAGGGACAACTGCAGTTCAGGCTGATTTTACCGTATGCAAAATAGACGAAAACATCACTTCGTAGTAGTGTTTCCACCTTCAAAGCTGAACCGATTTTAATTTTCTTTCAGTTATAGAATAAGAAAGACTTTGGCTTTACCTCTAAGTTTTGATATATCAAATTCGTTTGACGAACGTCTAAAAATGACAGTAAATATCTAGATATGATTATAATAATAGAGAATTAACGCGTCAAAAAAATTTACCTACTTATACATTCAAATACTTTACTTGAGCAATTAATTATTTAAGAGATGTTGTCGATAATCGAGCAGAGCCACGATAAACCATTAGTAAATATAGATATAATATTAATTTGTAATTGAACAAAGTATCATCGGACGTAATAAACGAGACGTTTTTAAAATCAATGTGGCTAATAGGCACCTTGACTCGTTTATAACATAATGATAATTGACCGAAAAAAAAAAAAATTAAATAGACACTGCTCTTTCTAGGTAACAAACAGTTGCTCAACAAAATCGTTCGATTACAAAGCTAGTAGGTACGCCTTTAAGCGACCTTTCCAATACATTCACTCCCGCTGAACTAAAAAGCAACGACGCAGGTTTGAAAATTTTTTAAATTCATCTTTTAATATTTTGCAACTGAACTGTTCTGTTTCTCGTTTTCAATTAATTGTCACGTATAGGACTATTGGATCAAATTATTTTAAAAGCAATAGAAATATTGATCGCTCTTCAAAAGTGCATATTGCGACTTACTTTTTTTGTTTTTAATTTGACTCAATAATCCTTTAAAATTATCTCCCACAAAAAAACTAAAAGTTCAACACCTCGAGAAACATCGATCTAAGAGAGTTTGTTTGCGAGACTTTTTTATTAACATTTTTCCTTTATGTTCATCCATTAATAAAATAACAAACTCTTTACAAAATTACCGGAAGACGCTTAGCCGTGAGAGTGGTAATAACGCAAGAGCACTTAAGTGCTCTTACGAACCACGTCTTGAAAACAAAACCTCAGACTTAAATTCCGCGCAAATAGACCAAGCTTAACCTATGGTAGTTAAGGCAAAACTATGAATCTCAAACAGCTTAAAAAATCATTTATCTGTCTCGCTTTTGTATTTAAAAGGTAAGAAATGCTTAAAAGTTTACCTTTACGAGTGAGCGAGAACAAGGCCTCTTTTGCCTCGATCTATTTAGGTTATTATCACAAGGTTATTGTAATACAAACTAATTGTGACGTAAAACCTTTTCTGAAGTGTATAATCGCATGTTTTTATTTTAATCAGTCGATTGCAGGCGTCAACTACGATCATTATTTTGCATACTAAAGTACAGAAAAACGATGTAAAAAAATGTATTGAAATAAACCATATTAGCAGTAATAATACCACAAAGAGAAAATACTAAATAGACACAATCCTTGACAACATTTGATATTGTTAACGTTCGGTCACTATAAATGTGTTTATCAAAAAACTATACGCCGGTAAAAATATAATAAAAATCGCTGATATATATTTTACGAATTGCCGCTGAAAAATCTATCGAGTATATATGTAAAGACTAATCTGTCTTAAACATATGTGTATATAAATCGCCGTATACGACTGTTCGTAATACTTCTGTACCTAAACTTATTTGCTAAAATTTTTGAAGAAATGTTTTAGTGTCCATTTGGAATCGTCTAGATAGTTCTTAACTGTTATTGAGTCTGATAGGTGTCACTGAGTTTTAAAATATCAATGTTTTGTATATATGTTTTTTATTATTTTTCTCAAATTTTGAATAAAAAATTTGATGTAACACTTTATCAAGGAAATGCACGCGTAATATCTTTTCTAGCAGTAATTAATTGAACGCGCATCACTAGAAAACTACTGAACCAATTAGTACGTAGTTTTCAGATTAATAAAGGTGTAAACTTGAGGAAAGATAAAGGATAATATTTCACTACGTTTGTCTACAGACGCATACTGATAACGGGACATTTTTAATACCAGTGAAATATCAGAAATAAAATAATTGAAAAAAGTCACATGGTTCAGCTAGTTATTCGTTGACTACTGACTTTAATAAATAGTGTGATGTTGAGTAAGCTTTTAATCGATCTATATATATATATATCTATATATATATATATATATATATATATATATAAAGTGTCGGTGTTAATAATCAAGAAGAATAAAGTACTTACAACATATTGCAAATTTTATCTCAAAACAGTTAATTTTAAAAGTAAATTGCTGTTTTTATCCGCTGGCCATGGAAACAATTATGATATAATTGGCGAGAATGCAATAATAAATGTATTTGATAAAGTCGTTTCGCTTTAGAGAACAATAAAGTCATTTGTGCATCTGCACAGTGCACACAGTCTACTCAGTATAATTTAGATAATTATTTTTTCCTAAAAACATTTTTTTTTAAACCGTAGAAATAACTTATTTAATTATATAATTGACATTATTGACATATATATACATTGATTAATCTCTCTAGTATTTATATTCAACGCATTAATGTTCTATGAAAAACGACGGTTACCTTATTAGAACTTTCCGAGAAGTTTTTGTGGCATCTCATAATAAACATACCGCGTTATACAATTACTCATAATACATATTCCAAGATACTCTAATAGTGCATAATTACTCAAACTATTTTACTCAAAAAGCTATCAAAATTACTAAATATTGCAGGTGCACTATCCGCAAGTCATTGTTTTCTTCAATCTACATCCATCCTAATAAATAACATTGAAGTGCCTCTTTGTAATGTTAAAATAACAATGTTTTACTAAAACATATATAAATGTATTTACGATTTTTAACATTTTTGTTCGTCTGGCTGTCTGTTTGTTTCAGGTAATCTCCGGAAAGGCTAGACCGATTTTGATCGGACTTTATTGTTAGATAGTTAAAATTCCTTCTCGTAATATTGCATATGCTCAGAGCTTTGACCACAATCTCACCTGATGTTAAGTGACTGATATTACAAAAAGACACTTCGATTTAATTTATTAGCATAGATAAGGTTAACGATCTGTTCTGATTACTTTTTCTATATATTAATACCTATTAATTACCGCAATAAAATATATACGCAAAATCTTGACCAGATAATATATTTACAATAAAAAAAGACTTAAATCGCTTCAGTGGTATTCGAATTAAAAAAACAAACTAACCGACAGACAAACAGATAGACGTTGCCTTTTATATAGGATAAAACGGCAAAACGTTGTACAATCAAATGATAGTTAAAGTATTACAACTAGTCATAGTGACTCCTTCCGGCCACGGCACGTAGACGTAAAACAAGACTAGTTACGGAATAACCCAGTTTAAACAAAGTTACCTGTTACTCAGTGACCTGCGTTTGTGGTGTTCACAGACAGACGGTTTTATATTTACATATCGAATTTTTAAATATTGTCATTGAAAAAAGTTACTATCTGCCTGCCTGTCTGTTAGTTTCTTAACTTCGGTTCATGTCACTTATTAAAAACTAAAATTAAATTTGCGGCATGATTAATTGTTCCTGTAGATCTCCCATAACTGTCATTCATAAAGATAACAAAATAATAATAATAAAAATGGTTATTTTTATACAATACACTCACAAAACCGACTAAGTTATTCGCTCGGGCTCCGTTACTATATAAAGGTTAATAAATCTTGATTGAGTATCATTTCATATTTATGCCGTCATCCTGCACTAAACTATATGGGAATGGATCATTTCTAACGTTGACTCGTAACGTTCATATATTATTGAAGTGAAAAGTTCTTAGCGGCGTTGATCGATTATAGCCAGGGGAAATACTTACAGATTCGCGTTACCAATGCTATGACGTCATCCGTCAATATGGTACAGTATGGCAAGTATAAGATGGCGTCTAAGTGGTGGCGCTCAGAGCTAAATAGAGTTTTGATTATGAATACACAATGTACATAATTATTGTACGGAACGCCAATAGATGTAAAAATCAGGCAAATGTTATATCTTAAAAGTTAGGTCAAGTTAAAAATCTCAATTTCAAAAATTAAGAAATATTAACAATAAAAAAATGTTTTTCCAAAGTTTCGACTTCTTACTACTGACGGTAGTCACTATGGCTTCCTAGTTATTATTATATATATATATATACAGGCTTTGCGCTTCTCGATATAACTAACCAACGTTTACGTTACTGCATGCGGATTTACATATTTCACATAATGTAGGTAACACACACCGACTAAAACCCCTTTCAAAACGACCGAGCGCCGCGCCGTGTTTAGCGCGTGAACCGAATTGTAATTATAAAAATAAAAAAATACAACTTGTCCAATTGTGTAACAAGCGACCTGCTTAGAAATTTCTTCTGCTCCTACTCATACGTCATTTATTTACCCTAACCACACCGTTTGGATGTTAATTCTCTAGACGTTAATGTCCTATATCAAAATTTATACAAAGTTTTTGTACATAAGAAACAAAATCGCTTTCACAATTGATTAAAGTAAAAATTAACTGATTATGACTGAGAATATTTTAAAGTTAAAAAACAATTTTTATATAAATAAGTATGGAACGCAAGGTTGAATATTCACTTCGCCTAATGAATCAGCATTGCCATACAACGTGGCAATGCTGCTAGCTTCTAGGTCACTCTGCCTAGTGGCACCGATTTGGGTCCTATAGTCATTAACAAATAAAAATCTCTCTAGTAAGAAAATAACACAAAATTTATCCACAGCTATATATCCTCACATAAACATATCGACAAACATACATATACACACTACATACACACGCGCACACACGTGCACAAATGTACATATAGTCTTATATATTTTTTTTAAATAGTTATAAATTCATTTTGCCTTTTTTATTTTATGTATCGGTTTAGTTTATTTGTCTATTTTATACGAGCTGTGAACTTTTAATGGAAATAAATAAGTAGTAAAACTTAGTCTAAAAACCTAAAAAAATCTTAAGGACATCTTAATTTCAGTAAGTAATTACTTCCATTTATAGTGCTACTAATAATCAAGTTAGCTAAACAGTTACGTTATAGACATGCTGTGTTAATACTCAATGAAAACAAAACGGACTTTATTGCGCTGTCTCACTTTATTCGATGGAATTCCACAACTTAACATTAATAGACATACACAGTTAACTTATAAAAAAGCGCTAAGTTTATAACTTATAGAGTTGTCATTGCATTACTTTAAGTTCGATTTGTATTGTATATAGGCATTAATGATGAATCTGATAGAAACTAAACTTTAGCGTTTACCGTGAATTGAACTGAGGTATGAATTTTTCGAGACCAAAATCATTGATATAGTATAAATATACGGCGCTGGCAGGCTTTTGAATTGTCGTCCAATAAGGTGGCGGGAGGAACCGGGGGGTTTAGTGGGTAGTGGTCAACGGCGCTTCTCGCCGCGAGTCCCACACTAATCCTGTGTGACAGCCCCTCGTACTTGCGTGCGAGAGACTGTCACACATCATCAGTCGCTCCAGTCTCTCCTGTTTGGGTACGTCCCTTTCAGGTCTGGCTGGGCAGCAAGTGCGTAAATGCATTCCCCTCGAAAAAAAAAAAAAGGCTTTTTGAATTGTAACCATAATAATACTTGTACGTATTAAAAAAAAATAGTTCTTACTACCCATACGTATGTTAGTTTACTAATTGTAACAAGAAAATCAATCAATCGATTTATATTATTCTCTTTTGAAATCATAAATAATTTAAATGTCTCTAATCGGATTGGGTATCGGATTCGGTTGGGCTATAAAACACAATGTGTTTTTTAATTATTATAAGGTCATCAGAAGAACCTATTTTTTTTCAATGATCTAAATAAAAGAATCTTTTATTTAAAATAGAAGAATAGAAAAAATTGAACTGAAACTTCAAGGCATAATTTCTATTTCTACTATGCCTATAGTGCAATTTTTCGTTACAGGAAATAATTTAAGAAGATGTTGATTTGCAAGTGAAATTTACAAAAAATAATGAGATAATATCAAACAACCGTAAAGAAATTGTATAATTGATCGGGGTAACGTGAAACTATCGATCATAGCGAATATGATATAGGTGGTAACTTTGCCTTACAAACAAGTCTTGTTACTTTCGTTCGTAATAATCTGTGTAAACTGGTTTTACATCTGCGTAATACATTTTAAGGCAACTCTGCATTTAAGCATATTCGTGTGATTGTTATATTTGCAATATAAACCGGCAGTGACTCAAAGTGTGCTTCGGTCTCGAACTAAGGCCCAACTTTTTAATCCATAGTCAAAGTTACGATAACCATATGTGAAATTGACTATAGCTAAGATACTTATATAACTGTTAATTCCTTATTCTAACCCAAAAGAATAAAAAAAAATCTTTCTCAGCGGATGCTTAAAATTATAAAAGGCGTCTATTGTCAAGGCGTCAATTTCAATTGTATAGGCCTAGCGGTCTAGGCTCTGCGTTGATTTATCACTCAGCCAGGACAATTTTTTTTAAAGATATCGATGACACACTTCTCATATAAACTCACAACCCCTAATTCACCCTGTTAGGGGTAAAATACGCTGATATACGCGAATGTTTATTTCTAACAACTCATTTCTAAAATTCCATGCTTCTTTCTTAAAAACTGACGAATTCTCCATATAAATTTACAAATCCCAATTATTCACCCTCCAATCTGAGCAGAAGTATGTATATTAAATTTCGTGTTTCTTATTTTGAAAATAACGCACTTTTATACTAACCTATCGTTATAGCCACAATTTCTTTGTTGACAACAAATTTACTATGGTTAAATTTATATTGCCAGTAAAATGAACTGCGTAATAGCTTACTTTTATTTGGGGCTATTTTTTATATGGCATTTCTGAGTAGAACGTGTAAAGGGCTAAAATTCGAGTCGTAGAATAAACATTACAAAATGCTCCTGTGGCTACTATGACACCGATACTGTGACACTAAATGCACAAGCTAAATATACGCATTACAAACTTTTGCACACACCACGCAAAAACAGTCATCTGAAAAAGCTTGTAGGGATCCTTCACACCACCACCACAGTTAATGTGTATTTGCGATTATCGTATACTTGTGAAAAATCCGCCAAAGTTACACATTTCTGCGTATTGTGACAGTAAATATATATCCAGAGATATCAATAGGCTTTTGCCGTGGTAGATATAGCCCGCAATTATGACAGCGACTGTTGATAGATTCTCGTATAACATCAGAGGAAAGCGCAGTTATTTTGCCAAATTCAAATAAAAAAATAGATAGCCATGCGGATTGCCGAAAGAAGTGAAAACTCGAATCTTTAAAAAAACTCTTATAAATGTTAATATTTCATAATTTTTTATTTAACATAACCTAACATAAAATATTTGTCTGGTTTTTACATCTATTGGCGCTCCGACCAATGATAATGTACATTTTTGTATAGTTTATTCATAAACAAAACATACGATAAGCTGCGTAGGGATATGTTTTATTATTTCTCTCTGAACGCTGCTAGCACTTAAGAGGACATTTTTCTTTTCGAACCTAGCTAACGCTGTTAACCGGGAGGGCCTTTACAGCTTCACGGTGACTTTGGGGGCGAGTGCTGAAGGCACTCAGCCGCAAACTTAACAGGACATGCGGTTGGAAAAGTAGGTATTTAAGAAATCTATTGCTATCACTGCGCCCCAAAGAAAGAATAGGGGCAACTGGAACTCGGGCTGAAATAGACGAAAACATCACTTCGTAGTACCCTGTGTCTTCCTACAAAATCAATTTTTAATTTTCTTTCAGTTTTAGATTAATAAACAATTGGGCTATGCCCGTAAGTTTTACTTTTTAAAACTTTATACCTCAAATTTGTTTGACGAACGTCTGAAAGTGACGATAAAAAACGAGCATTTTTTTAATTTTTAAAGGCTCCTAATATGTAATAACTATCTAAGCGGTGGTGAATATTTGTTATTTTGTATAAAAATATTTACCACTAGCTGTGCCCGCGATTTGGTTCGCATGGAATTCAGACAAATATATTCTAATAGACAGACGATATTCTCCATCTAGATACAATCTAGATGCAATCTATCTCATTACCAATATTTTCTCTATATCCTGTCCCGTCAGACGCGGTGGAAGACACACCAACCAGATCAGGCCACCTCCCAAGCAACTTCCCCAGTGCAATGGAAGGCCAGGACCCCTGCCCTTTTCCCTCTAGGTTTGGCAATGCAGTAGAGTCTTCACCCAAACGGTGAGATGCCCGGAATGAGCTGCCGTCTACGCTTAGCCCTCGCGGGCCACCTGAGCTGAATCTATGTACCCAGCCATTCTTGCCTTAATAAGTCTGAATGAAAGATATGCGAAAATGCTACAGACTTTATTTCTTTATTTCAAACATAAGCAGAGCACACTATATTATATAATTATTACATACTTCAATTACATTTATTATGATTAATTATTGAAAATATATATTTACCAAAATAAAAAGTAGCCTATATATAATATAATTGTCCTGGTATGGGCATGTGATGCGCAAGGAGAAAGAGGATGTTGTAAGAAAGGTATTGGATATGAATGTGGACGGTTACATGGGAAGGGGAAGACCAAAGAAAAGATGGATGGACTGTGTGAAAGATTTTATGTTTAGGAAAGGAGTGAATGCAGAGATGACAACAAATAGAGAGGAATGGAAGAGGAATGTTGCGCCGACACCAAATAAAAATGAAAAAAGGGTAGGGAGATGACGATGATATAATATAATTTGCTAACGGTGAAAGTACTTTCAAAATCGGTTCAGTAGTACCGGAGATTACCCCGGAAATCAAAACTCACAAACTTTACTTTTTTACAATATTAGTATAGATGTTATTATGCATCCACTTAATTATTATAGTTTTTTTTAAATAAATCTAGATTAACGCTATTCATATAAATACATATATGTGTAAAAAGTATGCCATATGTTACTACTATACAGTTTCAAATTTAATACCAAATTTCATCGAAATCGCTTTAGTAGTTTTTGCGTGATTGGCGAACTAATTAATAAACTGATAGACAGACGAAATATTTTAAAACTATCGAAATGCGTCCTGTCCTGTACTAGAATCTAAATCCCTACAAAGTTTGTTGCTTTAATATCTTCAATGTACAGATTGCATTCATTGTCCAGTATCTATGTTCTTGTAATGTATGAAAACAATCGAATAAAAAAAAATTTAATACGCCCTCTATGTTTAATCGTCAGAACTACACACATATAATGTAAATAATTTATGTTGGTTTGATTTAGTTTTATTTCTGCTCAATTCATTTATAATATTCATATTTATTATTTTAATAAAAAATATAGATAAATGCTATTCACGCATTATATAAACCTATATTTGTATAAAATGTATTCTAAATGCATGTAATGTATGGAAATCAATCTATTCTGGTAAGACTTATTAAAAATTCACATAAATATTTTCAAATTCATATAGAGAGTCGAAATCGAAGAGCGGCAACGTCGCATGCTTCAAACCGTGAGCTGGCAACGTGGCTATTATAATTTAGCTCAATAGGGAAATTGGGGAATAGCGCCATCGAATTATTGTTTGCGCATTTTTAAGATTCTGACGTCATTATAAACATTATAAACTTTTATTGTGTTTGAAACACTCAGTGACTCCTTTCATTTTAATAGCTAATACTTTATCATATAACAATTCTTTTTATGGGTATTATCATTATCGGTCTACTATATTATATAGTCTTTGATATTTATAAGGGAAACATTTTTTATACAATAAATAATATTTATCATGATTAGAGATATGAGATGTACCTTAAATTTTAGCTAATTTATTTGCTATAGCATAATTAAAATTTTATAAAAACCCGTCAAGATTTTCATTTACTACAAATTTTTGACTTTTGTCCGTTATCCTGGAGAACCCCTTGCGTTTTATAGTATCCTAAAAAGTATCCTAGATGTCACTTTATAATATTAGTTATCAATGTGTCAAGTTTGATCAAAATTGGTTCAATACTTACAGACAGACTAAAATATTTTTGGCTTCTAAATCGATAACAAAGATGATTACAATTTTCAAAAAATATTTAACGTACAGATTTGTCCTAGTTACAGTTTTATTAATAGATAAATATTTGGTATTGACTTTAGCTCGGTTAGTTGTATTAAAAAAAATTATTAAAATTTCAATCTGATTCTATTTTTTTTTAGTTAAGATTCAAAATAAGCCCGAAATTACTACCACAGTCAGTAAGTAACGCACGACCGGCTATTCTATACTTATGTATTATTAGTGAACAAATCCTTTTTTCGTCGTATATAAAACCGCACAAATTACCAACAAACACAGCCTTACTACTGATGTAACTTTCTTTGTTATAGTGTGTTTTAGCAAGATGCTTTCAGGTACGAATCGCATGTTACGGTATAAATCAAATTTAAATATCTGTTTATAATAACAACTGTATATACAAGGCAGATACCAAAAACGCAATTTTCATAATTTTTGCCTATCCGTCTGCCTGTTTATGCCGGCTAATATCCGGAACGACCTGGACCGATTTTGGCGAGACTTACTCAGGACTAAATTTATAAATAGCGTAACTTACACTACTTTTATTTTAGAAAAAGAATTACGATTCCTTGTAAAAAAAATCTGGTAACAAAAATGATTCGATTTTTTCTTCATCACTTAACACTAGGTACGTTTTACTACAGTAAAATGTGCCTGCGTTCTTACCTTGTTATTCAATACGTATCTTAAGGTAAAGGTAAATTAAGCCAAAAACTTGACCATAACCATCAAAAACTATATTATCTACGCAGTAAATAAACGTGTAGAATACAAAATGTTATACGAGAGCGTATTAATAATAAATAAATATATAATATAGTTTTGACCGCTAAGCATAGCACGGATGGCGTATTAAGCAAATGGTAACGTCACATGCCACAAGCCAAATAACACACCGAACATGTCATGTGGTAGAACCACTTTCGCTCTTAAAAATTGACCGCGTGCGGACCCTTCTCTTAATTCTGACTTCGTTTCACTTTAAACAATATCATTAGCGATTCAAAACCACGTGATAGTAAATACTACGTAATACTTTTACAGCCCGTATAATCTAGAAATAATATAGAACAAAGTCGCTTTCCGCGTCTCTTTATCCGCTAACATCACCCTAAACAACGTAAGAAATCTTCGATGCGGTTGTCATCCTCAGATAGTTGTTTTATCATGGAAGTTTTATCCTAATTAAGATTAGTAAAAACTATATCAATCTATATTTATCTGTAAACCAAGTAACCAAAAAAATTCTATTTCCATGCCATCCGAAGGCTAATAACAATAATTATGTTTATTTTTATTTTTTTCTAACCTAGCTAATGCTGTTGACCGGAAGGACCTTTACAGCGTCACCTTGACTTTGCACTCAGCCACAAAAAGGTAACTGGCACGGGGTTACCAAAATGGTACGAACCTCGGCTTGGCCGTTACCTGAGTGAAAATATATAACAATAATCTTAAGCCAAAATCTTGAAAAAGTATACCAGATTAAGTATGATTCCCCAAAAATCTTAGAGAGCTCTTCTCAATGGTATAATCTACCACGGTTGATTCACGATAATCATTTTAACATTACTAATGGTAAAATTAGTTACAACTTCTCGTTGCTCGTTGTTATGAATGTAGAAAAAAATATAGACAACATAGAAATTACATTGACACGAGCAGATAATTTGATCCCTGCAATTGACTCGTCCTGTTTTAAAATGAAAACTTCTTTACCCGCGTTGATCGATTTTCAGTAGAGGAAAAACCTATAGTTTCTCGTCACCTATGGCGTCAGCCTTCAGCGACATGCTGTCTGCCTGTCACATATAAGATGGCGTTTAAGTGGACGATTTTGTGTTGCCACATCTAAAATATTTTCACATAAATACCCGAATAAAACGTTTGAGTAGAAACGATTACCACTAAAATATTCCATTAATTGCCTAAATAAGGTCATGAGTAATCAATCAGACTCAGGTGTGTAGTTCTTGTATTATTAATTTCACTTCAATAAAAATATGTTCACTGTAAGATTTTTTTTTAAAGTTTTCCCTTCTATCGGCTTCTCCGTCGCTGCATTGTTCTTTCAAATTATTTTTCTCCTATACCAACTCAATAAATTCGACGGTTGAATGAAATACAACGAATGTAAAATCTATTAAATAGTCTATGCAAGGTTATTAATAAGCTCTCTGGGCACAGAGAATAATATATTACGTAAACGACTACTGAAGATTTAAAGCCACAACAAACAAGCGACATCATTACTCCATTGTATAGAATGACAGACAAATTGATTGAATGCAACTGTCGTTCGAGATTGTCATTACAACGGTACGTATTAAGTTTAAATGAGACATTTAAAGTGAGAGTATTAATTAGGGCTACCACAATCTTAAGTCAAATACTTGTAAGAGAACGTTCTGGTGATTATAAACATCTTTTGGCGCAACTTGACAGTTACAGTGACCCGTATGCCATGACGGCAAACGACATGTTTTCACATCTGCCTTCCTGGCTTCGCGCGCGACCGCCAATTTTATTTTTTGTTGTCGATCCATTTCTCAATTATTTATTTTAATTATTATATCAAGAATATATCGAGTTATCGAGTGTTAAACCAATTAACGTACATACAGAATTTCTCATAAAAAGGTAAGAATATGTGTAACATTTAACTACTATACTAGCACGCTTAGATGAGATATAAGCTAAGTACGCTTAACTGATGTTGAAACTACAAAAGCTATTTAACACTTAACGACTTGAGTCTAGCTAGATTAAAATCACAAGACACTTCACCACAACGCTACAATTTCCGCTAATACATTTTCTTTTTCACAGAAGAATCAGTTCAGTTTTGATCCAAATTCCTGAATTAAAACGGAATTCATCAAAGCTGATTACGAACACAAAAAACACTGATCCATCAAGGATAACTTTACTAAATACTAAAAAAAAAACACTCGCACACAAAATGAAATTTTCATCATTGCCTATTTTAACTGTCACATAATTAAATAAGAAAAAAGTATATTCATATTTTTAAATTAAAACTATTATAACGCGTCTGTTATAGCTTTAATATTCAAAATAGTCAAGTCGTATGGTACGATCTTAAAATCTATAACATCATAATTATAGATCATTTAATCTTATATATATATCTATACGAATAAATAAAATTGAAGTGTCTGTTTGTAATGTCAATTTTTTTTTTTTACTAAATAGACATGAATGTTTATACGATATCTATACCAAAAATACAATTTTTAAAACTTTTGTCTTTCTGTCCGTTTGTTTGTAATGGGTAATCTGCGGAATGGCTGGACCGATTTGGACGGGTTCTTTTTTTGGTAGATAGCGGAAGTTACTCCGGGTAACTTAAGAAGATACTTTTAATTATCGAATATAGTTAGGGTTCCGTATAAAAAAAATAAAACGCAGTGAATAATATATGAAACGCAGGCGCAGCCGGGGGCATACAGCTAGTATATATATACACGATGATTCTATAAAAGATTTACAAGTATTAGTTTATTTATACATTATTTTATAAAATAGATGTTTTATGCCAGCTTAAAAAAAAGAAAGATACTTGTGACTTAGAAGATATCCTAAGACCATAATATATAGTTCCTTCACCTAAAGCTCAAGCTCAGTGAAGTAAGTCGCTAATTTAAAGTTATCTAATGGAATTCGATTGGGATCCAATGCACGTCGTGTAGGCACCTACCTGTCTACAGATCCCGGTTAAGTTCTAACTACAGTAACAGAAGTTCGAATAGTTGATTAATGTACGCAACTTCCTTCGCTTGTACGAGATTAAACAAATAATAACGTATCTATAATTTACGTACGGCAGCTCACGTGTAAAATAGTATTATATTTTGTTTGAAAATCACTTTAATCTATCTACTTATAATAAAAGGCTGGAGGGACATAATCAGGAAATATGATTGGATATATTTCAGAGCAAATACCATGAGGGGGCGTTCAGGATTGACAACAGAACACATTTCGATGGTTTTTCAAATTTTAGTCTGTATGTCTGTTTATTCATTTCTTCAACAATCACGCAAAAACTACTGGACCGAATTTAATGAAATTTGGTACGATATTCTCTGGTTTAGTATTGGTATTTAATTAGAAACAATGTACTCTGTAGGAACATTTTTACGCATATATGTATGCATACATGTATATAATGAGTAAATAGCGTTTGTCTGTAATTCATATTAGAACATCATAATAAATATGTGTTTGTTTAATAGTATTATAAATGAACAGTGCAATGAGTAGAAATAACACTAAATTAAATCAACATAATGTAAAATTATATAGTCCATATATGTATTTCTGACGATTTTTCATAAATGGGACTAAACTTATTTTTTAATAGTTTAGACTGTTTTTAAACATTACAAGGGCATAGGATAATTTATACTAAATAATATTCTAATAACAAAATGGCAAAAAATATTTGTCTATCTGTCTGTTTATTAATTGGTATGAAAACTTCCGAACCGATTTCGTTAAAATTTGGCATGATAGTAGTTTATACTATATACTTTAGATTATATCAATGTATTTATATAATGTATGGATAGCGTTTATCTAGACTCATTAAAAAGCCATAAAAATGAAGTGTATACATACTAACATCTATACTAATATTATTAAAATGTAAAGTTTGTATGTTCGAGGTAATCTCCGGTATTACTGATCAGATTTTTTTTTTCACTGTTTTTTTTTTTTATTTTGGTATATCACAATAAATGTAATTAAAATCGACAAAAATATATTATATGGTGTGCGCTGCCAGAACGGTTTGATCTATGCTCCTGCGTCGTTTCCGATGTTTGGGCCTGAGTCACACTCGACCAGTCTGTCCGTCGGGAGTAGAACGGGGAGGCCAAGGTTTTATGTATGGAGAGGGGAGCTACGAGGCCGTTGATTGTAGGAATTAGGCGCGAAGTGTCATTCATCACCACATTCCTAGTATGCTGCGCAAGCCGCCATTCAGTCCTATTAAGGCAAAAATGGTTCGGTGCATAGTTTCGGCGGGATCTGGGCTCTGCCGTATTGTCAAACCAGGTGGTAAGGGGCGGGTGCCTTGGCCTTCCATTGCACTAAGTAAGCTGTCTGGGAGGTGGTCTAGTCTGGCCGGGGTGATACCCTTCGCGGGTAGAGACCTGGAGGGCACGGGACGAGACGGGACATAGATAGATTGCACCTAAAGGGAGAATAGGCCGTCTGTTAGAATGTAATTGTTTAAATTGCACGCGAGCAAAGTCACGAGTACAGCTAGTAATATATAAATAGCTCAGCTAGAGGACATTTTAACTTGATTAAATACTCTGTAACGTGATCACTGCGCCGCCCCGAGGGTAATATGCAAAACTGAATTTACCCTTAAGTTAATTTACATTAGCTACTGCACCATAAATTCTGTTGCCGGTCTAAGATTTATATAGGTATTTTGTGTGTATATATACTAGCTGGTGTCCGCGGCTCCTCTCGCGTTCCATATGTATCCTTTAGATGTGAGTGAAAAAGTGCATATAACATATTTTAATTTATACTTAACTCAAAAAAACAAATGTAGAAAGAAAAATGAATCTTCTGTTTTTATTAGTGGAAAAATGTACATAATAGTAACCTGAAAAAAGTATTGGAAAGAGTGGATGGAGTCCAAAAATAAATACCCTATAACCGAAAAATTCAAATGGTAGTAATCTCATCCCGATATGTTCAGAAGTTTCGAGGTGATGGTGCGTCAAATGAAACCCATTTTCCTTACGTACTCGTTTATATAACAGAGAGATACATTCAATTTTACTACCATATCTATTCTTACATAGTTATATAAGTGTACATACTTTTTATCAGCTAAGAAGGAAGGTATTGTCTTTCGCTGGGAAATATTTCATAATGTACCCTTTATCAGGCTGAGAAGAGTGTGTTATCTCAGATTATTACTGAGTACAATTCGGTGTTCTTTTGTTCACCAAATTGAGTAGGTAGTGAGCACTGGTTTCCCATTACCTGGGCCCTTCTTATTGAGGGCATCCTTCTACGGTCTGAGGGGGTCGGGTGTTGAGAGAACTCTCTGACGAACTAATAGGGAGGCACAATGAATACTAATGCACTTCCATCCGCCTGAGCATTGATTGCATGAACGATGGACGCAAGCACGTACGCAGGTGTTTCTACGTCACTTTCCGATTTGTAAGGGATGGAGTTTCTGTCATCAAAACGTTCATTTGTAAAAACATCCCTGAAAACTGAAATAACGAGAAACCCCCCCCCCCCCCCCCACCTCATAATGCTCTAAACAATTGTCAGATAAATGAAATACATGAATCTCTTGTCAAAAATATTTTTCTCTTTTAGTATTAAAACGTTCATAATATGCTATTATTATATTACTATATAAAGTCTCAACTTTTATATTATTCTGATTAACTAATTAAAACAAGTAATTATTATTAATTTCGCAGCAATTCAATATATTGTAAGAACGACTAACTGATTACAGTCCTCTATATCAATTTATATGTCTTTATTTAAAAATCTTTGTTAGTTTCAATGTGTTTAGTACTAAATTAGTTTTATATAATTAATTTTGATTCATTCACCCTTTTTGCACATACTTTTTCTTATATATTAATAGAAGTTATGTTCGTTCTGTCTGTCTGTTAGTTGGTTTATGACTCGTGAAATACTGAATCGATGTATATAATTATTTATTTAATTTTTAACCACACATGTATCGTTTGATTATTTTTCAGTAAAACCAACCGCACAATTGTTTATATTAATATATATATATATATATATGTAGGAATGAAAGGAACATAAGACTGAGTGAAAGAACGCAATGTGAGCGAATGGATGATGGAAATAAGAAAAACGAAAAAAAAGAAGATCGTAAATGGCGAACCGGGAAATGTGTCGGGAAAATTTGTAAAGAAAAGAATAAAAGATTTAATTAGGAAGTATTGTGTTTAATCACTACCGATTTCCTACATATATATATATATATATAAATTATAGATAATATACTATGTCGTTCAGCTCGAGACGGGATGTTTCTAAGAAAACTGGCCGTCACAGACTATGCAAGATAATGTAGTTGTGTTGATTTTGCAATATACATTTCGTTATATAATTTGAGACACATAACAATTTCTGCAGATAATATTTTAATAAAATTAACGTAGTGTAAATATTATAATATAATTTTACCCCAGAGCCTCGTGTCAGTGCTAACCAATTAAAAACAATACCAACATTCAAGTCAAGAAACGATATACTCGTATAGTGACTAACACTCAAAAAATATGATTATTATCTCGACGTAACATAAAAAAATTACTTCTCAGCTTAATGCGCCCGGCTTATATGCAGCCTATGATTGACGCACACACACTTAAGCCAATTTCGATTATCTTTTCGATCATCATTTGCTATTTTGAAATTTCACTTTCGTAATCTGTTACAATAGACTAGATCTTGAAAGAATCTATAGTTCAATAATATTAATTTTAAAAACTATTTCGTTTCAATGGGCCTTTATGAATACTACAGTTTTTAGACTTATTAAGTACTTATACGTATTTAGATTTTCTTTAACATGCAAATTCTGTTATCAATTAAGTATTTCTATAAGCAAAGAAATTGTATGCGAGAATTATACGCAGAAATGTGATCGATTATTAAATTATTTTAATACACCTACGTATTTCGTCAATTTTCATATCGTGTTTTATCATTGTCATATCGTGTTACTACGTAACATAGTTAAACAAAATTGTAAAATAATATTTTAATGGTTCTGTCCATTGAATCGTATTTTGTTCACAATATATCAAGAGTGTTTTAATTTTTTTTTACCCGAATCATTTTCGAATAATAAAAGTAGCTTAGGTTACGCGGAGTAACTTCAGCTATCAGCAAAGAAAGTCCTGTCAAAATAGGTCTAGCCATTCCGGAGATTAGCTAGAACAAACAAAAATTATAAATACGGCGTCTTTGTTATAGTTACCGTATATACATTCATATTTAGTATATAGTATTAGTGTGCTTACCATCCTGGAACACATCGTCACTTAATATCAGGTGAGATTGTGTTCAAAGCACTGAGTCTAAACAGCTTAAAAAAAGAAGAAAAATAAGTTGTTATTTTGATATTACAAATAAACTATTAAATTTTATTTATTAGTACAGATTTATAAAACGTTATATATTAACGGTATTGGAAAAGACACGCAAATATTTTTTCATATGTCATAATATTATTTTAAGATTTTAACGATTTTTAGCTGAAATTAAAAAGTTATTAGCTTAAGAATAAAACAATTGACACAAGCAAATACTTATGCGACTTCGATTGAAAAAATATAATAAGCTAGCTATAATCCATGGTTATTATCTCCATATATAGATATTCATTAGCGACTATTTTCGTTTATTTAATCCTATTAAATATTTTGTTATATTAGAAATGCTATCTTCATTGTAAAGTTAAAGGCCATGGCGGAAACCTCTCACGAATTTAGGTACTAAATTAAATGTATTATTATTATTAAATTTCAAGATTCAGAGTAAATAATTAATGTAATGCATATTTATAAGGTTATATTTTACGAATAAAAATAAAAGAAATTAATTTTGTTAAAATTATGCCAATTAAGGTTCCTGAGACATTTTAAACTCTGTAATTAATTTTAAGTTTTTTATTAAAACATTATTACTGATAATGAAAAAATATTATTAATCGTAGTTGTACTGACAAATAATAAAAAAAACTATATCCTTTAATGGCTCAGTAAATATCGTATAGGACAGCATCTCGATCGTTATCAGTTCGAATATCACTACAAACTCATACTTACAACTTACTTAACAATCCTATAGAATAATTTTGAAGTGAATAGTTCTTTAAGTCCGTTGTGATTAGAAATTGGATGAAATGAAAAAGGGACATTAAAAAGAGACATCTACAGGATTTGACGTGTGAGAGAATGAGGTCGAATCATTATACAATGTTTCTTATATATGCGGCCTCCTGTTAACGCGTTCTTCGTAGCCCAACTATTCTTATCCGCTGAGTCGTACACTAACAATTATTTACTGATTTATTTTTTATTACTTCTACTACTTATTTTAACAGTCGCCTGGTTACCTGCCAGTTTCAAGTTTGAAATTCCATTCCAACCAATTAAGAAATACATTCCACCAGCATCATGTTCTTAAAATAGCCTCAAGCCATGATACCGTCAAAGCCTAAAAGTACACAATATAAAAAGTGCAATATCATTCACAGGAACTGCATAAATAAACGTACTATTATTATTCGGATACGCGTGTCATATTTATTAATAACAAATACGAGCACGTAGGTATATGAAACGGGAGACTTATTTACATATAAATAACCAATCCGAAGGGTTTGCATATTATCATCTCCTGCCGAAATGACTGAACGTTTTTTTTTTTTTCTATTATACCAACTATAAACTGGTTTATTCTCTATTTACTTATGGAAATTATATCGTTTTTTGAAGTGAAATCTTTTTTTAGCGGCATCGAGCTATTCTCGGAACTGGGAACACTTATAGATTCGCGTTACCAATGCTATGCCGTCAGCCGTCAATGTCAAGTATAAGGTGGCGTTTAAGTGCCTACGTGCTTAGAGATATATTATAATAAAATTAATGCTTATCCAGCGTAACGTATGATTTTGATTTAGAATAAACTATAAGAAAATGTGCATACTGATTGCTCGGAGCGACAATACATGTAAAAACCAGACAAATTATTATGAGTTAGATTAGATTAATGATTTCAGTTAATAAATTACGAAATCAGTTTTCTCAATGTTGTTTTCACATTCCCCATAGCTGCCTTGTTTTTTTTTTTAATAACGTAACAAACATTTAAAAAAGAATATTTTAGAATATTAATGATGGCGTGTACAGGGTACTCGTGTCAGAAGTGAAATTTCTATCTTCTCTTTCTGTAATCTTTACTTTAAATCTATAAGACAAATTTTTAGGCATCGATTAGGTGATCGGAATAGACATATAAAATGTGTGTGGCCACTTTCAAATATGCATGTCATACGCTCTATTCATCCAGATCGAATATAGAATATATATCGAATAAAGTTATGATAATAATCATAATAATTCTACAATCGAAAAGTAAATGACGTGTTAATTTTTTTTTTTTCATAACATACGTCCGTAGATCGGATAGCTTTGATATTCAAAATTATGACGTTAATTCTCACTGTCTTTTACAGATCTATCTGTAAATTTGTCTAAATTTGAATTGCCTACATTTTGTCCCTCGAAATACTTTTAATAATTTAGTGCATATGCTTTGTACACTATTCTATTGTTGTATCATTATATGATTCATATGTTCTAAGGCTATCAGTATGTCTGTTGGGCCATTTAGGAACTAACATTCCTATCCTAACACGCGCCGTGTTTGTTCCCTTTTTTTAAACTATATCGAATTTTTGTCTAAATCTATCGTTTAGTGGTTTCTTTTTGTAATTCTTAAACTTGCGCTATTTTAATCCTTTATTATATTATGCATAATTTCATTGTTTATGTAATCTACTTTGGTTATTCTGGCCAAATATGTTTGAATTCAATTTAATTATTACATACGGAACGTGAATTCTGAGGTGCTAATAAGTCTTCCCGAAAAGTTAGTGTACCTAAATGATCAGCGTGAAGTGTAATAATAATAACAAATTCTTCCAATCGATCACGTCGGTTTTTATTGAGTTGCAATAGTTTATTATAATAAATTGTATATAAAAGAAATAAGAACAATTGAGAATATACAACACACCTCGATTCTTTTCCCAAATTAATTTTCTTCTACAATCTGTCTATCTGTCAAGAAAAACTTTTGGCTGGCCATTAATAAGTACAGAGTTCTAAACCAATGTGTTCTGTATACACTAGAACGCCTAGAACCCTAGGAGATGGTATTTTTGAGGTTATATAAAAATATTCTGTCGACGCTGGTGACGTAGTGTATTCTGGCGCAAAAGATAGCGGTGAATTTTTAGCAATGTTTTTTTTTTTTTTGTTGTTGTTGTTGTTGTTTTCCTGTATTTCAACGATTATGGCCGGTAGTTAAGTGAAAAATAAATTACGTATTTACTGTAAATAAAAATCAATTAAACGTATTACATTATAAGAGTTATTACATAATAGATGCGGTTACTCAGAATAACTATAAACAGAGCGAAAAGATTGAGTTGCAAATAGCGTTTACACCTCTCACTTGCCGATATGATGTAGGTAGTACCGCCCCACCTAGGGAAGCTCTTGTAGCTGCTGTCAGCGCGATACAGTGACACTGCATGCACTAGCAATCACACGCATCATACTGCACCCACATACGTGCACACTACACGCAAGGTACATAGGTTCTGTAAGGGACCTTTATTATTTTACAGGTTTACATTTTTGGGCGCGCCTTAAGCACGCGCCTTAGAGTTCAGTGAAGCTGTTAAGACACTTGCGGATAACAGCATTAATCAGATAAAAAATTTAGTAGGTATAATACCTGACATATTGTGTTAGATAGAAGAAATATTATTATATATACTAATAAATAAAATTGAACTGTCTGTTAGAAATAACAAAGTAACAACTTTTTATTAAATGCGTACATTGTATACGGTAACTATACCAGAAAAACAATTTTAAAACTTTGTCTGTCTGTCTGTTTGTTCCGGCTAATCTACGGAACCACTTGACCAATTTTGACGCGACTCTTCCTAGCATATAGCTGAAATTACACAGCGTAACTTAGGCTAGTTTTATTTTTTGAAAATTATTAGGTTTTAACGATTTAAAAACTATAACGCAGTGAAAAATATGTTAAAGGCGGGCGGCGCCGCGGGTACACAGATAGTTTATAGGATTAAACGGGCTTGTTTGTGGTAACGCTCGTTCTTAGTTTGTTTCATATACATGTTAAGTAACAAAATATATAGGTACTATAATCTAGACAGTGAATGATTCTTAAAAATAAATCTAAATCTATATAAATAAATCCTTTTGTATAAAATGTAATAAATCTAAATCTATATAAATAAATCTAATATAAATAAATAAGTCCTTTTGAGGTGAGTCTCAAGCAATTTTTTTTTTAAATAAATATAAAACTAAAATATATTAAATTAAAAATGTTCTTAAAACTTCTTATCACAATGTAGCTATGACTATTATTTATTAGTAGTTTAAAACATCACCGAACAGTCCATAGATAAAATCGTGTACAAATTTCAAAATTCGTTTGTTACTCAACGGCAACTCGATTTCTATATAAATAATAATTTGCTCATAAGCTCGCTTTGGCGTTAATGTGGGCGTTGATTAATTATATTATTATTAATTTAAGAAAGATTCGTGATACTCGAGACGCTGGCGATTTGTCTGTGGTCGCGATTACATAGTTTATTACCCTATCTATCTTCTTTAGATATTAAAAGCTCGTACAGATTCATGATTAAAATAAAAATATACCCCAATAGACTGAAAAAAGTTATGTTCTGCAATATATAAGGACTACTTAGTTGCCATGTCAGGTGTTGCCCCTTTCACCTAAAGAAAGATATTGAATAATAATTTGAAATACACAAATTTTATTCCAGAATTGTTTAAAGTTCTTGACAGAATATCAACTACTATTTCAGTAGCTAGCGCCGATTTAATGATTATTTTTAATCTCTTAACCGTGTCAAAAATTTGCCTGTACAAAACAACCCGTTATGTCTTTATATATACAATGTAGACAACCTAATAAACATTTATTAAGCAACGATTATAGTAAAACAAAGTAGAGGATTATCCGCATGTAAGTTACATAATCCACGTAGAAGCTTACCGATGATACGAATTCAAACGGTTGTCAATTTTATTGAAAGCGAATTAACGACGATTGATTATACTTCAATTCGAAATAAATGAACTGTGTAATACGTGAATGAACAGGAAGTTGGTTAGATAGAATTGTCATATTGACCAGCTCACGATCACTGAAGACAGTGACTTTAAATCAGTGCGTCTTATCAGACATTAACTGCGTAACTCAAAATGAGAACTAACACTATTACTTGAAATTTCATAAAAGCCTGTATATATATATAGTTGTTAAAATATATCAAAGGATTAGTTTAGAAGCGAGTATATATAGAAGAAAGAATCCATCGATTCAACCCAAAGACGTCCACTGCTGTACATAAGTCTCCCCCAAAGATCTCCACGACGACCGATCTTGCGACCGATCTAGCATATTCCCGCGAACTTCACCAGGTCGTCGGTCCACCATATGGGGGGACTACCCACGCTACGTCTTCCGGTACGAGATAGCCATTCGAGAAAACCCGCTGGCCCCATCGGGCATCGGTTCTGCGAGCAATGTGTAATATAAGAAAGAATAGAAAAACATAATAGGAAACGTTTCGCTGTAAGACAGAGTTACAATCTGCCCAGTGTAACAGTAATTAACTGGAAGAAAAGAATGTCAGTGGATCTATATGATCCCTGTATCATGAAAATAGAAATGAAATTGTAATCTTATTAAGTTTAACTTTCCCAAGTCACCTAGAAAGGAGGATTGATGAGGTATGTTTATTTTATAGAATCGTCTTGAATATCAATTAGCAAATTAATCTCCGGAGCATAACATTAATTCAGATAAAGTAGCAGCATGACAATGGACCACAATGTGGATATCTTAATAGACGAAATCTGAAACGACATCCAGTGAATCTTTATCAATAATGAGCAAAAATGTCACGCAACACCAAACGACGAAGTGAGACGTTTGGGAAGCCAGAAGACGATTCCTCGAATCCTAAAATGAGCTTGAGCATTGAGTGAAGAAAAAAACCTCATGATCAAACTACATCATGTTCCATCAGAGAATTCTTTAAGCCTGCCTGGCTAGCTGACATCTTTAAGTTGGAAATTTGTCTATACCGTTGAAACTGAGCTTCTCCAGTGTTTTAACAACTTCAGTTACTTGAAATCAGGTGAGATTGTGCTCAATCCTTAAACTATTCCTTACATATTATAAAAGGTACAGTTTCTCTGTTAGTCTGACCATTAATTGTTTTGTACCTCTAAAATTATTATTTAAACTCAAAACATCTTTTGTAACCATTTTTCGATTTTAAGATAACCCAATCTTAGCACCTTGGCAGTGTTGGGTATCTTATGGAAGATTTCAGAAAGTAAAATTGTAAAAAGTCGATACCAAAACCGTGATTGTATTCCTTGAAATGCTTAACTAAATTAAACGCTAAACTAATGAACATATTATAAATAAGTGCAGAAACGATTAAAAAAACAGACTGGATAGAAGTATACTATAGGGGAAATAGAAATTTCTTGTATTTTTTTCTAACTGAATAAATGCTGTCGATCGGAAGGGCCTTGATAGCTTCACCAAAATTTTGGAGCGTGAAGAGCATGGGCATTTCTTGTTGACTATTTCAAAGATACTGCAATAAAATTTAGTCAGTAGGCCTTTTCAGGGTTAAGCCTGGCACCATCTCGCTCGCACTTATGGGAACGTTACAGTCTCTCGAACAGATTATCTGATTTGAAAAGACACATATTTACTTTACCTATTACCATTCTACAGAAAATTCTATTCATATAATGATAGATATACACACTGTTTCGTATGCATCGCTTTTGCAATATGCAATAGTTAACGTAATTATGACACAGAATGAAGTAAGAGTAAAAGTTATTAATATCGACTCTATGTTGTCTGTGCCAAGTAGTATAGTGTCGTAAATACGCTTTAAACTGTAAACTTTATTTCAAAAGTGGACATTAATGGCACCTACGCTGAACATCGCATGCCGTCTGCCTAGAACAGCATCAACAATTACGAAACTTATCCTTATATAAGGCAATGTTTGTGTTCGTTCGTCTTTCCTTGAGTTGGCTCCATAACTCTAGGAACTCTCCTCCAATTTGAATAAGTTATATTTTTAATACATTTGTGATTATTATTATTCTCTGCACTTCATTTCATGTTATAGTAATGTCTAAGAACGATAAAGATCACCGATATATGATTGACTGCCCTCATCTGCTTAGCAAGTTTAAATTCAAGTTCCTTCACTTCTCCCTCCGCATAACATCGCATACATCTTGTTGTCCACCATTACATGTTTTACAGTCTTGGGAAAAAGTTCTTCTATTCCCAGGTTCTGTAAAAATTTTAGAACGATCGATGTTCACTTTGACAACATATGTAGTAGGCACTAAAAATTATTAGCTTATTGTATTGGTTTCTGAGATTTTAATTTTTCATGTAAATTGGTTATTGTAAAATATGACTTCCATGTGGTGTTCGTCTGTCAAAAGTTTTTGCACCGTTAACAGTCACGATCATTATTGTGGCCTACATCTACGTCATCATCGGTTTCTCATAACCGAGGGTCGTGACCACATCATAAATAGCCCTCGACTGTAGTTCTTCTACCTTTTGTATACAATCCTGGAGTTTAACGCCTGCAACTTCCTCAACTGCGTTCTTCCAGCGTATATTTACGTATATATGTACACCACACGAACCATGTAGAATTATATCTATCTCATTTACTCTTTAAACTAACATAAATTAGTACAAGCGATCTCCCTAAGTACTTTAAATAGCCTAGCTTTTCGGGTTTGTAATTAACTTTTACACAGCAGTCACTGCATTGCAGTAATTATGTTACTGTAAAACCCCAAACTACGGAAACGCTAAGGTTTCTTAAACTTAAACCAACTTTTAAAGGTAAAATTGCGAACGGTTCTATGATCATCGATTATTATACCATCATTTGTTTGGTAAATCCTAATTAAAATTTACCTCAAAAGCTGAGTAAACATTAAAAAAGTAGTTTCTATTTTTTTGTTTTATTTACTCCTTTATAAAGATAAGGCAAAATACCAGACCATACAGCCAAGTTCGACTTTTGGAATACTTCTCATACAATATCAAAATAATAATAACAAAATGGCGACCCTTTGTAAACCTCTCATAACAAGGGAGTGGTTGTGCGATCTCAGAATTCAAGCTCTTTATTATTATTTTCAATACACTTAATTTCTGCACAATAACACATACTATGGAGTTTTTGGCGGGATCTCAGTCTGACATGTAGCAATTGTTTTCTTTAATTCATTAAACTTGTGTACTTGACTCTAAATCATGTAATCTTGGTGGCGTTTTGTGTGAAATAGTTTAGTTATTGTGTTCAAGTTAAGTTTATTATAGAAGACAACGCGTAGCATACATTCTGAGGTGCCGACAAAGCTCCATGGAAAGTTTGAGCAGGATAGGCCACCGTTCTGTTGGAGCTTGGTAACGCTGATACAAGATTGAAAATCTTACCTACATGACATTGGCACAAATTGTGTGTACACACAGATTGCCATTAACTAAGAAGAAGAAGAAACACATACTATATCACGTAAAATGCCACAAAAATTACACAATATAAAGTCAAATTAATGAACTAAAAATAACGGCTAGTTCATGAAAAACTAAAACCTTGCCACGCACTCTTTTTTTGTTTTTCTATTCACCATTTATTTACACGGGGCTTTTACACATCAGCGTATGCCATCCCTACCGGAGCATACCCAATATATACCGTTACAATATTTATAATAAAACAAAACGTTCAATAAAATTACATTTTTGTCTAGTATTAATAATAAATTTCCATGGCATGCTAGCAGAATCGGACGTTGATTCTCCCTATATCTAAATAACGCAAGCCCAATGCCAAAACCAAATAACTTCTAGGTCCCGTATTTTGTGCTACACACTCTGTCATTACTAATAACGTATTCAGTATTTTAAAGTTAAAAAAAATGAAAGCATAGCTGTGTGCCTGAGTTATTATTCTGTTACTGCTTATTGTCTGAATATAATCACAATAATTATAATATAATATGTATAAATGTATAAATAAGGGAACGCTGTGGTGTGGTAGAGGATGTGGTGACCAAAATAGAGAAAGGTATGCTTAGTTGGTTTGGGCATGTAGAGAGGATGGATGAGAGAAAATTAACGAAACGAATGTATAAGGCGAGGGTGAATGGGCAAGTCGGTAAGGGTCGACCTAGGCGAACGTATCTAGACCAAATCAATCATGTGTTAAATAAAGGCCAGGTAAAAAGTACTCATAACCGACGAACATGTATGAAAGCGCTCATGAAAGTAGAGGAAGCGAAAGAGGTGTGTCAAGATCGTAGCAAGTGGAAGGACGTAATCTCTGCCTACCCCCACGGGAGAAAGACGTGATGATATGTATGTATGTATAAATGATGCGGTCGAAGATTACTAATACGCTGCGATTAGAAAGGGAAGTGGCCTTAAATTGATGCTGTCGGAACATACCGAGAAGTGATAGCCACACAGACTTTGAATTTGAAGGACAGGTTAGAATTAAAAAAAAAACTGCGAAACAATCATTCCGAGATTGAAGCAAGAAGTTTTCTTTCATTCACTATTCTTGCCATATAACACAATTTGAATCTAATTTTCAAATGTTACATTTGCCCGAAAATCGAGATTAGTAAATTAAATTTTATTTTAATAGCAAAGCTCCTTACAATTATCTGATCAATATTCTATTTTTAATATAACCAGTAAAATGTAACTAGATCTATTTTTAAATGAATATTACTAGATTAAATAATAATCCTAATGTATCCTATAGTAATTTAAAAAAAATATCTCTTCATTGACTCCTTTTTCTTTTATATCCTTTCCTACATAATCCATCCACACTTTCTTTGGCCTTCCTCTACTTATCCATACTTCCAACCACGACAAACGAGATACTTTCAGGGGGTTCGTATAATGCTAGACGAATTTAAATTTGACTTTTTGACAAGAACTCACTTTTACTGAATTATTGCGATCAATCTAAAACTCCACTAGATTTGAATCCGTTTGAAATCGCTTTTTTTATGAACTTACTCGTTGTTTACCTGAGGTCTTGCCAGGTTCACCAGGCTTCGCTTAAGACACTCACCCAAGCTACTATGAAGCCACCATAGTGGTATGGACCACGGCTTGGGTTGCTACCTATAGCGAAACTAACACAGAATCTAGCCCAAATAAATACTATGGAGAAAGGAAAAAGCAAGGTTCTTTCTCATAGAAGTATGTAGTGTATGGTATACTGTGTAATACATGTGATAGTAGTGCATGCCATGTCACATTATCTCACTTGCGGTGGGTACAGGAGACTCCACTTGAAGATCAGAGCACGTCTTGGACCATTGACTGAGGAAGCCCTGGGAGGATTAGCGATATCACCAGTAATTTGTAAGGTAGATGAAGAGAGAAGAAAAAGAAATATATAAAAACATCAAAGTGGGGCGGAGGTTCTATGCTTTATTAATTTTTCATTACATAGCTAACGGAGAGACCGAATTTAAATTTCTAAATTTTACTAATGCTTACGTAATTATGGAGGGCGGTAAGAACTTTGTTAACTATGGCTGACAAGGGAGAAGGTGGTGTCCATAAAGTCCGATAATTTGTTCATGTAATACTTAGACGGACCCTAGGACCTAACATGTTAAATAAAAATAACATTTTTAATAGTTAAGTCGTAGAAGGCACATATATTATTACGTGACGTTTTCAATCATAGAATTATATATATATATCAATAGCATACCGGCCGCGCGTGACATACTTCTCATACATGGATTTTACACGTATGCTTACCGGACGCCCTCAGTCAGTTCGCTAGTTTCTCCGGTTTAATTTCTGTGATAAAATAATATTTTACGTAATAATAATGGCCAGTTGTGAACTTGTAAGTTCTAAAAACCATAAAATCTAGTGGTTTATGTTTTAATTATTTGTTTTATTTTATGTAAAAAAAATAAAATAACAGGTACATGGTGCGCCGCCATGACGATTTTGTTTAGATTAGATTGTGCCTAATCTTAATTGTATGATTTGTCGAGTTAGCGGTTTATTTAGAAAAAATGAATTTATTATTCCATTAATGAGTTACTTCGTTCTCATACTTTGTACAAATTCTGCATTCTCTATAGTGACCGCAGACTTTGTTACTCTATGGTTTCTATACAACAAAAAATTCTTGTAGTTATTACTATTCTTTATGGTAATTTGATGTCTAATTCTGCTGATGCTAAAATCAATATAAATTTCTTTATTTGATTCGTAAGCGACTTAATGTAATTCGCCGTTGTTAGAACCCATTCACTGATATGATTATATCTATTAATGAAATTCCGGTCGATTACCTAATCCATATTTAAACTACATTTTATATCCGCTTCTTTGGATAAATAAAAATAATAAAAATTAAAGCGTATCAAGCGGTGAAAGCGGTAAATATACAAAACGAAAATAACCCGCGCATCACAATCACCGACACACGTCAAGAATGAATTTTATATACATATATGTACATTTGTTTTATATTTTTGTTCGGAGATGTCTGAAGCAAAAGTGCTTTGTAGTGCTATATTTATTTATTTTATTAGGAAATCCAACAGTAACAAACATAAAAGTTTCAAAAATAAAATTTCTTAGTTTGGTATAGCGAAATAATTTTAATAGATAATCATACTCGCGCATACAAGATGATAACTGTTTCAAATTCATGCCTTAATCGATACGGTGTCAGATAATGTCACCATTAAGCAATCGTCGCTTCAAATACCATAAATTGAAACAAATACTGCATAAATATATGCATGTTTAAATTGCTATTACATGTAAATTAGGGCGAACCTTAGAAATATGTGTCACCGCACCACGGCGGCGAGATGTCGCAACCAAGTTGCCAAAGTATCTGATAGAGAATAAATAGGAACAAGCTCTTGATAGGAGAACGTTGCCCAAACGAGAGCATTTAATTCTATAAATGTTATCCTGTAGAAGTTAATAATGAAGTTGTTTTTGATAGAAATAAAATAAAAACGACTTTATTTTTATTATAATGTAAAAATATTTTATCTTCTGTAGATTTTTGTTTATTCGATTTTTACTTTTTTCCTCAAATAATTTCTCCCTTTTATCTTATTTGGATAAGGTCCAAAAATCAAAATGGTTGTTTTTTTTAATTTTCTAATAAAAAAATAACTATACCGCCCCCCTCCTATGTTGAAGTGTTTTCCAGATAATTTAACATATACTTTTTTAATTTTTCAAACGATCACTTGAGGGGTACAACAATGTGGCCCACATTGTATAATAAGGCAGAATTTATTGTTATGTTTTTTTTATTATCTAAAGATAGTGCAACATTAAGGCGTATTTTAAGAAACCGTTTACAGGGTCATTGCAGCTGACATCGAGAAACATACAACGACTTAAGCCGATCAGTTAATATAATTACTAAAAACCGATTTTGAGGTCAAAGTCATAACCTCCAAGAGAATTAAATACAGTTAACATTATTAATTGTATTGCCAAACATAAATACAATATCATAGGACTTATAAATTTTTATAGATATGTCTAACAGATTCGAAAACAAATATGATAACATTATTTGTTATAAAATCGAAATCATTTCATCTTTATTAAAATTTTTATTCGTTAGTGAAAGTTAAAAAATAACAACCCATGCCTTCGTCTTCACTTGTCTATTAAAAACTATTCTTTAAAATTATTCACAGCATCATATCTTTTTGACACTTGACTAGTAAATTAACCCCTTCAGCACTAACTTGGCGTTTACGTCAGCTTCCCATTGTTTTCCTATTGTCTCATTTTTATGGGTAAACGACGTATTAAGAAAAATTAGCAAGAATTCGTATTTCTGTCGTCTTCGTTTACTATTTATTTATTTTAAAATATAATGTTTATAAGATTTATTAAAATGTTTGAAATGTAGAATAAATCCTTTCTTTTACGTGGGAAATGCATTTACGCGTCCTTCCTCCCATCTCTAATCCGGGAGTAAAATCTTCCGGATTAGAGATGACAGGGGTGTATGTGGGACTCACTCGGTGCGAAGCGGCAGGAATATCCACAAAAACCCGGACACCTAACGGTGGTGCCCTCATTATGGACGTAGGCCACCTCCCTGTGTCGCATATAACTCTTCCACAGCCCCCGCATGTACTGGGGCACTCCAAAAATACCGTAGTGATGTATAATTAAACCAGCATCTTTACTTATTTCTTTGGATGATTTATTCTAATCCTATATGATTTAAAAAATTATCTTAACATAATATCACTTTAAAACAAACAATAGGTACTACCGTAGTTAATAAAGTATAATTTTACATATTTAAACTTGTCCCTGCCCTATCGGTAAGATAAGGTGAAGGAATAAGTCAAACGTAAAAAAAAAACTATATAATGTTAAATTATGTATAAGTGTAAATCGATTTGATCAATAAACATGTCTATATCGATTTAAACAAATCGATATCGATAAATATGTGATTAGTGTGTATACGAACTCTATAAACTGTTTGATTAATCGGACTGCCGAATAACAATTTGACCATAACATCGTCCCTGACCTATCAAAGATACTTGGCAGCCTCAGTATCTATCTCTTGCGATATATATCAGATGTTTACAGTGGCATACATATTTATGAGCTTACAACACTTTACTTATTAAACATAAACGTACTAATGGAATAATTAGTAGATAGTAAAAAAAATGAAATATAAATTGAATCATCCCACATTTTCTCATTACACGAAAAAAGTGTTTTTTTTTTTTCATTTTCGATTTCGTCGTTCAATTTTGTCTTACTACAAAAAATCTTCAAATCTTAAAAATGGTATCGTGTATGAGTTTTTGGCGGGATCTCAGTCCGTCATGTAGCAGTTGTTTTCTTTAATTCATTATACTTGTGTATTTGCCTCTATTATCATATGATCTTAGTGGCGTTTTGTGTGATATAGTTTGGTAATTATGTACAAGTTAAGTTTATTATGGAAAATAACGCGTTACATTTATAATGAGGGGAAAGTTCGAGCAAGATGAGCCACTATTTTTTTGAAGCTTAGTAACGCTGATACAAGATTGAAAATAAATCTTACGTGCATGATACTGTCACAAATTGTTTGCACAGAAATTACCATTATCTAAGAAGAAGAAGACATACATGCGTTCACTATTTTTTTGTTTCAACTATTCCTTTTTAAGGAAAATGCAAAGGTACTCAACGATGCAGCCAAGTAAAGTAGTTACGAACACTATTCATAAACGCTGTAACAAAATGGCGCCGTTGTGTTACAGCTATTTTAACGGGAGTGGTTGGGAGATCTCAGAATTCCCTTTCATTATTTCCAATTCATTTCACAAGTACATAACTACACTATATCACGTAAAATACAAAATTACGTAGTATCCGTATTTTAGGATAGTTATAGACAGTTTCAAATTCTGCAAGTTATGCATTTCATTACAAATTTAGCATAGAGAAGTTAAGAAACTCTATTTTAAGCATATGTAAATTTGTAATGGTATTGGGTTTTTCTAGTCAGTATCATCCCGGAGTTTGGAATTTGCGCCCGATATGGCGATAGGCTCGCCCACTGTCACATCTGGGACGGAACTAAGCTCGGCGAAATGTGGGTGGCGTAGTTCGCTATTTCACCTCTGCTTAACCCATCGGGGATAACAGGCGTGAGCTTATGTTATGTTATGTAGATTTGAAAATGTAATCATTTCAGATAAGATTTCAGTTGGAAATTCAGTTTAGATTTTTCTTAATTGAGATTAGATCACCTTCTCGGCTCTCATTGTAAGATTTCTAACTTCACACTAATTATTATGCGTTATTGACCAATACATGAACTGGCGCAAGATTTGTCATGCATTTTTTTTTTCTATTTTTTATAGTGCATAGTACAGTGACTGCACTGAACCTGATGTTAAGTACAATACAATCCAAAACAGCTACGACTGACACTGGACAGAATTCACTGCCAGTCACCGCTGTCATGCTGGCCTGCTTAAGTACCTCTTCACGCCTCTTTTGAAAGACCCGAAACCTATTATTATTATTATTTCTGGGTCTTAGAGTAAGGTACTTTTTGAAATAAGATATGACGAATCAACATCAGGTGGATTGTCTTCTATATAAATAAATTTATATAAAAAAAAATATCTTATCTCAGTATCGAAATTTATAAATTATCTATTACTCATAATTGACAAATTTTCAAACAAAGTTCATAAAAGAATTTATTGAATGAAAATATATTGAAGAAAATACCCACAATCACTGAGTAGCGAAAGGTGAATTACTTTAGATTCTCTTTGGCTAAAAGGCTAAAAGGGGTATTCATTCGCATCCTATTTTACCAGGAACTAGAAGCTGGGTAAATACGTACAGCTCTATCTAAGTGCACTTACGAGCAGTAAGTAAGTACCTTTGTGTTACCAGTATAAACAGTCGAATTGATATTTGCTTTATGGCTGTTTATTTTTAATTGCTTAAAAGCATTTCAAATGTATTCCATACCGTATTTGAATGAACGTGTATAGGATTATTTACGAGCATGCTTAAACTAAGCGGTCGTTAGAAAATTGACTTCAAAACAGGTCTATGGTGTTACTTAATTAACATTATGTTCGTTTATATAACATTTTCTTACATTTAGTAAATATACGTAAGTACTCCTATAATCCATATTTACAATACAGGCGAAGATAAAATATTAGGACCCATCTTTTTCTCCCGTGTGTTTGTCAAATAAATTTACTTTTTCGTTTTTTTTTTTTTCTGTTTTAGTCGCTGCCTTGGTTAAATGTTTAAATGGTTACCGTCACCTATGTCCAATACAATTGTTATTTATTACCAAATCATAAAAGACCTTGGGCAGCTTTATAAGAATTTAATCAATATTTCTTTTTATCATTGACATAGTTATTTTATTTAAAATCACTTGAATCAATTGAATTATAATTTGTTCACGATTTCATTCGTTTTAATTGATGTACACGGAACCCTTATAATAGTTTTCCTGATAATAATCCTAACAGAATGTAAAGTTAATTCTTATAAATTCAAATACTTGCCAGTAAAACCGATCATTTATTGTTTCACAATTTCTTGTTTTTTTTTTGTTTTTTTTTTACGTGGAACCTCAATTATTTTCAAAATAAATGATTACCTTTATTACCTTTGCAATGCACTCTTCTCATTAATCAAATGCCAACTAAAAGCACAACACATCAGCGAAGTTGCTCACTAACCCACAACTAACTGAATAGGGCAACACCATCCATCATCCATCTATCCAACTGAAAGACGTGTACTGCTGGTCATAGTCCTCCCCCAAAAACCTCCACGACGACCGGTCTTGCGCAACCCACATCCAGCAGATTCCCACGACCCTCACCAGGTCGTCAGGCTTACCCACGCTACGTCTTCCGGTACGCGGAGGACATTCGAGAATCCGTTGGCCCCATCTGGCAACGGTTCTACGAGCAATATTCAATGCAATAGGCAATACCAGGAGGAAATAAATTTAAATAACAATTTCCTATACTTTGTACGGCTGACAGCAGTACCGAATTCTATAGCAGTTATTTGAGAGTTGTAAACATTTTACTCCTACCCTCAGTTTCGTGTCGGTCGTAAAATAATATAAGGGCTTAAAATTGTCGAGCTGATTCGTGTCCCCCCTTGAGGTGAAAGGGTAGTAAACCTAACATCGATATAAAGTATTTTCTTAACAGAAAACCGTCGTTATTCAAAATGTGAGTTCAGGGGTTATAATTGGAGAGCGATGATAAACGACAACGTAAAGGCAATTTATGTTATACTAGCTGTGTATAGCGGTTCCGCCCGCGTTTCATATATTTTTCACTGCGTAATATTTTTTTATACGGAACTCTTCGGAATTGAACCACCAATTAGAAGAAGGGAATAAACGCCATTTTTTGACATATTCAGTTTTCAACCCTTTTACATTCTTCAGACGTATCGCTTAATTGTGATTTCGAAGAAAGTATCAAAAACCATTCGCTTCGTTTAGTTACATGCGGCCATAAAAATAATTAGTTGAAAGAAGGAACCAAATCCTTCCTTTATTCCCTTCTTCCAACTATCAACTGTACGAGTATAGAAATAGTGTTTCTTTTTTTTTTGATAAAAACGCATCGCTATTGGGGAAGGGGCGGGGGAGGTGACGCGATACTAGCGATGCAATAGCCGCCAATTTACTTGTATTTGAGACTGCATTCGTTTAACGTCGAGATTGTTTACCTATAAATTTGATTATTTAATTATTTAAGTTTGAATATGACCAGTGAAAGTAGCTGTAACGATCCACCTGATAATGAGTCAGAAACTGAGACTCCGAAAAAGAAGAAAAGAGATGTTCGAAATATCTATTTATACAAAAAAGAAAAACAGGCAACCGCATTTAAAAATTCGCAATATAGAAGCTTTGAGTATAGTTAAAGTCTTAAAGGTTACTTCACATGTTCCGAATTTATCAATGGGTTCGTTAAAGTAGCACTTTTGCTCCAAAAACCTTCTACAGACCCGAAAATACAAGATACTGCTCCATATGTTACTAAAATACCCATAAATGATAATAAAAAGACATATAAAAATAATCTAATATATTCCTGACGAATTGAAAGATTTTTACGATATTATTCTGACCTGGCCAACTACAAGATCTGAACGTGAACAAATAGATGAATAATATAGTGTCCTTACGTTTTTTCTAACTAATTAATTGTTTTTTTCATTATATTGTCTATTATTTCAAATTATTTTGTATTTAGTATATGGTGAATTGGAAGAAGGGAATAAATCCAAACTTGTACATATGCATATATAAATGAATGTTATATGTTTCGATCAAGTTTATTAGTAAATAATTGAGAATATATTTTTCTTCATTATCATTGAAATCATATGAGCCCATAAGATGAAAGTAAAAAGTTTTTTTTAGTTATCTCCATTCTTGTTTTTTGGATTTACTCCCTTCTTCCAATTGGTAGTTCATTATTTTTTTATTTTTTTTTTTTTTTGCTACTAACTTTAAGTAAATATATTTCTCACAAATTCAAATACCTCCAGTAAAACTGTGCATTGAATCGGATTGTATTCACAGTTTCATGAGTTTTACTTTTTAAGGCGTAACTTAAGCTATTAGGCAAAAAAAGTCCCGTCCTAATCAGTCCAGCCGTTCGGGAGATTACCCGGAACAATTAGACAGGCAGACAAAAATGTACAATTTTTTATTTTTGGTATAGGTACAGTCATATCATAATATTTGTTCTGCGACTTTGGCGGTATCTCCAGTCTGAAGCCAATATCACTCGGAGAAACACCAGTACCAGTCTGTTCTGAATTCCGCTACCTCGGGTCACTCATGCAGTGTGACGGAGGAATCGACCGCGAAATAAGGAATAGAATCAACTCAGGTTGGATGAAATGGCGACAGGTCTCTGGTGTGATTTGTGACTCCAGGATGCCCCTTAAGTTGAAGGGGAGGATATATAAGTCCATCATAAGACCTGTCATATTGTATGAATCAGAATGCTAAGCTAGTAAGAAGATGGATGAAAAGCGACTGCATGTAGCGGAGCTGCGAATGTTGAGATGGATGTGTGGTGTTACAAGAATGGATAAAATAAGAAATGAATACATTAGAGGGAGTTTGAAAGTTGCGTCAATGGTAGAAAAGTTTGTCGTGGTATGGACATGTTATGAGAAGAGAGGAAGCACATGTGGGTAAAATAGTAATGAACATGAATGTGGAAGGATGGAAAAGTAGAGGAAGGCCAAAGAAAGTGTGGATGACGTGTTTAAGAAATGATATGAAAGAAAAAGCAGTGAATAAAGAGATGACGGCTGATAAGGACTTATGGAAGAAGAAAACATACTGCGCCGACCCCAAGTGAGTTGGGAAAAGGCAGGAGAATGATGATGAGGTACATTCATATCTTACGAGTTAAAAAAATATTTTCATATTACAAACAAACACTTTTAACCTCCCCATTTGTCAGCAATAGTACCTAATGATAACATAAGTACGGAATAAATGAAAAACAAAAGCGAAACGAAATATTGGTTACGCATTCGATATTCAGACTCCCCCATGGTATCATAAATAAGTAGATTAGAGACGATCCTAATTGATGTTTTATACGTGTTTTTTTTTACTGTACTGCTCGACGCTTGGCCTCAATCACACCGGATGTAAAGTGCGGATGATACCGACGATGGTACGCGATCGCTCAATAAAAACTGATGCACTCGTCTTTTGAAGACCACTGTGTTGTAGGACTTTCGGAACACAGACGCAGGTAGCTTATTCCATCCATCATGAACGAAGAGGAAAAACGCTTCGTGCGAGTGAATGGAATTTCCGCAATGTATGGATGAAAACCCATACTGCGCCGGGTATTCCTCAAATGGAAGAAAGAGGGTGGGATGAGTTGGTGCAGTTCTTCAGTACATTCGCCAAAGTGCAACCAATAGAACACGGTAAGGGTGGCAAATGTTCTTTGTCGGTGTTGTAAAAATTTGGACATTTAAATTAAGAGGATATCCTTGCAGCATGAATTCCATACAAACGTAGTCACCTGTTTCCTCCCTGGAAAATAGCATTATGGTTAATATTTTTAAACCAAATATCTACCAACAGCATGCCCGTACGTTTTGATTTTTTCCATATATTTGTTATTGTAGAAACTGCCTCGGTGGCGCAGTTGTATTACGGTGCGACTGCTGTTTTGAGGTCTCAGGTTCGGTCCCCCGGTCGGGTCAAGTGGTATTGGGTTTTTCTACTCAGTATCGTCCCGGAGTTTGGAATTTGTGCCCGATTTGGCGACAGGCTCGCCCCCTGTCATGTCTGGAGCGGAACGAATCTCGGCGAAATGTGGATGGTGTGTAGTTCGCTATTTCACCTCTGCCCAACCCTTCGGGGATAACGGGTATGTATATGTATGTTAGAAACTAGGTTCCTTTGGAAATGAAAACATTGTTAAATTTTTGCCGTCATTTTCAGACGTTCGTCAAACAAATTAGATGATTAAAATAAATAAAAAAGCAAAACCGTACAGCCTTAAACAAAGACTATATTATTTTAACACTGAAAGAAAATTAAAAATCGACTCATTCTGGAGGAAGACACAGGGTACTACGAAGTGATGTTTTCGTCTATTTTGCGTACGGTAAAATCAGCCAGAGCAGCAGTTGTCCCTTTCGTGTTTTATAATTCTTTCTTTGGGGCACAAACGCGATAAGAATAGATTTCACTAATACCTAATTTTCCGACCGCATGTCTTCTTAATATTTAAAAAGTATGTAGACGATTTATATTACAAAAAAAGATAACACACATACATAATATTTCTTAATATTTTATTTAGCAACCGATACATTCTTAAACTGGATTGCATCTAAACGCAATGTGACTTGCTAAATAGAAGGTGAGATGATCATAGTGAATGGTATTTTGTATAGTAGAATCGCACGTGGGTCCGTCCGCTTGGAATATGTTGTGTTTTGTAAAATAACTAGCTACTATTATACTAATTTTAACTACTAATTTAAAGCGATATAAAAATAAAAAAATAATTATGATTTATTATTTGCTTTTAAAAAAAGTCTATGAAAATGAAAACGTCAAATTAGCAGTTGAAAGCGGATTTATTATTCATTTTATAACTATAATACAAACTTTGATATGATCTATCATTTGCGACGAAACGTCGTAAACGTTTCTAATAGCATAAACATGTTTCTCCGTTACTCTGGGACATTTTCGTGATAATTTATTCCAAAACGCGTTCCAACCCCCTTTTCGCTTTCGAAGCGAATAATGAGTTATATTAATTAAGAAGCTACATAATTTAAACGTCTGGGGGTAGTAGGTACCAATTTGATACGTCATTTTAGAAAATGTACCTACTCGAAAATAATTATGTCACAATGATTTATCAAGTTTAAATTAATTATTACATGTAATAATAATATATCACTAATTAGTTAAATATATAGTAATAAATAAAATTAAAGTGTTTTAATTTTCGAAAATAATTGGGATTCCGAGTAAAAAAAATTAAAACTCATGGAAATTTGAATAAAATTCGATTCTAGGGTCAGTTTCACGGACAAGTGCTTGAGAATTTTTTTTTTATCTTAGTACCAAAAAATTTATGAGAATAATTAGGGTTCAACATAAAAAAAAATAAAACGCAGCGAAGAATATATGAAACGTGGGCGCAATAAAATGCCAAAGTTTTTTTATTATTCTAAAATTTAAAGAAAATAAAATTTGTCCCTATTCTTTCTTTGGAGCGCAACGCGATACAGATACGCAGCGCATATCATAAATACCTACTTTTCCGAGCGCATGCCCTCTTAATATAAGAAATTGTACGTATGCACCATTAAAGAGTACAGGAAAGAGAGAGCGAGTTGTCATAATCAAATAACAGCTTATAACTTGACACATAACCATAGATTATATTACATTGTATTTATCTATTATTTTATAATTAACATATTTAACAAATCGTTTATTTTTACTTCAAACTGCCTGTTACAAACAGTATTTGTATACAGATAAAGTGTATTCTATATTTTCGTGTTTTTTAAGGCTTCGTTCCATCTCATTTACACGAAATTATTATTTCAGCACTAAACTAGACTCTTATGAAACTTCTCGTAAGTTGTCGTCCATTAATCACGTGATCTTTTTCTAGCAACTTTTTAATATTTATATTCTAGTACTACGTGGTAAGATTTTCGTCTACCCCTCTACTCCTGTCCAAAATCACGTGATTTTTTCGTACAGAGTATCAAAATTATTTTCAAAATACTATATTTCATATACATATATAATCTAATTTGTAAAACGTAGCTTGGGAACGTGGATTCAACGCATTGGTCTATGCTCTACTCATCCGTTAGTTTCAACATCTCGCGATCAACGAATGACTGAAAATACAACTGATATCTCACTGAAACTCCTCCCCATTTCGAACCTTACCAGATTCAATGGACGATCATTAACTCATTTCCGATTTTGCTATTAAATAGATTGAAAGTTACATATATAAAAAATGATAATTAAAAGAAAATTATGAAGCAATCATTTTCATATTAAATAAAAGATTTCACTAGGTAATGCTTAGTGCAAAACTTATTCTTTTATTCCAGGAATATGTCTTTTATGTGATAGATTAATGAATTTGTTTCTAAATTTTATATATTTCGATATTTCTTTACTTCTGAGCCCAGTCACAGTACGATTACTGTCGATAATCAATATTGGATCAACGCGTGTATTTTCTCCACTACCAACTTTGCTTTTCATGTTATTTACAAAATACACAGACGGTATATTTATAGAATGTAATTTTTTTTTTATCATCTTCTGAAAAACTACGTATATTATCAAAGGTTTATTATCGTTATCACTGATTTTTAGCGCAGGCGGCGCTAATGCAACCAAGATTTTATATCTCTGAAATGGTTGTTCAACCAATGGAAGATTTATATAATTGCCACCTTCTCTCGATTCGGAGTTGTTGTGATTACAGCTTTTGAACGTATGAATTACTCTCGCTATTTGATTAGTACAACCGAGGCCTAATTCGAAGATATCGGGAAAATGCGCCTCGGAAAATATTTCCCGAGTCAGCTTCGCGTCCAGCGGTGGTTCTTGTGGAATTTTCGCAAATATCCCACCGAACCTTTTAGATTTGAAATCTTCTTTTGCCGAGATTGGATAAAACTTCATAGTATACCCATTGTTGACAGGGAAACCGTGACATATACGATTCATAAGATGTAGTAATAATACTGCTATCACCTGCAAAACAAAGTAAACTATGAAAACATATGAATAATTATGGTAAACCATAAACTCCAAGATTGATCTGCGCTTTCACTGAAGAATAATCTTTTGAAACTATAATGGCTGTGTGCGTTTCACAGACACCACGTCAATTGAAGTCCAGAAATTGAGCTTTCGGTAAAGCAAAATATTGTGATTAAGCCATAGTAGTTGTTAGTTCATTTTCTAATGGCCGACTAAATAGCTACCGCCTTCATTTTAAAAAAAACTGCTATTAAGCACATTTTAGCATTCGTTTCGAAAGTATCACTTGATAATCGGTTCCTTTATAATGTTCAAAAAAGTAGAGTCTTTGCAAGGGTATTTGATAATTATTGTGAAGTACTCCCGTGATTACCTCCAAGACTCAGATTAAAACCCTTTCACATGTATCGCTCTCTTTAATTCTCTAAATTCAGTGGTTTAATATAATTATTTATATCGTTCTTTAACATTTTATATCAGGTGCATTATTATAAACCTTTGTGTGTTTGTAGTCAACATTCAACTGTGATTTATGATATGATATGATTATTTTAATATGATTGCAAGTAAAGGTTCGAGGAAAAAGGTCTTTCCCGTTTAATTCTTATTGATAACAACAATAAATCTCGCAATATCCAAAGAACAAAAAATAAAACCAGGCTATATTGTGATCAAGGGCTGACGTGTAGCACAATAAAACTGTGAAGGAGCCGTCAAAGCACCTCTTTTGTGAGTGAGTTTTAAACGAAACAGAATTCTAGAGGCAAGCGGATACTCCAATCTGAAAATGCACAAAAAACTGCTGCAAGACTCGTAAAAGAACCACGAGACAGACAGTTTTAACAGTAGGGAGCAACCACAATAGCTCGTGCTGTTCGCAGTAATAAAGCGCTATATAGACCTTTCAAAAGGAATTCTCTAGATGGCGATAACGATACAATAAAAACACCAACGTTTTTGTATTAATTCCTGTTTTAGTTATAGAGAAACGTTAAAGTCCATGGTTATACTCAAGTTACTGAGTATTTCAAAAGTTTGTTTAATGTCATTTAAAATAGAAACTCCAATAACATGCAATAAAATTTACAGTGTCACTTCTCTATATAAAATTTCAAATTGTGGGGAAAAGTTTTTAGCAAACAACTCACCAGCATCATGGATATTTCGAAATGTGTTTACCGGTTACATACAACGATTGTACGCAAACTGAATACAAATTGTAGAAGCGCAACACTCATCAGCCCCATTGTTTTAGAAACAATACCTAGGTGATATTGTTGTGGATTTGAACAAATATTGACTTCAACAACCAGTTTAGCAAATGAATATTTAATATAGTCGTTTCCTAAAGAAGAATATCTCATAACATAAATGTCGCTGTTGCTATTGAATCGTTTCCTGTAATTATCTTTAAATACATTAGATTTATTATCACTGTAATTTAAAAAGCTCTTATTTTGAGCCGAAAAATCTTGTTTACTCTAACTGAATTTTGTTTTTGATTACGCGTTTAGCGTTGAAAGGTTTTTGAAACGACTGCTATCGATGACTTTTACTCGTTCAGACACCGTCCGGTGATCTCCGGTGGTCGCAGATCTACACTGTACAAAACATTTGTACAGTTTTGAATAAATTTATAAATTTATCTCCCCAGAAATCTGGGTCCACCCTCGATCTAATTCGACCCTAACTCCCTAATTAGCACTTATTTATATTGAGCGGAAATAAATCCGAACCCTCTGGTGGCAGCCGCCGCTACCTATACCCCAGACTCGGACGCCCCGCGAAAAAAACCATATCCACGTAATATATTAACCGATCTAGAAAATAAAATAACGCTCGCGAAAAGAATTGTGAAACAAGTAATTTATAAATGTTGTAATTACTTTAAAAAAGTAAATGAGATTGATTTGATTCTGATTATTTAGTGAAATTGAATTTTGAGACGTTCTTTTTTCCATACATCCGTCCATTCGACCGAAAGACGTCCACTGATGGACATACGAGTAGGTCTCCCTCAAGATCTTGACGACGAGCGGTTTTACACCGCACGTACCCACCGGATTTCCGCGACCTTCACCGCTTCGTCGGTCCACCTTGTGGGGGGCCTACCCACGCTACGTTTTCCGGTACGTGGTAGCCATTTGAGAACCCGTTGGCCGTATTGGGCATCGTTTCTACGAGCAATGTGTCTGTGCCAATGTGCTTTTTTATATAAGAAAAATTATTGCACACCATGTTGATATGTAAGTGTATTGACGAGCACTGACATATACTCTGGTTAATACTGTAAACTTATAATATCATATCATAATCGATTCATCATCTCAGTTATTACGAAAATGTACATCATTATTGTTCGGAGCGCTAATAGATTTGAAAACCAGAGAAGTGTTAAATGTTAAGTCTAATTCATCCTCTGAATGCAATCTATTTCATTACGAAATTTTATTAAAATATATTCAGTGATTTAGGGCTAAAACAGTAACAGACAGCTAGCTGGCGACTTCACCTGTTTAGAATTATTAGATTCGATCCTCTTCTAAATAAACAAGTCACTAATAAATTAGTTCTAATCTAGTAGGCTATCTAGATCTATTCTAATATAGTAGGCACAAAATAGCGACAGGCAACGCTACGGACAGTAATAATTTTGAATTTAACCCTCCGAAAGATCTAATTAATAGCGAAACGAATCTTAAATATGTTATTAATTAAATTATTAATAAATTAATTTAAGTTGTAATTAAATCCTTATAAACCTAGTATTTATTTAAAACAACATTAGAGTCGTGACATCTACTTTCACAAAGTAATTGTCAAATGCCGCTGATAAAATTATTAATTTACAATTTTAGACTTTTATCCGGCTCATTAATAATAAAATGAAACGTAAATCTATTATCACGAATTCAAAGTTAATTTAAAAGGCAATCCTATCCTTAAAACATATTCCAATGTATTATGATAATTAAATGTGTTATCATAATTACTGTCAACTACTTGTATTAAAAAGTAAACTCCCGTTATTATTAATTTTAAAAATGTGGGAAATAATTGAAATCGTTATTAAGCATTGGAAGGTAATTCACTAAATAAAAGTAAACACACAATTACTTTTTAAAACTATCAACGACTTTAATACTCCCGTTTAGTAACACAGAAATGTAATAAAGCGACATCTAGCGATATCAATCTATACTAATAAATAAAAATTGAAGTGTCTGTTTGCAATGTCAAAATAAAATTTTCTCACTAAATACATATTAATGTATATACGATACCTATAACAAAAATATATTTTTTGAATTTTTTGTGTCTGTCTGTTTGTTCCGGGTGTTCTCCGAAATTGGCAAACGGGACATTTTTTTGTTAGATAGCTAAAGTTATTCCGTGTAACTTAACTATTGTATTTCGAAAATAATAAGGGTTCCGTGAAAAATAATTGAATTTCATGAAATTTGTAATAAAATCTGATTCAATCCACAATTTGTCTGGCAAGTGTTTGAATTTGACTGAAATATTTTTTCTTTATCTCAGCACTGAAAAAAAATTAAGGAAAATACTTAGACTTTCGTATAAACTTATTACTACGTACTAATAATAAATAAAATTATTAAGAGATATAATTTTAACAAATTTCTTTTGAAATATTCGATAAGAATCCGATAACACCCTTACTTATATCTAACACAACACCTTTATCTTACATAAACACAGAAAACGTGTTCTTAAAATAAACTAAAAGCGTTTTGTTTACCCATATAATACTATAGTATACAATAATTTTCGTCGAGCAGTCACGTATTCCGCCTCAGGTCTCAGGTGCATAATTTCTAAGTATATTTACGTCTACATGGGTACTATGTGATCGTATCATGATTATTCAGGAGCACCTTTACCTTGTTTAATCCTCGGAAATTGTCAAAGTACAATTATAATTTATATGTATATAAATAAGCCATATTTCGAAAATTAAACTAAAATACGTATTAGCTTTTCATATCAAAAAACCTTTTTTTTACTTTGATGAAAATCCATCATAAGACCTGTCATATGCATCAGAATGCTGGGCTAGTAAGAAGATGGATGAGAAACGGTTGCATGTAGCTGAGATGCGATTGTTGAGATGGATGTGTGGTGTCACAAGAATGGATAAAATAAGGAATGAATATATTAGAGGGTATTTAAAAGTTGCGTCAGTGGAAGAAAAGTTGTAAGGGTCACGTTTTTCTCATGGTATGGGCATATTATAAGAAGAGAGGAAGCGTATGTGGGTAAAATAGTAATGAAAATAAATGTGGAAGGATGAAAATTAGAGAAAGGTTAAAGAAAGTGTGGATGACGTGTTTAAGAAATGATATGAAAGAAAAAGGAGGAGATATAAGGGCTGATAGGGACGCATGGAAGTAAAAAACATACTGCGCCGATCCCAAGTGAGTTGGGAATAAGGCTGAGATTGCTGAGGTTTTGCTTACATCATGACAATTCTGTCGTAATCAACAAAACTTCTGCCATGAAGTACTAAAGTTCTGGTGTAGGTTTTCATAATACTGAGAAGAATAAATAATTAAATGAAAATGGTGGTAACCTATAAATTGTTTATGTGTGACTGCGCACAGTTTTTCAGTGACGTCATAAAGAACCAAAATTGGTTTAGACGTACTGTGAATTACAATTTTATCCTGTTTTTTTACTTATTTACACAAACCAAGGAAAAAATCCTGTACCTTCTCTTTTTTTAAAGTGAACTATATGAATCTGAATAAAAATATGAGATAAATAATGCCCTCGCAAATCAGTAGTGCGTACTATTCGGAAAGGCTATCTTCAAGATCTTAAGGTGTTTATTCTATACAAACGTATTCCCCTGTATCCTTTTTTTTTTTTTTGACGGGGGGAAATGCATTTACGCACTACCCTTATCTATTGTATTTGGAGGATCAAAGTCCCCCAAATACAATAGATAAGGGGGCACGGAGTGACGAGCTCCGTGCCAGTGTGGGACTCGCCCGGGAGAGAGTCGCCCGGAAATACCCACTAAAACCCCCCGGGGCCGTCCGCTGCATTTGGGATGGGGGCGACACGGGGTGGCTTTCGCAAGCACCGCGTCGCCCCCTGCAGCGAACCCACCCGGCCCGTCAGTGCAATGGCCCGGTGGGGATGGAGGAGAAAAATTCCCCTCCACCTCTTAGCCCGCCTCAGGAGAGGCATGACATTGTCAGACATCCAGGGAGCGGGATGAGTTCCCGTCCCCCGTAAAAAGAAAAGGGGAAGAATTGTATAGAGCAGTGACGGGCAAAGAGAAAAGTGGGGAAGAAACCCGCCACTGCTTTAAGGAGAGTAGGTTTCCTCCCTGGATAATGGTATTATAGTAAATATTTCTATACTACATAATATACATATATTTATCACCGCTTTTTTCCGTTAATCAGTTATTATAAACCATCGAAAATTTGGACAAACACCTGATCATTATACACTTTGAGAATAGAACGTTTCGGTACAGAAACTAAATGCAATGATTTGTGTGTTATCATGGTTCGGGCATTAAATCAATTGACATAACGCGATTTCCTTTTTTAATGTGTCGTAGCAGAAAGAGACAAGTTACGCTTTATAAAAATATCCTAATTACTACATATTAATCAACAAAGTAGCGTTCATGTTAAATGTCACTCATTAATTACACTTATATCGTATGGTCTTGATTAATATTTTTCCGTTAATTGCGTTTCTGTAATGCTGGAATAAAACCTAAATGAAACTGAGCAATTGTTCTAAATGCTCATTCTAGTACGTATTACATTTATACCGTTGGTAATCAGTCATTCGATAATCCACTCGTCCTATAAGAGGTCGTGACAGATCCCTGTGGTTCCGCTAAAACCCTTTATTGTTCTTATGAATTGTATAATTTTAATAACTTAAAATAAAACCAGATCGACTTTCTTCCCAGCTCTTCTACACAGGGTTGTTTGCCAACCAGCGGTAATTTTTTTTTTGACGTTTATAAGCGCCTTCTCAGGGCTCAAATTGAATAAAGAATTTTAGATTTTTTTGATTTGTTTTGTAATGTGAATCACTTGGAATCGCGTAAATTCGGTTTGTTTCGGTTTAAAAAAAATGCTTTTTTGAAATGAAATTCATCATGGCATGTACAATAATACCTATTAGAAATAAGTAAAATATGTATTTTTTAAATTTCTACTTAAATTTTGGGATTTATATGAAGTTTGTAATTATATGAAGCTTTATAAAAATTTGTTTTTTTAATAAATATTTAGGATATATGAATATAGTAACACATACAAGGTTTATATAAAAAATCACAGATAATATGCTTGAATTTTGAAAGGACTAAAACAATACGAAGACTAAAGAACGAGACAATGACTTATTAAATTCATGTAAATCTTGATAAATTTTTATAAAACCAAGTTTACAATTATTACTTTACCAGCTGGTGGTTGCGGCTCCGCCCATGTTTCATATGTTCTTTAGGTGTGATTGAAAAAAACATACAAATGAAGAAAATGCATATAAATATAGATTATGACTATAAAATTACCATTATTTTTCGCAAAACCAAACCTAGTTAACGAGAGAACTTTATAAACTATATGCGCTAGGTCTTATAGGACAACCCTACTTGCTTTATTGACGGCTGAGGAATGTATTGATTTCAAGGTATGTTTACTTACACAATTCGAATAAAACAAAATATTATATTAGTTTAAACACAAAGTTCTGAACATTCCGTAAGAGACCTCCTCGAATATTACCCTAGATCTTTTTCGTGTAAAAAGTTATAGAAACAACTTTTCAACGTTTCTTGGGGCCACCTACAATGTCTTTTGTTTTAATATTTAATACCATCGCATTGTTTCATACTTTTCTGCTCGTCGATGAAATTTTACAAAAAAATATTGATATTAAGAAAAGACATTTTAACCAAAACTTTCTTATCGACAAAAGGAATTCATTGAGAAGGTAAAAATATTCTTACGTGCAATGAACGTGACGTGTGGTGCCGGTCAAAAATAGTACCACCCCATGTCTTCCCGTGGGTGTCACTAAAGCTGACTAAGGGATAAACCAGGGGATGGGCAGCAGCATCCTCTGAGTACCACCATACACCTGATTGCGATCGCCAACCTGTCTGCCAAGCGTGACAATTATGGTGACAATCATAGCCATGAGGCAATCCCCACATAAAATTAATAGAAGGATTTGTACAAAAACGCCACCATGTCAGTCCGATTACATGACCAGATCTCGAAACCTATACCTTTGTGGCGTGGCGTTAGACAGGGAGACGTTACTTCTCCGAAACTGTTCACCGCTGCGCTCGAGGTTCTGGATTGGAAAGGACTTGGCATCAACATAAACGGCGAGTACATAACACCTCCATTTTGCCGATGATATAGTAGTTATGGCTACGACCGCACAATACTTAAGTACGATATTTGATGACCTCAGCAGATCCTCTGAACGAGTTGGTCTTAAAATGAACATGGACAAGACAAAAAAACATGTCTGATATCTATGTTGTGCCAACTCCTATAACGTCGAAGTTACTATGAAGCTCCTTAACGGGTAAATACATATTTAGTTTTTGTCCTCATTTGAGAAGTACTGAGAAATTAGTACAGGACTGGTAACATTGAACTTATATTGAATTACGAAGCTCTCGTGTGCACCTCGTATTTATGCCCTTTTTATTTTAATAGTACTGAATATAATTACATGATAATAAATTACGAAACTCCTCTGGAACTCGTTGAAAACTGCGATAAAATGTTAAAAAATATTGATTCATGAGTTTTTTATTGAATATCTAAGTCCAAATGGCTATGTTACTGCTCATCAAATTTTCCAGAAATAAATCTTTCATTCCTTCAAGCGTACCCTTGTCAGGCCTTAATTGAAAAAAGTATGTTTTAATTTGAATTTGTAAGACAGGTAAATTGAAACGTACTAAATAACATGAATAAGTGTACACGTCCTTAAAACACCGAGATAAGCTCGGTCACCCAGGTATGTACTGATAATTATAACTAACTTTAGGATTGAACTCATTCATTTATTTGCTTCGATTTAATTCAAATAGAAATATTAGAAACTATTTACTCCTTTCTTTCCCCTGTCAACAATATTACGCAAACCCCATCATACCGTAAGCATTGGTATAATTTTCAAGAGGAAAACCAAATTTAAATAAGTCAAAAGTGTTTAATTTACAGGGTCCCTTATCAATCAAAGTGCGTTTTTTTACCATATCTTCCGGATATACTAATTGCGAAGGGATATACCCACATTATACAGTCATTGCTTATCAGAGGCAATTTATTATACGCTACAGCCGAAGCGTTGTCTCATCGTTATAATATCAAACAATAGATTTTCAAACAGCTTCACGGTTGACTTACGTATTCAATATTCACAGTATTTGGATTAAGCGGTTTATTGTTATGAATGGATATTGTCTATCAATATTTACTGCCTAGGGGGTGACTGTGGCGGAATTTCAAAGCCGCTTTATTAGCTTTTCAGACCGCTTAGTTTGCGATAGTAGTTAGTTATGTACTTTATTTAAAGCCGAATACACTTAGAGGTCGGACGTGTCGTTGCTATTTATTTTATTATCATTCTAATTTTAAATTATCTTTATTACTTATTTCGTACATAACGTGAATATATATATATATATATATATATATATACTAAAATTATTTTAAAACATCATATAAATCCATTTTCCGAACGTAATAACTAAATTTAGTTACACTAATCATCAGAGAGATAGTAATACTTTGCCAGTTAAAATACTTAAATAAAAACCCTTTTTTACGTGGAGAACCCATTTACGCATCCAGGAGTGATATCTCCCGGATTAGAGATGCCACCGGGGGTTTTATATGAGATTCGCCCGGCGTGAAGCGCCAAGAATATCCACTAAAACCCACGGTATCATCCCCCGCTTGGTAGGGGCAACACGGGATTGGGCAACATGTTCCGCATCGCCCCAGAGGCAGGCCCGGTCAAAAGGCATGACAGGCATAACCTGCCTTGCCGGATCGAGCCCCTCCTGTCTTCCGTCCAGGAAGCAGCTCGATAGAAAGCAGCCCCCCTCTTTTCTCCCTCTTTCCCGGTACCAGTCAAAAAAAAACCCGCCCCTTTAATACTTTTAATATTAATTAAATTAAATGTATGATATAAAAAGTATGTTTTATTTCCCTGCATTCTTTTGAGCAAAAAAACACTATATATGCCTCAGCGAAAATGGCAATTGCCTGTATCGTATTAATGAAGTCCTCGCGTACGGCTTGTAGGGACAAGAACTCTGGAGTAAAAAGACTTGGGACGGGTGGCTGGCTCAAGGAGGCAGAAGGGCACAGGCGAATCGTGCCCATCTGCCACCCACCCTCCTGCGGCGAAAAGGATCCGCCAAGGCATCCTTCTCCCACTCCCTGTCTGCAGTCTCGTTCTGTAGGAAGACTTGCTTACAGAAGAAGGCCACTGTGTTCCAGACCCTCTCGCTGCTGAGTCACACACTTCGCCAGACTATGCTGCGCGGTGTCCGCTGCAGCACGGCAGTGGTGGCAGGCCGCTGTCGACTCCTTTTTAGCCATCTTGTGTAGATAGACAGAAAGTGAGGAAGTCGCGCTCTCGCGTCATCCACTTTCGAAGGACCGGGTGAATGAGCTCTACCGTATGGCCGTGGGCCATGGCACACATGCCCAACGACGGAGCGTGGCCTCCCTCGGTGTCCTCCTCTTCACCATCACCTCTGCATGTGTAAAGAGGAGGTCTCCACCATTCCTCCACGTCACCGTGAAGCAGTACACGTCGACAAGCACCTCCGCTTCACGCTTCCACGGCAGGGATCCCGCGAGCACAAAGGCCACAGATGTAGACGCCGTGCGGTACCCGTGTACCGCTTTTAACGCTACCATGTGCTGCGCAGCACGCTGAACACGTATGTGGCTGTCACCAAAGGCGTCTTGGTTAAGTCCGCTAAGCACACTGGTCCTCCAAAGAGCGCTATGCTACGGACAACCCCTGCGTGTAGCTGGCGATACTTCTGGACGGGTCCTATCAAGTTTGGAAGGAGTCACCCCAGTGCCGCCACAGCACCGGCGATGCGTGGTCCGACCCCACGAAAATGAGGTCCGAACCTCTTGCGTACAGGATCAGTCCCAGATATTACATCTGCACCTTCACCCGGACCCGATGCCCTCCCACCGAGATGCCGGTGGTGATCCGCGCAGAAGCCCGTGAAATAACAGGGCCTCGGTCTTCTACACTGCCCTTAAATAAAGACCTTAGCGATTCAATATTGTGATATATAATGCTGTGAATAATCATTACATACAGAGAAATAGATACAAATCTATTTTTTTCACATTTGAACCAAAATATCATCTCATGTTACAGAGAAGCATATTAATAAATGTTTATAGATAAAAAATAAGAAGGATTGTTCAGATTTATAAAAAAACACATTAACACTAATTGTCTACTATGCGCAGGCCGCGTGGTGTTGAATTAATATTCTGGTAAATAATGTCAGTTGTTCATGACAATCCTGCAGAATATATCGCAAATGAAAAAAACATTACCTAGATCGGTATAATTTTGAGAAAATTAAGTACAAACGATATATTTTTTGGATTCAATATTGAGTTATTGTATAAAAACTATCTTTCTTAGGATTATTACTCTATTATCGTCACACACATACACGGTCTAGTGCTTTTCGTGGTAAATTCTATAGACACTTTCATAGTCAACGGTGTACCGTACACGTTACTTTCGAATATAAAGAAACGATAGAGAACCTTTTACACGATAAACTATTTCACTGATAAATTCTTTATTATAATCCACAAAACCCTAAATTAAGATAGGGATAGGTTCAATTGAGAAAACTGGCAAAAAAAAAACCTCCAAGATATTATCCGAATCTTTGAGTAGAATTTTGCGATATAAAATCTATTTCTAATACGATAATTTACTATAATATTACTTGGTGACTATATCCTATACATAAACACGTGAACTGAGTAAAATGTAAACATCATTTCTTGCATAGAGATAGAATTTATGGGCGGGAGAGTGTCACTGGCTACTGTTTATCCCGTAAAAAGGGACGAAGCCCGTGGGACGCATCCAGCGAAGAACTCTGTAAAAAAGTCGTAGATAAAAGCTAGTATAGTTTATAGTAATAAATAAAATTAAAGTATCTATGTTGAGAGCAATCCCTTTAACTATGGTTATAGTATTATTTCAGTTATTTTAATACTTTCTATAGGGTTTTAACTTTATAATTATTACATTATTTAGTATGCTAGAACGACCCCTTTATTGAACGGCACAGTTGAAACAGGGTAAACTATATGAACAGATAATTAAAGAATACATCCTGTTTGTAATATGAAAATAACTACTTTTTACCTATGACCTATTTTGACAGGATTTTTTTATAGATTGCTGAAGCTAGTCCGTATGTATACCTTTCGTTTTCGAAAAGAAATACGTTTCCGCATAAAAGAATTAAAACTCATGTAATTATGAATAAAATTCCATTCAATGGGCATCAAAATATTTTTTCCAATGACTATTTAAAAACTATATTACGCAGCGAAAAGTATATGGTGGTGGAGCCGCAGGCATACACCTAGTATTAAATAAAGTAAATCGATCCAAAGGAACACACGCATAATAATAAAATTAAAGTTTAAATTTAAAATCAACAAATGAATCGACTTCTAAACAAAATAAAAAAGTGAGGAATAATTCTCAATGAAATTATTCAAAAACCTAACACATGACATACGTATATATCTACACTAGTCCGCAGCTCTACCCACTTATCATATTTTATTCACAGCTGAAAATCGTTTTTAAATAATCATGGGGAAATAAGTAAAACTGACAAAGGAATAGTTTTTTTGGACAATTTTTTTGTGTTTTGTTTTTTTTACACGGAACCCTAATTATTTTCCTAATATTTTTGGGTATTAACAAAAATCAAATGCATGGAAATATTGTCATTATTTTCGGTAAAAGAACACGCGATGTATCGAATTTAAATACAAAGAAAATCAGATCCTTTGCAGAAGCCTTTTTTTAATTTGGAACATTACTACGCTTCAATAATGTTTTATGAAACGGTGTGCTGTGGTTATTAAATACTCTTTGATTAGACCCCTTTTATCATTCTTGGCTTAGCAAAGTGTGTCTCTTTGCTCAGTACAAATTGCGTTCACGCCAGCTATAAATGCGCTTGCCTTTCGGCGCAGATGATAAATGGAAAATTGGCGGTAAAGCTATAAATTCATCTTGATACTTATGTAAATTTTAATATTAATTAACTAAAAGGTACGTTTTATTTCCCTGTATTCTTTTGAGAAAAACACTGTACATGCCTCGGCGAAAATGGCAATTGCCTATATCGGATTAGTGAAGTCCTCGCGTACGGCTTGGCCATCAAAATCATACTCGACCTGCAGTTGCCTATTTCCACGGTCTTTGCAATTATGTACTAATAAAACATAACCGACTTCAAAAGAATATTGTTATAACACAAAAAGAAAGTTAAATTAAAAATAGATATGTTAAGATTGAATCACTTGTTTTTTCGCCACGTTTTTCTAATACGAGCTTCATGGTAGCACCAACGCAACATAGCCCACATGCAATATTAACGACATATCGCAGCCGCAAGCAAGCGCATAGTTGATTTTTGATATGATCGTTTCTATTCTGAAAATGTTTATATGAATAATGAGCCCCGTAACAGACCAGAAGCGAAAGTCGATAATGATGAATTGAAAGCCAGAGTGAAAACAGATTTATCTCAAACCACGTCATTGAATACATCAGCCTTTAGAAGAAGTGATAAAACGAAACTAGTTAATTTACGTCAAATTGGAAAAATAAAAATACTCATCGAAGCTTGACTTTAGTTGTCGAATAGACACACAAATGAGGGGATTCTGAATTGGATTGTCACTTATGATGAAAAAAGGATTCTGTATGAAAACGTCCGTCGGATTGGTTCGACAAAGGGAACACAAAGACAAACCATGACCTAAATTCAAATCGAGCCAATAGATGTTTCTTGGGAGTACATGGCGGACCTGTGTCGATATTGTTCATTACTACTCCTCAAGACATGGCATAATAAATACTCCGAAAGTGTACTGTTAAGTAAAAACTGTAGAAATTAGGATTGGAAACTTTCCGCCACACACCATACCAGCCAATCATTTCTATTTCATTCTTCTAATTTCCATTTTTTTTTGTCTTTTAATATCCTTTTTCACTGCTGAAAATTTTTAAATCCAACGGGGCAATATAATACGCGTTTAAAGAGTTAATCGATTCCTGTCACTGTTTTGTTTATTGATTCTGTTATAAACGTAGCAGCATTTAAGAAACGAACATAATCATTGCGTCTTGAATATATCAACCTGGAAACTACATTTATATATTTTTTTATGAATTGACTGCCTCGGTGGCGCAGTTATATTACGGTACGACTCTCGTTCTGAGATCTCGGGTTCGATCCCCAGGTCGGGTCAATTGATATTGGGTTTTTCTACTCAGTATCATCCCGGAGTCTGGACTTTGTGCCCGATATAGCGACAGGCTCGCCCCCTGTCACATCTGGGACGGAACTAAGTTCGGTGAAATGTTGGGTGTGTTGTAGTTCGCTATTTCGCCTCTGCCTTACCCATAGGGGATATCGGGTATGTATATGTATGTTAGAAACTAGGTTCCTTTGAAAATGAAAACAATGTTAAATTTTTGCCGTAACTTTCAGACGTTCGTCAAACAAATTTGATTATAAAAATAAAAAGCAAAACCGTACAGCCTTAAAAAAAGACTATATTATTTTAACACTGAAAGGAAATTAAAAATCGGTTCATTTCTGGAGGAAGACACAGGGTACTACGAAGTGATGTTTTCGTCTATTTTGCATTCGGTAAAATCAGCCAGAGCAGCAGTTGTCCCTTTCGTGTTTTACAATTCTTTCTTTGCTTATGCATGTGTGTACTATTAAATAGCGACATGTTTCGCTTAAACATTAGATTAAGCTGAATATATTCAAATGTTCACTTGTTAAGTAATGAACTCGCTTCAGAATCATTCCAGTTGCAAGGAACATCGAGCGTTCAAATTAAATTAGATTTTAGACGCCAGAGAATTTTGTAACGATGTAATCGTTTCTATAATATAGACTTTATATATTATAGGTATAGTATAACATCGTCTTTCATTATATGATACACCAGCTGTGTGCTCGCGGCTGCGCCCGCGTTTCATATATTTTTTACTGCGTTTTAATTATTTTATACGGAACCCTAATTTTTTTTAGTATTAAGATAAAGTAATTATATTTCTCTTAAATTCAAGCACTTGCCCGTAAAACTGTGCATGGAATAGAATTCTATTACATTTTTTAGGATTTTTTTTTACTCGGAACCCTAATTAATTTCGAAAATTTTAAGTACCCTAAGTTACCCAGAGTAACTTCAGCTATCTTCCAAAAAAGGTCCAAAATCCCGTCAAAATCCTTCCATCCGTTCCGGCGATTACCCGGAACAAACAGACAGACAGACAAAAATTGTAGTTTTGGTATAGGTATCGTATATACATTCATACCTTTTTAGTAAAAAAAAAAAATATATTAACATTACAAACAGACACTCCAATTTTATTCATTAGTATAGATAAAATCTGTAGAGTATATTTTAAATCGTACGCCAATGATGTCTTCATAATTAATAATAATAATAATAATAATAATAATTAATAATAACTTACATTTTTGAAGTGGGAACTTCTTTAACGGCGTTGAGTGTTTCTCAGTAGGGAAAAAACTTATAGATTCGCGTTACCAATCTGAAGGTGACGTCAGTGGTCAACATGTCAAGTATAAGATCGTGCTCAGAGGTATATAATAAAATTCATACAATATATAAACTCTGCGCTTAGTCAAGACGTGTCAAGCCTATGTACACTAACAATGGCTCTTCATTGCTTCAGAATGTATAAAGATACGTTAAATCATGATCAGAGAATAGTATGATTTAAAAAAAAACAACATTCATTCGTATTTTGGAAAGGTTAAATATTAGTCAAGTAAAACCATATTGTTTAAAATTATGAATTATTAAAGTCTGACATTGTGTTATTAATTAAATTATTTCTAGGTAATACGTAATTTATTCATGAGACTTGTTACTAAAGTCCGCAGTGGCTGTAGGCAGAGATCCTCTACACCGCTCAAACAATAGCGCTTAGTCAACTAACCCGCGCTAATAATTATTTAAAACAATGGCCACTTCTAAGAAAGTTAAGGATAAAATCAGTAGAGAAACGGGCACTTGTAACAGACTGAATTATAACTGGAGCGGATGTTGAAAACGGCGTGCCGTCGCGTAGTGAATTTATTGTCGAACCATCACATTTATTCCTTTCTCAACATTAACACAGCCTAGTGGAAATGTTTGAATTCTTACACGCGGCACAAACCTATTTATATATACAATTTCTTTAATATATAATTGATTTTGCCTTACTTCCGGTGGCAGGTCACGAAGTCTTCGCCCAGCTTCCGTCGGCGATAGTAATAGGTATTCACAAGCCTGGTAAAGAAGCTAGGTTACCTGATAGTTATCGACCAGTTAGTTTTTAAGCGCTATAGGGAAACTCTATCAGCGGATCATTCTGAACCGTCTCCTAGTAGTGATAGAGGACAAAAACCTTATGCCTCCAGAACAGTTTGGTTTCAGAGCCAGACACTCTTGCGCGCACCAAGTGCAACGCCTCACAGAGCACATCCTTTCACATTTTCATGGAACCCCAAACTCACCCTGGCACACCCTCGCTATCTTCTTTGACGCCGACAAGGCATTCGACAAGGTCTGGGATGCCGGCCTTAGCAGATCTACCCGACCTAAACCCGCTTAGTTCTTTACCCCGATGACACGTTCATTTTATTTACTTATAGACAAAGAGCTATTCTCAAAGCCCGCATCCAAAAAGCTATTAACATCTTAAGTCTTTGGTACAAAAACTGGCACATAGCGATAAACTCGGGAAATAGCACCGGAATCATTTTCTCAGCAAAGAATGACACCCCTTCTCGGCACATGATATATCTAGAAGTAGAGATCCTCTGGAATATCAAAATCAAGTACTTCGAGGTCCTATTAGACATCCAAATGATACAAACCTCACATTGAGAAAGTCAAGCGCCAGACCATGTTACTGGGGTGTTTTCCCCCTGTACAACTCCTTCAGTAAAATGGCCTTCCGCCATAAAGTTACTCAGTATAAAACGGTAGTTGACCTATTATGACATATTGCACCCTCTACCTTTACCCATAACGACCTGGCTTCCTTCCCAAGTGATTCAGAGTCGCTTCACAAGGAAAGCTGCAGGTGCCCAGTGGTATCAGAGAAATGTGGACTTACGCAGAGATCTAAACCTGCCCTCCATTCGTTCCGTAACCAAGTCCCAGTGTCGCGCCTTTTTTACCCGACACAGAGTCGGGTCGACACAGAGTTTTTTATCCGTTGCGCAGATACACACCCAAACCCACTCATAGTTAAAGGTCTTTCATACACCACTGATCCAAAAGCCCTCCAATCGCTGTGGAGGCCGCGTAACGTTCTCACCGACTCCGATGACGATATCACTTGCGCAAATAGGATCTTTCCTCATCAACCGAGAAAATATGCGTTTCAGCGCCCACACCCACGAAACCACCGTTTCCGCCGGCGGGGATAGGCGGCTAGCTTTGCTCCCACACACACTCCGGGTCCCTCCCCAGTGGCAACCCAAGACATGTCTCGTTACTCAACTGTGGAAGCTCTTGACGTCGCCACCAGCACGATACGATGCCTTGAGCATCACACTTACAACACTGCACACACACTCCTGTATGGTTTATACCATAGACATAGTATGTTTTCGCTATACTAGGTCTATGGTTTATACTGTATAGTGAGTGTTTAAGATTCTTAAAGACAGATGGTGCGCAGTAATCAGTTTGATTTTTTTATCACGCGGTGTCAAGATGTACGCCAAAAATATGACATCAATTTATATATTGTATTTATAAATACTAAAAAAAAGTATTATGGAGTTTTAACTGAAGCAGTGTGAAAGTATATACTAGTGACCTCACCGGGAAGGGCTCGTGGTAAATTATACAGTGAGAGTGTACATAATAATTATATTATTAAAATTAACACTCAAAAATCACTTAAGAACAAGTTTCTTAAACATAATATTATCTTAACTTTATCCTGCTATTACATCCTCGATAGTTTAATGTGTATACCCGCAAAAGTTGAAACAACCTTGATCTAATAAACGACTGCAATAATTTTAATAAAAGAAAAAATCACAAATAACCCGTTCCATATTAATAAACTGTATAAAACTAATAAAAGCTTTTCAGGTAGATTAGTGTTCTGTTAGAACTGGAATAAGTTCCCAAAGCAATACCGGACAATAAATTCAAGCACAATGTCAAGCGAGTTACAAAAAATTATATTATAAAGTGAGTATAGATAAGAGAATATTAGAGATGATGACACCTTTCTCAGTGCATTCTCTAAAGTAGGAAGTGCATTCGTCTGCTGCCACTAAGCCGTAGCCTGGACTTAATGATCTGGACCGAAACCTTCACAACCTCTAACAAAAGTATCCTGGAGGGGCTCACTCGTGCCCCGTCTTCAGTAATAAAACCTCGTTGAAAATTTAAAGGAATAAAACTTTTTCAAAAGTCAAGAGAAGGAAAACCTTTCACAATGTGAATGAGGAATAAAACCCCGTGAAATAATTTCCGAGGAAGAAAACCTCTTTTAAAAATCCACGAAGAAAAACACCTCGTTAAAAATTACAACGGAGGCTGAGGTTGCGGTCGAAATGGAGTCAGTTGAGTCAGACAAGTTGTGGTTTTTAGTGGGTTCAAATTTTTTTTATCTGTCAAATACTCTTGACCAGAAGAGTTGTGACAGTTTCACCGAACTTTTGAGGCGAGCGATAGTGATAGATAGTGCAAGGTCATCTAAGTGGTATGAGTTTCGGCTTGAGCACTCTGAGACATAAATTCCGCGTAATTTGCTCTAACTAAACCTAAGGTAGTTATGAGAAATTACGGATTTCATAATCGGATATAAATAACCCATGTATAGTGTGCAGGAGTCTGGGGTGTAGAGTAATGCGTGTTATACTGTTATGAAAGTTATATCGCAGTTATCACACAGGCTGTAATGCGTGTTATACTGTTATGAAAGTTATATCGCAGTTATCGCACAGGCGGCAGGTACAGGAGCCTTTCGCGATGAATGCATAGTCCGATCCCGTGTTTGCTCCAACTAGGTGGCGGGAGGTACCGGGGGGTTTAGTGGGTAGTGGTCAACGGCGCTTCTCGCCGCGAGTCCCACACTAATCCTGTGTGACAGCCTCTCGTGCTTTCGTGCGAGAGACTGTCACTCATCTTCAGACGTGTTTCAACCAGATCTGGAAGGGGGGGGTCCCTATCAGATCTGGCTGGACAACTAGTGCGTAAATGCATTCCCCTCAAAAAAAAAAAACAAAGGTACAGGAGCCTCCCCAGATGGAGATCGAGACACGTCCTAGGCTGCAGCCGGGTATAAACCCACGTAATTCGTCTGTTTTTCTCTGTGACAAGCGAGTGTCCGTGATGAATATGAAAAAAAAAAAAAGAAAAAAGGTTTATTGATAGAAGTTTTATAAAACGAAAGAAAAAAAGGTTCTTAATATAACACATTAGTAGAAGTTTTATAAGAATAATTGATTAAAATTTAATATTATAAAAATACATTTACTTATAATAGACAGTTTATAAAAGTCACACGAATAAACAGTATAAAATAGTATGAGTTAATAACAAAAAAAGTTTTACATAAAATATTATGTGCATGAGTTTATAATAATTGAAATGTAAAAATAAACAATATTTTATATTATTAAATGAGGAAAATCTTAGCTAAATTATTTTAATGTTCGTTGTCAATAATTAATAAATATTATTTAAAAAACACATACTGTTTAGCTGTTAAAGAATTTTAAGACCACTTAACACAGAGTGAGTTGTATTTATATTATAAGGGTATCTGTGGGAACGTTGCCTGAGACATCAAGTATAGCGAAAGGAAGGTGAATTAGTTCCGGCCATTTTAGAGAGCATTGTCTGCCTACGTTAACCCTTTGTTCGCGATAAGATAAAACTCCCTCTCAAGTGTACAAACGGTTTTATAGACGAATATTATTAAAAAATATACTTAGACTTGAAATATAAGGAAAATCTTGGAAAAGGACAATTTTAATAGTAAATACGTTATTATAATTTTTTTTTTTCGTTTATGAAACCATAATAATAAAGAGAGACCATTATAAAGAGACTTAGACTTCAGCTATCTATCAAAAAAAGTCCCGTCAAAATCGGTCCTGCCGTTCCGGGGATTACCCATTACAAACAGACACACAAACAATTCATATCTATTTAGTAAAAAAATTAATTTTGACATTACAAACATACACTTCAATTTTATTTACTAGGATAGAAAAAATAGAAAATTAAAATGCGTTAGTAATATGTATTTATCAAAAAGTAACCACAAATATGTTTAATTCTTGATTTATTATTTTTACTCTTAATTTTATGAAGATGTAAAGAAATATATAAAGAAATAAAAGTCCTGACTCCTCTATGACCTACCTAAGGGCTTCGGATGAAGGATACGCTGCGCCTGGACCACCGAGTCTTCTAGCCCAAAGACTCTTGTGTTTAGTGGGGGTTTTGCGCCTGTTAGGGTACCGCACTCCCCACTTTGGTATGACAGGAAGAAGTTGCCAGTGCTTAGGCCTCCTAGAGCCTTTCATTCCCAGTTTTGACTTTAAATATAACCCATCTAAAGGTAAACATTACCTTGTAGTGTATTTTTCCGAAGAGTCTGCACCGAGGGATTGTCAAAGGCGAAAGCAACGATTCTCCCCTCCCTATTTCTCCCTGAAGTGCATTACCCTCTAGTATTCTGGATTTGGCTCAACATGCTGTATCCGTATCGATCGTATCGTTCTCGAAAAATGCAACCTCGTTTTCCGGTAAAAACACAGAGCCAATTGCAGGTTTCGGAAGTTCTTTTTACGACATATTCGTTAGCTCGGCCTCAGTGGAAGAGTAAAAATTACTCTCTAAAGATACTCTGGTGTAAGAGAGGTTTTGTTCACAATTGGGCTGCCCCCCAGCCACGCATCCCTCGGCACGGTTCACTTAACACCTTAGATTGGGTTGGTCCTCCTCTCCAATGGTTAACATTAGTCCTATAGAAACACATACATACATACATGTGCTCACGCCTGTTTTCCCCGAAGGGTTAGGCAGAGGTGAAGTAGCGAACTACACCACCCACATTTCGCCGAGCTTAGTTCCGTCCCAGATGTGACAGGGGGCGAGCCTGTCGCCATATCGGGCACAAATTCCAAACTCCGGGATGATACTGAGTAGAAAAAACCCAATATCACTTGACCCGACCCGGGGATCGAACCCGAGACCTCAGAAAACAGATATAGAAACACTGTTCTCCATTACTCAGGGTAAGACCTAATTTTCACCCGAATTATGTGTTAACGTTAAACCTAATCGATTTCATAGGACGGAGGTCATGGAAAGGACATTTTTGTGTATGTGGGCAAAACCTTTTGCTAGTTGCCACTTGAGGCATTTTCAGTCAACTCGAAGCCTCTCGATTCGCATCGAGTAGTTAAAGGTCAACGTACACAAGTCCGTATTGTGTTCATTAAATTAAATAAATTTTTATTATAATCTCTATACGTTTAGTGTTTTAACATATTAAGTATGCGTGATGTATTCGCAATGTTGAATCGCGTGCAACGGATCAATGTGAATTTCTATGGAATTTCTCCAATCTACAACTTGATTGATAGCTTTGTATAGATACAGTAGCTACTATTTTTAATCGAGTTCAAAAAGGAGGAGGTTATCAATTCGTCAGTTTGTTTTTTTTTTACTTATATGTTTGTTATGCGATTTCTGCGTCATTTGCGGACCGTTTTGCAACTGTTTTTTAAAGAAGGAGTGCTTTTCCGATGTGGTCCCATTAGTACCGATTTCAAAATTAAAGAAGCAGATTAATAAAGTAATTATTTATTGACTTCTTAGTGAATTTTTAGTTTATTCTTTTAACATCGGTTTTGTTTTTCATTAATAATGTTTTAGTAATATTTTTTACATTATTTGTACAACAAAATAGAACACCTTTTATTTATCGATCTATTAACATTGTTAGTTTAAAAAAAAAACATTCAAGTGCCTCACCGTCTTTTGGGGACATGCAAATATTACAATGCAAAATTTTGGTAATTTTTAACTCCCTCCTCCCCATTGTCAGCAATAGTAAGCAAACCTCGTACTTATTCTTACGTAAAAATTAGCATAATTTTTTTCAGCCAAAACAAAGCATTGCTTGCGTAGTCACCATTTAGGCTCCACCTCCCCATGGCTCCCCATGTCATCAAAAATGACGAGATAACTATAATGACAGGGATTTTTTGCCGGATCTCAGTCTGTCATATAGCAATTACTTTCTTTAATTCATTAAACTCGTGTATTCGACTCTATATCATATAATCTTGGTGGCGTTTTGTGTGATATAGTTTGGGTGTTGTGTACAAGTGCAGTTTATTATGAAAAAATAACGCGTAGCATTATTCTGAGGTTCCGACAAAGCTCCATAGAAAGTTCTAGCATGAGGGGCACCGTTTTGCTGGAGCTTGGTAACGCTGACACAAGAATGAAAATACATTTTACCCACATGACACTGGCACAAATTGTTTGTACACAGATTACCATTATCTAAGAAAAAGAAGAACTATAATGATACAAATCTTCTCTACAAGTAATTCCGGCGGAGTATTTAAGGGTCCTTAATATTTATAATTACTCTGTCAGTAATTGTTCGTGTTGCTATTCGATTTAATTCAATCGTATCTGTGAACGTTTCCCTTAACTCTCTCTCGTCCCTAGTTGCGGAACTTCCCGCATTCTACGCAGGTTATCGATTGGTATAAAATGAACGTCTCAGTTCACTGTATTTATTTCAGTTTTATTTAAGTAACGCCTAGTTGTAATTATCTTTTCGGCTGATATATGAGTTGCCTCGACGGTTATTTTCCATATATATTTGCTTATACACATTAGGATGGGTCAAAAAAATGGAATAATTTATTTTTGACTTTATACTCTGAAAAATAGGTTCGTAGACACCTAAAAAGAATTCTCTCCAAATATGAGCTCTTAATTATAACGGGAAGGTCTTCTGCTTTGCGGGTTTCTATTTTTTCCGAATAATCAGATAAAAGAAATTATATCTCGCTTCCAACTACTTGGAAAAATATTCCGTGGCAAAGACTTTGTAAGAAATTGAATGCTCTACAAAAAAGGTCTCTTATGATTTTTTTCAAAAACCAAACCGATTAAAAGATATTCATAGTTGAAGTTTGGCTATTTTAAGGAAAATATTCGTACACGTATTATTATACCTGCTGTTTGTCGTCTAAATTCTCTTGCGGTTATCTATAATAACAAATATAATTAAATCGTATGTTTGTAACACCAAAATAATAACATTTATATACTCTATTACATACGATTTTAAAATTGTTGTTTGTTTCTCTATCCGTCTGTTTGTTCTGGCTAATCTCCGGAACAACTGATACGATTGTAACAAGATAGTTGAACCTACTCCGCGTAACTGAGGTAAATTTTGTTTTTCGAATATAATTAAGGTTCCTCGTAAAAGAATTAAGACTGTTGAAATTGTGAATACAATCCGATTCAATGCACGATTTTACTGGCAGGTATTCGAATTTGTGAGAAATATCTTTGCTTTCCGTTAGTACTTTAAAAATTCATGAAATTATTACCACATTATAATTCAACGGACAGAACCAAGAAAACCTTATTTTCCAATGATTATTTCAAAACTATATTACACAGTTTAGAATATATAAAAATGTAGGTGGAGCCGCGGGTACACATCTAGTGTTAAATATAATGAATTGATAACATTTCCTTAATAATATTGAAATAATTTTTATGTGCTTATTTTATATCCATACGCGATACATATTTCCTAAGTTAGAGTAAAAGGTAGGTAACATCTACCAGGAGCCTCGAAAAAGGGATCCATTTTATAGGTAATAAAACTTTATGCGCATTCTTCGTATGTAATCCACATGAACAAATAACCTCATATGTAGATATGTAGGGTATCGTAATGTTTTCCTGCCACCGTAAAAAAACCTTTGCCATCTTATATAAACTACCTCGTCTATGTAGGTATATATACACTTAAACTTCAACTTTTTTATAATGTATACGTAAATCGAACAACACCAATTATGATGAAACGCGCTCATTCATATAACGAAAAAGCACCAGATATCATCATTGTCCTGCTCTTATCCCATTTTTATTCGGGGTCGGCGCAACATGCGCTCCTCTTGCATTCATCTCTATTTGAGATCATACATTCACTCTCTTTCTAAACATATCATCTTTCACACAGCCCATCCATCTTTTCTTTGGTCTTCCTCTTCCCCTATACCCGTCCACATTCATATCCAATAACTTTCTTACATCATCCTCGTTCCACCCTGCGCATTACATGCTGATACCAAGAAAGACGCCTGCTCCTTACCTTCTCTGACACTGGTGCCACTTTTAAACTTCGTCTAATATATTTACTCCTAATCCTGTCAATTCTTGTTACTCTACACATCCATCTCGACATTCTCATCTCGGCTGCATGCAGTCTATTTCATCCATCACCTTTATTGACCAAGATTCTGATCCATGCAAGACGTCAGGCCGGATCATGCTCTTGTATATCGTTCCCTTTAATTTAAGGGGTATTTTCGGATCACAAGAGGTAGCAAATAGCAAAATTCACCAGGTACATGTAGTTATATTAAAGAGTGTAGCGGAATCATTTAAGTAAATACCAGATCTTATATTCAACCAAACCGACAAAAATTATATCGCTTACATCAACAATCACAATAATTCACAAATACATATTTTTCCAAATATTTAACACACCAATTTTGTAAACGTATTCTGTTTTATTTTGGTCTTGATTTATGATATTGATAAAATCCACAACAATGTTAAGTGACGATATGGTCTGGATGGTAAACAAACCAGGGTCCATTGACACGTAATCCGGCGGCACTAACAACTGCGCCATCGTCGCTCTAAATAATATAATATGCAAATTCTTATCGGCTTATTGATTTCAGAAATGTATCAGTAAATTTAAAACAGAATGAATTAGTAGTTTACTCTTCTGTAAATAAATCAATATTTTTTATACGTATATAATTATATCATACCCATTAGACCTGTATTAGATATTTTGTAAATAGTTTATATTTCACAAATTTAATCATTTTGTTGTCTTCCTTTAACTATAGTTACGTACTTATTACTTTCAATTGTCAATTCTCGTTTCAACTTAGTTCACACGAAAATGTTAAGGATTTTCTTATCTGCGACATTAATACAAAGACATGTCTCCAGTGATCTAAATGCGCGTCCTAGATTTTCAAAGAGTGGCTCAGGTCATCGCTCTGTCACTCTTTACCTAATCTCCGATTTTAACAGAAGTGATCCTAAGCTCACCGCTCAGAACACATCGAAAAAATAAACGTTAATAATACGCGATTAAAAGAAACTTAATAATAACTAAATAATAGTTTAGATTGTAATTTAACTCGGTTATACTGTGAGACGTCCACTTATGGCCATATACGTTCTTAAATAATCGGTTTTATAAGAAGAAACCTAAGAACATTACCGATGTACCTGACAATAAGTTCAAGCACCATGTCAAGCATGTCTTAATTTCAAAAGGTTATTACAGGGTGGATCATTACGTGAGCGATAATGATGTCTGATGATTTACACCCCTCTCTGTGCTTGCGCTGACATTGCTTGTAATTACGATTTGTATAGATTTTATTTAAAAATAACATTTATCTTCTGAATTTATAAAAAAGTAACCTCAACTGTGTTGTTTTCCGAACCGGTGGTAGTGCTTTGACGTTCATAAGCGCCTTATTAGGGTCTAAATTTAATACAGAATTGTTTGATTTGATTGGTTGATTGAGAAAAGATCTCCACAACGACCGGTCGGTAATAGGCGGGTCCAGGTGATTCCCGCGACCTTCGCCAAGTTGTCTCTTATCTTGTTTGTGGCATACCCTCGCTGCGTCTTTCGGTACGTGGTAGCCAATGGGGAACGAGTTGACCTCATCTGACATCAGTTTTACGAGCAATGGCACTTTAGATTTTACAACTTTAGACTTTACAATATCCAAAATGACTATTCGAATTTAGTACTAATAATAACACGAATAAGGAATTAGTTAAAATTTAAAGCATAATTACATTCAAAGTAGGTTTTATAATTTTCAACTAACATTATTATCTATTTTCACACTTATTTATATTAGACTGTAAGATTAAAAGGACACGACAGGGTTCCCAAGGGTAACTAACACAAAACCTCGGTTTGAGCGGTCGCTAATCCATTTGACTTAACTATAGTTTAATCGAGGCCCTTATTAGACTTAATTCGGTGCTTCTCTCTATACCCAATGCTATGTAATGTTTCCCACAGTAAATACAAACTGCTCAGTCATGCAACCCTTAAGTTGAGGCAACTCTATTATATTCAGAAACAAAAGACGGCCGACGGACAGAGCGAAATAAAACATGCTCCCTAGAATCAAATACGATGATGGTTGGCAATGTGATATTATGGCCGGGTACTGCTTCGATGGACGCAGGTTCGAAAACTTATAACTAAAACAAAAAAAAAAGAAATTTTGTTTGAAGAAGAGAAATATATATATTTTATACTATCTGTGTGCTCTCAGCTGCGTCCAATTCACTGTATTTTTGTTATCGGAACCCTAATTATTTTCCAAATTTTATTTGACTACTACTATAATAAGAAAAGATATATCTTAAAAATTGAAAAAAATAAATTTACAAAAAAAAAAAAATTGTCGTATCTTCCGTGAAACTTTTAACACTGGTTTTAACTTGTAACAGTCAGATCGAGGTTTGCGCCATTTTCGTGAGTGCCTAAGCGCTCGCCTCAAAGAGCAGTTCGAAAAAAAACAGGTCGTTATGGAGATCTTTGGAGGAGGCCTATGTGAACTTCTTTCGCCTACGATGGTGATGATAAACCTAAATACCTAAATAGGTACTTCAGTAATCAATATTTAGATAAGTTCTAATCTTTATCTAAATCTTTAAATGTTCTAGAAAATATGTTTGTAGTCCATAAATATTACTTTATGATCTAAAGAATATTGACGTTTTAGATGACTTTCTAAGCTGCGATTTCAAATTATCGTGTTAGAACTGACCGCAATAGAGGACACTTCTAATTAAGTCAATTACCCAGTCTAATGCAGTCGATTAACTAACATTAAATTAAATCAGACTATAAAATCGTCTGGAGTTAAGACTGAATGACATTGCACTGTTTAATCTTTATGTTTTCTATAAAAATATAAATAAATTACATTGGTGCTGAATTTTCTTTACATTTTTATTCTCCCACGATACATGTACACGATTTTTTTTAAATACTCACAGTGTAAATATACTTTGTAACAAACTCTTTTTATATTATAATAAACACCTATATGCCACATCATTATACTGTTACAAGATGTCATGAAGAGGATATCCTTTTTTTTGTTTTTTTTTTTTTTTTGACGGGGGAAATGCATTTACGCACTACCCTTATCTATTATATTTGTGGGATCAGAGTCCCCCAATACAATAGATAAGGGGGCACGGAGTGACGAGCTCCGTGCCAGTGTGGGACTCACCCGGGCGTGAAGCGCCCGGAAATACCCACTAAAACCCCCCGGGGCCGTCCACTGCATTTGGGATGGGGGCGACACGGGGTGGCTTTCGCAAGCACCGCGTCGCCCCCCAGCAGCAAACCCACCAGGCCGCGCCAGTGCAATGGCCCGGTAGGGATGGAGGAGAATAATTCCCCTCCACCACTTAGCCCGCCTCTTGAGGAGAGGCATGACCAAAGGTCAGACATCCAGTGGGAAAAATATGATGCCCACCCTGGGTTCGAACCTCCGACCTATCAGTCGTTCCGTCTATGAAACACGCGTCAGTCCACCAGACTAACCACGCTCTCATGAAGAGGATATCCTAACGGCATTTATTCCATACAATTCTCAAACATGTGGCTTTTTTTAAAGTTGCCAGATCTAAAAGAGTGCAGAGTCAGCTGCAGCAACAAACCCGATTCCCAAGTGCGTACAGCCAAAAGACGAGCAACGCTCTGACGTAGTAGAAGTTTTTGAAGTATTGACAATTACATTCACATCAATGGACGCAGGTTCGAGCCCCATTATCCAACTCCAAATGAGACTGAGCTTTCGCTGAATGAAAACATCATTAGAAAACCATAACATGGTGATAGGGCCTTTTTGCTAATAATGCCCGCTTGGGTAGCTACCACCTTCAAGTTTGAAAACCTGTCGCCAAATACTAGTAGGTGTGTTCCGGCAGCATCACTTGAGAACCAGTACCTTAGTATGTTTACCATCCTCGACCACATCTTCACTTAACATCAGGTGAGATTGTGGTCCAAGCACTGAGACAAAAAAAAAAAAATTAAAAACATAGTTATAGAATATATTTTCAAATTTGACTTCAAGCGGTCAACACAATATAACATATACGACGGTAATCATAGTATTTACTTTCTTCTTCTTCTTCTTAGTTAATGGCAATCTGTGTGTACACACAATTTATGCCAATGTCATGTAGGTAAGATTTTCAATCTTGTATCAGCGTTACCAAGCTCCAACAGAACGGTGGCCTATCCTGCTCGAACTTTCCATGGAGCTTTGTCGGCACCTCAGAATGTATGCTACGCGTTGTCTTCTATAATAAACTTAACTTGAACACAATAACTAAACTATTTCACACAAAACGCCACCAAGATTACATGATATAGAGTCAAGTACACAAGTTTAATGAATTAAAGAAAACAATTGCTACATGTCAGACTGAGATCCCGCCAAAAACTCTAGTATTTACTTATTGAAGGGTTTTACGTGGTAATAATATTCTCATAGATATATTTCGTAACCGAAATATCTTCCCACGAAGTTTATTTATTAGTACAAGTAAAAGTGAATATTTGAAAATATAAACAAGTTACAAGTGTTTATACAGGCTAATAAAATTGAATCAATCGTAAATGATATAGATAAATTACAGATTATTGATTGCGACAAACAACAAATTTCACAAATTACATAACCCTATATTATTACATAACGATACACATTATACATTAACTATAATCTACATAGATGTATAATGACCCGAACCGGCATAATTTATGTTAATTCTGCACGAAAAATAAAATATCTTTTCTAAAATATAAATAACTATGTTATGTTGTTGTTTATGTTTCGAAAATAAATTATTTCCGCTACGAAAATTTATTGTACACTAGCTGTTTGCCCGCGGCTGCACTAGCGTTTCATATGTTTTTCAATGCGTTTTAATTTTTTTGTATACGGATCCCTAATTACTTTCTTTAACTTTTTTCGGTACTCGGTATAAAGTAAAACTATTTCTCACAAACACTTACCAGTGTAACTGTGCGTTTTCATATTCGAAAATGAAAAGTGTCTTAAGATACACGGATTAACTTCGGCTAGTTCACAAAAAAAGTCCTGTCAAAATCGGTTCAGACGTTCCAGAGATCACCCAGACAAACAGATAGAGAGACAAAAAAATTAAAAATTGTTTTTTTGGTATAGGTACCGTCTAGAGAAGCATATGTATTTAGTAAAAAAAAATATTATTCTAACATTACGAAACAGACACTTCAATTTTGTTTATTAGTATATAAAATATAAACAAAAATAAAAACATTTATCTTCTCTTCTTATCAACTGACTTTCTTTGGTTCGATTTTTATTTATTTGGTGGATGATTGATGGACTTTAGTGTTGTACAAATTTATAGCAGCTTTTCGACAATTCGTATCAACAAATCGAATTTCGACAATATTATAAATCCATATACTTATAGACATAGAAATAAAACACTCAGAACAGCAGTGGTCACACGCGAAGTGAAGCCATTTCAAGTTGGCCTTAAAAGGCAACGTATGCCTTTTGTGCTAGTGATTACTTAATTTCGTGTCGCGTACACGTATACATTTTTTTTGGTTCCAATGTTAAGCGAGTTTTTTAATTAAACTATCACTATTAGCATTAATACTCTATGGTTGTAGGATTATAATTTAGCTAGAAACATATTTGAATAATGTAATTGAGTTTTTGGCGGGATCTCAGTCTGACATGTAGCAATTGTTTTCTTTAATTCATTAAACTTGTGTACTTGACTCTATATCATGTAATCTTGGTGGCGTTTGTGTGAAATAGTTTAGTTATTGTGTTGAAGTTAAGTTTATTATAGAAGACAACGCGTAGCATACATTCTGAGGTGCCGACAAAGCTCCATGGAAAGTTTGAGCAGGATAGGCCACCGTTCTGTTGGAGCTTGGTAACGCTGATACAAGATTGAAAATCTTACCTACATGACATTGGCACAAATTGTGTGTACACACAGATTGCCATTAACTAAGAAGAAGAAGAAGAATAATGTAACTGCCAGTGTTATAACACTAGCATTGCATTAAAATAAAAACAGAAAACAATAGCAACAATTATATTATTTTTTTTATTTCCAATATATTTGGCTTTTAACCCTTTGGGTTACGCCGATCTAATTGTACAAATTTTATGTAAAATATTTGGCAACTAAGTTGTATACCAATAGGGAGTCAACACTGTTGGGCTCTGAAATAATTGCGTGAAATGTACCCTGATCCTACATATTGAGACCAAGGTGTGCTACAAGTTTTTTCCTCTCTGCTTTGTTCCGAACAATTATAATTAAAACGAAAGCTAAGCTAAGGAAATTGTTTCCGTTCAAACTAAATAGCCATATATTTACAAAACAAAATGCGAGTGCGAATCTCTGCATCAAAATGAATCTCACCATAGAAGGTAATTCAATGTATTTTTTTTAAATAAAATATTTAAAAGATATAATTACTAGCTGTGTGCCTGCGGCTCCGCCCGCGTTTCATATACTCTTCACTGCGAACCTAAAAAAAATAAATGAATATACCTGTACGTGTTATGTGCAGGGGTGTTGTGCATATGCATATGCAGTGTTGTGCGGGTAATGCTCAATGTATGGGCAGTGTCAATGTATCGCACTGGCGGTGACGTCAAGAGCCTCCCCAGTTGGGGAACGAGACACGTCTTGGGTCGCCGCCTGAGGGGGACCCGGAAGTGTGCGGGAGCAAAGTTAGCCGCCTGCCCCCGACGGCGGGAACGGCGGTTTCGCGGGCGTGAGCGATTAATGAGTCAATATTGAATAATCAGTTAATATATCTAATCTATTACTCACAATTATTTACTATAATATTATTTAGATCTTAACAATATAATCATCATCACCGTCAGCTAATCATCGCCCACTGCTGAGCATAAGCCTCTCTTCTTGTACGCCACTCGTTATTCTACGAAGAGGTTAATAGCCATAAAACGCCACACTGGCCAATGCGTCTTGGCGAGTTTTAAATTTCTGCCACGTTGGCCTTGGATCAGTAGTATAGCAATAAAAGCTTGCTGTCCTGTTCATCCAAGTAACCAGAGGTAACCACGAGGAGGTGTGGGCTCGGAATTGATGTTTTGGTTGTGTAAGGTAATTAGCATATCTTATACTGTGTTCATCCTAACACCCTTATAAGGAGGGCAACATTATATTAAATAGAAAATAAAAAACTTGGTTACTTTATTCAGTAATCTCTTTTTTTTTTTTATATTACCTAATCTAAATATATACCATAATATGCACAACTAAGATTGAAAAAAAAAAAAAACAATTTTTTCAATCGTTACAGTAGTACTCGGGTTACAAGCCAATTAATGAACGGACAGACAGATAGACGTTAGCTTTCATAACATGTACAAACAACATAATAACTAGCGAGATGAAACTTATTCAAGTTAAGCGTTAACAAAGAAATTAAGATAAACAGTAATCCACATACAAACAAACCCTGTCTAATACGTGTCGTTCTTTTGTTAGGTACTTATTGAGGTATTAAACGATCATTATTATTGTGAGATTGGTATGAAAGATAAAAATACATTTTACATATAATGCAAATATTTCTCTGCTCGTTAGTTGTCATTTGTCAATTAAATTCAATAAGGTTTATTTCTATAACGGAATAATAGTCAAGAACACAAAATGAATTACATAATTTTATACATATGTAAAAATTCAGAGGGTTACTACTAATTAATTCATTACTCCTTTGGCATTCAAAATAATGTGTTTGATACAGTTTTTAAAAATATTTTACGTTTAAGAATCTTGTTGAAAATTAAGTAATAGTTAAAATTACAAACATATTATTTACAATATAAGGGAAAAGTACAACATAGGACTAAAGTAAACGATTATCAGTTCATTCAATCTACTATTCAATAAATAAATATAATGAAAAAACATCACAACATACGTTTCAATGATGAAGATAAAAACAAAAGCCACATCCTTAGTACGATGGGCGCGGTCCGGTTCGTGCATCTTTTACAGCTTTAAGCTTCGTATTCGTTGGTCGGTTTTCACTTTTTTAACTAAATAAAATCCATTCAAGACGTATTCTGGAAACTTATTATAATTACTTACTAAGTTAGTAATAGTGTTAGTATAAGTTTTTCAAAACTGTGACGTCAGCGTTGAAATTACCGTGCCCGGTTGGGTCACCATGACTGGCGTCTTCGGGCGCTCGTTCGGGATTGTAAGGCGAATCTCTTCCCTCGGTTTTGTGCCGTTGCAAGTAAATATAATCGGTATATAATATAGAGTATGATGTCGTTTTATCTCGATCATCTGGACCGTAAATATTCGTTTGATATTTTCCTCCATGTGGTAAGATTAGATGTGAAATGCCACCATTCTCGAAGCCGGCATCGGCTAAAACCACACAAATTGCGATTACCTGAAATATATAATAATGATCACTATCATCATCATGTCACCTGCAAGACGTCCACTGCTGGGCATAGGCCTGTCCCAAAGATCTCCACAGCTACTGGTATTACGCCACCCGCATCCAGCGAATTCCTGCCCCAGTCTATCCCATAAAAGAACTATTTTCAAATTAGAACGTTAATAAAAACACGAAATAACATTGGGTTTTAGACTCCTTTTTGTTATTATGGCTCTTTGCTTTGACCACAATCTCACCCGATATTAAGTGGTTAAACCTGTATTTGGTCACCATGCTAAACGTATGGATGCTGATTGTCAAGAGATACTATGGGAAAACATCTATATAATAAATGCTTGCCGATAAATTTTCAAAGTTAAGAATAGTTATTTCACTTAATTTATTTGCCTAATGCGTGTGGATTGCTATCCAGATGGGCATTAAAAAAATCTCTTTTCCGTTTTCTTTCACCAAAGGTTCAGGCTCATTATAGTTAGGTTGGTGGTCCGAACCTGCGTCCAACGACAAAAAATCCAACCGTAATATCACTACGCCATCATCGCACCATACAGTTCATACATGCGTAAGTGTATACAAAATTTTTATTAAAAAAAAAACAATTGTAAATGTTAAAAAAAACTTCATAATCTTCATTTTCCAAAAACTCAGGATACAATTCTAATGAGAATAATTATTGAGATATTGTTAGTTCAATATATTATCGAATGTTTATGGCTGTATAAAATACTCACCAAAACAGCCTTCATATTGAATTACCCAATAGTCGTTGGACATATGACGATCCCAATTCCGGAAAACGATATTTATAGAGACTCTCTCGACCTAGATATTATCTTCACTGATATTATGTGTATTTAAATATAGAAGCAAACGCAACATAGAATCTTTTATAGTCGGAAAACACACGGCTCATACATATGCTCTGTCGATTTTGATTAAACTGTCATCAACAAAAAAACCTCTTTTTTATATTCATAGTATTAAATTAATTTGTACACTTATTGAATTTTAGAAACAGTGTTACATTGTGTTTTGTTTTTAAAGGTGTTTTTTGAATGTTATTCTTCTGTTTTTTTTTCCTACAGTATTCCGTGTCTTCGTTCGTATATAACAATTTATTGGATATTATCTTTGAATGATTAAATAGAGTTAGTACTAAATCTACTGGACCTATTTTTTTTTCCTTTATATCTCTTACAAGAACGTAGGCTGATTTTTATTATTATTTTGTATTCGAAATAGTATTTGTACAAGAGACATGGCTGCTAGTTCACTAAATTCACTAATATAAGTATTATAAAATCAGGCCAGATAATACAATTATGATTTGAGGAAAAAAAACAATCATAAAAATAGATTTACCCCCCCCCCCCCCACCCCCGAAGTCCTCGAATTATAACTCAAGCAACATGCAGAAAGAACAACATGTACATTGCCTCTTATAATAATACCAATATTACTACCCTGCGCTCCCTTAGATTTATGTAAAATGCTCATTTATGTAAAAAATATGAAGAAAACGATTTATTTATTATTGAATAATAATTTAAGATCAAAGAAAATAAAAAAAGCTCAAAGTTGCTCAAAGGGCAATGGATAGAGCTATGCTTGGAGTTTAACTGCTTGATGGAATCAGGAATGAGGAGATACGCAGAAGAACCAAAGTAACCGACATCGCCCGTAGAATTGCTAAACTTAATTGGCAGCGGGCTGGGCACATTGCTCGCAGAACCAATCCCCGATGGGGTCAACGGGTTCTCGAATGGTCACCACGAACCGGAAGATGTAGCATGAGTAGGCCCTCCAGAAGGTGGACCGACGACCTGGTGAAGGTCACGGGAATCCGCTGGTTGCGGGTCAGCGGGGTGGAGCAAGACCGGTTGTCGCGGAGATCTTTGGGGGAGAATTTTGTCCAGCAGTGGACGTCTTTCGCTTGAATGGATGAATTGATGGAAAATAAAACTAAAGTATTATGCATATTGTATTGTTATTTTAATAGACTAAACTTTCAAAATTTCGAATACAAAATAATAATAATAAGTGGCCTATGATCTTTGCAATATTGTAAAAAACATAAAGGAAATAAACTTGGTGAAAATCGGTCCACTGGATTCAAAGACTTGCCTGAACTAAAAACAGCTACGTCTATATATATATATATTATATTGTAGATATAGTATAAATATACGTAATAATAAAGAAGACTCCAATCTGGCTTATTATGTAACTTTATACTTAATTAACTCGTTGTCAAGTGATGATGATGTAACAGAAGATGTTAGATAGCTTATCGAGGCCAGAATTTGAACTAGGCTGTGGCCTAATAACACAAATTCGTTCTACTAAACCACACCAAAGACAGATTCTATAACTCGGCTTTCAAAAAAATGGTGACATTTCCTTGAAACGTTGATGACTCAGTGATAGTACGATCGGATTACGTATAGATGTTTTTTCGAACCCACTTATGCTATTCTATAACTACCCTAAGGTATTTGATGCAGGTAAACTTCGTTACAAAAACTATAGCGATTGTTAGTACAGCACTGGCTAGATACCTGTCTAAAATCTGTCGCCAAGCGCCTCAAAGTGTGTTCATTCATCATTTGAGAACCAGCATGTTTAGGCTTAATGTATTAACAATCAAGGATAATTAAAGCAAGCGAGATTGTGCGCTAAGCGTTAAGCAAACTGCAAAAAAAAAACTAAGGTAACGAGAGTTCACGTTGAGCTTTTGCTGATGTGAGTTTCTATACTAAGCTCTTCCAGTGATAACGCGTATCTACAATTTGCTGTCTGATAGGAAATATCGTACATTTAAAGTTAACATTACATTTCACTTTCATGGTCCAGGTTTCCGCTGTATATTGTAATGTGGTCGCGTTGTGTAACTTTGTATCAAGTTCCGGTGAAGCTATCAAGTCAATTTTCTGGTCAATAGCGTTTTAGTGCATTTGGTTCTCCTATTCTTACATACAATCTCCAGAGGATTGCCAGCTGAAAAGACAAAATATCACCAAAAAAAAAATGGGGAAAACCATGGCATGGCAATTGAGAATTATATATTTCTTATCTTGCTAGGTGTCATCGTTACGTTCGCAATTAATTTGTTAATTGTTATGGGTGATAAGGACTATGACACTTTCCCATAACGCTAAAGAAATAAAATTAGAAAGAAATAAAGAAATAAATAATAATAGTACCTGGAAATAAATAATAGTTCTCGAAAATCTATACAAATTAAGTTTTAATTTATCCTTTATATTCATACAGTTTAACTTTATTTAAGACCGATAGTACAAAAATATAACTATTGTTAATACATTTAATACTTATATTATAGACGTTACTCCTTAAAACTATATTTACCTTAATATATATGATTGCTGACAAATTATTGTCATGTCGTTTCAGTTACTGAGAAGGAGATTCGCCTCTGGCACAAAGGATTCCTGAAGGACTGTCCAAATGGTCTTCTGACGGAGCAGGTACGTTGATATTCATTAAAACATTAATTATTTAATGTAAAAAAAAATAGTCTCTTATTTCGTATAAATATTATTAGATTGACACTTCTGATTATTTATTTTACTCTTTAACAATATTATACAAAACAATGATTGTAACTACTCTCACAATAAGTAATTTATAAAACAAGTATAGGTAACTGATATCGATTTTAGAATTTAAATGTCATTAAAACTATAGTTATAATGTAATTTATACTAGTAAAGTAATTGTTGCTAATTTTCAAATATTTATTATATATATATTTATATATACCAGCGGTGTCCGCGACTCTGTCCGCTTGGATTTCTGCAATTAATAAACGACGACTGTAGTAAAATATAGATTAAGTACCTACATATTTGCAGTTTCTAAACATACATATTGCGATTTTAATGTAAATAGGCGCTTTTTCATGTACACTTTCAAAAATTGTGCTCTGTTATTGATTCGAGACTCTAGTCCGAGTGGTTTTCCTCAAATATCATAATTTTTACAATTTTGTTACAAATATAGGTGTAAAATACGTTAATAGGTTTTTGAACACCGCTAATGTGGCCTTAATTTTCTCATTCGCTTACGGGGTTGTTTTTACAAAATCCCTGAAATATACATTCTTTATCTATACTAATAAATAAAATTGAAGCTTATGTTTGTAATGTCAAAATAACAACTAAATACATATGAATGTGTATACGATAATTGTACCAAAAATATAGTTTTTAAATTTTCGTCTATCTGTCTGTCTGTCTATTTGTTACGGGCAATCTCCGGAACGGCTGGACCGATTTTGATGGGACTTTTTTTCTGTTAGATGGCTGAAGTTACTCCGCTGAACTTAGTGGATTGGATTTATGAGAATATTTTTAATTTATCTTAATGCCAGCACAAATTAGTTAGTGTTCCGTACAAAAAAAATTAAAACAGTGAAGAATATAATACGCGGACACACAGCTGGTCTTAAATATGTTTAATTTACAGATTAGTTATAAGTATAATTAGAGATAATTTAAAATCTCTTCCTTTTTTTATTACAGGGATTCATAAAAATTTACAAACAATTTTTCCCTCAAGGCGATCCCAGTAAGTTCGCCTCGTTGGTGTTTCGCGTTTTCGACGAGAACAACGTAAGTTATTATTTTAATTTCATAAAACCTAATATAATTATTCTGTCATAATATTAATTACCAATGGAAGTACTCCACACTAGGTCAACACTGAACACAGCGATCCAACAGATAACAGCTTCGCTATGAAATATGCGCAACTAAATAACATAACAATGTGTGTTTTACTAGAGATGAGCCGAATATTCGTCTCATATTCGGTATTCGGCATACTCGTATTTGCCTGTAAACCGAACATACGTATTCGATGAAGTAGTAATCAAAGTGTTTACTATATTACAAAGCTGTATATAATTAAGCATTAGTAATAAATTCAATTTTTTGGAAAGTCTAAAGTGTATTATTTTCATTAGGTATTTAATTAAACTATCTAAAAAAACTCCATGTTAATGCCTTTGCAAATATAGAGTAACCAAAACAAAAGAACAGACGTGTTAAGTTTAACTCTGTACCTGTCTACTAATTGATGTAATGATAATTTGAAATTTATCAGGGTAGCGAACAAGAAGCTTCAACGTCAATCTATGCGCTTCCATAAATAAACGAGATTCAGTTTTTTTATGAGAATAATGTATGTCGAATATTCGCATTCGATAAAACATAGTCTTTGGTAAACCTCATGGTTGACCCCCACTCTAGTTATTACTACTTCATAAAGACGGTAAAATATAATGCCAAATGTATAGAGTATCCGTACTTCATTTTAATCTCCAACACATCTATTCATGGTTTATATAACTCAGACGATCTGAATGTCGTCCAAAGTCGCAGGCGAATTGAAACATTAGATTTGACTAACTGATAATACGTTCACTTAAAGGACGGCTCCATTGAGTTCGAAGAGTTCATACGAGCTCTATCTGTCACGTCAAGGGGCAATCTGGACGAAAAGTTACACTGTTAGTATTATTATCTACAATTTAATATTAAATAGATAAGCACTATTTATTAAGATGAATGAAATTTCGCACTTAGTTTTAGTTAACTTTAATTTTGAAAATCACTTTTATGAAACGTTCGAGTTTTACTTGAGTATAATTTTAGTCATATTTAACCTTCCCGCCCCCAGGCAGAAAAATTAAGCAAATCTTGTAACCTTACCACGTATCATCTGGAGGGTGGAAGGCCTTGAATATTTGCTAAAAAAACACGTCACGTGATTAATGAAAGACCCATTGTATACACGACGTTTTCCTTCACGGTCAAATATTTGTATACTTAACCTTATAAGTAAGTAGGGCATCCTTCGTCTTAAATCCTTAGCCTTAGATGAACACATCGAAATGTAAGCATAACATGTAAATCCCAATGCTCGTCAGACCTAACCGTACTGACGTATTTCCGCAGCTGCATTTTAGCTCTCAAAAACATGTTTATTTTTTCGAAATGGGTTTATTTTTAAATTCATATTACTTTTTTTATAAATAATCGTAATTCGTAACGATATTATACTCGCTCAGATAGCGCGTCAATGATCAAAATTGACACTTGTAAGAATTCTAGTTGCACTCGGAAGCTATAGAATAGATTTGGTAAAATTAAAACTAAAAAAAAGCACTGCAAAAACATAGCCACTGAAAAAGACTTTTTTACAAAAAGGGGGTTTTGAAAAAAAAAATGCAGTTCTACAAGAGTTACCAATGTGTATGGAGACAGAACTCTCAAAAAGAGAATCCCATATATATTGAATAGTTTACCAGCAGAGATCAGAGAAGAAAGGAACATAGTCAAGTTTAAAATTAAGTTGAAAAATTATTTTCTAAATTTTTTACCATAAGAACAGTATTTGATTGTTTGTTTTTTTTTTTTTTGAGATATTGATTGAGATTGTTTGAGATACTCTTGAGGTACTCTAAAAGTATATAATTATATAAGAAACTTTAATACCATGACCTGCAGTCAAACTGAATGTTCAGTTTTTTGTGGGTCAGTAATCTATGTTGTAAGGTGTAAACAAGAGAATAAATAAATAAATAAATAAAACATTGAAATGGATTTAGGGGTCAAAGATGACCTTCCACTAACCTATAAACTAGATCCGTTTTACATTGTCCCGTACCAATACCGCACCAATATATAATACCTAGTGCCGGATACAGCAAGCACGGGGCCCATAGCAATTGTCAATAGGGGTCCCTTGAATTCCATTACCTATTAAAACTTAAGATGTAAATGAAGCAAAATATTTACATAAAGATTTTTCTTAATTTAATTTGGTATACTTTTATAATTAATAACGCTCGTCTTATCAATATTTCTATGTAAATCATTTTCTACGATCGTTACAGTGAGACTAAACAGACGATCTTATACCATAGTGTTCCTGGCCCGTAGTAATAATTCATTTTAATTTTGAAAACGATCTTCCTCCGGTGCAGTCTGTAATCGCTGTTGTGTGGGTTTTTTCTTGTAGTATTCTGGATACAGAAGCGGTTCCCCCGAAGCACAGGGCCAGTAGCATTTGCTACCTCCTGCTTCATGGCGAATCCGGCACTATGTAATATACCGTATTCCCAGGTTTCTTTCTATCTAGTGTATTCTATGTGTCATGTATTGTTGTATGTTTTTTACTAGAATTAACACAAAAAATAATAAATTTACAGGGGCTTTCCGCCTTTACGACGTTGACAACGACGGGTATATCACGCGAGATGAGATGTATAACATAGTTGACGCTATTTATCAGATGGTGGTAAGTAATAATCTTACATATAGTCTTCGCCTTATCTAGGAGTGAATCGTGATTTTTGAGGGCACTTATCTTCTACCGTTCTATCAATGGTTCCTAATCTTTTCTCGACCAGGGACGACTTTCATTTATTTGTCGATGGCAGCAGAGATCTTGATGAATAAAAAGAATAACCTAAGACAATATAAAAAAAAAAACAATTTTACTAAAAAATTATCTTTTACATTAACAAGATTTTTGAGCTTTCATCTTCTTCTGTGTTTGGTAATCGTGGGACTACCATTATTGCTCAATAATCATTATTAGAGCTCTACGGTGCGGTCTTTGTTTGCATCTTTTGTAAAATTTAAAATATTTTGACTCTTGACGGTTGAGAACCACTGCCGTAAAACCAGCATCCGCCGTGAATACTCTACATATTCTAAATTAACTTGTAAATATTATCAGTATATAAAATACTTAATATTTAAGTATGTATAAAACGCTTTTTTTAGTACCATTACTTCAAAAAATGTCTATTTATTATATTTATATTTGTACCAATAATAAAAACTAAAAAAATGATATGTAAATCCCCGTAGTGTTTGACAGTCGGCTTATTACTATAAATAGTAACTAGCAGTGCCCGCGGCTTAACCCGCTTGGAATTCAGACAATTTGTAGCCTATATTCTCCCCCTGGACGCAAATATGTCATTACCAACTGTCATCTAATTCGGTTCAGTAGTTATGCGTGATTGGCAAATAAATTAATATACAGATAGACAGACAGACAAAAAAATTAAAACTATCGAAATGTAGTCGATTCTGAAGCACAGCATAATATTTTTTCTTAAATATCTTTAATGTACAGATTTCGTCTCGTTAGCCTTCTATTGTAAGTACTATTATCACTATTAGATACGGGGCTCCTTTCTCTTTGTGGGCCCCTAGTCTTCAGCCTAGTTTTTTCTATGAGGGTGCTTACTATTGGCTCATCGTTCTTAAAATATTGTCCAAACAATGGACAATTGGAATACCATTATGAAAACTAGAACCAATCCACACAATATACTGAGTGAGTTGAACAGAATTTTGTAATAAACGAGTGCAAAAATCACTAAAGAATTTATTTTAAACAATTAACTTTACCAACTAATTGTGTGTAACCTTTGGAGAGATAATCGCTCATTCGGTGGTGTGATCGGATTCCGCGTCTATGGGCACAAATTCGACGGATCCAACTCTGTAAAAAACTCTAGAAAAAACAATAGCATTATGGTGGGACATTTTCTAATAATGCCCGTCTGGGTAGCTGTCACCCTTCAAGTATGACAATCTGTTCTGAAACACTAATAGTCGTGTTCCGGCAACATAACTTGAGAGCCAGTGCGTCTAGGCTTCATTTGTTTACCATACTGGACCACATCATCACTTCAGTGTATATACCCGTCTTTTTCTAACGCGAACACCGTTTCCGTACATCGATGAGATGATTTTTTATAGTAATAAAAACATACATGTTGTCAAGTGTGTACATTTATTTAAGTCTTATTAACTATTGTTTATAAATCACCAGGGCCAGACACCTCAGCCCGAAGACGAGAACACCCCTCAGAAGCGCGTCGATAAGATATTCGATCAGATGGACAAGAATCACGATGACAGGCTCACTCTTGAGGAGTTCCGTGAGGGCAGCAAAGCTGATCCACGCATCGTCCAGGCCCTCTCGCTCGGGGGTGATTAATCAACGGTCATACTCTCGCCGGAATTTACATTTACTTGAGATAATTTTACCCCCCTCCCCCCATCTGCCGTGTGTTTTGCTATAATCCTACTTATCTATTTTTCTTTAGTATTAAAATCGATAATTTAAAAAAATCCAAAGATATTTTTTCTATTATACATAATTTAAAATAACATAAAAAAACATTAATCATTTTTCAGATCCGTAATTAGAATTTTTGAAGTGTTCAAATAGCCCCCACCCCCTTCCCCAACTGTAATTCTATAATAAATTCTAAAAAATAAAATACTAGCCTTTAAATTTGTCTTTGCCTTCCATTGTCAATTTCGTCGCTTCATTTGCTGTATAATGAATGATTAAAACCTATAGAATATCAATCGAGTATCCGTCGGTTCGTCCATAAACAATATTTTACAATAATCTACATCTACTAATCTGATCGTAATTAGTAAATCGTTTAAGAGAATATTATTTCTTCAGAAATTATCATACTATTATGTATAAATATTAAAAACATAAACGAATAATAATAACTATGACTATTAATTTCAAACAAACCCCGTCAATATTGCACACGGCAGATATCCATTTAACATTATAATTATTACCCTACCTAATATTTGCCTACATGAACGCCGGCCCATGAGCGAGGCATTTAAATAATTATCTTCACAATTAATAATATCTGTTCTATTCGTCGTGGATTTAATAACAGTTATTTAGACAAGTAACATGGACGAATGAAAACGATAATATATTAAAATGCATGTTCTTACATAGTAAAATTAAACTATAACTCGGAAAAGTGAAAACAAACATCACAAATTAAAATTATAATAGTTAGTTACGTTTTTTAATATAAATTTAACTTATTTCGCACAATACCCATTGTATATTATTTACGTACAAGAATTTTCCGAACGTTATTTCACTGATAACCTTACCTTTTGTTACCTTAGTTTAATTACCTTTATTTTTCTTATGTATTATTCATTGACGATATACGTAGTATGGTTTCATGCCATTTATATTGACAGTTCTATTTTTTTATTCGTCCATGGTATTATTATTATATTACATTTAGTAATTAGAATCTACATAACATTATCTGTCTATGATATTATAGAAAACCGTATTATAGGAATGCACTGAGGTTAAGTAAATTTTATTTAAGATTATAACTTTAATTGTTAATTTCAAATCACACTTTTATTCTCTATTACTTTAGTTCTATTGTCCAGTTATAAAATCCAATTTGGACGCTGAATCAAACCGCCTTTTTTTATTTTTTTTCTATTATTATTTTACAACAATTATTGAAGTCCATCGAACAATATAATTTTATATCTCCTAATTTGAAAATACTCAGTGCATTTAGTTATGTAATATCTGAATAATCACAATTATTATAATTCTATAAGATTTATTCAAACGCATATAATCATAGTATTCTAAAGTTAATCATTAATCAGTAAAAATATTATTTCTATTCTATACGTAATAATTTACCTAACGATATTTATGAAAAAACAAGTGTATAATCCTCGCTATCCATTTCGTATTGGCAAAATTAATATTGTTTTATTTAAAAAAAAAAGAAAGTGAAAGGTTTTACTGCAACATCTGCTAATTGGTTCTGCTTCTTCTGGCCTATAATCATCGTAAATAAGTTAAATATAAACAATGTTTCTTTAATGTGTAATTTATGTAAAGATCCGAGCGAGAGAATGTATCTAATAAGAACTGATTCGGTGCAGTACACCCGAGATCAATTCTTTTTTGCTTTCGAATTAAAAAAAAAAAAACAGAACTCGAACTGTATTATCATCTTTAATAAACATAGAGATATCTTGTTAAGAGCTAAGTATTATTTAGATGAATATTTAAAAATACCGTGCGATTCTGCCATGTTAATGAAAATGTTGTATGGTGTATAATAGTTTAAAAAATAAAACACAATCATTAGAGTTCGCAAGAAAAAAATCATTAGTTAAAAATATTCATTTTTAATTCATTTATTTATTTTTAATTCATAGTGTGAAGCGAAATCTGCGAAATTTTACCTGAGTCATATCCTGATTGTCATTTTTTTTTTTTGAGTTATATAAAAGATTCCTTTTAACGTGGAGCACCCTACACCGAGAGAGTAAGTTTAAAGAGTTCCCTTGTAGATTCTACTCCCAATTTGGACTGAGTGAAACTACTAGGTTCTCGCCCAAGAATTGTGGGTTGAAACAATCATGGGACAATACCCCTTAACTACTTAGCCTCTAAAGAAAAGTATAACCGTAAGCAACGGAAATCCTTCATCGGAAAACAAATCTATTTTCATATCGCATCAGAAGTTGAAAATTTACGGTTTTATTATTTCATCTTAGTTCTATTATTTATTTACAGTGATATTATTTTATTCAAAAATACTTTTAATTATTAAATAATCAATTATCGGATCATTCACCCTAATCTATTAATAATTTTTTGACATAATGCCACCTATTAACTAATCCTTAGCACGGCAGAATGATATATATACCTACCTAAATAATAGGTAATATGTTACACGGCATTATTAAGTTGCATCTAAGTTAATAACAAGATTTCTTCAGTTTTATCAAGTTTAATGTTATCGTTGACAAATTGTTAGGTTTTTAAGGTTATGCCCCATTAAAAATAGATTTTTGCATTAAGACAATATTATAAATACGTATTCGTTTATAACATTTTAAATTCGGTGTTTTACGGACCCATTTGACCGTAAACAGTTTATGTATTATCGATTGTTTAAATAAATCTTTTGTGTTGTGGCATAGCCATAAGTTATTTGTAAAAGTAATTCGTGATTGATTAGGTATAGAGAAGTCGATTATTTAATTGACGAATGAGACAGACTTCGTTGTCTATAGGCATTTCTCGTATTTGCGGTATTTTCGATTGTTGAAAGTTTATTTTGTTGAAATTACATTAATTCATACGTAACTGTCTGTTTTTATTATTTAATTTTTTTTTTTTTTTACATTTGTATTTATTTAATGCATCACTTATTGGCTTAAGACTTGTGCGCGTGTGTATGATGAGATGAGTCTATCTTAGCTTGAAAGATGATCGAGTGTGTAACACTCCTGCAAATATGTTATATACGAATAACATATTTTAACTTTTCTGTAGTAAATTATTTACTTCGTATTACCAACAATTTCAATGTCAAAGCCGTTGACAGACTTATTATTTTTTCTATAGCAACTCAACTATAAATTTATAACTAATTAATCTATAAACCTTTTATAACGCTAGTTATATACATAATACATATTTTATGTTTTTACAAAACCTTCTAAATGCATCCAATTTTATAAAGAACGTATTAAAAAAATATCTAATATAATTAATATTTAGTTCTTAGAAACGGAACTCGACTATCTTTTATTTTTTATTTGCTCAAAAGCTAAACTTTCTTATGATAATTGTAAAATATTTCTATCTATATACATGCCTCTAATTAAGGTATGAACTATTTGCTATAGTGCTACATTTATAGTTACTGTCAAATATATTTGAATCGTCGGTTTTTACTGGTAATGGATCGTGAGTCAATTTGTGTCTTTCAAATGATTCCGTAGGTTTTAAGAGCGTGATCTCTGATGGACTAGGGTAGGAAATATCGTGGGCTGTGTGAATTAATATAGTCTTAAGTAGCATATCTTGAGTTATTTATTTCATGTCTCTTTATATACTTAACATTATCTATGTGGCGTATAAATTCGATTATATTTTTGCTTATCACGGACGCGAGGTCTTGGAATATTTCGAAAGAAATTTTACAAAAAACGTACTACTAAAGAAACGGTGTGGAAACCTTAGCAACTGTTAACGATATTGTTTTCTCTTTACTGCATAATTGCATTGCATACGCTTCCTTTTTATTCCAAAATGTTGCAAAATGGATGGATGGATATTTATATACTTGTCATAAACGTATATTGTAAATGTTTATTTAATAATCACCTATATATTTAACAACGTAAATTATAAAGCATACGCTATCAATTGACTATAAGTTTATTACTCATCTAATTTCAATTCCTCAAACAGATTTTGTAAAAAAAAAGTACCCTAATGGTTACGTTTCAATAAAGAAGTTAGACCAGTTGCCGTCACACTTTTCTGGTCAAGGGCCACATAGGCCCATGTGAGGTACTACTACGGGCCGCACTCTTATGGATTGGGTACTTAATATCATCTATTAATTGACATATATTTATGAGGTTTCAAACGCGAATTCTCTATATATTTTGTATTCACTAACTATATGTAAACTCGGTTTGGAGCCTACCAAAATTGTTTGCGATAACGCGAGCCGCACAAGTTCCATCCATGGGACAGATTCGGCCCGCGGACCGCAATTTGACGACCCCTGGGTTAGACGTTTACTAGGTTCGGATCTAGGATGTAGGTAATCCGATGTTTGTTTTAAAAACACATAACTAATTACAGAATTTACGGGAAGTACTAAATGTGCGTGTGTATTTATGCCTTTAAGAATCGCAATAGCCAACAATTAGTCAGTGGATGGCGTATGTGAATTTTAAACAATAGTCAGTTGTTGAACGTAACGAGATTTTTGTTTTTAAAAACTTAACGTTACATGGCTACCGTGTTTTTGTTATTAAAACAACACTCGTTTATGAAATATGTAAAATTATTTAATACTCACATAATAACGTGTATCTTTACTATAATAATGAAATATTCTACATTAAGTAAGTCTACGTACGTATTCTCAAATCTTATTCTCTACTTAACAATATCTAGATATTAATTTATTTTATCGCCTACATAATTAGACATTACGATATTGTGTATCCACTTTTAACAATAATGATGATTAATAATAATAATAAACGATGTTGAAATTGATTCTGTGTTCTGTATTTTTATTGTAGACTATTTTTTTTTTAGCCCTAATTATTTGACGAAGCTTCACAGTTTACCATATGTATCAGTATACCTGTCAGTGAGTTCCAACAGAATCGCTTGCAAGCCAACTTCTCTAGGCTTAGAATCATAACTTAGGTGTGGCTTAGAAGGTATTCCCACGAAATAATATTAAAGTCGTTATTATATAAAGGGCAATTTCGATCTCTATGTCCGTTAGGTTTTAGGACTTTGGGGGCCATTGCACGGACGAGGCCTGGTGGGTTCGCTGCAGGGGGCGACGCGGTGCTTGCGAAAGCCACCCCGTGTCGCCCCCATCCCAAATGCGGCGGACGACCCCGGGGGGTTTTAGTAGGTATTTCCGGGCGCTTCACGCCCGGGTGAGTCCCACACTGGTACGGAGTTCGTCCCTCCGTGCCCCCGTACCTATTACATTGGGGGACTTCGGTCTCACTAATGCAATAGGTAAGGGTATTGCCTATATGCATTTCCCCCGTGAAAAAAAAAAAGAAAAGGTTTTAGGACTTAATGGTTTGACCACAATCTCACCTGTTATTAAATGACGATGTGGTCGAGGATGGTCCACACTGAGCCTAGAGGTACTGGTTCTCGAGTGATGATGATGCCGAAACACACCTATTGGTATTTGGCGACAAGTGGTAGCTAACAAGGCAGACATTATTAAAAAAAGCCCTACCACCGTGCTATTAGTTTCCTCACGACGTTTTCCTTCACCGAAAGCCAATATTAGATCTGTATAGGTGGGCTTGAACCCGCGACCATTGACGCTGAGCACGATCTTACTACAAACTGCGCCACCATCGCTTCAAAAGTTGATTTGATTTAGAACTCGAGAATAACTGATTTGATTTACATGGTTCTTTTCTTTAGATACATGATATAGTAATAGAAATCAGAAAAAAAAAAACGCGATTTTTCCTTATTTCCACATCTTACTAACATTTTATAAAAAGCATCGACTGCCTGTGTATCTGTTACTATACGCGAGTTGATCCGTGGGGTAGTTTGAAAATAAAAAGAATACAAACTTTTGAACACAATTTTTTTAATTCATCAACACGATTTACACAATATTATTAATATGTGACTATATTTGAACCGGAACTAGATCCACACATTTTCCAGTGATATTCTTAATACTGATTTCTATAATCGCATCATACTCTTACCGTACTTTGGCAAATTAATAACAATTGGTTTGGTTAAAAACATAGATATTAAATATCTTGCTACGTTCTATAAAGTACATATAGCAAAAAAAAAAAACAAATTTAAGCATAATATAATTTAACTATTAATTATATTATTATTATTAATATATAATGCAATTTGTTTTAAAAACAATAGAACACTCAAATAGAAATACTATCTATATGTATTTGTAACATTTAAATAAATAGATCGTCACAACAACCAACGAGCACGTCCACTAGGAATCGAATAAAAAATAAATTACAATTTTTAAAACTAAAAACTATAATATAAATTGCACATGAGACACTATTAAAAAAGACTAAAATTTCGTAATCGCCCAGGATACAATGTAATAAAGAACTAAAGATCCCAAGTTATAAGAATTAAAATTCTTCGTTCATTCGATACGTAATAAAGAACGGCTATTTATTACAAGTAATGAAGAAATAAATAAATTAAGTTAACACTTCACGCTGGGCATTGTCTTAGGAACTCCGAATCGAAATATGCAACTGTGACCGTCATATCGTCTCTGAACATACGGCTTACGTCCGGTGATAGGCTCAATAAATGTGCCAACTTCGAATGGTCAACGCCGTATTCCGTACCACCTACAGCGTTACGTATCAAATGTGTAGCGGCGTTCCTATCCTTAGGTTTAGTTTTCAAACTCTCCTTCCTATGTAGTAGCAACTCGTTAATATCGCCCAACTGGATATTTTTCCTCGGTAATTTCAACGGATTAAAAAACACCTTCCCTTTCATATGTTCGCCGACTAACTTTACCGCTTGAAGTGGTGTAATCATATCCCAGAGGCCGTCTGAAGCGATAATTAAAAACTTATCTTTCGTAGTAAGCCTGTGGTAGTAGACGTCGGGTCTCGCCGTCAAATATGGAGGCGTGTGATAGTTTGCCGGCACGGCTTTCGGCCCTAATAATGGAACCGCTACATTCACTAACGTTTCTACCGACCATTTGTATCTATAATCGCCCAAACTACGCAGGGGAGCAAGCTCTCCGAGCAGCCTGTCCCTCCTTACCACAGTTTGTTTCTCGTTTTCGGGATGTTCGCTCCAAATTCTTTTGAGTTCATCAAAATTTTCTGAATTATGTTCTTTTGTTATCTTCTTCGCTATCCACTCGCTGTCTTCAGTCATTACACCTATTACCGCATTACAATCACCTACGTTTGCTACATGTAAATTCGGTCCATCGACATGAGCTACACACGCTACCGCTCCTGACAAAGCTACAGATAAAGTCTTTGGATTTATAACGCCATCAATTGCAAAAGGGGCTAGCACTTCTTTTGATATATCACTATCTAATCTCATAATACCATGTTGTAATGACGCACGTACGTCCGTACTTTCCCTTGGTGTAGTTGCCAATTCATTTAAATATTGGTTGAAACTATTTTTATTGATTACTTCTAAATCTTTTACGATTTGCACCTGGAAAAAATTACATTAAAAAAATTTCAAGAAATTGCTTTAATTTGCATTCAATTACAGAATACTTTATTAGTGTTTATAGATTTAATATTTAAAATTACAAGAGTTCGAAGAGTAAATAAACTATCATTACGGTATTATCATATCTATTATTCTGAAGAGAAAACCAAAAGATCTTTTGAATAATGACTTTATTGAATGCAATAAGGTTCTGTAAAAAAAAAACCAGTTTTATTTGTATTATTACCATAGTTGTTTGTTTAAAGAACCCTGTATTTTATTCCAATTATTATTTGTTTGATTGCCGTTAATTTATTTTCCTGAATACTAAAACCAGCGTTCATGCAACTTTTATTTTAGCGGCGAAAAAAAATCATGAAGCTATTTAATTATATTTGAATAAATTATAACATTAAAAATAAAAACAGCGATTCATATACTGTTAACATTTTTCTGAGAATGATAAAACTTTTCAAACAGTTTTCAATTGATTGATTTATTGCCAAATACACTAACCCTATCGTTTAAAGTTTCTATTAAGTCTTCCTTCGGTTCTTGTTCTATATATTTGCTTAAGAGCTCAGCAGGTAGTAGTGCTGCAGCTATGTAACTTAGAAGTCTTTTCGATACCACTTGGGCACAAGCAGGACCTCCATGACCATCGAATACACCCATCAGTAATCCTAATCAACAAGATACCATTTGTAACAAAGTGAAATAATTAAGCTTAATATATTTGCAAAAAGTCTAAAACAATTCTTATGAAATTGGACCACTTTATTTATGTTTACCCTCACACGGGTATATGGAAATATCAAATTTATAAAATGTAGCCTATGTTACTCAATGTTAATGTAGCTTTCTACAGGTAATTAGTTAAGTATTTTTTGAGTTTATCCATGAGAAACAAAAAAATCATATTACCCTCGTCTTATAGTAGTATGTAATGTTGAAAACATTAATATAAATAATAATAAACTATAAAACTAAAACTTTATTTGTTTTTTTTTTTTTTGTTTAACCCTTTCACGGCCAGGGGAAACATTTTTCCCATTGTAAAATTGGCAGCTGTCTATTTAATTATAACAATATTCGAATTTCAATTTGAAAAATATTCAAAAAATGTTTCCCACAAAACTCTAAAAGAGATAGACTTACAAATGCATCATTTTGTGATTTTCATTTACTCTATGTTTACAAAACTAAAACAAACAGTCGTATGGTAATATTTACTCTCCGCCTACTTATGGTCCTGAAAGGGTTAATAGCTATTAAACAACTTTAATAGCTCAAAATGTAGCCCAATTATCATTGGACTTTGTGAAAACTTGTAACTTGTTTACTGTGATAGTGCAATCCATAATTGTGGAACGTTTTCACGAAATGATACATGTGTTTTTTCAGGAAACAAGTATATTTATTTATTTTTCTAGACGTTACAAGGTGTAATACTATTCAGTATAAGTTATTAATACTTTGCAGTAGATTTTGAACGGTTTATGTATTACAGAAATTTAATTGACATCAATAAACTCAGCAGTATTCGAATTTTTTGGAAAGACAGTAAAAAAAATTAAAAAAAACTTTATTGAGAGTATGCTTGTTGTAATGCTTAATGAAAACACTCGTCAATTGTAAAATTTTACACTATTATAAATAAATATTTTAAGTAGTCATTTGAAAACTTCTGCTTGTAGATTTTACCTACAACCTCAATATAAAATTGACAAGTATACAACAAAATACATGGATATTTTAAATATTTGTCTGGTATACCTGAAGTCATCCTGCATTCTGCTTCACTTCTGGTATCTTCAATTGGATCATTAGAGGCTAATTGATTTGAATCATACGATTTCACTGAGCCTGTTGTAAATTCTTTATTAAATTCATTTTTACGGAGTATTGCTGTAACCTGAAAATTTTGAAATAAGTTGATCAAAATCAAATGAAATTCACATGATTTAAACAAAAACACAAGAAACTCTATTGATGATGAAGTAATGTATGCCGGTTAGTGATATATCTTTTCTTTGGTAAACTATGTTTATGCTGTTGAATATTTAATAAAATTATGAAAACAATGAATATCCAAGATTTATCAAAGTGTTTTATTTATTGACGAGAAAGAAAAATAATTGTATGTACTTGTGTTTCGCAGTGAAAAATTCTGATTAAAATACAAAAAATCTAGAAATTAATCAACCATTTTATTCAAAAAATCAAAATACTGTTGTGGAGTATGTTAACGTGTGAGTAAGTGTGCTTTCTGCATGCTAAAATAAAACAATTGTAACTATTTACAAACATTTATTATGTTATATTTCTGTAATAGCCAATAGTTTATGAAAATTATTACAAGAAAATGTGTTACTTTTTTTAAACTATAACTTGTATCATTAATTAACTAATATAACAGCCTGATTTGGTCAAGTAGTATAATTATTAATCTCAACAGGGTTATAGAGATTTGAATAGTCTTGTCAAGTCTTAATAGCCTTAGTATCACTGCATCCTAAAATGATACCTTTCAAGTATAACATGTGTATTAATGGGGGGTTCATGCTTTGCTTATGTTTGATGACATAGAGCATGTAGAATTGTGAATGGTGATTACACAATATTAATGTATTTAGTTATATTTCCATCATTCTCATGCCTTTTCCCAACTCACTTGGGGTATTGGAGCTGTATGTTTTCTTCTTCCATACATCCCTATCAGCCGTCGACTCTTTATTTACTCCTTTTTCTTTCATATACTTTCTTACACACTCCATCCACTTTCTTTTGGCCTTACACTGCTTTTCTATACTTCCACATTCATTACTATTTAACCCACATGCACTTCTCTTCTCATAACATGTCCATACAATGACAAACGAGAACCTTTCAACTTTTCTACCACTGGTGTAACTTTCAAACTTTTAATATATTCATTTCTTGTTTTCTATTCTTGTGGCACCACACATCAATATTTAGTTTTATTATTATTGAAAAGTATCCCAATGTTTCAAAAATCATCATCAATGCTACGTTATCCTTCCTTACTATTACTGCCATGGGGATGGGGGTAGTCTTTAAATGGTCCCTATTATGATCTAGTTTAAGTTCACTGTCTAGATCTACAACTTAGAAGAATTATTTTCATACAGAGCAAATGTACTTCTACCGCAACTCGGTACACATGGCTGTTAATGGACCATGACCACACATGATGTGCTTTGTTGTTCTATTTGTAGTTTCAAGTTATCTGCACTCTCTTATTTACCAGCAACAAATGTTATGCCTGTGTTTGCTCAAACAACAGTGTTTAATAGTAATTTAGTAGTGCTATCACTAATACTCATTCCTGATTTCTGCTAAGCATCAAGGCTTCTTCAGCTATGTGCTGAATAATTGCCCTGATAAGCTCTTTGAAATGAATTTGTCCTGGCATTTCTTTCTAAAATTCTATAGCTTTGTATGTTGGTCCCTTATAGCCAGGTAATATATCTATGATTAGAAAATTAGTTAGTCTATATTAAAAAGAAACATTTAATCAGTTCAGTGTTTCTCAGATATTTTGTTTGATAACGTGAAAAACATTCCTGAGGGATAACATTTCTACTGATTGTTGACTTAAGAAGTCTTATAATAAAATGATCCTCGCATTTAATGAGGCATTATTAAGTGTAAAATAATCAGTTTATATGACTTGGAATTTATTTACAAACATAGTTTACATAGCTATATCTAAATTCTGTCACTTCACTTCTATGAGAATGGTGGCATGTGTAATGTACACAATTCCATGAATGTCGAATAGGTAATTAAATTTTGGAAAATTAGCTGGTGAGAAGCTATTTTGTTTCTGATAAAAATAGTGGCATGTGTGAGATATACAATTCCACCAGTGTCAAATGGTTAAAATTTAAATAAGGGAGATTGGCCGGTTACAAATTCTGGTCTATTGAAATTGACCAATGAAATTTTGTTGTGTCAATAAATGTCAAGGAGGTTTTAAATAACCTTTTCACAAATCTCAGAAAACCAAAGAAAATCTCAGTGCCCATTAGAATAAGTTGGTAAAATTTAATTAAATAAAAGGTTGAAAAATTACTTATGTAACATAAGATACATTAAAGGAAGATTTTAGTAATAAATGTATTTTACATAATACAGTAACTTATTTTTAAAGTGGATTATTTAAACCCTTTTTAGCAGCTTTTGACATAAGCCATATATGCCCCATCATATCCTAATACTAATAAAAATAAAGATTTATTTACTTACATATATCATCTTTCAGTCAATTCACATGGCATTTTAGCTATTTCGTTAGTAAGATTTACCAAAATGCTATGGATGTTCCATCTAATCCAGCCTTTGTTTAATATAAACTTGTCAATAAAATCTATCCTAATATTATCCTAATTTTTAACACATTTCATCAAAAGGTGATGCACATCATCAATATTACCGTATGCTGTACTATATGATGATCTAATATTTGAACCCTTAAGAATAAGTTGATGTAAAAAAATGTAACTTACCTCTTGCGGTGAAGGTAATACTGTGATGTCTTTTTGTGCATTTCGATTTCTGTGTGTTGAATGCAATTTTCGAGTATTAGCATATATAATACAATATTTACTCAAAAGTTTCTTGCTAATACTCAGATCTAATTTTAGATAACTATTCAGTGACATAAAAATAAAACTTGAAGTTGAACAATTCATTTTTATTTATTCTTTATATCTGGCACTAGCATGTTATGCAAGCACCGCAATTCGAATATTCTGAACTGTAATAATAATAACAATGATTTGTACCAATCGATCACATGGGTTTTTATTGAGGTACAATAATTATAATTAATTGTACATCAAGGAAATACATTGATTTTAGTATTATACAACACACCTCTATTCTTTTCCAAAAATAATTATCTGACAATCTGTCAGGAAAAATATTAGCTGGCCACTGAGTTCTAAACCAATGCGTTCTGTAGAAATCGAACGCCACAAGTCAATGACAATAAAAATCAAAAGTATAACCAAAAATATTACATGAAATAAATTATTATGTCTCACGCTATAAATTTCTTATTCAATAATAAAGTATGCATTAATTATTTGTAACTGCCTGTTCAAACAGGGTGGGTAACATCTTATCACAGACTACTAAGAGGATACCTTCTTATAAACAATAAGTGAAAGCACAGAATAAAATTACGTACGCTTTTTTCTATCGTTCCAGTGTCTTTGTAAACGCATTTGCCTGTATCAATATGTGTATTTCTTAAGAGCCGATTTTTTGATCCGTAGTCAAAGTTACTATATGCATTTGTCAATTTTACTGTTACTATTATACAAACCAATGGTTATAATCACAATGCGTTTTTTGATGACAAACTCTACTATGGTTAAATTTAGCAATAGTTATTTATGTTGCCAGTAAAATGAACTGTATAATTGAATACTTTTGATTCCGGCAATTTTTTTTGTATGATCATTCCGAGTAAAATGTGTCAGGGTCCATAATTCGAGTTGTCGAACAAACATTACAAAAAACAAAGGGTCGAGCAACTCTCGAACATCTGTGTCCATTATTATTTCTTGTGATAGTTTTGTAATGACATTAGCTTTTTTTACTTCGTCTGGTCTAAAATATTATTTGATTTTATAATTTAATTCTTGAATTTAATATATTTTACAAGCCAAATAAATATTTGTACGAACTTCATATACTATGATATACATAATGGAATACTGAATTCTTATGAAAAACAAAATTCATAAACAAAAATATTACGAAAAAGATAATAAATAGCAATACGTTGTAATTATTTAACAAATTATTTTATATAAATTAATGTTATATAATGAAACTTCAAATTATCTACTTCAAATGTTACACAAAAGCAATGAAACAGCTGTTCGCACTAGAGTTAACCATCCGCCATCTTGCTAACCCGACTGGGCTGAATGGTTAAATGTTTTAACAAATAGTCACATTTTTGACAACTGGTTAGCTTAACTATGTTTCAAAAAACGCATCGGGGCATTATTTTAACCATTTGTTACAAATCTGACCATTTCTCGAGTTGACTACGGATCAAAAAATTGGCCCTAAGACTACTAAAACAAATGCTCAAAAAAAGTATATTTTACGTAATCTAATTATGTGAAAGTAATAGTAAAAAAAATCGTTAAATTAGACCCAGTTGTAAACCAAAAGTAAAACTAGGCAAGTCTCACTTAATTTTTAAATATTCCCTAGAAATATTAAAGTGATTTGTTTTGAACGACTACTTTTTCATTCCTTCAACAAAATATTGTCATTTACATTGCAAAATATCTGGAAAATTTAAATAACTTTTTTCCATTTTAAAGATTTTCCATAAAAATTTATAGAAGTTCCTTAATTTCCTATAACTTAGCGGCATTTAATACTACTGAAATGAACCAAAGAGCAATTTGCAGGCAATAACAGACTGTTTAAAAGTGCCTACAGTAATTTAACAGTTATTTTGGCATTACATGTAGGTCGGTACGCGCCAAGCGGCGCTTCAAGCACTTTGGTACCTTTGTGCTAGTTATCTGTTTCTGCTAAGCGTCTTAAGCGCTCGCCCCCAGAATTCTGAAGCAGTCAACATAAGTCAAACAGCATTATCAGTTAAAAATAGCAAACAAATATTCGTCGCCAAAGTTAGAATAAAATTTATTTTTACATTTTCCGGTGACACGATCAAAGTTACAGTAAGATTAAAGGGTTATCTTAAAGAAATGTGCTTATCTACAAAAAAAAACTCATGTGTTTCAATGCATTACGATTAATAGCTGAAACGATAATAAAAAAAGCATTTTAACGGACGCATTTTTTTTTCTAACCTAGCTAATGCTGTTGACAGAAATGGCCTTTACAACTTCACCGTAACTTTGGGGACGAGTGCTGAAGGCACTCACTGCAAAAGGTAACTAGCACAAGTGCATCAAAGTGGTGCGAACCTCGGCTTGGCCGTTATCTGTGTGTAAAAATTCCCGCGGAATTTTGATCCTAACTAATCCCTACATTTTTATTTATTAGTAATAAAAGTTTTCTTACAGGACCTATGTACTTGCGTGTTATGTGCAGGAGTATGTATGCTGTGTTATGCTTGTATGCTTGTTGCATGGTCAATAACCGTTATAGGATGCAACGCCCGACGCCTCGAGAGATCGAGGCGCGGCGGGCGGAGCTCAGTAGCTCGATCGTCCTAGAGGGGTGGGAGAGGCGTTTGGAGAATCCCAGCGCCGGGGTCGCTACAGTGGAGGCCGTTCGGCCCCACCTTAGGGACTGGTTAGGGAGGACTCACGGAGTTTTGAGTTACCGCCTTACGCAGGTGGTGACGGGGCACGGGTGCTTCGGCAGCTACCTGAATCGTATAGGAAGGGAACTTTCTACGTGTTGTCATCACTGTGCCGGCGGAGTCGTCGACGACGTCGAGCACACGTTGGTTGTGTGTCCCGCGTGGAGGGAGTCCTTCAGGGACTTGGCGTCCGACGTGGGTAGGATCCTCTCCTTGCCGTCGCTCGTAAGGGCGATGGTCGGGAGCTCTAGGGCTTGGGCGGTTGTCTCTTCCTGTTGCGAAGCCGTCATTCTCGCAAAGGAGGAGACAGAGCGGGAGAGGGAGCGGGCAGCGCACCCCAGCCGAGTGAGGCGTGTCTCGCGCCGGGGCACCGGACGCAGCCGTCTGGGCGCCCGTCGAGGTCGCCAAGCCTCGTAAAATAACTTGACGTCGGACCTCCCGTGAGGTATGGCGCTGTCAGGGCCTCTGCAGAATACATGTATAATGTGCTTCCGGAGGCCCTGGCATCTTTGCGCCGGTTAGGGACGTGGAGTGTTTAGTCAGTCGGTTACGGCCAACCTGGCACACGGGCACCAAAGAGGGCGCCTCTCGCAAGAGGGGTGCGCCTCGACGACCCAGTCTGTCGCGAGGATCAACGTGTGCAAAAAACTACGGTTTCGGCACACGTCCGAGCGTTCAACGAGCAGAATTCAACAAGGTAAAAAAAAAAAAAAAAAATGTCAATAACCGTTTGTACGCACATGGTAACAGCATGGTTTATACTATGAGGGGGTTCGGGTGTGTCTCTGCACGTTGGAAGAAACGTGTTCGACGAGAAAACGGACTTGATGGTGGGCAGATCCAGATCCTTCTGTAAATCCACATGTTTGTGGTACCATCGGGTGCCTACGGCTTTCCTTACAAAACAATTCTGAATCTTTTGCAAGGTGTACATCTGGGAACTCCTAATATGAGCCAACACGGGTTCGCAGTACGTAATGATGGGTCTAACCAACATTTTGCACAGGTTGACTTTATGACGGAGGGCCATTTTACTGTCAAAGTTATAAAAGGGGTAGAGACGGCCTAGCACCATGGCGGACTGGCGCTTGACTTTCTTGAGTTGAGCGTTGAAAGTCATTTTGGCATCTAGTTGAGCACCTAAGCACCTAACTTCGGTGCTATAGGGGATTTCCGTGCGTACGTGATGGGACGTGGGGGCTTGTTCGAGCGGGCTGTATCGAACATGATCACGGTGCTCTTACTCGGGTTTATCGCGATACGCCACTTGAAGTGCCAAGAGCTGAGATCGTCGACGGATCTTTGGACGTATTTTCGGAGAATTATTTTCTTACGGAAAGCATAATAAATGACTATGTCATCCGCGTAAACTCTTTCGAATGCAGAGAGGTTTGGTAGATAAAGATTAAATAGGACAGGCGCCAGAATGGAACCTTGGAGGACTTCTGCGCGTATTGGGTGGGATATAGAGACAGCGTTCTATACTCTATAGCGGAAACTACGATCTTTGAGGTAGTCGTGTATTAGGTGGACTAGAGTGCCGGGGATGCCTAGCTTAGTGAGTTTGTAGACAAGACCTGTGTGCCAGACCTTGTCGAATACCTTAGTGACCTCGAAGAAGACTGCGACTGTACGCCAAAGTTAAAAATGATATACTCCGTGTGGCGGTGCACTTGATGCGCACAGGAGTGTCTAGCTCGGAAACCAATCTGTTGGGGAGGTAAGAGATTTTTTCTTTATAACCTCTATGAGACGGTTCATAAGGACCCACTCATAGAGTTTTCCTAACCTGTTGAGAAGACTGATATGATCTTGAAAGGTCATGATGATATTTGGGATCCGAGTTATGGTGGCCAACACGGCGTTCTCCGACCCTCTGTTCAACAAATTGTTGAACGCTATTACCACTTGTACATCATGGATGCGCGAGAGGTAGAAGACCCGGTCTAAACCGGTGGGGTTTCAGGGGTAGGCCTGAGGGGCCTGAAAAGGGAGATAGCCTGGTGCGGCTAAACCGTGGCTTAGGGCCTAAGAGCCCATGGATCCAGAGAGCCATTCGCGGGTCGGCAGGTAGCCAGTCGGATCGACATCGCTGGAGGCGCTGCCGGTGTGCCCGGAAGGCACGAGAAAGCCTTAAGTGATACGGAAGGCACTTTAGGGTGAATGAGGAGGGGGTCAGAGTTCCTTTGAGTGGTGGTTACTTTTATCTTGGGTGCACACGGTAATTGGCTGGATGACCTCCGGGTGGCACAGAACGCAGCTGGGGGGTCTGGGGAGTCCTTAGGACGGGGACCACCTGAGGTGAGACGGTCACCCAGACACTTGACACATCTCGGAGCCATAAAACAGCTCCGAGAACTATGACCGTACCCCTGGCAAAGGTGGTATTGCGTCGGGTATGTCTTTTTATAGGGGGGCTCTGCAGTAACTCCGGAGAGACCGCAGAAGGTTTTCAGGCTGAACACCTTCTTACCCGCTTCGATGGCGGGGAGCAAGACGAGACCATGTTGAATGGTTTCCGCTTTCACTGGGAGTACATCATGTGCACTTCCAACACATACATATCCTGCTCCTTCAGGGAGGCAGTGATGTCATCACACGAGAGTTCCTCCGAAACTCTGCGCTTGTCAACCCTAAAAAACTTCTCTTGCTCCAACGCGTGGGTGAAGAAGGCACATTCGCACTCCCGGTGAGTGCATGGCAGTCACCTGTGGTTTGCACTTTAAACATAATGCCATCTCTGACATTGCTTGCGATCGTATAGTGGATTTTGCGGTACCGCAGAGTCGTTGAAATTCTAGTCCAGGACGCCTTGTCATGGACCCTGACGGGCAGTGATGGGCGAATCTTCTTAGGCTGAGCCTGAGAAGATTGCGCCGCGGGTTTGAGCACTTTCGGTGCCGCGAGAGGCACCGGGGCTGGCTGTTTCGAATCATACTCTGCCACGAGGGTTTGCGAGCCGAATTGGGAAGGTGGCGGAGAGGCCGTCGTCTTCTTTTGAGTCTTCCGCTTAGTGACGATGAACTTACCATCACCCAGCTTCAGCTTTAGCTTCACCGAATCAGATCCGGACAACTAGATAGAGGGGGCGCGAAACGCTGAGAACTTCAGCATCAGGCTCGGACACCTGTCTATCGGATCTGGAGAGAGCGGAGAATAGAAGTCATTTGTTGGAATGTTTGTAACTTCCACCGAGCGCGGTCTGGACATACCCCTAGCTGAAGAACGCGACCGATTGTGCCTACTCAGGTACTTAGGCGGCGGAGTACGCAGCCTCGACCGTTCCGGGCATTAATACGCGCGGGCGGTGTGCGGACTCGCGGTTTGAAATGGTTGGCGGGAACGCGAGAAATAGCTCTTAATTCCCGGACCAAACCCAGATTCTCCTGGGCGATAAATTTTACAAAGTTAATCAGCTCGTGCTCCGTTAAATTTAATTCGGCCATTCCGAGATGGTGATATGACAGGGGGTGTATTACCTCCCTATTGGAGGGGCAGGAGGGCGTGCCAAAAATTTAAAAGCTCCGAGGACGTAAATCGGCTAATCCGTTATTACATCCAAACAGCACCCAGAGGATGGAATGAGTGGATGGGAGGGTGTGACTTAGGATATTCGGTGCGTAGAAATTTAATGTTCTTGAGGCGCCTTGTGAGGCGCCTCGGGGGACACTTAACTACCCCTCACCACCTTGGATATCACCGTTAGGTATCCGGTGGAGACCATAGTTAAAGACTGTGAATTTTCGCGAATAAAATAAACGAAAACAAAATTAAATTTGTAATATATAGCAAAACGTATCTTTACTTAAGGAGTAAATTATATATATATAAATTATATATATATATATATATATATATATATATATATATATATATATATATATATATATATATATATATATATATATATATATATATATATATATATATATATATATATATATATATATATATATATATATATATATATATATATATATATATATATATATATATATTATATATTATTATAGTAATAACCTGCCTAACCCCAACCGCCGAAAAAAGCTTTCAACAGCTTGCGCCACGAAGGCACTCGACTCGGAACGATACAACGATAACGAGAAAAAAAAATTGTGTTGGAGCGAGCGAACCAGACATTTTGTTTTGTAACCTAGCTTGCGCTGTTGACTGGAAGGGCCTTTACATCTTCACCGTGAATTTGGGGGCGAGTGCTGAAGGCACTCAGCCACATAAAGGTAGCGAACCAGACATGCGTGCGCACGCCAAGGCTTACCGAACGAGACTCCAAAAGCCTTCCCAGTTGCGGAAGACGGTTTTTAACGGACGCACGGATCGTTCCGAGTACATGGTGCGGCGGATGATCGAAATTGTACTTGTATCCGTCCTTCAATATTCTGAAGCTAACTTCAGAATATCTGATCCACATCGCTTGACGCAACTTTCAAATTTTACACAAATTATGGGAAAAGAAGTTGCATTTCAAAAATCATCTACACGTTAGCAATTTGTAGAATAGGGAATTAAATAATATACTTTATTATAGGAAATATTATATATTTTTGAAACAAAAACAAATTCTCCGTACATTAACACGCGTTATGAAATAACAAAAGATAGACTTACATATATATAACTTTATCTTAACCTCATATATTAAATCGTGGGATAAACTCAAGAGTGTCATTGCTCAGAATTATATTTACACCCATGATATTACAAAAACATAAATAATCTAATACGAATCAGTCTTAACTCTTTAATTATATAAAAATTTTATAAGGCAATATTTTAGTCTTGCTAAGTAAATGTAACAATTATTCGCAAAACACTACTACAACTTTTTGAGTATTATTTAATAAATTTAATGAAACCACGAAATAAATTATTACTATAAACGAACAATTGTAAATATTTATACTATATTATGTTGGAAAACCGATCAGTATTAAAATACTAATCAAGTACAAATAACTACCTCCCAATTACAAACTAAATCCCAATTATAAATATAGATGGTACTACTTTTATTTACCTATTATTTGAGCAAAATTTACACAGTGATCCTTATACATATAAAAAAATAAACATCTATTATTATAATAATAACAAGAAGAGAAACAAAAAGTTTATCATAATTTTTTTTTTTAATTTCCACGCCAGTTTTTAGTTGTCTTTTCTATGAGTACATCGAGTTTCGACATAAAGTATTCAGGAATATCAAAATGTTCTGGGATTATATCAATATATGTGTTATCATAACATACTGATCTCGGTATAACGGGGACTCCCCGTTGTAAAGACCACGCGATCACAAGGTCTTTTGTTTTTACATTCAAGGATTTAGCAATCGTGGCGATATTGGGATTGTATTTTATGATAATGTGATTGATAGGTGACCCGTATGTATCGAGTGATTGAATGATTATATTATGCTGTTGGCAGTACCTACTAAATAGGTTTCCCATCAGGTAGGGGTACCAAGACATCTGTGAATAATAACAATAATAAGTAAACATAATAGTTACATATTAAAACATTAAACATATATTTATATATCAGTAATTACGCTTTTAACTGGAGTACCACTAAAGCGGTTAATACACGTACGGACCGGACCGCGGACATATGTAGTACGGCGGGCGGCCGAGGTTCTCAGTCGCCTAAATAGGGATGGTAATACTTTCCGTAAAATATCGATTTTTGAATCGATACGAATCTAAGCTTGATGATAAGCTAATTCAATTAATAGAAAACAACTAGTTGCAGTAAAACGAAGAAATGATTTAGTATTCAATATCCAAAAGTTCCATACGAATTTAATAAATCAGCAATTTATTTTTATTTATATAACAAAATGAGTAAAGAATTATATCCACTCGCATATCATGAAATTAAAACAAAAAAAAAACTGGTTTAATGTTAATTATGAAGATACAAAAGCTTTACTCCACTTAAATATTTATAGTCTATCGATTATTTAACAATAGATTAAACACATGCATATACATCCAAACACAAACCGATTACACCCACAATACTCGAGTAAGTATAGATCCCGGGACACAATTTTTTTCCCAGGGTCCAAAACACCCTTTGATATTTATTGTATGCGAATAAAGTAAATAAATAAATTTATTATTATTTTATTATAATCGATTCACAAAATATCGAGATCTAAAATATCGATCTTTCAAAATAATAGAGCATCAATTATTTTTTCTATGATCACCTGTTAAAAAAGTTCAGTTTAATTTTTCCTTAGTATGTTAGCCATTCTGTTTTTTTTCGTTTAGATGCTACCTTGACCTTTAGTACTGTTAATAACAGAAATGGAAAACAGTTTTTTTGCAATAAATGATGATTATATCCCAATTTCGACCACTGAAAGAATACTATTTACGAATAAAAATTCAAATAAAACAGTCGAAAACAAATTGATCTCTTGGATCTCATGATGTTTTGTGAATAGATTTAAAAATTAGATCTTTTTGAAAAATCTTATTCCAGTACTTAGGCACCTGATGACCTCGGCCTTTCACCATACCAAGTCCGTCGTCCGGTCCGTAAGTATATTAATAGATAAAACCGATTTTTATGATCATTAATTTGTTTTTGTTTTTCAAATTAAAATTCATGCAAACTACTATGAAAAGATACCTTTTATTTATCGGATAACCATCAAAAAAATTGTTAGTGAATATGCTTTTATAATTGTCTGAGAGCAGAATAAAAATAAAAATAGTTGTATGATACACATTACAGATTAAAATGTGCGTAATTTTATTATGTATGTATATTTTTAAACTTAACTTTTATAACACTGAACCGTACGGGTGTAGTTTGCAAATTAATACCAAATTGAGATCGAATCACTGTTTCTTATTTTTTAGCAAAAAGTAATTATAATTATAAAAAAAATCGTTTTTTTTTTTTAACAAAATTAGAGAAGATATTAAGATAGACGACGATAGTTAACTTTATTTAATGAAGAATTAAATATAAACTGTATTATATGTAGTAGGCAAGGTGGACCGACGACCTGGCGAAGGACGCGGGAATCCGCTGGATGCGGCAGGCGCAAGATCCGTCTTCGTAGAGAACTTTGGGGAGAGACCTATGCCCAGCAGTGGACGTCTTTTGGTTGAATGGATGGATGGATATATAAATAAATTAGATTTAAAAAATTACCTGATTGACCATCGGCTTAATACCAAAATTACATTTCATCAAAAGTTTGATCAGCATCGTGTTAAAATTATAAAGTCCTAAAGCACGTACTCTCCCAGCTCTGTACATATCAACAAGTTCTTTCCAAGACGATATCAAAAATAACTCTCGGAGGACTCTGTTCGAAGCCATTTTCCACTTGCCAGGGTTCTCTAATAAAATTAGATCTATGTAGTGAGATTCTGGCGCTGACAATAATTGGGAAGTATGAACACTTTTTTTATCTGAAACAAAATATAAAAAAGTTTTATACTATGAACATTATAAGACCAGAGTGTGTGCAATATAAAGTAAGACAACTCCTTAGGCAATTTAGTTAAAATTTATTTCCGGCAAATGATTAGCCAAGGATAGATGTCAGAGACAAAAAAATACATTAAAAAAATATGAATACCCACTCTCTAAAATACAATCTTGTGTATGCTTTCTTACTAAAATAGCACAGAGGAGAAAATAATAAGTCTACAGTCAAAAAGTATAACGTACTTATTATTCTTGTCTCTCTGACTCTCTTCTATTCTAGTGTATGATAGTGATATTATTCTGAGGCTATTTGCAGTGACGCGACTTTTAAACTTAATCCTGCATGTTCTATACTAATAAATAATAAGGCAATAGCAAATTTTTACTAAATACATATGAACGTATTCACGACACCTACAGCAGAAATACATTTTTTTAAATTATCTGTTTATACCTTTGTTGCAGCTAATCTCCGAAATATATGGACCGATTTTTCATGGTACTTTTTCTGGGCGATAGCTGAAGAATTTATGAACAAAATACGGTTCAATGGACAGCACCATCATAACATTATTCTCCAACGATCATTTAAAAACTGTGAAGAATGTATGAAACGCTGCCAGCTAGTGCTTGTAATATAGATGTTAGTACTTACTAAATTTTGAGACTATAAAAATATTGCTTCTTTTTAAATTATATTTAGGTAACAGAACTTCCAGCGCGTTCTGTAAATGGTATTCATTGTTATATTTAGTAGACGTGTCTGAAAACAGCAAATATGATTTGAAAATATATTCCGTGTGCGGTATCATTATTATGAAAAGCGATTAAAAATCCTCAAAATATTTACTTACTAAATAGTCGGTATCCGGCTTTCAAGGCGTCGTCAACTACGTCCTTTATCAGGAAATCAAATTTCATTTCATGTAAACTAACTACAAAGAAAAAAAAAAACAGTTGTTAAGCTGTGTAATTATTATTAAAGACTAACCAGATGATATTTTATATACTAACTGTGTGCCCACGGCTCCGCCCGCATTTCATATGTTCTTCTTTGCGTAATATAGTTTTGAAATAATCTTTAGAAAATAGAGTTCCAATTTCGCTGCTCATTGGATCGTTATTTATTCATAATTTCATGAGTTTTAATTTTGTACGCGAAAAGCAGGTAAATTTTGAAAAAAATCAAGTATCGTAAGTTATTCGGAATAACTTCAGCTACTTAAAAAAAGTCTCGTTAAAATCGGTCCAGATGTTCCGGAGGTCAGCCGGAATATGCAGACAGACAATTTTTTTAAATAATTGTATTATTCCTATAGTTCTCGTATATACATATGTATTTAGCAAAAATTTGCTATTTTCATATTGCAAACAGGTACTTTAATTTTATTTATTTAGTATAGATGAATAATCAGGCTTGGTCGCAGCCAAAAACTTTGGGGTATATTGACAGTATACGTCTATATTGATAAATAATATAATATCAAAATAAGGACTTTTAAATCAATACATATCATCTACACTAATAAATAAAAGTGAAGTGTCTGTTTGTAATGTCAAAATAATAACGTTTTACTAAATACATATGAATGAATATGTGATACCTATACCAAAAATACAATTTTTAAAGTTTTTGTCTGTTTGTTCCGGATAATCTCCAGAACGGCTGGACCTATTCTGATCGGACTTTTTTTGGTAAATAGCTAAAGTTACTACGCGTAACGTAGGGCACTTTTGTTTTTCGAAAATAATTAGGGTTCCGCGTAAAAATATTAAAACTCGTGAAATTGTGAACAAAGTATAATTCAGTGGAGAGTACCACCAAAACCATTATTTTCCCATTAAACCATGTGTCGATTACCCATAAAAATAAGACAATAGTAAGACAATGGGAAAACAATGGAAAGCTGGCATAAACGCCAGGTAAGTGCTCAAGGGGTTAAATACGATATTGTCCAGTAAAGAATATATGAAACGCGAGCAGAGCCGCTCTCTCGCTGTCTCGTTAAAAATATATTAAAAATCTAAAAATCTTTAAAAATCTAATTAATAACTGAAAAAAACCTGTTGTATCGCTTAATATTGAATAAAGGCTTGCTTTTAAAAAAGGTTTTGTTAATTAGATAATTAATTTTCTTAGCCATATTGAATTGAGAAACATTTGTTTTTTCTTTTATCATGGTATTCATCTAAGCAAATATCGGTTCAGGATAACCGTTTTAAAATTCAGTTACAAGATATGTTCCCAGTGTAATTTAGGAATTAATCATGTAAATCGTTTCAGTCGTAGGTATTTGATGCACACAAACAAATACACAGTGTGTGTGTGAGAGAGAGAGATACGTTTTCTTTCATAAAATGTAATAGGTATTGAGTAAGTTATACTTACCGCCCATTGAAGGCATTAGAACACCATTGCTTAAAGTGAAATATACTGGTTGGAGTTTACACTTAGGTTCTACCAAAACCACGGGTTTGTAATGAAAACAAGCTTTCCCGTTCCTGATCTCTGAAAACAATTAATTATAATCATTAATCATTTAAAAAAAAATTTGTCACCTACATTGATAACACAAAATTTACGAAAAGATATACGTTACACCCGATTGTAATTGATCACAATATTAGCGACACTAGTGGCATGAATACCTGCGCGATGCCGAACTTACACATGACACCATTCGAAACAACGTAACACCAGCCAAAGCAACGGAATTTTCAGCGTTTTTCCTTCCCCCCTCGCCAAGACATCAAAAGTAAGCAAAGACCTTGTGGCCCTCTCTACATAATAAAAAACCCTTCTAGTATTACGTAACTATTAGCATAATTTTGAAGAAAAAAAACAAACGAACAATAATAAGTAAACATTACTTATACCACACCATTCAGCGCCACGCTCATCTGTCCCCAATGACATAAGAAATAAGCAAAATATAAGTCAACCACCAGCCTTCCCAGATGCTTAGGTAACATTTGAACGTTAACAAAATCTTAAATAACTTTATTTTTTCCTAGTTGTAAATGAAAAATGAGGTATATTCTAGTGCTAGTCATAAGAACCGCCATTGTGATCAAATCGCAACACTTTCTACGCAGCAGAAATAACAACAGTATAGACACTCAACGGCGTCTATGACGCCATTACAGACAGTAATTACAACTTGAATCTCATTAGAAACATTCAATTTACAACAACAACTAAAACAAACAATAACGTAATCGAAATATTATGTTGATAAAGTCAAAAAGCAATGAAAATAGTAAGTAGAAATACTATAAAGTATTATGAAACTATAAATACTAGAATGCGCATATGGTAACTTATTGAATTTAACCGGCGTATATTGTTCATTTCTCAATATAAACCAATGATAATTTATCAATTGCATCTATAATATATACGTGTAAGGATAAAAAATATGGATTTTAAAATATATAAAGTAAATAAGTGAATCTAATTATGAAATGAAATAAATAAATGGAAAAAACAAATGACTTCCATACCCGCAATATAGAATACCTAATCATGTTTTACAGCTTAATGCTTGTAATATTTACCTTCGATTTTGGCTTGACATGTTTGCAAGAACAAAATAATAATAAACATTTATTTTTCAGGAAACAGCACAATTCAAGTGATCCTGGCGCCAGGCGCGGCAAAGCAATGAGCGTTACCCAGAGATTGCCTCATAATCTTTGTAGTGTTATCCGGAAACTGTCATTTCGAAATATAGGGTAAAACAACCCTAACATTAAACAAGCAATATTATTTATAATCCGTTTTTATTATTACTTTTTAAAATTAATTTAAGAGTTATTTATGAGTTTATTAAAATTTAATTTAATTAATTATTAAATGATATTAATTAAAAAAAATATTTTTTTCTAAATTTTTTAACGACAAATTATTATAGTATATTATCAATCGCTGGGCGAGATTAACACAGTTAAGAACATACAAAACGCGGGTGCTGCTGCCGCGGGAGCATAGCTAGTATAAGAATGTATTAAAAAAAATACTAGGCAGAAACAATATTAAGATTTTTTGTCTGTGGGTAAATATCTGTACACGCATTACAAAAAATCTTCGGATTAATTTTGGTGCAAGCCAGAATGGATTGAAAAAAAATGAAAACACCCCAAAGCATGAGCAAAAGGGGTTGGAAGTATGTATGGGAATTAAGTCAGTTTTCTATTAAGTACAATCAGTCAGTTATACAACAGTATTGTTAATTTTATATATAACTAGCTGCTCTCCGAGGTTTTACCCGCGTAGTTCCCGTTCCCGTGGGATTTTTTGAATAAAACCTATCGTACAGTATTACGAAAAATTTTAAAACTTCCCGTAATTTTTTTGGTGAAATTTATATCAAAATTATTAAATCAGTTTTATAGTAAGTGCTATGAAAATTAGTATATAAGAAATTAGTTATACAGAAAGTACTTTTTTTCAAGGAGTAAAATATAATATTACAAAAATTTTAAAACTCAATCTGCTGTGGGTGAAAAAAGGATGTTAATATGTATCAATTTAGTTTTAGGCACTTAGAAGTTTGTATTTAAGGTCTTAGTTATGAAAAAAGTAGTATATATCCCCAAGTAACGTATAGTTTTATTTTTTTAAGCTTATTCCAAACCTAGGGGCCACGGACTGGCCAGCTTTATGAAGACGGAGGAGCTCTTTATGATGAACTCCTTCTTCAGAAAGCGGGAACTCGGAAAGTGGACCTGGATAGGTCCCAACGTTGTGACTAAGAATGAGATAGACTTTATCATGTCGACACAAAAGCAAATATTCAATGATGACTCTGTGATGAGTTCAGTTAAAACCGGTAGCGATCACCGTATAGTCAGAGACACATAGAATCTGAATATTAAGCTTGAGAGATCCCATCTAATGAAGTCTACGCTCCGTCCGTTGCCTGCTCAAATACAAAACCCCGTGAGCTTTCAGCTAGAACACAAAAACCGTTTCGATTGCCTAGGGACAGAAGTGGATAAGTACAATGATGTGTTTGAGCAAGCTGTCCGTACAATTGGGTCTAAATATGTTAAGACCTCCCGTATACGTTAAACCGGCAAGCTCTCTGACTTTACCCTGAGGCCCATGGAGAAAAGACGTGAGATACGGTCTTGCAGTCGTCAGTCGATGCTAATAGATATCGGCCGCTCAAAAGATAGATTTCTAAGTCTCTTAAACGTGACCTACGACGGTATAATACTGATCGTATAAAAGAAGCTATCGAGCAAAACAGAGGCTCCAAAGTTTTGCTTGAGATCTGATTATTGGGCATAGCCGGTTGACTAAGCTGAAGGCTGATGACGGTAGAAGCATATCTTCCAGGCCTGAGCTCTTAAGAAGAAGCCTGAAGATATCTGAAGAATGGTATAATAGTAATCTCGTGCCCATTTTTAAAAACAAGGGAGATGTGCAAGAATGTAGTAATTATCGAGAATAAAGCATGAAAGTATGGGAAAGTATAATTGAGTGAAGCCTGAGAGAAAAGAGTGAAATTTCACGAAATCAGTTTGGTTTTATGCCTAGTCGAGGAACAACGGATGCCATTTTTGTTGTTCGGCAATTGTGCGAAAAATATAGAGAGATGCACAAAAATCTGCATATGGTTAATTGACCTCGAGAAGACGAACAATCAAGTGTCTCGTGAAGAGTTGTGGTGGGCTCTTAAGAACAAAGGAGTGCCTGAAAAGTACCTGGAGTTGATGGAAGCCGCAGATGCAGTATGCAAGTTCGGTCAGCAGTTGCTGTCACAGACAGTTTCGATGTGACTGTTGACCTGCACCAGGGGTCGGCTCTTAGCCCGTACATCTTCCTGTTAATCCTCGAACCACCAACCTTTCGGTTATCGAAATCGCTAAACAATTGCACCACGGAGGCGATCTCTATTTTGCTGAAATTTAATTACAGCTACAATAATCTTATGCCTTACGCTTACGGTTTTTTAAACGTAACGTACATTTTTTACCGGTTGGATACCTCTCCGCAATGCCCTATAAGGAACTTCGCTCTAACAAGGACCAGGTGATGACGGAATAACAGCTGAGCTGCTGAAGGCGGGGTGGTAAACCTGTCCTTCAGGCCCTTCAATAGTTCTTTCATTCCCTCATACTCGAGGGAAAAATGCCTCTTTTAAAAAAAGGTGATAACACCCTTTTGAAAATTTTAGACCCATCTCACTTCTGAGTCATGGTTATTATCTGTTTTCGTTCCAGCAGTTATTATTCGTTATTAGCAGTTCCTCACGAACTGACTAGCGCACAGGCTCGAAAACATCTAGCCTCCTGAATAAGCCGACTACCGAAAAGGCTTTAGCACCGTAGACCATATTCATATGCAGCGGCAGTTTATACAGAAGACCGAGGAGTATAACCTACGACTTTGTTTAGCGTTAGTGAACTACAAAAAAGTCTTCGATTCGATTCATACCTAGGCTGTACTGCAGTCTCTCCAGCGGTCCCAAGCAGCTTATGGATATATCAAAGCATTGAATGTTTTCTATGAAAACGCCACCATGTCAGTCCAATAACAGGACCAGACCTCGAAACCTATACCTTTCTGGCATGGCGTTAGATAGGGTGATGGTATTTCTCTGAAACTGTTCATCGCTGCGTTTGAGGATGTCTTCAAGGTTCTCTTCAAGTACATAACACACCTCCGCTTTGCTGATGATATAGTAGTCATGGCTGAGACCGCAGAAAACCTAAGTACAATGCTCGATGACCTCAGTAGAGCCTCCGACCGAGTTGGCATTATGTTATGCCAACTCCTATAACAATCGGTGACTTCACGCTCGAGGTTATCGACAGTTATATGTACCTGGGACCAACTGTCTAGTTAGCTAGGTCCAACTTCGACAAAGAGGTTAATTGTCGAAACCAACACAGCAGGGCCGTGTTTGGGAAACTACGCAGAATATTCTCATCCGAGATACCGCAGTGTCTCAAGATAAAAGTCTTCGACCAGTGATGACTTATGGTACTGAGACGTGGTCATTTACAATGGGTTTAATAAAAAAGGTCAAAGTAGCTCAAAATAAATGCAGTGGAGAGGGCTATGGTGTGAGTTTCAATGCGTGATCGAATCAGAAGTGAGGAGATCCACAAAAGAACCAAAGTAACTTTGTTTAGTTTAGTTATATACTATTTATATAATATTTAATAGTATTGGTTAGTATGGTATAGTTTTTTGTAGAACTATACATCACATTGTTACAAGCTTTATTAGTAGATGCACAGAGAAGGGAGTCATTTCTAGATATCACCATTGTTCACATAATGGTCCACCCTATAATACCTTTGAAAATTCAAACTTGCTTGAAGTAGTGCCTGATTTTTTTGTCCAGTAATATGATTTGGGACTTTATTGTACAATCTAACACCTAGAAAACTTTCGTTTTACTAAGTCAGAAAACCTATCGATGTTTCAGTTGTAACTCTCTATACAGCTCTATGTAGTTCTATGTAGTATACAACGCCAAAATTGTTCTGTGAAGAGTGAATATTGTTTTTTTGTTTATTGTGTATTAGATATTTATTATTTATGTACCATAAACATTATTCCATATTCTGCCATTTTGTTCAATTGCAATCTACTCATCTATCTTTTATTCAAGGACAAAACTAAAATGCATTAACTTATCAACTCTTATTTCATAATAAACTCGCAGTGTCATTCAAACTGTTATAACTTTCGATAAATTTAATCTATTTTAATGGAGTGTTTTGATTTTTTAAACTATGTATTATTAATTTCAAATTAATACCTGATCAAACAAAGAGACAGACGGACAGACAGACAGATATTTCTAAAAATCATAGAAATATGTTTAATTAGCTATTTAAGATTTAAAACTAATTCTTGCAATAATTTTTTTCACAAAAATAGGAAACTTACAGTCTCATGGTATTTACAGTTTTATATTCGTACAGATGTTTAATAAAGTTAGTCCATTGTTATTGATTTGTTTTCCCAAATTAGGGAAATTTTCCAACTTAGCAACACTGTTAAAAATGATTTCAAATGATAAATAATAAAAATAATTTCTGTACCGTGTGAGGCCACGCTATATTTCTATCTGGTAAATCTGTGGTATGTGACATGAAAACGTGGTTGATAACATTTTCGCGCGAAAATTTAAATTATACATTTATATTTATCTATTAATTCTAAAGAATTATAAAAACTGTATTCTAAATTTTTACTTTAATAGAACAACAGAACTATGACTTTAAACAAATTACTATTTCCAATACTGGAACTATTTCTAAAATATAATTAAATATAATTTTGGATAATAACGCTGTGGGCAACACTGATGCGCAATGCGCATTCGAATTTGGTAATTCGTCATTTATCGTTCGCTTTAGCTGACATTGTGGAGCCGTCGTTTTTCTCAACGAACTTACTTTTGCCAACGAGATATTACACATCTATAATCAAAAATGCCTAATCAAGTGTTAATTATAGAACCCCAAAATGAGCTGAAGTTTAAAGGTAAGTCTCTCGCTGGTTGTTTGAGATTTAGTTATGAGCTGCCGCATAGAAATAGCATATATATATGTATATATTATGCCGTGAGGTAGTACTGACAAATGGAGTTTCTATTTCCAGATATTGGCTTTTTGTCAGGGTGCGGTTTTTCACTTTTTTAACATTTCTTTTCATTGTTTTAGTTTTCTTTTGAAAATTTTGACACACAATCTAAACGATAGAATATGGTGAATATAGTTTTACTTTGTGTTGAAATCGACTTCGTTTAGTATTCTAATATCTCGTAAAGGACTTCCTTAGTTCATCTGGGTCTTATTTTGCACGTCTGTTTGGATGATCGGATTGAATCAATATTTTTTTAGTAGTTTTCTATTGTTGCCTAATCACATGTGCATAATATATGCATTCGCACTAGATATAGTGTACAATATTCTAGTCTCTTTATTGATTCAATACTTCAAATTTTTGAACTTGTGATTAGGGCCTTAAGCAGATACTAATTTTAGGCAAACATACACTTATTTAAAGCTTTATTACAAAGCTAAAGTTATCTAAGCATTATATAGTGTCCATAAACCAATTATAATATGTATATTTAGGTAGATATATTACATTTTACTTTAATAATGTATTATTTATACTCATGTATAGTGTTTATTTAAAGGTAGTTAATTATAAATATTACAATTGCCATCAACCATTTGAGATATAGTCATTATTATTGAATATTTTAGTTGATTTCTCAGGACTCATTGAGCAGGGATGTACAACTTACATGAGGCTTACAAATCCAACCAACGATACAGTGCTCTTCAAAATCAAAACAACTGCTCCAAAAAAGTACTGTGTGCGCCCAAATTCTGGTGCCCTGGAACCTAACTCCAAATTGGACATTGCGAGTAAGTTTTTTAACATATAAAATTACAATCGCTGACTCTCCATGAAATACTAATTTGTTTTTATTTTGTTATTGTTTTAATTTAGTTACTCCACAACCTGTTTATGTTGACCCCAATGAGAAACATAAACACAAGTTTATGGTTCAGAGTGTTATCGCTCCCGAGGGGAAAAAACCAATGTGGATCAAGTGGTATGTATATATAATATGCAATGTGTGATAGATGGATATTATGGAAACAGTATTAAGTATGTAATCACTTTTTAGTGGAAGGAGATCAGCCCTGATCAACTCATGGATTATAAACTGAAATGTGTCTTTGAAACTCCACGTGGAACTAATCTCAATGTAAGTTGATTACATTTTACTTAATAATTTTATGGTAAATGCTGCCAAATTGATTTGTAGAATATTATTTCTGAAAATGCAAAACATGCATTTCTTGTTCACTGTATTGTGGTAGTAAATGCCAAACTTCTAATTTCTTTTGTATAGCCATACATTATGAATTGCTGAAATTTGGCATTTAATTTTTAATGATAACTGTACTAATTTAGGATTCAGGTGATAATGCTGCTCAGAATGAAGTCACCAAGAAACGTGTGTCAGTTATAGAGGAGGCGAAAAGTGCAAATATGGTACTTACACAATTTATCTATTAGAATTGAAGTTTTTTTTTTTCTGTTGACACTTAGATTCCATGATGTGACAACCATAGACATGATTTATGAAGTATGAAATATCAATGCATGTGTAACATAATTATATAGAATTTTTTGTATTCATTACATTTGTATGTTCATTTTCAAGCTTTTTAAAATAATTTATTTGCCCTTTAACTCTCACATACTGGATTCGGAAAAGCATTCACATTTTAATGTTTTGTCTGTTTTCTTTTGTGTAAACTGAATTGTGTTGCATTTAGATGAAAAAATAGGGAGACAGTGTTTGGCTTGGTTTTTTGTTTGTTGTTTTTTTACATTATCTTACAGGTTGCTGAAAAAGGTCCCAATGAAGCTGCAACAAAGTTGAAGGATGATGAAGTAATATCTGCATCAATAAACAGAAAAATGGTACTTACAACACTATGGACTCAATTATTATAAGAAATAAAAATTACGCAACTAATGTTTACAGATAGTAAATTTATAAATTTCACTATAAATGAGCATTTACTTATAAGTAAACATGAAATTTATTTTAATTTAAACTTTTTCAAAAGCAACACTAATAAATAACTCCAACAAATAATACTATAATTAAAAGAGAAATAATACAAAAGTTACAACGACAAAAAAGAAAACAAATAAAAATACTCATAATAATCGAATAAGGCTTTTATAAATTACATTGTGCATGTGATTTCTATGAACGACGCATGAAATCTCATTATGTTACAATTAATGTATTATATTTATATATTATGTCATCATTATATTTTGTATGTAAATAGGGAGGAGTGGAAAAGGAAGACATGTTGCGCCAACCTCAAATGAAAATGGGAAAAGGGTAGGAAGATGATGATGATTTATCTTTTGTATGTAATTTCAGATATCGACACCGATTATGTTTGAAAATCCTGTTGTAGATATGCAAAAGGTATTATCAGAAGTAAATCATCTAAGAGAGGAGGAGAGCAAATTACGACACGAAAATCTTCAATTAAAAGTAAGTTTCTATCATATTAAAAATATATTACAAAAATTATATATAATAGATAAATAAGTAAAAATTTTAAGAAAATATCTTATAATGGTTTTTTTCTTCACACTGCAGACTCTTTGTCTGCACTCTTTATTTGATATGTCTTTCAACAATATTTTGTACAATAAATTTATTTTAAAAATTAAAGATACAAAAGCATAACGTCTTACATCTAGTGAGTTTTATAACTATTTATATATTACTATATTATAATTTTTTATTCTTAACTCTATATTATTATTTTCGTTAGTCTATATTATTGATGGTTTTTATTGTCCCCTCCTCATTTTTTTTTGCTCCAAACCCTAATCACATCCCGAGGATTTTTTTTTTTTACGTGTGAAATCCCGTCATGAGTATCCTACTGTCTAGGGAAAGTAGCGTTATGTTAGACTCTTACTCAGAAAAACAACACGGTGAACCATCTGTCACCTTTTTGGGGGTCATGCAGGATCGAACTCGCATTTCATTGCTTAGCCTCAGCGAACTACCCATCTCGGCAGCCGGGCTCCGACATTTCAGGAGACAGTTTGATACACCCCCTCTTGTTAACCCCCACTCACAGAGCCCGGACAGGATAGGACAGGAGGTACCCGGACTCCTCCCCCTAGACTCCGTGAAACTTGCAGCTATTTTGCTCCCTGCATAGGCATCTTATGCAGACAGCTAGCAAATTACAGCGCCACCTTCTGTCTTCGTCTTCTAACTGGGTTCGCTGCCGGATCTTCTCGGCCCCTTTCTGCGGCCTCCTTCCGTACCATGACCGTCTCCCTGAATTCACTCATGGCCTGCCATGCTCTCTCACTGACAAACATCGCGGCAATGATGCTTGGTAGTGACAAGTTACTGCCCATAACCGACCTAAGGACCCGTCGATCCTCCATCCATGCGGAGCATTCCTCAATAACATGCTGAGCTGTGTGTTCGCTTGCTCCGCACTCCAGACATGCAATAGTTGGGTCATTCCTAACGATTCGGTGTAGGTACCATCTATAACAACCGTAATTGGACAGTATCTGCGCCATTCTTAACACTAGTACCCCCCACTTTCTGTCACACGATATTTTTAGGACTGATCGCATCGGTGGTATATATCTACCAGTCCTCGGGACTACCTTATAGTTATCTTATAGGGTTGACTGACTAGAGTTGTAAATTTCTTCATTCGTGAATTCATTTTATATATATATATATACAGAGTCTCGTACTAATATATATAATGTAATGGGTCAATGATTTTTTATATTACATACAGGTGGACTGTAATATTTGACCTTGGTCAGTGTAATATTTATACCATATAACCTCATTGACTTGCAATATGCGATTGAATATCTTTCATAATAAATCATTCAAATGAATATATTATTGCAATCATACTAAGAATAAAGATTGAATTTTAAACATAAGATTCGTTTTGCAGTATCCCAAAAGATTAAAACATGTGAAAAATTATTGAAATTACAAGCATTGAAATGTTTGGAATGTTCTATGACTTTTAAATTGTAGATCTGTCATCAAGTACTAGCATCTACACTGTAGAATTATTTTTTTAGGCTTAGCGTAATATAGTCATCATATGTTACGTCATTTGACATAATGTGAGAATGTAATTTAATATTTACCCAAAAAAAGAATTTCACAAACTCATGAATCATTAATAGTATGCTGGGCGTTTTATATGTGAACTGCACATTGTTATAATTGTTTTTTTGTCATTTATGTTGATTTTAAGCAAAAAATTAGTACAAATTTTGTTTAACCCTGCTTCATAGAGTAATTTATTTTCATCAACAAAACTATACATTTTAGTTAACTGTAGATTCTATTTAAATTCTTATAATCTATAAGAACACTTATTGTCATTGGTTACCGTTACATCATTATGTCTGTGCTGGCAATAATTAATTTGTATGCTTGACAGAAATTATTTTAATGCTTCTTATAGCATGAAGTATCCACTATGCATAACCTATCTTCGAAGACTAAGCTAAGACGACTTTTTTTTTTTTTTAATAACATGATTCAATACAAAACTCCATTCAAATCTTTTTTAGTTCTGCTTTCAATCAATCAATTAAATTATATACACACTTCATATATATAATCTGTAATGTGATTCATATTTTCAAATTTGAAAATCATCTTAAAATACCTTGCTCTAGAATCTTCTATACAAAATTATATTAAAGGTTACATGTGTAGAAAGCACATTTCTTAATGTAATATATAAACTGGTAAATACTATATGATGTTACCATTATTCAATAATATATCTCACAATTGATTACACACACTGTACTAAATAACTGAGAATCCAATTTCAACATGTAAGGTTAATTTGGATGTCCCATTTCGATCGATAATAACATAATGTACAATTTATTTTAAAATATATTATAGGACCATTAAATGTCAATTTTAACAACGCTGTATGTATAATTTTAATTTGTTTTCTGTCATTAACACAATTATACAGTAAAATAACGATACATGTATATTATAGTTACGTATCATTCTATTAACACTTTATTCTCTTCCGTAATATACAAAATCATCGATTCTAATCTCCATATTAATATGGTAAATCCACATTTCAAATTATATGAAAAGCATATACAATTTGAAAATACATAATCATCATTCATATTTATTTTGCATTTGACAGAATTAAATTTCTATGGACTAAACAGTTTTTGTTATCACGGATGCGCCGTATCAATAGACTTAATTGATACTTGGGTTCGCATTTCATAGTACCGCGTTATTATTAGTTACTTCCACGTTATCAATGCCAATTGTTTATTGTAATTTCCTTACTACTGGGAGCGCATCTGTTTCAATGTTCAATTTAAGTATGCTTCAATAACGTTTTATTATTGGCAAACCCTTCCTATAAATTACCATTAAATGAAATCGTGTGCTACTCTCACATTATAAATATTTTAAAAGAAACGAAATCTAATTTTTTTTTTTGTTTTTCTACGACGGAACGTCTTATTTAAATATTATTATTTTATTTTTATTATTGAAAGACATTAGAATCACAAAATATTTTCTTACCACATGTATTTTATTACATCTACGTATATATATTTTTTTTCATTTTTGTTGCGCATATTCATATAGGTCAGAGTAAGTTCAGGTATATTAACCCCTTGAGCACTTACCTGGCGTTTACGCCTGCTTTCCATTGTTTTCCTATTGTCTTATTTTTATAGGTACTCGACACATTAATAAATAAAATTAAAGTGTTTGTTTGTAATGTCTAATACTTTTTTACTGAATAGATATGAATGTATATACGATACTTATATCTAAAATAAATACATACATAGTCCACGACATTCTCCTGTGGGGTAGGCAGAGATTACGTCCTTCCAGTTGCAAGACCTTTGTTCCCGCTGATCGCCGGAACGGATATTTTTTGGTAGATAGCTGAAGTTACTCCGCGTAACTTAGGGTGCTTTTGTTTTTATAAAATAATTGGGGATCCGCGTAAAAAAATTAAATTAAAGAACCTGAATAAAATCCAATTCAATTTACAGTTTTACTGGCAAGTGTTTGAATTTGTGAGAAATATATTTGCTTTCTTTTAGTACCAAAACGAATTTAGTAAAATAATTAGGGTTCCATATTAAAAATATAATAACAATATTAAAATGTATACGAAATGCGGGCGCAGCCTCGGGTACACCACAGTTACTTAGATGAATATAATTAGTTCGAAATACGTAGTGGGTATGTAATAGAAACTTTTATTTCAGTTCTTTTTTCATGTACAAAATTCGTATTTCTTACTTTATTTTACATTAGGGTGATCGGGTCAACGTGTTTTCTTCTTCCGTTCTGTTCTCTATATACAAAATTATACATATTAATAATATAGAGTGAATATATTGATAGCAAAAAAATTGAATAATAACTTCGTTTTGTTCATACAAATATCTTAAACATATATACTGCATACACATTATACATATATTCTTTGTAGTTTCACATATTTTCTTGAATGTCCATCGAGTACATAACACAATGTTTCATTCTTAGCAGGAAATGTTTGTTTATTAAAAATTAATTATTGCTGTGCGTTCCATTCCTCTCTACATTCTGTACCAATGTTTACCTCTGTCTACTTTGTCTACTTACTATATACATATTTTCATTTCACAATATTAGCAATATTAATTTTAATTATATTATATATAAATTTGAAAAATTGAAACATCACTGTCACCGTGTGACACAATGTGATTCGACCTCATACATAATGTATGCGACATATAAAAATCGTACTGTCTGAATTTACGTCAGAATAATTTAAACCGTTTTAAAATTTTGTTTTAATCTTCAACGGTATAATAAATTAGAAACATTCATAGGAAAACTTGTCTTAAAAATTTCCTATTCCTTCAAACAATTTATGTAGGCGTTAACGATTATATATTAAGTTTTGACAATATAAAGTCTTAGAAATAAACCCATAATATATTTGTAAAGTTTATCGAAACGTTGTCTTATGTATAAAATGCTGGCGTTTTTTATTCGTCTTAACATACATCCGGAATCTGGAGGTGTAAAAACAAAAAAATTGTTTTAATAATGCTTAAGTTTTTAACATTTCACTGCAATCTCACGTGATGTTAAGTGAAGGTGCGTTTAAAGACTAAAGGGATTGTATCTTTAAGGTAGTTAGTTCCTGAAAAATACCTATTTAGGTGCTTTGTGACATATTTTTCATATTGTTCCATTGGGCTTGAGATGATCTTTTTTTTATTTTTCACCCAGTTGTGGAAATATTGTATATTAAAGTCTTTGAATGGAACCTCTCATCATAATAACTTTTTAGTAGTTTAGTAGTAATTATTCAATTGAAAAAATACAATATATTGTATTATATATGCAAAAAAAAAAAATTGTACATGCGCTGTGAGTTTTATGACCCCGCTTCCGAAGGTTTTTTTAAACACTGTATAAGCTCAGTGCTTTGACTACAATCTCATCTGATTTTAAGTGACGAAGATTTAATAATACTGACAAAAAAAAAAACAAAAAAAATATGTATATAAATATATATAAAAAAAAAAAAAAAATGTTATTTAACATATAGTCTTAGTTTAGATGTAAAATATAAGTAGATTTAAGCGCACTTAATTAATTATGAAAGAAGGTAACTGCATAGATGCATGAAATATTACAGGCAAGTCGAATTAAACCTCCAACATAAAAAAAGGTGTGGACCCAGAGAATTAAAAAAAAAGCGACGATGTGGTCCAGGATGGTAAACAGACTAAGCCTAGGTACTGGTTTTCAAGTGATGCTGCCGGAACACACCTTTTGGTATTCGACGACAGGTTTCCAAACTTGAGGGTGGTAGCTACCCAGGCGGGAGTTATTAGAAAATGCCCCACCATCATGCAATTATGCAATTTCATGAATGTCACATGCGAATTATTTTGTATTCCAGGAGGAGTTACTCCTCGTGCGCCAAATGGCGATCGGCGAAGGCCGCGTGGCGCGTGCCCATTCCTACGGACCGGAGAAGGTGCAACAAGTCGCGTTGATGCCATGGCTGGCAACCGCCATAGGTATGGCGGTCATCGGTATAATCGTTGGGAAATTTTTCATGTGAATATTAGTACCCGGTACGTCCCCGCGGCAAACTGGTAACGATTTACCTAGCATCCCACGATTAGTATCCAACCATCGCATGCCCCCTCGCAAAGGGCAGCTTCTTTGAAACTGTTGCACCCATTATCAATCCCTTATCTATTTTTTTTTTTTATTCAATGACAATTTCAAATATATATATATATATATATATATACATTTTATTTTTAATATATTTTTATGTATTAATTATAATAATTACACACATGTAGAAAAAGAAAATATATTAAAAAAAATACAAATAAAAAAAACAATTTCGAAACAATATATATAACAATCAAGTATTCGGTATATTTATGTATATGCGTGTGTATATGTATGTGTGTGTATGTGTTTGTGCGTGTTCTCTTTTTAAAGGTCCACCTTAAATGAAGGTAAGTCGTTTTTTTTTTTTAATCTTTCCACAATAACCAAATTTCATTTTAGTCGCGTTTCTTCAGGCCTTATGCAGAGAAAAATAATACCTATTTGTACATGGGTTTTTTACATTATTCGTATAGATTGTATAAAGTATTTAACTGTAGTTTAGTCATTTTTAGAATTATATATACTACATAGGAACACCAAAATATCTGCGCTACTACTATGGTTTTCCCATAGATGCAATAATTATATCTCATATCTAATAAATAAGTAACCATTTTGTTAATTAACTGTCTAGTGTGTGTTATAATAAATATTAGTGGCTTAACAGCGTTAATTGTAGTAGCCAGAATTAATAAAATTATATACCAATTTAGAACCGTTTATTATTAAATGTCATTAAAAAATATATATTGATATTATCATAAGCTTACATACTAATAAATGCATGTCTTCAAATTTTAACTATGGACCATTGTATTAACAAGTCTACCATCGGACATGTGCATACATGTGTAGGGTTTATTATTTTTAATTATTGAACGATTTTAATTTTAATTTTTTTTATTATTAATAATAACATCACATATTTTGATAATAACGTGTTTTATTAATGTGCGTATGCATTTACGGTGCATAGATTTATGTATATGTTTCTTCCAATTATGTTTAATGAATAAATTTTCTATCGCAGAGTCGGATCGTGTAAAAAATTACACTTAATTATAATTCAGTTAGGTAGACGAGTATGATGATGTGTGATTGCGCACGGGGGGATATGTAAACACCAATTTTAAATAGATTCGGGATTCTGAAGTGACCTGTTTAGCATTAGTTGAGCTTATTTATACGGTTATTTATTTTCAAATAGAAATCTCATTCATTTCCATGTGACATAATATATGTTTAATAAAATAATTAGTGGGATGCTTTTTTTTTTTTTTTTTTTAATTACAACATTATTGATTTTCATAAAGCTCAGCTAGTGAAGAGATGAAGGGTGCGAACTTATATTAATGAATTCTAAGTTTTTGAATGTTTTCTTTTTAGTTATCAATGTAACGTATACGTTAAACATTCGTTCAATCATTTGAAACTTCATGGATGGATATAGATGATTGACTATTGAATAAAGATCAAAGTTTTTACGTTGTTACATTTTGAAAATTATACCATGGAATCCTGCATTTTAGTTTGTTTTGTGTATAAATTGCCATTTCGACTAACGTTATACATATATGTATGTCTATTGGCTTAAGGTATCAGAATCGTCTATTAATAAGTCTTAGTTTGTTTGCATGTCGAGTGTGGCTTATTTGAGATGTGAATCGTACTAAATAAATGGATCTCAAATTTTTATTTGGGAATTTTTATAATATTATAACATATATATATATTATTTAAGTCTGGTCAATTGAGATCAATATTAGAACTGAATTTTTACCAATAATGTTCAAATCTAAGTTTATACTGTGTATCGTTTATTCCATAATTATATTAGTTGGTTATGTCCCTAAAATCTTAGTAAGCTCATTATTTGATTGTTTGTTTCAGTTTAGATTTAATTCACAGTTTAAAAATAAAAATTTAACGCGTAGCCCTAATTATTTACGAAAGATTAGAGTAGCTTAAATTACGCTTAGTAACTTCAGCTGTCTAACAAAAAAAAGTCCCGTCCGTTCCGGAGATTAACCACAACAAACAGACAGATACATAAAAATTGTATTTTAAGTATAGTTATCATATATAAATTGATATGTATTTAGTAAAAAGTTATTAGTTTGACTTTACAAACAGACAGTTCAACATTATTTATTACTATTTATTTGATTCTAAATTTTCTCTGTCTAAAGAAAGAAAGAAACAAATTGTTTATTTCCACCATATACACAGCACATATTTTATTAGTATATATATATACATTACAACTATAATTTTAACTGCAAGTGCTGTGCTACGCTAGAAGAAAAACCCCACACTCGGCTGATTGCTTCAGCAACGAAGGTTGCAAAAGCGCTGGTTTTCAACCTAGGCTTGTATAAGATCAATGATGTCACGGAGTGTGATACGTCATATATGGATTATTACAGATCATACAATATAGGGGATAAATATTAAAATTATTGTGCACATGTACACATATGTACATATATATACACATAGATATATACATATAAACACATACCTAAAAGTGTTGTTTTATCATTCTGTGCTGTGTGTCGGGAAAGCTGTCTGTCATTTTATCTCAATGTATTTTCGCTTTAATATGTCGATTACCCATAAAAATGAGACATTAGGAAAACAATGGAAAGCTGGCGTAAACGCCAGGTTAGTGCTCAAGGGGTTAAGGCAATCGAAGTATTCAATTCTTCTACCAAATAACCTGTTTGATTCTTCATAATTATATCAACAACACGAAATGATTCATATCATTTTACATCATTAACTTAAAAAAAAATTATGTCGAAATATATATTAACGATAACAGACACGATTTGCTTTTTTACGTTTTAATATAAATAAATAATATGGTTTCTATTACTTCATTAATAGATATATATAAACCTTTTTAGATCCATGTATTTAGTAGGTTATATTCATAAAACGCACCGTTGACATGTCTAACGCTAATTATATAGGGGATGGGTTTTAAGCAACGATGAAATAAGATGTTTTTTCCTCGAAACTCCAATATATGTGTATATCAGTTTTATATCATTCCCAAATTTATCGGTTGACCGCGGGTTGATAGTAAATATTAACAACACACTAATGTAATAACTTTTATAAAATGAAGCTCGAATTAAGTCCGGTTTTATGCAAACGAGGATTAGTTTATAAAAATTATAAATGCATATTATACTAGATACATGATTACTTAAAAAAAAAAAAAGTCGACAAGTTAACTATCGTTTTAACACTATTAATAGTGAATATTTAACGGGTTTTTTTTTTATATCCAATTTAATATAGATAATTTTACGTGCAATAATACATAAAGGACAATTCGAGCTTTTAGCCAGTAGAAACCGAATGCTTGGATAATTTGCAAGATTCACCGTTGGTTCATTCGAAATAATTGTTATTTGTTTTAATGAATTAATTAAGATTTACAACATAATTTATATACGTGAACGTGAGGCATTTTGCTTTCGTTTCATAATCCTCATGCAACGGTATAGTGTAATGATAAAGAAATATGTGATTTTTTATTATACTTTCGGTACATAATAATCAATTTTTTTTTTTTTTTTTTTTATCGGCAAATAGGTAAATTTTAATTCTTCTTGTTGGTATTATTAATCTGTTAATATTAAACGATTACGCTACATTGTATGATTTTCTGAAATAAAAGACTTAATTTATGAAAAGTCTCGTTTCATTATGTTAAACATTCGATTACAATTTGTTGATTGTTGTTGATGTTTATTGATTACTTTAAAGTAACCGCTCCTTTACTATATTATACTAGATAAGTGAAATGAGTGTTTATTTATAAAACGAAACATAACTTTAAACGATGTGTGTGTGTGTGTGTGTCATTAATGGCTGGAATTAAAAATTATACAATTAAAAACTTTAAAAAATACTCAAAATAAAAATATTTAACAATTTTTTTTTTTATGAATAATTTCATCTGGTTTATTCAATTTTGTATGACGTCGTGTATTTATTTGCATATTATTCTCGGCAAAACATTTCATTCAATATCCACAATGTTATGAGAGGGCATAAAAGATAACTCTGGTCTGCTATTTCATTTAGAATGACGTCATTCAATTAAACAATTACCACGCATTGTAATATAAATTAAACGTACGCATATTCAAAATTATAATTCTGTCAGTCGGTGATGAGAACTGGTTCTCAAGTTAACTACGGATCAAAAATCGGCCCTTGACCTATATTAGTTTCTGCAAATTAGGCAAAAACTATTCTGTACGTTTTTCCTTAATTATCGACTGATTTTCTTTCTCTTTTTCTTTGTAGCTGTTGATGAGTATTCGTGTTAAGAAAAACAAAAATTAGTGGCGATTGGTTTTTCAATGGAAATGAGATAGATGATCGGAAATAAATTATATTATATCCTTAAATATGATGTTTATACAACTGCAAACGGTACTGCAAATATTTCCCTGTCGTGTTAAAAGTTGATAAATTCTTAGTAAATGAGTTGAAATTAGTTTATATAATGTAAGATTAAGGTGTAAGAAGGAATATGATAATAGTCATTTATGTGAAGTTTTTTTTAATTCATTTTGTTCACTTTTCCTATATACTATACGTATTACATAACATTACAAAATATACTAAAATCTGACCACTTAATATATATCTACAATGAAATAAAAAGAAACATATAAACCAGTCCAGTGGGCAAACACACGGACAGACAACTGAGATTGCCTTTTTACACGTTAAGTAAAGATTAACTTTCTAGGTGAGTAATTACTTCCCGGACTGACGACCAGACGGTCGTGCCTCTTTTTCGAGAGGCGGGCTAAGAGGTGGAGGGGAAGTATTCTCCTCCATCCCTACCGGGCCATTGCACAGACGAGGCCTGGTGGGTTCGCCGCAGGGAGCAACGCGGTGCTTGCGAAAGCCACCCCGTGTCGCCCCCATCCCAAATGCGGCGGACGGCCCCGGGGGGTTTTAGTGGGTATTTCCGGGCGCTTCACGCCCGGGTGAGTCCCACACTGGCACGGAGCTCGTCCCTCCGTACCCCCTTACCTATTGCATTGGGGGACTCCGGTCTCACTAATGCAATAGGTAAGGGTAGTGCGTAAATGCATGTCCCCCCGTCAAAAAAAAAAAAAAAAGGTGAGTAATTACTTTTTAATACTGTATAGGCTTTTTGTATAATTACGTTCCCCAGCCCCATTCGAACATAATCTGAGACTCTTTTAGTATAATTAAATTGATCCAGTCCTTTTACTGACTCGTTTGTTTTTAACTACTGTGCTATTGGAACCAACCGCCACTTCCTTAAACAACCGGGCGACAAAAATCATACTCTATACTTCTTTCGCCAAGAGTCTGACCTGATGTTAAGTCTTAGAAGTAATGTCACTCGAGTGCTGCTCGCAAAATTACATTACTCGGTTTCATATCGATGTTTTTCCTTTCATAGAAATCTTAGGTTCCACAGAATAAGACAAATGGAGTGTAAATTTATGTCGAAGCTTGCCATAACTAAAAATAACGTATTCTTACAAGTTATGATTGCATGTTTAAGAAGTGCGCTAAAGTTCTCGCTTACCCTTTGTCAATGATTTTTAATAAGTCTTTAAGCACTGGAATATTTCCCTCTTGTTGGAAGAATGCGTTAGTTATACCATTACATAAGAGTGGTCACAAAAATTTGATCCAGAACTATAGGCCAATTTCAATTATACCCATTTTTGCTAAAGTGTTCGAATTATTATTATGTCCTATACTCTCATGGCACTTTAAACAAATTGTATCTTCTGTACAGCATGGTTTTGTGAAAGCAAGATCCACTTCTACCAACCTTATAACTATTACGGACGATCTAACAAATCTCCTTGACCAAAATAAATGTGCCGATGTCATTTACACAGACTTTAGCAAAGCTTTCGATAAGGTCAATCACAGTCTTCTCATCCGAAAATTAGCCAGCATTGGAATCGCTAACAACCTTTTAAAGTGGTTTGAATCATATCTTTCTTTTCGTACATCCGAGGTAGTTGTAAATGGGTATACTTCTCAACCCTTCTTCAATCTATCTGGAGTTCCTCAGGGCTCAAATCTGGGACCCATACTATTTAACATTTTTATTAACGACGTTCCTTCACTGTTTAAATACTCAAAATGTTATCTCTTTGCCGACGACCTTAAACTGCTTCAACAAATAGACTCTCTCGAAGACGTGTTATTATTACAAAATGATTTAAATGCCTTAATTGATTGGTGTGCTGCGAATGGCATGGTCTTAAATGCGAATAAATGTTACGTGATACATTTTTCCCGTAAAAAGCAAAGCTGCGTTCCTCGTCAGTACATTATACATGCAAATGTCCTCAAAGAGCTAAACACTATTCGGGACTTGGGTATTATTTTAGATAACAAATTGAGGTTTAATATTCATATTGATAATGTTATTAGTAAAGCGTTTAAGGTTTTAGGCTTCGTACTGCGTAACACTAAAGATTTCATACAGGCCGATACTAAAATAACATTGTACAATGCACTCGTTCGTAGCAGCCTGGAATATTGTAGTGTTGTATGGAACCCTCATTACAACGTTTACAAATACAAATTGGAGAGAGTACAAAAGCGGTTTCTGTGGCACTTAACCTACGGATTACATTTAGGTAAAACACTTTTAAGTTACCAAGACAGACTTCAATATTTCAAGATAGATTCTTTAGAAACTCGTAGAGAGATTTTAGATCTGACATTTCTATTTAAATTAGTAAATGGCATTTTTAACACACCAGAACTATTAAGCAGAGTTAAATTAAATGCGCCCACTAAATTACCTCGAGCCTCACAGTTTAATATTTTTACAACTAATCATTATCGTACGAATTTAGGACTTTATTCTCCTATGAATAGAATACTGTCGACATACAACAGAATATTCAAAACCACGAATCTTGATATATTCCAAAATAGTTTGCGTGAATATAAATCTAACTGTAAACAAATTAAATAAATACTAAATTAGGGATAAAAAGAAAAAATAAATCTCCTTCTAATTCGTCTTCGATATTATTGTCTTCGATGTTACAATTTGAAAATTGAATAATTAATAACTTTTATATTAGTTTAGTTTTTGCTCTTAGTTCGTTGTATTTCTTTTTATATTTTAGTTTTAGTTTAATTATTGTTTGTTTTTGTTTTATTTTATATTTTTATAACATATTAGATTAGATTAGACCAGATTAGATCTACAAAAAAACTGAAGTTCATTATCGCATAAATAACTTTTGCTCAAATAAATAATGCCGTACTCACCTATAATTAAGGTTACATTAAGATATATTGTAATAATAATTTAACTTATAATAAGCTAAACACATTGTATACCTTGTTGGTGATGGAAATAAATAAATAAAATTAAAAAAAAATAAAAAAGTGTAGCTGGCGTGAGAATCAGGTACGTAGCCATACTTTTGGTTCAGGGGGGGGGGGGGGGGGGGGGGGGGGGGGGGGACATACAATGCAATAAGCATGTGAACTCTGTAAAAAAATTGCTGTAATCACTTGGTTATGATCCTCTTTATTTAATGTAATGTCAGTTTTTTTTTTGGGGGGGGGGGGGGTTGTGGGATAGATCCCAACTAATCCCCCCCCCCCTTTCTGTATACGTGCCTGGTGAGAATGATAGACAAAATAAAGAAGGGTTGTCTCAGGCGAACGCATCTCGACCAGATTGAGAATGTTCTGAAGAAAGGCCAGGTCGAAGGTACCCAAGAGCATGTATGTGCAAGAGCAGAAGGTGCTTACGAAAGTAGAAGATGCGTAAGACATGTGTCATGACCATAACAAGTGCAGAGATATAGTCTCTACCTATGCTAATGGGAGAGACGCCTGATGTTTTATATAGTTGAAAGACGATATGAAAATAATATCCACTTTCGAGTTGCAAATATGTTTATTTGATCTGTTTTATTTCTAATACAAACGTCAAATACAATATATTTAACAACATATTTCTATTCTGGATACAATAAAAGAAAAAAGAACTATACGATATAATCTACAAAGTTTAAAGACTCTATAACTTTTTTTTTTACATCAGTAACAATAGCTGATGCGGACAAAAAAAAAAAAACTTAAAAAAAGAATACTGTGCACCATTGAGATCATTTTCAAATTTAAAACTAAGTATTATGATGCGAAACGATATCGCTTATTATAATCTTATAGTAAGAAAAAAGGTATATATATCTTACTTTAACGTTTTCCTTATAAATTTATATAACTTCAAAAAAATATAAACAGTTTTTTAATACTCTTGGCGAAACAATAAAACCCAACAAAAACACATACATATTATTATCGCTGACTTTAGAAATACTGGATAATAATAATGTATTTTATAAAAGTAAAACAACGCGGCCTGTGATGGTGTTTTTATAAATATAAAACAATGATATGAATCTACCTTCATCTACCCGTGTACATTTATAAATTTATCGAGGAAAAAGGCAAATAATTATTCGAAGAATTTCAGCACTTTTGTTATTATTTTTTATTTTTTTTACAAATTGCAACATATTTCGATTGAAGCAACTCGACAATAATATCTTTGTACGGGTACATAAATAAATGTTACATGTTATATATACATGCTGAAGAAAAAATAAATTATCTCTGACGGTGTAACACATCGAACTTTGTCATTAATCCTAAACTATTGCCTACTACATATTTAAATATTAGATTAGATTTACGAGAGCTTATCTTATATAATAAAACAGCACATGATTTCAGCTAAGTCGTTCAGTAAATCTAAAATAAATGCAATATTATAAAATGGCAATCATGACTACTACTACACGTCAATAAATAAGAAACGATGCGTTCGAAAGTTGAAGGAAATCGATATTAAATATAAACATGTTGTTTATATCCTAATCTCTAATACTAGTCAAAAAAAAAAAACACAAATGTGTTATATTAAACTAACAATGTAGGTTCAAAACATATTCTCATCAGTTTAAATGAACTTTCGTTGGTTTTTTTTTTTTTTTTTTTTTTTTTTTTTTGTGTTTATAAAACACAGCTTTAAACAACTTAAAAAACTATAACAAGATACAAATGTGATGTAGTTTCAATTCCAAGTATCAATTAGTACTTCTTTATATAGAAGCAAACTAAAGTATAAAAATAAACCATTTAAGAGAAAACGATAAAAGCACATTTCACGTTATCTATAAATATATATATATATATATATATATATATATATATATATATATATATATATATATATGTACTTTTCAAAAACGCCTGTATACGTCCGTTGATATATAAAATATGATTTTAATAAAATAATATATAAATATGTAAAAAAATAAATGTTGTAAATAAAATAATATGAATTTACCACCGCCTTCTATATCACAATATATTCATATAATGTAAAAAAAAATACATACAAATATTATGTACGTTTAAAAAAAAATCTATATATATATATCAAATATGAGGTTGGACGAAGTGATTCTAAATTAAGTAAGTACGTTTTGTATGAGCCGACAAAGACTTTTATGTTTTATAAATATTTTAATGTAATATCATAAGTATATATATATACATAAATAAGGAGTAATTAAGTTTGAATAGTTTATAAATGGAATGGCGTATATTATTAATATTCATAATAACACTGGTTAGTCTCAATTATTTGAGAACAATGTATCGGCCATGAGGAATGTCCCCGATCGGTTCATGGAAGCGACAGGTTCGTCTGGAACATTCGACGTCCTAACTGGCGTTTTATTTGTCTTCGTATATTTAGAACTGCCCTTCGCCACTTTAGTTACCATTTTAGCGGAACTCGATTTCGTCGCGTTCATCAGCGATCCGCTCGTGGTTTTCTCGATGTATTTCCCGGGTGGTTTGACGTACTTCGGTAGGGCCGTTGTGTTCGGGTAACGTTTCTTTTGTTCGTTGTTCTCTTTGAATTGTTGATTCGTGCCGTTACCGAGGATTTTATTCGTTTTCATTCGGCACTGTTGTCCAACGTCGCGTGACGACAGTGTGTGGCATTTCGCAGGCTGAACAGCTGCAAAGGGAGAAATTATGTTTGTTGACGAAATGAGTCTCGAACTAAGAGTTTGCGTGGGATCCCGGTCTGCTTCCTGTGGCAGTTATTTTCTTTATTGCATTACTTTGTGTATTTGACCCTAAATGACCTTGATGGCGTTTTTGTGTGATATAATTTGGTTATTGTGTACAAGTATATATAATATGAATAATACGAGTGACGTTTATTCCCAGGTGACGAGAAAGCTCCATGAAAAGTTCGAGTGAAATGGGTCACTGTTTTGCTGGAGCTTGGTAACGCTGATACAAGATTGAGAATATAGTAAAAATATTTCTCGTTAACTCTCAAGCACTTGCCCGTAAAAGTGACCATCGAATCGTCTTTTTTAATCGATTTTTTTTTCTTTTATTTTTTATATGAGGAACTCTAATAATTTTCCTGAAACGTATTAACAGAAAAATCAAATATATTGCTCATAAATTCAAACACCTGCCAGTAAAAATGTACATTGAATAGGATTTTATTCACAATTTCATGAGTTTTAATTTTTTTTTTTTTTTTTTTTACGTAGAACCTTAATCATTTTGGAAACATTAAAGTAGTCTAAGTTACGCGGCGTATCTTGCAACTAACTACCCACCAAAAAAGTCCCGTCAAAATCGGTACAGTTGTTCCGGGGTTTAGTGGGATTTCTTTTTATTTTGTTCTTGCAAATATATCAAAAATTTTCAAAACACACCTGACTTTTTGAAGTCGGGTTAAAACACACACATACAGACGATATGATAATCACATCGTTTTTGAAGTCCGCTATAAAAATTCAATTAAATGGAAATTAACTTACAGCCAACGGGACCTTTAGCCGCTTTAGCGTGTCTGGTTTTAGTGTACGTCGCGTATTTGTTGTTGTTGCCCTGCGATTCGCTAAGTGAATCGGTCGAGGGCTCCGCAGTACGTGGGCGCGACGAAGTAGCGAGACTGTCCTGAGACAGAGCGTGCGCTTTCACCTCGCATACGTGCCGTTTCTCAACGGCTGACGACATCCTGTACCGTCGCACCTGACCCGGGCTCGAGTTCCGCGAAGATTCGCTCGACGAGATCATCCCAACGCCACCGGCCTTGTTATTAATAACGTTCATCTTATCATTATCATGACCCCCCCTTCTCGATGCCAAATGTTTTCGGTCCCAGAGCCGACGGCGGCGCGTAACACCTCGCCGGTTTCGCGTTGGGACTGCTCTTGCTCATGTTGAACTTGGCCCGTTGTTCCTGCGCTCTCGTCATACGCACTTTAGGCGGTTGCTGCGGCGTCCGCGGCACCTTCCTCAACTCCCGAAACTCGACGGAACCCTTCGGCGGTTCCATAGCGGCGACCGGAATCACAGGCTTGACCGCATAAGGTACGAAAGCGGCGCGAACGTGATCCATACCCAAGCTGCGCGTGTTCAACGTCGTGCTCTTAACATTTCTGTCCTGTTGACTGCGCCTCTTATCGTACTGCGAGGATGAATCCGGCCCGGGTATGGCCTGGGAGACGAATAGGATGCAGCCGAGTTCGCGTAATCTCTTCCTCAAATCGGAAGGTAGGTCTTGGAAGGCTTTAGTCCCGACGACCCGAGGCGCCGCCCGCACCAGGGCACCCTCGCACTGTAAACGCCAACTAGACGCGTATTGCAACAAGAGGTTGTTCCACCCTGAGGCCTTACGCATATTGACGTTATCGGGCCTCGCAGACTGTTGGCTTTTCATCTCTTTCACTATGTTCGATAGGAGAGCGTACGTGCGGCACGCTTCCTCTGGCGGTGCCCAATCGATTGCGACTGAGAAACATTCCTCTAAAGCTTGTTTGGCCGCCGATGAGATATTACACGGTATGTTCCCTATACAATGCAGAACATCGACTAGACGTTGCGCTGCGAAGTGAGCGGCGGCTTGAATCAAACGCCGGCACATGCGAAGTAACAACTCGCCCCACCTGTTGTTGTGTAACGAGGCCACTGCCAAACAATACATATTTGTATTAATTTGTTTACTTTCAAACTTATTACATATGAGTATTGCCCCGGGATAATTGCCAAACTGAAGTGGCAGTGAGCTGGCCAGATTGTTCGTAGAACCGATGCCCGATGTAGCCAATAGGTACTCGAATGGCTGCCGCGTACTGGAAGACGTAGCGTGAATACCCCTCCCCCCTCCCCCCCTGTTGATGATCGCGTGATTCCGCTGGATGCAAGTGGCGCAAGGCCGGTCATCATGTTGGAGACCTATGTCCAGCAGTGGACGTCTTTCGGTTGAATGGATGGATATCAGAAAAGGTAAATACCAAAAAAGCATAGAAGTTACAAAGTAACATGGTAGAGATGCAAGTTACGTGACTAGGAGAAGAGAAAGATTAAAGTATACGCCGACCGAATAACGAAGTTATTTTATGTTCTATTTAAGGGCGTTTATTATGTAGTTTGAGTGTGATGAAATTTTATATGAGAATATGTCTATTATTAATATCAAAAACAACACACTTTATAGGAGCATTTGGTCATAATAGATTAAAACAAGAACGATAAAATTTTATCTTTAATCTGTAAAGGAAAGTGTTTGTAAATAATACGGCCGGACATGCACGCGCATACGAAACGCCCATACTTACTTATCATGCCATACCAAAGACGCATTCGACTAAATTTTCCTTTGTAAAATTAACAGCCTGCTGATGGTAACATTTCTCCAGCAGTTCCGACGGTAGTGTAGCGAACGCCTTCGTCGGCCATACTCTTACAAAGTGCTTCGTTATCCATTTCAGACATTTCAAATAGAGATCGTCTAACCCGTACGCGGATGATAATGGGAAGCATTCCAAGACGCCGGCTATGCACAGCTGGCAGGGCTGGAAGTTAATATTAACAACTGTGCAATCTTTCAAGGCTTTCACATTTGGGCCTATCCCCCCTATAAATTGCCTCGTAACTCAATAACAATTAAGCCTATTTATACGATTTAATTTTAATCATGAATTACTCCGGTTAAATTTTCATAATATTACGTAATATGAAACAAACATAATAATAGTGGTGCCGGCTAGGAATAGGTACCACCCCATATCGTTCCCGTGGGGGGTCGTAACAGGCGACTATGGGGTACACCAAGGGATTGGCACCAGCACCCTCTGAGTACCACAAACACCTACTGCGATCGCCGACCCTGCTGACAAGCGTCTCGATTATGGCCATCCTTCTCTTACTGGGGGAAACCTATGTCCAACAGTGGCCGTCTAATGGTTGAATAGATAGATAGATAATAATAGTGTATGACAAACTATTGAAGCTCAGAAAAAAAAACAAGGCATATCTTTAATTTACATTTCAATACATTATGGTCCATAAACGGCAGTATAATGGGAAACTAAAGGGTATTAAGGGTTGTTAAAATGCTTCCATCCAGGTTCTTTTGATCCCATTAATTTCCTTTATCGAAAGCTTTAGATATATTATTGGATTCAAATTCACGTCTAATAACACAATTAGAATCGCAACGGAATTCTGAATTCATTTACCACACTTTTAGTATGTTATGACATAATTCGTACAAATTTTCATTCGGTCTAAGCTTCTTTAACTGCGTTGAGCGATTCCCGGCAAAGGAAAAGTTTAGATTCGCGCTACCAATACTATGACATCACCCGTTCAACATACTACAGTATGTCGAAGTCTAAGATGGCGTTTGAGTGCTGGCGCTCAGAGATAAATAATAAAAATGTATTATGAATAAGGTATATGAAAGTGCAAAACCCAGACAAACGTCAAGGTTACGTTAATAATTTCCATTAACCAATTATGAAATTTAAACCATAAAAAAAAATACGGTTAATTCCATAGTTTCGTGTTTTCACTTCTGTCGGCAGTCGTCTCCATTGCTGCCTATTTTTTTTTATTATTATTACATTTAAGTACCTTGTGAAAATGATGACAATATTTCGCTTTTAGAGTGAACATTATGGCTTCCTTTAATCCTTCGAGACCCAACATGTCAGCTAAAGTTGCCAACTCAAGGATGCTTAATGAATCTGGTATAACAGATATCCCAGCGTAGATGTGGCACATAACGAAATGGGCCACGTTATAAGAAAATCTGAAACACTTCATCCAGTTAAATATTTGCATGGCATGGCATGGCAAAAATTGGCATGTTAACGCTAGTATTTTTTTTTTTTTTTTTTAGTTCAATATGTGGAATATTCATTCGTACATATTTGTAATAGTTGTCAGTTATATAGTTTTAGTTCGTTCGCTGTTTCATTATGATATCACCGTCATTCTGGACGTCGGTACGCCGTTTGTGTATGTCACAAGAAATCGGTATTATTATAACGTTAGTACATTCTGGTACTGCCACGTGTAATCAAATTAAAGGTAACATTTGTTGATACATATAAACTATGCTCCGTTTTTTTGGTATAGATTCATATCTATTTAGAATAAAAAAATTGACATTACAAACAGACACTTCATTTTTATTAATTAGTATAGATAAACCATACAATAAAGTGGTAAATATAATAGATGATAAACTGATATATGAGTCGGAGAAGGGTCGCAGGAATATCTAGGATAAGTGTTTAAAAAATTATATATATATTAATCTAGTTATGTGCACAAGACTCCGCCCGCGTTTCATGTTTCTTCACTGCGTAATAAATATATTTTTTAAATCATTTATACCTTTTTTTTTTTTTTTTTGACGGGGGGAAATGCATTTACGCACTACCCTTATCTATTGTATTTAGGGGATCAAAGTCCCCCAATACAAAATAATTTATACCTAACCTAAAAAAACAAATGAATGAAGAAAAGTAAGAGTCTTTTGTTTTTATTAGCGGAAAAAAAAAAAAAAAATGTGAATAAGAGTAAATCGTAAACAAAAAATAGAATAGGGTCGATGGAATCCAAAAAATAAATAGCGTACAACCATCTAGGAAAAATGCCGATACGTTCAGTAGTTTTGAGGTTATGGTGCGTCAAAGAATCTTCTATATATACGAGTATATAGATAAATCTTATATTACTTACGGAGGCAGTACGATGACGTTTCCAGCACTTTCAACGTATCCACCACTTAATATACCAGCGAAAAATTGGCACCTGTAAAAATGTTTATAACATGTTAAATAAAACACAGACCAGACACACACACATTTTTTTTTTTGTCAAGTATCCTTAAATCAATTTTAATACCTTGACGATAGAATGCATTTGTGAGCTTTAATTCTTTTGCCGTTGACTTCGACAATAACGTCGGTGGCTATTTCTTCTAAGAACATACGAAGCAAATCCTGACCAAGCCGTGACTGACAACTACCGGCGACACCTGACGTTTGGGTAGTTTCCTCTGATGTACTATTTTCTGAAGGAAATTGAATGATTTAATAATTAATCATAATAATACATAATATTTATGATAACAGTTACAACAAGTCTTACCAACTACAGACCAGCCAGCACTGCTCCGCATACTACTTATTTCAGATACATCTGACGGATGCTTATTCTCTTCCGATATAATGGACGAATTCTCCAACCTAAGAGACGAACGCGTCTTGTTCGGTAAAGATGCCGGTACGCTCTTACTGAATTTATTTATCAAATGAGGAAATAATCGATTCAGGCTCAAAGCATTTTCAGAATGAAATGAGCTGATAATCGATTTTCCAGAAATAGTACCATCGTCCCAATTATTATCGGGTATGGAACGGGTCATTCTATCGCGTGACTTTAGAACCGTGTCAGGTTTAATGTCATCACAGTCCGATGAAGGTATTGAGATGGGTTTGTCTAGATCTGATAGTTTCACAAATAGATTATTATTACTGGGGTCATCAGATCTATCCCTAGAAATAGATTCTTCTACTACTCTTGTTCTTTTTGGATTCTGGCAATTATCATTAGTAACAATTATTTCTACATCCTCACCATTTCTGTTAAAATTATCGAACGAATTAATCTCTGTATTAACATCAGATACCTTCAATGATTCCGGATTTTTTATTATCTCGTTAATATGTATGTTGGGATCATTACACAGAGATTCTAGTTTCTCGAATGTTCTTAAATTATTATTACCGAAACTTTTAGTATTATAAGGACTAGAACCAGTAGTCTCAGTTTTCATTGGAACATGTTTACTTGTAATCCTTGATTCGCTTGAAATGCTTTTTCTACAATTTGCTGATTGCAAAATCGGTGGTTTTCCTTTTAATGTTGATTTGTCACCTATATCTATATACATGGTAAACATGTTATCTTTCTCCATTACTCTTGGGGTCTCATTAATTTTATTAGCTGGGATTGTTTCTGGCAAACTGGACAGATCTATAAAAAATGTATGACTAGACTTTTCACTAACGTTAGATTCTACGAAATCTTGACTTTTATTGTTATCTTCCTCACTACTTTTGGTAACGTATTTTAAGTTTTCGTAAATATTTTCAGTTGAAGTTTTCAAACCTAATCCAATACTCGAGTCGGTGTCGGGGCCACTAGACATATCAACAATCCACGCAGATCCACGAGTTGGTTTAATTTGCATTATAGGAGATATGGATTGATCATTATCTGTTTCTGAGATATCGGGTTTATTGCATATATCTGATTGTGAAGCTTTATGGAGAAAGTGGCCTTCATTTGTTTTATTTGACTTTCCACTTCCATATCCCTTGACGTTATTGGCGCAAAATCTTGTGATTCATGTTTTTTTATTTTTGAATTGTCTTCAGAATTAATCGACATATAATCTTCCTTCACTGACAAGATAGAATTATTTGGCGTTTTAGTGTTGTAAAAACCAATACTTGTTGTGCTATATGGACCTGCATTATCTTCTACAACATCTTCAGTAGATTTTGATTTTTCAAAAGTCATGTCGAAAATAGTAAGCGGTGAATCGTTAAAATTAAAATCATCCATTTGATCTGGTAACTCGAACGAATCTTCATTATCATTTCCCTCTGAACCATATTTTGGACTTCTGTCATATTTTGTAATGCAGGGAACCGGTTGGCTAGGTATAGGAATTGCTCGTACTTTAGTTTCATTCATTTCTTCAGTGTGTGTGTGTGTGTGTGTGTACCTCCTTTGTTTCTTCTATGACGAAATTGCCACCATCTAGAAACAACAATTAATTACCTTTAAAATATCACATGCCTTAAAACTCTAAAATATTTTAGTAAAAATGTGCAAATAGTATAAAAATTCGTTACTTTTTTTTTAGATCTTGTAATTTATCTTCTCCGGTTTGTTTGTCATTATTATGGATGACATTTTTAATTACATGTCTGTCTCTTTCGACTAATTTTGGTGGGAATACGGATTCCCAAGATCCTGTCTCTGAAGATAATGAAGAAGATTCAAGAGTTACTATTTCTTCATTCTGTCTTTGTTTTTCTTCTTTTGTTGATTTTACACTTTTTAAATCTTCAGGTTTATTGATATGAAGACCATTAGTTCCCTTTTCATCGGAGGTATTCTCAACACTGGTCGACGGAAGCACCACTAACGTCTCACTTTCATTCTTTTCTGCCTTTAAAATTTGAGGATAGTGAAGAGAGATTCCAGCCTCTTCTGGATTACAAGCGTGTAAATTGCTTTCCGATAAAGAAATGTCTGTAACGGTAACATCTAAATGGCTGTTATTACTTCCAGCATACTAGTATTTTCTATTCCAGAATCTGACACAGCAAAATTGTTACGCTCCATTTTAATAAAATTATCGCTAAGATTTAAGTTATAAAGGTAGCTAGAAACGCTTGTCCCTGGTGAACAAGTATAAGTCGCAGATAAGTAGTCCGATGCACTACTAGGCTCGTCAGTTATCAAACTATCCGGCGAGTAAGTAGACTCTAAGACTTTCTCAGTATTTGGTTCAGAATTCTTGGTAGTAAGATCATTAATACTAGTACTGCATAATGTAGAAGAGCTTTTTAATTTTGACACTTGACTAGAACTTGTAAGAAGCTTTTCACTAGAATCTTTGAATGTAGATTTACTGATCCTTTGTAAGCACGTACTTAAATTGGAATGTATAACTGTTTTATTGGAAGTATTCTCAAAAAGTGGCAAAGAAGTAGGTTTGTTAGGCCGTTTGATTTTATCATCAACTTGTGTTTTTATAATAGATAAAAAGCTATCACACAATTTGTCTTGCTCGTCAAGCTCCTTTTCTAGAAAATTTCCACTGATCGGTACTAACGCATAATATTCTCTTGTTAATTCAGTACTTGGACTAGAGCCTTTAGTTTTTGAGTTGTTCTGAGTGTCCGATTTTACGATGGAATCAACATCGATGGAACAAAATGCACCTGCTTCGGAATTATCTTCTTTTGCATGAGACGTTTTTATTCACTAGAGGACTTAATGTGTTAAAAATTTCATTTAAATATGTAATTATTTCGTGTTCTTGATTTTCAATATTGCACTCAGTATATACATCGCTGTAATATAATTAAGAGTTTTTACTTTGTTCACATACAGACGTATTAAATTACAGTGATGACAATCATGAACAGCAGCGTAAGAATGACATATATTTGACCTCAATCTTGCAAAATTCAATAAGTGAAATAATAACATAAGTCATATAGTAATTTAAAATAAATATAATTTTCTGCACGATAAGAAGACAGATACAAAATAATAATAATAATTTGGCCAGTTACATAATAATAAGAGATAAAATGTTTGACGAACTAAAGATAATTTCAAAAGAATTGTTTACTTAGAACAGAAAAATGAGAAAAAAAGGATTAAATTAAAAAAAAAAGCTAAACTACACAACTGTTTGATGTTAATTAGAGCTTTGCCACTTATCTGATATATATATAAATATATATATATATATATACTTTGAAATAATTAACATTTTAACCATAGCAGACTTGACAAAGTTACAACAAAAAAACTTCCTGAGGTAAATTCAGAAGATAAAAAAATTAACATGAAATCTTGCATTGAATTCCATTTCTGTCATCACCGTTGTGCATACCATCAAGTGCAAAACAATCGTAATTACCGAACATGAGACAAAAATGAAAAATAAAAATTATAACCACATCACAATTAACATATTATTTAAATCACAGTTATTTAAATAAGTTCCGGTACCTGACGAAGGAATATATTTCATCAAATGTTTCGCGCCCAAATATTCAAATGCAAAATATTTTCAAGCACACGGAAAAATTTAGATGTGCGTGTTTTAAGTATGCAAGTGTGTGTTAGTATTTTTAATTTCCCACAGACCACCTCGAGATCAGAATAAATAGATTCGTCAAAAATTCTGTAACAAATATTGAAATCATTCGGGAGATATAAGCAAGCGACAGCTATTTTAGCAACAATCAAAACTAATGCGATGTAGTAATGTTTTTGTTTGGGCTCGTTAACTTGTTTTAAGTTAATATGGTAGGCAGGTAGCAAGGCATGATTGATTAGTACTGGTTACAGGTATAAATTCATTTGTCCGAATTACATATTTTAATTATTCATGTTCGTTATACCTTGTGAGGAAAATTGATTAATAAGGGCTATTAAAAACTATCAGACAATCAGTTTGTTAAGACAATGCATTCGTTACTACATAATAGCGGTGTGCGCCGCTCTGCCGCCGCCGCTTCTAACACCGACGTGACTCCTTGTGCTTTTATATAAAAAGTGCATCTAAAACAGTATTTTAAGCTTAAAAAGTGCAAATTATGTGTACCTTGGGATTTGTTATTTTATATTAGCAGTAAAAATACTTCTCGACAACTCCTATTTATATTTTTAGGTTTAATGAATAACCAAATAATGTATTTGGATAATGTAACTGGAAGTTCTCACAACTGTCTGTAATAGAAAGGTCTACCTTGTTTCTTCTCAGTTATTTAGGAAAATACGCTTTTTAGTCGCTCAATATAACGACAAATACGCGTCCCATTCTCTCAATATAACTAGTCATCGTAGACCTTAAATCACGCCGATAATCTTTGGGCATTCAACTTTTTAAGTGTTTTCCTTTTTCCTTCGTGGCTTGTATCTTATTATTTCGTTTATGCCTAGGCTTTACAGTAATACATTTTTAATATGAATTTCATTACTAGGTTGTAAAGTCGTATATCTTTCTTTTTAGTTAGTAAGTAGTCTTTAAATGAATATATAGTATAAAACATGGTGCAGACTGCACCTTATGATAATTTGTATCCGGTGCTTTATTTCATCTTAACGTTGTCTTCGTGACTGTGCGATCTATATATTATGAAGGCTTGCAACTAACGTTTTCATTCATTCAATTCATTAATCATTATTTAAGACACATTTTACTAGCTTCTTCTCCTCTCGTTTGTCAAAGTAGAGCCCAACCAGCAGCGTAACTGATCACGTTATTTTCTTTGTTTGGCTATATTATTAATAAAATTTTCCACATTCAAGTTACACAATGTAGCCAATTTCCATGTTTCAACCGGGAAATAATCCAAGACTAATATGCCGTTTTCAATTTTAATGTAGATTTTGCTCCCCGAATACCTTTTCTAATATAAAATAATCCGTTACTGGGATTTAAAAATTCGCGAAGAATCTATCCATCTGTTTAACCGAAAGACGTCCACTGTTGGACATAAGTCTCTCCCAAAGATCACCGCGATGACCGGTCTTGCGCCACCCATATCCAGCGGAATCCCGTGACCTTCACCAGGTCATCGGTACACCTTGTGGAGGGCCTACCCACGCTGCGTCTTCCGGTGCGTGGTAGCCATTCGAGAACCCGTTGACCCCATCGGGCATCGGTTCTGCGAAGAATGTGTCCAGCATACGGCTACTTAAGTTTAGCAATTCTTCGGGCAATGTCGGTTACTTCGGTTCTTCTGCGGATCTCCTCATTCCTGATTTGATCACGCAGTGAAACTTCAAACATAGCCCTCTCCATAGAGCTGTTTTATTAAAAAATTAAGAATAAGAAATAATAAGAAATAAACTATTTTCATTTAAATTAGGGAAACGTTTTACTAAAATCAACAAAAACTGTACAGTTGATTTTTGTAAAACATTTACTTGATCATATAAAGGTTATTCTGAACATACCATTCGTTAGGTTCTACGCAGGAATTTCTATTTTGGTTAAAGTAATACCTTTTTTTATATATTAAATTACTGATAAGTACATAACATATACGGCTCTGTTTTTTTCTACCTGGTTTTTTTCTTAGGTGAAAAGTATTCAGCCGTTAACATTTGATGTCTACAAAACGACAAACTAAAATTATAGTCACAAAAATAATCTAATCCATGTACCCAAGGTCTGTCCTGGGTCTCAAGGATATGGAATGCACCACTTGTTTGTAACATCTATTTCGTGACAAATAAATAAATTCATGATAATTTTGACAGATGTTTCTTACTCCCGAATCAATATTAAATAATATTGAGATATATTTAATGTTAAAAAGAAACTATTTAGTTGGTTTTTTATATCAAAACCTACATTTTTTAATCATTTACGATTAGTGATATCCGGTACGGGTAACTATTGCTCTCTCACCACTGCCAACGAAGTTTATTAGACCGGCGCACACCTCTAATAAATAAATAACACAACATGCATAAATTAAGTAATATACAAGAAATTAGTTCTTAATGTTTATATAAAGCACTTTTATAACTTCATAAAACATGTTTTTTTTATTTAGTATATACAACCGTCTGTTCTTGTTTGTAATGCAGCGACCCCAGCTGATTTATAACTAGCCAACAAGTTTCCGTCGAATGTCCGTTTCCACTGAAAAACATTCAAATTGTAAATGTCTTGAAATATGTCGTATGAATCAATTGCCACAAAACCGTCTCAAGACTCGTACAATATTCATAATAGTTTATAATCTAAATGTGTTGCTAAACATATTTTGAGCCATATAATTAAAAACACCCAGAAGGGCAGTAATCGCACGCGGAGTGAAGCCATTTCAAATCGGCCAATCAACCGTCTTTCAATACGTACCGGCGATTATGTAATTCTGTGCCGCTTACACATACATATATATATATATATATACACATACTATTTTGACTTGAAAGTTAAGCGAGTTTTTATAAAACTATCACTCTTAGCATTATTACTCTATGTTTTGATCAACTAAATGTCAATATTCGTTTCAGGTAAACGTATTATTGGAAAATGAAACCTACGTTGTTAGAGAACTGTGTTTTACATATATCGTTTATTTATTATGTAAAGATGTATTTTGTCAGTGGAAGCCGAACGCTTTTCACGGTACGCGTTTACCAGTTCAACGTGGTGTTCCAAGTTATATCGGAGGGAATTTATAATAAAATGTATCATTGATTCAATTAATTATAATAAATAATTGACCAGTAATAAAAACCAAATAGAAAATGATATTAAGTACTATCGACACTAATGAAGGTCACTACCATATTACTCTATTATTTATTATCGTTAATTATTATGTATGTGTTAGTTAACATTAGTATATTTTTATTAAATCATGAGTTTTGTACATGTTTATTTATTGGCATGTAAAAAAGACATAGGTGCCGTCAATCAGTTTGAAGTTAATTTAAAAAAAATATCTTTATTAAAGTTAATTTCATTTAAATAATATAACCAACAGCATTATCGGGAAAATCGAAAACTAAATAACTTTACAATAAGCGGTTCGTGAACCTGTAGAGAGAGATAGATATATACACAGTCAAAGGATTCATATTTAATACACAGAAAGTAAAAAGATACGGCCAACATACAAATTATTTTTTCAATTGAATGAGCATGTAGGCGGCGTCCAGTTTAAAATAAACTATTAAAAAACCTTTAAAAAAAATCGACCAATAAAATAAAGAAGAACCTACTCTAGAACCTCAAAATCATACCAGATTAATTTTACCAGATAAATTAAGTACCTAGTTTATGTCAAGTCGTAATTAAATTTAGATCGTTTCAATGAGCAATACGAATTAAACAACCAGTAGTCTAACAGATTGTTAATTAAACTAATAACGAAGAAAAACGAATGAAGAGAAAACGTTTTTTAAGAACCTGGAGTGATTTTTTGGATGCGTAAAAGTATAAGGTCGTTTCACCGACATGCTAAAGCGCCGCCTCTGACCAGCCACATGCGACTGACAGCGTGGGGCAAGGCATCGGTAAAGTGCTAATAAAAAACGCGCGTACCGGTCCGTGTACACGGTACGGCGGACGACCGAACTGATTGAAGTTATCAATTGCCTTGTGGACGCAGTCAGATACGGACGTTATTAGCAAAGCGCGAAAATAATTGGTAACTACTATAACAGTATATACAAGTAACAGAAATAGATGTCGGATCTTATAATATTATAGAATTTTTCTGACGGCTTTAACATTGCCCATAAAGCAGTAAAAAAGACTTCGGTAATGACGTCCGTACCTGACTGTGTTCACAAGCCGACTGATAATTTCGGTTGTTCGCCGTACCCTGTACGTGGTCCGGTCCACGCGTCTACTAGCACTATTAAGTCTAGCGTCAACTACAGGTGAGAGGCATCGAATCTAATCGCATTTGTGCTGTATGCGTTTATCAAAGCAGAATCGAGGCAAATTGACCAGAATTTGGAAGTCGCCATCAATATAATTTGTGCTTGTAAGTCATTCACTGGCATTTGCTTGGATGAAGAAATGATTTTTTCAAATTGTCTTTGGTGAAAAAGAGCGTGTAAGAAAAAAGAGTCGCCTAGCGCCCAAGTACACGATATAAATATAAAATGAAATAAATACCTATGGAATCCATCCCTATTTATTTCCAGAACTTAAAAAGAACCTTGCGGTATTATTTTTTTTTAAAACAAACGATGAAAACTTTAAAAGTTTTACCTAAATAAACGTAAACACACATCCGATGCACCGAATTGTGTCAAAACTCGTTGCCGAAGAAATTCGCCTAACTGGTGATGCGCGCAGATGGTTCGATTCGGCGCACCGAGATTCGCTCTATCATAGTAAATATAAGATATATATTTGGAATCTTCTTCAACTTCCATTACCCATTTGAATTTTTAATACTACAATTTAAACATAATTCAAAAGTAACCCTTGTATTACATAGTTTTAAGTCTTCACTTCGGTTGACAGCCCTCACTGACTGAATGATAGGTGTTATTTTTTTATGAATAACTTAAAGGCAAATAATCAAAAAGCGTTTAATATCGAAATTATTCCTAATGGCTTAATGTGGGTTACATTCTTTAGCTCCATGTTTATCAGAGCGCTCTGCACTGATGACACTCGTTCCTTCAAAATGATTCTATTTGAATCGTGGTCTAGACATCGAATTGGTCATCAAACCACCAATGTGTTAAAAAGCGCTTAATAATTGTTTCTCCAAGAGGAATGAACGCAAGTTGTTGCAACGTGAGGAATCAAAATCTCCGATATGTACCGGTGTCATTTGCGAAATACCGTATGCGAAATACAGTACGAGTTTTGTCAGAAAAAGGGCAACGTAATTGATCACATAGTCGACCTTACATTTTATGTTCATTTAGTACTGCACTCGGACTCCTTTATTTTCCTCCGCCAATTAGAATCCAGGAGAACAAAAAAAGACGACAATACTGCTCTAAGAGGTTAAGTTCTGTATGACCGGTGTATACTAAACGTGCCATTTACTGTGTAGATAACGCCCGTACAGTTCGACGAATTAATCTTTGCTGCCTCAAAACTCGTTTCTTTTAGATCTTTCTTGAGGTTGACACATGACGATTTGCGATTTGTCAATAAACTCTTAATATCCATACAAGTCCTCTTGACTGTCGAACGATTCATAATAAGACTCAGGGACACATAACGAAGATTACAACCTTGCAAAATCTTTTTTGTTGGGTTTATTCTTTAAAATTTTTCTTTATAAAGCAATAATCGTTCTAATCGAATTGCAGTTGCGCAAAACTTCTCACAGCCTACGGTCAAAGCGTACAAGGCATTCCAACCGTATTATAGATATACATGAACGTGAGAAAAAAATAACAAACAAAAACTAAAAAACACTAAAACGTAACAACATTTACACACATGTATTCAAAATAGTAATGTTACCAGAAAAATTAACTCATACCTAGCGACGTCTTCCTCTAATTGGTTTTGTAAGTGAGTGTTTAATTCTGATTCTTCATCCGAAGCCCGAGAATTCGCCCGCAGTCGACGCCGTCTTGTCTTCAAAGCAGAGAAATAAAAATAACGAATACAATAATGAAAACAGCACTGCAAAAGAAACCTTAATAAACGAAGTATATATATATTTATATATATATTCGCCTGGTGGTAGGGTATTTCCTAATGATGCCCGCCTGGGTACCTACCACCCTCAAGTTTGAAACCTGTCCCCAAATATGAATAGATGTGTTCCGGCAGCACCACTTGAGAACCAGTACCTAGGCTTAGGGTGAAATCTACAGACCGTACTCAGACTTGTTTCAACCTTACCTTAGCTCAAACTTCGCTAAGCAAATGGCGCAATTTTTGGTTTCCAATTTATAGTCTGAATCTTGAAAATAATTTATCAATTAATAATTCAATACTGCATAGAGTAAAGATTGCATTTCGTTACGTCACGTTCCGCAATCAGCTAATATAGATCCAACAGTTTGTGTGGTGGTAAGAGAATAATCCCGATGGGGTTGCAGCTACCATACACATGGTGAAATGCCGTTATTATGACATATTTCGACGCGTCACATTCCGCGATCAGCCAATATAGATCCGACAATTTTTGTGGTGGTAAGACAATAGTCCCGATTGGGTCGTGACTACCATACACATGATGAATGCCGCTATTGTGACACGTGTCAGCTCATCTTAATTTAACATCAGGTGAGGTCTTCATCAATATAACAATCAACAATAACATATAACATAAGCTGACGCCTGTTATCCCCGAAGGGTTAGGCAGAGGTGAAATAGCGAACTACGCCACCCACATTTCGCCGAGCTTAGTTTCGTCCCAGATGTGACAGGGGGCGAGCCTGTCGCCATATCGGGCACAAATTCCAAACTCCGGGATGATACTGAGTAGAAAAACCCAGTACCAATTGACCCGACCCGGAGATCGAACCCGAGACCTCAGAACGGCAGTCGCACCGTAACACAACTGCGCCACCAATCAACAATAGCAATGGAGAAGTGCTGTCATTTTGCCGAGCTTGAATAAAAATAGCTAAGATTTCTGTAAATCGTCGAATCTGACGCCTTGGAATATGCTCAGCTTAAGCTAAGCAAATGCTAAGCTTGTAGCTATAAATTTGATCTCTGGAGTTAAGTCTGAGATAATCCTGAGTACGTTCTATAGATTTAACCCTTAGTGTGTTTACCATCCTGGACCACATCGCCACTTAAAATCAGGTGAGATTATGATTAAAGCACTGAGCCTATACCGTGTAAAAAAAATATATATATACCATAAATAAAATAAAGGAACCAAATATATAATTACATATCGATTTTCTATAAATCTTGAAATTAAATTTTATAAGCATAATATAAATTTGTCCTCTATGTGTTTCTGAATCGTTCATCTGATAGGGATACTATTATGGTGCGATAGAGAAGGTTCCTAGCCCAAAAAATACTTTCCATACCGTAAAGCTAGTCGGGCACAACTAGTTTTTCATGTATATAGTTAATTAATAAGGATACACGTACGTGCATAAATTTTTATTACTGGCAAATAACCACGTTAGCCAAGAAATCTAGCAAAGTTAACGTTATAAATAACCATATTAAGTAATAATAACAAAGTACAAGATTCTAAACATTACGAAATTACAGATATAGTAAATACTAAATAGCATATTGTGAAAACAATATTAGATTGACGACAATAAAAAGATATAGACTTGTAATCAGATTACGTCTTACACGTTCATTGCTATTAATCTAATCTCGTTTACAACTTTCGATATACAGCATTATATTAAATAAGGTAACGCGTTGAAATTCTTTATAAATCGTATACTCCAAAGCAAGCCGTAAACTGAATATTAAATTTATAATATTAATAGTGTCAGCTTATAATACGCGCGGACGCCAAATTGGATGAATCAGGTGCCATCGCAAAATATGTTACTATATCCGATATAAGCGAATGGATGTGTATTGAATTTTAATATCACCGTGTGGACAAATCAATATTTAGTTTCGTTTTTTTTTTATGGTATAAAGCAATGCACCCGATGTTAAGTGGCAATTTCAATAATTTTATAATATATTAAGACATATTAATTCTTTTTTAACGTAGAATAAAAGAATTGTTAGATAAAAGAAAATCCTATTTAATAAATACTAATATCAATCACAATCTAATGAAAATTGATAATGTCGAACGAATTTATGTTTATTTCCTTAATTAAGTCCCAGTTACTACTACTTACTAATTTCCTATTATCAATTGTAAAAAGATCCTATATTATCCGAGTGGAATTTTATATGTAAAGAAGGTAAATAGATTATATCCAACAAAAGAAACTTACAAAAAAAAAACAATTCAATTTAGTTGCACTCAATAAGTCATTAAAATACCGAAATCAAGAGGGGTCGCATTTACAAAATGATAAGACGGCATACAATAATCACGTCTGCGACTGATAACAGACGGTTGGTTGAGTGTGCATTAGGTAAATCTTTTAAGAAACGAAAAAAAAAAAATGATGTGTTTTTAAAAGTATTAGATAAACATTTTGGAAATAGCTACCTAAAACCTTACTATATTTCTTATTCGTTAAATTGTAAGAATGATTTAAAATGATTCAACCACCGCGGTGATCGAAATTGGAACCCAATCATTATTAAAATTTTAATAAATAAATCTTTTTTTTTTTATTGGTGCATCATCAATAGCTACGGAACAAAACATACATTAGATCAGGGCTTCTTAAACTTTTGTCATTCACGACCCCATTTATGATTGCGAGTTTCTTGACGACCCCATACAAATGTATAAGAAAAATCAATTAATATTTTTCATGATTTATTTATTAGGTAACAATATACATATAATAGCGATCATCGATCGTTTACTGCTGTCGGTGGAGATAGCTCAAAACCTTCAACAAATGCGCGTGTCTAGACGCTGCAAGTCCACTCACTGTATTCCGCCAACTCTAGTGATTTTATAAAATGGTATATATAAATATTTGACATTAAAATCTCTCGCGACCGCAGAATTTTGCTACGCGACCCATAGTTTAAGAAGCCCTGCATTAGATGGATAAAGCAAAGATAAATATGTCTCGAACTGTTTTATCTTTGCCTATAAATATGTACATATTAATTAAAAAAATTCAAAAGCATAAATACACGTTCAATAACAACACTATGAATAAATATATCAGATTGTCTAAACATTAAAGGATATTTCTATGAAAAATTAGTTTCCAATCGAAATATACACATACTTAATCGATAATCATACACTAGAGTAGGGGCGATCTAAAGGTCGAGCGCGAAAGGTTTTTGATTCGATCACGGGAAATATTGGCCGAAATCAGTAGATTCAAAATTTATATTTGATAATGACATGATTCACATTTCAGTTGATGCATGACCATGAATACTCCCATTGTTATTAGTTTTTATATCGGAATAATTAAAAAATAATAACACATTTACAATGAGTAGACAGATTTGTTATTAATTTTTTTTTTTTTTTCTAAATGTATATGTTTAAAACAATTGAAATCTCAACAAGTATGATTTGATATGCAGATCACGTTCACACCTATCGTCTGACATCATCACCTAATTTGATTGGTAGCGCAGGTGAACTAACAGTTCTCATTGTAGTGATAACCTGTTAAATAATATATGAAAACAACCTTTGTTTTATTTGAGGTCAAGTGTTATATTATGAAATAAAGCAAAATCCTAAATACTGGTTTTCAATGTAAAAAAAATAATTATTGAAGTTATAGAAATTAAAAAAATTAAAATTAATATTACTATTAAACTAAATAATAATCGAATATAATAGCTGTAATATCACACGATGGTAGACGAAAACACATAATATACTATGAAAAAAAAATCATATGTTCCTGTAATTTTGTTCCAATGCAGTGAGTATTCTACTAATATACTCTTGTTAATTTCTTAATTCCCTATAGCCCCTAGGTAACAACTGAGGCTAGATAGCATATCACAAGATGATACTCAATATGTTTACATACCATAGGCCGACTCAGATCATTAATAAAAACCACATTGTCAACCTATGCAATACCACAGAAGAATATTCACTTCAACTATAGTGGTATCTGGTGTCTAAATTGTAGGTTAATTTATACTAGATTAACATTATATGTCAATTATCAAGAAATTAATAAAGTATCATGTAAATTTTGAAGCAAAGTATACTTATTCATAATATTAATCAATAATGGAATAGTAATCTAAATGATTAAATAGAGAAAATGTATGTAACTAAATTTATACTGTTTGACTTGTGGTTAGGTATATCAATATTTTACAAAATGAAGAGAGAATATTCAAGAGTTGATTAAAGCGGTAGGAATCGGACTGCAGACACGGTACGGCAGGCGGCTATCAGTCTCTTGAGTAGGAATAGAGATCCTTTCTGAAAAAGTTAGATAAGAATCTAAGCTTGATTGATTATTCATAAAACATCAAGGTCCAAAAGATCGAACTTTCAATTTAATAAAGTATTGATTATTAGAGCACCTTTTTTGTGTCCTATGATATAATGATAATCTGTAAATAGGCAAAAATAAAACAGTTCAGTGTAGTTTTTTCCTTAGCAGGTTGAGCATTCTTCTTTTTTTGTTCAGTTGCTAATGATAACCTTTACTGCCGTTAATAATAATAATTGGAAACAGCTTTTGCAATAAATCAAGATTATAGCCTAATTTGGACCACTGGAAACATACTATTTATGAATAAAAAGTCAAGTAGAATAAGTTGAAAAAAGAGTGATATTTTCAACCTAAACATTTTGTGAATTTATTAATATCAATTAATAATCGATCCATTTAAAAAATGTTATTCCCATTCCTACTTAGGTGACTGATAATTTCGGCCACACTTCATACTATGTATGCCGTTCCGGTCCTTATGTGTGCTAACAATGTAAAAAAGCTAAAACATTCTACTACTAACTAAATTTTATCAGATTATGATGATAACAACAGCAATCTAATAATCTTTTAATAAAATAACAACAATAAATAAAACTTTTGAATTTATTTTCATAAATATAGTGGTTTCTCAGTTCGTGTGAGCCCATTTTGAACCCCTCGAGCACTAACCTGGCGTTCACACCAAATTTCCATTGTTTTTCTATTGTCTCATTTTTATGGGTAATCAACATATTGAATAATTGGAAGAGATAAATACAATAGTTCTTGGTATTAAATTATTGATATCCAGTGAAGGGTAAAAAAGTTTTTCAACATCATTAGTACAAAAAAAAAGTTGATCAATCTATGTTGATTATAGATTTCAGAAATGTTATCCACAGAACCAATGAGGATATTTTACTTGGCTCAGAAATTGATACCAGACTATAATTAGAAACAGGATGTTAAGTAATATGTGACTAACCCCTTCTTATATTGTCACAGAAAAGAGAAAATATGAAAATTGAGAATAAAATAGATACAAATAAATAAATTTTAGAAAGACTCATTTGTATAATCCCACTGTTTGAATTATTAAACAGTTACTCACATTTGATGGCTGTTGTTAATGTATAAGTGTTTGCAATTAAAGTGTAGAACTTACCTTTTCTGTGTATTGCTCCACCCAATAAAAGAAATTATATTCATTACAAAACATGAAGAACATAATAAAGTGATAATCATACAAATTAAGATAATTGTAGATTGAATCCTATGGGATAATCCTTATTAGCCCAATCCCAAAATCCCAATATTAACAAATGTTTAAAAAGATCCTTTGAAACAACCATATTCTTTTAAACTATCGACATTTGGATATTATTCGTCAAGGGTTTGTAATTAAAACACAAAACTTACCTTTTCTATGCAACAATCAGTACAATTAAAGATATGTTGATTAGCAAAAATGAAAAAACATAATATAATTACAGCAAAGTACAAAAACAACACACTTCCATCAAAAATAAATTTTCATAAATGCGAAACTGTTTTTTTAGTAATTCTAACGTACTAAGCTGATTTTTAATGTCATGCGAAAAATTCACTCACCTGCCTACTCTAATAAGACTATCTTAGTAACTGACGATGTTTCACATGGATGTTGGATGTGATGATGAAATCAACGTATTACACATTTTCATTAACCATAACTACACTTTTAGAAAATAAAAACAAATAATCGGCATTAACAAATACGATCAATATCAGATTATAAGAAGTTTCATATTACACTGCTGTATTGCGTATGTAACGGAACATCTAGTAATCTACGAGGTGAAAGAGAGGCACTACTCACTTTTATAACAATGAAGAACAGTGCAACAAGCTCGGATGTCACAAATTATTGACAACTTGTTTTAGCAGCATAAGGTGTTTTACAGTCAATATAAAACAAACACTATAATAGTAATTACTATGAATATTATGTTTTATAAGATCTACAATTGTGTTTATTCAAGATTTACTTACTTATTTCAGAACTAATAACAAAGTTTGAGATAAATTGAGGCATCGATTTTCTTGTGAATAACTAGCGATACACCACTTCTTCAAAAGTCAGAACGAATTACGGAATTGCATGAGTTACCACCAGGGCGCTCTGAGTTGCCCCTACAACAACAAAAAATCAATCGCATTTACAGACTCTGTTGTTGTTGTTTATAATTTATTAAGTTCATGTTCACAAATTCTTTAAGCCCAACGTTGTTTTATTTAATCTTCAAAATGTTGAACCGAAATGGTAACCTTTCATTAGAATTTTCCAATGAGATTTTATGACTTTTCAGAATGCAAGCATTTGTAATTTTTTTCATTTGTATGTGCACAACTTTCAAATTATACCACGTAAATGCCACTAAAGTATAATAACAAAAGATCAAATACTGCAATTTTTTCCATTATAAACTAGAATTACTATATGAATAAATAAGATTCAATAGATAGTTGTTTGTATGTTTTATAACTTTTCTAAACAGAACGTTGTTGTTATTATAATAATAAATCATAATAATTTTATTATAACCTTACAATTAGAGTTAATAAATATGGGAAAAAGGTAGGGAGATGATGATGAACTAGAGTTTTTCACTGGATCTCAGTCTGGTATGTGAAAGACATTATCTTTAATTCTGTAGTTGGCGTTATTTGCCCATAAATGACGTATTTAGCATAGTTACGATTTACGTGATTTAAGTTGGTCATTATGCCAATGTGAAGTGTGTTAGAAATATTAACACGAGTAGTACTAAAACGGTTTGGATTGTTTAAGCATGATGTTTGCCATTTTGCTAGAGCATTGAAGCAATGATTTAAAGTGGAAAAATATGTTACCTACATGACAATAGTGTATTTAATTCAAAGATTGCCATTAACAAGGAAGAAAAATCACAACTAGTTTATTGTAACACTGCTCTTAAAATGCTGCAGAACAAAATCTTAAATGAAATGGGAGAAGACAAGTTGTATGGTGATTCTCTCTTATGTGCTAATATGTTTTTTTTAATCTTTATTTTATAGAGAGTTTGTTCATAATGAAAATACCACCCTCATCCATTACATACATACATAAAGCCTATATTATAATACAACAACTAAAATAGAAACTGAAAAAAAAGTAATCAACTCCTCACCCTAATAACGACGTCCACCAAATCATTAATCGATTTGGCTTCTTTCGATATTGGGTGAGCCAAGAACACATTGCACAAACCAACATCAGAATTAATTCCAAAAATTAAACGTCTTTGAGTTTCATTCTGGGTAGATTCCATAATTATATGATATATATCTTCCTGCACATTACAAATACTAAAATTCGGAGATTCTCTTTTATTCATTAAAAAATTGAATTTGTTTATTGGAGTCTATTGTTGTTCAATAATATATATTTTTTAATATATATTTATATTAAGTGGGCATTCTTTATTAGGATATTATAAATGCTATAATTTACTTATATATGAATAAACTATTTTGGTTTACTTCATATCAAATCATTGTATTTCTTTAAATGAAGCATTGTATAATTATTCCCCCCGAGCCTTTCCCAGGGCCTATTTCGCCAGCGGTCCAGGACTTGCCCCGATACCCCAGCAGGGAGGCTGCTATATCCGCCACCAGCGCGATAAAGTGACACTTTTATACACTAGCCTAACAGATATCACACTCCACAGTCCTGCACACTACACGCAGGTACATGGGTTCTTAAGCGCCTTAAGTCTTCGCTCCAAAAGTTCGGTGAAGCTGTCAAGACCTTTCCAGTCAACAGCAAAGCAAACTAAAAAAAATTACAAACATAATTGGTTTATTAAGTGCACAGGATATATTCAATATTGTTACTTTTAGCTTGTACGATAATATTATGTAGTTATAATTTTACATTATTTGTAATACATACTTACTTTAGTAGGTAGGCACAATATTTAACAAATTGTAAAACCTGGCATAGATTACACAACTGATACCCACTGTGGCATAATCACAACCAGTGTGATAGTAATATTGGAAAAAATATAAATGTCTATTGTCAAAATATGGTCAAAATGAAAATATCGACCGATTTTTATTGCGGTTTGACAGCTGCTGTGGACAGCTCATAGATAAAACACTATACTTGAAGTCAGCGGTATTTTGTGAAAATGCAGACAATTTTATTGAGTTTTGGAAAAATTCTTGTAATAAACAGAAATCCATTAAAAATGAAATACAATAGTTTCTTATAATTTTTACAAATGTTAAAATCTGTTCTTCCAAATCTAATAAAACCAAAAGCCTTTTCTGATTTTAAAAAAAAAAAACAAAACGGATTTAATACGATCTTTTTTAATGTTAAAATAAACATTTAGCTAAGTTTTACTCATTAGGTGAACATGGACACCATACCTGAAAATTGGGACCCTGGTAGGTATATTTTAAATGTATAAAGAATAAATTACTCATGCTCCATTTTCTAAAACATTTTTTTTATAACATGAACATACTAATTAAAGATGCAGAAATCATTGTAGATACGTAATTGACAGTTAATCAATAAATTGTGTACCTACGACCTATTTATCCCTTGCTTATACAATGCTATTGAATATTGATCATAGAAAAATTTATACCTTATAAAAACTCTTGACCAATCCAAATCTTAATAACATATGAATATCAAATATAATAGAATAATAGTAGGAGTAATAATAGAACACATATTAAGGATAATAGATAGAGACATTATACCTTTTATATAAGAAAAAGAATGTCTGTTAGTGTTAATATTTGTTACATATTATTTTCATTAAAGTTATTTGTGATAAGAAAATCACTTGATGTTAGGTTTTATGTTCAACAGAAAAGCAGATTTTGTGACTTAAATGTTATTTCACATAAATAGGTGTATTTTTAAATTATATTATAGAGACTTGTGCTATGAAAAAATATATATCAGTAACTATATTTTATGCTCAACAAAACTTATTTAAATAAAAAAATCTGTTAATGAACAAAATGGTGACTTATTCGTGTGTCAATTTTGAGTAACATTTTTAACTTAATTTATATTAATTTCATAAGAATATTAAGAGACAATGAATAACTTAACGTTTCAAAGTAGTTGCTTTAAAACTATATTCAAGAAATCTGAATGAAGTACAATGAAATACTAGCACAGCACAAGTGAGGATAATTACTGTAGTTATTGATAAATTGGGGGAATGTATAGGATTAAAAGTAAAAATTGATAAAAAAATTTCATTATTACCTTATAATTAAATGAACACTTCAATATTTATATGGTACTAGTTATCTAATTTTAAACATGTAGCAAAATCCTACATGAATTGAGAGTATAAATTGTTTTTATTTTGTCTTTGTCCTACATTCCATTTTCCTCTATCAGATGTTATCTCACAACTACTATTCTTATATCATTTGATACTATTCATCCATAGCTTCTTCAGGTTCCCTGTATCTCTCTATCCACTTACAAATTTCATCAATAAGGAGAACATTTAATTTATTTTCTTCTTCACTAACATAATTGTGTTGTTTATACAATATATTTACACTATTTTAATGTGGAAATATAAAGGATACTTCTTAAACACTAGCAAATATCATAAATTCAAGCATTTGTCCATAAAACTGCATTGCATCGAATTTTATTCAAATTTTTATGAGATTAATTTTTTTTTACTCGGAACCCTAATTATTTTACGAAAACTAAAAGTACCATAAAGTACCCAGAGTAACTTTAGCTATCTATTAAAAAAAGTCTCGTCAAAATCCGTCCAGCCATTCCGGAGATTACCCCAAACAAACAGGTAGACAAAAATTGGTTCACACATGTTGATGTTGATGCAGTGAGGATTCTTTGTAAAGTTTAGGAAGGAATCAGGTTGTGAATTATGTATAAAGTATTATGAGCATATCTATTGTTCAGTTGGCGATCGCAGTATGTATTTGTGGTGCTCAAAGGATGCTACTGCCCCCACCTTTTTTATATCCCTTAATCGCCTTTTCCGACACCCACAGGAATAAATGGGTACTATTCATAGCAAGCACCATATGGCAATTTCATAAAAATGCTTCAAAATATTATGGCTATTCCATATTGCTATTTCTCAATCATTTCACTTGTGCATAATAGTAATACTTTAGGTATTTCACATAAAACTACCAATAATTAGGGCACATAATAATATACGGTAGGATAGTCCAAGATATTGAATCAAAGCTAAGGACTACTACATGATAGACAAGGGGAACTTTTGGTTGTAGAATAAACCCCTGTCTTTACAAGAAACAAGATTGATGATCGGTAGAGAAAATAAATTGTACATTTATTATTTTCACAGCTCTAACTCGTTTATTAGCTTCGTTAAAGGAGGTCCAATCTAACGGTGAAGATGTGGTCTTCTTAAGTGAATTACTACAATCGAAACAGCTTCATGCGTTAGTACAAGTACATAATAAAATCGTTGCAAAGGGGAAAGATGACAAATTTTACCCTTTGCTGTCAAACTCTATGCAAGTCACTTTAGAAGTATTTCAATTGCTTGGTGATATGAAATCGTTCACAAAAGATTATGAGGAACTTCTGGTGCTACTTCAGAAACCACACTTTCAAGTAAGTGGCCTATATCTGTATTAAGTATAAAAAACAAAGCCGCTTTCTGCTTCTGTCTGTTTATCTGCTTACTTATTTTAAACTGCTTAAAGGATTCTAATGGGGTTTTCACCTTCAGTTTGATATATTTTCACAAAACGTTTATATTCCAATTCAGCTTTTGTGATTCATCAAAAATCTCACTTTACAATAACAAAGTGCCTCCCATTGACCCAGTTCTAAAGTCAATGTGGATGTAGTCGAGTGTAGATGTTAGTAGTTTTTGTAAAATAAATATTCTGCTTAATTATATTTGTTTATGTTTAGTTTCGAAATCTGGATTTAAGACTCATCAAGTAGAACTGTAACCACACAGACTGACTATTTGTTAAGTGATAATATTTCTATACACCAGGCTATACTTTGCACTCATGATGCAGTGGCACAAAAAGATTACTATCCGCATCTGCCTGATCTTCCATCGGAGGCAGATGAAGAAGAGGAAACTGTAAAAATAGTCCAACTTGTCAAAAGTGATGAGCCACTGGTAAGAAAATAGTCATTTAAATTTTGACTTTAATGAGTAAAAATTTTAAAATTACATTTCAAAAATTTTAAATACATTTAGAAATAGCAGCTATAGGTTATGTATAATATATTTCCATACAGACTTAAAGTGTGATAATATAACCTTCATGTAGGATGAAATCAAACAATCATTTTAAATAAACACTTTTTAATATACTTGTTTGTTATCTGCATAATTATATTCAAATTATTCATACCAACCCTGATACCAACATGACATTATTTCAGTGAATGAAATTAAATCGTTTTATTGTTTGGATTGTGAATTTTACTTCGAATTCTACTTATTACAGGATATAATATGTGAAGCATATAGAAACAAAAAAACAGCAAATTGTGGTCCTATAAATGATTAAATTATGTCTGTACTGTGTAATACTATGTACGACTAACAGATGCGTTATCAAATTTTTGAACTCAACCATAAAATAATGTTTGATAATCAAATTTGTTTAACAATATTCAAGTGATGTATGTTTCAAAACTGATACATTAGATAATTTATTATTACTATTTGATTATTTTTTTCTACATAAAATTATTAGGTATTTGGAAAATAGCCTCATAATGTGTTGTAAATTGAACATAATAACTACAAAAGCACAGGATGTGGGATGCTGATGAATAAGCAAATTTATTGAAATAACTAATTGATAATTTGGTACATTCACATAATTTACCAATTAAAATTGTCTTAAATTATTAAGATAATTATTATTGATAAATTAAAAGTATTTTTCATAAACTTTTCATTATATTTTTGAAAAATCACTCTTCTTTAAATAAATAAAAGGTTTAATTGTTAAAAAAAAAACCTTTGTCATAATTACAAATATTTCATGTTAAATTCTGTAATTTTTTTATATGATATTTACTGTAACCAGTACTGAATATATAATACAAAATAAGCCAGAAAAAAAAAAAATCTCTTTTAAAGAGAAACCAATGTCGCTGGTTTTGGCTGTATATGATCCAGTTGTGTGTTTGTCGAGGTATTTTATAGGAAGAGGGTGTATTGAATAAATATATATTTTTTATTAAAAGGGTGGCGCACTGAGTGCAGAGCCTATTGTGGTAAGTATTCTCTACCAGTAATTGTGCTACAATAACCCTTCGCTGGTTCTTTGAGAAATGCTTGAAATTAATTTTCCTACCCCTTTTTTTTACATTTTATTTTATGTATGAATTTCACTGTTAATTTCTCGTTTCTATTCTTATAAACAGTCCGTTGGCCGTTGTGTCTATGATTATAATATTATTAGCTGCTATCTCTAGATGGGTTGTAAATTGTATTGTGTTGTTATCGTGTTGAGTTTTTATTTTTATTTTTAGCTGACACAATACATTTTGCTTTTCATTTTGTTTAATGCTAGTTTGTTGCTTAGTCTATATGTTTTCACTTTTGATTGTTATTATTATTATTATTATTTTGTATATCCAACACCGTTTCATGCCGTGTCGTGCCGGCTAAGAATAGTACCATCCCATCTTCCCATGGGTGTCGTAAAAGCTGACTAATGGACAAACCAGGGGATGGGCGACAGCACCCTTTGAGTACCAAAAACATCTTACTGCGATCGCTAACCCGACTGTCAAACGTGGCGATTATGGCAATTCATTCCTTATCGGGAGAGTCTTATGTGCAGCGGTGGACGTCTTATGATTGAATGGATGGATATCCAACCCGGTTTTATGGTAATTACGATGGGTTCTTATGAAAATTATTCTGTACTAAATAGTATAGAATATTGTTTTCTTAGGGAGCAACGATTAAGACTGATGAAGAAACTGGAAAAATTGTAATAGCGCGAGTTATGCACGGCGGTGCCGCGGATAGATCTGGTCTGATACACGCTGGGGACGAAGTCATCGAGGTGAACGGGATAAGCGTTGAAAACAAAACTCCCGCTGATGTCCTGGCAATATTGGTATTTGTTTACATATAAATAAAATTGAAGGGTCTGTTTGTTATATCGATTATATCTAATACCTATTTTATTTAATACAAACAATGTATACAAGGAACCAATAACAAAAATACAATAAAAAATTTCTTTGTTTCTCTTTTTTTTCCGGCTCATCTCAAGAACAGTTGGACCGATTTTGACGGAGCTTTTTCCGGTAGATAGCTGAAGTTACTCCGCATAACTTAGGCTAATTTTATTTTTAGATTTCGCGTAAAAAAAATAAAAACAAAGTTATTATATAAAAAAAAAAACAATTAATGGTTTGTTTTGTTGGCAAGTTCTTGCATTTGTGATAATATCTTCGCTTTCTCTTAGTACCAAAATTGTTTTCAAGGAAATAGGGATTCATGAAAAAACTCGTGATATTGTTAACAAAATAAGATTCAGTGGTCAATACCATCAAAACATTATTTTATATTATATTTATATATATATAGTACTGCCTCGGTGGCACAGTTCTATTACGTTACGGCTGTCGTTCTGAGGTCTCGGGTTCGATCCCCGGGTCGGGTCTAGTGATATTGGGTTTTTCTACACAGTATTATCCCGGAGTGTGGTATTTATGTCCAATATGGCGACAGGCTCGACCCCTGTCACATCTGGGACGGAACAAAGCTCGGCGGAATATGGGTGGTGTAGTTCGCTGCATCACCTCTGCCTAACCTTTCGGGAATAACAGGCGTGAGCTTATGTTATATTATATATATACATATATATGGGTGCCCAAGTCTGAGAGATAGATTGCATCTAGACGGAGAATATAGTCTGTCGATTAGAATATATTTGTCTGAATTCCACGCGAACGAAGTCGCGGGCACAGCTCGTGTATATATATTTTCAATTAAAATCGCTATTTCAATCAAAAAACACTGAATCGCTAAAATTCTGAATCAAAAAAAGCTAGAATTTAAGTGATACATCATCTCATTATTATGTATGTACTAGAGAATTATTGTTCGCCTAGGATAAACCTAAACGAACACAATTTGTTTCTGGACGTTTAATCCTTATCTGCAAAGGCCATGACGATATTTACATTTAACTATTAAGATAATAATAAATACGTAATCACGGGTATCGGCTGCTTTTAAATTTGTAAATAAAGCACTTGTTAAAATTTTCCATCGACAGCAAAATTCAGAGGGCACGATAACTTTCAAATTGGTACCTTCTTTCGGGAAGGGGGGTTCGCGGGAGAGTAAAGTCAGAGTACGGGCCCTATTCAATTATAACTCGTCAGATGATCCCTATATACCTTGCAAAGAGGCAGGGCTTGATTTCAAGAAAGGTGACGTGCTGCACATCGTTTCACAAGATGATGCTTATTGGTGAGTGAATTTTCGCGGCAACACTATTGTGTTAACTTTTATTAAGTGCGTTTTTTTAAAGAAACTCCGAAGTGTGCAATTCGAGGATAAAAAAATTATATCGATGAATATATGGCGTGGGTGGGGGGGGAGGGTGTATCTGGTTCTTAGTTTGGACGGTCGATGTCGGTTCGAGTCTCATTTTGAGAAACTCAGACCACGCATCTCCGGTCCAGCGGCAGCTCTGGGCCGGTTCCTCCCGAATACTTAATGCGGGTGGCGCAAGACAGGTCGTCGTAGAGATCTTTGGTGGGGAGACACATGTCCAGCAGTGGACGTCTTTCGGTTGAGTGTAGTATTTAATATTTATCCAGGTGGCAAGCACGCCGCGAAGGTGATAAAATAATGAGGGCCGGATTGATCCCGTCGCGGGCGTTGCAGGAAGGCCGTATTATACACGAAAGAAACACAGATCCTCAGACAATGGACGGTAAATATTATCATATGACAATTTTATTTCAGCCCGATAAAAGATATATAAATCTCATATGTGAATGTACGTCATTACGATGCGTTTCAAATACGAATGTGCGTGGGTCTACGCCATACTGTGAGGTCATAGCTGTCAAATCGAAAAAAATAGTTGTTTATGGTTCATTAAAACAACGCATATTAATAGTACACGTAATACTCGTACTGCCTCGGTGACGCAGTTGTATTACGGTGCGACTGCCCTTCTGAGGTCTCGAGTTCGATCCCCGGGTCGGGTCAACTGGTATTGGGTTTTTCTACTCAGTATCATCCCGGAGTTTGGAATTTGTGCCCGATATGGCGACAGGCTCGCCCCCTGTCACATCCGGGACGGAACTAAGCTCGGCGGAATGCGAGTGGTGTAGTTCGCGGCATCACCTCTGCCTAACCCTTCGGGGATAACAGGCGTGAGCTTATGTTATGTTATTATACAATACACCGTGATATTTGTTCAGGGTGATAATTGGGCCGAAACTCAAACATACGATGAAGCCTCTCTACATGTAGTTCTAGAATGGCTATATGCTAATTTACTGACGTTGAACCTAAATGAGACGAACTATCGCATTTGCTCCTAGAATTGCATCACAGCCTACCTCTTCCTTCAGATTGACTGCCCGTAAATGTTCTTCATTAGCTTGTTTAGGATGTAATTGTCCTAAAATTGAATCCCATTAATTGTCTCGGTGTCCTGATTGACAGTAATTTGTCATGGGAGAAGCAAGTTGAATCTGTTATTGCTAGAATTAGAAAACAAATGTTTGCATTTAAACCTTAAGATTTTCTGCTGATCCTGATATTTTGAGGATACTAGGCACTAGCGCAATTTCTTCATAACTCACAAGCCAGTACGGTTCCGTGCAATTTATCTATTTTTTTTTGGCAAAGTCCTATAATTAGGCAGTCATACCTTTTAAATACTGTTCTCCGCCAACATTCTTCTTTGACATTTGATCCAATAGAATGCAGACAGCTACCAAGAACAGATATGGTTTATAAACGAGTGTTTCTTTGTCTTACTGTAGCCAGCAGACAATTTAATTATCTAAGTCCAATTATTTATAACACATGAAATATGAAATTAAACGTAAAATACGTGTACGTAATTGGCTTCTGGAACATAGTTATGAAGAAACAGAAGAACATATCAAAATTTAAAAATTTGTAAGAACTCCTTTTCGAACTACAACATTAATTACCGCAAACACGCAAAAAAAAAAAAAAACGTTAAAAAAAAACCAAGAAGAGGGTGAATTAGGGGTTGTAATTTTATATGTAAAGTTTGTCATTTTTGTAGTAAGAAGCATAAAATTTCTAATATATAGGCTGCAAATGGTCTGAATTTCACGCGAACGAATCTAGTCAAAAATAAGTAAATAATGGGACATTTCTCCCTCCTGCCTGTTATGATGCCTACGTATATACTTGATCAGTCCCTTGCAACCCGGTAGGTAAGCCGGCACTGTGTAGCCCGTCAGCAAGTAACACCGAGTGCGCACCGAAAACCCCTTGTTCACCGACACCGACCGCATCCGCGCCCTCCTGCCGTGCAAATCGATTCCCAAAGTGAAAAAAGTAATATACGATATAACGGAGAACGATGATTTCGACCGCGAAATGATACCGACTTACGAGGAAGTCGCGAGATTGTACCCGCGCCCGGGTTTAGTCCGGCCGATTGTTTTAGTCGGTGCGCCCGGCGTCGGAAGAAACGAGTTACGTAGGCGACTAATTAGCACCGATCCAGAGAAATACGTCACTCCAGTACCATGTGCGTAATAATTTTGTATTTTTTTCCCACATCTAAATACTATTAAAGTGTCTCAATGAATAACTTACTTTCAACGTTGATATTCATTTTCTTTATCCCTTATCTATACTAATATTATAAAGAGGACAGATTTGTTTGTTTGTAATCAATACATTCTGAAAGTAATCAACGGATTTTAATCATTCTTTCGCCTTTAGAAAGCTTTTAGTATGGAATCAATTACTAACATAGACTATATTTTCTTTTCAATTAGAAATTTACGTGTACGCGTTTGAAGCCGGGTGTCGCTAGTATTAAATAAAAGGCAACGTTTATCTGTCTGTCCGTTAGAGTTGGCGTATATAACTCTAGAACCACTGAACCGATTTACATAAATAATAAAAAAAAAATAAAAGTTAAAAAAGACCATTATCATGTTATTTATTAACCCGTACATTTAAAGAATGGGATTGGAAATGGCGTCGCTTCTGTTCACCTCTCAGTCGCACACCGTCACTATCTATCTATCTATCTTACTCACACTCGCCGGTACAGACAGCAACACAAAAACCGTTACGATGACCGTTTTTATTATTTATCTCTAATGACCGTCTTTTGTATTCGTAACAGTTCAGTTTTTAATTTCTAAAGTTTCTTCATAACTGTTGATTTTGGTTGTTAATACTTTTGTTAAATAATTGTTATTGTTTTCAAACAGTTGTCATTGTTATTATATTATTAAGTGTTGTTAGATATTTCTTTATTTTCGTGTATGTTTTCATTGTTACACCGTTTGTTGACTATGCATAAACGCGGGACAGTATTACATAGAAATGCACGTAAAATTGTGTATAATGTAATTAAGTATTTTGGGGTGGAGAAAAATCTAGGATGTTTCCACTCATTGCAATATAGTAATGCAAGGGAAAGAATGGCAACAAGCCAAATCTAAAAGATGTGATTACCATGATGAGATGAATGGGTGAAATTTTAAAAAAGATATAAAAGAAAAATTAATTCCCAACATCCCCTCATAACAGTATCGTAGTGATAGACAATGCGCCGTATCACAGCATGCAAGTCAATAAACCTCGATCAGCAGTTAATCGAAAGGCTGAGATACGAAATTGGTTTCGCTAAACTAAATTACACTATGACGACTTATGGACGAAACCTGAGCCTTTACAATTGTTAAAAAAACACAGAGAGAATTTATATTTATAAAGATATATCGCTATAATGTTATATAAAAAAATATCGTTATTAGCGGATTGTCGCTATATATCCTGTGTATGCCGACAGTACCGGTATAATTAGCCGCCATTTTCAATCCCATTCTTAAAGAGTATTAGTTTTACATATTATATAAAATACAACGCCTATCTGGCTTTTTGAACGTAACTGCGGGCAACAGTCAGTTATAAGTAATTTATATTCAAATCATCTATAGCTCCAAATTACAATGATATTCACAAAAATGAAGAAAAAAGAACGTAACGTTACTGTACAATTCTTCAAAAAAATTACAGACACATCTCGACCTCAGAAACCAAGCGAACAAAACGGTAAAGATTATATGTTTGTCACGAGAGACAAAATGGAGCAAGATATTAACGATGGTAAATTTATTGAACACGGTGAATATAAAGGCAATTTATATGGTACAACAGCAGAAACCGTCGAAACCATTATTAACTCTGGTGAATATATAGTATTATTTTAACCTTGTATATAGGGAAAGAACCCCTTCTTGCTTCCGTTCCACAAGAACCGGACAATTAAGAAGTTTTTTATATAAAATCGCGCTTGGCCACTTCACTTCACACATTATTAGATATTTTCAAAAATAACTTACCTTTGTAATAATGTACAAAAAATCCATATTGTTTAATGCAATATCCGATTCAAACTTTATGACGGCTCGAAACATCGTGCGAGACGATACGCAGAACTCAATTTTAGGAATCTCCGGGACGAAGTAGGACGTGACATGGGACCACACCCCCCGCACGTGTTCTGTTTCACCCGCAGTCGCTATGTCTACGTACAACCATCCTATTAATACTTTATTATTATTATTTTATTACTTTGTTAAATTTAAATATTAATAATTATTTTACTAATACAATACTAATGAAATATCTTTGTTTAATGTTAGTAGCAAAAAAAAAAGAAAAGAAAAATAATTAGGGTATTCCGTGTACAAAAAAATTTAAACTATATTACGCAGTGAAAAATATATGAAACGCGGGCGCAGCCGCGGGCACGTAACTATTCATAAATATAAGTAATATCTATAAAATAAAAAACTTTATGATTTCATAATTACATGGGTACTTTCGGAAGTAAAAAAAAAGAGTTCAATCAGGGCGAATTGTATTCGATCGACTTGACTGTACCTGAGCATGCCCCACTCGCGGCTAACTTCCGAGACGCCATAAAGTTTGCATCGAATAATATGTAGTGTTAAACACTCTCACTATGTATTATTTCCACGTCACCACTTTATTATATCAGGAACATTCACTTTAGCAGATAGAACTCAATTGTCCCTGTGTTGGTTCTACAGAGCCTTATATAGTCATTCCATGCGATCTGTCATGTGGCAAGTGAGAGACGCTCCCATCGGATGTAGGCGGATAATATCTTGAGGCGCCGCCGGATGTGTGCTGAAAATATTGTTAACAGTAGTTATAAAAAAAAAATCATTATCACAGGACGAGTGTGCGTAATCAGTCCGCATTGGCAAGCATTGAAAATGTTGAGAACCGCTCGACTACGCCCCTATATTGTGTTCATAAAGCCACCTACACTGGAAAGACTCATAGAGACGAGGGCCTCCGCAAACGCACGATCCACTTTCGACAAGGAATCCTCTAAGGCTTTTACGGTATGTATGTATCTTAATATTTTTCATAGTTTTCTCAAGTTGTGTTTTGAAATTAAAAAACAAACCCCTTTTAAATTATATTTGTAATTATTATTATAGCTGCCAGGTCAAATGCATTTAGTGATACATGTTAGGGGCGATTAATTAATTACGTAAGGGTCCCCAGGCGGAGGGAGTTAAGAAAATTTATGCATTAATGCCCCTTGTCAAAGGAGCGAGGGCGGGGCCGGGAGGGGGGGGGGTTGTAAAACCCGTTCTTACGTAATATTTGTAATTCGAAATTTGTTATTAAAAATCTATTTCTATTTCGGATGCGGAATGATTTTCTTCATTCCATAATGTGCACTTCGATTTACATCTTATTTTACAATTTTTTATTTCTTATTAACGTCTTATATATGTTCATTTTCATCCATTTTAAGTGTCATAAATAATAATTATACTAATACGAGATTGCATCTAACTTAAGAAGAGGAAAGGGGGTTCGAGAAATCTTATGTATCTTTACATGGGGATTAGGGGCGTTGGGGGAGGGGGTCAATATCATCCTTACGTAATTAATGAATGGCCGCTTATATAATGAACAACTGTTATTTTTTTTTTTTTGCAACCTGCCCAAAAGTCCGGTTTTATAAGATGATATGTCACTTGTTTGTTTAGCACCTTAATATATTAAATTTATAATACGTTAATATAATACGTTAATTTTTCGTATTTTATACTTACTTAAGTAATATATTCTATTCCAATTGATAATTGGCGTACCATAATTATATTAATGTAACCATTAACCCCTCGAGCACCTTCCCGGCGTTTACGCGAGCTTTCCATTGTTTTCCTATTGTCTTTCTATTGTTTCATCTTTATGGGTACTCGCGACACACTAAACAAAGCTGTACTGATATTATTGTTTGAATGTAACGTTACCTTACTGTAACGATATACTAGAAATTGTATTTAACCCTTACATCAGTATTGCTAAATACAAAAAAATATTTTTATAATTAATTATTCCTCATTTTGCAACTCGATCTGGTTCTTTTTTGTTATAAATATGATATATATCATTTTTTTGTCATATAAAAAAAACTATACAAATCGTAGTCTTAATAATGTTAACGGGTGCGCACAGAGATGTGGGTTAATTCCAGACATCACTATCGTTCACGTAATGATCCACCCTGTAATAACCTTTTGAGATTAAGACTGGCTCGACATAATACTTGAACGTTATTGTCAGGTAAATCGGTAATGTTACTTGGGATCTTATTGTAAAACCGAATACTATTACCTATAAAGCTTTTATTACACTTACTTAACCTAAAGCGTGGGACAGCCAACTTGTTTTTACTTCTAATATTAAAATTATGACGATCATTCACTAGATCTAGTTTGTCTAAATTTTTACGAATATGCATTAAGTTATCGAAGATGTATTGGGAGGGCAAAATTAAGATATCATATTCTTGAAACTTGTTCTTTAGAGAGTAATAAGAGTTATTTCTACGTTTTATTTGGAACGCAACCTTCGCCAAGGCTGCAACAGGTTTCTTTGTTAGTGCAAAATAAACAAACTAGATGTAACTAAAACAAACGATTCACTTTTTTCACACATACTGAAGTTTTTTTTTAAATGTGATATATAATGCTTTTTTTCAGGAAGAACAATTCATAGATATAATTCGATCGTCGAATCGTATAAACTTTTTATACGGCTATATGTTTGATCAGGAGATCGTAAACGAAGACCTCTCGATTGCTCTTACGCAACTTTTAAAAGCAGCCTGGAAGGTTCAGTCAGAGCCGCTGTGGGTACCTGCCTCATGGGTCCAGTAAAATAAAAATCAGACGGTTATGATTAAAAAAAAAACAACATGCGTTACTTTCATAAATGTACAGTGAAACTTGTATAAATGGGATCCAGCGAGATCTAAAATTTTTTACCACTTAAAGTATCAACTCGGTTTGGGTAAAATGACGGATAGTTCTCTAATGTGATCTGTGACTCTAGGATGCACCTGAAATTAAGGGCCCATATATATAAGTCCATTGCAATACCTATCATATTGTTTTAAGTGTGAAGAATGACGGGTTAATAAAAAAAAATGTGGAATGAGCATGTAGCGGCGATGCGAATGTTGATATGGATGTGTTGCATGACGGGAATGAATGTATTAGAGCAGAGTTCCCCAAACTTTTTTGTGTCGTAGACCCCTTGCCATGTTTTTCCGTGTTGGGTAGACCCCCTACTTACCTGATGAGTACTCGTGTAATTTTGCATGATTGAATATTAAACTACTAATAACTAAAGTCATTATTGACATAATTTATCTATCTTTGCTAACTACGAGTACAAAACTAATATTTAATAAAAAATAATGTACTTACTTTTCTCCAGCACAAATAACACTGACTCACTATAATTTGTGTGATATACTATCTGTTTATATTTTTTTAAATATTTTCTTAGCACTTTCCTTTTCAAGATTCAGGAAACGAATAAACGTATTTGTCCCACATTCGTATTTATAGAGTGACGAATTGAACAAGTCAGTGCAAGGTAGCGAAGCTCTGAGACTGCGACTCTCAGGTTTGTACAAGTTCAAAATGTATTGCGACCACAAAGCGAATACCAACCTCCTACAACTTACACAGTTTTATAATATGTTTGTAAAATAATCAATTTTTTACTTCATAGGTACTTTTATAAATAATGTGTACGTTTTGATATTATAAGATAGTATGAAGTAAGTACTATCAGTGTATGTGTTGAGATCCACTATCGTGGACCCCCATTTTCATTTCATGGACCCCCAAATTTTTTTTTTCGTTGACGTAGACCCCTTGCAGCTTGCCATAGACCCCTAGGGGTCGATATAGACCACTTTGGGAATCACTGTATTAGAGGGAGTTTGAAAGTGGGGTCAGTGGAATAAAAGTTGAAAGGTTATCATTTGTGGTAGTATACACTTGTTATGAGGTGAGTGGAAGTGCATATGGATAATATAGTAATGAAGGGAAGAGTATGAGAACGCCCAGCGAAAGTGTCTATGGAGTGAATATGAAGGAAAAAGAAGTGAATAAAGACTTGACGGCTGATAGTGACGTATTCGGGAGGAAAACGTACTGTGTCATCCCTAAGTGTTTTGAGAACAGAGCATGAGGATGATGATTATAGAGGTTTATTAGTTTCCCAAAAAAATCAGGTTTAAAAAATGACAGTTATCCTATTTATAAAGAGAACTCTGAAAAAACCGCATGTGAAAGAAATTCAAATGTTTGTAAAGAAAAATGTCATGATTTGCCCGAGGCTGATAAATTGTCTTACAGGCTATTGAGCTACAAAGTCTGAATATTATAAACATCGAACAGAAGTAATTAAAAGGTACAATGAGGTCCGGACAGAACTTGTCAGGTTTCTCATAGATCCAGGCCTCACTTTTAATCAAGTTTCACTGCAACAATAATATATATATACTTATATTTCGAAAAGTAAAATCTGTTTCGTAGTTCGTAATGTTTCATTGTATTTCCGTTAAAACTTACTGAGATACGCTCTACATGAATTTATCGTTACGAATCGTGATAACAACGTCAGATCGTGCCGTAACCACGCTTCTGATATGTTCGGCGGTATGAACGGGACTGTGCGGTGCGGGCAGTTGTTAAACCGTAATGTTTGGGGCAAATAGGGACCGGGCCGGTAACGCGCCGTGACGCGAGCGCGATGTGAACAGTTGTAATGTTCTAGTTCGTATGAGATATGTCAGATAGAACCGTCGCGTTCGCCTCACGTTGCAACCGCGCTCTGCAGGAATACCACAAGTAATGCGCATGGGGGGGGGGTCTTGAGTGAGCAGCAGACACGTTGTGAACAAGGATTGCCACCCGTACTTTATTATAAAGTATTGTTCGTCATTTCGAGTAAATGTACTTCTTGCTTTATGTAAACAAGAAAGTACACGAAAATACTTTATTTCTCCGGGTTGATTTTCATATAACATACATAAAACGTTGATAGAGTGTACTGCGGGTCTATGTTGTCACGGCGCGTTACCAGCTCGGTCCCTATCTGCCCCAGGCTTAACCTGGTTGGTCCGTTTCAGCGTCATTATTCATAATGGGAAACGACGGTCACTATATACTTATTCCTTTGAATTTAAAGAGAATAAAATTAATATAAAATTACGTGCTGTGAATTTTTAATTTCATGTTTTACGTGTATTATTTTGTATTACTATATGCAATAATAATGTCATTAGTTTGTATTTATAAATAAAAATACGTTTCGTTTGTGGATGAGGTTTCGTGAGTTTTTATTCTAATGAATAGTTTATTTTTGAGTGTGTAAAATATTGTTTTTTTTTTTAAGTACCTAGATAGAAAAATATTATGTTAGTTGCAGAGTTTTAATAAAAATAAATTATAAATAGTTTTTATTGTTAAATAGAAATAAATATGGTTTCATTCGTGATTAGCCATAGTTGTCAGTTATTATTATATTACAAAATTGAAAAAAAAAAAATATATATATATGGTAAAACTATTCAATAATTATAAGGCAATTTTTAATCGAATAATAATAGTAATTGAAGGATTTTAGATACGATTTATTGAAGACGATACGATATAGAATTATTTATATATTGATTTCGTATGTCAATAATAAGGAAATGACATAAATTCGAACAGAAATAAAAAAAAAATCGAAATACAAAATAGAAGGGTGAGTAGAAAATAAATTATAGATTAAGGAAAAAAATAATGTTAATTAAATTTATAATGAAAAGATAACAGCAAACTTTAAAAAAAAATTAATGTATTCGATGAACTGAATATTGTAATAAAAATAAATATACACACTTATATTTGCACACAATAATTCATACAGAAAGAGACAGAAAAAAAGGTTCCACAAAAGGGGCCATATTTAATCAGATTCGTCCGTACTACTATTTTCGTCTGTAGTCAAAATCTCTATTGACAATAAAGTACAGCAATTTGCTCCTTTAAACGTTGTTATTAATTTATACGAAGTTTCATGGACAGGGAACTGTCAAAACGGGTCTCTATTTTAGTAATACTAAAACCGTAAAACAATAAGTGTACGCAACGAGTAAAAAAAATTGATCTCATACAAAAATTTATAAAGTGTAAGTGTGTCTTTATATATACGTGTGTTTAAAGTAAATTTGCATGTCCGTATTATTGAATCTTTATTAATAATAATAATCAAACATTCTAAATATGTATATATATTTTAAAGCTTCGCTTGTTTTTTTTTTGCCTTCTAGAGGCGGTGCTGCTTGTCTCTTTCTTCGTATTTATGATTAGTCTTTTAATTTATTTATTAAAAGTAAATGTGATTAAATAATTCGTAAAAGAATCTCTATACATTTGTTATAATGACGATAATTTTGTGCCTCCTATAGTTTTTTAATAAAGTTATTTGCGACATGATAAGAATTGTACTTGCCTGTATATATTTAATATAATTGTTATAGTAGTGTACATTTTAAATCGATCTGTTCTTTATGTTACGGATTCGTGTATTTTCTACTATATTTCGATGGCTCAGGTTTGCCTTGAATATGGAAAGCGTTCCATTCACCGATGTATATACAATTGTATGTTTATAGGGTGTCGTTCATGTATTACGTAATAACTATAACGTTCGGGTCTCTATTTTTTTTTACATGGGCGCGGGGACCGTTAACTTAAGCAATGTTTGCATAATTACTTTTAACTTTGTATAAGAAAAAACGTCAATGCTTTCGTTACCGCGTTACGTTGCTGACTATGTAACTATGTACTGAGTTGTACATTCCTATAAGTGGCGTGCACATCTAGAACACTACTTTGTAAAAATAATATCACGTTACTAAAATCATATCTTTTATTTTTGAATATTTATTTGTAATGTTATTGGAGTTCCATATAAAATAAAATAAAAAACTAGGCAGTTGTGGGAACTACCGATAGTAGTGAAAACTCACAACTTTGTTTCTTGAATTTGTAAATTTCAAAATTTTGTTTATTGCCATTATTAACACAACCCAACTTTTAATATATAACATTTGTCTGGCATCGACATCTAGTGGCGCTCCAAGCAATAATTATGCAAATTTGCGTATAATTTATTCATAATTAAAATATACGGTAGGCTACGTAAGTATCTTTTTAATTATATCTGAGCGCCACCATTTAGACGTCATTTTATACGTTGACTTACTGTAGCATGTTGACAATTGAAGTCATAGCGTCGACAATGCGAATTTATAAGCTTGCCCCTACTGAGAATCGCTCAACGCCGCTAAAGAAGTTTTTAATTCATTAAAATAAAATTAGTAAGTAAACGAGTGGAAACGCCACGGGCGTGACACAGAAGTGTGGTGTCCTCTTTTCAAGAAGGGTGATAGCACCATTTTGAAAGATTATAGACCCATCTCAATACTGAGTCATGTCTATAAGCTGTTTTCGAGCCGAGCTCACGAACCGACTAGCGCGCAAGCTTGATGACTCCCAGCCTTTCGAACAAGCCGGCTTTCAGAAAGTCTTTAGTACCGTAGACCTTATACGTACGCTGCGGCAGGTTATACAGAAGACCGAGGAGTATAACGTACCCCTATGTTTAGCGTTTGTGGACTACGAAAAAGCCTTCGATTCGAATGAAACCTGGTCTGTACTACAGTCTCTCCAGCGGTGCCAAGTAGACTATCGATATATCGAAGCGTTGTAGGCGAAAACGCCACTATGTCAGTCCGATTACAGGACCTGACCTCGAAACCTATACCTTTGCGGCGTGGCGTTAGTCAGGGAGATGTTATTTCTCCGAAACTCTTCACCGCTGCGCTTGAGGATGTCTTCAATCCAGAGATTAAAAAGTACTTCGTTTCTTCTTCCTCTATTTGTCGTTGTATTTTCTTTTTCATATGCATGACAATAAAACATATACATATTTAGCGTAAACAATTTATTAATCTGTTTCTTAGATCTCGAAGTTTAAAAAAGAGATTTTTTTTAACTTAGCTAATGATAGTTTTAATTTTTCAATAAGGCGTCATCCATTAATCAGGTGATGTTTTTGGTAACTTTTTAACTACCTAACCCACCCCGCTATTCAAAATCACGTGTATCTTTTTGTTTTTGGTATAAAGTATTATAAATTATAATCTTTAAGTAAAAATATTAACTTGATTTATAGTTGTGGAAAATTTTGGAAATCGTCTGGCACAGGATGATCAAGTTCAATGCTCAAGATGATCAAGCTCGAAAAAATAAATACACGTGATATATCTTCCCTTTCGAGCTTCAAATGATTAATAGACTTTCCCTAAAAGATAATGTCAATCCATAAAATAAATGCATTTAAGTAGATATTTTATTCCAATTATTTATTATATAATAAGGAGATAATTGTATCACATTCTTATAATCATCATTGAGATCATATGATATATATCAACTCAATAATGATAAGAAGTTATTTAATTTATATTTCGTATTGATCGTATTTTAGTAGCAAATGTGTTTTGTGAATGTATTTTATTAATCTCATTAAAGGTAATAACACCACCGTAATGGATATAGTTTTAAATTGTTAAGTCGATTAACGATATTTTTGTGAAGAAAAAAAAATCTTTAATCGTTAAATTGTTATTCATTAAATTTAGTTTAAAATTAATATAAATAACATAATATTAATAGAAGCTTTAGAGTACATACATAGGCAGTGCCGGTTTAACTACGTAGCAAGAGTAGCAATTGCTATGGGCCCCGCGCGAAAGGGGGCCCCGCATGTTTATACCCACTCATCTCTGTCTGAGTAAATAAATGTATTGAATTGCATTTCTACCACTTTATACTTAAGAACCCATAGCAGATCAAGGGCTTTTTGAAAGAATTTTTGCTACGGGCCCCGCGCTTGCTTAATCCGGCACTGTACATAGATTCACCGAGGGATGATTAGTGTTCACCTTTTCTCATATTGACTAAGCACTAATTATAAAATAAATTTTCAATAATACTTATAAGGACGGTTGTATTTTTAATAACAATTAAGAATCTAAGTCCAGTGAAACATTTGTTACATCTGCAACTTTGCCACTGATGAAAAAAAAATAGTTAAAAAAAACAAATACACGTTTTTATATAAAATCAAAGTAAAGAAAAAATAAATAAATTAAGAGTAGTGTCCATAAGATAAAAAATGTATTTTATTGTTAAAAACGTGGGGTTTTTTTTTAATATATTATCAAATATTATATTTAAAACTATTGACACCATGCACCCAACGCTTTTTCCAATAAAATCCATTTTTTCTTTTATTTATATTATTCTTAATTTATATTGATTAATTATTTTCTAGTCTTTTATTTGGATTTTCTATAAAAGCGTGTTTATAGTTTTTTTTTTTTAACTATTATTTATTTTTCATTTTTTGGTTAAAATCGTGTAAATACTTTATATTCGACGGTAGCGCCACATTCCAGCACCTCGGTTGCCATACTAATAATACCGTTATGTCTCAACTAGGATACTTTGGTAAATGTTCGAAGTGTCAATAGATGTCGCTAAAATATATAACATATTTAATACAATAAAAAATCGCTAATCCTGGTAAGGAGAACGGGACTAACTGTTTAAAATATTATTTGTCATCGGCTCTTGATAAGTATGCCAAATTTCGAGTCAATCCGACGTTTTGAAGGGAGTTAAAATCATGTTCTAAGTTTCCATTATATAGGCACATACGTATGAAGCTAATAAAAGCGTTTAAAAAAAGAACTAGGCAGCCATGTGAACTACCGACAGAATTTAATGTACGTCATAGCATTGGTAACGAAAAATCTATAAGTTTCGCCCCCTACCGAAAATCACTCAACGCTGCTAAAGAAATTTTCACTCAATGTATAAAGATTAACCATCAAATATTTCAATTGACACTAAGCATTTTGTATATCTTTAAAAAATATACCCTTTTCCTTGCTATATTTTATCACCTCACGAGTCATTCATTCTAATTCATTATAAAATTATTACTTTAGACGTGTTACTAAATAATGTACATGCTTTTAAAGCGGACAAAAATATAAACGTATGCTTTTCAAATTAAATTATCGTAAACGTTATTATGTATATAAAAGATTAAATAATTTTTTAGTGGTAGTTAGTATCTATTATAATTTAATATCAATTATGCAGTTTAGGCCTAAGTTATAAACGCGCGCAATATATTTTATTCCCTATATAATCGGTAAATCCTACCTATTTGATAGATTTTTTTCGATTGTTATTTAATACAATACAGATGGCATGAAAATAGATAGATAGTTTAAACATAGATCCCTCAGAGTGTACCAGTGTTACTACTTTTTTATGATGAATACGTCTTAGGTAGCTGGTTCAGAGAGTTCGTTGTGTTAAGTAAGTGTAATAAAAAAATGTTTTTTCACGACCATAATAAAATCTTCATACGAGTGTTTAAAATTAAAAACAAATGTACCCGTTTGAAAGTTATTCAAAAATGTATCTTTGACAATGAAGAATTATAATTATTACATGTATGTGTACTTATTAAAATTTAATGAATATTATGTATGTACTTATAAAAATAAAATAAATAAGAAAGGATTGTTGTTTTGATTTTAGCTGTTTCCCAGCTCTGTACTGAAAAGGTAATCAGCAAGTAACAGGGGCTAACAAAAATCATTGACTTTGAGATATGCGAGGAAACCATACCATGTTTTTTACGGCATTTTCTAATAATTCCTGTCTGGTTAACTACCACACTCAAGTTAGACCATCAATTGGGTATCCTAGCAGCATCACTGTAGAACCTGAACACCTCTGTGGTCAAAGCACCGAGTATAACTAAGTACCGTTTAAAAAAATTAAACAATTTATAATCTAGCGTTCTAATTCCGTACTACATTACTGATCCAACCCAAAAGCCTCCATAGAATTATTATAGATCTGCAAAAGCATAACCTTATGCCTAACATCAATGTGTTTCTTGAATTATTTTTGGCTTATTAGGATTTCTTGACTTAAAATCAATATTCGATAGTACTGTCGCCATGTTCGTCTATATTCGATAGGCATGATCCTTTGAAAATTTACCAGTTCTCAAGATCATTGCATAGCGATAGTGACTAATAGAAAACTTGCTTCTAAATCTTGAAGATAATACAGAAGAAGATACAGAATAGAAAATTAGCTTAGCTAGAGGAGATATTCGTTGCATTTTTGTAGCTATTTAGATGGAGATTCGTAGACTGTCTATACATCAAAGCGTTGAAGGATTTGTATGATAATACCACCATGTTAGTTGGATTACAGCGTCAGACCACCAGAGATGTTATCTCTCCAAAACTGTTCACCGCTGCGGTCGAAGATATTTTCAAGGTTGATTGAAAAGACTCCATCGACATAAACGGCGAATACATAACACACCTCCGTTTTGTCGCCGTTTATTCATGGCTGGGACCGCAGAAGTCTTAAGTACTCAGTCGAGACTCAGAACGATCAAATCTTTAAAGATTTAATCTTTAAATGAGCATGGACAAGACGAAAATCATCTCTATTGTCAATGTTGGCCGATGAAAGAACCGATGCCTGATGGGGCCAATGGGTCCTCGAATGGCTGTCGCGTACCGGAGACGCAGCGTGAGTAGACCCCTACAAGGTGAACCGACGACCTACTGAAGGTCGCGGGGGTCCGTTAAATGCGGGAGGTGCAAGACCGGTCGTTGTGGAGACCTTTGAAGTGGACCTATGACGAGCAGTGGATGTCCTGCGGTTAAATAGATTCATAGAGACACAGAATAAATGTCCTTGTTCTGGATCAGGCAGTATAAATTCAGCAATTAACGGAGAGGTAGAGCAATTGATTATTTTTCTATCTAGCTAACGCTGTTGCCTGAATGGGTCTTTACAGCTTAACCGTGACTTTGGGAGCGATTGCTGAAGGCAATCAGCCGCAAAAAGGTAACTAGCACAAGGGTTACCAAAGTGGTTCGGATCTCGGCTTGGCCTACTCGCCGGCCGTTACCTGATTGTAAAAAATCACGCGAAATTTTTAACCTAGCTAAGCTCTACATTTTTTATTTAATAATAATTATAAAAGAAGATTCCATACAGGACCTATGTACCTGCGTGTTATGTGCAGGAGTGTGTGTGTAGTGTTGCGCGTGTAATGATTTTTGCATGTTCACTGTCACTGTATCGCACTGGCAGCGACGTAAAGACCCTCCCCAGTTGTAGAACGAAGCACGTCTTGGGCCGCCACCTGAGGAGAACCCGGAGTGTGCGGAAGCAAAGCTAGCCGCGCGTCCCATGCGGTGTGAACGGAGGTTACACGGGCGTGGGCACTGACACGCAAGTATACGCGGTTGATACGGGAAGGTCCTATTCATGCTAATGATATTGTCGTCGGGGGGTCGGTCAAGATGTTACGCGGTCGTCGCATCTTTGGGGAGGCGTTCAGGTCGGGCGAGTACTAGACGGCTTGTACTATGAGGGGGTTCGGGTGTACCTCTACGCGTTCAAAGAAGGCGCGACACTAAGTTTTGAAAACGGACTTGATGGTGAGCAGGTTCAGATCCCTGCTGCGGCGCGTCTAGCCCTTGTAGAGCCCGTGTGCAAACAATTTCCTGACGGCCTCTAGTAGGCGCGCGGTCATAATAGACTACTTGCAATTATATTCTCAAACGGCAACACGGATGCGATAAATGATATCAGGGAACAATTGGTAAACGAGTAAAAAGTATTTTTTCAGGAAGGTCTTATAACACGGTCATACAAGACCCTGCGTCTTTGAGAACATTGGCGCCCCGAGCGACGCATCTTTGTAGGTCATGTCGCCCGGGTCACTCGGCACCCCCTAAAATTGCGCCCGTGTGCACACACACCCTGCACTGTAGGTAAAGACGGCTCTGTATCCCTGTGTATATCCATATTTCTCTGATACCATTGGGCGCCTACGGCTTTCCTTACAAAACTTTCTGAATCTTTTGTAAGGTGTACATCTGTGAACTCTTAATATGAGCGAACGCGGAGACACAGTACGTAATGATGGGTCTAATCACCATTTTGTACAAAGTGACTTTATGGCGGAGTGCTATTTTGCTATCAGAGTTATAGAGGTAGTAGAGACGGCCTAGCACCATGGCAGTCTGGTGCTTGACTTTCTCGAGGTGAGTGTTGAAAGTCATTTTGGCGTCTAGTTGCACACCTAAGTACTTGACATCAGTGACTCAGGGATATCTACTCCTAATTTTTTAATGGGGCAGGGCAATTGAGCCCGACACCTGTCATAATAGACACGTTAAGGCGGGTCTCGATCAGCTAGTGTAGACCTACCTAGGCTTTAGGCAGGCTTGATGTTGCCGACTATTGATAATTTCTCATCTACCGATGGTCGTCATCGTTCTTCTAACACCAGAAAAAGGACAGTCATGATGCTAGGCTCGCGTAAAAAATGACACCTTGGTGATTAAAAGTTGCGAGTAGAGCCACGAAGAATAACTAGGTCCATTTTATACTAAATTCCTAATCATTTTCTGATCAAAGAGATTCCTATATAACTTTTTTATTACATTTTATAAATATCGAGTGTCTATGGTAAGGAGCAATGAAAATGTTATATATAGAAGATAATATCTATAATTCCTTTTTATTTATTTTTTATTCATAAATAAATACATAATAATTTTATAATGAATTAATATTTCTAATATTCCTAATCTATAAAACAATCTATTATTTCAAAATGTAAAAAAAATTAGTTTGAATCCTGACGGAAGAAATGGCTTGACATTGTGCCAAGTTATGACTTACCAGTAATTTATCTACTAATATTTGGAGGAATTTCATCGTCAATGAATATTTTCATATTACTAATGTATCTGACAGCAATAATTCAAGCAAGGCACAATAAAAGTAATGAGTTAGTCGTGCTTAGTCCCGTTGAAATTGTAGATCTCATATTAAAAGAACGTATGAAAAATAATGTTTTGCAAATACATAGTGGGTTAGGCGAGATAACAACTGTAAAGCGTTTGATAATAAATGATTCTGACGTTGAGCCTGGTGAGTACTATTTTATCTGTTTTGAAATCTCATAAGAGTTCGAATCCTGTGCCACCGTCGGGGACGCGCGGCTAACTTTACTCTCGCACACACTCCGGTGGCGACCCCAAATGTGCTTTGTTCCCCAAATGGGGAGGCTCTTGTCGCCGCTACCAGCGCGATACAGTGACACTGAGCATGCATTAAGAATTACACGCATAGCTCTGCACACACACTCCTACACATAACACGCAGGTACATAGGTCCTGTAAGGAACCTTTTTCATTTTTATTAGTATATTAAAAATGTAGGGCTTAGCTAGGTTCAAAAATTCGCAGATTTTTTTCACATTCAGGTAACGACCATGCCGAGGTTTGCACCACTTTGGTAACCCTTGTGCTAGTTGTGTTTTTGGGGCTGAGTGCCTTCAGCACTCGTCCCCAAAATTACGGTGAAACTGTATAAGCCCCTCCGGTCAACAGCTTTAGCTAGTTAGAACAATAAAAAATCGAACTAAAGTAGATTAGGTTAGCAATGTTAATTTGTGCCTATAGATTAATGACTGGTCCCCGCTGCAGAGATCAAGCATTTATCTATGTAGGAGTATGTATTATGTGAGTTGAAGATTTTATGTGATAACTAACTGAATTTGGGACGTCTTTTGACAGTTAGGTGCCGTTAAAATAATACGTAGGTAAGCATTCATATCGGGGTTTATGTGTTGCTTATTTTTGTAGACATGGGGGATAGGCGAATCTGAACGGTGATTATGTGCAATATATACTAACTACTCTTAGTTTTGTTTTTATTTAAAATTATGACAATGCTTACAAAAATGCCTACAATTTTACCGACGTAATACTTTTATAATATTTTACCTTCTTTTCATGAAATAAAAAATCTTTTTTTAGTCTAATTCGATTCGAATCTCAAATGAAAGAAAACATCGTCATAAAACCTTAGTGGTAAGGTATTTTCTTATATCAGCCCGATCAATTACACCCCTGAAATTGAAACCTTCGTTAAACAAACATTTAATTGAGGCTAAAAACCGCATCGATGAATTAGGAAGAGTTAGCGTATAAACAGACACGAAAAGCGACATTGTTTTAGATTATGTATTATTACTTTTAGCGAAATCACTCGATGACGAGACGGCTTTGAAAACTCGTAAAATGTGGAGTCGTTGGAGTAAATGGGGCGAATGCTCGGTATCGTGTGGTAATGGAAACATCTGCCGGCGACGGACATGTGTCGCGGGTCATTGTGCGCCTGGGGAATTCGAAGAGCAAAGGCGACCTTGCGTCAGATCACCGTGTGCTAATGATGCGGCGGATGGAACACTCTTTTACGATCTACGTGATTTAGATTAATTACTAATTCTATTAACTACGTTTAACATTGAATGAATGATTTTGATGTAGTTTAAAAAATAATATATTTCAGTTTTTTTTGGTCCTAGCATAAAATCTTTGTTATTTTATTCTCTACATATAGGTAGATAAAGGTAAGATAGAGAAGACAGTTTAAGGCATTTTCATATCTGTTCATTAGTTGATTTTCTTGACTTTTTTGTTAGATAGCTGTATTTACTCCGCGTAACCTAGGGTACTTAGGGTTTTCGAATATAATTAGGGTTCAGCGTAAAAAAACCCGATTCATCGCAGTTTCACCTGTCTTTTGAATTTACGAGAAATAGTTTTATTTTATCTTAGTACTGAAAAAAAATAAGGATAATAATTAGGGTACCGCATAAAAAAAACTAAAACGCTGTGAAGAACGTATGAAACGCCAGCGCAGCCGCGGGCACGCAGCTGGTACAGGAATAAAGTATACGTGAAACTTGTATTTAAAATTAATCTTGTAAAATCTATTTTAATTTTAAAGCTGTGATATTAAACTTATATGTGTGGTGTCCTTAGAAAGTAATAAATATTTTTGCTCTAGATTTTATTTCTTTACTAGATGTGCGCCCGCGTTTTATATGTTCTTCACAGAGTTTTCATTTTTTTATACGGAACCCTAATTATTTTCCTAAAAAATTGTAGTACTAATATAAAGTAAATATATTCGACATAGATTCAAGTACTTGCCCGTAAAACTGTGCATTGTATCAGATTTTATTCAACTTTTTATGAGTTTTATTTTTTTTACGCAGAACCCTAATTATTTTCGAAAATTAAAAGTACCTTAAGTTACTCGGAATAACTTCAGCTATCTACCAAAAAAAGTTCCTTTAAAATCCGTTCAGCCGTTGCGGAGATTACCCAGAACAAACAGACAGGCAAAGACAAATTCAAAAAAATATTTTTTTTTTCACACATTCATATCTAATTAGTAAAAACCAAATATTTTGACAAGTAGACAAAATTTTAAAAATTACATTTTTGGTAATTTGGTACATTCATATCTATTTAGTAAAATAAATTTAATTTTGATATTACTTCAATTTTATTTATTAGTATACATTTTAAACCGTTCAGCAAGCAGCGCAAGTCATATTAAAGAATTTTTACTGACTTCAATTACATTTATTGTGATTAATTATTGAAAATATCTATTTATCAATATAAATATAAATCAAAATAGTCTATAGCATTCAGGGATAATATACTTTTATAAAAGTGAATTTTCAAAATGGGATCAGTAGTACCGGAAATTACCACGAATATCCAATCTCACAAACTTTACCTCTTTATAATATTAAGCTGTTTACACGTATGGACCGGACCGCGGACATGGTACAGTGGACGGCAGAGGTTATTAATCGCAATGAGGAATAGGTTTTTCATAATAATAGATTTTTGAATTTATTCACAATACATCAATAAAATAAAATAAAACTTACTAAGGAAAGTTGATATTGAACTCTTTTATTTCTGCCTATTTACAGATAATCATCATATCATGGAAAACAAAAAGGATAATCTTATAATCAATAGCTGCATTATGAGTTTGAAATATTGATCTTTTAGACCTCGATGTTTTGTAAATCGATTCATCCAGTTTATATTCGAATCGATTCATAAATCGATCTTTTTCGGAAAGGATTCCATCCCTAGTTAAGTGACTGATGACTTATGCCACCCGCCGTACCGTGTTCGCGGTCCGGTCTGTACGTGTGTTAACTGCTTTAATTGATTCTTAGAGCGAGTTAATAAAACATGAATTCTTGTTAAGTCGTCAGTTTGCAAATCAATAGTACTAACATTTTATTTCGTGGAAATCCTCGACTGTATGTGTATAAGTATTTAAGACAATCATATTCTTTCAAACTTCCAGTGAACTACGGCATATCATTACACCAAGATCATAATGCAAATAACTGTTATTTTCATAGTATTTTCTGTTACTTGTATTATAGGAAATCAAAGTGAGTAGTGTATAGATTGAGAAAATATAGAAAATCATTATATTAATTGTTTTTATTTTTAGGTACAAAAGAACCACACGACGATGAGTCACAAAAGATTACATCAAAAATCACGATACACGATTCCACTACAAATACGGTGAATGTATATAAAAATTCAAATTATTTATGGGCCAATCGGCTGAATTCCGATGTAAGTTACACTAAAATAATGATTCGATATAGATTTTTCTTTTAATTATCGCCAAACACCCTGAAATTTTATTGAAACTACTTGGATATCGTTTTTTTTCAATCTGATTGGTTACCGAGGCTTGAATAGCTGTCGCATGGATCTTGTGATTGGTAGATCAGTTCAGTCAGTAAACTTTCCTCCACTACGTCAGTTTATGTTCAAGATGTTTACCGTTATTTGCACATACTTAAAGAATTGATGATTACAATGTACAGTTTCACTGTCATCCCCTACAGCACCGAAGTCAGGTACTTAGGACTCCAATTAGACGACCAACTCTATTTCAAAGCCCACATAGAGAAAATCAGGCGCCAGACCTCCTTGGTGCTAGGCCGTCTCTACCCGCTCTACAACACCAAGAGCAAAATGGCTCTCCGCCATAAAGTTACCCTGTACAAGATGGTGATCAGACCCATCATCACGTACTGCGCACCTGTCTTCGGTCACATCTCTAACGAACAGATGCTAACCTTACAAAAGATTCAGAATCGTTTTATAAGGATAGCTGCAGATGTCTATCGGTTTCAGAGAAATGTGGACTTACACAGAGATCTGAACCTGCCCTCTATTAAGTCCGTCTTTAAAACCCAGTGTCGTGCCTTCTTCGAACGCGCAGAGACACACCCGAACCCACTCATAGTACGAGCCGTCTCGTACACACCAGTCCGTTCCGCCGTCCGAAAGCGGCAACGTCCGTCGCACACGTCAGTCAGTTCCGCCGACCGAAACCGGCGACGTCCGCGTAATATACTAACCGACCGCGATGATAGCATCACGCGCGCGAATAGGCGGTTTCCTCATGTTCCTCGCACATTTGCGTGTCAGCGCCCACGCCCGCGTAACCGCCGTTCCCGCCGCCGGGGACAGGCGGCTAACTTTGCTCCCGCACATACTCCGGGTCCCCCGCAGGCGGTGACCCAAGACGTGCCTCGTTCCCCAACTGGGGAGGCTCTTGACGTCGCCGCCAGCGCGATACAGTAACACTGCCCATGCATTGAGCAATTACACGCACAACACTCCATACACACTCATGCATAACATGCAGGTACATAGGTCCTGTAAGGAACCTTTTTTTTTTTTTTTTTTTCTTTTTATGTAAATAAAGAATAAAATAAAAAATGTAGGGTTTAGCTAGGATAAAAATTCCGCGGGAGTTTTCATACTCAGGTAGCGGCCAAGCCGAGGTTCGAACCCTTGAGCTAGCTACCTTTTGCGGCTGAGTGCCTTCAGCACTCGCCCACAAAGTTCGGTGAAGCTGTAAAGGCCCTTCCGGTCAACAGCATTAGCTAGGTAGGAAAAAAAAAAATGTACAGTTTACAACGAATGCTCTATTATGAATGTTCTTATTTTGATTAAAAGTAATCAAATTTATAGAAAAAATTATGATAATAGTGTATTATAAATTACTTCTCAATATACTGTTTATCTATAAACACTTCAGTGTTTGTAAGTACAAGGTGGCTTTCCGAATTTGTCTGTTTATCCGCTAATTACTCTTAAGTAACCCAACAGATTTTGACGAGGTTTTCACCATCAGTTGTATCACTTTAAAGGTTTTGTTTTAATACGCATATTTTTGCATACTAAATCTAACATGAGAGATGATAAATATTTTTTTGTATAAGTAGAAAAAATGGTGTACTACAGAACTGTCCTCATAAATCATTGCGATGCCATATCTCTGTTTTATACGATCTACTCACAATAACATAGTTTCTCTCTAAACCCAATTGTATCTACGCGGTTGAAGTCGCGGACGGAAACTAGTCCAAGAATTATTTATTTGAGTACTAGCTGTGCCCGCGGCTCCGCTCGCGTGTCATATTTTCTATTTCGCACAATTCTACACAGCAGAATATATAATAGTTCATAAATAAACATTGGAAAATAATGTTCTTTGGGCCTAAATTGTTGTTGCTATTAAAAGAAAGCAAAGACATTTCTTACAAACTCAAATATTTTCAGTAGAACTGTGCATTGAATCGTATTTTATTCACAATTTTATAGGTTTTAATATTTTAGGCGGAACCTTAATTAATTTCCTAAAATTAGTTTGTTATTAAAAGAAAGCAAAGATATTTTATCACAAATTTTGCTCGTGAGACTAACCATTTAATTGTGGTTTTTTTCCTGAATTTTATGGGTTTTAATTTTTTTAGGTAGAACCCTAATTACTTTCGAAAAATAAAAGTAGTCTAAATTACGCCGCGTAACTTCAGCTATCGGTCAAAATAGTTACGAAACAAACAGATAAAAATTTAAAAAATTGTGTTTGGCCAATGACTTAATTACGTAGTAGCCCTAGGTTCTTAACGTGGGCGATAATGCTCCTTGTGGAAGCCTATCTAGCCTTGTGCAACGTCTATCTTTCTATTCCTTAGTTGGCTTATTACATCGAGAACTACTTAACCGATTTACATGATTATTTTTTATGAATAGTAGATATGTTATCTGGTTAGGTTTTAATATATATTTTGTTATGTTAAATATAGTATATATAAGATTATCTGTTGCTTAGATTACTTTTGTTATATATTTATTGACACACTATATATATCATAATATAATATATAATAAAACTTAGACATATAATATATCTATGATTTAATAGAAGAATCATGCAAATCGGTTCAGTAGTTCTCGAGTTATAAGCCAACTAACGGATAGACGTTGTGTATATGCAATGTAAGAATGTAGATAAAGTATATGTATATTAATAAAATGCATTATAATCTTCATCCTAATCTGGAATGAAAAGAAACCTGTATTTTTTGCACCATATGGGCTGTGCTTTGACCACAGATTGTAGGCCTGATGTTAGGTGAGGATTTCAGAAGCATTAAAAGAAAATATAAGATATTTTATTTATTTTTTTAATGTGAACTATTTGATTGTTCTTTTTTACAGGTTCTAGGCTCAGTGCTTTGACCACAACCCCACCTGATGTTTAGTGACGTTGTGGTCCAAGATGGTAAACACATAAAGACTAGAGGTACTAGTTCTCAATTGACGCTGCCGGAACACACCGATTGGTATTTGGGGACAGGTTTTCAACTTAAGGATGATAGCTACCCAGGCGGACTTTACTAGAAAATGTCCTACCACCATGCTATGGTTTCCTCATGATATTTTCACCGAAACCTCAGGCTGATTTTACAATTGGATAGATGGGCTCGATATCCGACCGCATTACTAATAGCACCATCATAGATCAATTGCAATCTACTTAAATGGCTAAAATAAAAATAGATTGTAACGAATATTAATAGTATACAGTTAGTTATTAATACTTAAATATTACGATTCACAGAATTTACAAAATATGGACGATTCTGTACCATATATAACTGCGTTTAAAGCGCCTTATTCTGTAACTCGACTGGCCAAATCACTTGCTTCAGGGTTCGATCCTTACTTTTATAAGGTAATATATAAGATTTTTACTTATCACCTTGATAGATGAGAGACGATTTTTGTTAAATGTTCAATTTTTACCAGAATTTTCATCTAATTTTATTGTTATATGATATAACGTACATTTTTAATGAATAAATTATTTATTTATTACGTTAAAAGTATCTCGTCCGTTAGAAGGGTTATAAGTCGAGAAGCACTTACCCGATTAAGATAATTTTTTTAAACTATGTCTATATATATATTTTAATATTATATGTATTTTAAGTAAACCAAAATTAAGGAGGAAATCTACGCGGACGGAGTCGCAGCATGGCTAATATATTATTATAACTACATACTTAAATCTTTTAAGGTAATAAATGACGAGTTAGACGATGTTCTTATACGGTATAGATTTAGCGTTTGGCTATTATCCCATTTGATCATAAGTCGTCACCTTAATAATCGAAGATGGTACTTGCTGTTATCGCAACCAGAACATAAGACTGGCAGCTAGTCAGCCGGGATTAGAAAATGCCATGGTTTTATCACCATATAAAAAATTGTATTCATTCACTTTAATTGGTTCATTTTTATATCAACTTTTTGTTTAAATATAAATTTCTTCTCGATAGGGGCACTTCGAGCCATTTGAAAGACGACCGAAACCAGTGACTCTTGTTGCGTTCAGAAAGAACGGATTCTTGCCACGGAGTAACGTAAGGGTTAGTCGTATGTTGCAGTTCCTACACGAATATAGAAAGTTTCCTGTCCTTTACCTGATAACTACTACCTTTATTCAGTACATATGGGATTCCTTATGTAAAAAATCAAAATTCAGTCTACTACTGGACGACATAGGCCTTCCTTAATTATTCCATTTGAGAGGCTATTTAAGTATTACCAACCCTTTAGGTGTCAAGAGGGTGTCCATACTTTGCACATTTTTTGTGCCTGAATGGTGATTACGTAAGTAATATTTACTTAAGAGGATACGCGAGCGGCGTTTCTTCCATACAAACATTCCCCTGATGGCTCCCTGCATCATTATGATAAATATTTTTGTACCATATAATATATATTCACCACCGCCATGCCTGTACGTTTTGATTTTTTTCGTAACTCATTTATTATAGAAAATATGAGTCTTTGAAAATAAGAAAAAAAAAATTACCGTCGTTTTTAGACGTCCACCAGAAATTTGGATAAATATGAACAAAAAATGAACCGGTAACCTGTTGAAGGGTGCAGGAGTCCGCTAGATGCGGGCGATGCAAGACCGGTTGTCATGGTGATCTTCGAGGCAGACCTATGTCCAGCAGTGGACGTCTTTCGGTCGAATGGATAGATGGAACATAAAAAGCGAAACGTACAGGCATAGCTAAACTCTTTATTACACAGTATGTATAGGCTCAGTTGTTTTACCACAATCTCACCTGATGTTAAGCGACAATGTTGTCCAGAATGGTAAACACACTAAGCCTAAAGGTACTGGTTCTCAAGTGATGCTATCGGAACACACAGACCTATTGGTATTTGGCGACGAGTTTTTAAACTTGAGTGTGGTATCTAGTGGCCCTATCACCATGCTATGGTTTCCTCACGATGTTTTCCTACACCGAAAACTTAGACTAATTTTAGAGTTGGGGATAGGTGGGCTCGAACCCGCGTCCATTAACATGAAATCCGACCGTACTACCAACTAAGCCATCGTCGCTTATTAAGTTTTGGTATTAATTTAAATATTTTCTACGTATAACAAACTTATTTATTTAGTTACATATCTTTGTCAATATTATATCACTTCGAATTTATAGTTTTATTATACTTTCACTAGATATCTTTTTCTAACAATATTTCACGGAGATAAAATAAATATTCATTACACAAGTCTATTATTAAGGACATATTTTCTTGTAAGTCATAATGACCTTACCTTTTAAAAACATATTATTGTAATTAAGGCTTGGTACAAAAATTAATTATCTAAAGGCAGTGTGTTAAACGTATGAAATTTGAATTATATAAATTATGTAACAGATTTAATGGAATTTATTTATTTTTATTACAGAAAATTGAAAGCAAATCGATGGAAATTGCAGAACTACAGTCGCCGTACAACGATGTTAGTAGTTTTTGGCAAGACGATCTTACGACGTAAATTATTGTAATTTTTTTCGTGTAGTGAAATCACTAAAATAAATGAGTATTTTCTTATATTTTAGCAGATTTTTTTGAATAAGCTTCTTTCGTCGTCCTGTTTCCGGCGAGTACTCAAGACTTTGTCGCCCAATTTCCAGGTAGTTATTTCATGTTTCTCGTGATGTTTCGCTCACTTGTTGAACGTCGAACCATACCACTTGCATTCGTGGAATTACTACTATATAAGACTCATGCATGGACATTTTAATAATAATGGTTTAAGGAAACACTCCTAGTTTTACTTAATTAAAACATTTGTTGTAGTTGTTACGGTCGTTTCTTCGTTTACCTGCAGGAACGTAGCTACTAGCTACCATCGTACCAGTAGTATTAATGGTATGAGGATCCCGGCTACAGGGGCTTCAACATGTGTTAACAAAAATTCATATAACGTTATCCAAAATATTTACCCTTCACTTGGACTTCTTCACAGTCAGGTAGAGGCCGCTCGGCGAATTTCGATACAGGGGCCCTTTATAACAAGCTCTTCGGCTGCTTACCTGATCAATTGGAACATGTCTATATTTACGTATTTCTAGTAAAGTTATAATTACAAGTAAGTAGATATAATTACTCGTCACGAGTGATTTATAGTCAGGCGTAAATTTATACCTGCATGTCTCGGTGGTTACTCTTACATGAGCTATTTTGTTTTTAAAATCTGATGATTAAATAATATGTTACTTATTGGATCGTAATATTTATCTCTATATCATCAACTTACCGTAAAAATATACAATTTCATATGTCACATCAAAATGTAGTAAAACATTTTACCTTGATACAGAGCACATAAAATGGTCAAACAGTAAAATCTTAATAATATTGTAACCATGTACATACATATAAAGATCACGTGGTCGGCCGCACCTAGCACAAATATATTTTATCACATTTTAAAAATAATACAGAAAGTTTCTAGTAATGTTATTATTTACAGTCATATATTTCGTAAATTATTTGATTAGTGGATTATCAACTATTGATTTCAAGAGTTCAGATGAAGATGACAAATTGAAAGATGCCCTTACATTGGTCCATATACTAAAATCAGGTATATAAACCGCCTATATAATAAATTATATATGGAAGATGTTCAACTATAGTCCGTTCACAGTTAGCTTACCTCTGAAGTCTCATTTTGGTATTTTGCCATTACTAGCTGGCACGTAGTCAAAATGTTTTGTCAATCGTTTTGGATTTTTGCTTTTAATAGTGCATTTAAATCATAAAATATGCCAAAACGTATTTTTTCTCATATTTTTCTAGCTATACGTACATTGTCTGAAAGAGAAAGATCAAATAAAGCTCCGTTAATTCCATTCGTCAACGATTTACCGCCATGAGTCGTTCGTAAAATAGTGTTCTCTGTGTATTACAATTTTCTAAATTTTATAGGAATAAATATCGAAAAAGTTATCTCAGTTAGTTATGAAATAAATAAAAAAAACCTTGATTTGTATCACAATATAAGAATTAAATAAATATTATATTATTTTTTTTCGAAAAGAAGAAGAAGTTGCAACTGCTGTGTCTCAACACTAAGTACTCCAAAAAATACGAATCCAGAAGAAAGGATTCTGATTGATATGTGATCAGAAATAAAGTACTTGTAAACTAAGTTGTTTTTATTGATGTACGTTTTAGCGATTATCTGTCTTACAACTGATTTATTATATATTATCTTGTTCATCCGACGCACCAATATACTAAAGTGGCCAGTAGCTACGGAATTTCTTTATGCTATGATAGCTCAAGCTTCCAATTGTACATTCAATTAAATCAAAGCGAATAATACATATTAAACATGGTAACATAATATTCAGAACGACAACTTAACGGTTAGAGGTTAAATAACTGTGAACTGACTATACATCCTATGTGAATGTTCATTTAAGAGAATTTTAGGAACTAGTGCCACTCTGGTGACTTTGGGTTCGACGTTTGTGTAGAAATGAAACGTTCCAACAGAAGGTTGAATATGATGTTTATTTTTCTTAATAAATGTGCCTACTTTTATACTTGAAAATGTGGATCTGTGCGAGTGAGAAATCCAATTGCTTGATCTTCTTTTGCATTGTGTCAATGTGGTTTACGGTCAAAAGATGTTGTGTAGGGTCGTCGCGCTTGCCTTGGCGCCACCCCTGGCAAGTTTTATCCACTAGGGCTATTGTTATACTGCGTGACGATCCTTTGTGTTCTTAACTCCAGGTAACAGGTAACGACAGGGCCCCGGCGCCTCTCTGCCGATCACATTCTGTGGAGAGCTTCCGCTCTTTTTCGAGACGACACGTACCTTTTTATTTTAAGCGATTTGGGTAATTGCGTATTGATGATGGTATTTACGTAATTATTTATATGTAGCTATAGACCAGCTACATTCATTTAACACTTGATATTTCAAAAATGTTTATATTCTTTTTATACAAGAATCTAGAAAGGGATTCCCGTAAGGAATTATATTTCCTTTTATCACTTAAAATTTGATTTACAATCAACATCTATTATTACAATCATGCATAACAAAAAACTATTATCAGGAATTTACGATTAAAATTTGAAGATCTTGAAGACCTAATAAGGTGCATAATAATTACATAATATTAATACGTCTGTCACGAAAATGTTAATATTCGATTATACATATATATTTTTGCAATTTTTCATATTTCATGACACTTTTCAAACCGAGACAATTTGTAACTTCTTACTATAATTCCATGTGTAACATTATTTGTATCCAAATATATTTCACGTGAGGCACGGATAGAGAGATAAACGCTTTTATAGACTTTTAAATTAAAGAATACGCAAAAATTCTACGGGACGGTCTGGAACCTTCTAATGGAGAAATCGCAATGTCGCCTGATAATATGTCAACATGCGCAACAACTACAGGCGTTTCGTCGAATTCTAGTAAGTTCGAAGTATGATAATCGTTTGTTACCACATAATAACTAAACGAATAGAAAAACGAAAGTTATGTTGTATGATATATGTAGTTCATCAGATTAGTTTTTAGGTAAGTACGATTTAACTCAATGCACTAACGTATTTAATTATAAATTACCAGTAGCATACGAACCCAACTCTTAATAGCTTAGTGTTGAGATAAGTTTTTTATTAAACCTATCAAGAAGAGTATAATTCCCCTCTCATAAGAATAACTTATAACACCAATTCTAAAATAGTCTTGTCAAAGGTCGGTTACTGATTTACACAGTAAGTTACAATACTTCAAGACCTTCAAGATTAGTGTAGTTTAATTCTTTCAATTATTCAACTTCGACTGCTTCATTGGTTTATGTGTCGACTGTAACGGTAGTACACGAAGTAATGTATGCGATTCTGTGAATCGAATCGAATTGTTTAATAAGTCTGACTGGCATGAAAAAGGTACGCAATATATAATATCTATAGAGTAGTGTGCATGTGTTTTGCAATACTGTTTGATGTGTTTTGACTAGTTAATTGTTAAAAGCGATGTATCGCGTATATAATGGGTACCTTTACAGGACCCCTTTGTATACTACTTAGAATACTAGCTTCGCAAGGATATATAGGTATATCTAATCAGGTTAGTATAGCTATCTAAAACTGGAAGAAATATTAAGTAGTTTTCGAATTTATCAATAACAAACAATGAATTATTATATATTATTTATTCAAAAGCTTCAACATCGCCCATTAATGAGGATTATTTCAAAATAACTGGAGCGTATATAACTACGATACCATTCACCGATACAACAGGTCGAGAGGAATTAATGCAAAGCCACAGAAGATATCCAGAAGAATACAGGATAAATTATGGATTTCCTTTTCGAAGAAGTAATAATTGTTCTTTTTATTGTAAGAAGTTGTAGGTTTAACGTGAAATAATTATCAGAAATTCTCATTTTTAGGATACTTTAGACGACAAATGAATCCTACTAATTATAAGGATTACTATGGTAAGTATTATATAATATGAATAGTGACATACATCTTTATACGTTATTCGTACAATATAAATATTAATACAAATTATATATAATATGAATTACCAATCGCGATTTGTATATATAACATGCGTATGTATTGTTTTATTTCTCTAATTTCGACGTAGTATAACAGAACAATAACACAGTCACGTACCTACACACATAAAAAGTATACGACATTAATTTTAATATAAAATATGTATCAATTACTTTACAGATGGAAATAGGAATAGACGTTTCGACTACGAAGAAGCATTTGGAGAACATCCGAACGTAACGGGTAAAGTTAAAACAAAAAATATCGTCTATATAGGCTTTAACCATCGTGAAGAAACTATAGCATGTTGGTAGGGCATTTTATAATGATGCCCGCCTGGGTAGCTACCACCTTCAAGTTTGAAAACCTGTCGCCAAATACCAATGTGTTCCGGCAGTATCACTTGAGAACTAGTACTTCAAGGCTTAGTGTGTTTACCATCCTGGACCACATCGTCACTTATCATCAGGTGAGGTTGTGGTCAAAGCAATGAGCCTATACTTTGAATTAAAAAAAAATACAATCCGTAGTTAACTCGAGAGTTGATGTGATTTCTACCAAATATTTAAAATAATGCCATGATGCATGAACAAAAACGACCATTTGTTTTCAAAAAAATTAATCACTTGTCTTATCCGGTTAGCAAGATGGCGACAGATAAATAACTGTAGTGCGAACACCCTGTTACATTGCTTCAGTCTAGCAATTTAAAATAGATAGTAGACAATTTGAAATTACGTAATAAAATTATTTAATATTATGTGCTTTATAAAACAGTTGTAGTTACAACCATGGATCAATAATAAAAGAAGTTAGAACGTAAACTATGTAGCAATAGCTTATACTGATTAAATCTTAAAATTTATCTTTATATTTATCACGCGCTTCCCTTGTTGTAGTATTTTCCTGGTTACATTTAAAACACATCATTTCGTTTATTCGAATATTAATAGAGATTTATTGCAGCGCCCACAACTACGGCGAGTTCACTATCAATAAATACAGATAACAAAATTACATCAACAGATTCTGTTATTAAAACGATAATTGATAACGTAAAAAGTGAGTTACTCTTTCACCTACCTGACATACACAATAAATAATTTAATCTTGAATGTTATTTTAAAATAGTTATTATTGTACGTAAGAATTGCATTCGGTCTATTCAAGTGGAGCCTTGTAGTAGTTTAAAAAGAACTAATGACCTAGCTATTGATCCTTTTTATATAGCTTATTAACAAGCAATAAATAAAGCTAAATTCAATGTTTTAAATGAGGTTTTCTATTATGTAACAAATTCACGTAACGCTTTTTAATAACGCACGTACTTAAGAAGCGTCAGTATTAACACAAATACGTCACAGTCATAGCCTATGGGACCTGATAAAGATGAATTGTCCATTATATACCATGTTATCGGAGTCAGTAGTTGGCAGACTTTTCTGTTTAAGGGCCAGATAGATCAATGTGAGCCGGCCACTGCGGGCCGCACTTTTATAGATGAAGTAGTTGATACCATATACGAATTGACATATTTTTAGGAGTTTTTAAACACGAATTCCCCGTATACTGTGTATGGTGATAACAACCTATGAAATATTATTTTATGCCAACCTAATTCACTAACTATCCATTGATTTCAAAGCAACTGAATAACTAATTTGTACTTGATTGAAAATGTTCGGTTTTTCAGAGCTAATATAAAGTGTTTCTAAAGTTGTATTCTGTATTTATTGCTTCATGGTGTCAATAGCCTAATTCATAATATTCTATTAGGAACGTAAGCATATAGCATAACGATAGTGATGTCTGGAAATAACCCACATCTCTGTGCTTCCACTAAAAACTACGATTTGTATAGTTTTTTATATGACAAAAAAAAATGATATATATTATATTTATGAAAAAAAAAGAACCAGATCGAGTTTCTTGCCTGCGCTCTTCTCGACTGGGTTGTTTTCCGAACCGGTGGTAGTGTTATAGACGTTCATAAGCGCCTTCTTAGGGCCTAAATTGAATAAATAAATTTTGACTTTGATTTTGAAATTTTTGATTTTGATAATACATGTGAATACATAATATATAGGTATTGAAAAAATATAGTAATATTTTATGTTTTACCAGACACAAACATTAGATACCTATTTGGGTATTTGTAATACGTAGGTTCTAATGTCATCTTCATATGCATTGGCTTGTAATGGGAATATTTAATTAATAATTTGTCTGATCATCTTGTCAAGACCTTCTTTTTTTAAAATTCATAAAAATTCAATCAAACGCAAGGAAGAGTGGACCGGGCAGCCGTTAGCCTTTGTCGAGATACTCTTTCACGTAATCTACTTACTGACTCTATTATACCCGTATTCCCATCCTGCGTACTTCTATTTAGTTAACTTCATAATATGGAAACTTGATTTTGAGTCATTATCCTCCAAAATTGTTTGACACGTCGCGGGCCGCTCAAATACCGGCCGGGGGTCGCAGTTTGACAACCACTAATCTGGGTAGACAAAAGCTAAGACTGTCGTCTTACATTTAAATTGAAAAGGTCATATTTGATCTAACGTGAATTAATATTTTTTTGGTTCTTTGCTCCCATTTTATAAGAAAAGATGCAATAATATAAATGGATATATGTATATGGTTAAGAAATAGTTGACAACTTTAATTAGCGACGCCGAATTATATTCTCTTTTATTTAATCACAACATAAATATCGTCGTGTGTTGCCGGCAAAGATTAGAACCCATATCTTCCCGCGGGTGTGTCGTAAAAGGCGACCAAGGTATAAAAAACCAGAGAATGGGCAGCAGCATCCTCTGGGTATCATAAACACCCACTGCGATCGCTAACCCGCCTGCCAAGCGTGCTGATTATGGCAATACCCTCCTCATTGGGGGAGAGCTATGTCCAACAGTGGACGTCTTACGGTTAAATGGATGGATGGAAATATCGTAAAGTGACAAAGAAAATTTACATTATCTTAATATATCTTCCAGGTAGTACCATTACTCCATTCAATGTTTATAAACATGCTAAAAAAGAAAATGAATTAAACTTTACAAAACAGTCAACGATCGTTGAAAGCCAAAATAGAATGAAACAAAAATTAAATTTTATAAAAAATCACACACAACACAAAAACTAGAAACGTTTACGGCAATATCGGAAAGCGTTTCACGTGAAACAAAGAGTAACTTAAATATGAAAAGTCATGTATCGTTGATACAAACAAGCACAGACCCGATCCTGTCGCAAGTCGAATTGGAATTAGTTAAAGAGTTCAAATCAGAGGGTTTTACAGAGAGATCACAATTCACACGAGGAAACACGCACGCATTTTCTTTCAAGAAATCACATAAAAAGCCTGCGCCGCATCGTATCAGAAGATTTAAACCTACTTTTAAAATTTATCTGACCAAAAGCACGAAAATCCCAATACCGTTCCCTGAGAATAATGCTTTTTGTTATACTAATCCAGAGAATGCACTCTGTCGTACTTTAATATAAGATAAAACTTAGTCAATCAATAATATAAATCATATAATTATATTATGTATTGTATTATATTATATATTGTATTATAAATTATATAGTTATTGACTTATCATAATTCTCTAGTACATTATTTTGATATGTCTCTTAAGATTTGACATACATAAGCTATGAATGGACATTGATTTTTTGGTGGTTAGGTTACAAAATACTTATATAAACCTTCTTGAAAAAATCCTAACCCCAAGGTTGAAAATCACATTAAGAATCCGTTGTGATTTAAGAGTTAACTAATAAACAGGTAGAAAGACGCGGTAGTAACTTTTTTTTATACTGTATAGATTTTATATTACATAACAATATCCACATCTAGAAGATCTACGAAAATAGTATTTTTCCGGGTAAAAGCAAAAGTTGAAAACAACACGCCAGCCCGCGCCTTATTGACGCATATTCGACACCTATTTTTTCACTAACTTATGGTACTTTATCAAGGCTTTTAGATATATTTACATCAAAGGGGCATAGGTTTGTCCTTACACGTTTATAGTCTTTATTTGACTAAAAACAGATTAACTGAGCAAATTTTTACGCGGATATTTCTCGTGTTGGGCGCATACAACAGGAGTTATATCGTGGTTATTGGTACATCATTCATCATGTTTGTGATGAAACGCACTCGCTCGGGAAGTCACAGTAAAGCTTAGCAATGAGTTTCGTAATCTCTGGGTCTTACTTCGGCAGCGGCCTAAGGCGTGTTCCGATAACCAACAGGGGAAGTTCGTGCAGCCGCCGCCTGCGCGCCACTGCTTGTATTCTAGCATTACATTACATGGGTTCTGTAAAAGACCTACTTTCTTTTTACAAATCTTAGGGATTAGCTAGGGTAAATTTCGCGGATTTTATCACTCAGGTAGGTAACGGGCAAGCCGAGGCTCGTTCGTACCACTTTAGTGCCCTTGTGTTAGTTACATCTTTCTGCGGAGTGCTTCTTGTGCTCGCCTCCAAAAATCGGTGAAGTTTTGTCAAGGTTCTTACGGTCAACAGCATAAGAGTTTCGTAATCGTTACCTACTTAATTATAAAATTTGGGAATCATTGTATCTGTCATTGGGAGTCAGTCTGCAAACTTCGTTGACTCTTGAATTTTAAATATTCAAATCATATTTGTAATAGTATACTATGTTATCTATATAGTTATTAATTGTTCTGTATTTATCGGCATCGGTTATTCTTTGAAATAAAGCTTATTGTCTTTCCCAAAGTGAGCGATAACGACCCTTGTGGATGCTGTATGTCTAAAGGCGGTAAGATGCCCAGAAAAAAAGAGGGCGTTTTTAGAGGCTAAAGGGCCGATTTGTAATTGCATGTACTAAGTAGGTAGGTCCATTTTTTTAATTCATGGAAATTTAAACTGGACAACATAACATAAAATTAGTTAGGTACTTAAGTTCATATATCTGTCCCGTTTGAATGAATAAATAAAAACTAAAAATAGTTAATACTAGTGACTTTACCGCGGATTCGTCCGTGTATATAGAATAGAGAGAGAATTGATAAGGAATGAGTTGTTTTTCTGGATAAAAAGTAGTTCCAAAAATCATGTCAATCGATGGCTCCGTTTCGAAACGGAAGTTGACACAAACAAATGAATATAAGGTAACAAAGACACTTTCGAATTTTAATAGTGATTAGTATTCCTAGATTGGTAATTTTCGTAGTAGACAGCAAGCAATCATGTTTTAACATTTTTTTGTTACGATTTGTATGAATCAACTGGTTTTGCAATCGATTTAAAAAATCGATCTCTTTGAAAAATCTTATTCCCCATCCCTACTTACAACGACTGATGACCTCAGCCGCTCGGCATATATATCATTTCCTTTGTATCTTCTGTCTAAAAAACATTTTCGAATGAAGCCTTCAAGATCATTTCAATAAAATGCATCTAGATAAGAAAGAAAAGAATGTATCATGTGTTCAAGACCTAGAGATGAAAAATAATCAAGTGTATCAAAACTCTTTTCGAAGATTGATAAACAAGATGACGACGGTCTTCGACCTTCGTAACAGTAATTACCTCTTTGTTAATTACTCAAATAGGTAAACCACACAACATCGGAAAAGAGTTAATTTTGCCAGCAATAAAGGAAGTAAGGACTACTGTGCTTTACAAACCGGCGGCAGATATTGTTCGAAAAATTCCTTTCGAGTAATAATTCTGCGCAAAAACGAATTGACGAAATGGGTGAAAACATTGAAGAATCATTGTGCAAATGCAATTCTCAATTCACCTAGATGCCGTGATTGCCTAGATTCATTGTTGCAGTCTTATGCTAGGTTTATTAAAAAAGATGACAAAAAATAAAAAGTCGTTGACTAAATTTCCATGTAGCTAATCCATATTATAAATCAATTACAGGGGTGTGTAGGTGTTAAAAAATAAAAGACAAAACTCATTCCAGTATTTTTATTACGATAAGAAACCTAATTTTGACAATTCTCGTTACTATGTTTAAAATAACATCCTTATACTTACCATAATATTGAAATTTCGTATTCGTTACTATTTTTTTTTTTTTTGTTTTTAATTCAGTTCCCGAAAACATGAACAAAGATAATTATCATATGCATTTAGTAATATTGAGGTAGTTATTAGTTTCAAAACTTATACCAATTATGAAATAGTTCTAAAATAACAGTAGAAAATCAAAGGTAAAATTTTATTGGGTGGATTATTTTCTCTATGGCAGCGGTGTGAATAGACTATTGCTTACAAAAAAAAAAAAAAAAATACTCCTTTTGTCTATATTTATATTATATATCGGAACCCTAATACAATTTATTTTGAGAAGCGACAACAGCTCCTCTTACATACTAAGTTGAAAATAACAGGCATCGGTGGTGCAGTACTGCGCAGACAAAATGAGATATCAAGTCGGGACATCGATCATGTTCGTTCTGTGTGGGGTGAGGCGGGGCTTCGGTAATATACAGAATGCCGTCACCCGAACGTCAGCGTCTGATAATACCATCGACAGACTGTTATGTAAGATACATACATTTACACGTGCACAATGAAACATACCTTACTAGACTCGGATTAAAACTTCAAATACACATTTATAATATTATTATTCTACTATTATTATTATTATTATTATTATTATACTGGATCGGGAATAGAAATTGAACAAAACATATTGAAAATTGAAAAATTAAAAACAAGAATCGATTTTATTGCTCTAATAATTAGTCAATTATATACCATATTTAAAAAAAAAAAAAATTAATATTAACAATTAACTGCGAATCAATTAAAATATTATAATAAACATTATTAATATTAAAATCAATTATTACCATTCATCGTACAATTCATTCACAGTAATTATATATTCACCATTTTAAGTAAATTAATAAAATACGATTCAATTATGCGCGCGCATACACGTAGTATAGTATAATAATGGTTACACACTCGAGAAAGAAAAATATTAATGTAATTATTTATTTTAACAGTAAAACCATCATATATCATCGAACAAGAATGATTATTATTGTTAGCGAAAATGACGATGTAAGTAAGGGACGCGGGGGTGCCACGGCAGGGGTGTAGTTCAGTCTCGAAGCCGCGCACCGCTCGCGCCTACTCTCGAAACTTAAATACTTCACAACGATACAATTAATTAATCAACTAAAAACTATTTCTTTTTCTGCATCCCATTCATTACACACGTTCATCATATAAAACACATCATCTCTCTTTACTACTTCTCCGTTTCGTATTATTATCATGGAATTATACAACGTGTCGGGGTTATTATTGTGTGCATCACTTTTCTTTATGGTGTTACTGAAGAAATTAAGTGTGTTTGTGTGTGTGTTTGTGTTTGCTTTTACCGCGTAGCCGATATTGTAAGCGGATGTCCTGGATGTTTTTTTATATACTTTGCCCTCTATACGACCAAAACTATCATACGCCGGCATAGTTTGGTATTATAGAGCGATTATGTATGGCATAGTCTGCACGTTTACCATGTCGAGTAAATCATAATTTTAACTACACAAAGCGCCACATGATCAATACATACATGTGGTCCGAATCACAGACACTTTAAATTGAATAAAAATATTTTTCGTTTTAATTTTAAAAGAAACCGCCAAGTAATCTCAGCCAATCGTGCAACAATAGTAATGGCACTAAAATGCAATCCGTTCCTTTTACCAGACAACTTCATGAGGGTGTGTTTATAACATTAAAATTTAAACAGCGGTTACTCGAACACGAGTAGAAAGTATTAAATTTTGAAAATCTTCGACATTTATAAACTTTTAATAAAACTCCTAAATTTATATAAACTAAATATACAAGCCGTACGTACTACTACTAGTTAATATGTATAGAAAATTAATTACAATGACAGAACAGTCGTGTAGTCGTCATAGTTACGCGCCTCGCCCCTTCTAGTTATGTTCAGTAAATAATGTGTCAATAAAAATGAATTCTCATCACGATATGTTCATTAAATACATGCGAATTATTTTAAAGCATTATTTCGGATACCGAAATATGATGCAACAAGGCCTACGAGGGAAAGAGGGAGATGTGTGACGTATCATCTGTTTACATGTACATCTCCGCTGTGAGACCACGATCGCGCCTTACCCATTCATTTTCTTTTAAATCTAACCTCGATTCGAGAATATGGAAATTAGAATGCAATACACTCATTAAAACATTTTTGACAAACTTTCCATATATTATTATTATTATTATTATTAATCTGTATCACAATTACAAATATATAAATATCTAAAAGCTTTTCTATAATTTTGATTTCATTCACTTAATCTTAAAAAACTCCCATTTTTAAATATCTCACTTGGCACAGTTATAACGCAAATCTTACAACACGCTTGATTAATTAATCGATACCGTGATAGTTCAAATAAAACGACACCAATATCATTCATTCTCCCTTTCACGTTATATGCGAGATAAGTGGTATCATCTCGCTTCCCAGTCACATTTCATGTTTTAATCGTAAACGTCAATTCATTGAACACATTACAATGAAGCTAACAAGAGCAAACAATTATAAAGAAAAAACGATCAACAGAGATAACACTTAACGTTCAAAATCATAAGGTCACAATTACTTCTCTCTATTTTTCTCTTCCAAGTTTTTATTTTCATATATCAAAAATACGTATCACACATCCGTTATACGATGGACCAATGTTGATTTATAAATCCATAAATTGGTAGTGGGCGGTGTAGGTAGAGTTGCCCACATGTACTATATACAAGTGAAGCAACCGGCGCCACTCGTTCGTCATTCACTTATATCCTTTCGCACATAATAATCGTGCCAACTCGTCAATCAATCGGCTTCTCAATATCTCTTTGGATCAAGTCACTCAACACCCAACTTACACTTGCAGTTTGTACAAAATTTTAATGCAACACACACGCATCCCTCCAAACAGAGAATGCAGAAACTCTTTAAAATGTTTAAAAGAAAATGTTTCCTTAATAAGAAAAAAAAAATAATTATATATATATATAAAAGTGCAAAGCATCAGTTAGTTGAGCCTCCTCGTTAAAGCGATGTCGTGTTATTTAACCATTCCATAGCTGTTTACATCCCCACACACCCTTGTATATATATTTTAGAAAAAAAAATCACCAACAGAACTGTGTAGTAATGACATGTAACAGATTATCCTATTATATCATAACAAAACAAAATATTAACTCCTTGTTTGTATAAGAACTGAAGTGACACTTATATGTAATATATACCTAAATATCGCTATTTAACCTGTGTATATGGTGTATATATAACATAATCGATTAACTATTGCATTCTATATATATATTTGATAATGTGTATAGTGAAGCGGAATAACTGTATGAAAAACAATATATAACAATCACTATTGATTAAAGAATAGTGTATATGAATAATATTATATGTAATCAAATCATTAATTATAAATTCAAATATTAATTATTACCATCAACAAACGATAATTTCCGGAATAAAATATGGATTCCTCGTTAATAAGTATTTTAATTACAAATTCACTACTTTTTTTTTTTAATATTTTATTTAAATTACGTCAACAACAACATATTTTTTACGGACACGCCGTGTCAACACTACAGCCAGCCCAGCTTGGCACACGTGCCGGTGCGGTTTTTTTTTTTTTTTTTTTTTTTTCGAGTTACGGCGGGCGGTAACTAGAAGTAAACTGAAGGTTAAATCTTATTCTTATAATTATAAACCTGGTCGTTCTAGTAACACTGTCTGTTGTTGAATCCGGCGGAGCAACGTCGGCTGGCTGAGGGCTGACAAGCGATGTGGGGGATGGTGGTAGAGACAGTGGTGAGGGCGCGCGGGGACGTTGCCTTGTAGTTTGATTGTGCGTATCCTATTGTTGCACCGGCGCCGGCTGACCGGTGCGGCGGCGGCCGGGCGCACTCGACTGCGCAACCATCGCCCGGATACGACGCTGTGCCGACTGCGGGACATACAACAAAACAAAAACAAAAAACAATCAAAACAAACATACATCAAAATAAAATAAATCTGAACTCTTCTATATATACATACCACAAGATCAATAATAATAACATTTTCGCAAGGCTCAAGCCAATTGAGACATCAATTGACAATGGCAATTAATTACATGTTATATCGTTTTCAAGGAAACAATTCTTTTACATATGTGTTTGTATGTTCTAAGAAACCATAACTGGTTGGTTCCTTGAATTATCAATGAATTCTTGTTGTATTTGATCCAAGAAAACCAAACAAATAATTTGAGTGTGTTAAATTTTTCATTGGTTTACACGTAAACCATAGACACAATATGTTTTCGCTATGCTCAATAGACGAACAGAGCGTGCGAGTGACAAGTCATAATTAAGTATATATCGCCTAAGACAAAGAGATAGCGAATCGACATCGTCAATTTCTATACTTGCTGTGACCCCGTAAGACCGCTGTCAATTCTATTGGAGAATTATTTTTTTTAATAGTTAATTATTTGCGACGAAACTGTAAAAATATGATTTGTGTTGGGTTCAGGGAGTGAATGTGAAATTAAATAACGTAATAATCTATAATAATAAATATACTCTTTTTACGGGTATATTAAGACAGGTTTGATTACATTGTTTGTTCACATATTTTGGGTTCAAGATGTAATCGTAAACTGATTTCAGTTATAGATTTTATCTTTTCATGTCGATTTATTGTAATGTTTTACTGCTTTATATGGAGTCTGAAGATATTTGTTGGTAATTAAAGAATATTTGTTCATGCTAGTGTTTGAGAAATTGATGACGTCTTGAATAACGATAGCCGATAATAAGCTTCATAAATATTTAGTGGATAAGTTAATATAAAATCTTGATATAATAAGTATCATTTTTATTCAGGATGGAATTCAAACCAAACAATTTTTTCGTATCTGCGCACACTTAATATAGTTTGTCTAGAATTATACAATTGATGTTTCATTTATTAAAAATAAATTCGTCAATATTATTTTGAAATATCTAGGTGTTTAATAAAGTTTTTGGTGGTGATTGAGATGCTCTGTTTCTCTCCCGTGAAAATAAATTTTGCATAGAACGTGTACAAAGTATTTTATAGAATATATTTTGAAAGAATAATAAGAGACGAGATCTTAAACAACCCATTTTTTTGTAAAACAGTGTAAACTTTTATAAGCTGTAGTTTGTAGTATTTTGATACACCAATTTTTACTTGTTTGTTTTATATCTATTTCAATAATTCTATTCTCGTAATAAATAGTGGGCTTGTTGAACCTATCCAATCGGTTGAGTACTATCTGCTAAAGTGAACGTTCCTGATATTAGATTGGATATAATAAGTTGGTGATGTGGGAATAACATATTGTGAATGTTTTAACACTAGCAGCATTGTGAGTTTAGTCTATACTAGGTGTCTGGTGTAAACTCTACATTAACCTCACTAGAATTAATGATAAACTCTCTAAAACTTCGAAATTATTGGCTTTGGTTGATTTAGCTTTCCTTCTATACACAATGATACACTTGCATTATACCCACTCTCAATAATGATATCAATTAAATAATAAAAACTTTTTAGTTGTCAACATTAAAACTGCGCAGCTGCGTACGTTCTTTTGTCGCTGCATCATCCTAACCCGTAATAAACTCTACTGACCGCATCATGCATACCGAACTATCTAAGAAATTCGTTATTTTATTTATAAATTGGGATTGCTTGTACGTGTCACACTGTTGTTGACCGTGACTAATAAATCATATTCTTAGTTGCTCAGAAACTTTCAAAATGTAACTGTATAAACGCATGACTAGTAAAAGAATTTAGAAAATCAGTGTGTATTGACGAAAAAGTTTTACTGATACGCGCGCTATAGAAACAGGAGTGAAGATAAGTGATGTTGGCAGACGCTTTAGATTTTGTCGCTCTATAGTGTCCAGAATATGGAAAAATTATGAACAAAAATTCCAAGCAGAGAAAACCATCCAAAAAATTGAAGAAAACTAAATACGAAGATTTGCATCAAACTATACTATCATGGTTTCACCGACAGCGCCAGAAAATTTGCCTATTAAAATGAATGGAGAAGCACGATACGAATGTTGCTCGTGATTGGATTAATACAGTGTGGTCAAAAATGACAGCAAAATACGGACCTCGGAGGATATTTTCAATGTTGATGAAGCAGGAATTGTCTGTAAGTTGACTGCAGATAAAACTCTAAAAATTTAAAGTCGAATAGTGTGTAGGAGGAAATCTTTCCAAGGAACGTACATGCTTGTGGCTGCTAAAATGGATGGCACAGGGAAAAAAGCCGATATAGGCAACTCCTTACAGGCAATAGACCAGAGTGAGTAAAAGCCTCAAGGGTTACTATAAACGGAAATTATTGGAGCTAGTTGAATCTGAGGGTAAAACTTCTGTTAATATGCTGCAAGCAGTCAAATTTTTATTTCGAACCTGGGAAAGAGTGGCGGCACCCACAACAATACAGCACTCTTTTCGACATGCTGGACTTAGTACCAATTCTACGAGTGATGAGGTTGAAACAGAACCTGAGTTTGATAGCGACGACTACCTTCCATTATTAAGAGTGGATTCAACAGTTCAACATGGCAGGAAATGTTACGCAAGTAGACGATTGCCTGCTTGCAAAGGCTTCACTCACAGACAAAGAAATTATAGAAATTATGAATTCTGCGAGAAACTGAGGTTCAAGAATAAGAATATGAAGATGAGACTGAGAGCCTTAAGGAAGCTCTATAAGCAGCTAAATTGGAAAAAAATACTTTCTTTATCACCAAGATGCTTCAATATCGCAGGACAAGAATAAAATAAGTAAAAAAAAATACAACAAAATTACTGGTGCAGCAGAAGACGTCAGATAAAACTAACAGACTATACGCAATAGTTTTTAATAAGATGTTTTTATGTAACTTTTGAAAATAAACAGTTTCATCTTTTTATAATTCTGATTTTTCTGACTTTTGTGAAAATATCCTTCAAATGAATGTACTTCATCATACAAAAAACCATAAATAAATAATACAACCATGTGATCAGAATATAAACATGATTCCAGAGCTACACCTTGATATCTGATTGAAATATAATTGTCAAGTGTATTCAATAAGCCGCCCTTCACTACTCACGCACGTTCCCATAAGTCTTAAGGAGCAATTGACGGTTGACTTCAGGGGGATGGATCCTTTATTGTATGTGCAATGATCCCTAAACCAGTTTAAATTCAAGTGCACCTGGCGATTATTATGTAAATCCTATGACATAAATGATACCAGTTCTCGTATCAATCTACTCATAAAAACAGTATATACCAGTGGTTCACAGCGTTTTCTCAAGGTGACACCACTTTAATTTTTGATGAATAAGAAAAATAAACGGAGTCAATATCATAAATACATTTTTTTTTAAACCGTATTACATTATTATTATTCATAGAAAGTTATCCTTTGAATAAATGTGTGTAATTAACCTTTGAGTTTATATCTTTTTCACAAGTTCGTTAATTCTGGAACTGATATTATTGCTCAAAACTACTCCACTAGCCCCGTGGGTTATTGGCGATGGGCCCCCACTGATGGGTATTTCTACTAACCACACGGCTTTGCGCACCTTTCGCGAAATTTCAAATCGTTCGCGGACTATATTTTAAATCCCGCGGATCGCATATCGGGGACTACTGATCTATATAATCCCATATGTTCTATGTTTAAACACGTATCACTGATAAACTACTAGACCGAACCGAAATTTAGTTTTAAAATTATTATGGTCGTGATCCTAAGGATAAATCCAGGCCGCATTACACAGTTTTATTGAGAGTTAATGCCGTAATAATGGAATTATTATTCCAAGTAAATGAGGTCACTGGCGCCAGCAAGCAACAAATACAAGAGTATTCGTCACTAAAAAATCGTATTTGTCATTTTATAACATTCACACCACACATCCACACAGAAATATCATACGACACTATAAAAATAATTATATAGTTACAAGTCCATTACAAGAACGTATGAAATTTAAACCAAAGATGAGTTTTAAAAATATATTTATTTATTAATTTTATTCTACAACAAATGCTCTACAATCGCATTAAATTTATCACAAATATTTGAGAAGTGAAACTCACCTAATGTGCAGTTTATCACCACAGATATAAAACAACTGGAGTTACGCAGTTTTTGGGCCTTTTCTCTGGATGATGTGACACATTCGAATCTTTATCACACGTAGTCGAGTCATCGTGTAGTCTCTCATCCAGCCTCAGATGATCGCTACAAAACGTAAATAGCTCATTATGCCACAGTGAGTCGATTAATAGGTTTGATTTTAAATTTATTTAATTATTATCACTAATCAATATTTTACGGTGAAACTCACTAAGTGACATTTCAAACTAACACTTGTGTTTTGGAGTAGAACCTCTGTTAGTCGGAAACTTTAGGGGGTACGCACAGAAAACAGAGTTTTAGTTATAGTACAGTAAATAAAATTTTACATTACAATAAATACTAAAACAAAAATAAATACATACCTAAAACATCATGTAAAAAAAATACGTGATTCCTCAATCATTTCATAGAATTGGTAATCTTATTTATATTGTGTTAAATTGCATAGTACAATTGTTAGCAAACTCTTAAGTCGGTAAGATATTATTGAGCTGTGTAGATGTTCCGAATCGTTTGAAAATTGAAAATCAGTTTCAAATTATGGAATTGTAAACGTTGTAAAAATCAAACATTGCTTTGTTCCGGATACAGAGAACTAATTCTTTTTTTTTTTTTTTTTCGAGTTATGGATAACGTTACCAAGTGTGTCCAGTTTTGAACTGGACCGCGTCTCTTTTATTTTTTCTCTATCCCGTTGTCCTCTCGAACATCACTGGGACGGTCAAGATTATCATCACGTTTTTCAAAACCGTGTGAAAATTATGATTACTACACAAAATCCGTTTATTAAACAATTTTATTATTACCAAAGTTAGTAATTATATTTAAATCATCACCCAGCAGTGTTAATAGCGACTTTATTCAGACAAATAAATATAGTAAAAAAAATTTATAATCCATATTTTTAGTTTGTGATAATAATTAAATAACTGTTTGTTTTTATTTGGAACATTAAAAAAAGGGTTTTTTTTTCTTTGAAGACTTGTTGAATGGGGTAAATAAACCGGTTTTCCGTTTTAAGTTAAAAAAACTGTTACTTTAGTTATGAAGGGAAAATACGTATCGAGTTAAGATGTAATGAATAACGGAGTTTGTGCCCTGAAGACGAAATCAACACAATTTTTTCAAGTTTTTGAACTTTTCGACATAACGAAATTCGACATACAGAGGTTCTACTGTACTGTAAGAAAAATTGTGAAAACCATAATAAACAACAAATAATTGAATAAAAAATATAAGTATGCATGTTAAAAATTCAATCAGCTATTGAATTAAAACACTTATTGAGTTCTCCTTAGTATTCTATTGTAATGTAAAAACATTATATTACAATAAAATATATATGTATATATATATATATAAAGACACACACTTATTTCGCATAGCATGAAAATAATGATATAAAACACTAAATTTTATTTGTTTATACTTATCTTTCGTTGAACCTGTGTGTATACAGCTAGATGCGCCAGCACAATATCTTCAATATTAAATAATAATATTAATAAGTTAGGTTAACTTAAGTACATAAAGTTACTTTTTTTATAATATAGTGGACTTGTAACTACACTTTATTTACAAACGCATTTCACGCAACTCTGTCAAACATCATCCATCGATCATTCCAATTTTGGACAAAAATTTCGAAAATTTCGCAAAAGCATCCGTCTATCCGTTGTTTTTTTGAAATTTGTAACGTTTGTTTTGTACTTTTAAGAGTATATGTGTGTAAGGGAATCTCTCCATCGTTTCCTAGTATTTTTTTTGGCCTGTCACTTCAAATTCAAGCGAAATTTAAATTTCAGTCGTATTGTAACAAGATTTAGGATTCACATTGATCATTTAATGTGATCATGCATTCAAATGATCCCTTTGCTTCGTAAATTTCCGTTTAATCGGTCAAATCATAGACGAATTTTTCGATCTTTTCATATCCCATCATTGGTAATTTGTAAACCAGAACGAACACGGTTAATAACACAAGTCCATTTTCTCCTTCTTCCTGTTTTACGACAAAAATATCTTATCCGATAGGAAAATCTCGTAAATTGACGCGCATCAATGAAACTCCTTTACCCAAAATTAACCTGCGCAAACGATATCAATGATGTCGTCCACATTGTCCGCCGTATCAAAACCGATAGTAAACAGTATTATGTACGCGCATAAATAAAATAAAACAAACATTTTGCAAAAATAAGATAAATTTGTCAATTAAACTTCACTTGTCGTATCGCACATGTTTCATACGATAAAAATGGCCGCGCTGTAATTTTTGTCACAATTCCATAATATTTTTTAAGACACAAATCACTCAACCGTGTGGTGCCCCGGTTAAAAATAATACCACCCCATATCGTTCCCGCGAGTGTCGTAAAATGCGACTAAGGGGGATGGGCACCAGCATCGTCCGAGTACCGCAAACACCTAACCGCGATCGCCAACCAGCCTGGCAAGCGTTCCGATTAACGATACAATGTGGAGACCTACGTCCCCACCCCAACAGCGGACGTCTGAATGAATGAATGACTAAAAAAAAAAAAACACACACACACACACACACAAGTGTATTCATACCTGGACACTGTAAAATGGTCCCACGATGTGTACGGTCGTATCGTGGTCCTGCTGCTGGTTCCCTTGTTGCTGGTGCTGCTCCGGCAGCTTTATCAGCGAGCCGGTGACGCGCTGCAGTTCCCTCACGTTCTGACCACCCTTGCCGATAATGCGCCCGACTTGAGACGAAGCTACCACAATCTCGACAGTCAGCCGGACGTCGTCCGAACCGGACATGAAACCCTCCTCTCGCATCTTCTCAAAAATTAGATACTGCGCCTGGAGGAGGGAAGGGATGAATCAAAATTCAGACGGGAGCCACATCAAATGTTTCTTTAGCTACATTGAGCTGCGCGATCCTAGGTAGGTGAAAAAACTTATAGATTCGCGTTACCAACGAACGTTAGCCGTCAACATGTTATAGTATATCGTCCAAGTATAAGATGGCATTTAACAAAAACAAAGTTATGTGTGCCATTTGCCAAGAAATTGTGAGCCGAAAGATCATGTAAGTGACATTTTGGATGAAACATTAGTTGTTGGTCTGGTCCAATTGGATCAAAATTACGGCCCATCGGTTAAGTAATCACGCAGCCTTACTTAAACGGTCCCTAAGACGTCGTCCATTAATCACGCGGTGGCTATTTTTTTTAATCAACTTTGGTACTTATTTTTGTCATAAGCTGCTATCATAAAAAAATCAGAATATTATTTTTATGTTTATAAAACTTAATTTAATTCTGGATTTTTTATAAAGTGCTTACTGGCAACGCCTAGTCAAGTTCATGCGCTGATTTAGCAAAATAAATACATGCGATATCTCACCTCTCTCTATCCTCCACCACCCCTTGTAATGTTTGGTAATATTTTACTCAAAGCCCTCCCCCGTTTTCCAGCCTCACACGGAATGGAAGACCTAAGCATCTAATATTGGCTAAACTTAAGGACAGATTAAGTAAGGATTTAGAGAATAATCGTAAAAAATCTCACCTACAAAGTAAACAAAACTCAACTAGCATCTTCAATTTACACAAGGTGTAATAGCAAATCTATTTTAATCTTGAGAGAGTAATTTTTTTTTTCAATGAACCTAATATAGGGTTTAAAGTACTTATAACACCTGGTGCTAGTTAATATTTTTTATTAAAATTTCGACAATTAAAAAAAGAAGAGTCTATAGATATAATAAATCTATAAAAAACCTAATAATATTGATATTTACTTAGGGCCTAGACATTAATTGCAAATCAAGTTCTTTAATGATAAATACCTAAAGCTATTTTTACCAATCAATCAATTATCAACCAAACAAAATTACAGTAAAGATAAAAAAATGTCGCAAGAGTTAAATTAACGATACTAAAAAGGTTCGCGATGATGGCGCAGTTGGTAGCACAACCGGATTCCGCGTCAATTGACGCGCGTTCAAGCCCACATATGCAACTCAAAATTCAGCTGGAGCTTTCGGTGAAGGAAACCATTACATGGTGGTAGAGCATTTTCTAATAATTCCCGTCTGGGTAGCTGCCACACCCTCAAGTTCAAGAACCCGTTCCCAGGTACCAATAAGTGTTTTCTGGCAGCGTCACTTGAGAACCAGTACTTCTAGGCTTAGTGTGTTTACCACCCTGGACCTTAACATCACTTAACGTGAGGTGAGATTGTGGTCAAAGCACTGAGTCTATATTGTATAAAACAATAATTGAATTAGATTATATAGCTTACCTTCCACTGAGCTTCTGGGCTACCAACGATGGTGACCTTACGCTCTTGCTGAGCATTGTTCTGGCTCTCAGGTTGCTTGTCTTGTTCCAATGGTGCGATCTTAACAGAGGCATTGCTGAATCTAATTATATTCCGTATATGAGAACCTTTTGTGCCAATGATAGCACCAACAGCGTTGTTTGGAATATACAAGTATGTTGTCTCCTGAAACCAAATAAATTAATTCTTCTTTTATTCACTATGTCAATTTTTAAATCAACTGTTAAACTATAAGACACGAGTACAAATTATAAATCTACCGAGGGGTCTGTGTATCTGTAAAATTGAAGAACTATTTACCAAATACATATGAATGTGTATACCAGTGGCGTAGAGTAAAAAAAACGTCGGTAAAGCCGATGCATGAAAAAATCTATCTGGTTGTCATACTTCTTCCTCTTGAAGAATTACTCGGTAATGAATGATGGATGCTTGTGCTGCTGAGCGAAGATATATACAGTTGCAGTTAGCGTTAACCACCTTTACCATACTTGACTTCACTGGAGTTACATAAACAGTGCATGTCGAGTATGGTAAGTTGTTTTGAGATTAAAGATGAAAATGGAAATTACCACGCTAAATACTAAATGTCAAATTCATTTTTAGCATGTAATAAATGTTCCTATAGTTATGACAAGTTAATACTTTCGTAATCGTGGATTACTATAACTATTTAATTTTAACAGGACGCCGCGAGATGGCGACTCACGCGAAACGAAAAATAACGATAAGTTACGTGATACATCAAATTATACTGATTGTTTTTTATCCCTTCATACTAGATACAATTAATACAAAGCCTTCCAAGACAAATTTTCGCCTGCGAAATTGACACATGATTATAATCGACCAAACTAAAATAGGAAGTAGGAGTTTTTGGCGGGATCTCAGTCTGACATGTAGCAATTGTTTTCTTTAATTCATTAAACTTGTGTACTTGACTCTATATCATGTAATCTTGGTGGCGTTTGTGTGAAATAGTTTAGTTATTGTGTTCAAGTTAAGTTTATTATAGAAGACAACGCGTAGCATACATTCTGAGGTGCCGACAAAGCTCCATGGAAAGTTCGAGCAGGATAGGCCACCGTTCTGTTGGAGCTTGGTAACGCTGATACAAGATTGAAAATCTTACCTACATGACATTGACACAAATTGTGTATACACACAGATTGCCATTAACTAAGAAGAAGAAGAAGAAAATAGGAAGTAAATCCATCATTTTGGTGTAGCGAAACAGTGACATTTATTGAGATTAATTAGCATATTATCCTCTTCAGATGAAGTAGCTTAGAAGACATTTTTCTAGTATATCAGTGTAGATTGCGCTTTCTTCAAATATTTGTATTGACAAACCGTAATCGTATCACAATAGTGAACAAAATTAAATGAATAAACCGGAACGAAGGGGCTTATTTTCAGCCTAAATTTGCGATACGTTTACATAATAGGTACACTAATGTTTTCATTGTGTGGGTGATAAAGTGAAATGTTCATGGATGTGTGAAGTCAATTCCGAGATTTTGCTACCGGCTTGTATGAGCGATTTATTAGTGTGCGCGTTTTGAGTTTACTGCCGTGTGGTTGTTATAGTATATTTGACGTATGATATTGATGTGTGCGCCGCAGTGAGTGTTTTAATTTTTAGTAAGGCTATAAGGAATTGGTTTATTTGAGCGCTTCGTCACTGGTGTTTACGGTACAGATTGACCATCAGTTTGTTCCAGGTAAATTCGCTGGTCCAAATTTGACTTTTTCAAAATCAAAACCAAAATTTATTCAATTTAAGCCCTAAGAAGGCGCTTATGAACGTCTAAAACACTACCACCGGTTCGGAAAACAACCCAGCCGAGAAGAGCGCAGGCAAGAAACTCGATCTGGTTCTTTTTTTTTATAAATAGAATATATATCATTTTTTTTTTTGTCCTTTTCCTTTTGTCCATTTGGTGTCCTTGTGTGCCTCGAATTATAGGCAAAGATGGGATCAAATTTCCCAGAATTTTTTTACTCCAGTAATGACCAAGCCGAGATGAGATTCATACCACTTTGGTGTCATTGTGCCTCCGAATTATAGGCCAAAGATGGGACCATATTTCCCGTAATTTTATAGGTAAAGATAGGAACAAATTCCCCGTAATTTTTAACTCCAGTAACGAATGACCAAGACGAAATTCATATCACTTTGGTGCCCTTGTGCTAGTTACCTTTTTCGGCTGAGAGCCTTAAGCTCTTGCCCCAAAGTTCGATGAAGCTGCAAAGGCCGTTCCGATCAATAATAACTCAACAATAATAACTAAGTTAAATAAAAAATCCCCAACGGACGTCATACGATAGACATTGTCTATTATATGTAAGAATAGTTTTTTTTTTTACGCACAGAGAACAGAATTTTACCACGAAATAAGAAGAATCGATAGTAGGACACAAATGGGAATATTATGTTATCATTTACCTGTGAATCACCAGCGCCTTGTTGTGCAGTCTGACCAGCTAAAGGAGCGTAGATTGGCGGCGGGAATGGTGGTGGGGCGCCACAGAAGCCGCGTCCTGTCGACATCATCGCCATAGGGTGCAAGCCGGGAAACATTATACTCTGCGGCGCTAACACCTGCAAAACATATCCCGATTTATACACAAGCAATGATGTCAGAAAACAATTCCCTGGGTACCACTTTGTTAACGACCAAAGGTGTGCTTTGATCCCAACTGTGGAGGCTCTTGCAGCCACCGCCTGCGCGATACACACACTGCGTGTACTCGTAGCATTACACGCGTCACACTGCACATATCATTAGCTAGGGGAATTGCTGTAAAATTTTGTAATTGGAAAGCCGAAGTTCGTTTGTCACTTTAGTGCCGGTGCCCTTGTACTTCTTTACTCTTTCGGCTGAGCGCCTAAAACACTCACCCCAAAGTTCAGTAGACCTACCAAGGTCATTCCGGTCACCAGCGTTAAAAAAAACAATGATACAAAATTGTTTTTAAGGTGGGCGAAACCATATGTATAAGACTACAGTCTCATGTGGTTTTTAAAATGAAATCAGATCATTGTCGACATCCGTTTTGCATCAGGGTTTTGGATGGGGGGGGATGCACTTTCACATTTTCATAGACAAAACAATTTCATGACAAAAACCTTTCATGATGTTTTTAATTTGAAGTACATTAGTGGTCAAATTATTACTTATCTCCTTCAGAATTTATTAACATTCAAAGTTGATATATTATAAAGTAACCCTTAGAAAGAAAATAATAATTGTTTATTGTTACAAGAAATTAACATACCTGCAAATCATTTTCATAGCTTTGACGCAATTTTGCTGAGATTTGTGACTCCGCTTTGGCCATATTTTCAATGGATCCCTTCACAGTAATGATGCGCTCTAAATTGAAACTATTTATGTCATTAATAGAAGACACGGTGATCTTGGTATCTGTCTCTTGCATGATTCTCTTTATAGTGTTTCCACCCTTACCAATGATTCGGCCAATCAGATTATTGTGGGCCAAAATTTTCAAGCAGATTTCACTGAAATTAATTACAATTACTTTAAAAAACAGTTTTAAATAACAAGTAAAACTGCATTATAATGACCGTATTCTTAATATTCACCCTTTATTAGTGTTGTTGGCCTCCTGTTGCATGACTTCAAGTATTCTCTTGCATGCGTTCGTGCAGTTTTCTGGATTTCCGTAAATAGTAATGGCTTTCTCCAGTGACCCCACGTTATCTTTACGGTGTACATCGACTCTCGCACGGCTTTGTTGTGTTATTAAGCGAATAGTACTTCCTTGACGACCAATTATAGCTCCGACCATATCACTTTGTACTAACAGCCGCAATGGGAAGTCGGTGGGTCGTGAACCGCCGCCGGGTGCACCGCCACCCCCGCGACCGCCGCCGGGGCGTCCACGCCTTCCGCTCCGTACGTTTTGTTCCGCAGTTTCCACCTTCATTCGACAACCCTCGAGTTCGAAACCATTCAAGCCGTTTACTGCTCTGTAACAAGCAGACCACTCCGTTCATTATTTAGGATAAAAAAATCTCAGTTTCGAATTGACTTCACACAACAACGAAAAACCGTTCATTTTACCACATCCATGCGTTGTGTAACACACTGACAAGACAATTTATCAGACAATAAGATGAAGCCAAAGAATATAACTACCATAAAATCGTCGATTAATTTAAAAATAAAACAAAATCATCAATCTGGAATGTAACTTTTAAGTTTAAAATCACATTCCGACATGCGCGCAAAAGTGTATACCTAAGAGTTCAAAGGTGGATATAAATTTAAGACATAAAGGCACCTGAAAGTCAACAACAAAGCGTGTGGTAAGTAAGCATTGGACTGAACAATACATTGAAATTCATGCAGAATGAAGGAGGAAAGAAGATACGGAAGCCATGACACTAGGAATTAGCAGCACAGAATTGAAACATTGCACAGTATCCCGCATCCCAATGTGTCACACAGTCGAACAAATACTCACTGGTGTGCCTGCTCCGGTGTCTCGAACGTGATGTACACCGCTTGGGTATTAACATCACGAGAAATGGCTTTGTCGCAATGCTGCACATTTCCGTATTGTGATAGCAGCGGCTCGATGTTCTCGAAGCGTACATGCAGGGGTAGCCCACTGATGAGTACCCTTGATGACCGGCTGCGAGAAGCGACATTACCACTTGTATACATCTTACAGCAATTATATTATGATTGATATGTATGCGTTTGTGTGCAACAAACATCAGCGCACGAGCGCCCTTTAAAAATTAGGATTGATAATAAATAATAATGAATGCGTACGACACGAACGAAACTCTACACAGTTGACCCAATCAAACTATCGTTCAACATATCCGAACGCGAGCAAACACGATATCGGTACTGGCCGCGGTATCACCGGCTACAAAATGGCGGAACGGCCGGAGATGACATCATCGCGCGTTCGTCACTACGACGGCCGAGTAGCAGACGGTCCGCGCCAACCCAACCTCGGGCGGCCCCCTCTACGTCTGCCATTCACAACAAGGTTCCGTTGCACTCTCTCACTCGCTGCATGACCCTCGTACCTTGCATACTAACGACATCTACCACCTAATCGCTACGTTCATTACTACAAATTTTAACTTCAATACATCATAATAATAAAGCAAAATAAGATTTAATAACGGAACACAATACAGATAAATATACAAATCACAGGATAACTATCAAAATTAATTTCATTACATTTTTTTTAATATGCAAAAGAATACTACTATATTTTGAGTATGATTCGAAATCCATATTAAGTTTGTTAGTTAATACCTAAACCCTTGAATGACGCGATGATACTACTTGTGGTAATTGTACCCTAAAGTTATTTACTTATTATCCGACCCAAAAAATATTTTTCACCGATTTTCTTATATTTTAACATAATTTAAATAAATTGAAATAAAAAAAAATATATTTAATTACTTCTAAAACATTTGATTAAATCTTAAAAGCGAATACCACAAAAAATCTTCGTAGGCGGTCTCTTCTCGGTGTTGTTATGAAAAAAGGAATTTTAATCCCGGCCCTATTTACAAACACCTTGAAGGCCAGACAAAACAAAAACAACTTTGTTATCGATTTGCTACAAGGTAGGTGGTATAGTAGAAAAGGCAAATTGTATATTTAATAAAATTCGATAAAGAAAACGTATATTTATAATGTTTCTATTCCACCTGTCTTATATAGTGAGCTTTAAAGTCGAGAACAACTAAATAGTTACGTAATTCATTTTTAAACCCATAGTAGACGTATATACTTGTTTTTATTATTATTTTTTATATTAGGTATATTTATATGAAACAATGAGCAAAAATAACAATTGCATAAATGTTATTTACAAAAAGATAAAACCACCAGCACTTAACTTACAAGGCTTTAAGCAAAATAATTGAATATTTAAAACATATAGCAATACCTAATAAACAATTACTGTAAAGGAAAGAATTTGTTATAAACGAGCGCGAAGTTTTAAAAATACAAACAACATTCCAATCCGATTTAATACACAAAAAACATTAAGTGTTCATAAAATTGTAATTATCGAAGATTAAGTGTTCTTATCCAGGCGTATTTTAATATAGAACGACACTAAATCGACTTAAAAAGTGAAGAGGGTAGGTAGAGTGGCTGTTTGTCCACTCACTCACTCTGCCGATGTTACGAACCCCATTTCATTTCACAGCCGGGTGATGGGCGGAGCTCTCCGTAATGGGAACTACGCATGTTAGGTTACCTAGATAAAAGGGGACAATGACACTGCGTGACCCTAGGCAAGTGAATATATATATACATAGATGCGCGCACAGCTAGTTTCGTGTGCACGTATCGCGTCTTTATATTATCAGCTTTATTTACCAGTGTAACAAATCTCTGAATCTTTAGGTATCATTTTTACACGTAACGTGTATTCATTTTATATGGAAATCGTAAGTAATTATACGGTATAAATGCATTATAATAATAAATTATTACCACCCTACTCTATATACATAATAGAAATAGAACCTACAAAGCATAGATGATTGGGTAATATAATTTTAATTAATAGAAACACCTTACTCATTATCTCACGGGTTCATTTCGATGTTATCGCGTTGTTCATTGTATAATTTTAAACACAAGGCGGTCAAGATATTATTACTCGCTCCAAAACCGTTAATATGTCAATAATATGCATATAACAGCGGTCACATACAGTTAGACATAATTTCAATTCCAAATATCGAATGGCAATTCCGTATATATGTAACATACATACGTTTATATCCGATCGGTATAACAGGGAACAGAGAAAACTACCGTATGTTTGTGATTGGTCCTTAGATTTGTATGGGTTTACTGCATTTGAAATTCCGACTGTATGTGACCGCTCTTAATTGGCAAACATAATGTAACACAAGTGTGATTTCTAAACAATTTTTTATCCGGAAGCACAGGTACACGATTATTCTGACTTTGAAAATTTGTTTTGGCCATATCTCTTTCAATAATTCAATAAGCTTACTTGAGATCATTGTGTTCTTGGGTATACAATAGAGTAAATCACCCAGCAGTTAGCCCTGCTCCAGTGGTCAGCGTTTACAACAATTATCTTTGAATAAATAGTGTTCAAATCTGTTTACACGACAAAAACATTTTACAGATCCTATATAAGTACTCACACACCTACGAACTAACATCACATCAGGATGAGTTATGATCATTCATTTACATTAATTCGACCGATATGATCACCAGTTCCAAATTTACTATTTTTTTCTTAAGTAAACGTACCAAAAACCCTTCGATTAGTATTTCTTTTGACTTATTATAATTTTTAAAGATTATTACATTTCACTACTATAAAATGTTCAGGAAGTGATTATGTAACCTTAAAAATATTTTCATTTGGGTGACTGACTATCGAGTTTCGCTTTTTTAAAGCAAAGCCAGTAAGTAGTCAGCCATAAGTCGCCGACTATTCTATTGTAATTCTCGTGTATTTGACTAAGATTAAGTGTAAGAAAGTAAAAAGTTCTCGGTTTCCTAAATATGTTAAACACAAATCTTCCAAAAAGAAAGAAGTATCTAAATCTGCATGGTTATAGGATAGGGAAAGGTTGTTTTGGGCAAATGAGACGGGAATACTGGTAAAAAGTTATAAAGAAGTGGTAAAATATTTTATATAAGCTCACGCCTGTTATCCCCGAAGGGTTAGGCAGAGGTAAAATAGCGAACTACACCACCCACATTTCGCCGAGCTTAGTTCCGTCACAGATGTAACAGGGGGTAAGTTTGTCCCCATATCGGGCACTAATTCCAGTCTCCGGAATGATTATCACTTGACCCGACCCAGGGATAGAGAAACCTAGACCTCAGAACGACAGTCGTACCGTAATACAACTGCGCCATCGAGGCAGTTATTGATTTTTTTTATAGGATTATGAATAATTGTTGTTTTTTATTGTGTGTTGTTTTATTTGAAAATTAAATAACTATTCTGTCAAATAATAATCTACGATTTTATTGATATAAATATAATAGTTACAGAAAGTTTTGATTTGCACTAAAAACTACTGGGTGTTTTACCCTTCCCAAAACTCATCACAATTGATGATAAATATTACACATTAAAATTAGCGGAAAGATTTGCCTGTACAATCCATAAGGTTCGATATTTAACACATATTTCCACTGCTAAATTACTTACGGTACTTTACTATAAGGAGCAACAGTTGAAATAAATATCAAATTTTCAATTATAAAAACAAATGAGTAATTATTACAATATCGAATCACTAAACAACAATGGCTACAGGATTGAAGTATTAATAAATTATTAAATGTTATTAATCTTATAGAGTAAATGGATTATTATTACGTAAACGATGGAGATGTCTGGAAATGACACCCACCCATCTCTGTGCATCCCGTGATTTATTTTCAATATTTATTTTCCACATCAAAACAAAATATTTAGATAACCATTGCTTAATCAACTATTCTATAATGGAATTAATAATTATTACAATATGTTAATATGTCATGAATAAAAGGCATATGTTTTTCTATAAATAACACTCACCATTTCTATTAACATTATTATGGTCTACATAAAATATTTATAATTTCTGAAATGATCTGTCAGGATGAATCACCAGATTCATATAAAGCCTATTCTGTAGAGGAGTTTATCATTATTTAAGTCGAAGCACAAATTTAAGTCATGAACTATTTAAAACTTGTTTGTAATTTAAAAAGTACTCCTTGATTATAAAATATAAACTAGGATGTATTATCAACATTTTAATACCCCTCACATTTTAAAACGTTAAGAGGATATCCTAGCGACATTTATTCCGTACAACCGTAATAAACCCTGTTTCCTCCATGGATAAACGCATTAAGATAAATTTTTGTATACTAAATAATATATATCCACTATATGCCATGCCCGTACGTTTTGATATTTTTCATAAATTAATTATAGAAACTAAGAGCCTTTGAAAATAAAAAATGCTCGGATTTTACCGTTATTTTCTCACGTTGCCCCTTTCGTGTTTTATAATTATTTATTTGGGTCGCAACGGAATAGCAAAATATTTCTGAAATACCTACTTTTCTGATCGCATCTCCTCTTAACCCACACGATAATTAACTTTGTTGTTTAATTAATGGGAATAAACTTTCGTCCAGATACGTGACATTATTTTTTTAAATAACAAAGGCAAATAATTTTGAATTTTCGTATATTTGTTTAATTTTAATATTGTATTAACTTTCGCTTTAATATAATTTTAATCCTCGAAAAAATGATTTATTCATCATAAGTATGTTCTCAATGTAAGTAAATATTAAGTAAAACATTTTTAACCTTTACTAATGTTTAAATTCATTGTCTATTCGAACAAAGACGTCGACCGCTGTTATCATAATATGGCACGGTATTATTTGCCATAAAAACCTCAAGCTTAGTATAATCATAAAATAATATCGATTTAAATATTACAATCTGCTTTCCTCATTAATGTAGGTAGTATTATTATGGTGAATAAGTTTCATTTGGGCGGCAACCGACAGTTTGAATGCGACAATCCGGTCGACGAGCGAATACGTTCTACACCAGTGATTCACGGAATCAAGTCGCACCGCGCGCCTTTCGACCTGATGCCTCAGCCGCCATTTTACTTTTAGACAGCACGTGTTCATGTGCATTCAATTTATATATGCACTACAAATATTGAATATTGCCCGCATACAACAGGTTAAACAATGTTGACTTACAAAAAAACACAACCGACAAAAACGCGACTGAGAAAGCGAAAACTGAAAAAATGAAAACGTAGTTAACACTACTGCGGTAAAGTCGGGTTAATTATAGTTTTATATACAAAAAAACGATTCGTACCTGCGATGCTTTGCCATCCTGTGTTATAATATACTATGTTGTGTAACTGCACAATACGCCTGATGTTAGAACACACCCCACCCCTAATAAATTGTTATTACTTTGAATCTTTGCAAGTTCGTGCACTTATAAAAAGTGTTGTTATATTGGCACGGGTGGAAACAACCAATAAAATGTAATATAAAAAAAAAATTCACGTTCACACAGAACCTGTAGCGCGACAACGAGTGTTGCCGTGTGACTGGCTTGAAAGCGGGCTCTACGAACGAACGAATCGAGCTCAGTGTTGCCTTGCTATAGATTCGAGTCGCTAGACTCAGTCTCAAAAGTCATTAAAACTAATTCTATCAGAAACGAACTCAGGATTTCAGTTCATCTGAGGACCGGGACGGGGACGAAAACTTTGACTACTTTGTTTTCGCACCTTAAATTTTATGCACTTGTCGCAAGGCTGTTTTTGAGTTTCTCATATTGACTCTACATAATTTTATGTCAAGTTCAAAAAAAAATGTATTTAAAACTGTGTTGATTTCTACTCTATAATTCGTCTTATCTGACGACCTGAACTAAGCATGTCTTTAAATCTATTCTTTTGTCTCCGAGTCAAACAAAATTCGCGTATCTCACAACAAAGTCGCTAAAAGGGCAACACCTATCGAGCTGCGAGCGTGCAATCACCGGGTATACGGAGGAAGCGCGCCGTAGCGTCGATTGTACGAACTTGCAATACAAAACGATTATGAACCATTTACCGCTTAATAAACATACGCGTATATATCTATACTCTATACTACTAATAAATAAAATCGAAGTGTCTGTTTACTTTTTTACTGTGAATTTTTTACAGATACACATACCAATGTATATACGAAATATATACCAAATAAACAATTTTAAAAAAAAATCTGTCTGCTTGAATCGGCTAATCTCCGAATCGACTAGACCGATTTGGACGGGACTTTTTTTAGGTAAATAGCTGAAATTAACGGCTACTTCAATTTTCAAAAATATTAGGATTCCGTGTAAAAAAATAATAACTCATGAAATTGTAAACAGAATACGATTTAATGGACATCGTCATCAAACCATTATTTTTCAATGATTATTTAAAAACTATACAACGCAGTGAAGCATATTTGAAAAGAGGGCAAAGCCGCGGGCAGACAGCTAGTATAAAATAGTATAGTATAACAATCTCACACTCACAGTGTGATCACAAAAGCTCATATATGCGAAAGAAGATTACTAACCACCGCATAGCTGCTTGAATTGCTATTATAGGCAATTTTTTCCGACGCAAGTCGAATAAAATCGACAATATAAAAAAGGTGTGGACCAAGAGTGCGCAGATAGCTTAATTTTAATAATAAAAAAAAAGAAAAAAGTATAACAATCATTCATTAAACAGGTCATCCAAACCGAAACTTGTTCAATTTTACAATATTTTTACAAAACCTTTCTAGCCAAGATGTTATTGTTTTCACTGAAACTACTATAACATTTAGAATTCAAGTAAATAACCATAGAATCTTCGTATCACATTGTAACATCCATTAAGCTAAATAAAAAATAAATTTCATTTTACAAATCTGCTTTAGTTTCCTTTATACAAATAAATCTATTTATACTATCGCAGCCGGTAACAAGTAATGTTTTCCTTTACTTACGATTCAATATTAACCGTTATTTTGTGTTTAACAATAATTATTGTATTGTTTTGCATTTGTTTCTCTTAAAATAAATATTAACACGCACATACACGAAGTGAAATTTACTCTTGTGTTTTGGTAACAATATGGTTTGATGCAAGTGGCGTGATTTTGCTACCAAATAATGCTGGTTTCGTATAAGTTATGCCTTAAAAAAAAGACTCATTCTTCTTCTTCTTCTTAGTTAATGGCAATCTGTGTGTACACACAATTTGTGCCAATGTCATGTGGGTAAGATTTTCAATCTTGTATCAGCGTTACCAAGCTCCGACAGAACGGTGGCCTATCCTGCTCGAACTTTCCATGGAGCTTTGTCGGCACCTCAGAATGTATGCTACGCGTTGTCTTCTATAATAAACTTAACTTGAACACAATAACCAAACTATTTCACACAAAACGCCACCAAGATTACATGATATAGAGTCAAGTACACAAGTTTAATGAATTAAAGAGAAAACAATTGCTACATGTCAGACTGAGATCCCGCCAAAAACTCCAAGACTCATTCATTACTTACTACCTACTAGGAGTTTTTGGCTGGATCTCAGTCTGTCATGTAGCGGTTGTTTTCTTTAATTAATCAAATTTGTGTATTTGGCTCTATATCATGTAATTTTGGTGGTATTTTGTGTGACATAGTTTGCTTTTTGGTTAGAAGTCAAGTTTATTATGGAAAATAACGCGTAGCATTTATTCTGAGGTGCCGCACAAAGCTCCATGGAAAGTTCTAGCAGATGCGCCACAGTTCTGCTGAAGCTTGGTAACGCTGATACAAGATTTAAAATACATCTTACCTACATGTTTGAATACTAATTGTTTGAAAACAAATTGCCATTATCTAAGAATAAGAATTACCTCAAATATTTTAAAGAAAAATCTTTTGTATGCAATTTAATTCACGCGAATTTTAATCTATCATATAAATATGTATATAATAATTTCATAAATACCAAAGTTTTTTTTTTTTTTTTTTGAAACCGTAATAACAACATTCAGCAACAACTAGTTTTAAAGTTAATTTAATATTCGATATATTAAGTCAAATCAGAACGACAATCGTGGCTAATCTAAACGCCATTAAAGGCGTTACTAACTCTAGTAATATTATTCGATAAGGAAAGTCTTATCAGAGTTGAACTGCCTACGAACGTAATTATATTTACATAATATAGTGCTAGCGACTTATCTATACAGACGCTGATGTCAAAAAAACTAAGTTTGAATCGACTTGTAGCGATTTTTTTAATACATGCTTTATGTTTGCATTAGACATGTAATAATATAAATAAAATACTCGACACTCTCGACAGTAGATCACATACAACTAGATACCCAAATAATAGACAAGGGTATAAAATGAGTATGAAGTAGCTTTGTACATATGAGAAAATATTTCTCATAAATTAAAGCACTTTCCGTAAAACTGCATTGAATCGAATTTTATTCAAATTTTTATCAGTTTTAAATTTTTTTACGCGGATCCCTCATTGTTTTCGAAAATCAAAAGTATTCTAAGTTACCCCTATTTATAGAAATCCTCTATAGCACTAAAGTTACTAAGGTTTAAGGTACTTAAGTGTTTAATTAGACGCCAAAATGACTTTCAACGCTCACCTCAAGAAAGTCAAGCGCCAGACCGCCATGGTGCTAGCCCGTCTCTATTCCCCTTTATAACTCCGATAGCAAAATGGCCCTCCGCCATAAAGTCACCCTGTACAAAATGGTGGTTAAACCCATCATTACGTATTGTACACCCGCGTTCGCTCACATTAGAAGTTCCCAGATGTACATTTTACAAAAGATTCATGCATCAAGCATTACACGCACAACACTGCATACACACTCCTGCACATAACACGCAGGTACATAGGTCCTCTAAGGAACCTTTAAATATAATTAATAAATAAAAAATGTAGGGATTAGCTAGGATCAAATTCCACGGGAATTTATAAACACATGTAACGGGCCAAGCCGAGGTTCGAACCCTTCTGTCAGTTACCTTTTGCGGCGAGTAACTTCAGCACTCGCCCTCAAAGGCACGATGAAGCTGTAAAGGCCCTTCCGGTCAACAGCATAAACTAGGTTTAAAAAAAAATCTTGATCGACCGCGACGATAACATCATTCGTATAACCGCTAGAATAACAATACTAATTTATTGCATTTTAATAGAAATAAAGGTTTTTTTTTTTTTTTTAACTAGACGCAACTACGCGTGGGTCATGATGGAGATCAGTCTATAATTTAAAAAAATACTGGCATAATGTATTGCATAGTATAAACATTTTTACAAAAGCAAAACTACTATGAACTCATTATTTCTTATTTACTCATATAGATTGAGTCGGTGGTACTATATCAACACGTGTAATTTAAATTATGATCACGTAAACAACTTTATATGAGTGTACACAATTATTTCGTTTAAACTACCTACCTACCTCAAAAGAAACGTATTTAATTATTGAACCTGCTACGTACACAAATATTGCACATACATAGTTTATACAGACATGCACAGTATGAATAAAAAAAGAAACCAAACACTGTGGAGTTGTTGTAATCGGAACAGAGCGGTGGCGGCACGCGTATAACCGTATAAAAACCACCTGTCGGCAGGTGCGATTCGTACAACTGACTACACATCACGAAGGCACGGCATATGCTTTCTACATCATAAGTATTATATATCGATACACTAGAACACTATTAAAAACGATAGCAGTGTCTTTTGATAGGCTATATATAGAGACAATAAGCTCAACACATTTGTTTGAAAATTTAAAAACCATAGGCTCTAACCTTTTACAATGTTAGAAATATTTCTGACATCTTTGACACCGCGCTCCTTTTCCCAGCATCAGTAAGCAAAGAAAGCATTCTCTTAATGATTAAGTAAGCTTGCGGGCATAATTTTGAAAAAAAAAAGAACGAAAATTAAGTAAATACTGCTAACGTTGATACGCCCGTACTATGTAATACTTAAATGATCCCCCTACCACCCTGAAAACTGTTTTAAATTGTACCCTTATGCCCTAGACAATTTGCATATTCGGGCACATGCATAAGTTACTACTTAAACAGAAATATTTGAAATAACTATGGCGTATGTTGTTAAGAGATGCCCTCTAGCTGTCTTTATTCCACACAAACGTCCCCGTTTCCTTCCTGGGTAATGGCATTATAGTAAATATTCTTCTACCATATGATATATGTACATACATCACCGCCATGCAGGCACGTTTTTATTTTTCCAAAAATTAATTATCATACAAAATAGGAGCCTCGAAGATGAGAAAAAATGGCCGTTTTTTACAGTCGTTTTCAAACGTCCGCCAAACAAATTTAACCAAAAAATCTAAAAAAGCAATGTAGAGGCGTAGCCAAAGTCTTTCCTATTCTATAACTGAAAAAAATTTAAAAATCGGTCCAGTTTTGGAGAAGGAAACAGGGTACTACGAAGGGATGTTTTTTGTCCCTCGCGTGCTTTTTCGATTAGGTTTGGTTGAGGCATAGCCAATAATTTAATTTTATCGAATCTCTAGTGTATGTTTATATCGATATTGATATTTTTAACATCTTTAGTTACTACGTCGTGTAAGGGAGATGGATGGATGGTATTTACAGCTTCACCGAACTTTTGGGGCAAGTGCTCAAGGCACTCACGTACCAAAATGGTACGAACCTCGGCTTGGTCGTTACCCGAGTATGAAAAACTCCCGTCGAATTTTTATCCTAGCTAAACCCTACATTTTAAATTTAATACAAAAAAAAAGTTCCTTACAGATCCTATGTACCTGCGTGTTGGGTGCAGGAATGTGTATGCGGTGGGCTTGTACAATTTTGTATTTTAAACTGAAATTTAGTATATTTGAAGCGATGATGGCACAGTTAGTATTGTGGTCAGCTTCCGCGTCAAAGACACCTACCTACCCACCTCTCAAACTCTAAAATCAGCCCCGCTTTCGGTATTTTTCTAATAATGCCCGCTTTGGTAACTACCACCTTCTTATTTAAAAACCTGTCTTCAAATATAAATAAGTATGTTCTGGCAGCATCTCTTGAGAACCATTACCTCTAGGCTTAGCATATTTAACATCTTGGAGCACATAATTACTTATCAGATAAGAACGTGGTCAAAGCACTAAGCCTATACAGTATAACAAAAAAACATTTTTCATAAATGTAGAACAGTATTTCATAATTATGAATGAGACACACTGTTAAGTTGAATTTACGTAACAAGAATATTTATTTATAGATAGTATATGTTTTATTTTCAATTTGATATGAACAAAAAGTATTGTCTCGGCCGAAGGCGCGTGCGAATCAGAATTAGTGTTGTACCGAACGTCGTCGTGTTCGTCTTCATGTCTCTCATGCCAGCCTGACCGTGCAGCCAAGAAATTGTGACTGTGCATCATCGCGTACGGGTTTAAGGTACTCCGTTTGGTTTGGTATCTGGTTTGTTTATGTTATTCAGTTCTAGTTCTTATTTTTTAATATCTGAATTTCACTTCGTATCTAACAATATATTTATATTGTATGAATAATATCGTACAAGTAAGTTGTTTTATTTCATTGACAGCCTCCAATTTTCCTGTTTTAAGAGGTAATTAAAAAGAAAAATTAACTTTTTTGTATTTATAAAATAGGTACCTATAATTCTTTTTAATGTACGTACTTACAATCACTTATAAAGTATATGAAAATAAAAATTAGGTGCTTCTTATTTAACCATGTGGTGAGGGATTCGTTTTTTGGTCCGGCGATCGAGCATACAGCGGGCCAATTTCTCGGACGAGGGCATATTCTGATACATCCTCTCACCGTAACAAGCCATTAAAGACTTCCAGGGTGTCGTCAGCGAAAAGCGCATGTTCGGTCCATCCGAGTACTGGCAAGTCGTTGGTGTAGTTGGCGTAGAGGCTAGAAGAGAGGCAGCTACCCTGCGGGACTCCGGCTCTCATAGGGAACTCCCGAGACACAAGGCCTTCGACCATTACTTGGACACGACAATCTTCCAGGAAAGACTTTAGAACATGGAGAATCTTCCTAGGGATCGTGGTGATCGTTAACAATTTGTATAGCATTCTCTCGTGCCATACTTTGTCGAACGTCTTCTCCATGTCCAGTAGTATAACTGTGACATATTGTCTATTTTTCCTTGTGGTATCTATTATATCTATGACCTTCATGAGTTGGAGAACAGTAGAGTGATGTTCTCTAAAATCGAACTGTTCGGCTCTCAGGTTCATGTGGGGCAGCATCTTGGCCAGCACGAGCCTCTCTTCAACAGTAGAACTTATAACGGTCACAAACGCGTCTGATTCTACCTTTTTACCACGTTTCTTCCGACATGTACATGATAATTTAAACTCAAAATTTTACAGTGACCGCCACGATTTTGTTACTTTATTGCAGCATTTCGCTTCATTTTAGAAATGTTACAAAACATTTGAATTCTTCATAGTAGACTGATAGCAACAATCAGTGCTGGCCCGTTCATAAGGCGGAGTCGCCGCTCCAGGTGCAAAGGACCAAGGGGCTCCACAGTTTCGAGTGCATGATTTGTACGCCCTAATGTAAGGGGGCGCCACAATTTGATTAAGTTCTAATCCAAAACCGGCCTCGGGCTGGCACTGGCAATACCTAATATTATAATTATAAATTTATCGAAATGATTGTTTTCAAGTTTTAATAAATATAAGTTGTAAAATCAGTAAAATTGATCAAGATAAATTTTAAAAATAGATGGAATCTTATAATTAGCCTTTGCAATAGTATTAAAGTTATTTTCTTTTTTCTATGTTCAACATTTGACTGTATGCCTTCCATAAAACTATATCCATATAAATATAAATCAATCGCTAAAGGCCAGAAAAAATGCTGACGTTTATTTTGATACGAAAAAAGGTGATCTCAAATGTTAGCTCTTTTAAAATTCATAATATGCTCATTTTAGACGAATATTGGCCATTTCCTAGACATTTTCAGTACTGATGAAAAATAATTTTCAATACTGACTGCTTGTTAATTGTCTGAAATAAAATAATAATTTGCATCGTGCAAATACTGTCATAAAATATGATTTATTTTAAATCTTATTTTTATAATAGGTTTTGAATTTTAGTACTTGATTTTACTTATTTAAATATGTAAGTAGCTCAAAGTAGATTTCCGAGAATGTGAGAAAATTGTTTTGGAACACGTTGTGCAAAAAATAGACAATTGCAGGTCGAGTACGAGTTTGAAGGTCGAACCATAAGCGAGGACGACTTCAATAATACGAGATAGTCAATTGCTATTTCCACCGCCATTTTCTCAAAAGAATGCAGGGAAATAAAATATACTTTTTTTTATTTTACATTTAATCTAATTAATAAGAAAATTGCTTTATGTTTTGTATTTATTGCTTTAGAATCCGGTCGATTGTCGTTTAAGACGGCGCATTTATAGTATAGAACCATGTGATCGCAATTTGTACCAGAACCCCCCCCCCCCCCCCCTCCGCAATCGCAGAACCCCAGCGCGCAGTTTCATACATTGGTGGAGCTTTGTAATGTTACAAATTCAAGAAACGCTCCTGCAATGGATTTTATTTTCTTTGTCCGTAAATTTGGTTCTTCGCGTTTTTTTCCCCGAAAATAATGACAATACCTACGTCCATACATACATGTTTGAGAAATAATGCTTAACTGTTGGATTTTATTTGAATTGATAAAAAATGTAATAGTTTTTACTGATACTTATCTACCTATCAAAAGAAAATAATCATTTAATTTTGGAAGTTTTAAATTGTTTTCTCATTATGGTGAGCTTTAAAACAATAAACTTTTATAGATAAACCCTTTGTAAAAAGTGATATTGCTACCTACGCTAAAGTATTCTTAAAATGTAATGTTTTATTATAAATATGTTAAGTACCTAAATATTTCCGAACTGTAAATTAGACCGGTATTGTTGTTAAATAAATCTGTATAAACTTCAAGATACAGGCAATGCCTAGTTTGTAGTCTTCAAACAAAACTATACATGTATTTGTAACCAATTTGTAAATAAACACAATTATAACAATTCGGTAACACGCCGAACAATATTATCCAGTAGATAAGCTTTTTAAATTAAATCGTGAAACTCCTTTAGGCGCGACATGGGACTTACGACCTACTCAGTAAGTTTTTTATTTACCACAGTAAACGCTCAGTAGTGTTCTACGTACCTAGACTGTGTTTATATTTTCGGCTATTTATAAAAAAAACTATAGTATGTTGCGAGTTTTTAATATAAAAAAACCTATATTGTATTATTTAGGTTTTATTTTTAGGGTTATATAAAAATTTACTGTTATAAAAATAACACGTGTACATCTTTAAATTTGACACCTAAACCAAAATGGCGCAATACGATAAATGCTTCAAAATTAACAAGCGAAATAGAACTTATCGTGTTTTAAAATACCTAATCAATAAGATTTGATTATAGACAATCTTTATTAAAATCGTGGATTCCTTGAACTATTATTGAGTGTAGTGACATTCTAAAATCAGTGATGCAACCAGTGATATTTTATAAATTATCGATTCGAATAATTACTAAATATATTCAAATAAAGGTCTTTTATAGTTCTCACAAAAATAAAAGCAATATTCTTATCAAAGCGTCCAAGAAAATCTTCAGAATTCATATAAATATTAGAAAAAAGCGCACAAGTTTACCTTATTATATTAATAATTTTGATATTCTTTAAAATACTATCTGCATCTATGTCCGTTGACTTAGAAATCCAAACCTTTGAATTGATTTACTTAGAGAATTTTAAAACCATAGACTGGGTAGACCGAAGAGTTTTGAATGTTACCGGATTTCAATTCAAATTTAGTATTGCAATAGGTAGTTGTAGTGTCACATAATTAAATGAAAGTGTACACAAAAATAACTACCAACGCGTTCCTAGCAATAGATACTAAAATAGAATTAAAACTATTAAGTTTTACTTCAAGGGCGCGTAAAAATTATACGTTCATATTTTTTTAAAGTGTAGCTTCCTGAATATGTGCGGATTATAATTATGAATAATTTTAATAACATTACGAGTGATTTTAGTAACCATTGTCAATTTATTTTAAAAGAAATATAATTTTAATTACGCATTCAAGGATTTAAGATATAGTCGGGTTTGCCAGGAATTCAAGTTTCTAACGGCTTGGTAAAATTCCATGTTGTAGATTATACATATTTTACTAACCTTTGATCTTGATCATCTTGTTCATAAATTTGATCATGGTCCTCTTGTGATAAATGAAGCTCACTAAAGTGTTGTTCCACGGAGTGAGCCATTTCACTAGTTTTTAAAAGTAGCAATTTTTATATTGAAATAACGTGTATATTTTATTCAAACAATTATAGAACTCAGGAAATAGGTACCGATTTATAAAGACTGGAATGTTAAACTACATAAAAAACTTAAAACACAGGTTTACGTGATGTTTCATTAAAATTTGAGAGCTATCTTTCGTGTTTGTGAATAATTACGACAGTTAGTGAAGATAAACTTAAGTATGCCGGCCGGTGCTAACACGTGGTCGCTTTGAGAATTCAATGTGTTTATTATCGCGTTATATAATATGATAGATACACGGCACCGAACGCAATGGTACCGATTACAACTATGCGAGCGGTGGTATCAGCGTCACCGAGCCACCGAGCGAGCAACGGAATCGCTCGGAAGTCGGAACGAGATGCGGAGAAGGGGTGGGCACGATTGGCACGTGTGCGCCGTGTGTACGGTTCGTCAGCTATTGAGATCACTACACAACTGAGCTGCCTAACTGATGGGACGTGCGTGACTAAACGAAACGAACGAAGACTCCATCCATTCTTCGTGCGACCATTTCATGTGGATTTTGTTTGAGAATGCGCGCACTGGGCGTGGCTCAGTTGGGGCCTACGGGGAGAACACGCCACACCTTAGTGAAGCGCAAGTATCGATTTAACTTATACCGGCATTTATTTTAACATTTTTGTTTGTGGTTTTGGTTCACTTTGAAATAAGAATTTAAAACTAAACAAGAAAATCACAGTCGAAACTATAGGTTTATGTTTTACTTATCCATATAAATAAACTTTATTTGCTTCAAACATTGTCTGTATCATGGTATCTATCTAAATCCAAACCAAATTTTCAATTCTAAACATTTCATATAGTATATAAGTTCAGATCAATATTTTATATAGTATGATTATTTTCACTTAGAAATTGAATGCAAGGGGGTGTCTGAATAAAACTCCTTCTGTACTCAAATTAGTTGCGTTTGCGACTTATGACAATGGGTACATTTTTTTACAATTAAAAGATTATTTTAAAGCTTAATTATTTTTTTATAATTACCATGTGTAAAAAACTTCTTCAAAAATTTCAAGTGAATGATGAACTTAATACACTTACCGATGTTACACTAAGCGCCTCATTATAGATTTTTTTTTAATTATTCAGAACCTAAAAAAGCAGTCTAATTATTTACTCTGGGTTGTGGTTTTATCTGAACTGTTAATTCGTTAAAAACTAATCTTGTCTTTAGTTTACATTCTAATTTAGTTAACAGTAAATATAAATTAGCTAAAAAAATAGAAACTAAGGACTCTATTAAGCATGCTTCTCATTGCGTTCATACTGCTCTCTTTCAATTTTGAAAACCTACTCACTGCTAAAAATACCAGTGTATTTTTTATATTCAGATTCAATAAATGTTATAGCTTTGAGGAGTGTCTCAATTTTATCGAGAAAAAATCAAATGTTTCATATAATTTGTACTAGGTTATGTTAAACTAAACTCACATCTAGGGAATACAAATGCTAACAGAAACTACGGGGAATCAAATGACAAATAAACTATTTCTGAAAAGTAATAAGTATGTTCTTGTAATCACCATAAACTCATAACGTTTAAATAAATAAAATTATAAGGTTCTTTTTGATTAACATAATGTATTATAACTGAAGTAATTCACGGTACATATTCTTACCTTCAAATTTCAAAAATACCTTATTCAAATTTTAAATAAATTATGAAGATTGATGTACCAACTATATTTTGCACATATCTTATTAATATACATAATTTATTTTAACATCGAATAATTAATTATCCTTTTGTATACGATATGCTCATTATAATTTGTAAGATAATAAGAAACCAAATTAGTGAAATACCGCCGTTTGAACTGAATTTAAATTTCACTTATGTGATTAAAAGTACTATGAAACACACTGAGTAATATTCCTAAGTAACTATTTAGGGATGCACAATTATCGATTACTTAGTGATGATCATTTTTGATAATGAACAGTGCTCGTAAAGTATGATAATATTTTCATTATACTTTTGTAATAAAAAGAAAAGAAACGATAGCAACTAAACGATAATGCCACGCAATCAACTGTTCCAAATGCAACACAATTTTAACAATATTTTTATAACCTTTACTTAAATGTCATAAGACGTATAACTCTAATAATTTTAAGTAGATAGATAAATAGAACGCATTTGCAATAACGTTTTTTTTTACACGGAATAGGCTCTGTGGTTTCACCACAATCTCACCTGATGTTAAGCGACGATGTGGTCCAGGACGGTAAATATACTAGGCCTAGATGTTGTATATATGCTAATCTTTTAAATATTGTGCGATAAAAAGACTCTGCTCACAAAACCAGAGCACACAATCACCGTGCTATGAACGTATCAGGCACGTAAAATATGATACGCACTACTATGCCTACTGCAACTGATCGACCGCGTTGTATACCCGTATTATGGATAAAGGGTATCATGCCTATTTGCTACGCATATTAAACCCGTTCAGAATGTATTCAACATTATAATATGTTATGTTCGCATGCGTATCAGTACCTATTGCGTGGGCGCCTTGAAGCCTAGTTATTTAAAATAAAATTAACTTAATAAACACAAGTTGTTTCATTTGTTCCGAAATTTCTTTCCAACCCCTTTTCTTTTTTCAGAGAATCCACTTATTTCAAGTATTGAAAATTATATAATAATCGTATTTACAAACACACAAATTTTCGTCACCCATATTAACTATTGCATGTGCAAAAATAGTTTCAACATTAAAGAATAAAAATCGTTGTTGTCTTGCGGTAGGGTAGGAACGTAAGGTACACGGCTATAACTAGGGTTGCGACCTGTATTTTATGATAAAGTATTGTACGTCATTTCGGTTGTACTTAATACTTTATGAGAACAATGAAGTACGCGAAAATACTTTATTTCTCTGGGATTACTTTCAGCCATTTCGGCATTCACGGCGAGTTTCTGTGATATAACAAAACGCGAAACGAAAGAAACAAAGCGCCTTTGAATCTGATAAAAACGAATTACTTCAACCTTAATAAAGAGCGTAAAAATAGTGTGCAGCTGTTTAGTAATGAGAGTTATTTGTTAAAAGTAAAAGTAGTGAAAGATATATTTTAAAGCGAAATAAATCCTACTTTATTTTGACATATGTACTTTTTATTTTCTACCTATAATAACCAATGTTTGCACAAAAAAAGGTGGTAACCATAGATATAACCCGTTGTATACGCGGCAACGAACCGTACCGAAACATGCAAAATATTTTCATGGAATCTCGCTTCGGATACGGTCATGGCACGCTCCAGTTCTGTTCGGTGACAGAATGGTCTAGTGGACAGTCTCATAGTAGGTAACTCTTAAAGAATACAAACAAGTTTAATGATTGGGTACAATACATGAACATGCTAAAATAGTGAAATAGGAAAAAGATTTTCCCAAATTTCATTATTTTCTATCGATAGCATCAGATGGCAATCACTAAAACTGATAACAGTTCGTGAAGTATATTTGTTACTGGGCTTGTGCGACGCCGCCCCGCGCCCATCGTTTTCCACAACACTCGCTCGGGGTCTGCGGAGGGCGGTCGCCCGACACCGCCTACTTCGTCTGGTACAGGCGTCGCCCGCCTCGTGTCCCGCTTCACCTTAAAAATTACCAGTAAAGCTAACTCAAGGAGAAAGCGCCCTTCAAAGGGCAGCTCATACTGTCCTATGAGGACCTAAATGTAAGTTAAGTTTACAAACAATCCTTGGAAGCACTCGAGTTACTAACAGATATCAGTGCAATCATTAAATTGTTATTAAATATGCAACACTATTCATTCAACGATTACCAAGTTTAAATTTATTATGATAATCTTTTGAAGTAGATAGGATACCAAGTAAATATAACGTCGCGTATGCGAAGCGTGCGTTCGAGCGGCGAGAAAGAGCACAGCTCACTAAACAAAGCTCTTTGCAACGCTTGCATAAAAACTGACGCTTCACGCTAACCACAGACCACACGTCATTGGATGATTAATTTTAGTGAACTATTTTTAACAATATAGTTACTTAGTCTGACTAAAGTGCAAGAAATAATTTCAGTTGGCAGTTAATTTTAAAGTAGCTAAATATTTATGTTATTAAATGTTTTGTACTTACGTTGTATAAAATTATCCTGTCTGTCCGTAGTTGGCTTATAACTCGAGACTCATTGATTCGATTTACAAGCTTCTTTTTTTAAGTTATAGGTTTTTCGGCCTAATTATTAAGATTCTTATTCTGGAAGGGGCTATGCAGGCTAGAACAGACCTGTACCTATCACTACGACCTATTATGATATGATATAAGATCTATTATGATCGCTTCACAATATTAAAGCTCACTGCTTGGACCTTTTTTTTTTTTTTTTTGACGGGGGGGAATGCATTTACTCACTGCTTGGACCTACAGTCTGGATATAGTAGGACCTTTTTAGCCAGAGAGTATATAATTTCTCCGAGAGTATGCTTCGAAATGCATACCCAGAACTCTGTTGCGGATAGGTGTTAGTGGATCAAATTCACACAAGATGTGCTTATCGGTTTTGTCAGTAATTTCACAGAACCTGCATTCTCTTGTGTTCTGGACACCAATGTTGTGCATATGTTTGCTCAAACAACAATGTCCCGTCAGTTCTCTCAGACTCGTAGTTGATTCCTACTGAGCATCAAGGCTTCTTCTGCTTTGCGCTGAGTGAATGCTCTGATAAGCTGTTTGGAATGATTTTGTCCTGGCAATTTATTCCAGAACTCTATAGCTCTACAAATGTATTGGTCATTTTTTTTTTGACTAACGCTGTTGACCGGAAGAGCCTTAACAGTTTTTCACCGAACTATTGGTGTATTAAACCGTTATGGTCAATCGAACTAAGTTTTCTGGAATGCGACAAATCGGTTCTGAGTCAATTTGTGTTCATAAAGCTCTTGTTCTTTCCTTGTTGTGTTCCCTCCATGTTATCTCACTGTTAACCAAGAGTCCTGTGGAGGGATTACATCATAAAATTTTTGAAGATTAGTTTCAGGTATCGTCTCATTTGTCATCCCTAAAACTGGAGTTTCTATCACAGCGTCTAGAAAAGATCTTATGGACTGGAATATCCATTGTCTCCATCTGAGGGCGTACATTCTGTGCATCGTTAACCTCGCCACCTTTTTATACATGTAGATGAAGATAAGCCATCCAGATGCGCTTCAGTGGCGGTCGACATGTCTCCCGATCACTACGATAAAAGCCATTTTTGTCTATTGAAGTTAATCGGGTACAAACCGACTGCTGCTGTGCTTTTTTGGACTAAACCACACATACGTATATTATTATGGGTCTGACATTTGCAGTATAAAGTTGTATGGTAGGCATGGGTTATAAACCCGAGCGCTTTCCGGCCATTCGACTACAGACTCCCATTGCTATTTTAGCCTTTTGAATAATTTATCCAATTTGGCTATTCCAGGTCAGTTTCTGGTCAAAAATAAGTAATTGACCTCTGGTAGGAAGTAGATAGAGTGATAGTTGTGCTAATTGTTGAAGACGCCCTTTCTGGGTAAGTGGCACTAGGACAGTTTTGTCTGCATTTAGTCTCAGTTCATTGTTCTTCCACCATGTGTCAATGCATTCTGCATAACGTACAAAATTAACTTTGAGATAAACCTCGGACAACTGTCATCAGGTCATCAGGGTAACCCTGAGCGTTGATCCTTTATTTTGTGCAGAAGTTGGTCCACTGTTGTCCACAATAGTGGCAATAGAACGCCTCCTTTTTGACAACTTCTTGTGGTTACCATCTCATGTTTAGTGCTATGCAATGACAATTTAACTGTACGGTTTGAGACTATTGATTAAATCCAGCTTATAGTGGTCGAATCTACCTTTTATAACATTTAGACCCTGAACTAATGTTCTAGTGGGTGTCAAAGGCGACCTCAATATTCAGAAATGCATATTTTTGCAATTTCTTTATCTTCAAATGCCTTCTCCACTCTGTCTACAAGATAGAGAAGGAGAGTCTCAGTGGATCTTCCTTTGCTATATGTCGTATGCTATATGTTGTCTACAACTTATAAGGTTTTTGGTTAATACTATTTCTCTAATATTTGTAGCAATATTCTTCTCCATTGTTTAGAGAAAAACAAAATTAAGATTCCTTAGGTATAAAAGACTTTGGGATAACGTAATCCTTTTTGCCGGCTTTAGGTATAAAAATACTGGTACTTTTGTCCATGGTTCAATTATATATCCCCATACAAGGGTTGCTCTAAAAATCTTAATTATCAGGTGTAAGGATATTCCCTAAGTACAATAGATACCCTAAGTACAATAGATACCCTAAGTACAATAGATAAGGGTAGTGCGTAAATGCATTTCCCCCCGTCAAAAAAAAAAAAAAAAAAAAGGTGTAAGGATATTAAGTTCTCGCTGAAATAGCACCGGCTGAATTCCATCCCCATCACCTGTCTTAAATGGTCCAAATTACTTTATAGCCCATTTTTCTTTCTGTGGTCTTATTTTTTATGCTAGTCCCCAGTTTAGGTCTAATTGAAAAAGCCAGTCTTCTTAAGGTGACACTTCCAGAACCTGTGAAATTAACTGCAGTAAGGAGCTCTATAGTTTACTTTTCACTGTTGGTGAGGGTCCCACCTTGTTTTTTAAGTAGGTCTATTTTTTAGGTTTGTCCTTAGTCCTTGGTGAGCAACCTGTGAATTCTTGCTCCATGAGGCGTATCATTTATTTCCTCACAGAACTTTCTCCGGGATGCCCGTTTGGCTTTCCTAATTTCTTTATTATATTTAGCCTATTGTAGCCTTTATTGTATTTAATGGCCCTACCATTTGACGTCTCCAACTCCTGTGGTGTTTTTGACCCTATTAAAAAGCCTCCTAGTATATTGCTTAAGCTTTTTGAACTTAGGAGTGAGCATTGGCGTCGCACCCCACCAGCAGCTCATCATTGTATCTTTTTGCATAGTCCACAACTCGTAAAAGCTATACAGATGGGTTAATATTATTTCCTGGTCGATAGACTGAACAAACGAATAGTTTGGAACCTTTTCACCCGTCAAGATTAATATTTGTTGTAACCAGGTCATCTAAACAAAGCTCTGTAACAGGTAAAAAAACTATATCTTACTAAAAACTATGCCTGCTCTGGTCCCGCAGTTTTGCGTTAAATCGTTCCCCGCGGTATCCCTAAAAGTATTGAGGTTTTACAGTTCCTATCTTTCGTTTTTTACCTTTCTTTCCCTCAGTGCCAGTCTCCGTAGACGGTATGGTCGTTAAAGATACCTCTACCTTAGGATCCGTCCTTTGGGTTATTAAGGTACAATGTCGGGGAGGTGCTACCTCTCTCCATCTCACATGTGTTGTCGACACCAGATTTCTCTAGGACATCTAACTTTAGATCTGACTTTTTGTTGTCATTATCTATGATGTTCCCACGAGTAGCTAGGGAATAAAAAGTCACACACCGACATAGCCCCGCAAAAGCTAAATTACTCCCTTACTGAGCTAACAATTGAGTTTCCCTCCGGCCATACATCCCTCGGCACGGTTCTTATGACATCTTGGATTTGGTAGGTCCTCTTTGGCAATACTCAGCAGTATCTTCATAAAAACACTGCTAATCATAGCCCAGGGTGCACCGCGTGAAGTTAGAACCATATTCTCACCCAAAATGATTAAGATACAAGTAACATAAATAAAAAACATTTCCACAATTACTTAGTTACAACTATTGAATATATAAAAAAAATTGTAGATATCTTTTAAAGAATACAAATATTATACGTAAGTAGAGCCGGAATTTTGAAGGCGAATGCTGAAGGCACTCGCCGCAAAAGGTATTGAAAAAGCGACAGTATAAACTTTGTTTGAAACTGTATTCCGCATGGGTTGCAGCTAAGTTTACAAAGTGTCTCGCTACTGTTGGGACGATTCCGGGAGACTAATTCGGAGAACCTCCGAGGATAAATACCGCGTAGCAATGTGCGTGTAATGCGAATATTTGTTGGAACCATTAGAATTGACAAGTTACTTTTTCGATTTGGCCAACGATGTTGACCAGACGGACCTTGACAGCTTCAGTGTAAGGGCCCGAGTTGACAAATCACTAACATTTTGTAATGCAACTAGTATGACATTTGACGTATTTACGCTTCAGTCTGGAACTTGCAATCGCCGCAACGGCAGGCATGGTTATAAAAGTTTAAATAAGAGTAACGCCGTCCTATGGTTATAAAATACGTTGTGAACCCATTGGAACAAAACTGATAAAAGTCACGTATGGTCTTTTATGAAGCTAATTCGAAATTTAAATAACCTCGCAAAAATTAATTTTTATTATTCATTTGCTACCAACTTTTTTTTTGTAATGGCAACTTGTTTTTTAGTCGTATTTGGGTTAAATTCACAGAGTTTGTAATCAATCATATGTGACTTAATTATTTATTTATTTTTATTATTTATCTATTTTAATTATATGGAAGCAATTTAGCGGCTTGGGATACGTAGTTCGTACCTAGAGACACATGTACGTGAGTATGTTTATCTGTACGTACGAATGTAAGTATGTAAATAGAGTAACTAATGATATTTTTGTCTCAATTGAGCTATGAGAAACAGCAGATGTGGATAATTTTATTTTGCAAATAAAATGCATGTACTTATGTCATTATTATGTGTATATTATCCTAATTAGATAAATTCGGATCTATAGGCAGTGGTAATTATTTTTATACTGTATTTAAATTTGAACACTAGATGAAATGCAGTATTTTGATGAGTACGAATAAAAAAAAATGTATGGTGGTACGATACAATTAAAAATAAACGCACGTTTTGTTCACCCTAGTAAAGATCATGTTGTCTGTCTCGTCTTCCCTAACATCTAAATCCCTATGAAATTCGATCTATAGAAATAAAAAACACCGCTGTGTTCTGTGGTCCCACAATTGCGCGACGATTTTTTTAATTAATCCTTCCAATGTTTACTCACTCCGCTAGTCGTGGAACTCGCCGGCAACGTAGGGTGATTCATTTGCATACACACTGTATGAATGTTATGATATACGTTACTATAGATAAATTATTAATTAATTGCATATTAATAGTAATATTTAATTTGACGCTATAATCGAAATAATGTTAAGATGTACTTGACAAAAAATGGCGTCGCAAAATGACCAATTACATACAAGGAATACAAGTGCGTCTATGTAAAGTAACTAATGTAGCAAAACCCATCCTAACCCGAAATGCTTCATTTTATTTAACAACGCAAATATTTATAGAATTTATACTACTACTACGCAAACTATAGAAATAATTAACTTTTTATATCGTTAGTTTTTTAATTAGTACGTAAAATTAATAATTAGTTTCATATTTGTAAAGGTTCAAATACTTTTTTGCTGTTAAGACACGTACGGACTGGACCGCGGACATGGTATGTCGAGCGGTCGAAGTAATCAGTCGCCTAAGTAGGAATGGGGAATAAGATTTTTCAAAAAGATCGATTATTTGAATCGATTCACAAGTCGATTCATCGAGGTCCAGGAGATCAACATTTCTTCTTTTTGGGTTTGACTTTTTCTTCGTAAATAATAATTTTCCAGTGGTCGAAATTAGACTGTAATCATTATTTATTGTAAAAACTGTTTGCAATTTTTTTTATTAACAGATCATCAATTCATCATCAATCAATCATCGGTCATCAATAGCAACTAAAAAAAAGAAGAATGCCTAACCTACTAAGGAAAAATGACAAAGAACTAATTTATTTTTACCTATTTACAGATGATCATCATATTATAGAAAACTAAATGGACACCCTAATAATTGATACTTTATTAGTTTGAAAGATCGATCTTCGGGCCTAGATTTTGTGAATAGATTCATTAAACTTAGATTCGAATCGATTCAAAAATCGATATTTTTCGGAAAGGATTCCCTCCCTACTTAGGAGACTGGTAATATCGGCCGCCTGCCGTACTATGTCCGCGGTCCGGTCCGTACTGTGTTATCACCATTAATAGATTAAAAATATACTTCTGAAACTATAAAGATTCACATGTATTATAATAGTATATAGATAATGGATAGCAGATCAGTTTTTGTTACTTATATTTTAATAATTATATTGTAGATTTCACGTCATTTGTCTGTACATTTCCGATTTAAGTGAAAACAATTATTACAAGGGACTAAAAATGGTAATTAAATACATTTCTATAATTTTAAAAAATGTCTGTCTGTCTATTTGTTTGTGCATGCAGCGTCAATTAGAAAGCAGTTCCTAAGTATATTTCTAAAGATCGGTCAACCTTATGAAAAGTTATAGCAATTTGAATGACTCGCGTCGACTTTGGTATGAAAGAAGAGTTGGTAAGTAAATGCGTTTTATTTAGTCTTATTCGAGAAGAAAAAATTGATGGATCGATTTAAATTTAACACACGACATAATATATTTATATTCGATTGATGAAGGGGATACTTTTCCGATATCATCACAAATAATATGGTTGATATTTTGTTATTTAAAAATTAAAATTATTATTTGAAACGGAGTTAGTAAAGTAATATTCAACCGTATATTTATAACTAGCTGTGTGCCCGCGGCTGAGACTGCGTTTCTTTTATTCTTCACTGCATTTTAATCTTTTTATACGGTACCCCAATTATTTTCCTAAAAATTATTTAGCATTGAGATAAAGTAAATATATTTCTCATAAATTCTAGCACTTGCCCGTAAAACTGCATCAAATCGGATTTTATTACATTTTTTATGAGTTTTAGTTTTTTTACCCGGAACCCTAATTATTTTTGAAAATTTAAAGTACCCTTAGTTACCCGGGGCAATTTCAGCAAAATAAGTTCCGTCAAAATCCATCCAGCCGTTCCGGATATTACCCGGAACAGACAGATAAAAATTCAAAAAATTGTATTTTTGGTATAGGGAACGTATAGACATTCATATAAAAAAAAACGACATTACAAACAGATATTATTTATTCAATTTTATTTATTAGTATAGATAAATTTGTTTATAATATATCTAAGACATAGTAAATATGAAACAATATATTGATATTCAATTTTCACATAAACATCTAGACATTTTAGGCGTTGTATTAGGGAATCATTTTATGGAAGTAATGAAATGAATTTTTATTAAAATATAAATAGGTATAAAATATGGAGCGGAACATAATATTGTTTCATCTATATAATGCTAATAAATAAAATTGAAGTGTCTGCTTGTAATGGGTAAAATCTGCGGAACGGCTGGACCGATTTTGACGGGACTTTTTTTGGTAGATCACTGCCGCATAAAAAATTAAAACACTGTGAAGAATACAGGTATATGAAACGCGGGCGCAGCTGCGGGCACCCAGGTAGTTTTAACTATAATAGGGTAGTTGATGATTTTTCAGAAATAGGTTTAGAATTTGCCTTATAGTCTACTTTATCTAAAATATTAGTATTTCGGTAAAAAAAACAACAGTAACATATTTTATTTACCAGTTTTATAAACATTTTGACATTTCGTAACTAAAACGCGTCAATCTGTCATGGCGTCTCGAATGACGTCGCCAGGTGCAAAACAAACATCTGTTTTGGTTGAAGTGTAACCAACAGTTTAAGAAATCTCCGGAACGTCTGGACGGATTTTGACGGACTTTTTTGGTAGATAACTGAAGTTACTACGGGTAACTTAGGTTACTTTAAATTTCAGAAAATAATGAGGGGTCCGTGTGAAAAAATTGAAACTCATAAAAATTAAACCAAATCAGATTCAATGCACAGTTTTACGTGCAAGTGTTTGAATTTATTAGAAATATTTTTACTTTATCTGAGTACTAAAAAAGTTTTAGGATTAGGGCTCCGTATAGAAAAAAATAAAAGCAGTGAAGAATATACGAAACGCGGGCACATAGCTAGTAAATAATATAAAATGTTAGTTGGCTTATATAATATTATTTAAGTGGCATAAAAGGCGATTAATGGATATACCAGGAGATGGGCAGCAAGATTCTTCTGAGGACCACAACCTACTGCGGTCGCCAACCCGCCTTCCAAGCGTGGCGATTATGGAAATTTCCCCCTTATCTATGGGGGTGACCAAGTCCATCAGTGGAAGCCTTTACAGGTGGATGGATGGATTTAAGTGACAATATCGCTAAGCTTAACGTGTTTTTAATCTCATGTCATATCATCATTTAAAATCATATTTTGGTCAAACGCTATATTTGTCTGTATTTTAATTTAATCAAACATTTATATAAAAGACAACATCTCTCTATCCATCTGTTCGTTAGTTGACTTATAACTGGAGAACCACTATATCGATTTCGGTTTTATTTTAATCGTATTTATGGTATCTGGTAAGGAACATTTATAACGTTATCTAGTATATAAGTGAAAAAATTGAGGATAATAGTGTATTGTCTACCATTGTACGCTTTACAATATTTTAATGAAACCCAAAAGAATTTAAGAGATTTAATAGTGGAAATCATTATGTATTTTATTAACATTATTATTTTACGAACACGGAGTTCTATTCGGATGGAGTCACGAGGACAGCTAGTTCTTTTAAAATATACAGGCGTTTGAGATCGATATCACCTGGTTTTAAGGTGCCACGTGGGAAATATGGTAACATGCTAAATCTAGAGGTAGTGGCTCTCAAGTTATGCTTTCGGAAAACACCTATTTGTGCTCCATGACATATTTTTCAATGCGATAATGGTTATTTTAAAATGTTTTCCACCATGTTCGTCTAAAACAAAAATTCAAATCAGTTTATTGTCAAATTCGAAGCCATGCTTTTTAACACCGAATCCGGCGGATACAATATACAATTATCCATTCAGAATGGTAGTAATTTCTAAAGATTTTAAGTCTTACTTATTAAAATTATATCTACCAAGTCATAAGTTACTTTAGAAGGCATCTTCGTCAAAGTATGCAATTTCCAGGCGGGATACAACATGTGACGTCACGCACTCTGATTGGCGTTCATGTCACGGGACTAATGGCTGCAATATTGTAATTTTATTTCTCAAAGATATAAATGAATCTTTATTATTTTAATGAAAACTATTTATTTTTTATATCTTTAGAGCATAAACTACCATTTAATCAAAATCTGCCAATATTGTTCATACTGTCAACTACCGTATTGAACGGTTCGTATTTTGTTTATATTTGATGACATGGGTGACGAAGTGTTATGAATGAATGGTGATTACATATCTTAGGTAAATTATATATATATGTATTTATAATGAATATTCATAGATGGCGCTATACTTATTACTTAATAATTTGGACTGTTCTGAAACATTACAAGGGCATAGATAATCTTACACTTATAACAAAAGACTATCGAGACGAAATCTGTACACTGAAGATATTTGAGTAAAAGCTATTTAGGGCTACATACACAATGTACTACATTACAAATTTTGAAAGTTTAGAAAAAAATTTTGTTTGTCTATGTGCCTATTTATTAATTTGAATGGGACGGGACGGAACATAGATATTTAGCATATAGATGGCGAATATAGGCTGTCTATTAGAATATAATTGTCTAATTCCAGCAGGGGAGAAGTCGCGGGCATAAAATATAATAGTAATCACGCATTCAAGGGTTAGGGTAAAGTAGGGCTTGCAGCAATGACCAAACGAGTTTCTAATAGCATGATGTAAAATTTCGTGCTTTTGATAGTTATGAACGTAGATTTAAAACACTAAGAATGGCAATAGTCGCACACGGGGGAACTTGGAATTTCAAGTTGACCTTACACATAGATATATAATACTTTGGTTTCAATATTAGGAGTTTTTGTATGAACCTATTGTTCTTAGCGTTATTACTCTATGCTTAGACACATTTACATGTTTTACTAACCTTTGATCTTGATCATCTTGTTCATAAATTTGATCATAGTCCTCTTGAGATAAATGAAGCTCATTAAGGTGTTGTTCCATGGAGAAAGACATTTCACTAGTTTAAAAAAAAATAGCAAATTTTTAATATTATCGTTTATATTTTACAATTTGCAGTTTACAACAGTTTTAGGTATGGAAGTCGGTAAATACGGATTTATTTTAACTTTTCATAATGATTTGGAAAGTTAAAATACCTACATAAATAACAACATTCAAGTGTGTGCGCGCGCGATGTTTTATACCGAAAGTATAGCCGTATTCAAATTAATAAAGCGTTTTCAATGTAAATTGTTGATGTTTGTGTATTTTCGACAGTGCGATTCCGTTTTCTTTTTAGCAAGCCCGGTCTCTATTGCCAACCTTTTCGAAAATCAGTGCACTAAGAATTGCTAGCTTAGAAGTAACTACGTAACATTAAGGGCCGTACAAATATTACTCGAGACCCCTTGGGTGTCTCAATGATGAATTAAATAAGCAAAATTTACTTAACGATCTTCGTATTTTTTTTGGTCGAAATTATGCTTTTTTAATTATCTCAAGGTTGTTGGTTAAGAGGATATGATAGTGGCATTTATTCCATACAAACATAGTCGCCTTTTTCTTTCCTGAATAATAGCATTATGTTAAAATATTTTTATACCAAATAACATATATCCACCACCACCATGCCCGTACGTTTTGATTTTTTCCATAAATTATTTTGAAACTAGGAGCCTTTGAAAATGAAAAAAAATGCTCGATGTTACTGTCATTTTCAGAGGTTCGTCAAACAAATTTGATGAATAAAATATAATACAATAAAAGCAATACAGAGATAGCCAAAGTCGTTTTAATTATATAACTAAAAGAAAATTAAAAATATGTGCAGTTTTGGAGGAGGAAACAGGGTATGACGAAGTGATGTTTTCGTCTATTTTGCATAAGTAAAATCAGCCCGAGCTGCAGTTGTCCCTTTCGTGTTTTATAACTCTTTCTTTAGAGCGCTACCGGATAGCAATAGATTTCTGTAATACCTATTTTTCAAATTTGTTGCCGACCGCATGTCCTCTTAAGAGCCTTGCTTAGTATTGTTGATAAGGCGGGACTGATAAAAATGACAAAATGTTGCCTACGTGAACGGCTCCGAGCTTTATCACAGTCTATATCAGATGACTGCCCGAACTTACGCTAAAATATTAAAACACTACCTGTCTGATAAATATTTTCATTTATACTACACCCCTTCCAACCATTCATTTATTTTTTACATAAGCACACCTATGTAGTTATATCATTATTATTTTTTTATGGAATAGGGAGCAAACGAGTCATCTTATGGTAAGTTATCAACGCCGTCCTTGGCGAAACGCGTCGTCGTGTATCATCGCCATTCATCCATATGGTGAGGGTGGAATTTAAGTTTATAGCGTGTTGTACGAATGGTGGAATCTAGCAGCAGGTATTAATCCGAACAATTCTTCGAAACAGTCCCCATGGTACATTCTATATAAAATGCATAGAGATCCCACGTCTCTTTGCAATGCCAGTGGATCAAGTCGATCGGAAATACCTTGGTTATTTACAATTCGAGACGCTTTGCGTTGGATGTGGTCGAATGGAAGAAGCTGGTACTGGGTCGCCCCCGCCCCGAGATGAGAACAATGGTCCGACGTAAAATATTGTCTCGCTCTACTGAGTACACAAAGCTTTTTGAAGGCCAATTTGACCTTACGTTTCAGATGACCACGGAACTGACTTCGACCGAAACGTCAACTCCAAGAATTCCAATACTGGGCGAAGTACCCAAGGGACCGTTTTCGGGCCGAAGAGATTCTTATTGGTGGTAAACTCGCAAACTTGTGTCTTCTTAGGGTCGAATTGGACTCCCCCCGGCTGACTGACCAATCTAGGTCATACCTCCTACGGGAGGTGGGCGAAGAGGTGGGCGTTGAGAAGTGTGTACACTCCCCCATCCCCGCTGGGCCATTGCACGACGAGGCCCGGTGGGTTCGCTGCAGGGGCGACGCGGTGCTTGCGAAAGCCACCCCGTGTCGCCCCCATCCCAAATGCGGCGGACGGCCCCGGGGGGTTTTAGTGGGTATTTCCGGGTGCTTCACGCCCAGGTGAGTCCCATACTGGCAGGGAGTTCGCCCCTCCGTGCCCCCTTACCTATTGCATTGGGGGACTCCGGTCTCACTAATGCAATGGGTAAGGGTAGTGTGCGTAAATGCATTTCCCCCCATCAAAAAAAAAGGCCTACACGACTTATAGATGCCTAGAGAGATGAGAGCTCCTGTGGACTGACTTTGAAAAAAAAAACCGGATCTCCGGCATACATACGTCTCTCGTACAGCGGGATAGTCGGCGGTGAGCCCCCTGGAATCTACTGTCGAGTTACACGTAATAAGAGAGCCCAGAAGATCAGCTTTCTTTTTTGCGGTATGGACCAGTGAGCCATCCTCTCTATGTAAAGAGAGTAGTGATGATGACAAAAATTCCCGACGACAGTCTTAGCAAGATACTAGAACGCACGATTCTCAGAAGGGAGGCGACAAGCCTGCATCCATGGGTAGGATGTGAAGAACGTCCTCATTCCGTCCCAGTCTGCTGACCTGTAGTGCCAAATACGGCGGTTACAGGTGAACGCGGCCGTGATAGATGTGTATGAGGCACGGCGCTCTGGATGATACAGTGGTCGGATGACCTGGAATAGTGACTTGGTATCCATCCGGATGAGAGATCAACAGAAGGTCCAAAAAGGAAGGTGCATGATCCTCAAGATCAGGTACCCGCGTAAGTGAGTTTACCAGCTGTGTAAGACCTAGATAGGCTAGGGTAAAGTCATGGTTCCCTCCGTGGGACCTGGAGGCTAGGGCTCTCGCCGCCTTGTATAGGTGGTGTAGGGATCGTTGGAATAGGATGCAACGCCCGACGCCTCGAGAGATCGAGGCGCGGCGGGTGGAACTCAGTATCTCGATCGTCCTAGAGGGGTGGGAAAGGCGTTTGGAGAATCCCAGCGCCGGGGTCGCTACAGTGGAGGCCGCTCGGCCCCACCTTAGGGACTGGTTAGGGAGGACTCACGGAGTTTTGAGTTACCGCCTTATGCAGGTACTGACGGGGCACGGGTGCTTCGGCAGTTACCTGAATCGTATAGGAAGGGAACTCTCTCCGTGTTGTCATCACTGTGCCGGCGGAGTCGTCGAGCACACGTTGGTCGTGTGTGTCCCGCGTGGAGGGAGTCCTTCAGGGACTTGGCGTCCGACGTGGGTAGGGTCCTCTCCTTGCCGTCGTTCGTGAGGGCGATGGTCGGGAGCTCTAGGGCTTGGGCGGTTGTCTCTTCCTGTTGCGAAGCCGTCATGCTCGCAAAGGAGGAGGCAGAGCGGGAGAGGGCAGCGCACCCCAGCCGAGTGAGGCGTGTCACACGCCGGAGCACCGGACGCAGCCGTCCGGGCGCCCGTCGAGGTCGCCAAGCCTCGTAAAATAACTTGACGTCGGACCTCCCGTGAGGTATGGCGCTGTCAGGGCCTCTGCAGAATACATGTATAATGTGCCTCCGGAGACCCTGGCATCTTTGCGCCGGTTAGGGACGTGGAGTGTTTAGTCAGTCGGTTACGGCCAACCTGGCACACGGACACCAAAAGAGGGCGCCTCTCGCAGAGAGGAGTGACTCGGTGTCTTAGTCTGTCGCGAGGATTATACGTGTGCAAAAAACTTGGTTTTCGGCACACGTCCGAGCGTTCAACGAGCAGATTTCAACCACGTAAAAAAAAAAAAAAAAAAAAAAGGCAAAGTCCTGGAAAGATCTCCCCGCATGGTCGGTTGTATGTAACCCAATCCATTCAGTGTGGTGGGCATTAAAATCGCCCCGAACTACAATTTCCGCAGAGGAGATCTGTTGAATTAGGGAGTCTGTCGCTATTTGGACATGTTCAATGAGTCTATCGGTTTTGGCTTGGAAAACTTGTGTTCCATTCACCCAAGCGAAACAAGTTAACGCTGAGGTGAAGCTTATTGAACGGGGGCAGGCTGACTTAAAGCAGCCGGTAATTGATCAGTGAATCTACAAAGGATCCTTCTGCTGTCAAGAGTCCCGGCTTGCCCCCCCCCCTCCTAACCCCCAGATCCAAGTCAGTGTTGTAAAGAAAGTCTGAAGGGTGAATAATTATGAATTCGAAATTCGATAAGTGTCTGATATAACGCTCGATTTTTAACAGACTTTAAAAAGAATTGTTACGCGATGTCAGTTGTGAACCAATTGGTTTTTCTTTAATCGATAGAGTAGACTCCCGACGTTGTCCCATTGTCACTAAATCAGGTTCTAAATCAAAATCGAGAACAACCCTTGAATATTATAGACACACGTATTTCATATATATTTTTACAAAGCTATTCAAGGATTTGCTTATTGCAGACTTATTCATCATCTAATTTTGCTGATCTGATTATGGAATACACAACATTTTAACGTGTTTGAATTTTTTTTTTATAAATGTTGTACTTTGTTATTGTGGCTTCAAAACTGTACATAAAAGTACATACTAAAAAGTGTACATTTACACCACTTTGTTTTCCTTAAGGTGACATCGATTTAAAAATATTAGTGTCATTAAAACAAATGTTATATTAAAGTAATCAGAAATAGATTAATTTAATTAATTATTATTAATACTTTCTAGTGAATTTTTATATTATACTTACTTCAAGTCGGTTTTGTTTATAATTTTGTTTTGTTGGAATCCAATGTTTTCCATTCTCTAGTTACTTCCGCTAGAATTGTTTGTGTAATGTTTAATTTTTCGTTAATTTTTTTGTAAAATATTGATGTTAATTAAATATTGGTCACATATTTCATGTACTTATTGTACTGTAATATGCACGTAAGTTTGATAATACGTTTGTCTCGCATTTAAACTGCATTTTAGTTATGCATAAAAATCCTCTTTCAAATGTCATAACTAGTTTTAGGTTTTATTAATATAAGTGACCTGTTCTAAAAACTTGTCGTGCGCTCTATGCGTCAGATTCGCTATTACTGGTACAATATTGTTTTCCAAATCACTGGATTTTGATTCAGAATCACTTGAGCAATCAGATAAAAAACGAATAAAACTACTAATACACGAGCGACAAACTCACCCGAACGACGCGTGATAATAAATTTTCGGCGTGGCTGAACATTCAGCTGTTTTTTGGCCGAAACCGAAACTATTTCCGAAACACCATTTTTTTAGCCGAAACTGGCTGAAACCGAACCTTCGGTCGGACACTACAAAGTTCTTTTCAGATTATGCCAATCTGTGTACACTCGATATGTACCAATATCATGTGGGTAAGGTGTATTTTCAATCTTGTATCAGCGTTACCAAGCCCCAACAAAACGGTGGCCCATCCTACTCGAACTTTCCATGGAGCTTTGTCGGCACCTCAGTATAAATGTTACGCGTTATCTTCCATAACAAACTCAACTTGAACACAATAACCAAACTATATCACAGATAACTCGACCAAGATTACTTGATATAGAGCCAAATACACAAGTTTAATATTTTAAAGAAAATATCTGCTACTCGACAGACTGAGATCCTGTCAAAAACTCTCGAACGCTAAGTTTTTGAAAGGACAGAACAGCATTTATATCCAAAAAATGAGGAATTAACAATAGAATGCCTACTACTGTGTAAACGTTACATTATAGACTTCGCACAGCTTATTTTCGATTGAATGATCGTCATAATTTTAATATTAGAAGTAAAGACAAGTTGGCCGCCCCCACGCTTTAGGTTAAGTAAGTGTAATAAAAGCTTTATAGGTAATAGTATTTGGTTTTACAATAAGATCCCAAGTAACATTACCGATTTACCTGACAATAAATTCAAATATTATGTCAAGCAAGTTTTAATCTCAAAAGGTTATTACAGGGTGGATCATTACGTGAACGATAGTGATGTCTGGAATTAACCCACATCTCTGTGCTTCCGCTAATATTATTAAGACTACGATTTGTATAGTTTTTTATATGATAAAAAAAAATGATATATATAATATTTATATTAAAAAAAGAACCAGATCGAGTTTCTTGCCGGCTATTCTCGACTTGGTTGTTTTCCGAACTGGTGGTAGTGTCTTAGACGTTCATAAGCGCCTTCTTAGGGCCTAAATTGAATAAATAAATTTTGATTTTGATTATAATGTGTTTTTGTTAAATAATAACTTAATATTCTTATTCACATGTTTAAGTAGACGCAGGCAGGTTTCACTATCGAATTTAAATTATTCGATTGATGAAGACGATACTTTGCTAACTTCGCATCAAATGATTTTCAGCTATCACGTCTCTTGGAAACTAATTTGTTTACACTAATTTACAATTTTTTTTATAATTAGGTAAATAGTAATATATAAAGAAATTTACATTTCATTTTATCTTATTTAAATATAAAATAAATACGTAACTAAATAATTAATGAACAATATTTTACAAAACGAATAATGCTTAAAACGAAACGAAAAACTTAACTCAATAATCAAATAAATGAAATCTCACAAAACAAATATTAGTTAATAAATTCAATTACTCACCCCCTCGTCTCAGAAAGAGTCTGTATCGATCTGTGGATACCTCGTGGAGAGGCAAAACACGTGTAATCGATTACGGCTATCACACAACAACAATGGAAGCTCATATATTATATTTAATGTAATTGAATTTATTAAGTATTATTTGTTTTGTAATTTTTTTTAAATTAATTATTTAGTTATGTATTTATTTTATATTTAAATAAGAAGAAAACAAGCTCGGCGTGCTTTCAGCTAGGAAACAAAAGGAGAATCGTTTAAGACACAATAAGGAGTAAGACAAGGAGATCCTCTCTCTCGCCAAAACTATTCTCCGCTGTTTTGGGGATGATTTTCAGAAGTCTTGATTGGCAAAATATGGGTTTAAATATAGACGGCCGCACTCTAGCTCATTTAAGATTTTCCGATGATATCTAAAAGATATAAATAGAATAGCCAGACTAAAAAATGAAAATAATAAAATTGACGTATAATTAATACTCAAAATATTTAAAAAAAAAACAGGTTGTTGATACGAGACTATGCCATCAATGCCTCATCTAGTAAATGCTAAAATAATTCATGCATCCATGTTTCTGCTTGACCAGGATCGAAATTTTTACGGCCTCTATGTATCTTATGTGTTTACCCACATCTTTGTATTTTTTTTTTGTTTTTGTTATCTACTTACGTACCTTTGTGCGCTCTAAATAAAAATCCTAGTTTTAAACATTTGTTTCTCAATAAGTGAATCATGTAATTCTTTATGAGAAATAAAGTTATTCTTAAACCTTGAATTGTGTTATTTGCAAAAACGCCACGAGACCTAAATAGAATGTTAAACGAATTAGCATCGGGGAGTGTAAAAGTAGGACTACAATTAAATCCCGAAAAAACAAAAGGAAATATAAGCAGCATAAATGTCGGCAAGTCACAAATTTATAACTACCTACTACATATACCTTTGACAGCTGATATCACCCAAAAATAACACAAACAAAAAATCGAAAGAAGAATAGCAAACAGTTGTGGGGTCCTAAGGGAAGTAATGAAAGACAAAAATCTTCATATAGCAACAAACAGAAAATTATTCAATGTTTACATTCTACCAATCTTAATGTACGGAAGCTAAACATGGGCCATAATAAAAAACATAACCAATAGAATTGCTATTTGCGAACGAGCAATGGCGGCTCTCTATGATATGACATGAACATGACAGGAGTAAAGAGGGGGGATAGAATAAGAAATATCAACATTAGGAAGATACAGAACGTAACCCTAAAAATAAAAAGGCTAAAATGGAAGTGGTCGGAACACGGGACACATGGTCCTAGGAAAGGACAAAGGAACAAAATAATTACACATTCGTAAAACGTGTAAAATGCATGTATGCGCAGTTGTATAAGAAACATAATTGTATATCTGTTGTCCGAATAAAAGCCTTTATTATTATTATAATAACTGCCTCGGTAGCGCAGTTGTATTACATACGACTGCCGTTCTGAGGTCTCGAGTTCGATCCCCGGGTCGGGTCAAGTGATATTGGGTTTTTTTCTACTCAGTATCATCCCGGAGTTTGGAATTTGTGCCTGATATGGCGACAGGCTCGCCCCCTGTCACATCTGGGACGGAACTAATCTCGGCGAAATGTGGGTGGTGTAGTTCGCTACTTCACCTCTGCCTAACCCTTCGGGGAAAACAGGCGTGAGCATATGTATGTGTGTATGTATTATTATTATTATTATTATAAATGCACATAATCTCCCTAAAAGTAGCTGAAAATATTTAAATAAGAGTGAAAACACCAAAATCCGTTATTTAGTTTAGAAGAAGTTATCAGACGACAGAGAAAGTTAACATCGGCAGGCATCAGGTAAGTAGAAAATAAATATTATGGTAATGTCGGAGATGGGTTTAATGGGTTAGTGTGCGGCGAGGTAGCGAGTTTTCTGCGCGGTAGCTCCGACCGCCGTGTGAGTCCTGCATAACCCCTCCGTGTTCCCGCACCGAAGCATGTGCGTAAACACATTTCCCTCCCAAAGAAAAGGTAGTGAATAAACAATAAAACGTGATGATATTGCGTCCGATTGTTATTCTATGATACCCGGTGATAATTCCACGCGCCGCCGTAGTGCTGTTATCTGTATCAGGAATTTTGCTAAATACCTATAACTTTTTTACCTGCAATTATTTTCAATGGCTCTACTACGTGTATGGCAGAATTTTTTTTTTGTTTAGCTGATAAGTTTGGACTATAACAAGCAGATATAGCCTACTATACGTTTTACCTAAAAACGATCTTATTTTGAAATTAATTACAAACAGTTACTATCGTTGCAGGTTATATTTTGAATTACATTCTGTCTATATTAAACTGAAGTACAAAAAAACATGAAGTGATACAAATGAGAAATTAATTAATTGCTCTCAAGTAATGATACAGGAACATACTTTATTGTTGCTTGGTGATAGGTTTTCAAAATTGAGCAATTAAGGCGGCCATTATTAAAAATGTCCTACCACCATGCTAGGGTTTCCTCACGATATGTTTCTTCACCGAAAGCTCAGTATTTAGATATAGCTTGCTTCGAATCTACTTCCATCGACGCGGATTCCGTCCGCCCTATACCGATTGAGTCATCATTAAGTTAATACAATTGTTACCATAATTTAAAGATTCCACAAAACTTGCCCTAGCTATATCTAAATTAAAGAAAACTACCGATTTTAGTGTGTTAGTGTTACAAAACCCATGTACCTGCGTGTAGTTTGTAAAAGTGTGTGGTGTGTGTGCAGTGTGCATTATGTTATACTAGTGCAAAAATTGTCACTGTATCACAATGGCGGCGGATACAGAAATCTCCTCAGTTGGAGATCGTAACACGTATTTGGCCTCCAAGATGGCGCTTAGAAAACTGTGCTATGACATATGTATATAACATATGCGATAAGATATGTCCAATGTGTTAATAAGGCAATATATTAAGTAAACTCTCAAATATTCCGTTTAACTCTTGGTTATAATTCTCGATATTTTACATCTGGTTAAGTATTTAATTTAGAATTACTTCTGAATATGTTAATATATTACATTCGCTTGATTTTATAATAACGATGCTATATAGTGCGAGTAGTGCAGTGTGAGACTCCCCATTCGGAGATTCGCGAATCCCTTCCTTTTTTACTACTTAACGCTGTTGATCGGTAAGGCCTTTACAGCTTGTACCGTGGTTTTGGAGGCGAGTGCTCAAGGCACTCAGCTGCAAAAGGTAACTAGCACAAGGGTTACCGAAGTGTTACGGACCACGGCTTGGCCGTTACCGGAGTGTAAAAAATTCCGCATAATTTCAAATCTAACTAAGCTCTACATTTTGAATTCATAAATCACCAAATTAATAGGAATATGAATCGGTTGAAATATTACACGAACACACCAATGAGTTGCGGATGGGTCTATGATTTGCATATTTTTGATGTCAGCGGGGACGAGGTGGCCTAAATGATGATTACATTAGTAATATTCATTTATTTACACTAAGCACATTTTGTAATAATATGCCAGTGGTCCCGTTACTGCGGTGGGGAGCTTGCTATTGCTGACTGCGGTGGAGGGGGGAAGCTATGCATAAATGTCAACAAAATAAAATCAAGCCAATGAACGTAGTTATAATTTACAAAAAGAATGATGTAAATCACAGGTCAGTGATCTTAGACTAATAAGTAAACTAACGGACAAACACGAGTCCGTTAGTCCTTTATTATAATAAAAATAAAGAATAACCTCTACATTACATATATTTATTATATAGATTTAATTGTCAGTCTTCAGGCGCTCTCCCGTAACGTATATACAAAGAGATATAAGCCGCATATGCATGCGTAAAATCATAATATCTATATGGTAGTATGATACACGTGTATCAATTCATAAACTTCAAACAATCCGGCTTCCAGTTCACAATAAAACCAGTCTTCGGGTCACATTCGTCGTTCTATGACCATGAATATGTTTTTAATTTGCCCACTAAGGGTATACAACACAACCCTACCTGCTGCTGCTAACCGTACTGACCGTTGAATCGTTTGTAAGGGAATTAAACATGAGGGCACGATCAAAACACTTATTAAACGATCACAGATACTCGATCAAGAGCTTGTCAAAGATGACAAACAGATTTTCCATTGCAACAAAACGGGATCGGCATGATGCGAATTTATTCCCATTGGTCCCAGCAGTACTAGGGTCATGCTATTATTGAGAAACGAGTCATGAGAAACGTTTTGTCAAAAGTTAACACACCAAGCAAGTAGGCAGGCAGGCAGGCAGCAAAGTGTCCGCAGATAAAAAGATTCATCGCATCATTAAAAACAGGTTTTCTATATAATATGAACTAACACAATGGAGTTCAAACAAAAATAGTGAATTTGGATGAGAAGAGGATCTCAATGTAGCATTAACGGATAACAGTTGTTCTGAATGGAATGAATAACGTATTTCAATACATGATTTATAATAAAAATCAAGTCTTTAATAAATCGAGGGAACATTAATGTTTCTCCTTTGAAGACTTTATTCAAGATTAAGATTATATAAATTAACTATAGGTAAGATGTAAATTTTATATTCCTTCACTTCGTTACATACTGAACAAGGCAATAAGAACCATATCCTTCCTTGTTATTAAATAGGCTACAAACTCGAGAAATACTAAACCGATTTAGGTACTTGATAGTCGTTAATACCTATCGTAGATAGATAGATTTTAACTAAGAATATTATTTTCTTTTATACTAGCTGTGTGCCTGCGGCTACGCCCGCGTTTCTTATGTTCTTCACTACGTTTTAATTTTTATACGGAACTCTAATTAATTTTCTAAAAATTCTTTAGTGTTAGCATAAACTAAATATTTTACTATGAATTTTTTTTTTTTACGCGTAACCCTAATTATTTTATAAAACGAAAAGTACCCTAAGTTCCCCGGGGTAACTTCAGCTATCAACCAAAAAAAGTCCCGTCAAAATCCATCCAGCCGTTCCGAAGATTACCCGGAACAAACAAACAGACAGACAAGAATAAAAAAAAATGGTATTGGTATAGTATTTACATTAATATCTATTTAGCAAAAAAATAATAATTTTAGCAATACAAACAGACACTCCAATTTAATTTATTAGTATAGATAATTAAATGATATACATTATAGTTCTCTTGTAACGGTCACCCTAGATGTTTAAGTAATAAAATTCAGTAAAGAATAGAAGTTATTATGGTAGAATAAAGACACGTTAACGGCTATATTATCTATACTAATTATAAAATAATAAAATTGAAGTGTTTGTCTGTAACGTTAAAATTGTTTTTTTTTTTACTAAATATATATGAATGTATAGCCGATAACTACAACAAAAATACAATTTTTAAAATGTTTGTATGTGTTTCTGTTTGTAGTGGGTAATCTCCGGAACGGCTGGTACGATTTTGACAGGACTTTTATTGGTAGACAGCTGAAGTTTATTAGTGATTTTCGAAAATAATTAGGGTTCCGCGTAAAAAAAAGCTCATAAAAATCTGAATAAAATCAGATTCAATGCACAGTTTTACGGGCAAGTGCTATAATTTATGAGAAATATTTTTACTTTTACCAAAAATTTTTTAGAAAAATAATTAGATTTCCATATAAAAAAATGAAAATGAATATATGAAACGCGGGCCCAGCCGCGGGCAGACAGACAGTATATATATATATATATATATATATAACTGTTTGTCCTGGCTGATTAATTTCGGCAATACGGCATTCAATACGTGCCTTTTATGATGAAAGCATCTATTACGACAGGATTTTTTAAAACTTCAGCCCAAAGGGGTAAAATATTGGATAAACGTTTGCATGAAAGTTCTTCTTTGTTAAGTAAGTAAGCACTTATTTTTGTATAAATACTTCTGGTTGGAAATAAATAAATAATACATTTATAGATTTCGATAAAAAATTGGTTATTAGATATTGTCTGGCTCGATCGTGCAGTTTTATTACGGTACGATTGTCGTCCTGAGGTCTCGGGTTCGATCTCCGATTCAGGTCAAGTGATATTGGGTTTTTCTACTGATAATCATTCTGGAGTCTGGAATTTGTGCCCGATATGGCAACAGGCTCGCCCCCTGTCACATTTGGGACGGAACTAAGCTCGTCGAAATCGGGATGGTGTAGTTCGCTATTTCACTTCTGCCTAAACCCTTTGAGGATAACAGGCGTGAGCTTATGTTATAAAATATTACGTAATGTGACAAATTATCTGAAATCAACGCGAGCGAAGCTAGTTTTATTAGGTATATAATACGTACTACGTAAGTATAAAATCATATTATTTGTAGAAATCACAAGCACTAAACACACCCGAAAACTATGCCGGATTAAAATAATTTTATTTTTCATAATAATCTATTTTAGATTATCCATTTAAATTTAAATGAAATGTGTCAAAAACTATTTGTACACTAATAACAATCATATTGTGAAGTGTATATTCAAGTCACACACAAAAATCACCAAGGTCGAACTAACCTAAATAGCAAAAGACCCTTCCGTCTCAGGTAACATTTCAAGTAGCGCGGCAGTTATATAGAAAGGGTCGAAATGCACGTTTATTTCAATGGATTAGTTTTTTTTTAACGTATATTTTTCTAAAACAACAAACGTATTATTTCAAAGTAATCGCAAGGATATTTGAAGGTTACCTAAAGTTTGATTTTGAATATTTTTGCGATAATTTAATATCTTAATTATTGCTCCGAATTAAATGACTGTTGTTTTATATCTATTTTTAAATCAACCTATGGGTTGTCTGTCTATACAGAGAACTAAAATTTTGAAGTGTCTGTTTGTAATATCAAAATAACAGTTTTTTTTATATGTGATATTATACATGAATGTCTATAATAATAAACGGCGTTTATTTATAAAAAAAAAAAAAACAATTTTAATATTTTTTGTCTGCCAATTTGTGTCGGCTAATCTCCGGAACGTCTAGACGGACCTATTTTGACGGGACTATTTCTGGCAGCAGAAGTTATAAGGCACAACTTAACCCCTTGAGCACTACTGGCGTTTACGCCAGCTTTCCATTGTTTTCCTAATGTCACATTTCTATGGGTAATAAAAAATATATTAAATAATATAATATATATTAATATATAATAAATATTAACCTACTTATATTTTTAGAAAATTTTTAGAATTCCGCGTAAAACTCATAAAATTGTAAAAAAAATCCAATTAGCTGGTCAGTTTTACTGGTAAGTATTTGAATTTGTGAGAAATATCTTTGCTTCTGTTAGCATCAAAAATAATTTTCGGTGCCATCTTTTGGTTACAAATGAATATTTCAAAACTATATCACGCAGTGAATAATTGTGCGAAATAGGAGGTATGATACGCGAGCAGAGTCGCGGGAACATCTAATCTACATTAATAAACAAAATTGAAGTGTCCGTTTGTAATGTCAACATTTTTTTTACTAAATACATTTGAACGGTATATACGATACCTATAACAAAATACAATTTTTAATTTTTTGCCCGTCTGTTTGTCCCGAGTAATCTCCGGAACGGCTGTACGGATTTTGACGGGACTTCTTTTGATAGGTAGCTGAAGTTAATCCGCGTTACAAAGTTACTTTTAATTTACGAAAATAATTAGGGTTCTGTGTAAAAAAGTAATGATTGTGAATAAAATAATAATGAAAAAAATTAAAACACAGTGAAGATAGTATGAAAGGTGGAGGCTTATAATTAGCAATTTTAATACTTTCATAATTTCTTTGAACTATATTCTACATTTGACGTAAGCCTTCCAAAAAACTATAAAATAAAATAAACGCGGGCACAGCCGCGGGCTCTCTGCCAGTCATTAATAAATCTAACAATTTTCTAACGCTTGGAGCAGCTGCTAATGTCGATCCCTGTTACACGTATCGTAACAGCGGGCCCCCCCTCCTGTATTAAGTTCCATACATATTTCAACAATCTCCTAATGCTTTCATTGTGTTGAACCATCAGCTGCTTCAACCCCCAAAGGCCAAAATGTTGTCTTATACTATATATCCAAAAGTGATCAGTTTTTGCTCACCCATACTTTTATTTAACTGATCGAGTTTCTAAACTCGTCACGTAATATATTCACGTGCAAGTAACAATGCAAATTTGAGTATAGCGTCGTGAATTGTGACAAATTTGTATATCTATGTAATATTTTATCTCGGGATTCTCTATTAATCACGTGAGACTAAAATAGGACAATCGGAAAAAAATCACGAAATATTAATGCAATGAGATACCACACCTAAATTTTTTATGAACGCACGGTGTATGAACTGAAAAGCGACGAATTGGCTTGATTCGCCATTGCCAGGGTGATATCCTTTTTTTCTATCTAGCGCTATTGTTGTTGACCGCAAGAGCATTTACAGCTGCACCGTACCTTTGGGGGGAGTGCTAAAGGGGCAGGCGCATAACTTAGCGCAATTCTTTTTTTCGAAAATAAGAAAATAATAATAAGTGTTAAGAAAAAATAACTAGGATTCCGTTTGTCTATACATGTACATGAAGTGAAAAATGTAAGAAACGCGGGCACACAGCGAGTAGTAGATATTATGGAAGCATCAATGTAGAGGGCCGTGGTACTCGTATATGCTTGACTAATTTTTGATGACATAGTGGACTGGGGCATCCGAATGGTGATTATATAAGCAGTATTTACTTATTTGCTTTTATTTTATACCATTCAAGCATTATGCAACTAGAATGCTAGATATTTTCAACCCCGTTTCCCCTTGTCAGCACTAGTAACTTCTCTCTTCGTCCATGGTAACGTCTGTTACCAATCCCATAATTATTACAAAATCTGCATAAGTAATTAAAAGTTTAAAAAAAACTAGGCAACCATGGAGACTGCCGTTGGAAAAACTGTTTTTTAATGAGTAACTTTCATAATTTGTTAAAGGAAATTATTAACATAATCTAACATTTAAAATTTGCCTGGTTTTACATCTATTGGCGCCTCTGAGCAATATTAATGTACATTTTCATATATTGTAATAACAACCCAAAACATACGGCAGGTTGCGTATATATTGTTATTTATGTCTGAGCGCCAGCACTTAAACGTCATCTTATACTTAATATACTTTACACTACTGTAGCATATTGATGGCTGATGTCATAATATTGGTAAAACCAATAAGTCTTACCCCTACTGAGAATCACTTAACGCCGCTAAAGTTTTCACTTCAAAAACTAGAAATGTCTAAAAACATCCAAACCTCTTTCCTAAAAAACAAGAATACTAGAAATCATTTTAAAAAATAATTATAAATTTTATTTTTGGGAACAGATGGTGACATGCTAGGGTTGCACAATCCCGTCCCAATTGACTAATCATAAATATCAGGGTTTAAATATCCCTTTGTAAAGTGTTGTTTCTTTTTTCTGCTTCTCGTACCATTAAAATATATCTATATATAAATAAATGTCGTTAAATACAAGCACAACGAGGTAAACCCGGACCAAGTAACCAACCTATAACGTAACATTGTACAATGGAAAGGCGCATTGTGCTATGTCACTCGGCCCTTAAGCGAATGACCTTCTCACGTCCCGGCCATGTTATAAATTACAAGTTTAACCGGAGTCGATTACTATAATATTTAGTAACGAATGATTATTATTAATAACAAAGTTGAGAATGTTTGTAAACTTTACAAGATTTGTAGTAATTAGTACTGTATTGTGCCTGACAGCAAGCACTAAGCACAATGCAATCCAGACACAGTGGCGACTGGTGAGAAATCGGTTATCCTACGTCAGTCGTCCGTCTGTATAGATATCCCTTCACGCTACGCTGAAAGGACGTGATGTTATAGGAAAGAGGGAATATATCGGCCGATAGCTGTTTCACAGCTTTACAGTACGGCAAACACATGAAGATTCGAAATGTTTAGTTCGTGCCTGGATTGAAGTTATTGTAAAACTGCGGATCCGAAGCCCAGCACGTGTGGTTTTACTATGGAAGGGAGAGGAAGTGATCAGGTTAAACAGTTCTTCAGAGTACTCGCAATGATACAGACGGTAGAACACGCTTAGGGAGGTAATGTCCTTGCGCAGCTGAAGCGGCTCGATAAATTTAGTAACATCTGCATCATTTACAATGCGGACAACCCGTCTCTGCAACCTATCAATGACCTGGAATTAAAGAGGTGTTTAAAGGATTCATCCCAGAGATGCGAACAGTATTCCACAGACGGCTGAACTTGTGCCTTATATAGAAGGCAAAGATGGCAGGGCATAAAAACCGTCGCACCCTGTTCAGGATTCTTAGTCTCGTGGTTGTGGAAATAACACTGCTTATATAATCACTGGAAAGCAGGTCGCTACGAATATCCATGCTTAAGATTTTGAGAATGTCTCGCATTGCAACCGAAACGTTCTGGAGAGTAGGAAGGGAGCAAAACAGGGATTTATTTTCTTGTGAACGCGCATACCTGACTATTCTTGGGACTAAACCAAGTTACTTGCTCTCCACGAAGGTATACGGTGCAAGGATCGGTTAAGCTCAGTGACAAGTCTCTCTCGTCTCCTTTGTTACTTCCCGACCCCGAGTAGGCATACTAAAATAAGACCTATGGATGGTGCTTTCATCTGCATAGCAATGTATATGACCTAAAGGTAACATATCATTGATATGCAGCAAGAACAGTGTGGATGAGAGCACAGAGTTCTGTAGAAATCCAGCGGGAGAGAAGTCCAGATTGCCAGATTCTATCAAAAGCCTTGGCAATTTCGAAGCTGACCAGTCTTGCCAATCCTAGCATAGCATATGGATAACCCAGCATACTCTATACATAATCTAAACTTGAGTTTTGTTTCTTGCAAATAATATTTAAGACATATTGTATAATCTAGGTCTCGTGGCACATTTCGGTCTCACTAATACAATAAGTAAGGGTAGTGCGTAAATGCATTTCCCCCCGTGAAAAAAAATAAAAAATAAATAAAGGTCTCGTGGCACATGCTAATTTGCTTTAATCAAATGGCGTGTCATTTTTGGCAAGTTGATACAAAGATGTCACGGATCTATTATATGCTCTGTATAGTGTACACATCACATTATACGGTCAATAAAAAGTTATAGACAGACAATCGACCTACTGCACTTAAAACTTACAACGATAAACAAACAAAGGACCAAAAAGAATTTCACTTTGAAAAAAGAAACAGGAATATAAACATAACATAAAACCTGGAGAGAAATTAAATAACCCAGGTAAATGTAATGTACCCACCCAGGTAATTGTAAATGGTGTAAAAAGCATAAATAATAAATACATCATTATAACTTGTAAAACTTACAAGTTTTCAATTCATAACGGATTCAAAAGAAACTTCAAGTTGGGCGGGTAACTTTATAAAGGCGTACAGAAACCTAGAACATTAATTGTTTTCAAAAATAAAACTCCTCAAGACGTTGTTAATTAACCTAGTTCTGAAATAACAGAGTTGAAATTCGAATTCACAAACTTTTATGCCATGTTTTACAATTTAACTTATTTTTTCATTCCGCTTTGTGTTTACGCGTTTACGTCTCAACTTTTAAAATGCAAATTAAAGTCAGTATGATTATATTAAATTTCATGTACTCTTTAATTTTTTTTTTTATTACTTACAAATTTATTATTACAAAAAAGCGACTATAAACTTCATACAAAAGTTCGAGACGAGCCTAGTAAAAAAAAAGTTGTCCAAATGGTTTATTATTTAGGCAAATGTACTAGTTTGATTATATTAATAACTTTTCCTGTGCGATGATTGGTTACGATGATGCATAATTTCGCAAATAGCAAAACACTGATGACAGTCATGCTCAGTGTAAACGCAATCAACCCTTTATAGATGCAAAGTATAGCACTGACCAATAGCAACGCCGACCACACCTCTCGCCCCTTATATTTGCACATGCAAACCCACCCCGATCTAAAGGCGCACCTTATATTACTGCAATTTATAGTCATATTAAAAAAGGTAATTCATATTTTCTATGTACACTATATTATTCATCCAGATATACTGTTGAACTATTAACTTGATTATAATCAATTTTGAGTTCAAGTTATATGGCGAACCGGATGTCAGTAAATTCGAGCATGGCCATGTAGCAACGTGTGCAGCTTCAAATAGATACCTCCCACGCATAAGGTCGTATGTCTAAAATCTGTAGTTTTTCAGGAGAGCGATTTTTTGTACGACCGTTTACGCGGAACATTTACGAGTATATTACTTACACCTCCTTTGGATGTTTTTTTTTTTTAATTTAGGCTAGGCAACATGACAGTATCTTATGTTAAATAAAGTACAGTTCCAAGAATGGTGACTACTACCGATAGAGATGTAAATCTATCTTGACTAGTAGCAAACTTAATATTCGAAGAAATCGAATATGAAGAATTATTTGAACAAAATTAAAAAATATATCAAAATACTTTATTCAATTTAGGCCCTGATATGGCGCTTATGAATATCAATGTACTACCATCGGTTCGGAAAACAATGCAGTCATCAAGAAGAACCGACAAGAAACTCGTTCTGGTTTTTTTTTGAACAATCAAAAAAAAAAAAACATCATTGTTTATTTAAATGGACAACATTTTTCTTTATTTTTCTGAACGTCTCACTATCTAGTAGACTTATTACTTATTTGAAAACAACAAAAACCTTATTTTTGAAGTGCATCTTTATACATAAATCAAGTAGAGACTAGGAAATTTGAAGATTTTTTTGTTCAACCGGTAATGTGATCTTAGAAAAAAACTATAGAACATCCAGTATATTAACATTTTAAAAACCACTTTTAGGTAGCTGCATGTTCAGCCACACGACGAGAAAACATTCAGTGAGTGACAATACTGACATAAACAATACCTAGTCTATTGTCAGCAGTTTTATTTCATTGCTAGCTGTGTGCCTGCGGCAGCGCCAGTGTTTCATGTATTCTCTTCGCTGCGTTTTATTTTTTTATACGGAACCCTAATTATGCTCGTAATTTTTTTAAGTACAACGTAAAGTAAAAACATTTCTCATAAATTCAAGCACTTGCCCGTAGAACTGTGCATTAAATCAAACTTTATTCCATTTTTTTTTTTTTTACGCAGAATCATAATTATATTAGAAAATTAAAAGTACCCTAAGTTACCTGGAATAACTTCAGTTAACCACCAAAAAAAAATCCCGTCAAAATCCGTCCAATCGTTGCGGAGATTAACAGGAACAAGCAGACAGACAGATAAAAATTTAAAAAATTGAATTTTCGGTTATATGTCGTGTATACATTCTACATATCTATTTAGTAAAAAAATATAATTTTGACATTACAAACAGACACTTCGATTTCATTTATTAGTAGGGTAAAAACGATATAGATGCTGCAGCGGGATGATGCCTCAAATTCAAAAAACCTAACATCCCGAATTCGCTCGCAACTAAGACTTAATTGTACAAGTAGGAGCCGCAGTCACCCCGTACGTAAGTTACCCGCGGAAAGTAGTGCGGTGAGGATGCGTTTCACTCGTGCGTGTGTAATTATCTCCGCGGCAAAATTCACGAACACGTCAAAGTTTTAAAGGTGAGGTATTTTGCGTTGTATAACTTTATAATTAGTAATAGATTCCGTTATATTTTTATTACGTCAACATACTGGTTCATCGAGTCTGCGTCTAGGTGTATAAACAGATGCTATTTTATTTACAGTTTATTTAAATATACTTTCAAAATTAAACGCTTTAAAAGTTTAATTATGGTCATTTGTGTGATATCAGAATTATCTTCTAATGATAACAATTAAAAGATTTAAAAAAAAATACAAAATGTTTTTACCCGTGTTTCTTGTAGACAATAGGATTGTTGACGATTTTTGAGAAACAGTTTAATAATTTACCTTATGGTCTATTTTATTTTAAACTATTAATATTATACGTATAAAAACGTATACGTTTTAAAAAACAACAGTAACATATTTTATTTACCAATTTTATAAACATTTTGACATTTCGTAACTAAAACGCGTCAATCTGTCATGGCGTCTTGAATGTCATCACGGGGTGCAAAACAAACATCTGGTAAAAGTGTAATGAAAAGTTTAAGAAATCTTCGGAACGGCTAGACGAATTTTCATGGGACTTTTAGGTAGATAGCTGAAGTTACTTCTGGTGATTTAAGGTATTTTAAATTTTCGACAATAATCTACCAAGTCATAATTTACTATGTCACGTTTATACATGTCGGAATTTAGAAGGCATCGCCATCAAAGTATATCATTTCCAGGCGGAAAACACCATGTGACGTCACGCGCTCTGTTTGACATTCATTGTCACGTGACTAATGGCTGCAATATAAAAATTTAATTTCTCAAAAATATAAATTAATCTTTATTATTTTAATTAAAACTATTTCTTTCTGTGTATAGAGCATAAACTATCATATACATTAAAACCTGCCAATAATGTTCATGCTGTCAACTACGCATCTATCCTTCTCTGTATTTTGATGGATGAAGCAACTATATATACAGGTAGGCATCTATCCTAAAAAAAAAAATCTGCAAAATCTGTATTTGATAGATAACATAAATTAATATAATAATAATCCAACATAAAGGATTGAGCTACATTAATATAAATTATTCGTATAAAATATTATTAAAATTAGGTGGCTATTTCAAAAAGTCATCCCGGCTTGTATCGCGGTTTTACCCTATAGATAAGTGTATCTCGTCAATTGTTTTGCTCATTTCGTCCATTTCAATTACACGCATTGTATACATATTAATAACTATTCGATTTATTCGAATTGATTAAAATGGAAATAAAACAAACATTCGAATATTCAAATACTAGGTACCCCTAATGTCGAGTCGGAGTTACCATGCATTTCTGTGTCTAAGGTCTAAGAACTAAGGTGTCTAAGAACTGCTTGCGACGTCACCGCGATGCGCCTTAACGTGTCACTATGACTGGTTTTTCGCGAGACTTAAGAAATAAAAATACATTTGTCTTAAAAAGACACTTACAGGCTGAAAACTAACGTAATTTAAAAAAAAAAACAGCCAGCCATAGGGACTTCCAATAGAGTTAAACATTTGAAACTATTTTAACCCCTTGAGCACCTTCCCGGCGTTTACGCCAGCTTTCCATTGTTTTCCTATTGTCTTTCTATTGTTTAATTTTTATGGGTAATCGACACATTAACGCTTAAATAATTTGTTAATCGAAAGTAACAACGTAATCTAATATTTAACATTCGTCTGGTTTTTAGAACTATTAGCGCTTATAGCAAATATATATATATATTTCCTTATAGTTTATTCTTATTTAAAATATACGTTAGGGTGCGCAAATTTAAATTTTATTATTTATCTCCGAGCGCTATTAACGCCATAGCATTGGTAGCGCGAATCTATAAGTTCTTCCCCTACCGAGAGAGAATCTCGCTCAACGCCGCCAAAGAAGTTTTCATTTCAAGAAAACTAATTTCTATCATCGATATATTATCTATCACATTACAAAAGAACTGAAAAGACTAATCAACTACACTTCTAACGAGGCATATAATTATGAGCATCATTATATAATGTAGGGACAGGTCAGGGTGCAGTAATTACACGTATATTGATGTATTTGAAACTTATATTTGGCCATATATCTTAAAACTCTATATGCTATCCGTGCCACGTCTCGATAATGACTGCCTTAAATACCCGATGGGCGACTAATTTATATTGTAACATATGCAATACCTGTTAATAATATTCTTAACAAACAAAATATGTAGACATTCTAAAATACGTCTTTCAAAATATAGATAATTCTTACATTGATTATCAGTTAATTCTTACATTGCTTATCGATTAAATCCAAAATTAACTCCACTTCCGTTTATCTATTTTCCGGTTCCGGTTCAGAAATGTATACGTAAATTCTATTACAGTTTCCATACTACTTATTATGTATATAAACAAAGTATACGAATAATTATCCTAACAATAATAAAATAATATTGTTATACTACTCGTATTGTTTTAACGCTTATTATTTAATAAAAAAAAAAGTAACTTTTTAGATCACAAGTTATGATTAACAAAAACCAATAAAAAATTCGTCGGTAGTTTTCGTTCGGATTTTTAAACATATTTTAATACACATAATGTGTCTACGAAGAGATTGAAATAAATTCTCACGTCAACAATTTACCAAAACTACTAACAATAATAATATAATATATTGAAGCTTTAGAGGTAACTTTGTAAAAAGTACTCAGAAATTTTATATTAAAATATACATATATATATATATATATTTACAAAAAAATGTCACCTATTTTTTACTTAAAACACGAGGTTCGCTGTATCTCAAACAAACAGAATAGCTTAATTTTTATTCACTAGTTGACCACCAGATACAAGTAAAAGTGTAAATTTGAACGACATTAATTTTCGATTTTGTCCCCCCGAAAGTTCCCCTACACTCTTTAGAGTGTAAGTAAGTAGTCACTTGAAACAATGCAATATTATTAATTGATATCGTGTGATAATTCATCTCCGGTCGCTGGCAGGCGGTCACTTGTGATCCCGTTTTGCTCGCACGAAGTCTATTATTAGTTTAGTTTAATACAAATATCACTTTGCATTTCATACAGAGTGACAGAAACAGCGCGCGCTCCCGGCATAATTCATTTATGATAATAGGCAAAACGGAATCAATATACCCTGCTGATACGCAATACCGAATCCTTAAATATGGCGTATTATGAATCATCTATGAACCGCGATATAACTGTAAACAAAATCTTAATATCAAATTGTTACCTACATACTTAATTGCATAATTCTCTAGATTATTCTAGAACGTTATCAAAACAATGTTGCTTAAACAGAGTTTACAATAACTTCATTTACAATTTTAGTATCTCACAAAGAGCCATATACAGTACGAATGTGATCTCAATTTAAATTAATAGTTCTATTCGCCTCGACTCTTCACTTGACTATTAACACTTTTTTTCAATATAAAGTTTAGCATTGAGTAATGCAACTCATTTATTTCAATCCAAATTCAAACATGTGTAAGAAATTTACTTTAAATATAAAAAAGATTATCAAAAATACTTTATTCAATTAAGGCACCGGTTCGGAAAACAACCCAGTCATCGAGAAAATCAAGAAAAAAAAACTCGATTTGGATTTTTCTGCATGATTTTTTTGGAACTTTACAACTAATAGTTGAGAAAGCTGTCACTTCCAGACATCACCATCGTTCACATAATGATCCACCATATAATTAAATTAAAATTTTCTTGCCACGGTGCTGGAACTTGTTGTCCGGTAAATCGGACAGGGTTCAGATGAAGTTGGCAGTATTTCTAAAACTAACTAGTTATTGGACAACTAATATTTTAAGGGCCCACCAAGATCAACACCAAATAGTAAAAAAAAAATATAATGGTGCATCTGCACTAAAGCATACGTTTGACTATCGCAGAATTTTAGTATTTTTTTCATTCCTCCCTCTTCGTCGATAATTATTAAGCTAAGCTAAGTTAAGCTTATACACCACCTCCTCCTATGGTGATCAGCATCGACATGATTTTTCCAATAAGAAACGAATTGTTGCAAGTTGCTAATTTTTTTTTACTTACTCATATCGTATTATTAGTGACTAAATATTCCTCGTCTACTTACGAGTATTTGAACGAGAGGAGGAACAGCTTGCGCATTATTTCTTAGTTGATGCGGACACTCTTTGAGGGCCTTCTTTAGAGGCTTAAAGGGGTTGGGTGTTAAGTATATAAATGGCTGGCATCATTTGAAATCCTCGTCCTCCCATGTCATCAAAAATAAACAAAAAACAAATACACTTTATCGTAAGCAGTAACGCTGTGCTTATGTAATACTTGCACGAACCCACAAAACTAGTCGAACATGAGCGGAGAGGCTCTGCACGTCCTAGTTCGCAGCATTAAACATGGAATTAAAAACGAATACTGTTTTCAAACGTTGTTTTAGGTAATATTCTCGCGGCAAATATCAACATGGACAAATTTGCTATAGCAGCTGCTGCTACAGCGATTATTGTTATAGCCAAAGTTTTTTTTTAAACTAGACGACCTAAAAAACACGAGCACCTTCAAATTAATATAAAGACCAATGATATCACGTATCAGTTCTCTTACTTTTTTACTATGATACTCATCGTTTGATGTAGTTATTTTGTTGTATTAACAATCATTTGCAACAAATGTATTCAGTCCACATTTCCATGGTGCTCAGGTAATGAGCATACACTCAGGGTAAGCACTTTTTCTTCAGCAAATCTACTAAAAGGATCGCTGAAAACAATTAAAATCTACTTACACATTTTAGAAATCTACTAAGTATCTACTTATCATATAGACACGTGTTTCATATATAATAAAATTCAAACTCGTAAGCAAAATGGTTGTTTATTTATTGAAAATTTACAATATTCTAATTCTAATTCAGGATAGGTCTTATGAGCCGTAGTGTGGAGATCAAAGGCAAAACTAATATAATTCGACCAAAAAAAGAAATCATATTACTATATTATAAATGTGTTTTGTAAATTAATGACCTATACCTATTTATACACGTGTAAGCATCTTATGCAAAGTGCAATTATGAAGGATTTATTCCAAGACATGAATAGGCAATATAAAACAATAGTCAAAAGTAAAACTATGCCAAAGTTTGAGTAAGCTAATAGTCATAATGAATATACTGTATAGGTTTTTATTACAAAACTAGCTGTGCCTGCTACTTCGCTCGCCTGGAATTCAGACAATTATATTCTAATAGACAGTCTATATTCTCCCTTTAGATGGAATCATCGGTGCTGTTAACCGCCTATAAAACTAGATTAGGGGCCAGTAATTAATTACGTAAGGATCATTTTGACCCGCCCTACATGGGGTTAAGAAAGGATACATAAGATTTCTCAAAACCCCCTTCCTAGTTAGTCTTAAGTAAGATTCAATCTCGTTTTAATATAATTTTTAATGTATGTTATTTAAATTGAATGAAAATTAACATACAATTTAAGATTTTAAAAATTTCATGAACGCTAAAGAAATTGCAAAATAAGATGTAAATCGAAGTGCACGTTATGGAATGAAGAGAATAATTCAGCATCCGAAATAGAAATAGATTTTTAATTAAACAATAAAGATTCAATTTTTATTTTAATATTTTATACAAGCGATTAAAACTATGTATGTATATTTAAAATATTTCACAAATAAAAAATCTTTGATTAGAATTTTTTTTTCTTTTTAATTACTTCTTAAAACAGTACCTATTTACTACTCTTCGAGAAAATTGGAAAGCCGTAAATAAATTAAAATCATAATCCAAGGTTATATCGATCACATTTTCTTTATTACCGCAGCTATTTTATTTCTTTGGAATTAATTTCCAAGCTGCTGTAGTAAAAAAAATAGAATTTACATCGATTGTCTGTGTAGTTATTTTTTATTTAAACTTGTCAATAATATGTTAGACTCGCCTTATCTTTTAAGTGAACTTAACTTTAGATGTCCTAGACCTAATGCCAGAAATCCATTTTTGTTTAATGTGGCATTTTCCAAAACAAATTTTATTCCGAATACATTTTTACATAGAGCATATTATTCACATAATTTATATTTTAATGAAATTGATATGTTTAATCAATAGCTTATCACATTTAAAAAACTAATTCAAACTAAGAGTGATATTGTTAAGATTGGATTGCAAAAGTAATTATTTAATATTTAACTGGCTCGCTGTTTGTAATTTGATTGTCGGACTATTTTTTTTTTATTATTATTTCTTTTTTTTTTTTCATTTTATTGTGTGTGTGTGTATTTTGTTTTAACCATTTTTATTGTCAAATTAATATTTGTATACTACAACACGTTGGCTTGTATGTTTTAGTAATACGTGGAAACTTTGTTGGAATATGAAATTTTAATATATGATGTATTTAGTTTTAAGCGTAATGTACTGTTTGTTTCCCAAATAAATAAATTTTCACAAATCACAACATAACATCTACTTTGACCCGTTTCAAAGTACAACTAAACTATAGTAAACCTCATAGTAGGTAATATTGTTTGATAGAAAGGACATCCTAACTAGTTTCTGGCATGGCATGCGCTGCGTTCCCTTTGATATACGCCCACCATGCACTTCACACGTAGCGAATAATATAACAGAAATATTTGGTATGCACGGCATCTATGTCCGTTAAACTGTACGCACAAAGTAAGTACCCCCTCAAACGAAAAATATTCGCGCCGCGCCACTCCGAACGGCTCGGTTTTGAGCAAGCGTTGTCAGCCCATACAGACAGATTGGAATGTACAGATAATTAATTTATTAGTACGATGCACGACAATACTGTATTTTCAACAATAAATAAACGAAAAAAAACTACATTTTAATAAAACGCATCATTGTATTTAATAAATAAAATTGAAGTGTCTGATTGTATTGTTATTATAAATTGTATAAGTTTAATAACTTTAGAAAAAAAAAAAAGATGTAAAAAAAAACCAGACCGAGTTTCTTGCTGGCTATGGGTTGTTTCTGAACCGGTGTTAATTTTTGTGACGTTTATAAGCGCGCTCCTCAGTGCTCAAATTGAGTAAATAATTTTGATTATAAAATAACAAATTTTTACTTAATACATACACCAATGTATGTTTTATCAAAAATAACCATTTTAAAAATGTTGGTGAATTTTGTCTGTCTGTTTGTTTGTTCCAGGTAATCACCGCAACGGCTGGACCGATTTTGGTGGGACTAATTTTGATAGATAACTGAAGTAACTCAGCGTAATTTAGGGTACTTTAATTTTTCGAAAATAATTAAGATTCCGCGTAAATAAATTAAAAATCACGAAATTTTGAATAAAATCCGATTCAATGCACGCATATCCAGAAATAAATTAGATTATATCTATACATATTTAGAATTATAATATTTAGATAATTTTTACGATACCAAATTAAGATTTAGAATACTTTTTAAAGGTAACAAAAAAATACACGTGATTTGTGGGTAGGGAGGAAAGTTAGAGAGTTAGGTTAGGTTAAAATCTCGCCACTTATTTTACCAAGGGATGAGGGATTAAAAAGTTTCTAACAAACACATCATGTGATTAATGGACGACTCCCAATATTGGTGACGTTTTAGTGGATAATATTATTATTTTTTTGCTTCTCATAGTCATTTTCACATGAAAATACGACGTCGACAATACTAAAATGAACGAACGGTCAGGGTACGGGAACTCGTTAGTACGAGTACGTAGTCATAATTGACTACTTGCGCTGATAATCGCGCCCTTACTGTGACCCACGTGCCTCAAATGTATATATCTACATTTCACAACAACAGCGTTTGTATCAAATTTGTTTTGTTTATCGTTGCGTAATATCAAACTGTACTTGATGGAGGTAATTGTTCTAGTGTCTACAAAATTATTAACGTTAACAACCAGCCAGCATTTTTGTTTTGTAAAATTGGAATCTTGAAAAAAAAATAATAATGATTAAATTTCATAATTAATTAATTTTTAATTGTTATAATTAACACGTAACACTCGTCCATTGGTGCTCTGTGCAATAATTGTGTACATTTTTACTGCGAGCGCCAGCACTTAAGAGGATATGCGGCCGACGACAAATTTGAAAAGTTGGTATTTCAGAAAACTATTGGTATCACGTTGCGCCCCAAAGAAAGAGTTATAAAACACGAAAAGGACAACTGCAGCTCGGGCTGATTTTAGGTACATAAGTATTCATAATAGACAAAATATCACTTCGTTGTACCCCGTTTCCTCCTTCAAAACGGAACCGATTTTTAATTTTCTTTCTAGAATAAGAAATACTTTGGTTATGTCTCTACATTTTGCTTTTTATAGGGAAATAATTAGGGTTCGGTATAAAACATCTGGACTATCTCCATAGCTTATTATTCGTGTACATTAACTGTTTCGATATCACAATACAAGCTATATTAACCATGGAATTTCTTTTTGAAGTTGTTTCCAAAATACCACTGATTACTATTTATACATTAGCGCTTAGTTTAACAATGCAGCCTCTATTGACGATTATACCAATTTTGAAATTTGAAGTTTAAAGTTACAAACAAAACCCAATAAAACATTTACAGAAGCTAATAATAATGTTGATGGTACGGATATTAAAACACACATCCTAATTGATTAAATTTTACAAAGTCAGAACGTCACTTATGAGACAGCATGACATGCCAAAAAGAAGGGATAGTCCTGAGAAAACAGGGGCAGTTGGGAACCCTAATAATGTACATTTATATTTTAGCCCCATAATTTACATAGCTCGACTATTCATTTCGCGTATTATGATAGTGGGAAAAACCAAATAAATTGAGTGATATTCTATATAAATACATACATAATTATGTATATTTGTCAAGAGATAAAATACAGAAACAACAATTGCGACCAAATCAATTAAATATGCAGACATATTAACTAGTTTTGTCTAAAGTTTATCAACTAAATTCAGTCTTTGAGATAACCGAGAAGTGGCAAGCAACTCGATCTTATTTTTTTCCATATGTTTTTTTATTTATTTTAATACAACTCACAGTTACAACGTTTATTAGTAGATGCACAGATAAAGCTGTCATTTCCAGTCTTTAACATCGTTCACATAATGATCCACCCCATAATAATAACCTTTGCAAATTAAAACTTGCTTGACATGGGTGCCTGAACCTATTGTCCGGTAAATCGGTAATGTGCATTGGAGACTTTATTGTAAAACCTAACATTATTACCTTGAAAACTCTTATTAATTTTACTAAATCTGAAATATGAAACAGTTAGTTTATTCCTTGATCTCATTAAAATTATGTTGCTCGTTTACAAGGTTCAGTTTGTCTAAATTTTCACGGGCATAGGAGTAAGTCGTCAAGAATTGGGAGAGAAAAGTTAAGATACAATGTTTAAAAATAATCACAAAAGAAACTGTTGCTTCTACGAAGAAACATGTTTGTAACCGAATTACTAGTATAGTAATCATATAATAAGTCCATAAAGGTCTATCTCTTCTGATTCTGATCTGTCCTTTTGATTCGAAATCACACTAAAACCAGAGTTCAATTTTACTGGCATCGCGCTCAAAAATTAGCACTTAAAAAAATTTTGTTTAAACTTAAACAAAATATTAAAGTCGTAAATCCGGGTACCAAACTCGTTATTAATAAATCTATACTAATAAATAAAATTGAAGTTATGATTGTATATAAGTTACCTATACCAAAGACAATTTTTAAATTTTTTGTATCCGTCTGTTTGTAATGGATAATTTCCGGGACGGCTGGACCGATTTTGAAGGGACGTTTTTGGTTGATAGCTGAAGTTACTCCAGGAAACTTAAGGTAATATAAATAATTAATTATCGAAAATAATTAGGGTTCCGCGTTAAAGAAAACTTAGTAAGAATTTGAATAAAATTCGATTCAATGCAAAATGAAAACGCAGTGAAGAATATATGAAACGCGGGCACAGCCGAAGGCAATCAGCTATACAAGTATTTAATATAGTTAAGTATCCCCCGCGTCGGTAGCATAGGAAGGTAGGGTTAAGTTAAGGGGTAAGTTCCATTGGACTGTGATTTTTTCGAGATTAGATTTTGATTCGAGTCACTTTTTAGTTTTCTAATTTTTTGCTAAGACCTTTTATTTAAGTCTGGATGTAAACTGAATTTTCTCTCTCAGATTATTAATATCTTGCTATTATTCTATGAGTTAAAAAAACTTATCACTTTTTTTTGTACATTTTATGTGTAAATTGGTAGGTAATTTTTTGTTTTACTTTATGAAAACGGCTTAAAGTGGCTTTGCTTCTTTTATTTTTTTCCATAATACTTATCTGTAGATAAATAGGAGCAATATAAATTTTACCAGGCTTTGGGTTTAAAATCTTTGTAATGTATATTTTTATGCCTGTATAACTGTATAAACTAACGTATTTGTGTGTGGTGTAATCCTAATTACTTAATTATATAACAATTATTATTACGTGCAATAACACTTATAATTTTATTCGTGAGATAAAACATCTAGTCGAACTCCGATAAAATGTTTCTATTCTATATATGTATTGATATATCTGAAAACGAAATACATTTATATAGATTTCATTGGTTAAAAACTCGGTGGTTAATCATTTTTATAGCGCGATTTTTTATTTATATATATGCGCCTTTCAAAATTAACATTTTCACAAAAATATATTATGAATTATAAAAATAATTATAGAAACTAACTTTGTATTAAAGCATGAAGGAAAAAGAAATCCTTAAGTATTATTTTACGTATCATGTAATTAATAGTTATTTTTCATTTCGCGTAAGTCGCCATCTCGCATAGTCCTGTTAAAATCCCGAATCAAGAAAGTTACAAATTATTAGATTTTTATATAATAATTATAGGAACATTTATCACAATCGAAATGAATTTGACATTTCGTATTTATCCTACTAACAAGTAATAATTTTTATCTTTAAGAGGACATGCGGTCGGCGACAAATTTGAAGAGTAGGTATTTCATAAATCTATTGCTATCGCGTGACGCCCCAAAGGAAGTTTTATAGAACTGAAAATGACAACTGTGGCTCGAGCTGATTCCTCCTCCAAAACTGATCCAATATTTAATTTTCTTTCAGTTATAGAATAAGAAAAACTTTGGCTTTGCTTTATATTTTCTTTTTGCAATCAAACAAAACTGCCTTTGTGGTAAGCGTGTTACAATTACTAGCATTTGGATACAACATAAACAAGCCCCGAGGAAAGGTAATGGGTGTAAGTTGGAATTGATTTGATCTAATTTATTTAACGTACGTCTGAAAGCGACGGTAAAAATCGAGCTTTTCCCATTTTCAAAGGCTCCTAGTTGATATAACAACTAATATGTAAAAGTCAAAACATACGGACATGGCGGTGGTGAATATATACATATATATATTATTTGGTATAAAAATATTTACCATAATGTTATTATCCAAGAAGGAAACAGGAGACTACGTTTGTATGGAATAAACGCCCCTAGTATATCCTCTTAATTTAAAATCATTTTATCATACTCGCCATGCACTATTTATGTAACTCCAGTGAGGTCAAGTATGTCGAAGGTCGTTAACACTAACTGCATCTAGATAGTTTCACTCATCAGCACAAGCATCCATCATTCATTACTGTACTAATTATCAAGAGGAAGAAGTGTGACGACTAGGTAGATGTTTAAGCTCCGGCTTTACCTATATTTAGTGTACCTGTGCAATGTTAGTGTAAACCGAAATATCGTTTTATTTTCAAATAATTATTTCTATAAAATTATACAAATATCTAGATTTAAATAAGATTTAATCAATAAAATAACTACCATTCAATCATTATATATTGTAAATATTATTCCATCATCGACCGGTGCCGAGTTAAATTTAATCAAAAAATTAATTAAAAAAAAGAAGTGACAACCCTAAAACAAGGCAGCGACAGGTGTTTGCAAAATGCACCACGCGTCTGGCACGTGTTGATTCACATCTCGTTGTCCCTTTAGTGCATATACACTCTCCCTTAGTTCATCTGAATGTGCACTAACTTTCTCCACGATGTATAGATGTCTAGAACTCGTTATGGACCTTTATCAATTGTAATTTATAAACTCGACACACGGGTTCACCACGAGTCTTTCATTAAACATACGCTACCAAAGACTATTTATTATATACAGAACGCTATTACTCATACAAAAAAACATAACACGATAAATGACTACCTATTAGGGTATAATACGCAAAAAATGATTAAGATGGCGCTATTTACTAATTTCCCTATAGAGCTAAATTATAAATAACCACGTTGCCAGTTTACGCTTCGTTCCATGCGACGTTGCCGCTCTTTGTTTTCGACTCTCTATTTGTATTTGAAAATATTTATGCGAATTTTTATTCAGTGTTACAAGAAAACATAGATTACCCTCAAAATGTTTTTTTTTTTTTTGAAGTATTTCGTTGATATACTGTTATTACTATGTTAATTAGATGTTTATAATTATTGTAATCCATCATTATCTACACCAATTTCTACGAATTACATAATAATTGTAAAATGAAATATTGAGTATATAATAAATATTTCATTTTAATTGACACGTTACTTTTAACAAATAACGCCTGCCATCACTATAGATACATTATAAACAAATTAAATTGCGTGTCATTCAGCAAGGTTAACCTATATAATAAACTATATAATAAATCAGTCACTAGTACTATTGCACAATAGTAATTATGTAAATGTACGATAAGTTTCAGCTACGTATTAGTAAATAATGTCCGAAAAAATCGTATATTTATACGAGCAAGTTCGATATTTTTGAATTTAGCCGTTGACAACACTGCGTTCATTCAACTTGGTGATATAGTTATATCCATAACCAACGCGCAAGCTGGACCATAAACATTGTACGGCGGAGCGCGGAAGACCGAAGTTACCAGTTGCCTTGTGGGTACGGTCAATTACAGACATCATGCTTACGAAATTATCGCAGCGTGAAATAAATATAAATTACTATTTATGCATGGGGATATTAAAGATTCTACAGTACATCCAAGCTGTCGGTTTAGGCAGTGAGCTTCAGAAATAGGACGCGGTCACAATGATACAGAGTGATACAGGACTTGAATCCTGCGTATCCGGATTTCGGAATAGTAATAATAATATCAGATAGGTGATGTCTATATTATTCTATATATATATATATATATTCGTCTATATTCGATAGCCATGCACTGTTTTTATGGTGGGAGTAATGTTGCTGCTATAGTAGTAGCGCTGTTCGGTCGTTCGACTATCAAAGTCCACTATATGATCCGTACCGAGTTCGGCCATCTGTCAACACGACTTTTTAACATACAAGACTGAATTTTGACATACAAGAAGTACTGATGGTTGCCCGCGACTTCATCAATGTGAATTTTCCACGTTCATTACGGGTTTTATCTTACTTGGTAGTGTTTATAATATTTCGGTATTAATCTGAAGAATCCATATAGAACCGATTGTCGCTTAGTACTAGTATAATGCAAAAGTACGTTGATCGAATCCCGCAACGAATTCAAGCTTTCTATGATGTAAAACAATATTTTCTCACTGCGAGAATATCTTTTTGAAATCATGAAAGTGGCATACAAATTATCCTATTCTTAAAATCTCCATATTTGTGTCCTAAGCTTAGGTTTTTTTTACTTATTATGTGTTACTGTGAAGAATTTTTAAAACAAAATTTGTTATTTTTATATAAATTGTTCAATTATCGTGTTATCGGGAACTGCAAAGTTTTATTAATATCGGTCGAGTACCCTTGAGTTAAGTCCGAATAGACAAACAAACCGCCAATTTTTTTTGAAAATAATGTCTAAAATATACACCTGTCATAAAATTTAAAATATTATTAAAACGCCATCTAATTACAAAATAATGCGTTTCTTTGTAAGTACTTTGTAAGTTACCATAATGTTATCTGTCACAAATCGCATAAATAGTGGTAAATTATCGATGTCTTTCTTCCATTGAAAATAAACATTTCTAAACAACTTTTGTCTTTGTACAATATTACACGTTTAAAAAATAGTTCACACTTTTTGGTAAATTTTAACGAAAACATAATTTAAATACTAAGGTCTGAATTACTTATATTAAGTTTGCAACCTATGAATGAGCGCTATCTAGAAATAAGCCGGGATTTTTAACTTTTTGTGTGACGAGTTTTTGTACGGCAAGAGCTATTAATTTATATTTTATCTATGGCTATATTAATAGTTTATTTTATTTAGTGAACAAACTTGTTTTTTTATTGCTCACTGTGGCACGTACCATTTGTAGGAGAATCATCCCTAAACATTAAATACGAAGTTTTCAACCTATAAGTAAGAATCTACATAGAATAAATAAAAATAAAAATTAAGCACACTACCATTAGCTAATCTTTTTAGTTTTTTTTTTTTAACAAACAATAACTAACTGGGCTGAAGGATGAAGGGCGGGTCTTTTAGTTTCTGATATCTTCATGAGGATAACAATCTTTTACTTTAATTCATCAAATTTAAATTAAACATCGACCATCGCTATGAATATCACATAAAAATTTATCTAAACTAAAAACGATTTTTAACATCTAAAATGACAAGCTTTTGTTTGTTCCCTAAATGTCGCAAAAGTAAGGTTAGATGAATTCGATAATTACGCGGTAAACCATTTTGTACAATACAACACATCTACGAGATCAATTTGAGATACCAGAACCTGCCCGATAAACAACAAAGAGATACTGCAGGTTACATTAAATTTCAAAATGACACAAATTCCTAAGGGGCAGTAAAAAGGGCATTAAACGCGAAATTCACGACGATAATTCAAAGCGTTTTGGGAGCGTTTTTAGACAAAGTTGCAAATGCCGCGTGTTCCTGGGAGCGCGTACTAGACCAGAATTGCAAGCAAGAGATAGCAAGTGACTCCGTTTTATGTATAGGGTTAGTAGATCTTTGTGGATATTTAGGAGGGTTATGTTTATGCGCCAATTTCAAATTTATTTTCCATAATTAAACTATTTACTAACAACGGCCGGTTACAATTTGCGATTTCAATCAGGTGTTCTGAAATTTGAATCCTTTATTCTCTAAAGTGTCAAATTAGTGATCAGTTAAAAAAAACCGATATATATATGATTTGAAATCAATCTTAACTTTTAAGATTCGATATTAAAAGGATATCCTAGCGGCCTTTTTCCATACAAACGGGGACAGCGACTACCCTGTTTCCTCCCTGGATAATAGCATTATGGTAAATATTTTTATACCAAATGATATATATCCACCACCGCCATGCCCGATCGTTTTGATTTTTTCCATATAATAGTTATTGTAGAAACTAGAAGCCTTTGAAAATGAAAAAAAAAAAGCTAGATAGTTACCGTCAAGACGTTCGTCAAACAACTTTGATGGATAACATTTAAAAAAGTCAAAACGTACCAGCCAGACCCGTAGCCAGTCTTTATTATACTAAAACTGAAAGAAAATTAAAAATCGGTTTAGTTTTGGAGGAGGAAACAGGGTACTACGAAGTGATGTTTTAGTCTATTTTACATAGTTGAATAAGCACGCGTTGCAGTTGTCCCTTTCGCTTTGTTTGGGACGCAACGCGGTAGCAATAGTTTTCTGAAATACCTACATTTCTGACCGCATGTTCTTTTAAAATCAACCGTTCAAAAGTGCATCAAATTTCCGCTGTCTCTTTCTTTAATAATTTTTTTGTTTGCATCATCCAAATCAACACCTTTATGACACCCTCATGTTGTTTTTTTTTCGAAGTAAGATAAATTACCGTAACTTTTTTTTTCTTTAACGTTTAAACAGCCATTTCAAATCCAGACGCGTAAAAAACAATAAATTCGTAACCCAGACAAAATTTTACAATAAAAACATTTTTTGTATAAACTTAAGCCTTGACCGCATCCCAGATGACATTGTGTCCGATATACATATGAGCATAAAAATATTGTACCAAACATATTGTTAATATTGTTTATTACAACATATACTAAATAAAACTGCGGGCTTTTTAACTGACTTTAAAACGGAGGAGGTTATCAATTCTTGTATGTTTGTTACGCGATTTCTCCGTCAATTGAGAACCCATTTGCAATTTATTTTTAAATCGAAGGAGTACACCTACGTGGTCCTATTTCCACCAAATCAGGATCGGATCAGTGGAAATTAGGGAAATCGAGAAAAACCCTCGAATATTATGGACACGTGTTTCATTTATTTTTTTTCCAAAGCTATTAGGCTTCACAGCTATAGCTACAAGTACATACTTAAACTAAAAAGTACAAAATAACTGTCTTAATTACAAACAAAATCGACTTCAAAAGTATAAACTATAAAACTTTTTTTATCTGCTTCTGTTTACTTCGACATATCCTTAGTTTTAATATCATTATTAATTTTCGGAGTCGGTGTTAGCTAGAAATAACCAATGTACTCGTTTATAAATGGAAATAACTGCCTAAACTTTATAACAATTACGTATAAGCTAAATAAAATACCAGGGGGTGATTTTAAAGAACAAGTAATTAATATTGAATATAATTAGCGACGTACATTTACACTACTTTGTTATCCGCAAGCTGGCACCGATTTCCAAATTGTTAATGTTATTAAAACAAAGGATATATTGAAGTAAACAGAAGCAGATTAATAGAGTAATTATTTATTAACTTATTAGTGTATTTTTCTAGTTTATTGTTTTGAAGCCGGTTTTGTTTTTAATTAAAAAAGTTTTTGATTTGGTAGCAGCATATTTTGTACAGAATATCGCGTAGGCGATGGCATTGCTAAAAGGATATTTTCTTTATTTCTAAATGTGATTCTTTGAATGAAGTTATTAAAGAAAGAATAAGAAAACACAATAGATCTATATTTTTAACAAGATCATCAGAGTAAAATTCTTTTATTATTTTCCCACTCACAAATAGTTGCGATTTAATAAGTTCTGACATGAGTAATTACTAATTAATCTATACGAATAAATAAAATAGAAGTGTCTGTTTGTAATATTAAAATACCAAATTTTTACTTAATACATATCATATTACGGTATATACGATACCTATATTAAAAATAACATTATTAATTGTTTTGTCTCTCCGTCTGTTTGGTCCACCTAATATCCGGAATGGCTGGACCGATTTTGACGGGATTTTTTATGTAGATATCAGAAACCACTACGCACTTTTATTTTTCGAAAATAATTAAGGTTCCGTGTACAAATATTAAAACTCATGAAATTGTAAATAAAATCATTTTCCAAAGAATATTTGAAAATTATATTGCGTAGTGAGGAATATATGAAACACGGCCCGAACCGCGAGAACACAGCTAGTTAATACGTATATTTAACTCTCAAACTATTTGCTGCGAATATGCTGAAATATAATTAATTCTGTTGTTTAAAAACTTGTAGAAGTAAAATTGGAATACATTTAATAAGGATTACAAATACTACATTTATTAGGTAGTTGGTATTACTTTTAAATACCGAAAATATTACAAAACAAATATCCACAGCTAAAATGCTGAATTATACCTATAATACATTACCTACATCGTGCAACTATACATTTTCTGATAACACGACAAAAAGAAATCTTCAAATTACGCGCGTAAACAAAAACAAATTAAATTATTGCGTAAACTACTTATCGACAGTTTTAACAAACACTGGCTGTTCATAAGAATGATGTCACTAAGAATGAAATGATTATAAGGTTGTAAGGTAAATTATAAAAAGTTGATTATAGTAAAGATTTATGTAACCGACAAGTCCACACGAAAAACCATAACGAATTCGCAGAAAAAGATACGAGAGGATAGGGTCGTGTCGAGCTATTTTTTGATAAAACGAACAATCCAACCAATGATTAACAAAGAGTAACATAGTTTTAAAAAAAAGAAGCACAATGTAAACTATTTGAGGAAAGAAACTAAATGAAATTTATTACATCCTATTGCTATACCAAGGAATAACCTTTGATAAACAAAAAACCTTTGACCTTTGAGAAAAGATGAAAGAAAGAAAGATGAGCATCTGCTGAGACAGAGGGTAAATGTAGGTATAATCTCTAATAGAGATAGATGAATGAAAGGGGAAGATATGTTGCGCCAACCCCAAATAAAAATGGGATAAGGGCAGGGAGATGATGATGAACCTTTGACACAACCAACCATCAAATTTTCTAATGTCAGTAGTCACTTTCTCCTAAATATAATGTCATTTCTTAACACGCCGTTGTAAAGTCAGTGGGTTGCAATCAAAGGCAATTCATTTCGTCTCTTATTGACGGTGTCGGCTATAGCAAGGGTCTCTTTGGATTACTAGCTTCAGTTTCTCAGAACAGGATGATCACTATAAACATCAAATATAATAAAAAATCATTTATTTCTACATTCAAAACTGAACTAGAATGTGAACCTTTGTTCTCGATGTATTGAACGAAGACAAAGCAAATAAACTTTACGTTTCCCATTAAAACAGTAGCGTCTTAATTTTTGTAACTTATAATAAAGTGACTATACTCGTTTAAGAAGCAATAGACGAAGTTCCTAAAGGTCTAAAGAATGTTTAAGACCTTCAAGAAAATCAACTTTTTATCACGTAACTAAGTGTGGTAGAAGAGTGGTAGAATGATAGATTCAGGAGGTATCACTCACTACACCCAACTTAAAAGTACTAAAATTTATGGCAGGTATGTATAACACTCCCCCGGACTGACGACCAGACGATCGTGCCTCTTTTTCGAGAGGCGGGCTAAGAGGTGGAGGGGATTGCACGGACGAGGCCTGGTGGGATCGCCGCAGGAGGCGACGCGGTGCTTGCGAAAGCCACCCCGTGTCGCCCCCATCCCAAATGCGGCGGACGGCCCCGGGGATTTTAGTGGGTATTTCCGGGTGCCACACTGGCACGGAGTTCGTCCCTCCGTGCCCCCTTACCTATTGCATTGGGGGACTCCGGTCTCACTAATGCAATAGGTAAGGGAAGTGCGTAAAAGCATTTCGCCCCGTCAAAAAAAAAAACAATAACAAAGGTATATATAACACTCTTGTTGTCACAAAATAATCACATGCAAATTAAAAAAATATATATTAATAGTTGTGCCTGTATAAGTTCTGAAATGTGACTAATAGTGACAACCCTGCGTACAATGCAATTAGAGCGTCTCATGAATCATACTCAATTAGTGATTTGTATAATAATCGCTCGCTTCAATTGTCATCAATCGGTCTAACTGTTGGGCATCCATCCACCAGGTCAATTTTGATGATTAGACACATGATATTAGGTCATAATGTTCGTTCGTTCATTTTGGCGTGCATCTCGAGGTACAACAGGACAAACTAGGGGGAAATGGAATTAGGCACTGTCGCAATATTCATGTGCGATATTCTATTATAATACTTATTTAGGAGTTTATAAGCCCCAAAAATTGATCAACGAGTACTATTTACACATTAAACTAGGGTCGTCTGCAACAGTCATGAAATCGCAGGACTTGTCCTAATTTTTTTGGTTTTTATTAAATTATGTATACATTTTTATTTAACGAAATTTATATTAAATATTAATTTACTTATTATGTTTATAATTATTCACGTTCACTATGACCTGCTTGATTGATGTTGCCAAATAATAAATCCATTTACCGCAATATAAATGCTTTATATTAACACATAAAATATTAGTCATTTAAACGCCTCGGTATGTTTATAAAACAAAAATGTTGAGCTAAAATAAAATACTTGTCAACGTGTAGAATCAATTAAAATTCATCATTAATAAATCAATTGTTATAGGTGTCAAACGAATCAGGAACGCATTAGGACATCACTAATTAAGTTGTACTCGAATTTACATAAATAAAACAAATAGCTGGAAGGAGTGTGGTAAGTAGAGATGTAGCAAACCGTATGTATTCGTTACAAAGTAACCGCCATGTAGTAACGAGTACCGAAACGTTACTCACGAATGCATTTCGTTACTCGCATGCTTCGTATTTTTGTACAGATGTTAGTTGGATTTACTCTTAATAAGTTTATAGAAACAAATGCAACAGTTTCAGTTCCGCAAGTACCGTTAAAACGCAGTGAAGAATACATGAAACGCTAGCGCAGCCGTGGGCTCACAGCGAGTGTATAAAATTTGAGAATGAAATCTAAATATAAATCTGCTACAAAATACGGCAAGGTTAAAAATGTAGGCTGTTAACGTGTGTAAAGCTAGGTATGTAAAGTGCAAGTAAGTTTACTACAAAGTACGAACAACGCGACGTTAACGTCATACCGTACGCAATACGACTCGATGCGGTGAGGTATCACGTGTCAAAAAAAACGAGTAACGTAAAGATATGAAAATAACGTGTACCGATTGTTATAATAACGAATACATACGGATACGCTGTTTTTCGTTCCTTTTACACTTATAGTGGTAAGTAAAGTAAATGCATTTCACAAAGGTTATTTGAAAAATAACAACCCATCACAACTGCCTTAAATTCTACTAAGTTAGTACTTTACACTGCATCCTCTTTGTAATTCTGAGATTCCTTGATTTCCCTCTAAGCTCCTATATTAAAAAAATTGTAGATCCTACTTAAAAATCTTATCCACAGCACATGCTTATATCGTATTTCTTGTTTTCATTTTTCAAATTACTTAAACATAAAAAAACTACACTCGAATGAAAGCGCCATGCCAGGAGTTTTTCGCTGCATCTTTGTCTATTGTGTAGTACATAGTTCTTAGTTTTAACGAACTGACTTGAAGTGTTTTGCTATGTAATTTTGGTGAAGTTTTAACGGAAATATTTCAATTATTGTGCATAAGTGAATAAAGCTCGCGATACGAAGCTCGAGTTCTGAGATGTCTCAAGAATTCCCGGAAAAGTTTTAACAAAGGGCCGCCATTTTGTTAGAGCAGAGTATTGTATGAAAAGGGTACTTAACGTCAGACTTCGTTGCATGGTCCAGTACCTTCGTCTTTTCCTTCGAAAGGAATAAATCGAACAAAAAATAACGCTATGATAGTACAAACTAGCATGTATTTTTTTATATTAAACTAATAAAGACACAATTTAAATTACATAAACACACTTTTTGGTTGGTAATATTTTAAGAAAATAAATGAGTTCAAAGAAATAAAAAGGAGTATATATTATACATATATTATGGAGCTTATTTCGTATTGATGACATAACAGAATTGTTCTTTAAGATAAAGTGCGACACGCTTTTTCTTTTTAACCTAGCTAATGCTGTTGGCCGGAAGGGCCTTAACAGCTTCACCGAGCTTTGGGGGCAAGTGCTGAAGGCACTCAGCCGCAAAAGGTGACTAGCACAAGGGTTACCAAAATGGTACTAACCTCGGCTTGGCCGTCACCTGAGTCTTCAAACTCTCTCGCGAATTGTATCCTAGTTATACCTACATTTTTTATTCTTAAATAATAAAAAAAGGGTTCCTTTAAGTGCGACACGCGACGTGGGCTGGTTGTAATAAATATTTAGAAGATTCGCAGATCGTAGTTGCGACGCGATGCTACCACACGGATGTTAAACATATACAGTAATACCCCGCTTTACGCGAGGGATATGTTCCAAAAAAAATCGCGTTAACTGAAATCCGCTTATATCGAGGTTTATGATTAAAAGTAGTCAAAATTTAATACAAAAAAATACAAATCATTTTAATCAATCACTTTAATTCTAAGAACACTTTATGCAATACATACTCTTATTTTTTACGGAAAAATACATCTATTGTCTTTACATTATGTTTATACGCACTCTTTCGCGTAATACGAGGCTTTCGAGCGCGAAATTTGAAATTTGCGTTATAGAGAAACCGCGCGTAACGGGGTCGCGCTAAGCGGGATATTACTGTATCTATAGAGAATATTTTAACCTTGAAAGGTAAGTGATGAAATGTTGTTAGAGAGGCAGCGATTTATTTCTATAAATTGGTAACAAAAACATAAACTCAAAGGGCTCTTGGACTGTACGGCTTCAGTTTGAGTTGGCATTTCTCACACAAAAATAAAGAATAATAGAGTATACATAAATGTATACCGATATAGATTTATTTACTAATTAGTGAGCCCACACAACTTAGTTCACGTGAATGTTTTTTTTCTAAAATATGAGTTAAGATGGTTTCTTTTTTTGTAATCGATAAACTCAAAAAATAATAAAATATAATATTCATATCCATAGAAAGCTATAGCCGGGTAACATAGGGTATATTTAATTTGAGATCCCTACGAAATTTGCAATGATGTAACTCAGGGTATCAAAAAATTGCTTATTAATGTCGTTACTTGGCGTGGGCTGTGAACATAAAACATCGGTTTATCTCTCATCTACATATCAAATAATACGAGTATGTAACGAAAAATCTTGTCAGGATAAAATTCTACATTAATCTAAAACAATATACAAATCGGCCCGGTAGCTTCCAATGGGGCAAGATTGAACAAGGAAAATTCACAACTTTATTTATACTTAAATATTACTTATTTTATAAGAAAATCGACAAGATTATTTAATTTCAAGAAATTTAGCTTTATTTACACTTAAGTAAATAAAAACATAAAATTCGCGCGCAGATCGCTTTTTCTGGACAGGCTCTTAATGTAATTAACAATGTGAATAGAATATCGAGCAGATTAAAGGGAATGTTTTCTGTTATACTTTGAGCCGTCTAAAAAGTGTAAAATTAAACGAGACAATTTTTTTTTTATGTATTTGCATATTAAGTATTTCAATAAATTTGACGTCTTTGTTTCGGGATGCATTTGAAAAGCAGACGAGATAAAGTATTGTGCAATCTTTCCATTTCAAACGTTGGTTATTAACATAATTTTCTTTTTTTTTTCAGTGTTATTGATATAGCCATTGTTTTTATATTCAAACTACCGAATAGTTACTGTTTCATTCGCTGGTATTATTTAAAATGATTAAGAACGTAAACTGTCCTTTTATTTGTTTATGTATAAAATTAACGGTTACATATTATTGTAGAAACTTGATTGGATTATTTTTATTGTTATTCGGTTGTGTTATTCGTAGTTTATCATGTGTGGTCAGAAGTGTACATGTTAAATAGTTTATCGTAAGTATTTGTAGGTATTAGGTAGTATGTGTGGGCAGATAAATGTAAATAAATTTAATACAAGAATAACTTTGCAAAACTTATAATTTCTTTTACTGGTGGATTTTCTTTTGTCATTAAAATTCGGATTAAATTAGTTAATAGGTTAGTCGGGAATAAATTTGTAAAGTAGGTAGGTATGCAATTCAGAAATTGGCAAAACTGTAGTTCAGGCTATTTTACCTATGGAAAATACGACGAAATCATCGTTCATATTCCGCACTTTTCTCCTTCAAAACTGGACAGATTTCTCTATTATAAAATAAGCAAGACTTTGGGGATATGCCTTCTACGTTTTGCAATTTCTATTTTTTATTTGACAAATTTGTCTGATGGATGTCTGATAACGACGTTAAAACCAGACATCTTTTCTCATTTATGGTGTAATAAATAATAATTAATTTAGAGAGAAAAAATTCAAACGTAGTGGTGGATATATATTATGTACATGTTATAAAAATAGTTACTACTAGCTGTGTGGCCGAGGTGGCGCCCGTGTTTTATATATTCTTCACTGCGTTTCAAATTTTTTTTTATCCGGAACCCTAATTATTTTCCTATAAACATTTTAATACTAAGAAAAAGTAAAAATATTTCTCGTAATTTATACCAGTAGCCCGTAAAACTGCATTGAATCGGATTTGATTCTATTTTTTATGAGTTTTAATTTTTTTTTACACGGAACCTTAATTATTTTCGAAGATTAAAAGTTCCCGATTTAGTAACTTCAGCTATCTACCAAAAAAGTACCCGTCAAAAACCGCCCGGATTACCCGGAACAAACAGAAAGGTAGACAAAAACTTTAAAAATTGTATTTTTGGTATAGATGTCGTATGTACATATTCATACCTATTTGGTAAAAAACAATTGACATTACAAACAGACAGTTCAATGTTATTTATTAGTAGTATAGCATAAATGTCATTCCATCCATCCATTCAATCGAAAGACGTCCACTGCTGGACTTAGGTCTCCCCCAAAGATGTCCACGACGACCATCTTGCGCCACCTGCATCCAGCGGAATCCCGCGACCTTCACCAGGTCGTCGGTCCACCTTGTGCGGGGCCTACCCACACTATGTCTTCCGGTGCGTGGTAGCCACTCGAGAACCCGTTGTCCCCACCGGGCATCGGTTCTGCGAGCAATGTGACCAGCCCACCGCCACTTAAGTTTAGCAATTCTTCGGGCAATGTCGGTCATTATCCAGAGAGAAAACAGGGGAATATATTTGTATGGAGTAAACGTCGCGCACATATTCTTTTAAAGCACGTAAATTAAAAAAAATAATTATTAGCTTGTTGCTAAGGTATACGTATTAATTAGTTGACATGTTTTTTTCTATCCTAGCTAATGCTGTTGACCAGAAGGGCCTTTAAAGCTTCACCGGGACTTTGGGGGAGAGTGCTGAAAGCACTCGCCGCAATGAGGTAACTAACACAATTAGTAGACATCGTTTTATTCCATTGGTCGAAACCTTTAATAAACCTTTTATAAATTTATATTATTGTATATATGTATAAATGTATACTTATGTTTTATTTTTGAAATTATTATATAAATATATTTATTAAATTTTGAAATTTATAAAATTTATTTTTGAAGTGAAACTTCCTTAGCCGCTTTAATGGATTTTCGGTAGGGAGAAAACTTCTAAATTCGCGTCACCTATGACCTCAGCCTTCAGCGACTTGCTACGTCTGTCAAATATAAGATGGCGTATTGCTACATCAAAAATATTTTCCCATTTATGCTCGAGTAGAAACAATTACTACTAAATTATTCACTTAGTGTTTATTTAAAACGAGGTCACGAGTAAGCAATTAGACTAAGAACTGTAGTCCGTGTATTATTAATTTCACTTTTAAAAATAAGTTTTTTTTAAAGTTGAAAGTTTACGCTTCTATCGGCAGTACCCGTGGCTGCCTATTTTAATTTTGTTATGGATAAAAACTCATAAACTACCATACCGATGTTAAAAAAGTTTTCTCCTGCAGAAAGCTATACTAACACCGAGTAACGTGTTTTTTTAAATTACAAATTTCTATATACTGATGTGAAGCCGGGCGGGTGGCTAGTATAATATAAAAAAATGAGTTTTCATAGATTAGAACAGTACGGCATGAGATTAATCGAATAACTCTGCACATTGATTTACATTTTACAGGTTAAAAACCTCCAATATACCTTTATATTTCACGATTTATGCAAAAGTCTCGCTCCCGATTCTGAACGTGGACAAGTGCATTAATGCATTCATCTCAATTATCTTAGTTTTATGATGCGATTTCCCGAGGGTTAACATGATTACCACGTTGAGCCAGATGGTTAATATCATATTGAAAATAGGTACCTACACTAAATAGGTATAACATAATCAGCGTTGCCAATATGAACCTTTAGGTACTATGTTAACATAAGTTTTAGAATTTTGTACTAAGAAAAAAACATGGTAAAATTTTATTTTATTACTTTTAAGGCGGTAGCGAAAATTACTTTTGACGCAAACTTTTTGATGCATGTCTATCGTCTGAAGTAGGTTAATTTTTGATCCTAGTAATTGTTGGAAAGAAATGAATATTTTAAACACATTTCAGTGGTCTTTAGGAACTTTTTTAGCTTCATTACTGGCAACACTGAATGTATACACATGGATTATATAAAGACATGAACATGCTTGTATAATCAAATGTAAACACAAAATAGTAAATAACAATCTGGATTTAATTTATATAACAAATACTCATTATCGGAAAATACGATTAGGTTATACGGTTATATCGTTACTCGAATTGAACCCAGAAAATATATACCTACATAGGTAGTCAACTTTACGATCGCTATGAGTAATGGCGGCATTGGTTACTCTGCAAACAGGTAGTTAGGTACCAACATAGCTAGGCTAAGTGAAAATAGCTGCTATAAATAAGTTCCCTAATGCTCTGTTCGTATGTTTCTCGTTTGATTATACTACTTCTTCTAACTAAATACTACTTCTATGCACAAACTGTTTAAATGTAGAACCGAATTTATTATATTAGAATAACATAAATATGTTCTACACAAATGTGTAGAAAGAACTTCAAGGTAATTTAACTATAAATTATGACGGTAGTAACGATTTAATTAACGCGTTCTTGCTTTTACAGATCATATGTATAGTTGAATCATATCAATTCCATATTTAGATGAAAGCCGGATTATCAAGAAATCTAAACGTCACGCCCTAGTCTTATGCTTGTAAACGTATACAATGTATAGATAGTATTTCGTTTAGCAATCATTAAATGATTAAAATATCTCACAAGGCAATGTAATGTATGTTTAAAATATGCTCACTTACCTGTCATCGTAAGTCGGAGAAGCGCCTCCGGATGCACCCTGAGACATATCACCGTCCATGATATAACGGTAGAAAGATTAAGAAAGTGATCGACGCCGGGTTTACACAAAAAAATATTCGGTGCTCACGAATTAAAAGACACACGGGCGTCCAACGGCTATCGTAAGAACTATACGGAGTGCGCGTAAAGCGCGAATGAGTTTGTACCCGGGCTCGGTTTGTTTCGTTGGTGTGGGACGATGGCGAGGGGCAAGCGCGAGCTGCGCGGGTGTAGGAGGGCTCTTTTGCGCGGGGAATTAACGCTCGGCGTGGTGTCCCCACCCGTGCGTCTCCACACCGACGTCATATGAGTAAAGATTGTAGACGGTCTTCATCATAAAATAAACTTATATTAAAAACGGGAGCAGGTACAAAAAGATGGTTCTTATTAAAGTGAAAACTTCATTAGTGGCTTTGAGCGATTCTCCGTAGAGGAAAAACTCTGGCGTTACCAATGAAATGACAGATAAAGCCTTTTCAGAAGCCGGCTTGTTCGGAAGGGAGGAAATCGTCGAGCCTGTGCGCTAGTCGATTCACGAGGACTCTCGAAAACAACGTATAAACATGATACAGAGTGAGATAAGTCTATTATTTTTCAAAAATATGTTATCACCTTTTTTGAAAAAGAGGTCCACGACACTTCTGTGGCACGCCTGTGGTATTTATCTCTCGAGAAATAAAAAAAAAAACTCATTTGTAACAAAAAATCATAAGATAATAAATGTAATATTGTTTAAATATTTTAATCAAATTCGATTTTGCACCTTTCCAAGAGTTAATTGTTACTCATTTGTTTTCATGTTTTTTAAACAATTTACATTTAATAACATAATTAAAAGGATCGTGTTTGGATATTGTCTACCTAAACATAGATCCTAAGCAAATAAATATAAGAAGTAAGCAAGGTGTCATAAATGAAGTAATTCCTCAATTTACTACAACCTCTTTCTTCCAGCCTTGAAAACTGACCGTACCGTACTCTACCGTATTTCTTGCACTCTAATGAAGTTAGTAATAAATTTTAACTTTACGGTACGGACATTAAGGTTACATTTATTTCTTATATAATAAATAATTACAAGTGTAACAGAATGCAACCCAAGAACTTAAAACTAAACTTATAACTAATGGGGAGCAAGGGGAAAGCGCATCAGGGCTATTACCTTCGACGGTGACCTCTCCTTCGTACGAACCTACGAACAAGTCAGCTGAGTGAAGTACACTGGTACGTCCCTCCTGGAGTAATCTTCTGAGTCATCCTGGAAGCTAAACTTTCTGTCGATCAGACTGAGAGGTCAGGGAGATGGGCCCGATCTACAAAACGTTTATTGGTTTTACTTAGCCTAAAGCAAGGAGGCGGTTAGTTTGTGATTAGTTCTATTATTAAAATTATGCCGCCCGTTTGCTATATCAAACTTGTTTAAATTTTTGCGGACGTACATTAAATTATTTAAAATGTATTGGGAGGGCAATGTTAATATATAATACTCCTTGTACTTATTCTTCAGTGTTTCGCGAGGTCCCAAACTGTAAATGCTTCGGTTTGCACTTTTTGTATTAAGAATTCGATATCATCTCAGCTACTGTCCCCCGCAGCAAAATGCCGTAAGACATCAAGCTATGAAAGTAAGCAAAATAGACTAACTTGGCAGTAGTAACATCTGTTAATTGGCGAACTTTACGAACTGCAAACGGCGCTAAGCTTAACCTTTTCGCTGAAGCTTTAAAGTGAGGAGCACATTGTAATTTATTATCAAGTGCCTAGAACACAGCATTATCAACAACTTCTACAAAATTCCCTTCTATCTTAATACTGCAATCAACATACTTCACATCACTCTAGTTATGAGTATCTGTGTCTTCCCTACGTTGACCTTCGGCCTCCATCTCCGTAGCCATTCGGGAAGAATGTCAAGAGTTTTCTGGAGCTCAATTACAGCATTTCTGGCCATGTTGTCAAATTGCATGATGGCAGGATCGTTTGCGAAAAGCGCTAACTGAGCCCATCCTAATGTTGGCATATCGTTGATGTATATGGAGTAAAGACTCGGGAGAGAGGCAACTTCCCTGCGGTACTCCGGGTTTTATAGGAATTTCTCGAGATACTTAGCTTTTGGCCACTACTTGGACGTGGTAGTATTCTAGGTAAGACTTCAAGACATGGAGTATCTTCCTAGGGATCGTAGACGTTGACAATTTGTATAGCATCCCCTCGTGTCATAAATAGATAACGTTTGCCTTGTCTCATTTGCGCGTATGAAACAACGTAAATAATTAAAAATACAGCCATGCTCACTATTGTTAAGAAAATAAGAGGTAAGTTAGTACAAAAAAATGGATTAACAAAAATATTAACGATCTGTTAAGATTTTATATTATAATAACTTTATGAAAAGTCTGAGTAGTGATGGTACCTGAAGAAGAGGCTACCAGACTACATGGGAAATTTGGCACTACAACTTCCCCTTTCCGCTCTAAAATTAAGAGTGAATCCAGAAACAATTAAGAAAGTTATTGATAGGTAAAGGTTACGAAAAGTTTTCGAAGATGATGTTGAGGACAGAGCGTAGTGTAGAATAAAAATACGGAGGCTGATCCCACCAAAGTATGAAACGTGTGAACTTTTTTTGACATTGAGAACGACCATAATGTTAAGTGTAATTATGTCTAAAGACATTTATGCTCGCACAAAACGCTTTTAGCGTACATGATGATGTCACTACATAAAGTAATAAATGTCTTAGCTCTCAAATTATCAAACTGTATTATCGTTGTTGTTAGAATAATTATTGAAAAGTTTTTTTTTCACTTCTATGCACGTCGACCATAACCCGAGAGCTTTTTCTTTCAATTAACAATCTTTATTGCTGTTCGTGTCGTGTCTGTTTATTCCTTTTACATGACGCGACCACTAACTACCTCATGCACATATTTCAGCAGATGTTCCTGGGTATCTCGACCCTCTAAATTCTCCATGGTGACCATTGAATCTACCAAATTAAAGTTACATGAACACAACATTTTATTAAACAACGAAAACACATGAAATCGGAAAAAATCAGTCGGTATATGTTTCCGAGAATAAAAAAGATTGTATACCAATCTACTTTGACAGGAAAATGAATTAAAATTAATAAAACTTCTGATTCTGTAAATGATGTGTGTTACTTGAGACTTTTTATGTGTATATCAATGTAATAATTATTATTTGAAACTATAACCGTAAATATATTATAACCGAGTTTCGATCAAACTTCGTTCATGTGAAATAGTTCTATCATTTGTTCTTAACCCATGTTAGAGGAATGATGATGGCTAGAGCGTACAGCCAGTTCTATATTAATATGGAAATCGGTTCAGCAGTTTAAACTCAAATCAAATTAACCTGCAACGTTGTCTGCAGCTATACATTTTAGAATAGACAAAATAATAGAATGGCCGCTCTGTGTGCTATTTATTCATGCGATATCGCTCTAAGTCGGTGGCCAGTGGACACTGCTCCCAGTTCAAGCTTGAGGCCCATCACACATGTGTTACACACTACACTGTTGGCTTATATCGCCTTGTCAAGCTGTTTTTTTCTTGTACTTTTTAGCTAACGTTTGGGTAGAGAATCATCACACCTGAAGGCGAGTGAGGATGCGCGACCTAAAATTATAATATACTAGAGAGTAGACAGAAAAGGGTTAATTTTAAAACTCAACTGCGAGAGCACATTGATAAATTCTAACAATATTATCCAATTAAATAATACGGACGGTGATAAGTTCGACACAGTGATACTCAGGCTCATTTACTACGTAACATTCGTCTCTATGAATTGTCGAATCATGAATAAAATCGTCTACAAGCTTGTTTCTTATTTGAATTTTTATTAACATTTTCGCTCAGAAACGGTGGTATTTTTCCATTGAATCAAGAAATGTACGGTATTTTATAGCATCATATTTTAATCGATTATTAGATCAATAGACACTTTAAAAGGAAATATCCTGTATTAGGGTTAGATGAAATATTTCTGATGCCACCTCGCTGGAGGACAAGCGCGGACGGCAGGGGTGATTGTAGATGCAATAGTATTTCTCGGACGACATAACTCTGTCGAACCAGGGGGGAAATGGGCGGGGCACCTGCAATGTCACCCATTGCATTGGGAAGGCCTTCTGAAGGGATAGTATTATACTGGGACTGTTTCTATTCGTTCTGGGTAGGAGCTTAATATTTCTAGGCCATCCGATGGGGGAAAAGCGGTCCATTACCCTTAGATAGCGTATTCTTTTCATATGAGACGCTAAGCACTGATGATGTTTCGTGACCATCACGCAAGTCCCACACTCCTGTCTGTGCCCTCGCAGCAGAAGGTCGTGTGCAAACGCCCCCCCATTTACCCATGTAAAAAAAAGATGGGACGAATGGGAATTGATATCAAAGTTTCGCAGTATTTATGACAAAAGTACAAATTATTAAAACAATCTTAGTATTGATAGCATTCCAATTAATTATTAGGTAATCCAAATTATTTAAATTTAGTTATAGCTTAAGAAAGAGATTGGTTACATTTACGCGAGAACAATTCCACGACCATGAAAAATTAAAAGAAATTTATTTATACGTATGAAAATGATCACCTTTATTTTATAGGTTAATTTTCATATACGTGGAAATTCCAATGGTATTGGCAGTTTTGGCATACAAGATCTGTGAATAATAAGCAGGCGGGGATCTAGCCTGAATTCAAATATGGTTCAAATCATAAAATTTACTTAATATCACAAATTCAAATCTTTTATGAACTTCACAGTTCGAGAGAAAAATCACTCCTTAACTTTTTACACTGTCATTTTTTACTTTTGTAAATCCTACTGTGTGGATCCGTCATTGATGATCTACCATACCTCAGCAGGACAGTGCACACAGTAAAGGAATATAAGTCCTTTACGTCAAACGAGCGCTAAAAAATGTTCAAATAGAAAAAAGGACACACCGCACAAAAATAGCCTGTTTTAAAACGAGGTTTACTTCTTATTTTTTTCAAAGAGTAAGTACAACCTTCTCTTTTACAGGTATGTAAGTAGGCAGGCACGACGTTGTATTGATAAAGGTTATTTTTAAAATTTTGAAAGATAAGTTAAATAGCAACTGAGCACTTGTTCTGCAACTTCGGTGGTTCATTTAGTTTTTCTAATATAACCTTAAATGGTGTATCACTACAAGTCTGGTCGGATTTTCGATACATCGGTTTATTGGTCCAAAACGACGGCGACATTGAGAAGGACGTAAGTAATAGAATAAATGTAGGGTGGCCGAAATGGCTTCAATTTTTGGGGTTTACATGTGACCCAAATATGTCCTTAAAGCTTGAGAGCAAAATGTATAAGACCATTATAAGATCTGTAGTAATATATGGATCTGAGTTATATTAGTAAAAATTTAGACAAGCTAGATCTAGTGAATGATCCTCATAATTTTAATATTAGAAGTAAAGACAAGTTGGCCGTCCCACGCTTTAGGTTAAGTAAGTCTAATAACAGCTTTATAGGTAATAGTATTCGGTTTTACAATAAGATCCCAAGTAACATTACCGATTTACCTGACAATAAGTTCAAGTATTATGTCAAGCAAGTTTTAATCTCAAAAGGTTATTACAGGGTGGATCATTACGTGAACGATAGTGATGTCTGGAATTAACCCACATCTCTGTGCTCCCGCTAACATTATTAAGACTATGATTTGTATAGTTTTTTTAATGACAAAAAAAAAGATATATATTCTATTTATATAAAAAAAAGAACCAGATCGAGTTTTTTGCCGGCTCTTCTCGGCTGGGTTGTTTTCCGAACCAGTGTTGAACCGAAAGATGTTTTGATTTAGATTTTGATTTTGAGTGTTGGGCAATTAACAGAAAAATGAAAAGTTGAAAGAATAATTCACGTGGCGGAAATGCAAATGTTAAGGTGTATGGTGGCATAACTGGAAATGATAAGATTTGAAATTAGTATATCAGTATATAGTGGCACCAGTGACAATAAAATAAAGAAGTAATAGGTTAGCGTGGTATGGACATGCCATGAGGAGAAATGAAAGTCATGTAACCGGAAGAGTGCTTGTTAAGAAGAGGTATATAGAGCTAGAGAGAGACCGAGGTAGGTATAGATGATGGGATGACAAATGAAAGAGGAGATTGGAAGAAGAAACAAAAGTAATAAGAGTTTTCTAGGTAATAGCGTTAGGTTTTACAATAAAATCCCAAAGCACATTACCGAAATACCGGACAAAAAGTTCAAGCACCATGTCAAGCAGGTTTTGCTTTTTAACGGTTATAATAGGGTGGATCAAAATGTGCATGATGGTGATGTCTGGAAGGGCCAGCTTTCTCTGTGCATCCACTAATAATATTTGTAACTGTTAGTTGTAAAGTTCCAAAAAAACCGGTTTCTTGCCGGTTCTTCTCGATGACTGGATTGTTTTCCAAACCGGTGGGAATATTTTGACGTTAATAAGTCCATTATCAGGGCCTAAATTGAATAAAATATATTTTTTAACCATTTAAAAATGAGTTAGTGCTGAAGTTCTATCAATTCGTCAATTGTTTCTTTTGCAACTCATATTAAAAAAAAACACTCGTCAATAATATATGAGCCCAACGCAAACGTATCTAGACGTCGAAAAGATATTGTATGTAAAACCAGCAAGTTTAATACAGCTTTCTCCCACAGATTTTTATGTTTTCTCGGGGACTATTTATACAATAAAATAAATCGTGATGTGATAAAAAAACAATCAACCAATGTAAAAAAATTATAAAAAAATGGCTTATGAGTAAATCGTTCAACGAAACTGAAGAATTCTTAAAACATTATTGAATAAGTATATAGGAAACCTAGTCATAAGTAAAACCAGTTACTAAAATAGCTAAAATATATGTTATATTGTCTTAGTTAAGTTACATTAATCCTAAACACATATACATACACGCTCGTACACTCTGCCACACATCACATACATACTGTATTTGTTGGGTTCACCCAAAATTTATTTACACTTACACTCACTTACACATCTTATTAATTAATATCCTTATGTCGAATATTGAAGCGGCAGATGAGCACTTGTCAACAGAGCGAAACCTACTGCCAAGATACAGGGAATCCTAGTTTGGCAGGCAGATGTGTAAAATCATTAAGTTATGCTCCCAAAACTTCCGTGTTTATTTTGATAATGTATAAGATTGTGTGATTTTTTGGTCTAATAAATTATTATTATTATTATTTAAAAAAAAAAACCGACTTCAAAAGAATAAACTATGAAAATACACTAAAAGTCAATAAGTAAATTGTTCTTTAAAATCAACCTATTTATTTATTTAGCTTATATGTCATTGTGATAAAGTTAATATGCAGTTATTTCCATTTGTAAATGAGTACATTGATTAACTCCAGTTGGCACAGACTCCAAAATTAACGAAGAATAATATATTTTTTTTGTCTTTTTCGTGCATTTTTATAGTTTATTATTTTGATGTCGGTTTTGTTTTTAATACAAAAAAGTTTTTTTTTTTCTACATTTGAGTTTAAGTATGTACTTTCAGGTATAGTCAAATACTAAATAGTCTTTAATCGACCAGTCAATTATGCATCCATCATCATGCAGCTTAATGGATAACTTTCAAAACTAATAAAAAATTAATTTAATTTAAGATCAAAATTCCGTATAATTATTACACACAGGTAACGGCCAAGTCGAGGTTCTACACCACTTTGGTGCCCTTATATCTGAATTTCTAAATTTTACGCTGTTCCGATCATTATTAATCGTAATTGTCATTAAAATTCCTAAAAAAGTTATTTTTAATATTGAAAACCAAAACTAAAATTTATACAGCAATAAACTTCTCGAATCCCGGTTATATAAAACAGGACTAGATAAGGAGCAACTGTGGATGATATCGATCAGGGTGTTGTTGCTACGACCTAATCGATCTGTCGTTAGGTAAAATCTTTTCCACATTTATTATTTTTTTTGTTTGTTTGGTTACTAAGCAACGCGACACGTCGCCGTGGTAATAGCACCTGTTGAATGATTATGGATGGGTGTATGTATTGGAAACCGTTCGCTTTCCCATCCTCCATTGTCGTGTCCTCTCCTCCCCCGATCGCAATGTATTGATCTACATCATGTAAAAACACTGACATGACAAATATGGACGTCCCATATTTTTATACAGCCGTATTAGTTATCTGCTTATCATCATCCCGTGTCCCTATTAGTGGTATAAACTGAAAGAGTGATCTATAACGTATTTTAATATGCTAATACGTTACAATTCACAAATACGAATGCTTCATTGTCATAATTTTTTGCACATACATACACCGTTGAATGACATAATTGGAAAGATATTTCTCACAAATTCAGATATCTGCCAGTAAAACTGACCATTAAATCGGATTTTATTCACAATGACATGTGTTTTAATTTTTTTACGATGAACCCTTATTATTTTCGTCAAACAAAAGTTACGCAGAGTAACTTCAGTATCTACCTAAAAAAAGTCCCATCAAAATCGGTCCAGCCGTTCCGGAGATTACCCGGAACAAAGACAAAGACATACAGATTTTTTTTTTATATATTTTATTCTTGCTGTATAATCCTATACACATTCACATCTATTTAGTAAAAAAAATATGTTGACGTTACAAACAGACATTCCAATTTAATTTGTCAGTATACTAGATTGGAAATCTTTTCGTAATGTTTATATAATAAATATAAGACGAGTATCACCAAAAAATTAAGTTTAAAGACAACCATTCTATTCCTCAAATTTTCAACAATGTTTATGATCCAATTACGACCACCGGGAAACACTAGTCATAATAATGTTATGGTCAATGCTATATATGCACAAACCGACGAAATCATAACATTATGTAAAGTGACCCCTTTCAGATTAACTGTACCTTGTACGAGTACCTCTTGCAGAAGAATGCGGCTTACATTAACTATCTATATATTTAAATACGTATGTATACTACCTAACGCTTTAACAAATGTACTATCTTTTTTAATTTCTATCTCTATACGATTTTTACCTTAATAGGATCAATCAATTATCTGCTTAAACAGTATACAAGTTAATAAAACTCCTTGTATCCCTATAAATATTATTTATATATAACCTCAACATAAACTAATTAACCAATATGGCGTAATTTCCTTGATAGCTATATAGGTCAAACTTATAAGGCTTAATGTTACTATTGTTAATTGACCTGACAAGTATGCGTTAAAGGGATATAACGGTGTGGCCACAGCTAGACTAAAAATAGAATTAGCCAGTTAGGGTTGGATCGTTTTTTTTAACAGAGTGTTTACAAAGTATAAAGGCGCCAAAGGGGAGACGCAGTTGAGGCACGCAGCGGCCCACCCACGTTTGTTGCAAACCTCTATTTTGCATATGGAATGTGCTTGTTTATATGTAGAGCCTTTTTAAACTACTCGCATCACATTTTTATAAAATACAAATGAGTATTATTTGATTAAGTTAATAATTTCATAGGATATCATAGGGCGGATCATTATGTGAACCTTGGTGATGTCTGGAAACGACATCCTTCTTTGTGCATCTACTAACCTATCAACTCACTTACTACCTAAACTTTGTATAAATATATATACTAGCTGTGTGCCCGAGGCTGCGCCCGTGTTTTATATATTCCTCACTGCGTTTTAATTTTTTTATACGGAACCCCAATTACTTTCATAATTTGTTTCAAGATAAAGTAAAAATCTTTCTCATAAATTCACACACACAAAAAAAATACACTTGCCCGTAAAACTGTGCGTTGAATCAGATTTTATTAAAAATTTTATGAGTTTTAATGTTTTTAAGTGGAACCTTAAATATTTTCGACAATTACAATTAACAATTCTAAGTTACGCGGAGTAACGGCTAGTTTTTCCGGAGACTACCCGGAACAAACAGACAGACAGACAAAAACAATAATTTTGATATAGGTATTATATTCTCGACAGGGTTTTTTTCCTAAACGGTGGTAGAGCTTCGACATTCATAAGGGTCTTACTAGAACTTAATTTGAACAATCTCCTTGTATTTTATTTTAGAAAAAAAAAAGAATTCTGGTACACATTTAAAAATATAGGAGGAGTAGGATCAAATAATTACCTAGTACACTATAGAACGTAACACAAAGCGACCAAAGTAAATGTAAAGTACGGAAAATCAATTTCAGTATGATTCCAATGCTCTTTTATTTTTGTTAATATTGTCTCCAATCAACAACAAGGCCCAATTGAAAACAGCAGGGTGTTATGTTTATGACAAAGAGGGTGGCCGAGAGTACTAAACCGAATTATTTGTTCTCTCTCCCGACATAATTATAGGTATCTACTTAGTTCGCTATTTGTATGTTAAACGCAGGAGGTCCTTTGAAACTACAATGGCGCCCTCGAATTGATCGCCTCAAAACATATATCCAGTTGCACGGGGATTACGTTCAGAATAAACATTATTAAATTTATCTTTTTGATATTAAAACTCTTCACTCCTAGATGGATCAATTTACAGCAGTTAAAAATCTATACTAATAAATAAATTGAAGTGTCTGTTCGTAATAGCAGAATAATATTAATTTTTACTAAATACATATCGAGTGTATATATATATGATTCCGATAACAAAAAAAACAATTTTGAAAATTTTTGTCAGTCTTTTTATTCCGTGTAATCTACGAAACGGCTGGACCGATTTTGACGAGACTTGGTTTTGATAGATAGGTGAAGTTAATCCGATTAAATTAGGCCACTTTAATTTTTCGAAAATAATTAAGGTTCCGTGTAAAAAATGTTATTAAAACTCATGAAATTATAAGCACAATATACGATTCAAGGAGCATCACCATCAAAAGACTACATATTTAAACACTATATTACGCAGTAAAGAATATATGAAACACTAGTCTATAATATAGTATAACGTCTATAAGCATTATTAAAAGGTAAAGGGCGCAGTCAACGTGATCTTTACAGGGTATTTATAATTTTCATTGTTATGAAATTTGGTATCGCAATTAACGTGTACAAACCCGTGAGCGGTAATTAGCCCCTTACATTTCCTCATAACAAATAAATAACACAGTCCAGGAGCGATTAAATTTTGTATTAAATCCATGACACGGTAGTTTAATGGTGTCCAAATTATTGGGAAACAGCAGACTGAGTAAATTATATAATTAAATATAACACTTGCATATAGTGAAAAACATTTTTTTACACGGTACAGGCTCAAGTGCTTGGACCACAATCTCACCTGATGTTAAGTGACGATGTGGTCCAGGATTGTAAACACACTAAGCTTAGAGGTACAGGTTCTCAAGTGATGCTGCTGGAATACACCTATCGGTATTTGGCGACAAGTATTCAAACTTGAGGGTAGTAGCTATCCAGGCGGACATCATAAGCAAATGCACAACCACCATGCAATGGCTTCCTCACGATATTTTTCTTCACCGAAAGTTCAGGCCGATTTTAGAGTCGAATAGGTGGGGATCGAACCCGCGTCCATTTACGCGTAATCCGGCCGCACTGACCGCGGCGTTATCATCTCTTTGCTACCCTCTATATCGGCTAATAAAAATCAGAGTTATAAGGACATAAAAAAATTTCTGCGAATCGAGAGGAATCTATCCTTTCCTCGAAACTCGAATATTAGATAGTCTAAAATTCCTATGAAGCGCGTAAAGCGTGACGTATTTCAGTATAGCGTACTCTCTGTATAGAATAAAATTTAAATGCTTATGAGTTATTCACTTTTGATAACATCTTAAATTTGTTTCGAGTGCTCAGTTTTATTTTCGGTCTAATTTTAGATGAGACAAAAAACTTATTATTATACGGCTATCAAGTATTTACAAAATAGTTTTTTAAATATATAGATTTGGTTCTTATAGCGATTCAATTTATCGAATAAATTCGTGTAGAGAGCTTGACATAAAATGTTACAATTATGTAATTCATTATTAATTTAAGGCTGTTTACTTAATTAAGATTAATAACTTATTTATTTCATCATTAAGATTTCATATTTAAAAAAATATTTTGTATTTTTTCACTCTGATACTCATTTGAGCGTGTTTTTTAAACTATAATTCATCTTGTTCTGTTTTTAGTCTCCAAACAGCATCAAAAGTATGTTCTCATATTTATCCATAATTATCGGTGACTTGATGTGAATAATGAGGCTTAGAGCAAATTTCGCTTAAAAAAAAAGATTATCCTGAATATACTGTTCAGGCTAATTACACAAAGTTATTAAACTAATTGTCCTCGTTAAGCGTGTTAAACTTGAATTTCATCTAAGGTTTTAAAGCGGGTGGTGGAAATCACGTTCAAAGATTCCGTTCACACTGATGAAGATACAAGTGAAGCCAATATAAAAGGGTTGGTAAAACATTGCTGTTCATTTAGCCGTCATCATATTATCCAGCTCACGGCTCAGCCCGGGCATCAAAGCGGCTAAATAGAACCAGTATGACGCGTCTGCGCGAACTTGTAATCGATTTTACCACGTGGAGCTCGCTCTCGCAGAGATCATATCCGTCACGTGGCCAATGTCGAAACCCCCTTTAGCTCACATTCGCGGACAACAGGCGTCCAACACCATACAACGCATATCTCTCCCATGTAGAGATACACATAAAACGTGATAATTTAATTATCTAATAAACAGTTTTTTTTTATTATAATATAATATGCAATACTAAATACTACCTAGAAATAATTAGTATTTAACGCAAAAGTAACAGAAATATGAAAATGTAACATGAAAGAAAAAAAGGATAGATACGATGTTAAAACTTGAAATTAAATAGGGGGGGGGGGGGGGGGGGCGCTAAAAACTAAAAAAAAATACAATATTTCAATTAAACTTAAAGAGTAAGTTATTGTTTTTTTTCCGTGATTAACGCAATTGCCTTTGTGGTTTAGGCTGAAAGGATACTTTTGACCTACCTACTCTGATTGTAAGAAAAATCATTTCAACTTCATTTATAAATCTATCAGTTAAAAATATGTACAGAAATTTTGATCGCTTTCATAATTTTTAAATTTTATTTATGATCTGGGTAAATTATAAATAGATTTATAGATGACTTTCGCTTTTTTTTTTCTATGGAGGAAGTTTCATTGTTTTCGTTTTCGTTTTTCTGTTTTCACCTAATCCTTGAAATTATAATGTAGTAATCAAACAATAGTTTATTTTTAACCATGGTTAATCAATCATTCTAAAAGGAAATCAAAAGTTATCAATTTTATTTAATTAAGTGGGCACTTAATCTGGTGACTGAAATCTGATGTCCACTTCTATAAATCATCTAAGCATACTGTTATAAGTATACATTGTAATCTTTTTGTATTTATTTCTTAAAAAAAAAAACAGTAATAATATTTAGAAAATATAAACTAGAACTATACTCTCCCGGTTCAGCTATTATTGCATTCCTTACGCGATCTACTAATTTAAATCCATATAACGCAAACTGGAAGTTTTCCATTTACCTATGTTATTTTTTTATGATTTTTGCACGGAAAATAGGCTTAGTGCTTTGACCACATACTCACCTGCTGTTAAGTGACGATGTGGTCCAGGACGGTAAAGAAACTAAGCCTAGAAGGTACTGGCTCCCAAGTGATGCTGCCGGAACACGCCCATTGTTATTTGGCGACAGGTTTTCAAGCTTGAGGGTGGTGGTAGCTGCTATCCAGGCGGGCATTATTAGAAAATATCCTACCACAATGCTATGGTTTCCTCACGATGTTCACCGAAAGCTCAGGCCGATTTTAGAGTCTGATAGGTGGGGATCAAACTCGCGTCGATTGACGCGGAATCAGACTGCTTAACGGCTGCAACATCATCGCTATTCTGCATTCATCTTATTTCCATAGTTTTTTTTTAGCAAATGAGAATAATTTATTTTTCATATTTAATATGTCGATTACCCATAAAAATAAGACAATAAGAAAACAAATAAAAGCTGGCGTAAACGCCAGGTATGTGTGCAAAAGACTAATATGCATTTAAATTCGGTTATTAAATACTATTTGAGATATCTACGGTGATCATTAAAGTATCAGATAACATTCTGCCCTGATATATCAATATTATATGTACGCGTAATACCATTGACTGTGGTAGGTCTAACCCGTAAACATCTCGCCTCCATATACATACTATGAATGCACCACGAAGCGAATGATTTTAAAATCCGTTATATAAATATATATTGATATAAATAGGTAAAAATTGTTGTCATATCTCAAATACTATTTAATAACCGAATTTAAATGCATATTAGTCCTTTGCGCACTAACTTAACGTTTACGCCAGCTTTCATTCGTTTTCTTAGTGTCTATTTTTATGGGATAATCGATATATTAAATATAAAAAATAACGAATTATCATTTGCTGAAAAAAAAACAGATTTTTTTAAATACTGTGACGAGGAGTATAAATAATCGATAAATATATGTTTTATAAATGAATTTCTCAAGCGAAACAGTCCTGCTTCAAATAAAGAAATGTTATTAATTAATTACGAAAGCAAAAATGTCATAATAAAAGCATTGTGTTATAATCTGTTTGAAACAGTGTACACCCAAATGAGTCTCATTTATTCCACACCTGGAAAATAAAAAGCGAAATTTATTTCATATTCAATTAGGTATTTGTTAGTGTTTGTGAGATAAAATATATTTTTTTTGCATATAAATTTTAGATGACCTGATTAGGTAGTATTTCACTGGGGTTTAATTTATTAATTACAACATACTGTAAATAAAATTCTGTGATAAAAGCATTTAAAGATTTTGGCGGCGATTGGGAGAAGATGCTCTTTTTCCCCCGCAAAACGAATGTTAGCACAGAGCATGGTATGCAGTACGTATAGGGTGACGTCATGTTATAGTGCTCTTTCACACTAGGGTGAAATTAAAATGGGTAAAATTAAGTTATATATTTTTGATCAGTTTTTTTAATTTTACTTTCATTAGTCTGTTTTTTTACCATCTATTTTTGATGAGACAATACAAAATAATCAGTAGACATAACTGTTTATAATCAGAAATTTATTGACGTCGAATAGATAAGGATTCAAAATGGCCGATGCCTTTTACAAGAATTTGACGAAGTAATTTACAGGGAAACTAGAATAATAATTATTATTATCCAAGAAAAATGTTCCTGGTCCGAATCATAATATTATCTTTAAAAAAAGTAAAAATCTGATTGTAGAATTCGAAAGTGCAATGATGGGCATTAGAGATGAAATGTGTAGTTGTTGTGACGGATACCGGATACGATATACCCGGCCAACTTTGTAGTCGGTGGATACCCGAACATAGCCGATCGGCGCATCGCTACACGAGCGCAATTACTTCAGTTTATTTGTCTTATTCATCGAAAGAAAGGTTATCAAACAAAGTACGTGCTGTTATAGTTTTATGAAATTGTATCATTATTTTTATAAATCTAAAGAGATTTAGCGACGAAAAGTGACGTTGATAAAGAAAAAAAATGAAAATATTTCGAAATAAAAAGTGGCAATCAAATATTTGTCGTTTGTTTGTTAAATGTAGTTGAGAAACAACACTAGTCAAACCCCTATTTCAAGAAAAAACATGATTGTAAGCGAGATTGATTTTTATCTGAAAGTGAAGTCAGTGCTCATTGGTCGCGATCGTGATCCTCGTATTTGGTAGTCAGCCAATACAATACTGTACAATACCCAAACTTAGCATAGTTTGCTAAAATTTATCTTCCAGCGCTCTGTAGCAGGGAATTTGCATACGAAGACAAGTAGAACAGTTGATTCCTCTTAATACAGAGACATTGATATTATTATTAATATAGTGCAGTACTATTACTAATTTGTTGTGTAATAAAATAATGATTTTATTTTATATTATCTAGACTAAAGGTAGGACCCCTACAAGATGGACCGACAAACTGGTGTAGGTCGCGGGTGGCATTAGACCGGTCGTCGTGGCGACCTTTGGGGGAGACCTATCTCCAGCAGTGGACCTCTTTCGGTTGAATAGATGGATGGTAGATTAAATAAAGTGTCCCTAAAGTTCAAATGCCCCTACTCTTTAAAAATCTGATATCCGACCGTTTTCACGTTCATTGTCCGGTATGAGCCCGGATTTTAAATTAAGGCTAGATTAGCCGGATAGCGGATAGCTACCGAGTATCCCTTTCATCTCTAATCGAATCGACACACGACCCGATCTCACAATTACCGTGTTATATCATATTCATAAAAACCGTTATTGAATTTGAAAATATCCTAACAAAAAACCGGTTCCGTCAATATATTATTATAAATAGGCTTAACAAGAGAAATAACTAAACAATACGCCGTGTATATTGTTGTGTATTATTTGTTTTAAGTAGAGGCAGTGGGTACTTTACATAAATAGATTAATAACAATTCTATATTTACACGTAAATGTAAACTCGATTGCCAACGAGTGCACGTTGTGTAAATTAACATTGCATGTAAGTAAGTAACCCTCCCTCATTGTATACGGGGCCCGGCTTGCCTCCCGCGCATTTTTGTTCAGCAACAAAATTGAATGCTGCCACCGCACAGAGTCGTTTAAAAAGTTACAAACAAGTGTAGGCAGGTTAAAACAAGGTAGCAGTTGCAATTGAAAGTTCGTCCTTTATGAATGAACAGTAAACAAGGGTAATTTTTCAACCGATTACAACGCTACACTTATAAATTTAGGATTTAAAAACCAATTAAAATTCAAATCATAACATTACTTCCGTTAAAAATAAATCCATACTATTGTCGAATAATAAAGATGTGTTATTTGAGATAAAATAACATGCCGCCGCCTCCCCAATTGAAAGCGGCGATATGTATAAATAAAGTAGATCGTACGCATATGCCTTTGAGTCGAGTATAATGATCTCGCTTATAGGTAATAGCGTTAATTTTCATGTACCTAAACCAAGTACGAGCGGGACATGTCACGAGGGATAAAGCGCCATCTTTACCTAGGCCAGCCGGTTATTCAATTTCGTTAACGTACCAGAGCGGCGGCTATCTTTATATTATAAAGACACTCATACCTAAGGTGACCATTTATTTTTTAATTCAAAACGGGACATCGATCTTGATTTAAGACAAATATCAGTTTCTAACGACCAAAATAATAATACATTTTAATATTCCTTATTAAGTTGGTTACTATTATAAATTAAAAAGATTGAGCAATAGATAGTTTTTAGTTTAGCTATGTTTAGTAAGTTATCTAAATTTTTCATTCATATTAGACCTTACATTATTTTTCATTTTCACCATTGTACTACGAACTGGAAATGGAAGAAAACTGATTAATCATGTTTCTAAGCCATATTGCCTTCTAGTTGATTAATATCTTTAGTAGCTTCACTTGCCGATAAAATGTGACCTTCAACACAGCTTGGATGAAAATTTGCGGACTCGTCGTGTTAAAAAAATTCAATTATTGGCGATATTTTCGATAATACCTACATTATTTGTACGAGACTATGAGGACAACTTTGCGTCTCATAGATTTTTTTTCGGAAAACGATCTCCTAAGAAAGGGACGTTTGGTCACGATACTCGTACCACACTAGCACTCTTTATGCCTATAAAATTGAAGGGTGGCGACATGCACGTTGTTACATTTATTATCCCTAAAACCAGTTTAATACGTAAGTGGGAATATTCACCCTTGATTCTCCCATGTACAATTAAACTGGATAATTTTTTTTTTAAAACGACGTAGATATACGTATATAAACGTAGATATAAACGACGTATATATTAAAAAAAGTTTGGTTTTAACATAGGAGTTTTCGACCACGCCCGACCGATTGTCATCGTCGGTTTTGTGATATCTCTTGTCAATCAAAAGATAGCTTTTAGAATTAATTCAAACATGCATTACCTAATTATCTTTAATTTAATTACCTAATTTGTAATGTTGATTCATTACAAGCCCATTTAATCTCTTGATGATGATGGGGTTGTAGAATTTCAAATACCAGGAACTCATTGGATAGCAATACATATAGATGAGATGGGTGTTGGTCAGTATTTTTTGCTTCATTTGGACGCTTACCTACAGGATACCTTAAATTACTTTTGAAAAGGAATTCAAGGAGATGGGATTTCAATACATGTATAATATAAAATGTTTTTACGTGAGCTTGCGGCGAGTACTCTTTAATGTATTTACACTACAAATTTATTGGCAAACAATGACTGATTTTACAGAATTGTTTAGCAGTTACAGTTTGTATAATGATACATTATTGTCCGAGTTGTTTAAGTCATCATTTTACAAATAAAGAATTAGTTGTGAAATTAAAATTTTGTTGTCATTTCTTGTTAACCTGAAAGTCAATAGCATGTATAGCATCTAGTAGTGATGACCATAATTAAAACCGACAGAATTTGTTACAAGTTTTGATTTGCATGTGATTAAAGGTAATTAGGTGTTTCATTGAGAAGAGATATCACAAAACCGACGAATACCCCTATTTTGACACAAAACTTTTTCTTGTAGGCTGGACTTCCTTTGCGTAACTTTACGTAAAAAAAAGCATATCCGTACACGAGATCCATTCAACTTCGATTTGCATTGTAGAATAACGTAAAAATGCTATCTAATTAATCCAAGCTGTGTGACCGGGGGCTACGCCCACGTTTTATATGGGAAATATAGTCTATTAAAATAATATTATATACCTACTCCTAGTTTTATAAATTAAATAAAAAACTGTTTTATGGTTTCGCTACACAGCGAGCGACTCAGGATGCTAGCGCACTTTTACACTATAGTTTTACTATAGAAGAAGTCCCGCATGGCTCACGGTCGACTCGTGTTGACGCGATCTCTTCTATAGAAAATCGCGCTGGCGTCCCAACTCGACCGCGTTGTGTCGAAACCATAAAGCAGCTTTAAGTACAAAAAGTAATAGTTGGCAAAATTAAACAAATAAAATGAAATCCTCGTTATTAACGGTATTGCGCGATAAATTAGTTACCTACATCTGCATAAATTTATATTATGCTGAATTTATATTTCAAAATCGAAGCATATATTTAGTACATATGGGACTAGATATACTAGCGGCTGCGCTTGCTAATTTCTCTCAAATTTGTTTAGAATTATTAATTATGGAGTTTATTTATTAAAATATTCAATTGGTTGATTAAAGTATTGCGTGTTAATTGGTCACTTTCATGCCCAATTCCTTCACTACCGTCCCTCATCATTTGGTATCCAATATTATATAACTAGTGGTTTGGCCGTGGTTCCGCCCACGTATCGTATTTTCTTGTCTGCATAATATACAGTTTTTAAATAATCATTGAAATATAATGTTTCGATTTCACGGCACTGCGTTTTAATTTTTTTTTTACGGAACCCTAATTATTTACCGAAAATTGTTTTAGTACTAAGATAAAGTAAAAATACTTCTCATAAATTCAAGCACTTGCCCGTAAAACTGTACATTGAATCGGATTTAAATCAATTTTTTATGAGATTTCCATTACTTACGCAAAACCCTAATTATCTTCTAAAATTAAAAGTACCCTCAGTTACGCGGAGTAACTTTAGTTATCTACTAAAAAATGTTCCATCAAAACCTGTCTAGCCGTTCCGCAGATTAAAATTTTCAAAATTGTATTTTTGTAATAGGTATCGTATATACTTACATTCATGTCTATGTAGTTATAAAAAAATTGACGTTACAAACAGACACTTCAATTTTATTTATTAGTATAAATGTAGTAAAATATACTTGAATATACTAAAATCTTATATGAGATAGTAAACGAAATAGAAATGGAAAAACCGGAAAAATCTATTTGAACCTGACGAATGGAGTGAACGGATCACTGTATCATTATTGATTTCATTCATATATTTTTTATTATAATAGAAAGTCACAATAAAGCAAAGGATGCGTGTTTTTTTTTTTAAAAAGTGTTAAAATCGTCGATATAACAAAAAGTACACGATATAACCTAAATGCGATAATACATTAAGAGGATACTATACAAACGTATTATGGTATATACATATAACCCTTTCTATGGGGTGCAACGTGATAGCAATCGATTTCTGAAATAACTATTTTTCAAATTTGTTGCCGTCCGCATAACCTCTTGAAGCAATTATTATATTATTGCTATTAAGGAACCATTTGAGTGCTATGTTAGCGAAATTTGACACGTAATTCATAGTTTTGAAAAAAAAAATATATATCTGAAAAGTAAGGTTAAGTAATCGCCTTTCAAATTGTCCCGTCCTCTGTGTCTTCAAAAATAAACAAAAGTATAAACTCGAACTAGCGTCCATTGATTAACATACGTAGTACTTAAACGGTCCTTAGTCTGTGTTTTAACTCTACACAAAAGGGTTGTGGGACACAGACGATCCTCTTCGTGGGGACGCAGGTTTCGATCTTTCATTATAGTCTAAACTAATCGTTTCTCCTTTTGTCAAGGCGCGATAAAATCCGATATGTGCTAAGCGTCAATTTGTAGGCTTATCTAATATACCAAAAAAATAAAACTGAATTGTCTATTTGTAATATCAAAATAACACTTTTTTTTTTAATAAATACATGAACGTATATAAGGTACCAAAATACAATTTTTAGAATTTTGTCTGCCTGTTTTTTCCGGTTAATCTCCGGAACAGCTGGACCGATTTTGACGGGACTCTATTTGGCAGATAGCTGAAGTTACTCCGCGTAACTTAGGCTACTATTATTTTTCTAAAATAATTACGGATACGTGTAAAAAATATTTCTGAGTAAAATACGATTTAATGGAACAAATGATCAAAACATTATTTTCCAATGATTGTATAAAAATTATATCACACTGTGAAGAATATATGAAACGTGGAGCGCTAATTGTGAATAAAATCTGATCCATTGTACAGTTTTACTGGCAGGTGGTTTGAATATCTGATAAATTTTCTGCTTAGTACCAAAAATAATTTTAGAAAAATTAGTAGGATTCCGTACAAAAAATTAAAACCCAAGTAATTGTGAATAAAAATTTAATTCAAATTAATAAACAGTTTCATCAAAACATTATTTACCTAATTTTACTTAAAAACTACACTACGCAATGAATAATTTATGAAACGCGGGCAGAGACGCGGGGACACAGCTAGTTATCAATAGGAATTACTTGTTCGCTAAAAACAATTAATTATTAATGACCAGGATTAAATATTTTTTTAGTCGTGTCAATATTGATTGATCGATCGATAAATATCAAAAATTGTCACAAAATAAGAGGAACATTTTACGTTTTTTTTTCAAGGCGAACACGACTAACTTATGAATCAATATAGAGGCATGTTAGGTTTATTTAAACAGCGACGCGGTGCTTGCGAAAGCCACCCCGTGTCGCCCCCATCCCAAATGCAGCGGACGGCCCCGGGGGGTTTTAGTGGGTATTTCCGGGCGACTCTCGCCCGGGCGAGTCCCACACTGGCACGGAGCTCGTCACTCCGTGCCCCCTTATCTATTGTATTTAGGGGACTTTGATCCTCCAAATACAATAGATAAGGGTAGTGCGTAAATGCATTTCCGCCCGTCCAAAAAAAAAAAAAAAAAGGTTTATTTAAACAAATATCTAACTAATGTTATCTATAAGCCGGGGCAATATAGATCATTTTTTTAATCATGATATAGGTAAGCATTTCAGTTAATATCACTCTCAAAAAGTAATTGACAAGTAACAATACAAGAGAGAATAGTTACACTGCAGACTGTCAGTGGTCATCGGTAAACTGTGATGGATTGAACTCCTTTTGGACCGAAAAAAATCGAACAACGTTCAATAATCAGAACCGTAAATTACCGATACTATTTTATTAGTTTATTTTTAAATAGTACTACTAGTAATAAATACACATCGATTCAAAAAAATCCTATTTCAAAATTATTCATTAACCCCTTGAGCACTTACCTGGCGTTTACGCCAGCTTTCCATTGTTTTCCTATTGTCTTATTTTTATGGGGGTACTCGACACATTAATGACGTATACTGATTTTAATTCTTTCAGGACAGTAAGGTAGTGGAGAGTAAATATTATGATCTAACTCTTTTAGACTTTTTAAACGCAAAGTAAATGAAAATCATAAAACAAATTATTAGGAAGTTTACTCCTTTTCAAATTTTGTCGGATATATTTTTCAATATTTCAAAAAAATTTTATACTAATTACATAGACAGTCACCAATTTTAAAATGGGAAAAAAAAAATTTCCCCTGGTTGTGAAAGGGTTCAAAAGCGCTTCAGTTTTCGAGGCATCGAGTATCGAGTTACCACTCAAACAGCTATGCTTTAAGTGCTAACAGACGCTTGGGGAGGACCGCGCAAACTGTACGGCGGACGGCCGAAGTTGTCAGTCGCGTTGTGGGTACGGATGTCATTACTGAAGCGCGGGAAAATGGGTACTGCTGTAGCGGCTATTTCGAGGCCGCCACAAAATTCTGTCATATTATAACACCCAACATCTATCTATCTGCATGTCCGTTACTATTATAGACAGTAATTACTATTTTTTCAGGCTTCGATAATGACGTCCGTACGTGACTGTACCCATAAGGAGACTGATAACTCAGGCCAGTTTTAATGATTGCTGATATATTACATAGCAACTATAACATAAATTTGATAAATCATTTTATTCGTTATAATGTTATTCATCATGCCCTTACGTTTTCATTTTTTTCCCATAAATTAGTTCTTGTAGAAACAAGGAGGCAAGGAAAAAATGCTCGATTTTTACCGTCATTTTCAGACGTTCTTTAAAGAAATTTGATGGATAAGATTTAAAAAAGTAACATGCAGGCAAAACCAACGTCTTTATTATTTTAAAATGAAAAGAAAATTAAAAATCGGTTAGGTTTTGGAGGAAGAAGCCCCAACAACTAAATATATTGCTCGCATTATTAAAGGTTAACATTGATTACAAGGGTGGTCGTACTACATTGTGGTAATCGATGCGACAAACTGGATTCAAATAGAAATAAAATGTAGTTCAAAATGGAAGTTATTAATGAAGATACATGATATTGTACTTTGGAGACAAGTACATAAAAAATGATAGGTAACATGCTTGAACTTGACTAGTAACAGTGATGGTCCTTTAGATAATTCAGATTGTAAGATTTTTTATCGTAATAATAAAGTATATTTTTATGTGTTGCATTGCTTTATTATGGCAATTCACTTACTGTGTTCGAATGAAATTTACCCTATTTAATAGTCAAGGTAAAATTTTCTCGCATAATTAATCTATCCTAAAGATGTTGAGAGGAGCGAGCACGAACATTTCTGTTAACGTTCGTTATACAAAAAAAAAACATTTTCTTTAACGAACACTAAAGTAATTTTAACGAAAATTCCGTGTTCACCCTTTAGTGGTTATTAAACATTAAAGTTACGTCATGATTTGCAGATATTTATTTAATGTTGTTTCGTATGCAAATAAACCTTGAGCGCTTCCTTTAGTTTAGCGCTATTGGTATTTATGTTTTGTTTCAATACTCGAACATTAAACTATAATTAACTTAAATTAAATGACTAATTTTAGTCCCCCATAATTGATCTTTTGTCACGATTTGTCTAACTTTCTCCGTCTACCCTAATTTTTGGGAGGCACAAAATGGGAAAAATATGCTTCCCGACTAGTCAGAGCTACCAACCTCTGAACGAGGAAACTTTTTATAGTGAACGTAGTGTAGGCAGAATATTGATATTTGAGGTTTTACTTAATGCAATTGACAATAAAAAAAACAAACAAAATTGTTTGCGTTTTTATGAATTAACGTCGAATTTCGATCACAGGTGATCACTAGTTCCTTTTTATTTTGTGAGTCATAAATCTGCTAAAATTGTAGCGATTCATTACAGTGCGAAAAATAACATCTTAATTATATAACATTTTCGAATTGTTGATCGAAACATACACTTAAATTTACATAAAAATATATGTATTATAAATTCTAATATTACACTCTCCTGATCCTGTATTAAAAAGTATGAAGGAAATATAAATCAATCAATATTATTGTGTGTATCATGTCATTAATCGTTATTTTTCGTTTCATCTATTATTTCACGTCATCTTAAATGAAATAGCTGAAATCCGTGATTCACGGTTCATCTATTTCATGGTCTATTAGGTTATTATACTATAATCATTTCTTTTTTTTACGTGACTTAGTGCTTTGACCACAATCTCACCTGATGTTAAGTTACGATGTGGTCCAGGATAGTAAAGACACTAAGCCTAGGGATACTGGTTCTCAAGTGATGCTGCCGGAACACACTTATTGGTTTTTTATTTGGTGACAGGTTTACAAACTTGAGACATTGACTTGGTATGCTAAATAAATATCGCAATAATTCTCATCTTTAGTCAGTCGAATCGTCTGCGGTCCTATCCCCGCGTCTGTTTGCACTTTTGGTAGAAGCGAATAAATTATAACTAAACAGAAGCAACATGATACTTTTAAAATTAAAATGTATCTACTTTCTTTTAAATTACCTAGTTTTCAATTCAAACTTTATATTAGATTAAGATATTTGTGTGTTTTTTGTGTGGTAAATCAGTAACAGTAACACAGTTATTACATTTTAATATATCTAAAATCTAGTTTGACTACAATGTTTATATTAATATATTTTTTTTATAGCGTGTAAAAATATATTAGATCCATGTTTATTTCAATTTTCGGGTCGACTAATTCGGAAAATCGTAGAATCTTATTAAATGTGATTCCATATTTTTCTAGAACTGATTATCTTTAGCAATAAAGTTAATTAATAAGTGACCCACCCAGCAGTGTGTTGAAGGCAAAAGCTCTCATTATTATTAAGAGAAGATTACAAACATTTCATATCTATTTAACAATGCCAAGGAATTCCATGAAAACTATATGAAAATGTTAAGAATGTACACATCACGTTGTAAAAATGATGTAATACGCGTTCACACTAACGCTTTCTTAACACTTACATTGTACAACCTAGATGTAAATTTATTAATTATCTTTTCACAACGATCAAAATCTATTTGACAGTCTACATACAAAAATGCGTTGCTATGGCAATGCGTTACAGCAAGCTACGTGGAATGCCACTCAAAATAGCGGGGACTTAATTGATAGATAGATGAAAGATATTATTCAAAATTAAATAGACTTGATGAGTACTGTGTAAAAGGGTAATTTTTTATAGTAAAAAAGTGTAAATTTATGCAATTGTTAGTGCATGAATGCTTGTTGTTTTGCTTGGGATAACCTATGGAAAATATATTTTTATGAATAAAAATTATTTTGTAATGTAATCCATGTAATTTATAATCATATAAGTAAAATGATATTGCAATTTATATTAGTAGGTATAATAAATAAATATACACTTTTAAACTTTGATGAACATCTTATTTGTAGTGTAAAAATTGAAATTATTACGAACTCGTGACTTTAAATCATTTTCTTGTATAAATCGGTTTGTTTTTTTTTCGACTTCTTTGGCGACCCTATATATAACATAACGGATAGCAAACATCAAAATCGCCATTAATATAGTACCACTAATATAGTGCATGCATCTTTGCTATAAAAAAATTTGGTTTACACAACTGTCACCTGGATTACATTTACTTTTTAATCGTTTTAAAGTATTACTAGGGATTCTTGGGCCCTAATTTATTTGTAGACTTTATTTACCACTGCCCCTGTTAAGTATTCTATATATTACTTGATATAACAAAACATATACCTCTGGGGCTCGAGAAACTATTAATCGCTACATAAAATAATCACCCGATTTGGTTCCGTATTTCTTCAGCTATAAGTCAATGAATAGACATACAAAGAGAAAGATATTACCTTTTTAAATATGTATTTGACGACTATTAACAGCTGTTATTACCATTTAAAAGTAGTTTATCATAAGCAAAATATAAAAGATATGACAAAATACATTTTTGTAGATTTTTTGTATTTTTTTGGAATCTTAATATGGAATAAATCGCTCTATTTAAATCTCATCATGCTTCGAATAATTTCTATGCATGCAAAAATAAAAAAAATTACAATACAAAAAAAATGTTAAATATTGAATATAATTGAAAGTTACATAGTCCCTCAAGAACAATTTTTACACAAAACACTTCACTAATTGAGGGTTAGGTATGCTCCACTTCCCCTCAGCCAGACCGACAATTTTGTATGAAGGTAACATTTGTCTACTTAAACTAATTGACACAATGAAAATAACAGCGATTTTTATACGACGGATATTACAATGTTGAATGTAGATTAAAACTATCGGATTTTATTAGCCCTAAAACCCGTATATATTACCCGTATAACCCGTACCTACAATATTTTTTTTATTAACCGATATATTTTCTAGCAATATTAAAGTTGTTTTATAGTGAATTTCAAATTAATTCAAACCAAGCCACATTACCCTTTTGGCATTTGAATTAGACGAAAAAATCCTTATCGAGATAAATACTATTTAATATAGTATAATAATATTTAAAAACGTATTATAAAAAGCAATTTATGTACTTAGTAGTAATATCAAATTTAAGCGAACTTTAAAACGTTACATTAACCATTTGCAAACCAGCTGATTGCAAAGACGCCATTTTTAAGCGTTTTCTGTGGGGTCTCGTGATACACGTGTTAACAAGCGTTTAAAATCGTATCATTGCTTCGTGAACGCTTGTTTGAACAGAAACTTGGTTATGTCATACACTATTATATATATGTACTAATCAATAATTTCGAACGAATGATAAATTATTGTAAACTTGACTACGATTTTTCTATCCGTTTGTTCTGATCGCGAGTAATTCTGCATTGAGATATGTAATTTCCATAAATTTGTTACACATTCTATTAGCGTTAACGATTGAAAAGTCACAACTTGGCTAGATCTTCCGATATTATAACAATTCTAGAGTCGAGAATGTATAGCGCGTTTATTATTTTTGTCTTTTGCTTTCTCATTGCGTAGGTACTAAAATTCAGACTATGATCGCGTGATGTGCCCCTGAAATTTTAAACTCATCGAGTACAGGTTTCAATCCCAAAAATGTATTGAATCATTTCAATGGCTCCAAGTTAAAAGCGCACCAACAGACGAACATACAATCAGAGAAAGGCAAAGATCAAAGGAGATAAAGATAAGGAGATAAAGTAAAGATTTTTGAAAAATAAGAACATGAAATGTTTGAAGCGAAATATTATTTTTAGGTTTATTATTTTAACTTTGAGTTAACTTTCGTTTTTAATTAAACTGTCATGAAAGTGTTTTATTTTATTAATTGGTAATGTATCTCATCTGTACAGATTTCTTATACTGCACAGCTATATATCTTCTCTGGTGTTGTTTTTAGTATATTATAATTATATGTTATATACATTATGGTTAAGTTACCCAAAGGGCAATGGAGAGAGGAGTTTCCCTGCGTCATCGAACCAAACCCACAGAAGAACCAAAGTAACCGAGATTTCCCGAAGAATTGTGAAACTGAAGTGGCAATGGGCTGGGCACATTGCTTGTAGAACCGACGCACGATAGGGCCAACGGGGTTCTCGAATGGTTGCCGAGTACTGAAAAACGCAGCGGGGCCTACCCCCGCACAAGGTGGACGAAGACCTGGTGAAGGTCACGGGAGTCCGCTGGATGCGGATGGCTCAAGACCGGTCGTCGTGTAGATGTTTGGGGCAAACTTATATTCAGCAGTGGACTTCTTTTGGTTGAATGAATGGATGGACATTATGCTAAAATCTTAAAAGCTTAATTGAAAGAAGGATTGTGAAAAATATTTTACAATGATATGACCGAACTAATGATATATAACTATTAATATATAAACTATCTGTGTGCCAGCGGTTGCGCCCGCGTACCTATATTCTTCACTGGGTTTTAATTTTTTTTATACGGCATCCTATTTTTTTTTAATAAGTAAAAATATTTCTTATAAATTCAAGCAATTGTCCGTATGCATTGTGCATTGAATCAAATTTTACAATATTTTTTAGAGTTTTAATTTTTTACGCTGAACCCTAATTATTTTCGAAAGTTAAAAGTACCCTGAATTACCCGGAGTAACTTCAGCTATCTACCAAAAAAAGTCCCGTCAAAATCCGTCCAGCTGTTCCGGAGATTACAATCAAACAGACAGACAAACAGTCAACAATTTTAAAAATTGTATTTTTGGTAGAGGTGTTGTATATTCATATCTACTCAGTAAAAAAAATATTTCGACATTACAAACAGACACTCTGATTTTATTTATCAGTATAGATTATTATGTAGAATCGACCCATAAAAATGAGACAATAGCAAAAACAGTGGAAAGTTGGCGTAAATGCCAGGTTAGTGATCAAGGGGTTAATATGTAAAACTAATAATAGAGTATTGCGGCTGTTAAATATAGTTATTTATTTATTTTATCCTGTATTATACATCGATTGTATAGTGTTACATGAAATATTGTGTGTATAGAACAAAGGGCGGCCTTCTTACTGCCAGGAATTTCTTCCAGGAAGCCATTGGACCTATAGCTATCATACAAATCTAAGGATAGTTTATATTTACTGTTATTATTTATGTCATAAGTACCATTATGCTCAGGAGTACTAGAAGCTTATGAGAGACTCACTAAAACTCCGCGTTATACTGTCGGCTGCAATGACTTGACCTCACGAGCATACCAACCGCGTCGTCACATCATCTAAATCAGTTTTTTATTTCGTTTCACTGAGAAAATCCCAACCGGCGAGGACACTGCATAACATTTTATCCAATAGCGAGGAAGAAATTACACTCGCGAATTACATCTATCCTCCTCAGCCGAATACTCAAGCGTAATTGTACCCACGCTCGCGTAACCACTATTCACGTCGCCGGGTACGAGCGGCCAACTTTGCTCTCGTACACACTCCGGGTCCCTTTCCGGTAGCGGTGCAAATCGTGCTCCGCTTCTCAATTGGGTAGTTTTTTGTAGCCGCCGCCACCGCGATACAGTGATACTGTGTCCACTAAGCAACACAGGTATTAACAGCACTCGCCCCACTACATGTAAGGTGACAAGGCTTGTTTAAGGGACTTTCTTTCTTTCCTTACAAACTGTAGGGTTTAGTTTGGAAAAGCAGAGATTCGAACCATTTTGGTATCATCGCGCTAGCATTTTATCTTTTACGGCTGAAAGCCGTAAGCGATCGCTCCAAAAGCCTGGTAAAGCTTTCATGGTTCCTAAGGTCAGTAATATTAGTTAGTTAGTACGAAAAATCCCCCTCCCCCCCCACGGAGCACAGCAGATAATTCTTTTTTAAATCTACGTGTCTTTTAGGATAGGTTCGTGAACCCCAGGATAAGAAGACTTGGTGTGCAGACTCACAAAACTCACACGATACCTCTTAGACAACAGGATCATCCTTTGGCAGAGTCTAAAATCGGTAAGGTGTCGTTAATGTTTGGTTCCGGTCGCCATCAAAATTTAGCGACGGCTTATTACTGGGCACGATTTTTATCCGACTTAACGCTATTGACCAAAAGAGCCTTAACAGCTTCACTGAATTTTGAGGCGAGCGCTTAAGGCGCTCAGCCTAGGAATGGTGGTAGCCAGCACAAAGACACCAAAATGGCACGAACCTCAGCTTGAGCAGCTACTCGTGATAAAAGTTCCGCGAAATTTTCCCCACGCTAACCCAACGGTTAGTAAACCTGTAAAGTAATAATGGTCCCTTACATAACCTTACATGTACATGTACCTTGCGTGTATGTGTATGCAGTATGGTGCGTATGATTGCAACTGGATGTAGTGTCATTGTATCGCGCTGACAGCGGCTACAGGAGCTCTCCCAGGTGGGGGTCGATGCATGTCTTGTGCAGCTGCCGGAGGGGGACCTGGAGTATGTGCAGGACTGGGCACGGCAACTCGTTCTAATCGTCGATAACTCGTAATCCCACGAGCATATTCTCGTCCGCTTGAATTAGGACCGAGAGTTTTGGATGAAACCAATTATAAAAAAATACTAAGGAATATTGAAAAAAAAATCACCGTGGCATTGCACTTTATTTGAATATTAGAGTGGACAGGGTTCCGGAAAAATTAGAACGAAGGCCGAGGTTGCGGTCGGAGTTAGGCACCTCAGTGGCGAGTTATATTTAAGAGTCTACGATCGCCAGTGTTCACGGAGATTTGAGAAAGTGATACCTGTGGTACTAAGGAATGGTACTAAGAATGGAGGCACGTTGAAATTCTACTTTGGCTCGTGTAGGCTTACATAACGCATCTCCTACCGTCCATGGGCAACCGGACCCACCCGCCCTCCATGATGGCTGTTCCCAACTTGAAAAAAAAGAAGTAAATCGTTCTTGTGTAAATCCTCATATAAATGTATTATAAATGTTATTTCATGTCTTTTCAGTGATATATTTTTGATAAGATGATGATATCATTTTGATAATTTATCACATGCATATTTTGATAGTGATAGAAATTAATCAAATTAGCACGTAAAAATGATAAAACGAGGACAGGTTTTTTTCCTCAAATATTCAATAGTATATTTATTTATGATCGATGCGTGCTATAGAAGAAGATTACATAGGTTCGTTTGGTATTTCGTTTCTAAGTCAAACTACTAAACTGATTTATCATATAGTCACTGGAGAAATTTTACCATAAATACTTAATAAGGCTAGATTCGATCCTTGTTTTTACTCTTTATATTGAATAGGCGGCTCAGAGTTTTCACGACATCTCACCTAATGCTAAGTGATGATGTAGTCCAAGATAGTAACCACGATAAGCCTAGAAGTACTTAGTGGCTCTCAAGTGATAGTTCACATCTACCAAGTAAGGTTGCAGCCAAAGCTTGATTGCGCGGGTGTGGGGGGGGGGGGGGGGGGGTGCGTTGGTTCACATTTGGGGTAATTACGGGGGAGGTCGCGCATTTTTCAACATTCGTTGATACTTATTATTATTTTCATTGTTAATACGGTTAGTAATAGGGAAGTTAGTAATTCAATTTTAATCTTTCGCAAATTCTTTATTTGTATGAGATTTGTCAATTCGACGTGTACGATTTTGGGAGGCGGCCATAACTCCTACGATCCCCCTCGGTCGTTGAAACTTGAGGTGGGCAACTACCCAGGTAGCCATTAGAAATTATAAAATGACCTACCACCATGCCAATGGTTTATAGAATACGTGGATTCCGACTGCACCACTGAGTCAATATCGCTTCAAATCCACTATAAAGTGATATTTACAAACGAATTCAAGTTTAATTAAAAGATATACGATAACACATCTCTTATAAGTAATTCCTAGTCCCACAAAATCATATCACTGGCTTGTCTCTGGGATCTAGTCTCCGTATAGAAATAATTACCAAACAACACAATCTATAGAAGTTATTAGGTTTTAATTAATTTTAATTAGGTTAAAATATTTGCAAAACTTTTTTATTAGTTTACTGGTTAATATAATAAGTCATCAGGTAAACTTCTTAAGTTTACCAGTGAGGTAATCGTTTTTTCATAGTTCTGTCGCCGTAATAGTTATGTATTCTAGGTTTATCGTGCTACGGACAGCGGAGGTACGTAGAAATTGACTCAGCTCATTTCCGTAGTATAGGGTCGGACGATAACCGGATGCGTACGGAAATATGCACTTAACAGATCGCGATCAAAGTTTTACGATATTAAAGTGGGCAAAAATATTAATACCTATTTACCTGCTGAGTCTAGGGCTATCGTTAATTATATTTGTATTTTTGTTTTGCTTAGATATAACAAAAACATCATGATAATAAGAATAGCTCCTTTAAAAAAAATAAAATATAGTTAAAGTTACACACACGTGCGCTTCATTTATAAAATACGCAGTTTAAAAACTATTAAGCTCATTACAGGCCACATAATTTATGTATATTTTTTTTTATATATATGTATGGTTAATTTATTTAATGTTATATTTATATTAACATTAACTATAGCTTGAAAGTTTTTTGATACTGTAATTCTAATGTAATCAATTTAATTGTAACCATTTTTTTAGGATTCAACTAAGCAATTAACATTTTTTGTATTTCTATTCGACTGTCTCTTATTTTGTTTGCCAAATAAAATAAAGAAGTACATTAAAGCCGTAAGTTTTTGTTATAAACAAACCATTTTTTTAAATATTTTATAGATTTTTTTTCGAGTTATTAGGTATATCCAATGATGTAATTTAACACGGCTGCGTAGAAAATTTATTTCAAGGGTCTCAGAGTTACGTAAAAATAGTCTAGAGACTAGAATTATATAAAAAAATTGTAGCCCAGACTATTGCAATTTACTAAAGATTTATATAGAATGCCATCGATAATTAAATCTCATCATAATATACTATAGACAAGGTCCTTCAATCATAATCGAAAATATTTCATAACATATTATAATTTTTGTAACTTTTTTTTTTTTTATTATTTTGAACGTGGAAATCATAAAATGTATTCTTGGACGTAGTAAAAAACAATTAGGATACTAATTAATGTGGGACTTTCTCGTGCAAAATGTTTTTATTACGTTTAGCAGTCTCATAATTTTTTTTTATTCATAGTCAAAATGCATATGTTGCATTTAACATCGGGTGAGATTGTGGGCAAAGTAATGAGCCTATACCGTGTAAAAAACATTCTATAGATTGTGGTCATGTGATCATAATTATGAACATTTCCGTAGTTAGTTAACCAAATGTAGATGCAAAAAAATTAAAGTCTAAATTAATTTTTGTGTAAGTAAATGTTGAATTTTAAATTTTTCAGTGAGAATAGTTAAGTATGGTAAGATTTTTCACGAAAATCGATTTTTTTTTGTCAAGCAATAGTTTATTGAAAAAAGAAATATAAGATGTATAATTAGTAAAATCGGCAACACTATGCAAACAACTTCAAAGAATTAAGGGGAAATGCCTGCAAGTTAGATTTACATTCAACTGAATTATTACACCAATTTATAGTTGAGCAGGGTATATTAAATGTGAGAGAAAAGATCGCAAATGCGGCAAGATTGGTGTTCAGATTTCAAGGGACCCATGCGCTTAAGGACTGCCTAACCCATTACATTTATGGCAATGTTAATATATAATACAGTTGTAACAATTAAGGCACTACGGACTTCCAAAGCGGGTCTTAGTAAATAATTTAAAATTAATTATGCACAGTAATCACTGCACGTAATGAAACACGAGTTTACCGGATGCCAATAGCTCACCGCAGACCACGACTATTAATAATACGATTATAAATAGGATTCAATCAATTGGAAAACAGAATCGGCAATTATTTAAACTATAATAAAGGATTCCTTTTGAACAACCTCGTGCCGTCGACTCCCTTCAGTTTGAGAACGCAGGAATGCGAGCATATTGCAGCAACGTTAATATAAAAATAGAAGTGCACGCACGCATGCACGTGCTCGGCGGATTGTTCTTTATATATAGAAAATTGAAAAATCCTTACCTCCACCCTCCAGTGGGAGAGTCGTTTCCCCCCTCCTTGAGTTGTGTCGTGCTAGAGCTTTGCAGATTACTAACGTTCACTCTGGAAACAATTCAATTTTATTCATTTACATTTTGCGTATGGCTTAATAGTTAATTTAAATATATATTACACGTTTAAATCACCGTCTACGCCCGCCGTATTCTATTCTATCATATGCATGCCTTCAAGTCCTTTTACCTTTGAAGTGAATTTCTTTATAATACCTTTCACATTTTAGAAGAAATCTGTCTACATTATTCATTATAATAATAAATAGATTTCTTTTTGTATTATAAAACGTATGGGACTCTTTATAAAATTTCGCTTCATCTCACTTACACGTAACACAATAAAAACAATCCTTATAATTGCTACGTCGTTCAAAAGATCAAGCATCAAAATTACTTATCTGCTTTTCTTCGAAATTTTAGATAATATATAGAAATTATTATAGGGATAATATTAAATTAAATCGGTTATAAAAAAAACCATAACCATGTACCTACTCTTTAAAATTCATTCAACACAATATAATATAACTATTATATTTAAATGGTGTACTGCTAATGTATAATACTTAAAAATGTTGTTTGTTAACAAGTAGTTGATGGGCACAACATACAGAAATGACCAGGTGGTACCACATTAGAAATCAAAATAATCATTAATTATTAAATTTCTGGAACAATATTATGTAAATTAAAGGATGACTTATATTCGTGTTAGTTTTACACCAAGGAAGGTAATTTACATTAAGCTATATGCGGCAGTACCACAAACGAAGACTCAACACTGAAACGATTTTCAATCACAGACCCCAAACGACATATTGATTTTAAGATAGTGGATACACTATTTACTTTAACACATTGTAACACTATAAAATTCATAGAAATACACGTACAAGAACCAATGAACCACAATTACAAGGCTATGTGTATATAATAAGTATATATGCTCATTTATGCTTTTTCTTCCCATTGTGACCAAAGTCGGTAAAACGAACAAGTGAATTTTAGCAGCACCCAATTCCCTACTACCTACCTTATATATATATATATATATATATATATATATATATATATAATATAACATCACTAGCTGTGCACTCACGGCTCCGTCCACGTTGAATATATTCTTCAGTGCGTAAAACAGTTTTTATAAAATCATTGGAAAATATTGTTTTGAATTACTGCTCATTGAAACGTATTTTTTTTTTAATTTTACACGGAACCTTAATTATTTTATTTGTTACCCTAAATATTTTTGGTAATAAGTAAATTATAATTTATTTCTCAAAAATGGATATACCTGCCAGTAAAATTGAATCGGATTTTACTCACAGTTTCACGAGTTTTAATGTTTATACGCGGAACCGTAAATTTTTTGAAAAATAAAAGTCCTTGTCCAGCCTTCCCGGAGATTACAAACAAACAGACAGACAGACAAAATTTTAATATATGTATTGTTGGTATATATGTCGGATATATCAGATAATTGTATATCTGTATTTAGTAAAAAAAATGTTATTTTGATATTACAAATAGACACTACATTACATTAGTATAGGTACCCACTTCACATGGTAACAAAGTATCTCTTACAATGTATTTACAAAGTATAACTTTGTAAACCATAGTGCTGTGGATGTCAGGGCAATCACGCAACAAATTGATATACTCACACAAAGACCATGCATTCGACTAGACGAGTAATTTTAAACGAAAACTCGCTTCGCAATCTCAAAGAGCTCAGTTGTAACTTTATTATAACATAAAGACCTGGGACGGCTTCGAACGTTATTACACCCTAATAGAGTCGAGTAAGCCGGTTTAGGGCTTGTAGAAAATTTTGCTCAGCGAATTTGAATAGTAAAGAAATGAAACGAAACCTTTTAAAAACAAATTTTACTAGAGTTAACTAGATAAGATTATTTATTTCTTTAAGAAACATTTAAAAAATATTCGTTTAATTCTGTAAAATAAAACTGAAATCTATACTTATATATATAAAAGTCGGGTTAGTTATACTATTTATAACACAAGATCGGCTAGACCGACTTTTATGATCTTACTCTCCACTCCGAATAATGCCGAAACAATAGAAAGGGAAGAAAATAAAAAAAAAAAAAACAGTTTTTTTAATGATATTGGCTTCCTCAATGATATCATGAGAATGGATTGGTTCATTTCGATTAAAAAAATCGTCTCTTGGAGAAGTTTTGCTCGCGCATTGGAAGAAAATTAAATTGAATTCAGCTAACAACACAAAATCAAAATTCTGAGGCAGCACAAAGTTAGCTGGCTAGTATTGAATGAAAGCTCGTTTTCTATCCTTATCACAGGGGCACATGAAAAATAATTGTTCCGCCAACTTTGATACTAAATCAAACTAAATGAGCATACAAAATTTCTGCGCCATTGGTTAGAGGCGGCAACTGTTTTGAAACTTTAATTGCAAGATTTGAAGGTAAGTCAAATAAAAGCTGGTCAAAAGGCAATCATCTGACAGCCTTCCGAGTATTTCACTTTTCTGCTTAAGGCGTGGGGCCTAATTAATGCAGACATTTCCTATTTCTCTATAAGTCTAATGTATTTTTGAATTTTATTATAATTCTAGAACATTGATAAAGCCATACCATGGTTGTAGTATATTTTCTAGTGTTTTCGTCTAGCTACCATCCTCAAAATCTGTCGCCAAGCATCATATTGCTGTGTTCCGACGACACCGCTTGAGAGAGTCCATCTAAACTTAGCATTTCACAGTCACTTGTCATTAGGTGATACTGTCGTCTTTTACTAACCAATTAAATACGTCGAGAGCCAATGCAGTAAATACATGACAATAAATAAAAATATGATATGGTGTAGAAAGGTAGCAATATTTTTTTTTTTTAAAATCCTTAGTTATAAGTTACAACAGCACAAATACTGGTTTTCTAAACAAGATTATGAATGATTTAAATGGTACTTTATTATAATTCTTATTTACATGTATGTTGTCTAAGTATATGGTTTTATAAATGTATGTATGTATATTTAGTATATAGTATGTTCAAAGTTATTTCTTCTATATTTCGAAATAGCACTACCTTTTTTTAATGTATTATTTCTGCATTATCGCTGGCTAGCTGGTAGAAAATGCCTTGTGATATTAAGTTAGGCAGTGTACAGTACAGATTATTGGTACAATAAATAATTCATTCATTCTTCTTTGTCGCTTCTATATCAGTTATTGGGGTCTAGAAAAAACAAATAAAATATCTTGTCTAGAGTTACATAGGTCATCCATACCCGAGGCAAGGGTAAAGTTACATATAAAGCAGACCGGCCATCGAGCCGCGTTTAACCGAAAAATTCATGCAGCAAAAGGAATGACCTTTCTACTGACATTTTAATTAAACTGGGTTTCCTTCTAAAATATGCACCCTTCCACCTATGCAGCTTGTTTTTTAGAAACGTGCAAAAGGGATTGTCAATTTATTTACACCAAAACATGCAAACAACTATAGAACAGAACGGCATATAATTAGGCAATCAGATGAACAACGATAAAAAAAAAACTGTATATTATATTAAATAAAAAGTACAAAATTCATTTTTTATACTCTATATAGGCTCAGCGGCTTTGACACACATGGTACACAGATGGTAAACATACTAAGCCTGGAGATACTGGCTCTCAAGTGATGCTATCGGAACATACATATTGGAAGGGAAACATTCTTTGTGCTTCCAGTAAAACCGTTTATTGTTATTATAAATTGTATAATTTTAAAACTATAAAAAAAACGTAAAAAAAACCAGATCGAATTTTTTGCCGGCTTTTCTCGACTGAGTTGTTTTCCGAACTGGTGGTATTTTTTTTGACGTTCATAAGCGCCTTTTCAGGGTCCAAGTTTAAAGAATTTTTTGTTTTTGATTTTCAGAAACAGGTTTTCAAACTTGAGGGTGTTAGTTACATTCTTTTCACGCATTCCTTGTAATATATTATAAAAAACTTTAGAGATTATAATAAAGAGTTTAATAATTAATTGTAACGAGTAATAGTGATTATTGCAAGAATATCCGCAGGGCACAACTAGCTGCATTTCCCCTCGTCAAAAAAAAAAAGGACACAACTAGCTAAGTTTTTATCAAAACCATAATCAAGTGAATACTTACATTTTCTTATTAGCGACCGATGGCTCAACTACCAGCGGGAGCCCACAATATGAGTACCCTGAAAATATAACAAGTCTATATATTAATCTATACTAATAAATAAAATTAATGTCTGTTTGTAATGTCCATATTAATTTTTATTACTAAATAGATATGAATGTATATACAATACTTATACCAAAAATACATTTTTTTAAATGTTTGTGTGTCTGTCTATTTTTTCCGGGTAATCTACGAAACGGCTGGACGGACTTTGACGGATCTTTTTTTGGTAGATAGCTGAAGTTACCCCGGATAACTTAGAGCACTACTATTTTCCGAAAATAATTAGGGTTCTGCGTAAAAAAAATTAAAAATCATGCAATTTCAAATAAAATCCGGTTCAACATAAAGTTTCACTGTAAAGTATTCGAATTTGTAAGGAATAGATTTACTTTATCTTAGTTCAAAAAAAAAAGGGAAATAGCTATTGTTCCGTATATTAAAAATAACCAGTGAAGTACATATGAAACGTGGGCGGAGCTGCGGGCACACAGCTAATATAAAAAAAACCGTGTTAGTCCCACACCATTTATAACTAAAAGAACGGCTAGACCGATTTTTATGATCTTTAATTTTTAGCTTTGGCTCCCTCCCCGAATAGAAGAATAAGTATTTAATACATTGGAAAATAAAGGGAAAAACCATAACGAAGAAAAATAATTTTCTTATACGGTTTGTATGGTACGGCGTTTTTTGATAATATCTCGAGTAGGGATTATATCTGATCTTGCTGAATTCTCGTTTGTTCGTCTCTCGGATTCGATAAGTTTCCTCGTGATGTAGAAGCAAAACTAAATTTAATTTTATAGCTGAAACGTAAACTTTGTTGATTTTGAGACGGTACGAAGTTTGCTCGGACAGCTAGTATTAATTGAATTCCACAATTCCACTCGATTCCACAAGTCGCTATGGGTATACGGATATACTACTGAAGCGAAGATGGCGCAATGGATAGTGAGGCCGAATTTCGCGTCAGTGGACGTGGTTTCGAGGCCATCTATCCAACTGTAAAATCAGCCTGAGCTTTCGGTGAAGGAAAAGATCGTAAGAAAGAAAGACATTTGTTACCATATTTTAGAACAGATTTTACAAAAAAACTACAATTAAGCATATAAGAAAAAAAAAACATATGGTAATAAGGACTGGCGTCAGCATTTGCCGCTTTATAACTGTTGCCATAAAAAACGGCGCTGTTTTTCAGCCAGCCCTTTTCTGGCCGTAACATAAAATATATAAATATAACACTTCGTGCCTTACTTTTATAATTACAATAACAGATTTTTTTAATAAGTAAAAATTAAAATTACATAAATAAACAATATTTTGAAACAAATTTAAAAACTCAATAGTGAAGTAGTTATAATTTAACTCAAAAAACTAAAAAAATATAATAAATAAAAAGTAAATGCAGAAATCAGATTAAGGAATTGATTAAAAAAAAAAAAAGAAAAAAAAAAGGAAATTTTACTTGTAAGCTAATTTTTGGTTTTCTAATATACATATTTTTAAATTTTTCTTGAAAGTAAATTTTGTTGTTAAAGTTTGTTGTAAAAAGATCGTGAGGAACTCTAGCATAGTGATAGGGCGTTCTCTAATAATGCCCGCCTGGGTAGCTACCATCCTCAAGTTAGAAAACCTATCGCCAAATACCAAAAGGTGTGTCCGGCAGCATCATTTGAGAACCATTACCTTTAGGCTTAGTGTGTTTACCATTCTTATTGCGTCACTTAACATCAGGCGAGAGTGTGGCAAAAGCACTGAGCCTATACTGTGTACAAAATCTAACCTTACGGGTCACCCCCCCACGACAGACACTAAAAATTCCAAACCGCCATTCTAATAACTGTTATTTCTATGTTTCTATGTTATATACTTTAGCCAGGTTTTAGTATATTTTCTAAGACATTCTAATGTATAGAACAAAAGAACGAAGTCGACAGTAAAAAAATGCCCATTGGTAGATTTTATTCAATTATTTCAAAGATATAATGGAGTAGGCGATATTTATTATATCTAAGACTCGCGGGTAACAATTAGTAATTCGTACAAGTGTTTTTTAAAGGTCCGTTAATATATATACGAGTATATATTAATCTATTATTTCTTGATGATGCTGAAGTACGTTTTTAAGTATGTGTACTATTTTATTAAATTGCATATTTGCGTGTCTGCTGGTGTATTAACATTAATCTGTTTTATGGATTCTCTACAAATTTACAAAACTGGTTTATATATTGATTCGTGTAATATCCTTGTAACTTTCCATATAGCTCTCTGTTTTTTCGTACCTGTTTATTAATTATTATAGTATTCTGTTTATTAAGTTTATACACTCTTTAAGTTTCAGTGCAGCAACCAAGCTGAGGTTGGACCTTGTCCACAAGGTCAACACTTTTGTTTTATATTATAACTAGCTGTGTGCCCGCGGTTGCACCCGCGTCTCATATATTTTTCACTGCGTAAATATACTTTTTTTATATATGAGGCCGTAAATTATTTTCTAATAACTTTTTTTTTTGCTACTCAAACACCTACCAGTAAAACTGTGCGTTGAATCGGATGATTCCAATTTTTATGAGTTTAATTTTCTTGTACGCGGAACCCTAATTATTTTCGAAAAAAATAAAGTAGCCCAAGTTACGCGGATTAACTTGAGCTTTTAAACAAAAAACGCCAGTCACAATCTCAACAATCTCAGTCCAGCATTTCCGGAGATTAGCCGATACAAATAGACAAAGACAAAAATTTTAAAAATTGCATTTTTGGTATCGTACATACATTGATATGAATTTAGTAAAAAAAAAACAGACTTCAATTTTATATATTAAATAACGACAACAAAAATTCATTTTTTTGTATAGATTCTACATCGAGCTAAGGTTGTGTTGTATTCCATTATACATATATGTTTCGAAACAGTCTACGTTTCAATTTGTTTTATTAGTAAAGATATGTCTTTTCTGTGTGTTTAATTTAATTAGTGTTGTGTTTTATGCTATTCCTATTTTAGTGTAAAAGTATTCTATTTTATCCTAAGTATTATAGACGCAAAATTTTAATCATCCCCTCTCGTTTGCCAACCAAATTAAATAAAGCAATTGCGACTTAATTATGAAAAAAAGAAAAACGAAAATGAAAATAAGTAAATATTGCGATTGTGATTACGTAAATCACTATTCAGACCAACATCATCAAAAAAAAAAAAAATTTTTTTTTTTTTATTATATATCAATAAAATCAATACATTGCACCCGCATCTAAATTGATGCTCGCGTAATACATGAACGAACCCTAATGAATGCTTTGTTAAAAGGTAATAATTACCGTGAAGTTTGTCGATGGCACGATCTGCAGCTGATTGATCTAGAAAATCGACGAACGCGTAACCGCCCCGTGTTACACAGACATCGACTACTGTTAAGTTTTGCTCAGCGAACAGCTGCCTCACAGCGGTCTCGTCGGCTTCGATCGGCAGATTTCCAATGTACAGCTTGTTCATAGCTGAAACTGTTTTCAGCTGATCGCTCATCGCTTCGCCTCGATTTAATTTCTCCGGGTTATCACTAAAATCTCTCCGAAACGAACGCGGACGACGGTCGGAATTCTTTTGTCGTGCACTGTCAATGACATTATGCTGAATTTCGAATTGTTTATTTTTTTTTTTTGTTTTTTTCTATATGGCCAAGCTTATTTCATTTAAGAAAAGAGGTTTTATTATTATTTTGTTCACTTAATGGTTTTCTTTTATATAGAATAATAATTAGGTTTACACTCCTTATGACTCCAGTTAGGTATATTCAAAATACTAATTTTTAATAGAATTTATTTCTAATTATATTGTGGGACATTAAAAACAATAAACAATAAATTTAAGTAAGTTTATTAATGAAGTTATTTATTTTTCTTAAACGTTATACGCGTATACATACATATAGATTTAGTTAAATTTTCAATGAAATAATCCACTTGATATCTAATAAAAGTGGTATTAATGAATACAAGAAACTAAATTAACGGGAAGATATTGTGTTTAAAACTAAAAAAATATGTCGAAAATAATATTCTAAATACTTTAGGTTTTTGAAAACCAATATTCAATGTATTTCTGTTTATATATATATATATATATATATATATATATATATATATATATATATATATATATATATTTGTGTAAAAGTATGATTAGACAAATTTATTATATGTAATATTGTTGGAAATGGTAGCGAATCTTGACTCGAATCTGGTACCCTGGGGCGGCACTCCCTCCATTTCTTCCAAACCGTCTAGAAAACCTCGGCGCGTATAATTCTGATGGTAAAAAATTACAAAATTAAATAAAATTCACACATAAAAGACGTACTTGATATATTTTTATTTATAAATTATAAGTCCTGTATTTATAATTGGTTACAGTATGGTTAATTATTCACTTGATATTTTTTTTGAATATTTTTCGACTCTCTCCCCAGCTTGCGATAAGGTTCTGGGTTTACCTAAAATTACGTGTTTGAAGGCTTTGGAGGAAGTGGCGGGAGGGGGGGGGGTGTAGGGGAAATTGTTGTGCTTTAGACATTTTACAAAATTATTTACATAACCCACCTATTTTTGATTTCATTGTTTAGACGTTTTAAGTAGGAAGTTAATGATTTATTTGAAGCCTTTAAATCTGAATGAATACTGGAAAATTAGGCACCGTTATAAAAACGTTTAGACAGACAGCGTTTGATAAAAAATAAATATACCTGATATCTATCACACTGAATCCCTCCCCTTACACTGTTATGGTATTTCGTAATTTTGTCAGAATTGAGTAATTCCCCTTTCCAGCCTCACGTAATTAATATAACGATGTTAAGGAGAGGAAAACCGTGAAAGATAGTTGCACAAAGTATGCAACAAGTTTTGATTTACGTATGAAATATGTATTTCCATTATATTTGTCTACAAGAATGGTTCCCAAGTAATGGTCCGTGGATACCAAAATATGCTCCGCGCACGGTATCATATTTTGCGGACGAGGCATCGCCGCGCATCCAATCCGATGCTCAGTTGATATGAGTAGCATTGAGCAAATTATACCTAGGATTATTGAAGTTGAGAATATATTTTTATTTTTAATGAATATTACTATTGAGATTTTAGTAAACATTTTGGTATTTATTCACTTTGTTATTCTTTTTCGTTGTGGGGTCCCTCATCGAAGAAAGTATGGGAACCACTGGTTTATAATATCGCCTAATACTAAAGGATGGATACCGTAACAGATGTGATTACCGTTAGATTTTTAACTTGAAATGACCACCAATAAGTAAAGAGAAAATGTTATCATCATGCTATAAGAATTCCTCAATAAACTCGCTTATAAAGCGACTGTAGCTCAGTTGTTACTGCAATCGGAATACCTACGCAATTTCATAGATGAGCCTGAGATCTCGATGAAGAAAAACATCGTGAAGAAACCATGGCGTGGTTGTAAGACATTACCAATAATACTCGCTTAGGTAATTACCACACTCAAGTTTGAAAACCTGTTATTAGGCACCAGTAGGTTAGTTCAAGGAGCATCACTTGAGATACTAGTCTCTAGAGATACTCAACTCTAAGCTTCATATTTTAATCATCCTGAACCACACCAAAACATCAAGTGTGAAAAAATTTATAACGCTTTTATATTCACCGAGGGAACGATCGGAATAATTGTAAGATTCTCAGTATACATACATGCATAAAATCACACCTCTCTTCCATAAGGGTATGATAAGGGTAGGCAAAAACCACATCCTTCCACCAGCTACAGTCCTAATCACACGTCTTTCGCATCTTGTACATTTATAAGCGTATTTATTGACTACGTCCTTAGTTTAGAACGTCTTCGATCTGGTTATCTCGACTTGGGTATTTCCGGGCGACTCCGGGTGAGTCCCACACTGGCGCGGAGCTCGTCACTCCGTGCCCCCTTATCTATTGTATTGGGGGACTTGATCCCTCAAATTCAATAGATAAGGGTAGTGCGTAAATGCATTTCCCCCGTCAAAAAAAAAAAAAAAAAAAGGTTCGGCTAGGACGAGCTTTACCGCTTTCTCCAGTCATACACGCGTTGTAAATTTGTTTCATAAATTAAGTATCTTTATGACTTCTCTCTCTACCACACCACGACGTTCCTTGTTACACTATTCCTTACTTTATCTATAATTCTCACGATAAGTATACTTTTTAGACTTCTCATCTACTGTATTAAATTTGCTTTCATACTTGTACTGCCAGACCCAGCACTCACTACCATACATAAGTGTAGGGACTAGTAGACCTCGATGCATAACTAAACGTACCTTTTCGGATACATTGGCTCCACTTAAAGGAAAGAAGAGCCACGTTCAACCGATCCCCTAAAATAACTCTTAGCTCAATATGAATATGACATTGAAAATACACATTTACGTACCGATTCTGTAACACATCCCGAAAACAGTATATAATGATGTAGCCGAATCATAATTCGAATATATTATGTAATCAGTATGACACACTACATAAAACCGTACCATATCGGACATAATCGCTATTATGAATGAACTATGTTGAGAATATATTTGCGTTGTTATAATAAATCTTTACGTTTGTAGTAGCCGCTATGCAAGTTTAAAATATCATTTAGTCTCATATAACTACCAGTATTCATGTTATCAACAAATAGGACAAAGTAAAAACAAATTAGAAAAATATTGAGATTTTCAAATTATGCAATATTTATTGCATATATTTATATGTTTAAGTCTGTTTATCCGCTAACTTCTCTTAAAGAACGCAACAGATTTTGATGCGGTTTCTACCTTCAGTTAGATATTTTTTCACAGAAGGTTAATTCTAGATATATTTTGAATACACACCCTAATTATTATAGGTAACCCTATAAAATCAATTTAGATCCTAAGAAGGCGCTTATGAACGTCAAAACACTACGAACGGTTCGGAAAACAACCCAGTCGAGAAGAGCCGGTAAGAAACTCGGTCTGGTTCCTTTTTTTTTTATAAATAGAATATATATATAATTTTTTATATTAAAACTATACAATATATTGTTATAACGAATGTCAGCGGAAGCACAGAAAGGTGTTAAAATTCCAGACATCAATATCGTTCACGTAATGATCCAGGGTTGTAATAACCTTTTTTAAATAACGATTTTGATTTTGATTTTGAAATCAAGATTTGCTTGAGCTTATTGTCAGGTACATCGGTAATGTTACGTGAACGGATGTCTGGAAGTTACAACCCTCTCTGTGATTCCGCTATAAACGGTTGTAACTTTAATTAGTTTAGTTTTTGATGTAAATTATATCAAAAAATTTATATAAAAAACAAAAAAAGATAAAGCAGATCGAGTTTCTTACCTGCGCTCCGCTTTATGACTGGGACGTTGTTCCGAACCGGTGGTAGTGTTTTGACGTTCATAAGCGCCTTGTCTGGGCCTGAATTAAATGTTTTTTTTTTTTTTTTTATTTTGACGTACAAAATCTACATTAATTCAAGCGAAAAGCTATTAACAAAGTACAGTTTATTTAACATTTATTATTACTATTGTGTCACGTTATTATGGTAATTTTTTTATGAGACTAGTCCTCCTTCCCGGCTTTGGCAGAGTTACATTTATGTAAAAAAAGAAATGAAAATAAAATATGAAATAATCGCTTGAAGTACCTACGTTTATTGTATTCCAAAAATTTAGATTTTGATACTAATCTTCATACCAGGAACTAAGTACCTAGTTCGTACGGATTTTTAACTTAGTGTTTTTGGTTAAGTGATTTTTAGAATTTCCCATATCTTAAAAAGCAGTTACGTCTTTATACTATATTTTTTAAGTGGTGATGGTTAAACAGTAATATTGTTGGGTACTATGCGAATAGACATTCAATCAACCGAAAGAAGTCCACTTCTGGTTATAAGTCTCCCCAAAAATCACCACAACAACCGCTCTTGCGACACCCGCATTCAGCGGATTACCGTGACCTTCGTCAGGTAATCTGTTCACCTACTCACACTGCGCCTTCTTGTACGCGGTAGCGATTCGAGAACCCGTTGGGCACTTATGTTTGGCAATTCTTCGGGCAATGTGGGTGAATTTGGTTCTTCATAAATAAACATAGGTTCCAATATTACAATAATAGAGAGCCTTCGGTAATGTAGAATATTGCGATGTTAACTACCTGTTTTTTTACACGTTATAGATTCAGTGTTTTGACCACAATATTACCTGATGTTAAGTGACGATGTGATTCAGGATGGTAAACACATTAAGCCTAGAGGTACTGGTTCTCAAGTTTGCTGCCAGAATACACCTATTGGTATTTGGCGAGAGGTTTGCATCTTTCAAGTTAGCGGAACGCCCTAAGTTCTCACCTATAAAGTTAGGTAAAACCGTCAAGCTTAAAGGTATGATGTCGCAGTAGGTAGTGGGGCTAAAATCCGCGTCAGTGAACGTAGGTTTGAGTCCACCCATCCAACCCTGAAAACATGAAAACATCATTACTAAACCCATAGCATAGTAGTAGCGTATTGTAAAATAATGCCCGTCTGGGTAGCTACAAGTTAGCTCAAGTTAGAAAACCTGTTGCCAAATACACGTGTGTTCCGGCAGAATCACTTTAGAATCCGTGCCTCTAGGCTTAGTGTATTTATCATTCTGTACCACATTGTAACTTAACATCAGGTGAGATTGTGATCAAAGTATCAGTACTCAGTACTATAGGTTCAGACCTATACCGTGTAAAAATAGCATTGTGGTTCAAACGCAAAGTGTAATTTCTTATTTTTATATGTATTATGTATGCATATTTGATTGTATATAAGTGGTTATAGAAAGAAAGAAAGAAAGACATTTATTACCATATTTTAGAACAGATTTACAAAAAAAAACTACAATTAAGCATATAAAAAAAAACATATGGTAATAAGGACTGGCGTCAGCATTTGCCGCTTCATAAATGTTGCCATAAAAAACGGCGCTGTTTTTCAGCCAGCCCTTTTCCCGCCGTAACATAAAATATATAAATATAACACTTCGTGCCATACTTTTATAATTACAATAACAGATTTTATGTTACAATAGAACAAAATATGTAACAACTATTTATTATGGAATCAAATAACCGCGTGTGAGAAAATCTCCAAGTATATTATTAACATGATTATAGAATTACGCAAAAACTGCTGTCTTTACGGAAAACTTTTCTACACGCTTTTATCATATATTTAATATAAACTTCTGCATGCGGTTTTTCCCATCTCTGATTTATTATTATTAGTTTTTATTTTTTAAATACGATTCTTACTTTAATATTAATTAATAAGTTTTTATTTTAATTAATAACAAGATGAAATACTTAACATATACACGTATTTCTGTGTGCGTATCGATCCAGGGATACTGAGGTCCCCTATGACAGTGGCTAGGACGTGCTAATTTTATTTAGCTGAATGAGGCCGCAGAGAGATAGCGGCATTCAGACCACGCGGCAGTGCCAATGAGGCGCCAGAGGCGTGGAGGGAGGAGAGCGCGGTTCGTCCGTGTTCTCCTACCTCCATGAGTTAGCGATGCTATTCCCCCCTCCGGCTCCGGCTTGTAGTACAGCCCAGTGCCGAGCTGCTCCCCATTTGTGTTTGAGATAAGAGTAGGGCCATCTGGCCGGGGCGACGCGGACCATCGATTCAATCCCGTATCGCGCCGTGAATGGCAGCAGACGGCACCGTGGGGTTTAGTGGGGATTCCCAGCGCTTTAGGCCGAGCGTGTATCATACCCCCGACCAGCTCTAATCCGGGAAATTTTACTCCCGGGTTAGAGTTGATAGGGGGATTAGCAAATGCATTCACCCACATTAAAAAGAAATTTAGTCCGGTTGAATAAAAAACCAATGCACCACGCATTTTCGCACTAGCCGCCATTGATCATTAACATCCCAGGGATGACGATTCGTTCTGAAAAAGATCTATTTTTGAATTGATCTTAGGCCAAATTAAGAAACAAATTGTATGTTTATGTATCTTAAATAAAAATAGAAATGAAAACTATAGGATGTAACCGATACCTATAAACAATTTAATTTCAGTAATAGTTTTTTTTTTTTGTAATATGAGTATATTGTTTATGCCTAGAATTAAATTAGGTGTTGGTAATAACAGGTCATAAATATGTTTTTCAGTTACCTACTGATGTGCGGTAATTATTTTTTACACAACTTATGATATTAATACACGTACGGACCGGACCGCAGACATGATATGACGGGTAGCCGAGGTTATCAGTTGCCTAAGTAGGGATGGTAATTCTTTCGAAGAAGATCGATTTTGGAATCGATTCGAATCTAAGCTTGATCTAAGGTTCAAAAGATTGATCTTTCAAACTTATAAAGTATCGATTATTAGAGTATCCTTTTTGTTTTTTATGATATTATGATTATCTGTAAATAGGTAAAAATAAATCAGTTCAGTATCATTTTTGGGTAGTAGGTTAGGCGTTCTTATTTTCTTGTTTATTTGCTACTGGACAACTTTAGCGATTCCAATAAAAAAAAATTGAAAACAGTTTTTGCAATAATTCATGATTATAGTCTAATTTCGACCATAGAAATAATAAAAAATTCGAGTAAAAATTCAAATAAAATAAGTCGAAAAAAGATTGACCTCAATGTTTTGTGAAGCGAATCAAAAAAAAAAAACGATATATTTGAAAATCTTAAACCTTATCCCTATTTAGGCGACAGATGACTTCGACCTCCCGCCATACTATGTTTGCGGTCTGGTCTGTACGTGTATTAACAGCATTAGATCTAAGTAGAGATTTTCATAAATATAATCTGTTAGTGACAGCGTAAGAAAGGCTCTCAACTTGGTGGGGCTATCCATACGTTGCTCTCGCGGGCCCTTTAAAAATCGTAAGCAAAAGCAAAGTGAGCAAAACTTAGTGGGCGACACGGTTTGCCTAGAATAGTTGTGGGAGTAGGCACTTATTACGCAGGGTTACCAATCGACTAGTTTTCCCGGGACTCGTCGAATTCATTTTAGGGTTCTGTCTTTGAAATTTCGCTCGTCACGATACTGAATTAAATTTAAATATTATGGTCCTGTCATTTACGTGTAAAATATATCATTCGGTTGATAATAATTCAGAGATTTGCGTCTGGTTTGGATTGGGCGTTTGGTCTTTGGTGAGAATAGAGTTGTTCTTTTCCTTTCGTATACTATTCCTTGTATGTTAGTATAGAACTTGTATCAGCATGTAAAGCGCAACGTCATTTTTTAGTATAATTAAATTCTTAGAGCTCTTTAATTTTTTTTAAATTAATTATTTTATTATTATTTGTGTCCAACCTAATTCTTGTTTTCTTTTTATATACGATAAATAAAAATAATATGTAAACATACAATCAGTAATATCAATACTTCAAAATACTGCTTTTCAAAATTTACGCGACCCCAAGCGATTATGTTAAAATATTACAAAAATAATAATAAATTAATTACTCATTTAAGGTAATCCCAAGAAACATAAATAATGCAATGGGAAATAAAACTGATCACGTATCTTTAATATAATGAATAATTTTTATCTTACACTGAGCATTTTCAATATATTTTCAATATACCGACCTCTATTGTGATTCGTTCAGTCTATTTTCTCACATGACCACATCTTCGGACCTGACAAAAGATATTCCCAATTGTAACTGCCCATTTTTAGAAAATAAAATAATTGACTATTGTTGCGTCCCACACAATAGGTGACCTATTTAAAATAGACCTGTTATATTAATATAATCTCGAAACTAGAACCAACGCATATACGTTTTTTTTATTCTTGTTTTTAAATGAACTGGTCAAGTCAAAGAAAACAAAACTGTACTTTGCTACATGTCAATTACTGCTACTTTGTACTGAATATCTACATTTGGGGAGGAGCTAGCACACCCCTTCTGCTACCCCTAGAAAACTCCCTTTGTAGCTGATATCTTTCCGGTCATTTAGCGATCTTTATAACGTAAGTATGTCAGGTTCTTATTGTTAGAGAAATTGGTATTTCCCAACTAATTACCCATAACCACGTAGGTCAGATAAGCTCATATAGAGGGTCGGTCGCAGTCAAAAATTTTGGTTGGTTGGTCATATATATTTGAGGGAGGCGGGGAGCTGATGAATTATCGTGTTTCAGGTATTTTCCAAAATTATTGTGAATTATTAAAAAATATTAATTATTAAAATTTTAAAAATGCAAATATTTTTATACCATTGTTGTAAACACTATAACGTTTGTCAGTAGATGATGCTTTGTTCAAATATCTTATCTGACACCGATTAATTAAAAGATAAAATAAGTAAATTATAAATCACGTAACGTTAAATGTAAAGTAATGTATTAATCTCCATTAATTGGGATCACACAATTTCTAAACATGTGTAGCAGCGGCGTCATCGAGATAATGACACAATTTAGCAATTAAATGTCATTTGCAAAAAAAACCGTAACCTAATAACAATAAAGTTTAAAATTAAATGGAATAAGCCACGACGAAGCGAGTTATTTGCTGCATAAACGCATGCTACGTTTACAGCTGAACTGATTCACTATAATGCTTTCTTTGTGTGCGTGTTAATTATCGTGAAATGTGGATGGATGTGTGAATTCTATTCCGGCGTTTTTTACTGGCGTATACATGGCATATGGCATGTTCTTTGTATGCGTGTTTTATGTTTACGAGTGTGTAATTGTAATAATAGTATATTTGCTGTTTGTGAAGTGAGTGTTGTGTGAATTTTTTAACAAGGTTATAAAGAATCGGGTTATTTATTAGAGCGCTTTGCCACTGGACTTTTTGAGTAAGAAGTTAAGAATTCGAGGCTTTTATTCGAAGCTTTCGTAAAACGTCTAATTTTAAGAAATTTACTAATTGGTCGTGTACGATTTTAGGGGGAGACGAGGCTCTTTTGACCCTCACTCCTCCGACCGCGAATACTCAAAATCTCTCAATATAATAATACCTTGTTTACTTTTTATTTGAATTTCGCGGAGTGTTTTACACTCATCCAAGCAGAAGTCCGTATCACTTTGGTGCCCCTGTACTAGTTACCTTTTTGCAGCATATTGCCTTCAGTACACGCTCTCAACGGTGAAGCTGTAAAGGTTCTTCTGGTCAACATCATTAGCTAGGTTAGAAAAAAAAACTTTTCGTTTTGAAGAGTATGAACGTATGCTTGCTATTTATTACATAATATTTGAAGCGATGTTTGCGCACTGGATGGTGCGGTTGGATTTCGCGTCAATGGACGCGGGTTCGAGCCCACCTAGATAACTCTAAAATCAGCCTGAGCTTTCAGTGAAGGAAAACATCATAAGGAAACCATTAATAGCATGGTGGTAAGGCATTTTCTAATAATGCCTTCTTGGGTACCTACCACCCTCAAGTATGAGAACCTGTTGCAAAATCAGATATACAAAAATATGATCAATAACAAAAGCCACAGATTCCTTGAGATTAGTACAAAAGCTTAAATGGAAATGGGCAGGTCATGTAGCGAGGCTAACAGAACAGAGATTGACCATAAAAACAACTCTATGGTAAGGGCCGCAAGGAAAAAGAAGTAAGGGAAGACCATCACGACAGGAAGACGACATAAACAGAACCACCGGCTCAAATTGTATACAAAATAGTAGCACAAGACAGAGAGAAAAGGGCATCTTTGGAAGAGGCCTTTACCCAACCTGCGGTTCTTGCTATTAATCATGCAAGAAATAAAAGGCTTTTTATTATTTTTTTATTTTATTTATTTATCTTTAAAACTATCTTACGCGTAATCTTGAACAAATCCCATATTTGCTTTTAAACTTTATGAAATCAACCATTTCAGTTAGAGAACGCTTTGAGTTATAAAAATGCTTTATTAATGATAAAATTGAAAAAAAAAATGGCGTATTCACATAAAAGTAAAAATATGGCAAAATAATAAAAATATTACAATAACATCAACTGGAAGTTAAAGCTTTTGAAATATTTCTTGTTTATATATAATATATGTAGAATAGAAAAAAACTTAATTCTTTTAATATTCCTGAATTAAATTTCGACGTAACCCACAAGAAACTTTCTTTTTTTTTCATACCTAGCTAATGATGTTGATCGGAAGGGCCTTTACAGCTTCACCGAACTTCATGGACGAGTGTTGAAAGCACTCAGCCGCAAAAGGTGACTAGCACAAGGGTTACCAAAGTGGTACAAACCTCGGCTTCGTCGTTATCTATGTGTAAAAATTCCCGCGGAAATTTAATCCTAGCTAAACTCGACATATTGTTTAAAACTTTATTTAATAAAAGATAATGAGAAAGGATTACCGCTATGCGCTAGTTTTTCTAGCAAAGGCTTAAGGTGTTGACAGCCTTTTGGACGCGCGCTCTAAGAGTGACTCTTTGTCTATAAGGGAAGTAAATGACAGTGTCATCGGCGTACAAACCTAAATGAACCTTACTTGACTCTCGGCCTTCGACCGGGGGTTTTTTCATGTTAGGGTTTAGGTCGGGTAGATCTCCCGGTGGGTTCGCTGCAGGAGGCGACGCGGTGCTTGCGAAAGCCACCCCGTGTCGCCCCCATCCCAAGTGCAGCGGACGGCCCCGGGGGGTTTTAGTGGGTATTTCCGGGCGACTCAAAGGTCGGATAGATCTGCTATGTAGAGGTTGAAGAGAACAGGGCGTCAGAATGGAGCCCTGGAGAACCTAGGTGGGCTAAAGAGACCCACAAGGAGCGCTGGTTGTTAGGAGGACATGTGGTCGACAACAAATTGAATAACTAGGTGTTTCAAAAATCTATTGCTATCGCAATGTGCCCCTAAGAAAGAGTTATAAAACAGGAAAGGGATAACTGCAGCTCGGGCTGATTATACATATGCAAAATAGACTAAAACATCGTATCGTAGTACCCTGTTTCTTCTTTAAAAACTGAACCGATTTTTAATTTTCTTTCAGTTGTAGAATAAGAAAGACTTTATAAAAAAAAAATCAGTTAAATTTGTTTGACGAACGTCTGAAAATGACGGTAAAACACGACCATTTTTTCATTTTCATAGGCTCCTAGTTTATACAATAACTAATTTATGAAAAAAAATCAAAACATACGATCATAGCGATGGTGGATATATATTATTTGGTATAAATAATAGCATAATGTTATTGCATACTGCATATTGTCCAGGGAGCAACACGTTCTTCCCACGTTTGTATAGAATAAATGCCGCTAGCATATCCTCTTAAATATGATTACTCTGTTATATATTATGTTGAAACGATAAAATGTATACGCCGTATACCACCCGGGTCGAGTGTCATGGTGGTTCGTTTTCTACTAGGTGGCATTTTGATAGAAAGAACAAAACCTTTCAGGTAATCTGATCACATTCAGATTTGTTTATAATTATGGCATGACGACTCTGATAGATAAAGTGATGACGCACTTGGACGCTGCGTCGATCGTCTCAGGTTCGTTCGTTTTACAAATAAATTTGCGGGGCAAAACAATAAAGATTACACAAGTACAGTTATAGGTAGTATTACGTCTAGTTTTTACTCGAATGCCTTTGAATTAACTATTAAGCACCTGTCGGTGCTTAAAAGTAGTATATCTACGCCTTCAGATCATTTTACTTATACATATGTTTAGGGCCGTCCGTTCATCATGTGAACGTCTCAAAGGAAGGTGCCGTGAGATAACACGTGTGTTTATTTTTTTGTGGAATGCGCTGTGATTGTATCGCGAAACGACACAATGACCTTGATTAGCTGTTGCCGGATAATAATGATGTCCAAAATTAAATTAAGTTCTACCTGTTTTTAAAGATAATAATTATCTGATTATTTGGATGGAGGGGTTTCATCAAAAACCTCAGCACGTATCACTATGAAGTACAAAATTGAGAAAAACTAGGCCGCCATCAGGACTGCAGATAGAAGTGAAAATTAAAAAAAAAAATTGCTTTTTCAAAGTGAAATTAATAATACCCAGACTACAATTCTGAGTCTGATTGATTACTCATGGACTTATTTAGACATTAGACAACAAACGGAATAATTTAGTTGTAACCATTTCGGCTCAATCATCTTATGCAGCCATTTATGGGGAACATACGCTATTTGTGACAACATAAAAGCGTCCACTTGAACAAGATCTTATTATGTATATTAGCATGTCGCTGAAGGCTGACGGCTTAGGTGATGCGAATTTGTATGTTTTCTGCTACCGAAAATCGCTGAACGCGGGTAAAGAAGTTTTCACCACAAAAAAGACCCTTCGGTTTACCGAAAATGCTTTTTTATTACATTAGAAAAATAAACTAACTAGTACATATATTTTTATTAAATACTATAATGGAGCGGGATTTTAATAGTGCCCAGGTGCTGCGCTAATATCGAATTTCCACTAAGGAAGAAAGAGAGTAACAAAGTTGGTAAAAAAATAAGGCGATTTGTAAACGATCTCTTATTATGGTTCGTCTAGTGTTTGAATTTCGAGTTGGGAAATTTGAGGAAAAAAATAAACTGTTTTCAGTGTTTTTATATCACTAAATTTTCTTTATTAGCTACTAAACTTAAATAAAATCTAAATCTGTTGATAGGTAGAAAAGAAAAATGTACTGAACTGTATTATCTGCCTACTAATATATAGACTATAAATGTTTCTATATTTGCATCTATGATATTAAATTACAAGTACTACATTTAATGAATTTAATTTAAACTTTACTCTTAAAAAATTGATGTGTTGACTTGCAAATTACTAGATATGCTTCAAATATTTACTAAAGTCATCGATAGCATTTGCATTTCAAATTCGCATCTTTATATAAGGGTTGATTAGGGAGAGGAGAAGGCCAAGGGGGAGGGGTTAACCACCCTCTGTAGCAATAGGGTTTGCTGTGACTAGTTTGCTCGGTCGCTTGCCTGTGATACATGTGGAAAAGCCGTTTGGAAGGTCACTTAAATAAGTACATGTCGTTGGATGAAGTGACGGGAGTGAGACCATGTTCACCCCCCCCCCATCAGAGGGGGGGGGAATCGTTGGATTTTTTTATCAGAGTCCAATAGAACAGCCAAAGTCGTCAGAAATCCACAACAACACCAAGAGCATATTCACGTAATTACGAGAGGAAAAGAATGACACGATGTGTCACCGGTCGTATCTTGCCATAATCAAGATATTTGTTGATCATACAAATAATTTAATTTTTTTTTCTGTCATAATAATGAATAATTATAAATGAACAAAATTATCGTATTATTATTAACTTTAAAAATGCACATATGAAACCAAAATCACGTTTTACTATTTATTCACGTTTAACTTGTAACATATTTAAAAAAAAAAACTAGGTGTCTCCGCGGGTTGAGGGGGGTGTCATTTGAAAAGGGTAAGCAGACCCTATAAAAAACAATCCTTAACAACCCCATTCGAGATGCGAATTTCAAATGCCGACCCCATCGATATGTGTTGGCTCAAAAAGTTCCGCAAACATTTCTTTTGAAAAATCTTTAACGTGTTACCTACCTACTTGTTATGCTAGTTGGGCATTGATAACACATCGTCAACCTACGTAATCATTGTTTTGAAAAAATGGCTGTGAAAGATTTAGGACATTTTTTTAAATAATGTAGGACATTAGTTATTGTAGACATTTTAAATGATTTTTTTTTATTCATACATATAAGTAGATCAAATTGAAGTGTCTGTTAGTAATATCAAAATAACAACTTTAAAATGTTCACGGTTTCACGGTGACACACATAACTTCAAGAACCAAAAAGTTTGCTGACTCTTACTTTTGTCGCACTGTGAGGTTATGGAACCGACTTCCTGTCAGCGTGTTCCTTCATATGATATTGGGTCCTTCAAAAGAGGCGTGAAGAGGTATTTAAGCAGGCCAGCATGACAGCGGTGACTGGCAGTGAATACTGTTCAGTGTCAGGCGCCGCTGTTTTAGATTGTACTGTACTTACCATCAGGTCCAGTGCAGTCACTGTGCTGTGCATTATAAAAAAAAACATATAAATACGTACATATATACGATACCTATAACAATTAACACAATTTTTAAAATTTTTGTTTGTCTCTCTGTCTGTTTTTTTGTTCAGATAGCTGAAGTTAACTCCGCTTAACTTACTTCTGCTTAATTTTATTCTTCGGAAATAACTAGGGTTCTGTGAAAAAACAAACAAACTAAAACACACGAAATTGCGAATGAAATCCTATTCAAAGGTCGGTTTTCACAAGTCCTTGAATTTGTGAGAAATATCTTTGTTGTCGCTTAGTACTTATTAAAAAAAATACGGAAATAATTAGGGATCCGTGTAAAAAGTCATTGGAAAATAACGTATTGATGTTGGAGTAAATTGAATCGTATTTAGTTTACAATTTCAGAGTTTTAATTTATTTACACGGAACACCAATTAATTTCCAATTTTTTTTTCTTTGATTACAAAATAAAATAAAAATATTAGGTAGGTAGGTAATCAAAATTTCGCTTTTCAAGCACTTGCCCGTAAAAGTAACCATTGAATCGTCTTTTCCCCCCAATTTCTCTGTGTTTGTTTTTACAAATGCGGTAGGCTAATCATTTTCGAAAAATTAAAGCTTTGTAGTCTAAGTTACGCAGAGTAAATTTAGCTACACATATGCTAAAAGAATGCCACGACAAATTCGGTTCAGCCGTTTCGGAGATTACTCGGAACAACCAAAACTTTTAAAATCTGTTTCTATCGTATAGGTACCGTATATAGATTCATATGGATTTAGTAAAAAAAAACATTTTAATAGTATAAACAGACACTTAATTCAATTTTATTTATTAATGTAGACAAAGGTATTCATTTATTATAGTAAATACTCGTAACGACATCTGTTGGTAAGTTTTTGAACATCGTTTGTGTTATCTTGGTACATCGAGAAATGTACTTTTTTCCTCCTTTTAATACATGATTGTTCTGTGATAACCATTTGACACAGTGCCGTCATTTTGCCTTGCTATTATAAAAAAATGCAAGCCATATTTATGGAATGTGTTTACTCGGAATAATATATAGAAGCAAAAGAAATTAATTCATAGTAACATATATAAATTACTTTGATACTAAATACTTCCTTCGAATTATTTAAAGGCGTATAACGCCATCTATTAATATACTTCAGAAGTACATACAGTAGTAATAATAGAAGTATTCGTCCAATAGGACAGGTGGACAGGCAAACGAGCATTTATTCATACTGCCAATTTAAAGTTCAATCTTTTATCAACACTTTAGTAACACGATAGCCATCCGCCTAGGGCTTTATATGGAATTCTCGTGGCACCTCAAAATAAACGTTCCGTGTTATTATTTTCAATGCACATCACTTGTACAGAATTATCAAACTGTATTACGTCTTACGTAACCTACATTACACAATATAATACGTAATAATTAATGATAACAGGTACCACACGACAGACTGAAGTGCCGCCAAGTACTCGAAATACGTACAATATTTTTATATTCTTTTAAAATTACGCAACAACAGATTAAATTAGTTTAGTTTTATTTTATTTCACTTTTGTGTTTTGGGTTTTGATAGAAATATTGACAAATACATATAAAAAATCATATAATAATATAATATTACATAAAGAAACTATCCGATGCCCTCGAATTCGTTGACATAAAAATAGTTTTGTTGTTTCTCATACTAACTTGAATTTAATCAAAATACCACAGTTACTTTATTGTAATTTAAGCAAAACCTAAATATAGAGTTCTTACGTAATCTGAAATATTTTAGATTAATCAAGTGGAATAGGCGTTCGAACAAGGAAAATATACTATTTTATTTAATATCAGCCATATCGAGCCAAGCCATTGCTAATGCCAACCTAGCTAATGCTGTGGATCGGAAGGACCTTTACAGATTCAACGAACTTTGTGGGCGAGTGTTGACGGCACTCAGTCGCAAAAGGTAACTAGCACAAGGGTTTGAAACTCGGCTTGGCCGCTACCTGAGTGTGAAAACCCCTGCGGAATTTGATCCTAACTAATCCGTATATTTTTTTTACAAAAATAAGGTCCCTACAGGACCTATGTACCTGTGTGTACAGGAGTATGTGTGCGGTATTGTGAATGTAGTGCTCAATGCATGGTCATTGCCACTGTATCGCGCTGGCGGTGACGTCAAGAGCCTCCCTTATTGGGGAACGGGACACGTCTTGGGTCACCGCTGGAGGGGGACCCGGAGAGTGTGCGAGAGCAAAGTTAGCCGCCTGTCCCCGGCGGCGGGAACAGCGGTTTCGCGGGCGTGGGTGCTGGCACGCATATTTCCTTGGGTGATGGGGAAAGAGCCTATTTGGAGTGGTGATTTTATCGTCGGGGTTGGTAAGAACGTTTCGCAGCCTCCGAAGTGATTTCGGAGCTAACGGATCGATGGAGTACGCGACGGCTCTCGCTATGAGCGGATTTGGGTTTGTCTCTGCGTGACCGAAGAAGGCGCGAAACTGGGACTTGATTACAGAATGGATGGAGGGTAGGTTCAGATCTCTGTGTAAGTCCACATTTCTCTGATACCCTCGGGCACCTACGGCTTTCCTTACGAAGCGATTCTGAATCACTTGAAAGGAAGCCAAGTCTAATGGGCAAAGGCGGAGGCGCAATACGTCATGATCGGTCTGACGACGGAATTATACAGAGTAACTTTATGGCGGAGGGTCATCTTACTCCGGGAGTTATATAAAGGAAAAAATACGCCCTAGCACCATGGCGGTCTGGTGCTTAGTTTTCTTAAAGTGATGTTTGAAAGTCATTTGGACGTTTAATAGAATACTGAGGTATTTGACTTCGGTAGCCCAGGGGATCTCTACTCCTAAGTATTTAATGAGACGTGCAGGGGTGTCGTTTTCTGCGGAGAACATGATTACGGTGATCTTTCCCGGGTTTATCGCTATGCACCACTTTTTGTAGCAAAGACTTAAGGTGTTGACAACCATTTGAACGCAGACTCTGAGAATAACTCTTTGTCTATAAGAAAAGTAAACGACCGTGTCATCGTTGTACAGAACTAAATGAGCCTTATTTGACTCTCTGCCTAGGACCGGGCATTCTTTCAGGTTCGGGTTTAGGTCGGGTAGATTTGCTATGTAAAGATTGAAGACGACAGGCGCCAGAATGGAGCTCTGGGGAACTCCTGAGCGGATCGGGTGGGCTGAAGAGAGAGCAGACTCTACTCGAAAGCGGAAACTACCATTTGAAATGTAATTGCGTAGGATGTGGTCTAGCGTGTCTGCGATACCTAACTCTACTAGTTTGAATACACTGCAGGCATGTGAGACCTAGCCGAATGCCATGGCAACGTGCAGCAAGAGCAGCCATAGTCAAACATATTACCTCTGTCAAAAGTTGATGCCGTTACCCAGTATGCATTTCGAGGAAATTGCTGACATCGTAGGTACATCAAGCAATTGTTTCTATGGTGACCGTACTATGATTAAAATGTCTATATTTTTCATTTTAGATTAACTTTTTAAATACCTAACTACATCATTTTTGATGTTATAAAAGAATGACATGCCATTATATTATTTTGCAAATTGTCAACATTATAAAAGATGAACCATGTTAATATTCTATTCTGGTATGGCGACGTATCGAAGGCTGACAAAATATGTAAAAATGGGTTTTGGATACCATTTTTTGCTCAAATCTTAGTTGGTCGAGAAAGAATTACCTACCTAAGATAAATTTCAAGTCAAAAAGTTAAAAAAAAAAAAAAAAAACAAAAAATAATGATTTCCACTGATCATTACAATTGGAATTGTCATACCCGGAAAGGATACGAAGTGTCATTAAAATGACGCCAGAGAACATTCACGTATGAAACGGTAGCAGTTTTAAACGTACAAAGAATACTTCGTCAGGATTAATGACTTATAACGATGTGAATGACGTATATTTATTTGTTGTTAAATTGTTTATTCAATAAAACACGAATTTGACGACATTCAATAGTTTATTTAAAACACCGTTGAGTAAAGTTTAAAATATGAACAACTACAGAATGTTCAGAAATGCCAGATATAGTTGGCTTACATTTAAAATGTTATATATAGATACGTATTACATATATAGATTATATCAGTAGAATATTTATTCAGTTACTACGTCTTACGTTTATAATATTATATTGAAATATTTCTCAAAACGCGTTTATTATAAACCAGTAGGTAATTATTTTAAAGAAACAATTATTATGATGATCTTTAATCCACATTTATGGAGGTGTTTGCAGTAAAATAGTTGAACATATATTGAAGATATAAATTATTCATTTAAAAAAGAATTTACATTTCTATAGACCTGAAAAAAGTAATAACTACATTTTAATTGTGACAATATTGTCAATTGTAAAATCTATGGAATGTAGATGTATTATTGAATTAAACTTAATTAATCTGTAAATAAACATACATTAATTGTAAGACATATATGTATATATATTGAAGCATATTAGACGTTGTAAGTATTTAATGCATAATTTCTATGACTGTTACGTATGCTTACGATCATAATTTATATTATCAAAATTTCAATTAAAGATTTAGTTTAAACTCCGCAAGTTAATACATACATCGAAGTTCTACACTAATATTTTTAAAGATAGTAGATTTCATTTTATTCTAAGCAAAATGATTAATTTAATAGACATCAATTTAAAAAAAACCATCTGTATTATAAAGCTCGTTTATAAAATCTTTGTTTTATAATTCATTTGGTTTCAAATCTACAACACCCATTACCCAGTAAACACGTTTACGTAAATTCGATATTAGCATGATTATATGGACAAATATCGTGATTTACATAAGAAATGACTCCCGAATAAGAGTCATATTCGATTTTTTAGTTCGGACTTATTGACGTCGCTAAGATATCATACATTTTCATAATGCTATATGTAGACCCTCAGTCTAACTACGGAGCGTACAGCGGATATTGTACAGCGGACAAACGAACTTATCTGTCGCCTACAGTACGCAGTTAGTTAAGGCAACGTTAATGCCCATATATTTTTTACATAATATAAAACGCAACATATAAAAATCTGTCAGTCTGTTATTCGTTTAATATATAAATCTATAATTGTCGTCACGTTTCTATTATGTCGGACGTATGACGTCCTTAACTGACTGAATTCGTGTATGCGATTGATAATTTCGTTCGTCCGCCGTACTATGTCGGTTGTACGCTCTGTACGGATTCCGAACGTCTGCTAATAAGATTAAATGTTTTTTTTTAACACAATACAAGCTCAGCGCTTTGATCACAATCTCGCCTGATGTTATGTGACGATGCGGTTCAGGATGGTAAACACGCTAAGCCACCTCTACCGGAACACACCTGTTGGTATTTGGCGACGGGTTTTCTTACTTGAAAGTAGTAGCTACCCAGACAGGCAGTATTTTAAAATGCCCTACCACTAAGCAATAATATATTCTAGACACAAAGAACATCAATATTATCACTAATTATAATTACCTACATTTGTGTTTACTGGGTCCTAATAATATGCTTATTTTTTATATATTAAATACACATAGTAATAGAAATACAACATATGCATAATAGATTCATATGTTACTTATTTATGAGGACAATAAATCCGATAATACATTCATTACTACTGCTACTACTACTGATTATTGTATAAGTTGTAAAATTGAAACAAAAAACTCCTTCACTTCCATTACGGTAAAGTACAGGATAAATTATTTATTTTGAAAAGAAATTAGATTATAGATTTTATTTTAATTATTATAATACATATATAGAGTAGATTTTTCTGAACATTTGAGATTCTATTTTCTCCTCTAAACCCTTAACAATAAAACGAAACGAATTTTAACATGTTCAAAAATTAAATGCGTACGTACGCAAGAGGTGTTTTGATAGTTCGCAGTACTCAGCTTAAGAATCCTTGGCTACGTCATGGTTTGCGATAAAAATACATTTTACGTATTTTCATATGAATTTAATTATTTCGTAAAATATAAAATAACACTAAAATTAATCTATTGTTTTTCGTAAGAATAACATCATAATCAATTTGAGTCTTATTTCAATGAAAACTATATAATGTATCCATAACAGAAATAATTGTATGGATGCAATGGATTCTTTTTACATCCACAGATTTATCTTGATATATAATAGTCCTACTTTGCTAATGAATGTTTAATACATACGTGAATAAATTTATGTACACCAATTTTTTTTTTTTTTTTTTTTTTTTTTTTTTTTTTGCATATTTTTTTTAACAAACTTTTACGTTTACGTGTTACATATGAATATTGTATGAATTATGAAGATTTTTAACGTAATTTTTAATTGAAATATATATATATATATATATATATATATATATATATATATATATATAAATACGTTCTTTCTTCGCCACTCAATATAGACAGTAGTATTTATAAAAATTATGTTTTTTTTTTCACTTTTTTGTTACTTTTTATTACACATATATAAGATAAAGGAATAATTTTTTTTTAATAATAAATCGCTATGATTATATTTAGGTAGCTAATGCTTATAGTTTGACAGTCGAATTTAAGAGTAGATTTAATAAAAGTTAATGACTACGTTATCTTATTTTCTATGGATACATCTTTATATTTAATATACGTTTAATAGAGATCCGTAATCTAAATTACACTAAATTTAAATCTTATACATTGTCCTATACGACACTGAAGTTATTTAGACTAAAATAAATAATTGGCTAATTTAAAAGCAACAAGCGCACATTTATCATTAATATCATACGGTGTGAACTGGATATATTAAAAAAGAAAAGTTATCTGTTATACAAAAAAAATATATCCATAAATCAAACTTCGAACTGCTCAGTATAGAGAAACAAAAATCTATATGAATATTTAAAAAAAACAGTAATCTATTGTGCTATGTTTGTACCTTTATAATAATTTTGTGTTCACCTCACCTTTTCTAAATTAAATATAATCATTATTAAAAACGTAAGCAAAAGCCCAACTGTATCCATATTTTCAAATTGATAACAATCTTATCATCAGGATCTTTTTTTTTTTTTTTTTTTAGTGTCCCCCGCCGGTTTCCCCCTGGCATGACCAGGGACCTTTTTATTGCATTTTGTTTTATTGTGATCTTTTTTTTTTTTGTTGCGTGTTCTTTTGCTTTGCTATTTTCTTTTGTATTGCTTATTATTTATTTACTCCATCTATGTCTAATTCACATGTCATATCCATTATTTCATTACGTCTAACAATAAATACAATAAATCCGCTTTTACTATACAGCAGTGTCAAAAGCTTATAGTAGTCACTTAAATCTAGTAATAGAATTAAACTTAAAACATTCAATTGAATCAACACTAAATTAGAATTAAAGGCATAATTTTTCAATTTAAATTATATTTCCAGAATCTGGATCCAATTTTAAGTTAAGATCCCAATTAGAATTAAAAGTTTGCCTAAATCACTTAATTTTAAATTTTATAAAACCGTAAATTAAAATTATAAATTAATAAATTCAATAAATTTAAAAAAATTTGTGTCTGGAACTCAATCATAAATTAGAATTCAAATTAAGTTAAATTAAAGTTTGAAATTTTGTAAATTAAACCATAACTTGAAGTGTAATTATTACGAGTTGTGTCTGAAGCAACAGCGACACTACTACCCTGACGAGGCTCAGGAGCAGCCCCATCCTGCGGACGACCACCGTTATTTGTTCCTTTTCCCAGCTCTTCTTGCCACATCTTCGATGTATTGCAAGAAGGCTGGGCGGTGGTCGTCATCCAGCAGCAGGGTCGCCAAACTGTCCGCCGTCACCCCGACCCCTGTGCAGCACTCAAGGTCGAATCTGGACGAGCCGAATCTAGGACAGTCCACTAAAAGATGTAGGACTGTCTCGGCGGTATCCGGATCACAGGCGCACGCGGGACTATCTTTAATTTTGAATCTATACAGGTACGCTGCGAAGCCCCCGTGCCCCGTAAGGATTTGCACGTGGGCTGGTGACAGACGGGTCTTCTTCAACACCCGATGGGCCCCCTCTACTTTTGGGAAGAAGACCCGCGTCACCGCCCCCGTGTCGGGGGCCTCGTAGCGTGCCTGCCAAAGCCTAATGGTGTCCCGACGTATAACCTGTTTTGCGTAGGATCGCGGATACCGATCATAGTCGGCTGCGGTCTTCTTATGTGCGACCCGTTTTGCCAATTCGTCGGCTCGCTCGTTGCCTACCATACCGACGTGTGCTCTCACCCAGTGTAAACGAACCGAGCGTCCCTCTGCACGCATTTCCCGGAGCATCTGTTGCGCTCCCAGGGCCAGGCGGTGTGTGGGGGTGCCGGGTTTGCCAGCATCTCCAGCGACGACTTAGAGTCGCTGAAGATGCCGACTTCCTGGTACCGTGATTTTTGAACCGCCTGTACCGCCCTATAGAGCGCAAACAGTTCAGCATGGAATACCGTGCAGAAACGCTCTAGGCGAAGCGTAGAGTACCTGAATTCCTTGCCCCCCTTCCACCATGTAAAAGCTGCTCCCACTCCACCGTCGATCTTTGAACCGTCGGTGAAGATTTGTGATCCGCCCTGTTCCAGGGGGGCTTCTAGGCTCTCATACGTCTCGCCCTCGCATATCGCTGGGTGAGAATACTGGCCAAACGAAACGGGCCGCTCTAACCCACGATCAACCACGATCTCGTCCAGTTGCTCTTCCCTCCAGGATCTTCTCGTCCGAAATATGAGTCGTCGTCACAATGAATCAAGATGAAAGTCTTCGACCAGTGTGTGTTGCCAGTGATGACATACGGGACTGAGACGTGGTCGCACACAATGGGCCTAATTAGGAAGCTCAAATTTGCTCAAAGGGCTATGGGAGAGGCCCTCAAAAGAGAGGGCTATGCTATGCTATAATCGAATCAGGAATGAGGACATTGCCTGAAGAATTGCTAAATTTAAGTGGCAGTGGGCTGGGCACATTGCTAGCAGAGTCGATGCCGGATGGTGCCAACGTATTCTTAGATAGCGGCCACGCACTGGAAGACGTAGCGTGGGTAGCCTCCCCCCCCCCCCACAAGGTTGACCGACGACCTGGTGAAGGTCGCGGTTTCCCGCTGGACGGGTAGCGTAAGACCGGTCGTCGTGGAGATCTATTGGGAGACACCTACGTCCAGCAGTGGACGTCTTTCGGTTGAATGGGTGGATGGATAAACAAAGCCCTTCAACAGTGAATAAGAAAAAAAGAAAACAAATTCGTTTGACAAACAGACGATAAAAACAATAAAAATAAGTAGTTATTGATGAACTTTAGTAATATTAAAAGAAAAAAACAGTTTTCTTCAAATCTTCAATAATGATTATGGTCAAATTTCCGTCTGTATAAAAGTAACGTTAATAAATTATTAACAAAAAAATAATTGAACATCTAAATTGTGTGGCCCAGCCTGAAGGGACGACTAGAGAAATTATAAAAATATATTTAAAATTATCGGGGGAAAAAAACTTCTAAATAGGGGAATTGTTTCTGTGTATTTCTTACATATTGTTTTAAACTAAATATGAAAGCTAACCCTATTAATAATACATATTATACAATTATTATGAAAGTGCAAATCGAATATTTATAAACGATAATAAATCATTACATCGTCATTTTGCAATGACTAATTCCGCGTATGTTAATAATAATCGTATAAAGAATATCTACAACCTATATAATAAAACATGCACGTGAATAATTGTTACAAATTCTATCTGAGAGCCATTGTCGTGGGTTGGAGGGATCTTGTGATACTGGCAGTTGACAGTAATAAATGCCGCTCTTGTTTACATTAAAACAATCGGTTCCATCCTCCTTCATAATGACGTAATCTGTTTACCGTCATCCTCCTTAACACTGTCGTTCGCTTTGATCATCTCAATCTTCGAATGCATACGGAAATGTAAGCGTGATTCCAACGAGTATCCAGAATACTTCTTCCTGTAATAAGATATTTGACTGGTGTTTAGTTAAGTGAAAAGAACAGATTAAGTGAAATAATAATATAATTCAATATTATACTTGATGCACGATGCAAGTTTGCATATGAATAGGTATGTACTGGCAGCTTCACTTGTGAACCAGTTCCTTTAAAGGCTACTAACCCACGTATTTATAGTTAAGATAAAGTAATTACTTAACTAAATAAATCACTAAAGTAACGAAGTTTATTTTATAGTTAAGAAACTCAAGGAAGTACGTAACGTCTATTAGCTAGAATTCTTAGCCAAGTAATAGTCACCAATATCATTGTTTAAGTAAAACTAACACGTGTTTTTGTCTTGAATAGAACGCTACATTGTTTATTTCGAAAGTTATGGATCTTTTATTCACAGAAATTTAGTAAGTAGAGGTACTTTTTTTGATTTATTATCTTAGTTTAATGGTTGCAAAATAAATAAAGGCAAATTAAAATTTTTAAAAACACAATAATGATATTATTCGTATTAAATTATAATTTAAGAAAATAGTCTTCTGCGAAAATGATATCGATTTTTAAAAAATATTTTTGCGAAAACTGTTTTACCATATTAATGGTAGACAATATGTTTCTCAACAAAAAGTCTATCGACAAAAAATTTATATAATTTCAGTGAATAATATACTATATATCAAGAAGTTCTCGATAGTAATAAAACTTACGGAGAAAAAAACGGACAGAGATGTTTATATAATTGTTAGATATATATATAAAATAATTTTAGGCCTAGAAATAGGACATATAAAATAATTATTTCATATAAAGGAAAGAAAGATAGGTAACATGTTCTTGTTTTTGCGTTCGATATCTATTATGGAGTCATTGAGCTTTAAGTTTCTAGGGCGATCTCTTTGTCTATTATATAAAAAAGGAAAATGGGGGTTCTTTAACGCATTTACTCTTATTTATATTTTTTGCCGCTAATAAAAACAAAAGACTATCATTTTTCTTTATTCATTTGGTTTTTTGGGTTAATGCACTTTTTCACTCACACCTAAAGAACATATGAAACGCGAGTGGGTCCTCGGAAACACAGCTAGTTTTATTATATAAAAGGACCCCGGGTCGACCCAGTTAGTTCACCGATAAAATTTAATAGGAGCACTTAATCGCTGTAATAGCGAAACATACCCAGAATCCTACCCGTATTAGCGGGTTGTGTTGATTACCACTGAAAAGGGCAACGCCCTGAAACATTATCCTCGTCTCTTGTGTGGGAGAAAAGACCACAGTTAGTTCAATGTCGATTGGACATCGCAACGAAGAGATCTTTAAGTGCTATGAGAAAAGAGTAAACAATGCTATGTGCTTAAACGAGTAGTGTCATGCAAGTGTGTCTTATATTCGTGTTTGTGACGAATTAATTATAACAAGTTACTCTATGAGTGTAACACTATAGAAAAGATTACAGATCAATTAAATGTGTAATTTACCTGACTTCTTGGAAAAGCTGCATGGCTCGTTCCTGATCACCGAGTTGGTAGTGGCATATAGCTATCTCAGCAAGCGTATATGGCAACAGGAACGTATCCTCTTTGATACTGTTTTTGAACCTGTATTATAATAAATATAATGTAAAATGAATTATCATTAAGCGAAATAGTGTTATTTATAATAATGTATGAAATTTACTAATGCGTTCTGTTCATTAAGTGCTACATAAAAGTATCGTAACTAATATTTTGTTTATCCGGTATATCTATAGATGTTTTATTCTTTGTCTACAATCTCAGCTAATGTTAAGTGATGATGTGGATTTAAGACGGTAACACGCTGAGCCTAGAGGTACTAGCTTTCAAGTGATCCTGCCGAAAGAACACATATACATACTTACAGATATTCCAACATAAAAAGGATCCAAGAGCTATCATCGTTAAATGTTTACATTGCTATGTTTTCCTTCACCGAAAGATTATTTTCATTGTCATTCTGTCTTGGCTTTACTAACACATTATAGCTTCCTTCACTGGGTTATTATAGCTTCGCAGGGTCATTATATATTCATTGAGTTAATATAACTTCACTGGGATATTATGGATTTACCGGGTTATTATAAGTTCACTGAGTCAATATAGCTGCACTGAGTTATTAAATTTCCGCTGAGCTATAGCTTATTATACTTAGCTTAGCTGGACTATTATAATTATAATGAGTTATTATAACTTCAGGGGGTCATTATAGCTTTACTGTGTTAATATAACTCCACTGGGTTATTATAACTTTGCTGGGTTATTATCACTTCACTGGGTTATTATAGCTTTACTGGGTTCATATAACTTAACTGGGTTATTATAGGTTGCCTGGGCCATCACAACTTAATTCGGTTATTATGGCTTAACGGGACAAGTTGTTTGAATAGAAAAATTAAAAATCAAACCATGTAATTATCTTGTTGTTTTTATTATGGTGACATACTAACTCGAATACGGAATCCAAGGTCTCGAGAGCAAGTCGCGGCAGGCTCATAGCTGCGAGGCAACATCCGTGCAAATACCGTATCAGAGCGAAATTGTCCCCTTCAAATCCGGCCATCCATAAGCGTGGACCGTTTTCGATACATTCGCGGGTGATTTCTATGATCTGATAGGCAGAAAAAAACCGGTATTATTTTGTATATCCTGACCTATATATATAAATACGTCCATGTTGTTTCTTATTAAAATAATTCTAAATTGGTTTTAGATGTAGTAAAAAATCATTTTCAAAGCAAAAATAAAATTAAAAACAACAATTAAACTTTCGAATGTTTCAATTGTATGTTTACTATTAGTATCTAAACTAATAAATAAAATTAAAGTGTCTGTTTGTAATATCAAAATAACAACTTTTTACTAAACACATACATGCCAATGTATGTGAAAGACAATAAAAAAAAATCTGCCTGTCTGCTTGAACCGGCTAATCTTCGGAACGGCTGGACCGGTTTTCACGGGACTTTTATTGGTCGAAAGCTGAAGTTACTCCGAGTAACTTAGGGTACTTCTAATTTCCGAAAATAATAAGGGTTCCGCTTAAAAAATAATTTAAAACCCCGTGAAGAATATATGAAACACGGGCGCAACCGCCGGCAAACAGCTAGTGTTAAATAAAATTCGATTTAATTCACAGTTTTACTGACACGGAAAAAAAAGTAAGATTCAATCGAATTATAATTTAAAAACTATATTACGCGGTAAAGAATATATGATACGCTAGCTACCTATATGTATTTATTTTTAACAGATATGTTTAATTAATTTATTATTTATATGTGGGGTGTTACCTTTAGTATATTCTGTGCCTCCCTCTCGTTGTTCACCAGAATATGAAACATGTTCCAAAGGCAAAGCAGCTCTATACCGGGGAGTAGCAGGCGTCCGCCTTGGACCTGGAATCTGCTGCAACGGCGTATCACGAACTTCTCCATGGGGAGTGACTTGCCGGCGATGCGTTGTTTGTAATACGACGCGTTCCTGTGTCATCAAATATAATCCTATGTTTAATTTCTGATATCCGATCTCTCACGGGTCATTATTATTATAAATCACAAAGAATACTGGGTATTAGTGATAGAATTAAATAGATTCGAACAGAATGTTCTAGATCAATAGAAAACATGAGTACACAGAGTACACGTGTCAGTAGGATCAAGTGTCCTTGGCAATCTTTACTTTAATTCTATAAGACAAATTATTAGTAATAAAGGGTAAATATTCCAATATCGATAGGAAATAGAAAAAAAAAGGAGAAAATAACAACAGTACAGTGAAAACGAATATAGCGTGCTTGTTATTAAAGCCTATATTTATCTCAATACGTACTTCTGTTCGCCCTTTAATAACCGTTAAACGTCGTGACGCTTAGCGTCAAAAGCTTATCACGTGTGATCCTCCGTTTTATAATTAATACCTGCTTATTTATTTATTTCTTAACAATATTTTTTAACTCATAAAAATTTGGTATTTTACATAAGATTGTTTTTTTTTTTTTTAATAAACAGTAAATAATAGGGTTGAAACGTAGGTACCTCATTAGGTCGTAGCACTGTTGTTTTTCAGCGGGTGACATATCGTTGTACTGCATAAGCATGGCGGCTTTTGTATACGAATGGATGGTTCGAGACCATGAGCTCTCCTCTACCAGTTTGTTTGCATAAATAGCCGCCTCGCACCAATCCATTTTTAAACTGAAACGTGATTTTTTTAAAACTGTACGGTTAACTGTTAAACTTAACTTAAGCTTAACTGTTCTAGCTTAATTATTGTACCGATGACGTAATCACATAAGAACCATCAGAATCCCACGAGATTATTCAAACATTCGTATCTTACTCAAGCGATAAATAAATATTGCCTATTTTATTACCTACGTAATTACTTAGAACGGGAAATTTCAAAAACATAACAAGCTATAACATATGCGCAAACCAGGCATTGTGCGGTCGACGAGGGAAGTTATCAGTTGCCTTGTGAGCACAGTCGAATACACGTCATGCTTCTAGAATTCTCGAAGGGCGGAAAAGAATTGCTATTTGTTTCGCGTTTCATAATATTAAAAAAAAAAAAAAAAAAAAAAAAAACATTTGGCGACGTAACGTTGATCCTGCTACAGCTGTAGTAATTTTTAACGCTTTGCTAATGACATCTATATTTAACTATGTCCACAAGGCGACTGAGTTTCGGCCCAACGTACCATGTACGTGGTCCAGTTTGCGCGTCTGATATGGCTTTTGGCGTAAGTAGGTGCTAGTTAGGATGTCTAACAGCGTTTTGTGTTGTTAGTCCTAAAGAAAGTAATTAATAGATTCGATCCTTTATTAATTTGTGAAACGAAACTTTTTTTGACACGGCGGAGAGCAAAAACCGTAACGGAAGTTACGTTAGGTTACGGCGTGACGTAAGTTAAAAAAAAAACTACCTAAATTATATAAAGTTAAAAGCTAATTGTGTAGTTATAGATTGATTTTATTCTTGTAACTCTAAGAGAAATATTTTTTTTTCAAATTATAAAAACTACATTTACAACAGTACAGAGAAAAATCCTTATTTATATTAAAGTAGTACACGGTTAAACATTAATTCAAAAAACAAATGAATATAACGCCCGGACTTTCACAAATATCTTGATTTCCTTTAACAAATAAAAAATTCCCGCAAGAAGATACATATTTCGAGTGTTACTTTTTTTTGGAATATTAAAGATATTTTTTATGGTTGTGTAGGTACTTTTTAAATTATTTACATAATAATCCATCCATCTAATCTGCGAAAGTAGTTCACTGTTGGGCATAGGTCTCCCCTAAAGATCTCCACAATGACCGGTCTTAATAATAATAACCTAATACATGTATAATATTTAAGAATTATACGCTTCATAACGTAATACGAGTAAAAGCGACTAACAGGCTAGTTCGCTGTAAAAATTCTAGATTATCAAAACAATAAAAAGGATTTGAACTCACCTTTTTACCCACATGATTTCCCAGTAACAGAGGTGTCTGAATTGTTTCCACGTGTCCTGTGCGCTAATCGCACGGTTGTATGTATCTATGGCAAGATTGAACTTGCCCTTAAGCAGCTGCAGGCGTCCCTTGAACACCAAAAACCAGACACTATCGGGAAATATCTGTGAATCGAATTAGAATGTTTATTAAGTAAGTAGGTAGGTTTAGGTTACGTTATTACGTTAGTAGAAAGCTGGCAATCTACAAGTAAACGTCAGACATGATACATGATATGGTACAAGAGTTTTTTTTAATCTGACTAACGCTGTTGACCGGAAGAACCTTAACAGCTTCATCGAACTATAAGGCGAGCGCTTAAAACGCTCATCCCAGGTATGGTACCCAGCACAAGCAGATCGAATAACAATAACCAGAACTGTCAGCTATCTACAAGTAAACAAATGAGTAGTAGTTTTGAATTATAAGGACTAGTGCTGTGTATTATTAAGAACAGTGTTGTGATTTAGTGTTTGTTTCGGGTTAATTAAATCTGTGAGGTGTTATTGTGTGAATAAAACCTACTATCACATCAACCGCATTTTTATTAGCAACGGACGTAATAATATGTTTCTATTTTATTGTTTATTTTAATGTTTTTTCTGCAATCTCAATTGTCGGCGTTGCTGAAAGCATGAAAGCAGTGATAACTTTCAATGCGAATTTTATAGTTAGCCATGTGCTAAATTTTTCACACGCTTCGATAACATCGGAAGCACGACGTCTGTTGACGCTATTATGTAATTTTAAAATTGGGGAAAAATGTGGAATACCTTGAGTTCCTTCTGCAGAATCTCCTTACTGACTTCGAGATCGCCCATAGAGCCGACAAAGTGGCAAATGACAAGATGATAACCGAGTAGGGTCAGATCGCAAAGCACCGACCTCATGCCAGGGGAACGAGAACCCGCTTCTAACTCTGACAGCCCTAAATTCTGTAAAATACATTTCAAATTAAGTCCCATAATCATTTGTTTTGTTGTTTTCAACATTTTTAAAATGTACATATGGTAAATTCAATAATACATTATAGATGAAATATTGATGCTTTATTTAGTACTAGCGAGGTGCCCACGGCTGCGCCCGCGTTTCATATATTCATCACTGCGTTTTAATTTATTTATACGGAATCCCAATTATTTTTGCTAAAAGTTTTTTACTGCTAAGATAAAATGATACATATTAGTCATAAATTCAAACACTTGTCCGTAAAACTGTGCATAAAATCGAATTTTAATCAATTTTTAATAAGTTTTAATTTTTTTAACGCGGAATACTAATTATTTTTGACAATCAAAAGTACCCTATGTTACGCGGAGTAACTCCAGCTAACTACCAAAATAAACTCGTCAAAATCTGTTCAGCCTTTCCGCGGATTACCCGGAACAAATAGATAGACAGAGGGACAGTCACACAGACGGACAGACAGAAAGTCAAAAAATTTTAAAAATGTTGTTCTTGATATAGGTATAGTAAATTTATGTGTATTTAGTTGAAAATTGTTATTTTGACATTAGAAATAGACACTTCCGATCGTCGAGAAGAACCGGGCAAGAAACTCGATGTAACAGCAAACTCGAAATAGTTTGATAAACCAACGCATTGAATTAGTGTAAACTGAGATAAAATATTCACGTGTAACACTTAATAAAAATTGTATATGACCTTTTACAGAAGTTATATTGAGAGGATACTCAGTCGGCAAAAAAGTCAGTTCGGGCTGATTATACCTAAATAAAACATACGAATTGACAATTTCGTATTCCACCTCTTTTCTCCTTCAAAACTCGATCGATTTTAATTTTTCTTTTAATTATTATAGCATTATAAAAGACTGGTTATGACATTTCTTTTGGTCTGTTTTTATTTGTCAAATCTGTTTGACTGACGTCTAAAACTGACCGTGAAAATCAGGGATTTTTCATTTTCGAAGGCTCCTAGTTTCTATAATAATTATTATATTTATGAAAAAAAAAATCAAAACGTACGGGCGTGCCGGTGGTGGAAATATATTATATTGTATCATAATATATTCAGTATAATTTCATTATCCAGGAAGGAAACAGGGGAATAAGTTTGTATGGAATAAACCACCGCTGGTATATCCTCTCAACACGCAGTGATTGTTAAATCATAAAATTACACATACAATACACATAAATATGTATTTATTTACTACAACGAGTCGTCGAACGTGACTTTTAAACGATTTAAAAGAGATAACGATATTACCTTACTACGAACTACGAATGGATGAGTGTAAACTGTGTTTTCGCAATCACAATTCATTATTACTTATTAAAATATTAATTTCATTTACTTATTTATTTACCAGTCAAGCACCAACCTGGCGTTTACGCCAGCTTCCAATTATTGTCCTATTGTCAAATTTTTATTGGTATTTGAGCGATTAGTTATATGTTCGACACCCCCCTCGCCCCTTGTGAGGAATAGTAAGAAAAGCTCTTACCTTCACAAAACGAATATTAGAGTGTAATCTCGATATCTTAAACACCAGAGGAAATCATAAATAATTGAAGTTATCGACGACTCTAATTTGCCGTGAGGGTTTTAGAGATTTTGATGGATCATAATTTAACTTATCAAGTTACGTTTCTGTGCTTTGTATCGGGATTATTATACGTATATATACAGGAGAGACATATACATATACATATACATATACATATACATATACATATACATATACATATACATATACATATACATATACATATACATATACATATACATATACATATACATATACATATACATATACATATACATATACATATACATATACATATACATATACATATACATATACATATACATATACATATACATATACATATACATATACATATACATATACATATACAAATACATATACATTCACATATACATATACATATACATTAAGCATGGTTAGAGGGACAATTAAGAGGGATTAAATTCAAAAACAATTTTTAAATGGCACAAACTTACTTTATTCATTAATTTCATTGAAAAAAGTCGGTAATTTTGTTTTGTTTGAGCTCCAGGGTTGTTTACGACTCACCCTGTGGGACTATTAATTAAACTCCGAAATAAAAACAAGAACGCACTTTTTAGTGGAACAAAGTTATAAATGCCCTTCCTGAATGTTACTTTAAGTTACAGAGGTACCTAATACGCAAATTGATCGTTTAAGTTATCGACATTTCGTATTTTAAGTTTAAATATTTGAAATGAAAAGTTTTTTTCTTTTCTTGGCGTCGCAGAAGCATTTGCCAGAGTTTTATTATTTATCTCTGATGGAAAGTAATATTAAGTATGATGGCAGATTCCTAAGCTTTTGTGCACATCAAAAATATCACTTAAACAACAATAAAATTGTGTTTTTCAAAGATTTCACTTCCGCCGACAGTCCCCATGACTGCCTAGTTTTTTTTCTTAACTTGCACTTATTATCGAGATTTGAGTTATCCAAGTTCTACCGTAATATGTAAATATTGGTAACATAATCACTATTTAGACATCCCCCGTCCCTCAAGTTCCCCATGTCAGCGAAAAAAAAAAAAAAAAAAGCAAATATACATCCGATGCCCGATGGGGCCCACGGGATCTCGAATGGCCCACACAAGGTGGACCAACAACCTGGTGAAGGTCGCGGGGACCCACTGGATGCGGGTGGAACAAGACCGGTCGTCGCGGCCATCTTTGGGAGAGACCTATGCCCAGTTGTGGACGTCTTTTGGTTGAATGTATGGATGGAACCACCTATGAGTGCTTAAGTAATATTTTAACGGGCCTCTTATCTATACTAATAAATAAAACTGAAGTGTCTGTTTGTAATGTCACAACATTTTTTTTGTCCGTCTCTCTGTTTGTTCCGGTTAATCTAAAGGGACTTTTTTGGTAGATAGCTGAAATTACTCCGCGTAACTTAGGGTACTTTTAATTTCCGAAAATAATTAAGGTTCCGCGTACAAAAAATTAAAACACAAAAATTTGAGTAAAATCCGATTCAATGCACAGTTGTACGGGCAAGTGCTTGTATTTATGGAAAATATTTTTAGTTTATTTTAGAAACAACAAAAAAAAATAGGAAAATAATTAAGGAAAATAAAAAACTTAAAACGCAACTGAGAATAAATGAAACACGGGCGCAGCCACGGGCACAGGAAAATATGTTATAATATATTCAAGGACAACGTTACACAATATACACATATACCAAAAACAAAAAATAATTTGAATGAATAAACGAATATAAAGTGTTTATTCAAGTTCGACATATAACAAAACTGTACCCGACATGTAACCGCTCGTAATACAAAACGTTATCTAGAAAATTCATAGAATGATAACCTCGATAAATACGGTTGACTAGATACATGGCTTGAATATTTACATTAAAAAAATATTCATAAACTTTAAACAGAGCTTTTTATGATTTGGACCTTTACACGACAGCGGATATTAACATTTTAATATCATATTTATTAATATATGATATTTTGATATAAGATCCTATTCGAACAAATTAACATTCTCTAAAAATCTACATAATTGTTCACATAATTATGTAAATACAAACAATTATCTTCTATTGAATATACTAGCTGTGCCGACAGCTACACTCGTGTTAGACAGACGGGCAGATATACTTTTTATATAATGTAAAAGGTTAATTGATCAGTTTAGGACAATGTAATATTTGAACAGTAAGTTACTGTATTATAATCTGGCCAAATTACGAGAGAATATTTAATAAGAGCATTGCGGAGGTAATGTCTTAACTAGATCGGTGCCAGCGAAGCCTGGGTCCAGGGCACTAACCTTGGAGGGACGCAGAAATGATAGACCAGGACCAAATTTTGGGTTATGCACAATAGTTAAGAACATACATACAATACCTACTATTCACTGCATAGTATGTGTGTAGACGCACTCTACTCTAACAAGTACACACTGGTTTTTTTATACATATTATATTATAGGAATATAATTTATAGGAAGTAACAAAAGCAAATTACGGCAGTGGGCATAACAATTTTTTGACTGATAACATTTTTGCTCACACAAGTTACATCGTTACAGGCTTGTAGAGATTACAAGGCTTATTGTTACTAAATTTAAAGGCACAGGTAAATATGAATCGAAAGCATTCCATTGGGCAAATTAGTCGATATTTTTCATATAGGATTTTAGCGATCAATAATTTCTATATCCAGCAGTGATAGAACAAAACTAAACAGCGAATGAGTCAGATATAGTAAACGACTTTTTACATTTCGATCCAAACTTCATGGCGTCTCGGAAGTTAACCACAAGCGATGTATGCCCATGTACAGTCACGTTGAAAATAATTTAGCCCCGTTTGAATATTTGTTTTTTATTTTCCACTGTATTTACGAAATTATAAACTCGTTCCTTTTATATAAAGTTTCTTGTTATTTAGGTAAGTTTCTTATATTTATTATAGGTCTTATTGGTTTGTCTCCAGAAAAATCGTTTTAAGGTTAATTCGGAAGTACAATAATTTGAATGGGAGAATTGAAGGAAAATGTAACGCATTTTGTGAAGTAATAAAAAATATATTATATTTGTCTGGGGTTCTACCCCTTTCTATACTTCTCTACTCGTGGAAGGTCATTCTTTCATTGAATATTTAAATAATAAAGCATAACAAATAAAATTTAACATAAATAATGAATAGATGAAATTAAATAGTTATTAACAATAAAAATAAGAAGAGATTGCGAGTGAGAAAGAGGCATGCGCGGAGGTATTACATCCTACGTCGTCCCGCAGACACCAAAAATTGGGTTCTGCGCATCGTCTCGCACGATATTCCGAGCCGTCATTAAGTTTGAATCTGACTGTACGCAGTAAATACTATTATGTAAAACAAAACACGATATAAATCTGTTGAGTTACATAAACAAAAATGTAATAAATATAATACGAACCTATCTTTTTTACATAATTAATTAGCTGATTATATTATTATCGGATTAAATGAAACGATTATTACTTTGTTGCAGAATGCCATTGTTATAACAAGAACTTTACGTGATACGCGCGTGGTTGCGTTATTGATTGCTAGGGGATCACTTTTCAATAAATAGTCTATGATTTTAGAAACAAAATGATTTTATCAACTAAACTAACTACTAGCTTCTCACTGCATTTATTTCTTAAATATTGTTAACCAATGCATTCTGATATGTTGTGCATATTTTGACCATTTGCACTAATTGCACATAGCGGCTAATGCACATAGCAAATTTATTTAGCGATGACAGTTCACCGTATATCGCTTAGAATAATAGTCAAATTAATGAAATCTGCAAAAAAGTGTACATAGCAGATATAGGTTTTCGATAACGTTACGCGGTACTATTTTTATTTACTTGTGTTTTATTGAGTTACATTATAATAGTTCATTTTCGTACATCGTTGAATTTAAAATTATTATGTGAGTCACCTTTATTTAAACTTTTTTTTTATGTACGATCCACTACACCATGTAAATCTAATATCTCGTTGTTATTTTTAATTACCTAGCTCTTAGAGTGATCTAACCGTTTATTTAAATATAAAATTGTAATAATTGTTGTTATTGGTACACGCGAATTTGTTACTAACTAGATATTAAATATATAGAATAGGAACATGAGGTCAGCATAGAAGAAAACAAACTAAAACAATTCACAATTTATAAATGTCTGACAGTTGTTGACGGTGTCATGATCTTGACATATTCCAAAATGATTTTCGTGAATACAATTCTAACTGTAAACGAATTAAATACTAAATTAGACATTATAAAAAAAAAGAATAAATCTGCCTCTAATTCGTCTTAGATATTGATGAGTCTTTGATGTTAAAATTTAATTAATAACTTTTACATTAAATATGTTTTTATCTGCAGTCATTGCACTTAGTTTCTAGTATTTTTATTTTTTACTTTTAATGTTTTTTTTGTATTCTATATTTTTTGTTTCATACTAGATTAGATCTTCTTAGGAAAACTGATTATTATTGTCGCATATATAATTCTTGCTCATTTAGGTAAAGTAATGCCGCACTTACCTATAATTAAGGTTACATTTTACATTACATTACAGTAATCAAAATGTAATATCAATTTTTTTTACTAAATAGATATGAATGTATATACGATACCTATACCAAAAATACAATTTTTATATTTTTGTCTGTATATTTGTAATGGGTAATCTCCAGAGTGGCCGGACCGATTTTGATGGGACTTTATTTGTTACTTTTAATCGGAAAAAAATAATGTTCCCTTGAAAATTTGAATAAAATCCGATTCAATGCACACTATAACGGGCAAGTGTCATAATTTATGAGAAATATTTTATCTTAAATAGTACTAAAAAATTTTAGGAATATAATTAGGGTTCTGTATAAAAAAAAAAAAAAACTCAGTGAAGAATATATGAAATGCGGGCGCAGCCGCAGGCACACAGCTAGTAAATAAATAAACTGATACCGTTTATGTTGTTAACACATTATACAAAATATTCAATAATAACGCCAATTTAAAAACTTACTTTATTACTGGAGAATCCGACGAATTCGAGGAGGCTAATAATCTTGGGGGCGGCAGGAGAGATATCATTACGTTAAATGTTGCCATACCGAGGCGCACTCCACTCTGGAAGTGTACTTTTGATACGTCCGTTTCCCATTGTTTCTTCTCGAGCATTTTGGCACAGTCCCTGAAACCAAAAACTTATCTAATAAACAGTTCGTTGATTTTTATTTTAAATTTAGTAAAAGTGTCTAGTCATGATTTTTGATGTTCCATAACATTGACGTAAATTGAATTAAATTGCATAAACAAACTTTATCGGTATCAAAAATCGATGAAATGTTAACGTTTATTTTAATAACAAGACGTAAACCTACTAATATTATCGGTTATCGGAATACGTGGGACTTGTAGAAGTGTTGATCTAGCTTAAACTAAAAAAAATGTATATATATATATAGATACGAGTATATTAATGAAAAGGTATTACTAATAAATGTATAATACATTATACTATAACCTTTCATTGTTAGGCATTCAGAAATACATTTTTTTTATAGTGGGTATTGCTTTTACGCATCCCTCCTGCCATCTCTAATCCGGGAGTAGTATCTCCCGTATCCAGATATACCTAAGTTTTGTTTCTACCTATACGACTCATAACAAAAAGTTTCTACTCCTGATTTATATAAGTTACGGTGATCGTACTTAGTCAATACACGTTCACGTACATCCTTACATAGATCCAAATTAGAGGTCTGTTATTGGAAGACTATTTCAAACATAATTATTAGTAATCATAAAACAAATATTATTTTATTTATTAATAAAGTGTAATTTTAGATTATAAACTAAGCACATTTTATCCATCTAAACTACCTACATATTTGGCCTTGCGAGATATGACAGGACGAGCGAAATTTATTTGGTAAGATTCGACAGGAGGTTCTTTTCTACTGGCATAATAAAATGACTGTATTTACGAGTATCTGATGTTAAATAAGAGTCTAAGTATTCAGCCTCGAATCTACGATTTTTTCGAACCGGGGCAGAAACTAGATACTGGCGCCCCTCTCTCCAGCATTTGAGATAAACTACTGTAGAAAAAAAATCACAAATATATTTATATTGCTTTGGTGAGTGAGATTTTTTTTCTTTAATTAATTTATACTCTTTATTATCGATTTATCACCGATACGATACGATATACCTTTTTCATTTGTCTACATTTGATCTACATTTAGTAGATCTCTGTATATTTCAATTTTAAGCCAGGCTTCCACTAGGCTGGGCGCTTTATGGAGCAAGTTTTTTTATTTTTAATCATATGATATGATAGTGGCGCCTCCGGAAACTGCCGCCCTAGTACATACTATATACACTTGCTGATACACGACGCTCTTTAGCAAGTTACCTACCTACACTACTATTTATTGATCCTATACAATTTTAATGGTATCAATCTTAAAAAAAAATTATATCACCTGAGAAAATTTGTTAACACAATATCAAACAATTAATAAAAAACAAGTATTTTACTTGTAGCTGTTGTAGCAGGATTTAACTTTGAGAGTTCCCCTGATGAGGCCAGTTAGGTCTTCACCCTCCATTATGGTCATGGCCGCCTGGAGTAGCAGCGCTTCAGCGTAACAAAGCTCAGCATGAGCTTCCATATCAGTATACAGACCATAATTGGGCTAAAATAAAATTACGCTATATTAAAAACAAAAACAAACTGTAATGTTAAACGTAAAATACATAAACCTATTTAAATCGTTTTCTTTTAACTTAATAATTTCATTGCCATATTGAATTTAGTGTAACGTCATTTTATATTCTTCCAAGCGAACCCTAGCATACTCCATATCATGGGCACATAAAATGCTGATTCGCCACCTTGTAAGTCCGCCATCTTAGAATTAGAATGACGTCATCGAGCTAACCGCATGCATCGTCACCATCTAAACTCAACGCAAACACGTGGTTATAATTGTTTGAAAATTAAGATACAAAATTTGACCCACGTTAAAAAAGTCACTTTAAATAGAAGTTTATAGAAAATCAATTAAGCACCTACTAAGGAAATAATTAATTAAGTATTTTATTTTCCTTGAGCTAAAGTTAGTTAATTAAGTAGCGTAAGTTCTTAGTAGGTATGTCAAAGCTATCTAAATTGCATCTGGCGTCTATGCAGAGGTCACTTAATGTTCTCTGCTAATAATGTAGTTTTTAACTTATTTATGTATCGTTTTATATATATTCTGACTGCAATGTCACTTGTTTTTAGGGGGCATTCAAGTAATTATGTAAGCATATATGAGTAGATATTTTTGATTCCTCGTTCTCAGCAATAATCAGGAAAGCTCTTAAACTCCAATGACAACGTAAGCAGTGGCATAATGACAAAAAAAAAAACGAAAAGCAAGTGAGTAATAATTGCGTACGTTATCAACACATGTTACAACATTCATCAAAATATGTTAAGCATATATCCCTCCTGTTCCCTATTGCTGCTTACCCTGTAAGTAACACTATGGTCGTAAATATTTAACACCTTATGTCAAGAGTATCTAGTTAGCTAGAGGTAGAGCTAAGTAGGAAGGCATTACAAAATATCAATTTGCTATTATTTCATTTTTTTCATCAAAATATAAAAACATATCTTTATTCAATATAGGTCCTAACAGCGCAATTATGAGCATCAAAGCACTACCACCGGTCCGGAAAACAACCCTTTGCGAGAACAACGCAGCCAAGAAACTCGATCTGGTTTTTTTCTTTGAAACTTTTATTTCTATAAGTTTGAGTTTATATGTAATTTTTGAATGTAAACACTATATAAATTATAGTTATAACCGTTGCTAGAGGAAGCACAGAGTGGGTGTAATTCCCCGCCATCACTATCGTTCACGTAATGATACACCCTGTAATAAGCTTTTGAACTTGTTGAAATTGTCAGATCGCTGTAAGATCGATCTTTGGAGTCGAACTAACGTATATGAATATAGTATTCGATCATGATATTATTGTGCCATAACCGGTTTTAATTAAATAATACAATTAGGCAGAAAATCTTTTATAGCCTAGTCTATAGCTAGCCTAGTCTAGCTTAAATTGATTTAAAATTCACATAAAATTATCTACAAGGAAAACGACAATTATTAATCGCTGTAACCTTATTATTAAATTTGGCTAAAATTCTCTCGTTTAAACCATTCCTTTATAATTAAAATCTACATTCACGTATTACATATTTTACTCCCACTTCGGACTGAGAGATAAGGCACTGGACAAAACTCCAGACCAATCGGGAACATTCGTCTATTAACCCCCTGAGCACTAACCTGGCGTTTACGCCAGTTTTCCATTGTTTTCCTATTGTCTTATTTTTTGGGTAATCGACATATTAAAGAGTTAAACGCAGAAAAACATCCGCAACAGAACATTTAAAAAAGTTAAGTTCCTTCACACCTTAGTCCAGTGGTTTCTAAACTTACGTTCCCAGGACTGGTAGAAAAAAAAAGTTTTGCGCATCTCCCTACCTAATTGTTATAATAAAATTTTAGCAGTTCTAAAGTTTTATAAACAAAATAAGAATTTCAGATGTTCAGATGTTCAGATGTACAGAGTTCATTCATAGGCTAAATACCTTTATGCTTTACAGAAGAAATTATTGCCAAGACGATCGCGTTATTATTTTTTAGGACTAATGTTATCAAGAGGTAGACAGCCTGTTACAATGATTCAATATAATTTAAATAATGATCTATAGAGTAAAAGGTTTCTTTGAGGCACCATCATCTCAAAACTAATAAACGTATCGGGATGGGGCTACTATCATTCGACGCCGGAATTATACGTAGATGGGTTATAGGGTATTTATTTTTTGGTTTCCATCGATTCTTTCTTATTTTTTTTTAATTTACTCTTATGTACATTTTTTCCACTAATAAAAACAAAAGACTCATTTTTCTTCGTTCATTTGTTGTTTTTTTTTTTTGGGTTAAAAAGCGAGCGGAGCCGCGGGCACACAGCTAGTAGTATATATATATATGTATACTTTGATGCAGAAAAACTATGATTAAGGTTTTATTTAAAGAAAATCGTATCTCCTGGGAGATTTCCGTTTCTGGTTCGGGAACCGCTTATATACATGTCTTAGGTACAACATATTCTTATAATGTATAGTTTTTAAACTTTCTACTAATATTTGAATTGGTATACATTTTTCGATAGAAATTTCGATGTTTTTTAATTAGTATCATAGATACAATTTGTTATTGTTATTAGATTTTTATTACTGTATACGTTTTTTTTCTCCAAACGACATTTTTTTTTGTATAGCGTTTATCAGCTTTCATACCTACGACTCTGTCGTAATTATTTATGGCTTCGCTGACCTCGGCTGGAATTAGATTTATGTTACAAAGATGTTAGCGGAGTTTCAAATATATAATTACCATATTATGGCGGTTGACCGCTTTTTCGTGTGAAATATTTATATCGTTACCTATTATATTGTATCTATGCTACTACTTAGAAGTATAACATAATCGACTTTATTTTATTTCAATAAATAAATAAATTGTTAGTTAAAAGAAAATTAGATTTTGCCTCAAATGAGCGAGCAAACTTCTCGAGTGGAATTGTTTTATCGAAATTGGTCAATCAGTTCCCGAGCTATCATTAAAAAAATAGCATTCTATACCAGCTATGTGAAAAAATGAATTTTCTTCACACTTTTCTTAATCATTCCGCGGATGATTCTGATTTGGCGCGGAGACAAATCAAATGGTATCAAAAACAAAACTTGTAAAAAAAAAAAAACCAAGCCTCGGAACTCAGTTCTTCTACCGTAAAAAGTTGTGAGATCCATGTAATACCAATTCGATTACTTGAAAGTCCCTACTTAAGGGAGCTTACGTCTTAAGTTACTTCGTAATTAGCTACCCTAACAACATCTTATATAGACCATATATGTATAAACATTAAAAATCTTTTATGTTTTAAATAAAATAGACTGACTTGGCCATCTCATGAAAACACAATGTATCTCACAAGTAATACATATCATACATATTTATCAAATAAGATTGACCACAATCTCACCTCATGTTAAGTGGCGATGTGGTCCGGGATGGTAAACACCACAGATAAATGAATAAGTACTTGTTTTTGTTCACTTATCTGTGGTAAACACGCTAATCCTAGTGTTACTGGTTCTCAAGTGATGCTGCAGGAAAACACCTATTGATATATTTGACAACTGGTTTTCGAACTCGATTTCATTAAAATCGGTCAGCTCAATCAAAAGTTATAGTAATTTGAATGACATGCGGCGACTTTAGTGTAAAAGAAGAGTTTCTAAGTAAATTTGCGTTTTAGTCTTATTCGAGAACAAAAAATTTGATGGATTCATTGTAATTGGACATAATGACATAAATATAAAATATATGTCTAGTATATATATATAAATAATAAATATTTAAGACATAGTAAATGAGAAAATAATATTTGGATATTTTATACAATATTTAAGCATTTTAGCCGTTGTATTAAGGAGTCATTTTATGGAAGTAGTGAACTGAATTACAATATCAATAGGAAATATCAGTATCGAAATGGCGGAGGACATAATATTATTTAACCCCTTGAGCACCTTCCAGGCGTTTACGCCAGCTTTCCATTGTTGTCCTATTGTCTTTCTATTGTTTCATTTTTATGGGTACTCGACAAATTAATTATAATTAGACGGTTCATGTTTTGTTTATTTCTGATGACATTTTGGTGACGAAGTGTTATGAATGGTGAACGCGTAAATAAATTGTCTATGTATTTCTGACGATTATACACAGATGGCGCTATACTATTTTTTTAATATTTTCGAATGTTCTGAAATATTACTATGCAGGACTTCAGAATGTATATTGATTTGTTCGCCAATCACGCAAAAACTACTGAACCAATTTCGATGAAATTTGGTATGTTAGTAGTTTATACTCTTTTTACACATATATGTGTTTGTATAATGTGTGAATAGTGTTTATTTAGATTAATTAAAAAAAACCATTATCATGAAGTGTATGCATAAGAACAATTATACTATTATTATAAAGAGGTAAAGTTTGTGAGTTTGGATGTACCGTACGTCCGACACGTACCACGGATACGATTTAGGAAATTGTTTCACTCTTAGAAAGCAATATATAGGGTAATTTTTATTGGACGGGACGCCTGAATTCCACGCGAGCGAATTTGCAGGCACAGCTAGTCTAAATAAATATCTTCATCCGAAAAGAATTGGTTTCGACACGTGTAGAGAATCGATGAAAGAAGATTTACAAGGCGAGGGTAACTGGACAAGATGGTAAAGATCAACATAGGTGAACGTGTCACGACAAAGACGTTCTAAAGAAAGGTCGCAGTCAAAAGTTATCGTAACCAAAGAGCTCATGAAAGTAGAAGAAACGAAAGACACAATCTCTGCCTACCCTTATAGGAAAGAGGCGTGATATCATGTATATGTATGTACTCGTATGTATGTAGAACTGACATAAGTAACATTTAGATAATACTAGTTAATTATCCAGTATATACTAAGTATATGAATGTGAAATAGCAGTGTAATGCATGATACAGTAATTATACATAAAGCGATTGTCCCGTCATTCCGTTTATTAACAATGACCTTGATTCTGTGAAACAGATTTCTCGAATATGCACGTCAATATGTCTGTGTAAATCTCGAAAGCGTTTTAAATCGAGTATATCGAAAGACTAGTAATAAAGTCTTATATTGGTTGATTTCCTAATCTACGAAAGATTTTTTCTTTTTTTTTCTCTATCAATTTAAATGTGCGAACCAGTTGATTACTCATTCGGAGAAGTAACGTATACTTTGATATAGGTTTACGTGTAAATTAGTTTTTCATTAATCGATTTGACCATTCAACTTATACATCATAGAAGATTTACAGTGGGTTACACTATATTTTTAACTTACGCTCGGTGCCGCCTTCGTACAGAGAAACGAGAGAAGAAATAAAAAATCTACTTCAATCTTCCTTGGCGCGTTAGACGACTTTATATTTGTCAAAATCGCGATAAATAAATTAAGTTTTCTTTATTAAGTAATTCAATACATTACACATTCCATTATGGTGTGTGGAGCCCAAGCTCCGTTAAAGCTTTGGAGACTATAAATTTTATTATAAATATATATAAGACGGTACAAGGACAATCTGAAAAATAATTTAAATGAAGAATACATTTAAAATGGCAATAACGATAATACGAATAACTAATACTTCAAAACTATATCGATTTTTATTTAAATTTTAAACCAATTATGAGGTAATTACATAAACGAGTATAGATTATTTTTGGCACTAGATACAAAAAAAGTCTAATGACCCGTAAACCGACCGGGTTAAAAATAAATATATTTTAATTTATCTACTTAACATTTGAATTTACACTACATATATGTAATTAAAATATTTGTATATAAATAGGCAAAGATATAAGACAGATGAGTACCTTTTTCTGATGAGATTCTATTCTGATTTCTAGCGATTTCCATTTTTTTTGTTCAATAGTATTAATGACAAGTTTTAGTGTTTTATAAAAAAATAAATTAGAAACAATAATATTTTCGTCTAAAAAATCAGTTATGCATATTAATGGTCGCCACTAGGCGGAATACTCATGGATAATAATAACATACTGCTTCAGTCCGAGGACATTTACCTTTCTAATAATCGTGCCAATGGTCTCGACGAGTGTGAAATTTCGTCTATGTTTATTGCAGAGAGCAATACATGTCTTGAGAGCTAACTGTGTACGATGGATCTGGCCTTGATCGAATGTTAGCATAGCCGGTATGAATTCAAATATCGATGCTCCCAGGCTGTGATATAGTGAAGTCTGGCACCTGATTGGAAGAAAAAGAAAATTTACAAATGTATTGCAAAGTGCTGTTATGAGCATTTTATTTTATTTAACCTTAATTAGGTATGAATTGAAAATTCTTAACTTCAACGATATTTTATCTGTGTTTTCGCTAAAAACTGTGATTGATACAGCAATCTTTCGCTCTTTCCTTCACCTTTCATTAACACCATTCATACACATATCATTCCTGACACAATCCATCCATTACTTAGGAGTCTCGTTCGGAAAGTCTTAGCGTGAGCACGCATGCTTGGTTCGCTCGCTCCAACATGACCCTTATTTTTTTCGTCTTCGTTCCATGCTGAGTAGTGTGTCTTCGTGACGCGAGTCACTGAAATACATTTTAGTGATCGAGGTTACACAAGCTTGCTTCGCGTCGCGCATCCGCGTCGTAGCGAGTTTTAACATTCGTTGTTATAAATTTATTTACAATGATATACGATTTGATATACGATATATTATCGTAAAACGCACTAATTAGTGTGCATGCGATTCACGTACATTTACCTACTCTTAAAGTAAATATACGTTTTTAATTTATTTTGAAACCCACATTCTTTAGACTGTAGTTACCACTGGATACCTAACGGTGACAACTTAGGTGGTGCGGGGTACTTAAGTGTGCCTCGGAGGCCCCCTTCAGGGGGCTCCACTACATTTGATTTAGTTTCGGTGCGTTGTCGCACCGAATATCCTCTTTCACACCTTCCCATCCCCTCATTCCATCCTCTGGGTGCTGTGTGGGCGTAATCTCGAACTAGCCGAGTTACGTTTTCAGCTGGATTGCTAGGGCGTCCCCCTAGGCAAGGTAGGTTTCAAAATCCATTGAGTTACTGCACTACGACTCAATGGTATTTTGCGAGGATCGTTTAGCCTTTATAAAGTTTTTGGCGTACTTCAATGCCCATCCGGTTGGGAGGTAGTACACCCCCGCCCTCTCGCCGTCTTGGGATTGCCGCACCTTTGTCGGAGCATCAGCTCCTTAACTTTTCTAAATTCATCACCCGGGAGAACCCGGATCTTATCAGAAAGTTCAGATTGAGTTCACGCGTTCCCACCAACCCTATAGAACCGCGAGTCCGCGCCCCGCCTACGCGTATTAATGTCCCCGATCGGTTGGGGCTCCGTACACCGCCGGCAGGCTACCTGAGTAGGTGCGATTGGTTGCATTTTCCAGCGAGGCCTATGTCTAGAACGCGCTCAATCGAGGTAATCAACGTCCCACCTTCAATTTTGTATTGCCCACTTTCTTCAGACCCGGTAGACAGGCGTCCGAGCCTGATGTCGAAGTTCTCTGCGCCTCACACCCCCATCGCCTAGTTGTCCGGATCTGATATGGACGTCGAGTTCCCACCGCTGGGTGATGGTAAGTTCACCGTCGCCAACCGGAAAACCAAAAGGAAGGCGATGGCCTCTCCGCCGCCTTCACAGACCGGTCCCAAGATCCTTGCTACTGAGGATGCATCCAAGTAGCCCACCCTGGTGCCTGTCGCGGCACCGGCGGTGCTCAAACCCGCGGTGCAATCTTCTCAGGCTCAACCTAAGAAGATTCGACCGCTACCAGCCATCATGATCCAGGACAAAGCGTCCTGGACTAAGATTTCTGCGGTTTTGTGGAACCGCAAAATCCATTACACCACCACGAACAATGTCAGAGATGGCCTAATGGTCAAAGTATAGACCACAGAAGACTTCTGTGCACTCACCAACTTCCTCCGTAAGTGCAAAAACGCCTTCTTCACCAACGGGTTGGAAGAAGAGAAGTCCCTTAGGGTTATCATGCACAGAGTTCCGAAGGAATTCTCGTGTGATGGCATCACTGTCTCTTTGAAGAAGCAGAATATCCCTGTACTGAAAATGTTCAGGATGTAATCCCAGCGTGAGCGAAAACGATACAATATGGTAGTCATCTCGTTTCCCACCATCGAAGAGGGCAAATAGGTTTTTAACCTTAAAACCCTCTGCGGTCTTTCCGGGGTCTCAGTAGGGACCCTCACAAGAAGACCTACCCGTCGAAGTACCACCACTGCCAAGAGTACGGACAGAGTTCTTGGAACTGCTTTGTGGTTCCGAGATATGTTAAGTGTCTGAGTCAGCATCTCACCCCAGACTGCCCCCGTCCCAAGGACTATTGAGACATAGCTCTGATGAAAGAAGTCTCGGTTCCTGTGCGTCTCATACAAATTGTACACGAACTTGACTCCGACCATCGCCCAGTCGTTTTACATCTCAAACTGATGACTATAGTGCTATCCCAACAGTTGTAAAAGTCACTGACTATTACAAACTGGGCCGATATTTAAAGAACCATCCGTCCATACCTCTCTCGATAGGATCCCGAATGTACTGGATACGTCTGCGGATGCGGATCTCGCGATCGATGGTTTGGTTGAGCATCTCAAGGCCGGAATTGTGTAAACCTAGAAAGAGGTTCAAGCGGCGAACGGTCGCCGCTTTGTACTCCCCGATGACGTGAGATCCCTGCTCAATCGAAAGCAAGCCACGACCCGCGCCCACGACACAAATCCAACCGAGGAAAATCCTATGCACTTGCGTTTCATATGAAGAGCGGTGAAAGACCGCAACGATTAGATCCGTAATGATAAGTGAGACAGCCTCCTCGTGGAGTTGAAACCTTCCCACCTCGTGTACAGGGAGTTCGCACGATCAATGAAGACGGACCGTTCTGTTACTTGTGGCCCCCTGGACATAAATTCGTAGGGTCTTCAACTCGCGTTTAATGATACAGATAAAGCAGAGTGCTTAGCCGAAAGCCTCGCGCTGCAATGTACCCCAGTAGTCGACAACATTGATGTTACCCACAAGTCTATTGTCGAATCCTTTGTGCAGGATCAGATTGGCCTTACTCCGGTTCTACCCCTCTCACCCGTCACCTATGACGAGGTGGTGCTATCAATTACGGGCCTTAAGCCCAGAAAAACCCCGGTCCAGACGGAATCAGGAATTAAGTGTTAAACCTTCTTCCCCCCTTCTTCCGCCTCTGATTGTGTTGCTGGTCTGCATCTTCAATGTGGCCATCAAGAATCACCACTGGAAGCCGCCTGGAAAGCAGCAATCGTTATAGGTATACACAAAACCTGACAAAGACGCCAGACTACCCGATAGTTACCATCCCATTACTCTTCTCAACACGTTAGGAAAACTTTATGAGCAGGTCCTTATGAATCTGTGCTGTAGGTGCCTCCGGGAAGGTCACCTGGGGGTCCATTGCACCTCCAAAGATGACTGCAGTGACGCTTGTTTCAACTGCAGTCGTCCGGGCCACAAGGCGGGCGAGTGCGATAGCGTGGTGGCATTCTGCTGTCTCTGCAACGCTGAGTGCAAGCCCGCCTTGCACAGGTTGGGCAGCAGGACTTGTCCCCTTATCAAGCCTGCGCCGCCAGCCCCTAAAGGGTCCAGGAAGAAACGGCCTCCAGAGGTGATATCCGCCGGCAGTGCAACTGCGCCCAAGAGGCTCAGATGGAGGTGGAGAAAATCAAAGCAGACTGGTATGGTAGAATACACCGTTTAAAGTTATAAATGACGAAAACTAGATAGGTTACTCAAATTGTCGAACAAGTACACAGATTTAGTTCTGGTATTTTTAATCTAAAACTCTCGCTATTTTTATTATCTATTCTGAATCTCAGTTGCACATTCTCCAACGAGAACGATGTCAGTGGCGAACAGCATAATCTATGGAGCGTCCTCAATGTATATGAAATGTTAGTGCATCCATAAAAAGTAGAAAAAATATGAGCTTAAAGCCTATCTTTGGTGTAAGCCTTCATCTAGCTTGACTTTAGATGGAACGGATAAGCTGCATGCTCAAGCACTCAAGTTCATGTACCTTGTACTACCTAGTTGGCAGAAAGCAAAAACGGTATGCGTTGTCGCACATCCTGAAATATACCCAAAATCCTTTTGGGTCACATCGCATTCCTGTTTTATACGTCTCGCAATAATTTTCTCCCAAGCTTTCACACTACGTGACAAGAGCTAAATTCCTCGATAGTTGTTATAGTCCTGCATATCACTATTATTTAAAAAAAATGGGTACTATAACACTGATGTACGACTCATCTGAGATCACTTATAGCAACAGCCACTTCTATCCATTTACTTTCAAAAAATTCCTTATCTCAACAGACATACCATCTGGTTCTACAGCTATTCCATTCTTCATATCTTGGACAGGTTTTTTTTAATTCATCTTCAATTATATCTTGCGTCTCACCTGTGTTTGTTGATATAGCCTCTAATACCTCTCTACAATTATTTTTTTCGTTCATTAAACTTTGCTTTCAAACGGTTCTTTACAATTTTGGTCAAAATCTTTACTGCGTCATCTTCCATACATTCAATATCTATTTATTAATATTTATTGATACAGCGATAAACGCAAGTAATAATCTTCTACAATACTATCTACTAAAACTGTCCTAATGTAGTTATTACGAAATTATTTCCCATGGTACAAGTCGCGTCCTCCGCCTAGTTTTTTATATAACTGTAGTTAAGTATGAGAGTTTAGAGATAAAAATTTGTATTATAAAACGTAAACAACATTACCCAGTTATCTCTAATAGTAGAAGTCATTAATTAATAAACGTGATATCTAAATTTGACACTCGATATTGTTAAAGATGTTTTCGTTTACTAAAAAAAAAAAAATCTTTGTTTCATTATCACGAACTTAATATAATGTAAATAACTAATTCTAATAATATACAAAGTTTATCATTGCCATATCAATATGGTACCACACATAATATTCTCTATATGTAGACTTCATTCGACATTTTCCTTATTTTACATTATATCAATAAATATGCACATACTGAAATCTGTTTAAAGAATATATATATATTTTGAAGTCTACTGAATATATTTTCTTGTTTTTTTCCCTTATTATATATATATTTATATATATATAGAACCCGGGGATCGAACCCGAGACCTCAGAACGGCAGTCGTATGTAATACAACTGCGCTACCGAGGCAGTTTATATATATATATATATATATATATCAAGTGATATTGGGTTTTTTCTACTCAGTATCATCCCGGAGTTTGGAATTTGTGCCCGATATGGCGGACAGGCTCGCCCCCTGTTACATCTGGGACGGAACTAAGCTCGGCGAAATGTGGGTGGTGTAGTTCGCTATTTCACCTCTGCCTAACCCTTCGGGGATAACAGGCGTGAGCATATGTATGTATGTATGTATATATATATATATATATATATATGTATGTATGTATGTATGTATGTGTGTATATATATATATATATATATACAGTAGACTTCAAAAGGTACAAACTAATTATCCTCTATCATACTAATTAAGGATGTCTTCCAAATCCAATTGACTTAATTCTCTTTCAAATGTCATTGTTACAGCGATTTACCAAGGCTTCATTATGTCCATGGCACCGACTAAATCATTATTGAAGAATTTTCTAATTGCCACCTCGCAATCTTCAAACGCCAAATGCAAATCCATAGAATAACTGTAAACACAAGTATATTTATATATTCGTTAAATAATAATACTTTGATAAAACTTCAAACAAATTATTTTACTTCTACTTAATAATTTATATATTAAGAAATGTGTGCTTACTTTGGTTGCTCTTCTGCGGCGTCCACAAATTCATCCTGCAAACAATATTCCTTGTAAAGTTTAACGTCATAGTGTTACATTCTAAGATTCTTTCGTATGAATTAGAATCATGGATGGATTTTGATTCAGAATATGAACAATGGGCTGGAAACCTTTGAAATTCTACCCACAAAATAAGCCTGAAAACATCATGGACGTTGACGAGTTCCGGATAATAAGTTTGTTTCAAATCATGCATATCATAATGATAAATACGAATTGCTTTTTTTCGAAATGATCAACTCGCGAAGAAAAGAACAGAATTAAATGGCGTTAAAAGCTTAACAAAATGTTTTATGTTGTTCCGAGAGATACGAATTCCTTTATCTATATAGTACAATGGAAAATCGACAATCATTGAGAGGATGACTATTTGGATGCAGACGTTCCCTGTGACTTAAAATACTCCCGACATAGCATACCCTGAACACACTGCATCATTGAGAAATATCTAAAATATATGTAACTCTAATGACAGCCGACCCCTAGCAGGAGTAAGTGCTTTAAGAAGATGAAGATTGGCTTGCGTTTAACTATAATGAAACTTGATGATTTATGTTGAAAGCGGTAGTTAAGAAGTTTGTAATAGATTTTAATTGTATTGGACTTAATTGCAATTAGCTGATTAGGCATAACTTTATAATGTGATGGTGATAGCCGAGCGCAAAAAATAATGTAATTTCAATCAGCGCGTGGTAATTCTGAATATGACTAAGCGTAATAACTTACTTAAAAGGGCTTCGTCATTTACACAACAAGGGAAAATTTACAATGCGTTATTACTGCATTTCTATTATATTAAAGTAGGTTATGGTGAATGTTTAGTAATGATTTTTCCCCTCTGAAATATCCTTATATAAGGATTTTATTTAAAACGAACTATAAGCCCGCGGCTGCGCCTACGTTTCATATACTTTTCACTTTGCTTTAATTTTTTGTAAATAGACCCCTAAGAATTTACCTATAAAAAAAAATTAGCACTAAGATAAAGTAAAAATATTTCTCATAAATTATATCACTTGCCCGTAAAATTGTGCATTGAATCGGATATTATTCAAATTTTATGAGTTTTTTTTTTACGTAGAACCTTTATTATTTTCAAAAATTAAAAGTCCCGTAATTTACGGGGAGTAACTTCAGGTATCTACCTAAAAAGTTCCTACAAAAAAGTCCCTATGTATCTACAAAAAAATTAAAAATTGTATTTTTGGTATAGGTGTACATTCATATCTATCTATTAAAAAAAATACAATTTTGACATTACAAACAAATACTTCAGTTATATGTATTAGTATAGATACGAAATCTCTACAAACTAAACGAATTTATGTGTTATTTAAAATAATGTTATAATATTATCTGATATTGAATAATATCCCATCTATATAAAGTGCTAAAATATAATGAGTTGGCACTCCAGTAATAATGTATCAATTTAACATAACTCTTTTATGAGTTAAAATTGTATAGCTCAAACTATTTAAGGTTTCCTCTGAACTTTAACACTAAATTCTACTGTATTACGATGACGATTATATTATGGAAATAATTCATTTACAATACAAGTAATTTCTATGGGTTTCTTTATCAGAAGTTAACATCATGCGATATTCTGTACACAAGTTATTTTTTCCTTTTGACCGTATCGTAATTAGGTACTGAAGTAAATGTAGATACAATATGGAATTAGAAAGACATGAAATTTTGCTTAAATCGTTTAAAATGACTATACTTATTTAAATAATATAAAAAACGTTGTAATTTATTATAACTGTTTACATATGATTATTCATAAATGTTAATTCATTCTCGCTTTGTTTGCTATCCAATGGTTTAAAAGAAAACATTTAAATAGATTAATTTAACCGCAGTTCAATATATTCTATCTAGTACATTGTATCGTTGATAAATATCATATATTTATATAATATAAAAGAATGATTATATCTAGATACTAACACCATCGTCCAGAGATTCTGTGCCGACTGGATTCTCGCTGTTCCCAGCGCCATATGGATCTTGTAAATGTGGTGGAGAAGCTATCGCAGGAATTGTCCCTTTACTAACCGCCATTTTTCTGTTTAAGTTAAACATAATGTTAAAAAAAAAAAAAAAGCATACATAATTTAGTGAGTTTTTCTTAACAGATATAGATTCAGTTTTAACTAGGTAATGTTTTATGGATTTTTCTATTTCTGTTGAGGTTCACTCATAGTTGGTAGTTTCAGAATAAACACGGAGGACAACAGACACGTTATGTGACCCTATGCCTATTAAAATCCCAACGTGCCTTCTCTGCATCCATTGCTATGGACCAAGAGTTATTCCAGTCCGTGATTCTCGAAGAACGGTGCCCCTCGAGAGAAGTGCCTATCGCAACCTTATCCCTCTTATAACGAATTTCAACCAATCCTGGAACCGCGTCCACTGATATTTGAAAGAGGTTTTCTTCCTCTCAATTTTATAAACGAGGTTTTATTTCTTGGTTATTTTCAATAGGTTTTCTACCTCGCAATGTTTTAACGAGATTTTTAGAGGCTTCCTTTGTATCAATTTTATAAAAGAAGTTTTATGCTCCTAAATTTTTGATTTTTTAAATTTCAATTTGTTTTTTTCGCAACCCTTCAAGGCTTCATGCCTTGGAGTCGAGAAAGAAATTCCATCCAGCCAGCTCGACGCTCGTTACATCTATGATGTAAAAAAGAATCATGTAAATATATGTGTGAGTTTGAGCGCGTGAATGCGCGCGCGCGCGTTTTTGTAATATTTCATAATTACTACAAGTTCGAAAAATCGTTAATACTTTTTAATGTTCAATACTGATGTTTTTAATATTCACCGACCAATCAACATTTGTTTTGTTCCTCTTTGCTTGACGTTAAAAAACCAATAATGAAACCGGTATCCTTATATCACGCCTGCCATACATGCTTATAATTGCATATTATTTAATTACAAAAATCTAATTTTATACGTATACATTTTAAGCACTAAAGTACTAAAATATTTCACGCATATCATTTTTTTAACCTGACAACATTTAACATAGGAGTTTACAGCTATACCAGGGTTTATATGGTCAGCGGAAGACATTCAGCGGAAAGTAGTAATCATGCCAAGATTCTGGACCTGGATCCAAGATAATGGTCGAACGGTTAAAGTTATAAGCGTTTGAAGAACTAAAAGACGCGGTAAACTAAAACATATTTATTATTTCATTTCTTTATTTGAACACTAACAAGATTTACATTTTGATTTAGATACTATGAACAATTTGAGGACACGTGATAAATGCAACCTTAATTATAAGTGATTACGTTGAATTATATATTGAGAACTAGCTTGTGCAAACCAAAAAGATACAACACAAATAAATATATTGTAAATGTAAATAAATAAATTGAAACGAGTTTAATTTTTAAATTACACACAAAAAAAATCGACTCTAAATTAAAAGTAGAATAAATTGTTAAATTTAGGTTTTAAATTTTATAACATTTATAATACTATCGTAAGTAGTTAAATTTATACGTTATAAGGCTATTTTGAAAAATGTCTATATTTTTAGTTTTAGATTTCTTGTTATATAGTGAGATTAATCTATTTAGAGGAGAGTAAAGACCTAAATTCGTACTAAAATAATTTGTGCTAAATAGATAAGTTAGGTAAATCAAGCTTTGAACTCCAAACGTAGTTCAAATAACTTAAATGACACGAGAATCACCCTACCTTTGTCGATTTCTGATCATGTCAGAAGAAAATTTGTCTAAAAATGAAAAAAATAAATAAGCATGCAAGATTTCAACTAGGAAGTCCCCTAATTGAACCGGTGTCTCTACTGTGTCGTTGCAGTGTAATACATGCTTTACACTACTCGCGAAATTAAGCGAATACGCAGTGTACAAGGGCACTTCGGTACATTCCGTGCAACCTCGCCTCACCTTAGATAACTTCCTATCGTTGTCTTCTCGCTTCTCGAAAAATTATTTTCCGAACCGGTGGTAATTTTTTGCCGTTCATAAGTCCTTTCTCAGGGCCCCAATTGAATAATGAATTTTTGATTGAATTATTGATCGTTGTCCGTTTTTACGACCGAGTCAAACGCATTACACATTGCATTAGCAGGTGTAGTTTGAACGTTATTCGTAATTCATTGTGAATAGACGCCGGCGAATAAGCTCCTCGCGAGGTTGATTGGGTCACTTCACGAACTTCGTTCAATTTAGAACAGATGTTCGTCGAAGCAACTTCGCAGGTAGTGTAGTGGAGTTTCAAGGTATTATTCGACTAGTTGGTGACACGGTGTGGTAATCGCATCCTCCTCGTTTGAGGCAGGTGTGGAGACTGGTCAGGGCATGCCCCTCTTCAGTGGCAACTCCGCGGCACATGGGCATATGCCGGTCATTGGGGGCGTCTATCACTTCCGTCGCTAGGCCGTCAGTGCGTGACGTGGCATCTTAGTGGTTTAGGTGCGACTTCATCTGGTATCCTGTGTGTTTGCGAGTATGAGAGGGCTTCCTATAATAACCGATGCCTCTTCCCTTCGTGGATTATGAATTCACTGCACACTAGGGTGCGATATATCCCTTGTTGGAGGCTTGGTATTGCACCAGGCTACCGCTACGAGCTGCTGTAGCGGCAGCCGCCTGTGTCTGGGTGTTCCATGCCAAAACCTTCAATAGCTTATCTGATGGTTGACAGCAGAAATGTCAACCCGCTAAGGTAAGCGTCCATGACGTCATTGCCGCCTTGTACTGCCATTAGAAAGTCATTGGGGATCGGGATGCTTTGCGCTATAGGCGTCACGTGTCCCTCCTCTCTCTGGGTGGGATGGGCTTCTCCTGGCTTCTTTTTCCCCGCCGGTTTCTTTCTCGAGCTGGGGGGGGGCCGTTTCTCTTAGCCGGAACTCGTTAGCCTGCGCCAATAATGTATTCGCCGCCGCGAAGACTTCAACGGTGTTGAGTACCGGTATGAAGTCTCCGGTGGATCTTCCGCCCGCGGTTAATGCTACAGCGCCGGCGCGCCGGTTCTGCGCTTCAAACTAGTGTGTGCTATAGTATGGAGATATTATATATAGTCAATCGTTTGCAGTTGATCGAGGTTCCTTGGTACAATTTTAATTCGTTACCGCATATATCCTCTAAGTTATCGATACCCAACCGTTGTCGAAGATTGTTTATTCTAACAGATTAATTGTTATTTTACATACATAAAACATTTTATAAAAGAAAAGCCAGATCGAGAATCATCCCGGCCCTTCTCCGCTGGACTGTTTGTTAGTTTTTAGACTTTCATAACTGCATTCTCAAAGCCTAAATTGAATAAAGGATTATTGATTTGATTTTTATTGACGTGTCGTATTCACAAAGTTAATCGTGCGTTTTTATTTCCCGATTATTAATATCTAAGGCTGGCGTGCATCATCTAAGCTTATATTTGACAAAAGTTAAATCTACAGTTAGGCAAAAACGTGTTGCACCATCCGAGTTTAGCTTAAATTACGTCATAATTTAACTGTAACCATAAACCACGAAATTTGGGCGTTTAAAATTTAAACCAAGTTTATTTCGATTGTCATGTCATCTGCTAACGATATTTAAGAGATCCTATTATTTATATTGTACAAAAATATGTCTCTATTGTAAGATATTTCGTGGGAATTGTCTTCTAGCGATGTTTTTTGTTTTTGTTTCAAGCTAATACCATCATTTTTTTTTTACATAAAATGTAAAATGTTTTTATGTTAATCAATAAGTGTTTGAAGACTTAATATTTCAGATTTTGTAAAGCTACTAATTTTATCCCTAAAACATAAACACGAATGAATAAGTAATAATACTCGGCAACAATAATAATTAAAATGTCTTTCATTAGGATAAATATTACAGTAATAAATGTAAGACATATACTATCTTTTTTAATTCTTGATAAACTTACTTGGTTTTTTACAGTTAATAGAATTTGATCCATAACGAAATATATCCAAAATTTTCGTTTTAGTCCAAACTGACAACAATAACAACACGTTTGTTTTCTATTTGTCAATATTGTTTTTGACATTTTTAACGATGTTACCATACATAAAATATTCTCCTTAATATTTATTAGGATATTGATGTATCTTTCAACTGACAACCCTTTTAACTTTAAACCTTACTAAAAGTTGGGTTGTGCACTCGAAACTTTGCTACTGCTATGGTTAAAGATATAGTAAAGATTAAGTTTAAATTTAAACTTTACTATAACTGGACATTTCGTGCACTCCACCCTAATTGTTTGTTTGTGTAAAACAATTTGAATTTTCTTTCAACGGTATAATGCAAAATATAATATAGATAAAATATTTTTATTAAGTTTTTAATACGTTTATTATTCCTACATGTCCTTAGAAATGATCATGACGATCCTAATAGACTTCTATTAATTTATATTGATTAGAAAATAATTGGGAGTAAGAAGTATTAAATCAAATATAAATAGAAATAAATCTTAAACTAGCAAATGATTTGATTTAAAAAAATGTTCAGATTTACATAATAAATTTGAAATAGAACCACTTTCCGGAATTAAAATGCGTTAAATACATAAGAGTATGTAGATAAAACAAAACACCGGTTTGATACAGGTATTTTTAGATTTACTATCCATATATAAATATTATTATTTTATCTATGCTAGGTACAGAAATTTATTACAATATGTATCATGTTGCTTGCATGTAAAGTGCTTGGAGTTTCACTGCTTGATCGAATCAGGAGTGAGGAGAACCACTGAAGACTCGAAGTAATCGATATTGTCCAAAGAATTGCTAAATTTAAGTGGCAGTGGTCTGAGCACGATGCTCGCAGAACTGATGCCCGATGGGCCAACGGGTTCTCAAATAGCTGCCACGCACCAAAAGGCGTACCGTGGGTAGGCTCCCCCACAAGGTGGCCCGACGATCTGGTGAAAGTCGCGGGAATCCAATGGATGCGGATGGCGCAAGACCGGTCATCGTGGAGGTCTTTGGGGGAGACCTATGTCCAGCAGTGGACGTCTTTCGGTTGAATGGATGGATTTTTTATTTGTAAATTTACATATGTTTTCTTCTGTTAATTGAAATCGAGGTCCAGCTTTTATTATATTTCATTTTTGTTATGAACTAGCTGTTCCCGCGGATCCGCAGCTATCCGTTTATTGTTCCGGCTAATATCCAGATTGACTGAATCAATTTTAACAGAGCTTTTTCTCGCAAATAGTTAAAGTTACGTTTTATTTTTTGAAAATAATTAGCGTGCCGTATAATAAATTAAAACTCATGAAATTATTATCAAAATCCGGTTCAGTGCACAGATTTACTGGCAAATGTTTGAACTTTTGAGAAATATCTTTGCCTTAATATTAGTATCAAAAAGAATTTAGAGCTCGTGCAAAAAAATTGGGTCCATAGTTTACCAATGAATATTTAAAATAGATTATACATTAAGTATAATTGTGCAGTATACAATATATGATAAGCGAGCGGAACCACGGGAACTAGTAGTAGACCATATACTTACGTACGGCTGATCACTTGAAAATATTATTTTAAAATCTAGTAATTACTTGACATTTAGATTATCTCTTATCGCTTAACAACAGATTATGTTTTAAACGCTATACAAGTTATAAGCATAACTGAATATATATATTTTTTTAAATAAAAACGAGTTCTTTTTTAAAAAGATTATTAATAGTTTGATCGAACCTAACTCGCTAGAAAATTTACAACAAAACTAATATGGTGAACTGAGGCGAAACAGGTTGAACTAGGTCGAAAATATTTCGTTTGTGATTGGTTATAAGTTTTTTTTTGTATTTATTATATGTACTTTATTATATGTTAATTGATGATTATTGACTGAGACCGTTCTGTCTATTTATAATCAATAATAAGAAACTGAATCACGATTCTTACCGAAGTCAGTTATTAGTTTGCCGATACGCTTCGGGAATAAGGTAGAACTGGTTGTTGTCTGTCGTAAGGAAGTTTTTGTCTCTAAACTCGCTACAACATTATATTTTTTTTCTTACCGAACATTGGTTTACATCTTAGGAGATAACCCAGAGAAAAACTAGGGAGCATTGAGGCGAACGTATCGGGACCATATTAACGACGTTCTGAATAAAGACCGTAGACAATATTACCCGATACGGAAAGAGTGTATGAAAACGCTCATGAGAGTGTGTGTGACGTGTGTCAGATCGTAACAGGGGAACGGATATAGTGCCCACCCTTATGGAAGAGTAGCGTGATATTATGTATGCATGAACACGAGAAAATTTCTAAACTCCTCCTCCTTGTCAGCATAATAGTAAGTAACGTGCTTACCTCTCCCTCTCATGATTACGTAAACGATAGCATATTTTTGAAAAAAAGAAAGAAAATAAAAGAATAACTCTCACCTTAACTAACTCAAATTACCTCTATCTCACCCGTTGTCACTCACCGTCGTTCCCCTCCCTAAGCCCTTACCGTGTGATATAATTTTTGGACGGCCCCTAATATTATCATCTACGATTTTGCATTGAATAATTAATGCAATTTAAGTCGATAGTTAATAAACAAATTAATAATGCAACAATTTAGTCTGTAAAGTTGTATTCAAGGATATTAGAATAATTCAGTCACCTGAAGCGTTATCATACGTTCACATTTTGTTATACAAAAATATATTTAGAGCATATGTGAGCGGCGTTTATTCCATAGAAGCGTATTTTTGTACCAAATAATATATATCCATTACCGTTATACCTGTACGTTTGGATTTTTTTAAATAAATTAGTTATTGTGGAAAGTAGAAGCCTTTGAAATTAAAAAAAGAAACCTCTACGTTTACCGTTCTTTTCAAAGTCCGTCAAACAAATTTAATGAATAAAGATAAAAAAAGCAAAACGTAAAGGAATAGCTGAATTCTATAACTGAATGTTTTTGGGGCGCAACGCGAAAGTAATAGATTTCTGAAATAAGTGTTTTTCAAATTTATCGCCGCCCGCATATCCTCTTATTATACTGTAAATAAATGTAAATCTCCTTCTTCGTTCCCTGATCCCGTTATTTGGGATCGAATCTCCTCACAATTTTACGCTAAGTTGATCTTTCTTGGGTTGTAATTTCAAGCAATTGGACTGTCTTGAGGTCACGTTTAATATTTGACCACCAGGTCGATGGCGGGCGGTCTCTACCTCCTCTTTTCTCTGGTACGTTTAGCGCTATTTGCACCACGTGATCGTTGTCGCGTCTCTTTATATGTCCAAACTACCGAAGACGGTTTTCAGTTATTTTATTTATAATTGATGTGACTTTGAAGGAGCCTTTGATATATTTATTTTCAAGCCACGCCCTGATGCGATGTAGGGGTGTGGATAGTGGATAGTGTGGCCGGATTTCGGGTCAATGGCGCAGGTTCAAACCCACCTATCCGACTCTAAAAATCAGACTGAGCTTTCGGTGAAGGAAAACAACCCAAAGAAACCATAGCATGGTGGTACGGCATTTTCTAACAATGCCCGCCTGGGTTGCTACCACCCTCAAGTTCGAAAACCTTCCAATAGGTGTGTTCCGGCAGCATCACTTGAGAACCAGTATCAAGGTTTACTGTGTGTATGGACCACATCGTCGCTTAACATCATGTCAGATTGTGGTTAAGGTGGCGGTGTAAAACAAAAAAAATCTAACCATTTTCATTTCGTCGGTATGGATTTTTTGTTCATGCATCTTAACATGTAAACGTTAATTGTAAATAAATAATTACATTTAGTTTAAAGTTAATTTTTAAATAGAAATACGAACCCAACGATTTTTGTATGCCGTATTTATATAATATAGAAGTAATAATAATATATAAACCAAAGTCACATATCGACCTTCCTAAGGTAATAGTGTCAAATCTCATTTACATTATTTGTAAATTAATTAAATCACTAAATGATAATTTAACATGACGATATGTAGAGATTTGTTTAAAATGTAAACCATGCTGAATGTAAATTAGCATACCTGCAAATAGAACGCTTGAGTCGTTTTTAGGCATATCAATATGGATAAATATTCATAATCGTACTCAGACCTCGCACTGTATCATATTAGGGATCGCCCATGTATTACGTAAGCGGAATTTTATTCATTCGTGACCGCCTCTCCCCTATGTTAAACTCATAGCCCCACCCATCCTTTTCTTATGGTACGGCATGATTTTTACAAAAATAACTCGATTGTTTTACAGTCGGTACTCACCATTTTTAGGTCAAAAAAACACTGTCTAAATATCACTCACGTTCTTTCGTTTACCTATTTGACCGGGAAGCTGGAATGCATTTAGCATTATCACTACTTGCGAGTTGATGTGGATCATCCTTTGAAGTACCTACTTCTTCTGCGACCTGAGGCGTTGGGTTGTGTATGTAAATAAATATTCCTGATGTAATCAACAGTCGAACTCTCCTATCTTATATGATATCAAAATGAATAGAGCATATACCTTTCTCCCCTATGGTTCTTACGGCCTTTTATCGTACCATGAAAACTTAGATTATAATTTACCATTGGATGGGTGTAGAAAGTCTTAACAAGCTGTCCCGGAACTAGCACGGAGCTAGGCCCAGAGACTGTTTAGCTTATTTCGCATTGATATTCCCTTAGCGGTGGTTGTAATGACGGGATACTCCTCACTTAATAAACATTTATTTACTATAGGTCTGACAGAGGGCCCGTGTATAGGCGCTGCCTGGAAGAAGAAGAGACTGCTGCCCACATGGTCCTGGAATGCACGGGAGTAGTCAAACAACGGGAAAATCCCTCAAGAAAACGTGGTCGCTCCAAAAAGCCTGTGATCGCCCCAGGAGGCTTCTTAGCTTCTAGAAGGAGCTGGGCTGGCTCGAGCACCTGGCTAATCCTGCACGGACAATGGACCGCATATGTGTCTAGTCACTACACGTGGATAAATCTAGCTAGTAATTTATTCAAAACTATTTGAAATTAAGGGTATAAAGATGTATTCCAGTGGTTGTTTGTACTGAATACATTTGTGAATTTAACATAACAGTTATACATTTCATTGTAGTTTAATTTTATTAAAAAGCAGTTCTTTTCTTTTTTTACCAAGGTTTGAGTATAATAAATAATTATATTAATAATCAATGATGTCGAGACAAAATGATTACGATAGTGTATACTGTAATACTTTAAGTAAATTACAGATACAATATTGAAGATTAGAAGCTACTGATTAGATAGGTACTGGCGCATCTAATAGTTTATTAGTTACAGTTTATTAACAATTAGCCACATAATACCTTTTTAATCGTTTATTTTGAATGTTTTTTTTTTCAAACATTTCATAATTCTATACGTCACGAGTCCAAACAAAATTCAAAAACATACTCAAGTCCGTACAGTACACAATACTCGGACGCTGACCACATAATCTATCTGTTACTTGACCTCTAGTTTATTGGCCAGACAGAAGTTGCTTATAACGTCGACGCACACTCAATATATTCAGAATTACCTTGAATATATACATACATTCACTATTCTGTGTTTAATTCTAAACGATTAGATAGGTTATTATTATTATTACACGAAGATTGAATATAGTTTCGGAATAAGTAGCTTTAAATCAGTGATACTCAATCCACGGCCCGCAAATATTTTGTAATGGTCCACCTGATATGGTGGTTATATTAAAACTATAATATTGAAATTGTAAACCATTTTAAATTCCACGCAGACCCAGAGTCTGCGCGTGCTGAGACAAATATAATAAAAAATTGTGAAAAAAAAAGCTCTTTGCATTGCGATAGAGTTCTGATAAATAGTCTCCAAAAGTATAAAAAATCCGTTTCAAAAAACTGCCAAAATTCTATTGAAATTGTTTGGATCTACCTAAAATTACAAAATTAAATTCAAATTCAAATTAAATTACCCAGAATATAGAATATATGAATCCGTGTGCTGCCGGCTAAGAATAGTACCACCCCATCTCTGCCCGTGGCTGACGTAAATCGCGACAAAGGGATAGATCAGGGGATGGGCAGCAGCATCCTCTGAGTCCCACAAACACCTACTGCGATCACTAACACGCCTGCTAAGCGTGCCGATTATGGCCATCTCCCTCTCTCCCTTATATCTTTGGGGAAGACCTAAGTCCAGCAGTGGACGTCTTTCTGTTGAATGGATATATTATGGAAAATACTGTACAGACTCATGACCACAATCTCAATTCATGTTAATTGCCGATGTTCTCCAAGACGGTAACACACACTAAGGCTAGAGAGTATCTGTCAAGTGATACTGCCAGAATACACCTATTGGTGATTGGCGACAGGTTTTAAGACATACTTAAGAGGGATACTTAGAAAATTTCCTAATTAATTCGAATCTATGTACATGGACGTGGTATCAGACCAGAATACTACTGAGCCGTCACGATTTCAAAACAAAAGGTCAAGTCACCATTTACTATTATATATATTATATGTATTTATAAGAAAGAAAGAATTTTAGTGATTTTAGCTTTGATATAATGTGTCTATTTATGAATGTAAAATAAGGTATAATATATATTTTAAAATAGCATTTAGTATTATTACTGTGAAACCTTCTTTATAAACTAAGAAACTAATCTGGTTTGGTAATGGCGTCGCTTTGATCGCCTTTTATCTAGCCAGTAAATACTATTAGCAATAAAGTGAGTACAAACGATATATATTACAAAGCTTTGACATTTTTAATAATGATATCTAAAAAGCATAGGTAAATATGTTTATTTAAGAAAAAGACACACACGTATATTCCGTTCACAGTTAGTTTACCCCTGAAGTCTCGTTTTTGTATTTTGGCATTACGTAGTCAAAATATGTTATCAATCGTTTTGGATTTTTGTTTTTTTTTATAATACATTTAAGTCGTAAAACATGCCAAAACGTATTCAAAGTTGTACTACAAATATTTTTCTATCTATACGTACATTCTCTGAAAGAGAATGATCAAAGAAAGCTCTGTTAATTCCATTCGTCAACTATTTGCCGCCATGACTATAAGATAGTGTTGTCAGTGTATTAAATTTTTTCGAAATTTTATAGGAATAAATATCGAAAATGTCATCTCGGTTTATTTAAAATAAATAAAAAAGCCTTGATTTGTATTAAACTGTAATAAATTAATAAATATTATGTTATTTTTTTCGCAAAGAAGGAGAAGTTGCAGCTTCTATGTCTCAATACAGAGTACTCCAAGAAAAATACGTATCCAATGAAGAGGATTTTGATTAATATGCGATCAGAAATAAAATACCTGTAAAGTATGTTGTTTTTATTGATGTCCAGCTAAAGTTTTTTAGCGAATCATAATATATCTTACAACTGATGTATATCCGGCTCATCGACATATTAAAGTGACCAGTAACTACAAAAAATTTTTTTTCTGTGATAACTCATGTTTCCGGTTGGTCTATTTTAAATCAGACACGTTTTTCAAACCTCATTCAAATTGTATATTCAATAAAATCATGGCGAATAACACATATCAAACATGGTAACACAATATTCAAAAAGACAACTTAACGGCTAGAGGCGACGTTAGTTCACTTTTTGGCGAAGCGTGATACAGTGACATTGACTATGCATCAATCATTACACGTACAACAATGCATACACACTCCTGCACATAACACGCAGGTACATACGTCTTTAATAAATAAAAAATGTAGGATTTAGCTAGGGTTAAATTCCGCGGGAATTTTTAAATCACAGGTAGCGGCCAAGCTGAGGTTCGAACCCTTGTGCTAGTTGCTTCGTACGTTGCCTTCAGCACTCGCCCACAAAGATACCGTGAAGCTGTTACGGCTCTTCCGCTCAACAGCCTTAGCTAAGTTAAAAAAAAATCTTTTTAGCCACCGATTCATATAAGGTTGTTGGGCATATTTTAGTTAGTCTTAGTTTAATAATTCCACTGTTGTGTCTGTCGCGAGGGGAAATGCAATTCGAGATTTAAATAAATAAGAATTCTTAAAATGTCATCATCAAATGTCAACTTTCATTGTCCATAATTTGTTCGGTTGCTCTTTAGTAAAAATATAATCGCGAGTTAAATTTGAACTTTTCATTTAATTGCTTGTAGTATTTTTGTAGCTGTTAATAGTTATATAATATTATTAAATTGTATGGAAATAAACAAAAATAATTGCTCAATTTTGGTCGTCGCAATATGTCTTTTTATTCCGGCCTACTCTGGAATTCTCAATTATACTGGTGCGACTTGGGAGATACCTGTATCAACAGTGGCACCTTTAGGCTTTATTCAAACATCATTCATCACACAATCCATCAGTACATTCTTCCATCTTCCTCTAACTCTATATAAATCTATCTTCATACTCTTCTAGTTAACTGCATGCCTTTCTTACCCATACCACGGTAATCTTGAGGCGACGATGGCTCAGTAGTAATATGGTTAATTGATGTAGATTCTACAATAAGCCTGAGTTTTCGGTTTGAAGTTTGAAAATCTGTCCCCAAAGAATATTATGTAAATATACAGGCAGCATCATTTTTGTTTGTTTAATCTCAAATACATTTACGGCCGATTTCAATGTGCTGTCTCAATCTATTTTACATACTGAATCCGAAATTTAATACTTTCTTTCTCTAACAAATCTCTCTCTCTGACAAATCAGTGTTAGTGATGATCTGTCAAAAAGACCGATAATATGTTTGGTTTGATCTCAAGCTTAACTTTTAAGATTCGATAATGAAACCCGCCGTTAAAGTACATACGTTATATTTGTTTCTTTGTAGTTTTATTATAAGTATACAATAATAATTATATATTTAATATACTCTTTACCAAATAGAATACACATGATTCCCAAGAAACATGACAGAGGAAAGGGGAAAGGTATTATTTTGTGTAGAAGAGTTGAATATTTTAACATGTATGAAATTACTATATAATCGTACTATTAGATAGTTTAATTTTAATATAAAATTGATGCCAGTTAACTTCAATTATATGGATTTTTTTTTTATTTTGAACTTTAAACTCCATGCGTGAAGATGTGAACTGCTTAAACTTAAAATTGTAAGTGTTATTTAGTTATTTCATTTTATATCGTCTACTCATTTATTTATGGATACAAATCAATGTCATATTTACCTACCATATCGTAAACTATGTTGTAATAACAATCATATATCTATTTACTGATAAGGGATATAATTTTTTTAAAGATTTCATTTATAGGTAATAGGTGAACGTTGCTGGGGATTTTAGTGAAAGCTGTCCGCGCCTCGTGTACACCTAAATACTTTCACTCGGCATACGCGTTTTCTTCTGTATCATATATAATATATACGAGTTTATATTATATGAACACAGCGTCCAATGCATATGCACATAAATTAATATTCTATTACAAAAGGCTAGAGGACGACGACGAAATCTGTACATTGAAGATATTTCAGAAAAAAATATCGCGAGGAGGTTCTGAATCGACAACAGAACACATATCAATGGTTTACAAAAAAATTGTCTGTCTGTTGGTCTGTCTGTTTTATCTATATTTAAATGAAAACATCATAATAAATATGTGTTTCCTTAATAGTATTATAAATGAATAGTGAAATGAGCAGAAATAAATGTAACTTGAATAAAATTAATTTATTTACATTTAATTTATTATAAAAAAATGTATAAATGTTTTTATGACGATTATTCATAGATGGCGCTGTACTTATTTTTTGTAGTTAAAACTGTTTTGGAACATTACAAGAACATAGATAATTTAAATAAAACTATAATAATTAAGGGCTAAAAAAAATTCTGTCCGTTTATTACTTTGTTCAAAAACTACTGAACCGATATCGATGAACGACGACGACGATTGGTAAATCTATATTTTCAATAATTAATCACAAGTCGGCAAAAAATCAATAATATGGCGTGCGTTGTCTGAACGGTTTGATCTATGCCCCTGTGTTGTTTACGTTGTTTGGACTTCTTTCGGTTGAATCAATCAAGCAATTTGAACCTCCCTTGTCAGCAAAGCTCTCCCCTCATAATTACTAAGTCTTAATAATTCCGACCCTGAGAGTTTCCATGGCATCAAAAATAAACAACGCATAGACCCCCCCCAATTGATGCTTACGTAATACTTGTACGACCAATAACATAAAAATATCAGATTACATTTTTAGTATGGTTCAGTGGTAATGTATTTTAGGATATCACTACGACGGACGTGGGTTCGAATCGAACAGCGTGCTTGAGCTTTTGATGAACGAACGATTCGCGATGGAACTACAGGATGTTATTAGGCATTTTTTTAAATGCCCGCTTGCCTAGATGTCTACTACACAGTATAATAGACTTTTTAAATGCTTTACTTAATTTAAAATTTTAGATACTATTTTTGGTCTGTCCGTTTTTTGTTCATATTATTTACTGAATACTTGTAATTGTTCAAGTTATCTTCACGTGATCTTACATAAACACCAGATAAGAACTTACATAAAGACCAACATCACTAATTGATATATCATTATTTTCGATAAAATTAATAACTAATGATTAATTTGCAATATTCTATTAAATAAATATCTCATATACATTAGAACAATTCAATAATATAATCATGTTAATAGTTTAAAAATATAAAAAAAATGTAGGCATGTTTTCTTGATTTTTAAATGTACCTGTTCGAAAATCAGAATTACGACGTTCAGCATTAGTGACAAAAAAAAAAATGCTATATATATATATATATATATATATATATTATATTTATAAAAAAAAAGAACCGGATCGAGTTTCTTGGCGGCTCTTCTCGACTGGGTCGTTTTCCGAACCAGTGGTAGTGTTTTAGACGTTAATAAGCGCCTTCTTAGGGCCTAAATTGAATAAAGATTTTTTTTATATTTCAATATTGCTCGCCACTGTCCTTTGATAGCAATTTACCATCAAGCGGCTCATATCAGGTAATTATACAGAGCCTTACAAAAAGTTACCGCCAATAAATACAAAATAAATATATTTTCTCCTCAATTTAATGTCAAAAGTTATTCATCTATTATTTTTCTAATCCATTATTTACAATCTAGGTTTTTTTTTATTAATAAAACTTGCATATAAGAATCAAATGTTTATCATTTTGTTTTGTCATTGCTGTTCTAAGACTCTACAACGTATAATTGTCTAGTCTCTTTGTATAATATGGAGTGAGAAATATGTTTAATTATCGCATTGTTTATCATACTGGAAGAATGTTGGGAGTTTTTTGGCAGTTTCTGTTGTTATCTACATAGTTCTTATTGCGAGTTCTTTGGCTTGCTTTATTTCATTCTACGTTACGTAATCTCTCTGGTATCTTGGTGATGATTTTCAACTTGTATTCTGAGGTAACATAAATACTCCCTAGATAGTTTTACAAAAGATAGCCATCGATTTTCTCTAGTGTTAAAACAATTATATAATAACTGGAAAAATAACAAAAATAACTGGCAAAATTGTTTAATGTCGATATGGACTCTAAATATAATGTCGCTTTCACGTCTGTCCGTCTGTTCATTCGCTAACTTCTTTTAAACGACGGACATTGATGCGGTTTTCACCCTCAGTTAGATCTAGATTAAGAATTTGTGTTATTAAGGCCAAGAAAAATATTTCGTAGACGAGTTACTAAAACATCAATTTTCATGGTTTTAACGTCGTAAGAGGTACATCAAAAGAATGTACTAGAGAATTCTGGTTCTTAAAAAATCTTAGAGACATAACGGACGAAGACGCGGGTAGATACTAGTTTATCTATAAATTATGATACGCATAGGCTAGTGCGTTCATATAAAGAACAAGGAGATTGTGGATGAACTAAAATCATAAATGTTGCAAGGACATAAATAGTAAATTATTTTTATAAAATACTAACATAATTTATAATGATGTCGTTAATTGATGGAACGTAGTTATAAAGTAATCCATTAATTTCATTTATGTTGTGGTGATTATATTAATTATCATATTTTGAAAGTTACAATCATTTATATATAAAAGATACCTAGTATGATGTAATTTACGGAATACACGTTGCAGTTTTTTTTACCTTTTTTTGACTAGGGGAATGCATTTACGCATTACCCTTACCTATTGCATTAGTGAGACTGAAGTCCCCCAATGCTATAGGTAAGGGGGCACGGAGGGACGACTCCGACTCGCCCGGACGTGAAGCGTCCGGAAATACCTACTAAACCCCCCGGGGACAGTTTTTTTAAAGTACGAATTTCGTTTATTTCAATTAACATTTAGTACGTACAAAACGATTTAAATTATTTTTAAAATAATACACCTATGGTATTATAGCATTTGTTGTATTATTCATAGGTAGATTGATTGTTGTATCTTGAATGATTAAAAATAAAAATTCTATGAGACGCATTTGGGATCAAACTAGATTGGGTGTGTCACGTATTATGCATCCCACGCAAGGGTGCAAGGGTGCAAGGGGATGCATAAAATCGATCTAGGTTCGCGCATGCGTAATGATTGCACATGCGCCGCGGACCTCAATCGAACGGTTCCAGGTCTAGAAAGAGTCTTAGGGTGGGGTTGAACGCGCCATCTCTAATATATATATATATATATATATATATATATATATATATATATATATATATATATATATATATAGACAGACAAAGATAAAAAGTTCAGTATCTTTTTCTCCTCTAGTTGCCAACCGATTTTAGAGCTCCATTAAAGAACCATTAAAGAGCTCTATTAATTGAAAACTTTATTAATTGATATTCACGAACACTGGTATGGGAAAATGCACATCTCAAATCTAAATAGATCCCCTCTAGTATTCGTTAGTAGATTGCAGACAAAGATTATCTTATCGAGTTATTATCAATTTTTTTACAAAAATCTTCATATTAATTTAAAAGAAAATGAATTTCTACATGTTAAATATGAAATAAAAAAAGTACAAAACGTCGTAAGAGGTACATCAAAAGAATGTACTAGAGAATTCTGGTTCTTAAAAAATCTTAGAGACATAACGGACGAAGACGCGGGTAGATACTAGTTTATCTATAAATTATGATACGCATAGGCTAGTGCGTTCATATAAAGAACAAGGAGATTGTGGATGAACTAAAATCATAAATGTTGCAAGGACATAAATAGTAAATTATTTTTATAAAATACTAACATAATTTATAATGATGTCGTTAATTGATGGAACGTAGTTATAAAGTAATCCATTAATTTCATTTATGTTGTGGTGATTATATTAATTATCATATTTTGAAAGTTACAATCATTTATATATAAAAGATACCTAGTATGATGTAATTTACGGAATACACGTTGCAGTTTTTTTAACCTTTTTTTGACTAGGGGAATGCATTTACGCATTACCCTTACCTATTGCATTAGTGAGACTGAAGTCCCCCAATGCTATAGGTAAGGGGGCACGGAGGGACGACTCCGACTCGCCCGGACGTGAAGCGTCCGGAAATACCTACTAAACCCCCCTGAGACAGTTTTTTTAAAGTACGAATTTCGTTTATTTCAATTAACATTTAGTACGTACAAAACGATTTAAATTATTTTTAAAATAATACACCTATGGTATTATAGCATTTGTTGTATTATTCATAGGTAGATTGATTGTTGTATCTTGAGTTATTAAAAAAAAAATATTCTATGAGACGCATTTGGGATCAAACTAGATTGGGTGTGTCACGTTTATGCATCCCACGGAAGGGTGGGTGCAAGGGTGCAAGGGTGCAAGGGGATGCATAAAATCGATCTAGGTTCGCGCATGCGTAATGATTGCACATGCGCTGCGGACCTCAATCGAACGGTTCCAGGTCTAGAAAGAGTCTTAGGGTGGGGTTGAACGCGCCATCTCTAATATATATATATATATATATATATATAGACAGACAAAGATAAAAAGTTCAGTATCTTTTTCTCCTCTAGTTGCCAACCGATTTTAGAGCTCCATTAAAGAACCATTAAAGAGCTCTATTAATTGAAAACTTTATTAATTGATATTCACGAACACTGGTATGGGAAAATGCACATCTCAAATCTAAATAGATCCCCTCTAGTATTCGTTGGTAGATTGCAGACAAAGATTATCTTATCGAGTTATTATCAATTTTTTTACAAAAATCTTCATATTAATTTAAAAGAAAATGAATTTCTACATGTTAAATATGAAATAAAAAAAGTACAAAACGTCGTAAGAGGTACATCAAAAGAATGTACTAGAGAATTCTGGTTCTTAAAAAAGCTTTGAGACATAACGGACGAAGACGCGGGTAGATACTAGTTTATCTATAAATTATGATACGCATAGGCTAGTGCGTTCATATAAAGAACAAGGAGATTGTGGATGAACTAAAATCATAAATGTTGCAAGGACATAAATAGTAAATTATTTTTTATAAAATACTAACATAATTTATAATGATGTCGTTAATTGATGGAACGTAGTTATAAAGTAATCCATTAATTTCATTTATGTTGTGGTGATTATATTAATTATCATATTTTGAAAGTTACAATCATTTATATATAAAAGATACCTAGTATGATGTAATTTACGGAATACACGTTGCAGTTTTTTTTTTACCTTTTTTTGACTAGGGGAATGCATTTACGCATTACCCTTACCTATTGCATTAGTGAGACTGAAGTCCCCCAATGCTATAGGTAAGGGGGCACGGAGGGACGACTCCGACTCGCCCGGACGTGAAGCGTCCGGAAATACCTACTAAACCCCCCTGAGACAGTTTTTTTAAAGTACGAATTTCGTTTATTTCAATTAACATTTAGTACGTACAAAACGATTTAAATTATTTTTAAAATAATACACCTATGGTATTATAGCATTTGTTGTATTATTCATAGGTAGATTGATTGTTGTATCTTGAGTTATTAAAAAAAAAAATATTCTATGAGACGCATTTGGGATCAAACTAGATTGGGTGTGTCACGTTTATGCATCCCACGGAAGGGTGGGTGCAAGGGTGCAAGGGTGCAAGGGGATGCATAAAATCGATCTAGGTTCGCGCATGCGTAATGATTGCACATGCGCTGCGGACCTCAATCGAACGGTTCCAGGTCTAGAAAGAGTCTTAGGGTGGGGTTGAACGCGCCATCTCTAATATATATATATATATATATATATATATATATATATATAGACAGACAAAGATAAAAAGTTCAGTATCTTTTTCTCCTCTAGTTGCCAACCGATTTTAGAGCTCCATTAAAGAGCTCTATTAATTGAAAACTTTATTAATTGATATTCACGAACACTGGTATGGGAAAATGCACATCTCAAATCTAAATAGATCCCCTCTAGTATTCGTTGGTAGATTGCAGACAAAGATTATCTTATCGAGCTATTATCAATGTTTTTACAAAAATCTTCATATTAATTTAAAAGAAAATCAATTTCTACATGTTAAATATGAAATAAAAAAAGTACAAAACGTCGTAAGAGGTACATCAAAAGAATGTACTAGAGAATTCTGGTTCTTAAAAAATCTTAGAGACATAACGGACGAAGACGCGGGTAGATACTAGTTTATCTATAAATTATGATACGCATAGGCTAGTGCGTTCATATAAAGAACAAGGAGATTGTGGATGAACTAAAATCATAAATGTTGCAAGGACATAAATAGTAAATTATTTTTATAAAATACTAACATAATTTATAATGATGTCGTTAATTGATGGGACGTAGTTATAAAGTAATCCATTAATTTCATTTATGTTGTGGTGATTATATTAATTATCATATTTTGAAAGTTACAATCATTTATATATAAAAGATACCTAGTATGATGTAATTTACGGAATACACGTTGCAGTTTTTTTAACCTTTTTTTTTTGACGAGGGGAATGCATTTACGCACTACCCTTACCTTTTGCATTAGTGAGACTGAAGTCCCCCAATGCTATAGGTAAGGGGGCACGGAGGGACGACTCCGACTCGCCCGGACGTGAAGCGTCTGGAAATACCTACTAAACCCCCCTGAGACAGTTTTTTTTTAAAGTACGAATTTCGTTTATTTCAATTAACATTTAGTACGTACAAAACGATTTAAATTATTTTTAAAATAATACACCTATGGTATTATAGCATTTGTTGTATTATTCATAGGTAGATTGATTGTTGTATCTTGAGTTATTAAAAAAAAAAAATTCTATGAGACGCATTTGGGATCAAACTAGATTGGGTGTGTCACGTTTATGCATCCCACGCAAGGGTGGGTGCAAGGGTGCAAGGGTGCAAGGGGATGCATAAAATCGATCTAGGTTCGCGCATGCGTAATTATTGCACATGCGCTGCGGACCTCAATCGAACGGTTCCAGGTCTAGAAAGAGTCTTAGGGTGGGGTTGAACGCGCCATCTCTAATATATATATATATATATATAGACAGACAAAGATAAAAAGTTCAGTATCTTTTTCTCCTCTAGTTGCCAACCGATTTTAGAGCTCCATTAAAGAACCATTAAAGAGCTCTATTAATTGAAAACTTTATTAATTGATATTCACGAACACTGGTATGGGAAAATGCACATCTCAAATCTAAATAGATCCCCTCTAGTATTCGTTGGTAGATTGCAGACAAAGATTATCTTATCGAGTTATTATCAATTTTTTTACAAAAATCTTCATATTAATTTAAAAGAAAATGAATTTCTACATGTTAAATATGAAATAAAAAAAGTACAAAACGTCGTAAGAGGTACATCAAAAGAATGTACTAGAGAATTCTGGTTCTTAAAAAAGCTTTGAGACATAACGGACGAAGACGCGGGTAGATACTAGTTTATCTATAAATTATGATACGCATAGGCTAGTGCGTTCATATAAAGAACAAGGAGATTGTGGATGAACTAAAATCATAAATGTTGCAAGGACATAAATAGTAAATTATTTTTATAAAATACTAACATAATTTATAATGATGTCGTTAATTGATGGAACGTAGTTATAAAGTAATCCATTAATTTCATTTATGTTGTGGTGATTATATTAATTATCATATTTTGAAAGTTACAATCATTTATATATAAAAGATACCTAGTATGATGTAATTTACGGAATACACGTTGCAGTTTTTTTAACCTTTTTTTTTGACTAGGGGAATGCATTTACGCATTACCCTTACCTATTGCATTAGTGAGACTGAAGTCCCCCAATGCTATAGGTAAGGGGGCACGGAGGGACGACTCCGACTCGCCCGGACGTGAAGCGTCCGGAAATACCTACTAAACCCCCCTGAGACAGTTTTTTTAAAGTACGAATTTCGTTTATTTCAATTAACATTTAGTACGTACAAAACGATTTAAATTATTTTTAAAATAATACACCTATGGTATTATAGCATTTGTTGTATTATTCATAGGTAGATTGATTGTTGTATCTTGAGAGATTAAAAAAAAAAATTCTATGACACGCATTTGGGATCAAACTAGATTGGGTGTGTCACGTATTATGCATCCCACGCAAGGGTGCAAGGGTGCAAGGGGATGCATAAAATCGATCTAGGTTCGCGCATGCGTAATGATTGCACATGCGCTGCGGACCTGAATCGAACGGTTCCAGGTCTAGAAAGAGTCTTAGGGTGGGGTTGAACGCGCCATCTCTATATATATATATATATATATATAGACAGACAAAGATAAAAAGTTCAGTATCTTTTTCTCCTCTAGTTGCCAACCGATTTTAGAGCTCCATTAAAGAGCTCTATTAATTGAAAACTTTATTAATTGATATTCACGAACACTGGTATGGGAAAATGCACATCTCAAATCTAAATAGATCCCCTCTAGTATTCGTTGGTAGATTGCAGACAAAGATTATCTTATCGAGCTATTATCAATGTTTTTACAAAAATCTTCATATTAATTTAAAAGAAAATTAATTTCTACATGTTAAATATGAAATAAAAAAAGTACAAAACGTCGTAAGAGGTACATCAAAAGAATGTACTAGAGAATTCTGGTTCTTAAAAAATCTTAGAGACATAACGGACGAAGACGCGAGTAGATACTAGTTTATCTATAAATTATGATACGCATAGGCTAGTGCGTTCATATAAAGAACAAGGAGATTGTGGATGAACTAAAATCATAAATGTTGCAAGGACATAAATAGTAAATTATTTTTATAAAATACTAACATAATTTATAATGATGTCGTTAATTGATGGAACGTAGTTATAAAGTAATCCATTAATTTCATTTATGTTGTGGTGATTATATTAATTATCATATTTTGAAAGTTACAATCATTTATATATAAAAGATACCTAGTATGATGTAATTTACGGAATACACGTTGCAGTTTTTTTTAACCTTTTTTTTTTTTGACGAGGGGAATGCATTTACGCACTACCCTTACCTTTTGCATTAGTGAGACTGAAGTCCCCCATTGCTATAGGTAAGGGGGCACGGAGGGACGACTCCGACTTGCCCGGACGTGAAGCGTCCGGAAATACCTAAACCCCCCGGGGACAGTTTTTTTAAAGTACGAATTTCGTTTATTTCAATTAACATTTAGTACGTACAAAACGATTTAAATTATTTTTAAAATAATACACCTATGGTATTATAGCATTTGTTGTATTATTCATAGGTAGATTGATTGTTGTATCTTGAGTTATTAAAAAAAAAATATTCTATGAGACGCATTTGGGATCAAACTAGATTGGGTGTGTCACGTTTATGCATCCCACGCGAGGGTGGGTGCAAGGGTGCAAGGGTGTAAGGGGATGCATAAAATCGATCTAGGTTCGCGCATGCGTAATTATTGCACATGCGCTGCGGACCTCAATCGAACGGTTCCAGGTCTAGAAAGAGTCTTAGGGTGGGGTTGAACGCGCCATCTCTAATAAATATATATATATATATATAAATAAGACAGACAAAGATAAAAAGTTCAGTATCTTTTTTTTCTCCTCTAGTTGCCAACCGATTTTAGAGCTCCATTAAAGAGCTCTATTAATTGAAAACTTTATTAATTGATATTCACGAACACTGGTATGGGAAAATGCACATCTCAAATCTAAATAGATCCCCTCTAGTATTCGTTGGTAGATTGCAGACAAAGATTATCTTATCGAGCTATTATCAATGTTTTTACAAAAATCTTCATATTAATTTAAAAGAAAATTAATTTCTACATGTTAAATATGAAATAAAAAAAGTACAAAACGTCGTAAGAGGTACATCAAAAGAATGTACTAGAGAATTCTGGTTCTTAAAAAATCTTAGAGACATAACGGACGAAGACGCGGGTAGATACTAGTTTATCTATAAATTATGATACGCATAGGCTAGTGCGTTCATATAAAGAACAAGGAGATTGTGGATGAACTAAAATCATAAATGTTGCAAGGACATAAATAGTAAATTATTTTTATAAATAATACTAACATAATTTATAATGATGTCGTTAATTGATGGAACGTAGTTATAAAGTAATCCATTAATTTCATTTATGTTGTGGTGATTATATTAATTATCATATTTTGAAAGTTACAATCATTTATATATAAAAGATACCTAGTATGATGTAATTTACGGAATACACGTTGCAGTTTTTTTAACCTTTTTTTTTTGACGAGGGGAATGCATTTACGCACTACCCTTACCTTTTGCATTAGTGAGACTGAAGTCCCCCATTGCTATAGGTAAGGGGGCACGGAGGGACGACTCCGACTTGCCCGGACGTGAAGCGTCCGGAAATACCTAAACCCCCCGGGGACAGTTTTTTTTAAAGTACGAATTTCGTTTATTTCAATTAACATTTAGTACGTACAAAACGATTTAAATTATTTTTAAAATAATACACCTATGGTATTATAGCATTTGTTGTATTATTCATAGGTAGATTGATTGTTGTATCTTGAGTTATTAAAAAAAAAATATTCTATGAGACGCATTTGGGATCAAACTAGATTGGGTGTGTCACGTTTATGCATCCCACGCGAGGGTGGGTGCAAGGGTGCAAGGGTGCAAGGGGATGCATAAAATCGATCTAGGTTCGCGCATGCGTAATTATTGCACATGCGCTGCGGACCTCAATCGAACGGTTCCAGGTCTAGAAAGAGTCTTAGGGTGGGGTTGAACGCGCCATCTCTAATATATATATATATATATATATATATATATATATATATATATATATATATATATATATATATATATATATATATATATATATATATATATATAGACAGACAAAGATAAAAAGTTCAGTATCTTTTTCTCCTCTAGTTGCCAACCGATTTTAGAGCTCCATTAAAGAGCTCTATTAATTGAAAACTTTATTAATTGATATTCACGAACACTGGTATGGGAAAATGCACATCTCAAATCTAAAAAGATCTCCTCTAGTATTCGTTGGTAGATTGCAGACAAAGATTATCTTATCGAGTTATTATCAATTTTTTTACAAAAATCTTCATATTAATTTAAAAGAAAATGAATTTCTACATGTTAAATATGAAATAAAAAAAGTACAAAACGTCGTAAGAGGTACATCAAAAGAATGTACTAGAGAATTCTGGTTCTTAAAAAATCTTAGAGACATAACGGACGAAGACGCGGGTAGATACTAGTTTATCTATAAATTATGATACGCATAGGCTAGTGCGTTCATATAAAGAACAAGGAGATTGTGGATGAACTAAAATCATAAATGTTGCAAGGACATAAATAGTAAATTATTTTTATAAAATACTAACATAATTTATAATGATGTCGTTAATTGATGGAACGTAGTTATAAAGTAATCCATTAATTTCATTTATGTTGTGGTGATTATATTAATTATCATATTTTGAAAGTTACAATCATTTATATATAAAAGATACCTAGTATGATGTAATTTACGGAATACACGTTGCAGTTTTTTTAACCTTTTTTTTTTTGACGAGGGGAATGCATTTACGCACTACCCTTACCTTTTGCATTAGTGAGACTGAAGTCCCCCATTGCTATAGGTAAGGGGGCACGGAGGGACGACTCCGACTTGCCCGGACGTGAAGCGTCCGGAAATACCTAAACCCCCCGGGGACAGTTTTTTTAAAGTACGAATTTCGTTTATTTCAATTAACATTTAGTACGTACAAAACGATTTAAATTATTTTTAAAATAATACACCTATGGTATTATAGCATTTGTTGTATTATTCATAGGTAGATTGATTGTTGTATCTTGAGTTATTAAAAAAAAAATATTCTATGAGACGCATTTGGGATCAAACTAGATTGGGTGTGTCACGTTTATGCATCCCACGCGAGGGTGGGTGCAAGGGTGCAAGGGTGCAAGGGGATGCATAAAATCGATCTAGGTTCGCGCATGCGTAATGATTGCACATGCGCTGCGGACCTCAATCGAACGGTTCCAGGTCTAGAAAGAGTCTTAGGGTGGGGTTGAACGCGCCATCTCTAATATAATATATATATATATATATATATATATAGACAGACAAAGATAAAAAGTTCAGTATCTTTTTCTCCTCTAGTTGCCAACCGATTTTAGAGCTCCATTAAAGAGCTCTATTAATTGAAAACTTTATTAATTGATATTCACGAACACTGGTATGGGAAAATGCACATCTCAAATCTAAAAAGATCCCCTCTAGTATTCGTTGGTAGATTGCAGACAAAGATTATCTTATCGAGTTATTATCAATTTTTTTACAAAAATCTTCATATTAATTTAAAAGAAAATGAATTTCTACATGTTAAATATGAAATAAAAAAAGTACAAAACGTCGTAAGAGGTACATCAAAAGAATGTACTAGAGAATTCTGGTTCTTAAAAAATCTTAGAGACATAACGGACGAAGACGCGGGTAGATACTAGTTTATCTATAAATTATGATACGCATAGGCTAGTGCGTTCATATAAAGAACAAGGAGATTGTGGATGAACTAAAATCATAAATGTTGCAAGGACATAAATAGTAAATTATTTTTATAAAATACTAACATAATTTATAATGATGTCGTTAATTGATGGAACGTAGTTATAAAGTAATCCATTAATTTCATTTATGTTGTGGTGATTATATTAATTATCATATTTTGAAAGTTACAATCATTTATATATAAAAGATACCTAGTATGATGTAATTTACGGAATACACGTTGCAGTTTTTTTTAACCTTTTTTTTTTGACTAGGGGAATGCATTTACGCATTACCCTTACCTATTGCATTAGTGAGACTGAAGTCCCCCAATGCTATAGGTAAGGGGGCACGGAGGGACGACTCCGACTCGCCCGGACGTGAAGCGTCCGGAAATACCTACTAAACCCCCCTGAGACAGTTTTTTTAAAGTACGAATTTCGTTTATTTCAATTAACATTTAGTACGTACAAAACGATTTAAATTATTTTTAAAATAATACACCTATGGTATTATAGCATTTGTTGTATTATTCATAGGTAGATTGATTGTTGTATCTTGAGTTATTAAAAAAAAAAATATTCTATGAGACGCATTTGGGATCAAACTAGATTGGGTGTGTCACGTTTATGCATCCCACGCGAGGGTGGGTGCAAGGGTGCAAGGGTGCAAGGGTGCAAGGGGATGCATAAAATCGATCTAGGTTCGCGCATGCGTAATTATTGCACATGCGCTGCGGACCTTAATCGAACGGTTCCAGGTCTAGAAAGAGTCTTAGGGTGGGGTTGAACGCGCCATCTCTAATATATATATATATATATATATAGACAGACAAAGATAAAAAGTTCAGTATCTTTTTTTCTCCTCTAGTTGCCAACCGATTTTAGAGCTCCATTAAAGAACCATTAAAGAGCTCTATTAATTGAAAACTTTATTAATTGATATTCACGAACACTGGTATGGGAAAATGCACATCTCAAATCTAAATAGATCCCCTCTAGTATTCGTTGGTAGATTGCAGACAAAGATTATCTTATCGAGTTATTATCAATTTTTTTACAAAAATCTTCATATTAATTTAAAAGAAAATGAATTTCTACATGTTAAATATGAAATAAAAAAAGTACAAAACGTCGTAAGAGGTACATCAAAAGAATGTACTAGAGAATTCTGGTTCTTAAAAAATCTTAGAGACATAACGGACGAAGACGCGGGTAGATACTAGTTTATCTATAAATTATGATACGCATAGGCTAGTGCGTTCATATAAAGAACAAGGAGATTGTGGATGAACTAAAATCATAAATGTTGCAAGGACATAAATAGTAAATTATTTTTATAAAATACTAACATAATTTATAATGATGTCGTTAATTGATGGAACGTAGTTATAAAGTAATCCATTAATTTCATTTATGTTGTGGTGATTATATTAATTATCATATTTTGAAAGTTACAATCATTTATATATAAAAGATACCTAGTATGATGTAATTTACGGAACACACGTTGCAGTTTTTTTAACCTTTTTTTTTGACTAGGGGAATGCATTTACGCATTACCCTTACCTATTGCATTAGTGAGACTGAAGTCCCCCAATGCTATAGGTAAGGGGGCACGGAGGGACGACTCCGACTCGCCCGGACGTGAAGCGTCCGGAAATACCTACTAAACCCCCCTGAGACAGTTTTTTTTTTAAAGTACGAATTTCGTTTATTTCAATTAACATTTAGTACGTACAAAACGATTTAAATTATTTTTAAAATAATACACCTATGGTATTATAGCATTTGTTGTATTATTCATAGGTAGATTGATTGTTGTATCTTGAGTTATAAAAAAAAAAAATATTCTATGAGACGCATTTGGGATCAAACTAGATTGGGTGTGTCACGTTTATGCATCCCACGCGAGGGTGGGTGCAAGGGTGCAAGGGTGCAAGGGGATGCATAAAATCGATCTAGGTTCGCGCATGCGTAATTATTGCACATGCGCTGCGGACCTTAATCGAACGGTTCCAGGTCTAGAAAGAGTCTTAGGGTGGGGTTGAACGCGCCATCTCTAATATATATATATATATATATAGACAGACAAAGATAAAAAGTTCAGTATCTTTTTCTCCTCTAGTTGCCAACCGATTTTAGAGCTCCATTAAAGAACCATTAAAGAGCTCTATTAATTGAAAACTTTATTAATTGATATTCACGAACACTGGTATGGGAAAATGCACATCTCAAATCTAAATAGATCCCCTCTAGTATTCGTTAGTAGATTGCAGACAAAGATTATCTTATCGAGTTATTATCAATTTTTTTACAAAAATCTTCATATTAATTTAAAAGAAAATGAATTTCTACATGTTAAATATGAAATAAAAAAAGTACAAAACGTCGTAAGAGGTACATCAAAAGAATGTACTAGAGAATTCTGGTTCTTAAAAAAGCTTTGAGACATAACGGACGAAGACGCGGGTAGATACTAGTTTATCTATAAATTATGATACGCATAGGCTAGTGCGTTCATATAAAGAACAAGGAGATTGTGGATGAACTAAAATCATAAATGTTGCAAGGACATAAATAGTAAATTATTTTTATAAAATACTAACATAATTTATAATGATGTCGTTAATTGATGGAACGTAGTTATAAAGTAATCCATTAATTTCATTTATGTTGTGGTGATTATATTAATTATCATATTTTGAAAGTTACAATCATTTATATATAAAAGATACCTAGTATGATGTAATTTACGGAACACACGTTGCAGTTTTTTTAACCTTTTTTTTTGACTAGGGGAATGCATTTACGCATTACCCTTACCTATTGCATTAGTGAGACTGAAGTCCCCCCCAATGCTATAGGTAAGGGGGCACGGAGGGACGACTCCGACTCGCCCGGACGTGAAGCGTCCGGAAATACCTACTAAACCCCCCTGAGACAGTTTTTTTTAAAGTACGAATTTCGTTTATTTCAATTAACATTTAGTACGTACAAAACGATTTAAATTATTTTTAAAATAATACACCTATGGTATTATAGCATTTGTTGTATTATTCATAGGTAGATTGATTGTTGTATCTTGAGTTATTAAAAAAAAAATATTCTATGAGACGCATTTGGGATCAAACTAGATTGGGTGTGTCACGTTTATGCATCCCACGGAAGGGTGGGTGCAAGGGTGCAAGGGTGCAAGGGGATGCATAAAATCGATCTAGGTTCGCGCATGCGTAATGATTGCACATGCGCTGCGGACCTCAATCGAACGGTTCCAGGTCTAGAAAGAGTCTTAGGGTGGGGTTGAACGCGCCATCTCTAATATATATATATATATATATAGACAGACAAAGATGAAAAGTTCAGTATCTTTTTCTCCTCTAGTTGCCAACCGATTTTAGAGCTCCATTAAAGAACCATTAAAGAGCTCTATTAATTGAAAACTTTATTAATTGATATTCGCGAACACTGGTATGGGAAAATGCACATCTCAAATCTAAATAGATCCCCTCTAGTATTCGTTGGTAGATTGCAGACAAAGATTATCTTATCGAGCTATTATCAATTTTTTTACAAAAATCTTCATATTAATTCAAAAGAAAATTAATTTCTACATGTTCAATAAGAAATAAAAAAAGTACAAAACGCCCAGCTTGATTTTTTTTGTTTTTGTAAAACAATGTATCGATTTGCTTAGTTATAATTAGTGAAAACATAAAATATTAACAACATTAGTAATTAATGCTTTTATGAATTATAATTGATGACCTATCAAATCGTTATTAGGATTCAAATGGAACGAAATAGTAAAAAAATTAACGCGCAGCTTCTATAATTAACACTCTTAGTAATAAAATGTCATATATAAGTATTGTAGAAATATGTTGTCGTATGTTGTTTTTAAACGACAAATTTATCAAAAACGTTTGTCACATACAAATTTTAAAAGAAAAAAGAGCTTATTTTTCTAAGTTTAATAAAAGAAAATAATAAAAAGATTAAATTATTTATGAAATGAACAATTATATTTGTAAATGCGATAAGATGAAATAAATAATTTGGTGTTTTATTTAATTAAAAATAGAAGTACTTACCTAAATTTTCGACAAATCCAAGAAGGTATCGTTTGCATAGATTCAGCCGGGCATACGAAAGAGTAACTAAGAGACTTTATCGAGTTATATAGGTGTCGACTAAAGTGTAGGAAAGGTAAATTTTATAATGTTAAAATTTTATTATAAGAGTAAGTGCAAGAGACGTCTTGCTAATAAATTTTCGCGAAGGCGACTGATTAGATATCACTCTGCCCCACCTTCAAATATATCCTACGGAGCGCGTATACGTTCCATAAGACTTATATGCGCATTGCGCACAGAATATGCGCACTCCGACCGTCCACTTTTTCATAATGTTGTCAGTTGGAGGAAACAAACCTACTTAGTTAATTAAAATAACTAAATTTCGTGATATTATAATATATTATTTAAGCTTATATAAATACGATAATATTATGTAGTCTACTGAGCCTAGTGTATAATATGTTCATGTTTCATTGGCCTTATTAAAGCTATCTTTGAGTCATATTTAGGTATTTGTGATTGTGACATTTACTATTTCGGTGTCTAGTATAACATTATACACATAGATTTTGTATGTAGCTATAATTTATAGTTACGAAATTTTCAATTACAGCAGTTCAGCGATATAAAATGATGTTAAATTTTAGATTACATTTACAAAATTTAGTTACTTTAATAATTTTATTAGAACTTTAGATAACAAAATGAAATTTAAAATACTGCGAATTTACAGTAATAACAATACATATAGCAATACTGTAACTGCATAAGGTTTATGTACGCATGCGTTTCATGTAAACGCGGATCAATAATGCTATCCTGCCCAGGAATGGGCCGTCGCCGGGCTATTAGTCAATAAAAGTATTGCCAGACAAAACACTTTTACCCGATTATATGATCGTTTGACTTAAAACGCACGAAAATATCCCCATTGAAGAAAATATAGAATAATAAGTAAATTATATTATTTTGTAAAGTAGGTAAATAGTAATAAAGTAATAGTAATACTAAACAAAATGTATTTTGGAATAATATATTTCTTGAATCTCTTTTTACTTGTTTTACGCGTTGTGCAAACAGTCGTACTTGCCCAAATTTTCTTTAGTCATATAGATTTATGTTAATATCAAAAAACATATTCATGGTTAAAAACCTCATGCATCTGCTTCCATTGCAATAGTGTAACCAAAAATGCGACCACAAACAAGTGATAAGTGACATAATATTAACCCTCTTTAATTTTTGACAAAAACGTCTAATTAAAACATTAAATTAAATTGCATGTATAACGTGCAAAGATTTGTATTCTGGCAATTTCAACAGGTGGCTTACAACAACCTGTGGCTTCTATGTGCTCTTATAGAAAATACACTGCACCTACTATGATTATAATCATAGACGATTTTTATTACATGTATGCTTTATAATTAAGGCGCACGGCTGCAAGTATTCGACTGTTTTTTAAGTCAAAGAAAGAATAAACGATTGTTCTTAAGGTTATCTCACACTGTAATTCACTTTTCTATAGTACACGGGCGATGGAATCCCATGTGTAGTCTCATGGAACATATAGGAAAAGGCCTTATTTCGTTTTGGCTTTACTGTATTATTTTATTAAAATTTGGTTTACAGTTTTACGTATAGGTTATATATGGTTAGCTTTATTAATTATTTAATAAAGATTAAATAAAAATTGATTGGTTTTCTATTCGTTTTAATTTTCATTATCACATATATGTGCATTATATACATTTAATACTACATAGTTGGATGATTTTCAATATCATACATTCTTTTATAGATGGTATTGCTGAGTTTGGTGTGCTAAATGCCGCAACTCGCGTTTCGACGCAGAATCGCGTGATATTCACGCGTGCGCTGCTTTCACGCGAGGCTAGGGGTTCTCAATGGGCGCGGTTTTTTTTATTTAAAATGAGATTATTACGGTACACGTTAAAAACGGAGCAACAACACTTCCCGTCTCGTGTGTTTAGCTTTGTAACTTTAATCTTTGTAAATAATGTTTTTTTTACATTAGAGCATATATTTGTTACATAATCTTAAAATTCATATTTTAATTAGGAATTTTAATATTATTATTACTAAATGATTTTGCTGTCGATATTATGAAGCTATTATTTTAGTTAATACTGATATATCGTATAATCTAATTAAATTAAAAAAGAAGGTGTACACAGAATACTTGTGTCACAAGTTTACTGTGTTTTTTCTGTAGATGCAATAATTTAAAAAAAAACAGTAGTGATTATAAGTATAATACATATATGGCTAATAATTTTTTTTCTATAAAAAATTACGAAGAAATATTAAAATTTACTATATAGTTTCACGTACCTATGTAAAAATTAAACAATAACGATAGTTTAACATCTGGTATTTAAACATCCCAACCTTATATGTATTTCTTTTAATACTACTTGTATTAAATTACAATAAATAAATATGAAAAAGTTAATTTAATAATAATAATTCTAAAGTCAAAAAGTATAATGTCTTTATTTTTTTAGTTCTTCCATCTTTTTCTCTCTCACTGGGTACTTCTATCCGTCCTCTAATATTTAAAAATGTGACGTTATATTTGACGCTTAGTGTCAGAATATCTGACTCATGTACTCTGACGCTCATTGTGTGACAAGACCTTGAAACGTAACTATCGTTGCGCGCAAAGATGTTTCTCCTCAATGGGTTTTTACATTCGGAAATGTTAAAAGTAAATAATTATATTAGTTTCCAAGAAGATCCTTCTTATTACTCAAATGTTTACATACATAGTTGTTTTTTTTAATACTTTTCAGTTACAAATCCTTTCCATGTTTACCTTCATAAATTATTGGCTTTCATAGCATATGACTATTTAAAGCTGATTATACTTTTTGATTTTTAATATTTACATGTAAGTAATAAGTGTATTGGTTTGAATTATATGGAACAAAAATATTTACTGTTCTTTTTCATCAAAATCACAAAGCTCAAGATTTAGTGATATTGTTAATAAATAGAAATTTATTGAAAGATAATTGAATACCTATTATGTATTAAGAGTGTGATAGTTTCAGATTTTTCAACTCGATTTAGAATAATAGTAATAGAAGAATAGTAGTCCGTGTGGTGCCGGCTAAGAAAAGGACGACCCTATATCTTACCAACATCATCTCCCTGCCCTTATCCTATTTTTATTTGGGGTTGGCGCAACATGTCTTCCTCTTCCATTCATTTCTATTTGGGGTAATTCCTACATTCACTCTCTTTGTAAACATATCATCTTTCATACAGCCCATTAATCTTTTCTTTGGTCTTCCTCTTTCCCTATACCCATCCACAATCATACTCAATACCTTTTTACCAACATCCTCTTCCTCCCTGCGCATTACATAACATACATTACCCATACCAAGACAGACGCCTCCTTTACCTTCTCTGTCACTGGTACGACTTTTAAACTTCCGCTAATGTATTTATTCCTAATCCTAAATCTTTCTGTAGGTATCGTAAAAGGCGACTAAGAAATATACTATGGTATAAGCAGCAGCATCTTCTGAGTACACACCTAGCCCCATCGCCAACCTGCCTGTCAATCGTGGCGATTATGGTAATCCCCTCTTACTTTGTGGGAGATCTATATCGAGTGGTAGAATAGCGTATAGTATAACAAATAGTAGTAGCGTCTTTCGGTTGAATGGATGGATGGATTGAAGTGACTGAAATGAGATTTTAATGTCATGTGAAGAATATTGAACATCATGAAACGAAGCGTCAATCTTTACGAATCACAAAAACTCTCAGAAAACTTCTAACTAAAAATTATAATTTTGTTGAAACAGAGTTTGAAGATTCGAGAAATAAAACATATTTGGTGTTAAGAAATACCTGTTTTTTTAGTTAATCAATGATAAGCAATTACTCTTCTTGGGCCATGGATTTAATAATACCACATATATTAATTCCATGTTCTGGGCAACGTCACAGAATAGTAATTTATTATTTATCTATACATTTCAGATTTATGTGCTCTGTGGTAAAATAGACGGGCAACACTGTCTAGCTGTGTCTCGTTGCGATGGTGTATTTCTTACTGTATTTATAAGCCTATCAATATCTACGTGAAAAAAAAAACCTGTATTCCGAATGGCGTACGGTTAAGTGAAAGTTCTGTTTTCGTGATAATACAAATAATAAATTATGGCTTCCGTACAATATGTATCGGAAGTAAAAATAGAAAGACTGTGCCGAACTTGCATGTCGAAAGACAACGAACTACACTCATTGTTCGATATATTTATCGGGAATGTTTCTCTGGACTTCATAGTTACATCAGTAACTGGTGTAAAGGTAACAATTGTTAAATCTATTTTACGTTGTTTAACTTATTATTAAATATTACTAGCATAATAACTTCATAATTTTATCACTAGCAGTATTATTATTTTTTAAACATTATATTATTTCCTAACTACACAAGTTATTAGAGAAAGCATATAGATATTTAGTATATTATATTAATAGTTAAAAGACAAACATAATTATATGTGAAATTATGTAAAAAAAGTGATGTGCATGCTCAAGCGAACTTAAAAGTTGTAACATTTTTGATGACAGTTAAATAAGTCTGCGCTGCGAACCACAGCTGGCGAGGATAACGATCCAAGTCTAGATTTAGCAAAAATTACAAATTTTAAATTAATATTTAAATTCCTATAAATATTTTAGCATCTAATAATTCCTGTAACTTTTTTATTTATTTAGCAAGAGGTAATTTTTATTTTAGATCTATAGAGGTGATGGCTTACCATCAACTGTATGTGGAGACTGCAGAGAAAAAGCCACAAAGGCTTATGATTTTAAGAAAAAATCACAGGAGGCAGATGTATCATTAAAAGGTATTATAAAGAAAGAAAAGCATGAGGTCATATCACAAAATAAAATAAAGGTAAAGTTATTTTAATTAACTTAAAAAAGAGTAATATTATATTATTGGAAATTAATCTTGACAATTTATACAATTATCAAATTTTCTATTTTTATTAATAATAAAAAATCATACTAGTATATAGTAGCCTTACCTTAACATTAGTTTTCTGAATCACATCATATTATATTCTCATTTCCTTTTTTACGAAAACAAATGTTTATCAACTGTGATTCTACACAAAATGTATGTAGACTATATATACCTTAGATAAGTTAGCTTATATAGATTTTAATAGCTAAATTTTCTAAGTTAGGTAATGTTAATTAAAAAATTTTACATTGTAGATAACAACTGATGTTAAAATTGAACAGCTCACGAATCAAGATAATGATGAATATTCTGATACAGAATATGATGTTCCACTCGTTGATGCAACAGAAGACATAAATGATTTGGACTTAGGTACATATAACATTATTTAGCTTCTTCCCAGGAAAAAAAAAAAACAAATTATTAATATCATTGTTTCTTATAAAAGGCTATGAAAAATTATGCGGGGAAAATTTTTCTTTGCAGAAACAATTAAAAATGAAAAAGCATTACAAGAAAATCAGCCATCTTTTGAATGTAAAAATTGTCTGTTAGCTTTCGATTGTCGGAACAAACTTCAAGATCATGAACAAAAAAAGTGTATTAAAGGTAAATTGTTGTATTATTCATATAAAGTACTATGTGTATCATAGTAATCATAGTTCCATTAACAATAAGTATGTTAATTTGAGTCTGTATTAAATATGTATGTCTATTAGGAATCTTTTTAATGGTAGATTTACTGTTTACTGATTTACTTGTTTATACTTCGATAGAGATCATTTTTAAATGATCTTTAATGAACACACATTTATTTCAGTTGAATTTGAAGATTCTAATGGTACATTCTGTCCGCTATGTGGTAAATGCTATGATGGAGCTGAAAGTTTATCAAAACACTTGTGGGAACAACATGCTGAGGTAATGGGTCCGAAAAAAAAGAGGAAGACCGAAGAAGATGTTAACTAGCGTAAGTCTATAAATAACTTTTAATAATAGTTATTCTATTCTGTTAAGACGAGATATATGCTCATTCAGATACGAATCACTAAATTCACGATGCCAGTACATAGATACATGATACATTCACTATTGTCGTCACAATTTTATTTTTCAGACAATATTAGACAAGCTCTCAGAAAATGGTTTCTTTATAACAACTGTTGCAGTAAAGAAATTTGATTGCTCATTCTGTACTAAGCAGTTGAAAACCAAAGAAGAATTAGGAAGTCATTTGTTAGAACATAGAGGTAATAAATCAAATATTTTTATACAACTAGATATAAGTACACAGTGTCTTGCACAAACATGCTTTATAATGAATAAATTACTTTAATAACCCTCGATTTATAAGTTTTGTTGACAGACAGATATTGCTTTATAATATAAAGTGTAAGGATTAATCATACCTACATTCAATTTATTCATTCGTTCTTTCAATACATTCTTAATTTTGTTAACGATAAATTGTGTTAATCTTAACTGAAATATTATAAATTACATGAATATAATTTTTTGATAGTTCAGCACTTAAGTTAGTTGCTAGAACCTCCTAGATAATTCACAATTAATACTTCTAATAGATTTGAATTGAGCATAGATAATTATAAAAAGGTGAATTTTCGATCCCCAATTGTATGTAGTAGGTACACGGTGTCCTAAAATTATTTTATGTAAAAAAATATATATATACATATTTTGTTAATGTAAGTTATCTACGGAATGTACATAATGGTTATCTCTGAAATATTATGGAACCGTCTTCATATATATTGGGTCCTTCAAAAGAGACGTGAAGAGGTATTAAAGCAGGCCAGCATGACAACGGTGACTGGCAGTGAATTCTGTTCAGTGTCAGTCGCCGCTGTTTTGGATTATACTGTACTTACCATCAGGTCCAGTACAGTCACTGTGCTGTGCTCTATAAAAAAAAAATTGGGTTTAAAGTTGATTCAATGGATTACCAAACCCTATAAATTCATCTATACTAGTATTATAAAGAGGAAAAATTTGTATTTTTGTACGTAACGCATAAACTTATAAAACTAATGGATTTGGATGAAATTTGGTATGTAGATAGTTTGAAATTCAGGGAGTAACATAGTTTTTATTCCCAAAATTACACGAGAACGGGAATTACGCGGGTAAAACCGCAGAGAGCAGCTAGTTATTAAATAAATAACCATATACTACATTCTATACTGGAAACTATTTCAGATATGAAAGTGTTATGCTGTATTGGATGTAAAAAAATGTTTCTTAAGCGGAAACATTTTGATGAACACAGCTGTACGACAGAGCGGCCCGGCGAAAATAAACAAAATGTGTGTAAATTACACCTTTTCTTTAAAAAAAAAAAAAAAAAAAAACTAGTTTTTCACATTAAATAGTTTTATATGCAAATTATACAATACATTTTTTCAGGATGATTCTTCTGAACAGTTAAAGAATAAAAAGATAAATTTTCTAACAGAAGTATCTATACAAGAGTTATTGGAACCTAACTGTGACGAGGTATCAATAATAATTAAATATTTTCAAGCCACTTTTAAAGCCACACATAATGTTGTCTTAATTTTTTTTTATGTCATACAAAAGATAGAAGTATATAAAAGTATTATTATTTTAGGAAAATCTTAATTTTCTCAAAGTGTGCAATGCGTGTAGTGCAGTTTTCCTATCGGAAGAAGATCTGAACAGTCATAGGGATTCTGATCATCCAGAACTTTCTCTGCGTTGTAACCTTTGTACTAAGGTAAGTTAATGTGATTGATATTATATAATAATTTTTTTTTTAACAATAGAGTTAACTATTGACACTGCTATGTCCACATGTTATTCACATTACTATTTTATTGTATTAAAAATAAAATAAGTTAATTAAATGAGGCATTAGAACACCTTTTTTTTTTTTGACGGGGGAAATGCATTTACGCACTACCCTTACCTATTGCATTAGTGAGACCGAAGTCCCCCAATACAATAGGTAAGGGGGAACGGAGGGACGAACTCCGTGCCAGTGTGGAACTCGGCCGGGCGTGAAGCGCCCGGAAATACCCACTAAAACCCCCCGGGGTCGTCCGCTGCATTTGGGATGGGGGCGACACAGGGTGGCTTTCGCAAGCACCGCGTCGCCCTCTGCGGCGAACCCACCGGGCCTCGTCCGTGCAATGGCCCAGTGGGGTTGGGGGAGAATACTTCTCCACCCCACCTCTTCGCCCGCCTCTTAAAAGAGGCATGACCTAGGTAGGTCTAAGGCATTAGAACACCTACTAAAATCGTAAATCGTAGTTGCTAAAATTATAAACCCACAGACATACGGTGAATTGGCCGTTTACTATAAACTAGCTTTGTGTTCGCGGCTGCCCCCGCGTTTCATATGTTCTTCAATTCGTTTTAATTTATTTATGCGGAACCCTAATTATTTTGCAAAACCAAAAGTACTCTAAGTTACCCGAAGTATTTTTAGCTATCTATCAAAAAAGTCCCGTCCAAGTCGGTTCAGCCCTTCCGCAGATTACTCAGAACAAAAACAGACCGACAAATAAATTTAAAAATTACATTTTTGGTATAGGTATGGTATATATATTCATATGGATTTAATAAAAAATTGTTATTTTGACATTACAAACAGACGCTTCAATTTTATTTATTAGTATGAATAAGTATATATGTGAAGATAGTTTTTTTTTTTTTTTGTTCATTGATAGCGTAATATAGATAAGCGATGAACGAATTTAATTAATATTAGCGAAATTTAGCTCTTTATAAGTTGTTTTTTTAGTATGACCCTAATATTTTGTTAGTCGCGAGATGTAGTAATGAATTATTTTATCTCTAATTACTCGGGTTAATAAATATATGAAGATATTACGTTCATATTTACCGCATTTTTTAAAATGGCGAACACGCATGCGCGTCATATGACCTTTAGAAGGCTTGTTATTGATTATCGCCGTATTTAAACAGATAGTTAGAAAAAAGAAATTATTATCTTAATTCATGGATGTCGCAAATTTAAAAATCAGATAAAGCTGTTTTTTTGACTCCATCTCAATGATAATATTAACAAGCTGAGCATATATTTTTACGGTATATTTTTATCATAATTTCGCTTGATACAAATTACACGTATAATGTCTGAGGTGAGGTAACTAGAATTTAAATCTAAAAGCACTGGTTTTTAAGTTATGCTGTCGGAATGTATCTTTTACAGCCTGAGGACGATAGTGAGTTAGGCGGCTATTATAGAATGGCCTACCACCAAGTTATAGCTTCCTCAATCACGATTCAATTCTTATAACAAAAATCATTTTAGTATACGATTTAAACCTGCGTCAGTCGACACGACGTCTGGACCGCTTTACAGCAAAGCTATAATATCCCTTCTGTTATATCAATCCTAATTGATTTTCGAAACAAAAATATTTATTAATTTACAATAATTCAAATTAGATTATGACTTCCATGTCTCTATTTAACAATGTTCTTTTAATTTTTTATTACGTTAAGTTTCTCTCAAATAAGTATCTACATAAATATAACTAAATGTTGAATTTTTTTTTTGGTGTAAGAATAATCATGCAAATGAATTCTTGCCATATTAATATTTTATTACGAATACAGTTTTAAATCTTGACAAAATATTCCTATTGTGGTAAAGGAAGGGAAATAAGTTCAACTGGTAATCAATGAAAATACTTTTTCGCGTATCTTTTGACTCTATATTGTGTCATTTTGATGGTGTTTTAAATTATATAGTCTGGGTATTTTCAACGTCGTGCACAAGTGAAGTATATTGTTAACTAGCTGTGTACCTGCGGCGTCGTCCGCGTTTCATATATATTTCATTTCGTAATAATTTTTTTTACACGATATAGGCTTAGTGCTTTGGCCACAATCTCACTTGATTTTAAGTGACGATGTGGTCCACGATGGTAAACACACTAAGCCTAGAGGTACTGGTTCTCAATTGATGCTGCCGTTACACACCTAATGGTTTTCGGCGACAGGTTTTCAAACTTGAGGGTGGTAGCGGACATTATTAGAAAATGTCCTACCACCATGCTATGGTTTCCTCGCGATGTTTTTTTCTTCACCGAAAGAGTTACGTTTCAGAATTAACGCTCCGTGTCACGTTATTTTCACTTCACATGTGCATCGTAACCTAACTATATCACGAAAAATGCCACCAAAATTATATAATATATAGGCAAATACTGCAAAGATAATGAATTAAAAATAAGGACGACAACACGACAAACCGAAATCTCGGCGAGCACTCCTTTGCATTTCTATGTCGATCCGAAAACAGTTTATGACAAATGTTTATTTTAGGTATTTGCGACCGTCAAATCTGCAGCACGTCACAGGAGTATTTGTAAGCAAGTCGAAAGGAATCATAAGTGCGGTACATGCGGTCTTAAATTTGCCTATGAGATATCTCTTAATAACATATATTAAGATATCACCAGGGCCAGACTGTGTCGATCACTTTCGAGGATCCAATGTCTAAAGAAGAACAGGACAAACCGTACAGGTGTGCCACTTATTTTCATTTAAATGATGAAGCTAATTTCGTCGGTTTGTTTAATTTGTTGAGTAAATATAAATATATGACAACACTGTCATATTTAAAACTAGCTGTGCGCCCGCGTTTTATATATTCTTCACTGCGCTTTAATTTTTTTATACGGAACCCTAAAACGGTTTTCTTGTGCTTAGAGAAAGTAAAAATATTTCTCATAAATTCAAGCACTTGCCCGTAAAACTGTGCATTGAATAGGATTTTATTATTTTTTTTTAGGAGTTTTAATTTTTTTACGCGTATCCCTAATTATTTTCAAAAGTTAAAAGCTATTCACCAAAAAAAGTCCTGTCAAAATCCGTCCCTCCGTTCCGGAGATTACCCAGAACAAACAGACCTACAGACAGATAATTTAAAAAATTATATTTTTGTGTATAGGTATCGTATTCATATCTATTTAGTAAAAAAAAAAACATACACTCAAATTTTATTTATTAGCATTGATATGTAACATTGTACCTTACCGATGGATACCTTTAGGTGTAAATTGTTTAGAATTAAATTAATAACTGATTGGAATGAAATTATTTATCAGATCTCTAATGAAATTGCGGTGGCTTAGAAATTCTTTTTTAGCTATTATTACACATTAAGACAACGTGAAACAATTGTTTATATTACGTTTTTAAAAGTAGCGATACGTTACTCCCCGATAGATAGGTTAGAGTGGCCACTTAATATGATGTGGATTTTATGTCCGCACCTATATATAAATATTTTATATTTTCCCTAATATATGTCATATTTCGATTTCGATATTTTCAGAAAGGAGATTGTCCCGAAACATAACGAGATACATGTGCCCGCTCAAAAACTATTCCAGTGCGATGTGTGTGAGAAAAAGTTCTCACGAAAGGATAATCTACGGTACTTGAGATATATTACGTCACGTGGTTTACGTCACATGTTTAATATACCGATTGATTTGTCATTTTTAGATCTCACAAACGTATCCACGATCCGCACCGTGTAATCGGCCCGTCAAACACGTGCTTGTGTCTGTACTGCGGACGCAGTTTCTCAAACTCTTCGAATCTAATCGTTCACATGCGTCGGCATACAGGGGAGAAACCTTATAAATGCGACTTCTGCGGCAAAGGTTAGTCGATGCATACATACAATCGTTTATTTATATATAACAGATATATGAGCTAAAAATATTAAATTAGTTATAATTTTTTTTTGTTTTTACTATGAATGAATAAAGGCGTTCGTTGAATTACAACTTTTTTATTGACGTTAAGTAAGCTATATAAGAAACCATACAGTATAAGACATACGGTTTAATTTTCAATGAATTTTATACATTCCTATATTTCTTAAAAAATACACTAATGTACATCTATAGTAATAATAAAATTTTAAATTCCACGTATACGACATTTCCGATGTTGTGAAAATAATCATTGCAAGGGACTTAAAACAGGTAATTAAATACATTCCTATAATTTATCGAAATGTTTGTCCGTCTGTCTGTTTGGTTGTGCAGGTATCAATTAGAGAGTACTAAGTATATGTTAAAAATTCGAAACGATAATTATAAAGCATATTTCGGAGTTACATCAAATTTTTATTTCATTAATATGGGTTCACTCTGTCATAAGTTATATCAATTTGAATGACACGCGGCGACTTTAGTATAAAAGAAAAGTTTGTAAGTAAATATATTTTAGTCTTAGTCGAGAGTTCGGGGTAATCTCCTGTACTACTGATCCGTTTTTGAAAATACTTTCACTATTAGAAAGATATTTTATATAAAGGCTACTTGTAATGTTGGTAAGTATATATTTTCAATAATTGGTCTCAATGAATGTAATTGAAGTCGGCAAAAATTCTATAATACGGCGTGCACTGGCTGCACGGGACGGGGTGGGACATAGATAGATTGCATCTCGAGGGAGAATCTAATTGTCTGAATTCCACGCAAGCGAAGTTATATATATATATAATTACTGAAGATGTCGGGATGGGAATAGTACCACTCGACGTGGAATGACGCGTAGATCGTTATAGGCTATATAGATTTTTGATTCTATCGTCTCTTTCAAATATTTTTTTCGATCTAATAAAAACAAAAGGCTCTCATTTTTCTACATTTATTTGTTTATTTACTCACACCTAAAGAATATATAAAATGCGGGCGGTGCCGCGGGCTCATAGCTAATACACATAAATGATAATGTTTATAAAAATTAATTGGTATAAAAATAACCAGTTGCGGTCTTTACAATAAAGTGTAAGAAACTCATATCGATAGTGAAAATTTGACGCGGACAAATGAAAACAAAAAGTAGAAAACGTACATCAAAATAAAATGTAAAAAAATTAAATTAAGATTTATATTTTTCAGTAATATGTAATGAGTAAAATCATTTTAAATTAAACTGTATGTCTTATACGTTATGTTTTATTTTAAATAGCGTATATTACATGGTTACCTAACGCCAATAAAAAGAAATTGTAACTCACCGAAGGCCTTTATTTATTCATAGTAAAAAACATCGATAACTAATTTAATATTTTTTTAGTCCCATATATCTCTGTTATATATAAATAAACAATTTTACGTTTTATTTTCTTTTACTTTCTTTATTATCTATTCAAAGGGTTTTATAGTTTATAGTGTATAGTGTATAGTTTCTATATATATATTATTATAGTTACTATTACTATAGTTTTATAGTTGTATAGTGTTTATCAATAAAAATAAATTTACGAAAAAAAAAAAAAAACGCGTTAGAATATACGAAGCACCGTGAGCTGTGCGCCTAGCTTCACACTGTAGTTTAGTCGGTCGCGCGTCACGGGCCGAAATGGTGTGTGCTCCGTATGTATTTAATTAATATATAAATAAATCATGTGATTGATATATCATGTTGTGATCATTTACCCATGGCCTTACAAAACGTTTATTTTTCTTACTTCAAATTCCCAATGACATGGTGTAAATTGGAGTCTTGGCAAACTCTGGTTATTGTTTTTTACACGGCATAGGCTCAGTGGTATGACCAAAATATCATTTTATATATCTTATATTACGTTGTATTACGATAAATTGGCTATTGCGTGAGGAGGTATGCTGACCTTTTGATTAATTATATCCCAGTAGCTATTTAAAGAGTCAGAACATCTTTTATTTCCATTTTTCTAAACGGAACGGTAACATTCATTTCTTCCGAAAACGAAGAAATGTTAACGTGACGATTGTAATATAATTCAGTTATACATTAAAATAAGCACTAATTAGCAAAATCTAACATTACAAGAAATGATCAATGCAAGCATCTCGCAGTGAGATCGATTAAATTCTACCAAATCCATCAAGAATTGATTTCCAATATCTAGGCAGAGGTACCTGTATACACTCACTAACTAGCTGTGTTTCATATATTCTTTACTGCGTGATATAATTTTCAAATAATCATTGAAAAATAATGTTTTGATAGTGCTATAATGAGTTTTAATTTTTCTACATGGAACCCCTAATTATTTTGCTACAAAAAATTTGCCATTAAAATAAAGCAAAAGTATTTCTCATAAGATAAGATGATGATGTGGTTCGCGATGGTAAACTCATAAGCCTAGAGGTACTTCTTCTAAAGTCATGCTGCCAGAATACACCTATTGGTATTTGGGAACAGGTTTTCAACTTGATGGTGGTAGCAACCCAGGCGGGTATCATTGGACAATCCCCTACCAACTATGCTATTGGTTTCCTCAGGATATTTTCCTTCACCGAAAGCTCAGACTGATTTTAGAGTTGGATTGGTGGGTTCGAACTCGCTCCCATTGACATGAAATCCAACCGCACTACCAACTGCGCCATCATCAAATATCAGTTATGATAATCATCATCATCATCATCTCCCTACCCTTTTCCCATTTTTATTTGGGGTCGGCGCAACATGTCTTCCTCTTCCATTCCTCTCTATTTGTTGTCATCTCCGCATTCACTCCTTTTCTAAACATATCATCTTTCACACAGTCCATCCATCTTTTTTTTGGTCTTCCCCTTCCCATGTAACCGTCCACATTCATATCCAAAACCTTTCTTACAACATTCTCTTTCTCCCTGCGCATCACATGTCCATACCAGGATAAACGACCGCCTCTTAACTTGTCTGTTATAATAATAACTGGATGTATTTATTATCTCAGGTTTCCCAAGGTCCTCGGATCTTCGCGGTCACAGGAGATCACATACAGGGGAGAAGCCATGTATTTGTCGTGTATGTGGAAAAGGTAATTTTTCATAAAAAAAAAAAAAAATTGTTTTGCGAAACACTAGAATTTCCAACTTGACGTGAAATACGTAGTTAAACAAAATAGTTTGGTAAAATGTGTTACTTTCAATTTGTGGGATTCCAAATGTATTTTGTATACTACTAAGATGACAGACAAATATCTTGCCTGATGGTAAGTAAACACTTACAGTGTTAGTTGGACGCTTCAATTCCAGAGTATTTCGAGTGAAGGGTATGTAATACACAGTTTCTCAATCTTAGTTCGCTTACCGTCCACTTTGGGAATATGTTTTTTTTAAGTCCCTCGATTTAATGTTTTTGTCTTTTTGGACTGAAAACTTCCTTAACAGCTTTGAACGATTCTCGGTAGAGGGGAAAATAGACTCGCGTTACCAACGCTATGTTGTCACCCGTCGGTCGACATGCTACCGTATGTCAAGTATAAAATGGCGTTTACATACTGGCGCTCAGAGACAAACAATCAAATTTATATTCACGCAGCCTGCCGAATGTCAAATAAATACACTACGTATATGAAAGTGTAAATAATTATTTCTCGAAGCGCCAATATATGTTAAAACCAGACACATGTTACATATATAGGTTATGTTAATAAATTATATAATTCAAATATTTATAAAAAAAAAACCAGTTTTTCCAAAGGTTCTAGTTTTGACTTCTGCCGGCAGTCCCCATGACTGTTTAGTTTTTTTTTTAGACTATATTTTTAATCAACCTAAGTCCCTTAATTTTCTCCGGCTCTTGTTGCCTGGCGGCGTTATCGCCCACGTTGAGAATCTACGGTTCTGTATGATATTTTCGTGTGTTGTAAGGTTTCTCGCGTAGTAACAAACTGACACGACATATGCGCGTTCACACTGGAGTCAGACCGTACAAGTGTACGTACTGCGACAAGGCGTTCTCGCAGAGTAACGATTTGACGTTACACATAAGGCGACACACCGGCGACCGGCCCTACATATGCGAAGTGTGCGGTGACAGATTCATACAGGTAAATGTGAATAAATAAAAAAAAAACGTGTGTGTGTTTGTGTGTGTACTTATGTACGCACGTACGAAGTAATACTTCTCTGACGTAATAATAGAAAGAAAAAATGTTGACAGCTAAACTTCAGGGTGTCGTTTGCTCGTGACGGTGTCTTAAACACATCTTAAAAATTTACTTTCATCACTTTTCCCTGACGCGCCAAAAAAGTATGAGTTCAAAAATTGGTAAATGTTTTTACTTAATTTAGGTACTCGGAGAAGACGCGCACGACAAACTAAAGACCTGCCCCGACTTCTCAATAAAATTACGTAGTTACATCACGTAATACTTAGTTGACCCCCTAAATATTAACACAAAGTTACTGTGCATGTATGCCGGTTTAAAAAGATAGACGGGACCTTAGAGACGGTCGCGAAATGTCCAAAATTACGTAATACTTGAAAGACCCTTAATTATGAATTCAACCACATAACAGACAGGTAGGAAACTATGGCATGGTGTTATAACAATTTCTAATAATTACCTGCTACCATTAAGCTTAATGTGTTACCTTGTTTTAAATGTATTTACTTACTGCCTTTATGCGGGGTCACGGGGGGGGGAGGACTTACACAGCGATCAGGGCTACACTACCCCCCGGGCGAGTCCCACACTGGCACGGAGTTCGTCACTCCGTGCTCCCTTACCCATTGCATTGGGGGACTTCGGTCTCACTAATGCAATGGGTAAGGGTAGTGCGTAAATGCATGTCACCCCGTCAAAAAAAAAAGAAAAAAAAAGGGCTACACTACCCACTAGAAGCACTCACGGTATACCGTCTCTACTGCCAATGGGGACGACGCGGTATTAATCTAGCAAGATCCGCGACGTCCCCTAGCGGGTCGCTCGGTGGATGGCTGAACCCTTGCCTGCCCTTGCGGTCAAAACCCTCGAGTCCAGACAATATAATAGTTACACCTCTTTCGGTTCCTCGTACTTTCATATCCACTCGACTGTTATGGTTTGATATCATCTGCCCTTTATTTAAGACGTGCTCGATTTGGTCAAAATACGATCGACTAAGTCGACCCTTACCGACGTGCCCAGTCACCCTCTCCCTATAAATTCGTTTATATTATATGCACGTCTTTTATTTAGGGTACGGCATTACAAAACCATCGGCGTGCTCATGGCCACTTCCCGAATCCACCGCCCGAGGAGCAGCCCCAAGTGCAAGGGATCCAGTACACATTGCAAAATGTTGCACAAAGTAACCAGTGAAGACTGAAGGATATTACAAAGCGTGTGTGACGAAGCAAAACAAATGAACGAAATAATCAATGAATTATATGAATTATAATTAGTTGTGTAATATAATGTATTAATAAATTAAATTTTATCGAATAACTGACTTAATTGGGTTTCATTTTCATTTTTTTTTTCTATTTTACCATCTATACTAATATGAAAATAATAAATTTTGCATGTCTGTACGTTTCCTATTTTGCGTAAAAAGAGTTATTGCAAGGAATTTAAAATAGGTTAAAATCAAATATATTTCTATTATTATTAGAAATATTTAATTATGATTTGTCTGATTGCTTGCGTAGGCTTCAGTTCAGAAAGTAGTAAATAAATTTAAAAAATTCAAAAAATAATAGTTATAAAGTATATTACGGAGTAACGTCAAATTTTAATTTCATTAAAATCATCGGTCTGCTCTATCAATCTGCTATCAATCTGCTCTATCAAAAATAGTATTTTTTAATGACACGCGGCGACTTTAGTATGAATAAAGAGCTCGTAAGTAAATGTGTTTTAGTCTTATTCGAGAACAAAAAATTAATGGATTTATTGCAATTGAATACAATGACATAATATACAATATGTTTATATATAAATATCTAAGACATAGTAAATGAAAAAACAATATTTTGATATCCACTTTTTTTTTTACACAATCAATCATATATAAATTTTAGTAGGTGTTAAGGTTAACGAGGAGTTACGGAGTCATTTTATGGATGTAGTGAACTAAATTTCAGTTATGATAATATTATTATAATATATGATAATATTTGATATCAATGGGACGGAACATAATATTATTTCATTCTAACTTTGAACTTATTAATAGGATATTAGGGGCAATTCAAGTATCACGTAAGCAATATTTACGTATGACCTTTATGCTTTTGATGTTTTGAGTAAGGCCACAGAGCCACCGACTGCGGAGCGGTTAGGCCACACTGCGCCTTGTGCGTTGGTTTATGGAGAGACTCGGCTAATGAAATGGGTGGAGTACGTACTGCCTGCCACCGCGTGCGATTAGTTCGGTGCGTAAGGCATGAAATAGGCTCCCTTGGAGAATCTTTGGCACGGATTTTCGGGTGGTGGAATGTGGGTGGCTCAATTCAGCGTCCCGATGACATCACACTGGCGATCCAAGAGAGGGAAGGAGGGGCCTGATCTTCCGTTGTACTGGGAGGCAGCTTTCTTACCGGAACTGCCCCGTTCGCATGGGAGGCTCAAGTGCCTCCCGCCAGGGTGAAGCGGAGCGTAGCATGCTATCCCGAATTGTAAAGACGGTTAAACGGTAACACATGTAGTTTTTTTAGTAGGTACTATTTGCGTGCTGTTAGGAGACCGTCCCTGTCTGTCTTTTAAAAAAAAACTACACATTGAACTACTAAAATATTTATATATTTTATAAAGATTTACACTGTCACTGACTTCCGAATTTGAGTGGTTACCACCGAACTCCGCGAGGTTTAAATCCTGACTGGTTGAACTAAGTAAAATTTGTAATACAGTAAATTAAAAATGCCTAATTGCAAAATTGTGCATGTGATAAAACAACGTCATAAGCTAAGACGCTGAGTGAGCTTTGTGGACATAGAAATAAGGGTTATAACAGTGCGGTTTCGACTGCAGTACGAGTCCCACACACCCGTGTTCTCGGATGTGCGTAAATGGTAAATTCCTGGTAAAAAATGTGAACAAGTTTTTTAAATCGGTTAAGGTTATGAATAAAAAAATAATTTTATCTGTTTATATAAAAGTAATAGGGTACAGATAATATTATTTTCGTTGTAACCCGCAACTTCGCTTGTGTTAAATATCATTACTGCTTAAACTACAACGTAATAAAAGACTTCCTTAAGTTATTATTATCACCGCAGCCGAAAGACATTTGAAAGACTGCTGGACATAGGTCTCCCCCGAGATACTCCACTTTGCCCGGTGTTGCGACACCTGTAACCAGCTGATTTTCGCGACCTTTGCCAGGACCTCAGTCTACCTTGTTGGGGCTCTACATACGCGGCCTGGAGGCTATTCCAGAACCCGTTGGTTCTACGAGCAATTAACAATTCTTCGAGCAATGTTGGCTACTTTGGTTCTTCTACGGATCTTCTTATTTCTTATTACATCACACACTGAAACTCCGAGCACATCCCTTTATATTGCTCTTTGAGTATCCTTGATATATCTTATAAGGGCCATTGTGACGATCATATCTTAGTGCTTTAATTGATCACTGGCAATAACTTCCTTGAGTATACTCACATACTTATTTAAAACCCACAATCGAATGGATTAAGTAGGTACGATTTACCCATCGGGGCAACGCGGTAGAATGCGCAAGCCATCCCGTATTGCCCCACTCAAGGTGGCGGGAGGAACCGGGTGGTTTAGTGGGTAGTGACGTGCGCTTCTCGCCTTCAGTCGTTCCTGGGGGGTACGTCCCTTTGGATCAGTCTGGATAGCAAGTGTGAAAATGCATTACCCTCGAAAAAAAAGGTACGATTTACCCGCGTTTGAATTCGACTACAGCACCTTTTATGATTTCATTATATGTATTACCAAACTCTAATAATAGTTTATCTATGGTAATACACAGATTATGTTATATCTTGCTTATAGTCTAGAACAGTGGTCGTCACATTTATTTGATAAAGGGCCACATAAGTCAATGTGAGGTATCACTGCCAGCCATACTTTTATGGATTGAGTAATTGACATCATCTATTAACTTACATACTTATATGAGCTGATACTTTGAATTTTCGATGGCAGTTATAATCTATTAAGTCATTTTCGACAACCCAATTCAATATGTAAACTCTATATTCAGTCATTATCTACCAAAATTGTTTGCGACATCGTGGGCCGCACAAATACCGTACAAGGGCCGCACGCGACCTCTCTGGACGCAGTTTGACGACCACTGGTCTAGAATATTAGGTTTCTCGTTCTATAAGCTCTACCTAAACTATCAGTTTAGCTTCAGGGATTAGATTAACTTTTCATTAGAATTCGGTAAATACATATCACGGAACATTAAGTTAGAACGAAAAGTACTTTAAAAAAAATCAATTTGGGACTTGAAAAAGCGTTTAAGAAGGTCACAAAACTGACACCAACTTAGAAAACAATTCAGTCGAGTAGAACCGGCAAAAAAAAAAATCGAAATGGTTTATCGTTTGTAAAAAGTGTTTTTTTTAAAGTACATAATATCAATTATACAATTTATAAGAATAAACGGTTTTAGCGGAATTAATAGTCTTAGGTGAGTGACAACGTAACATTTAGTACAGGACCCACCATGACTTAATTGACTTTGAAACTCGATAAAACCCAAATATACAAATATTCACAATAGTTTCTCACATTCAATAATAATTATAATACGCAATATTTACAAATAATTGTAAGTTGGTACGTGCTTGTGTGATAAATATTTTAAATGTACACTTTGACAATAAACAAACATCCCCTCAGATTCGGATTTCGTTTTCGTAAACATAACAAAAACGTTTATAATATATAACAGTTGGTCAGTGTATGACATATCTGGATATAAGTTCGAAGCGTTTGGATTATACAATTAAATAAAAATGAAGTCATGGATATTATTAGGCTACATGTTAACAGTTATAACTATGATAAATGTGAGTTTCAAATTTCTTTTAAACCTCTATATTAATTCTTCGGTTATTATTTATTTAAAACAAAATTCACAGCAATTAATATTAAAGTCACTGTTTGCACCTCTGTCTTTGTTGCTTTGTCTATGTCTTGTTGTGTAATTGACGTAATATATTAAACATTGTAATTTTAATAAATAAGTTTGACATGTTTAATAAATGATAGGTTTAAGATGTAGGCTAAGTTCAATAAAGAAAATAAAGTGATGAAACAAAGAAAATTAAGAAGCAAAAGAACACGATTTATATAATAGAAAAGACAACAAAAGAGCACACATATAAAGAAAACCGTAGTAATAAGGTCCCTGGTTATGCCAGGGGAATATTATTAAAAAAAAAAAATCTATCTACAACGTTAGAGCCATAGTGAATTTATTTAAATATTATTTCCCTGTTCACATATGCGTGTCTATGCGTGGATCCTGGGCCAATGTGTATGTGCATGAATTTTATTTCTTTATTAAGGCACTTTTATTAGTTTTTTCATACGGCATAGTTGCAGTGCTTTGACCACAATCTCACCTGAGTTAAGTGACGATGTGGTCTGGGATGGTAACACGCACTAAGTCTAGAAGAGGTACTGGTTCTCAAGTGATGCTGCCGGAACACACCTATTGGTATTTGACGACAGGTTTTCTCATTTAATTTAATTGCCCTCCACCAAACTATGGATTCTCCACGATGTTTTCCTTCACCGAAAGCTTGGGCTGACTTTAGAGTTGAACAGGTGGGTTTGGACCAGCGTCCATTGACGCGAAATCCAACCGCATTACCAACTAAGAGCCAATTTTTTTATCCGCAGTCAAAGTTACTATATCCATTTGTCAATTTTACTATTACTATTACACAAACCAATGGTTATAATCACAATGCGTTTTTTGATGACAAAATCTACTAGGGTTAAATTTAGCAATAGTTATTTATGTTGCCAGTAAAATGAACTGTATAATAGAATACTTTTGATTCCAGTAATTTTTTTTGTATGATCATTCCGAGTAAAATGTGTCATGGTCCATAATTCGAGTTGTCGAACAAACATTACAAAAAACAAAGGGTCGAGCTACTCTCGAACATCTGTGTCCATTATTATTTCTTGTGATAGTTTTGTAATGATATTACCTTTTTTTCATTTCGTCTTGTCTAAAATATTCTTTGATTTTATAATTTAATTCTTGGATTTAATATATTTTACAAGCCAAATAAATATTTGTACGAACTTGATATACTATACATAATGGAATACTGAATTCTAATGAAAAACAAAATTCATAAATAAATATATTACGAAAAAGATAATAAATAGCAATTTATTAATACGTTGTAATTATTTAACAAATTATTTTATATAAATTAATGTTACATAATGAAACTTCAAATTATCTACTTCAAATGTTATACAAATGCAATGAAACAGCTGTTCGCACTGGAGTTAACCATCCGCCATCTTGCTAACCCGACTGAGCTGAATGGTTAAATTTTGTAACAAATAGTCACATTTTTGACAAATGGTTAGTTTAACTATGTTTCAAAAAACGCATCAGGGCATTATTTTAACCATTTGTTACCATTTGTCATCGCTTCAAACTAACCCATTATAATAATTACTGGATATAATATTGTTATGATGTTCTATGTTGCAAATATCTATGTGACTTTAAAAGTGCATGGTATTAACCCCTTGAGCACCTTCCCGGCGTTTACATTCTTTCCTATCGTCTTTCTATTGTTTCATTTTTATGGGTACTCGACACATTAAAATATATTTTTCAGGTAAAGTTATTATTTACTAAGGCCTGTATATTTATTTTTATATGTAGAAAAGTGAGGTATCTTGAAGTGAAAAGTTATAGATTCGCGTTACCAATGCGGTGACGTCAGCCATCAACATGATCCAGCATGTCGAGTATAAGATGGCGTTTAAGTGCTGGCGCTCTGAGATAGACAATATAATTTATACTTACGCAGCTTATCGTATGTTTTGATTATGAATAAATTATATGAAAATAGTACATAATTATTGCTCGGAGCGCCAATAGATGTAAAAACCAGACAAATGCTAAATGTTCGGTTATATAAATTATTACAATTAGCAAATTATGAAATATAAATATTAAAAACAGTTCTTCCAAAGTTTCAAGCTTTTTTTTTTTAACCAGACGCTAAAGAATATCCGTGCTTATACAGCGAATAGGAGTTACGCATACTGTACCAAGAATTAAATTCGAATAAATAAATAATAATGTTTTTAGGGAGGATCTCATCCGGGTACATTCTTTTGGAAGCCCCGTTTGGGTCTCGATTTACAAATACCAACAACAGGTACGATTCATAACTTTTTTTTTTTTTTTTTTTTTTTTTTTTTTTTTTTTTACATAGGGAAATGCATTTAGGAACCGTCCTCCCATGCGGGGGCAGGGAGGGTGTGTGGGACTAACACTAGGGAAGGAGACCCTAGCGACTACCCACTAAAACCCCATGAGTGACCGTCTCTACCGCCGCACGAGGGGAGGCAACACGGGATCGCAAGCATGCACCGCTACAACGATTCGTAACAGCCTAAGTACAACCTTTAACAACTACTCTGAGCTTCGTGTAATATTACTTAATAATCACATATTAGTCTATACTAATAAATAAAATTGAAGTGTCTGTAATATCAAATATTTTTCTTTACTAAATAGGTATGAATGTTTATACGATACCTATACGAAAAATACAAATTTGAATTTTTTTTTGTTATTTCCGGGTAATCTCCGGAACAGCTGGACCGATTTCGACGGGACATTTTTGGCAGATAACTGAAGTTACTCTGCTTAACTACATGTACTTAAATTTTTCAAAAATAATTAGGGTTCTGCGTAAAAATATTCAAACTCATGAAATTGTGAATAAAATCCGATTCAGTGGATAGTTTTACTGCCAGGTAATTGAATTTGTGAGAAATATATTTGCTTAATGTTAATAGCAAACAAAATTTTTGGAAAATAATTAGGGTTCCATAAAAACAATTAAAAACTATATCACGAAGTGAAAAATATATGAAAGAGCCGGCGCAGCCGCGGGCACAATGCTAGTCGATAATAATACATTTAGAAATTTATAACTTAAGAAGTATCAGGCGTAAATTAGAAATTAATGTTTCTCTTTCTACATTTCTAAAAGGAAGTAAAAAATATTATTTGTATAGTAAATAGTCAATAACTTCGTATAGGAATCTATAATTACATATAACAAAATCTATCTTTCGTATTAAGTTATGAAATTGATATAATTTGACTAACTATTAAATCCAGATATTATTTGGCGATGTATGGAATATAAGAATTTATGAACCAAGGCACTCTTAGGCATCAATCGTTTTTAGATAGAGGTCGTTCAAATATATTTTTTAATACTATATAAGCTACTTAGTTAGTGTTAGTTAATGCTTTAACCACAATTTCACTTAACATTAAGTGACGATGTGGTCCACAATATCGGATACTGCCGGAACACACCTATTGTTATTTGGCGATAGGTTTAACAACCAAAGCGGGCATTATTAAAAAATGTCTTCAATCATACTATGGCTTCCCAAGATGTTTTCTTTCACCGAAATCTCAGGCTGATTTTAGAGTTGGATAGGTGGCCCCGAACTCGCTTCCATTGACTTGAAACCCGGCCGCATTACCAACTGCGTCATCATCGCTTTTAAATTACGTAAGCATATTCGGCTTTGCTTGTTTTATTCCTATTACTATTTGGATGACATTTGGAGTGGGGTTTTATTGAATTTTATTCCGTAAGCAATATTTACTTTTCCGTATTTTTTTCCTTCGCAATTATGCAAATGTTTACGTTAGCAGGGAGGGAAGTTTGCTTACTGTTGCTGTCAAAAATATCTAAATTATCGCTTACGACTTATGCAAGGTATCCCCACGTAAACAAAGAATAGTTTGGCAAATTGTTACTTGCCAACGATTTAGTTGAAAACCCTTAATGATGACATCACTATTTCTGTATTTAAGCATAATAATGTATTATTATTCACAATTTTAAATTTTTGTTTAATAAATCGTAATTGGTCACTCTGTGTAGTAAGTACATACTTTTTATTTTCTAGAAGCTAAAAAGTCAACCAGAATTAACATGCCGAATATACAGAATGTCAGGGAAGGCATTGTGGGTGTTGATCGAAGGCTATCAAGCCGGCATGACGGTGATCAGTCTTGCAGCTGGTATATCGAGCGGCGTCGGCACTGATCCTCATTTGAATCCTATATCAGCTTACTACTACACTAACCTCTTCAGATGGACCATGAGGTTTTTTACTCTGTAAGTGGTATAACCTTACATATAATTCATTTGCCAGACATGATTTTGATTTTCGGAAGACGGAATATTGGAAAAATCTAATTTAAATACATCCATTATCCAACTATAATATATTTCTCATCGGTTAATGACAGGCAAAGACTTAACGGTAGGAGATTTATAGACTGGTATTGAAGAGTTGTGGTAATATCATATAACGCCAGGTGAACTGCTTCCCACAACGCGGTTGAATGCGTTGCGACCCCGTGTTGCTCCATCAAGGTGGCGGGAGGAACCGGGGGGTTTAGTGGGTAGTGGTTAACGGCGCTTCTCGTCGCGAGTCCCGCACTAATACTGGTGTGTGACAGTCCTTTCCTGGGGGGTACGTCCCTTTGTCTAGGCTGGACAGCAAAGGGCGTAAATGCATTCCCTTCGAAAATAAAAGGTGAATTGCTTCCCAATAAATACTATAATATAAGCAGAGAAGCAAAATAATAACTTCATAACATAGAGTTAAAACACTCAGAACGGCAGTAGACGCACGCGTATAGTCATTTCAAGTTGGCCTTAAAAAGCCGTGTAGTTCTTTTGTTACATGCATTCACATATATATTTTTGGCTTCAATGTTAAGCAAGATCCTGTATGAAACTATCATTCTTAGAGCTATTACTCTATGTTTATTAATAAAAAATTAGACGTATTTATATAGATAGGTTTGGATTTTATGTGATATTGGCGGAACACATATGTGTGCTTGTTGATATAATTTGAGTTGAGTGTTAATTAGCTAGGTGGTCTTTTCAAAAATTAACTATCATCTGCACTGTGGTTTCATCAGAATATATTACTTTATTGAAAGCTCAAGCTTATTATAGGATAGGATTCGATCTCGCGTCAGTCTACGCAGTTTTCGAGTCCACGACCATTGAGTTATCGCCACTCATCAGTAGGACAACAAAGGCCATAAAACTCTAGCTAAGTATTTTTGATTGTCCATAATTCGTTTATAGTGTGCCAGTCTGGTTGGGGGGAAACGGCGGTAACTTTTGCGAGATAACGAAAGTTTGGCGTCGCCGTTTCTTTTACATGGACCAGTTTGTGCCGAAGTGGCTCCGGTATTTAGCGCCATTTGTCAAGAAAGACGAGTGGGAGAAGGAGGAAATGGAGTTTAAGCGATTTAAGAAATACTCCGAATCTGCTTTCGGGAAACACTTCAGGTTTCCGAGTAAAACATTTAACGATTATAAATCAGAAGAGACTGTCGAGAGTGTAGAAGAGGTATTTTCAAGTTCAGAAGAGATAACACGTAGGAAACAAGGGTAGTGTCATTTCATATTGGAAAAATCTTAGGCGGATTCCTTTAGAAGTAGATGGATTGAGTTTAGCGGAAGAAGGAAAGACGATAAGATGCCATTTTTATATTTGTTACGTACAATGAAGAAAAGTGTTCTCCATCCATGTTTTACATTAAGTACACCATTTTGTGAGAAACTTTCTGTTTATTAATTTTGTCAAATAATAATTCTGACAATGACCTAATAAATAAGTTAAACTTTTTGAACAATTGTTTCATATGATATTTCATATATTTCAGCTTAAAATAAAGGGTAATCAGATCCCCGTGGGTAGTCATGAGTAAAGTTTTTGACAGTAACGACCCGAGCACTGAAACAAGAATAAGAGAGTTATCGTCTCATCTGCTATACGAGTAGCGAACGTTAGGGAAATAGCGGACGGCGTTTTTGCAATATTTTATATAATAGCATAATTAGAACAATACTTTTTTTTGTGATAATATCGGAAATTTGCAGTCAACGGTATGATAACAGGGGCGTTTTTTTTTTTTTTGCCACCGCAATTCTGACTACTAATTATTTTAAAATAATCATGTATTAGGTTTTTTTTTTTTATTTAGAACATTAGATACGTTTAGCATTAAGTAAAAATGTATTTAAAATAAACAACAGTTTGTTAATACTTACGATTGCTTCACAAGCTACTCCGGTACACTAGATTGTTTGAAAAATATTAATCTATTAAATTAATTTGTTTTAATTGATTAATCAATTTTATATGTCGTTTACCCATAAAAATGAGACAATAGGAAAGCAATGGAAAGTTGGCGTAAATGCCAGGTTAGTGCTCAAGGGGTTAATCAATTAAAATTAAAATCGATTGAGGAGTGGTAGGTTAGGACTTTGTTTCCCGATTGGGTCGTGACTACCATGCCGCCATAGTGACATATTTTGGTGCGTCTCACTCCGGAATCAGCGAGTATGGATCCAGGAGTCAACCAGGTGTTAGGGCAATGGAAGACGCCTGGATAACCACTGTACACTTATTAAAATCCGTCATAGAACAGTTTTAGGCTTAATAGCGTCCTGAGAATTGCAACTGTGTATTTCGAGCTACAAAATTTAACATCATATGTACTTTAAATATGTTGACGAAATAGAAGAGTAAAAAAAAGTCGTTTTATTCGTTCTGCTTATCTCAGTAGAGATAATGCACCGTGATGTGATATATTGTGTCAAAATCACATACTTTCGGCTCCGTCGTCACCATTACTCTGGAAACTTGCGTTGAAACTTAAAAATGCGCTTCAGTGCATTTATTTAATTAGAACGCGCGATTGAAAAACGCTCATGTTTTTTATACTGTTTATGCTTATCGTTTGACCACAATGTCATCTGACGTTAAGTGACATTACCGTTATTGGTTGTAATACGCCAAGCATAGAGTGATTCGCTCAAGCCTAGAGAGATGCTGCCGGAACCCAAATGTAGCTGCGATGCGATTTTTATTACTCAAAGGGAATTATTGGTAGCTATTGAAACGATTATGGCGCAGCTGGTAGTGTGGCAGGATTCCGCGTCAATCGACGCGTGTTCGATCCCTACCTATCCGACTCTACAATCGGCATGAGCTTTCGGTGAAAGAAAACATCGTGAGGAAACCATGACATGGTGGTAGGGTATTTTCTAATGGTGCCCGCCTGGGTAGCTACCACCGTCAAGTTTGAAAACCTATCGCCAAATACCAATAGGTGTGTTCCGGCAGCATCACTTGAGTTTCAGTACCTCTAGGCTTAGTGTATTTACCATACTGGACCATATCGTCACTTAACATTAGGTGAGATAGTGGCCAAAGCACTGAGCCTATTCCGTGTAAAAAAAAGAAAAAAAAAAGTTCGCTCAAAAAACTCAAGCTCATTTTAGACTGGGGTAGATAGATTCGAACCTACATCAATTGACGAGGGAGCCAACTAGAATGCCACTGAGATATCAGCGCTTACAGTTACTGATAGTTTATGGTAATTATAGGTTAATTATAATAACGATGTATGAGGAGATTCGAAGAATAACCAAAGTAATCAATATTGCTCGTAGAACTGATGCCCGATGGAGTCAACGGGTTCTCGAATTGCGATCACGTATTGGAAGACGCAGTTTGGGCAGGTTCAGCACAAGGTTGACCGACGACCTGACGGTCAAGTTTGTAACAATCTGCTGGATGCGGGTGATGCAAAATGGTCATTGTAAAGTGCATTAAAGGAGGCTTATATATAGCAGTGGTCGTCTTTCATATGAGATGATGTTAATGATACACGGTAATATTAAATTGTTACTTACATGTGATATACAATATTTTGATCGACACTGAAAGATTAATTTCTTTTTTTGATTTATTTGATATCTTGATGGAGGTTTTACTGCTGTTATGGGATAAAGTATATTTCTTATCACTTAGGGGTCTGTGATTGCGACGCGGTGTTTGCGAAAGCCACCCCGTGTCGCCCCCATCCCAAATGTGGCGGACGGCCCCGGGGGGTTTTAGTGGGTATTTCCGGGCGCTTCACGCCCGGTCGAGTCGCACACTGGCACGGAGTTCGTCCCTCCGTGCCCCCTTACCTATTGCATTGGGGGACTAATGCAATAGGTAAGGGTAGTGCGTAAATGCATTTCCCCTCGACAAAAAAAAAAAAAAAAAAAAAGGGGTCTGTGATTACTTAAACTGACTATTTTACATCATGATCGCTTTTTCAGTATTTAGTAGGTTATAATATATAAAACTACATTTACCTAATAAAATATTAAAAGTATATTAAATATATGGAAAGTTCAAGTGTTTTTTGTTGTATTATTTTTCATAAAGTCTCATAAAATATTATAAAGTCGAATGAGTTTGTGTAAAAAAATATAGAATATGTTATTAACTCGTGAGATCAAGAGGTACTAACACAATTACGTTTCCAATTGCTGCTTTGATATGAATTTCTTTTAGCATTTTTGAAGTATCATAATCGATTTATAGCTGTAACGGAGTAATGTATTCTATCTTTTATATATATAAAAGGAAAATGGGGGTCCTTTGACGCATCATCACCTCAAAACTACTGAGCATATCGGGATGGGACTGCTGCCATTATTATGTACGTACCCTTACTTATTTTTTATGTATGTATTTTTTATATACTCTTATGTATATTTATTCCGCTAACAAAAACAAAAGACTCATTTTTGTTCATTCATTTGTTTACATATGCAACGCGGGCGGAGCTGCGGGCACACAGGTAGTTTAAACATAAAATTTCGCTGATCCCCTTTTTTCAGTTTCCATGATTGGAGTCATATGCTAATTGCATAAAGATTTTTTTTATCAATAAAGTAATTTGAAAAGGTTTTATTTGGCGGTTTATTCAGTTAATACAAGTGTTTTTTTTTTTAATATTATTAAATATGTTTAAAATTGATTTACCTCGGCTTTGCAAGCGGTACCGTCGCACTGAAATTGATAAATAAAACAAAAAATGGATGTATAAAGCGATGATGGCTTAGTTGGTCCGTGGTTAGACCGGAAAGTAAAGGACGCGGGTTTCAAACCCACCTTCCCAACTCTAAAATCAGTCTGAGCTTTTCGGTGAAGGTAAATATCATGAGGAAACCATAGATTGGTGATAATTTTAAAAATAATGCCCCCCTGGCTAGCCACCCTCAAGTTAGAAAACCTGTCATCAAATACCAATATGTCTATTCTGGCAGCATCGATTGAGAACCAGTACCTCCTAGGCTTAGTGTGTTTACCATCCTGGACCACATCGTTAATTAACATCAGGTGAGGTTGAGGTCAAAGCACTGAGCCTATACCGTGTATAAAAACACATTTGTATAAATAGATACATGTAACTAAGAACTTATTTATTTTGTCATACAGAAAGTATATAAGGTTAGAATATAGGGACGGTTTTCGAGAAATAGATAAAGTACCCCCTCTCGATTCTCACCAAGAACCTAATCACTTGTATTTCATTCTCTTAGGCTTTCAATTTAAATAAAATAAAACACCATCAATTACCTAATTGCGATGACACGGACCTTCAGCATTCGACAATCACCACTTGCTTTTTTATCGCCATTAGATAAAGAACAGCCATTGTAATTAATTTGAATGAAATATATTATTATTAAATGCGAATGTGGTATATATTTTTACTTTACTAATCATTGCTTTATTTATAAATTAGAAGAATAATATTTACCAAAGAATTGCAGCGTTCTCCAGTGCACTATAGATAAAATAATATGTCATAATATGATTCTTTCAGGACCAGACGATGTTTTAGTTTTTGAAAAGCAAACTTCTTTAGCAGCGTTTTTTGGTCATCAGTGCTATGACGTCATTTATCAACAACATGGCTACTGTATGCCAAGTATAAGATGGCGTTTATATGTGCTCAGAGAAAAATAATAAAATGTATACTCAGGCATCGTATGTTTTGATTATGAATTAACTATATGACTAGGTATATCATTATTGGTCGGAGTGCTAATAGTTAGTCCAGACATGGAATTTGAACATTAAAAACAGTTTATGCTATACTTTCGAGTTTCACCTCTGTCGGTAGTCCCTATGGCTGTCTAGTTTTGTTTTAAACGCAGGTTGTGTGAAAATTATACTTTAGAAAGTGTAGCTTTTTTAGTATGTTGTGGGAATTATTTTCCAAATTACAAAATAACATATTATTATTAAATAGACCGTCACCAATTTTCAAGTCAAGTCAAGTCACCACTGGTTGGAAAATGGTTAAAAGTTATATCAGAAAGTGACAGAAGTAGGTAGTTCAGAGCTTGCCTAAGGGCTTTAGAGGCTTCCAACTGTATACTCGATTAATCTTAATTCGGACCAGGTTTACTTTAAGGCTTATCCCGTGTCGTCCCCATCCCAAATTCGACGGACGGCCCCGGGGGGTTTAGTGGGTATTTCCGGACGCTTCACGTCCGGGCGAGTCCCACACTGGCGCGGAGACGTCCCTCCGCGCCCTCTTACCTATTGCATTGGGGGACTTCGGTATCACTAATGCAATAGGTAAAGGGAGTGCGTAAATGCATTCCCCTCGTAAAAAAAAGGCTGGTTTTAAATAACTTTGTAGGAGGCAGTTAACTCTATATAGTAATATAAAAGAGGTAGAGGTAACAAGATTGAGGACCCCACGTTAAGTGCAAATACATTTGGGACACGCAATTGGATAAGTTTTTTTTTTAGTTTTTTAATACTATGTCAAAATTTCATTTAAAGAAATCGAGATTGTGCTTTGCAAACTTATAAGAGCACCTACTATTCGCATTACGAATGGTGTTATGATATTGAAATCTGATCCGTAATACGCGGTTATAATAATTTATCCAGTTCTTTTAATTAATTATATTGAGTAAACTTACGTTGGAAAAACATTTATGTCCTAAACACTGAAATTAAACGCAAAACTATTATATATGTACAGTAATACCCCGATTTACGCGAGGGATACGTTCCGAAGAAAATCGCGTTAACTGAAATTCGCGTATATCGAGGTTTATGATTAAACATAGTCAAAATTTAATACAAAAAAAATACAAATCATTTTAATCAATCACTTTAATTCTAAGAACACTTTATGCAATACATACTCTTATTTTGTTACGGAAAAATACATCTATTGTCTTTACATTATGTTTATACGCACTCTTTCGCGTAATGCGAGGCATTTGAGCGCGAAATTTCAAATTCGCGTTATAGTGAAACCGCGCGTAACGGGGTCGCGCTAAGCGCGGTATTACTGTATAAATGAAATTTACTGTTTATTGAATTATAAAGGTAAAAAAACTACTTACACTAGAAGTTGATGAGATGCCATCGCTCTGTAAACAATGAACATACGTCTTGTATAATTCTATTCACATACTTATATATTATACCATATAAAGAGACGTAACTGTTTTTCTTTGTTTTTGTTCGGGCAAATCTTTAAATCAACTATGCCGAATTTGTCCGGATTCCTTTATTTTTGTTTTTTTTTTTCTCATATTACGAAGAATATAGAAATATAGACCACAATCTTACCTGATGTTAATTGACGATGTAGTTCAGGATGGTAAACTAACCCTAGAGTTACTGATTCTCAATTAATGCTGCCGGAACACCACTATTGGTATTTGGCGACAGGTTTTCAAACTTGAAGGGTGGTAGCTATCCAGGTGGGCATCATTAGAAAATGGCCTACAACCATACTATGGTTTCGTCACGATGTTTTCTTTCACATAAAGCTCAGACTGATTTTAGAGTTGTAGAGGTGAGCTCGGATCCGCGTTCATTGTCGCGGAATCCGGCCGCACTACCCACTGCGCCATCACCGCTATAATATTCTTATTATTTCGCATTAGAAATTTATAAAAATTAAATAGAAGCTAACTACTTGGTTCGAAATACAGGGGTTCAGTTTATACAAAAAAAAAAAAATCGGAAATGATCATTATGTATTATTTTTTTACATAAATATAATCCGCACAATGCAGGGTATGACAGCTGGGTATGTTACCGGATTCGAAAACAACTGAACCAATTTGAATTCAGTTGTCAGTTTAAAAGATAAAGCATTGAATCTAATGTAAGATGCGCGATTGTGATGAATTATAATGTATATTCCTTACGTGAGTTAAACACGAAGAGGATCGGCACTATACAAAATAGAGAATTTATTTAATTATGCAATCAAATTACGTTTCTGAAGACATTAAATTTTCAACTAAAAAAAATAAGAACCTAATTTATTATCTCATTTTTTCACACAAACAACAACATATTTCAATAAATTTGAAGGATATTTTTTTAAAATTTATATTAATTAATTAAATACACAGTATTTACTTGGTTAATTAGTTTAATGAGCCCGGAGTTAATATTTTATTTATAATAAACTAGTTTATTAATACGACCGCGTTTCATATATCGCTGCGTGATATAATTTTTAAACATTGGAAAACAATGTTTTTGAATTGAATCATATTTTGTTAATTTCTTTACACGGAACCCTAATTATTTTCATAAAATTTTTGGTACTAAGAGAAAGCAAAGTATTTTTTTACAAATTCAAGTACCTGCCAGTAAAACTATGCATTGAATCCGACTTTAATCACGATTACATGAGTTTTAATTTTACTTACGCGGATCGTTAATTATTTTCTTAAAATAAGGGTAGCCTAAGTTACACTGAGTTACTTTGAGCAGTTCCGGAGATTAGCCGGAACAAACAGACACACAAAAATTTGAATTTTTATTTTTTCGATATTTTCTAGATTTGAAATAAAACTAAAATCATTTCTTATAAGTTAAAGTGTGTGCAAACATTGGATAAATTATGCACGTGGTAATATAGAAACTTACCAATGCTTCAGCACCACGGCCCGTAGCCTAAATGAGAGCTGACGTTATATTTTATGTATCTGTTCAGTATATTTTTCTCTATACTACATCTAATTATGAAGATATAAAATTGGTTTTTTTTATTGTTATGAATTATCTCAAAAACTACTTAGCCGATTCTTACAAATTCTTTCATCTGTAGAAAGCTATAATATCACATTATAGTGAATATAATAGGTTATATTTAAAAAAAAAAAAATACAGTTTCCTGTATACCTGTACGAAGCCGGGATGGGGGCGCAAGTATTATAAATGTACTGTTTTTTGAAATAGACACTTTCTTTAAAGACATTTTATGTATATTACATAAATCCAAAAATAATTATGTTATAAACATAAGATTGAGAGACTTATTCTCCTTCTTCTTTATTATTGTTTTTACCTTAAATACAATATTTGATTAATTGTAACTTTAAAATTAACTTAATTTCCACACAAGTTTGCATCCACTTTACACACACTTTGGTGTAAATTTTCATTTTTTAAACATCAATTCCTTGTCGAATTTTATCAAGATTTATCGAGTAGTTTTTGCACGATGAGTGCTCAAACACACAGACAAAATTGTTTTTGCCGTGTTTTCTGTCCTTGTCCCCCGAGTGGTTTTTCTCAAAAATATTTATCGGACAGTACTTTTTGTTTCTTTACAGTTTTATTACAAGTATTACTACGTATTGATGATTAGTTGTTACTCTCTAAATGGTAACAGGTTAAGCCTAGAAGTAAAAACTTAAATGATGTTACGCGAAAATACCAAGCGAGTTTAAAAAAAAATGCCCTACCGTGTAAATACCGTAATGTTTTCCTAAAGGAACCGAACCGAACCGATAGCTCAGGAGTGTGCCTCACCCAGATGACTTATCCGTAGGCGCGGACAAATGAGAGGCCACCATCGAAGGTAATACTCCTGATGCGGTTTCCCATCTCCCCCCCCCCCCCACTAGTTGTAAGCCTAGTGTTAAGTTTCGTTGTATAGAGTCATTCATGTAATTATTTATAAGACCTAAATGTGGCAAATAAACATTGTTAATTATAATACTTAATTCTTGGAATAAATGTAAGATCGGAGCGACTGAGACTATCCTTGCACAGAGCTGAAAGGAAGGTTGCACGAGAGGACCTACTCGTTATTAAAGCTCAGGCTTGTAATGGAAATGGATAAGTGGATTCAAACAAACTTCCATTGACCTAGTCACACTACCATTGAACTGTCGATTCAATAATTTAAGTCAAAAATAACAGTATATCAACTTACTTTTGACATGCAAATGTTCATAACTCCGTCACACTGAAATATTTGGTATGTCTAGGTTCAAAAATACTTAACAGAAATTGGATTCTAAAAGTATTACTAATAGAACAATGGCCAAATAACTAGAAACACGAGGTAAAGTAAAATTTCATGTAATATTCAATGTGGTAAACATGTTGAATTTCGACTTGCATTTAAAATTTAAAATTGAAATGGCGGCAGGTTTCGGCTACTACGTGTGATCCGCAAATCCCCTTTAAATTAAAGGGGAAGATTTACAAGAACATAATACGACCTGTCGTCTTGTATAGATCAGAATGTTACCCCATAAAGGTGACGGACGAAAGAAGATTACATGCAGCTGAGATGCGAATGTTGAGATGGATGTGTGGGGTAACAAGAATGGACAGGATTAGGAATGAATATATTAGAGGAAGTTTGAAAGTGGCGCCAATAACAGACAAGTTAAGAGGCGGTCGTTTATCCTGGTATGGACATGTGATGCGCAGGGAGAAAGAGAATGTTGTAAGAAAGGTATTGGATATGAATGTGGACGGTTACATGGGAAGGGGAAGACCAAAGAAAAGATGGATGGACTGTGTGAAAGATGATATGTTTAGAAAAGGAGTGAATGCGGAGATGACAAACAAATAGAGAGGAATGAAAGAGGAAGACATGTTGCGCCGACCCCAAATAAAAATGGGAAAAGGGTAGGGAGATGATGATGATTTAAAATCTTCTTATAAACATTTTTATTATCGCAGTAGTATGGTGTCCATTCGTAAAAACCGAAATACATCCACTGCAGGATATAGGTCTCCCCCAAAGATCCCCACAACAAGCGGTCTTGCGCCACCAGTAACCAGCGGATTCCCGAAACGTTAACCAGGTCGTCGCTCCACCTTGTAAGCTATAACTAGATCAAATCTAATATACTTAAGAAACTATCGGATTGCAAACTCTGCTTTCATAATACTTTGGTGCAAATAATATATTGACACGGGCAAATATAACCGCGACCGCGCTGGTTCGAGTGAAAGAAAGTTAACATACCTAGTTTAATTGTTTGAGGAGTTTTTGGTGGCGTCTGTTTGTCATGTAATAGCTGTTACCTTTAATTCTTAACTAGTGTTTTTTGATTGTATGTTGCGTCATTTTATTAGCGTTTTACATGACACAGTTTTGATTATTATTCAGAATTGAAGTGTGCATACTTAATATCACCTAGTAGTATCTTTCTCTCTTGGAGGTAGGAAGGGATTACTTTTTCTTCTACTTGCTAGGATCTTGACACACCTCTTTCGCTTCCTCTATTTTCATAAGCGTTTATATACTTGCTCGCCGGTTATAGGTACTTTTCACCTGCCCTTTATTAAAGACTTGGTGAAAATACGGTCGACCCTTACCAACGTGCCTAGTCACCCTTGTCTTGCAAATTAATTTCATCTATCTTCTATCATCCATCCTCTCCTCGTGGCCGAACCAACTATGGTCAGTTACCTGGTATTTTTACCTTTTCCTATATTAGTCATTACATTCTCTATTACACAGCGTTGTTTTATCTCACTATTCCTGACTTTGTCAATCACCTTCACTCCACTTATACTTCTGAGACTTCTCATCTCCACAGCGTTAATTTTATTTTCATGCTTCTTCTGCCAAGTTCAGTACTCACTACCATACCCAAGTGTATATACCATGAATTCCTCGATGCACAGCCAAACGCGCCTTTTCAGTTATTTTCTGGTTACACCTGAAGTTACGCAGGGCTCCATTCACACTATCTAATTGAAGTGTATTAGAAAAAATAACACGAAACGTTTATTCTGAAGTGTCACGAAAACTCCACGGAATGTTCTACTAGCAAGATGGCAATCATTTTACTAGAGAGTTGAAATTACATTGAAATTCAGAATTGGCAGCATGAATAAATCCTTTGCCAGTCCTATTGAACGAATATTTTTACTATTATTGCAAATAGGTACTCACTATAGATTTGCAGAATGGTCCGTTACACTATAAATTAATGTAGACAGTTTTTTTATTGATAAATTAGATATTAAAATAAAAATACTGTAAAAACATAATAAAAATAAAATAAAATAAGTATACAGTATGACGGCGCGTCATTATAACCTTTTGATTTGAATTACGTGGGAACGAGACTTAACAATCTGGCAGTCTGGCGAAGCGTCGATGGTCGATGCAGCTGTGACAGACGTTAGCATCTCTAGTAAGTCTGTGGTGACAGAATTCACTTCTTCATTAAAGTCAACGGCGTGGATCGTGTCCGACGAATAGCCTAAGTTCCTCGTAATCTTATTGCGTTTTGTATTTACAACAATTAGAAGTGATTTATTGAACGATTCTGTAATTACTATGCTATTGATTTTGTTGGTATTCTGCCTAGAATGTTATGTTATTCCACCTATAACTTCGCCGCCATTTGTAAATATACAAAGACGCTTTGGTTGATCCTTATAATGACACAACGAAGCGCCTTTAAGTATATTAGTGTTTAAAATCTGTTATTTATTACCTCAACGGTGGATAAATCGCCGTACGTCTGTTTTAGAAAATTTGTAATAAATTATTATTATAACAAAAAATCGTATATCAGGTTTTAAATAAAATGGTAGGCTTATGTACCATTGCTGACGAATTGAATCCTGTCGCCTAAAAAAAAATTGATATGTAAATAGTCAAATAAAAAAAAGTTCAAGATATTATTTTTACTACGTTTATCAATCGATTTTTCTTAATTTTTATGTTGTAGCAAATTTAATGTTCTTCTTAAATTAATTGCAATCTGCAATTTTAATACACAATTTTACCTGTGTCATGTTATAAGTCATGTATTCGATCTTGCGGCAACGTTTCTAAAATAGGTGGCTCATATTCCCAGAACTTTCTATAGGGTTTTCCTGGCACCTCACAATAAACGTTTCGCGTTTATTACTTTTAATACAGTTTATCTGTGCTCAATAATACAAGTTAATGGGTTAAGGGCAATAACTGCTCCTATTGATAAAAATATTTTGATAATATTTAGTTTTTGATTATTCAATAATGATTATTGTTAAATTTCAGCCATCGAGCAAACATTAGTTATATTGTAGTCTTTGGTTATATGCAATTCTTACCGACGCAAATGACATAGATCCTGAGCACTGTGATGATGGAAAAACAAAACATAAATAATTTAATTCAAATATTAACTTGACAATCGCTTTTGGGGGGAAAAAATTATGCTTATTAAATTCTGATCTAGCTGTCTGCCCCCGGTTCTGTCCGTGCTTGATATTATATTCTTCACTACGTAATATAGTTTTCAAATAATCATTGGAAACTTAATGTTTTGATGTTGTTGTCCATTAAATCGTATTTTGTTGAGTTTTCATTTGTATCCACGGAACTATAATTATTTTTCCAAAATTTTGTTGTTGTTAAGATCAAGTAAAAATATTTTTCGCAAATACAAGCACTTGCCCATAAAACTGGCCACTGAATCGATTTATTTTTTTTAACGCGGAACCCTAATTATTGTCGAAAAGTTTAAGTAGGTAGCCTAAGTTACGACGAGCAACTTCAGCTATCTACCAAAAAAATCCCGTCAAAATCGATCCAGCCGTTTCGGACGTTAGCCGGAACAAACAGACCGAGAGACAAACAATTTTTTTTAATATTTGCGTTTTTGGTATAGGTACCCTATATACATTCAGATGTATTTATTACAAAAAATGTTGTTTTGATATTACAAACATATACTTCAATTTTATTTATTAGTGTAGATGAGGTTTAACGGGAAAAAATCTTGTGCAATATGGAAAAATGTTTTAAGCGATATTTGTGACCGTAATTCACAATGTTAATGATTGATTTGCATATATTTTTCGTTGTTTAGTTCGTTAGCACTTCTAGTTCAGAAATAATCCGGATAATTAATGATAGAAAGTCGAAAACATATACTGTAAAAATCCTATTTTTTAGTTTTGTGGACAACATAACGTCTACCGCGTTAATCAGTTAAAATAAAAAAAAAAAACATGAATCTATAATGTATTTTAATATAGACAACTTACTGATGATTGACAATCATTCCCTTTACACTGGAAAAAAAAATATATAGGAAATAATATTTGGAAACGTGTATTTACATGCCTTGATAGTTAGTGCCGTGATGACGAACGTGACAGCAAATGGCATAAATAACGTATAACTTAGTTTAAGACTTTGTATGAACGTGCGTGTGTATTGTACAGTACCTATTGGCTTAACGAGTTTACCTTCTTAAACCACACATTTAAGGTCATTTAAAATGTTGGTCAAAGCTCTGTACTGTATATAAAACTCTTTTCCTAATATTACTTTAAAAAAAAACGAAAAAGTAAAAATAATATCATGGAGTTGGAATTTTGAGATCCTTTAAACATTTCTTGAAAATGTCCAAAAATGGCCTCAATTTTATTACAGCGATGGGTAAAAAGTGTTTCGTACGTTATATTTGGCTGCACGGTACTAGTGGCATTGCCTTTTTCTTAGGAATAAAGGAAAAATAATCAATTCACAGGTTCTCAATTTATAAGTAACCTTTGTCATTTGTAATTAGGGTTGCCATCCGTACTTTACTATACAGCATTGTACGTGATTTCGGGTAATTGTACTTTATACGTTATGAAAACGGTAAAGTACGCGAAAATATTTTATTTCTCTGGGATTGCTTTCAACCATGTCAGCATTCACGAAGAGTTTTAGAGAGTTTATGTAGTGAAGAATTTTGACATAATGTACTTTTTTCCTACTTTTACTAAACAATGTACTTTATTTGCATAAACAAAAGGTGGTAACCCTATTTGTATTATATGAGTGAGGAAGTTACAACAACGATAGGGGAATACGGTTATAAAAACATTCTAATTAACAAACTATATATTAGCCTTAATATTAGTTTTAGCTGCTACATATTTCTATTAGATTGTGAATGACATACAGATGTTATTATATTCATACGAACCTGTGAAGAACAATTCTTAAATGTCACCTTAATTAAAAAAAAAAAGATTTATAAAATAAATAAAATTGGGCAAAAAATATTATTTTAATTTATTTCAGTATTATTTTCATTATATATTGTACCGTTCTGTAATTTTGTTGAGTACCATCCAGCATGACTACCTGCGTGCAACGGTATTAATAAATACGTCAAATTTTATAAAAACTTAAAAAAAAAAATGTTTATACGACTTAAACCCTGATGGGGCATTTATAATAAACGTCAAAACACTTATTCCTGTTTTGTAAATAGCACTAGTCATCGGGAAAAGCCGACAAGAAACTTTAGGTTCTCTTTGGTATAAATATCGTTTTTAATGTTGGCGTCATTATGATAATTATATTTCTGTTATGAATCTGAACGTTTGATGGTTTTATCTTTAATACAGATTTAATGCTTTTAAACGCCTGAACCGGCTTGGATAAAATTCGTAAGAGAGGTACATTTTATCAAGAAAATTATACGAAATATCTTTGATAAATCTAAATAGCTCCAACGACTTACATGATGTTATACACTTAGTGAATCTTATGGGTATATCCATTGATATATAAAACCCAAGATGCACATGCAACGTGCAACATGCACATACAACATGCAAGATGTCTCGTATAAAAGTAACGCTCGAAACCGTCGTCAAACACTCACCAATATAAGTAGTTATAGTTATGTTATAAACATAAGTTTTTGAAAATTCAACCTTACGTGAATATTTTAAAGTTGTTTTTATAAAGCTGTGTACATATAGCAACAAAATTTTACAACCAAAATTAGCCGGCAGGACAAGGCATTAAGTGGAGACGAATATTTATACTTTTTTTAAGTTTGTATTTTAATAGTTTGTTAATTTATGTTCTAAACACATAGTTATACTTTTATCTGAGCATAAATATATATTTGGGTAGAAAGTGTGTATATTAATGAAACAAATATTAGCTGGTTTTCTTCTTCTTCTTGGATCCTTTCTTCTTCTTGGAGGAAAGAGCATAGGGCTTCAACTACAGCCTGCCTTCCACTGCTTCCGATCTGCGGCGACGACGACAATTTCCTGCCAGCTCGTTCCAGGGGAATGAGCTTCTAGTATCACGGTCATCCGCCAAGTAGACTTTGGACGACTTTTTTTTTTTGTTTTTTCGACGGGAGAGTAGTTGAGCATCTGTTTAGTGATACATTTTTCGGAATCCAACGCCATTTTCTACGTAATTTTGTACAGCTCTTTTATATATCCCATTTTAGCAGCGTATTCAACGAGTCAGCTCTTACGCTATGCTTCACGTTGCGTTCGACAGAGTTGTAATCAGCTCCTTTCTCTCCAGGTCTTGTTCGAGGTTCATTTTCAACTTTATTTCTTTTCAGCTGTTTATTAGGTTCCAAGTCGCAATGGATATCCAGCAGCATTTCTTGTATTCTGCGTGGCCATTGTTTGCTGGAAAGCACTTTTAGTTTTGATCTAGTGGCTATTTATATTCGTTCCATCGATGTCGAGTAAGCTAACATATTCCAACGTTCTAATGTGAATTCACTTTTCTGAGCTCGATCTAATAGTTTCACTATGGTGTACCTCTTGGACGAAACGTTTTTTGTAGCCATTATCCGAAGTTTAATCTTAGCTACTACATTATTAACTGTTAAATTATACACATTTTTTGTGCAGATGTTGTTGAAAAAAAATGTTCACGCCTTTATTGACTGACGATTGATGTCCATTCTCCGCATCGTATTGGGTCACGAGGAAAAGTAAAATATAAATATTAGAGGTTTTCAATAAGTTTTTAATGTGACGTGTTGCGCCATAGCGACACTCTCAGATTGCATGACACTTCTGTCATTAGCATGCTGCATGTCGCGAAACCATAAGTTGTCCCATAATTAATCGATATATATACATGAAAAACGAAGAATAAAAAATTCTCAAATTGACGACCTATTCTTCTTTTGGAATTCGATTTAGAACTAGATTCGAATATATAACGTATAAATATTTGTCACAAACGAAATACAAAAAAACTACATAAATTTATTAATTAAAATAATTTGATACAATAAAAAAAATCGACTCCATTGAATAAGAACAGGGATAATTTATATTATTTAATAATTATTTTTATGAGACAAATTAAATCAAAATCATATATCCTTTCTATATTTAGTCATAAAAACAACAAAAATAAATCAATAAACTCTTTTACTTATCGAAAATACGACATCCCATCTTTTTTTTAACGTTCTTAAAGTAATATTTTTACAATTTGTCAAAAAACACTTCGGCATTTTGAACGACCGTGCAGAGACGCGAGCGACGAGAGACTATTAGAAATGTGCGCACAATTTTGATTTGTGCGCTCATTTTACGTGAACGTTTTTGAGACGTTGACTGTGTATCTTGGGATTTTATATATAAATGGGTATATCATATAATATGTCCATCTGCCCATTCAAACGAAAGACGTCCACTGCTGGAAATAAGTCTCACCCAATAATGGGGAATTGTTATAATCGCCACGCTTGCCAACGGGTTGGCGATCGTAGTCAGGTATTTGTGGTACTCAGAAGATGCTGCTCCATCCCCTGGTTTATCCCTTAGTTTCCTTTTACGACCCCCACGGGAAAATGATGTTACCCTTAACCGACACCACACAAAACGTAGAAGGTATGTATAGGTTATTTTAAAATAATATTTACCAAAACAATATATGTATGGATTAATATAGCTATCGTATACAGAATAAAAACCATCTTTTTTTTATGTTACTTAGATCTAAACTATTGTATTGAGTAGTGGAATATTACAATTACATCATTCGTCACGATTCACGGTCTATTATCGTATAATTAGAAATGTTTTATGTGGTCCTTTACATTATCCGACACGATATTATAATCGTTCCTCTTTCCGAGGTTCTTCTTTTTGGGTAATTGTAATCTGCGATTTATATACATAATTCTGTCAGCGTCATATGATAGGTTATGTTTTCAATTTTATGTCAACGGTTCTAAGTTCCAGCAAAACGGGTGGCAAAATCTTGCATGAACTTGAAGTTTCCATGGCTCCCCAGAATAAATGTTTCGCGTCATTATTTCCAATAGACTTCTCCTATGCACAATAACTAAACTATATTCTATAATATGGGGTCAAATACGTAAGACAATAAGGGTTCAATGACAGACTGAGATCTCGCCAAAAAGGTTGCAAAGCGGCGAATTTTCATTTTTCTTACGAGCAATAGAAGAAAAAATTGTCAAACAGGTCTATTGAGGTTTCGTAGATACACAAAAGGCTTACAATAGAATGGTGAACAATGAATATCTAGTGACATTTTCTGTGTATGGGTTTAGCTGAAATTTTATAAAAAACACTGAGTTTACTCAACGAGAATTTTGATGCTTGTGTCGCTTTGATATATTCGTAGACTAAATGGGACTTGATGAATAAAGAGATGTTTTTTTTACACAGTATAAGCTCAGTGCTTTGGCCACAATCTCACCTGATTTTAAATGCATATGTGGTCCAGGATGATAAATACACTAAGCCTAAAGGTACTGGTTATCAAGTGATACTGCCGGAACACTACTACGGAGCTATTCAGTATTATTTTAGAAAATGCCCTACCACTATGCTTTGGTTTGCTCACGATGTTTTCCTTCACCGAAAGCTCGGGCTGATTGTAGGGTTGGATAGTTGGGTTCGAACCCGCGGTCATTGACGAGGAATCCGGCGGCACTGTCAACTAAGCCATCTTCGCTTCAATCATTTAACAAAGCAATCAATCGCATTTGCTAATTTCTAGTTTTTTTTTTTTTTTTTTTGACCTAGCTAATGCTGTTTACCAGAAGGGCCTTTACAGCTTCACCGAACTTTGAGGGCGAGTGCTGAAGGCACTCAGCCGCAATAAGGTGACTAGCTCTAATTTCTAGTCCCGTTTCACCTACATATATATAGCCAATTGCTTGACATACTTGAACGGGAATGAGTACGGAATAACAATTAAGGAATGGCTTGAGTGGCAATCGCCTGATATACCTACACTGATGACCAAGTTAACCGGGATTATTGACTGAGAAGTTATAGACGATTGTATGCATATTTTGTAAGAAATGAATGTTAGTAAAGTGAAAGTAATTGTTTTGAAAGACAAGAAAGAAAGAGGGAAACAAATGAAAGAGTATCTGTAGTAGGGTCAAAGGTTATGCGGGGTGCAAAATCTAACTGTGGTATTGTGTGAATAGTTTTTATAGAAGATCGAGTGATTGAGGCTTTGTCGAATCCTTAATGTTGCAGATGTAATAAAGAATATAGTGACAAAGATACAGAAAGCAATGCTTAGTTGTTTTGGATTCGTGGAGATGATAAATGAAAGAATATTGCCAAAAGAGATCTAAAAGGGCAAAGTACCTAGGGATGTAGGTTATAGTCGACCTTTTTTTATCTGGGGAATCCGCTTACTAACTTAAGCGGGGAGTAGACTCTCCCCGGTTAAGCTGGTAGGGGATATGTGGGACTCACCCAACGTGAAGCGCCAAGAATAACCACTAAAATCCAAGTTGCCGTCTACTGCCCTCACGGTGCGATAAGGAATTATAGAATACGCTTCTCCCATCAGTTTGTTCGGCCGAATGATCAAACCCTGTATCAATTATGGTAAAAGTCGACCTTTTTATTATTTTTTTAACGTGGGGGAATGCATTTACGCGTTTCTCCTGACAACTCTAATCCGGGAGTTACGTCTCCCGAATTAGTGTGTGTAAGGGGATATGTGGGACTCGCCCGGCGTGAAGCACCGAGAATACCCACTAAACCCAACGGTACCATCCACCGCGTTCCTGGGACGACACGGGATTAGTCTAGCATGTTCTACGTCGCTCCGGCGGCAGTCCCGACTTGGCCACTTCCTTTGTTTTCCATCAGGGGTTCAGGCTGGTACCAGCTGTCCCTCCTCACCATCCCCCAACCAAATAGGGAGTCCAGTACCTCTCCTCCTTTCGTTCTTATCTATTAAAAGAAAATAGGAGAGGGACACGTAGGATTGTGGCCTTAAGGAGATGGAAGAACAGGAACGAATAGTGCCCTCCTACCTCTCTCTCTGCGGACTTCTTGTATAGCATAGCTCTCAACCATGCTCGGCAACGAGAGGTCTGGCCCCACCTTTGCCATCACAGCACAACACTGCTTGACGAGCTACATGGTATTTTCCGCAACGTGGCAGTGACGGCAGGCCGCTGTCGGCTCCCCTCTTGCGATCTTGTACAGGTATCACTAGGTATAAGTTTCGATGTCTGGATCTTAGGAACGTTAGGGAGGCAAATTTTGCTGTTTTCTCTCCTTAAGGACCAGGCGGACGCCTCCTTATCTTAAAGTCTTATCCTTAAAGTCAGAGGGCCGACTTTCTATAATAACCTCTAAGTAGTCGAAGCGGAGATGGTAAAGAGTCGCCTAGGCGAACGTATCTCGACAAAGTTATCAATATAGTCAAAAGTATACGTAACCGACGAATGTGTCTATGAAAGTAGAAGAAGCGAAAGATGTATGTCAGGATAGTAGAAAATGAAAGGATATAGTCTATGCTTACGTTCATGGGATGTGAGTTAGAATACCTTCTGTGTGTACGTATTATAAATATGCAGTAGTAACGTCGCCAAAGGATCGTATCCAATATAAAACATTTTGCTTTTTACGAAATAAAACAAATGTTGAGTGATACATGAAATTTATTTAATATAATAATTATAATTACTATGACATAGTAAATGTCAACACTAAGTGATTTCAAAATTCGAAATTGAAGTAAGTAATACATAGTATAGATAAATGTTATTAATATATTCAAACGGTAGGTTTAAAGTGAATTAATTTGCGGGTTTCAAATAGATTTCATGTTTATGTTGATTGCTCGATCAAATCCTTGATAAATAATTTTGACAAAATTCTTTCCGATATGTTATTCAAGTATGTTTATGTAAGTGTAAACTTTATTTACATTGATTCTTTAATGTATATTTTTCTTTTACGTTTTTCCTCGTTTTTATTTACATATCAATGGAAATCGTTTTCCAGCTATTTACAAGCTCTCATTGCCGATTGTATTATTTTTTCATTATATTTTTTTTATTAATCTAATTGATCCCGCTTAAATTACACAGTTTTTTTTTCTAACTGATTACACCGTAAGTATACTCGTATATATACGCACATTAAGAGTACGTTGTTGAAGATAATATTGACTACATGTAAAGAGGAGTAGAGATGATAGAGACAGAGATCTGAATATCGTATAATATGATATTTAAAGAACACCCAAAAATTAAACTGGGTGATTTAACATCAAAATCTAAATAATCTATGTCCTATTGTTTTTAACAGTGGATCTAAATCGACGTCCCCACATAAGATTGTATTACACGATTGTCCCTTGCAGCTGCTGCGAGCCCGGGGTCGGTGAGCGCGGTGGTAGAGACGGACCCATGGATGTCGACGGTAATGCACCTGCGACGTCCTGATAGGCCACTAACGGCACACTCGGGCCGGGTGACCTTGGAACCGGTATCTCCTCAGGCGGAGTCACTTCTAAACCGATGTTGTTTTTCAGAGCGAATTCCATCTCGTCCTTCTCTTGCTGTTGCTGCTGGTATTGCAACAGAGAATTGAAATGCGATATTCCTATTTCCTCGAGGCTGCTCTTCCTGCGTGACGAGCCGGCACCGCTGAGACCTTGGCGAATAGAGTTCGACCTATGCAGTAATATGTCATCGACGACACGGAGCGAGTTTGAACGGCCCCTGGTGCCCGTCACAATGGTCGGGCTGTCCGGAAGCGACAACGAGTTGGCTTTCGTCGTTGGTAAAGGGGCTCGTGGAGGTGAGATCCCGGATCCGCGCCGGCTCGCCGCCTGAGCTTGTATCAATGACTGAGAACAGTAGCTTATGTTTGATTTGCGTCGGCTGTTGTGACGTTCGAAAGTTTTTTGAGCCGAAAAGGGAGACGGCCGCACGAGATATCTGCGAACAAATCGACATGTTTAAATAAATGAAACAAAATGTATAAAATATATTTCGTATTATTATCAACATACATTATGTCGCCTTCTTGTAAATTTAAATCGCTGCTAGGATTTATTATGACGTAGGAGAGGCTGTTTCGTTTTTCGCTGACGTCATCGTAGTCATCTGCACTTAGGTTTAAGGACTCCATCCTCGAACGCACTAGGTTCGCAATTTCAGCCCTTTCGATTTTCTGTATGTGATTGTCCCTCGCTTCATCAGCCAAGCTTGTCGAATACTGCGGGTAATTCTCGATGTAAATATTTTGAAAATGATTTATAATATTACAACTTTGGTTTTCTAAGTAACATAATTAATAATTGTGTCTCAAAACCATAAAAATAGTGGTAAAATAAATCATCGTGGTAATTATGATGTGTATTATATAAATAGGCACAAATTAATATAATTTATTGCCTGTGCGAAAATGTTGTTGCTACATGCATTATTTACAAGTTAAATTGCTAGGCACAGCTAAAATTTCAATGTTTATATGTTAGTTATATATGATATAATATATCTACAAAATAAAACTAAGTATAATTTTTTTTTATGTTTACATGACTTGCGTGAGCCGTATCTCATGATAGCTTCTATCAACTACGAATCTAATAGTCTAATTAATTGTAGTAAATCTATAACAGGTTTTCCCAAAAAGTGATTCGTGGAACACGATTGTACAGAAATTTGTGTTTCGTTAAGCATGAATTGTCCATTGAATATGTTATACTATTAAAAATTATATATAAAAAACCGCAAAAGGGAGTTCACAGACTTTTTGGAGTGAAAACTTCTTCAGTGACGTTGTGCGATTTGGGGTTGGGCGAACTGAGGTTGGGGGAAAACATATCAATCCCGTGTCGCTCCTCTAAAGCGGCGGAGGGTATCGTGGGTTTTAGTAGGTATTTCCCAGCGCTTCACTCCGCGCGAATCTCACTTACTCACCGGGCATCTCTAATCCGGAAGGATATATCCTGTATATTATTATGGGTAAAGGGGCATTTTAAAAAGGGGGCAACACTTATAGATTTGCGTTATAAATTCTATGACTTCAGTCGTCAACATGATTCTGTATAAGGCACCGTTTATGTGCTGGCGATCAGAAATAAATAATAAAATGAATACTTACGTAGGCCATCGTATGTTTTGTTTACGAATCAACTACATTATTATTGTACATAGTTATTGCTCGGAGCACAAACAGATGTAATAACCAGACAGATGGTATGGGTCCATGTTAAATGTTAGGTTATGTTAGTAATTTCACTCAACAAATTATGAAATTTTCACATTGAAAAAACAGTTTTAGCAAAGTTTTAAGTTGTCACTTCTGCCTGTAGTTCCCATGGCTGCCTACTTTTTTTTTAAGTTTCATTTTATTAACACTTAAATCAGAAAATTTACCTTTTGCATTGGAAAATTAATTTGGTATTCGGTGAAATACGTATATGTTCCGTTTATTTAAAAAAAAAGTTGGGGAAACCCTGTACTATAGGGGAGCTTTAAAGTTCCTAATTCTTATTTTGGTTGTTTTTATGTAGACTGGTCCGCATATATTTTTCCCGATGCCTGAATACATTGTCATTCATTGCTTCTTAATATTGAAATATCCGTTTGGAACATGTAATAGGGTTGGCCACCTTTTTTGTAATTTAATCAATGAAATTGGTTAACAATATTTATTTCCAAAGAAAATATTACGCACTATTGATTAGATCGATAGTTGACGATCAAAAGAGAGTTGTATTTTTTATATAATAATTATCTTTACAATTTTTATACAATAATTAATTTACATTTAGATATAATTCAGAAAAATACGCTTCAACACATAATAATCTGGTAATTAAAAACAAATTCATGTTTCATTTCAATTACTCTGTAATTAATTTCAATTAATATTTGTTCTTTTAATACTATAAATTCATAAATGAATGTTATAAGTGCATTAAAGTTGCGATTATGACCTGTACTTATTACTATGAATTACTTAATTTGTATTTAACCACGAGGTTATGGGATCAGAGTATTTTTTAACTGAAATATTTCCAAACGGTTGAGATTTAATGGTGTACGGGTGGCAACCCTAACTTCTGGTAATGACCTTACCGCCGACGTGCTATCCCCGTAGCAGCTACGGAGGCAGTTGACAGTCTTCCTGCGCCCGCTCGACCCTTCAGCAACAGCTTCCTCCTGCTGTAACTAGCGCGTCATTGCCAAATATTCCACGTAACATTTTTTTTAATCCAATTATTTCTCCATAATGCAAAGGTACTAGACCATACAGCCGAGTCTAACGTTAAGAACACTTTTTCATATAACGAAGAAACACAATGGCGGCCTTTTGTTCTCAATATTTCAAGGGAGTAGTTGCGAGATTTCAGAATTCAGTCTTCGTGTCATTATTTTTATAATGAATTAAAAACAAACGACGACTGCATGACAAACCAAAATCGCGTCAAGCGCTATTTTTGTTTTTAAATTTCGTCCAATTTCTCTGACTTAGGCAAGATATAAATAACTTTATTCCAATAGATTTTATTTTGTTTATCTTTTAATGTTTAATCCTTCACGCTTTGCGAACAGTAATTACGGTACAGTCGAGTACTCAATTCAATTGTCAATGCCACTACTCACACCACTAAATAATCAGTGTCTTAAGTGAAATATAGTAAAATAAAAGAGCTCAAAAAATGTGAAGACTATACAGAACGTTTGACTTTTGAAGAGGAGAGTACCTATGTACTTTTGAGAATTTGTAAATAGAAAGCATGCGACAAGCAAAAGCAATTGCAAAGTTGTAAATGCATACATTACGTATCTCGGCGACATTGAAACATTAATGCCATATCGGTATTGGAATATATATTTTTTTTGTGATTATACTTAATGTGGAAAACTGCGTATCTATTTATTTCATGCAAATGATAAGATTGTTTTTTGTTACGTTTATACATTATTATGTAATGTTAGTAATATTTTTCTGTCTAGTACCTAGTTGGATATAGTATATGGGGTTTTGTGCGGTATTGAACGTTTACTAGGTTTTTCTCTAGACTTTTTTTAAAAATTCACATGCATAATAACACACACTATAAGAAAACACATAGGCGGGTTTGCGATCATCGAGTCAAATTACCAATTAAATTGTGTTTTTTTTTCCTCCATCCGGTATATATTCGTATCCGAATCTATATGGGTGTTGGTTAAAGAAATATCTTTTTGAATTATTAATTAAATAAACAGAACCTAACGGCCTCTTGGTTTTAACGGTTTGCTAGAAATCATAAAGATCATCAAAAGCACGTGAATTTCATAAGACAATATCAACACGTCGCGTGAGATTGTAATGCTATTAAATATTTGCAGACACTCACAAGTGTGAAAATACATAGTGTTAACGCGTTGTTACAAGACATTACAAGTTCAGCCCGAAATACAGTCCATAGAGGTGGACTACTTTAACAACAGAGTATACAATACAATACAGTCGTAAGAAAGATAATAATTATGCATTAGATAGATGAGAAACAATAATATAATGGTGTATAAAGTAACATAATGGCCCAAACAACGTACAATAATAGTAACATTATGACAGTAAAGGACTGCATTTAAAGAGGAAAGTTCTAGATACTGAGCTGGCCGACTCACCGATTCACGCGATGGTCGCATTCTCGTGAACCATGACCCAAACGATTTTTTCTGGGTCCCCGGCGACATACTCACGTGGTGAGATGCGTCGGCCATACTTGTGTCCTGAGTGCGGTAGATCCCTATAGGGATTTCGCAAGTCGTCGAACACAACTTTTGATATAGTCGGCCGTACGTACGAATCCACATATCATCCTTAGTTATTTTCATCTGTCAAGCCCAACGTTATGTTTAACAACAATACAAATACCATATATCAGTTTTACTATGCAGTTTTATTATTTGTGAGCGCGGCACGGTCTATACTAGACATCGTTTAAATCGAAATATCACACAGCCGCGCGCACAAATATCTATACAATTGAATTAAAATATAACCATTCGCAACATATGGTTTACGGGTATGAGACGCATGATACAAAACAGATGAATAAATTAATGAAACAACAATTGATTATCGTATTAATTTAAAGACAATATTTCAGAGAGAGAGTTACGCTAGCAAATTTTTGTAACAAAAAATTATTAAATTTAACGCATTAGCGAACGGTTAGAATGATAACTCACCGAAGCGAGAAATCCCGATCCCGGTGCTTGATCGACTCCCAACAGAAGACGGATAAGGGTAATTACGTAATCCTTTACAAAAGCTTGGTAAAGCAATGTATCCAACATAGAGGCAGAGAACACAGAGCCGGCAGCAAACGGCAGCCGAAACATATAGGATAAATGGGATCCTCTCTCCTTTTCACGCTGAAACGTATGAAACGAGATCAAATCAAGTCCTGTTTTTTTTTTCAATTTTTATAGAATATAAGCTCTGTGCTTTGACCACAAGTTCACCTGATGTTTCGTGAAGATGTGGCTCATGGTAGTAAACACACTAAGTCTAGGGGTACTGGTTCTCAAGTGATGCTGCCGGAACACACCTATTGGTATTAAGAGACAAGTAATCAAACTTGAGGGTGGTAGATACCCAGGCAGGCATTATTAAGAAATTCCCTACCACCATGCCATGGAGACAACTACCCTTCTAATAAAATTAAACATCCACTAACGAAATTCCTATAAAAGCGGACTACAACGGGGATCGAAATCAGCCCTCTCGTCCCATCACGTACGTTGGTACGAAAATAAAAAATAGGCATTTCTAAAAAAAAAAAATCTTATTAAATGTTTTTTATAAATACCTTTTCCATTTTAGAAAGATGCAGCGCGTATTGATCGTGGGCTCTAAATTGCATGAAGCGCATATTTGACGATTGCGACAATTCTGTTATTGATTTGATCGAAGGGAAAAACCTGAAACAAATTTATATAAATTAATAATGCCTTTATAAAAGTCTACACCTGTTTGAATCGCTTTAGCATATATCTCATAGGTTTCAATGGAACATTAATTTCATTGTTTTTTTTTTTTTCGCTGGCATATATGTATTATATTATTACATTATTTCGCTTAAGCAAATTTTTGCGTTTCCGTAGTCGTACGCGGCCAATTACTAAACCGATTTGAATATAGTTTTCGTATTTATACACATGTGTATCCGAGGAAGAATGTTCAGCTCCATATCATTACGCTTTTCCATAGAGGTTAAGCTGTAATGATAAAAAGCACGTCAAAAATACGATAGTTAATTTATAACTATACAATATTAGTCTTTATGTTATCATTATTTCGGTTGGGTCAATTTGTTTAAAATTGTCAATTTTTATGCTTACGTATGCGTATTATTAATATTAGTTACCGTCAATTCAATTGGTCAAAATCAATCACAAAATTTGAAAGATAATCATTCTCAAATACATTCAGATGATCTTCGTCAATGTTCAATACCCTCGCGTAAGGTGTATATATAAAATTGACAATTATAAACGATACTCTCGTCCGTAGAGAAACTCTGTAATAATCAATGGTTTCGCAAGTAATTTTAATTATAATTATTAGAGTGTCTCGAAAGTTATATATCGTGAAAAGTAAATTACTTGAACATAGTTTGTACTGCGACGATTGTGTTACAATCGGCAAGGGTGTCCTCTTCAGCTGAGTTAGACAGTTCCTTATTTACGACAACAACGTTCTCAGCCAAAGTTATCCCGGCACGAAGCAAATCGTCAAGGCTGTAAACAATAAATAACGGGTACACTGGTGACATCTTGAAATAGATATATGAAAAAATAAATTAACTCGGAGTAATTATAATAATAATTTAACTTCAAATTGTGCAAAACGTTACAAAAGTAAACATATATAACCCACTAGCTTTGTGCCCGCGGCTTCGTCTGCGTTTCATATGTTCTTTATGTGTGAGTGAAAAAGCAAATGAATGAAGAAAAATGAGTCTTTTGGTTTTGTTATACACAAGAGTAAAAAAATCCAAGGAAAAAAATTACATAAGAGTTAATTGAAAAAAAAATATATAAAGAAAGGGTGTACGAAATCCAAAAAATAAGCCTATAACAATCTACACGTCCATTTTGATACCATTTTCCTTTTATATACAAGACAGACAGATAGATTATAGGACACAAATGATTTCTATACCAAAATCATCATTCAAATTGTTTTTCGTCGTGTTGAAAGAATGGACAGTAAAGAATGAACACTTCTATTATTTATAAAATTAAATGTGTTATTAACTCACCAGTCAATAGTTCCCTTCATCCAATAAACCCATGGAAAGTAAGCTATGGAATCTAGAAGCGCAACTTTGGGACGACGTTCTAGAAGCAGTATAATCGGATTGAGAGAGGTCTTCGATCTAAAGTGAGCTCTCAATGGTATGATGAAGTTATATATTCCATTGGATGCATAATCGGCGGCGAGTATGATAGTTTTGTTCTGCCATTGATACTCTTTCGCGTTTCTGTATGAGCAATGCTCGCAGACTTGAGCTAACTGCAGGCAGCACAGTGGCTTCTTCTCTTTCAAAAGATAGCACAGTGTCGGGCTGACTCCTATGAATGGCGAAACTGGCGGGAATCCTTTCACAATGCTGGAATATACAAATTATTAAACGTATCTAACAAAATGTTCATACAAACACGTAAGTAATTGTTCATCGTAATAGCCGAAGCGAAGCTTAGTGAAACACAAACAACAAAACATTGTTTTTTAAATGAATACTTACAATTAAAAAAGTGTTTGCTTTTCTGTGTATTTCTTATAAACACTTGTAAAATAATAATGATAATAAGAAAAACTTAATTTGGTCTATAATCAATAATTATCGTCTATGTGTATGGTGCTGGCTAACATTCACTGGCGAGGTAAATTTTTCACATGCTTGGGGGCTACTATTATTCACTGGAGAAGTATTTTGTTTGTGAATATATTGAGTCAATAATCACTACGGAATCTAATCAAGGAGTATCAGTTAATTTTTAAAATTGAGAAGAACACTTCTTAAGTAATGTATTGACATTTACTCAAAGGATTTTATTTATATTTCTTTAGTGTAAATATTATGATGTAAAGCATTAAGTGATTACTGTGAAATTTCTAAAGTCATTAACACACGTATGGACCGGACCGCGAGCATGGTACGGCGGGCAGCCGAGACTGTCAGTCGCCTAAGTAGGGATCCATTCCCAAAAAGATCGAATTTTGAATCGATTCGAATATAAGCTTGATGAAAAGATTCACAAAATAGCGAGGTTTAAAAGATTAACCTTTCAAAGTAATAAAGTATCGATTATTAGTGTCCGTTTTGTTTTCTTTGATATGATGATCATCTGTAAATAGGCAAAAATAAAACAGTTCAGTGTCATTTTACCTTAGTAGGTTAGGCATTCTTCTTTTTTTGTTTAGTTGCTATTGATGACCTTTAGTACTATTAATAAAAAAAACTGGAAACAGTTTTTGCAAAAAATGATGATTATAGTCCAATTTCAACTACTGGAAGAATACTATTTACGAATAAAAAGTCAAATAAAACAAGTCGAAAAAAGACTGATCTCCGGGACCCTCGATGTTTTGTGAATTGATGTAAAAAAATCGATCTTTTTGTAAAATCTTATTCCCCGTCCGTACTTCGGCGACTGATGACCTCGGCCGCTCGCCATACCATGTCCGCGGTCCGGTCTGTACTTGTATTAACACCTTAATATAGATTTTATCTGATACTTCTTTTACCCTTTTATTAGTGATTTCAAAACTCTTCTTTCCGCGACGATCGTTGCACGCCATGGAGAGTATGTCCTATCAACATTAATCACATCTCTATTGAATCTAACTGTACATTAATTTGTTATGGATTAGAAGGGTTATCGTTGTTTTTTGTATAGGAGATAATGTTTTAATGGGCACGGTGTTTCAAAAGCTCACCTGGTAAAGTCATTTTGCCAGGCGCTGTGCGGTTCCTCGCTTGCTGGCAGCGACGAGATGATGCTGCTGGTGGCGTCGTCACTGAAGCCGTGGGACGGGCCGTGCGTTGGGATTCATGATCAGGGTGGTCATTACAAGTTAACAATGCATAGAATTGCATAAAATCAACTAATTGACTTATATATATATATATATATATATATATATAAGATTCATATACATAAGTTATAAATTGCATTGAATCTTTGTTTGGTTCTCGATATTTTACAATTGATTTTTTTCATTTACATTTTTGTTTGAGTGAATATATTCATGCTTGCATTTGCATGCGGTGCTAATTGCTAAGTGAAAGTAGATCTGTGCAAATAAGAATGCTAATATTCGTAGATGATGCCATTTTTTTAAACTTAGAAATTTATTTAGTTTGGACACTCGAAGCGGTCATATATGAGTTGGAATAATAAATATATAAGTGCATAATAACGCTTGATGTTAATTTTTTTGAGAAAATCCATAAACATAATATGTACCTGCATACTTTCATTGTCTTTTTTTTTAATGAAACTAAGACATTAGTTGCATGGGTTATTAATTTTGACTGAATGAAATTTAATTATTTAAAATATTTTGTGCTCGACCTCGTCAATAAATTACATAAATTTAAATTGGAAATTATAAATGTATATTGTATAGAATTTTTATTGCCTACAAAAATTGTTCACAACGCGTGTCCAATTAATGTATTTTCTTTTTGATGTTTTTAATAACTTATCTACCACTTATTGCATCCTGTGCTTGAAGTATTTGGAACTAATATGACCGCGATAAGACACAATAGTATATAAAAAAGAATTACAGTTATAATTATTATATTTTGTTCGGCATCATCTGCTTTTAATAGGATGTACCAGTGAAAGCTGAAGTGAAAGCTGAAGAAGCATTTCAAACGAAACAATGTTTTACCTACACATCGTGCGTTGTTCATGCAGCTTGCGTGATCTTCTGTTATCTACAGGAGTTATAATAAACGCTAAAACAATAAATGAATAAATAAAAATCCCTCATTGTCGTCAATATACAATAACGCACAATGACATAGATTTATCAACGACATTTGAAATAAATAAATTAATAAAAATAATAATCAACAAAACAATTCAAAGAGAGATACGAGTTACTAGTAATACAGAGAATATACAATAGGGCGGAAATATTTGAAACAATGTTCAAGTTGAATGACGTATTATGCGCGTGCGGTCGAATTTGTGTTCTCTGATCGCGGACGTATAATTGTGGGTACATACGCTATTTTCTCTGAGGGTGACCTCCAAGGTACGTTATCGTTTACTTCGTTTTTACTTTCATTAACCTCTGCTTCGTCGCCTTGATTATCCGATGCAATGTTTAAGCTGCTAGTAACCATATCAGGTACGGGAAGTATAGATGGCCGCCTGCTACCTACAATCACAGAGTAAACGCAAATTTAAATAAATATTATCGTTGAAATATTACGTTCAAATCAATGGGTCGAATCAATCAAACCCTATGCTTTGCTTTTTTTTTTACACTAGATAGACTCAATACATTGACCACAATCTCGCCTGATGTTAAGTGATGTTGTGATGCTGTGATACAGGCTGATAGACACACTAAGGCTAGACGTATTGCTTCTCAAGTGATCTTGCCGGAAAACACTTATTTGTATTTGGTGACAAGGTTTACAATCTTGAGGGTGGTAGCCACTCAAGCGGGTATTATGAGAAAATGTTCTATCACCATGGTATGGTTTCCTCATGATGTTTTCCTCCACCGAAATTTCAGGTCTGATTTTAGAGTTGGATTTGAACCCGCGTCCATTGACGCGGAATCCGGCCTCACTATCCACTGCGCCATCATCGCTTCATACTTGTTACTCCATGTTACTACAAAAGGATTTTTACGTGAACGAAGCTTCGGATACCTAGTATTTAATAAGGATAAAGTTAAAAATGTGTAATTATTATGCTTTAAATTCAAGAGCTTTTTGGCTTCTCACAATCAGAACGGTAGTAGTTACAAGCGGAGCTGAAACTAGTTCCAATATGGCCTTAAATTACCATAAGGTGGTGGAGAGTATATATTACCATTGAACTATTTGTTTTATTTAGTTGTTTTTTTTTTTTTAATTTATGTTTGTAAACTCAAAATTCAAATAATGTTATAATTAAACAGGCAGTCACCAATTTTACAATGGGAAAGATGTAACCACTGGTCATGATAGGGTTAAAGGGCCATGTCGCATGTAGTTTACATACAGATATTTTGTTTTTGCTGCTTCAATGTTAGGCGATTTTTTGTATGAAACTATCTCTCTTCGTATTAATACTATGGTTGTAGGTATATTGTATTTTATATTTCATGGCGCTTACATTTTGTCTGAAGCTGTAAAAGTCCTAGAGGACAACCAAATAGTGAGTTTATAAAAAAAAAAAAATGATAGAGGTAAAATCCCATACCTTGTTGGGAACTCAATGAGTCAGGATTGAGAAGGTTTGAGTTGTCAGGTTTTGGTAACAGTAAAAGACTGTCAGTAATACTGTCAGTCCCGAGTGAGTCTTTGAGATACGTCCTTGAATTCGATGTAGACGGCCCATCGTCGAATTTTGCTGCACAAAATTATGAATAATTGTTTTCACGTATAATATTGTTATAATCTAAAATATTTACTTTTAAATCAGAAAATTTTATTTTAAAATCAACAAGAAAATTAAGACGTTTACAAAATTTTAACAAAAAAATCAAGTCAGCAGTATGAAGTATTTTTTACAGGAGATAGAGAGAATAGAGATTGAAGAGAGTTTTTTTATTGTATAGAATTAAAAAAAAAAAGGTTATTTTGTTTCTAGCACTGGAAAAATTAATCGAGTATTGTTGGGCTTCGAACATTTGTTAATGTACAATGCGTTATGCGAACTATAAATGCTAAATCAAAATTTGTACAGGTAAATAGCGGTAATTTAATAACCGATATTAAATTAATACTTTTGCAAATAATATAGTATATTACAAGGCCGGTAAGTTGGTGAGGGTTCTTTGAGACGTTATTTCAACAATCTCTTCAAAATACATAGTCCAAAATGTCTACTACGTTTTAGTTGATAAAATCTATTATTTAGTTAGTATCTACAACATTCCAATGTAATCCAATTTAATGTCAAAGAACCAAGAATTGGCTTGCAAATATTTGGGGATAAATATCATATTTTAGATCGGTTGGTCGTTAACCAGGTTAGTTAATAAACATTAATATTAAAATCATTATTTATCATTCGACTAACATATTGTTGATTAGATCTAAAACATTCACAGTGCACTGTAATGTTATGTTTTACTGTAATTTCATAGTACAATCAACAAGTGTTCGTGTGCATTAACCATTTAAAGTTGTACCGGTACAAATAAATCTTCTTTTCTTATGATTTATTTGACAAATATGAGGACAACGACCTTTTTCATTAACGTAAAAAAAAAATTCAAGGACTTCATAAAACGTAAAGAAGAATGAAATATTATAATACAAAAGGTATACGAGTACATTATAATACATGCATCGAAGCCTATATAAGTCAAAGTTTAGAAGTAAAATAGATAAAGAGGTAAAATAGTATAGTTCAAAAAGAATTCTCAGAAATGCAATAGGAAGCACACTCAAGCCGTAATATACCCGATAACATGGAATACGTTTGGTAAATTACTTAAAACATAATCAGCCACTAAACTTTTAAATTAACTATATGTAATTATATTTACACACACCTTTGAATTGAATTTTTATATTATTATTAGGATTCTATTAAGATGTTGTTAAATATGATATTTATTTAATTTTATATTTGTAATCATGTTTCACTGTGATCGGGTAGTTTACAACAACAACAAAAAAAAAAACCAAAATATTTGAGGTGACATATTACTCTACGTCTGTTTTGAAATTGTAAAATATACAAAAAAAAAAAAACAAAAACAAATAGTTGTGAGACGTAGAGCAATAATTAGCATTAATTTAATAAAAAAGAAATAGACCGAAAACATTTACAGATGGTTATAATATACATAATTATTTTATGTATATAGAAATAACTAAAACGTTTATAAAAAAAAAATGTGATTTCGATCTATTTCCAGTATTAGTCCAACTGTGCCACTCACAGCTAGTGATAGTAAAATTAGCGGATGATATTGTATTAGCTTGGTCGATGCGTGATGACGATGTGGTTGGTGTGGAACTCGAGGGAGGTTGGAGTATCACTTGTGGAAGTTCGTATTGAACGACGTTACTACCGTCTGGTCTATTCGGCAGACCTGCTTCAACGTCACCTGCTTTCCTCCTATTCGATAGGAGGCTACCCGCCGTTTCGTCTTTAGGTAACGTCGAACGCTTCTGTTCGGTTTGCTTATCAGAGACAACGAATGCAGAATTTTCTTCCTTGGTTATGCTCATGTAATAACATATATCGCTTCGTTTCATGATATGTCTAGGACCAGGATTCAAAAGGATCGTTTCTTCATAGAATTCCGGTAGTTCAGAAGGTCGTACGGCAATCAGAGCTACTCCATACCTATTTGCAAAAAAAAATAATCAAACAAATGTAACGTTAATATGACAATATATGGAATGCGAATTCGGGGATGTATAATTTTTTTAATACTCACTTGCGATGTGAATGGAAACTGGCGTATGTGAAACTTTTACCCTCATATTCAGCGAAGAAACGGCTGTCGCCTAAAACGATGTGGTATATTTCGTTTCCTGAACACTTTCCGTATAGCCGGTGCCATTCCTCGGATGATTGCTGGCCCTCTCTGTAAAAGATATTTAAATTGGCCCGGTTAAAATGTTTGAAGATGATGTGTGTGTATGGGAGAAATCATAAGGCCTCACTCGGTGTCCTGGTTTATTTATCTAAGATAGACAAAATAACTGTACTTCATTAAATGTAAATTAAAGTACAGTCCAAAAATGATGACGACATCCGACAGATGTGAATCATCATACCGGATAACATTTAAAACGGCTAAAGTAACTCTTTCCTCTCCCTTGTAAGTTAGCTTACTTCCCTATCAAATCATACCACCCGCCACCAAAACGTCTCATTTGATAATTATGTAATACTTGAAAGAAAGGACGCATAGCAAAGTAATGCCCAGCTAAGTGACTGAGGCGGTTCCGAGTTCTTAGTTTTTGAATGGTCCCTAAGCTACAGTTTAAGTATGCTCAAGCAAACGCTAGAATGTTTATTTATCGGTCTTGAATTGTGGGTATTGATGAACTTACTGTCCACGGCTGGTGTGCAGTAAAAGCGTGACGAGCGTCGACGCACCGGGGCATGTGCAGTTGTTTGCGAGCAGTGCATACTTGAATTCGTCCTCGCACACAACGAACTGGGCGAATTTCACGTGTAACTTGTTCTCCGGTCTGAATATTTGCACGTATTGCGGCACGTTAGGAGCGAAGTCTTTCACTGCCCAGGATCTTAAAAAAGAACATAATATAACATTTTAAACAGAACCAATCACAATACCGATAGACAAACCGTTACATATATCTATGTGTTAATAAATTAATCACACATCAAATACAGTTTAGCTAATATTTGTTTTATTACCTACTACTGTAAAAGCTCAACACTTTCATATGGTGTAATTAAAGATGGTAAAGATTAAATAGAAAATCTAATGCGCGAATCGAGTCGAGGGAACACCTAATAAAAATATAAAAGTAAAATACAATATTTTAAATTTGCACGTGTTACGTGTGTGTGTGTGCTTCCATTTGCGTATGCGTGCAAGCGTGTGTCTGTGTGTGAACAGATGAGTATAAATGTTGTATATTCTTATGAATTGAATAAATATACATAATACATATTTGCAATGAAATTAATGTACTTTCTCATATGAGAAATATTGGCAATTAACTGACTGAATGACTTGAAATTTGGTACACTTTTATTTCATTATCAGAATTATTTATTTATTCCATCGATTCAACTGAAAGACGTCCACTGCTGGACACATATATACGCCAAAAATCTCCACATCGACCGGTCTTGAGCCAGCCGCATCCAGCGGATTCCCGCGAAGTTCACCAGGTCGTCGGTCCACAATATCGGTTACTTTGGTGCTTCTGTGGATCTCCTCATTTTGATTTGATCACGCAGTGAAACTCCGACCATAGCCCTGTCCATTGCTTTTTGGGTAACTTTAAGTTTTGTAATTAGGCCCATTGTAAGCGACCACGTCTCAGTGTCGTAAGTCATCACTGGCAACACACTAATCGAAGACTTTTGTTTTGAGACGCTGCGGTATTTCGGACGAGAAGGTTCTGCGTAGCTTCCCAAATGCAGCTCCGCCAATTTTGGTCCTCTTTTTCGATGTTGGACTTACCTACTGGACAGTTTAATCCAGATATACATAACTATCTATAACGTCTAGCGTAGAGTCACCGATTTGGATAGGAGTTGGCACGACATGGACATTAGACATGATTTTTGTCTTGCCCATCTCCATTTCAAGACCAAGTCGTTCGGAGACTTTACCGAGGTAATCAAACGTTTATTAATTCGCAATTATTATATTTTTCAGAATTGAACCATTTATTCATTTTTTATACATTTCAAAAGCTCAAGTTCTTTAAGCCGGTACAAAAAGCAACCAACCTTAAACGCAGTATGGTGGGTTACTATGGTTACCAAAAAAGTACAATATCGTTATTGTTATCACACTCTTACTTATGTATTTGGTACATTACACGGCCGTAGTAATTTGTATAGATGTATATATTATCAGATTATGTTTTTTTATCTTAAAATGTTGTAAACACCCATGAACCACACACCACACATGTATTGCGCAGGTGGACTGTAAAAACGATCACTTTACGTGATTAAAAACACTTTAGTAACTAGTTACTGTTCTTTTATATTTTTTTTTCTTCGAAAGTACTTCTATTACCTATCTAATTAACATATTTAGTTTTATTTGAAACACTTTCATTTAAACTTCAATAATAATTACTTTTTTTTTTTTAAATCCACGCTCGTAAAATTCACTTACTATGAATAAATTATCAATTTTTACACTAATATATATTTATGTTTTTTTTTTTTTCAATACAATAATTTAATAAGTTTGTCCTAGCAATTATTCCATTCCATGACTAGCAATTATTATTAAGCGATTATTAAGATCTTATTAAGATTAGAATATAATAAAAAAATGCATGCTATAATAGCTATAAGAATAAAAAAAAAATTAGAAAATATATTCTAAACTGAGTGTTCGTTCTACAGCGCTGTAAAGCTCACCGGTTTATTTCAATTGTAATGTTTTTATATTGAGAATTAATTAATCGACAAAATAATTAATTTCATGATAAAAAAACGCGTGAGCAAAAAGGTACTTGGGTAAAATGTTAATTCGACCTACCATAGTTAAGAGGCCATTTCAACCACCTAAATTTATGAGCTTCTTTCGACTTCCGATGAGTATGAGGTCCTTTCGACCTCTTATATGCATGACGTACTATCAAATTTTTACAGCACTGAAAAATTATTATTCGGAATCCACTCGACGTTATAATAATATCTATGGTAGTCACTTTCATAATTAAACGAAAAAAATCGTTTACCTCAGAATAGTATGCTCGTCAGCGGCGGTTTTGTCTGCGTAATTCCTTGCGGCTAATATGAAACAGGCCTCGGCTTCGTTCATTCGAGCTCTGATAAGATCGGTATCTTTCAAACAAGATCCCTGAATGTAAATGACTCGTTGCGCCCATATCGGTACCTGTTGTAAAGTGTTTATCTTTTTTGTAGTAAAAATACTATGAAAATATTGTTTTTTGAGATAATATTTGTGTGTAACGAATTCTTCAACTGTACCTTTGGTGCAGTCAACAAGTTCAAAATCGTTTTAATTCTTGATAAAACTCCTATAAATACGTGTGATAGCTCATTCGATTCAGAATGAAGTCTAGAATACCACAAGTAATCTCGAGGATTTATTAGCACATAAACATTATTCGTAAATAACTTAAAAACTGTTAATATTTAAGAAATAAAAAAAAGATCCCTAAAGAAGAGAAAAATTCTAATAAAAATAGTCAACTCTATAGTATTTTTTTATTATTTAACACCGAATAAAGGTCTCCGCACGGCCTTTATGTTAAGGGTGCACCGCAGCTATGTGCAGTTTATCGCATAGAAAATCTTTAATATTTTTAAATGTTAATTTTCAAATTTACAATAAATTATGCTATATTATCAGATAACCTTGGAAAAAGGTCTGTTTTTAAATTTTTTATCTCGAATTTTCATAAAGTTGTTAATTAAGAAAAAATAAATATGCATTAAAACAGATCAGATTACATTTAATATGACATTACAGAGATTAAGGGAACCTTTGTATTTATTATAAATACTTAATGAAGGTAAATAATGTACAATGGAATGCGCAGATTTTTATTAAGAATTTACTTTCGACCCACGATTGCAATCCGATCACAAACATTGCTGGAAATTAGAAAGAAAATAACTTTTCAGAATGTATTTTTAATTGATAACACTGAAGTTATTAAAATTAAAAAAAAAAATGAAAATGGGTTGACTATAATTTTTTTTAAAAATGTACGAAACTTTGCCTATCTATTGTTTAGATTTGCTAGAAGTCTTTAGTGCATCAAATACGTTTCTGACCTGTAAAATCATGCGCATTGTCGTATCCAATTCCATAGGAGAAAGTAACACCACGTAATAATCTTGGAGCAGTGGGTGAGCGTAAAATTCATTGAGTAAATCCATTATAGTGTCAGCTTGAAGTGTTGTTGAGCAAACGACGACGTGTTTCTCCGATTGGGCTCTATGCGATGAATACGATCCGCCGAGCTTTTGCCTTTCCATCCATGTAAAAGCCAACTGTTCGAACTAGAAAGACAATGATTTAAAAGCAAAATTACTGACGTCTTTTTTTTTATTTTAATACATATTTTTTTTAGTTTAATTTGTCGTCTCAATAGCTATAATTTCAAGTCATTTCAAGAACGATATACAATCACAAGTTAGAAGTACAGAACGTACTATGTAGTTTACAATGACCTTATGTAAATAAACTGGAAAATTAAAAAAAAACTTAATCTATTAATACCAAATATGCTGTTATTATTATAGTAATAAGGAAATAGTATTATAAAATAATGTTTATAGAAGTTTTAGCAGTAAAACTTCTTTAGGTGAGACTATCTCATTTTTTTTTTTTACCAGACGTTTTCAAACGTAATTAACATTCAGCGAATATGATTCTTAAACGTACCGTAATAGTTATATTATCAATAAATGCTATAAATATTGTCTAGTTTAATTAGTAAGTGTAATTTTTGCCTTTTTTAATAATACCTGCCACTACAGCTAAAGAAGTTTGAAGATTACACTTAAAGGTTACACATAGTATTTTTTTTTAAATTATTATTATCACAATATGAAAGCGTCTCCCTATATTAAGTAACAAAGTAAATATCTCACAGGGCAAATTAATTTCATACGTTATTGTGCATGCCCTTGAATGAAGCTTTAATAGCTTAATTGATTTCTGTGTCTCGTGTGGTGTGGTACCTGTGTATGACGTAAATACCTGTGTAGGTAAAACAATAAGCGCGACTCCTATCATCATCACCATGAACAGTTGCGACGGCCATATGTCCGGAACGTAATCACCGTAGCCGACTGTTGAAAATGTCACCACCACGAAATATGTCGCATGGAAAAGGTTCATCTGCCGATGGCCGGCGCGCTGGAAATGTTGGATTCCGCATACACTGGAATTATTTAAAGATTTTTTTTTTATTGTATTGAATATGTTCAGATTTTTAATGAATATGGCGCAGTGACCAGTTGACTGTGACCGAAAATTGTAAAATATGAAATATTAAATACTTATGATAAGTTACCATAAACTATAATATTTTAAAACCTGCGTCACACCCTCCTATTATATTTTAAACTAAATTATGACGATTGCAGCAACGTGGAACTATAGCGGTAAAATGGAGTATTGGAACATGTTTTGTGCCATTTTTTATTGATACTGGTTCTGATAATGGATAGTTTTATTTTGACTGACGTCATGACATTTTGAATGCTGAGCGGGACGTTTAGGATGCCAGTCGTGATTGAACTAAGGAAGTTAATTTTTGGTTTATACTCGTAGTACGCGCAACAACATGGATATGGTATGGTTAACAATAAAGCGCATTTGCATGCAGAACCCTCACTGAATGTTATATATAAAAACAGTTACATAATATAATACATTTGCTTTACTTGTAAACAGTTTAACAATAATTTATTATTTTAATGAAGTGAAAAAAATCACGGGTAGAAATATCAAAGTATAAAACTCAAACTGTGAAACTGAGAATGTTTGCTATTTACAAAATTGATGTGTGTACATCTAAAGGGCACCGAATCAGCATGCAATATACTAATAATGGAGGTGAGTCCACAGGGTCTGATTTTAACTAAACACCTACAGAGTTATGTACGAAATAACCGTATGTGACGAAGCGCAGCGTTATATGAATGTGTGAAATATATTTTTACTTTTTGTCTTTCGTAGACTTAAATACACGTAATACGAACTCCGTTAGTGATCTAGGGTGAGTTCCGATATTTAACTGAGGAGTCTTTTGTACCTTCCGCCAATGTGATAAACTGACACGTTCACCCGCTAGCATAACATGCGTTACTCTGCACCCTGTGGACCACTGCACATTTCAAGCAGGTAAATATGTTCTATAAAGGACCTTAAGGTCCGTAGTCTCCTTTAACCACCGCTAGCTATTTATTCTTCTTAGTAAACCCTTTCATTGGATACCCATATCATGGGAGTGCATAAAAAATAAGTGGTCCGACAGATTTGCTAGTCTGCGATATTAGATTTAGAATGACGTAATTTAGTTAACCATACATCGCTGTCCAAATAAAATATGTATGCAAAATTTCAGTTCTATCGCTTGGGGCTAGCTGTTTTAAAATCCTGTTGTAAGATTCAACCCATACTAACGAGGCAAGTTAAATAAAAACTTGTAAAAATAGCCCTGGATGTTGTTTCAGTATACATTCATTTTAGTAGAATATCTGAAATTGGGTAGCGTTATCGTTGAAAAGTGGCCACATGAAAAAAATAACTTTCATTAAAATTGAAATAGATATAGATGTAAGTTTTTTTTACTAACTTACCTTATGAACACGAGGCATAGTAAAGTAACGCACAAAATCATGAGCTGTTGCGACAAAGCCGATTGAGATTTTTGCATTGCCCGATGCAAGTCGTTCTGAAATAATATAAATACGAAATAAGATTTTGAAACTGTTTAAACTTTATTTACACTTCTTGTTCTTTATATTTGTAAACGATAACTTACAAACATATTCTGCAGAGACCTTTTAGCCAACCAACAGTTTAAGAATACCGGTATAAATAAATTTCGTAGCTCAGGAAACGGTATCTGTAAAACAAAATATGTTTTAAATGAAGTCCAATATCATTGCAAAACTACTTATATATATATAAACTTATCAATTGTAAAAGTAATTATTATAGAAAAACCATTATAATTATACATACATACCGTCAGAGTAAAAGGAACAGTATTGACCATTTCAAGGATGAAGTGAAAGGATAATACTTGTTGCCATATGTTCCCCTGGAAAATAAACCACATAATTACTTACAGTGATCAATATATAATACTAATGAAGTAATATTTAAGGTTGCATCTAAAAAAACCTTGTATCCTAAATATGTGAGAAGTAGAGTTTCCGTTAAAGATATCGTTGCCAATATCACTTGAACAACCCACAAGTACATAGGTCTGTTGACCCATACTATACTATCCCAGTTGATAATCGGACGTTCTTGAAATTGTTCATCCGTAAGGTCGGCCGAATGATGAAATTGAGTTTTATTTTCGACCGTACATCCATAGCTGCAACAATTTATAATTTCTATTAATTTCACATATAAGATTTCAAGAATTAGACGTTAATAGTTTACGTAATGTAGAGATTTATGGTATCCATCACTAGAAAGTATTAAAAAAAAAAAATTGTGACTTTTCAAAGGGAGAATACAAAGGCATAAGAGTAAGTTTTTCAAACTTACTAACTCGTCTACAGCAAAAATGGGAATTTCCTCAGAACTTGTTCTACTAGGATTTGCAGATGGCAGCCAGTGATTAACTACGTGGGTCAATGTTTTAAATCCAACTTAATCTGTCGATTGCTGTTTGTCCCCAATTAAGAGATTTAAGATATTATCAGCCTGGGCAGCTGTGATGGGTTTAAAGTCTTAATTCTCTTTATTTGAGTACGTACTTTTCGAATTACAATTTCATCAAGAGAATTAGTTGAAAAACACTGTACTTTATAATAGATACGTTTCCGTATATTTTAAATTAATGCAATGTTTTTAATCCAACTTAATCTGTCGTGTGCTGTTTGTTCTCAATTAAGCGATTTAAAATATCTATGGCCTTGTAAGCTCTGCTGGGTTTAAAGTCTAGTTTCTTCATTCGAGTACATACTTTTCTTTACTACGTATTTTTTTTATACGGAACCCTAATTATTAAAAAAATGGAGTACCTACTAAGATATAGTAAAACTATTTTTCATAAATTCAAGCACTTACCCGTAAAACTGTGCATTGAATCGGATTTATACAAATTTTTATAAGTTTTAATTTTATTTACGCAGCAGCACCCTTATTATTTTCGAAAATTAAAAGTACCCCAAGTTACGCGGAGTAATTGCAGCTCGTTGTGAAGACAGACAGACAGACAAAAATGTTCAAAATTGTGTTTTTGGTATAAGTATCGTATATAGATTCATATCTACTTAGAATTTTATTTATTATTACGGATTAATTCTACAAAATCGAAAGATTTGAGAAAAATGCTTACATAAATTAATTATATCTACGCATACGTTTAACAAGATCGCTTACTATAAACACTTTGATTAACATTTCATAAAAATACTACCCGCCCTGAGATACAATGGCCGACCGAGTCGCACCCTATACAACAAACCCCCAGTAATGGAATTAATTACGTGCATAGCTCTCTACATATCAGTTTTAATTTACTGCCTTTAACCTCTTCCTTTGGTACGGAGAATTTCATATTTTGTTTAAACTTTAAAAGTTTTTGTAATTCTGTGCTTATTTTTTATATTGTAACTTGATATTGATTTAATGGGGGTATTTTTGTTGTGTTTATTAATAATTAAATGTGTGCCCGCGGTTGCGCCCGCGTTTCATATGAATTTTCACGGCATAATATAGTTTTTTTATTTTTTTTTCTACGGAACCCTAATTATTTTCAGAAAATAAAATCTACTACTAACATTAAGCAAAGGTATTTCTCCCAAATTCAAATATCTCCCCGTACAACTGTGCATTGATTTGGATTTTATTCAAATTTTTATGAGGTTTAATTTTTTTTATGCGGAAATCTAATAATTTTTCGAAAATTAAAAGCACCCTAAGTTACGCGGAATAATATTATCTACCAAAAAATCGGCAAGACAGATCCGTCAATGTTTCGGAGATTACTCGGAATAAAAAGATAGACACAATTTTTAAAAAATTGTCTTCTTATTACAGGTATCGTATATATATTAATATCTACTTAGTAAAAAATATATCTTTTGAAATTACAAATAGACGCTTAAATTTTATTTATTATTATAGATAAAGAAAGAAAGTCTATGTTTATATATAATAGTTAAATAAAACGTACCCGTTTTTTAAAGTGAAATCTATATATATTATCGAATTATAATAACAATTGAGTGTAGATGATGAAGCTAATATGTAAATTAGTATATTAAAATGTATAAAAATATTAATTTAAAACTCTTGATTTATTATTTTAGTCTTATATTTATTTATTTATTTTAGTATATATACATTAGTATTGTAATCAAGTTGGTTAATATGTCGAGTACCCATAAAAATAAAACAATAGGAAAACAATGGAAAGCCATCGTAAACGCCAAGTAAGTGCTCAAGGGGTTAAGGAAGTAGTGATTTCTTATAAATAAGGATGCACTAGATTCAATACTTAGCATAATAATTGGTTTTTTAATTGTATTCCTTGTTGGAAATGATTTTATATAAATAAATAAATAAAACTAAAAATGACTACGTTTTAGGTAAACAGAAATTAGTTAGACAGGATAAAATGAGAATTTTATCAGGAAACATCTTACCGAGAATTATTTAAGTTTCTGATAGTCCTGAATAGTAAATTAACTGAATTTAATTTTGTTATTATAGCTACAGAACAAAAGCTATTATTTTAGTTATGACTTATTCATATATTTAAAACGTCGATTGCTAAAATACCCTTTATTTAAGACTCACCAAGAAGCCGTTATAGGATATTCATCAGTCCAGACTCTGCAGATATACAAGACGCAAGCCAGTAGTTTTAAAAACAGATTTGCAATTCGAATACGTAAACCTGAAAAAAAATATCGCATTAATTGCCTCGTAGAAAAAATATTACAGGTTTATTAATAGAAACAATGTTAAATTTAAATAACGTTAGAGCTATGTGAATATGAAATTTTTAGTTGCAAATGACCTACGAGTTATGAAGGAAAACTTGGAATGTGATATCTGTTCATTGAGAATGGGAGTACAAGAGAATGAGTTTTATTATAGGAAAATAGGAAAAGCAATTTTCTGAGGTAAGGTACGCTTTTAAAAGCTTCAGAATGCTATTTCCCTATAAATTGATATATAAAACGATTTTCTAGAGCGGCGTGTTAAACATGAAACGCAAAGGTAAGAGGAACGTGTGGCTTGTTTTAACAATTTTTAGAAAAATAAGTATACCTTAAGGTATTTTGATTAAATTAGTACGAATTAAAACAGATTGATACGTTGATTGATTCTCTATTAAATCAAGTAAAAAATGCATAAAAACTATAGGTATTGACTGCACAATCAACACTCTTTATAAAAGAAGCGCGACGTTACAACTTACCCCGTGCTTGGTGTTAGTTGTAACAGCGATTGGAGCCAGTAGTAACATTACTAGCATTAAAAGTTAACTCTTTCTATTGTTATTGACATAATTCAATTGAATCGACGTTATCAACACGAAAGATTAAGTTTTCAACAATAATTATTTCGTTTAGTATTACTTCTTATGTTACATAATACTTATGCTAATCATGGCTTTTAAAATATCAGTAAATAAAACATGCATGAAAATTAAATCGCTTAATTATGATTTTTATTTTATAATATCAACTATTAATATCATATAAATAAATTGGGTTTTTGAATAGTGTCTTCTATAACACGTCCCCATTTTAAAAAAAACAATACATTCTACTCATTTGTCTTTATTTCGACATCCTAAACTTTAAACTAGACAATAATTCCTCAGATGCAGTTTCTGTTCTCATTTGTTAATCTTTTCATTCCATTTTTTTTTATTCCCTGATTTATATTTGTTTCCCTTCCTTTACTTTTCTCTGCCCCCTTCTGCATTTAAGTGTTTGCGCTCAGAGATAAATAAACAAATGTATACTTAACCTAGTTCATACTAAACCTATCGTATGTTTTATTTATGAATAAACGACATTTATTCATACTATCTTTTTAAAAGGTCGAGTTTTCACTTCTGTCCGCAGGCTCGGTGGCTGTTTAATTTTATGTTCCATTTTTTCTTAAAGTATTTGTAAAGAGATACGTGATATGGATTGAAAGTCTGATTTGCTTTCTGTATACTACTTTATAAAATTACTGTTTTAGCAAAATGGAAACACCTTTTTTGCTACGTTTTGTCCACGCTGCCTTGCCCTTATACTCTCTCATTCTAGAATAAAACAATTTAAATGACATCGTAACAACCGTTACTGATAAAACTCGAGAGCAAACCCCAAGATTTCCTTAAAACTAACTCCACGGTGTAATTGTTAATATTTATTAAGATCACTATTTAATCGATTTAGTAATCTCAAAAACTGTTAAACAATATCAGAAATAGATAAATATAAACAAATCGTAGAACGTTTTATATTGGACATAATGAAGCGTGTGCACGCAGCTGCTTACTGCACCGCCTGGAGGAACATTGGCTCTGACGATATAAAGATACAATTGAGTCAAAAAAGTACGTTAATACGTATAAGTATAACTGTTACAATTAGCCCCTCTCTCCTCTATATGTTTCTTTAGATATAACAGTAAAATGTTTATGCCAATTTCATGTACCTATTATAACTTTCCTTTTTTAGTTTTGTAATAACAATTCTTTCACATGTTTACCTATGTGGACACTAATTATGCGATCGCCGTATAAATTATTTAGGTAGAATTCATTAACCCAAAAATGTCTTGTTTTCGTTCTGCGAGCGGTGACCCAGTGTTTTGTATGACGTTACGATAGAATTTCTAACGATGCCGTCTTATATTTATTTTTGCATAAAGTTCTGAAATATTTAACAGTTTATCAACTAGTAAACAAAAACCTTCATCTTCATAGTAAGACCTTATTAGATAATAAGACGATAGAATTTATTGTAGCTTATTAACTGCTAACATATTTCCCTAAGTCTCACGCACTTCATGTCACTTATTAAATCAATATCAATGATTAATACATATAATAGAATTGTAAATATTACGTGCGTGTACATTTCAGATCTTTGTGCAAAAAAAAAAATGTAATTTTTAGCCCAAAAATAGGTTATTAAATAATAAATTTCTATCATTTTTACAAATGAACAAACAGACATACCGTTTGTTTGGCCAACCAAGACAGAGTTGGCAAGTAAATGCATTTTAGTCTTAACCAGAACAAAAAGTTGTGAGGAATTAATATGAAATAATATTTTATAGTATATTTAATAATACTCGTAAATATTTAAAATATAAAGATGTTGGCAGCTGAATTTAAACAGTAATGTCAATAGATGCCATCTTTATTTAAATTCCTACCTTATTTACCTTTATAACATATATAACATAAAACTGTTATTTATGTTTAGTCTTTAATATGAACTTTTATCTACTGCAACTGCATTTTGTTAATGTAATTTTTTGTATAATATATTTATTAAGATATTTTATGCAAGGAATAATCATGTATATGAGGAGTTCTACGCGATACGCGAACGCATCGTATATTTTATGAAAAAAGATAATTAATTTACTTAATAAATTAATTACAATAACATTGAATAAAATACTCTACCGGAGTAAAAGACAGAAAAAATATCCGTGATACTTTATAATTAGTGTAACTAATGCGCGTAATATGTGACAAGATATTTTAAACTTTAATATGAAAGCGCCTACAAGGTGCAAGCTAGCGTTTATGTATCACAATTCACGCTTCGTTTAAGAATTTGCATAATATTCTATTAATAATAACGCATGGTTTTAAAACATGGATCGTGTAAAATGTTTTATAATTTTTTCAAAGCTTTTATTAGCATCTCTCTATAGATTATGTTCTGAGATGACCTCAGATGCAAACTGTGGAATATATTATAATATAAATATCACCGATGGAGGGTGGATATTTTAAGATTATTACAAAGTTCATTTATTATATGGAACATTTTATTTATATTACTATGTAAGTAGATGGTAACAGGTTATGTATATATAATATTTATCTGTTGACCTTATTCTTTTTAATTTCGATGTAAAAATATAATACGTTATTATCTAATACGAAGTACAGTCCCAAAAACGGCATTGATTTCGATTTGACAGTTATATACAGAAAGCTTTAATTGTTTTTTTAATAACATGTAATAGAATCTATCTATTTATTACCTTTTTTTTATCACGATTAAAAAGAGAAAGGTCAATAGTTAAATATTATATATAGAAACAATTACCATCTACTTACATATTAATATAAAAAATAAATATCCATATAATAAATGAACTTTAGAACAAGTTAATTTTAAAATATCAACGCTTCATCGCTGACATTTATAATATATTCCATATGTTATGTAAATCTAGTATTGAAATCTTGTCAACTTAGTCATGTATACTGTTGTCACATAATTGGAGCTAGCATTGAAAACATGTGCCAGAAATGTTCGCAAGGTTAGATTAAGTAACCAACATGAAATTCGCATAATCTTAACAAGTTGTAAACTCACGAAAGAGCTTACAGTTCCTCTTTGTTTGACGTTTAACCCAGTGCACTAGACAATTTCTTTGTAAATCAGTTTATAAAGTAATTTAAATCATTTTGAATGCAAACTTTACCAGAGTTAATTGCTTTTTCTATAATTAAATTCATTTTCCCGTAGTCACTCTCAAAGTAACTCCAAGCAGCTTGTTGTAACAAGTGGTTTTATATTATACCTACCCTTTAATAGTGTAATCCTGTACAGGTATTCCCGACTATAGCTTTATATACACAATGTTACAGTTCTAAGAGCGATTCAATCCGGAATCTAGATTGAAATGCATACCAACCATCAATTTAAATGAGAGCAATGCTTGTGCACCGTAATAGTGTTAATAGACATGCGGACTCGATACACAACGTACAACAGCGAACGACAGAAAGATTAAGTCGTTTTGTAGACACAATCCAGGTATTGACGTCATGGATATTAACACGAAAATACCACTACGATAATGCGAGCATGAAAACCTTTAGTTGTGCATTTCCGTCTGTTACTTGCATAAATACTCATTTTTAATTATTCTCGCACTTCGATGTTTCTGACGTTAAGAGTTCCATATCCGACTACAGACACAAGATAGCTGATAAGTTTGGTTATCCGGTACACTGCGTGTCGAATCCGAAAGTCTGTTAATATTTTAAGTATGAACGGTAGTGGTTGATGATAGTTTTGGATAATTTATATTCCTTGTACGCTTTTTCGAACCTCGATGCATGAAAACGAAATTTACATACATATACTAATTTAAAATTAATTATTAACTATATAGGCTCAAGGTGAACATCTTAATTTTAATATGTTTAAATTCACGTTACCTAAATTTTCTTTCATTAACTTAACCATGAACCATTTTTTAATTCTTTAGTTCCTTTTTGAAGCCGGTTTATTTGTTTTTGGGTAAAGCAAGAGTTTAATTTTTATTTCAGTATTTTCAATATCTTAAAATGTAACTTAATTTAAGCGATATCAGTAATCAATCTGAATACCCAATTTGGTTTTGAAAAAAAAAAAAAAAACAGTTAAAAACATCGGCTAAATATAACTATATGTTTTACATCCTACCATGGGTGTCAGTGCTTACAACCAACAAGAGATATATATTTAGCAATACTATCCTTACAAGTTTCTGTTATAATTATCATCAACGGAGCATAATTTCGTTGTGTATGAAGACGCAAGCGTACTATTCCCCTAACTTAAAAGCTAACATCAATCATTTCAACCGAAATTGTCGAAACAAATTTTATGCGAAATATATAATAATTATCCGGAGTGTTGTTTATATGTATGAAATAACTTTATCGTATCAACGAATGAGTACATTATAATCAAAGATCAAAGGGATCGAAACTTGAAAGACTTCGTCGTCAATTTCTTCGGGTACGGCGTTAAAAGCCCAAAGGCTCTTGTAGTTAAAGTAGATTCTGGTATTGCCATTAGAAAATATACATTGAATGTTGTACTTTTAATATATTAAGTTCTAAGGGTCATAACACTGACTGATGTTATTTAAATGATTTTATTTAAATTTAAATGATAGTGCAGCTTTAACTTTATTCTTCTGCTAAACATTTTCTTAGAATTATTTTATGAAAGAACAAGTAGAAAATTTATCTGAAGTGGAACCACTAAATCAGTTTTTATCGCAAACTATGCTAGAATCTAACAACGAGCTGCTTCTTTCATATTTACAGGCGTAAGTTATTAACGATTTTTTTTTACACGTTATAGGCACAGTTCTTTCTCCATAATCTCGCCTGATGTTAAGTGACAATGTGGTCCTGGATGGTAAACACACTAAACCTAGGTAATGGTAGGTATTTGGCGACAAGTTTTCAAACTTGAGGGTGGTAGCTATCCAGGCGGGCACCGTTAGAAAATACCATGCATATCACCAAGCAATGGTTTCCTCGCAATGTTTTCGTTTACCGAAAGCTGAAGCCGATTTTAGAGTTGGATAGGTGGGATCGAAACCTAAGCTAAAGTTGTTGCTTATAGGTCGATTATAGATTTTAGGACGTATAGGTTGTTTGGGTATTTGGTGCGAAAGGTATGTCTAACAGATATGAACACACAAGCCGATGTAAGAAGAAATAAATACATAAATAAATATTATTTATTTACCGCATAATACATATCAAAAAATTACAGACAGGAAGATAAGTGACTTAAAAATTTAACTAAACTGTATACAGGTAACAGAGTGATGTATGGCGACACATAGGCACAGTCTCAGCTAAATATATTGCTGTTTTTCTGACTTTGACTGGTAGTACATATCATTTTTGGGAAGTCGTTGCCATTTTCGGCTGACTCTTTAAAACTACATTTAAAATATTTATTTATTCGTTTATAGATACTTATTTTGTCTTGTCCAGTGTTACATTTGGCCTTACTACATGGCTGGGAAACCTAACCTATTTAAGAAATATGCGATGAGTCTATATCGCGAATTCAGAGGGAACCGAGATTGAAATTTTTCGATGGTTTGTGTAAAAAATCAAATGTCATATCTGAGACCTATGGTCAGCCATGACGGGTACGAGCTGTGGAAATTATTAATGATGGGAAATAGAAACTCGGTCGTTGTAGGTAATCGTGATACTATTGAGTATAAAGGCTTCTTCAATTTACATAACATACGACAATGGCCGGTCACACTGAGTGACTTAGAAATCATTCCCTATATATCAATTCAAAAGTTTAATCTAATTTTATAATATTGAAAACAGTAGTTTAATTTCATTAAAATTAAAAAAAAATGCTTTAATCATATTTTAAGCCCTGATAAGGGGCTTATGTATATCGAAAGACTGCCACCGATTCGAAAAGCGACCTAGTCATAGATAGGAGCCGGCAAGAAACTCAAACTGGTTCTTTTTCGTATATGTTTTTTTGGAACAGCACATTGCATAAACTTTTTAAGTTACAGAGAAGGGTATCATTTTCAGATATCTTGAGACACATAATGATCCATCTTATTAAAACCTATGTAAATTAAAACTCATTTGTTGCATTGTCTCATTTAATATCGAGCTACAAAGTGTAATAATTTGATTTTCTATTTATAAAACCTTCACGGGGTCTAAACGTTATTGTGGATAAGGTTTACGTTTATGGCAAAAGCGATTTAATTGAATTCGATTGCAGCGTGGGAAATATTCTTATTAATAACAGGTGTGCTTATAAAATCCATTCCGCTAATAATATCATGTACAAATGTGTCCTTGTTGTATTTTAGATGTTGCAGTGGAGTCTTTTTCAAATTCGTATAAAACTATTTCTATCATATTGTACCTTTAAAATTGTTTAAAGTTAAAAAATTGTTTATATTTATAGAAGAAAGAAAAACTTTTTAGGTCTAGTCATGTCCAGAATTTAGTGTGTTACCATCTCGAGATACATAACGACTTAATATTAGGTTATATTTAAGTCAAACTTTTATGGTGTGAAAAAGGAAGATGCTTTTTATTATTGCATTAGAAGGGACGTTTGAGAACTATATAGATATCTAAAAAGATTTATAGGCGAAAGTGCTAAAATTCTACGTTTGGAAAGTGCTGTGATTTTTTAATTCATTGTTTCCTACCGAGGTGAATACTAATTAACCATTAGGGATCGTAAATTAATTACGTGAGGATTGAAAAAGAGGAGGATGTTCGAAAAAAAAAATTCACAAGGGGGAGGTGCAACGAGATATCAGGTGTAATAATTTTTTCGTTTATCACCCTATGCCTAAATCGATAACTTTTGCCAAAATTAATTTAGATCAAACATGTAATTAGAATTAATAATTTGTAAATGTTTAAAATACTTTTTACCACAATAAAAATGTTATTTATATGTTTTTGGGGAGGAGGTTAAGTTTAAAAACTCTTCACGTGTCACCAGGGTTGGTAAAAGGATTAAAAAGTTGCTAAAAACATCACGCGATTAATGGACGCAATCCCTTATAATATTTTAGTATTATAGTTAATATACTTTCTCATTTAGTTTCGAACCTACATCCAATACCATAATTTTGAATATTATTACTTAGCAGTGAAGGTAAGATGATTGACAATGTCATAAATAGTGTACGTATAAATAATAAGAGTGCACTGTGGTATACTAGAGGATGTAGCGACCAAGATAGAGAAAGGTATGCTTAGTTGGTTCGGGCATGAGGAGACGATGGATGACAGAATATTAATGAACCGAACTTATAAGGCGAGAGTGTCTGGGCAAGTCGGTAAGGGTCGACCTATGCGAACGCATTTTGCCCAAATCGAGCACGTCTTAAATAAAGACCAAATGAAAAAACACCCATAACCGAGAAGCATTTATGAAAGCGCTCATGAAAGTAGAAACGAAAGATGTGTGTCAAGAACGTAGAAAGTGGTAGGTAATCTATGTCTACTCCCACGGGAGAATTAGAAAAATTGGTATTTTTTTTGCATTATCGAGGTTTATTAAAAGGACACCTATGTAACCATAAGGCTATTTTTAGATGTTAAGATAAAGATTCTTCTTACAAAAGTAAAGGATTAAAATTGTTTACTAAAGTTTTTTATTTAGTCTAGATGGAGGAGGGTTGTAGCAAAGCTAATTAGCGCGTTGCACTGAATTTACCTAGACTTGAAGGACACTGTTTTATAATATGACTGTTAAATGCTCCTCATTAAGTAAAACAATAAATTTAACTTAAATGATGCAACATTTAATTACAACTAGTATTGTGCCCGCGGCTGCGCCGCGTTTCATATATTTTTCACTGCGTAATAGAGTTTTTAATTTTTTTTATACCGGACCCTAATTATTTTACATTTTTTTTTGCTACTAACATTAAGCAAAGATATGTCTCACAAATTCAAATACGGCAGGTATTAAACTGTGCATTGAATAGAGTTTTATTCCAGTTTTTTTTTAATTTTAATTTTTTTTACCCTAATTGTTTTAAAAATAAAGATACACGGAGTAACTTCAGATATCTAAAAAAAAAAGTCCCTTCAAAATCGATCCAGTCATTCCGGAGATTATCTGTTACAAACAGACAGATAAAAATAAATAAAAAATGCACTTGTGGTAATAGGGATCATATATATGTACATTTATATGAATTTAGTAAAAAAAAACAGACAATGTTATATTACGACAACAAGAAGTAATTTTCTTTGAAGGATTCTACATCGAGCTACGGTTCTGTTCTCTTCCATTATACATATATGTTTAGAAATAATCTACGCTTCAATTTTATTTTTTAGTAATAAAGACAACATAAAATTACCTAACACCTCGTCTCGCAATAGAATTAGGTATTATAATATAGAATTTATCACTTCATTGTAACATTATTTCTTAACTACTCAATGATTTAATCAATGGTCAATTTAAAGAAGGCGCTGGTGATAATACTTTCGCCTAAGCTAATAGAAATACTAGTTTTTAAAGTTAGTATTAGAAAATTTCCTACAACCGAAGTATTACGTAAGCAATAACTTTGTTTATTTTTGATGACATGAGAGACAGCGGTTTCGAAATGTTTATTTATTTACTTTAAGCAGATTTTGTAAAACTTGGTTATTAATAACAATTGTTACGTTATGATGTAATGAGGGAAAGCGGTATGCTTATTATTGCTGAGAAGGGAGGGGGGGAGTAAAATACTTGAACGGCTCTGATAGTATGACGATGTTATCCATCACCAAAAGCTTAGGTTCATATAGAATAGATAGTAGTGGGTTCGAGCTTACGGCGCATCGACGCGAATTCCGACTGCACTATCAACAGAACCGTAATTATTTGAGATTTCTTTGTTAAATGGACTTTTTTTATCGCTTGGCCTCAATATCACATGTGATGGAAAGTGAGGACGAAGCCGGCGATGGTACGCGATCGCGCAGTAAAAACTGATTCACTCAGACGTAGGTAGCTTATTCCATTTATTCGCAGTTCTCATAATGAACGAAGAGACAAAACGCTTCGTGCGATTGAATGGAATTTCCATAGGGTATGGATGAAAATCCAGACGGTCCCTGGTAGTCTTCATATGGAACGGAAAGTGTGGGATGAGTAGGTGTATCTCTTCAGGACATTCGTCAAAGTGCAACCGATTGGACCCGACGAGGGAAACAAATCTTCATCGGCGTTCAAATTATTGCAATTAAAAAAAAAAAACAGAGATGAAAGAATACCATACTTACTCGACCGTTGATTTTTTATAAAGTATAAGTGTAATTTCTCCTTGAAAGTATTTTCGTTGACATAATACTCGACCCGGACTCTGAAACAAAATCATTTATAATATATTATTATCCACATAATATTATCCATCTGTCGAGGTTGTTTTTTTTGCGTGAAAAAGATTATTTGAATTTGAAAATGTGAAACGATCATTTATTTCACACTTCATACATTTAAATTACTTAATTTAATTGTGGTATGGATTCCGCAATAAAATAAAGCACGTTGACGTCTCTACTAGTCGTGAGACGGTATATCAAACGTCAGATACTAGGTGTAAGTTAGAAATATAATATATACAAATATAATTTAATATTATAATATAAAATACGATTTCAATGAGGTTCAGTTAAACAGGTATAAATATTAAGAAATATAATATTCATATAATGCGCGTCTATGACTTTGGGAAGTTACGTGTGACAGAGTAATCGCATTGTAAAATTTAAGTGAGTTGTCTCCATCATCTTTACCCTCTCTTACATTAGGTAGGGTTGGCTTTTTTCGATCTAGCTAATGCTGTTGACCGGAGGGGCCTTTACAGCTTTACCGATCTTTGGGGGTGAGTACTTCAGAGGATATGCTAGCAGCATTTATTCCTTACAAACGCAATCCCATGTTTCCTCCATGAAAAATAGCATTATAGTAAGTAAGTTTATACCGAATAATATATATCCATCACCAGCATGCCCGTGCGTTTTGAGTTTTGCCATAAATTAGTTATTGTAGAAACTAGAAGCCTATAAAAAATTGAAAAAATGCTCGATTTTTAATGTCATTTTCGGGCGATCTTCAAATAAATTTTATGAATAAATTTATAAATACAAATCGTAGAGGCATAGCGATACTCTTTCTTATTTCATTACTAATAAAAAATACAATTTGGTTCAGTATTGGAGGAGGAAACAGGATACTAACTACGAAGTGATGTTTTCGTCTATTTTGCATTCGGTAAAATCAGCCTGAGCTACAGTTGCCTCTTTCGTGTTTATAACTCTTGATTTGGGACGCGACGCGATAGCAATAGATTTCTGAAATACCTACTTTTCAAATCTGTCGCCAACCGCATACCTCTTAATATCTCTTATATTTCTATAACAGTTTTTTCTCCTTCTACACTCACACCTTTTATACACATATGAATATTCACACAATCCATTCATACCTTCTTCCGGATCCATCTACTTCTATGTATGTTCGCGTTTATCCAACATTCGTGACCAGCCGTTGTGACTTTCACCTCTTTTCATAACATGTCCATACCACGTTGACCTAATTATTCCTATTACTCCTTAATTTCTCTGTCACTGGCGCTACTTTCAAGCGACCTCCCATATACTCATATCTAACCCCTTGAGCACTAACCTGGCGTTTATGCCAGCTTGCCATTGTTTTCCTGTTGTCTCATTTTTATGGGTAATCGACATATTAATATTATCCATTCTAGTTATGCTGCACATCCATCTTAACATTCGCATTTCGGCTACATGCACTCTTTTTTCATCCATCTCTATAGTTGCCCAACACTCAGATCCATACAACACGACAGGTCTTAAATATCATTCCCTTAAGTTTTAGACTTGCAACATTCCGTTTCTTCATAGATAAAGTATATTTTCTAGTCTTTGGTTTCTTCATAATTAAGAATTAGTTACCAATTTTGTACTTTTCTTTTAGCTAAAAGACTCGGGATTGGATATAAATATATACAGTTGTTATAAATTTGCATGGTTAAGATATTAAAATGTCTTGCGGCTAAGGAATTTCGATGAGGTTCAGTTTTGCCTACTTTATAGGTTCTTCGTTTTATTAGGACATGTGGGTTAAAGGGAAGAGTGCTATGTTTTACCATAGCGCTTTCAGACAGTCAATAGTTTACATTCGGATTGTAATTCAAAAGTAGGGTACTACATAAAAGGCCTATTATTAAGCCCTACAGTACATTTCATTGTGCCGTTCGAGTTGAAGAAATTATCTCTCTCAACACATGTCTCGAATGAACCTTATTTATTGTAACTACGATTTATTAATGTATCTTTCCTATAAACTGCTACTACACTTTTGGAGGAGTCTCATACAGGTCTACATTTAAATTAAAAATTACTTTAACATATTTAGGCTCTGTATATGCTTATGTACATCGAAATACTACCAACGTTTCGGAAAACGACTTAGTCATAGAGAAGAGCCGGCAATAAGCTCGAACTGGTTCATTTCGTATAAGTATTTTTATGGAATTACGCATTTCATTACATTAACTTTACAGAGAAGGTTTTCATTTTCAGATATCATGAGCTTAATGACCCATCCTATTGAAATCTCTGCAAATTAAAACTGGCTTGTCGCATTGTTTCATTAAATATCGAGCTACAAAGCGTATTAATTTGAATTTCTATTTATAAAACCTTCACGGCGTGTAAACGTTATAATGGATTAGGTTTACGTTTATGGCAAGAGCGATTTAAATGAATTCGATTGCAGCGTGGGAAATATTCTTATTAATAACAGGTGTGCTTATAAAATCCATTCCGCTAATAATATCATGTACAAATGAATTCCAGTTACACGGAAAACAATCTACAGAAAAAAATACTTACGCATAAATTAAACGTGTATTGAAAATCGTGATTTTCAGTAGTAATCAGCTATGGGTATAATTAGTGCGAGCATTAACTGGACAATGTTGTTTAAACATAGATATAACCTCAAACACGCAAAAACTAAAGCCCAATTGCCCACGTGATCCCGTGACGTCAACAAAGATCCAACTAGTAGTTATAGAGGTTATTGAGAGCTGCTCAAGGACACCTTCAGTATATTTGTTGAAATGTCTGTCCGTACGTACAGGTTGTGAACCGGTCCCCATAGCATTTCCTCTGATTAACGTTACAAAATGTTGATAGAAATTTATAACTACGCCTTACAGTACTAAGAGAATCTTAAAGTTTCGTTCCTAGGGCCCTTAAAATGGCATTCTCAAGTAAGGTAAGCGCAGTTTCGATTGAATAATTAAGGTGCAGTTAAAATTCTTCATAAACTAATGTTTGTGATCGCATATTTTCTGGTAAAATGTTTCCGTTTAAATTTTTTTTACTTTTGTCTCGTTCCATTTTTTATTACTTGTATTTTCTGTAATTATATATGGCAAAATAAACTGTTAACATTTTCGAAGAATACAATTGATCGATCGATTTTACAGTCTTCATTGTGTACAATTGTATAAGGAAATCGAAATATTGTTTAACGGTTCATTGATTTTTGGGAGATTTAATTATTTATTACTCATATTTGATCGCTCTTACGCTCTTCTTACCTGTGACCTCATAAAATCAATTTTTGTGCGTACCTACTTTATTAAACGAACTTCGAGGAATAATTTTTCTGTTAACATGTAAACTTATTGGCGATATTGACGATAATGTAAAAGAATTAATCTCACAGCTATTTAGAAAAATGTAGAAACCCCATGAATGGATTAATTAGTGGGATGGTAGGATAATATAGTCCAATATGATTGAAACTATCGTAAGCTTGTGAAAAACCAGTCACAGTGACACGTCAAGGGGAAATGGGGTCGGCAACAGATTTGAAACGAAGTTATTTCAGTAATATATTGCTATCGCGTTGCGCCCTAAAGAAAGGTTTACAAAACACGAAAGGTACAACTGCAGCTCGGGCTGATTTTACCTATGCGAAATAGATGAAAATATCTCTTCGTAGTACCCTGTTTCCTCCTCAAAAACTGAGCCGTTTTTTTATTTTCTTTCAGTTACAAAATAAGAAAGACTTTGGCTATGCCTCTATGTTTTGTTTTTTATAAATTATATTCATCAAATCTGTTTGACGAATGTTTGAAAATAACGGTTAAAATCGAGCAATTTTTTTTCATTTTCATAGACTCCTAGTTTCTACAGTAAGAAATTTATGGAACAAATCAAAACAAGCGTGGCATGGTGAATATATATTATTTGGTATAATAACATTTACCTTGTTTCCTAAAAGGGAATACATTTGTAAGGAATAATTGCCGCTAGCATATCCACTTAATGCGCGTTGCAAGTGTATATCGCAGAGCTAGCCTACACACTTTAGCCGAGGTAGACGTAGACCGGCATGATGATGCGGATTGTCAATACCAGATTCAATACCTCCGGTTCGATAAACAACCTAGTCAGCGAATAGAACCGGCCAGAAACTCGACTTTTTTTTGTTTTTAAATTATAAAACTATACATGAGATGGGCAGCAGCATCCATTGAGCACCGCGAACACCTGACTGCGATCCCCAACCCGCCTCCCAAGCGTGGTGATTATGGTAATCTATAGATTGCCTAGGGAGCGAAGTGGACTAGTACAATGATGGGTTTGTGGAGGCTATCCGTACGGTTGGGTCTAAGTATGTTAAGACCTGCCGTATACGTAGAACCGGCAAGCTCTCTGACTTTACCCTCAGGGTGATGGAGGAAAGACATAAGATGATCTTGCAGTGTCTCCAGACGAATGTCCAGTGTGTGTTGCCACTAATGACATACGGCATTGAAACGTGGTTGCTCACAATGGGTCTCATAAAAAAGCTTGAAGTTACGCAAAGGGCAATGGAGAAGGCTATGCTAGGAGTTTCACTGCGTGATCGAATCAGGAATGAGGAGATCCGCAGAAGAACCAAAGTAACCAACATTGCCCGAAAAATTGCTAAACTTAAGTGGCAGTGGGCTGGGCACATTGTTCGCAGAATCGATGCTCAAAGGGGCCAACGGGCTCTCGAATGGGTACCACGCACCGCAAGACGTAGCGTGGTTAGGCTCTTCACAAGATTGACCGACGACCTGGTGAAGGTCGGGAGAATCCGCTAGATGCGGGTGGCGCAAGACCGGTCGCCATGGAGATCTTTGGGGGAAACCTATATCCAGCAGTGGACGTCTATCGGATGAATGGATGGATGGATTAATGGAAAACTATACAACTAATAGTTACATGCCTTATTAGTAGATAGACGGAGAAAAGGTTTCATTTTCTGATATCACTAGCGTTCATATTATAGGTTATAATAGCCTTTATAAATTAAAACTTGCTTAACATGATGCCAGAACTTATTCGCAAATAACTGCAAAGAGAAAAAGGAAATGCGGCCCGCAGGTATATTTTTGATTGCATAAAAGCGTGGTCGAAAAAAAACAGAGTAAATTGTTTAGTGACCTAAAAAAGGCCGTGATCGGACTACAGCGGCTGCAGATTATGAAATATAGTCTGGTCAATTTGTATACTTTCGCCAGATAAAAACCAGTGATATGTTATTAAAATTGAAGATATTCAAGAACACTTGTAAAACTGAAAATACTGTTCTTTTTTATTCGAGATCCACAAAATAATTCTGATTATAAAAAAAGTTTTCATCATCATGCCCGCCGAAAGACGTCCATTGTCATAGGCATAGCTTTACTCCAAAGATCTCCACAACGGCCGGTCTTGCGCCACCCGAATCCAGCAGATTCCCGCTACCTTCACTAGGTCGACCACGTTGCTGGGTCTTGAGCTGAGCAACTTTGGTTCTTCTGCGGATCTTCTTATTCCTGGTTCAATCACGCAGTGAAACCCCAAGCGTAACCCTCTCCATAGCTCTTTGAGTAACTTGACTTTGACGTGTTTTTACTTTTATTAGGCCCATTGTGAACGACCACGTTGTAGTGCCGTACGTCACCTCGCCGTGCTTCTGTTAACATTGGCTACGACTATAATTTGTATAGTTTTTATATAAAGAAACATAATATATATATATAAATAACCACATCGGTTATTTTCCGAACCGGTGGTAGTATTTTGACGTTCATAAGGGTCTGAATTAAAATGATGATTGTTTTGTTTCGGTGGTAACTTTTTGGTCGGGCTTAATTGCTCCTACTATCGTATTAGATGCTGGATCTGAATCGCGACATGCCAAAACGTGCCACTATAGAGGATTTATATACTACGTAATATGGATGGTAGTTGCGAATTATTATTATTTTTAGCATTTAATCTTTTATCTTTAGTTAAATCTTGTCGCTTGATAACTAATCTCCGTTATGAATAATAATTATGGTTCGTCCGGTCGTCGATTTTCGACCATATAGACATTATAGAAAATTAATAGAAAAATACTGTTTATTGATAACAACACTAAAACTCACATAAATAGCCTACTAAAGGGGGAAAATATCAAGATAATCGAATTATAAACATACTGAGAGAAATTTCTTGAGCTGTTTTATCTTTGCGATTATCCAAAAGAAAATATATGCAATTTTTTTTTAAATTCCATAACGAAGAGTTTCTATAACATGTTTCTAGGATAAAGCTTACCAACGATATCTACGTAAGCTTAGTAGACACTGAATATTTCCCTACCATTATTATTACGACAAAGGGCTTTTATATTTATGGAATCACGACTGTATGAAGGGTTTAATTCTTTTGTGACGATATCAGAACTGGACGGTATTCAGATATTTACGAAGGAACACTTACACTCTTCGTATTCATTTTTGTGTTAGAAAGGGTGAAAGGTTTAGAAAAATATCGTTTATTGTCAATTAAATAAGAAGAAAGAGTTGCAGAATAAACACTGAAGTAAACTTTAAAGGTGCCGGCCAAGAATAGTACCTCCCCATATCGTCTAAGGCGACTAAGGGATAAAAACCAAAGAATGGGCAGCAGCATCCTCTGAGTATCATAAACACCTACTGTGACAGCCAATTCGGGTGCCAAGCGTGGCGATTATGAAAATCGAACAGTGGACGTCTTATAGTTGAATGGAAGATTTAAACATTTTTCTTGTAAATTGAAACAGCAGTGATATATTACTCTTATCCTGCCATAGTCGTAGGTTGTGACCGACTTGTTAATGACTCGTTTCCACTCATTCATTAAGGGTAGATACAAGTAAAGATAGGAAAAGTCAAGCGCTGGATGCATTAGGTTAAGATTCTCTCGTACTTATATCAATACTTCATAAAATATTGATCCGAATATTAAGCAAAAATACATGTATAAAAAAATGGATATCTATGCCCACATAAGCTATTATGTTGGCTGAAGTAAGAAACTTTTTAAGAAAACAATGTGCTGATACGCTGGCTGATGTGTGGTTGATGAACGCCATTTGACGTTAATTTCACTTCAAGGTTGACGATTGATTGACGAAAAAAATTTCATTCAAATGTTTGTTATCTCATTCGACGTTAGGTTATTTATTTATCAGTCATAGCCGTGATTGTTGTAAAAAGGATAGCAAAACCTATCGTGTTATACCCTCCATTATAATCACTAAATACTAGCTGCGCCCGTGGCTTCTTTCCCATGTAGATGTGTATGTACGTGCTTATCAATCTTCCTTGGCGGTATATCGTAATTATTATAAGCGATCGCCCGGTGGTTGAAATTTGACCACAAATATTTATTGAATATGTGACAACAAAGGAGATTATAGAAAAACAACTACGGGTACAATAAAAAGACAAATAATGGTAATTAGTTCAGCTATAGTCTCACTACAGGACAGATAGCGAGGGAGACTTGAATAAATGCCTTAAGGACACCAGACAGCTGTGTGTACGTGAGATGTAGAATAATTTAAGTTCACAAGTGATAAGGTTATGTTTATTATGGGCTATATAAAAGCTAAAACATTTGTTTTATTGTACAACACAACTAAGTGACGATATTATACGGGGCTTAACGGCGTTTGCGTGCTACATCACAAGCGGACACCTACCTACATACGTCCGCAATCCCACGGGAACAGTGGGAATACACGTGGTCTATATGAACACTTATAATTGTTATAAAATTATAATTATAATTATAATTATAATTATACCATTCGTATACTTTCATTTTTAATAATAGATTTTTTTGTTTTTACTCGGAGTTATTGTTTGTTGTTAATTCTTATCATTATCTCAACATTCGTGAATATTTATTTTAGGTAAGATTAGATTTACACGCGGCTATATAATATTGTTAGATACGAAGTGAAATTCACAATAAAAAACTACATAAATCAAAGTTTAGATGAAATAAAAACACGGACCAATCACTAACTAATGAAAACCAGTGATACCAAACCGTACGGAGTGTTTTGCACCCGTACGCAATGTCGCTCCGCCACAACTCCCTGGCTTGACGCTCAGGCTTGACATCCTGGTTTGAGAGACTTGAAGACCCAGGCCCACACACGACGACGGCCGATCCCCGTTGCAGTTCGTTTTTATAGGGATTTCGTTAGTGGTTGTTTAATTTTGTTAGAGCGGGTAGTGTAAAGTTATAGAATTCTGGAGCAAATTGTCAGGACAAATTCATTCCAAAGAACTTATCAGAGCAAGACTGATGAACATTTGAAACTCAGTAGGTCTCAGCTACGCATATACGTGAGTTACACTAACTTGACACTGGTGTTCGAGAAAGCACATGGAGAACCTATGTGCGTAACATTGGTGTCCGAAATACAAGAGACTGCAGGTTCCGTGAAACTGCCGATGAAACGCAAGACGCAAGACCTCGTGTAAACGTGATACCATTAATACGTAACTAAATTCTGAGTAAGAATAAGAATTGCTTCCAGAAGAACTGTAGACGCTTTCTGCTAATAAGATTATACGGTGTATCCAGAGTGTAGGTCTAGGCAATGAACTTGATCAATCTCTATTGGAATAATCATATAAATAGTTAAATTAAAAAAGAATCACGTGGACAAAGTTGCGGACTCTCAAACAAGATATAAATATGAGAGCCCGCAATGTATCTCGTATGTATGTTTATCCATCAATTACGCTCAAAGATCTGGATGAATTATTCCAATCGAGATATATATGTTATATTTAAATTTTCTTACATTAAATATATATGTAATTGGGAAATAATTAATTGTTTTGATTAGAATTAATTAATGTTTAACAGGTTGAAAGCCTACGTAAACAGGCCTAGACATTATTAGTTCGCTTTGTAGCATATATTTATAAGATTGTATACCTATCTATTTTAAATAGTGGTATTATTTTGAATTTCATAAGCGCCTAAATAGAATAAAAAATTTAAATAAAGAATAAAGAATTTGAATAAAAGTAATAAAAAGGAACAAACAAGCAAGACTTTGTACGTCTTGATATTACAAAGGCAATTAATTAATAGACTCTGGCACTGGGTTTCGCTACAAACTTCTTGCGTACAAGTTTTCCCGAGAGTTTATAGAAGTGGGCTTTCAACATGGACGGAGAATTCATGTTGTCGTCAAAGGATATGATTTCCAGTTGACATCTGCAAATACTGGAGTTCCACAAGCTCTGTACTTTATTCCACGTTATGCAAATGACAATACTATTAATGGGTGCTTCGTACCGTACTTCAAGAAGCGGGAAGTAATTAACTTATCCTTGCACAACATATCTACATGGAATGTAAGTAACTTGGTTCGATTCAATATCAAATAAAAACAGTCTGTTTATTAGTAAAAAAATCCCCGGTCCCCCACTTTTCTGAATGTCTCACTTTCAATGCGAGACATTCTCAATGTCTGACGTATGAATTCTAGAGATTACATCAAGAGTGCATTCTTCAAAAACTCTAAGAAACTGATAATTTTGAATAGAGAGGAATACTCTTCGGATTTCCGTTATGATTCGATCCCCAAAATACCGTCTCGATGCAGACCAGGTCAGATTACAAAGATAGGCTGTCTGCATTCCGAATGATACAGGTGCTAAGTACATTGAGTCGCTTTAGATGTGCAGGGATATTGGTTCTACCGTCTATATGACGATTGTTTTGAAAAATTATTCAACTTACTTTCTCTTATCTTTTTCTTAACATATAGCCGAGTGCTGAGCGAAATATGGCAGTTACTATTTCGACATGAACCAAGAAGTTCGTATATTTCTATCATAACGTAAATCTATCTAAAAGTCCTAGTCAGTTTGTTTCCTTTTGCCTATTACATTCGGTGCAGTCGTAATGTGAAAAGTCATTTATGCCGGCTAGCATGACAGCGATGACTGACAATGGATTTAAAATTTCTTGATAGCCGCCGCTGTTTTTAGGCTTGGAATGAGTTACAGTGCAATCGTTTTGGCTCTTACAAAAAAAGAGAAAATCACCCGGTAGGGCTCCAGTGAAGATGAGTCAGTAATTGTAAAAAAAAAGAACACTTCGGTATATGTTGTAGTCGGCAACTCAGTGACATGCCTCATCTGTGGACTACATTCGGTAGAGATAATGGACGACGAGAAGTCAGGTTGGGATTTTTAGTGGTTATAATTTCACTTTATCCGTCTGTTGTCTTTTGTCGTAACCATAACAGGGTTCTCCATCGAGAAATCAATGCCATATCATTTGTAGATAAAAAAGAAGAATAGTATTTGATTTTGACATTTAAAACCCCGAAATACCTCATAAATTAGTATAATTATGAAGTTCATAGGCACAGAATTGTTTAATCTGTGTAGCTATCTGCTTATTGTGGAGGAAAACAATAGATGAAATGCTCTAGTTTTATGTTCATCTATAGAGAAACAACGGAGCTATAGGTTTCACGTTGTCACGAATTACCTTACTTCGTAATTCGTATAGATCGTACTTTCCCTTAGGAAAGGTCTATTGACCAGTACCTACTAACGGCGAGGGTTTTATTGGCAGAAAATTGTTTGTCCTTTCGACAAGGCAGAGGTATTAAGTATATTTGCCAAATCATGTGGCCCCTTCATTTCATTTTTATTCATAATTTCCCCATGTATTCACAATTTTAATTTGTAATATTAATTTTATTTTACACCATCTGCATTATAATGCGAGAATAAGCATATATACTGTATTGCATTCTAACATTTGCATTTTGGCACATATTTTAAGTCAATAAAATTGAGTTATAATCTGTCGAAGGGGTTTTCTGTCAGATTGTAATGTAGAAATGGACAAAAATGTATTAATATGTTGATTACCCATACAAATGAGACAATAGGAAAACAATGGAAGCTGGTGTAAACAGCAGGTTAGTGCTCAAGGGGTTAATAATGTAATGTAATAAGATGTACCAATTAAAAAACAAAGTTCATTACTTAATACTTTGGTTGCTGCTAGCCAGTTGAAGGATGACTGGAGGCAAAGTCGTGGTACACGTTTGAAAGTTATTTATTATTTGATTCTTATTGATTTATTGATTATTGATTAATTTTGAGGATATACATCGAAACTTATATTCTAAAAGATCCCTTCGTTAGTCGTAGGGTTTACATGACTACGGTGGCTAATCAGAAACATACAGCGTGCGAGCGAGACGGGACACACGGACTTCTCTCATACGAGGTATTAAATATGTGTAATCCGTGCGCCCGCGGCTCGCGGCACACTCTTTGGAACAGTTCGAGTGATACCAGAAATGGGATTGCTCTTACTGAACTGATGGATGAGCTCGATTTTGAGGTCATCGCTCCTTTAGAGCCTACCCACTTCACGCCGCACTGCCGCCCGACAGTGCTAGACGTAGCTTTTCTCAAAGGAGTCCGGCTTCCTGTGCGTCTCATACAAGTTGTACACGAACTCGACACCGACCACCGCCCAGTCATATTACAGTTAGGTCATTCGGATGACTCTAGCCCGCCAGTTGTAAAGGTCGCGGACTATTACAAACTCGGCAGATATCTCAAGGACCATCAATCCTCCCCCCCACTCGACATGATCCCCGACGTACTGGATACGCCTGCGGACACGGATCTCGCGATCGCTTCTCTGGTTGAGCATCTCAACACCGGAATCAGGGAGACCTCGAAAGAGGTACAAGCGGCGAACGATCGCCGCTTTATACTCCCTGATGACGTGAGAGCTCTGCTTACCCAGAAGAACGCCGCGACCCGTGCCCACGACGCCTATCCGACTGAGGAAAATCGTGCACGCTTACGTTCCTTGCGTAGAGCGATGAAAGACCGCATAGATCAGCTCCGTGATAACAGGTGGAACAGTCTCCTCGAGGAGCTGGTACCCTCCCACCTCGCGTACTGGAAGCTTGCACGATCGATGAAGACGGACCGCTCCGTCGCTAGTATGCCTCCCCTGGACAGAAACACTCAGGGTCTTCCACCCGCATTTGACGATGACGACAAAGCCGAGTGCTTAACCGATAGCCTCGAGCAGCAATGTTCCCCCGTCACTGACAACGTTGACGTCCTCCACGTCTCCGATGTAGAGTCCTCGGTACAGGACCTAGACGCTCTTTCCCCGGTTGTTCCCCTCACACCTGTCACCTGTGATGAGGTCATTACAACGATTAAGGGCCTTAAGCCTAGAAAATCTCCCGGTCCGGACGGGATCAGGAATGAAGTGCTTAAGCTTCTTCCGCCCCGTCTCATCGCGCTACTGGTCTGCATCTTCAATGCGGCCATAAAAAACCACCACTTTCCAGCCGCCTGGAAAGAAGCGATAGTGATAGGTATACACAAGCCTGGCAAAGACGCCAAGTCACCCGATAGTTACCGTCCAATCAGCTTGTTAAGCTCAATAGGTAAACTCTACGAGCGGATCCTTCTGAACCGTTGGTTTGGTTTCAGAGCCAGACACTCTTGCGCGCATCAAGTGCCTCACGGAGCACATCTTGTCACAGTTTCATCGTAACCCTGACTCACCCTGGCGTACGCTCGCTGTCTTCTTCGACGTCGCTAAGGCATTCGACAAAGTCTGGCATGCCGGCCTTGTATTTAAACTAGTTAGGTTAGGCGTCCCTGACACGTTAGTATACATCCTACGCGATTACCTTTCGAATCGTAGTTTTCGCTTTAGAGTAGAGTCCGCTCTCTCTTCAGCACGTCCGATCCGCGCAGGAGTCCCCCAGGGCTCCATTCTGGCGCCTGTCCTCTTCAACCTTTACATAGCGGACTTACCAGACCTAAACCCGAACCCGAAAGACGACGACCCGATCGAAGGAGTGGCGGCTAGTAAGGTTCATTTAGGTCTCTATGCCGATGACATGGTCATTTATTTTTCGTACAGACGTAGAGACGTTCTCAGATCCCGCGTCCAAAAGGCTGTTAACATCTTAAGCCTTTGGTACAAGAAGTGGCGCATAGTGATTAACCCGGGAAAGAGCACCGCGATTATGTTCTCCGTAAAGAAATCTGACCCTCCTCGTCCAGTTAGTTACCTAGGAGTAGAGATCCCATGGGCGACCGAGGTCAAGTACCTCGGTGTCATACTAGACGCCCACATGACTTTCAAACCTCACGTTTTGAAAGTCAGAAACCGTGCCAACATGGTTATGGGACGTCTTTTCCCTCTCTATAACGCTCGAAGTAAGATGGCCGTCCGCCATAAACTTACATTATATAAAACGGTAGTTAAGCCCATTCTCACCTATTGCGCCCCTGCCTTCGCTTATACAGATCTGGCCTCCTTCCAAGTGGTTCAGAACCGCTTCACCAGGAGAGCCGTAGGTGCCCGGTGGTACGAGAGGAATGTGAACATCCACAGAGACCTCAACCTACCATCCATTCACTCTGTTATCAAGTCCCAGTGTCGCGCATTTTTCGATCGCGCAGAGACACACCCGAATCCGCTCAGCGAAATCCGTCGCGTACTCCTCCGACCCGCTAGCTCCGAAACCGTTTCGGAGACCGCGTAACGTTCTCACCGATCCCGATGATGATATCTCGTGCGAAAATAGGGTCTTTCCTTTTGAACCGATTCAGTATGCGTGCCAGCGCCCACGCCCGCGTAACCGCCGTTCCCGCCGCCGGGGACAGGCGGCTAACTTTGCTCCCGCACACACTCCGGGTCCCCCTCAGGCGGCGACCCAAGACGTGTCTCGTTCCCCAACTGGGGAGGCTCTTGTCGTCGCCGCCAGCGCGATACAGTAACACTGCCCATGCATTGAGCAATTACACGCACAACACTCCATACACACTCATGCATAACATGCAAGGTACATAGGTCCTGTAAGGAACCTTTTTTTTATATATTAATATAAAAAATGTAGGGATAGCTAGGATACAACTCGCGAGTGAGTCTTGAGTACTCAGGTGACGGCCAAGCCGAGGTTCGTACCACTTTGGTAACCCTTGAGCTAGTCACCTTATTGCGGCTGAGTGCCTTCAGCACTCGCCCCCAAAGTTCGCTGAAGCTGTAAAGGTCCTTCCGGTCAACAGCATTAGCTAGGTCAAAAAAAAAAAAAAAAAAAAGCCCGCTGCTCGCGCTAGTGTGCCGTTGGATGTTTGGTGAGGTCTCCACAATACATTTATTTAACGTGTATTTTTAATAATTGTAGATGTTATTGATGATCATTGTTATTTATGTAAAAACACTTCATTAAATTTCAAGTTACGCGTTTTTGAGAGCATAATTCCAAAAATATGCAAAGTTTAAAACTATTAGGTAAAAATAGTAGTGACTATGAAGAGAATGATTGAAAACTCATCGCCGGATGGAATTTTCCCGGGTCTGCTTCAATGGAGTACGACAGAGACTGCAAAACATCTAGTAGCAGTCTACATAGGGTGTTTGGCACACAAATACACACCTCTACGATGGAGAGAAGTCAAGGTAGTGTTTATACCCAAACCTGGCAAAGGTGATTATACACTGCCAAAATCTTTTAGACCTATTAGCCTTACATCGTTCCTACTCAAGATCCTAGAGAGGCTATGTGACAGGGACATAAGGACATATGCGCTGCCTAATGCACCAATTCATGCCAATCAGCATGCCTATTGCAAAGGCAAATCAACGGAATCTGCACTCCATAACGTAGTTACGCGTATAGAGAGCGGAATAAGACCCGGGCAATCAACACTTGGAGCCTTCATTGATGTCGAAGGCGCCTTTGACAAAACAAGCTTTATTAGCATAAATCAAGCCTTGATGAGACATGGGGTAGCGTCCACAATTGCCGAGTGGATAGACAACATGCTCCGTTATAGGGCCGTTCAATATACTGTGAATACAACCACGAGGGAGGGCGGTGGTATGCAGGGGTTGTCCCCAGGGTGGGGTCCTGTCTCCCTTACTATGGAACATTGTAGTCGACGAACTAATACGACGACTTAACAATGTCGGGTTGTACACAGTTGGTTACGCCGATGACCTCGCCATACTCATTAGTGGACCTTTCCAGAACATACTCTGCGACCGAATGAGGCTTGCCTTTAAGATCGTAGAAGAATGGTGCTCTAAACACGAACTGACAGTTAACCCGGCTAAGACGGAATTAGTACTGTTTACTAAAAAGAGAATTCAAGGGAATATGATATTACCGAAACTCTTCAATATCCGCTTGTCACTATCAAGTGAAGTCAAGTACCTGGGCGTTACTCTTGACAGTAAACTTCTATGGAACAAGCACCTAGACCAAAAGCTTGAGAAAGCTTGCATAATTTTCTGGCAGTGTAAAAGACTTCTAGGAAAAACCTGGGGGATCTCGCCAAAAAATCACACTATGGCTTTACACAGCCATTATTAGACCATTAATTATTTATGGTGCAGTGGTCTGGTGGCCCAGGACAGAGCAAAGCACCACGAAAGCTCGCCTACAGAGGTTTCAAAGACTAGCCTGTGTGGCCCTAACAGGCTGTATGCGAACAGCTCCAACAGCAGCCATAGAGGCCTTTATTAACTTACCGCCTCTTGATCTGTTCATACAGCAGGAGGCGAGCATGACAGCCCTACGCCTCACCCAACTAGGCTTATGGCAAAGAACAGGTGGGTCTCATACCAAAATATGGGACAGAATGGTAGGTATACAACCTCTTCTCGAAGCCCCCTGCGACAAGATCCCTAAAATTTTAATATTCGACAGAATGTATAAAATACAGCTTAGGGAAGATATAAAAGATGAACAGATTACCCTTGAACATCACATCTACACGGATGGATCCAAGATGAAATCTGGAACAGGTGCGGGAGTATTCTCGCATGATCTCAATATCAAGCTATCTACAGGCTTGGGTGAGCACAGTACCATATTCCAATGTGAATGTGTTGCTATCATCCAAGCAGCAAACGCAGTCTTCAAAAGGGAGATAAGGGACTTTGGCATCCGAATTCTCTCTGATAGTAAGGCCGTACTCCAAGCGCTTGAGAATATTTCCATTACCTCAGGCCTCATATACGAATGTCACCTTGCACTGCAACGCATAGCGGCAGTCAACAGGGTCATCCTACAATGGATAAAGGGTCACAGCGAATCAATGGGTAACGACGCAGCAGATGAACTGGCAAGAAGAGGATCGACAACAACAGTGGCAGGCCCTGTGCCTTATCTTCCTCTTGCTTACAGTACTTTTAGATCATGGTTGCGTCAATACACCCACAGCACTCACAGTGAGAGATGGGCTAACACTCCTGGCTGTAGACAGTCTAAACAAGCTGTTCCGGTAATATCACGGAGCTTGGCCCGGAGACTGCTCAGCTTATCTTTCGCATTGATCTTCGTCTAGTGGTGGGTGTAATAACGGGACATTGCTCACTTAATAAACATTTATTCACCATAGGTCTGACAGATAGCCCCATGTGTAGGGGATGTCTGGAAAAAGAGGAGACTGCTGCCCACGTGATCCTGGAATGCACGGGAGTAGTCAACCAACGGGCAAAAACCCTCAAGCAAATGAGGTCGCTCCAGGAAGCCTGTGATCGCCCCAGGAGGCTTCTGCGCTTCTGGAAGGAGCTGGGCTGGCTCGAGTAGCTGGCTGATCCTGCACGCAGAATGGACCGCCAATGTGTCTAAGTGCGGAAACAGGAGCCCACCAACAAGTAACAAGTAAGTAACTCATCGCCAGTTGCCGTTGTCATACAGACAGACCTTCGAAGACTTTACACATTTGGCTGATCTCGAAATGTGACTGTAAAAATGTGTTGTGGGTGAGAGAAATCGCATGATTAGAAGTTTAAATTAGACGTCTTAAAGACCGTTGAAGGCTTTTTGGAAAAGTGTTTTTGCATTTTTATTTTTACAAATTAACACCATATGTGGTACATTTACGATTTTGTCCACTCGATATAATTCTATTCTAGATTTTATAGTAAATCTGAAGAAATGTCAAAGTGGAAATGAAACAGGTAGTACAAGGGCTGTCTCAATTGTAGCAATTTACATATTATGTTTGAGCTTTGAAGGGAAACCGGTTATTTGACTTGCAATTTTGTTTTTAAATATTTAAATCGAAATTCTTTTTACGTGGAAACTCGTGCTCGTTTGAACAATGGAAATTGTAATAGCAGTGATTTTTTTTTTGTTACCAGAACAGTTTCACGGTCTTGTTATATGAATTTGAAAGTCATTCATATATGATACGTAAATTTATTAAGACCAAATTTCATTACGAAATAATTCTGTTATACTAACTACTGATATCATCATAACAATCTCAGTTAAACAGCGACTGGAACATTATGTTTTGTATTTTGTAAGGCCTAATGTAAATTATGGTAGTAGTTCCTGTTATTAAAAATACGATATGTGATATTTCTGTCAGGAAAAACGAATGAACATATTATGCTACAACTGTATTTTTTGAAATTATTGATGATTTCATATATATAGGAGAGTAACGTCCAACCACTCAAGGAGATCATAACGACGATTAAGCCCAATATGTAAAACACGCTAAGCCTAGATGATCTCTCAAGTGTTGCTGCCGGAAAATATTTAGAGGTACGGCTTTTCAAACTAGGGGGTGGTAGCTAGCCGTACCAAACCTTTCTTGCATTATAAGGATAATTAAGCTTACTATCTAATTTCGATACGGAACGGAACGGAACGGAACGGAACGGAAACGGAACGGAACGGAACGGAACGAAACGAAACGGAACGGAACGGAACAGAACGGAACGGAACGGAACGGAACGGAACGGAACGGAACGGAACGGAAGGAACGGAACGGAACGGAACGGAACGGAACGGAACGGAACGGAACGGAACGGGTCATAGATAGATTGCATCTATAGAGAGAATATAGGCTGTCTATTACAATAAAATTGTCTGAATTCCGCGCGAGTTAAGTCGCTGGTACGGCTGATATATAATATATAAGATAAATTAAAATAGTTCAAAACTACCGATTTTCTAGATTCTTCTGTCGATTTTATCTTTAGTAACTTTAGTGTTATCATTAAAAAATTGGGACCACTTTTTTTTTTTAATTTTTGATAATGGTTGAAATTCGACCTCCCTCCGAACATAGAGTATAGATACATAAATACATACATAATTTTATATAATATATTTACCTTGGTATCTTGTCATAGCTGTCCCAGCCGGCGAGACAGTTATAAGAACTGTTCCTACTGACGGCCGACATGCCAGGACTGTCGTCCGCATTGACGTTACGATTTGATTGAGACACTTTGACAGTGCGCCTGAGCGCGCCTCCGACTCTACCACGAATAATTTAACCGTAATTAAGTGGGTTAATTAATTTTAAGATTATGTAATTATTTAAGATATTATTAGGTAAGCGTATCTGGAATAAATATTATATTTAATATTTGGAACAAGAGTACCCGAGTGTGTTTATCTATACTAATAATTAAGAGTTTATGTGTGTAATGTCAAAATAACAATTTTTTACTAAATGCATATGAATGTATAAACGATACCTATACATAAATACATTTTTTGTTTGTTTGTCTATTTGTTTCGTGTAATCTCCCGAACGGCTAGATAGATTTTGACGGATTTTTTTCTAGTCGATAGCTGAAGTTGCGTAACTTACGCTACTTTTGATTTACGAAAGTAATTAGAATTCTGAGTAATTTTTTTTTTAATACATAATTGAATAAAATTATTAAATCGGATTCATTGCAGTTTTACGGACGTTTGAATTTATGAGAAACATTTAAGCTTTATCTTAGTACTAAAAAAAATTAGACAAAAAATGAACTTTCCGTATAAAAAAATTAAAACACAGTGAAGAATATATGATACGCGAGCAGAGCCGCGTGTAGATAGCTAGTCTGAAGTAAAATATTATTTCGCTAATGTAGGAGAGAGGTTACCGGAAAATCTATGTGCGTCGGGAAAGATAAGTTTCTGACCGAAAATGACGTTTAGTAAGTGTTGTGTGAAATAGAATGCTTTTTTTGTAAGACGGACTTTTTTATGCTTTTTTTTTTTGCTTTTTTCTTAATTATACGATGTAGAGTTTATCTAATAGGAAAAAAACTATGCCCACCAGAGGGACTTTATACGCAGCTTTAAAAACAAAATACTACATTGCATTTGGGGTTAAATATATTTACGCTATATTTTAATTATTATGATTTATTAAATAAAAACGAAGGGTAACTTTTTTGTCTTAAATGACACCGTAAAATTCAATATTTAATGAGCCGGTTTCATAAAATTATGAAACAAAAGAAAATTTACAGACACAGATATTTCATGTAGTAGATAAATGATTTTTTTTTTAATTATACGGTATTTATTTTCAGATGGAAAAATAACATTTTACATTTTTTTTTTTGTTCTCGCGTAACTAATATATTCTATATGTAGTTTTGTGTCATCGCATGTTACTATGATGTCAATTTAATATTAGATATTAATCTAGCTAAAAGCTCGTAAGTAAATACATACAATATAAGTACGCTAGTGCGTATTAAAAATATAAGGAGGTTATATTATTTTTGAGGAATTTCGCTGTTTCATTTACAATCAATTGTATCACTTTTTTTTTATCAGTGATGTTAATATGCCTATTAATAATAAAAACGTTAACGTGATAATAATATAAAATACTTTGAACTAAGAAAATATATTCCATTGATAAATTTATGGCATGAGTTATTTCTTTAATATATTTAAATATAAATATGTGCTATGTAAATTTTTTTTTAAACTATATAAAAATAGGATGTTTGTAATTATTGTATTGACTTCATGGAATGTTATTCTCACAACTGTTTTTATATACTAAATAAAAATGGGATAAGGGCAGTGAGATGAAGATGATAGTACAAATATAAAATTAGCTATCTGCGTCTATCTGTCCGTTAATTCACTCATTGCTCGTAAATCACCCCAAGAGTTTTTTTTTTAAATTACACCCTCAGTTAGATATTTTGTATGGAAAGTTTATAAATGCAATATATGATATTAAAAGTATTGTTTAAGTAGAAAAATAAGTTATTTTGTAACAAAGATGGAATTTTTTTAGTGACTTACATTAGTGATTAAAAATCTTGAGAGATACATCAAAATGATATTATAAACTTCGTGATTTTATATCTTTATATAATACTATTTACTTACAATAAAACCAGTTTCAGGATCCAATTCTAAAATCATTTACATTTCAAATCGGTTCAGTTGTTCTTACGTTATAAAGCAACAAACGTAAAGACAGACGGACGGAGATAGGTAATTTTTTATTATTGAATTTAAAAAGTTACTTTTTTATACTTAAACAACCTAAATAAAATGTTTTATAGTACTCAAAACGGAACTGATGCCACAAATTAAATACAAAAATTACACAACGATAACAAAACTACATAAAGAAACACCAAATTTAAGCAATTTCTTTTTTTTTTATCACAAATATTTTCAATCAAAACCGTATTTAACTTTGTAATAGTTTTATTTTTATTTTTAAATAAACAGTTACAACGAAAAACGCCATATTTTAATTAAAAAAAAAAATTAACAACGAACGCAATCACAAGAGTAGTTTTGAATCTAGTTTTAACTCGGCTGAGTCGCGGATTATGTATGAACTTTATTTAACAGATAAGTTTACAACAACGTTGTTTTTGTAGAGATTTTCAAAATTAACATTTATTGCAAAACAACAAAATCGCGATAAACTATAACATTAATGTTTGAAAGAATACTTTTTGTTAAATTTAAAGGATTCGAGAGAGTAGTTGAAGTGAGTTAGAGTTTTGATTACAATATCGATGCGAGATGGCGTCGAGACGAGAGCCGTTATCCGCGGACCGAATACGACTGACGACGAGTATGAACTATGAAGGCTCTATACTACCGCGTTCCCGCCCTTCTGACCCGTCACTTATCTCGCTCCCGCCCAAGTTAGCACGCCCAACTGATCCCTGCGCCTAGCGTCACATATATTCATACGTCACACCATATTCATACTTGAAATAAAAAAAAATAAGTAATAATTTACTTTATTTTTATTGTGAATGATTTTATACTTAGAGGTTATTTCCTAAAAAGCTTGGGAAATAAAGAAAAAAACTCATATTAAATTTTGTAGTTTATTAAATTAATAATAATGTAATAAGTGATAATTTTTATTCAATGCTAACACTTAATAATGTGCCTTAGAAAACTAAATCACATTTTATAAACATCCAATAAAACAAACCGTTTCCAATGCGCCGTATAATTATTTTCTTAAATTCAAAATAATGAAATTAGTTACAGGTTTGTTACAAAATATTTCCTATTCATATATTTTCTATCCTAAAATTATTTTTACCAGTCATTCTTCGTCGCAATGATAAACTACGTTACACGTAAAGACGTTACTTAGAGGTTTAATTATTTAAGATCAAAAATATTATAGTTTAATAACGGTCAGTTACAATATACGATGTCAATCTGTTTTTACCTCTTGAAATTTTGAAATTTCAATCCGTTTTTCTCTAATGTATCAGATGTCAGTGATCAGTTAGAAAAACCGATTTGTTATTGGTTTGATCTCAATCTAAAAGTTAAGTTTCTACATTCGAATCGGCCATAAATAAGTAACAAAAAAACCATGTTGATATAAAAGACAAGTTTATTTAAAATACTGCTCTGTGAATATATTTGTTAGAAACAAAAGAACTAGTTCTAATAATATGTACGTATATGAATGATATATGCCAATATGTTGAAAAAAAGCAACGTCTTTGATTAGTTTCTGTTAAATATTTATTTAAATACGTTCTTTACTCAAACGTCAAAGAATACATAAGGAATAATAGTTAAGTCATTTATTGTCTACGATATAAAGTATTACATACAAGTGAAAGCCAGCAATATTGCACAAAATCTACTAGTGCATTTAAAAAATAAATAACAGTCAGTGATTCCGTTAGTTTTCGTGCAAAATTATGTTTGTGTACTTTAAAAAACCCGGATAGAACCGTGTATCCGCAATGATATCTATTAATTAGCAATGCTACATATTTACGGGTCATATTGAGTACGTACTAGGTTAATCTGATTTACAGAGACTAGTTCCCCTAAGATGTTTTCGGTACTTGCTATATTCGATTATGTATTAAAGTGCTTTTGATAAAACTTTCCTATTGAAATCGCATGAGTTTTTACAATGACTTGGAAAATATTGAATTCAATTTCATTCTTTCCATCAATGATTTGGTGTTTTGTTTTCTTTGTATTTATTTATTTTTTCACGATATAGGCTGAGTGCTTTGTCCACAATCTCGCCTGATGTTAAATGACGATGTGGTCTAGTATGGTAAACACACTAAGCCTAGAGATTCGGGTTATCAAGTGATGGTGCCGGAATACACCTATTGGTATTTGGCTACAGGTTTTCAGGCAGACTTTATTAAAAAATACTCTACCATTATGCTATGATTTCCTTCACGGAAAGCTTAAGCTGATTTTAGGATTAGATAGATGGATTCGAACCTGCGTCCATTGACGCGGAACCCGGAAGAACGATACATTGCGCCATCATCGCTTTAAAATTATATATTTACCGTATAACTACAGACGCATTGCAAAATCTGTCACATTTATAAGTCACATGTTTGCCTCATATGGTTGAAAATTAACGTATGCTAATTCAGTTAACTGTTGAAAAGTTTCTTAATTATAATCTATTTGGAAACCAGAGTATTACGTTTACTTGACTTCTGTTAACGTATAGTCGTCCGGACGTTTTTTTCACTAAAAATGATAAAGAAATAATAATTAAAAAAAAAAATAATACACGTGAATATTTATTTAAACAACCCAGCCACGCCGAAGATTTTATAAATATGTTACGGCGCCGTCGGCGTGTAATAAGTGAGGCACGAAACAAGTTTTCATAATTAATAATCAGGCTACATGATAGGTCGCATTCGTCATTGGCTGTAAAGATCGCGGATTCGATTTTTTCGCGGACGTATTTATTTCCGATGGTCATAGTTACGAATGCATGGGTTTTATATTGACCTGTGTGCATCAATATTGAACCGCATCATTTCTTAGTGTTCGGTGAAATTGTGATTAAAGCCACTGAGCCTATACGGTATTCTAAAAAAATAATACGCATAGACTGAGTTTCAAACGATTTTAATGGAAAACACCTATTAAGTGTTTGGTGACACTAGTATATTTCCAAGATTAGGTTCAATCAGGTAGGCACTAATAATAGCAGCATGCTTCCGCAGCAATTTGATTAGGAAATTTTAATTTAAATATAGCTATGCGCTTAACATACGGATAAACTTACATATTTTAACTAACTTAGTAACGTATCTGAGTTAAATTAATCCACCATATGCCAATATAGTTTGAAAATATTGTCCAACTCTATTTAGCGTCTAGTATATTCTGCCAACTTTGGTGTTTTTAGTAGGTATACAAGGGGAAAAGTAGTCTATATGTTTACATTCGTGCTTTATCTTCATTTTTACTCCTGAAAAATTATCGAGCTCATTTCTGGGTGAGTTCTGACGTAGTGTGGCTGATACTACCTAGCATTGCGGTCTTCGGTATCAACATCTCCAACGTAATTCCGTAGTAACTCAGAATATAAGGTCAAGACAAGCGGCGTTTCACGTCGGGGCAGAGACAGCAGCTGTGTAAATCACACCAATCTGGCGCCATATGGGGAACTCCTTTCATACGAGCTTGGGACACTTGACGCGGCTCAAAAACGAGTGCTGATATTTGTTGACGGTCCCAAACTAACATGCGATGTCGAATCTTTAAGGCTAAGGAGAGAGTTGTCGTGTTTTACAGTTTATGTGACTGGGTTCTGATGAATTGTTCGACATAACCCGATACGTACTTTCTAAGATCGTACACTGTTAAAATTTTTTGTAAAATTACAATTATATTATTACAAGACAAATAATAAGTAAAATTACAAATCAGGGTACAGTAATGCGAAATAAAAAACAATTCATGTTATTTCAACACCTGTCATGAAATCTACTTTCAATCTTCATGTATAAACCTAACACGCACTGTAATATTACAGAACCATTTGTCAATTTTGTAAGAAAATGCTTTTTAATTTTACAAACATTATTTGTGATCCGATTCAGGATAATTGTATGTAAAATCACAAAAAAATATTGTAGTTTATATTACAATAACCTCATAAAAAATTTGAAAAGCCTTTTTTTATTTTTACAATTTTCATTGCCATATTACACAGTGCATTCTAATATTAACAGACAATTTTTAATTATATTACACGAATTTTAATTCTACTACACTATTTTCCAATTGGAATAACAATATACTTGTAAGTTTTACAAATATGGTCTCGAATTTGATTCGCTATAATTTTATGCCAAATCACAAGAAAGTATTATAATTTATATAACAATGAATTTATTGAATTTATAAAAAGCTTTTTTTTTTTTTTTAATAATTTGGATCGTTAAATTACATGTTGCAACCAAAAATTTTTATTTTAGTTTTTTTTCCTGTACGCGCGCGTTTTAATCCTAACCAATGAGGAATCAGGGTCCCCCTGATTAAAAAAATGAATTAAAAAGTATTGGAAATAGTGAAATTTGAATTCTTTTCAATACTTTTGAATTTCTTTTCTTATGGAGAATTATCGTTGTCAACTGTTTTGAACTCTTTTTTTTAATCAGGGCCATTTTTTCGAGTAAGATTCGAAAATATCGATACTAAACTAACTTCACTTTAGTTAACAATTTTATATTAATATAATTATAGGATATTTTTTTAGTTTTTGAGATTTTAAAATATTTTCTCTTGAACGTATCTATCGCTACTTGAAATTGAATATACCTCGCGAATGGTTAACAATACGAGAAAAATACCCTGATTTAAAAAAAAAAAAAAAAAATATATATATATATATATATATATATATATATATATATATATATATATATATATTTATGTGCATTTTATGTTGGCTCAATGTATATAGTCTCGCACTAAATATATCTATAGTAAAATTATAAAACACTATATTAAAAAATTACTTTACAAAAAAAAGTATTATTTGTTTCGTGAAATTCAAGCAAAATATTGTAATTTTACAAACTAAACAGTTCTGAAAATATTTGTAAAATTACAGATCCGTTATATTAAATTAGTAACTTCGTAGTGCCATATTTGTTTTGTAATATTACTATAATTACTTTTTATTATTCGAAAACAAATAGAAAAATAAAAGTTCTGTAAAATTACTCTAGCCGATTGTAATTTTAACTAAATGTTTTGCCTATTAGCTTCCAATACATTTCTTGTAAAATTACAATAGAAAATATTTAACAGTGTACGGTTCTCCATTCGCAGGGAATTCATCCATATCTTGGAAGCCTAAATGGCCCCGAACAGTGCTGTTCCTGAGGAGTCTACTCATGCGAACGATCAGGATATGGAATAAACTCTCTGCTGCGGTTTTTCCATGGGGAATACAGTATAGGGATAATAAAAAGGGCTGTAAAAGAATTTTTAAAGATTCGACAAACGCGCAGGCGATATCTCTGGTGTTGCAGGCTATGATCACCGCTTACCATCAGGCGGATCGTATGCCTGTTTGGCATCACCGTGGTATAAACAAGAATGCGAAAAAGAATTTTTCATCTCCGCTCTGGTTTTCATGTCATGAGTACTCATGATTTTTGAAGATTATTCTGTTGGTTTAATAGAAAAATATGTCAAGTTAAAAATTTACACCTCAAATCCCTTAATACAATCATAATGAATCAAGTTAGACATGACAAGTATCTTCAAAAGGAAGGTTTCGATTTTTCCAAAACACATCTAATAAAGTTTTCCATTCGGTTTTCGCGTTTGGGAAACTACGCAGAGTCTTCTAGTCTGAAATACCGCAGTGTCTCAAACAAAAATCTTCAACCAGTGTGTGTTGTCAATGATGACTTATGACATTGAGACGTGCTCCCTTACAATGGGCCTAATTGTAAGGCATAAAGTTATCCAAAAGGATAGGGAGAGGGGCATGGCTGGAGTTTCACTGCGTGATCGAATCACATATGAGGAGATCCACAGACGACTCAAAGTAATCGTAAGACATTGCCCGAAGAATTATCAAACTCATATAAGTTGATGAGGGCAACGGGTTCTCGAATGGATAGTACCGGAATACGCACTAAGCATATGCTGCCACAAGATGAACCGAGAACCTGGTGAAGACCGCAAGACGTTCGTTATGGAGATCTTTGGGGAAGACTTGTCCAACAGTGGACGTCTTTCGATTGAATGAATGGAAAGTTTTAAATTGATTAAAAATAATTTAAATCAACCGTCAACCCACATAGAAATTTAATTGGATCTTTATTCCATGTACCTTATTATCTATCGGTATATATAGATACGTGTGTATACCTATATATTATTTATTTATATTATAAAAAGCAACCGTTCTTCAATGTTCATATATTTTAATAAATGAAGAAGTAATGTAGTTACATATTTACACGACTCTTACATTGCACGTGATGGATATATTATCCAATATTAATAATAAAAAATCAATAGTCAATAAGTAAATTGGATTAACTAATTGTTTAATTAAATTAAATTTAAAAAATAATTAATCTATTAAATTAAACTGACACATTTAATTACTCTTATGTTTAATGTAAATCCTAAACCGTGGAATATTCAAATTAACAATCAGGAGAATTTGACCACAATCTCGCCTAATGTTAAGTGCGACAGTAAACAGATTAAGCCTACAGGTACTGGCTTCCAAGTGTTGCCGTCGGGATTCAAATATTGGTGCTTTACGATAGGTTTTCAAATTTCATTGTAATAGTTACCAAGGCGGGCGTAATTAGAATAAGGTCTACCACCATGCTATAGTTTGTTTGGTTGTTTTCTTTCTCCGAAAGCTAAGGTTCATTTTTTTTTATATTACTCGACCGTTAGCTTCAATCACACTTGATGGAAATTAAGGATGAGGGTGATGGTAGGTCCTTATTCCATTCATTCGTGGTTCTCATTATGAACGACTAACTATGCGCCGCGATTTTACCCGCATAGTTCTCGTTCCCGTGGGATTTTTGAAATAAAAACTTATGGATGTTAAACTATCTCCATGCCAAATTTCATCCAAATCGGGCCAGTAGTTTTACAGTTTATTCGTAACATACAAAAATAGAAACCATTCGTCTTTATAATGTTAGTGTAGAAGAGGCAAAAGCTTCGTTGCGAATGAATGGAATTTGCACAATGTATGAATGGAAACCCACACAGGGCCTGGTAGTACTCAGTTGGAAGGGAGAGGGTGGGATAAGTTGGTGCAGTTCTTCTGTCAATAAGCCGATGGAACCGGCCAAGGAACCTTTTTTGCATCAGTACTATAATGTTTGCAAATTTACACTTGTCACTTCATCAATGAGCCTACGAACCCGACGGTTAATAGAGTTTAATGCCACCAACTGGTTTTTGACAGAAGCGACAATATCTATACTATGTACCAAGGCTGCTCAACTTTTTTATCAGTCGGGCCAAACGGACGATTCAGAAAATTTTTGGCGGACCACTAACTGTTACTATTGCTAACTATAATAGGGAATTGTGTCTTATTTTGATCCTTCGATGATAATAAAGTTTTAGATTTTTTGTTTGTTTTCTAGATAAGGTTTGAGTGACCTGAAAAATTATTTAAATTATAAATTCCCGCGTGAAAACGCTAGCCGCCATTTTGCTTTAGTTCGTGACGTCACTAAACAATCATCCTAGGGATGTCGATTCTTTCCGAAAAATATGAAATATTGAATGCACTTTATGTAAAAAAAAAAATCTAAATGAAACAATGGTATGTAAGCGATATTTATAATCAATGTGATTTCAGACATATGTAGCCTTCACTTGTAATATATTTGTTTACGCCAGGCGTTAAATTAGGTGTTGATAGTAACAATTTTTATTTTTTACACAATTAGGATCTGAGAAAAGTTTATCATTCAAATTATCTGAGAATGACCGTGTACGCAAAACTCTTAACTTGGTGGGAATATACTTTACTTACGCGGGCCATTTAATAATCGTTAGCGGGCCACATTATGGCCCTCAGGCATAAGGTTGAGTAGCCTTGCTATATACTAATTATAAATCAATCAAATTAAAATTGAAATTGACTAAATACATATGAATGTATATACGATAGCTATACCAAAAATACGATTTTTGAATTTTTTGTCCATGTATTCCTGCTAATCTCAATTTAATGGCCGGCACCATCAAAACAATATTTCCCCAAGATTATTTACAATTACTTTATTTTGTACACAGTGAAGAATTCATGAAACACGGGCGGAGCCGCGGTCATACAGCTAGTATGAAATGAATCGACGTAGAATAATTAACAGGATAAGAGTATAAATCATTACTGTGATGTGTATCAACCGTAAAGTACATTAGTGTAGCACCGACCGGATGGCAATTAGGTAATAGATATTTAGATAATATTTGCTAATAATATTGTTACAATAACAACATCCGACTTACTGCATGAGCAATCAATCAAATGATTATTATCCTTTCCTGCCTATAACGATAATTAATATATGATTTAATCAATAACTTTCAATGTAATGAAAATCTAATCTTCAGAACAACGTATTCTATTCATATCTCTGGTGTCGCAGGCTATGATCACCGCTTACCATCAGGAGGAACGTACGCCTGTTTAGCATATCCGTGGTATGCACAAGAATGTGAAAAAACTGAATAAAAGGATTTTGATTGGAGTATATATTTTTCATCTGCGTCCTTGTTTTATCGGAAAACACTAGACCCACTGAGTAGTCATGATTTTTGTAGATTATTATGTTGGTTTAATAGAAAAATATGTCAAGTTAAAAATTTACACCTCAAATCCCTTAGTACAATTATAATGAATCAAGTTAGACATGACAAGTATCTTCAAAAGGAAGGTTTCGATTTTTCCAAAACACATCTAATAAAGTTTTCAATTCGGTTTTCGCGTTTGGGAAACTACGCATAGTCTTCTAGTCCGAAATACCGCAGTGTCTCAAACAAAAATCTTCAACCAGTGTGTGTTGTCAATGATGACTTATGACACTGAGACGTGCTCGTTTACAATGGGCCTAATTGTAAGGCATAAAGTTATCCAATGGGACAGGGAGAGGGTCATGGCTGGAGTTTCACTGCGTGATCGAATCAGATATGAGGAGATCCACAGACGACTCAAAGTAACCGTAAGATATTGCCCGAAGTTCTTCTCGAAGAATCTTAGTTAATTGCAATTTGTGAATGACATATGCATGTAGGTACATAATTCTGCCAGTATGGGATCATCCTTTAATCATGTGACGCTCGAAAGGAGGAGAGGGCGTGTGCAGCTTTTTTATCGTCAAACCTCACCCCGTGTATCACCAGGTGTTAAAGAGTTACTAAAACCACACGTGATCAATGGACAACCACTACGATGTTCATAACTATATTTTTTTACACTAATATGACACAAAAAAACCACTAAAATTACATAAGATAATAAATCAGAGACAAGAACTATTACGTTACAGCGAGAGTTCCGGCAAAAGCTCCTGCCGAATATCGAGAATCATAGTATTAAAACACTCAGAACGGCAACACTGGCATGGAGAATGAAGCCATTTCAAGTTGGCCTTAAAAGGTCTTTCAGTACGTGCCATTGATTATGTAATTCTGTGTCACTTGCGTTTATGTATATTTTTGGCTTCAATATTAAATGAGTTTTTGTACTAGACTATAGCACTCGATGTTATTACTTAAGTCAAGAATATGATTTTATTTCTCTTTTCAGTCACACTCTATAAGTCGTTTCGGTTTAATGTTTTAAATTTGTTGAGTAAATAATTACAATAAAACTAGTAATTATGATTTTTTTACTTGATACTTCACTTCACTTCACTTCTTCATAACTTGTTCTACATTTGAATTTATAAAAAAAAAAAAACATCTTTTCAATCAGTCCAATAGTTCTCGAATTTAATAAGTATTTAATATTAACAAGGAAATGATTGACAAACAGAGATACGAGTACATTACGTTTTATAATAATGTGGAAGGGTTTATTCTACGGTTCGAAGCAAATATAGTAAAAAGTGTTAACAACAATATTTTAAACTACATAATTTAATTATATGGATATTTACCAATAAATAGGTTAACAAGCAATGACTAAGAACACAATGACCACATCAAATACAAAGATGTTAGGATCAAATTTAGTCAAGGGAAAAGCGCGTGTTGTCAGTGTTTCTTCTTCTTCGGTTGTTTCTTAACTTAACTAAAATAAACAATTATTATGAGAATACCTCTTTCTAGAATGTAGAAAGTGGACTGCTATACGCTCAAATTCAAATTTCCTACAAGTTACTAAAAAGTGCGTGTCTAATAATTGCTTACGTAACATTCAGACTTTCCCCTTGTCATAAGCAATTAGCAAACCAGAGAGCCTTCGCTTCGTTTAGGTGTTTAAATAGTATTTGAGGCTCTAAATAAACAATGGTATTTTGAAGTAAAATAAAAAAAGGTACACGCTCACTCAAGTCACACCATCAAAAATAAATCACATACTTAGAATTGATTGACCTGAAACTTTTTAAATGTTGAAATAAGTAAGTAAGTTCTCTCCTAGTAAGAAAATTAAAGCTCATAATTTTTTTACTGGTAAGCATTTGATTTTGTGCGAAATGTCTTTGCCTTCTCATGGTAGGTACCAAAAACAATCTAAGACCAAAAAATAGTGACCATCAAGGCATTATTTTACAATGATTATTTAATAACGATATTACGCAATGAAGAATTGTGCGGAATAAAAATTATTATACGCGAGCGGGACCGGGGGCATACAGCTAGTAGAAAAGACAACAAACATTTTGTTAATTTATTTAGCTTTCGTGGAACTTGTAAAGCACACGTGAACGAAACCATGGGCACTGGCTACCAATGAAATATATTATTCATTATCTAAATTTGATTGTATTTTTGTTACCAGTTAAAATACTTTATTTAGATAGGTGGATGGGATTACAAATCTTAATAGAATTATCTTTCAAGGGAAAAAGCAACACCGAATATCGTACATTAGCATTTTCGTTGTAATTTTTGACTAATTCTTTCCCGTGTGTGCAATTTCATAATAAGTGAGTCTTATCGTTCTATATGTGAATATATTAAGGTTGCCATGCTTTTCAAATCTCCCCGGATTGTACCGTTGTAACAATAAACCGTACCTTTAACAACATCGTGTCATCATTTGACCACAACCTCCTCTGTTGTTAAGTGACTACTGTTTAATTTGAAAACATTAATGAATACGAAATCATGACGCGCTGTCATGATAGTTTCTTACACCGAAAGCTCTGGTGTATTAACCCACATGAATAAAAATAATATCCGATCACACTACCACTGATCAACATCGCTTTACAAGTATATCGGGGTTGACTTAAATTAGACTGTGTAGCACCAGTAGATTAGAATAATACCTCTCACTAATACCGCGTCTTGTAAAATCTCAATTGGCGGTGTCGTCACAGTCAGAGAATAAAAACTCCTAATTGCATTAGTATAAAGCATAAATTCGCCTAGCTCACCCGCTACCACAGGTGGTGACCCGTCAATCCTTTGGGTTTTATTCGTTAGGTCAAGAGGATAGCGTAAATTCTGAACACGTCTGTGCATCTGAATTGCGTTCCAGTGATCCTTTGCAAGGCGGTAATTGAGTCTCGTCCTTATCGTAAAAGAATTAACCATTTTTTTTTTAATTTATCAGACTTATCAGAATTTATTTAGTATAGATATATTATTCTTATTCTTACATTCTTATAAAAAAGGCAACGTATATCTGTCTGCCTGATATATATATATATACTGAGGAATTGATAAATTGTCTTTTGTCTTTCACGACAGTTGACAGTCAAATTACAAATTTCGTAGAATTGAACAGATTTGTAATTTTCTTGATGGCAACTCTAACGGGATAAAATTTATAGGTTAGAATCGCCGTTGTTATATATCAACAAGTTTCATTCGAATTTTGTTTACTGTTGTGTACATAATAATAAAACGCACTGTATTACTTGTATCAGAAAGTTTTAATTAAATATTTATTTTAAAAGGATGGCCAGTCGCCAATACCCTACCATTACATTAATTTAATAAATTAATACATTTATTTAAATTTGATAAATTATCAGTGCATTTACCTTTTAAGGCCACCACCGCATACATATGTTGTGACCGTAAAAAGTATTAACGATAAATTAAAATTTAACACAACAAAAAAAAACAGTATACTATTGCAAATTCTTTATTGGCAAGAAATAATTAGAAAAAGATGTAAAATAAAAAAAATGACAAACTTCAAAACTCCAATCGGTTTAAAAATAGTGTTTGTTGCCTTTATTATAACCTAGATTAGGATTTAACATGTAAAGTGAGACAAAAAAAAATTGTTTTTGACAAACAGGGAATTAAATATCACGAATAGAATAACACATGAAATAGTATTTCTCATACAAATAAAGCATTTATTACGGCAGTAGCCCTTGCAGCGTGAAGCCATTTAAAGTTGGCCTTAAAAGGCCATGTACGCCTTTCCTTACGTGACGGTAAATAAGTAATTCTGTGTCGCACGCACACACACATATACTATCGGTCTTAGTGTTATTACTCTATGGTATTTGTATTATCTTTAACAAAATCTATATAAGTAAAAAAAAAGAAAAAGTGGCATAATTTTGGGATATCAAAAATATCTATTTAACATATTTAAACTATTGAATTTATTTAAATTTACGACGATAAATTTAAGATTATAAAGTTATTAGTATTAAGTCGATCTTTATTTAGTCCACTTTAAAATAATAATCCCAAATCATAATTGGTTGTTTCCTTTAGAAGTGTTTAGTGTATGTACTATAAACGGATGTAAAGCCTGTAGTATGTTCAATTCGACACCATTACTTTCATACAACATAGAAGATTATGCTGGATTATACATTAGGTCCGTTATGCTCGTCTGGTTAAAATAGTTTAAACTACACCCAGGATTGTAGAAAAGACGCTAGTCAAAGGCGCGTGTTGACAGAAAAGCGAAATGAAAAAATTTGCATACTTTTAAAGGTAAAAAAATATTCGCATAGGAATTGATGCGACTTAGGGACCATTTTAGTATTACGTGTAAACAAAATTTTGGACATTTTTGATCATCCCCCCTTCCTGTTAAGTAACTGGTAAAGCTATTATCGCCGTTTATTTTTAAGAATACATAGGAGTAATTTTGAATTTAGAAAAAAAATGAGTAAATATTGATTAATGTTCCTAATTGTGTGGGACTAAGGGATGGCCAGCCTCTACCAAGCGTGGCGATAATGGCAATCCCCCATTTTTGGCGACAGTGAACTCTTTCGGTTGAATCAATCAATCAATTGCTTACGTATTCACCATTAAAGCCCCCTTATTTAACGTTGTGAAATGCATAACGCATTCCGCTTGCAACTTAAACGGGCAGCGGTCCCCCTATAGGTTGGGAGAGGGTGGGATTCACTAGGCGTGAATCTCCAGAAATATCCACTAAAATCTCACAGACCGTTCGCTCCCTTCATGAGGCGACACGGGATTAGCTAAGCCACAGCAACAGGTCCAACCTGATGGTATGTCGGGCCACAGCCTTTATCTCCCCGCGTTCGAAGGTGGGGTAGATCGTTTGCATAAATCACCCCACCTTGCGTCTGCCAGCATGGAGCAATCCACCCTTCCTCCTCACATTGCTCTTGTACAAACGAAAATTAAATGAAGGAGAGATAGTAAGATAGGAAACAAGAAAAAAGGCGAGAATTAACAAGTAGAAGAGAGGATGATTTGTCGGATGCTGCCAGACAGAGTCGCAGGATGAAATATGAATGGGGGTTAGGAAGACTCCCGTTCCCTTAACCTAGTTAACGATTAATGGGCCCGTTAGCAAATGTGAATTCATAGATCAACGGTCATAGTATTAAAAAGATGCAACGGTGAACGAGATACAATGAACTAATTCTTCAAGACGAAAGGTAAAGGATAAACAACTAAGTAATGTCCCTTCGTATTTAAGGCAGTGCTGAGTTCTTGTGTATCTTGTATTATTTAATTTGTGACTGAAAGGTATCCTGAGTATTAAAGGAGTTTTTTTTTTTTAAATAATCATATATGTTTGTATTATTCGCGAAAAAAATAATGTGAATATTAAATAAATACCCGACTCATCCGTCTTTCATAATGAATAAATGAACGAGAAATTTAAACTTAAATTACGTGCACATATAATTCATAGGAATTTAAATTTTTTTTTAACAATTAAAATATTATTTTCTTGTTTGTCGTTCAGTACTAGCTAGCAGCGTAGGCACTTGAAAAATCCTGTAACGAGTTTGAATATTTTGCGAAGGAAATTCTCGCGTCGAAACCACTTCATGAGGTTGAGCGTCCATTTTTCTAGTGCTCGTCTAGCTAGCTTTTATACTAATTAATTAATATCGAAATTAATGAATAAATGTAATGTTCTGTTCTTTATTTCAGTTCTTTGTTTCTTGTATAAACTGCTACATATATCGGAATCTAAACGTGAAATTAACACCAGCCGAGATTACAGTAAACATTGTGAAAAAAAAAAATTGAAATTGTATAATTTTATTTTATAACATAACATAACATAAGCTCACACCTGTTCTCCCCGAAGGGTTAGGCAGAGATGATGTAGCGAACTACACCACCCACATTTCGCCGAACTTAGTTCCGTCCCAGATGTGACAGGGGGCGAGCCTGTCGCCATATCGGGCACAAATTCCAAACTCCGGGATGATACTGAGTAGAAAAACCCAATACCACTTGAACCGACCCGGGGATCGAACCCGAGACCTCAGAACGGCAGTCGCACCGTAATACAACTGCGCCACCGAGGCAGTTATAAACGCAAATTGAACACTGTTTTCTCTACTCTTGATTTTACAATTTTCCGTTGAAAACTCTTAGCAGTTTTTTTTTTCAAATTTATACTGTCATAGGAAATTTTAAATAATTTAATTTATTTATTTAATTATACTAGAGTACATAACCATTATTAGAATTTTAAAGAAAACGTATGAATTTATCTTTCTTCAATATTATCGTTTATTGTATATTTTAACTTTAATCTGTACTTTCAATACAAAACAGTGTTTTTCTTGTAAAAGTATGAAAAAGATATATTTAATATGTCGATTACCCATAAAAATGAGACAATAGGAAGACAATAGGAAAACTATGGAAAGCTGGCGTAAACGCCAGGTTAGTGCTCAAGGGGTTATTAATAAGACCATTTAACCTTGTCAATGGGTACTAAAGGATTAGCTTGTTATAACGATTACATATCATTTTATAATAACATGAAATTATATTCAACTTTAACTTGCAAAAATTACATTCGTTTCTAAAAATAAAATAAAAATGGTTCCGGTTATAGTACCGAAATGCTATTATGTCCGTTTTGACACATTACAATAGTGACATGAAATGTCAATTTATTTTCCGAAATGTTTTATTCGCGGGACTATTTTATATAGAGTTACATATGGAAATATTTATATAGATATATATTTAGGCATAGGTATGCGTTGTATCGGGGGACTTCGGTCTCACTAATACAATAGGTAAGGGTAGTGCGTAAATGCATTTCCCCCCGTCAAAAAAAAAAAAGGGTATAGGTATGCAGTTAGACATACATATATGTATAGTTTAGAAATCGGTGTATTACATTAATTAATTTAGTATCCTAACATTATACACCTTATAAATATTAGAACTGTAATTTTTTAAGTTTTCGCGTTCCATATTTAAAATTCAGTAATTTAAACGGGTTTTCACGCGTTACCTTTGCTTTTTTCTATTCCAACGTTTCGGCTGGGTTTCACCAACCGTGGTCACGGGCTGACTGGCGGTGCGCGCCGTCGCCTGCTGCGTTGAGGGGTATTTTTATGAACTACCCCCGTTTGGTCTTTATATTTATTATAGTCACAATACACAACGCTAACAGTGTCCTTCGACGATGCCTGTGACGATAAATCACGAACCTTCGTCCGAAACGTCGGGATAGAAAAAAGCAAAGTTAACGCGTGAAAACCCGCTAAAATTAACTGAATTTTAAATATTATGACTACCTGCACATTACTGTTGATTATTTAAAAAAAACAGCGATTTACTCCTTAAATGTAATTATCAATTTATACGAAACATCATGAACAGACAAACGTCAAAATGGCTATCATGTCTTGCCGATACTATAGCACAGGAATATAATTCAAATTTAGTTGTCAAACACATCCATGCCAATCGAATGCGAGAGACGGCTTTAGAATTTCGGAGTGATCGCTTCGCAAACCTATATATATATATATATATATATATATCTATTTTGCATTGTAATATGTTATTTGTATTATCGATTGAATATCCGGTTTATATTAATTCGGATTATAATTAGGTTACAAAAAACTCTTATTTAAATTATTGTATGTACACGTAATTTTTGTAACACTAATGAGTTAAAGTCCAATATCTCAGGAAATAATAATTTCTCTCAATCAGGTCTATACAATTTTATAATAAAATTTATTTCATATTATTGTTTTTAAAGTTGATTTCTTTAGTTGATAACAGGAAAAGAAACGAGAATTTTCAGTGAAAATCAACTTCAGTGAACTGTTACAACTCACCAGTATTTTTTTTTTACAGATTTGCCGCTACGGGTACATTCGTAGATTGTTTAATTCTGAATAAATCACGATCACAAATACGGTTTGATAACATAATATAAGGCTGAGTATATATAAACTGCAAAAAAATTAACCATCTCGACTTACGTTATTTTAAATGGAAAAATGTTTTCTCAATCAGGGAATGCACTAAAAAATTAATATTAAGGGCTGTAACTTTCAGGGAATTCTTTTTAACATAACCAACAAAATTTAAGTGTTGTGGTGGTCTAAAGTAATTTATATATAATATACAAAGTATATATTTTAGATAGACGCTAGAGAGGCCTTTTTTTTTCTTTTTTTTTTTTGACGCGGAGAAATGCATTTACGCTCTACCCTTATCTATTGTATTTGGGGGACTCTGATCTTTCAAATACAATAGATAAGGGGGCACGGAGTGACGAGTTCCGAACGCTAGAGAGGCCTGCTTGTTTGACCGGTATCCAGACTTTATTTGCGGAAAAAGAGGTCGCAAATATTTACTTTTTAGAGTTGTTGTTTAGTTATTATGAATATAACAGTGACTATTACTCTCTCTCGTTTGTATAAGCCACGGTAACTTTGCATATTATGTTGAAATAACCCTATCCATTTTAAACAAATATGGGCTTTAATATTTATTTGAATGTGTTTATTTTATTTTATTGAAAAGTATAAATAGAAATTATTCCATTTCGTTGTTATGTCTTTGTTATTAAAATGCTCTTGCTTAAATATACAAGGTAATCGGTTGAGTAATTCTCCCCCATGTCCTCATGAGCGGCCCAAGCCGTGCTCGGATCTCCAAGTGGGAAGGCTCTGGTAGCCGCTAACACTAAGCATCTCGCAAATTATATAGATTCTTTAAATGATCTTTCCTCTCTTTCTTCAAATTGGTAGATTTGGCTAGGGCAAATGCCACGGAATTTTCGACATGAATTAGTAATTCAAGCCGAGGTCCATACCCATTGGTTCTTAAGAGCTCACCTTAAAAACAGCGGCGAACCTGTCAAGGCTCCTCAGTTCAACAGATTTTAGTCATTTGAAAAATATTCGCTACAGTTACATTCACTTTTTTTCTTGCTCATTTTTATGCTTTGTTTGCTTATTTTTACACGATATAGGCTCAGTGCTTTGACCACAATCTCACCTGATGTTAAATGACGATTGGTCCGGGATGGTAAACACACTAAGCCTAGATACTGGTTATTAAGTGATTCTGTCGGAACACGCCTATTGGTATTTGGCGACAGGTTTTCGAACTTGAGGGTGGTAGCTACCCAGACGAGCACTGTTCTAGATGGGTTTGAAACCGCGTCCATTGACACGGAATCCAGCCGCACTATCCACTGCGCCATCATCGCTTCAATTTTTGATAACATGTGGGACAGGGGCGTCTAAATGGTGATTATTTAAGAAATGTTTACTTTTTATTACGCCGATTTTGTTAAAATTATTCTAAATGCTTACGTTATCACTAGAAGGGGTGAATAAAAGTTTACCTTACTATTACTTACAAGGAGGAAGAGAAAATCAATAATATCTAAAATTCTTCTTACGGAATACTTGCAAGGCTTCTAAAATAAAACAAATAAATAATGTAAAAAATACGGTAATGCAATAGGGCCTGCCGACAGAAGTGATAACTCGAAACATTTGAATAACTTTTAAATTATCATATATCATTAATAATTTCATAATTCGTTTTGCAGCAATCAAATATTAACATGAACATAACATAAGCTCACGCCTGTTATCCCCGTAGGGTTAGGCAGAGGTGAAATAGCGAACTACACCCACCCACATTTCGCCGAGCTTAGTTCCTTCCCAAATGTGACAGGGGGCGAGCCTGTCGTCATATCGGGTACAAATTACAGACTCCGGGATGATACTCAGTAGAAAAACCCAATATTACTTGACCCGACCCGGGGATCGAACCCGAGACCTCAGAACGACAGTCGTACTGTAACACAACTGCGGCACCGAGGCAAATATTAACAGATTGGATAAAATCAATTTCTTCAACGCAAATATTTTACGCATATATTGTGAAACGAAAACACGCAAATAAAGGATTTGTATTCTTTTCGAATATACATGCTTTATTTTTGTTACCTATTAATCTTTCAAACATGACGCTGTCATTAAATTTATGCTCGATCAGAATTCTTAATTCACATCGTCCTACAGATTAGACAATCAACATGGTCTGGATTAATGATTAGTTAAATGGTGAGTTATTAGCATACGTCTCTGACTATACCAATACTCAATACTTTTTTTGAATAGATAATAAAATCAAAATCACCACATGCAACAACATGCAATATTTCCGATTCATATTTAGACTGCGATTCCGGTCGAATTTCACATCCGACGGAATCCATATGACGAATACCCGCCTGCCTCTAAAATGCAAAGCTATAAATTGTGCAATTTACGCGAGTGAACCTATTATAGTTATGTTTGTTGCGTACTTCCTAAGTTCCTATATATACATTGTATCTACATGTGGTGTCGTTTTGAAACAAGCATTAGAATAATTACAAAGATGTCAGTGCAGAGTGTTCGTTCACTTTTAAAAAAGGCGGAAATGCGCTAATTTAGCAAAGTGCTATCGTGCTATGTCCGTAAGAAATAATGTGAGAGAGACTCCTGAATACGTTATAATACATTACCTAGTTGCTATCTTTATGTCGTAGTTACAATTGAAAGCTATATTATATATTCGACTACAAATGCATATCATTGTCAGATCATAAACAAACTATACTTAAGGCTGTTCACTGTAAATACCATTAAAATCTGATCATCAATTTATAAAAAAAAACAATATTTTTTATGCTAGAGGGAGCTTAATAAACTCCAATATAATAATATAATGTATTTCGTATAAATTGTATACTAACATTCGTTCTGCGGGAAAGGGATAGAGCATATATCCTCGATATTCCCCGAAAACTTAAACGGTTGTCTCTTAGAATTTTACAGCCAAGTGAAATCCTTTTTTCCGTATTTTATTTAATTACTAGATGAAACCCCGGCTTCGTTCGGGTGTAATGTGTCTCATTAATACACAATCTTTATAAAATGTAGGTAGATAGGACCTGTAACTTCACTGATACGTGTGAATCGGCCTTAACGAACTCGAGATGGCATTCGAGTGGCCAATATAGCGACTGCCAATTGCACCATTAGAATTTAACAAAATACACGACAAGCCGAATTTTGCGGATATATGTTATCGACTCGAAATCATTATTTTTTTATGCTTTATTATTCAGGTAAGGTTTCAATCGAGTCTACCGTACCCCTTGACCGAATCTATACTATTAAATAAAATTGAAGTGTCTGTTTGTAATTTCAAAATTAAGTTTCTGTACTAAATATATATGAATGTATATACGATGCCTATACCAAAAATACAATTTTTAAAATTTTTGTCTATCTGTTTGTTCCGGGTAATCTCCGAAATGGCAAGACGGATTGGACAAGCTTAACCTTTCCTTTCATCCCTTCCTTTACCCATTTAAATCTCGCGGCCATAATGCACCAATAGCAACGCGCGCTACCGGGGCGCTCGCTAGCCAATAAAAACAGTAGTGTGTGCCGTTAATAAAAAAAAAAACCGAAACTCGCGAGTGCTCCGTAAAAGATAACAAAATATTCAAGAAATAAGTCAGAAAACCATCCAGCGGTACAGTGCGAGTGTGAGATCCAGGTGTTGGCCGTGAGTCAGTTATACCTTTTCTTTTCTTGTAACCCTTATCCTGGTTAAGCATTAAACATAAAAAAGTGGTCCATTTCGAGCGCGAATTCCTATGGTTTTATCTTTGAAAAACTATTACAGTATTCTTTTATTTTGATTTCATTTAGAGTTATATCAATAATAACGCTAAACATAAAATAACATCAAAATTAACTCAAACAAATAAGTTACTTATATGAAATTATAACGGTAATTAACTATACGGTTTCATACGCCATCTAAATTAGCTATCTCACACTTTGTATATACACATATCTATTTATCTTTTTTTCTGACAAATATAACATCTTAATCTAATAATATCTATCACCTATATCAAACTAATAACATTAATAACAAATAAACAATATATATAACAAACTTATCAAGTAGGTACATTTGTAAACAAATATCTTCTTTATATTTTTACTTATAATAATTTTCTAATCTTACCTACTTAAAATATTTTTAAATTTTAATTCGTTACATATTATTTAGCTTTGTTTATTTTACCTTACCCACCTATATTACGTAATCTACAGTTATGGAAAATAAACTTAAAATTTTCATATCTCAACGCGAATATGTTTTTCGGGCTATGCAAATCCTTTTCGATTTATCTAAAGAAATGATTCAAGATCGATCAAAGGTGTCTGCGTTTAAATCCAGATATACTCGTTTACATTCAATTCGTGATGAGTTCATGGAAATTACGGAAAAAATACAATTGTTGCAATTACAAATAAATCCTGATGTAGATATTGATCAATCAGCGATTAGCGCGTTTGACGATCTATACTACTCTGTAATTAGCGCCGCCGATCTGTTGTCACTGAACTCGGGCCATTGTGAGAGCGTCAACGTCGCCGGGTCGGAAAATCTTGTACGATCTGAAACAGGCTTTTCAGGATCAGGAAGAGTGCAGTTACCAATATTGGAGTTACCAAAATTTAATAGCCAAATCGAAAATTGGCAAACCTTTTATGATACGTTTAGTTCCCTAGTTCATGAAAATAAGTCTATATCTAAAATAGAAAAATTCCATTATCTTATAAGTTGTTTGTCAGGACCTGCCTTAACTCTTGTAAAAGGGGTTCCGATAACTTCAGATAATTATGGGATAGTTTTCGATACTTTAATTGAACGATATCAAAATAAACGCATTTTGGCAATAACATATGTAGATAAAATCTTAAGTTATCCAGTATTGAAAGTATATAACTTCAACAACTTACAAACGTTGACAAACATTTTTTATGAATCGTATCAAGCGCTGAAGCTGAATATTGACAATTTAGGTGAATTTATTTTATTTTATTTAGCATCGCGGGCACTCGACGAGGGCACACGTAACCGTTTTGAATCTCAAAACGTTTCCGAAATACCTACCGTCACGGATTTATTAAAGTTTCTTCAAGATTATGTAAAGATCTTAGAAACCAGCAAATTACCTTCATCAAATCTTAATCCTACCCGACCTTGTGATGGGAAAACTTCTGCGCCAGCAAATCGGCGACCCAGCAGCGGATCCAAACGCTCAACTTACCTTTCGAAATCCAGCCCACAAACATCTTTCAGTTGTATACATTGTGGCGAAGCACACTTAATTTATAAGTGTCCCACCTTCGAAGCATTAAATTATCATGCTAGATTGTCCCTTATCGACAGTAAAAATCTTTGCATGAACTGTCTTAGGAGCAATCACGTAACAAATCAATGCAAATCAAAAGTGTGTTGTCTAAAATGCGGAGAGCGTCATCATACCTTACTGCATTCTGAGAAAGCACAGAACGCTGATATTCTCACTCAAGCCAGTACCAGCGTGCATGTCGGAAGCAGTCGCGGCATCGTACTGCTAGGCACGTGTCAAGTGCGTGTGTACAACGCCGCCACCGCCACCGAACATACAGTTCGTGCACTCATAGATAGCGGTGCACAGGATTATTTTATCACTACTGCCTGCGCACGGATACTTGGCTTAAAGCTCCATCGATGCAATCTTACTGTAGCCGGACTAGGTCAAAATACTGTGTTTCAAGTCAGGGGTGAAACAGAATGCGTATTGCGACCCCTCGATAGTGATCATCCGCGATTCACAATAAAACCTATTGTGTTAGATCATATCACAACCCAGATGCCTTGCACTAAACTACCTCCAACAGTTCGTGATCGTTGTAAACATTTAACTTTAGGAGATAACAACTTCGACAGCCCAGGAGAAATCGATTTATTAATCGGAGCGGAACTCTTTCACGAGGTTTATGATGGGCAACGTATTCAACTTGGGCCTGGTTTACCTGTTGCCTTGCATAGCATATTTGGTTGGATACTTACTGGAACATTAGACAGTTTCGGCCCTCCACCTACTACAGCTTCATTATTAGCCTCCACCTGTACACTCGAAGAGCAGGTAAAGCAATTCTGGGAAGTTGAAGAGCCTCCGCGCGTACCTATTCGCGATCCCGACGATGAGATTTGTGAGCATTTATACACGGATCTTACGTATCGTGATAGTAATGGTCGGTACGTAGTCCCAATTCTCTTAAAAAACTGTGATTCCACGCTGGGTGATTCATACACTCGCTCTTTATCTCGGTTCCTGAACCTCGAGAAAAAATTAAGCAAACAAGGTCATCTCAAAGCTGATTATATAGACTTCATGCGCGATTACGAGAACTTAAATCACATGTATCGTATATCTCCAACTACTTCCCAACCTACCAATCGTTATCTTATCCCGCATCATTGCGACATAAACCCTGGAAGCACAACAACTAAGCTGCGCGTGGTTTTTGATGCAAGTTGCAAAACTACTAATGGTCAATCTTTAAATGACATGGTGTTTACCGGACCTAAACTTCAAGCTGACATAATAGATATTATAACTAACTTTCGATTACACGCTGTGGTATTTACGTGCGACATATCAAAAATGTACCAGCAAATCTTAATCAGACCAGAAGACCGGTCCTATCAGCACATATTATGGCGGGAATCTTCTAATGATCCAGTTCAAGAATATGAACTCGCGACAGTTACATATGGTGTTAGCAGTTCACCTTATCTCGCCATACGTACACTTCATCAACTCGTTGCTGATCACGGCACTGAATATCCACGTGCTGCTGAGGCACTTCGCTATGAAACTTTCATGGATGACATTACGACCGGAGCGCCTTCAATACAAGAAGCAATCGAGTTAAAAGACCAACTTGTAAAACTTTTGTCTTATGCTCAATTAGAACTACGGAAATGGAGCAGTAATTCCAAATGTTTCCTAGAAACTCTACCGGTAGACCATTGTCAATCTCCAAAACCATTTTCCGAAAACCACAACATATCTGCTCTTAAAATCTTAGGAGTCCAATACGATCTCAGGGGTGATAACTTTGTATACTCATATTTACCGATCGTGGATACAGAGTTTACAAAACGCTCTATTCTATCCAACGTGGCGCGAATATTTGACCCCTTAGGATGGCTAACTCCAGTCATACTAAAAGCGAAGCTGCTCCTTCAAGATTTATGGCGACACAAGCTATCTTGGGACGAACCTGTGCCGAGCGATATCTCTGACAACTGGCGAGATTTCATCCTTGACCTAAATCATTTAGAACTTATTCAAATCCTTCGCCATGTTGTAACCTCCAAAGCTTCAGACATTCAGTTGATTGGATTCTGCGATGGTTCCACAAAAGCTTATGGATGTTCTGTTTACCTTCGTTCTTGTATCGCTAACAAGGTTCAAGTACATCTTCTGATAGCTAAGTCCAAGGTAGCGCGCCGTTAAAGGTTTTAACGGTAAATCGTTTAGAACTGTACGGTGCGGTTCTCATGGCAAAAGTAGTTCGTCGTATTCACACACTACTTAGCAAAACCCTGAATATATCTCAGACTATTTTATTCACGGATAGTTCAACCGTTTTAGCATGGATAAATACTGAACCATATAAATTAAAAACCTTTGTAGCACACCGGGTAGTTCAAATTACTGATACTACACTTTCGTTTGTGTGGCGTCACGTGTCTACTCAAGATAACCCAGCCGACCTCTGTAGTCGTGGTATTTCATGCGCTCAACTAGTTACTTGCAATAAGTGGTGGTCAGGTCCAGCATGGCTAGCCAGTAAACAAACCGATTGGCCGACACTACCAGTTGAAACACATGACATCGTTCCCGAATTGAAATCACAATCATACTTGTGCCACGTAAATGTTGAGAAACCAGAACCGAACGTGCTCAACGCTGTACTGGAACGTACCTCAAACTTTTCCCATCTACAGAGAGTAGTAGCCTGGATTCATCGTTTCTCCAATAATCTTAAATTACCGCGATCGGATCGAAATTTATCTTCGTTTCTAACATCAAAAGAACTTGATCAATCAATGAACGTTTTAGTAAAACATGTTCAACGTGAACATTTCAATGAGGTGTTTTCTATGATCAAATCTAACAAATTATTACCTAGACATATCTCAAAACTCTCTCCATTTCTGGACTCTTGCGGAGTTTTACGTGTGGGGGGACGTCTTAAACAAACAAATTTTTCGGAAAGCTTTAAACATCCGTACCTCTTACCAAAAATATCTCGCCTAAGTCACCTTGTAATCGATAACTTTCATAAAACTTACCTTCATTGCGGACCTCGCCTTTTACATTCGCTGATACAACGTCGATTTTGGATACTTGGTGTACGAAATCTCATCAGATCACGATTATCTAAATGCGTTACGTGTTTCAAAGTTAAACCCGTCCCTTTACAACCTATCATGGGGGACCTTCCGCTATCACGCTTAAAGCCCGGCCAACATTTTCAAACGGTTGGAATTGACTTTGGAGGTCCTTTCATGGTTAAAGAGAGTAGGCGCCGAAACGCACGAACTTATAAGGCGTATCTGTGTCTTATAGTTTGCCATGCGATTAAAGCCGTGCATCTTGAACTCGTTACCGAGCTAACAACGGAAGCCTTTATCGCGGCTTTAGACCGTTTCGTATCCAGAAAAGGTCTTTGCGAAGTAATCATCACTGATGGAGGTACAAACTTTGTGGGTGCTAAACGCTATCTTTCGGAAGTGTCAGAATTGCTCAGTAAAGAAAGCGATGCTATTTCCAATCAACTCTTATCTCGCAACATAACTTGGAAAATAAACCCAGCATCCGGACCTCACTTCGGAGGCATTTTCGAAAGTGGCATTAAATCTACTAAATATCATCTCAAGCGAATATTAGGATCTCAAGTTCTTACCTACGAAGAATTATACACTTTTCTTACAAAAGTAGAAGCGATGTTGAACTCCAGACCATTAGTGGAGCTCTCGTCCGATCCTCGTGAAGTTGATGCTCTCACAGCCGGTCATTTTTTAATAGGTCGACCGCTGGTCTCTTTACCTGAACCAATGCAGGAAGAAAACGTTTCTCTAAGAACTCGTTGGCAGCTTGTCCAGAGATTAACTCAAAGCTTCTGGAGAACTTGGCAAAGAGATTATCTACACACTTTACAACAAAGAGTAAAGTGGCATAAAGCTGGAAATCGACAGCCAAAATTGAACGATCTTGTTACTATCTTCGAAACCAACTTACCTGCTAACGAATGGCGATTAGGCCGCGTGGTAAAGTTGCATCCTGGCAAAGACAATATTATTCGCGTTGTGACTATTAGAACTTCCAAGGGTCTACTTGTACGACCAGTGGTAAAAGTCTGTCCTCTTCCAACAGACGAAAATAATTAATCATACCTCTCTACCTAGTCTAACTTAAAATAATCTTTAATTTATCTTATTTTTATCTATTATTAGTATTCTTCTATATTTATTCATTATATATCTATTCTATATCTTTATTAATCTAACCGATCATTTTATCAATGGTGCATGAATCCGCATAATTAATTAGTCGGAATCTATCTTATGAAATCCTATTGATTTCATGTGGGGGGATATGGACAAGCTTAACCTTTCCTTTCATCCCTTCCTTTACCCATTTAAATCTCGCGGCCATAATGCACCAATAGCAACGCGCGCTACCGGGGCGCTCGCTAGCCAATAAAAACAGTAGTGTGTGCCGTTAATAAAAAAAAAACCGAAACTCGCGAGTGCTCCGTAAAAGATAACAAAATATTCAAGAAATAAGTCAGAAAACCATCCAGCGGTACAGTGCGAGTGTGAGATCCAGGTGTTGGCCGTGAGTCAGTTATACCTTTTCTTTTCTTGTAACCCTTATCCTGGTTAAGCATTAAACACGGATTATGACGGGACTTTTTTTGGTAGATAGATGAAGTTACTCCGGTTAACTTAGGGTACTTTTAATTTTCGTAAACTAATTAGGGTTCCGCGTAAAAAAATTAAAACCCATTAAAAATTGAATAAAATCCGATTCAATGCAGTTTTACGGCAAGTGCTTGAATTTATGAGAAATTTTTTTTTTTTACTTTACCTTAATACTGACACAAATTTTAGGGTTCCGTATAAAAAAAAAATCGCAATGAAGAATATATTAAACGCGGGCGCTCCCGCGGGCACACAGCAAGTCGATAATAAAGTAGTAGTATTCGATGTAGAGGTGAATTTAGTCGGCAGCAACGCAATAAAGCGTAAAGTGTTCAACCATGACTTATTTTTATTTAAAACGAACTAAGTAGCTTAAAGGATCACAACCTAAGTACCATTGTACCCATCCTAGTGACACTAGTGACGTATTTTGTTACCAGTTTAATTTTATATGAAAACCTACTTACGAAGAGTATATCAACAAGAGAGGAGACTTCCAGACAAAAAGATGAACAAAATTGACACAATGTACTCGAACCGTATACCAACAAAACAAACAAGTATGGCGGCTGTATTAATGCGTGCGATAGAGTCGAATATGTATTAATAAAGCAAGACAGCGATAACCACCATTATTTCAAGTACACGTTTCATACATGTTGATTTTGTTTTATTTGACTAACGCTGTTGGCCGGAAGTAAAGTTAGCCGCTCGACCCGGTGGCGGGAACGGTAGTTACGCGGGCGTGGGTGCGAGTACGCTCGAGGTCTCGGTTGGGGGAAAAATTCTATTCGCGAGCGTTTTTTTTTTTTTTTTTTAACCTAGCTTACGCTGTTGACCGGAAGGGCCTTTACAGCTTCAAGGTGACTTTGGGTGCGAGTGCTGAAGGGCTAGCATAAAGGCTACCAAAATGGTACGAACCTCGGCTTGGCCGTCACCTGAATGTAAAACTCTCTTGCGAGTTTGAACCTAGCTATTCCCTACATTTTTTTATTTATTAATAAAAAAAAAGGTTCCTTACATGACCTATGTACCTGCATGTTATGCATAAGTGTGTATGGAGTGTTGTGCATGTAATTGCTCAATGCATGGGCAGTGTTACTGTACCGCGCTGGCGGCGACGTCAAGAGCCTCCCCAGTTGGGGAACGAGACACGTCTTGGGTCGCCGCCTGAGGGGGACCCGGAGAGTGTGCGGAAGCAAAATTAGCCGCCTGTCCCCGGCGGCGGGAACGGCAGTTACGCGGGCGTGGGCGCTGGCACGCATACTGAATCGGTTGAAAAGGAAAGATCCTATTTTCGCACGTGATAACATCATCGGGGTCGGTGAGAACGTTACGCGGTCTCCGAAACGGTTTTGGAGCTAGCGGGTCGGAGGAGTACGCGACGGCTTTCGCTATGAGCGGATTCGGGTATGTCTCTGCGCGATCGAAAAATGCGCGACACTGGGACTTGATAACAGAGTGAATGAATGGTAGGTTGAGGTCTCTGTGGACGTCCACACTCCTCTCGTACCACCGGGCACCTACGGCTCTCCTGGTGAAGCGGTTCTGAACCACTTGTAAGGAGGCCAGATCTGTGTAAGCGAAGGCAGGGGCGCAATAGGTGAGAATGGGCTTGACTACCGTTTTCTATAATGTAAGTTTATGGCGGACGGCCATCTTACTACGAGCGTTATAGAGAGGGAAAAAAAACGTCCCATAACCATGTTGGCACGGTTTCTGACTTTCAAGACGTGAGGTTTGAAAGTCATGTGGGCGTCTAGTGTGACACCGAGGTACTTGACTTCGGTCGCCCATGGGATCTCTACTCCTAGGTAACTAACTGGACGAGGAGGGTCAGATTTCTCTACGGAGAACATAATCGCGGCGCTCTTTCCCGGGTAAATCGCTATGCGCCACTTCTTGTACCAAAGGCTTAAGATGTTAACAGCCTTTTGGACGCAGGATCTGAGAATGTCTCTACGTCTGTACGAAAAATAAATGACCATGTCATCGGCATAGAGACCTAAATGAACCTTACTAGCCGCCACTCCTTCGAGCGGGTCGTCTTTCGGGTTCGGATTTAGGTCTGGTAAATCCGCTATGTAAAGGTTGTAGAGGACAGGCGCCAGAATGGAGCCCTGGGGGACTCCTGCGTGGATCGGGCGGGCTGAAGAGAGAGCGGACTCTACTCTAAAGCGGAAAACTACGATTCGAAAGGTAATCGCGTAGATGTATACTAACGTGTCAGGGACGCCTAACCTAACTAGTTTAAATACAAGGCCGGCATGCCAGACCTTGTCGAATGCCTTAGCGACGTCGAAGAAGACAGCGAGCGTACGCCAGGGTGGGTGAGGGCTGCGATGAAAACGAGCGTTATCTTGTCTTCTGGATCTGTTAATATATTACATGACCGTTGTTTCTTTCGCGGGGCGTTCGGGTCTGGGGTATAAGTCACAATGGCCACCGCTAGAGGATTTGGATGTGTTTTCGCTCGATCGAAATAACTCCTAGTTAGGGACTTGAGAACGGATTCGATCGAGGGTAGGTCCAGGATCTCTGTGGAGATCCACGTTCCTTTGGAACCATTGGGCACCTATAGCCTTTCTGACAAACCGATTTTGAATCTTTTGTAAGGTGTAGATCTCCGATTTCGCCATATGGGTGAAAACAGGGGCACAGTATGTCATTACGAGTCTGATACAGGTTTCATATAATGTGATTTTGTGACGGAGGATCATTCTACTTTGTGAATTTAAAAGGGGACTTATAGACGGCCTAGTACCGTGGTGGCCTGGTTTCTAACATTCGTGATGTAATGTTTGAAAGACATTCGGTCGTCTAAAGTAACTTTTAAGTACTTGACTCGTGAAGCCCAGGGAATATTGTATGGACTTAAGGGGCCGAAGTTTATTTTTGCAGTTATTCAGATTCAATAGTATGGCGGTGTTCTTTCTTGGATTGATCTCTATTTGCCATTCATTGTACCAAGAGCCTAGGGTATTAATGGCTTTCTGAATGTGAGATCTATGGTAGCCTCTACGACGGAGTGAAAAGAAAATTACTGTATCGTCTGTGTATAGACGTCCGACAGATATAGATCAGCTAGGTCTGCAATATAGATATTGAATAGGACAGGCGCTAGTATAGCGCCTTGGGGGACTCCTGAGCCAATTGGGAGGGCTGTAGAGAGATTGTTTTCTACTCTAAAGCGGAAACTACGATCGATTAGATAGTCGCGAGCTATGTCTACGAGAGTATTGGGGATACCTAATTGAATGATTTAGTATACTAGTCTGGCATACCAAACCTTATCGAAGGCCTTGGCGACGTCGAAGAACACCGCGCAAGGGGGGCCTAGAGTATTTTTTCGTGGGCCTTAGCATTAGATAAGATGTGCTCCGAAAGACGGTGCACTTGGTGCGCGCAGGAATGTCGGGCTCAGAACCCGAATTGTTCTGGAGGAATAAGACTTTTATCGTTAATGATGTCTAGGAGTCGATTCATAAGGATCCGCTCATAAAGTTTCTTTAGTGTGTTTAATAAACTAATGGGACGGTAGCTATCGGGTAGCCTGGAATAATTGTTAGGCTTGTGTATACCTATTACTGTGGCCACTATTCGGACAGCTGGAAAATGGTGATTTTTGATAGCCGCATTGAAGATGCACACCAGTAATACGATGAAAGGAGCGGGAAGAAGTTTGATAACTTCATTCCTAATACTACCAGGATCGGGAGAACATCAAATAAAGCTCCATTAATTCCATTCGTCAAAGATTTGCCGCCATGGCTCGTACGTAAAATAATGTTGTCTGTGTATCCGATTTTTCTAAATGTTTTAGGAATAAATATCAAAAAAGTCATCTATCTAGGCTTATTATGAAATAAATAAAATAGCCTTAATCTGTATCACAATGCAATAAAATAAATATTATTTTTTCCGCAAAGAAGGAGAAGTTGCAGCTTCTATATCTCAATACTAAGTACTTCAAGAAATATACGTATTCGAAAAGTAGGATTTTGATGAATATGTGATGTAAACTGTGTTATTGTTATTTATGTATCTACAGCTAGAGGTTTTTAGCGAATCATATCTTACATGTGATGTATATCCGTCTCATTGACATACCAAAGTGGCCAGTAGCTACGGAGTTTCTTTTGCTGTGATAACTCATGTTTCCGGTACATACATAGATGATTTTTGCATACAGATAACATGAAAAAGCGAAAATCTTAGTACATTGTGTATACCAATACCAATATATACCAATACGCTTAAGAATTTCGTAACTAATCGCCAGAATAAATTTATTTCAAAAAGCTCATGAAGGGCATTTGGCATTCACTCAGCGCAAAGCTGAAGAAGCCTTCATACTCAATATAAACCGGCTACGTGTATTAGTGAGAGCTATAACTCTACTCATTAACTGGGCACTGTTGTTTGAGTAAACATGTGCACAAACTTGGTCTCCAGAACACAAGGAGTACAGGTTCTGTATATACGTGGATGAAACGCTAAAGCACATCTAGTGTGAATATGATCCATTGAATGTGATACCCCACTAGTAATTGAATTCTGAGTAAGTACGCCATGCTCCCAGAGGAGGTACAGACACTCTCTGCTAAAAAGATCCTACTGTATATCCAGGTTGTGTTTATAGGCAGTCAGCTTTAGCAATATACATCACAGTAGATCTAACTAGAACAAAACATTTATATCCTACATAGCCTTTATTCGAATACCTAATAATAATATTATGAATAACGATTACAATTTTTTACTTATTTACTTTTAAAGCGATGATGGCTTAGTGCAGTCGGATTTCGCGTCAATTAACGCTGGTTTAAATCCGTCTATCTATCTCTAAAACCAGCCTGAGCTTTCGGTGAAGGAAAACATCGTGAGGGAACCAAAGCATGGTGGTGGTGCATTTTCCATTAACGCCCGACTGTGCAGCTACCACACTCAAGTTAGAAAACCTGTCGCCAAATACCAACATAGTGTGTTTACTATCCTGGAAAACATCGTCACTTAACATCTTGTGAGATTGTGGTCAAAGCCTATACCGTTTATAAAAAGATTAAATTAATAAATCACTTTACCTGTGCTACGTTATCCATTACATGAAAAGAGCTCTGCATAACATTTCCGACAAAGGGATGGTGGTAGTCAAAAATGACAAAATGGATAAATTTAGGAAAGCACTAAAGAAGGATTTTTTAAAGGTTGAATTTAAGTATTGTCTATTTATATTAATGTATTAAATTTCAAAACAATATAACGGTAATAATTGTATCTAATTTTCAAGCTAATTTTTTATGTCTTGCTTTATTTCCTTTTTAAGTTTTCTTATAAATTTGTCCATCATTTTATATAAGCTAAACAAATTAATATACATAAAAAAGACAATTGAAATTTAAAGATGCTGCTTGGCTTCGATCCTCTGATGATTGTGTTGCTAATTAAACTCGAAGTTAGTTATTATAATTACACGAACTCCTATAAATTCGTTAGTAGATGTCGAGGCTCGAACTTGGCTACATCGGATCGATATCCCATCGGTTTATAACTTCGGTCACCTCAACTTTTCCCGTAATTCTAAATAGAGTAAAACTATTTATCCTTTAAAGCTGTGGGAAGTAGTCGGAGAAATAATCAAAATAATTTATTAAGAATATAAAATAATATCTTAAGACAACCCAGTTATTATTTTTTAAGTATTCTTAGCTATTAAATTGATTTTTAATTTTTTTTTAAAAGAGCGTTGACAAAGTATGCACACATAATGTGCCCCAAATCAAAACTGAAAACTGCAATGAAATCCGCTGCCTGGTTTAGGAGTTTGCGGAAAAAAAAGACATTGAGTCTATTCTTCTAATTTCTATTCTAATATTTAATGGTTTGCTTAAAGTATTAATTACAACGTTACAGCTGAGTGGCCGCGGCCGTGCCCGCGCTTTATATGTTCTTCATTGTGTTTGAATTTTACAAGGAACCCTAATTATTTTCTTAAATTAAAAGTTACCCGGAATAACTTCAGCTAGTATAGGTATCTACCAAAAAAAGTCCCGTCAAAATCCATTCAGTCGTTCCGGAGATTATCCGAAGCAAACAGAAAGACAGACAAAAATTTTATAAATTGCATTTTTGGTATAGGTATTTTGTATACATTCATATTTATTTAGTAAAAAAAAAATTTTTTTGACATTACAAACAGACACTTCAATTTTATTTATTAGTACATATATAGATAAACCTCATAACAAGTATCATTTATTTATTACACATACTAAAGCTACAAAAATGACAAGATATTCATTAATGATTGTTTATAAATTATAATTTGTTACTGACTTATTTAAAACTGATTCGAACGTATTCATTTACATGGATTAAACAATCTAAATATTTTAGTTTTAATTTTCAATTTAAAAATGTAAATTATTAACACGGTCGTCCTCCTATTAAGTTTATAAAATCTATTAGGTATTATAAATCTCGCCTAGTGATGTAATTTGAAAGCCATTTCGTAGTCCACCCTGACCGACCGGGTAGAGAGGTAAATAGAGTAAAATATTATATTTTGAAATTAAATTATACTTAACTAAATTGAATTCTTTAATTTTTCATTTTTACACATAAAAAGTTTAATATATCGTAGGTGTGATAATATTTTGTAACAGCGAAATAAAAGTGGCTATTTTTTTTTCTTTTTTTTTTCATGAATCGCATCCGTGTATATAGTTTTAGGTTCAACTGAGATTTTATGACAAATAATTATGTAACAAATTGATGAAACTAGATGTGATGTCTTCGTATAGTCTAAGAATCGATACATTTTATCCTGTTAGTTGAATAAAAGTTAGTTTTTTTTTATAATGCATGAGGAAATTTTCGTGTACATTTCCTTTGTTATAAATAACTATTCATCTATTCAAGGTGGAGACAAACCCAACAAGCGAGTCCAGACGTGCTTGTGTTGTAAATGGTATAACTGATCAGAATTTATTTTATGTACAAAATTTACTAGCTGGTAACCGCTGCGCCGCCCCGCGTTTCATATGTTATTTAGGTGTGAGTGAAAAAGTGCATATAACTTTCATTTATACCTATAAAACAAATGAATTAAGAAAAATGAGTCATTTGTTTTTATTAGCGGGAAAATGTACACAAGAGTAAGTTAAAAAAAAAGAGAAAAATAAATATATTATAATATCATCATGAAATTTCGCGTCGAATGGTCGTCCTATCCTAGGACTATCCTATCCTAACTAGTTCTATCCCGATGCGTTAAGTAGTTTTGAGGCGATGGTGCCTTAAAGGACCCCCATTTTCCTTTTATATATATAGAGATAAAACGTAGGGGCTGTAAGAAAATATTTATCATAGCAACTACCTTGCAACATTTAAATAACACTGTCTTCGCGGTTCAGTTTAGCGTACCTATATAACTTAATTACTTTAAATAATAACTGTATTTTGTAGGGCCGATTCTAAGAAAAGATGCTATCAAATAAGCTGGACCACTTTTCTGCCTCAAAATTGTTAACTAGACGTTCATACGACAAAGGACACACACAATCACTAGTATATACTAGGGATGTTCAACTACAAAAAATATCGATATTTTTGTCGATAAGATACGTTGTATCGATACTATGCGATATATCGAACAAATATAATATATCGATATGTCGTATGCTCAACTCACCAGCAAAAGTGCCCTCCACGACCACGACACCGGTTCACAAATGTTGTAATCGCCCATTATCGAAATATAACATTATTAGAAGTGACATTTGTGAAATTTTTGTGAATTAATGTGAATTTTGGCACCCGACATATTTTCAGAGTAGTCACCGTCAAAATAAAGTAGAAATAATATGTTATTAATTTTGGTTCGATATCGGGTTTATTCGATATATCTAGACTATTATATATACACCTACTACATACACAACCCTCCGGGTGTTGAGTGAAAATCTGAAATGCTGAGTTTGCACCCTTTTTTAACACACGCATCAATGTCATAGATTTTAAGTGTTTTCTTACTATTATTTTCACGTTACGGTATTATTTTATACATCGTATGTTGTTGTTGTGTGTGGTGATACATAAGGATATCCTAGCGGCATTTATTCCATACAAATACCGTCCCCTGTTTCCTCCCTGCATAATAGCATTAAGGTAGATATTTTCATACCAAATAATATATATCCAACCAAACCATCACCGCCATAAATGCCCAATATGACCGTCAATGAATATTTTTTCATAGAATTCACTTTTTTGCTAGACTTCAAGCGTTTTGTACGTATAAATAGTGCAGAATATTCTATTAACAAAGACCTTGGCAATATTATTATCATATATATATATATATATATATATGTATTTTACGACTTACAACTTACTAGATTATTTTATGCTATGTACTTTCAGTCTCGTGAAATTACCCCCACATTTTCTGTTGCATCTATATTTATCTATCAAACTATTTTTTCCAAGATACGTAAACGTTGCTTGCTACGTCTTAAAAATAAAGTACAAAATATTACATCAAAGGGCAAAGGAATTATAACATTTCAAAGGAATCTCAGTAAAGCGTGCTGTTTAAATAACCTCGAGAACACTCTAGAGAGTCCTTTATAGTTTAAAGAAAATCTTAACTGATTCCTCGGTAAAGGTTCTAGATTATTCTGTCTTTACAATTTTTATAACGCCCCTCTAATAGCTTTTCTTTTACATTGTAATTTACTTTTTAATATTAAGATAAAGGCTTTTTTTTTAAATTAAATAGGTAAGAAAATAGTGTTCGTTTATTTATGTAGTGTGTTAGTTTAACCCCTTGAGCACTAACCTGGTGTTTACGCCAGCGTTTCGTTGTTATCCTACTGTCTCATTTTTATGGGTAGGTAATCGAAAAAATATTTTTTTTTTCAGTTTTAATCTAAGCAATTAGTAAAAAAAACAACCGTTATAAATAAATGCCCTCAAATGAAAAAGTAACACAACTGGATAATTCAGTTTTACATATAAATATGTCGATGTGTACTAGTCTCAACTTAACGCTATAATTAATATGATGACATCTAAATCTGATTTTTAGGGAAGAAATAGAATATTAATAACTGTAAAAATGTTAGAGCCACTGTGAAAGTTGTTACTTAGTCTATATTTTACTATAAAACGCGCGATTAATTTCTGAAAGTTAAACATAGTTTAACTTAACTTAAAATTCAATCCTACATTAAACTAACGTGTTTTTAACTATTTATTGTTTGTTTAATCCTCTTAAGAATCCTAATGATATGGTATGAATAATGGTATCGAAGTAAGTTAATTAATCAAATTTAATAACATTAATCTGAAAAGTGAAAACCACATTCGAATTGGTTCAGTTTTATTTTCACATACGTTTTAATGTATTTGCTGCGTGATCGAATCAGAAATAAGAAGAACCACAGAAGAATCAAAATAACCAGTATTGTCCGAAGAATTTCCGAACATAAATGGCAATGGGCAGGGCACATTCCTCGCAGAACCGATGTCCGATAAGGCGAACGGATTCTCGAAAATAATTACTAAGTGCAAACTAAATACAAACTGTAAAGTACTAAATACAATTTAGATGCTTTTTTAAAACGATCTTTTTTCGGTTATGGTGCAAAATTTTGTTTGAAATATGTAAAACAATTTGTCTGAAAATTTGTGTCCTTAATATTAACTCAACTCTTAGAGCGTGAGAAGATTCTCCATTTAAAATACACGTATTTAAAATACACGTAAACCTCATCGGCACTTTGTGCTATCGTATCATTCGAACTCAGGAATTACTCAGTGTTGAGCGCTCTACAATAAACAAAGACTTGAGCGACCTTTCAAACAATTTATAATTTTTTAATAAGCTTACTCTACTATTAAGTAACGTTAAATATAACTTGACAATAAATAATAATAAACAATAAATAAATCAAATAAAATAAAAATACATATACACGTTATAAAAGATCTATATAGCTACCTATATGTGTGTACTAATCTAAATAATTATTATGATTATTCCACGTGAAGTTATGCAGGCTAGAAAAGTCTTAAATCAATGCGACGTAGAAAGATCTATTGTGATCGCCCCACGCTACTAAAGCTCAAATAGATCTAGACCTTAGATCTACAGCCTGTATGTATTGTAGTATCTTTTTGACAGAGAGATTCTGTACTTCCAACAGAACCCCTCTCCCCCCACCAGAACACCCTCCTGCAACAACTCCCCCGGTTACCCCCCCTGCCTCAACCTCCACCGCTGTGACTCCCACACCAGTCCCCAGTGCCTCTCGCTTTACAGGAGGTCGGCAAAAGGGGCCCCCCATGTGATGCCCTGCATCCCTTCCCTCTTCTGCACAGAGCGCACACCTCGGCCGTAGCACTGTGCCCGCCTCTCCACCTCAGAGGTGCACGTCGCCCTGATGTGCCCCAGCCCCATGCACTTGAAGCACCTCAACGGAAGTGCCCCAAGTGCTCGAACCTGGGCCCAACTCCACCCAACCCTGACTGTTTCTTTTCCCGCCAATTTCACCGCCGCCTCAACAGGCAAGGACACCAGCAGTGTCCTACCTCCCCTCCCAGCCTCACACACCATCCCCGCCCTAATTTCCCCCACACCACATCCGCTCTCCTGAGCCACCCTCGACAGGGCCTCCTCCCTGGTCACCGAGTCCTCCAGGCCCACTAGGCGGACATCTGCCCCCTTAGTCGGCCTGGAGACCACCGCCACGGAGGAGAGGAGACACCAGTTCCCGCAGTCGCACCGCCAGGACATGCGCCCGTTCCCCCCCTGCCAGGCCCGGAATCTCAATAATCCGGAACCCCGCAGCAGTGGGGCGACACGAAATGCCCTCCACCCTCCTCCCCTCCAAATCCACCTTCTCCCTCGCATCCCCCAGAACTCCCGCATATGTCAGCCCCCTCGCCACCGCCTCCGGCCGCAGGGGGACTACCACCACCGCCGAACGCGGCAGCGTCGGGAGCCTCGGTCTTGGCCCCGCCATTTCCCCCTCCCTGCACAACCCGAGGTTCAGAAGGGGCCACAACTGCACCCTTCCTCACTACCTTCCTCCTCTTCCCCCTTTCCTTCACCACACTCCATTCCCCATCAACGTTCTCCCCCAGCTCTCTCTACCTCCTTCTCAACCACCCTACCACCAGGAAGAGGGGCCCAGTCCATCCCCAAAGGGGATGCTGGAGCCGGCCCCCCCTTCTCCACAACCTTCTTCCTAGGTCCCCTCTCCACCACAATACCCTCCGCTCCGGCCACCACACTTGCAGGCAGCCTACTAACTACCCCCGCCACCTGACCCTCCAACACCTCCAATTTACGGCTCACACCACTCAATACACCCTCCAACTTTCCCATCATCGCCGCCACAACCTCTGCAGCCATATCAGCCCTAGGCCGCTCCTCCTCTTGTTCCCCATTCCCACTCTCGCTCTCAAACCCATCTGCGGGACCTTTTCCTACAATCTTTTTGGTAATAAGAGCAAGAAAGATACTTCTTTTACAAATTCAACCATTTCCCAGTATATAGGTGTATTGAATTTGATTTTTTTTTAATTTTATTTTTTTACCTGTAACCACAAATGAGTGTTATTCACTTATCTATGCGTGTAACCGTAATTATTTTTGAAAAATAAAAGTCAGTTACCTAATACTTTTGTTGTGTTTTTATCAGCTTCCTATAACACTCTAGAAAGTATTCTTCTAACACTAAAAAAATACGAATTTGCACTAGCGTTCTGTCTATACGTCTTCTCCGTGTACACTGAATATTTTTTTTTTTCAATAGTTAAACTATGCCAAAAAGGCTACACACTTTTCATATTTGAAAGGATAACAACAAAAAACTACAAAAGAAAATTAAATAGAATTATGAAATTTTATCAAAATATTCAATATTTATATTGCTATAGTCTAAAGTAGGTTCGGGACAAAATACAATTAAACTCTCTGTTGGCAAAAAGCGAAATTACTTTCCGAACACGTCAGTACATAAAAACAAAATACACAAAGAGCCTTCAACAAAACTCATTTATTGCATATCTAGTTCTATTGCAATAACAAAAACTTCTATTCTATTTGTTGAGGCAGTCAAATGCAACTAGCTCGTCCGTGTCAAATGTCAAAGGACCGTATGAACGTGAATTCGAATCACAAACGAAATGAGAGAACTACGAAGCTAAGAGAAATTATTCCGTAGTGAGATTAAATTTACTCGTTATTATGTACCCTACCGTGATGAACAAATCTTGACTATATTAAAACGAATCCGCTCTCTGAGGGCGAGCCAATTAAATTTATGCATATATTACGCTGACTATAAAAAATAAAAATTAAACCTAAAGAGATTATTGCAGCATTTTTAATCCACGCAAAGCTGCAGAAGTCGCAATAAGAATCAGCTACGAATATTAATGAGAGCGCATTGACTGAACACTGTTTTCGAACAAACAAACATTGGAGTCCGAAGCACAAGAGAGAGCAGGTTCTGTGAAACTTATGTGAATGTGATCCATTAATGGGTCATACGTAACCTGGTTATATATAAGTTTTGAGAAAGCACGAGTTTCTCCAGATGGAAGTACAGAATCTCTCTGTCAAAAAGATACTACAATACATACAGGCTGTAGATCTAAGGTCTAGATCTATTTGAGCTTTAGTAGCGTGGGGCGATCACAATAGATCTTTCTACGTCGCATTGATTTAGGACTTTTCTAGCCTGCATAACTTCACGTGGAATAATCATAATAATTATTTAGATTAGTACACACATATAGGTAGCTATATAGATCTTTTATAACGTGTATATGTATTTTGGGATTAAAGTCTCTTTCTTCTTCTAGGTATCCCTCTCCTTACTACGTCTTGTTGTTTAAACAAGATGAGTACAGGAGAGGGACCTAGCTCTTCTTCTTCTATAGCGGAGGCGGGTTCCTTTCCTTTTTCTTCTTGGCCCGCCTCCGCTCTGTCCCTTCTTCTGTTTTTCTGTTTATGGGGAGCAGGAAGTATATCCTGCCCCCCGGAATGTTGACCGATGGGTCATGCCTCCCTTCAGGGGGGCGGGCGAAGAGGTGGGGTGGAGAAGTATTCTCCCCCCTCTGCATTGGTCCATTGCACGGACGAGGCCCGGTGGGTTCGCCGCAGGGGGCGACACGGTGACTGCGAAAGCCACCCCGTGTCGCCCCCATCCCAAATGCGGCGGACGGCCCCGGGGGGTTTTAGTGGGTATTTCCGGGCGACTCTCGCCCGGGCGAGTCCCACACTGGTGCGAAGACGTCCCTCTGCACCCCCTTACCCATTGCATTGGGGGACTTCGGTCTCACTAATGCAATGGGTAAGGGTAGTGCGTAAATGCATTAACCCCCGTCAAAAAAAAAAAAGGTACACAGCTAGTTGCGAATAAACCTTTCTTTATTTATTTTATTTTTTATGTAATTATTAGTTGTTACGAATGAATTTGTGTTACTTGTTGCGTATATTTTTTTAATTTATAACAAAAAATTCTACGATCTGAAACGATGATGACTTAGTTGGTAGTCCGGTCGGATTGTCGGTTCAAATGCATCTATCCAACTCTAAAATCAGCCTGATTATTCGGTGAAGAAAATCATCGTGAGGAAACCAAAGCATGATGATTTTAAAAATTAATGCTCGCCTGAGTAACTACCATCCGCATGTTAGAAAACCTGTTGCCGAATAGCAATATATGTGTTCCGGCAGCATCAGTCGAGAACCAGTACCTCTAAGCTCAGTGTCTTTACCATCCTGGATCACATCGTCACTTGACGATGTGATTGAGGACACGTGAGATTGTAGTCAAAGTACTGAGCCCACACCGTATAAAAAAAACAATTGTCATATTCTTTGAATATACTACATTGTATTTGATTTGTCGTAAGTGGTAACACGTAAAACTGTAGTGCCTAGCTGTGGCTATAATAACGTGGTGTGATTCGAGTGTGCGCTACACGTGACACACCTCTTTGTAAAACAGAGGAGACGGGCGAAAAACAAACCATTAACGTTGCGATTAAAGTAACCTATGCCAGAACACAATATAACATTAATTTACTACTCTTTTTAAATGTTCCATTCTAAACAGACATACACATATATATATGTAGTATTAGCTGTGTACCCGCGGCAGCGCCCGCGTTTCATATATTTTTCATTGCATAATATAGTTTTTAATTATTTATACGGAAGCCTAATAATAATTCAAAACATTTTTTGCTACTCACATTAAACATAACATAAGCCCGTTATCCCCCAAGGGTTAGGCTGAGGTGAAATAGCTAACTACACCACCCACATTATTTATTTAATGTATTTTTATTAATAATTAAAAAAAATAGCATTATGCACTCCTTCTCTATATAAACTATATGTGTGCGAAATATCAGACTTCTCCGTCTGCGCAATTTTCGTAAAAAAGGGGTACAAAATTTTTGCTTCACGTATTAATATATAGATAACTATATATATATTAGGATGGGTAAAAAAATAGATTATTTTTTTTTACAAGTGACATGGAAAAATGGGTTGCTAGACACCTTAAAAAAAGTCTCACCAAGCATCGCATCGCAGTTTTGTATTTTTTTCTCAGTCCAATAGAAAAAAAAATCATACCTCATCATTTATCGATAAACAGAAAAATGTTTCGAGAGAGTTTTTTAGGAAATTTAATACTCTACAAAAAAGGTATCTTATATTTTTTCCGTAAACATCACCATTTGAAAGATATTAAGGATTTAATTTTGATTATTTTAAGACAAATTTCATTTTTGTTTATGAATTAAATAACTCGACAATAAATGTACTTTTAACTTTTACAAAATGCGCAATACAAATGTTTGTTGAGAAGAACTAGAAACTTATGAAAAACTGTTTTGTTAATGTTTAAATGTCATAATTTGTCCATTTAATTTATTAAGATAACCTAACATTTAACATATAACTTTTATACATCTATTGGCGTTCTAAATGATAGTTATGGACGCTGTATTTATATAGTTTATTAATAATGAAAACATACGAGAGGCTACGTAAATATACATTTTATTAATTAACTCTGAGCGCCAGTTCGTGAACGCTATATTATACGTTGACATACTGTAGCATGTTGACGCCTGCATTGGTGTCGCGAATTTACAAGATTTCCTCTACCGAGAATCGCTAACGCCGCCAAAAATATTTGCACTTAAAAAATAAATCGATAATTTACGCAGTTTATTTGTGTTTTACTTAATAGGACTAGTTTCGACTAGTGTGGACTTTATAGTAGTTTCGAAGAGGTTAATTTAAAAAGTGGTGGATCTTTTTCATTAAAAAACCGATTACAAATTAGAATATAGATATTATATAAACGAATGGCTTGTTAAATATCGAATCCTTAACTTTTAGATTTAGAATAAATAAATGATAAATCAGTTTTTCTGAGTGATCACTGACATTAATCTGAGGCTTTGAGGAGGCATTAATGAGGAGCAAAAAAGCATTACAATTTCGAATATCAGCAGATAAAAACAGATTGACAAAACATGTTGAAACCGGCCGCATATCTACATAGATATATCCGTGAAGTCGAAGTAGCGCAAAACTTCATGCCTCCGTCGGTGACAGTTAACCGTTTAATTATTATTCTGTTTGTCTGCAAAATTTCGCAATTTTAGAGGACTAAGTAGACAGTACCTGATTAGCAAAATTCCAGGGATACTCTTATTAGACAAAAAATAATAATCGATCGATCTATATATAATGTGGGAGGTTATTACTTATTATTTAGGTAGAAAATGGCATGTCATGAGGAAAGGTGCAAGTCACGCAACTAGATGAGTATGAAGATGGATGCATATAGAGGTAGAAGGAGACAGAAAAAGGTATAAATGGATTGTGTGAATAATGATATGCGTATAAGAGGTGTGAATGCTAAAATGACCAATAACAGAGGATAGTGAAAGAAGAAAGCATGTTGTGGGTACTGTTGTTTGAGAAAAACACATGAACTTCATTGGTGTCCAGAACACAAGAGAGTACGGTTTCTGCAAATATGCAGACGAAACACCAAAGCACATCTTGCTATACGTAACCGAATTCTGGGTAAGCACGCGTTGCTTCCGGAGAAGGTACAGACACTGTCTGCCAAAAAGAGCCTACAGTATATCCAGGTCGTAGGTCTAGGCAGCGAAATCTAATTAGGTGGCAGTGGTACAGGACTATTTTAGCCTCCATAGCCCTTCGTCGAATAATAAGAACAAGCATGTTGTGCTGACCCTACTTAATTTTGAATAGGGCAAATGATATGATGATTTGGGTAAACAGTCAGTCAGATTATTAGATTGTAATACAAGTTAAGATGTAATACTAAATTTTTTTATACTAGACGTCACTATCTACAACAAAATTGGAAGACATATTTTGAATAGATTCATTAGAATCCTTGCTGATAACATGTTTAATAACTGATAAGGAATGGGTTACCGTCATAAGGCTGTTTCAACACATTCCTCTTAATTTTAAGGATAAATCCTATATTTCTATTTAATTATTACAATTAACTTCTTCGTGCGTATCACCTATCACATACATCACGTATATCAAATGTAACATGAAAAATTATTAGTGCTAATTAATATAACCAGCCCTGGATCTAGGGGTGAGGGCAAACTGGGGCACTATCAAGGGGCGCCAAAATCATAATATAACATAATTAAAAATGAAAAAACTTTCTCCAGAAAGCTCTTATAAACACTTAAGCCTGTCTTAATTATGTCTCATAATTAATAAAATTAGTAGGTAGTTTATAATAAAGTGTAAAAAAATTATTAAAAGTTTATTTATTTATTTTTTTTAATGTTAAAATATTTAAATATTTATATAGTGCTCATAGCCTTTTTAAGGATCTCGCGGGTCGTCTAGTCGACACGTCTCGCGACCAGAGGGCTGGCCAATATTTGGCACAGCGAATTAGCATTGCCATCCAACGTGGCAATATGGCCAGCCTCCTGGGAACCTTCCCGTCTGGCGGCGAGCTGGACGGCATTCATTATTTATAGTATTTTATTTTATTTTAATTTTAAATTTTTGTGTATAAATTTATGTACTTTTTGAATAAAGTTTCTTATTGTTCCATAAACGAAAAATGAAAACCATTATATACTCGTGAGTAAATATGTAATCTATATAAGTAATTTATCTCAAACACTGGATAGAGGGGGGGCGGCACTATCAAGTTTCTGCCCTGATTCGAAAAAATCGTAGATCCAGAGCTAAACATAAACATAAAAGTGAAGACCGTCAATCAATGACCAATTAAACGATGGTCGCCATTGCTCTTTGCTTATACCATCACACACAATGTCGTCACTTTTCCATGCTATTGTAAAAATATTAATAAAGTCAATATTTCACCATAAATAACTGACAATCATGGCTTAAACTTTACTTAGTTAATATTCCCAAATCAAATAAGTAAATCTGTTTATTTATTTATTTTTTAAATAACTTAAGCTTGCTTATCCGATGCCTCTACACCAATCGGTTAAACTAAGTGCAAATTTACCTTAAAAGCTTTGCCAAGCTGAATAACGAGTAAGGTTACAACTTTGTATTGCGCAAGACTGCGCGTTGCTAGCGGATCCGATTTCCAGTTCTTTAAATTCAATTACTCACTACAGTATACATTTCAATTATAAATAGGAAAAATAATTTTGCCTCGACTTTGCCTCGACATCTTTTACTTTTTTTTTTATAACTTTCCACGTATAAATTACTTATTTAATAAGATACGCATTAAAATCTATCGCTCTAAGAAGGCTGATTGAATCGATTTGGTTACTAATATTTACCTGTGTAGGGTTTTCACGAAAACAAACATGAGAAAAGAGATATGCCAGACGAATTCGGGATAAACTAAAAATACGTTTTATGAAATTATTGATTCTCAAACACGAATCGTTATGGTATAGAAAGATTTAACTAGCGAAAAAGAATTTCGACTATTGCATATAAAATCGGAAAATACAGATAAAATAAAAAAAAATATTATTTTCGTCCCACGCACTCTCGATGATACTTTTTGATTGTAGTTTTCACAATAATATACATTACCTATGTATATGTTTTTATAGACTTTAAGCATCGTAAAAATTAAAGGCAACTTGGTATAGTCTAAAAAGTTATGTAGTTCCCGTGGGATAATAAAAGCATATTCACTTAAACGTAGTCACGGGCGCCAGATAGCTTTTAAGAGGACATGCAGTCGGAATACTAGGTATTTCAGAAATCTATTGTTATCTTGTTGTGCCCCAAAGACATAATTATAAAACACGAAAGGGACAACTGCAGCTCGGGCAGATTTTACCTACGCGAAATAGTTTCGTGTCTCGTTCCCCAACTGGAGAGGCTCTTGACGTCGCCGCCAGCGCGATACAGTGACACTGCCCATGCATTGAGCATTACACGCACAACACTGCATTACTGCATACACACTCCTGCACATAACGCGCAGGTACATAGGTCCTGTAAGGAACCTTTTTATTTATTTTTTATGTTAAATAAAAAATGTAGGGAATAGCTAGGTTCAAACTCGCGAGAGAGTTTTACACTCAGGTGACGGCCAAGCCGAGGTTCGTACCACTTTGGTAACCCTTGTGCTAGTCACCTTTTGCGGCTGAGTGCCCTCAGCACTTGCCCCCAGAGTCACGGTGAAGCTGTAAAGGCCCTTTCGGTCAACAGAGTTAGCTAGGTTCGAATAAAAAAAAAAAAAAAAAGAAAAAAGGAAAAACATCACTTCGTAGTACCCTGTTTCCTCCTCCAAAACCGCAACAAATTTGAATTTTCTTTCAGTTTTATAATAATAAAGGCTTTGGCTATGCTTGTAAGTTTGACTTTTTTTAATTTTATTCATCAAATTTGTTTGTTGAACGTCTGAAAATGTCGGTAAAAATCGAGTATTTTCAGACTCCAATAGTTTCTACAATGAGCAATTTATGGAAAAAAAAAAAAACCAAAATGTACAGGCATGGCGGTGATGGATATATATAATTTGGTATAAAAATATTTACCATAATGCTATTATCCAAGGAGGAAACAGGGGACTACGTTTGTATGGAATAAATGCCGCTTGAATATTCTCTTAATAATAAATTCGTAAATCTTCCATGTTAAAAAATACCCACATTTAAATGATTACCGATTTCAAAATAAAATTCTGATAAATATAAATAAAAAAAAAAAACACAAAAGGAATGATATTTACAAGAAAATTCCTCATGTTTTTAGATTAGCGGCAACTTCCGTATGGAGTGAAGTAACCGTAAATCTATTAACCGCTCACCTTTGTGTAAATGCACTATGTACGTAAGGCTAGCGGCGAAATCCACTTAGAGTCATATACCGATAGAACTAACACCGATAAAGTATCCCAACAAGCGAGTTTCCCCTTGCAAAAGCGTACCTCCCTGATTCGTAAAGATCTCACGCACAGCCGTTTATCATAACACTTATTAAAACGGAATCGATAATATTGGACTCTTCGTGCGAAATACTAACCACTTCAATTGAACTAAAATTTTACAAATAAATTTATACTAGATGTGTGCCCGCGGCATCGCCCGCGTTTCATATATTCTTCACTGCGTTTTAATTTTTTCATAAGGGACCCTAATGATTTTCCAAAAAAAAAAAAATTTGTATTAAAAAATAAAGTAAAAATATTTCTCATAAATTATAGCACTTGCCTGCAAAACTGCGCATTGAATCGGAATTTATTACAATTTTTATGAGTTTTATTTTAATTACGCGGAACCCTAACTATTTTCAAGAATTAAAAGTACCCTAAGTTACCCGGAATAACTTCAGCTATCTAGCTAAAAAAGTCTTCTCAAAATCGGTAAAGCCGTTCCGGAGATTGCCCATAACAAACAGACAGACAGACAAACAAAAAAATCAAAAGTTGTATTTTTGTTGTAGGTATCAAATATACATTCATAACTATTAAGTGAAAAAAAAAATATTTTTGAAATTACAAACCGACACTTTAAATTTATTTACTAGCATAGATAAGCTTTGCTTTACCTTTGGGTAGAATGTTTCAAGATATTTCTTCTCTACCGTCTTTTTTTTTTTTTTTTTCCAATTTTTCATTATTGTTATTTGAAACCCGAAAGAAATCTATTGCTGGACATAGGCCTTCCCTAACGATCTCCTTAGCAACCTGATTCTCGCGACTATCACCAGGTCGTCGGTCTCCTTGTTTTGATGCTACTGCTAGCCACGCTGCACCTTTCGCTACGTGGTCGCCATTCGAGAATCCTTTGCATCGGCACAACAGGCATCGGATCCACGAGCACAGCTCACTGTCAATTTATTTCATTCAATTCTTTAGACATTGTCAGATAGTTTAGTGCTACATATCTCCTTATTCCTGATTCGATCACACAGTGATATTTCCAACTTACTTGTTGCACTTTTTTATTTAGTAGCTATTAAAACAAGTTTATTGACAGACTTTTATCTTCAAAATGTCGTCCAACGGGCAAACACTAGTGTAACGGACGGACACACGAGTATGAGCGTCCGTTTATACTATTACGTAGACTGCTTTGCCACGCCCTATCAGCATAGAAACAGGATGGTATAAGGTTGACAATTCTGTATGCCGAAAGGGACGCAGTAGAGCACGTGGACCGGGTCGTTGGCGGGAAAAATGCAACAACGCAGTAGACTTTCTATTGTACACACTTTTTATTGTCTCACTAAACTATTACAAAGAAATCACTTGTCTTGAACTTAACTTTCTCTTTGACGATCGCGACGAGACTACCCTTTCTCGGTTTTTTTTTTTTTTTTTTTTTTTTTTCTAACCTAGCTAATGCTGTTGACCGGAAGGGCCTTTACAGCTTCACCGAACTTTGGGGGCGAGTGCTGAGGGCACTCAGCCGCAATAAGGTGACTAGCTCAAGGGCTACCAAAGTGGTACGAACCTCGGCTTGGCCGTCACCTGAGTATTCAAAACTCTCTCGCGAGTTGTGTCCTAGCTGTTCCCTACATTTTTATTTATTAAAATAAAAAAAAAGGTTCCTTACAGGACCTATGTACCTGCGTGTTATGTGCAGGAGTGTGAGTGCGGTGTTGTGCGTGTAATGCTCAATGCATGGTCAGTGTTACTGTATCGCGCTGGCGTCGACGTCAAGAGCCTCCCCAGTTGGGGAACGAGACACGTCTTGGGTCGCCGCCTGAGGCTCCCCTTTCTCGGCCCATATGGCCCATTCTTATTGTGCCGGCTAGTTCGCCACCCCGTACGCGAGAAGCTCTTTCATTGGCGTACCCCTACTGTAGCGCGCTGTATGGTCAAATATTATTATTATGCACGTTGTTATTTATTTATTTATCTCAATAATTGCTATCTTAATAATACAGCGCACTACGTTTGTATACACTAACCTAACTAGAGAATTATCTTTATTTAACATCTTACACATAATTTACACATCGCATAGTTCTTATTTTATTTACAATTAGTTCTTAATACTAAATTCTTGAAGCGTCGCTAACAACTAGTATACATACATATAGAACTACCTTCACCTATGGATGGTTCCATACGTAATACGTACATAGTCCTAAGTCTGTGGAGACTCTGAGGTTATTTGTTGCGTGTAATTTATGTGATGCAAGGACTTGACGGTATTGCATTCTTTATAGGTGAACAACCGACGCACTGTCACCCTTTATTTATAGCGTCTAAACCCTTTTACGTGTCTTTGCTTGGTCAGACTATTATACTTTTAGGTATTCGATTTTTTTTTTTATCATATCTTGTTGTTTAAATTGTGACCGTTGATGATAGCTTCGCATCAAAGAGAGACTTTCGTCGATTGTGCAAGTGCGAATGCTGAAGATATTACCTGTTGTAAAAACGCTCTGGAACGATTGATGGTGCAAGGGAGAGTAGAAGGTCAACGTTCTCGCGGCCAAGTGCCTACAAGATGGCGGATATTCTTATATCATCTATCTACAAAGAATTGCTTTACTCAATGTACACACGTTGCCACGAATAGAGATACGTGGAAAAGTTTCGTAAAAGCCATGACTAAATTGCTAAACAATCCATGAACCACGACGACTCCATCAGGTGTGTACGACTAAAGAAAATAAGATGTGGATAAAACACTAAGCTAAGAGGAACTATAGACGCTTGGCGACTGATTTTCAAGTTGAGCATGGAAATAGAAGTGTATCAAAAATGGTATTTTTAACACAAGGTTATACTTTTAAAATGATATATCTTCTTTCGAGCAAAGCTTGAGTTGATTATAGAGTTCGACGACTGAAAATCACTAGCCGACAGAAAATTTACTACACTTAAATTTACTACGGTTCCAATTTACAATTATAAAAATAAAATATTTGAAGTAATTAGAATAGATTCAAATCAAATGTTTTGGTAGTGATAATTCAATGTGTATACACATGTAATATATCGTGGTGTGGTCAGAGATGTAGTTTAAAATAATTTTGAAATAATCTTTTTTTTTTTAATATTTAAAATTATTTACATAATAATTACATCGACTTGAGTTTTACACTTAAGGGCTGAAAGAATTAATGCAGACAATTTTTTTTTAACCTAGCTGTTGACCGGAGGGGTCTTTACAGCTTCAGCAGTGCTGAAGGCATTCAGCCGCAAAAGGTAACTAGCACAAGGGTTCGAATCTCGGTTTGGCCGCTACATAAGTGTGAAAACTCCCGCGGAATTTTGATCCTAGCTAATTCCTACATTTTTTATTTATCTTAAAAAAAAGGTTCCTTACAGGAATAAATGCAGACAACGTAGATTTATTTTTTTTATATAATACTGGCCGTTCATTATCAATAAATCACATTAACAATGAATGAATGTGTGTGTTGAAAAGATTCTCATCGGGTTTTCATGTTGGAATCATAATGGGAAAAATTATTTCAGTTTACTAAAGAAATTACACACAGATAACTACGATAGGAAACGGTAAGTTTAAAAAACTGATTACTTCCATTAATATAGTAACAAATATACTTCCTTGAAAATATACTGTATCAGGCGATATTGAAAAAAAAATTTCTACAAAACAAAGGCGATTTTAGCATTTTTTTTTACTCCCACTTAATTTTTAGAGGTTCTCCATCGGCTATACCAAAACGATTTTTTTTTTGGCTCACTCTGATGATATATATTTATTAAGATTAATTATATTTACATATCCGAAGAGGACATGATTGTTATTTGTGAACAAAAAGAAATAAATGGCGACATTACGAGTATTGATTCAAGTGCTATTAAGATAATATAAATTTTGATTTTTATTATATTAAAGGGGTGTAGTTTATATATACTACAAACAGCAAAAAAACAAACCTGTGAAAAAAATTGTATTTCTTTCATTTTGTGAAAACTTTAGTGTAATTTTACTTCAAAGCCTGAAAGGGATGACGAATTCAAATAAGTAACAGTTATTTACGTAATCACCATTCAGATTCTCCGTCCCCCGTATCATCAACAATAAACAAAGTACGGCTCCAAATTTAAAAATACTTTATTCAATTTACGCAATGTAAAGACGCTTATAAACGTTAAACTACTACCACACCGGTTCTGGAAACAACCCAGTAATCAAGAAGAATCGGCAAGAAACACGATCCGGGTTTTCTTTTTCTCATATATCAACTCGTAGTTAAAAAATTTATCAGTATGTGCACAACGAAAAGTGACAATTCAAGACATCACCTTCGTTCACACAATAATCCAGACGTTATAATAACTTTAGCAAAATAAAACTTTCTTGACCATGGTCTATGAAAACTGTTCTTATGATCTTCGTATCAATAATATTACTATCGTTGTTTTTATAATATTATAGAAGTAATAATTTAAAACTCATCGATTTATATATACGACAGTGAAATTAAAGCTAATGAACCTTGGTATTTGTAGGGCGATCTCATCGAGGCTGTCGACTGGTTGGCTCAGCGGTCGTTCGAACAGTCTAGACGGCGCTGTCACACCCAGTTTCCGAACTCAAGTTTCTCGTGAACTTCGACTTTCTATGCCCCTTGTTCCGTTTCTCCTCAGCTCGTTGTAGATTGTGAAAACGGAAGAAGAATATCGACATACTACCGGATCCTCTTGATTGTATGTTTTATATTTATATTCACGCAAATATCACTTGTGCACTTTATATATTTATTTAATATTAATGTATTAATTATTAGGTCTTATTGAAATTAAATTATTTTTCTTTTTATTATTATTATATAAAATTAATAGTGATGAGAAATGTAATCTAAACCTGTATAAACAGGGGTAAAATGTATTTTTTTGTTTGTCATGAATAAACTCATAATATGCTTAAACGATATTTATAAATTATTTTAGATGCATACAGTTAGTTGGGTACACTATCGGTGAATAAAAAAAAATCTTTTTTTTTTTATTAGAAATTTTTGTATACCCCAGATATGCAGGGCCGTTTCGCTAGTTATTGTAAATGTTTATAAGTAATTTATTAACCCCTTGAGCACTTGAGCACTAACCTGGCGTTTAAGCCAGTTTTTCATTGTTGTCCTATTGTCTCATTTTTGTAGATATACGTATGCAAAAGATAAAAGATTTCATGACATTTTTCTTTTATGTTTACGAAGCGATTTTCTTACGTTTTTTTTGTTTGGTTACCTTACCCGAGAGAGATTCACGCTATATTTATATAAAAAAAAAATACTTTTATAGACTTATTTTTTGTATATTTTTCTTTTTATACCAATATATACATACATATGCTCACGCCTGTTATCCCCGAAGGGTTAAGCAGAGGTGAAATAGCGAACTACACCACCCACATTTCGCCGAGCTTAGTTCCGTCCCATATGTGACAGGGCGCGAGCCTGTCGCCATATCGGGCACAAATTCCAAACTCCGGGATGATACTGAGTAGAAAAACCTAATCCCACTTGACCCGACCCGGGGATCGAACCCGAGACCTCAGAACGGCAGTCGCACCGTAATACCGCCACCGAGACAGTTAAATAAAGTTATGTACCAATATTGTGAAATAAACAGGCTATTTATTTATTTACTATTATTAACTTTATTTTTATTCAAAAAAACTGAAATATTTTCGTCAATAACAATTATGGTTTATGATTACATGATATGAAATTTCGATCACCGGCCTATAATTACTTTGTAATAAATCTAATATCACCTTTTACATATTATATTACTATTTAATTTATTATACTAACTCGATTGTTATTAAGTATTTAGTTTTGATATCTTTATTTTTTATTAAAACAGACACTGCACGTTAGTGTGATCTCGCAGTTTATTTAAATGAAATCTTAACCAGATTTAGGTTAGGTACCACTACTAGTATAAGGGTAGAGCGTAAATGCATTTCCCTCCGTCAAAAAAAAAAAAAGGTACCACTACTAGTGGCTTGCGTACGGCATACACCATAATGCTGTAATTACCTAGACTTGTAACTGCAATATATTGTTTTATGACTGTTTGTGTAGCGTTTTCTCTCGGTATGTAGTTTTAATTGGTATATAGTTTTAATTGACAATGTAAATGGATATGAGAAACGTAAAAGTTAAGATCGTCAAGTATACCTGAACATTGAGTGAAATTTTAGTGACAAAAAAGGATTCATATTTCGGACAACAGATTAAGATGGCAGATTGAAACCGGGCGTAAGTTATTCTCGAGTTATAGTCAGATATGTAACGGATAGATAGATTTATCTATGCGTGATTTATTCCATCAAACAATAGTAAGATAGAATCGAAAATTCTAGCAAATAACTAAAAATAACCGTTTTTTAAAAGGTCAGCTTAATTCTGCTCTATTGTGAAAGTCACGTCAATAACTGAGTTATTGATTTCCATAACAAAATCCGTGAAAACGTTGCGGAGCACGTCGGCTGCACCGAATGCTAAATGTGCTATTGTTGTTTGCTAAAAAAATCTGCATACTCGCCGAGATACGTCAATAGTTTGTTATCTGTTTGAAACGGTGAATAATAATGTTTGTTTACTTCTGTATATTTTGTTTTTTTTTTTTTTTTTGTTTCCATATTATACATGCATACAGAGTTTTCTATTTATTTTTTTAAAATATAATAGTATACTCAATATGTATGGTAGTATATGGTAACATTACACCGTTATTCTGTAATTTTAACCATTATATAGTGAAGTTCAGGAATATATTTTGTTATGGCACACTAATTCTAACAATAATATTGAATACGGTGATATAAAATAAAATATGTTAGCAAGACGAGCGAAGGGTGTGTTATGTCAGAATTCTACTGACTATGGCTGGCGTGCATCATCTAAGCTTATATTTGACAAAAGTCAAATCCGTAGTTAAATCTACAGTTAGGCAAAAAACGTGTTGCACCATCCGAGTTTAGCTTAAATTACGTCATAATTTAACTGTAACCATAACCCACGAAAATTGGGCGTTTAAAATTTAAACCAAGTTTATTTCGATTGTCATGTCATCTGCCAACGATATTTAAGAGATCCTATTATTTATATTGTACAAAAATATGTCTCTATTGTAAGATATTTCGTGGGAATTGTCTTCTAGCGATGTTTTCTCTTTTTGTTTCAAGCTAATACCATCATTTTTTTTACATAAAATTTAAAATGTTTTTATGTTTATCAATAAGTGTTTGAAGACTTAATATTTCAGATTTTGTAAAGCTACTAATTTTATCCCTAAAACATAAACACGAATGAATAAGTAATAACACTCGGCAACAATAATAATTAAAATATGTTTAATTAGGATATATAGTACAGTAATAAATGTAAGACATATACTATCTTTTCTAATTCTTGATAAACTTACTTGGTTTTTACAGTTAATAGAATTTGATCCATAACGAAATATATCCAAAATTTTCGTTTTAGTCCAAAGTGACAACAATAACAAGACGCTTGTTTTCTATTTGTCAATATTGTTTTTGACATTTTTAACGGTGTTACTATACATAAAATATTCTCCTTAATATTTATTAGGAGATTGATGTATCTTTCAACTGACAACCCTTTTAACTTTAACCCTTACTAAAAGTTGGGTTGTGCACTCGAAACTTTGCTACTGCTATGGTTAAAGATTAAGTTTAAATTTAAACTTTACTGTAACTGGACATTTCGTGCACTCCACCCTAAGCGTAAGCGTAGGAACTCACGTTTGTCACATACCATACATACCGGGACCGTCGACAAATCCTAACTAGCCTGAGCTCGTTACTCTATTACAGTCGAATAGTTGCATTTTCCCAGAATTTACAACTCCCATAACTCGTCACCTATGCCTTTTGAGTAGGCAACGCCCCACTCTTTTGGCATCGCAACGTCGCAAATTTACCACACAATAATAGTCGCTCACTCTCCACGTCGACACCGAGGCCTCTCGGGTGTCAAAACCCAGGCTTGTAACACCATGCAGGCCTCCCTTATCACCTTTTATTAGTTGAAAACCCCCTCCAAATTACCCCAACCTCTATAAAAAATTATTACCCTTCATATTTTTAGAAATCTTTATGACTTTTAAAATAGGTATAAGTTATGAGATACATATTAAGCTATAAAGAAACATAGTAATAACATTAATATAAAATAATTAATTGCATGTCGATTCTATTTAAAAGTGCTTTTATTTAAAATTACTTATTTATTTGCCGAAATGTAGTTGAAATCTATTTCGACGCTAATGATTTCATAAAACTCGTACGCAAGGATGGATTTTTTTGATTTGACGTGCACTTAAGGCTATCCTCTTAAACAATTTGCACGGTAGCGCACTTCACCCTATTTCTCATTAGCACGAAGGCTTGCTTTGTTTTGCATTCTCGGGCATGCGTCGGAGTATGTATGTGTGCTCGTTTATGTGCATACGTTTTATAGATTTGTTATTTCGCGCAGTAAGAAATCTCGGTCGAGTGCTACGCGCACCCATGTGCTAATAATGTAAATGTAAAAATGTTAAACACATGCTTGATTACAGTTAAGCACAATTGAGTGTTAATATGGCAATATGGCCAGCCTCCTGGGAACCTTCCCGTATGGCGGCGAGCTGGACGGCATTCATTATTTATAGTATTTATTTTAATTTTAAATTTTTGTACTTTTTGAATAAATAATTATTTTTACACCTTTTATTGTATATTTTATATATTTTCAAAATGTCTGTCCGTCGGTATGTTTATGATTCAACTAACCTATTAGTTCATATAACAATTTCTATTTTACAAAATCATTTACTGCGTTAAATTTATTGTCTTAAATGTTTGCTGATTTAAATATTACAAGAGGAGGTTCTGGTCATTTTATTTATTTATTTATACTTTATTTACAATTTGTGTAAAAAGGCGGGCTTAATGCCAGAGGCATTCTCTACCAGTCAACCTTAGGGTGGTGGAGAGACAAAATAAAGTAGGTGTGATAAGAGATAAATAGAAAATAGAGATGAATAAAAAAAAATAGAGAAAGAAAATATGTGACATTTATGCATAATACATATGATATCACATGTACATACACACATATAAACACAAACATATAAATAATATTATAAACTTAATGTACACATGATATAAAATAGTAATATACTAGTAATAATAAATGGAATAAATAAGTAAATACAAAACTATTATAATATACAATATACATTTTCATGAAGACTTTATCGTGTTTCTTGAAATTTGTTTCATATTCGGATTGGACGATCCGGTAGCTCTGAATCAATGTTCTGATATGGAATTAATCGTAACGCCTGGATTCGATCTACGGATATTATAAATCCGATTTGCATAAGATCGATCCACTTTTCGACGTTTATTGAAAGTTATTTTCTCACTTCTCAAATGTAGAAATGTAGTAAGTACTAACACTAGTTTCTAAGTTCTATGTACACTAACCAAATGGACTTTTGTCTGAAAAAATATATATATTATTATTATTATTATTATTTTCATATATTTTTTATTTCCACAAAATAACGAGACTATTAAGAAACGATGAATTACTCTCATTGACATTAATCAAATTAATCAATATTGAAATTCTAAATCACAAGACCATTCCTTAAAACTGTAACGTTCACAAAGATAACACAGTTTGCGTTCTGAATTATTTTGACCCGATAACAATATTGATGATGTCTTTCAATTCGACATATCGCTGGGTCGCATGCATTAAAAAAAAATCGAAAAAGGCCGGTGAATACCTATTCTATTGTAGGGATATTTATTATAACAAAATACCTATATATACCATATAATAGCCAGTGGTAAAGCTCATGTGAAAGAATCCACACTGGCTCAATATGCAACTATGACGATAAGGACGCGGGAAGTTTGTCCAGTCAGTTAGGTATTGTTCTCACTTGTCAGTCAGGGCTATATATATCCCGGCCAGTCTGTTATGCAGATTCGAATTTAATTCCATGAGGATTGCGGACAGAAGTGAAAGCTCGAAGTATTATTTTTTTTATAATTTATTTATTTTTTTATAATTAATTTAACACATGTAATGGAAATATGTACAGTTCTTTTATTTTTTTTGTACCACAGATGTAGCAAAGGTGCGACTGGTGGTAAGCACTCACTGTGTGCCTACTTAAATCAGTTCAGTTTCTTTTTTACTGTTTGTCATCTGATTTTCCCTTTTTTTTCTATAATGAAACACTTAAATACACAACCAAATAAATTAAATAGTAAATCGTTGAGAAATAACAAACCCACCATTTAATAACACAATAAATTTTTGTCAATTAACCAACGATATAGAACAGATTAGTACTACATTGCATGTACCCAAGCATTAACCTTACAATTGAGTCTAAATTATCTGTTTTGAAATTGTATTTATTCTGTAATAATTCTCGCATCGAGAGATGATTATGACTTGTGCCTTTATGATGTGTACATTTTATTGTCGTATTTCATTAAACCACTGTAGCCTTTTTTATACAATTACTAATTTTCTGGCCCTAATCTATAAATATATATAAATTACTTGTTCTAATTGACAAGTATTGACTTGTCCTATTCATCAAAGCTTAGCCAAAACTGCTGGGCCTGCAAATTTAAATTGTTTGCAATAAGATACCTTTTATGATGTAAGCGTACATCTTCGATAACTTAATGCACATTCGTAAAAATTTAGACAAGCTAGATCTAGTGAATGATCGTCATAATTTTAATATTAGAAGTAAAGACAAGTTGGTTTTTTATATGACAAAAAAAAATGATATATATTATATTTATAAAAAAAAAGAATCAGATCGAGTTTCTTGCCTGCGCTCTTCTCGACTGGGTTATTTTCCGAACCGGTGGTAGTGTTTTAGACGTTCATAAGCGCCTTCTTAGGGCCTAAATTGAATAAATAAATTTTGATTTTGATTTTGAAGAAAAGATTTTTGACGATTACAACCCTGTGGGTTTAGAATAATGGATGAATTGTTGTATGGAAAGTCGTATTTCTATTAAGTACATGAATAATTTAATCTATTTACAATTTACAAATAATTTATACGAATAATTGTCCCATATTTTTTCTTTTGCATGTTCTTTGCTATAATCATACAAATAAAGAAAAGTAACTCCGTTCATAAAGTGGAAAGATGCATTTCAAATGTTTGCATGTTCTACTCTGAGGTAATTACTTTATTAGCCATAAAAATGCATTCCGCAGTTGAATGCAATTAGCTTTTATTAGACTTCTCTCCATTGCTTGTTAAATGCAGACGTTTGAACAAGTTTTGTTGGATAAACATTTTCTTATTACTTCTGAGTATTCAATTCTTCAAGTTTCTCGCTCGGTGATACCTTACAAATATTTATTGCTTCGAGTAACTGGAATTGGCTCGGTTATGTTCCGTACCGTAGTCTATTATAAATATTTGATTTCTCTTGCAACTAACTTTGCACTGAGAATATTCATGTTATATGAATAACTACATTTTACCATGGTCGATCACATTTCATTGTGATTAAATCTGAATTTAGATTTAAGTGATATTTAACGATGGCACGGAAGCGAATCTGATTACCGTTCTCTTACGGAAAGTTTTAAATTGAGTTTAAAATGGTATAGATCTCATTGAGATATTTAAAATTCGGTTTTTAAATTATTTTTTATATAAATAGGTGAAAGTAAAACGTTTTAAAACATTTCTCTCCTGTTTACCGATCTCTTTTTGTTTTTTTTTTTTTAAATTTTTTAGTGGTTATTGTTGCGGTTTAGTTTTTTTTTTTATCAATAAATTTGTTTTCCAATTGTCTCAAGCACATTATTTAATATAAATAACATTTTCGTTTTTCTTTGAAAAAAATAAATAAAACAAAATCTATTTATAAACAGAGGAGAAAAGGCATCAGCTAATCGATACTAATATTATAAATGCGAAAGTGAGTTTGTTTGTTTGTTACGTTTTCAAGCTTTAATTATTTAACCGATCACCATAAGATAAAACATGTACGTTATTATAGGTACAGAAAAGGACACAGAGTACCTTTCGTCCAGGCAAAGAAGAATGTTTCCGGGAATAGAAAAATAACTTTATTCGGTCCTCGGGCACAATAATTCGGCATACTGACACAAAATGGCGGTTTTTTTTTTGTAATCCATACTTCCATATTATACCACAAATATTATAAACGTGAAAGTGAGTTTGTTATACTTTTACGTCTTAAACTTTGTGTATATATTTACAGAAGTAAGAAAGAAGTTATAACTCTTTGGGGTTAATCGCAAATAAAAAAAAAACTGCTATCTTCGATATGCATTCAGCTAATTTAACTCTGCCCGTTTACTCTGTTACAGCAAATAATACAAACGTCCTAAGAACTTTGATATTATGCAATGAACTCACATAAAAATACAATGATTTTTAGGTTAATATAGGAAGTAGTCACTAACAACCTGAATTGAATGACAAAATTCACATTAACCCAAGCGAAGCCGCGAGTAACAGCTTGTTGTATATAAAAATTTAATATGTAAAAAATTTATAACACAAACAAAATGCTTGAAAATCTATAGAAAAACAGAACGACATTCCGCTCGATACATGCTTCAATAGTGGGAATTCCTTTTAACGAACCGGCTGAATATTGTTATAAAATACGATTCCTGAAATGAACACTCATTTACTTTATGAATTATTTTTATAATTTCAATTGAGTACATCTTTTCTCACTTAACCCGTAACACCGTATTTTTATGACCAAAAAAATATCGTGAGCATTGTATATAATTGCTAAAGGTTCTTTTTTTAAATAAAAAAAACATCGTTCCCTTTATGTAGTGTTTTATTAAAATGACACATTTAGGTTTGGGGAAATAGTTTTATTATTACCCTGTATCGAATTGTATCTAAAAGTTGGATTACACTCCTCCTTTAACTTTTTCCCAACATTTCCTTCAAAATATATTTCTGCTGCTAAAACGAACAACTTTATAACTTTCTAGATTTGTGTTCAGAATTAATTTAAAAAAAAAAAAAACGTGTTATTTTTATTATTTGTGGTAAATAAAACTAAAAAAAGTTTAGTTCACCTTATAAATGTGAAATTCAACATGCGTAACATGTATGCATGGAAAATTATTGTATTGATTTCAAAAGACTCAAGTAGGGTATGTACGCGGTAAGGATATCGGGCTTTGTCTACAAGCTTTTTGGGTTCTGTACACAGAAGGAAACCGAATGTTACATCACTATTGAAAATAACGGTAATATGAAAAATTGGAATATTGGTAATATATTACAAAACTTCTCTAGTTTTACATATTCAATGTTTAATAGAATTAGTTTGACTTCTTTCGCTCATTATCTAAATTTTTATATATATTTATTACTGTTATTATATAGAGCTTTAAAAGTTTTTTTTTAATATCCATTAGACGATCTCAGGGTGGATCACTAGTGCTTATAAATACTTGAATATGTATTTATTATACGTTTTTTTATCATTATATGTAGAAAACAGAATTATATTATAACATAATTAGGTTTGCATCTAGATTGGGTACTTATATCCGACGGACGTCATACGTCAATGTAATTTTTACACTGAGATCTTGTTGTTGTTTGTGAATTAGAGGTTTATTTTTTGTATTCTGCATTTGTGTTATGTCACTACTTATCTCGGGAATGACTGATCACTATCGATCGGTGGTTCTCGGCCGCGTAAATATACTTGTGTCTGTTTGGTATATTCAGTTGATGTAACATAGAATTGGCGCTCGTAAAACCGCCTCGTGTTTCGAGAGAAAAATACGATTTCTGTGTCCGCCTCTTCGTGACTTTGTTACCTCAATAAGTAAAGGTGTAAAAAGGTGACAGATTTCCAAATTGAACTTGCAGAAATGTTTGATGTATCTTTTATCTTAACGCTCTCGAGTTGCGAAAGTTGGGAAAAATATTTAGTTGCAAATTTTAGAAAAAACTAGACAACCATCGGGGCCGCCGATAGAATTGAAAACTCGAAACTTAGGAAAAACTGTTTTTTTAATGTTAAATTTTTTTAAATTTCTTATTGAAATTATTAACGTAACCTAACATTTGACATATATATAATTTATCTGGGTTTTACATATATTGGCGTACCTAGGAATAATTATGGACATCTTCACATAGTTAATTCATAATCAAAACATAAGATAAGCTGTGTAGGAATAAATTTCACATCTATCTCTGAGCGCCAGTACTTAAACGCCATCTTGTACTTAATATATTGTTGCATGTTTAACGCGAATCTATAAGTGTACGCCTACCGAAAATTACCCAACGCCACTAAAGAAGTTTTCATTTCAAAAATAATTGAATACACGATTGGAACTAACCTACATCGATCGTTAATAGCAGAGTATTTATTCAAATCGATGCTAGAATAATGTCAGACTTATATCAATCGAATAAAACAGATTACGAATATGAAAAAATCTTTATCCAATACGCATTAAAATCCTTTTCTGTCAATATAAAAATCGATTTAAAATACCTACGTCGTTGACGTCAATGGAGGTTTAGTACAATATTTTACGGCACACCGATATCAACATTTGTGGGAATAAGGACTCGAAGGGAAAATATTAAAATATTTTTATTATTTCTCTGATACGCTCGACGTTCTTGATGTGATTATTTTACGTTATTTATACAATCTATATACCTAGTATAATTTGAAAAATTGTTCGACCGGTGATCGAAGTTTGATGATAATCATTCTAGACAAATTTGAAAAAAAAAATAAATTATAGTTTTACATTTTTTATTGTATTGGTAACATTAACCCATTGGTAACCCCATCAATAACTACTAAACACAAAATAAATAAATAAAATTAATTGATAAAATGTCTTGAAATATTTTATATAGGTATAACTATTTACAGGTTAATATACATACATATGTGTACCTAGGAATTATATTTATTGCCGTAACAAATACGAAGTGCGTCAGTAAAATGCACTTACGTAATACATTTACAATCCGAGTGGTATATAGTTAGATATAATATCATTTGCGCTGTGTCATCGTGTTATAGTTCACACTAGTCAGGTAAGTCTCAAGTGCTACATACAAAGCTCTACGAAACACAATTTTCAAGCAAAAACAAAGAGTTCTTATCTTGTTCCACTTAATCTCAGAAATGTATTCATGCACTCTAGTTAATAAAATATAACATACGTACGTCTATTACATCTACTAAATGAATATATAAACAGTAATTCGTGTTATTATATATTATATGGAATATTACGTAACGAAAGTGAAGTTATTATATACAACTTTGTTCTATATTTATGTAATTTATATTCTATTTAAGCCTCTGTTATCCTATTATCACTATAATTAACTAATTCAAGATATATGTATGTAGCAAGTAACGTAAATCTAGTTATTTTTTGTTTTTGGATAAATTATACAAACCGTGATGTTCGTATACGAATTAAATACCGTTTTTCATAACATTTAGACACAGAAAAAATTAACAACACTAATTTGTATACAATAAATTTTTAGAAGAATTAAGTAGATATAAAGTATTTATTTTTGTTTACTATAAAATTTAGTTTAGTGAGAGGATTTTTTTTCGTTATACAATTAGGATTAGTTTTTTTTGTTGTTTAGATTAAGATAAAAAAAGATTATTTTATGTTAGCACGTTAACCGCACGAGTGGTATACTTATTTGGATACGCGAAACGTGGTTCGAAATGGCTTCACACAATCGCCGTGCGTTTCACGCCATCTGTAAGACTAAATGTGATTTCAGCGCTGAACCGAGTTTCGCAAACTTGATACAAAGGCCCGCCGTCCCCTGAGGTAGTTATACACCCGTCTCGTCGCCCGCTACCCTTCACCCTTCGCCTTACCTAACGTCTGAATTCGGCTGTGAATAGAGTCTCATTCGTACCTTTCCCGATTTTTCCTCACCAGACGATTCCTATGATACAGTTCGACTTGTCCGCGTAAATTATATATATATAAAAAAATTAAGCTTAATCAGATTTTAATTAATAATTTATATTTTTTACAATTATATACTGTCATATCACGAAAGTAGTAAAAAGGCTTACGATCCGTCTGATAGTAACCGGTCACCGTACTATCCTGTAACACCAGAGATATTAAATACCCGTTGCCGAATCTTTAAAAATTCTTTCACGCTCTCTTGAAAAACCCCATACTTTATTTCCCGGGAAACAAAGCCGCCGGGAGCTCATTCCACATCTGAATCGTTCGCGAAAGGAAACACCTTTGGAATCGCACTGCCCGGAACTATTTGAGCTCCAAGGTATGACGATATTTTATATACATATCTCTTCGTTATTCAACAATTTATATACATTATTGTAAAAAAAATTCTTAAATGTATACTCGTACATGTAAGAATTTAAGAATAATAATTGTAAATAAAAATATCAAGCTATAAGTTCATATTTACGGTAGAGTTATTACAATGCATTTGATTATCGTTTGTCCCGTCATCTTTGGTAATTTCGTATACGCTACATAATTTGAGGAATGATATTGCAATCGTTCCAGTTAGTTTTCATTGTTGTTTTTTATTACGATACAATATATATTTTACAAGTACTAAATATAGAAAGTACCTTATTAATCAACTTAGGTATAGTTAGGGCAAATTTGTCTCCGTGCCTCCGCATCTAGGTAGTGCGTGAATTAACTTCCTTCATATTAAGAACGAACGAGTAGCAGACCAAGCAGAGGTCCGTGTACCACTTTGGTACGCTCGTCCACCAAGCAGATGACAAATCTGTAGATTTACATATAGTCAATCGCAGATCAAATCGTATAAATTTTGGTGAAAATATATATAGACATATGTTACATTTGACATAGTTAAACTTCACGTGGAAGATGTACAATGTTGGGCATAGTCGAAAAATCACCGGAACCTTCAACTGGTCAAAAAAAAAATCATATAACAAGAATAACAAGATCGTGAACAAAGTTTTAGGCGGTATACAGCTAAATGTATTATTATTCCGTTGCGTTTTGCATATGGTCTTATAAACAAACCTACAGAAATCTCAACGTTATGAAATTCAATAGTTGTTTGTTATAGTAATAATTCTCAGTATAAATGCCTGTATGATTCTCAAACTTGGACGTCGGTTATTGTAAGGACAAGTTGCTTTAAACTTCCCAATAAAGTTGGATTAAGCGCGGGGCCAGATTTAGAGAAGGGTTTCAAGAATATAAATATTGTTTTTTTTTATAACATAAACTAGCTGTGCCTACGTGAAGTTCTCTGCATCTTCTTCCTACGAAAATCATACAAATGTGTAGTTATTTCTCTTTATTGTATATATTTTGTTTTGTTCACAGTTTTATTGTAAGTATTGTTAATAAGTTTTTGGACACCACAAATATACACTTATAATAAGTGGCTTAAATTTTTTCAACCAGTTCTAGTAGCTCTTGCGCTATGCCTGCACATTCAGACAGACAAAAATACCAATTATTGTAGTCATTGATTCTAAAGTCATTTAAATAGTTTTTTCTCAAAGATACATTCAGTCATTAAAGTATCGGAAATGGATGATTTGTTTATGATTCCAAATTCAATTTTTTATTTTTTTTTGTCGGTAAAAGTCGAGTTGCATCTTTCATTTAGATTAAATATAGTGTTATAATTAATTAATATTAATTAATTATAGTAAATATACGGTTTTAGTTAGATATTACTAGACTTATTTAGTGTGTATTGCGAATTTCATAATGGGTAAAAATATCGAACAAAGAGTTTGTCTTAAATTTTTGCAAAGCCAATGGAATTTCGTGTTCGGAGATACTGAAAATTGTACAGAAGGTATAGGGTGAATCGACTTTATCAAAAACACGTACTTATGAGCGGTACAAAGCATTCAAAAGCGGTCGAGATATCCTGGAAGATTTGCCTCGGCCTGGTAGGCCATCAACGTCTTTCATGCCTCCCTTCGGGTTCATGCCTCCCTTCGGGGGGGCGGGTGAAGAGATGGGGTCGAGGAATATCCTCCCCCATCCCCACTGGGCCATTGCACGACGAGGCCCGGTGGGTTCGCTGCAGGGGGCGACGCGGTGCCTGCGAAAGCCACCCCGTGTCGCCCCCATCCCAAATGCAGCGGACGGCCCCGGGGGGTTTTAGTGGGTATTTCCGGGCGACTCTCGCCCGGGTGAGTCCCACACTGGCACGGAGCTCGTCACTCCGTGCCCCCTTATCTAGTGTATTTGGAGGACTTTGATCCTCCAAATACAATAGATAAGGGTAGTGCGTAAATGCATTTCCCCCCGTCAAAAAAAAAAAAAAAAAAAAAAAAAAAAAAAAAAAAAAAAAAAAAAAAAAAAAAAAAAAAAAAAAAGGCCATCAACGTCTTGAACTGAAGTTAACATCGCAAAAGTGAAGGGAATAATAAATGAAAATCCTCATTCAAGTTTGAGAGAGATAGCCGCTAAACTTTTTGTGTCTTACAAGTAAACCGTATCATTTTTAATAATCACTTGGGTATGAAACATTTTGCCGCTCTGCTAGTCCCACTACGATAAGCCAAGGCGCATAAAGCCATCGTTGTAAACAAATTTTTGACCAAAAACTCAACCAATACTATCGGGCAACCACCAGTTATTCACCAGTCATGGCTCCAGTCGACTATTTTCTTTTTCCTAAATTCAAAGTACCACTGAGGCACCCTTTTTCATTCGGTAGAAGACGTAAAGGAGAAATCGCAACGAGAACTAAACTCAATTCCGAAAAAAGCGTTTAAAAATGTTTTGATGATTGGATTATTCGTTGGCGTAAGTGTATCGTATCTGAAGGAGAATACTTTGAAGGCGATAAAATAAATTTGGATGAATAACTAACATTTTTGTGTATTATTTATCATATCCCGGTATTTTTTTGACATAGTAGTATATCTCACGTCCTCTCCCACTGCATCGTGTTATATCTTTTTATTATATTATATAATATTTTCACTTGAAATAATAATGATGACATCATCCTTGCCTCTTTCTTAATTCATTAAAATTCTATTGTTTCTCGAGATGTTCCAAATATTTAAATTTTAAATATTTTTTCTTAAACGGCCTCCTCAATGAATCCAATAAAACTCATGTTACATTAGCAGAACGCACGGGCAAGGTATTCTGACAGTTGACATTAATAAACTAATAGAAAACATTCGGGTTTTCTTAATGATTTTAATAAATAACTAAATTGAAGATATATTATTAATAATAATAGTATAATAAATATTACATTAATACATTATTTTAAAACCAATCATTACAATCATCATCTTAAAATTTACGCACAACGTTAAATTCATTAAATCAAAAGACTCGATCTATTTATATAAACTTCGTGGTGTTTTGTTCAAATTCGCTAATCTCTTAAAGTTCTTCTCCGAAGTTTTCTCTGTACTAAATTGTAAAAGGAACGTGAACGAAGTCGCTAGCAGAAGCTAGTTTGTTTTAAAATCACTCGGGGACCCGACCTCACGATCTTTAAACCAAGCCCGCCCCTGAGTAAGTACCGTACCTACTTAAACGTGTTTATCGTACCAAGAAATCAATAGTATCTTAGTTTGAAAGAAAATGCTCAATCAGTCCTGTTCGAATTGTATCTAAAGACTAGTGACGTGTTTGGTTTTTTTTTATTCGTGTTCGTGCGAAATAAATTATTACTAAGCCTAAATGTACTGGTTCTCAGGTGATAGCGCCGGAACACAACTATTAGTATTTGGTAACAGGTTTTCTAACTTGAAGGTGGTAGGCATTATTTTACAATGGCCTAGGTATGGTTTACTTACGATGTACCTACACCGAAAGCTCGAGCTGTTTTTAATGTTGTATAGGTAGGTTTGAACCCTCGTCCATTGACGTGAAATCCGACCGCAACACCAACTAAGCCATCGTCGTTTATTCTTATAACATGGTATTTTTATGTTACCCAATAGCATATAATAATATTCACGTTCGATGTGAATTCAATTTAGGACTTCTACCAAAAACTAATACAGACATTCATTTTCAGTATCGAATTTATTAATTTACAATACAACAATCAATATAGGTATACACACGTACCGGGATAATGAGTATCGGGATATATTTTTCTTTATGGTTAACCAAACATAATAACAATTTCAGTTTTATCGAAAAAGTTTCAATTCTTTAATAGATTGACACCGGCAGATGTGCAGTGCAGATCACGCCTCAAAAACGATAAGAAAAAAGTACCTAATTTTAGATAAATACGACATATTTATAGTATTTTAAAATTATTTGCGTGGTTTTGGTCTTTCATGTATTAATCCTAGTTTTTAATTACTTAACTTGTAGTATTTGTAATTTTTGTGACATTTATGTAATAAAGTTTAGTTATTTTGTATCAGTCAAGTATCTTAACGGAGCGTGGTACTGTGCTCGCTCATATTAAAAGTTCCCAGATGTACACCTTACAAAAGATTTAGAATCGTTTTGTAAGGATAGCCTTAGGTGTCCGATGGTACCAGAGAAATGTGGATTTACACAGGGATCTGGATCTACCCACCATCAAGTCCGTATTCAAAACCCAAAGTCGTGCCTTCTTTGGACGCGCACAGCCTCACCTGAACCCGCTCATAGTGTAAGCCGTCTCGTACTCGCCCGATCCGAATGCCCTCCCCAAGATGCGACGAACGTGTAAAATCTTGACCGACCGCGACGATAACATCACTCGCATGAATAGGATCTTCCAGCATCAACCGTTTACTTCTGTGCCAGCACCCACGCCCGCGAAACCGCCGTTCCCGCCACCGGGGACAGGCGGCTAACTTTGCTCCCGCACACACTCCTTGTTCTCCTCCGGTGGCGGCCCCAGATGTGTTCCGTTCCCCGACTGGGGAGGCTCTCGACGCCGCTACCAGCGCCATACAGTGACACTGACCATGCATCAAGCATTACACGCACAACACTGCACACTCCTACATATAATACGTAGGTACATGGGCACTGTAAGGCACCTTTTTTGTTTTTTTTTATAATAATAAATAAAAAATTTGGGGATTAGCTAGGATCAAAATTCCCCAGGAATATTTACACACACGTAACGGCCAAGCCGAGGTCCGTGTCACTTTGGTGCCCTTGTGCTATTTACCTTTTGCGGCGAATGCCTTCAGCACTCGCCCCCAAAGTTACGGTGAAGCTGTAAAGGCCCTTCTGGTCAACAGCATTATCTAGGATAGAAATAAGAAAAAAAAACAATGTTTCTCTTTACTCGCTTATGTTCTTTTATGAATTCGAAACACGCTTATCCATAAAGTATCACATTAAACAACGTCTAACAAATTATCATTTTAATACTTTATTCAAAACGACTATGATGTATGATCTTGATAAAATGTGTGTTTAGAATTGATTTTCATTTGAGCCTAATGACAAAGTAGGTTGCATCGTGTATCCATTATTCTGATTGTTTTAACCTTTCATCCTATCAAAGCGGCAACGTTAGAAACAATAACTGAATATTCGACGATCGAATAAGCGCATAATGACACAAACATTTTCATATAGGCATGAGCTATCAGCTAATTCAAATCACCGGGCGCATTTTGTTTCACTAATAAGGTTGACACGATTGTTCAGTGTAGTTTATATTGGTTAAAATAATTGAAAAACGGGTCTTCACGAGTTACCTCTTTTCTATACGGACATTTCGCCAGACCGCGAAATCAGCGATAGGAAAATATCTGCTCAACTCAAATATCTACCACTGGATTGAATCCCGCCGGCCCAAAGTTTTATCCACTGATCGCCAGTACTATAACAGAATGGCTCGCGAAGTGAATTAAATTAAAAACATACAAATTTCATCGCGGGTATGGGCGTAGGCTTTCCTTTGCGTGAAATCCGGTGTTAGGCAATATCTGGGTCCGCGATTTATCGTCACAGGCATCTTCAGCGGGCATAGTTAATATTGTGTGTTTTCACTATAACAAATATAAAAACCAAACGGAGGTAGTCCACCATAATACCCACATCGCCAGTCAGCCCGTGATCACGATTGGTGCGGAAATGTGTGAAGACCCATTTTTCAATAATTTTATCAAAATATAGAACACGAAAAACTTCAAAACATACATGTCAATATTGGTATTACATTGACCAACACATATGAATTGATATTTTATTGATAATTTTTTAGATGAATACATTATAACCACGCCACAAAAGTTTGGCGACGCTGTCAACGTCACACAGGTAAACAGCGTTCAGTCAGATAAAAAAGAATAGTTTTTTTATACTTTTACGGTAAAATGACGGCTCTGCACATAACATTCCAAAAACAGCAATGACCATCGAAAGATCTTCAATCGATCGCCGGTCGTTGCTGCTAGGCCGGCCTGCAGAAGCGTCTCTTCACGTTGCATTTTAAAGGATCAACAATGTTCATTTGTGCTATTTGCCATTTTCTGTTGCCTTAAACTCGCACCGTACACGCCCAGTGATGGTGTAAAGGTCCATCAACCAAACAACGTAGTCAGTTACGATAGGAAAAAGTTTATTTTTTGCCTTTATAAAATTATTACACTGCACCTGATGTCGGGCCAGCGTGGCTAACTTTAGAATTCAGTTACGCGGTAAATTGATCATTTGAATGAGACAATTGTCGCAAAAGAAGAAAACACTGGATTCGGCAAAGTTTTACATTCAATGTAAATTTTTTTTTCTTCTAATCAATGTAAGGATTTAATAAAACAAAGAACGTTTTTTAAAGTAATTATAAAGAACGTCAATTCCAAAAAATAATGCTTTATTAAAAGCACCATTTTACAGGACTTTCTTAATACAATTAGCTGTTAATGATATTTGTTTAAGCTTTAATGCACGTTATTCTTGTAATCTGTCATAGTCACATCAATCATCACGGGACCTCGGAAACTATACTCACTAAGAACGAATTTTACTCACAAATCCGATCCAATACCAATGTTTTTTTTTTTATCTACGAACTCACATATCACCTGAACTATTCATACCGATCCAACATGGAATAAAGTAATTATCGACCCACGGTAAGGGACCATTCCTAGGGCAATGTTATTCTTTATATATGGTATATTGAGCTGATATACACGTACCAAACCACGTTGGTCGTCTATTATAGTTGCTTCTAGAATATATATTTCTGTATAAGTTAAGAACTGCGAATCCAATACATAAATATTATTTTTCATTTCCTTAACACTTGATCACTTACCTGGCGTTAACGCCAGCTTTCCATTGTTTTCCTATTGTCTTATTATTATGAGTAATCAACATATTATTACATTATTTTACCTAATTTTAAATACATTTATAATATAATAAGGCGTTAGGTGTAACTAAATTTGGTATACAAACTTACCGGCAGTACGTCCCTCTTGTGAAAGAGACGTTACTTAAATGAATATAGAATAATTGATAAATAATTTCAAACTTCCCGAGTCACTGTATCGCATGTAGCCATTAAATAAATGTGTAGATGTCAATTACTTCTGACATGGAATATGAATTTACTGTAATTCAAATTATAGGCTTTTATAAATCACTATTTCTGTTTTTTTTATTTAAACGTAGATTAAGTAATTTATGCGAAATCTATTTTCAATTGCAGCGGCGGCCTCTAGATGTCTGGAGTAGGGAAATAATCTATTTGAATTCGCTTCGTTGCTGGTTCGGATTGCGCTTCAATTCAATAATTAATTCAATAATAACATTTTTAAAATAGTATACGGTACCTTTTGTGAATATGGTCAAGCGTCAAATAATATGGTAAATTAAATTCTGTCCAGAATATGTTTTTTTTTTTTATAGTTTTAATTTCTATAATTATTTACCACCCCCTTTTAGTAACCGTTGCCATAGCAACCGTAACTATAGTTACTGTAAAGTGAATGAACTTACGGATGCAAGCTAATACATAATAAAATAGGTAGGTACAAATGGTACATACATATGTATTACCTGTTTAAATATTTTACTGTTTAATAATGGTTTTTTAATAAAAAAAAATTTACACGCGACCTCTCATAAGAATAGAAATCAAAACTAGAACAAGTAGGAGATAAAACAAACAATGAATGTATGAAATTCCTGAATTATTGAGAAAAACCTGCTTTGTTTTATTAAATCCTTAAATTAATTGAAAAAAAAAATTAAAAACCTACTTATAATCAAAATAAGCCAAAAAAAAATACCCTAATGTAAATTGTAAGGTACAGAATTATCTATAGCTATAATGCATTTAATGAAATGAAACTATTTATAAGTAAATAGTGTTTGTCTATATGATCATATTAATGGGATTTTTTTTTTCGCTTGGTAAACTGGGTTGATTGATAATAAAAATATATTGTTATGCCTTATATTATAGCTCGTATTGTAGAAATATTATGCAAAAAACGTGAAAATATTATCTAGATACGTTTAGAAGATAAATGAACTAACAAGTTCGGAGGTGCAGCACGGCACTATATTCTGGGCTGTTCCTTAGCGTGTGGTATTCTTACTTGCCAACGGAATAAAACTCTATGACGCTTCATCTCACTAGTTTCAACACATGGCAAATAAGACAGGACGCCTACCGCCAGTGCGATTTTAATAAATAAATGCTCGATGTCTGCTGTATGTCCCAACCGGTCCACTGTGTGTTGCTACTATTAAACAATTAAGAACCTTAAGTTCATAAAGTATAGTCCAAAAATCTGTTATCTTAGATCAGCGATATATTGGTAAGTAATGAATTTAATTAGGATTAAATTCCCTACCACAATACTATAGTCCATTACGTCGTTTTCCTTCAATGAAGGCTAAATTGACACGGTCTCAAATCACGCTACCATTGAAACGTCACCGCTTCAAACTTGTACATTTTTGAAGCTTAGAAATCTTTTCACATACACTATTTTACGTTCGTATAACTTTATTTTATTACTCTTTTAAGACCAATTTAAAGACTTGAATACTGAATTCACATTTCCTTATATTATGTCTCCATCGTCTGTCAAATCAATTCTGTAATTGTCAAATGTACATATATTATAACCCAGTTGAAAATTCATTTCATGCATTGTGCAAAATATGCCGTTAAAAGTAATATTACCATGAATATAAAGAAACAGACAGGCTATGTCAATAAACAAATTACTTTATGCTATATAATATTATTACAGTGTTTTAGTATTATTATTATTCATCATCATCATCATCTCCCTACCCTTTTCCCATTTTTATTTGGGGTCGGCGCAACATGTCTTCCTCTTCCATTCCTCTCTATTTGTTGTCATCTCCACATTCACTCCTTTTCTAAACATATCATCTTTCACACAGTCCATCCATGTTTTCTTTGGTATTCCCCTTCCCATGTAACCGTCCACATTCATATCCAATACCTTTCTTACAACATTCTCTTTCTCCCTGCGCATCACATGTCCATACCAGGATAAACGACCGCCTCTTAACTTGTCTGTTATTGGTGCCACTTTCAAACTTCCTCTAATATATTCATTCCTAATCCTGTCCATTCTTGTTACCCCACACATCCATCTCAACATTCGCATCTCAGCTGCATGTAATCTTATTTCGTCCGTCACCTTTATGGGGTAACATTCTGATCCATACAAGACGACAGGTCGTATTATGTTCTTGTAAATCCTATTATTATTATATTATTATTATTATATTATCTTATTATTATTATTATTAATATTATTATTATTATTATAGTGTAATATTTCCGATTTCAAATTTAATCAAGGCGAACTTTTATTAAAATTAAATTCATTGGGAGTGACACACGATAGATCAGAAAGAACTGAACAAAGTTATTATTGAATTTGATCGGGAAGATTTATATATTAGGCAGACTTTTAACCTTGAAATTGTACGCAAAAGTGGCCTTGAACTAAATTTATTATTAGGATGAAGCCCTGTATAACAAACCTTCCGAGTTAAGTTAATCAATGTTATTCGGTTAATTTTAGTTACCTTTTTTATGTATGTAATTATTTCTTTCTTCTTTCTTAACAAATAAAATATGAGAGTATAATAATAAAACTTTTGTACTAAAAATTTTTTTTAACATTTTATTTGATCTTGTAATAAAAATTAATATGCTTTTATTTTAAATACTCTATAAAATGTGATTCATAAACTGTTGATTAAGGGCTTTTTTTAAATTTATTAAAGAAATCAACAGCTCTTAATTACCATATTTACTTAAATAATTATTAACATATTGGAATAGCCAAAGACAGTAAAACCTAAACGAAATACTTATAATAAAAACAAATTACAATTAGATTTGTTCAGTCTCTTTAATGTGTCGAGTACCCATAAAAATAAGACAATAGGAAAACAATGGAAAGCTGACGTAAACGCCGGGTAAGTGCTCAAGGGTTTGAAACGATCAAAACTAAAAAGATACAGGTATTCACATATCATTTACACTGACAATATTTTTGTGGAGTGTGCAGATAAATGAAAATGATGTAGCCTATGTTACGTTAGATTCCACAAACGGGATAGGAATTTGCGATGGAGTTATGTCCGGGGTGTAGTACCGGCGCGGCAGTTCGGAATGCGCATGCCGAGATTTATCTCGATCCGATACGTCCGGTTACGTCAAGCATTTCCTATGCGAATGGCGGACGATTATAATGTTCCTAATATGAAATATGGGTGAGTGGATATAGAACCCCCTATTAAAAGATACATTTATCTATGAACGACTAATTTCTACCGGCATGTATAAATAATCCTATATTCAGCACACCTGACTTTTCCGCACCCAACAATGCAATACTCTGTCGCATGATACCTGATACCTCAATGATGTAAAAGCAAGCAACCTATAGTAGATATTTCAATTCACTTACCTCTCTTCAAACCGCATGCTGGAGCGGCTGATATCGCTCCAGGCGCTCATAGAGCGTCCGCGGCCACGATGGCAGGCTGCAGTTGCACCGATGGTTACAGTTGGCCTGCGCTCCATTTCCACATTTGGGGGGAAATTAACTTTAGCGGAGGCTCGCGATGACGGCCCCTCGGCGGATTCACCACCGCCAGAGAGTTCCGTTTCAAGAGGGGTATATTCAGGCGCTTCGTCTGCTTCACCTTCGCTGCCATCGCTAGCAGCCGAGAGAGCTTCATAGCCATAACCGGGGTGGGCGGCAGCGGCGCCTCCAGCCGCACCACCCCCGCCTCGAACGCACTCCGCTTCTGAAGCCAGTCTCGGCGATGCTTCGATACGACTCAATGACGCCGCTTTTACACCCTGACCTCGTACATTCAATGGTGAACCTTTCGACGAAAATTGATTCGAGTAACGTAACTTGCTGTGACGAAACGTGGTGCCGCCTGGTACTCTCAGCCAATAGATTATCCTTGAGCGTTACGTTCTATTCAGTCTCACAATGTCCGATATGTGTATCTAATCATTCTCACAATGTCCGATATGTATTCAAACAAAGTCTGTCAAATTCTCGTTTCACTCACATAAAAACAATACAAAAACAAATAAAGTAAATATTTATTGATTACATGAATGTGTATTTTAATTATACCGCGATCTGTAATACACGTAAACAAACGTACACAAATATTATATATTATACTCTTTTACAGATTTCACTGATATCGACACACACGTTTCATAATTTTCAGTACCTTTATACATTTAACTCAGAATTATTTCTATGTGAAAGCTCTAACACAAAAAACGATTCGATTCTAAGCGCTTCCTCTCCGTATCTATAGATGACCTTTATACCGCCAAATGGTTTTTTTTTTAAATAGCTAAATAATAAAGGTATAGATAGATACGTTTCATATATAGGCCGATATTCATGAAGTGAGCGACGCATCAAGCCACTGGAATGAAGTTAGACATTCTGGCAGTTCGGGGCGGGGTAAATCGATGACTATAAGGGTGTTCATTTCTAGTTCCAAATTCAACCGCCGCAGCGCTATCATAGCCTACCACTCGTGATAAATAAGTAATAAGAAACATTCAAACACACCAATGCTCATAAAAATTTGGAAATTGTTTTTGATAAACGAGAGCGACGCACCAGTGGATTTGGTTTCGTACGAGTTAATAAGGATCTGTACTAAACTTTTAATTTTACATTTATTCTAACTTATAAATAAACATTTAAATAGGTATTCGCTATAAGCGCGTAAGCGGTAAGCGAATCACATAAGAATTTACAAATAGTGGCTGACGTGGCTATCTCTGTTAAAAGTTCATAATAGGTTCGTATGGTGGTTTATGCAAAGACGAATAAATTTAATTGATATTTGAAAAAAAAAATGAAGGAAACACTGGAAAAGCGTATGAAGTTGCTGGCTGCATGTTGTCGATTCAATTTAATTATATGATTTAGGGTGTTCGAAATTAAATTCATTCGTCCATTTGCATCTTGGGCAATACAGTAATGGTTTATATTCTTCAACAAGTTAGCGGAACTGGAGGCAAAAGACTCTTCAATGGCATTATTTGAGTTGTAGAAAGGTTGTAGACGCCAAGTCTGATGAGTGCGGTGAATGACGGAAAACTTCTAACCCCAACTTTTGTAGCTTGGAGATCGTCTGTTGTGCAGTATTTTTAAATTTTTTGTCTGTATGTTTGGTTTGGCTAATCTCCGAAACGACTCGACCGATTTGGACGGGACTGTTTTCTTAGATAGCTGAAATGACTCCTCGTTACTTAGGCTACTTTATATTTTCGAAAATAATTAGGGTTCCGTAACAAAATTTAACCTAATAAAAATTGGAATAAAATCCGATTAGAAGCACAGTTTTTCTGACAGATATTTGAATTTGTGAGAAATATCTATTTAATGTTAGTAGAAAAAAAATGAGAAAATAATTAGGTAACTGTATATAAAAAAAACATATACATAACAGAAACAAAGGAAAAAATTCAGTAGACGGAAGCATAAATAATTTAATCAAAGAAACAGGAACTTAAATAATTTTCACTTTTTTTTAGACACCTTAATTGAAAAAAAACAAAATCTAGTTCATGAAACATTTTATTTGGTCACTGTCATGATGTATGAGTTCTGTCTGTACGTAGCTCTAACTATAAAACATATCGTATTTTCTACACTGCATTGTTGCGCCGGTACACTCAAGATAACTTTACTCAATATCTTTGAATAATCAATATTACGGTTGAGTATGCAAAAATATAAAAAAAAAAACACTAGGAAATAATTCCTGTATCGCGGGAGATCATTCAAGTTCCAAGTTACAGTAATTGATTACGCTGTGGTTTGTGTCGCAAGTGTGTCAAATGTATTAATTAAATATATACTTAGGTAGTTTTAATTAAGCAACTAAGCAACCCAACTAAGACTATAAAGCACTAAGTGACCATCACTTCGTTAGTCATTTTTCGATTAAGGCAGTGGTTAGGTAATCTGACCAAGTGGTTATTTCCGGGCGACTGTCGCCCGGGTGAGTCCCACACTGCACGGAGCTCGTCACTCCGTGCCCCTTATCTGTTGTACTGGGCGTACTTCGATCCCCTAAGTACAATAGATAAGGGTAGTGCGTAAAAGCATTTCCCCCCGTCAAAAAAAAAAAAAAACTGACCAACATGATGAGCACTTATGATTATCAAACAGAAACCAGGTTGCAGGATGGCTTCTTTGGTTCAACAATTCCTTTGTTTCTGTCTCTGTTGAGCAGCGCATAGCAGGCCTTAAGGCGTACGTCGCGCTGGCGATAGTTAAGTTCGTAGGGCACTAATTTCTCAAAATGTTACGCTGTACCAATCTCGCGCAAATGGACTAATACTGTTTTGACGCTTAACTTCGAAAGCTGTTGCTAATTCAGCCGTTGATTCAATAGCATCAGCTTCTACAACCGCCTTTAATACACGCAGTTTTCTTTTCAGATTAAAATTTCCAGAACGGAAGCGTGCTGACCAATACTTTGATTTATTTTATAATGTTCGCTCCATAAACGTCGTTAATATTACTTGCCACTACGGTACTCATATTTCACATTTTATATAATATATACATACAGTTATGTATAATTTTGTTCCTTCGTAATTCAGTGCATAGAATGACGTTAATAGTGTCAAGGAAAAAGTCGAAGGTGAGCCCATAAGTCCCTCAGCGAATGTTGTTTATGAACAACGCAGAAACACTCATTTACTTCGCGTCAGTAATTATGACAATTGATTAAAACATTGTATCGTATCATGAAATGAACGACAGCATGACTCGTTGAATAACCATGTCGTCAAGAATGTGCTCGTTCCACAGGCATGTAATATCATAGATACTAAATACTTATCCATTACCTACAAAAAAACATCGTACATCATCGTACATCGTACATCGTACATCGTACAACAAGTACATCGTGTTCCCATTACCTATGGGGTTAAATATTTCTCGTCTAAAATACATCCACGGTTGATCGAGTTACACTTATTTTATCGTCTAGTTTCTTAGACAGCGTTCGTACGTAATATGTGCTAGGGATGTTGCGAATATTCGCATCCGAAAGTTGTAAACCTGCGTTGGCATCCGCATCCACAACAATTAATGGGAACTTGATGCGAAGCTAGATAAGTATAATATTACAACGACAAGTAAAAATTGGACCGAGCGGCAAGTCTCGCGTTGCGTGAGATTGTACCAAGTGACCAATAGGATTAGGAGCGAAGATTTCGCTGACATGATGTGCCGTGTTTGTTGTTATTTATCGCATGTTTCTGCCTGCTCGGTACTCGGTACAACTGCCTCGGTAGCGCAGTTGTATTACATACGACTGCCGTTCTGAGGTCTCGGGTTCGTTCCCCGGGTCGGGTCAAGTGATATTGGGTTTTTTTTTTCTACTCAGTATCATCCCGGAGTTTGGAATTTGTGCCCGATCTGGCGACAGGCTCGCCCCCTGTCACATCTGGGACGGAACTAAGCTCGGCGAAATGTGGGTGGTGTAGTTAGCTACTTCACCTCTGCCTAACCCTTCTGGGATAACAGGCGTGAGCATATGTATGTATGTATGTATGTTTCTCGTAAATCATTCACAGGATGTTTAGTTGCACTTGTTGCCTACAAAGTTCAGTTTTTGTATTGTACTAATACAGGGAGTGCAAAAAGCAAATCGAGTTAATAATTAATACCTATAAGTGAATTTATAACGTGTCCAACAAGCGAGATAAGGGTTTATTTGAAACTTGTTGAATTTGAAACGGATACAGTTCAATGCAAAATATGTTGTAAAACCTACTCTCGTAAAAGCCGAGCAATTAAATTTTTTATCAAATAAATTTCATACAAATTTGCTGATATGATGAGCCTTCAAAAACTTGCATCCGCATCCGCCTCCGCGGATGTTAAAATTGCCATGTCTCATCCCTAATATATGTTACAGTCTTTTAAAGCAAAGGATCCCATTTTAAATCTCGTTCTAACTTTAAAAGGTCTCGGAACGATCCTCTTGAAGTGAGGTCTCACGTTGTTTTCCTATGCATATTTTATTTAAAACATATTGCGCTAAATGTAGTCGCTGTATGTGAGAATATTTTCTCCATTAAAGTTGTAATATTGAGACTAGAAATTCTCTTTCACAGTTGATTTTATACGACGTCGTTTAACATGGGTAAATTGGGTATTTTAAACATACGCTTTTAGTGTGTTACGCTAATAGTAAATGATTACTTATAAACATTTGCGCGTTTCACAATAAGCGACGCGGTTTCCGAATGCGAGTCTCGAAAGGCGACAATCAACATCTTCGATGAGCGACTGAGCGCGGGTAGTGCCGATATAATAACCTACCTACATATGCGGTTGCACAACGTACGTTTCCATTGACTATATTTATACGCTACACCCTTAAAGATTATTGTTAATAATTATTGAAGTGTATACAATCAAAACCGCGGCTTTTAACAGCAAAAACGCTACTGTTTACTTTAGAGTAACAAGCTATGTGCTTCTTGTTTTAGTCCGACCCTGTTTTCAGAAAGATACAGTGTAAAGATATAAATTATTCCGGAGGGTTAGATATAAAAACAAACATCTAACAAAGCTAAAGAAACCTAATTAGATTATTAATTAGGAAACATGAAGACTAATTAATAAATATCTTTCGATTGGTGCATTCTTACTTCTTGATTTTATTTATTTATTGTAACAAAACATATACTCAAAACTGACTAGATATAATATTTACGATACAAAATAGAATAATGTAAATCGATTCGGTTTCTCGAGTCATAGACCAACTAACAGACTGACAAACAGACAGCTAGACGTTGCCTTTTATATAATGTAAGGACTCAGTATTCAACGTTTGAACTTAGTAAATTGATTCGAACTAGCGTAAATTAAACGGGAAATGTTTTTGAACGCTTTCATCACATGTTTATCACCATATTTTTAAATATGTAAATAAAACATGGAGGCCAAGAAACGAAAGGTGTACAGAACCTACACACTATATTTTACTTCATACATATATTGGGTTAGCTTTGAATTGGTCAAGTGTCATATCATGTAGTTATTTTCACAACAAATGTCATTTTTCGGTAATGCGAACAAAAAATATTAATAATAAATTCGTATGAAGTCAGTCTCGGATTGAAACGCCCGCTTTATGAAATACCTGCGACGTTGAAAATAGTGTACGCCGAGCAAATTACCGGAGCGTCAACAAAATTGTCATTTATTAAATGAAATAATAATAAAACGACAGTTTTAATTGTCATGTAAAATGTGTCTTATTTATACAAAACATTCTAACGAAAATAAAATCTGTACTTATAATAAAAGGCTAGAGGGACGAAATCTGTACACTGAAGAGTACATTTCAGAAAAAATACAACGAGTGAGTTTAAAATCGACAACAGAACAATTCGATTCGACATTTCGATGCCCTTTAAAATTTTTGTCTGTCTGTTTATAAATTTGTTCGCCAATCACGCAAAAACTACTGAACCGAATTGGATGAAATTTGGTATGATTGTAGTATGTACTCTCTACTAATATTTAACATACATTTTTATACATATACATACTGCCTCGGTCTCGGGTTCGATCCCCGGATCGGGGCAATTGATGTTGGGTTTTTCTACTCAGTATCATCTCGGAGTTTGGAATTTGTGCCCGATATGGCGACAGGCACGCCCCCTGTCACTTCTGGGACGGAACTAAGCTCGGCGAAATGTGGGTGGTGTAGTTCGCTAGGTGAACTCTGCCTAACCTATCGGGGATAACAGGCGTGAGCTTATGTATGGTATGCATGTTTATATTAAAACGTCATAATAAAAATATGTTTGCTTATTATAAATTAATAGTGAAATGAGCACAAATAAAACTAACTTCAGTGAACATAATTTATTTACATTTAATCTTTCTATTAAATTATGTATTAGACCATTATTCATAGATGGCGCTATACTTATTTTTGAATAATTTGGATTGTTTTGCAGTATTACAAGGCCATAGATAATCCATACTGAATAATATTATATGAATAAAATGCTAAAAAAAATTGTCTGTCTGTGTAGTAATTTGTTCACCAATCACGCAAAAACTACTGAACTGATATCGATGAAATTTGATATGGTAGTTTATACTCTATAGTAACATTTATTTATTTATATAATTACCGTTTATCTATATTCATTAAAAAAGTGTAATAGTGAAATGTATGCATAATAACATCTATACTGATATTATAAAGATGTAAAGTTTGTGAGTTTCGATGTTTGGGGTACTCTAATCTCTTGTACTACAGATCTGATTTTGAAGTTGTTGTCACTGTTAGAAAGATATTTTATATATAGGTAACTATTTATTTTGGTAAATTGATATTTGTAACTAGCTGTGTGCCCGCGGCTACATCCACTTTTCATATGTTCTACACTGCATTTTAATTTTTATACGGAACCCTAACATTTTTTTAGTACAAAGATAAAGTAAAATTATTTCTCATAAATTCAACCACTTACCCTGTATACACAAACTGTGTCTTGAATCGGATTTTTTTTTACGTGGAATCCTAATTATTGTCTAAAATTAAATGTACCCAAGTTACCAGGAGTAACTTCAGCTATCTACAAAAAAAAGTCTCATCAAAATCCGTCCGCCGTTCCGGAGATTATCCGGAACAAACAGAAAGACAGACATACAAAAATATTCAAATTTGTATTTTTGGCATAGGTATAGTATATACATTCATACCTATTTAGTAAAAAAAATAATTTTGACATTACAGGCACTCCAATTTTATTTATTAGTATAGAGTATAACAAAATAAATGCAACTGAAGTCGGCAATAATTATGTAATATGGCGTGCGTTGCCTGAACGGTTTAATTGATACCGCTGCGTTGCTTCCAGTGTTTGGGCCCACTCGCCCAATGTATATTTTGGGGGTAGACTGGGGAGGGCCAATGCTTTAGGTGTGAGGGGGAGGGGGCAGGGATGTAAGGCCGTTGATTGTTGCTGGGACTGGACGGGACGGAATAATACATTTCATGACTTAATATAAAAAACTTTAGTAAATACCCCAGACTAGTGTTCCGCATTTAAGTCATTAGACACGTTGGAACGTGTAAATAACTTATTTAATTTACATATTTTTAGATAAAAAACGAATAAAACTTTATAATAGTTACTACTTCTTCCCATATTTACAAGTATATTTATATATATATGCCCCTACAATAATAATGTTAATTAAATTTAGTAAACATTTACAATAATAGTTATTATTATTTTCATAACACGTAAGATTCTTGTCGTATTGTTATCGTTACTCAGGCTGGGTTCCAGAAGAAATACAGTGCTGAGTATTCCTTGACACTATAATACGTGCTGAATTGATCACCTTTTTAAATAATTTTTATTATGATATATGCAATTGGACCGTGTATATTGTTAAATAATTACGCCCATCCATTCAACTGAAAGATGTCCACTGCTAGACATAGTTTTCCTTCAAAGATCCTCACGACAACCGGTCTTGCGACACCCGCATCCAGCGGCCTCCCGCGACCATCACCAAGTCATCGGTCCACCTTGTGGGTGGGTCCTACCTACGCTGTGTCTTGTGGTACGCGTCATATATGCAGTTATGAGTATTTATATTTATGTGTATAACTCTTGTATATTCTTTTCATATCGGTACGTTTGCTTTGCGTTTCTCCGTGTGTGTCATCATCATACTCATTATAGTTTAAAAACATCGACTGCAGCACACAGGTTTCAAAATTTTAACGTCGTATTACGCGAAGAGGGTCACAGTTATCGTTACGTTTTTGAATATGAAAGAACGGGCAGAAGTACGTAGTGAAAGAGACAAAAATCATAAATTATTTTTGGCTATATAATTATAATTTTCTTCTCTTTGTGCTGTGTACGTTCAAAAGGGTGCTACAAAAAAAAATGTTAACTCATCATCCCAAATGCTTGAAGTGAATAAGAAAAAAACCGCGAAAGTCAGACGCTGTAGCCCATCTCTAAAAGTTCGCTATTTTAATTTTAGTTTCCTATACTTATATTATAACATGTGATTTTTTGTGTTTTTTTTTTATAATCTGGCTATCCTAATGTATATCACTTTGATACCACAAGTAACATTTTGTAAATAGAAAAATTATATTAAAAAAAAAGTGAATAAAATCGACTTTGAATATGAAAGTCTTTGCTGACTCTACTGTCGGTCATATGACTCTTAACTAACAAATGCCGATCGACTTCCAACAGCAAACATGGCATTTTTGTGAAAGCTAAACAATCTTGTATTTAATACACAAGAGCTCTATTGACTCTTCTGGACTTCATCAAGTTTAGTGCTTTTTGCTTGTTCGTCAGTATGAACGAAAATAAAATCATTTGGTTTACTTTATTAGTATTTTTACCCATTGTAAAGGTAAGTTCCATTTAACAATAATAAATAAGTTTTTAGATGTTTCCTTACTGTGCAAATGTTTCCATGGCTCATTTGTAATCAAGGAGCCGCCCTCATTATTCTAATATTTATAACTTTGCACCAACAAGTTGGAAAGTTGTTTGTTTGTTCGTTAGATGTTGGTGTACTGGAAGGACATTTATTTTTTATTTTTATAACTTTAGAGGAGAAGAAGGTAAGTTTACTTCATTAATAAAAAAATATAAAATCTTGCTATATCACGCAAAATTAGTCTTATTTTATTTATTTCATTTGAACTTGATATTTGAGCTCCTATTCACACTATGTTTAGATAACATCGCACTATACTAGCGTAATGCGAAATTAGCTCCTAATTCCTGACCAAATAAGTGAAAGAAGGTGGAATTTGAATCAGTAAAAATCAAACATAACTCAACTTTCATGTTTTTATGCTACGAAAGTAGCAAAAAGTCATACGATCCGCCTGATGGTAAGCGGTCACCGTATGGACACTTGAAACACCAGAGGTAACAAATGCTTGTTGCCGACTCTTCAAAAATTCTTTCACGACTCCTTGTAGAACGCCATACTGAATTCCCCAGGAAATACTCGTACGACAGTCTGGAGCCCATTCCACATCTAGATTGTTAGCGAGGAAACTTCTCTGAAACCGCACTGTCCATCGCCATTTAGGTTCCAAGCAGTGGCTTAACTATACCATCTGAGGCCCGTCGCAAATTCATTGGATGGGGCCCAGTAAAAATCGTCACATTGTAATTAGATTTTAATAAATCACTAAAGCGTTTACATATTTAGTTGTGTCTAACTTTAATTGTATTTATAATATTTACTAAATTTTGTTTAAAATGTTAGGATTGTTCTGAGCTCGCGGTTTCGTGGGCCCTATCGGACCGAGGTTCGTGGCATTTTGCCAGCTCTGCCACCTTATAGTTACGCCATTGGTTCCAATATACGATGGTAATACTAGGTACTTATAGATGGAACCATAATAATTATCAATAAATCATATGTTTATAGAACATAGTGACTTAAGCTCGCAATATATGATACTTTTAATGTTAGAAAACAAAAGTCATAAGATATAATGACTTTAGTAGAGTTAGGACTGTGGTCGCGTTAAAATTTTTTTCATTTATACAAACTCTTAGCATCGGCTTCCGAAAGAGAACAGAACATCTGCCGAGCCAAATAGTAACAATAGGTATAATATAATATTTTTTATAGTGATAATATAATTTATTATACTTATTGATAATTCTGCGGATCATTAATGTTTATTTCAGAGTTCCGTACCTGGAACCTACTTCTGGAAACCTCGACTGGGTATCGATTTAAATTATCCAAAGACAGGTAAGTTCTTCGAAGTTTCTACATCTTTAATGTACTTGTGGCCTTTAAATGTACTTTTCTTTTTTGTCTTCATCCGGGTTCTGTGGCAAACATTTAGGTCCTACAGCCTTCATAAAATTATGTTAATTGGTACATTTAATTTATTTCCATCAGGAGGATCTACTTGTGTGTCTAATTGTAGCCGTTAATGGAAATCATCTTGATTAAAAAAAATATGTACCTATACTAAAGTAATATTTATCTAATCTATGTAAAATATTAAAAAGAAATGAAACCCCTCCAAATCTCTTCCAAATCTAAAACGTACCCAGAAGGCTGGTGGCATTGCCACGTTGTTTCGCAATGCTGATACTCTGACCGAGAAATAAGCCAGCCCTTTGGGTTCTGAGACATCTCTACCAGATGACCCATGAGCTCCCTGTATAGGGTATTAGCGCTCAGTCTCTATGGACTGAGAGTATCGACTTCAAACGGGACAAATATGTATTTACTACCGAGGGCAGCATATTTGCACCGCTTGAAGTACTCCATAGAGGCGGCTGTAGCACCAGCCACCAATGAAGTCCCTGAAAGATAGAATGGTGTCCGAATATCGACGCAATACACTACACTACACTAGGGACAGACCCACCCATCTCGATTATTTCCTTGCTTTATGTGGATACGTCAGCAAATACTTATTTTAATAAATGTATGTTTGTCACGAATGGAACCTTCACTTTACGTATGAGCGACCTTAGAAAATTTGGGGGGCCCAAATTTGTGTCTACTAGTATTGTTAAATGTTACACAAGACAGAGGCCGCAGATAATAGAATGTGACCGAATGAATGAAATTACCCGCTATAAAACTTTAACTTCGAATTATTTATCTCTTTCGCTCGCAACTGACTCATGTTAAATGCAACATGAATTGTAATTTTATGATTAACAGTTTGTGAAGTTTACACATAACCGTGCCTAGACATTGCGTTACAATTATTACTTTCGGTACATTTGTAACCCATCGCATTCATATAGCGTAAACAATGCACGATAAAATGTGCAAAGCAATTAATGGATAAAAGATCTGATATATACAGAATATCGTTTTATTTTAGAGCTCTTGTTGCAGCTCTTGTTGTCTCTTACAACGTACTCCGGCGATATTTACCATTTTCACGTGCGACTTTAAAATATTCCGCCCAGCCGGATCAAAGGCCGGGCGTGCCGCAAACGCTCGTGTGTCAGGGATAAAATTTACATAAATGCACGTTTAAACCCTCCTGACTAAAGGATACATTATCCGAAACCAATAATTTATTTCGTCAATGTGATGTCAATCTGCGTACTTTATAATTAGTGAGTCATTTAATTAATAGTGATTTCTTTTTACTTTGTGACATTTTTAAAGTAAGATTATGTTTCAAAACGTACAACATTTGCATCCATCCATCCGTTCATTTGAAAGACGTCCACTCCTGGATATAGGTCTCCCCCAAAGATGTATTTATTTGAATACGATTTTATTGCCAAAATGGTAAACAGTTTTCGTCAAATGGTCGAAATCTTACCAATGTGCAAAGTTTGAGTAAACAGTTACTGTTGTAAGATTTCCTTATATACCTACCAAGTTTTCAATAATGGTATAATTGTCGATCCCTACTCTAGTAGTGTACTACTACTGTATATGTACTATAGATGATTATTAAATTTCAGAACCGTGGTTTAAAGTATATCCTCCGACAAAAGAGAACATTCGGGCTGGGTTGGTTTGTGCTAATTGAAGGTTATACGGTTGGAATCACTTTGATAGCATTCGCAGCCGGAATAGGCAGCGCTGAGCCCTTCCTTCATTTAAATCCGACAACAGCATATTACCATACGAACGTTTACAGATGGGCTTTAAGATATTTCAGCCTGTAAGTGCGTATTATTTTCAAATCATTGTATTTTTTTTTTTTTTTTACACGGTTTAGGTTCGGTGCTTTGAACACTATCATCATCATCTCCCTACCCTTTTCCCATTTTTATTTGGGGTCGGCGCAACATGTCTTGCTCTTCCATTCCTCTCTATTTGTTGTCATCTCCGCATTCACTCCTTTCCTAAGCATATCACCTTCCACACAGTCCATCCATCTTTTCTTTGATCTTCCCCTTCCCATGTAACCGTCCACATTCATATCCAATACCTTTCTTACAACATTCTCTTTCTCCCTGCGCATCACATGTCCATACCAGGATAAACGACCGCCTCTTAACTTGTCTGTTATTGGCGCCACTTTCAAACTTCCTCTAATATATTAATTCCTAATCCTGTCCATTCTTGTTACCCCCACACATCCATCTCAACATTTGAACACCACCTCACCTGATTTTAAGTGATGGATGGTAAAAACACTAAGCCTAGGTACTGGTTCTCAAGTGATGATGCCGGAACACACCTATTGGTGTTTGGCAACAGGTTTACAAACTTAAGGGCGGTAGCTACCCAGCCAGACATTATTAGAAAATGTCCTACCACCATGCTACGGTTTCTTTCGCCGAAATCTCAGGCAGATTTTAGAGTTGGATAGGTGGGATCGAACCCGCGTCGATTGACGCATGAATCCGGCACTACCCACTGCGCCATCGTCGCTTCGATTACTTCGAACTAATGGATGAATTCGGAGAACATTTGCACCGATTCAGTGCTTTGGTTACCATCGAGGTTGTACCAGGACTGACTCCTAGGAATAGCTTGGAGTAAACACTTAAAACCAGATGGATTATCTATCTGTTTTTTTGCAACTTGACAATGTAATAAAATAACATTAGTTTTCTCATATACGTAATGGTCAAGTTTTTTTTTAATAGTACGTATATTAAGGCTGGCGTGCATCATCTAAGCTTATATTTGACAAAAGTCAAATCCGTAGTTAAATCTACAGTTAGGCAAAAACGTGTTGCACCATCCGAGTTTAGCTTAAATTACGTCATAATTTAACTGTAACCATAAACCAAGAAATTTGGGCGTTTAAAATTTAAACCAAGTTTATTTCGATTGTCATGTCATCTGCCAACGATATTTAAGAGATCCTATTATTTATATTATACAAAAATATGTCTCTATTGTAAGATATTTCGTGGGAATTGTCTTCTAGCGATGTTTTCTCTTTTTGTTTCAAGCTAATACCATCATTTTATTTACATAAAATGTAAAATGTTTTTATGTTTATCAATAAGTGTTTGAAGACTTAATATTTCAGATTTTGTAAAGCTACTAATTTTATCCCTAAAACATAAACACGAATGAATAAGTAATAATACTCGGCAACAATAATAATTAAAATGTCTTTCATTAGGATATATATTACAGTAATAAATGTAAGACATATACTATCTTTTTTAATTCTTGATAAACTTATTTGGTTTTTACAGTTAATAGAATTTGATCCATAACGAAATATATCCAAAATTTTCGTTTTAGTCCAAACTGACAACAATAACAACACGTTTGTTTTCTATTTGTCAATATTGTTTTTGACATTTTTAACGATGTTACCATACATAAAATATTCTCCTTAATATTTATTAAGAGATGATGTCTCTTTCAACTGACAACCCTTTTAACTTTAAACCTTACTAAAAGTTGGGTTGTGCACTCGAAACTTTGCTTCTGCTATGGTTAAAGATGTAGTAAAGATTAAGTTTAAATTTAAACTTTACTATAACTGGACGTTTCGTGCACTCCACCCTAAGTATTTAAGCATAATCTCATATGATGTTAAGTGACGATGTAATTCCAGATAGACGTGCCAGGAAGGACTAGTTTTTATGTAAAACTGCAGGAAAGCTCCTACTTGATGATTGAACAATTTCGTCTTGATATCTGGTGTAATAAAATATTATTTATTATTCAATTTAGTATGCAAATACTAACGTGACCGTGATGGGGAGAGGGTAGGTAGGCTTTGCTTACTGTATTGGTGACAAGACGAAAGGAGGAGTAAAAAATGTCCAAAATTTCACTTGTCTAATATTCGAATGACCTCTAATATGCTTTTTAATATCTTAAACTGCTTTTAACTCCTACATACACATACATATATATCAAACACCTAACTACGATCGCCAACCCGCCTGCCAGGAATGGCGAATATGGCAGTGACCATCTTAATGATCAGACCTATGTCCAGTAGTGGACGTCTTATGGTTGAATGAATGAATAAATTACATATAATAACGGGTAGCGACACTTCCTCTGTTTGTGTGAGAATCGCTTTGTAAGGAAGGCAGTAGGTGCCCAATGGTTGGAGAGAACTGTGGATTTACATAGGGATCTCAACCTGCCCACCATTAGGTCCGTTGTTAAAACCCAGTGTCGCGAATTCTTCGAACGCGCAGAGACACACTCGAATCCCCTCATCGTGCGAGCCGTCTCGTACTTGCCAGGATGTAAGCCGCGTCGTATACGTCGGCCGCATAGGATCTTATCGTGTCGCGACGATACCATAACTCTTAGTAATAGGATCTTCCCTCCTTTACCTCGTACAAATGCGTGCCAGCGCCCACGCCCGCGAAAAACCGCCGTTCCCGCCGCCGGGGACAGGCGGCTAATTTTGCTCCCGCACACACTCCGGGTCCCCCTCAGGCGGCGACCCAAGACGTGTCTCGTTCCCCAACTGGGGAGGCTCTTGACGTCGCCGCCAGCGCGATACAGTGACACTGCCCATGCATTGAGCATTACACGCACAACACTGCATACACACTCCTGCACATAACACGCAGGTAGATATGTCCTGTAAGGAACCTTTTTTTTTATAGTCATAAAAAATGTAGGGATAGCTAGGTTCAAACTCGCGAGAGAGTTTTAAACTCAGGTGACGGCCAAGCCGAGGTTCGTACCACTTTGGTAGCCCTTGTGCTAGTCATCTTATTGCGGCTGAGTGCCCTCAGCACTCGCCCCCAAAGTTCGGTGAAGCTGTAAATGCCCTTCCGGTCAAACAGCATTAGCTAGGTAAAAAAAAAAAAACAAAAACCTCTGTTTGTACATTAGCACGCTCATGAAGAGTGAACCATCGAACTTGAATAGAGAAACATTTTTCTTGCTGTGAATACACGCGCAAAAGTTCGGGCAAACTAACCTCATTGCGTTTAAAGTTCGCCTGACGAATCTATCTATATAAAAGAAAAAAAAAAAAATACAAAAGCAAATTGCTTGCTTTGAATACGATCAGGAGTTGGATCGTTCGGGCCGTATGCAAATCTGTGCGTGTCCCACTGTTGGGCTAATAAGCGATCTCATTCGCAGTATACCTGTCTGGTTAAGCGGCACCGGCGGTAATTATTGCGAAGCGCACAAAGTCTGGCTGAGGCGTTTTTACTACATGGACCAATTCATGCCGAAGTGGATGAGGACAGTCTTCCCCTATGTCGACAACAACGAATGGAGCAAAGAGGAAACCGAATTCTATCGTTTCAAGAAATACGCCGAAAACGCTTTCGGCAAACACTACAAATATCCGGACAAGAAGTTTAACGACTACAAATCTGAACAGACCGAAGAATCCGGCGAGGGCATAAACGAATCATCGAATTCGCTCAGTTAATAAATAAAATAGGGTTATTTGTGATGATTAGAAGAAATAAATAAAACAAATACAAAAACTTTTCTTTATTAATATCTATCTATATGTATGTGACAAAACGTCGAAATCTTTGGCTTATTCTATATTGGATCGCACATATCATTCAAAGTTGATTTGTACTTTATACATAATTATTAAACAGTATATGTTATATAGGGTACACACATTATATTTATGTTTCTGAAATTTGACATTACACATTTAGGGTTGCCACGAGGGTTGTAGGGTTGTTTTACGGTTGATTATTTTATTATTATAAAAACTTTGGATAGGTTGCAAACGGTCTTGTAATTACTTCTTCTATTATCATACTTCACAGCTCTTAAATGGAAATGGCGTGATATTTTTAATTTCTTTTTTTTTTTTTTGCAAAATTGTAGAATGGCAACTCTACTATAGTTCATGTAGTAGCTAATTTCAGAGACACGAATATATTTGACAAAAATATTAAGTATATTTTAATAAGAGATTCATTTAGAGTAATCACTTGATATCGGAAGTGTTCTTAATAATAATATAATATAATAATGTTGCATTTCAAAGTGTATATTAATAAAAATAATGAAACCTTTATCACTTAAGACATGTCAATTAGTAATAAAATTATTTAAAACTTAAAGGGAACTTAAACGTTAAAAGAAAAATAATACAATAAGATATGGTAATATATATTGCATGGTGAGGTCACGTGGTTTGACATATATTGTAACTCACTTCTTCTTCTTCTTAGTTAATGGCAATCTGTGTGTACACACAATTTGTGCCAATGTCATGTAGGTAAGATTTTCAATCTTGTATCAGCGTTACCAAGCTCCAACAGAACGGTGGCCTATCCTGCTCGAACTTTCCATGGAGCTTTGTCGGCACCTCAGAATGTATGCTACGCGTTGTCTTCTATAATAAACTTAAACTTGAACACAATAACTAAACTATTTCACACAAACGCCACCAAGATTACATGATATAGAGTCAAGTACACAAGTTTAATGAATTAAAGAAAACAATTGCTAAATGTCAGACTGAGATCCCGCCAAAAACTCCAATAACTCACTTGTTTTCTATTGGCTGTTAAAAAGCTCACGTGACTTTTGACAGTTATGAAGGTACTCGATTTCTATTGATCGATATCTCACGTGACATTTGTCAATTAAAAACAAAACAATTACAAACTACTAACTTTCTAGGTTTATTATAGTAAAAGAATAAAATTATTATAGTAATATAATATAAAGAGATTATTTCATACTTCCTTTTAAATTTATAGGATCGATGTCAGAAAATATATATCGGCAGATCATACGTAAGACAGAGATGATTTTCTCTTTCTTTGACATCGATCCTATAGACTTCCTCTTCGAGTTTATAGGATCGATGTTCTTTTCACGGGTCTACAAATGAAATCATGATATAACGGGTGCCATTGGTGACTAGCAACCCTTCGTGGAAGTGCGTCAGGCGTCCGGGGTGCATTAACAACCAACCCTTCTTCGTGTCGCGGACTGAACAATCGTATCGGATGAATTTACATCCACCACCTTCGTAGTCCACGTCTAAATAGAACATTTATCAATTAGAGTTCAGTATATTCTTTAATCAATAACTTAAAACAATTAAAAGTCGTTCATAAAAGCAAATACGCTTCGATCACAAAATTTATATATTTTAAAGTAATTACATGACAGTTACAACATTCAATTACAACACTTAGAAGATGGGACAAGGCGTATTTCATATCTTATGTATGAAAGCGATAATGTTCGCAAAAACAATAAAAAAGTAACTAAGATATTTTTCGTTTAACTATAAAAATGGTATTTTAGTTAGTTTCATATAATTAGTGACGTTATAATATTTCTTGAAATCCCTAATAAGTGATATTTGTGTGCTACTTTTCTGCTGATTCCTCAAGTTAGAATACACTGATCTGATCTTCCCATCAAAAACAACTCTTAGTAATTCCCGTACAAGTAGATGGAATATGTTTCACGTTGCACACGAATTCCGTGTAAACATACAAAAGTACCAAACAACATAACCTCACTTGACTTACTATCTATAGTAACAGATTCATTATATTGTTTTTTTAATGACTTGTTCTATTGAAGCGAGTTTGAATCTAAATAAATAAATTTAAATAATTTAGGCCTCTGTGCATTTCAGCGCTATTCTTAAAGTGTTATTTAGCGTAGATAGAAATAGATTATTGATCCGATCATAGCGTGTCAACTTTTAAGAATTAAAATTCTGTACACTTATTTTATAAAAGTTTTTTTTTAGATTGAAGCGGATTTGCTTTTATTTCCCTCAAATCTCATTTACTATAAAAATATTTAGATTCATAATAGAGTGTTATTTAAAAGTAATTTCAAAAAACATTTTGAGTTAGATTGAAAAGAAAAAAAACACATCGACGGCTTTCATCGGATAAGGGAGCAGATCATAGTTATTTAACCCGTTGAGCACTTACCTGGCGTTTACGCCAGCTTTCCATTGTGTTCCGATTTTTATGGGTACTCGACAAATTAAACTTGTTTTGTATTTTTTTTTTAATTTTTGTTAAACGATCAAAATCATTTAAGCGCTCTATAACACACACACACACACACCGAGTTATTACGAGTAAACCCTATTGAATGACATTATTATCGATATAAAATTGTGCAATTAATTTTGTATCGGTTAATATAAAACTCACAAGTTACGTTCTTTTTTTTTTGTATTAAATAATAAAATCAATAATACTCACGGGGCGTGTTCAGTGCCAAATTGATGGTGTAAGTTGACGAATCGTGGTGGGGACGTAAAGATGGCTGCTCGTCCGGCCGGTATCGTACGACGAAGTTCATTACTGATACTGGCGGCTAATAGAATAATAATACTTATCGCTATTATTTACTTCTCCGATCATCAAGAACACATTCTCCCGTTTGTCCGTATGTACGTATACAGTTTTATTACATTACATAATCTATGGCAAAAATTAACGTGTATAATGAAGGAATAAACTCGGTCTGTCAGCATTTTTTTTGCAACTTAATTCTTTATTATTCTCATAACTAAATATATACTAAACCCTAAGAATAGGATATATATATATACATATATTAATAAATCACGTAAAACGGTTCATTGTTTCTCGAGTTAATGGTAACCTTTTTTTAAAATATCGTTCATACTACAGCATAATTAAAAAACCACACACACAAAAAATCGACCATAGTCTTAAGGGTTATGTAAGCTTAATAATAAATGTTACGTTTTAAAATATATGTATTTACTGAAATGTAAAAGAAGATACAAAAAGAAATCTAAAAGTTTATCACGTAACACATGTTAATTAGTAATAACTTTATTTAAAATTTAAAATTAAGCGATCGTACAATAGAATAAATACGGTATTAAATTACATGGTGACGTCACGTGATTTGACACTTTTTTTTATTGACACAACATACTGTAAATTACTTATTTGTTTTCTATTGCCTGTTGAAATGCTCACGTGACGTTATAAGTTACGTAGGTACTTAATTTCTATTGCCTGTTGAAATGCTCAAGTGACATTATAAGTTACGTAGGTACTTAATTTCTATTGCCTGTTGAAATGCTCAAGTGACATTATAAGTTACGTAGGTACTTAATTTCTATTGCCTGTTGAAATGCTCACGTGACGTTATAAGTTACGTAGGTACTTGATTTCTATTGGCCGATGGAATGCTCACGTGACATTTATCAAAATCACCAGAAATCGGTTCATTGGTTCTCGAGATATGAGATAAAGGAGGTAGACAGTTTTTTTAAATATATAATTCATCCCTATAATAAAATTAAAACAACACAAACGAAAATCGACCATAGTTTTACGAGTTATATGAACTTACATTATGATAGTATCCAGTGAAGACCATCTCCTGGATAGGCCGAACGTACTCCTTGAGGATATGGAGCCAGTGTTTATCAAGACCCACTTGATTCATATGGATATCGCGCGTTGGTACAGCCTCGTAACCGCTTTCCAAACGTTTGTCCTGTATTCGCCACACACGGGGGGGGGGGGGGGGGGGAATATAATTAATAACGGAAGTTACGTCACGTTACGGAAATTGCGTACTTTATTGTAAATGTGTAAATTTTGTTTTTAACGCGAGAGTGTATTTAGTTCCTCTATGATTTGAAACAAAATGAAAAAGCGACAAATAAAAAGAAAACAGCGTTTATTTAACCTTCATCTTCCCAATCGTTTTCTACTAAGAGAAAAAAGGTCGTAAAGTCAATATATAATCTATGGGTTTACTTTTTTGGAAGAATTATTTTATTGATTAATCTCACATGATTTAACCGAGATTGTATAACGGGCTAAGCGTAGAGAAACCAACTCTCAAGCTATACTGTCAAAGAGTGACATATAGGAGATATAATTCGAATCTAAGTCGATCGATGCGCTATCTCCGATCTTACCAGCACTGAGCAGTCATTATTATATGACACATATAAATCACATTACATAATTCCGTTCTTGGACAGAAACTTCATAAAACAGAAAAGATCGTAACGGAAGTTACGTTACGGATACTCTGTTACGTTATTCATTTATTACGTATGAAGTTAACTGTGAACTGAAAACTGGAAACGAGAATTTTGAACTTTTGACGCGTGTAAAGTGTTTTTTTTTTTTTAAGTTTTGTGTAACTTTATAAATACACATTTAGAAGTCCGAATTTAATTAAAAAGGTAATTCAGTTTGACGATTAACGGCCGATTTCAATATCCGATCTCAATCTTTTTTACTTCTTTAATATTCTTTCTATTAATCTTCTTTTTTCTCTAAAGAGTCATGTAATTGTTCTCAATCTTAACTTCCAAGATTCGATATTGAAATCAATATCATAATATTAATGCACTCCTATATTAATTAAATTAAATAATATAACTATTGCTGGTAACAAAAGCTAAATATCAAATCAATTTCGGATCGAGTAATATGAAATATGACGTTTAAAATGTGACTTAGAGACAAAATTATTCGATATAGAAATCATATTATAGTGTGCAAAGTCGCAAGCAAAAACTATATATATATATATATATATATATATATATATATATATATTATGATTATAGTGAATTATGAGAAATAAATCGATCCAATTTTGATAATAAACTAGCTGTGTCCCCGCGCGGCAGCGACCGCGTTTCATACGTTCATCACTGTATTTTATTTTTTATACGGCACCATAACATTTTTTTAGTACTAAAATAAAGTAAAAATATTTCTTATAAATTCAAGCACTTCCCCGTAAACCTGATCATTGAAGCAGTTTTATTTTGAAAATTTTATGACTTTTAATTTTTTTTTGGATAATTAAAAGTACCGTAAGTTACCCGGTGTAACTTCAGCTGTCTACCAAAAAAGTAACGTCAAAATCCGTCACCGAGATCACCCGGAACAAACAGACAGGCAGACAGACAAGATTTAAAAAAAAATTATTATTCGTATAGTTATCGTATATCATTACAAACAGACACTTCAATTTTACTTATTATTAATATAGATTGGAAATACGTTACGTTATTCGATCCATCGCTCCATTTTCCATAAGCTTCCATGATGTCAATCCACTCGTCGCAAAATCTCTCTGACATCAAAGGGAACCAGTAAACGTCTGGACAAGGCTTGAATAATAGAGACGGGGAGAAATAAAGAGAGTATGAGAAAATTAACGTAGATAAATAGGAAACACTTTATTTGGAATAAATATAATTCATATACAGTAATACCCCGCTTTACGCGAGGGATACGTTCCGAAGAAAATCGCGTTAACTGAAATTCGCGTATATCGAGGTTTATGATTAAACATAGTCAAAATTTAATACAAAAAAATACAAATCATCTTAATCAATCACTTTAATTCTAAGAACACTTTATGCAATACGTACTCTTATTTTTTACGGAAAAATACATCTATTGTCTTCACATTATGTTTATACGCACTCTTTCGCGTAATGCGAGGCATTTGAGCGCGAAATTTGACATTCGCGTTATAGCGAAACCGCGCGTAACGGGGTCGCGCTAAGCGGGGTATTACTGTAAAAACTGTCACGATACTAAAAACCAAACGGGACATTTAATTTGTAAAACATTTACGACACGAAGACTTGAGCGAGAAGTAAGTAATTAGCGAATATAAATAGAAATATTAGACGTTACTCGGTATTTAACCACAATGATGTTAAGTGACGATGTGGTCCGGGATGGTAAGCACACTAAACCTAGAGGTACTGGTTCTCGAGTGATGCTGCCTGGACACACCTATTGGTATTTGGCGACAGGTTTTCAAACTTGAGGGTTGTAGCTACCTAAGCGTTACCACTATGCTATGGTTTTCAATCACTAAAATCTCAGGCTCTTTATATTGAATAGGCTGGTTCGAATCCATGTTCATCGACGTGGAATCCGACGTCACCAGCAACTGAGCCATCGTCGAATATTAAACAAAAGCAATGATGAAGATCTATTGTTAATTGTCGTCATCATTTCAGTCCGCATCTACCATGGATAGAATATCTAGCTAATTCTGGATTATACAACTGCTGACCTTACTTCTAAATTGTACAATTGCTGACCTTACTTCTAAATTGTACAACTGCTGACCTTACTTCTAAATTGTACAACTGCTGACCTTACTTCTAAATTGTACAACTGCTGACCTTACTTCTAAATTATACAACTGCTGACCTTACTTGTAAATAATATCTCTAAGTCAGCAGATTAAATTATATCAATTTAATATGTATAATTAAATGCGGGGCAGCTCCCGAAAGAAGTTAAAAACTTTACAAAAAAAAACTTATTTTTAAAAGGGGGTTTAATATTAGACGGGCTACAGTTATGAGCCTGATCGATTACTTATGATCTTATTTAGATAACCAATGTTATATGTAATTTAGTTTCGTTAACAAAATTATTTTTTTTATTCGGACATTTATGGGGAACAATTTTAGATGTGGCAACACTTTTGTCCGATTGAACGGCATCTTATATTGGACTGATTGTAGCATTTCGCTGAAGGCTGCCGTTACAGGTGAAATGAACCTTTAAGTTTTCGTCTAAAAAAGTTAAAAAAAAGTCGCGTAAAAAGTTGTCACTTCAACAAAACTTGTTTAATTAAAACCAAACGACTTCAAAAGAATATAGCTATTTAACAAAAAAAAAAAAAAATACTAAAAAGTAAAAAAAAAAAAAAAAAATAACTTCTGCTAACCTCGATATCCATTCCTTTGTTTTAATACAATTATTAATATTGGTCGATCCACAACTGAAGGAGAAATCGTGTAACAAACATACAAAAAAATATATACCGACGAATTGATAACATCCTCCTTTTTGAAGTCGGTTAATAAAAATAAAACAAAACCTAGTTCTATAAGTCTGTATATGACTCGGAACAACTATTTATTCACGGTAAACGGTACAATAATGAACTGACCATCAAATGTTTTCGACCGTCATCGTAGTTGTTAATGTACTCGTCGTGTAAATAACGCGATGCCCATTCCAACTTGTTGTCGAACAACTGGTACATGTCCGGGTGTGTTCGGCTCGTGTCGTAACTTTCTGGGTTCACGAGATGCCCGAAATCGTATTCGTTACTCACATACATAAACACACCCTGTAAATGTAAAAAAAATATTTAGAGTTTAATAACAAATCGTCACCGATTATGAAGTGATCGTCCATTGATTATTTTACACTTGAAAGGCGTGCAATATACGATGTATAAATCGTAGAGAAGCGCGTGCCGCCAGATAGCGTTTTACAAAAAAAAAAAAACAAATTTAAATTAGGTTATAATATACGTATTTTAAACCTAAAACCGCATACACGTAATCTCCCAGGAAAACATCACACGATTAACGTATGGCGCCTAAAAGACAAATTAGCTTCTAAAAACAATCTTTGCAAACGAACAAAATGTTTCAATGTTATAACAATATCCTTTTATCTATATATATATACATATCACAGTTTCTCAAATTTGTTTTACTCGCCCCCCTCTTTGAGAATATGTTTTTGTTCTAAGGGTCTTAATTTTTTTAAACTTTTTAGATTATTTTGTTATTATTAATCTGGCCACATCCCCTCTGCTCTAACTCAATGCCCTCTAATTTAATCTGGGTCTTAGTGCCCCTCGCAAGTCTCAATAACCCACAGAAGGGCGGTATCGCTAGATTGCGAACCTAGGTAATATACTAGAGTAATAAATCTGTAGCCTTTTTTTCTATTTAATCCGTTACTAATCTCGAATCTGACATAAAAGTTTTTTTTTTGTTATGCTGACTGTCTGTCCATACGTATGTTCGAGTTTAACTCGAAAAATACTTAATCCATTTTGATTGAAACTTTCTATGCGGATAGTATATGTCAAGACTATACAGATTTATGAAATAGTGAAAAATAAATAATTAAGTACAAATTCTGTTCGCCTTTTTTATATTAAAGTTTATTCGCACGTACAAAATATATATTGTATGTATATGCACGAACGTCGAAAATCCACAGCGTTTACCTAATTGCTATAAAATGAGGAAATAATTAATATTTACATTATATAAAGTTGTTGTCACGTGAAAAGCATAAGAACTCCAGTAAAGGTAAATGATATGATGATATAACTTACATTGTCTCTCAAGCTAGCACAAAAGGCCATATCAGCGTCTTGCCCCTCTTTAGTATACGTCACAGCTTTAGCAAGCGATGTCCTGAACAGTGACATCTTCATCAGGTAGCAATTTGAAATGAATGGAACGTTCCATACGCCCCTGTAAAAAAAGAAACAAAAAAATATAATTTATAAATAGTCGAAATTGGTAGGCCATTATTATTTGGTTAGTATAAATGAGATACAGTCTAAGTAATGAACGTAAATTTATTATTTATTTAAAATATTACTAAACAGTGGAACATCTTTTACGAAAAATAAATATTGACCAATTAAATAAACATTTTAGATAGGACATTTAAGGAAAAGGCAAAGGTACTAGACCATGCAACCAATTCAGACACTCTGAACACTATCAAAAAATAGCAGTAGCAAAATGGCACCCTTCTGTTACAACCACTGCAACGAGAGTGACTGGGACATTTCCGAATTCACGCTCCATGTCATTATTTTCACTTCACTACACTTGTGCATCATAACTAAACCATATCACGTAAAATGCCACCAAAGTCACATAACATACAGTTAAATACTGCAAGATAATTAAAAAAAAAAAATAAGTACACGAATACATGACAATTTTTAGAAATGGCTTTCTGTCTGGCCGTCTGTCTGTTATAACAATTTAAATAATACCGCGAGCTTAGCATGAAAGAAAAAATAGATTGATTGATTGAAATTGAACAAATTGACATAATATAATAAAGTAATGTTAATGGTACATAAATAATAATAATAATAAATATCTAATAGAGTTTTTGACGAGATCTCAGTGAGTCATGTAGACGTTGTTTTCTTTAATTCATTAAATTTGAGTATTTGACTCTATATCATGTAATTTTTGTGGCGTTTTGTGTGATATAATTTTATTATGGAAAATAACGCGTATCATTTATTCTGAGGTGCCGCAAAAAGCTCCATGGAAAGTTCTAGCAGGATGAGCCACAGTTTTGCTGGAGCTTCGTAATGCTGATACAAGATTGAAAATACATGTTACCTACATGACATTGGCACTAATTGTTTGAACACAAATTGCCATTATCTAAGAAGAAGAAGAAGAAACATCTAATACACAGTAAACGAAAAAAAAAACAATCAATTTTGCACACAACAATCTAGGTGTTGTATTGAGAACTCCATTTCAACCGTAACATCAATGGGTGTAATATACCTAATAATCTCACATTACAAAATTGGCGTTTGGTTAGGAATTCCAAATTCACATTTATTTCAAATATAGACGTGTATATTTCTTTCGAATTGAATTTAGTTGTTCATTTGTCTTGACACCATTTCGTTTTTATGTGGATATCCATTATTTATACAATAGGGTTTATTTTTCCTATGTAATTTTTCTCGGATAATTGGTGTTTGCCTGATGGAATAAAGTATCTTTTAAAGAATCTTGTATTTTTTATATTTTACGAGGACTCTAGTATAGTATGCATAATCTTTTTGAACAGTAAACTATACGAGATAATTAAACCATATAAAAGACGGGAATAAAAAAAAACCTTGAGCGCTCCATTAGGGATAGTTTCTTAACCGAAAAGCAGCACGTAACCTTTTAAGACATTTTGTAACAATAAATACACGTAATTTTGAGTATGCGAGGCGGTTCAAAAAAGATTCTTATAACATCACATGATTAATGGATAACCCCTTACATAGTATTTTATTTATATTTATTTACATGACGTAATCAAAAACTATTTTCATATATATATATATATTTCTACGTTATTGAATACGATCAATAATCAACATCATTAAATTATTAGTTAAACTTTAACAGGTCATTATATAAAGCTTGATTGTAAAATTACTTAAAAGTATATATCGATAAGTATAAAATGTCCCCGCGATAACCTTTTCCCGTTTTTTGTTCGTGCGCTATAATAATAGGGGCGTTCTGATAAGAAAATTACGAGTAGGTATCTTCTATTCATATTCACAGGTCGAATAACATTTCCAAGCGCATTGTTAAGAAATCCGAGATAAGCGTCGAATGAAATAAATATCAATACGTCACACTAATACGGAATGTTTGTCTCTACGGGTTTTAGCGGTTCTAATTAGAACGTTTCGAAGAGTTTCATATATTATGTATGAGATACAAGCAGTCTTCGTAGACGTCGATCTAAATCTAAATTACGTTAGTCGATATATTTCTTTTACACATCCTTGATTGACTGATTGACCGAAAGACGTCCACTGCTGGAAATAGGTCTCCCCCAAAGATCTCTACAACAAACGGTCTTGCGCCACCCACATCCAACGGATTCCCGCGACCTTCACCAGGTCGTCGGTTCATCTTGCCGCGGGCATACCCACGCTGCATCTGTCGGTATGTGGTAGCCATTCGAGAACCCGTTGGCCCCATCGGGCTTCAGTTCCTCGAGCAATGTGCCCAGCTCATTGCCACTTAAGTTTAGCAATTCTTCGAATAATGTCAGTTACTTTGGGCTTCTGCAGATCTCCTTATTGCTGATTCGATCACGCAGTGAAACTCCAAGCATATCCCTCTCCGTTGCCTCTTGAGCATAAGGGGGGAAAATGCTATAATCGCCACGCTTGGAAGGCGGATTGGCGACTGCATTAGGTGTTTGTGGTGTTCAGAGGATGCTGCTACCCATCCCTTGGTTTATCCCTTAGTCGCGTTTACGACACTCATGGGAACGATATGGGGTGGTACTATTCTTAACCGGCACCACACGGTGAGTTAGACTTAACTTTATTTAACATCAGATGAAATGGAATAAATTTGCTGAACTCGAATAAGTAAAAAAAAAGAAGTAAAACATAATAATCTTCAATGACACAATTAGTGGTAAATGTTTTACGTTGCCATCCAAAGCCTTCTTAGGGTTTTAATTAAGTATCACGCTATGATATGTAAAAGAATTTCAAAAAGAATATTGCAAATCTGTTATAGAAATAAATCAAGGTTATAAAAGTGAAGATGTTATATAAATATTCAATTGGGTATCAAGTCGTATAAAATTAGAAAGGATATGACGACTGTCATATATCAGATAGGGGAGACAAGGGCCCTCCAGCCGACATCTCCATCATTAGCCAATTGAAAGATTGGCGCGAGTGGAATCGACAGGACCAGTTGCGCTTCGAACTTGCATAACTTCACACAACTCTTTAGCGCTCTTGAGCCTTCTCACAGGACATTCATATCTTCGAAGCGATTATAACAAACGCATCGCAAATGTTCCTCTTAAAGGTTAAAACTATTTTAGGTCTGCTAATACTTTATTGGTTTCTTGTTGACTTGTCTCATGCTAGACGCGGACGAACTAGGGGCAGGACAAAATCTAAGGTATCTATTTTTTATTTAATCTTTTTCTTTGTTATAACACTAATAATTAACTTGGCTTTTGATAAAAACTTTATCGATAATTAAATATTCATTACTGGCAGGTGCAAATTGGATTACCGATCACGGGAAAGTATAGAGATCCAGAATCGGACCAGTACTATAATAATAATGATGTAAGTATAATTTGTGATAAAGGTAAGAAGACGTGGCAGTCAACGAATAAATTGCTAACTTACATTATCTGTGGGATAATCAAATTTATAGTGAGTTAAATTTAAAGTTATAGAAAATAATCATATACTACGCGACGTTCATCTTAAAATTATTCAAGCGAACATAGCTACTTGAATAAATCCGTGTATATGATAATATATGATTGCGTTAATAATATTTTTCAGGGAGCTAAAATACTGCTCGCTTCCCATTTCGACCTTGAGTACGTATTGGGGCACAAAATAGCGTTCTTATGCATCGCTAAGGGTACTCCGCGACCGCATATCACATGGTTCAAAGATGGAGTGGAAATATTCGCACATCACTATTTGCACGTATGTAAATTAAAAACGTAAACCTTGTACTAATTATTATCCCCCTAATAAATAGAATAAGACCAGAGTCAAGAAATTAAGTGGAAAAAATCCCAAGGGTCGCCGGATATAACAAAAGTGCATAAATTTCCAACGCACATGACTCGAAAACCTACTGAAGCGGTTTGAATGTAGTTTGCATATTAATACAGGAATGTTATCGAGATATATAGTCGTATCTCTAGAGGTACGTTTACACAGAGACTATGGAGTAGATAATGGAGATATGGAGTAGACAAAATTATGTGAAAACAATATAATTTCCGCGTAACGCGTATATTCACGTCAGCTAATTAATTTTACATATATTCACCACTATTTTAGGGTTAGTAATAATTGGATAAATATCTATCTCTACGAATTTACTAAACGATAGCTGTGTCTCCACGGCTGCGCCCGCGTTTCATGTGTTTTTCACTGCATTTTTTTTTTTTTTATACGGACCCTAATTTCTTTTTAGTACTAAAATACTGTAAAAAACGTTTCTCATAAATTCAAGCACTTGCCCGTAAAACTGTGCACTGAATCGGATTATATTCAATTCTTTTACGCAGAACCATAATTATTTTCGAAAATTAAAAGTACCTTACGTTACCCGGAGTAACTTCAGCTATATACCAAAAAAAAAGTCCCGTCAAAATCCGTCCAGAGATTACCCGGAATACACAGACAAAAGATTTGACTGTTGTAGGTGTCGTGTATACACCCATATCAATTCAGTAAAAAAATCATAATTTTGTCATTACAAACAGACACTTCAATTTCATTTATTAGTATAGATATAGATTGAAGTCGTTGTTTCCGGTGAGCTTTTATGGTAGTACTAGAGCAATATCTACCGTAATACATACATACATACATACATATCATCACGCCTTTCTCCCGTGGGGGTAGGCAGAGATTACGTCCTTCCACTTGCTACGATCTTGGCATACCTCTTTCGCTTCCTCTACTTTCATGAGCGCTTTCATACATGCTCGTCGGTTATGGGTACTTTTTACCTGGCCTTTATTTAAGACATGATTGATTTGGTCTAGATACATTCGCCTAGGTCGACCCTTACCGACTTGCCCATTCACCCTCGCCTTATAAATTAATTTCGTTAATCTTCTCTCATCCATCCTCTCTACATGCCCAAACCAACTAAGCATACCTTTCTCTATTTTGGTCAGCACATCCTCTACCACACCACAGCGTTCCCTTATCATACTATTCCTGACTTTGTCAATCGTCTCCACTCCAGCTATACTTCTCAGACTTCTCATTTCCACTGCGTTAATCTTACTTTCATGCTTCTTCTGCCAAACCCAGCATTCACTACCATACCTAAGTGTAGGGACCAGGACTCCTCGATGCACAGCCAAACGCGCCTTTTCAGTCACTTTCTGGCTGCACATGAAGTTACGCAGGGCCGTAATACTATATACTTTATATAATTATCCGTTTCATTACTAATATACCAAGTAACATTAATTTCTTATGAACAATCTTGATGCGATAAAGTGTACATTGTGTAATCTATATAAGTGGCACGCTATACAAAATGGAAGCCGTCCCCGTCAGAGCATTTCATTAAGCGAATGGTGTCATCGCATTGATCAATTGAAATAATAAGAATTATGAATTGTTCAAACTTTTGATTTCACTCTTGAATGTCCGAGTATACAAGCAAAATATCTGGTAATATTGATTTCAACATCCCTCCCACTTTTCCTTTTCTTACCCTCGCCCTTCCCTTCCGATCGGTGTATACGCTATACATACGCAATATATAAAATGCGAACTTACTATGTAAATTTCTATCTCCACTAAAAACATTCGGCACAACAAAACCAGATTTCAGAGACTAGGTAACATTTTTTTTTTTTTTTTTGTAAATCCATTGATCTTTATCCTTATAATCTTTATATAAAACCCAGTCTATTTGTCTGATTTTCCATTAGTTGACTTGTAGCTTAAGACAACTACAAGCTAAGGACAGATTTAAATGATTCTAAATCTTAAGTGTTTGCATTGGTCAGATTTTACTGTATATTTTGTTATATAATTAATTAATATATATGTAAGCAATTGCGAGAGTAAAAGTAAATTAAGTACCACAAGGATATTTTCTTGCGACATTTAGAATAAATCATAAAATATTTAAAAGGCTGTATAAAATATATATATATAATATATAAGTATATAATTATACGAGAGCGGAGCCGCGGGCACAGCTAATTCTATCATATAACGTTTGAAGAGATATCCATATAAACGATATTCATTCGGCAATTTTTATAACAAAACCCAACTCGGTGACCGGACAATGAGACTTAATAATATGTAGGTACATAAAAAAATGACAATTGCGTCCGATAACGTTATATCGGCAATTCTTTATCAACATATAGAGGTGATGTCCTCAAATAACCTACTTATATATTTGCACATACACATGATAAGAGATGTAATTGTATTTTCTAAGAGAGGGAGGGGGGAGGCGCAGTTTTAAATTCTATAATTTTATAAGACTGCAAGTAAATCAAACCAAACAACGTAGTTTTAGGTGAAAGAACTCTAGCATTTGTAATAATGCCTAACTCGGTCACCAGCCACCGTCTTCAAGCATGAAAATCAATCGCAAAGCACCAACAGGTGTAGTCCGACAACATCACTTAGAGCCAGTACACCTCTATGCTAACAGCCGGTTTTAATATCGAATCTTAAATTTAGTTTGAGATCGAATTAAAAATGAATCGGTTGTCTGTTTGATCACTGACTCTAAAAAGAGGAATGAAATTGCAGATTTCAGTATGATAAAGTAGATTTAGATCGCATATTGTGACCGGCCGTTAGTCTGTTTATCATACTGGACCACATTACAACTTAACATCAAGTGAAATTGTGGTCACAGCGTTGGGCTTATATAATACAAAAGCTATGTACTCGCCGTTCTGTCAGCGTAAAACTGTCTATTGAATTGTTGTTAGTTCACAATTTATTGAGTTTAATTTATAATATTTTTTACACGGAAGCCTAATTTATTCTTTATAAGTTTTTTTTTTTTCACAAACCAAAAGTAAAACCAGCAAAATTTTGCATTGAATCAAATTATATCAATGAATTGTAATTTTTTACACGGTGTTTTTCAAATTTTCAAAAAAGTTACAACACGGTGAAAAAAGATTCCAAAAAAAGTCCCGTCAAAATCTGGCCAGCCATTGCGGAGATTAGCCGGAACAAATACACTAACAGACAAAAATTACCGTATATACATACAGTCACATGTATTTAGTAAAAAGTTGTCATTTATTAAATAAAATTATCTGTTTACAGATACACGAATGGCCGATTGGCGAAGACCGTGTAAAATCGAAAATCGAAATCGATCCAGCCACTCAGATGGACGCCGGCGTGTATGAGTGTACAGCCGACAATATGTACTCCATCGATAGGCGTTCGTTTTTTAAAACGGATTTCTCTATTGCATTCGACTAAACGTTAATAACATAGGGATACTATAATCGTAATAGTGTTAACACACGTTCGGATTATGTACGGAGCATACAACAAACATGGTAAGGCGGATGAACGAACTTATCTGTCACCTTGTGCCCACAAAACGTTATAGAGGTCATGCCTGACATTGAGGAAACATGAAATAAAAAATACAATTTATTCAACTAACGAAGAAACACCTTTACGGTAAGGATTTTTATAACGACATTAACATTTCCACAACTGCATTAGTAACTTTATTCACTCTTGTGTAATATCAAAAGCATGACGTCCCTAACTGACTGTGCCCGCAAGAGGACAGATAAGTTTGTTTGTCGCTGTACCATGTCTGTTGTACGCTCCGTACTGAATACGAGCGTCTTTTAACACTATAAGCAATATATTATAATATTTAACACTATAATTATACGAATAATATTCTTTAAAACGGTAGTGAAATGAGAATTTTAGATTTTGTTTTATGATATTTTATAGTTCTTAAAATTATACAGTAACAAAATGAAATGTATTTAAAAAAATAACTTAGCAACAGCAAATAATCAGCTAATCATAGCGCATCAGCGGACACAAAAAAATTACATAACTATAAAAAAACAATTATTAAAAAAAAAATTAAATTACTGTAATATCTGTAGGTATTATATATAGTATTAATTTTGGCATAAATATTTTACATAAAAAATTGTATTCAATACTTTTTTTATTAAGTTAGTTCGTTGTTGTTTTTTTTTTAATGAACATTGTAAACAATTTTTTTATTAATAATAATATTATACCATATCGTCTTTCATATCCCATATCCCAATATAACTGATCCTATTTTTCTATTTAATAAATAAATTATGATATTTTCTATAGAATCGTAAAATACCAACAAAATAACAATCAATTATCTTATCATTGTCTGGTATACGCTAAGCAAATTTCCTTGTGTAAGTGAAGCTTGAAAGAGATAAAACATGACGTGATTAATGGACGAGCCCTTATGACAAAGTCAACGCCAGTATGAAGAAATACATTCAAACTCCGTTTTGAGTAAAAATAAGTAAATATTTTTTTAAACGATACAGATACTGTTTCATCGAAATTTCATTTGGTGTTAAGTGGCGATATGGTTTAAGGTAGCAACACTACGCTCCGAGGAAGTTACGACGCCGGAAAACCCTTATAAGGTATTGACGGTAGATTTGTAAACATTAGACCTGACATTACCACCATGATGTGTTTTCACTGAGCGATTGATTTAATTTTTGCTAATTTGTTCATGTGAAAAATCTGTTAAAATTAGGGAGCGTTCAAGTAGTACGTAAGCAAAATTTTTGATCCTCCTCCAACTATTCAGCACTTACACGGTTTAGGGCATGATTACGTAATCAATGACATAATTTAAAAAATATATATATAAAGTTGACAAATAAATATTGCTTACGTAATCAACATATAAATAAGGTAGCATCCCATCAAGAATAAGCAAAGCGTAGAGATCCCCCCCTACCCCCTCTTCTGTATGTAAATACAAACATTATATTAAGCCGTTTGTTTATTTCGAATTGTTATTATAATTAAAAGTGATATGGCTTACCTAATAACTTCATAGACTATATCCATATAGTCGGTGGATCTTGCGTAGAAACCGGCTGAATTCAATGCACCCCAGAAGTTGGACCAGGCTTGGCCAGGTCGGACCAACATTGGCGCGATGACGTCATAACCGGATGAAAGCAGATACCTCAAGGTACCGCTCTCGAGTCGCGATAAACTATCTACAGAGAACAGGTAATCGCAAACGCTGTTCACGCAACGCTCCCTAAAAAGACATAATAACACAAATATAGACGTATAAGTAAATATATCCATTTTTGAATAGAAACTTCTCTGCACGCTATATTATTAAAACATAACATAACATAATATAAGCTCACGCCTGTTATCCCCGAAGGGTTAGGCAGAGGTGAAATAGCGAACTACACCACTCGCATTCCGCCGAGCTTAGTTCCGTCCCGGATGTGACAGGGGACGAGCCGGCGCCATATCGGGCACAAATTCCAAACTCCGGGGATCGAACCCGAGACCTCAGAACGGCAGTCGCACCGTAATACAACTGCGCCACCGAGGCATTTGCAAGAATATGGCAGAATATTAGCGTCACCGTTTTGAAAAAAAAAAAAAAAAAAAGAAACGGACATATAAGTACAAGTACGAAGTGTTAGAGAAAAATAAGAAGCACGCTAAACTTTTTGACTGTGTACACTGTATTTTATAAAATGTACACAGACATATATTTTTATTTCTTTCCCGGTCTGTGATATCTATCAAATAATTTGTATTACTCGTTTAAAACAAACATAGATTGCCACTTTTGACACATGTACTTGTGCCCACGCGCTCCGTTTTCACATATTCAATTTATCACACAAAATTTAAAATCATAATACAAGAGACAGTTAAGCTTTATTCGGAGTAGAGATAGAGGAAAATATATAGCAATGTACATTTTAGTAAACTAAATCTAGTTCAATAGCTTATGTTCTTGTAAGCCGACAGAGATAATATGTACCTCTCCAAAATGTAGGGACACAATAAATGCAGTATTTAGCGACCCCTCGGGGAGAGCCTACCGGTAAATGTTTGTTGATTTTATTAAATGAATTGTTTGTATGACCTTCTAATATATATAATTAAAAATTATAAGGAAGATGTGAACACAAAGCAAACAAGCGTATATCTGTATATACACTCACTTGGCGATATTTCTAGCTTCGGCTTCACTGATGAAATCATTCGGTCTGATCCGTTTAAAAGTTACAAACTCCTTGGAATGGAGCTCAGAGAACTTGTCAACGGCGGATTCGTGGTATTCCACGTTGTTCCTCAAAAAAACAACTGGAGCTTCCCCTTCGGGTAGTCTATGTTTAATATCTGATCTAGGAATTCCTCCATAAACGGTGTCGGTTGTTCAATAAAAACGGCAACCATAACATTAGGTAACGCGTCATCCTAAAATCAATAACTGATTTAGACCCGGTGATTTTGTAAAATAGTCAATGTAATATCATTAAACATTCACTGATTCGTAAATAAGTTTTATTAGACTAGATAATACGAGCGACCCGCCCCGGCTTCGCGTACGTAAAATCAATAAAATATAGCCATGTTACTCAGTGATCTTATAGCTTTATACGGACGAGGTTTTTGAGTTTATCCATTAAAAAAAAATTGAGCACTTCGATGACGACCTCATCATCTTTTAAAAATAAGAACCAAGTGTTTATGAAGTAGAATTGCATTAAGTAAACCAAAGAGTTGTAATATCGAACATTGGTATCGCAGAAATGAGATGTTAATAGTTTTTAATAAGAATGACCCCTTTTCCCCCGTTAATAGACGGCCTTATTTCATCTAGATATGATTCAAAATCGTTATTGTTAATATAACCTACTAGCTGGTGCCCGCGGCTCCGCCCGCGTTTCATATGTTCTGTGCATATGACGTTTCATTTATATCTAATTTAAAAAAAACAAATGAATGAATAAAAGTAAGAGTATTTTGTTTTTATTAGCGGAAAAAAAATGTATATAAGCGTAAATTGAAGTGGAAAATGTACAAGATTAAATCGAAAAAAAAAAAAAAAATGAGAGAGGTTCGGTGGAATCCAATAAATACCTGTCTACGAAAAATACTGCGTTGAAAGGTATTAGTCCTATCCCGATATGTTCAGTAGTTTTGAGGTGATGGTTCGTCAAAGGAATAATAAACAAACAGACTGAGAAAACATGGCAAAGGGCTCATAAAATTTGAAAAATATATAGTCTATAACCATCTACGATTAATTCCGCGTCGAATGGTTGTGGTTTCACGCTGATCGATCCAGTAGTTTTCGAGTTTACCACGGACAAAAAAACAAACTTTGCTTATATATATAGATAGATTGATAAAAGTAAATAACTTGTAGATATAATCTATAATATAAATATGTAAAGACAAGCAGTTCAGAGCTTATCTCTCCTCTGAATGTGATTTGATTTTTTTTTTTCTTTAACAGTTAAACAAAATGAAAACATTTTTAAAATCGATTTCTTTTTTTTCTCGAATTACGACCAATCGATATAAAGTATAATTCTACATAACTTATCTACTGATTCCTTATTTGTACGAAATTGTTTTACTTATTTTAATTTTTTTTTTAAGAAAACCACTCATATATAATTTAGCTAAAAAAAATTTAAACTATAAAAGCAGTATAAAGAAAAAAAGTTAACACATAATTTTACAAGCAAACAATGTATCAGATACATATAACTTACTTTGAGTTCAGTTATTCTTTCCTTGCATAAAGCGCATCCTTCCTGCTTCGACCAAGACTTGGCCAAATAGTTACCGTATTGATTTAATGTAATCTTAGAAGGACCATTGCCATGTACTATTAACGGTCTCTGCTTAGTAACAACATTCTCTATATAAGGCCAATCTTCTGTTGTATTAGCTCTCAACTGAACATCAGCTGTATATAAGTAAAAAAAATAATGATTTTTGTTTTTATATATTCGATATATCTATGATAAAAATAATAAGAAAAAACTTCAATGTGTAGTAGTATTCCTATTAAATCATTTACCATCAATTAAATTGAAATGTATAAATGTATCTTTTTACATAAATCAATAAACAAACAAGGTACATAAGAAAATATTTTAAACTAATAAATTATTTCAAGTTTAATTGAATTTACTAAACTAATGCTTGTTTCATTAATAATAGAAAAGTTAATAGTTACTTACACAAAGCACCGTTTAAGTTTTCAAATATAGCAGAGTTGTGATCTAATGATATATTTTAAAGATTCCCTCAGATCTTTATCTAAATAAATTTTAGTGTAATACAATTGATCATCATCTTCATCTTTGATGGGTTTGTTGTTTAATATCTCTGCAACCTCTGGTAGGTAACCTAGACAATAGTTAAGAAAAAAATAAACACTAAAGAGTTAGTTACATTGTTAATTCAATTAATTATCATCAACTAATGACAATAGAATATGTGTACATTATTTTATATCAAAATAAATAACATTGAGACTAATTATTACAAAAGTTTTAAATAGAAAAGAAATGTAGTCATCTATTTTAAATTTTTATAACAATAGCAATATGAACTGGAAGAATCCAACACCAACTTTAGATAGACCAAAATGAATAATGAATGGTTCGAAAATTATTTTGAGAATTTATGCAAATTTATGCAAGTACCTTCAGAACTTATCTCCCAGCCCATACTCATATTCATATAAACAAATGTTAATTTTACTAAAATGATTTGTAATAAAGTGTTCCTATAAACTGCGGGTGTGAGATATTACAATAAAACAAAATACGCACCAATAAAACCACCAGAATTCAAATACGGATTAGCGACTTCAACATTAGGATATTCCGATGCCAGTTTGCTGTCTGGCCAACAAAACTGCTCAGCCGAGAACAGCACACGCGTATCAGGAAATGATTTAAACTTTTCTAATATTTCCTTTATTGTACCCAAATACATGATATCGTAACTAAAACATATTATAAATTATCAATCTTCAGAATTATATATCTGTAGTTTTATTTTTTAATTACAATTAACCCCATATGAGCCAAACAAATATGGGGTCGTTCAAGTAAGCAAAATATTGGTATTTTAAACCCCCTCAACCCTCTCAGCAATAGTAAACACAGCTCTTATGCTCGCCTCATTTCATATTTATGTAATAAGCATTAGCATAATTTAAAAAAAAAAACAGAGATATATATAAAAATAGGGGAGGATATATATAAATAGGCAAATATAAAACAGTTAATACATTGTACTCTTCTGTAGGTATCAATGATTTTTTTTAGTAACTCTTTTGATGAGCTAAAGTTTTATCAATAATAACTTTTGGGATTTTGGAACTTTTCTCTAAAATCTAGTCATGATGTGACTTACTACTAGAATTCTGAATAAAAATAGTGTAATAATTATTATCCATCTTTAAAAAAAAACACCATACTAAATTACAAAATTTTATAATACAAAATGATTAAGGAGAACAAACCTGTCTGTGAATAGAATAATTTTATTTTTGTCACCACTCTTTACAATCTCCTTGAGTTTGTTTTTAAGTAAGTTGACCTTTTGACCTCCTCCGGGATGATTCATATCACCTCCAGTCCATTTTTCACCCATGCCCAGCACTTCTACATCTACTCCATACACTTTGGCTGACCTTAGGAATCTCTCTAATCCATGGTTGTTATCAGTTGCAACAGTGAATACAAGGACATCATCTGTGACAATCATATAATATGTTCATAAGAATCATCTATATTATGTATATAAAATTCTTGTGGCAGTGTTTGTAACTAAATTCCTCTGAAATGGCTTGGCCGATTTTTTATGAAATTATTTGTGTATATTCGGTATGTCTGAGAATATAGGTCCCAAACTATTTTTATTTTTTGGACAAAAAAAAATATTTTTTTATTATTTGGCATTCAAAATACACATAACCCTTATTTTTCAACATTTTACCTCCAATCCCTATTTTTAAATACTGATATTTAATTGCAAATTTATTGTACACTCCATTGCAATTACAGATTGATATTGTTGTTTTTTTTATTGTGATAATTAGTGACAGCAAATATGAATAACATTTTTTAATGTTTATATAACTTTTAAGAGATATAATTTTAAATATATTACTTAAGTTAACAAAGTACAATGAATAAAAAAAATGAATGGTTAGTGTTTTGTCCTTTTTATAGACCACCATTGTCCCCAATGCTCCATGTCTCTTTCAGCCATAGACCAGATCCCACAATTTTACAATAAGTTAGTTATTTTTTTTTTATTTATCTACTAAAACATTCACTAGAAATTTGTATGGCAAAACAATGTTTGCTGGGTCACCTAGTAACTATATATAAAAAATATATGGATTATTCTTCTAAAAATATTATTTAATATTCGTTAATATGCCTCATTTTAAAATGGGGTGAATATATTTATTTACAGGATCATTTAAGAGAACATGAAACCCTCCCATTTTCATACTTGTATATGGGATATACATAATAGTATCAAAATGGATGTATAATCACCATAACAAAAAAATTATGCAGTTATGAATTAAAAGATAGTGATTAAAAAGTCTGTCTAGAATAAACAAATTTGTTTGGAACAAATTACTAAAATATATTTCTCTTTTACATAAATAAATTTATAAGGATAATTTAATACATTTTAGAATGAAGAATCAAATTAACAATTATGTAAACCAAGTGAAGTTATGCATACTTTACTTAATAACATTAACATAGGTACATATAGTTTTATTTTATGTAGGCACTTTATCTTTCAAGAGCTTTGAGTTTTATGATTAGGTCATCTAATGATATAACAATGACATCAGTAATGTATTTAAAAGATTGCGACATGTCAATTTAATAACAAAAAAACAAATATTTCCCTAAAACATACCTGTTGTCCCCTCAATGCTGTTAATTAATATAAATATAAAACATAATAATTTTACAATTGCCGGCATTTTCTAACGTGTGCGACGCACGGGCTGGTTCGACGGACTTGTGTCGACTACTGGACTACACGAATTGGGACTCGTAAAATTCCCGAGTATATAGAAAGAATCGTATAACTTCGCAATTATTGTTCCAGATACGCCGCGTCGCACAGTTCCCGCTTCCGTAACGATAAATTCACAGCGGCAACTGTTATGAATAAGCGATAAAACTATTTCGACCCGTGACCCCTTTCAGCGTTGGGCATAACTGCATTACGCACGTTCATTACCGGCGTACTCTCGAGTATATCCGTCGTGCCCGTGATAACTAAATGTATACTACATTACAAAAGCTAAGACTCTATATTTTTAGCAGAAATAACACTTCAATAGTCCAAAAATTAAATTATTAATTCACACACTCTATAATTAAGCAATACAAGAAAATATTATAAACAATAATTAATGAGATTTTATAAAAAAAACTGAGCTTCAATATACAAAATAATTACAAACTTAGGTAAACAAAACCTTAAACTTTTAGAGCTTCAGAAACGCAATAGGGATGGGATCAGAGACTGATTAAATGAATAATAAATCTTTAAGAAAGATTTTTTTTTTTTTATAATATATAACACTAAATCGATGATTAATATTAAAACCTAGAATATAGAGGTTTAATTTTTTTTGGTTCTATAAGAACTATTAAATTATTTACAAAAGAATGAAAAGAAATGTATGAAAAATTTTCAGTTCAGTAATTTAAAACTCAAGAAATGGCTCTGTAGATAGTTTTTTTCAGTTGTTTATGAGTTTAAAAATTAGTTTCGTATACTATTTAGATGGCAGACAAATATATTACATGATGGTAAGTTAACACTTACATTGTTAGGTGGACGCTAAACGTTGAGTATTTCGAGTGCTAAACATAACCATAAAATATCTTCACTTTATAGATTTAAATGCTTGTAAAAAAACTCGAATTATTTTTATTTATTTATTCTTCAATATTTTTTTTTATTTCAATTTTAAATAAAATGATAATATGACCATCCAAATTCCACCAATTAAAGCATACTAGTTACGAATAAAAAACAAGTTAAAAAAAAGAACGAGTTTCTAGAGATCGATCTTTTAGACTTTTCTATCTTTTAGATCTTTTTTTTAATCTTTTCATAAAACTTCAGTTTGAATCGATACGACAATCAGTCTTTTTTGAAAAGAATAGGCATCTCTAAATCAAATGCCCTATTTGACAGTTGATATTTTTACTAGATGATTACGTTTACTTAATACAAGCTCTTTAAGCCAAAAAGGTCAAAAATATTTTATTATTGTGTTATTATGTTCCGTGTTAGGAAACACTTCAGTTGCATAAACTAAATCTCACAGAATACATAATTTATTATTCAATATTTTATTACAAAAGCATAAACCAAATCATTCCACAAAACTTCTTTTCCTATCAAAACGCATTTAACTATTTGTACAAATTAATCATAGTGTGAAATGCAAAAAAAAACAAACCGAAACACCGATATATGCCGTATTTAACGAGGATTTCATGACGCTTAAATGCTATTCTTTCAAATATAATCTATAAAACAAAAAAACAATATATGTGATCCTAAATATACGTTAAAATAAAATATGCATATTCTAAGTTGAATAAGTATGTACCGGTAACTCTCTAATCTGTAACCGTTAGTTTTAATAGAGTCAGTTAATATTAAATATTGTAGGTATATGATTTCTAGTACATTTTTTGCGTTCCAATAGTTTGATATTATTAAAACCATACAAAAGTTAAGTTCTTATATATTTATTTTATTCAGAATAATTTTTGGGTCAGATTTTAGTTTACATTTTATTATATTAAATATTTATGACGATAAAGGCGGGAACATACTTCTTACACGCCACGATACAAGACACAACATAAAGCTTGTGGAGTCAAATAAAATTCTACTTTATCTGTATCTTTTACATACTATCAAGATCTGTCGAAACTTCGTGTCTTGTGACATACTAAAAATGTGTTTCCGCCTTAATAGTAACTGAAATCAGCACAAAAAGAACCATGTGTGTATATGTTTTTGAGATATGTAGTGAATAGTTACAAAGAATAAACTAAAATATGAGAAAAGTTCCTGATATATATTATATACTGACAACTGGATGTTTATAGGTAAATCATACAAAGTCAAATTCAAAAGTTTGAAGTTTGGGTAAGAAATTCGATCATTTTTTGTCCATATTTGTACCTACTGGGTAAGTTATTCCATAAGTGAATATGAAAACTATTTTCTTTAAACTTACAAGAGTTATTTTGGGCAGTTTTGCTGTCAGGTGTTTGAATTTGTGAGAAATATCTTTGCTTTCTGTTTTACAAAAACAAATTTTGAAATAAAAAATGTTTCCGTGTAAAAAAATTAAAACTCGATATTAAGAATAAAATACGATTCGATGGACAGTTTTACGCAGCCATAGCCGCAAGCCAACAGTTAGCTATTTTAAAATGTAAATAGTCTGTTCAAGGTTATTTTACATCGTTTATTAAGTTGTCGATCTGAATGTTGTGTTACCATGTTTGATATGTATTATTCGCCATATTGTGATTGAATATAAAATTTGAATGAGGTTTGATAAACGTGTCAGATACAAAATAGACCAACCGAAAACATGAGTTAGCACAGCAAAAGAAACTCCGTAGCTACTGACCATTTTGGTATGTCGATGAGACGGATATACATCAGTTGTAAGATATATGTTTCGCTAAAAACCTATAGCTGTGTATCAATAAAAATAACGTCGTCACTGAACATCAGGTGAGATTGTGGTCAAATAACTGAGACTACAGCGTGTAAAATTATTGAAAAAATGGCGGTAAATCGTTGACGTATGGAAATATGCAATTAACGAAGCTTTATTTGATTTTGCTCTTTCAAAGTATGTACGTATAAGTAGAAAAACATTTGTAGCACTACTTAGAATTCCTTTGGCAAGTTTTACGATTTAAATCTACACTAATATTGTAAAGAGGAAATATTTGTATATTTATATAAACTTAAAAACTACTGGACTGATTTAGTATGGAGATAGTTTGAAATCCAGGCAGTGATATAGGATAGCTTTTATTCCGAAAATCCCATGGGAATGGGAACTGCGCGGGTAAAATCGCGGAAACCAGCCAGTGTACTATAAAAAGCAACAATCCAAAGTGATTGACAAAATATTTTAACTACTTGACAGCTAGTAACGCCAAAATACAAAAATAATCTTCAGAGAGGAAAGTAACTCTCAACGGACTATATTTTCTATCTGACATTAACGAAACAAATTCGTATATTAAACATATTCACAAACTTATAAACATAAAACGAAACATATTAATCTACACAATAATAATATAATATACAATATAATTAGTAGACAAACAATGCTTAACAAAAAGAATATATATAATGATTAAACACATAAAATATACAAATTAATGTTAAACATTCGTATAAGCGTGTTAAAATTATAAATAAATTAAAAGTTTAATAAAAAATAATTACCTTCCCGATAGAGATTATGTTCTTTGCAATCATTTTCGCCTTTATTAAGCGAGCAGTATTCTTGAGACGTGGATGTACCGGATCTGAACGCTATAACTATAGCTATTGCCCAAACGCAACATTTTATTGGGAAACAGCGATGCTGGACAACCATCTTTCCGCTGAAAGTCTCGACTGGCGACTGCAACCACAACCCGTGCTGTTGCCTACAAATTGATTAGTTGTATTAAAAAAAAAATGAGAATGTCGATTCTACGATTTTTGTTTTCTATTGTCACAGAAAAACTTATTATCACCGAGAAATGAAAGTCGATCGTCGACGTTGAAAATTGATACTCAGTTGACCGTAAAGTTAGGTACGGTTCTTTGAACTGTATACGTAATAAGTGACTATTGTCATTAAACTAAACAATAAAAAAGAAAAGGGGAAGTTTTACAAGAACATGATACGGTCTGTCGTCTTGTATAGATCAGAATGTTAAGCCATAAAGGTGATGGTTGAAAGAAGAATGCATGCAACTGAGATAGATGTGTGAGGTAACAAGAATGGACAGGATTAGAAATGAGTACATTAGAGGAAGTTTAAAAGTCACAGAGAAGTTAGGTGGAAAGTAGTCGTCTCATAAATGGAGTATGGTCATCTGATTTGCAGAAGAAGGAAGAGGATTTTGTAAGAAACGTATTCGATATGAATGTAGACGATTATAGGGGAAGGGGAAGACCATATTTTTTTTTAAATGAAAACCAAAGAAAAGGTTAATGGATTGTATGCAAGACGATATGTTTAGAAAGAGATATCTTTAGAATACGGAGATGACTGCAAATAGCTAGGAATGCAAGAAGAAAATATGTTACACCGACCTTAAATAATAATGGAATAAGGGTATGGAGATGATGATGTCCTTAAAATAAGTCGTGACGTTAAGTTACTTTTATTTAAATAATAATCTGTCTTACAAGACGGTCGTCATATAACCAGAAAAAAAACATCGTACGTTCTGTCAGGTTTCCCAGCGCGGCATACGAATCGATTTAACTGTCAAGCAAACAAGTCGCACATCACAAAATGGTACATCAGAAACTTTGTGACCGAAATGGAATAAAAAATAGTTTTTATTTAATGCTCATTTTTTTCGCCCCAAATGTTCAAATTTTAACCCACCGTCTTCCATCCCCCCGGTACACAATTACCCTAACTCCACATTGTTCAGTCAACTAATCTCTGCCCTCTTTTCCGCCATCAAAGTTGACGCTGAAGAAGGCCTACTCCCGCCTCCAACTGATAGATTGCCGCTGCCTTTCTTTATCCTCTTCTTTCCTCCTTTTTTATTAGTCTCTACCAGGCTGGGAGTCGTAGGCCTGCTACCCCCAATCGGGGTTCCAGCATTCCCCCGCCTTTGCTCCCATTCCTGATTTGGTTATACTGTCGTCTGCTGGACCGGTTCCGTACTACATTTCGGTACTCCCTACCCTCTCCGACCCACTCATCACGTCGCTCCTTGTGCGCTTCCCCTCTCCTCGGATCTTACCCGCTGTTGTCTATCGGCACTAACATCTGCGTTGTATAATTGTAGAGTTTTTCCCCTACAATGATCTCGTTCCCTTCCGCAACAACTGCCAAACCCTCAAAACTGTAATTCGGATCCACCTTGCGTTATTTTCCAGTCGAGGGGAGCACACTCGGTCTGGATAGCCACAAAGCTAGTCAAAAAAACAACACAACAACAACAATTCAGTCACAATATCTACATATATATTTTTTTCTAAATTGATATGAATGTATATATGATACCTATACCAAAAATTCAATTTTCAAATTGTCCGGAACGGCTGGGCCAATTTTGACGGGTCGTTTTTTGGTAGATAGCTTAAGTTACTCCGGGGATCTTAGAATACTTTTGGTTTTGGAAAATAATTATCTAGAGTTTCGCGTAAAAAATAAAACTCATAAAAATTTCAAAAAAAAAATCCGATTCAATGAACAGTTTGACGGGCAAGTGCTATAACTTATGATTTTTTTTTTACTTTAGCTTTATACTAATTTTTATAGGAAAATAATCAGGGCTCCGAATAAAAAAAATAAAACGCAGTGAAGAACATATGAAACGCAAGCGCAGACGTGGCCATAAAGCTAGTTCAAAACAAAAGTTACAAACATAACTAAATCACATAAAAACCGGATTTGATCCTACGACCAGACACGCAAATTCGTTAACCGCTAGACAACCGCATTCAAAATAGACTCGCCCGTCACCGATCGGATCGAGAAAAATCGACACAAAAATAATAAAAAGTTTAAACCACTTATCTTACTTACTCACCCCAGAGACGTTCTATGGTAACAACACCAGCAGAACGGTAGTGATGCCCTCAAACGTTCAACGTTCCACCACCCCTTCTTCACCACCACGTGTTATTAGAAATCTAGAAAAACAATAAAAATATCTTCTTTTTCACTAATCCGTACAGAATATCAAAATGTGTGTCTCTCACCAAGACGCACAATACTACCCTAAAAAACACACCCTCAACGATCGCGTTAACACGACGCACGCGCACGAACGTTCCCGAAAACAGTTTCTTGAAAATATCTTCGTCGTCACTTGTCACAGACACCTGAGAGTGACCTCTTCAGATAGCCTGCGAGGTCACGCACCGATATATATCGAATCACTAAGATACGTCACGAAAAACCCACAAACTCGATTTTCCAAAGGCGGAGCGAATAAAAACGTGACCGTTTCGCACGCCTTACAAAACTATTTACTTCACCCTAACACGCAAGATTTTTTTAACACAACTTTTATTAAACATTAAAAATAAAGAGCTTGTAATGATTAATGTTTGTGAATGTAAGAGATGATAGCTCAGTTCGTAGTGTGGTCGGATTACGCGTCGATGCTCGAGGTTTGTATTTACCTATTCAATTCTATAGTGAGCCGGAGCTTTCGTTACAGGAAAACATTATGAGGAAACTATAGCACTTATTTATTTATTGGTTCATAATAATTGTTACGTCGATTCATGGTATATAGTATACAGATATTTATTAAATCTAACATTTTGCTGTACAATTTACCAGCATACACAGCTTGCCTAATTTAGAAAAAAAAAAGATATGTAAATATTAAACGTTGGTAATAATTGATGGTTGTAGATAATAAATGATAGTTATACATCAATGAGTAAATGTTAATTTTCCTAAAATAAAACTAAACTGTAAGTGACCGGACCATATATTTATATTTCGATCGGTTAGTGCCAAATAATTCTAGAGTTTTGTATATATTTTCGTAGATAAATTATAATATATAGATAGCTCGTGCCATACAAAAATCGTAACACGCGAAAAGTTCAAAATCCCGTCTTATTTCAAGATGGCGCTCATTTATAGCCTGCAAACTTAATAGAAGTTGTTGAGACGTATTTAAAATCTGTTTTCATTAAAATTTACCAAAAAGTGTGTACTATTTTTAGACATGTAATATTCTACAAATACATTGCTTTAGAAATGTTTATTTTCAATGGGAAAACATCTATAATTTACCACTATTTATGCGCTTAGTAACATGATGATAAATTATTGAGTAGTAACTTTTGACGTAACTTAACGTAAAGTAAGTATCTTCTAGGTTTGATGTGTTTATCATCCTGCTCACTTCACAGTACTGTATTAAAAATAAATAGGAACATACGTACCTACTCATCACGTTACATTATTTGGCTCAAACAGAACCCAAACTTAAGCATCGTCATACTAAAATGCCGCAAATTAATAAACTTATCGCTATACTAATTCAATACAGTTGGATTTTATTTATAATGAGATTACTTTATTATAATATGCTTTATTTTAAATCAAATTTCTTATTATCGCTTAATAATTTCACTGTGACACCAAATTGGTTTTATCACTTTTGCAAGTGAAAGTCGTTCCGGAGTATTGGTTTCGATTTGGTCAGTTGGGTACAGTACTTCAAGAAATCCGTAAAATGTAAAACATAATGAAATCGACATAGCGAATTTAATGTTAATCTACAAAGAACAAAACGGCAAAGGACGTTTTCCATGTGAGTAAATTAACGATATCTAGATTTTGAGGTTGTGAAAAGTTACAAATAACTATATATATTCTATATACGATACTTATACATTTTATTTTCAGTATAATCTATAAGTATCCAAAAGAATGTTAGTCCTCTCTTACAAATAAGGAGCATAAAAGCAAAATCTAAATCTATTTTTGACGTATATTATAAAAACTGATAATAACATATATTATTTATTTTTTAATCTTAGTTTAAAGTAATGTTAAAACTGTTTTTTTTTACCTAGCTAATGCTGTTGACCGGAAGGGCCTTTACAGCTTCACCGAACTTTGGGGGCGAGTGCTGAAGTCTCTCAATAAGGTGACTAGCACAAGGGCTACCAAAGTGGTACGAACCTCGGCTTGGCCGTCACCTGAGTTTAAAACTCATTCGCGAGTTTGAACCTAGCTATTCCCTACATTTTTTATTAATATAAAAAAGGTTCCTTACAGGACCTATGTACCTTCTCCTAAATAATCAATTTAAAATCGTCACTGATTCGAAATTTTTAGAAGCAACAAATATGGATTTGGTATTACATGGTGGGCTTACATGGTATGGCTTCATTGTTATTACTCGATTTCTGAAAAATACTGTGTTAGACTATAAATTATGTTGCGAGAGTTAGATATTAAGCAAAATCATCTAAGGAGGCGAATCAAACCTTATTAGTTCATTAATTATGAAATATGAAGAGCAAATGAATATAATTGACTTACACTTAACTATAGTAACAGCACTCTCTCTCTCTCTCTCTCTCTGTATCTATCCAATAGTTGTCTTATTGATACGAGAGCTACTGACCCAATTCACATAATTGATTCTTATGTCATGGATTTGAATAAGTTTTCAAATCAGGTAATATACAATAATTTCCGTAACTATGGAATCTGATAAAAGAGATATAATATTAGGTACAATAAATAATCTTGAAAAATAGTAATTTTTATAAGCAATCTGTGTCACCAGACACAGCTAGTTGTGATCTAAAGAACATTTAAACACATTCTTGCCAGTAATAATAGAACATTTCTCTGTTACTATTTACATCTACTTTTTTTTAACTTAAATGACGGTATTTACGTATGCTTAAGTAATAGATCAAAGAAATAAGTCTATCCTGAAGTTATAATAGCTGCAGTCACAGCTCCTTGATCAGAAGAAAAAATACGATGTAAAAACTTCATAAATCTTTGAAACTTATTGCATTCATTGCATATAAGTACATTTCTATGGAGCAATATATCGAGTTCTCACATATAGAGCTTCATACTACGTACTAGTAAATTAAAATCCAATTTGTGTAATGTAATTATAAAGCGAATAGAAATGGGCTCTCTCTTACTGTGTTACAACAACGTGATAGTTACAGTTTAGTTTGAACGGCAGTTTCAACGGTCGAGTACAAATATGCCGAAGGAAGATCCAGAAGCCGCCGCCCTCAAAAAGGAATTAAACGACCTTATCGCTAAAGTGAAGGTAATTTGGCATATTTTTCTATGCCAGCTTTAATGTACAGATGTCCATATGTATAGCTGTGTATTTTATCGAGTGAATCAGTACAGGATACCTCTTATGTTATAACTCTAGCTTCGTCGTTTATTATTAACCTTTTAATTATGCTAAGCGAAGTAAACAGGCACTAACTAGTAACCAAAAGATAAATAGCGCATGAAGAAGACTTTGCTAATAAATATGAAAAGGTATCTTTTTCATTACCGTGTAATTTTATGTAAAAAACTAGCGACTCACCCCAACTTCGCACGAGTATATACAAAAATCTCTAATAAATAACATAGCGTATGTTATTCACTTTTTACAAGTGAAATTTTTTTTTAAATCGGTTGAGTAGTTTTTGAATTTATCCATAATAAACAAAAAATCAAACTTACCTCTTTACATAATGATACGGATAAGTTGAATAATCTATTATATAAATTATAGTAAACAAATTCGTATTTTGTATTTAGTGCCTTTAGTACTTGTCAACGAATCTCGTCAGATGTTATAGTAAAATTTAATGTGATAGTCTGTTATCGGACAATGCAGTTGATGAAATTCTACGAACAATTTTCAAGAATCAAATCCAGGTCGCTTTCATTTCAAAAGCGTTTCCACTGCACCAGCGTGACATTCGTTACGAGCATTTAATAGAATAATGCCGTTTTGCGTACACTAATGCTCCCATCGTTCTGCAGGCTGATCAAGAGAAATTAGCGGACGAGAAGCTTGCACAGAAATGCGGGGACTTATCCGATGTACCGAAGATAAGATTCGTCACGAAGAAAACATTGAAAGGCCATCTCAATAAAGTAAATTCGGTCCACTATAGCGGAGATTCCCGGTAATTCCTTTCATTTGTATTGATCTGCATTTTAATTAGGTATATCATGTGAATTTATCCGCTTTTACGGTACAAGCGTTTAGACTTAAAATTGAGATTATTTTTTATTAGTCGTATTTTTATGTTTTTCTCTAAATGAAGATCCTTAAAATTATTATCCATTTATTTAATTATATAAAGGCACTGTTATAGAGTACAAACTGAACTTTTACTTGTTATATAGTATATAATATTTATGTATATAAATTTAAATGTGAGGTAATGAATTAATTCAATTTATATTTTTAATTTATAAACATCTAATAACATAGCATTGAAGTAAAGTTTACTTAAACAGATCTTTAGATATTATTTCAATTATTCGTAAAAATGCCTCAGCCTTTATTTCATTGTGGCGTTATTATTATAAGGTACATTATTAAAACAATGTGGTAGCATAAGATAATTTTTGTGTTCTTAATACTTTTATTTTATATTTTTTATTTAAAAATTTGCAAAAATGCAGCTACAGCGATCTCTACTATTTTAATATATTATTTGCGAATATCCGCACACATAGCCGACGGTGATAAGGAAACAAAGCCAAAAGTGTAATGTGACCAGTTCTCGCACGTTTGTACGACGATTTTTAACAAACATTCCAGGCTGTTGGCGTCCCTTGGAATTAGATAAGTAAGCGTGTATAAATGTCAAACACGCTAACAAAGGCGCCAAACAGCCTAACCTTAAACCTTAAATTGAATAAACTGATAATATTTTACATTGGTTTAAACTATCTGGATAATGCAAATACCATTAACGCAGTCAAAAAACGTAGAGTTGTAGATTTACGTATTGGCGTTCGAAATATCAAATAATTTTGGCTTGAGTGATTAAAATCGAGGCTTAAAGAGAGGCTTTTGCTTTGTACAGGGGCATTATTAATATCAAGAAATGAACCGTTAGAATGATTTTTTATAAATAAAATTTTATCAAATAAAAAAAATAATTTTACATAGTTTTTGTAAAATATAAAACTGAATAATAGACAGTAAAAACATCTCATCGTCATCATCTCCCTACCCTTTCCCCATTTTCATTTGGAGTCAGCGCAACATGTCTTCCTCTTCCATTGCTAACTATTTGTTGTCATCTCCGCATTCACTCCTATCCTTAATATGTCATCTTTCACACAGTCCATCCATCATTTCTTTGGTCTTCCCCTTCCCATGTAACCGTCTACATTCATTATAGGCGCACCTTTCTTACAACATCCTCTTTCTCCCTGCGCATCACATGCCCATACCAGGACAAACGATCGCCTCTTAACTTCTCTGTTATTGGCGCCATTTTCAAACAAAACACATCTATAATCAGTAAATACTCTGAACATATTTGACGCTATGTCTCATACCGATGAGTCATCATGACAAACAAGTTATCTTCCTATAAGGAAACTAAGAAACAAACTCTTGGGTCTAGGTAATTACCTACAAACATAAATATTACCTGAGAATGAGGACACGTGAACAAATTATTCTAATATATCGATCATAATTATTATCATTGATCAGTATTTCTAAGAATTATGCCTACAGGTAAAATTATACTGCGAGGAAAAGTATTTTATACTCAAACGTTCACAGTGTTGTTTATTTTGAAGTAATGAATTCACGTAAACATAAATCCGCAAATTATAAAAATTGATCAAACAATAAACAAAAATATTTATTACAAATAATCACGCTTATTGTGTACGTTATAAAAGGTGTCATGTTATACCTACAACAAACAAAAGAATGTGCACAACTGCAGTTCTTAATAATTTCATCAAGTTACAAAACTACTGTTTATTACTTAAGAGGACATGCGGTCGGAAATGTAGGTATTTCAGAAATCTATTGCTATCGAGTTGCGCACGAAAGAAAGCGAAAGGGACAACTGCAGCGCGGACTGCTTTTACCTATGCAAAATAGACGAAAACACATCTTATCCTGTTATCCTAAATCCTGTATCATTATCCTGCTTCCTCCTCCAAAACTGAACGGATTTTTAAATTTCTTTCAGTTTTAGAATAATAAAAGATTTTAGCAATGATTGTACATTTTGCTTTTTTTAATTTTTTATCCATTAAATTTATCCAGGCTTATCTAGTTTCTACAATAACTAATTTATGGATAACATAAAAACGTACGGGCATGGCGGTGATACATTATGTGCTACGAAAATATTCACCATAATGCTATTATCCAGGGAGGAAACAGGGGACAACGTTTGTATGGAATAAATGCCGCTAAGATATCCAATAAGTTACATAGAGTGTAAGGACAATAATGAAAACCAACCAAAGTCAAGTAATTTTGACGTTATAGGGAATTTGTCGTTAATTAAATCGACTGATGTTAAATACAATGTACACTTAGGTTAAAAAAACCTTTCTGGACGAGGGACTACTTTGATTTCTCTGTTGAAAGCAGAGAACACGATGACCAAGAAGAACAGAACAGAATTGAATTAATACCGAAAATAAAATTGTACTAATATCTCAATAGTAACATTAATTAAATTACTCAATCGAGCACCCTATTCGACGCGCGATGATGACAATCCGGGAAACTAGAAACTGTGTGCGGATCATATTTTGGCTCCCGGGAACCGGTGGTTGGGAACCATTGGATTAGAGCAAGGGTTCTCAAAGTGTGCGCCCTAATAAGTGAAAAAGAGCCCCGTAAAACAAATCTGTTTTCATACAATTGTCAAACCTTATTCCACGCTTTGCAAAAATGTGTGAAGATCACCGAGCTTACCCGTTACATTGACTGGCTAGGTAGCTATTGTATTTTATTTTTGTTTTTCTTAAGTCTTTTTTGAATGTCTTCTGTGTTAGTTTTATATTCTTATAAATATATAGACTTTATAATTATTATGCTTATCTATTTCGAACAGCTAGATAGGTTAGGGGCGCCGAAACAAAATAGTAAACATGTATCTGCGCCGCAGATTAAAAAGTATTGGGAATCCCTGGGTTAGAGACAACTTTGAACATAACGCGCGAGCAGAATTAGCAGTTCAAACGTGGACCGAACGAGAGCTAATTAGCTTAAAGTGTTTGTTTCTTTAAAAGGCACTGCGTGACTGGGTCACTCGATGGTAAACTCATCATCTGGGACACATGGAGCGGCAACAAGGTTCAGATTATACCGTTACGTTCGGCGTGGGTAATGAGCGTTGCCTTCTCACCGTCTGGAAACTTCGTCGGTAATTTTCTGTTAAATAATAATAATAAAATATCCATTATATTATGAAGTGTATAAGGGATACTCCACGCCAAATCAACCACTTCTGAACTCGGCCCATACCGATTTGGTTGAAACTTTTTTAACTTTTTGTCTCATAAATTCTCATAAATATTTTTCAGAATTATTTCAAATTTTGTTACCTATAACTTTTCTAATATTCAACTTAGCAGTAGTATTTATGTATTTATTGAATAACATTTTTTATTCTTTCTTTTTCTTATTGATTTAATGCATTTAATACGTCTATTTCTCGAGCTTGTGGCGGTATGGACAACATGTGTACCGTTTACGATGTGAACAACCGCGACGCTACCGGCGCCGCTAAGATGGTCCGGGAACTCGCTGGCTATGAAGGATTCCTTAGCAGCTGTCGATTCCTCGATGATACCCACATCCTCACTGGATCGGGAGATATGAAGATGTAAGTATCTACATATCATTTCAAGCGATGATGGCGCAGTTGCTAGTTTGGTCGGATTTCGCGTCTATGGATGCAGATTCAGACCTACCTAACCAACTCTAGAATGAGCCTATGCTAACAGTAAAGCAAAAACATCGTGAGGAAAAGTAGTAGGGCAGTTTCATAGCTGTGTTCCAGCATCATCACTTAACAATGGTGTGTTTACCATTTTGGACCACATCGTCACTTAACATCAGGTGAGATTATTGTCAAAGCGCTGGGCCTACAATATACATTGTTTAAATATTTAAAAAATCATTTCATAACATTGGTTATCTAAAAATTACGAGTTTATCTGTGTTTTTACCGTTATGTGCTCTTCTGATGTCGCCTAGGATCGTTAACACGTTAAGCGTAGAGGCACTGGCTCTCTAGTGACGCTATCGGAATATTTACAACACCTATTATTGCATGGAAAACAGATTTTTAAACGCGATGGTGGCAGCTTCCCAGACTAGTATTATAAAATGTCTTACAATATTAGTATTATGGTTTTGCCTTCAACGAAAGCTCAGGTTCATTGTAAAATAGATAAATTCGAATCTACGGCCTTCGAAGCGGTATTCCACCGCACTAATATTTCGCTTATTTATTGCTTGATCGTAATACCAGCTGACGCGGTGCACTTGCACCGCCTCTAAATCAACAAAACCGTTCCATACAAATTGTATGGAATATGAATTCACATCTTCATAAAATATTTTCGTTAATTTTTCCATTGTTTTAATTCGGTTCGTAGGACAAATGTAAAAAAAAAATTTTCATTAAATTTATTTAGTTATTTTTATAAATATTTGTTATTTATTCAATTTAATAGCAAATATTAAAAATTAATATTATAATTTGATGTTAAAAAAAAAAATGAAAACAGTGATCAGAGGTGACGAGCGTACCAACATGCACGACTAATATCGAGGTTCAATTTCTATTTTGTTGGTAGTTTTTTTTTCGAGACTTAATGAGCGGTTAAGCAGACAACTTCATACTGTTAATTTTGTGTCACAGATGCGCGCGCATCTTAAAATTTCACTCTCATCATTTTTTCATAACGCGCCTAAAGATGTATAACTTCAATAAAGATCATAAAAATTGATGTTACAGTTGTATTTGGGATTTACAAGCCGGAAAACGTGATATGGAGTTCGATGCGCATGCAGGAGACGTGGTCAGCATTTCCTTATCACCTGGTAAATAATTTGAAATTCATTATAGACTAGCTTTGTGCCCGAAAAACCCTATTTTCTTATATGCGTTTTTCACAAATTCAATCGTTTGCCAGTAAAACTTTCACTGGCTTTTATTCACAATTTCATGAGTTTTATTTTTTTTTTATGTGCAACGCTAATTTCTCCTTCGGTTTATTGGTGATAAAAAAATTAGTACAAATGCTTTTAACAGAGATTAATTATGGCATACATATACACCTATATGGCATGTATTATAATAAATATTTGATAAAATGATTTAGTATTTAAATAGATGAAGACTATTAACATTTCTTTCGAACTGAGTAAGACACTGTTGACCGGAAGTGTCTTTCTTAACAACCTAACCGAACATATTTTTTACACAGTATAGGCTTTGACCATAATCTCACCTGATGTGAAGTGACAATGTAGTCCAGTACGGTAAACACACTAAGCCTAGAAGTACTGGTTCTGAAGTGATGCTGCCGGAACACACCTCTTGGTATTTGGCGACAGGTTTTCAAACTTGAGGGTGGTAGCTACCCAGGCGGGCATTATGAGTAAATGCCCTACCACCATGTTATAGTTTCCTCACGATGTTTTCCTTCACCGAAAGCTCAGGCTGATTTTAGAGTTAGACAGGTGGGCTCGAACCCGCGTCCATTAACACAAGAATCCGGCAGTGCTACCTAATACGTCATCATCGCTTCTTCGCACTCGCTTAGGACGCTCAGCTGAGAGTGTTAGCTAAACGTAAGGGTAACACAACTGTAAAGATCTCAGTTTAGGCTGGCACTTGAGACGTACATCCCGAAGAATCTGCGCTAATTGCATACGTTGGTTATAGGAAACTACGGATCTAAAGGTGTCTTAGAATACCCACAATACAGCGTGTAATGCGTAGGCCTGTTGAGTGCAGTGTAATTCTAGTGTATAAAGTGTCCTATATCGCACTAGCGGCTAATGTAGGAGTCTTTCCAATCAGGGATCGGTTCACGTCTCGAGTCACTACCGAAGGGCTAACCGGGGTATGATAAGCACTTTAAATTTAAAGAGTTTAACATAAACCATAAGATTCTAGTATGACAGTTAGATGTATCTCTTAAAATTGCCTACGTAAGCCATTAATTTGATTTTTCGCCGATTGAGTCACAAAATATTCTTCATCCCCTTACAAACTACTTCATTATCATATATTATACACACACCTTCCTTGCAAGAATATGTAACGGATTACAAAATTCGCATCAAATTCCGTTTTATTTTTTAGGAGTAATTAACATATCAACAGACACATAGACGCAAAAATTGATTTGGTTTTTTTACTGGGTATATAAAATTATAGTATATAAATAGCTTATGAAGAATGTATTTAGTTAATGAGTTACTTTTTTATAGATATGAAAACGTATGTAACCGGCTCTGTGGATAAAACTTGCAAATTATGGGACGTCAGAGAGGACAAAGCCAAACAGACGTTCTTCGGTCATGAAGCTGACGTCAATAGTGTCTGTGTAAGTTTTTTTTTTTAAAGCTTTTATTTAAACAGCTGTTTTGAAAATTTGCAATTGAATTTTAAATGTAGTGACAGACGCGCTGACCGGACCGCATGCGTGGTAAGCCGGACGACCGACGTTTATCAGTTGGGCACTGGAAACAACGCTGTTTGTTTTGGCTAATCTACGGAACGACTGGATCGAATCTGACGTGACTTTTTTTAGTAGATAACTGAAGTTATTCCTAATACTGTAATTTTTCTAAAAAAAATTAGGGTTTCGCGTAAAAAAATTAACTCATGATATTGTGAATAAAATGCGATTCAAGGCATAATTCAATTCGCAAGTGTGTGAATTTGTGAGAAATATCTTTGTTTTTTGTTAGTACCAAAATAATTTTATAAAAGATATTAGGATTCCGCATAAAAAAATAAAACAAAAAATTTGAAGAAAACTACGATTTAATAGTCAGTTTTAAGGGCAAGTGCTTGAATTTATGAGAAATAATTTTACTTCATCTTAGTACTAAAAAACTTGTAGAAAAATAATATTTGGGGTTGTGTAAAATAAATTAAAACTCTTCAAATTGTAAACGAAATACGATTTAATGGGTAACACCATCAAAATCTTATTTCCCAAAGATTATTTCAAAACTATGTTACGCAGTGAAGAATATACGAAACGCGCGTGGAGCCGCGGGCACCCATCTAGTTATTTTATATATTAATCAGTTTTAAATTGTTATTACAGTTCCACAATAGTGGTTTTGCATTCGCAACGGCATCTGAAGATAAGACAGCACGATTGTTCGACATCCGCAGTGACCAACAGCTGGGACACTATACACCGCCTGGCGCTAGCGGCTTCACCAGCTGCGGTAATCGACAACGTTGTCCTGATCCATATGCCAATTGTTCAAGCCTATACTGGAATACATACCGGGGTCTCTCCTTCAAGCTCGTCGCCAGCGTGATACAGTGACACTTTATGCACTACCTTAACATACATTGACCTATTGACCTACACTACACCATCCATTCAACCGATAGACATTCACTGCTGGGCATAGCTCTCCCATACTTGTTACTTGTCGGTGGGCTCCTGTTTCCGCACTTAGACACATTGGCGGTCCGTTGTGCGTGCAGGATCAGCCAGCTACTCGAGCCAGCCCAGCTCCTTCCAGAAGCGCAGAAGCCTCCTGGGGCGATCACAGGCTTCCTGGAGCGACCTCATTTGCTTGAGGGTTTTTGCCCGTTGGTTGACTACTCCCGTGCATTCCAGCAGTCTCTTCTTTTTCCAGACATCCCCTACACATGGGGCTATCTGTCAGACCTATGGTGAATAAATTTTTATTAAGTGAGCAATGTCCCGTCATTACACCCACCACTAGACGAAGATCAGTGCGAGATCCATAGCTCTCCCATAAAAAGAGAGAAATTGCCATAATCATCACGCTTGGCAGGCGGGTTGGCGATCGCAGTAGCTATTTGTGGTAATCAGGGGATGCTGATGCGTATAACCTGGTTTGTCCCTTAGCCGCTTTTTATGACACCCACAGGAAGATATTGGATGATACTATTCTTAGCCGACATCACACGACAAACACAAAACACAGGTACACTATTGTATAAGCCGCGAATCACTTTGGTACCCTTATGCCAGCTACTCTCCCGGCTGATCATCCCCGGCGTTCACCTTTTTTTTTTATTAACGTGGTTAAAAAATCTGTTCGTTGAACGTGCTGCTAACGCATATGCGTCTGTTGGTCACACGACAGACTAACCCATCACCTCAAGACGTGATGAATCTTATCCCTGGTTGGCTTCAGTTTAAGGCTTCCACCTACTGACTAAAAAAAAACTACGCGAACCCAGCTAGCGTAACAACGTTAGGGTATCAAGAGCGCATATGACACTGTCAAGGCACTTCCTGAAAACAGTATTTAGTCAGTTCCTTTTTTTGGAATATAGGAACTATCTCATTAGTTCACAATAAAAAATTAAGTGATTTAAGTGCCTGACTGGCGTATGATAAGTGAGACACTTTATACTAAGAACGTTTATAACAAATTTAGAATGGGCATACAATGCTCACCGAGGGTAATGGATAGGAAACTTGTTTTGAACTAAGAACGAACACAGATATATTTTGTACCAACCCCGTATACAAGTTTGTTTCCAACCGCGACGATTGAATTAGAAGTAATGCTGTTACGCAGCAGAATTCTTGACGGGAGTACAGTACTAAAAAGAACAATAACAGTATAAAAAACATTGTTATCGTAAAATTACTAAAAGTAAAACCCTATAAATAAGCATCATTATCATACTACATATCGCATAAATAATTTCTAGGATTATCGCTTAGTGGAAGATATTTGTTAGCCGGTTCTGATGACAACAGCATTCATTCGTGGGATACCCTGAAAGTTTCTCATACAGGTATACATTTTGTTCGTGTCTATTTAAAAAAAAATGGTTGCTCTTGTTCACATAGTAATTTAGTATACCTAAGTAAGTCTAATAAAAGTTTAATAGGTAATAGTGTTCGGTTTCACAATAAGATCCCAAGTAACATTACCGATTTACCTGACAATAAGTTCAAGTATTATGTCGAGCAAGTTTTAATCTCAAAAGGTTATTACAGGGTGGATCATTACGTGAACGATAGTGATGTCTGGAATTAACCCACATCTCTGTGCGCACCCGCTAACATTATTAAGATTATGATTTGTATAGTCAATAATATGAAAAAAACAAAATGATTATATATTATATTTATAAAAAAAAATAACCAGATCGAGTTTCTTGCCTGCGCTCTTCTCGACTAGGTTGTTTTCCGAACCGGTGATAGTGTTTTAGGCTTTCATAAGCGCCTTCTTAGGGCCTAAATTAAATAAAGATTTTTTTTTTATTTTGGTGTTTGTATTATTTTTTGCAGGAACTCTGAATGGACACGACAATCGTGTGACTTCCATCTCAGTTGCACCTAACGGCATAGCCATGGCAAGCTGCTCCTGGGACCAAGGAGTCAGAGTTTGGGGCTAAATCTTCAAAACTATATGATGACCTTTCAATATTTAACAAGAGTGATAATTTAAAAAAAAACAATAAACTCCTTTTAAAATTTTTGATCTTTTTTTTTGTGTTACAAACTGGTGCCAGACATATATTTTTTTAAATTGTATTTTCATCATGCTTAGCCCATGTGAAAATGCGTAATGAAAACCTAGTTTAGTTTAGATCTTTCTTTGATTTTTATATTACTGATTACGTAATGGTTATTTACTTACTTTTGTTTTTTTTTATTTATAATTTACTAATACTTACATACGTAATCATAGGGATCCCCTTATTATTTGAGATTTGGCCAAAAATGTTATACTTGCACTACCCTGTACTCCAATCGCATATTTTCTTTATGCAAAAACTTCATACAATTTCTAGTTTTAAAGAAAATAGGCAAATTAATTCAGTCGTTTCACAAGTAATACGGTTACCAATGAGCAGAATTTCAGTTTTATTTACTGAGATAAGGCTAACATTTGTACCATATATTTCACCATAATCATACTAACTCTGATATCGCATATCGATAGTACCTCCCTGAGCTTTCAGTGAAGGGAAACATCGTGAGGTCAGCCTGAGCTGGGGTAGCTACCACCCTCAAGTTAGAAATCCTGACGCCAAATGTCAATAGGCGTGTTACGGCAACAACACTTTAGAATCAGTACCTCTAGGCTTTCAGGTGAGATTGTGCTCAAAGCCGTGTGGAAAATAAAGGACTAAATAAGGTTGAAACAAGCCCAGATGTTAGATCTCATTTACACGTAATGGGCCATTATTATTAACTTCAAGATAGTACATTGCCAAAATGAGGATTAGAAAATGCTCTACTCACATCCAATCGCCTCTACGCATTTTTTTCCTATTCAAAGCAATACTTCGCAACTAAACATTGTCGTTAATATAAAATGTTAACTATGCGAAATACTCTTAACTGTATTACGAAAAATCTCATTTGTTTGTATGTTAATATTTACAAACATTTCATTCTCCAAATATTTCTTCACAACGCACTTTTGCACTTGTGTAGAAGCAACAGTCCGTAATCATTATTCAATACGATTGCATTCTTTCATTGGAACAAATGGTAATACAATATTATAAATCAAATACGTTCCGCCAAAAATATTCTTTGAATAAGATTGTCTCTATAATTATTGTCATAGTTTTTCTATCCGTGATGTTTTTTTCTAAGTAACTATCACTTCAATTTTACTATAAACAATTTTACACGTTCTTTACCTAATAATAATTCTACAATAATAAATGAAGATTTGAAGAAGTTACCCGTAAAATATATTCTACTTTGGACTAACAGAAACAGTTTTCCATTCATTTATTTTGGCGAAGGTAATACCGTTTTTGTTAGTAAACGATGTAAATGGTCCAACTGCTATGTAACAGGGGACAGATATATTCTAGGTGATTACAGTCGCTTTGATGTTATAGTCTTCAACGGTCCACAGCTTCAATACCATTCAAATATAGATGACCTACCAATACATCGTTCGTATCATCAGAAATATGTTTACGCCAATATAGAATCTGCAGCAAACTATCCGGTGTGTTCTAAAACGTGGAACACATTCTCTTTAATTGGACATGGACTTATAAACTGAATTCCGATGCAATTTGGGGTTACTTCATTATAAGAAATGCAACCAATCACGTCATAGGCCCTAGTGAGTATATCCATTGGAAGAATATAGAAGACATGGATCCTATAGATGAAGAACTAAAGTTAAAGCTACAAAACAAAAATCAAGCTGTAGCTTGGCTTGTCTCAAACTGTGATACTCTGAACAGACGAGAAGAATATGTAGAGGAGTTAAAAAAACATTTACATGAATACTCTCTGTTCGTGGATATTTATGGGAAATGTGGGAATCTACAATGTCCTAAAGATATCATGGATCGATGTCTTAAATTAATTGAAAAGAAATATTATTTTTATTTAGCTTTAGAGAACGCAAACAGTGCTGATTATGTAACAGAAAAAATTCTGAATGCTCTTAATCATAACATCGTGCCTGTTGTATATGGTGGAGCTAATTATTCAAGGTAAAAATATTAATAATAATCAATGATCCGAAATGACACGGTAATATAGGAAAAGAGTGTTTATTGGTAATTTTCAATTACGATCTAGTTTGTTATTAGATCATTTACAGATAGATTAAAACATTAGTACAAAAAGACAGGCAATAATTTTACTAAGTATCCGTTTTTTTTATTAATACTAAACTTACCAGATTATGTGAAAAATTTAGTAAAATAAATTGTCCGTCCTCTTGCTGCTTCGTAAAACGGAATTTTATAGTCAATTATAATTATCAATTCCGACTGACATATAAGCGATGTTAGCTCAATGGTGATATAATTAGACACGTAAATTATTAGGGATTCAAGACCAATCGTAAGGAAATAAAAAAAACTATTAAAAAAGTGGTAGGTCATTTTCTAATACTCGTTCGTCTGGTATCAACTCCAAGCTGAATATCTGTTGTCCAACGTTGCAGCAGTAATTTTGGAGAATCACTCTTATATTAGCGTGTGAAAGTCTTAAATCACAATATTTAAAAGTGTTAAAAACCGACGTGAGTTATATTGTCAGTGAATGAGTGAAATTACCAATTATTTTAACCAAACTATGTATAATAAAATTTGAATTGATATACTTAATTTGATTACAGGTTTTTACCACCCGGATCGTATTTAAACGCGTTTGATTCAAGCCCGAAGAGATTAGCTAAACGAATATTTGAAATCATACAGAACCCAATACAATATTATAACTTTTTTTAAATGGAAAAAATATTATTCGTTTCATTTGAGACACGAGAGTCCCTCAACGGATGACTACTGCAGTTTCTGTGCTATGATTAATAACGAAGGTTTAATGAAAAATAAGACTATTTACGAAGACTTCGATTCTTGGTGGAAGCATGTCATAGACTGTAATTTTATTTAAACCTGAAAGAGTTATTGGTTATGTTGTATTCAAATAAAAGGAAACATGACAATGTTAATATTTAATTAATTACCTAACTACATATATACAAAGATTAACATATAAAGAATAATTATATATTTTAAATATAAAGTTTGCATTAAAATGATTGTTCATAGTTCGTCAATAAACCTTTGTCGGCGTAAATTATGCCATAAAGGTAAGGACCCCCAAAATCTTGATTTGGATACTAAATCGTGTTTCATTATCTGTTTTTCCCCTATATCTAAATATTCCATTTTCTTTCCACTTGTTGCCGGCTTCCATTCGAATGGTATTTTAACTGGTTCATTGGGATTTCTAAAATTAACATATGTATTGTATTAAAACAGTTTACTATACAATTCGTTAAGTCAACACAACGAATGCGGCTGCTGTTTGACGCCATAATAATGATTATGAATTCTTCCATAGCTCATTACAGATTTACCAGATTAATAAGTTCAGGCACTATGTTAAGCAAATTATAATTTCAAAGAGTTATTATAGAGTGAATCATTGTCTGAAAGATCGTGGTATCTAGAATTGACGCCGTTCTGTCACTATCCATATTGTATAGTTTATAGAAAAACTACAAACATGCACAAAAAAATCCATATCGAGCTTCTTGTCGGCCCTTCTCGACTGGGTTGTTTTCTGAACTGCTGGCAGTATTTTTGACATTCATAAGCGTCTTGGCCTAAATTTAATATAATGTATATTACACATAAAAAAAAACACATTAAAATTTACCCCGTGGTTGCAAAATTAGTCCACAGTGTCACCATAAGTTTACTGATTTCGTAATCCATATCAGAAATTGGTTTATCCAGGAAACCGATAGGAAATAGGTGCATTAATTCATCGGCATGGCACACACCTAAAAATATTTCAATACAATGTTATTCGATACGCACTTAAGTAAACGTTACCTAATACATCTTGAATATATGTATATAAACAGTTCCAGATCTCTTTCTCTTTTATTTACCAAACGATGTTCTTTATTCCTTTATTCGATTGTAAATATGTTATAAATATTTTTTTTTCTAGAAACGGGTAACTTTTTTCATTTAAATTTTTTAAAATAATTATGATCGAACATTAGTAAAGTACCTATAAAGCTTAATAAAAAACTAAAATGTCAACTGGTTTAGTAGCAGAATACAGAATACTCGCAGTTCATTTGAAATGATATCGATTTGTTAACTAGAAAGAATTTAAACGTATTTCTTATAAATACTAGTACATATATATATAACTACACATAATGGAGTATTGTCATCTAATATCCTCATATTACTAGGTGACAAAACCATAGAATGGAAAATATATAACCAGACATCAAGCAATCAATTCACGAACTATATCCATGGAGTATTATGGCGTTTTCGATTATTTCTTAGCTCTTTCAGGTTTCCAAAATTGTAATCATGCGCTTCAAACAGAGCTACTCGTTATTGTCTCGTAGGAAATGGCGTAAAATAAAAAAATAATTAACAATTATGTATATAACATAACACAAGCTCACGCCTGTTATCCCCGAAAGGTTAGGCTGAGGTGAAATAGCGAACTACACCACCCACATTTCGCCGAGCTTAGTTCCCGTCCCAGATGTGACAGGGGGCGAGCCTGTCGCCATATCGGGCACAAATTCCAAATTCCGGGATGATAGTGAGTAGAAGAAAAACCCAATACCACTCGACCCGACCCGGGGATCGAACCCGAGACCTCAGAACGGCAGTCGCACCGTAATACAACTGCGCAACCGAGGCAGTTTATATAATTATTGACACACAGTTAATATAATATTATGTATATTGACGTGAATTAATAATCTATTATAATTAAAGTCATTAGTAAAATATTTAAGTAAATCTGTCTCTTTTATTACAACCTAGTTTTTTTTTGCACACGGAATACGCTCAGTGCTTTGACCACAATCTCACCTGATGTTAAGTGACGATGTGGTCCAGGATGGTATACTCACTAAGCCTAGAGTTACTGGTTCTCAAATGATGATGCGAGAACACACCTATTGGTATTTGACGACAGGTTTTCAAACTTGAGTGTGGTAGCTACCCATGCGGGCATAATTAGAAACTGCCCCTACTACCATGCCTATGGTTTTCTCACGATTTTTTAGTGTCGGTTAGCTGGGGATTGAACCCGCGTCGATTAACGCGGAATCAGGACGCACTACCCGCTGCACCATCATGGCTTCAAAAGTCGCTAGCATAAAGTATGAATCCAAGAATTAAATTTATATCGTAATGCGTAGCTCAAATTTATTAACATGTAATATAGAACCGCCAGACGGGAAGGTTCCCAGGAGGCTGGCCATATTGCCACGTTGGATGGCAATGCTAATTCGCTGTGCCAAATATTGGCCAGCCCTCTGGTCGCGGGACGTGTCGACTAGACGACCCGCGAGATCCTTAAAAAGGATCTGGATCGGCGAGCTGGACGGCATTCATTATTTATAGTATTTTATTTTATTTTAATTGTAAATTTTTGTGTATAAATTTATGTACTTTTTGAATAAATATAAAGAATTCAATAAAAAAAAAAGTTTAGGTAATAAATATACTGGTTCATATGGCTACTACGAGTATATAACTATTAAATCCTATGTTTTTGGTGTCATGTAAATAAATTACCCGGATTAACAAAGGACATCGTTTTCTTGTGTGGAGAACTCCGCTGTACTCAATTAGTAATCAATTTCATATAGAACTAGTTTTGTTTAAATATATTTAAGTACTTGAATTTTGAAATAGTATGCTAATTTTAGTAATCCAATGTTATCCTATAGTATGAATAACAAAAGTAATTGTTTAAGAACACATTACCGTAGTCACCGACTTTGTCTCCGAATATTTGTGAAAAACTATTCTTAGCTCTGTAAGTTAATTGATACAGGTACACAGGATTCTTTGTATAATTGAAAACGAGCTCGATCGCCTCCACAGCTGGATAGTTAAAGTAAGAATCGGAATACATCTAAAACATTAAAATACAATATTTTTATGATGGTAAACAGTAGGTATTAAATATTGTAAAAAATACATTTAGGTATGACTTCATTAGAAATGTATGTTAGATAATCTATGTAAATAATATCTAAATAAATATGTAGTCATCTAACTTTTCGTAAGCATTTTATTTTGTTTTTTTTTTTTTTTTTAATTAAAATAATACATATTCTGCGGACTCTGGGTCCACACCTTTTTCATATTGTTGGTTTAATCCGACTTGCGTCAGAAAAAATTGCCTATAATATTTCATGCAGCTCTTCTTTCACAATTAATTAGGTGAGCTTAAATATACTTTACATCTTTGCATCTAAATTATTTTCTATATCTATATGTTATTTATATGTTAAATTATTGTGTAGCCACTTATAAGCGTTTTATTATACTGCCGTGGAATTGCCTCGTATGTCAGAATACGCTAATGAAATTTGTGACGATTCTTCGAAAACAGTTAACTAATATGTGGAGTTATGGACCCGCGTTGGCTTCAATTGAAGTTAAACAAATGAATATTAGACACACTTTTTTTCAATAGTCTCTTTTTTCTAAATCTTTGGAACAGGACACCTCCTATATAAAATAACAAAAAAAAAAAAATGCCCACGTTAAAAAACCGGTAACTATTAAATTGCAAATTAAAGTCTTATAGTGATGTATGGATATTACATTTGTGTTTACACTAAATTTGCCATAAAATTATAAAGTTATTCGACTGAATTTTAAATATTCTAAAAAACAAGCATACATTATAACAAATGTTATCGAATTCTTAGAGGATTTTTTTCGCATTTGTAGGTGTATTTTTCTAACCAATAATAGTGTTGTTGAACTTCACGGGTATCTTTTAAAAGTGTTAACAGATGCTCAAACTCTGTGCGGAGCTTACAACGGATTTGGGTGTAGCAGAGAGCCGGACGTATTAGGCGTCTTCTACGAACATTCAGTTACGAACGCCTTGGCTTCGATATTATCGCATTGCGAAAAAATTGCTACTGCTGTAGCGGTGACATTAATAACGCCATAAAAATCTTTACATATTATTTAAGGGGTAGTAGCGCTTACGTGCCTTACTGGGTCGCAACCCAGACTCACGACACACACGTTGAGAAACCTGTCATATTGAGGTTAAGATGCCTCGTTTTAACCGTAGTAGGTAAAGACTGACATGATGATTTTCATCTATTAATGTGTCGAGTACCCATAAAAATGAGACAATAAGAAAACAATGGAAAACTGGCGTAAACGCCAGGTGAGTGCTAAAGAGTTTAATTGATCGTCATTGTTTGTGGATTGTAATTCAACTATTTGTGTCTATCAGTTAATTGCATAAATAGCCATTTATTATGCTTTGATAATATTATAGGTATTCAGGTACGACTTTCGTAACTGGCTGTGCGTACAAATCGATTGATAATTTCAGTTGTCCGCCGTACCATGCTGGTTGTACCCTCCGTACCGAGTACAAACGTCTGGTAGCAATGTAAATGAAATCGACGCGTAAACGTACCTAAACAGAATAAATTATCGAAACGGCATTTATAAAGGATACCTCACTCACCTTCAGAATACCTCTGTTTAGATCGTCACGACTCTTGTTTCCTAAATAATTTTCGTATATTTTTTTCGTAATTATATCCGCGTACGGAGAGTTTTCGTAGTAGAATGAAACCGGTGCTATATTATCGAATCCTGATGTGAACTCCTGGTACCTAGTTTCGTGAGCTGTGATCCCTGAGAATTATACATTCAATATCAAATACTGAATTGTGCTACATATATTAATTATGTAACCTAAAGCAAAAAAAACTTAATGACCATTTTTTTCTCCTCCTCTCATTCTTAGTTAATGCCTTTCTGTGATTTATATACACATCGACGGTGTTTATTTATTGTTTTTCATCAATAAATACACCATAAATAACGCTCACCAGTGAAAACAAAATTTAAATAAGGAACTTATAACCGTTTTAATTTCAACCTAGGAGAGAGCGCATCGTGTAAGTATTATTCTAACAATCGCTTTGCGGAAATGTGATAAAACATTCCCCTCTCCCCTCTCCCCTCCCCAACCCCTCTCAGTTACAAACAAAAATTTGAAATACAGAATTACCACTGCGCCATGACCGTTTCAATATCAAATAGGATAACACTTACAAACAGATTTTAAGCATCCTTCGTCCTTAGTAAGTCCCGTGATCCATGGTACAGCCGGCGTTTCGGGAATTTTACGTGCGGCCTTCGTCAAAAAAGCGCCCGGTAGATTTGGTTCAACGACAGCTTTAAAAGGCGTCATCGGCTCGTAATCCCATTCCTTTAAAGATAGAGCTTAATCGGTTATCCCTTTTTTATCCTACCCATGGATTCATTGCAGCAATTAAGCTATGGTGAGGCCAATTTGTTCCCGCACAACATTTCGTATTTTGTGTATAGTTTTAAAATTATTTTTCTGTACTATATTTTTCTGTGTTTCCGTATTATGTGGCACACATAAATACATTTTCTTTCTTTCATTTTCCATGTTGTATGTATAATTTACCATCACACAAAATATTAGCTATATATCTTTGAGACTAAAGTAAGTAACGATTAAGTATTTGTAAATGCAGGCAGTCCTTCAATTTTTAATATTCTACACAATTTATGAAAGTTTACTTAAATGCTGACATCGTGTTAAAACCATCGGAAAATTAATATTAAATATATATATCCTAATTACATAAAAGCTGAATTCCGTTCCTATGATATCGTAACTGTCTTTTGTACGAAGACACTCGATCATCTTTTGAGACGGTGCCTGCGGACAGTTTAGGTATTTAGCGAGCCGAAATGCATTCCTCAGACCTTCACCCGGCGATGCCTCCGCCCAGGGCACTAATGCTGTTCCTGATTCAGATATCGCCTTGTGAAATAAACCTGAAATAATAATTACTTACATTACATTACTTAAGTCATCGTTATCGAATAATACTTTCTATCCATACATCCATAGGATCGAAAGATGTCCAGTGCTAGACATAGGTCACCCCCAAAAATCTCCACAACAACCGGTCTTGGCCACCCGCATCCAGCGGATTCTCTCGCGACCTTCACCAGGTCGTCAGACCACTTTGTGAGGGGGGCACACCCACGCTGCGTCTTACAGTACGCGGTAGCTGTTTGAGAACCCGTTGGCCCCATCGGGCATCGGTTCCACGAGCAATGTGCCCAGCCCACTGCCACTTAAGTTCAGCAATTCGTCGGGCAACATCGATTACTTTGGAATATTGATTTGAATATAGGTTATATATTGTATGTAAAGTACAAAGGGTGTGTATCTGTCTTTCTGTCTGTAGTAAATTTACATGGTTATTTTTTAATATAGTAATATGGTCAGGTTTTAGTGTATATATATATGCTGTGACGTGAAATAATATGTACAAGTATATAGTATAAGAGCTATCAGGAAAATAATGAAAAATTTCACAAACATGGTGTTCTTTCTCACAATCTCATCGTAACTTAATATAAAAGACAACGTCTATCTGTCTGTCTGTTCGTTAGTATATACGACACAGCCGCGAGTACACAGCTAGCTAGTAATTATATATCATATATATGGAATAAAATAAAATTTCTAAACATGTCACATAGATTAATTAAATACAGAAAATCAGTTAATATAGTATAATAATTTACCAGCACTTGTTTTAGAAATCATATGGTAATGTACACTCGCGCCGCCAGCGCTTTCGCCAAATATCGTGATAGAATTTTTGTCTCCACCAAATGCGCCAATGACTTTTTGTATGAAACGCAGCGCTTCCTGTTGATCCTTGAGTCCGTTGTTACCCGGACAATGCTCGTCCTGAGTCGTGAGGAATCCCAAGGGGCCTGATCACCAACAAGTTAATAAACTTAACCATTAACGGGCCATATAACAAAAAAAAAACACATATCACAAATGAATTAAAAAATACCGAGTACGGTTAGCGGTATATTTAAAAACAGGAATACATTTTTTTTTTTTTACTTTCCAAGCGCTGTTGACCAGAAGGGCCTTAACAGCTTCACTGGACTTTGAGGCGAGCGCTTAGGCACTCAGCCTAGAAATGGTAGCCGGTGCAAGGACTCCAAAATGGTAGGCACCTCTGCATGCATTGCTTCCCGTGTTAAAAATTCCGCGGAATATGCTAATCCAACGATTAGAAAGCCTGTAAAGTAATAAAGGTCCCTTACAGAACCTATGTACCTTCCGTGTAGTGTGCAAGTATGTGTGTGCAGTGTGCATCATACATCATAGTGCATTGTGTCACTGTATCGCGCAGACAGCGGCTGCAAGAGCTTCTCAAGATGGGTATAAATATAAATTAAATATCATTAGATAAGTCTATCCATTCATTCAACCATAAGACGTCCACTACTGGGCATAGGTCTCCCCCATAAGGGGGGGGGGGGTTACCATACTCCTCACTTTTGGCAGGCGGATTGACGATCGCAGTCAAGTGTTTGTGATACTCAGAGGATGCTGCTGCCCATCCCTTGGTTAATGATAATTGACGGGTTCTATATCGAATCTTAAGAATTAAGATTGAGTTCAAACCAAAAGTGTATCTGCTTTACTGATTGACCACTAACCATGAGCACTTTAGAGCAGTGGCGGGCAAACTTTTTTAATAGCGGGCCACAAAGTTTAAGAAATTCTAGAGGAGGGCCAGAATTATTGAAAAAATGCATTTTGCGTTAAAGATTTTAATTATCATCATCAGGTCAGCATTACGCATCACATGAACTATCCGGCTAGTTTAGCTTCACCTATATTATACTAAGGTTAGGTAGGTAGCTATAGGTTATACTAAGTAGAGTCTAGTTTTTCTTCTCGACCGCCAAAACGTAATTATAACGGGCCATATACTATCCATGCCGATGGATCCTCGGCGGGCCGAAATAAATACTTTCGCGGGCCGGACGTTAACCGTCACTGCTTTAAAGAAACAATTTGATTGAAATTCGTTAAAATATATTGCAACCGACCGAAAGTATATTCACTATTATTCTTTGATCCATTCGGTTTTTTTTTTTTTTTTATTAAGGCTAAATTAATATGCTACATTTTAAAGTTTAAACTAAAGTGTCTATTTTTAGCACTACTACCATACTCTGTAATAACCTTTACTGACATCTGTGCACACTTAATTATATATTAATGTTTCATTGGGCATGTAATATAATAATTAATAGACAAATAATTATATAAATGTATTATTCTTTTTTTATGTTATAATGGTAACAGAAGGTAATCGGTTTGAATTAGGGGCTGAACAAGTTTTACGTAAGCATTTAGGTATGTGTAATTACGTAAACAGTGTTTACTTATTTATTTATCCGTTTTTTTTTTTTTTACAAAATGATGTTAATGGTCACTGTATCATGGGTGGATGTGAGGAGGTTGGGGGTAAAGGCTTTGCTGATTGCTGAAAAAAGGGTTGAAGGACGCAATAATGTTTAAAATTTTGCTTACATAATAATTGTGGAACCCCTTTTACTGTGTACAATATTATTAGAAGCAAAAAACTATAGAATATCTATGTGTAAGTAATCAGATCTATTTAAATTAATTACCCTTTGGATCGAATCAATATAATTATGTTTCTGTAACGAGGTCCTTTATTAGGAACGACCTTAGCGTTTCTTTGTAATATTACCTTTGTTAAGTTTTTTTCTATCTCTCTCTCAATACAATGGTCAGATTGTTTTATTTATTAGCAACTTTATTAGTTAATCACAGTATATCTTGCTCGGAGGAAAAAATATCAGTATAAATGTATGTCAAAGCGATGATAGCTTATTAGGTTTGGCGTAGGTTAGAACTCATTCGTTCAATTCTATAATGAGCTTGAGACTTATAGGAAAACATCGTGAGGAAACCATAACACGGTAGAAGGGCAATTTCTAACAATTCTTGCCTGGGTAGTTACCATCTTAAATTTCGAAAACCTGTCCCCAAGCACCTGCAGCTTCGCTTTTGAGCCAGTTTCTCTAGGCTTAGTGTGATTACCATCCCGGACTAAATCGTCACTTGACATCAGTTGAGATTATGGTCACAAAGTATATAATTATTTAAGAAATTGTAATACCATGACCTGCAGTCATGAATGTTCAATTTTGTGGGTCAGTAACCTATATTATAAAATATAAAACAAGAGAATAAATAAATAATGCGGAGAGTATACATAGTATAAAAACTCTTACTACGTAAGTTGATATATATACTTGATATAGTTGTAAAAAAATATTTAATTAATAACAAAATGAGCTGGGCAAATGGTAAAAGCTGGGAATAAGGTTAAAAGATAGAGTTGGTAACAGAATTATTAAAAGTAAGACAAAAAACAACGAACGTGATAAAAAGTATAAGGAAATTGAAATGGTACTGGGTTGGACATGTATCTAGAATGAAAAGTAATAGATGGAAAAAGTTAAGTACCGAGCGGCTGACTAGAAGTAGCCAAAGAAAAAAAGGCAGACCGTTTAGAAGACAGGAAGACATTTTTAGAGAGCGTGCTGGCCCATTATTGCAAGGAACAAGGAAATATAACATAATAAATAGGTCGGTGACGGGAGAGACACAGCTAGGACCCAACTTGCGAGTGAGTTTGAATACTCAGGTGACGGTCAAGCCGATGTTCGTACCACTTTGGTAGCCTTTGTGCTAGTCACCTTATTGCGACTGAGTGCCTTCAGCACTCGCCCCCAAAGTTCGGTGAAGCTGTAAAGGCCCTTCCGGTCAACAGCATTAGCTAGGTCAAAAAAAAAAAAAATAGGCAGAGACTACGCTGAGAACGCGACTATAACCTATTAGTTTAAGTTTTTGTAATTTTAATGTATAAGTTAATATTTATAAGTTATAGATTTAAAGCTTTTTTATTGTATATATATATATATATACATATACATATAAGGAGGTAAAATTGATGTGTTTTTGTTTGTTATGAAGAAACTCAATAACTAATTAACCGATTTCACAACAATGCTATATACCCATGCGAAGCCGGGGCGGGTTGCTAGTATTATATATATTGAACCATCTCTATTATGGCTATAAGCTAACGTGAGTTATTTAAAAACGACAATATCACACGTGACATATTATGTTTCGTTCCGATGCATTTGATTCTGTATCCTTTTTTGTTTGTTTGTAAGTGCTTTGATATAATTAATGGTATGCGTGACCCTGCCGTTTGACCTTTAAGTCACCCATTTCTCAATACAACCTGTTGCTATACAATATATTTCTTAAATTTAAATATATTTTTTTAACAAATAAATTCAACTCTAATGATATCACTACTATGATATTATGCAAACGTTTTAAAATTAATATACCGGCCATCATGTTTATGACTGTAAGATAAATCTTAATTGTATTTAAATTAAACAAAAGCTTGTTTTTTTTTAAATTCTATAACATAAAACGCTATGTGAGTTTTTCTATGTAAAAAGTTTTCTGAGAATAAATAAATATTATAATAACATTTTCTGTACATATAAAAAGGTGTTAATTTAATTAAATTTGCTGGGATTTCGTCATGAGCACGAAGTATTATTTCGGATGCTTTCGACCCTTAGTTAATTTATCTGAATATTGATATATTTTTAAACAAACCTTATTAAGATTTTTTTGTTTATTAAACATTAAACTTGCGATAAAATATTACCACATTTAAAAATAATTTTTGTACAAATGTTTCAGTCTAGGCTTTAATGCAAGTTGATAAATACAAACCTAATCTGTAATTTATTCCAACTAGAAGAACATCCCTATCCAGGAGATGTTGTGGTCCGTACATTTCTGTTGTCGCATCACCACACATCCAACCGCCTCCATGAATGAACACCATGACTGGTAACATCTCTTTTTCAATTAATACATCCTGAAAGTATTTTTTTACACAGTGCTTTGACCACAATCTCACCTGATGTTAAGTGACGATGTGATCCAGGATGGTACACACACTAAGCCTAGGAACTGGTTCTCAAGCGATGCTGCCGGAACACACCTATTGGTATTTGGAGACAGGTTTAAAACTTGAGGGTGGTAGCTACCCAGGCGGGTATTATTAGAAAATGTCCTACCACCATTCTATTAATCCCTCACGATGTTTTCCTTCACCGAAAGCTCAGTGAAGTTGTTAAACCTAAATACTAAGGGTTACATTAATCATGTGAGGCTTTAGAAAAAAAAATCATAATCCCCCAATCCTTGGTGATACGTGGTAAGGGTTTAATCCTCTATCCAAAATAGCATGTATTGTTTTAGTACACAATATCTTGAAATTTTTCGGATCATTTGAATTTTAATCCTAAATATGTATATGTATCTATTTAACCTAAAGACGTCCACTGCTGGTCATAGGTCTCCCCCAAAGATCTCCACGACGACCGGTCCTGCGCCACCCACATTCAGCGGATTCCCGCAACCTTCCGCGCTACGTCTGCCGGCGCGTGGTACCCATTCGAGAACCCGTATGATCTCAGTTAAATCTATCTCAGTTAAAGAATATAAAAAGAAACGATCGAATAAACAGAACATAGAAAAAATGGTGTATATACACTGTAATTTTAATGTAATAACCATTTTATATAATAACAGTACACGTTTCACGCAATTCATTCATTAGTATCTATTGTTTAGACGTTTTAAGTAGGAAGAATTTCGTAAATAGATTTGTCAATTCCACGAGTGCATTTGGGGGGGGGGGGTGTCCTACGACCCCTCCTCGGATTGCCACTAGTCTTGGTAACATAATTATTACTACTATATTTTTCGAAACTTCAACTAAGCTAAGATCCAAAGCTCGTAATCATAGTTAATTCATATCAACGAAATTGTAGGCTGCGGCTAACAGCCGATACATATTTCAAGTAAAAGACTTTTAGAATACACTATAAAAGTGCGGTATGTGGATCATAAATTCGCGGAAATCAATTAATTTTTTTAAAATGGTAATATAACATTGCGTGTAGGTAGGTATTAGAGCCACCATGATATTGCAACCCATGCCACTGCCAATGAGGAAGGAGCGGGGGACCTGATTCCCCATTTTCACGGGTAAGGCCGTCTTACACCGGGGCTGTCCCCGATCGTAGAGGCCAGGTTTGCTAGCCCATCCGTCGGGGAAGACGCGGGTCAGTTTCATACAGATACCTTGTCCTCCCTATATGACGATAGCGTCAGCCATCACGCCCGATACTCTCTTTGTACCTCCCCACCAGACTCGGTAAAGCGTAAATAGATTTCACCATGTAAAAAAAAATGATCTCGTCCCCAACTAGGTAGCGATGCCGCATGATGATGATCGTTCCTAAACTGTACTTTATTTTAACATCAAATGGAGTGCAGCCATATTTCCTAGATCGTATAAATAAAATATAAATATATTCTTACGTTTGGTAACATTGGAGTATATATATTAAGGTATAAACAGTCCTCTTGTCCAACGATGTCTTTCTGTCGTACATACGGATTTCTTTGTACGCATATAGGGCTCACTTTGGTCGCATCTAACGTCTCGTTCCATGGTTCTATTCCGACAGGCGCCTGAATAAAAAATTACATAATATTATATGCGTATACAACAAAATCATTAGAAATGAAATAATTATATAAATAAATTAAAATATAGATTGCCTTAGTTTTAATGTATGGTTTTTTTACATTAGATTTTATAAGAAGACTAGCTGTATGCCCGCGCCTTCGCTCGCGTTTCATATATTCTTAACTGTATTTGAATTTTTTTATACCTCTAGAATTATTTTTCAAAAAAATTTTGCTCCGAATTAAGCAAATATATTTCTCACAAATTCAAATAGTTGTCAGTAAAACAGTGCGCATTGAATCGGATTTTATTCACAATTTCATGAGTTTTAATTTTTTTACGCGGAACCCTAATTATTTTCAAAAAATTAAAGTAGCTTAAATTACGCTAGTAACTTCAGCTACTTACCAAAAACAAGACCCGTCAAAATCGGTCCAGCCATTCCGGGGATTACCCGGAACAAACAGACAGTCTAAATTGTCAAATACCTTCACTGACTTAACAAATGTATCTGAATCGCGTCAGAGGGTGGTGTGTGTTAAATTATATATAAAAAAAAACAGAAAGACAAAACAATTAAAAGTTATATTTTTCGTATAGGTAACCGTACATACATTCATATCTATTTTTTGTTAAAAAAATGTTATTTTCACATGACAGACACTTGAATTTTATTTATTAGTATACATATAAAATAAATTATATTATGTTACGCGCCATATTTATACCTATTGATATTTTTATTAAAATTCGGTCCACTACTGTACTACTTTATTTCTATACAATAAATGTAACAACATATTAGTGACAGTTTCGTATAATTTTACAACATATTTTTCAACTCTGTCGTCATGGTATTTTGTTATTGAAGTGTGTTTTCTTTAAAATCATTGTGGTTTGAAACTTGATGAAACGAAAATGCTTCATGACAAAGAGGCAAACACATACATCAATAGGATTTTAATCTACTTAATAGATTTTATGCTTCTAATTTAACTGATTTATAATTTCGCAATGAAACACAAAGTTGCTGGCTGTAGCTAGGTTGTGACGTAGTAGAAACGGGCTAAAGATGGCGCGGCGTCTCAAAACCTTTTTTTTTTTTTTTTGACGGGGGGAAATGCATTTACGCACTACCCTTACCTATTGTATTAGTAAGACCGAAGTCCCCCCAATACAATAGGTAAGGGGGCACGGAGTGACGAGTTCCGTGCCAGTGTGGGACTCACCAGTACGTGAAGCGCCCGGAAATACCCACTAAAACCCCCCGGGGCCGTCCGCTGCATTTGGGATGGGGGCGACACGGGGTGGCTTTCGCAAGCACCACGTCGCCCGGCGTCTCAAAACCTAACGTTGGCGTTTTTTTTAAGAAGTGTAGATTTATGAAATATAGCTTAAATTTTTAGTTATTTTTTTTGCTATAACACAAATAAAATTTCATCAAAATCCGTCAAGAATTTAATTTACTACAATTTTTTTACTTTTGTCCGTTATTCTGGAGAGCCCTTTGTGTTTTATGGGGGCAAAAATTTCACTGCGAGTACGAACATATCGTACACGCAAGACACCATGCTCAGAATTCGGTACCATGTCGTATTACTCGCTCATATAATAAACAATACGATACGACAGACATATTTCAACACACAAAACAATCATTTAAAAACGAAATCATAAAATTAAATCGCGTAAATATATAAAATAATTATTAATCTATGTCATATAACGTAAGACAAGTCTTCACACTCAATCACTCGCTTACACATTTGAATTTGAATTACACACGACACATACAAGCGTCACAGCGTCAGCGTCAGACAATAGTGCCTTTCTTTTCTTTTTTTTCTCTAACTCGTATTAATATTATAATTATATACCACTATGAAGTAATCGTGGAACCCTGTCTTGGCTTTAATTACTGAACAATGTGTGTTATTCTATATAGTTATGTATGCTGTTGGGTTTCCTAGCAATAAATAAAAGTATCCAGGATGTTACTTCATAATATTAGTTATAACTATGTCAAGTTTCAACCAAATTGGTTTAGTACTTTCAGAGTGATACGCGTACACAGGGAAATACAGACAGACAAAAATTCTAAATATAATATTTTCGGCTTCTATATTCAACCATGATTATAATTTTGAAATGATATTTAATGTACAGACTTGGCCTAGTTACAGTTTTACTATAGTACCAGCTGTGCGCCGCAGCTGACACCGCTTTTCGTATAATCTTCACTGCATTTTAATATTGTTAAACGGACCCCTAATATTTTTTTTACTAAGATAAAGTATAATGTTTCTCATAAAATCAAACACTTGCCCGTAAAACTGTGCTTTTATTCAATTTATTATGCGTATTTTTTTTAAACGGAACCCTAATTTATAAAAGTACCCAAAGTTACCCGGAGTAACTTTTGATATCTAGTAAAAAAAGTCCCGTCAAAATCCATCCAGCCGTACCGGAGGTTACCCGCAACAAACCGACAGACGGACAGACGACAATTTGAAAATTGTATTTTTGATATAGGTCTTGTTTAAACATTGAATTTATCATGTCTATTTAGTGAAAAAAAAATTAATATTAAAAACAGACACTTCAATTTGAATATGTTAAGTATATTGTCGTATATTATACGAATACCGCTTTGTATTACTTTTAGGACAATTATAACAAATGTTAACAGTTTGAGAAAAAAAAAAAAACTATAATAGGTTTAAAACTAGTATTATAATAAGTATTTTTAACAAAATATCCTGAATAAAAGCTCGTACATCCGTCTGTCTGACTCACTCTTGAATAGAAAACCTCATTGAAGTTACAGCGTAGCGGTAATGGGTTATAAGGTTATCAAAATTTTGGACATTTTTCAGAAAAAAATAAGCGAAACTTTTACCCCTTCCTCTCATGATTATGTAAGAATTGAAAGATTTTTAAATTTAAAAAAAAAACGAAGATTAATAAGTGAATACTGTTTACTCGTATATCAGCAAAAATATGCAAAGCATACCCTCTATCTATTGATGCTTACGTAATATTTGGAAGGCCCTAAAGTTTCAGATCAATGTCACATTTCAAAGCAATGTTCAGGCTTTGTACTTCTAAAAGTAAGGATTCATTCGATTTTGAGACCGGCCATATGAAAATAAATATTTTCGTATAAACTTTTTTTTTTTCTTATTATAACTTGGCATCATATGTGATTAAATATTGTGCATATATTTTGTTTAGAAGCTATTCAATGTAGTGGATATTTGAACGACCCCATAGTTTTCATTCCAAATTGCACGTCCAATGAATGGACAGATGTTATCTATGTTAGATCTATTTTATCTGGTAACCAAAATTCTATTAAAAATTACATCGTTTACATAATTATTCATCTCTAGAAGGTTACGATTTATTTTATTTTTTTTTATTAAATTAACCTTCTGACTATTTTTGTAATAATATTCACGATACAATGCGGAGATAAAATATTGTGAGATATAATATATTAATTAAATAATATTAACTTAATTGATAGAATTTGTTTGATTATGATTTTATGCTTCTTTTGCCGTGTTACGGAAAATGGTGAGAGTAAATTTTCTCGATGCGCGCGCAACCGTCACCTTGAAGTTATACGATGCGCGCGCACACCGTCACGAAAAACCAACACCCTGAAGTTAGCTGTCAACGTTTTAGTTTTTTCTATTATTAAGTCGAAGAAGTATAACATATTACGTGCGTACATAAGTACACACACACACACACACACACTTTTTTATATACAAAACTAGTTATCTTGAGCATTACACGCACACCACTGCACACACACTCCTGCACATAACACACAGGTACATAGGCCCTGTAAGGAACCTTTTTATTTATGTTAAATAAAAAATGTAGGGATTAGCTAGGATAAAAATTCCGCGGGAGTTTTCACACTCAGGTAGCGGTCAAGCCGAGGTTCGAACCCTTGTGCTAGTTACCTTTTGCGGCTGAGTGCCTTCAGCACTCACCCTCAAAGTTCGGTGAAGCTGCAAAGGCCCTTCCGGTCAACAGCATTAGCTAGGTTAAAAAAATCTAGGTAACTAAATATACAGGACGGACGAAGAGAAGGCTTAGTAACAGCGTTCCTTTTTTGGGTAAAGAACCCTAAAAATTAATAATGTCATTATTAAAAAGCGAAATCCCATCAAGCCTTGATGATTCATTAATTAGGATTCATAAAATATTTGGTGTCTATTGATTTCTATAAATATTTCATATAAATATACCTGAAAACTAATAAACATCTTTAAAATATCTTTATTTCGATTAACCATATTTGAAGGTAATGGTAATTTACAATATTTTCAAAATAACAATGAACATTCGTTTTACATAATTATTAATATCGTGTATTTAGCACAAGGTCGATGTAACTCAAAAACGATATATTTTGAGAATTACGATAGAAAATTTTAAAATTGCGATTTACAATATCCTCAATCATTCGGGTGTGTCATTAAAGTGTCATTGTATCGCGTAACTTCGTAACTATGAGTTGTGTAGTTTTATAAAAAAAATATATGAAAATAAAAACCAGATCGAGTTTGTCGCCGCCTCTTCTCGATGGCTCTGATGTTATGCGAACCGATGGTAGTATCTTGATGTTCATAAACGCCATGTTAGGCCAAAATTTAATAATTTTAGTGGGTATTTCTGGGCGCTTCACGCCCGGGTGAGTCCCACACTGGCACGGAGTTCGTCCCTCCGTGCCCCCTTACCTATTGCATTGTGGTACTTCGGTCTCACTAATGCAATAGGTAAGGGTAGTGCGTAAATGTATTTCCCCACTACAAAAAAAAGATGGCCAAAATTTAATAAAGTTTTCTTATTTATGTAAAAGGTTTTTTATTTTCAATCTTGTAAATTGGGTATTAATTGTACACTTGAAAGGATACAGCGTAATAATTAATCAATAATATAAAAAAAAAAACACAGTGAACTCTATTTGTTCAAACAAGCTTCTAAGTAACTATCTAAGAATAGTCTTTGGAACGATGTAAAACTTGGTTCGAATTCGAACTGAAATATTAAAAATTTGTCACGTTTTTTTTTCTGATATTTTATTTCAGCCTAAACGTCACATAAACGTATACATATCATATTTTTGTACAAGATGTAGTTTCTGTCACATACCTAAACCACAACATCACTTGGAAAAAAGCGTTAGTGGCAAATATACACTAAAAAAAACTATAAACAGTGTTAAAATCTTTCCAGCCGTTCTTGTTATTAGTTATATGCATATAGGTACATTAAATACAAAATACGTTTCTAAGATTATAAACCCTTATTAACGCTAACAGGAAAACAAACAAAAAACCACCGGGGATTTATTATTAAAAGGAAAAATGCGTTTGTTATTTATACAGACATACAATTAAAAAAAAAATCTTACGCAACAACTTTAGATGCAGAACCTACTGTTTACCTTCGTTTTACTATATACCTTTAATTAACTTTAATTACATCATTGCGTCGATGCGATGGCCGGTAAGCAACTATTTAGATTAAGAAAAAATGAATTAAATAACATATATAAACAGATTGTTATGTAAGTATAAGTCATATAAAAATCAAGGTTTATTATTAAAACTAGTCATACTTTAACTATATTTAAAATATATGAAGTCATGTACCTAATTTCAAAACCTCAAGTAACATCGATTTTTCTAATGGCCATTAATATTAGGCAGATAGTGCTTCTCCACGTGTCCCTCTAGTCTGGGGATAAGGGAGTGAGTACGGGTGGACCCAATCCTACTCTCTAAAAAATTGAAGGAAAGGTGTGTAATTCCCAGAGCGTCTTCGTCAGTTAGGAATAGCATCGAGGATCTGGGCTTCACCGCGAGGAAGACCGCCCCTATAAAAAGTTACAAAGAAAGGGCTTACTTGTGGACCTTAAGGAATAAAACCTCGATAAAAATTATGAGGAATAAATCCACTTTAAAAAATTAACAGTAACAAAACCTCGTAAAAACATCAGCGAGGAAGAATCTATCGTAAAACATTTGTACGAAGGCTAACGTTGCGGTTGTACTAGGTGAATAAATATGTACATATAAATAAGTATATAGGTATTGTTAACTGGAAAGTGTTTTTACGTCTTCTAAGTATCAAATGGTTTTATTTCATTGATGCAAAAGATTTCTCGCCGACGTACAAAAGTAATTTTACTTTCTATCAACGTATTAATAATAACGCTTTAGTGGTAACTTTGAAATCTAATGAAACACACATTGAGTTATATATTCTATGATGATTGTCAATCATCTACTACCGTAATGTATTTGCGTAAATTTATTTAACGCATATTATATTTTATTCAATATATAACAGGAATATCATATTTTCTCTTCCATTTCGCGAGGTAACTTCTTGAGATCGAGAGACGGATAAAAAAACGTTCATCGAAATTAGATAATCCGTTTTCGAGATATAATTAGAAAGTTACCTATAAAAAACGGATATTATCCAAAAAAAATATTCTAGTGAATGATAAAAGGTAACAATAGTTTTCTTATTACAATTGTCTCTTTATCGTTTTATTAATTATTCTTCTGTTCAGGAAGGAGGGAGCAGACAAGACAATAATTTAAATATCATAAAAATCAGTCCGTTTTTTAATTAAGAGTGATGTAACTAAGAGCCTACTTTGACTATATAGATATACTATAATACTATATAAATAGGCGAAGTTGATTTTTTGTTTGTCATGAATAAACTCAAAAAGGGACTTAACCGATTCAATAAAATCAATTGTACAAAGTATATATTTTTCAAATTACAGATTTCTATACACCTATACGAAGTCGGGGCGTGAGGCTAGCTTTGTATATAACTCGATTGCGGTTAAGATTTCCCATAGATTCTACTACTCGCAGGAAGTACCCAAATTTTTATATTTCTGCGTTCAGTTGAAACATTATCTCACGTTAGGCTATTATTCCGAATGCCACACGCATTGTAATAATTATTTTTCTCCAATGAATTGAAAGGTACGGATATCGCAGTTGCACTTGTAAATACAGTGATGTTAGTGCTAACCGACTCTTATCTAGAAAAAGAAAAACAATACATTCCGATATTAATTACTTTTTATTCGTTATTATCTTCGATACGTTTTAAGAAATATTATATATATATATAATCGTCATTGGTTTACCCTTTATACAGTAAGGTTGGCGCACGGTTCATTGTCTTTATCTAATATTGTTTGGGCGTCGTGTGACGCGCGTCAGATGTGAAACAACGTCCAATTACCAAAGAAAATAAACATATTAAATCGGTTCAAAGATTTATAAATAATTATAAATCAATAGAGCGACCTTTGCTTTTGTAAGAAGCATACGTTATATATATTTTTTAAATTTTTTTTAACCTTGCTAATGCTGTTGACCGGAAGGTCCTTAGCAGCTACACCGAACTTTGGGGGCGATTGCTGAAGGTACTCAGCCGCTAAAGGTGACTAGCACAAGGGCTACCAAAATGGTACGAACCTCGGCTTGGCCGTCTCCTGAGTATACGAACTCTCTCGTGAATTGTATCCTAGCTATCCCTACATTTTTTATTATGCGTTATATATAGTGTAATTTAAGTGGGGTGGGAATTAATGCGTTGCATATTTTACATGCGTTTCCATGGGGTTGGGGAGGGGGGCGCATAGTCTAAATGTTGATTACGTAAACTATATTTGCTTAAGAACTTTCCTATTCATTTTAAAATTATACCAATGTTTATGTATTCATGGAGAGGGAGGGAGACATAAAAAATGATCAAATATTTCGCTTGCACAGTATCGAATATTCCCCAAAACCGTGTAAAGACATTCGCGCTATTTCCTTGGTGACGTGCCATTATTTTAGTCAAACCATATTAACCATAGAGCATCGATCCATTAGGTACATAAATTAGTATGTTAAAAGTGAGTTATAAATATTAAACTACACATTAAGGAGGATAAATCACTTAAAAAATAGTTTTTTTAAGGTCATTAGACATAACATTTGACTATATTATCATTTTAATATTATCTAACATATACCATTTCTTAGTGACAAAAAAAAAAATCAAATACGTGTCTAGTTAGTGTAATGAATAATTTATATTCTAGATATAGTACATATATTATGGAACCATTCAATCATTTTATAATTATATGCAAGTAATTTAGTTTATTTACGTTATTAGTGTGAATAAATTTAATAACTATGCTTTAATCATCCATTCTACTGTTGTGGCTACCATCTCACATTTATAAACACATCATCATTCCGTCTACATAATCAGCACCTTTCAACTTACAGGACGTCCATTCCTCCTCTTTACATACAGATACCATCCTAATCTAGTACTTTTTTTTTAAACTCAGTGCTTTAGCCACATTTACACCTGATGTTAAGTGACGATGTGGTCCAGGATTGTAAACGCACTAAGCTAAACAAAGTAAACTGGTTCTCAAATGATGCTGCCGGAACACAGCCTATTGGTACTTGGCGACAGGTTTCCAAACTTGAAGGTGGTAACTACCCAGGCGGGCATTATTAAATAATACCCCATCACCGTTCAAATAATATTATAATTATTTAGTACCCCCTAATATTATCGTTATTTATTTACTGCACAATCTTCATATATAAGGATAGTAAAGATAAATTTCAAACCATTTACGTTAGTTTTTATTCTTATGTTATTTCATTTTTCTTTGACACGAGGAAAGAATATATAAAATGAAAATATTGCCAAGCGAAGGTCACATAACAACGTAACATGTTTAATGTTGACAAAATCATTTTCTTAGCACACGAAAATAATTTGGTATTGTACAAGCTAGAACCTTAATTTTTTTTTAAATATTTATTTATATTATATGTTTGTGTTATTTTATAAAGAACGATATCAAAATTGTGTTTTTCTATTTTATCTATGATTATCTATTCTATATAAAGACATTAACAATATTAATTTATCATTCGCTTTTCAAATATTCATTATCTTTTTGAACTTCATATTTTTCATTATTAATTTAAACTTAATAATTACCACATTATAGGAAATTTATGTATTTTACAAAATATTTTCAAATTCGCAATGATTTAAATCGATATGTATAAAATTAAATAATTGATAGATAGTTTGTTCATTGAGTAAAATATGTACCTTAAATCTCAATTCCCCGACAGGTGGTAGCGCATATGGGAGAGACGTGAAAGCGGAAATCCTTCTACCCCCTCTTGTTTCCATATAATAACCCTTTACACCCCCCAAAGCAGTCACGACAGCCGGTTGTTCATCACTCATTGCAGTACAACAGCACAACACTAATATTAGGTATTTTAATTTGATAATAACAGCACGCATGACTGAGTTTATAAATCGCCTCTTACTCGCGGAAGCAAAAAATTGAATGAAATCAAACGCCTTGTACGCGGCTTTTTATTTTATTTACTCGATTCTAGGCAAATGAACTCAGCGACTTCTTGCGGCAACGTCATGGCGCTTCTGACTTTATTCACTTACTTATCATCATTTACAATAATAATTTTCTTTAAGTAAACTGCGTTCCCTACATCGTTTACACCTCTGCATATCTGAATTTCCCTTGTTATCATTTTTTAAATTGCAATTTTATCATGTACTATCTTTACGAAAAATGTAAATTGATATACCTAGATCATTTCTATATAATATCTCTTCACATGGAAGAAGAAAAGAAGAGGCGGTCGTTTGTCCTGGTATGGACATGTGATGCGCAGGGAGAAAGAGGATTTTGTAAGAAAGTTATTGGGTATGAATGTGGACGGTTACATGGGAAGGGGAAGACCAAAGAAAAGATGGATGGACTGTGTGAAAGATGATATGCTTAGGAAAGGAGTGAATGTGAATATGACAACAAATATAGAAGAATGGAAGAGGAAGACATGTTGCGCCGACCCCAAATAAAAATGGGAAAAGGGTAGAGATGATGATGGTTTTTTTTTGGGGAGTCTCGTTTGGTCAGCCGAGGCGTGCGCACGCATGCCTGTCCGCTAGCTCCAAGTCGAGTTCGATCGTCTTTTCGCGCCATCTGCTTCGTGTCGTGCTTGTGTATCGTCGTGACGTCGGCTACTGGAACGTGTTTCAGAAAGTGAGGTCACGCAGATTCGCTTCGCGTCGCGCCTACGAATGAAGAGAGTTTATAATATTCGGCTTTATAAATATTTATAAAGCCGCGTATTATCGAAAAACGTACAATATAAATTCCAAAGAGTAAAAAAATGTTTGCACAATTACTTCTTTTTTTTTTCGAACCTAGCTAACGCTGTTGACCGGAAGGGCCTTTACAGCTTCGCCGTGACTTTGGGGGCGAGTGCTGAAGGCACTCAGCCGCAAAAGGTGACTACCACAAGAGCTACCAAAATGGTACGAACCTCGACTTGGCCGTCACCTCAGTGTAAAACTCTCTCGCGAGTTTGAGCCTAGCTATTCCCTAAATTTTTTATTTAATAATAATAAAAAAAAGGTTCCTTACAGGACCTCTGTACCTGCGTGTTATGTGCAGGAGTGTGTATGCAGTGTTGTGCGTGTAATGCTCAATGCATGGGCAGTGTCACTGTATCGCGCTGGCGGCGACGTCAAGAGCCTCCCCAGTTGGGGAACGAGACACGTCTTGGGTCGCTGCCTGAGGGGGACCCGGAGAGTGTGCGGGAGCAAAATTAACCGCCTGTCCCCGGCGGTGGGAACGGCGGTTACGCGGGCGTGAGCGCTGGCACGCATACTGAATCGGTTGAAAAGGAAAGATCCTATTTTCGCACGAGATAACATCATCGGGATCGGTGAGAACATTACGCGGTCTCCGAAACGGTTTCGGAGCTAGCGGGTCGGAGAAGTACGCGACGGCTTTCGCTATGAGCGGATTCGTTATATAGAGGGAAAAGACGTCCCATAACCATGTTGGCACGGTTTCTGACTTTCAAAACGTGAGATTTGAAAGTCATGTGGGCGCCTAGTGTGACACCGAGGTACTTGACCTCGGTTGCCCATGGGATCTCTACTTCTAGGTAAGTAACTGGACGAGGAGGGTAAGATTTCTCTACGGAGAACATAATCACGGTGCTATTTCCCGGGTTAATCGCTATGCGCCACTTCTTGTACCAAAGGCTTAAGATGTTAACAGCCTTTTGGACGCGGGATCTTAGAATGTCTCTACGTCTATACGACAAATCTCGTAAATGACTGTGTCATCGGCGTAGAGACCTAAATGAACCTTACTAGCCGCCACTCCTTTGAGTGGATCGTCTTTCGGGTTGGGACTTAGGTCTGGTAAGTCCGCTATGTAAAGGTTGAAGAGGACAGACGCCAGAATGGAGCCCTGGGGGACTCCTGCGCAGATCGGAAGGGCTGAAGAGAGAGCCGACTCTACTCTAAAGCGAAAACTACGATTGGAAAGGTAATCGCGTAGGATGCAAACTCACGTGTCAGGGATACCTAACCTAACTAGTTTAAAATACAAGGCCGGCCTGCTAGACCTTGTCGAATGCCTTAGTGATGTCGAAAAAGACAGCGAGCGTACGCCAGGGTGAGTCAGGGCTGCGATGAAATTGTGACAAGATGTGCTCCGTGAGGCGTTGCACTTGATGCGTTTGCGCAACTACTCTGTCAGCCATCAAAATATATTGTATTTTTAACAGAGCCTAATCTAGGGTGAGTGGGGGGCGAGCCGAGTCATTGACCAGAGAGGCAAAAGAGAGGGGAGGCAAAATTAAGGGTGGGTGCACATAGATGAACATTTTTCAATCCCATCTTGAAGAGTCTCATGTCACAGCGTTGAGAGAAAAAAACTTGCTGGACAACCCATAACGACATTAAGGCAGGCTTAAGAGTGTAGTAGTGCAGAAGAAGCAGAGATACCTATATCTCGTAAGATTAATTCACAATAACAAAGTTTCCATCTGGATCAAATGCTAAAGTTAACGCGAACGAAGTCGCGTTGGGGAGCTAGTAAGCAATAAATTATAACAATCGCCTGAAGACGAGTGACTTTAATCACAGTTGGTAGGACATAGATAAATATACTTCAATTTACCAACACGATAACGATACCCTATTTAGCGAGCATTAGTAAACACCTCGCCATTTTGCTTGTTGTTTAGGAGGAAATGTAAGCGGCTTTTATTCCATACATACATATTCCCCTGTTTCCTCCTTGGATATTGACATTGTAGCAAATATTTTTTAACATAATTATAATATACTATATTCTTTACCGCCATGCCCGTGTGATTTTTTATTCCTTCCATAAATTACTTAATTATTATAGAAACTTCGACAAATAATAATATCCGGTTTTTACTCTTGTTTTCAGAGGTCCGTCAAACAAATTTAACGTTTTAAAAAAAGGCACAACGTAGAAGATAGTCTTTCTTATTTTGTATTATAATCGACCCAGTTTTGAGAAAGTTACAGGGGAGTATGAAATCATTATTTCGTCTATGCTGCATAGGTTTATTACCCAGGTATTCTTCCGATTTGTTGCTACCGCGTTTCCCCCAAAATATGAAAACCTCGCGGCATTCTCATTTCTAAGTTGTAAAGGTAAATATTGATGTGCGCTTTGAAAACCAACAGGGTTATGTCACATTTTAAACAATGTCTTAAGGTAATGTAGGCTACTACATCTATCTACATCATTGTTCTTGTATATGTTACTACTAGAGCGCAGACAACCCGCATGTAAATATAGTAGTATTTAGTAAAACAAAAACAACCAGCCCCATGAATACTCCAAATTATTTACCGCAAGTTAAACCTATTGGTATCGCCACACAACGGGCGGATTGGGACGCCAGCGCAATTTTACGTCAACGCGATGTCTTCTATAAAAACATCGCGTTGGCACCCGACCTGCCTGCTGTGTGTCAAAACCATAACCTAACCATAATAGACTCAAACTACGAAAATCTTGTTTCCAATTGAGGAAATCAGTCAATTTGACAATTAGCTAGACAATGTGATTATCAACCAATTAGTTTCGAAGTTTAACCGTAACATATATACAAAATACTGTGAATCTAAATAAATAATTATTAAGTATTAAGGTTCAAGTGAACTACATAGGTATCTCCAAAGATCATCACAACGACCGGTCTTGCACCACCCGCATCGATCGGACTCCGGCGACCTACACCAGGTGGTCCGTCCACCTTGTGTGGGGCTTACCCACGCTAAGTCTTCCGGTACGCGGTAGCCATTCGAGAACCCGTTGGCCCCATCGGGTATCGGTTCTACGAGCAGTGTAAGATGATTCACTACTCGTACATTATCAATAGATTAATGAAAGTATTCATACATATAATTCTTTCCTCAGTTTTTTCTTCTAATATATGCAATATTTACGAATATCTCACTTAATTTTTACAATAAATTTGATTCATATTCTCGATATTTTATAATAGTTGTAAAAAACTCTTCTTGCACTTCCTTTTTTATTTATTAAGGTAATAAACAATCATATTTAATTCATACAAAGAAAACAATTCGTATAAAGAAGTTATTATAATACAAAAAAACCTAAAATTCCGTAAATTAAACAGTGGTATTATTAAATTAAGTAAATATGAGGTAAAATATGTGGAGAATAATACTATCGCTTAAAATCAAATCATTTAAATATGAAACTACCTATTTTACTCTTAAATCTATATAAATAATTGGAAAATATATCTATTTCATTTAAACAACGATTATTATAATATTTACAAGAACCTTTAAAAAGGTATTTCTTGCATAATTTTTATATGAAAATATAAAAATCAATTTTTTCTAAGAGAAATTCGTAATCAATATGGCTATTTATAATTTTATATTTATAAAATTGTATCTAAAAATATTTACGTCTATATTGCATAGTATTATATCTTAGGATTCTGTCTTTACAGTCTGTATGAAAAAGTCCAACGCGATAATACAGGGATTTTAAAAACTTTTTTTGTATTTTCTCAATCCTGTCAACATGTCAAATTCTAGAATAATAAGAAGCATTGAAGAGAACCTTTAATGTATTTATTTTCCTGAAGCATTTACCAATACGAAGTATGAAACCTAGTTGTTTATAAGCGTTTGCTACAATGTTATCAATATGAAAGTTAAAGTGTAGGTTCGAATCAAGTGTAATACCTAAGTTTCAGATAACTGTAACCCTTTTTATTATTTAAAAATAAAAATATATTAATAAAATTTCGTTATAGAATTTAAATTTTTAAATCGCCATCTTATTTGAAGCTATTTTTTAATTTTTGAAAATACTTAGGGATCCGCGTAAAAAAAACTACGTCATAAAAAATTGAATAAAATCCCATTCCATGGACAGTTTTAAGGGTGTTTGAATTTATGAGAAATATTTTTACTTTCTCTTAGTACCGAAAAAAATTAAGAAAAAAATTAAGGGTTCCCTATAAAAAAAATTAAATCTCAGTAAAGAACATATGAAACGTGGGCTAGTATATAATATAAGGCTTGCATTTTTCACTTTGTTATGAGCAAATTAGTGGACAATTTTTTTTTAGGCAAATTACCTGTCACATTTTGTGAAAATATTAAAGGTGAATAAATAAATAAATACACACTTTTTTAATTTATTTTATTTTCACTCGAATTTATTTTTCTTGTCCATCATGGCCTCTGCTAATCACAATGAAATTGAAGTAATCCCTCATCAAGTTTAGAAACTGCTTTAGAAGAGAACATAATTTAAATTTTATATTATTAAAAGTAAAATTAAAAAAAAGAAACATCATTGCCTTCGATACTTTCTAGACGTTTCCTTTCTGTTGTTCAATAACCGCAAAACATTATGCAGGAGGTACGACTTTCTCCGTTTTCTATACCATATAGTTTTCTTAGCGCTAGACGACAGTGGAGAGCGTTCATTAATATCAAGCGCATTGTTTGATTTCATAGGCGAATTCTTATTTCTCAATTGGTAATCGTTGTACTGAGTGAGTACTGTCGTTTCAAGTCTTTTAATTCTACAGTCGATTTCGTCAATCTTTCTTAGAATATCTTCGTTTTGTTTTTTCAAAAACTCCGTGACGGTTTTCACGTACGCAATGTCGTTGTAAAATTTCGGTAATTGAATTCTGTGAATGGCATCGATTCTTTCCCTGACCGAATGGAGGGTTTGAACTAACTCGTGATATTCCCTGGTGTTTCTGGGGTTCGCTTGCGTCTTTGATACCGTCTTTTGACATAACGCGCATTGCCACTGGTACCCATTGTCGCCGCTGTCCCGTTGGTCCTTATTCGTTTCTCCGACACACTTGAAATGATATCTGGATTCGCAAGCGCCACATTTGAGACCCTCACCAGTACGAAGTGTACGCTGACAAAATGTACACATCATTCTGTGAACAAAAAAAAAACAATTTACAATCGTAGGAGAGGGTTCATGTTTTGTTTATTTTTGCTGACATGGCCGACGGGATATGTGATGGGAATGGATAAAATAAATAATGAATAAAAATTAAAAATAATAAATTAAAAAATTAATAAAGGATGTAAAAGTAGAGGAAGGCCAAAGAAAGTGTGAATGGAGTGTGTAAGAAATGATATGAAAGAAAAAGAAGTAAATGAAGAGACGGCGGCTGATAGGGACGTATGGAAGAAGAAATCATACGGCGCAAACCCCAAGTGAGTTGGGAACAGGGCATGAGAATGATGATGACATGACCGACGGAGGTTCTAGATGGTGGTTGAGCTTATTTTTGTCTTTTTTTTTTATAATTACGCGAATGCTTTTGTAATCACTAGGGCAGGGGTAAGAGCTCTGCTTACTGTCTGTGACAAAGAGGAGGGGGCTGGTCTAAATGACCATAACTTTGTTTACGTGATAGTTGAAACGTCCCGTATCGTAATACGAACAAGGAACAAAAACAAATTGCGCACGCAGCATTTTTAATGTCATACATGACAAAAGTCAAACATAGAAAAAACAACAAGAGGGATTTAACATGAAGTACAGAGAGAAAGAGCATCTCAAATGAATAAGAAATTTGCATAAAAACGTGTCCGTCTTTGGTAATATGTACTGTATCGATGTCGACCGAGGGTAGGAAATTGCAGACTTGTATTAAGTATAAAGTTAGTAGTACAAAAGACCCCATAAAATGGAGACGCAGATAGTCTAAAAACACTAAACCAGTGGTCGTCATACTTTTCTGCCCAAGTGCCACATAGGTCAATGTGAAGTACCACTTGCAGGCCGCACTTTTATAGATTGGGTAGTTGATATTATCTATTAATTGAAATATTTTTATGAGTTGTCAAACGCGAAATTCCCATTGTTTTTGTATGGCCATAAAAACCTATGAAGTTATTTTTCATAACCTAATTCACTAACTATTCATTAATTTCAAAGCAACTAAAAGTCTAATTTTCAGTTCACAGAAAATAATCGGAGATTCAGAGCTAAAATAGAGTGTTTTCAGAGAAGTTGTGTTCTGGAATTATTGGTTCTGGCGTCAACTAAAATAACAAACAAAAAAAAAACAAACATTAGGGAGCTATTTGGGTATTTTTTTACAACGCAGGTTCGAATACATACAGCTTCAAATGCTAATATTTAATTCATCATTTGTCTAATCAATTTGTTAGGACCTTGCCATATTAAATTTCATAATAATATCAACCAAAAAGCAAGGAAGAGCGGGAAAGAGAAATGTGCGGGGCGTTCATTAACACAGTTAACTTCATAGTTTGTAAACTCTGTTTTAATTCATTGTCTACTAAAATTAATACAAAAGTGGCGGGACGCACAAATATCGATCGCAGTTTGACGACCACTGCATCCTCATGTTCCTCGTACATATGCGTGTCAGCGCCCACGCCCGCGTAACCGCCGTTCCCGCCGCCGGGGACGAGCGGCTAATTTTCCTCCCGCACACTCTTCGGGCCCCTCCTCAGGCGGCGACCCAAGACGTGCCTCGTTCCCCAACTGGGGAGGCTCTTGACGTCGCCGCCAGCGCGATACACTGACACTCCTCATGCATTAAGCATTACACGCACAACACTGCATACACACTCTTGCACATAACATGCAGGTACATAGGTCCTGTAAGGAACCTTTTTTTATATTAATATAAAAAATGTAGGGATAGCTAGGACACAACTCGCGAGTGAGTTTGAATACTCAGGTGACGGCCACGTCGAGGTTCGTACCACTTTGCTAGCCCTTGAGCTAGTCACCTTATTGCGGCTGAGTGCCTTCAGCACTCGCCTCCAAAGTTCGGTGAATCTGTAAAGGCCCTTCCGATCAACAGCATTAGCTAGGTCAAAAAAAAAAAACGACCACTGCACTATGTATCTATTACATGCAATGTATAAGTCTCCTTCTCTCTTTCTTGTGTTATATCTTTCTTCTCTCACTTTCATTTGCGTACACGCGACGCGTCATTTAAATTTCACTTCAAAAATAAATTATTGCATCGGTTAAATGGTTTCATAATATGACTGCGGAGGCATCATCACTTTGTTTTTCACGCGAAAGCCCAGTACATCATTCTGCTGTATTGTAATTGATTATGTTTTTTGTTTCTTTCTTGAACTGATTGTAGAATGTTGACCGGAAGGGCATTGACAGCTTCACAGATCTTTTGATGCCAGGGCTTTGGCCCGGGAGAGTGGTAGCAAGGGAGTTAGCAAGGGCACCAAAGTAGTACGGACCTCGGCTTGGTTTTAATAACAGAGATATAAATTCCGCGGAATTTGCTCTAACTAAATCTAAATTACGTAACCTAAACTACGTACTTCAAGTTCCCATACAGAACTTATCTACCTGCGTGTAGTGTGCAGGAATGTGGGATCCAGTGAAATGCGTCTTATGTTCCTGCATGAAAGTGTCACTGTATCACGCTGCTACAGGGGGCCCCGGAGAGGGTGTTTTGGATTGATAATATATAACTGTGTCATACGAAGCGCTCTAGTTACCTACCAATAAAAAATTATCAGTTATCGCTCTCACTTTATAGATAATTAAAACGAGTTATTACTTTTTTATCACTTAAATAATCGACACTCGTGTCACACTTATACAAAGTGTACTTACTGAAAAAAATAAAATGTTAATCTAATGTATGTACAAATGACTTAAAACCAATATGACGACAAAAAAAAAACTTAAAGGCAAATACTAAAACCTACTGCGTTTTTTTAATAAACTTATGTAAAATTTTCAAGTTGTACCAACTGATAAAGTACGCATGTTCATGTTCAAAGATTTAAAAACTCGACTCTAGTTTTTGAGGTCGCAACAATAAATGAGAACAAGAGAAAAACCGGACAGCTTACCGACAATATTTTTCTAAATCTGTTATAATGTCACCTTCCTGAGCTAAAGAAAGGTTCCTAAGTAAAAAAGATAAATAAACATAGGTATGTATATAATTAGCAGTGGACGTCTTTCGGTTGAATTGGTGATATAATTATTTAAATGTAAGAAATAATCACCTCTCCCTGTCACGTATTCACTCATAAATTTGATAAAGAATTAGTATCTCCAAAATTTTATATTGTATGTTTACTTCATAGATTTATTTAAAACATTTATGTTCGAGATTTAATATTCCGAGATTGCTAATATTTATACTAACATTATCTTTATAAACAAAAATAATATAACTACTAAATCAGAAATGGCATGTCATATTATTATACCTTTTGTAAAATGACATAATTTTTTTTTTTTTCATTTTTGTAATATAAAACTGCCATGACAATGTCAAATTACGCAGACCACGAAAAATTTCTAATCTTCCTTGAACGAAGCAAAATAGAACTACTTACTATATTCTTATTACATATACTTATTAATTCATTATGATTCGTAAATCAATTATGTTTAAAATGTAATTTTATTTATATTTTATTAGAAACTCCGCAATCTAACAATATAAGTTAAACATGATGTTAAGTCTGTGGGACTTCGGTTTTTGTTTTTTTTTCTAACCTAGCTAGTGCTGTTGACCGGAAGCATTAAAAAACCGTAATTTCTACTCTAAAATTACTTCGACTAATCGATTAACATTTCAATGACGGTCTCTAGTGCCAACATAAAGGAATGGGAGTCAAGGGACTAGTTATAGTGAACGGACTATAGTAGCTGTTATCTTTAATTCAGTTTGGTTATTGTGTACAAGTGAAGTGAATAGAAAATAATGGCACTAGGTGTTTATTCTGAGGTGCCACGAGAATCGCATGGAAAATTCTAGAGGGGTCGCCATCGTCTTACTAGGGTGTTGATACAATCTTGAACTTCAGAATATGCAGTATCGACAACCGCTTTTAGCCTGTAGGACCAACAATTCTACTACTATTTATGGTCATTTAATATTATAAATTTAAGCGTTTCAAATTGAACTGTGTTTTAGCCCACCGATTCGTTAGCTCCGAAATCGCTTCGAAGACCGCGAAACGTCCTTACCGACCCCGACGATAAAATCACAGGACAGGACACCGGGCACAGGCGGCTAACTTTGCTCCCGCACACTCTTTGGGTCCACCTCCGGCGGCGACCCAAAACGTGTCACGTTCCCCAACTGGGGAGGCTCTTGACGTCGCCGCCAGTGCGATACATTGACACTGACAATGGATTGAGTATTACGTACACACACACTCCTACACACAATACGTAGGTACATAGGACCTGTAAAAAAACCGTTTTTCTAATGTTGAATAAAAAATGTAGGGATTAGCTAAGATACAAATTTCGCAGGTGTTTTCACACTTAGGTAGCGACCAGCCGAAGTTCGAACCCTTATACTAGTTACCTTTTGCGGCTGAGTGCTTTCAGCACTCGCCCGCAAAGTTCGGTGAAGCTGTAAAGGCCCTTCCGGTCAACACCATTAGCTAGGTTAGAAAAAAAAAATGTTTTTAATCAAAAGTAATAACTAGAGATATGTATGATTTCATTATTTACCATTTTTTTTTTATTTTAACATAAACGTTAGTATATAAAATTAGAAGTTCTATTTTATATTACATCTTTACATGTTGTCAAGTAAAACGTTATAGTCTTTTTGGAACATAGTAAATAAATAAATAATAAACAATATTTCAATAGAATAAATTTTAAATAGAATAATTTTAAAAATTGATAAAAATATTTACGCCAAATATAATGTAATATAAAATACCAATGATTGTTACCCAGACGTATGAAATAAGTCGAACAATTATCCTTGTGAACTCATAGCTGATGTTGTAACTAATTTAATAAATCGTTCATTTTAAACCTTAAAATTGTTTTATAAATCGTCAATCTTATTAGAAGGTCAAGTATGGAGAGGCACAATGTACTGGAGGTGAACGTGCTTCGATATATCCTCGACCTGACCTCGCCTGATGAAATAACTAAAACAATAACCGATTAGGGGCCATTCTATTATTACGCTAACTGGAAATTGTTGACCACCCCTTGTCAGCACAGTCCGTAAGCAAAGCCCTTACGTTATTACCATTTAGACCTAGGTTCTCAACGTGTGCTAACGCTCCCTTTGGTGCGTTAAAGACTTTCAGAGAGACGGTTAAAAACCTGGACAACATTTGGGGTCTTTGAGATAGCGCAGACGAAGCATGGCAAGATTAAAAATTTAGTATAGAAAAGGCAAAAACATAAGTTGGGGAATCTAGAAAAAAACATATTCTCAAAGTGGAGGGTGAGCAAAATAACGTTAACTATGATTTAACCCCTCACTAAGTGCCGTCAGCACTTGCTCTCAAAGTCAAGGTGAAACTGTAACTGAAACTACCGGCCTACAGCGTTAGCAAATTAAAAAAAAACAATAACCTATCTCGAAATGAAAATTTAAAAGCTCCATCTATTTTTACTAGCGCTAATCATTACGGTTCGGCATTAACATTTGTTAAAAGTGTGAGACGAATAGTCAAGTCAGTGAGTAATATTTGTTACTTAACCGCTAACATGTCTCATACGTACGAAAGTATTTAACTAGATGGCGCTGTTTAGAGTAACAGTAATAAAAAAATAGCAACACAGTATCGTAATTTTTGGCAGTAATTAAAAAAACATGTAAAATGTATTTATCACATTTACCGATAAGTTATACTTCCACCATATAAAGTTATAAATACTTTATAAGGGTTGATTTTCAAAATATTCATGGTTTATTTTCTTTCTTTAAGGTATAAAAGGTTTATAACCCTAAAGGAACGGTGAAGCTATAAAGCAGAAATAAATAATAAAACTGTAAAAACCATTCCGATCAGAGCGTTAGCTTGATAGAAAAAAAAACCAAACGTTTATAGTTAGTTAAGTCCGTTTATTTCTAGATCCATTTACCAACCATATTTTTTTTTTCTAGCAGGAATCCGCTGGATGCCCGTGGCGTAAGACCGGTCGTCGTAAGACCCGTCGTCGTGGAGACCTATGTCCAGCAGTGGAAGTCTTTTCGTTGAATGGATGGATATATACCATTTACTGTAGCAAAATATAATTAAAAAATTTAATCCTTACAACGAAATAAACATTTAATTAAGTCAGGTAAATCTTTTAATTATGTCAGGAATACTTTAAAAAAATTTAAAGCAATTAAGATCTTTCTTTTTTATATATCAAATGTTGTTGACCAGAATGGCCTTGACAGCTACACCGGACTTTTTGAGCCGAGCGTTTAAGGCACGAAAATGCATGAAAAGTCATACGTAGAATAATCATCAAATGAACTAAATACATAATTATGTTTCCATAACATACTTATTTCTCTACAGCAGCTAAAGCCGTTCTTTGTACTATATTAGTGTTATAAAAAAACATATAATAGACCTGATGCGGTTTCTCCGTGCCCCCTATTAGTTCGTAGTTTAGCATTAGTGTAGTTGTAGTTTCCAACTATTGTTTTATTTTTTAAGATTTTTATAGTTTTAAAATTGTAATTTTGTTGCTAAATAAAGAAATGGTTAGGGAGACACATGCTGCACTGCTGCCGTACTGCTTGAGCTGATAAAGGAGCGCACGAGAAGATTGCTCATCATCAATAGAGAACGAACCAAAGCATTATAAAGAAGTATTAGAGTAGTTGGTTGCTTAACATCTCCCCCAGTTCTAAGAACGAAGCCAAGAAATTAATAAGTTTTTCCAATTATAATATTGACATGATCGCTATAGTTTAACTTATCGAGATGAAATTCAAATAGGTAACTTGTTTAACAAAATAATTAACCCTATGTTTATAAATTAAATTTCAACGATGATTATAAAAGTACCTTAAAATCATTGAATACTGGCTATATTAAAATTATTATTGTTATTGTAAATTTGATAAAATAAATAACGTCTTTAGTGGCGTACTATCTTTCTTCATTTCAAAAATCAAATGTTATTCTATTAATTCTTGTATGATTACAATCATTGTTGATGTTGTCATTAGAGGTATATTGTTGATATAATTATCTTAAATATATATATATATATATATATATATATAAGCAAAGTTTGTTTTTTTGTCGGAGGTAAACTCGAAAACTACTGGACCGATCAGCGTGAAACCTATATATTTTTCAAATTCTATGAGCCCTTTGCCATGTTTTCTCAATTTCTTTGTTTATTAATTTATTTGCTCCCATAAAACAAAAGACAGGCATTTATCCTTGTAATAAATAAAAGGAAAATGGGGTTCCTTTGACGCACCATCACCTCAAAACTACTGAACGTATCGGGATAGGGCTAATACCTTTCAACGCAGTATTTTTCGTTGACAGGTATTTTTTGGATTTCACCGATCCTCTCTCATTTTTTTTTTTCGATTTACTCTTTTGTACATTTTCCACTTCAATTTACGATTATATACATTTTTTCCGCTAATAAAAACAAAATACTCTTACTTTTATTCATTCATTTGTTTTTTTTTAAATTAGCTATAAATGAAACGTCATATGCACAGAACATATGAAACGCGGGCGGAACCGCGGGCACCAGCTCGTATCGTATAAAACTCATTAGACTAATGGTCTATCAAAACGTTGAGAGTATATGCGATGCGATGTATGCGGTACAACGATCCATAGGTACGTCTCCATTATTAAAATATTTCAACACATACCTATGTAAATACATTAAATAAGTGTTTAAAATGTCGGAGTATTTAAAATTTCATTAACAAACTCTCTTGTTTACTTAAAAATATATAAAATTAAATGATCTTCACTGTATTCTTTTATCTATATTTTTCATTAACGTGGGTTCATTTGATTGGAGGAATATTTTTAGGTATTATAAGATAGTTATCGTTTAAGTATTTATTAGGAATCTCATTGCTGTATTTAGTTATCACTCAGCTATTTACTTCGTAAAAGAAACGAAATTTTCCTTTAGTTTAATATTGATACATTCATTAATATCTATGTAGAAATAATAACTAAACTCGTATGATAATATTTCACTAATATAACTTAACATACGAGAATATGATGGCCCATATCATAACACATAAAATAAAAAAAATCAATATATACCATTCGCAAGCATCAAAGGTATGTGACATATTTTGGGACAGATAAATAAAATACCATTTTGTTTTTTAATAATTTTATATTATCCCGAACAATAATGCAAAATAGTTGTACCTCATTCGTAGTTACCTATTTAAAAAGACTTATTAAAAAAACATATATATATATATATTCACAACATATATTACCTATAAGTACAAATATTATGCAAGATTTATTAAAAAATAAAATAAAATAATCAGAAGTGATTACAAATAGTTAATCCATTAGTCAAATTACCTACACAATAAAATTTATTTACTCCCCAGTTATTCTCATATATAAAAAACACCCATGAATAGCACCCATGATATTTGTCCAGTCTGTTTTATTTAGTAATTATAATTTTACAAGTTAGCATGGTACTTTTTGTACGGACCCAGTCCGGTAGCCACTTTGCTACCAAGATCGGGATGTACTTGAGAGAATATCTTGATGGCCCTTTCTTGTATGAAGCCGGCGGCGTCTTTAAGATTGCCTACAATGTTCTCGATAGTACGTTGTTTGCCTGCATCATCGAAAACTTGCTTGTAGAGAATAGTCGCTTGAGAGAAGTTATCTTCCGTTTGACCGCTATCATACCTATCAACATCACCGGTGACATTGTATCGCGGTTGTAGACGTTGGGCGCGGGGGCATTCTTGCGGTCCAGAAAACGAATTGGGAAAGTAATTGGGGCAACTATCTTGATTGTTAATGGCCTGTGGCCCGTCACGTTGGTAATTGGAAACTGTTACACGATATGGGCAATTCACGGGTATCTGTAAGTAGTTTGCCCCTAGTCTGTGACGGTGAGTATCGCTGTAAGAGAACAGACGACCTTGTAACATCTTATCAGGAGAGGGTTCAATTCCGGGAACTAAGTTTGATGGGCTGAATGCGATCTGTTCCACTTCAGCAAAGTAGTTCTTAGGGTTTCTATCCAAAACCAATTTACCAACATGAATAAGAGGATAGTCAGAGTGCGGCCAGATCTTAGTCAAATCGAATGGGTTAAATTTGCAGCTCTCGGCTTGGGCCATAGTCATAACCTGGATGTAAAAAGTCCATGATGGGAAATCACCCCTGCCAATAGCATTGTACAAATCTCTAATAGAATAATCTGGATCGGATGACGCAAGTTCGTTTGCCTTATCAACAGGCAAGTTCTTGATACCTTGGTTAGTTTTGTAATGGAATTTCACCCAATGTCCGACACCCTGAGCATTGATAAGCTTGAAGGTGTGAGATCCATATCCATTCATATGCCTGTAACCATCAGGTATACCACGGTCTCCAAACAAGTAGAGCACTTGATGAATAGTTTCAGGCCTTAGGGTCAAGAAATCCCAAAACATATCAGGATCTTTTAGATGTGTAGCAGGATTTCTCTTTTGTGTGTGAATGAAACTTGGGAATAGTGTCGGGTCCCTAATGAAGAAAATAGGAGTGTTGTTCCCAACTAGATCCCAATTTCCATCATCAGTGTAGAACTTGACTGCAAACCCTCTAGGGTCACGAACAGTGTCAGCAGACCCACTCTCACCACCTACTGTTGAGAATCTCACTGCAATTGGTGTTTTTTTACCAATTTTTTCAAACACTCTAGCTGCAGAGTATTTTGTTATATCATGAGTTACTTCAAAGTATCCAAAAGCACCAGCGCCTTTTGCATGTACAACACGCTCTGGTATACGTTCCCTGTCAAACGATGAAATCTCATCCAGAAAGTTGACATCTTGGAGGAGGGCAGGACCATTCTTGCCGACAGTTTGTATGGCTGTCTTGACACCAACAGGAGCACCAGACTTTGTTGTAATGTATCCCGGAGAGTCCTGAAAAATATAAATGCAATATGATGAGTTTAAAAATTGACAGAGATACTTCAAAATGAGAGTCTAAACTATTTCATAATAATAAAAATATATTCTCGAATTTATATGACACAAATATCAGTATATTATTTGACTATCAATTTATGGATGGGCAGATTTTATATGCAAACTAACTATTGAGAATATTAAGTTATATTAATAAATCTGTATTCGCAAAGCAGTAAGCATTTACAAACAAGTGTGAAATTAAAGAGAGAATGGGTTTATATGCTTTTTAATAACAATCCAAGTGTGGTAAACTTTATTGAACTTAAAAAACATTAAAGGTAACCATTAAAACCATGTTTTAATATAGACATAATGAACCCTCAAGTAAAGATAGTATGTAAAAGTAAAAATATATTCAAATTACATAATTATTAAAGAGAAAAAAATATTATAAAATTTATAAATCATTTCTTCAGAAGAATTCCCATATTTTTTACTAGCATGAACAGATGTAGAATTTTCAAAATGGTTGGTGATCACCTTGAACTGAGTAAATAAGTCTGTTAACATAATAACAAGTATGTTAACATAATAATAAGAATGTACAACTTTAAGTACCTATATTTATTAAAACTGAGTACAAATATGTCAAGTCATGATCAATCCTGTTGTTGTCAATCCTACCTATAAATTAGAAATTATGGCCTCACTGATAAAAAGTACAAAGATCAACTTAGTTATAGTTACTGAATCACATAATTATGTACATTAAACAATGCACACTGCACAGCATATTTACAATTGGATGTATAAATATTAATTAAAAAAAAAGAAATGATATTATTACTAAACAAGTTACTGAATAAATTAAGAACTTCATAAAATATACTATGTATTCTGTATATTTTAATGATAAAGTGCGTATCTAGTTATAGCGCATTCTCGAAGTTTATAAACGTATAATTTTGAAATAAACATCTTAATAACTGGCTCACCTTTAGGGATTTCTTGAAATTAACCAGTTGGTCAGAGGCAGGGTCCCTCGATGCCATTTTGATAGTGGTGATTGTAGTTTAAATAAGAGTTGTATGAAAAGTAGATCGCGATAACACGGAGCGACACTCTGGACGCGTACCGTGCACACAAATACTGGCGGGGCCGAGCGCGGACCCTCTTTTATAGAGTTACCAATGTTACCATTCGATAAACAAGTCTTAAGTCAAACGCAACCGGTGACCGACACACGACAGCGTGTATCGTGTACACAGCGATCAACAAGTTAAGGCAGTAGGAACTTATTTTTATTTCACAACATTACATTTGCCATCACAGCAATGATTTAATAAAATGCAGGCCCATGCAGATTGCAGTTTGACAGATAGTCGTCATAACTGTCATAATTGTCAAAAACTCTATTTTTGATATCGCATGGGACTACCGGAGTGTTTATGATTTTGTTTTTTTATTTAAAAATTGTCTAAAATATGAAATTATTAATGACATAATATTTTCAATTAATTGTCTCTGATCGTTTTTTTCATCCATGTTTTTTTTTTTTCAATCCAATGCAGTTTTTTTTATATTTCTAAAATATGTGCTTCTTTTCATGCAATCAACTACTTACACTTCGCTTTAATTTTAGTATTCAGAAACAAAGTTTTAACATTTACATTTAGGTAAAAATAATTGTTATCAAGTAATTATTAGTATTGTCTCTTCGGCGTTCATTTTTTTTACTTAGTATTTTTTTTTTTGTAATCACATACATTTCTCGGCAATTACAAGTTCTTTTAAACTGATAGGTATGGTATACTTACTGTATAAATGATAGCACTATCAAATAACACGTATTACAAATAATGTTGATATTATAATAACAAGAATATTTTTTATAAAATCAGAACTGAGACCGGATTTTAAAAATAAAACCAAAAGAAGATGTTATAACTCTATATTGAATATAAAAATAGACATGATAGAATATTATTGTATACATCTTGTTCTTTTATAAAAAAAAGTTATTCTAGTTTTATTACAATATTAAGATGAGCATAATACAATTTTTTTTTTTGACGGGGGGAAATGCATTTACGCACTACCCTTATCTATTGTATTTGTGGGATCAGAGTCCCTCAAATACAATAGATAAGGGGGCACGGAATGACGAGCTCCGTGCCAGTGTGGGACTCACCCGGCCGTGAGGCGCTCCGGAAATACCCACTAAAACCCCCCGGAGCCGTCCGCTGCATTTGGGATGGGGGCGACACGGGGTGGCTTTCGCAAGCACCGCATCGCCCCCTGCAGCGAACCCACCAGGCCCGTCAGTGCAATGGCCCGATGGGGATGGAGGAGAAAAGTTCCCCTCCACCACTTAGCCCGCCTCTTGAGGAGAGGCATGACCAAAGGTCAGACGTCCAGGGGGCGGAACAGACCTCCGGCCCCCATAAAAAAAAAAAGGAAAAGAAGAAAGAAGAATTAGAAAGAGCAGTGGCGGGCAAAGGGAAAAAAGGGGAAAAGACCTGCCACTGCTTTTTGAATTCAATTTAGGCCCTAAGAAGGCGCTTATGAACGTCTAAAACACTACCACCGGTTCGGAAAACAACCCAGACGAGAAGCGCGCAGGCAAGAAACTCGATCTGGTTCTTTTTTTATATAAATATAATATATATCATTTTTTTTCATATAAATGATTGATATTTTAATGACTCCAAATTGTTATTATAAAGGAAATTCTGGGATAAATAATATGTTCAATAATACGAAGTATGTAAACATTACTTAGAAACTATTACCTACCCGTAATTACGATTCGCGATAGTTCAATTGATAATAACAAAAATGTGTACTTAATATCTTTAAGAAGGAAAAGAGTTAAAGCCAAACATCTTTGTCTTTATATTTTACTTTTATCTTTTCACGTTTTAGATAATTATTTTAATTTCCTTAATGTACGTAGCGTAATTTCTGGTACATTTCTTTTTATCCACATCGCCGTTTCTGAATAAATTCAACTTAAAGGTAATATGATAATGTTCATATAATCATCAAAATTAAAACTGTTACAGAAAAAATAAGCCGCATCCACGTATTGTAATTTTATACGTTGTAATACACACTTCAGTAGGTACACAAAATTCTTTGTAAACTCGTTATCAATTTTTGTTCAAAAAACTTGTCAATGATTAAATGGAACTTTACAAAATACCAAGTGTGCTGTTTCCTTTATGTGTGTTTATATATAAATTCAAACATTGTATAGTGCATGCTTCCAACAGGTGCAGTTTACAGACCTACAGAATAATAATGAAATAATATTAAATAATGCATTCGAATTATAAATACCTACTTAAATAGACATTTGGTTATCGAACAATGATCATTTATGTATGTATTTTCATGTTATTCGATAACATTCTTGAACTGATCTCTTCTATTTACCTTTATTTTTTTTACCATTCCCTTTTTAGTTATACTTATTATAATATATCCTGGTATATAGGTAAGCGCGGATAGCTTTGTGGTGGTTCCTATATGTAGAGATTCTTTAAATCTTGTATAATCATTGGTCTCTCGTGTTAATGTTGTTCTTAGTTCTTCTTTCTAACCTTGATCGTGTTATTGCTTAACTATTTTAATTGTACGCAAATAATAGTCAAAACATTTGACAAGACACGTTCAAACTTCACGAATTTGTACCATCCTAAATTTGAGACTAACTTTACCTCTAGGTCACATCGTCACTTAACGTAAGGTAAAATTTTGGGTATAGTTATCTATACCAATAAATAAAATTGGAGTGTCCGTTTGTGATGTCTAAATTTGTTTGAATAAATAGATATGAATGTATATACGAACACTACACCAAAACTAGAATTTTTTACAATTTCGTAATCTATCCATCTATCCGTCTGTTTGTTCCGGGTAATCTTCGGAACGCTTGAACGGATTTTGTCCGCACTTTTTGGTAGACACCTGAATTTACGCCGGGTAACTTAGGGTACTTCTAATATTCGAAAATAATTAGGGTTCCGCGTAAAAAAATTAAAACTCATAATTGAATAAAGTCCGATTCAATGCACAGTTTTTACGGGCAAGTGCTTGAATTTATGAGAAATATATTCACTTTATCTTATAATAGTAAAGAATTTTTAGAAAAATAATTAGGGTTCCGTATAAGAAAATCAAATACAGTGAAGAACATATAAACGCGGGCGCAGCCGTAGGCACACAGCTAGTATATAAATATAAAAAAATTCCTGTTGACGTGATATTGTTTTTCATCCATTTTTATGTGTATCGGAACGCTGTTACATGTACTTGTACTATCAAATTCATAAATGCGATAGTGTTATTTTTGTTATTCTGATATTAATATTATTATTAAGAAGCGATTGCGTAAAAAAAGTTTTATCTATTAAGTTTTTTTTTTCATAATTTGAAAATACTACACGAGTTATCGGTTATCATTGTGTTGTCATTATATAAATGAAATAAATTCTATATTACATTTATATATAAATACTTGATATGAAATAAAACGGTTCCCAAATGAAAAATTATTTTATAAAAACGTGGGCGTATTATTAAGAATTTTTATTTACAAATAACAACAAAAGTGTCCATATTGTATATATTTAGGAACTGCAGTTTCTTTATTATTTATGTCATGTTTCGTGGGATTTCAATGCAATTTCACTTTTAAATAATAATTGATAAATAATGTTTCGATGACGCCGTCCATTAAATAGCATTTTATTTAAAATTTCATGAGCTTTAATTTTTTTACACGGGACACTAGTTATTTTTTTTTTTGGTACTAATATAAAACAAAAATGTTTCTTCTAGATTCAAACACTTGCATTAACAGCAAGATACACTTGCCAGTAAAACTATGCATTGATCGGATTTTATTCACAATTTTGTGAGTTTTGTTGAATCTTGTTACGAGGATCACCAATTATTTTCGAGTTATAAAAGTAGCCTAAATTATGTGAAGTTATTTAGCTTTATACTTATGTGAAGTAAGCAATCCCGTCTAAATCGGTCCAGCCGTTCCGGAGATTAACCGGAACAAACAGATAGACTGACAGACAAGAAATGTCACAGATATCAATAAATTAATATGTGTTTAGTAATAATTATTTTAATATAACAAACAGACACTTCAATTTTATTTATTAGCATAGATTTTTATTCCGAAAGGTGTTATGCAGGGTAAAACAGACCTGTGTCATTCCGACCTAGATCTATTGTGAATCTCCCACACTACTAAACCTGTTAGTACTGCATTGCATTGTTAGTCCTGCCTGTGTTAGAGTTACCTCCTCCGGGAGCAATGAGCGCTTACCCAGACCTCGGTTACATATGAGTATTAACTGAATGCATTCACACAAGATATGCTTTGGCGTCTCATTTGCAGTTTCAGAGAACCTGTACTCTCTTGTGTTATGGAGACCAATGTTGTGGATGTATTTGCTCAAAAACAGCACCCAGACATTGCTCTCACTAATATTAGTAGCTGATACCTACTGAGCATCAGGGCTTCTTCAGTTTTGCTCTGATAAGCTCTTTACAGATGAATTTGTTCTGAAAATTGATTTCATAATTCCATAATTTTACAGGTCTATTGGTCTCTTGTGGTCAATCGAACTAGCCTTTATGGAATACCACAAAACGATACATGCCCAATTTGTGTTTCCATAGCTCCTGTTCTTGTAGACTCATCTACAGCTTTATTGGCGGGACCTCTGGGATCAACTTTGACTAACAGACTGTACTGTACTGAACTGAACTGTGACTGTACTGAAGACTGTACAACCTTGCATAGCAACAATTAATTGTATGACAATTAGCGAATAGCTTCGACTTAATTACTTCCGAAGCCAGCGCTAAGAGATTATCAGAATGTATGGTATATTGTATAGGTAACATAAACCTTCTATATATTTATACATATAGGTACATTTATGTCTCCAGCGAGACACAGTGACACTTTCATGCACTAGCATGAGATGCGTAACACCTAACCCCACGCTCTTACACACTACACGTGGGTTTTTTAAAGGGTCTCGAGATCCATATTTTACTCAAACACTGCAAGTATAGCGCGGATATTTTCGTGGAATTTACGTCTCAGGTTATGTGAAGCCAAGTGAATATTTAGTCAATTCGAGAAAAAAAAAACAATTCTGTAGTTCTCGAGTTTTAATTCAACAAACTAGCCAGAACACGACATAAAGTTTTAGATACATATGTATCTTATAGGGTTATGTTAATGTTTTGTAATTTTTTAGTATTACATCTACGTATAAAAAAATCTACACAATTATACAGAAATAAATTAGCTTTGACTAGATTAAATTATAAAACTTAACTACGTATATTTGATACGCAGGCACATTCAAAAAATTCCTAGAAATTATAACAGATAGGGAGACATAGATTCGAGAAATTACGAAATTTTCATATTATTTGAGTGATTAAGCGTCGATTAGGTGCAGGGTAGATAATATCTCTGATCAATAATCGGACAAGATAAAATAAATCAGATAGGGTGTGTTGCGCCTGTGTGTCTGCCGCGAGGTAATGTTGCCATACATTGAACGAGTTTTTCAGATGCGTATTAAAACATGCGTGCCCTGTTTTAAATACTGTATAGGCTCAGTACTTTAACTAAATCTCACCTGATGTTAAATGACGATGAGGTCCAGGATGGTAAATGCACTAAGCTTAGAGGTACATGTTCTTATGTGATGTTGCCGAAATATACCTATTGGTATTTGGCGACAGGTTTTCAAACTTGGCTGTGGTGATACCCTATCGCTATGGTATTGTTTCCTTCACCTAAAAAGTCAGGCTGATTTTAGAGTAGGATAAGTGGACTCGAATACGCATCCATAGACGCGAAATCAGGCCGCGCACTACCAACTCATCAGTGCTTCAATTGTGGCCTTAAGTTAGCCATCAATAAAGTTATCACTTTAATTTTTTTAATGTTAGATTCGAGATAATTATAGGCTAAAACACTCTTAACGTGGGCCCCGGAGCATTTACTGTTCTATTCCTAATCCGACCCAAGATTCTAAAGTGATTTAAGCCAAACTAATAAGTAAGTTTTGAGTTATAATCAATTTTATAATTCTTTATCTTTATATATTTTACAAGGCAACATTTCTCTGCATGTCTTCCTGTCTATTTGTTGGTTTATGAACTCGTTTGCACAAAAGTTACATATACCTTAAATCTATACTTATAATAAAAGGCTAAATTGAAGAAATCTGTACATTGAAGATATTTCAGAAAAAAAATACCATGAGGGGGTTCAGAATCGACAACGGAACATATTTCGATGGTTTTTATAAAATAAATAAACCAATAAACTAAACCTACTTAACTTATTTTCATTTAATTTCAAAAAAAAATATAGTACTTGTTTTCAATGGCTATAGATAAATGGCGTTATAACTATTTTATAATTGTTAAATGTTTTGAAACATTAAAATGACTGCGAATGAAGTTAATTTGTAAAGTATTTTATAGGTTAAACTAGTTGTGTGCCCGCGGCTCCGCCCTCGTTTCATATATTCTTCACTGTGTAATACAGTGTATAAATAATCATCGGAAAATAATGTTTTGATGATGCTGTCCATTGAATCATGTTTTGTTCAGAATTTCATGGTTTTCATTTTCTTTTAACGTAATCCTAATAAATTAAAAATATTTCATATAAACTGTCTTCTATTCCTAAATTGTTTGTTTTATTTATTAACCCCAATAATTTTCGAAAAATTAAAGTAGCACAAGTTAGGCGAAGTAACTTCAAATATCTATCATCACTAACTGTTGCTGTTGGTGACTATAATATAATATTGTTCCTTATTTTGATCCTTCGATGATAATTAAGTTTTAGATTTTTATTTATTTTTTAGATAGCGTTAAGTACCCTAAATATAATTTAAATCATAAGTTCCCGCGCGAAAACGCTAGCGTTCGTGTTACTTTAGTTCGTGGCGTCACTAATCATCAACATCCTAGGGAAATCCATTCTTTCCGGAAAAGATCGATTTTTAATTCACCTTATGCAAAAAAAAAATCTAAATGTAAACTGTGGTATGTAACCGATACCTATAATCTATGTGATTTCACACCTATAAAGCTTTTGTTGTAATATATTGTTTTTACGGCAGGCATTAAATGAGGTGGTGATAGCAATAATAAGTCACAAATATGTTTGTTCAGCTACTAATACGTGCTATTTATTTTTTACACAACTAAGATCTAAGCACAGTTTTTTCATAAACATCTTTAACTTGGTGGCAATATACTTAAGTGGGCCATTCAAAAATCGTAAGCAGGCCACATTATGGCCCGCGAGCGAAGGGTTGGCCAACCTTAATATAGACCATATACAATATATATTAGATATAGTACAATGCACTGCATTGCCACACAGTAGGTACCACAATACTAAATATATCGCCCTGATGATGTGTTTCGAAGCTCCTATGGGATTTCTTGACAGCTACATATACATGACAGATAAATATATATTTACAATCATTCTTATTAAAATATCAAAGAATAATCTTTATTTTCATTTGTTTGTACTCTGAAGTGTCATATAAATAAATATTTCATTCTATTTGTGTGTAGTAAAAGAGAGTGATATTAGGTACTGAATAGATCGAACATTATGATGCGCTTGGAAGCTTATATGGAACTTTTTGAGGGGTAGATATTACATATATACTATATGTATATAGTTTTAAGTTTCTTTGTTATGTGTAGTAATTAGCGTTTACCACAGTATCGACCTGATGATAGACTTCGAACATTCTATAGAATTTTGACAGATATATATTTTTTAGCTCTTTTTGTGTTTAGAAATGAGAGCTTAGCACAGCATTGAATAGATCGAACTAATGACGGACTTCGAAACTGCTATGGAACTTCTTGACGAGTAGATATATATATATATATATATATATATATATATATATATATATATATATATATATATATATATATATATATATATATTTGTTTTGAACTTTAACGAACGCTCAGGCTCATTGTAGAATAGGAAAGGTAAATTACCAGCTACCATAGCTAATTTTTATTTTCAAACTATAAAAATACAAACATTTGCACTACTTACAATACGGGCAAAACAGGATTGGATTTTTTTTAAACTGAAATACTCAGCTTAGCTCTGAAAGGCTCAGCGTTTAGAACTCGATTTTACTTCATGTTAAGTCACGTTCTAGTTCAATATGATACGTTCTATTTCAATGTGTATCTATATTTGATAAAAAATCATCATTTTACGAACACGTAATTACACGCGCACGGAGTCGCGGGCACAGCTACTCCAACATAAAACTATTAATAAAGATTTTTACTGATAGGCAACGGATTCTCTGTAAAATTTAATCCCACGTGGGGTTTTGTTTGTCGATAATGATTCGAAGTTTTAATTATGAGTCGACACTAAATAAACTTCCGTATGATTATTTTCACTTGATTTCTGTTTATCCTGTGACGTGTCGTTCGTTTCAATTAGGTACACCCATTTATAATATCTATCAAAATAAATTAATTCTTTAAGGAATTTATTCCGAGAGAATATGACGGCGGTAATCATTTTTTTCAGATTTAATTAACTTTTACACTGATTACTAACTGTTCCATTTATTATAAAATTTACCTAACCAAAATATATACCGATATTATGTCTCATAGTGTTACATGATTTTAAAATATGTCTATATTAAGACACGTTTATCGGTTCAGTGATATTCGAGTTATAAGTCAATTAACCTGTTATAATTTTCAAAGAATTACATCAATGACATACGTTATTGTAAGCTTCATTATACGCGGTCGCACCCAAAGACACATTTGGGGTCACATAGGGCATTATATTTGGTGGATGAATTATAGTGTTTCAAGCATTTTTCAAAACTATTTTGAATACATACCTACTGTCGTTTTCATTGTTTAGGCGTTTTAAGCAGGAATATAGTGGTTTATTGAAATTTCGTAAAAAAAGCCAATACGACTTTTTTGGGGTATGACCCCCGGTCTCGGGACGTCGCTGATTATATGACGGCTAAGAACATACTGATCGTCACTTTGTAAAGAGGATACATTTAAAGGCACAGCTTTCAATAACCTAAGTGTTGTATTTGTAACGATTCTGTTACAATTTCAAGTAGAGTCAAAGTGAAAGTGGTTCACCCAAACTAACAAACCTGTTATAATAAATTATTTGTCATCAAATAACAGTGTTCAATCGTGATACATACTTATATAGAATTAGCGGTTTCAACCGGCATTGCCAGGGTTAAACTTATGTAAAAATAATGAAATCAAGAACATTTTAACAATTTAACAACAACTAGTCGACACGTCTCGCGACCTGAGGGCGTGCCAATATTTGGCACAGCGAATTAGCCTTGCCATCAAACGTGGCAATATGGCCAGCCTTCTGGGAACCTTCCCGTCTGGCGGCGAGCTGGACGGCATTCATTATTTATGAAGGTAATAGTAATAATTAGGTACTTTTATTTAGTTTTTTTGTTATTTAATTATAAAGTTATTATAAAAAATATATTTTTGGTATAAGCATCGTAAATACATTCATATGTATTTAGTAGAAAATTGTTCTTTTGACATTATAAACAGACATTTCAGTTTAACTCTAACATAACGGGGAGTCACACCATAGAAATGTAGAAGGATTTTTATTCCGTTTGTTGTAACACATCATCAGATGACTTTGCAAAAGTATATAAATAAATAGCAACAACACATATAAGGAGATGTTATGAGATAATTATTGTGCAATCATCTAAACTCTATAGTCTATACTAATAAATAAAATTGAAGTGTCTGTTTGTAATGTGAAAATATTTTTTTTTACTACATATATATTCATGTATATGAAATCTATACCAAAAATACGATTTTTTTTAATTTTCTGTCTATTTGTCCGCCTGTCTGACTATTTGTAATGGGTAATCTCCGGAACGGCTGGACCGATTTTGACAGGACTTTTTTTGGGAGACAACTGAAGATACTCTGGGTAATGTAAGGTACTTTTAGTATTCGAAAAAAATTAGGGTTGCGCGTTAAAAAAAACTCATAAAAATTTGAATAAAATCCGATTCAGTGCACAGTTTTACGGGTAAGTGCTTGAATTTGTGAGAAATATTTTTGCTTTATCTTATTACTAAAAAAGTGATAGATAGATAAAAACTTGATTGCACATACAATTTGTACATAGGCGAGCTTAATGCCATTTGACATTTTCTTCCAACTGACCTGCGGTAGTGTTGTCACTACAAAGAAGTGGGTTTTAATCTAATCATACTATTTTGTAGGTACTAAAAAGATAATAATATAAGAGAAAATAAATAATATACATAAATATTAAATAAATAGCTATGTTATAGATAAAAAACAAATAAAAAATTATGAGTTTTGGTATTTCCCATAACATAATTATTTAATTATACAGTTTCTTGTACCTGTTCATTAAAGTAAAATTGATGGAGTTTGGATTTAAAATTGGTGATTGTCTTAGCATCTTGTAGGTACCACTTGGGTAAAGAGTTCCACAATCTTGTAGCTGTTATAGTAAATGAGTTAAAATGTAATCTCGTACTGTGTTCAGGGAAACAAAGTGTTTTGCTATAGGTAGGTCGAAGGGTGCGGCCACTGATACTCAGGTACATAAAGCGTTCCTGTAGATACAGGGAGATCGTCGGACAAACAACATAACATAAATATAATTAAATGCATGCGCCTTTCTACGAAATCATATATTTAACCACGTCAATTTGGAACGGAATTTAGTGACATTGTCGTACTTTCGCAGCACATAAATGTAGGGTTACGTACATTTAATTAGCGGTCAAGTTTGTGCAGGAATTCTGCAGTAATGTCCGGATATGTTACGTCCGCGTAATCGATGATTGGAAGTAACAACGAATTTACTAAAGTTACTATGACAGAAAAGGGCAAGAAATTATGCATCCTTTTAAGTGAATGCATGGCACCAAAGAGTTTTTTTTACTGATAATACCAATATGATGTGCCCATGGTAGGTCATATGATATGTACAATCCTTGGCTCTTTACATGTTTATGGTATTCAGGTTCAAAAATGTTAGTGTTTCCACGTGTAACCGACTTAATGCAGCTCGACGTCGTACAATAATAACTCGTGTTTTTGTTGGATTCACAGAGAGACCGTACTCTTCTGTCCACATATGGATACGAGCTAGATCATAAGCTAGTTATTAGGGTTCCGTATAAAAAAAATAAAACACAGTGAAGAATATATGAAACTCGGGCGCAGCCGCGGGCACACAGCTAGTTCCTAATAAACCTTGTATATATGTACATAAGTACATAGTAACAATACATACGATGCGACAGAAAAGTTATAACATTGAATCGCATTGACATTGGTAGGTACTCTTTCGTAAATAATTACGATGTAATTGTTTACTGGGTATTTACTTTGTATTTGTCATCAGTTTGGTTCGCGTTATGTTTTTTTTAATTACCAATTTAAACTTTTGTACTTTAAAAATATTAACATTAGTCCGAATATACATAGCTTCAAATAATTTATTCCCAAATTATGCTCGTGCCCGCGTTTCGTATAAATTTCACTGTGTAATATACTTTTTAATTTTTTTTACGGAACCTTAATTATTTTCTAAAAAAAAATATTTGCTTCTAACATTAAGCAAAGATAATTCTAACAAATCCAAATAGCTGGCATTAAAACTGAGCATTGAATCAGACTTTATTCACAATTTCATTACCTAGCTTATACGCGGTACCCCAATTATTGTCAAAAAATAAAAGTACCCTAAATTACGCTGAGTAACATCAGCTATCGGTTCAGCAGTTGCTCAGATTACCCAGAACAAACAGACAGACAAACAAAAATTTAAACAATTGTAGTTTTGGTTTAGGTATCGTATTTACATACATTCATATCTATTTAGTATGTGGGATGCAAGCTGACTCGAGGCCAAATCAAAACAGCTTTTAGGTTTCGTTCCAGGCATGTTCCATTTTACAGATTTGGGTATATAATGAGGAAAGTAGACTCACCTAACTGTGAAGGTTATGGAAAAGTCGAAGACGCTCAGCATCTGTTGGTGGAATGTACCCGAAATGCGGGGGCTAGAAGTTCTTTGGTTTTGTCATTAGGATTATGTTATTTAGATATAAGCATGTTCCATGGTGTACTAGCAGAATCGATGTCCGATTCTGCTAGTATGCTATGGAACTTTATTTTTACAAGTAGTAAGTTAAGAGATAATTTAATTTAGTTGTATTTTTTTTTTTATTGTTATGTAAGATATATTGGGTATACTCCGATAGGGCTGGCATACACTAATGTGTAAAAGTCCTGTTTAAATAAATGATTTAAAAAATATATCTATTTAGTAAAAAAAATACATTACAAACAGCCACATCAATTTAATTTTTTAAGTATAGATGTATCTTAATTGCGTATAACTATTTATATTGTTGACAATAATCATTTTAAAATATTGATTTCGCAAAAGTATTAATGTAAGCGATCGTAGAGAATGTAATGTTTTATCTTATTAATTAACCTGACGTATTATAATAAAAGTAGCTGTGGGCTGAGCATATTGCTTGCAGAACCGATCCCCAATGGGGCCAACGGGTTCTCGATTATCAACCACACACTGGATGACAGCGTAGGTAGGCCCTCCACAAGGTAGACCGTCGACCTGGTGAAGGTAGCGTTGGTATCCGCTGGATACGGGTGGCGCAAGACCGGTCGTCGTGGAGATCATTGAGGGAGACCTATGTCTAGCAGTGGACGTCTTTCGGTTGAGTGGATGGATGAATGCATGGATTAAATAAATAATTATTTAAAAAACATCAAGAATCACTTAAATAGGTTCGATTCTTCTTCATTTATAACCAAACTATAAAACACATTTTGAAATTTTCATGAATAGCTTTGACCCTTCCATACGCTAATCAAATTATCGATGTAATAAAAATTACTTCAACAACTTTATTACTGTGAATACATAGCATGCACGAATGATTTAGTTTTCGACCTTGCTTGTAATTTATATTTAGAATTTCAAACGGTTACATACATGTTTAAAGAATAAATGTAACACGTTTTCAATTAATTAATAAGGTATAGAATTAAGATTAAAGAGGACCTAAACCAGCGACATATTTGAAAAGTAGGCATTTCAGAAATCTATTGCTGTCGCGTTGCGTCCCAAGGAAAGAGTTATAAAACACGAAAGGGGCTGCTCGGGTTGATATTACCTGTGCAAAATATATGAAAACGTCACTTCGTGATGTCACCTCCTTCAAAACTGAACCGATTCTTTTTTGAGTTATAGAATAAGAAAGACTTTGGCTTTGCCTGTACTTTTTTTTTTTTTTTTTTTTTTTTAATTTACTGATCAAATTTGTTTGACGAACGTCTGAAAATGACGGTAAAAATCAAGCACTTCTTTCATTTTCAAAGGCTGATAATTTGTACAATAACTAATTTATGGAAAAAAAATCATAATACATATAGACATGGTGTCGCGAGAATAATTGAATTAAAATTAAATTAATGAATAAATAATACAATGCAATGAATATAATATTAATTTATATATAAAAAGCGAAGGTTCTCTTTGAATGAAATATGTATAAAAACCTGGCTAACAAAGAAACTCGTCCCATATAGCACTGCAATACCTTTTAACCAGAATTTGTGGAACATTACGCCTGTACCGGTTATAGTAATTTTCCGATTGTCTATGATCTTCGCTTGCCTAATCTAAAAGTTTGTACGGTATAATGTTATTATATTGTTGCTGAATCTTTTATTTTCCATCAATATATTATATCAAATAATATACCTATCGAGTGTCGCTTGTTCTTCATCACCCATAGTGTGATTACATTATAATTTTTCCACACAAATCAACAGTGACATCCTGTCACTTTCGACCCCTTTTTCTTAATGCCATTAAAATTCTATTTTTTCTTTACGTTCCAAATTTTCATATTTTAAATATTCCTTCTAAAATGACCTCCGCAATGAACCCATTAAAAACTCATGTTACACAGAGCGCACGCGTAAGATATACTGTCAGTTGACAAGAATAAACCTTCGAGTGTTCTTAAAGAATTTAATAAATAAATATAATGATAATATATAAATGCTATTATCAAGGGATGAAACAGAGGTCTACGTTTGTTTGAAATGAACGCCGCTATCATATCCTCATAACATATTTTATTGAACTTTATAAACACGTATAATCGATCATGGCTAAAGAAATCACGATAACTTCAGAAAGACTCTGCTATAACTTTGATACTGTTGTTAACTAGTCTTCATCAAACTGAGTGGATTGTGCGATTCAAAAATAGTGCCAAGCTCGGAAGATCTATAAGTCATTAGTTGCCGTATTAGTCTTGTTAGTCGCACTGTAAAGCCTTTCATCTGAGAGTGTTTATTCGTAAAACCTAGCATTAAAGTTAAGGAAGGATATTTTAAAAATACATTCATTTTTTAACCGACTTCAAAAAAGAAGGTTTCTCAATACGACCGTATATTTTTTGTGTGTTCGCGGATAACTCCATCCTTCATGAACCGATATTTACGATTTTTTTTGGAAAGGAGTTATACCAAGGTTTGTTCAATGATAAAGAAACCAGGATCTGATAGTGGCATCCTAGAGAAATCGAGGAGAACCTTCGAAAATCGTATTTAATTCGGAAACCGTATAATAATACTAGCTGCTTTCCGCGATTATACCCGCGTAGTTCCCGTTTCCGTGGGATTTTCGGAATAAAAACTATCCTACGTCACTCCCTGGATTTCAAACTATCTCCATACCAAATTTCTCATTTGACAATCGCTCACGAACCAAACTGAGCCGGTGAGCACGGGCTTTATCGGTTTCAATTGATAATCGCTCACGAATCAAACTGAGTCGATGGACACGGTGTTCATCGGATTCATTTATTAAGTTATTGCGTATCAAAGAAAAGCGATGGTCACGACCTTCTTGACTTTCGTTTAATTTTTTCTATTTTCATTCGTTTTGATTTTATTTTTTTCTTAAAGTTTCCGTTTAACATTTTTGTCTTAAGTAGCCATCGTTTCCTCATTCGAGAACCATCCTTGTTAGGTCTACCCATCACCTAAAATTGTATTTTTTTCAACACAAAAAAAGCTTCTTCAAACAGGAAAGTAAAAAATAAATTTACTTACCACAAAATAATAGGTATTTTGATTTAGTTAATTAGAAATTTGTAAATAATTATTACTTTTTAATTAGGTAAGACAATAACTAGGTATAGGTATTATCAGTCTTTCTAATAACTAAAGCTAATATTAGTAGGTTATTATTAATGAATCTGAAAATCTGTCCCAAAAAAATTGTCGGTGTGTTCTGGAAATATGCATGACATGGATCCAGGTAAAAAAATTAAAACTCATTATAATTGTATAAAATCCGATTCTATGCACAGTTTGACGTCAGGCCAAGATTTTTACTTTATCTTAGTACTAAAATGTTTAGTAAATTATTCCGTATAAAAAAATTAAAAACGCAGTGAAGAAGCTCAGCTGTGTGTCCCATATATAAAAGTATATTGTAATAGACTTAATCGTTTTTATATACGTTAGTATAGGTCGACCTAGGCGAAAATATTTATCTACCAGATTGAAGACAATCTAAAGAAAGGCCAGATGAAAAGTATCCATAACTGTCGAGGATGAATTAAAGTATTCTTGAAATTTATAGAAACGCAAAAGGTGTGTTAAGATCGTAGGAAGTGGAAGGACATCATTTCTGCCCACCATTATGTGCAGACGTATACAATTATACAGTAAAGTTATGAACGAATAATTTTACCTAGTCCTTTCTTTAGAGTTGAATTCACTATAACCAATAACTAACCAACAATAAACAACCAATAATCCCAATGAAGTTGTAATGTACCTTCAAGAAAACAGCATTATATGGGAAAATATAAGATTTTGTTTACACGTAAATATAAGTAGATTTACACATACAAATAAATTTTCTAGTTTATTTTTAAGAACGTCGTTTCCGATTTGACACGACGAAATTATTTATTTAAGGCAACGAATGATTGTGAAAAATCATTCAACGTTTATGGCCACGTACTAGGAACCATACTAGTAATATGATAATAACGTTAAACAGATAGGAAAATATGATGTCGTGTGCAAATTATTATAAGCAAATATTTTACGAATCATAGTTAATAAAATACTTCATTTTGTATAAGTTGGTAAACCTTATGATGAAATTATTATGAAATAATCTGGTAACTTAGTTTATTTGGGGTAAATTCCAAGGGATTTTTATTCAAGTCGAGGTTCGTATCAAATTGATGCTCTCGCACTAACTACAATTTTTTGATTGAGTGTCTTGAACATAAAACAAGCAAAGCTACCAAGTCCACTCAGATCAAGAGCGTTTAGCACGAAAAAAGCGGTAACGTGTGTTTGTTTGACGTTTATTCATATTATTTTTGTTAATTCATCATCACAGTCAAAAGACGTCGTCTACTGCTGGACGTAATCCTTGCCAGGACCTTCCAGAATAACCCGTTTTGTACCACCCGCATCCAGAAGATACGCGCGACCTTCACTAGGTCATTGGTCCATTTTGTTGGGGGCCTATTCACGCTGCATCTTCCGGTGTATGGTGACTATTCGTAAACTCGGTGGCCTCATCGAGTATCGGTTCTACGAGTAATGTCACCGTATTTTAAGAGGATGAGCCACGTTGTCCCCTTTTTCTTCTTTGGATGATAGCGTTATGGTAAATATTTTTATACTAATACCAAATACCTACCTATCTATCTACTAAATTTACCACCGCCATGCTCGTACGTCTAGATTTTGTTCCATAAATTAGTTATTACAGAAACTAGGAGCCTTTGAAAATAAAAATAATACTCGATTTTTATCGTCATTTTCAGACGTTCGTAAACAAATTTCATGAATAAATTTTAGCCATAGTCTTACTTAATCTATAATTGAAAGAAAATTAAAAATCGGTTCAGTTTTAGAGGAGGGAACAAGGTACTACGAAGTGATGTTATCGTCTAATTTTCACACGGTAAAATTAGTCCGTGGAGCAGATGTCACTGTCGTGTCTTATAACTTTTTTCTTTGGGGGGTAACGCAATAGGTACATGGAGGGTTCTTTTCAAATCTGTTGCCGATCGCATGTCCTCTTAAGTTTAGCATTTCTTCAAGCTATGACGGTTTGATTGCTTTGGTTCTTCTGCGTCTCTCCTCATTCCTGATCGCGCAATGCAAAATACACTGTGTAGTTATAATATTGAAGTTTTTCAATAATAAATTATTTATACATTATATTATATTAAGTTATTTATACAAGACAGACATACATTATGTCATCGTGAAGTTTTTTTTAGCCTTTGAAGAACCATAATTCTCTGATACATTTAATGTAATCTTAATTAAGGTTCAGAATATTTAAGCCATGGAAATGGTTTCTTTTTTGTGACTTGGTTACAAAATATTGGAACTTTCTTCTGCTTACACAAAAACTTATTAGAACATTCGAGTATATCATGTGTAACCTATATCATATACTTTCCTTGAAAATTAACCCCTTGAGCACTCACCTGGCGTTTACGCTAGTTTACGCCATTGTTTGCCTATTGTCTTATTTTTATGGGTACTCGACACATTAACATTGAAATTAGTGTGAAAACCGAATCAAAATTAATTGGTAGTTTAAGAGGAAATAACGGAACAACAGATAGACAGTGCCGGTGAGCTATTTTGGTTTACATTATGTATAGATGATGAATAAGTCATGATGGAAGTATTGAGTCGTATTGCATGATTCTTACACGTTAAATAGTTTATTTAAATATAGAAACGTGTGAAAAATTGTAAACAATGGGCCAGTTTCGGTCCATTGAATCAGCTCAAAGATTAGCGGTGAGAATTATTGACGATTCTATAATAACAAACGCTATTCATCCTTTGGGCCCCTTATTGAAAACCCGCGTTGCATTATTTACCGCAAAGTGATGATGTAGCAAGTAGCTGGATAATGGGCCGTTCCTGCATAAACTGTAAAATGTATTTTAAAAATTGTTTATGTAATTGGTCGTATTTATTATCGGACAATGAATTTCTTCTTTGTTTCTTTCTAATGTGTGTTCTACTGATCGTATAATGCGCTGTGTTCCGAATATTTCTTTGACATAATACCGATTTCTAGTTTTAACCTTAATATAGTTAGCTATCGGCAGGGAGTCTATATTGAATAGAGTACGGGGACAAAAGATGCCTAAAAGAATTTTAAAAAGTAGGCAACACGTATTTAGTCCTGTGATGTGGCTGATCGTATATCTGTTTGTCACCTTTGTAGTATATAGAAAAAGGCAAATATTCCAAATATTTATTTGTACGATTATAGATACACCATGGATTCACTGGCAAATATACATAGGAATGACCCAAACTTGATATATAAACAACATTACCCCCGTCCATCCGTACCAGCGCCTTCAATTAACGATAAGCGTACATTATCAGTAAATTCTAATCGAATGGTCTTAAGTGATGATAAGGTAATAATTTATCTAAACAACAGTAATTATATTTTATTTTGACTTTCCTCATTAAATACGGCCGATTTGCCCAGCTCGCTTTCAAAAAAAGGTTTGTAATTAAAATGATCGTATTAGGTCATATTTATTACATATTTATTAAATTTGTATTTTCTTAACACGCCCTCATAAATATGTTATTCCAGGCAATGTTTCTCCGTTTGTCTGTTAGTCGACTCATAATTATTGGAGAATTACTGAACCAACGTACAAGACTCTTCAATTCTTGGGATAGGTTTTATAGGCACTAGCAGTGCCCGGAATTACCTCTGTGTAGTATTCCGTGTATAAACAGACGATTTCAATAAAATAATGACAATTTCCCAGCTTCGAAATCGAAATTAAACTAAATATACATCAATTATGTCTTATTTTCATCACTTTTCTCACCCACTCCTATATCTTAGCCGATGATACAGACTACCTCTATACCATCAAAATCCATTGATAGTGTTTGCGTAATGTGTACATAGACAGACAGACAAAAATTCTATAGATCATTGAAATGTGTCTGTCATTAATCATCTTAAATAGCCCTTAGTTAAGAGTTCGTTAAGGAATGGTTTGTGAAAACGGGCAATTGTCCCCCAAATGGTTTTTCTCAAATAGATTCAATGTACAGTTTGTGAAGGTACATATGTTTTAAGATATAATTTCAAAAACAATTAATAACTATATGAATTAAATGGAAGAGTAAATAATAAATAAGCAGTTGTATTATTCATTCATTTAAATCTTTTTCCTATAACGAACATGTTACAAAAAGTCTTCTATATTAATTTGCATTACAAAATTTAAATCTATAACAAATTTCATTTAATTCGATCCAATCGTTCGACAGTTATGAAGAAACAAACATACAAATATGCACCAATATATGGTATAGATATACTCTGCAAATGTTTACTGCGATCAAAAGTTACATAACATAAAACCAGTACGTTAATTTTTTATAAACTTGTATAGATATACATATAATAAAATATGTACATAGGTACCTATAACATTTATTACGCGTTACGATTCATTCGATTTATAAATCGATTTACTAATTTGATAATTTTTTAGGTATATTTTTTTGGTAAATTCATATTGGTGGAAATTCGGTGCAGTGGTAGAAATTAGGTCATTAATGAAATAACATTATTTAAAACTTTACAAAAAAAATTAAACGTTTTAATTTTTTTTCATCAAGCATTCCAATAGCTACTAATAAAAAAATACATGTAAATAATATCGGTTGATAAACAATGGTGCAAAGGTAAAGAACCATTATCTTATATATGTATATATTACCGTGTTTGTTTTGTCCTCGATAAACTCCGAAACTAAGTACATAACCGATCTTAAGGTTTAAAAGATTTAAAAGATACGATAGTTTTTATCCTGATTAAAGACCACAATATTTTTTTCGGCATACCCCAGGGTTCGATTTGGAACCGTTTTTATTCCTCGTATATATAACCGATTTACCGCAAAAGCTTGATAACCTTGGTGTCACGGTGCTTTTTCCCTTATTTTCAAAGTGAAGAGAGAAGAATCAGAGGTTATTCGAGTAAACCGTGCTTTAGCTAATTTCTAAATCTAAATCTAAATGGTTTACTGTCGACAATTTACTATTAAATACTAATAAAGCAAAATGTGTTAAACTTACCTTTCGCAACGTCCAACATGTTGATTGTAATAACAAAGTAGATGGGAACTTAGCAGGCTTAGTTAATAGTACTGTGTTCTTAGGTATTACAGTTGATTATAAACTACAATGGGTTCCACACATAAAATCTTTATCAGGAAGGTTAATATCCGATGTAGTTATAGCAGTGCGTAAGATTCGCCAGTTAACTGATAATATCACTGCTAGATTAGTCTACTTTGGTTACTTTCATAGTTTTATGTTTCAGCTTTATAACTATCATAAGAAGGATATTTTGCTGCAGGAAACAGCAGCTGAAGATACTTTATATATTTTACAAAAACGAGTTGTTCGAGAAATTTATAATACGGGACCTCGCGAATCATTTAAAACAAGTTTCCGGAATATGGTATCTTAACCTTGCCCTTCCAATATGTTCTTCATAACTTACTGTGTGTCCGCATAAATTAAGATAAATTTTGAACTTATAAACGATCAGTACAATTTTAATACAAGGGATAAACATAAATCAACAGTTTCAATCTTAGATAACTATTAGGAGTTTTCTAGGTAATAAATAGTGTTGGGCTTTACAATAAAACCGTAAAGCACATTACCGATTTACCGGACAATAAGTTCAGACACCATGGCAAGCAAGTTTTAATTTGCAAAGGCGGATCATTATATGAACGATGGTGATGTCAGGAAGTGACAGCCTTCTCTGTGTATTTATTAATAAACTTTGTAACTATTAGTCATAGAGTTGAAAAAAAAACATCAAAAGTAATACCAGATCGGATTTCGTGCCGGTTCTTCTCAATGACTGGATTATTTTCCGAACCGGTGGTAGTATTTTTACGTTCATAAGCGCTCTATCAGGGCTTAAATTGAATAAAATATTTTTTAATTCGAAGTTATTGCAAACTTGCTGTCCCAGCGAAATTCGTACCGCCTCAGAACCAATAAATTTTGGCTCATTAGCTGAATAAAATTTAGTTTTTCCTTCAATGTACCTACGAGGAAACTTCTCGAGTGCGACAGCCGAACAAAATAAAATAAATCGACATTAGCCAATCCATTCTCCAGGTATCATCAAAAAAGCCGTTCCAAACAAACTGTATGAAAAAACGTACTTTCGTCACGAATATTAGTTGTTTTAATAGTTATTCTGTTATTTGGGCTGGAGACAAAGCCAATAAATAAACTATCATAAAAATAAGCGCTTCCGTTCTTGAGCTATAAATAATGTAACAAATTCTGTTCTTTTATATAGTTGGTACCTAATATTTTTGTATGATAAAGTAGCCCGACAAACGCCGGGCAGCGCAATTAGTTATATATATTTATTTGTATTATGTTATAAAATTGTAAACAGGTATGCGGTCGAACGCATTCGAAATAGTTACTTGAGGCCTAGAGTTATTACGAAATAATCAACGTAAGACGGGGGTCTGAAGTGATGGTGATGGTAATCTGTCATCAGCCAGTAAAACTGTGGATTAAATCGGATTTTATTCACAATTTCATGAGGACCTTAAGTCGTACGGAGTAATTTCAGCTATCTACCAAAAAAAGTCCTGTCAAAATCGCTCCAGCCCTTCCGGGAATAAGCCGAAGCAAAACAGACAAAAAATTTCAAAAGTGTATTTTTGATATAGGTATCGTATGTGTGTATGTATTTAGTAAAAAGTTGTTATATTTATTTTACAAACAGACACTTAAATTCTATTTATTATTATAGAGTAATTATAGACTAAAGCACGGCAATGCAACTGCTCTGTAAATTATAATAACTTAAGTACAACCAAAAAACTGTAGCAACCATCTAGAGATCGGAAGGTCATCGTAGGTCGCCGTCATTTTACCGGCCAGCATATAATTGCGTAGCTTGCCCTACAGAGACTATGTATTTGTTAAGGACCCTTAAACCCGACAACGCTGAAGCCCAAATGGAGAACAAAGATTTTCCACAAAACAAACGAAAACGCTCGCGTTATTTAAACAGTTCGAACAACTGAGTTCATTCAAATTATATGCTCACGTTTTTTTAGTTGAGTCTGTAAGATTTCATAACATCAGAGCGATATTGACTGATACGTAATCATTCATTATTACACGATGTTTTATTAACATTTAATATATATTTAGTTGTCTTTACATATATATGTTATACTTCTAAAAGACCGGTCTATCTGTTTGTCTGTTTGTAACTCGAAAACTGCTTATCATATTTTGATAATTCATATTTTTAACTATAGAAGTATTCCCTAACAAAGTTTTAATGTATACGTACTCTCAGTCCTCGCGACTCCGTCCGTCTGTGTGAAACATCTTGTTTCTAAAGAGATGTTTGTTCAATAACATCTACATAAATATTCCTATTTTCAATTGTAAAGTAAATTTGTAAAAAAATCACTTAAATCAAAAATCATAGTAATGTACAAAAAAACATCACATACATAAGCTCACGCCTGTTTTCCCCCCACATTTCGCCGAGCTTAGTTAGAAAAACCCCATATCACTTAACCCGACCCGGGGATCGAAGCCAAGACCTCTGAAGGACATTCGTACCGTAATACAACTGCGTCACCGAGGCAGTCCAAAGTAGTGTATTCCATCATTAATGATAAAACTCAGATCGGTTTTTTTTATAATTAGTTTAATGTATATATTTGCGCAGGTCACGGAAGTCCGCTGGATGCGGTTGGCGCAAGACCAGTTGGTGTGGTGATCTTTGAGGGGGAGACCTATGTCCAGCAGTGGACGTCTTTCGGTTCAATGTATGGATGGATATATTTGTGTTCTAATAGCTAATAGCTAATAGTTAATAGCTAAAAAGTTATTAAGACAACAATCGGAAAAGTTCATATAAAATACATAAACCATTTAAGAGGTCGTGAATTATTGCTAAGCATAAAATATATTATGTGCGAGCGACCCCGCGGGTATGCCTAGTATTAATATATAACTACAAAAAATTATTTACAAAATCATTTGAAGCTAATGATATTATTTATTTAAACATAACATTTATTATCTAATTAGTTGACATACGGCTTTTGATAACACATCGTCTCACATTTTTTTTTTGCTACTAATTTACTCATTACCTATGTGTTAAAATGTTAATTATCGTTTTGATATGGTAACATATACAAAATTATGTTATTTAAATATAATCAATCCAAATACATTGATCTCTTGATCTTTTTATATATTACGCAAATCTGATTTCATAGAGTAATATGTTACACTAACCGTTGCCCGGTCGCTTCGCTTGCCATAAATAAATAATATATTATATATTTCAAATGTATGGGTGGGTTCAAATGGGTGTTTTCAAATTATTCGACTTATTTTCTAATTCACTTAAAATACAAGTAATATGCTAAAATAAAATTTGATGTTAACCTTCGAGCCCTTAATGTTAATTATGAAATATAAAAATTTACGACAAATAAATAAATAAAATGTATAGAATTTTTTTAAACCATACAATTATCGTGGTAAAATAGATTTTTATGATACATTTAGAACCATGCATAATCTTTTTCTTTAGATTAACAATTATTGTTTTCATATAAAAACAAACCTTTTGCATGAAAAAGGATTGGCCAGGCCGATGAACCCGCGCGAGGCGCAACAGGTGGCGGCGATTATTAGTGACCATGAACGTGTCACCTTGTAAGTGAGTGCGGGAACGTAAAGGTGATTTATGTGGTCCTGTATTTTATAATAGTGAGCAACGCTTAAGGTAATACTACGAGGCTAAACCTTACTAGAACCTGCAGACCGGCTGAATTGTTAGCATCCACACCGTCGCGGGGCTTCGCTGACCACACTTGACGGGCTGATGGTGGAAAAAAACTTACCCTATTAAGGGTCAAATTAAACTGCATACACTTCTTCTAATTCGTCTACTTTAATGTCTTTACGATGCCCAATGGATTTCGATGTAAAAGCTCATATTATGAACCCAGCTTTCTACCCACAGCTACTCAGAGGCTGAATTTCCTAATTATAAATAACAAATTGTTTGTAAAAGATCAAGAATGATAACTTCGGCTAGCTTGATCGTCCGTCGTACCGTCGGCGCTGGATTTACACTAGGGGCACCCAGGACTAATGCTCAGGGCGGTAAAATTCGGTGGGTGAGAATAAAAATGTCTTCGCATTATAGATTTTTTTTTTGGCCAAAAAATGTTACACAGAATATATATATAAACGAGTAATATTCTTAAATTTGATCATAACTTCGAGCTTAAGTAATAAATATTTTATTTATTTGAATATTGTACCTATATCGAAACTTCATTCATTTTTATACAAAAAAAAAAAATGTCAGAATCGTAGCAAGTGGAAAGATGTAGTATCTGTTTAACCTCATAAAATGAGGGATGATGTTATGTTGTTGTGTTATATATATTACTCAACAATTCAGAACAGAATATCTCCCAATATTTGATTATCATGAGAACATTTAGATACATAATTTTAAATGGTAGCGATTGAATAGAAATATCAAAATATGTAATTTTAATTTATTCAAGAATTTCAACTTAGAGAGTCATTCAGTTTTGAAAGAAAGAAAATATTTTTTTTATTCCAGCAAACACAATTTACATATAGTAACATTATAATAAAATTTTACATTAAAAAAATGCCTGAGTGTCGCTAGGAAACGGTACACTACTCAGCATAAGCTAGCTGCCACCATCACAGTTGACCCCAACACTGATTTTCAGTTATGACCAAATGGGTTTTAACGGTAGTAATACATATTATAGTATATTCGTCATGTTGTGCGTAGTACAGTTAAAAATACAGGGAACATTGATATAAATATTACATGGATGACAATTTTGATTTTTGATTTTGATTTTAAATATATAAATAAACGAATAGGCCATAATATGAATGGTCTAGTCTATCATCATCATCATCTCCCTACCCTTTTCCCATTTTTATTTGGGGTCGGCGCAACATGTCTTCCTCTTCCATTCCTCTCTATTTGTTGTCATCTCCGCATTCACTCCTTTTCTAAACATATTTTCATAATGGTCTAGTCTATATGGACAGCAAATTAAACAAAAATGATGGTGAAATGAATTAAATAACTGAGACGTCTCAATTATAGTTTTCAAAGCGCAGTTGATAATCTAAAAAAAAACTTTTTTAAAGTAACTAAACTAAGCTCCGATCTTATTGGCGACGGTATGTTGTTCCAACACTTACTATGGCATTATAACGAAAACTGCCTCTAAATGCTCCTGTAAAATGACGGGCTGTCAATAACTGTTGAGACGTAACGCTGGGATCAGTTGCTCTGTTTTTATCGAATTTACCACTCATCCAATGATTTAGGAGTCGTTCCAGTATCAAGAAAGTACCAATGGGGGCGTGGGATCTATGCATTTTGATGGCATTGCGGCGGGGAGGGTGGAAATAGGAGTGCATTACAATAGTTTACTAATTTATTCAAGCATGTCTTTTTTAATTTATGACAATTCTTACGTTATTATGGGGAGAAAGGTTTACTATTGTTGACTAGGAGGTGGGGACAGGGAGTCAAAAGGGTCTAAAATTCTGCTAACGTCATTTTTAATCGGAACTCTTTGAAGTATAAAAATGATGGGTATTGTCACTAGTTTGAATAATTATCTTTATTACATTATATAAAAGGCGACGTCTATTTGTCTGTCTATCTGCTAGTTGCTTTATAACTCGAGAACCACTGAACCTGATTTACATGGTTTTTTTAAATCGTAAATATATTATCTGGTCTGATTTTAGTTAGGCTCGTTAAATAATATAAAATATATTGAGATGATGCAATGAAAGAAATAAAATAAATAAAATTCATAATAATTACCATTATCGTGTACCTCATTACTTACTCATCCTAAGATTATATAAAATGGAATATCTATTTGTCTGTCTGTCCGTTAGTAAACGCGAGCCGCGGGCACACAGCTTGTATTATTTTAGTTTTGAAATATCCACATCGCTATTTTATTTTTACACAAGCGAATATACAAGGTTTCAACGTAATATATATAATCTTGTTACATTATATTATCACTATAATCTAAATACTGATAAGACATATTATTATTAATATGGACTTCCACCTAAATATTTTAACTATTTAATCTGTAACGAAAATATTTTTCCACTGATATTAATTATCATGCCTATAAACAGAGAAATTTAAAAGAATAATTGTTTGTACTTATAGCATTATTAAGAGGACACGCGGTCGAAGCTGAATTCGAAAAATAGGTATTTCAGAAATATATTGGTATCGCTCTGTGCCCCGGCGGAGCTACCAATGTGTGTGAGTGAATAGAATGCATGTATGTACGTATACGTGTGCGTCCTCGCAGCTCGCGTTCGCGCGAGCCTCTTGCGGGCTTTCTTACATAACAGTTTACTAACATTGTTTATTCAATGTATTTTTTTAATAAGTGGTTATTATTTTTTGTTTTAAGTAGATTCGATACTCATAGTACAATGGGTAAAAAAAAGGAAAAGTATTATCCGTTTTTTTTTTTTTATTATTTATTAGTGTTTATTTACTTTCATTTATATGTATTTAGTAGAATCTATTAATTGATATTATTTTTGTTGATTTACATATAAATATTTATGTTATTATTGCAATTTGTTTATTCATTAATACATATATATTTGTTCGCTTATATTTTTCAGTAGACTTTCCAAGAGACGAGACGGCTAAAAATCATATTTAAACGGAATTTACTAAGATATTTCATTAATTTATCGTCATCGTAATTGATCCGATCAAACTAACAAGCAGTGTTGGCTCACTGTTTGATGAACATTTTGGGCACTCAGTTAGAAGACAAGCTGGATCCAAAAGTTTTCCGCAATATCTTGTGGCCTGTGATGATGGCGTAGTTTTTTGTCAGAAGTAGATCTGACGTCCGAACTTCCCCTGACATTGTCAGAGACATTTTGCATCTTAGGGTTTTGCCGGGTCTGTCCTTATATTTATTTCTGTTTTATCTCTATAATTCTGCATTTTTGGCTTCTTGTTTTTTCCTATCTTTTGGGAGGTCATGGTTAATTTCAAATCTGTTCCTTGTTTATTTAGCACGTGGATGGTTCCGATTTTTCTTGGTTTTAGCCAGATGATGCTCTTCTTTTGCCTTACTTCTTCATTATGAAGGAGTTCGTGCATCAGTCGGTGCTAGTTCGGCTACTATGTCTGGGCTTGGTTTGATCCCCTTCTTTCTACAGTGATATTACTATACATAGTGGTGATGCTGGGTTCATTCCGTCTTGCACGGGAGTCACTTCCTCTTGGAACGTCGATTTTATGGTTTCGGAAGTCGATGCTTGACAACTTTGAATCGAATTCTTTACGTTCCGTTGTGTCGTTGCCCATCGCTACTTACCCATAGCATTTGTATCGCGTTTTGGAAAGCCTTAGTTTTCCATCTCGTGATCCGGTTCTTCCTACTGGACTCTCCCGTTCTTTTTTGTTCGGATAGCATTTTTCCACCATGTTCCACCTTCCGCTCTACAAGCTGCCTCAAGAGTATGCCACCTTCGAACGGGCGAGGGTATCCCATCTCCGGCATACAGGACATATGTCGTCAAAACCATTGTGGTCGGCCATTGTCCAACCTTGCATGGGCCCAGTTCCTGCATTTAGGAGGTTCCCAATCCTTCCAGTAACTGCACTCCATTTTATGATCGTTGCCGCCACAATGGCTGCAGACGACGTCATTTTCATTGACGGCCGTCGACCTACAGTCGAAATTGCATATTCCGGGATGATAGAACTGAGTAGTTCCGGACTGAGTAGAAAAATCCAATATCACTTAACCCGACCCGGGGATCGAACCCGAGACCTCAGAACGAGATCCGTACCGTAATACAACTGCGCCACCGAGGCAGTTGGTAGTTCGCTAGAAATCTGCAGACGCAGGTTCGAACCCACCTATGCCAGGGGGAGCGGTCGCAATGCTGACAGCATATCCCGAGCCCCCTGGCACTCTTGCGCGTTGCGGACACCTTGGAGTTTTAGTGGGTATTCCCGACGCTTCTCGTCCGGGTGAGTCCCGCATACCCCCTCCCTGACAAGGAGGGGGATGCGTAAAGGCATTTCTCCAAGTAAAAAAAAAAGGTTCGAACCCACCTACATACAAAGAGCCGGAGATTTCCACATAGACAAACATTGTCAATAAACCATAGCATATGGTGGTAGGCCTTTTTCTAATAATCTCCGCCTGGGGGTAGCTTTCACTCTTAAGTTTTAAAACCTGTCGCCAAATATTTCGTCTTAAATTTTAAAGTTTTCAATTCAGATCCCCTGGAGACAACTTTTTATGACTTAACATTGAATGGATCTGTTGTAGCCTTTTACTATACGAAAAAAAATCTTCTATTTCGTGAATATAAATACTAGAAATACGTTATTTCTTCTTATCCCACAAAAGTTAGATGTTGGTAAATCTTTCTCCAAAATCGTTTTTTTTCTTTTAAGTAAGCAGGTATCCTGTAGAATGCTGCATAGATTTACTGTTTTTTTTTTTTTTTTAATTGCTTTTGGGTTTGCACTACGGAAGTGTAGTATAGTTACTAAAACGCACCTTGAAGTAGTCTAGAGGTTTTTATTTTAAAGTAGTTAGTTGAAAACGTAACTAATTTTTCTCCTTTACTAAGTGCTTAGTTGTAGAGGTTACATGCATTAAAAGTGGCCAAATAGGTGAGCATCATCCCAGTACACCCAGTACCAAAGCTCCAAACTTAGCGTTTCTATCATCCTGGACCACATCGTCACTTAACATCAGGTGAAATTGTGGTAGTATTTAGTTAAGTGTGGAATATTATTGAAACAATCTTTCATTATAATTCTATAACTTACGGTATTTGACCTTATATTTGTTTCTTTTTTAGTGCTAATTTTTTTTATCCTATTTTTTTAGTACTAAGACAAAGAAAAAATATTTCACATAAATTCAAGCACTTAAGCCCTTTAAACTGTATATTGAATCGAATTTTATTCATTTTTTTTTTCAGTTTTAATTTTTTTTTGCGGATCCCTAATTATTTTCGAAAATTAAAAGTACCCTAAGTTACCCGGAGTAACTTCAGCTATCTACCAAAAAAGTCCCGTCGAAATCCGTCCAGCTGTTCCGGAGATTACCGGGTATAAGCAGACAGACAGACTGACAGACAGACAAAAATTTATAAATTATATTTTTGTTATACGTATCGTAATGAATACACTCATATCTAGTTAGAAAAAATATTAATGTTGACAATACAAACGGACACTTGAATTTTATTTATTAGTATAGATGACATGGGGGACTGGGGTTTTGTATGGTAAGTACGTAAATAATGTTTACATATTTTCTTTTAAGAGACATGCTAGCGGCATTTATTCCATAAAAATATAGTCCCATGTTTCTTACTTGAATAATAGCATTATGGGTAAAAAAAAACCAAATAATATATATCCACCACCGCTATGTCCGTACGTTTGAATTTTTACTTAAATTAGTTATTGTGGAAACAAGGAGCCTTAGAAAATGAAAAAACAGCTCGATTTTTACCGTCATTTTCAGATGCTAGGCTAAAACAAATTATAAATAAAAATTTAAAAACCAAAACGCACGTGTGTGTAAGTTCTTATTCTATAACTGAGAGAAAATTTAGATTCGGTTCAGTTTTGGAGGAGGAAACAGGGTACTAAGAACTGTTTTCGTCAATTTTGCATACGGTAAAATCAGCCTGAGCTACAGTTGTCTCTTTCGTGTTTATAACTCTTGATTTGGGACGCGACGCGATAGCAATAGATTTCTGAAATACCTGCTTTTCAAATCTGTCGCCGACCGCATGTCCTCTTAAATAGTCAAGCAGATTTTAATTACGATACTATGCGGGAGGAGGTAAGAACTTTGCTTACTAAGGGTTAGTTAAAAATGTCTACAAATACGTAATACTTGAAAGGCCCCTAATAGGCAATAATTTGAAAGTTTTAATAAATATTCCGTCTCTAACTGTCAAATGTCCTCATGTTGCATTATACATACATATATTAATGTGTGATACAAAATATTAAATACTAGATTTTTTTAAATTAAACTTTAGACTTTTAAACGCCATTATTTCAGTTAACTGGTCCGTAAGCATTTGTAATTAAAACCGTTTTTTTTTTCATTTAATCATTCATATTATCAGTTCAACCAGGCAAACAAATAATTTAAATAACCTAATAGGTGGTATGTAGATCGTCTGTGTATTAAAGTTATAATTTATTTGTAGAAAACATATATTAAACCCATAAATATAATATAATGAATTTATTAAGTCATCTCACTTAGAATTTTCTCGAATGCTTATAATTTACTTTTATAGAAATTCTATAGATTTCAATTACAAGTTATGATTACAGGACACGCATTCGAGGGCAAAACCAAATTTGCGAAAAATTTTTTTTACACGTGTGCAAACGAGCGCTTCATCATAATGTCCTTTCTTTTACTAGTATTTATTTTTTGTGTTCTTTGAAACAGGGTAAGTTGCATGAAAGAGAAGAAAGAACGGCAGCTTGGATAATTACTTTCGAAGGAACAAGGCTTGGAACAAGTGAAAGAGTTTGTGTATTTGGGGTTACCATAAATGGAAAGTGTGACAGTGATATTGAACATAGAGTTTGGTAGGGAATAGAGTGAAGGGGCCCCTGCGTAACTTAGTGTGCAGTCAGAAAGTAACTGAAAAAGCGCGTTTGGCTGTACATTGAGGAGTCCTGGTCCGTAACTTGGGTATGGTAGTGAGTGCTGGGTTTGACAGAAGAAGCATGAAAGTCTCGATTTTTTTTTATTCATTTAATCTAATGGCAAAAAGAGAGACAAAACAAAAAGTGTAACATTATAAATCTATATCTAATTTATGCAGCGACTTTAGAGCGTCATCAGTAAGATTGATAAGATCGTCGGGGGAACCCTTGTATTTCTCAGCGGACACTCTTGCACGATATGATTTACGGATTTAATTTTTGCCCCGCAATCATAACGCTGTGAATCGATCCATCCATAACGATATTTAAATTTAGTGCACCTTCCATGGGCTGTATGCAATTTGTTGCCTATTGCAATGCCTGTTAAGCTTGCCCAGACATTTCTCGACAGTTCGAAGCCCTTTATTTTGCTGCCTGGAACGATGTTACTTATTGTCACACACGGCCCTGAAAAGCTCGAGTTCTTTCTCCACTCACAGATTATGGTGAAACTCTTGTTGACTAAGTCAGCAGCAATTCTGTTTGGTGGATGTCTGGCTTTCAGTCTATGGTGAGTGGGCATTAAAAATTCTGCATGAGAGGCCGGTATTTTTTCCCCTTTTTAAAATTCTTTCAGCAAGGCTTGTTTTCTTTTTAAAGTCTCGAATAGTGTGATAAGAGAACGCTGTGGTGGTGTAGAAGATGTAGTGAGTAAGATAGAGAAAGGTGCGCTTAGTTGGTTCGGACATGAGGAGACGATGGATGACAGAAGATTAACGAAACGAATTTAAAAGGCGAGGGTGACTGAGCACGTAGGTAAGGGTCGACCTAGGCAAACGTATTTGACCAAACGATCCGTATGTGTAAGGAACTCCCTGCTACGATTTTTCTAGTGGAATACAGTATAGGGTTCTTCAAAAGAGGCGTGAAAGAATTTTATTAAAACTCGGCAACACGCATGTGGTACCTCTAATGTTACAGGCGCTTATAGTGCCAGTACTGCCAGGCTAATCGTATACCTGTTTATAAACATGATACATACACATAAAACACAGTATAAAACCTGAAAATGCGGTATCAAAACCACAAATAAAACTTGATATTCTACATGGGTGTCTACGGAGATGGAGGCTCCAGGCCAACTTAGGGTTGACACAGGCGCTCGGAGAAGATTAGCAAGGAGAATGCTGCGTCCCATACCCCTCAAAGCTACTAAGAACGAGGATTCGTCTATAGACGATATATATTAGATTGCTAATAAAATACGCTGCCGTTCGCTAGTCAGAAACGAACAAGAGAAAACTTAGTGACTAAAAAAGTATCTCGCTTCACATAACACTCGTTACCTCCAAAACATCGTAGTTGAGAGAGGACCGTGACTAAGATTCATACAGATCATACATATCTCCCTGATCCTTCAGACTCCAACAGCTGGATTGGCTCCTAAGGTGATTTAAAGATTACTCCAGCAGGAACGTACCTGTGTGCCTCATCCAGCAGACTGGTCCATAGGCGTGGACAAAGAAGACGCTACCATCAAAGGGAATAGTTTTGATCATTGCAGATCAGATCAGCAGGCTCTCTTTCTCACGCATCCCAGATGAGTGACACACTGACACGGTGCCCACGGAAAATAACAGTAGGTAGAGTTTCTATTGAAGTTACAAATTCAAGTGACATTATAATTTTTTTGATGATAGACTATACTTATTGTAGTTATTAGTTAAATAATAAATAACTTTATATAGATATGCTTTCAGTTAAAACCCATTTATACAGGGAGAAACGAGTTCAAAAAAAATTAAAACTGGTATTATCTGTGACTTCATTAATATGCGAACTGCGCAACACAATAAGTGCTGTTTATTTATTCAAGACAATAACATTGCCATTTTACGTACGTAGTCTGTATACACAGCAATTTAAATTAGATATACACATATATTTATATTTTTAATATTAGCAGTTTAATTGTATTATATTTCCTTTCCAATAAAAAAATTATAACAATGTGTAATTACTTTAGATTTGCGATGTAATTGATTATAATTTTAATATTAGAAATAAGAACAAGTTGGCCGTCCCACACTTCAGGGCTAAGTCTAATAAAAGCTTTATAGGTAATAGTATTCGGTTTTACAATAAGATCCCAAGTAACATTACCGATTTACCTTACAATAAGTTCAAGTATTAGGTCAAGCAAGTTTTAATCTCAAAAGGTTATTACAGGATGGGTCATTACATGAACGATAGTGATGTCTGGAATTTTAACACCTTTCTGTGCTTCCGCTAATATTGCTTATGACTATATAATTTGTATCGTTTTATACAAAGAATTTTACATATATTATTATTTATAAAAAGAAACGAACCTTCTTGCCGGCTCTTCTCGACTGGGTTGTTTTCCGAACCGGTGGTAGTATTTTGAAGTTAATAAGCACACTTATAGGGTCTAAATTGAATAAAGATTTTTTTTGTTTTTTTGTTTCGTCTCGAGAATCGATTTACTTAATTAAATAAGTTATAATAGTGAATTAGTTCGGAAAATGTATAAACGAAAACATCTTTTTAATTATAGTTTGAGTAGACCCGAACATTAAATTTTTGGAGAATAATGTCTTTATATACAGATATAGGTAATTTAACCCATTGAGCACCTACCTGGCGTTTACGCCAGCTTTCCATTGTCTTTGTCTTATTTTTATGGGTACTCGACACATTAATTCAAGAATTTTTTGGAAATCGTTGCCTGCCAATTACGAGTTTAAGTCACACGCCGCTTTTCAGTAAAGACGTAACGTACGCATTACTAAAAAAAATTGTTTACGATAATTAGTTCATATTAATCTAATCATACAGGAACCGATAAAATAGTAGGTGTGTTTCAAGTTATATATTATCACTTAATTATAATATCATAGAACAATATATAATATAGAATATGTATTCATTAAGAGTTCATAAAAAAAAATATCACTCTATTTAAAATATTCATCTGCAAGGAATTTATTTATGTATGGATAATGAGGGTGTTAATTCCAGTTCGTTTATCATATCATATTGCGAATAATTTATTTCTTATAGTATATAATACGTCACAATCCGGTAAGCGTAGGGTCACTGGAAAATAATTAAATGACTCAGTATCCTACGCCTTAATCTTAATTATTGTTTTTCTTCTTTGGTAATTTTCGTACATCGTACTGACATAATGTCAGCAATTGATTGTCAGCGTGTAAACTATTTTTCCTTTGTTAGATTTGCTAACAGTTTTACAATATTCCTATATCTAACACATAAGACAATAAAATATGCCACAAGTACGAACTAATTAAAGGCAAACACAACACGCTCTAATTAAACTGGGTACTTGCGTGTTTCACAAAATTAATTTTAAATTCCACAACTAAACTATACCAGAAAATAACAATTATATTTGTGACATCTCAGAATTTATTATTATTTCCATTCATTTATTTGTACAGAATATTCAAAATAATATCACGCAAAATACCGCCAAAAAAAAATATATTTCTGTACAATCAAATATACGAGATGCCTATACCACAAATATATTTTTTAAATTTTTGTTTGTCTGTCTGTCTGTTCCGGGTAATTTTCGGAATGGCTGGACCAATTTCGACGGGACTTTTTTTTTTGTAGCTAGCTGAAGTTACTTCGCGTAATTTTCATTTTTCAAAAATGATTTGGATTCCGCGTATAACATTTAAAACTTATGAAAATGTTTTACTTGCAGGTACTTGAATTTGTCTTCATTTTCTTGAATATCTTTGCTTGATGTTAGTAGCAAATTTATTTTAATTTTAAATAATAAGGTCCAGAGATAAAAAATAAACTCCAAGAAATTGTAAAAAAGCATTTAACACTCAGTTTTACTGAAAAGTGCTTGGATTTGTGAGAAATTTATTTGCTTACTCTTAGCAGAAAAAGGTTTAAGAAAATGATTAGGGTTTCGTGTAAATAAATAAAACCTATGTAACGAAGTGAAGAATACACGAAACGTGGTTGTAGCCGCGTGCACACTGCTAGTAATAAATATAATAATAGTTAATACGTACGAGTGACGCAAGTTAATAAACTAAAAATAAAAAGTACCACAAATAATATATAAGTTCCCGCGAAAAACTCTATATTAATATTTAGTATATCTATTAACCAACCACCTTAACAAATTACAAACAAGGAATAAAGACTACTGTAATAAATAATAATAAACCAAAACTCCGTTTTGATATAAAATATTAAATATATAGATTAGTTGATCTAAAGGTACGAGGTACCATAAAAAAATCGTTATTAGTAATTTGGGATATTTTACAAGTATTATGTATCAGAGATAAACAATAAAAGTATGTATAATGTACGTAGCTCCATCTAGTCGCAATTATCTTGAACTATCACTAAAAAAGAGTCTCAATGTTGCCAATAATGATGTTAAAATTATCCTACTTTCACACATAATTAAAGAAAAACAAGAAAACAAAAAAATTATTATTTTAACCAGTATTAAAAAATATGAAGTATTTATAACATTAAGTATATCAATTATATAAGAGTAGAATACTTTTAACAACCGAATGTGGTGCTCAGCTGTTACTGTTTTCTGGATTTTACGAGTATAAATGTATAAAAACTACTAAGAAGTAGAGAATTTTGCTCGTTTAGCTATTTATTTATTGTTAAAAATTGTCGTACGTATAGATATTCATCATCATGCATTGTCGTGCCAATGCTTAGATTTGCATATGTCCTCATAATTATCATCCGGATTGGCAACGCCGATGAGTCTTGATTATTACTTAGCATTACCTATCTAGAAATAACTATCAAAATTACATTCGTAATATCAGATTAGGATTATAATGCCTCACTGTGATGTAACATTATTTATCATGCAGGTATGTGGTCACACTCGTGGCCATAAATCAATGATAAGCTCTAGCTACGTAAATTGTATAAAGTTATTAATAAAAATTAATTCTTGTAAATCCTACTTAGTCAATGCTAATACATAAACTGAAAGAGTTACTTTTTGTGTAGGTATATGAATAAGTTCTGCAGGGGGCGACGCTGCAGGGGGCGACGCGGTGCTTGCGAAAGCCACCCCGTGTCGCCCCCATCCCAAATGCAGCGGACGGCCCCGGGGGGTTTTAGTGGGTATTTCCGGGCGACTCTCGCCCGGGTGAGTCCCACACTGCACGGAGCTCGTCACTCCGTGCCCCTTATCTAGTGTACTGGGGGACTTTGATCCCCTAAGTACAATAGATAAGGGTAGTGCGTAAATGCATTTCCCCCCGTCAAAAAAAAAAAAAAAAAAAAAAAAAAAAAAGGTATATGAATAAGTTAATACTGTAAAGTACGTGAGAGTTATAATGTGACATTCATTTGATCTCATTCTAGTAACGTTTCTGTTTTTAATATATATTTCTTTGGATAAAGCTTATTTAAAAAAATACACTATATTATTGAATACCGTATTTAATTATTCATCTCTTATACTCATTTTTATTTATAAATTACATTTAGTACATTTAGTATTTACATTTAGTATAAGTACATTTTCTTCTTTTGGTATGACAGATATACTATACTCTATTAAAAATTAAAAAGTTTTTTTTTATGAGTATTAAATATGATTCTATGAGTAATGGCGGCTAAACATAACTACGATTTATCGTAGCGATTCGTTTTTTTCAATGCGGTGTAGGTTCAGTGCTTTGACAACAATCTCACCTGATGTTAAGTGATGATGTAGTGAACAGCTCTATACCCTCTATACGCCACTGATATCTACGTCGATCGTCATTTTTCCATAGAAGCTTATGCATAAAAATCATGAATCAAGGAAAATGATGAAAACTCAATTGCATTTTCGATGCAATGTATCACCACATTCGATAAAACTGCGCAAACAGATGGCACGGATAGATCGCTAAGATCAATCGTTGCTGTGTTGCCGCTTTAGATAAATAATTATTTCAATTGTTCAATAAGAAAACAAGGTTGAATTAACTATTTCAGATCAATTAAGTTATAAGTATGTGATAAGCGTATTATAAGTACTCACTAGAATTTTACTAAAGTAGTAATGCCGCCAGTATTACTCTACTTGAAGCAATACCAATTGCAATAATAAATCTCCTTAAAGATTGTTATAAAGTTCATAGCTGTACAACACTACGTATAAAAACCTTATGATCCCTATTTATCAAACTAAATTACCCTAACATTGAAATTTAAAAACTATTTTAAACCGTAAAGAAAATATTGTAAATATCACAACATATCCAAATGTAGTTTTTATAATTTTGTGAAATTTTATTGGTAATTTTTTGTAAAGTTTTTTATACATAAACTTTTTATTTTAACACTATAAAATAATTGGTAAATTTCGCGTCTAAATTTTGTCTTCATATTTCGAAAGACATTTGAGTTTATCCCTAATATCATATGAAGTGTTTATGAGAACAAATTAATTTTATTATTTTAATATTAAAAAAAAAAACAAAATTAGACATACTCGTGAAAGTTAATATCTGGGCAGTTTTAGAAGGCATTAGCATTTTTTTTTATTTAACTCATACAAACGCGCGAGCTATATTTTTGCATGAAATATGCAATATGCAACTTATTACGTTTTGGATTAACAACCCGTTTTGGATAAAATCCTAATAACGGGCAACATTGGGGCATGAGAATGCACTTTACGACTAGTGAAACCCATTCATAATATTGCATGCTAATAAAACGTATGAAAATAGAAATTTAGTTAGAATCGATAAGTAAAAATATATAATTAAAATAGGTTCTTTAGTGTCCTCATTTTTTATAACATATAATATTTAAATAAACTACTTAAATTATTTAAGTATAATTAGATAAAATGCAGTGTAGAGCTTTTTAAATTTTATTATTGAAATAGAAATCGATAATCAAATCAACTGATATTAAAATCGATTTATCTTCTTAGTTCATTAGAACCTCTCAAAATTGTCATTTGCATCGACAAAGAGGGATTGTTAACATCAAGGAGAGGTCGTGGAGGATTTTACCATCTTAGCCACCATCGCCGTTCGCCAATTACATCATGGCTGATACCGATCAACCAACGCAGCCGCAGCCTCAACAGCAGCAGCTAGAACAACAGCCGCAACAAGCTAAACCGGCTAAACAAAAGCAGGTCATTGGTAAGTGCCGCCGCGCCATCTTGTTTTTGCGATCCGGCTTCCAATCATTGAAAGCACATGGTCATAAAATGTATCTCAAAGCTTATTATTATGCAAACTTTGATGAAGTGAGAGTTTTGTTGTTAAAATATTGCTAATAAGATTTTCAGATTCCACGATGGTAAGCTCTACGTAGCGTTATCGATCGTATGTAGACTCCCAAGTAGGTGCGTTGTTACTCTTTCATAGGTACCTACCTACCTGCTACATAAATATATCATGGGAAATAAATCAATAGTTGCTGATGCGTACGTACTTACTACCTTGAGGTACATCATACTCTAACAATTCTAGGTGTTACTTGAATGTGTTGTATTTTTAATTTTTTTATGATACTTTTCAATAGTAACAGAAACATAATTTGATTACAAAATCTATGGGAGTCAATCCAATGATATAATTAATCAGTTCTAATCTCACATATATACCCAATCATCATTAATCCAACAAAAAAATACTTTACATTTTTTGTTTACATTTATACTAGATTGTATTATTGTGACTATAATGTGTACACATTGTGTCCGTTTTTTTTTTTTTTTTTTTTTTCAAATTTTGTTCTGATTTTATTTGATATTTAACTAATGTGTTGTTTTCTTTTTAATTGGGAACAGCTGAAAAGGTTTCGGGTACTGTCAAATGGTTCAACGTCAAGAGTGGATATGGTTTCATCAATAGGTACTTATTATTATATATCTCATATTGTGTTTGTATTCATACCCCCTAATTTCTTTATTATGAAAAGCTTTCTAATTATTTTTAAAGTTGTATTTTAGCTTAATTTGTCTGAATAAGTCATCTAAATTTAATGAAACATAAATTTATAGAGAAAATGATCCTGGCAATAATTGTTTCACAATGTACCAAATAATGTTATCTCTTCATTTGTTATGTTATTAATATCAGGAATGACACCAAAGAAGATGTGTTTGTACATCAAACTGCGATAATCCGAAACAACCCTCGCAAGGCTGTGCGTTCGGTAGGCGACGGAGAGGCGGTGGAGTTTGCCGTGGTTGCCGGGGAGAAAGGCTATGAAGCAGCCAGAGTTACTGGTCCCGGCGGTGAATCCGTCAAGGGTTCACCTTATGCAGCTGACAAACGCCGCAGCTACCATCGTCAGTTAGTATCCATCTGATATATTACAAAGAAAGCAGAACATTTTTAACTACTCAGGTAACATCTACACCAAGGTTCATACCACTTTGATGCCCTTGTGCGTTACTTGCAATTTTCAGTCGAGAGCCCTAATCACTTGTCCCAAAGATCTACAGATTAAAAGAGCTTCTTTAAAAAAATAAAGAGAAAGTCTATTGTACAACACCAACACATATACAGATAATATGAATACTATAATAAAATAAAAACAATATACAAGAAACCATACCAGTGCAGCCCTGCCTGCATTCTGACTGCCTCCTACTTACTAATCTAATTCACACCACAATTGTAACAATTAATTGAAACTTCTAATAATTCATTATGTTTATTTAGATACTACCCACGTCAAGGTGGGGGACGTGGTGGTGAAGGAGCCCCACGCAGAGGTGGTGTCGGGCGCCGTGGACCTCCACCCAATCAAGGGGGTGCACAAGGGGATGAGGGTCAGGAACAGAGCGCACCACCACCGCAGCGCAGGTGATCACATTAATCCATTGATCCTCTGAGGATCTGTTCAAATACAAGCTGAACAAATAGACATATTAAATGTTGAATTAATTTAATCATAGAAAGAAAGAAAACATTTATTTACCAATGTGACACACATACAATAATTTCATTTAATTAACAATAATTTTTAATAAATGTTAATACATTCATAATTGTGCCAATAATGAAGTGGCCATAATAGTTTTCTTTGTTTTTTTTTTAATATTCTATTACGAATTTTGTTTTGTAATGAAAACATGTTATCGGTTCGGACAGTTATAATTTCCGTCGTAACTTCCGCGGCGGACGTCGCGGAGGCGGTCCGGGACCGATGAATCGAGGAGGAGGTGGTTACCGTCGTCCGCGTCCACGCAACTACCAGCAGGGCCAGGGCGCCGCCCAACAGAACCATCAGAATGGCCAGGAGGGAGAAGTACAAGAGGCGCCAGCCGCTACAACATCAAACCAACAACAGCAGCCAAAGCCGAAGAAAAACAAGCCTCCAACCACCACCATTGACACCACAACCAATGAGAGCCAGGCTTAGGCGGCTGGCTGGCTGTCACTGCGGCACGTTGATTTCTTTGTAGTGTTTCATTTTTATCAGTGCCGCACTTCCACTTCTTTATTAATAGTTATTGTCCTTTTCAATTGATTAATTATAAGTTGGCAATGTCGCTCTCGTATGATATTAGGGCCACATAGCATTTAAAAAGAAATTTTTTTTTTTTTTTTTCTTATAAACATTTTATAGGGCAGGGGAGTTAATAATGGAGCTGCAAAGTACTGGATCAAAGTTGTGATATTTTAACATTGATAGTATATTTCGAATTATATATGCATGTGTGTAAATTTATAAATACTGTGTTTTTTATATTGCATATATGCAATATATATCCAAATCGTCAATGGTAACACTTTTAATGATCTATCATCAAATAATTTTGTGTTATTTTCGATTTTTGTTCACCATCTGATTGTGAATAAGTAATGCAGTTTCCAAAGCCCCGAATATGTTTCTAATACTACTATATTTATATTAAAGGTTTAACTTTTGTTCCATGAAAATTTTAGTACATTGTCAAATAAAATTTACGTGTGACTCATATGACTCGTTTGATTTCATAACCTATAAATGACAAAGTGACCTATAGATAGATATTGATGGTTAAGTGTTAAATATGGAAGAAATTTTAATCCATGAATATCCATTGCATATTTAATGTAACTACGGCTGTTTGGATATCAGATTTTCGACTAAAAGTGTTAACCACTTGAGTTTTATATACTGTGGTTTCTTCGCAGTGTTTTCTATTATCCAAATACTGAATAAAAAACTAGGATAATAGTTACACTAGATATTTTTACTTGAAAAAATTATCCCTTCAATACTATTTTCTAGAAAGACTATAGAATCCTGAATAGATGGTGAGATAACCTATGATATGATAGAGGGGTTAATAAAATCCGTCTGTGTGGAGTCCAAAGACAATATTTTATCTATGGTGACACGTACACTGATTTATTGACTATAACGCATTATTACCAGAATTATAACTGATCACTTTGAGAAATTAAGTCTTATATGAAAGACTTGCACACGTTTATTGTTATAATCGGATGATGAAACGCTCTCAAACCTATCTATTTATAGCTATGACTCGAATTCCTATGTAGGTACATAAATAGTTTGTGCTTATAGAGGCGTAAATTGATTTATAGTATATACCTCCTATACTTATGCAAATTTAAACAAGTACCTACTCTTTATAATTATTCGTTATAGCGACTTCTAGTCAAATAAGCATAAACTTGTATAGTTCTTATAATTCTTAAAAGTACAATTATTTAGAAACTAGATGGCGGTGTAGCTAATAACTTCTTTATTCGAATCGAAACAAGTATCAGTTTTTTAATATATTTCGATTTCTAACAGTTTATCTTAAATTTGTAAGCCATTTACGGAGGTACCAATGAAATTATAATTTTCTTTTTGTTACATTTCATTTTAGAAATCAGCAATTTGTGTTCAAACAATTAGTGCCAACGTCATGTAAGTAGGGTTTATTTTCAATTTTGTATCAGCGTTACCAAGCTCCAGCAAAACTGAGGCTCATCCTGCCAGAACATTCCATGGAGCTTTGTGCGTCACCTTAAAACAAATGCTACGCGTTGTTTTCCATAATAAACTTGACTTATGCACAAAACCAAACTATATCACACAAAACGCCACCTAAATTATATGATATAGAGTCAAATACAAAAATTTAATGAATTGAAGAAAACAACCGCTACATGACTCTGAGATCCCGCCAAAAATTGATTCCATTTATTCCTTCTTAAGGAAAAGGCAAAGGTGCTAGTAGACCATGTAGCCAAGTCTGATTGAGACATTTCAGAATTCATGCTCCGTGTCATTATTATCACTTGAGTACTCTTGTGCGTCGTAACTAAAAAATTCACGTAAAATGCCACCAAAATTACATAACACATAGTTAAATACTTCAAGGTAATGAATTTTAAATAAGTCGACCACATGACAAATCAAAATGAAATTATTACTGAATTCATTTTTCCGTTTATTACTTTCTAAAGAAAAGGCAAAGGTACTAAGACTATGCAGCCAAGTATAACGTTAGCACCATTACAACAAAAGAGTAATCTCTTAACTTAACTTAACTTTTCAGGAAGTGCTAGAAACATTTCAAAATTCATTCACCGTCTCATTATTTCAAAACACTTAACTTGGGCAGGACAACCAAAATATGCGATGCGGTGCATGCGAAAGCCACCCCGTGTCGCCCCCATCCCAAATGCGGCGGATGGCCCCGGGGGGTTTTAGTGGGTATTTCCGGGCGCTTCACGCCCGGGCGTGTCCCACACTGGCACGGAGTTCGTCCCTCCGTGCCTCCTTACTTATTGCATTGGGGGACTCCGGTCTCACTAATACAATGGTTAAGGGTAGTGCGCAAATGCATTTCTTCTCGACAAAAAAAAAGGACAACCAAAATATACAACGTAATTACATAATCTAGGGTTATAAAATTAATGAATACGGTAAAAAATATGGTTATTTAATAAATTAAAAGCAAGAACTACTACGTAACAAACCAAGAAACCGCAAAAAAACTCCTTTTAGATTAGTATATTCGGTATAGACTATTTTTCTCTATGGGGAGATATTGCGGTGCCCCACCTGTGGCTCTTTCAATTTATTTTATGAAAAATACATATTTATAACTTGAAAAGGATCTTGGAAAGGAAAACCAGGATCTTGAAAATTAATTTCTTATGCGCACTGTTGTATTTTACCTTTTTTGGCGCTATATTAGTATTTGCCAGAGTCAAATACATATGTGTGACGCTTCGACCATAATTTACTATTTCTATTTACATTATAATACTACTCGATTGCTGTAGCTGTAAGAATTGAAGACGTACCTTGAAAAGGAAGGAAAATATATTATAATGTGACATACTTTTTAACATTCGGAACTTTATAATAACATTCTTGAATGACATTGACATCTATGATCTAACACACAGCAACAAAATGCATTCATTTTATAAATTGTATATTTTAGGGTGAATAATTGTAATATTTCTTATTAATATAGCTACAACAACTTTTAATATTATATGTCTATAAAATGGACACAAGCGATGAAAGTAAATATAATTAAATATTAAATACGTATAAGTATTATTAATTAATGTAATTTGTAGTTATCATTCATCAGCATGATTTTTTAAATTTTAATGCTATCATTTATACATATCTACTAATGTTATTGTCCAGTATGACAAACCGTAGAAACAAATTGAGTAGTGTCAAAAACTGCAAAGTGCTGCCAGGGGAGGATCAAGTCACACGGCACAAATTGTTAATAATGGACATAAAGATGTAAAAAAGATCCCACAAAGAAGATAAGCCGGCCCTCTCCCAAAATAAGGTGGCATATGTTAAAAAAACGAGTGTGCAAGCAGATTTTAAGAAAGAAGTGACAAAAAGTAGACAAGATGATTGATATGAACGGTATGGAAGATAAAACGGTGAATGATGCCTGGAACGAAATGGCGTATCATATCATAATGGTAGCGTAGGAAGTGCTTGGAGAAAGTAAAGGGAAGGGTGTAATTGAGAGGGATATACGGTTGTGGCATGATGAAGTACAAAGTAAATAGAACGGGAGCAGAATCCAGAGTATGGGCTTAGGACCTAATATATAAAGCTCTTGGTGATCCTTGTGGCCAAAAATAACTCTAGTGCATAACAAAACTGAGTGCTGACAGAATGAAAGATATCAAGCATTTAAAGTGTATAAAAGTCGAAGAGCGTCAGGCATTATTGAAAGAAAATGGAATAAACGAGCGCTGGAAAAGCTATCTTGAAAAGTTGAAGAATGAAGAAAATACTTGGAATGGTGTGCTGGTAGATGAATGCGGAAACATCGGTGTTATAAATTAAATTAGTATGAATGGAATAAGGAATGTGGTGAGAAATTTGAAGGATGGAAAAGCTGTTGGGCCAGATGAATTACGAGTGAAAGTTTGGAAGGTATTGGAGTAAGGTGGATATAAGTGGCTGGCTTTATTTTTCGGTAAGTTATTGGGAGAAGTGGCGATCCCTGACGAATGGTGAGTTAGCTTACTGCTGCCTATCTATAAAAATAAGGGTGATGTACAAGACTACAATAATTACCGAGGAATAAAGCTTATGGCACATAGTATGAAAATGTGGGAGAAGGTAATAGAGAAGCGATTGAGGGAAGAATGTAAGATTACACAAAACCAGTTCCGCTTTATGCCAGGTCGAGGTACTGCAGAATCCATGTTTGCATTTTGCCAGCTACGGGAAAAACATAAGCATGCACACAAGAACTTGGGCATTGTATTTGTGGTCCTAGAAAAGGCGTACGACAAGGTAGCACGAGTGGTTTTGTGGTGAGCACTGAAAGGTAACAGTATGCGTGTGAAGTATGTAGAGTTAACTTATGCTATGGACAAACAACCATGTACATATGTCTAGTCAGTTGCTGGCAACACCGACGAGTTCAAGGTGTCGGTAGGCTTACTCTAAGGGTCGGCCTTAAGTTCATATCTCTTTCTGTTGGTAACGAATGCTTTGACAGCAGATATACCGGAATATGCAACCTGGTGTATGGTGTTTGTTAACGATATTGTCCTTGCCGGTAAGGATGAAGCTGAGGTTCAAAATAATGTAAAAACTGGCAAGCTGGAGAGTGTTGATCTAAGAATAGGTAAATCTAAAGCGGAATATATATTTTGCGATTTTAATCGAATCGAAGTTACCGTTATCGGCTGAGTGCCTTAATCGCTCGTCCAAAAATTTGTCAAACGAACCCTTGCGATGAATTTTGAATTTGAACCTCGGTGTAAGCCAACCGTCTCTCTGAGAAGGTTTATCTGACTCTCAAGAAGGAACCTGGTACTCACAATTATTAGTTAGCAGTGTTTCCTTTTTTTAGTTCAGTTGTCAGGGATTCGTGAAGCAGCGACCGGCAAAATATTCCCGATCTCTCAGTAATCGCCGCTGTTTTTGATTTGTTACACGCTCTTCATTATGGATAGTGCTTTTATTTTGGCTTTTATAAAAAAGAGCCATTAATTAGTTTCTGAACGCCTCTTGTTTGACAATGAACCCCACACGATGGTGTTCTTCAGTTCGCTGTAAACTTACGGCACTCAGCATATTTTAAAGTGTCGAAATACTGATAAATTTTGGTCCATATTTTTATGCTTATATTTAAAACTTGCATAAATTGTCTAATTTTGAGAGATTTGTTATTTTCAGAGTGATTTCTTTTCATTGCCAAAAAAGTAAGTTATTATATGTTGTGTTTTTTGAAATGTTCAGAAGACATAAGAACCCATGAATTACTACGCTTTTACCTCTTGACCTAAAGGCCTTTTGAAGCTATGAAAACTTAAATAGCTTAATTTCGTTTATTATTGCCTCCCTACTACTTTTATAAATATTGAAAATAATCTTTGCGACAGGTGATTGTAAATGTACAAAATTAGCCGGACATTTGGAGGCAGTCAAGTGGTTATTATGGCGTCGCAAACATTACGTAAGTCCTGGTTGTCTATCCCTCGGACAATGGACCAGGGACCCGTATATTTGGCTTCATTATGTTGAAAGTTCCGAGGGTCTGCTCGCTGACGATGACGTACTGTTGTAAGTACCGAACTCTCCGATATGTCAATAGGACAGAGATTCCCAAACAAAGCAAGAGACCCCTTTTTCAAAATGAACTAATTCCTGTAGACCCGCATAGTTAAATTACTTAAAATTAATGATACTAAAATATTAATCATTCTTATAACAAGTTGGTATACGTAACACAGATTATACAGTATCCTGAAAGGTTAAAATAATTAATAGCGGTCGATTTTTAGACCTCGTCGACCCCCAAAATCAGTTTTCGTTTATCTCGACTCCTAGGGAATGGATATTGACCATAATGGGAATACCTGTAATAGAAAGATGGGATTACATTTTTGAAGTAAGTTAAAAGTAAAAAGAGTTCTCAAGCAGCGCAATATTTTTATGCCATATTAAAAACTAGCTTTGTGCCCGTGGCTCCGTTCGTTTCATATAATTTACAGTATATACTATAGTTTTTAAATATTCATAAGAAAATAATCTCTTAATGATGCTGTACATTGAATCGTTATTTTTATCTCTTTCTTGCGTTTTATTTTCTTTTTTTTTAGCGGAACTATTAATTTTCCTAAAAATATTTTTGGTCCTAACAGGAAGCAAAGGTACTTCTTGCAAATTAAAACATCTGCCAGTAAAACTGTGCATTGTGATTTTATTCACAATTTTATGAGTGACAATTTATTTTACACGGAACCCTAATTATTTCCGACAAATAAAAGTAGCCTAAGTTACACGTTGTAACTTCAATTATCTGTAAAAAAAATCGTGTTAAAATCGGTACAGCCGTTCCGGAGATTAGCCGGATAAAACACACAAAAAAAAAAAAAAAATTGTGCTTTTGTTATAGGTATCGTTAATACATTGATATGTATTTAGTAAAAACTTATTATTTTGAAGTTACAGAGTGTCAATTTTATTTTCTTAGTATAGAAGTACAGATATTCGAACCGGCTCACATGAATTTTGAGGTCACGAATCACGATTAAATCTCGTCGTGTTACCAATCGTAGTAGGTATATAAGGAGTAAACTAATGCTGTTTATACACGTACGGTCCGGATCGCGGACATGGTACGGCAAGCGGCCGAGGTCATCAGTCGGCTAAATAGGGGTGGGAAATAAGGTTTTTCAAAAATATAGAATTTTTGATTCTATTCACAAAACATCGAGGCCCAAATGATCAATCTTTTTTAGACTTGTTTTATTTGACTTTTATTCGTGATTAAGATTCTTACAGTGTTCGAAATTAGACTATATCATTATTTATTGCATAAACTATTTCCAATTTTTATTAACATGCTGTTAAAGGTCATTAATAACAACTAAACAAAAAAACAACGATAGCGATTATTATTATTAACAATACGATTCTACTAAGGAAAAATGACACTGAACTGTTTTATTTTTGCCTATTTACAGATGATAATCATATTATAGACAACAAATAGGACACTCTACTAACCGACACTATTAGTTTGAAAGAGCGATCTTTTGGGCCTGTATGTTTTGTAAATCGATTAATCAAACTAAGATTCGAATCATTCAAACATTGATCTCTTTCGGAAAGGATTCCCATCCCTACTTAGGGACTGATAACATTAACATGCATTAACAGCATAAGTAAGGGAGTAATAATTGAGTCTTATTTGGAATAATCTTCTATTGTATCGGCCATTCATTTTAGACAATGATGATAATGAAATATGATGATGATGATCACTCATGATGGTGATAATATAATATTGAGACGATCTTTACGAATGTAGCTGCAATTGACTGCATGTGAAGGATCGCAGACCGAAGGGTGAAGGAAGGGGATTCCAATCCCTATAGTAATTAAGAGGCAATTTCTAATAACTATTATTATTCAATAAATAGAGGCACGGACACACGTTACTGGTCGATTCATGATGTGCAACGTTATTTTATCGGAGAAATTCATTGCGAAATGGTATTGTTCACTTGCCAATATCCCAACCTGAGAATGCCCACTCGTCTCGGTTGCCATTTATGGAAAGAAAATAGTGCAATGAAATCCCCACCTAACCGCTACCTCAAGGAACTAAACATGTCTATTGAACATACTCTCAAGGTAGAAAGCCATTAAATATTTACCTTTTATTTTTATTTTACCGTTTAAATGTTATAGGCAGATAATTTTTTTACGTAAGTTGTCTATTTTTAAGAGATTTCTCAATTTGACAAGTGCTTTTCCGGTGGGGATCGTGACCGAATTTGATAGACTTCATCATTTGTTACGTGGAAATTAAAACATATTATATGAGTAGTATTGGATAAAAAAAATATTTACATAAAAGCATATTCAAATAAAAAAATTCTTTATTCAATTTAGGCCCTGATAAGGCGCTTATCAATGTCAAAACACTACCACTAGTTCGGAAAACAATACAGTCATTGAAAAGACCCACCAAGAAATTCGATCTTTTCGGTCGATCGGTTTTTTTCCCGCATGTTTTTTTTTTAACTTTACAACGAATAGTTACAATGTTATTAGTTGATGCACAGAGAAAGTTGTCACTTCCAGAGATCACCATCGTTCACATAATGATCCACCTATACCAACCTTTGCAAAATAAAACTTGTTTGACATGGTGCCTTAACTTGTTATCTGGTATCGAAATTTCCATTTCGATATAACATGGAAATAAAACACTCAGAAAGGCGGTAGTCACACGTGATACGCGGACTGAAGCCCTTTTAAGATGCCTTTAAAAACGCCGTACGCCTTGCTTCATTCCGTGTCCCCTACACAAAAATATATCTTTTGGCTATCACTCTTCGCGTTATTACTCTATGCTTTACAAAATGAATCTGTAGACTTTGTCAGTTATGTTAATTATCTATTAAATATACGTTTTGTCTTGAATTACAAAGTTAATGTGTAATATTAAAGTTACGTACCTTATAATTCCGTGACTGACTTACAGAAAATGGAATTTAATGAAGTCCAGGTTGATCGATTGATTCTTCCTGATCAAATAATTAAAATTGATCGTTTCGACGCGTTCAAAAGGCGTAATTTTTTTCAAATACTACTAAATATTCTCAGGTGAAATTGTTTTAATTTTTTGTAGTCGTATTTTAGCAGTAAACTGTCTCATATTAGCAGGTTAATAACTTTAAATTTGTTTCGTAAACATTTATGAAGCTCGATATTCCAATTCTGCAATCATTTCGAGTTTTAACTTAAAACTAATTTTTTTTTGTAACTTTAAATTTACTTATCTTACGTACTAACGAGCGCCCGCGACATCGTCTACTTGTCTTGTTTTTTCATAGAATATCAGTTACCAAACGACTCATGCTCCCCAAACACGAAAAATCTTATTTGAATCGATAAAGCCCTATTTTAATTTTTAACATTTTAAAAAATAATTTTAAATAATGATATTGGTAATTTTATAGCCTATCAATTGCTATTTAATACACACTTTACGCACAACAGACAAAATTTTTACCCAAATCATTCATACTGTTTTGCGAGTTAAATCCGGACATAAACAAATACAGATAGACAGATAATTAAAAAAAAATAGATTCGAGATGTAAAGGCTACAATTTATAAATGTCTTTATATTAAAAAATTCTAAAAAAATTAAATGGACAGACCAAACTTTAGTTTTATTATTAGAATAGATCAGATGATATCATGTTATATGTAAATACAAGCTAACCTCGCTGAACGCTCGCGTATTATATTAATTGGAAAAGAATGAACCCTTTTTGTACAGACTCTAAATTATTTTTGGTACCTACTAACAGTAAACTGTCGTTGTGAAGATCTTAGGGAGACACCTATATACAGTAGTGGACGTCAGTTGGTTAAAATGATCTTGATCACAGAAAACAAAGACTCCCCAGTAAAACTGTATCGTATTTCGATCAAAATTCGCATAAATTGTAATCTTTTTAAGCGAATCCCTAATTATATCGTAAAATAAAGATGCCCCGTTTAACTTCAGCTATCTGCTAGAAAAAATCTCGTCAAAGCTGTGCCGGAGATAATAAGCTGGAAAAAACATACATACAGAGCGCTAAAATAAAAAAAAAATGTGTTTTTTGTATTCATATATGTATTTAGTCAAATAAAAAACTGACATATTGATATACAAGCGGACACTTTAATTTTATTTATTTGTATAGAAATAAATTAGGAAAATATTCTTCTCATTCTCTAGGCCAAGTCGATTTGTTTCTTAATCGATCTACTTTATTCTTCCACAAAGTTCTCAGGATAGACTTCAACTGGTATCGTTTGAGAATCTCCGCTGCAATCGTTTGGAAGGAGTACGCTTAATTCAACAACTGGCCTGTTTTAATGCAAACACTGTTAAATATTTATTTCTCTGGAGATTTGTGTTGCCCAATGAAAATCCGATACTCGTCAATTATAGTTACATTACTGGTCAGTGTTTTATTTTTTCTAACCAATAGTAACTATAGATATATAGGTAGATATATTCTCTTATATATTATCTTATATCAACTCTCTAGCAAGATAATGGCCTTCCTGCTAGAACTTTCAATAAAGTTTTTGTGGGATCTCAGAATAAACAATAACCAAAATGATGTCCCGTGAAACGGACACAACTACACAATATAACATGTAATGATAATACATGTTATTGGATTAAAGTTATAAGGTACAACCTGGCAAACTGAGATCTCGTCAAAAACTCTTTGATTGGTATTAGCGTTTTATTTTAAGATAATGTTACAAAAGTATTTGCCAGTATCAATTGTTTTCTTTCGATGGAAGTAATAATTGAAATACAATTCTATAATCTCGATAGAAATCTGTAATTTTTAACATTTTCGCGTTCCATGTTTAATTGCATTTATTTAATACGGGTTTTCACGCGTTACCTTTACTTTTTCCTATCCCGACGTTTCGGCTGGATTTCACCAACCGCAGTCACAGGCTGACTGGGGGTGCGCGGCGTCGCCTGCTGCGTTGAGGGGTATTTTGATGAACTACCTCCGTTTGGTCTTTATATTTATTATAGTCACAACACACAACACTAACAGTGTCCATCGACGATGCCTGTGACGATAAATCGCGAACCTTGACATTTTCTAGCACCGGATTCCACGCAGAGAAAAGCCTATATCCCAGCCGAAACGTCGGGATGGGAAAAAGGAAAGGTAACGCGTGAAAACCCGTTTTAAATAACTTGATTTATTATAAGATACTTCCATAAATTTTATTAACGGTAATAAGGTACAATTTGTATAGGCAACCTTAAACTTCATCGTGGTATAAATATTAAAAATATAGGTATATAAAAATGTCAAATGGGAAAAAATGTTAAAAAGATAATAAGGATAATAGATAAAATTGCATAAAACGTAAAAATGATAAATTGTTTTCCATTGTTTCTGTTGTGTCCCAGTCTTAAATTAATATGTGTTTTACTCCCTTGTGTTAGTTTATTAACTTTCGTTGGTTATTATATCGGAGGATTGTTCATACATTATAATCAAGTTGTTACGTTTAAACTAAATCAAGTGATCAACACAGATCCATTGTGAGTTATTATAACGGTTACGTAGATACGGCAATATTCTAGCAAATTTAAGATTAATTTCCTATGAATGTTATTGTGAAGAGGTGAATATGTATTTTTCTTTGATAGAGACAAAATAGAAAGTTACAGTAGATGGATTTGTTTTTTTTCTATTTGACAAACCAGTCATCTCCTAGTGAATGATGATAATATTTTTTGGTTCAAATTTTATGAAACAATTTAAATTATTATTTTCATAACGTCTTATTATTAAGTATCAGGTCGAAGTAGATTCTCTTGGTCCCTTTAGAATTAATATATATTTATGAATTATAATTATGAATGAAACGTAAAATTTCAACTGGCTTCAAAACTTCAAATATTATGTAATGATTGTTATGTATTTGTGACTAGACAATGGAATCGCTAAATATAAATGGTTTCTTAGCAACTTAGAAATTGTGTTATACGTTGCTTAGCAACGAAAATTTCGCAAAACAATGGCTACAGACGAGGAGAAAAATAAATTATCAAAATTGCTAGAAGGTTTAGAAATACAAGAAATTAAACTACCAGAACGATGTAATGACGTATTGAAGGAGATTCGTCATAAACGTTCAGAAGACGTGAAAGACGATGATCAATTTAATGAGATAAAAGTTACTTATGAGAATCCTTACAGAGTAGATCCAGGTTTACTCGAAGAAAATGAGAAAAAATTACGTGAATTATTATCTAGGAACAAGAAAAAGTAAGTATTTACTACCTATAAGAAATTTATTCGTTAATCATTCTTACATTAAGAACTGTTGATCGCCACGAAAGGAATCTCAGTATACTGAAACTAGAATAAACGGGTTCAATCTGGTTTATAACGAATGGTCTCGGACTAAGTGTTAGTGTAGGTAGCATTTTTATGTAGTAAGCATGAGATTTGTTACGTTTACTAATACCTACCCCTAATTCAGCTCTACAGTATTAAAAGGGTTTTGTTTCACTTTTGGTATTGGGATCAAAAACCAGAGCCGTCTTTGTCTATAATGCAGTGCACACGCGCGCGGTGTTTTAGAGGGCACCGAGCGACACCTACAAAGATGCGTCGCTCGGGGCGCCAACGCGTTGCTAGGATCAATTTCCGCGGGAATTTATAAAGATAGGTAGCAGCCAAGCCGAGGTTCGAACCCCTGTGTTAGTTACCTTTTGCAGCGAGTGCCTCCAGCATTGCTTCCCGACATCATAAATTGCATACGAATTGTCGTTTGAAAATATAAGTTTAAATATTCCATTTTGACCGCGCGTTTACTTGAAGGCACCGGGATACTGGTTGCACACGGGCGCTACAAGGGCTAGAGCCGCCACTGATTACAACTGCCACTGATTATATTGTGCACTTAAATAACTTTGTTTACAACTTACAGTACCATACGAGAACACAATAATATTACAGAAAATACACCATCATCGAAGTACAATAAGCCGTGGCGGACGAATTCCAGTAAAGAGAAATTACTTCGCATCGATGCCAAATTAAAACGACATTTAGAAAAAGGAGCGGAAATGATAATGCCATTGTCTGATGTTGAAATGAAAGATTTGATCGACGGATGTACTGAATCTCATCTCGAAACGCCCACTCTACATACAGCTAATAAACTCAGAGATACAGTTGAGGCTGCGAGAAAAGAGTTACCTAATTTTCAATATAGAAAAATATACAATTCCACTGCAATGGAAATCGTACAAGAAATTAAATATTAATAAAACCATAACATAATACGGCAATAAATATGAATTATTGGAAGGTACCGCAGTCTTGTGAAAACCACTGATGGATCGGTTTCTCTTTAAAGGAATAATTAACGACCGGTTTCAATATCGAACTTTTAAGATTCAAAATAGCAAAAAACAATCTTTTTTACTGACCACTGATCTAAACATTTAAAGAGTTTTGATATTTCGGATTTCAGCAGGTAAAAGCAGATTGAGATTGCATAATGAAACCGGACGCTAAACGTTTAATGAGTGACGTCACTGAAATCTGTCAATGAATTTATATTTTCCTGCGAAAAAAAAAACTTATGCAAACATACCACGAGTGTTAATTCCATAATGATATATTAAACGTCTCTTGTTGTAATGTTGTTTTAGTATGTTTGTTCTTTTTAGTATTTAACATGTTTTAAATATAGTTTTATTCTTCTTAAAGGGATCTTAATTGCATTTCATACAAAGCTATTGTTTGGTTAATCAAGGGAACCTCGATAGCCCGGAGCGATTAGGGATAGCGCAGGTGCTATGCATCTGCCGGTGCCGGTTGCTGCCGCAAGGCAGCTAATTGGGGTGGGCTGGGTTCTGATCGAGTGGAATACGTCCCGGGTTTATGCACTTGAGACGAAGCCTTTGCGTTGTTTCAGGTGTATGGGTCTGGGACACACTTGACCTCTCTGCCCGGCGTCCACCGATAGAGGTGCGCTCTGTTTCCAGTGAGGCTTGTCCGGACACAGCGGCAGAGTGTGTGCAGCAAAAGCCACCCTGCGCTCTATGCGCAGATGTCAATAAGGGCGATGGACAACACATGGGTGGTAGCTTTTGTCGAACGTATCCAGCGAGAGGTAGAGACGCACCTTTTGTGATAAGACCTGTTTAGGGTCGCGCAGATGTTTGAGTGTTCACACTCTGCGAAACCAAGGGGGGAAGAGGCTGGGGTACTGAACTTCCATTGCACTGGGGAGAACGTATGGGGGCAGCCTTTTTTTTGTCCCGTATCTCCTCTGGCATGACCAGAGATCTTGTTACTACGAAATAAGTTTTTCAACATTGTATACTCTTTTATTACATACTGTGGCTCGTTCTTTTGCCTTCTTATTCCTAATACAATTTATCTACTTGCTACCTCTATTCCGTATGATTATAATAATATTGCTAATCATCTTAGGGCCATAATTCAAATACAAACTTCGTTAATTTAAATTATCACTAGAACTTATAATTAAAAAAATAAATCAATCGAGAGAACCGAAATGATACACTGTAAATGTTAAATTTTAGACTTTAAACAATTATAACCAACAACAAAACAAAACAACTCTTAGGCGTCAAATATTACAAAATTCTTAATTAATGTCATATAATGAAAAATAATAAATAATAATATTTAATAATAAAATTCTTAATAAATGTCATTAATAATCAAATACATAGTAACAACAATTAATTAATGTCAAATGAAGCCAAATACCAAATTCAAATCAAATTCTGAATCACCAAAAAATTACTCTACACCCCATACTTGACCACCGCTTATCTATGCCTTGTTCCAGCTCTTCCTGCAATCTTGCTTATAAAGTGCAAGAATGCTGGTCGGTGGTCATCGTCCAATACTAAAGCAGCCAAAGTGTCCACCCTCACCTCCACTTCGGAGCTGCACTCAAGGTTGAATCTGGACGAGCCGAACCTGGGACAGTCTATTAATAGATGGAAGACTGTCTCGGCGGTATCCGGATCGCAAAAACGCGGGGCTATCTTTGATTTTGAAACGGTGCAGGTACGCTGCGAAGCTCCCGTGTTCAGTGAGGATTTGCACGTGGGCCGGTGATAAAAGGGTTCTTCAACACCCGATGGGTCTCCTCTAAGATCCTAGTCACCACCCTCGTGATGGAGGCTTCGTAGCGTTCCTGTCATAGCCTAATGGTGTCTCCGCGTATGACCTTCTTTGCATATGATCTCGGATACCGACTGTAGTCGGCTGCGGTTTTCTTGTATGCGGCCCGTTTAGCCAGTTTGTTGGCACGCTCGTTAACCTACTGTGCCCAGTGCAAGCGGACCGAGCGCCCATTCGCACGCATCTCCCGGAGGAGCTGCTGCGCTCCCAGGGCCGGGTGGTGGGGGGTGCCGGGTTTGCCAGCATCTCCAGCGACGACTTAGAGTCGCTGAAGATACCGACATCCCGGTCCCGTGATTTTTTAACTACCTGTACTGCCGTATACAGCGCATACAGCTCCTGGAACACCGTACAGTAGGGCTCTAGGCGAAACGTGGAGAACTTGAATTCCCGCCCCTCCTTCCACCATATTAAAGCAGCTCCTATTCTACAGTCGGTTTTGGACCCATTGGTGAAGATTTCGGAGTCACCCTGGGCAACCTATTACCGGGATAGCCTTCTTACGCATGCCGAGGCTTAGATGTCTCCTGCCGGGGCGAAGCGGAGTTTAATACAGTAAAGTAGGCGATGGTTTTAGTGGGTAGTGTGAGACGGCCGGATCTACCAAGGTTTTGGCTCGATAACTCCAACCGCTGTGTGAGTTCCACATACCCTCCGTGCCCCCGCACTGAGGCATGTGCGCAAATGTATTTCCCCCACGACCAAAAAAGTGAATATAATTATATATACATGTATGTTTACTAGTTTTGTGACTCGTAAATAAGCCCCGAAACAAATACGCACTTTTTAAAGTGACAAATTTGTAAGGGCCCTTACTTAAAGATCAACAAGGTTGAGCTAGTTTGACAAAAAAACTTTAGCCTTACAATGTCATTAAAATATTACTTTAAGTTACAGAAGTCCAATGTGCAAATTATTCGTTTCACGTTATCGAGGTTCTACTGTAGTATGTCGATAAGCTTACTTGTACCTACTTATGAAAACAATGTTTCAGGTAGTGGTCAATATTTACCGCGGCCCGAGTCTCGGCAATGCTTTCTACGCAGCCTCGGTATAATGAAAAACCTACGAATACTCGCCTTGGAATATTGTCATATAGCAGACGAGACAGGCGGTGCATTGTTATCTCTACTGCCAGTGATAAAAAGACCGCATTTTCGCTTACAAGTAAGTATTTTTAATCGACGAGTGTCATACGTTATGATAAAAAAGATCTAGACAACTCACCTTCCTTTTACGATTCAGGTAAATGCCAGTAATTCAAACGATATCATACCCAAACTATGCTATCGTTTACAAGACTAAAATCCTATCACCACGTACCGAAGCTTTAACTATATGTAGTTTGGTAAGTGGTCAGCGGTCGTTCAAATATTATGCAGGTAAGCGTCATAAACTGGGGGAGGAGAGAACATCGCAGAACATCCCTGCGAATGAGGTCTACCGTATGGTGGCTCCCAGGGACAGGAAACCACATACTATGGTTCTTGTGTACCTACCAGCCACCGCTGACGGGAAAGAGGACTTTAACCTCAAGACCCTCTGTGGATTATATGGCATAATTGTAGAGCCACTCTAGAAAAAGTCCTACTCGACACAGTGCCACCGCTGCCAAGGGTACGGTCATAGTTCTCGGACCTGCTTCATGGCTCCGAGATGTGTTAAGTGTCTGGGTGAGCTTCTCACCCCAGACTGCCCTCGTCCTAAGGACCCCGCGAATTACCGTGGGTGCCCGTGTGTACCCAGGGTAAAATTGAACCACCGTAAAAAGGGTGGTAGGCAGGTTCCTCAAAGGAACCCTCTCCACTTCTCGCTCAGCCTTAAATGCAAGCAATGACACTGAAGGCTTTCCCATGCTTACCAGGCACGTCGGCAGCGCCTTTAGCGGTGCCGACCCGTCCGTTTGCTTCCCGTCCCGCGACGGCCCCTCTGGCTCCGTGGGCTCTGAAACTCCAAGCCGTGGCGCAACCGCGCTAGGCCGCTCCTTCTCACGCCACCCTACCCAACCCCACCCGTGTAGACTGAGTTTTTTTTCCTCCGGCGCGTCCATGACGTGCGTCAAATAGATATGTTTATTGTCCAGAAAACCTTCCTAAAACCCAAGGATCGCAATATTGGGATCGCGGATTACTGTATCGTTCGGAACGATAGATTGCCCCCCAGAAGGAACGGTGGTAGTCTCATTTATTACAAGCGGTCTGTTGCACGCCGCTAGACCCTCCTGAACTCACAAACATGGAAGTTTCTGTGTGCAGAATTCGTATGACTGGCCATCCGTCAGTCGTACTAATGTCTGTATACCTCTCCTACAATAGCGAACTCCTACTATCCGATTTAGGGAAGCTTCTCGCCCTCAGCGACTCAGTCATCATCGCAGGTGACCTCAACAGGCATACGATCTGGAACAGCTCAAGGGATTCACCTAACGGGATCATACTCGAGAGTCTGGTACCTGGGCTCAACTGTGAGGTCATCGTTCCTTCAGACTCTACCCACTTTCAGGCGCGCTGCCGCTTAACAGTTCTAGGCATAACGATTCTAAAAGGAGTCTCGCTCTCTGTGCGTCTTATACAAGTCGTACATGAACTTGACTCCGACCAACGCTCAGTCGTTCTACACTTAGGTCAACCGGATGGCTCTAGTTTGCCAGCTGTAAAGGTCACGGACTACTACAAGCTTGGCCGTTATCTGAAAGACCATCAGTCCTCACCTTCATTAGATAGGGTCCCTGATGTGCTGGATATGTCTGCAGACGCGGATCTCGTGATCAATTCTTTGGTTGAGCATCTCAACATCGGAATCAGGGAGACCTCGAAAGAGGTGCAAGCGACGAACGATCGCCGCTTTATATTCCCTGATGACGTAAGAGCCCTGCTCATCCAAAAGAACGCCGCGACCCGCGCCCACGACACGTATCCGTAACTAAGGAAAATCATGTACACGTACGTTCTTTACGTAGAGCGGTGAAGGACTGCATAGATGAGCTCGGTAACAATAGGTGAAATAGTCTCCTTTAGACTGTGCCGTCGCTAGTACGCCCCCCCCCTGGACAGGAAAACTCAGGGTCTTCCACCCGCATTTGACGATGACGAAAAAGCCGAGTGCTTAACCGATAGCCTCGAGCAGCAATGTTTCACCGTCACGGACAACGTTGACATCCTCCACGTCTCCGATGTAGAGTCCTCGGTAAAGGACCTTGACGCTCTTTCCTCGGATGTTCCTCTCAGACCTGTCACCTGTGAGGAGGTCGCCATCGCTATTAAGGACTTTAAGCCCAGGAAACCTCCCGGTCCGGACGGGATCAGGACTGAAGTGCTTAAGCTTCTTCCACCCCGCCTCATCGCGTCAATGCGGCCATTAAAAATCACCACTTTCCAGCCGCCTGGAAAGAAGTGATAGTTATAGGTATTCACAAGCCTGGAAAAGACACCAGGTTACTAGATAGTTACCGTCCAATCAGCTTATTAAGCACAATAGGCAAACTCTACGAGCGGATCCTTCTGAACCGTCCCCTAGTTGTGATAGAGGACAAAAATCTTTTGCCCCCCGAACAGTTTGGTTTCAGAACCAGGCACTTTTGTGCGCACCATGTGGAACGCCTCAAGGAGCACATCTTGTCAAATTTTCATCGAACCCCAAAAACTCCCCCGGCACACGTTCCTTGTCTTCTTCGACGTTGCCAAGGCATTCGACAAGGTCTGGCATGCCGGCCTTGTATTCAAATTAGTAAAGTTAGGTATCCCTGACACACTAGTTCATATCCTTCGAGATTACATTTAAAATCGTAGTTTCCGCTTTAGAGTAGAGTCTGCTCTCTCTTCAGCCCATCCGATCCGTGCAGGAGTTCCCCAGGGCTCCATTCTGGCACCTATTCTCTTCAATCTTTACATAGCAGATCTACCCGACCTAAACCCGAACCTGAAAGAGCACCCGGTCCCAGGCAGAGAGTGCAGTAAGGTTCATTTATGCCTGTACGCCGATGACACGGTCGTTTATTTTTCTTATAGACAAAGAGTCATTCTCAGAGCCCGCGTCCAAAAGGCTATTAACTCCTTAAGTCTTTGGTACAAAAAGTGGCGAATAGCGATAAACCCGGATAGCACCGCGATCATTTTTTCCGCAGAAAACGACACCCCTCCACCTTAAATACCTAGGTGTAGAGATCCCCTGGACTACCTCGGTGTCCTATTACACGTCCAAATGACTTTCAAGGAAAAATTTAAATTTTTTAATTGACTCGTACTTAGTACACAGACATAGGGAAACGTTTATATACGCACCCTCGTTAATTTATAGTGATATATAGGGGTTGAAAATCATACTTTTCGAAAATTTTAATAATCTTTAATTTTTATAAAAGTATTCTAAGTTAATAAAAAATGTTAGCGTAGTTTCTGGTCGATCCTTTTGTATCTATCTTCAGTGAGGTCCTCTGCGCGAATCCCGATCCTCGGAGCCGTCGCCTGGATATCCTGGAACAGAAAAAACACAAAAATGAGTACAAAATTATAGTAAAAACACAGTTTTTGTCCAATAACTCTTCCAAATTGCCGCATATCCTCTCGGCCCACACACCAATTTGTTTTCGGTTTTTGCATATCTACTACACCCCCCCCCCCCCCCACCCCCAGCTGAATACTCAGCGAGCTCTGTTAGCAGGCGAACTCCTGTACAAGTTCCAAAGGGAACCACGGCGAAGTCGTTCTGTGGCAGAGTATTTTAACTTAACAAATAGGCCTTATTGAAAGTGTATCTTCAACCCTATATTAACATTGACCTAAGCACGTGAGCCGTAATATACACGGCTGTAAAAATATAATAAATTTATTTATATTGACCTAGTCTTGGTGACTATACACACCAGGACTACAAACCCCTCAATTAAATCTAATATATAAATACTATTGTATTAGTGATTTATACTATTTAATTATATATTTCGATTTATTGACACGCCGCAACCTCTATACATATCGACCACTCTAAAAAATGCAAAGGACTCCTCCCTCGCGACCCAGTACCTCAGCCGCAAAGACAAGCTCTTCTCCCAACAAGATGAGCACCACTTTCACACTCCCACCACCGGAAGGTGAAAAGGACAGGGTAAAGCAGGCGAGGAAATACCTTGTCATAGCTAAGACCCATCTAGAAAACTCGAGGAATTTAAAAACAGAGTTGAAACTGGGAATCACCGAAGCTCTAGAAAAATTATATGAGATAGTAAAGGAATCGGAAAAGGAAAGGAAAGAAGGTGGAAGGATGGAAGAGTCAAAAAAGCAAACTGAAAAGGGAAAAGACACAAGGAAGGATCAAGAGGTGGACACATTCAAGAAAGCTAGCGAGGAATTCCTCAGCAAGCTCGAACAACATTCCACTAAAATAGAGGAAAACAAAAAAGGAATGGAGAGCCTTAGAGCGATCCTAGTCACACAGCAATGCGAGCTGAAGATGACCTACGCGAGTGCAGCGTCCACCAATCCCGGGACGAGGATACCGGGAAGGGAGACGCTGCACTCCGTAGCCATCACATCGACGGATCAGATGGAGACAGGTGATCAGGTTCTGGATACCGTGAGGAAAGTGCTTAACGCAAAAGAAGGGAAAATAGACTTTGAGAGGGTGAGAAAGGCAAGGGATGCTAAAATTATAATAAGATATCGAACGGAGGAACAAAAAGAAAAAGTAAAAGACAGCATTAGGAAATACAAAGGGAACTTAGAGGTGGAGGACATAGGACCGAAATAGGGACAGTGAAGATAGACCTGCAGACCCTCAGGGTGGAGGATAGGTCACCGTTGGTGCAGTGCTCGGTGTGCAGCAACTGCGCACAAGCCAAAAGGAAGGTGGTTGACCACAACGCCTTCAGTCGTGAGTGCCCCGAAAGAGGTAAATGGGACGACCTGGCGAGGGCAACGGTGGCCTATTGCTGAGGTTCTTGCATGGGATAAAGCCTCTAAAGATATCCGAAAAGAAGAAATGTTCCCGCAGGTGACTAATGTGGAAAATAAAAACCACCAACAATGCTACGATTTGCGCAGCTGAAAACCAAAACTGGATCACAAAACCGGAACGGACCGGAACGGACCAGAGTGAAGCACTCTCTAGACTGCGGATTAAAGATCACGAGGAACAGGCTGCTAAAAAGAAAAAGCTTGAAAGGTACAATGTTCGTCAGAATATGAACTGTTTAAGAAAGGACACGATAGCGGGAAGGACACCAAGAAGCAAAGAAGAACGCAGAAGATCTAAAAAGAAAGTAACAATAGATAATAAAACTTACTTACCGCTGTGGCCAAAAGATCAGGTCAGTGATGGAAAAAGTGTCGTCGCGAAGAAACGGCGAAGCAGCTGGGCAAACCTGGAACAGAAAGAAAAAAGTACACAAAAGCATCTGAAAAGGGAAAGCAAAGCTAGGAAAGGAAAGAAAATAAGGAACATCTGGCGCGGAGGGAAGATAACAGAAAAGGAAGGAAGAATACGGATAGGATACGAACTACAAGAGGACTTGCACCAAATTCATAAAAAATGGGCTGAATAGAAAATGACAGTGACCATTCTATGAATGTCTCCGCATTTTAAGAATAAGCACAAGATATGGGGCAAGTCTTCCATAGTTAAGTGCATCAAATTGTGACCAATTTTATGTAGAAAATTAAGCACAATTTGTAAGCTGGAAATGGAATTAGTAAGAAGAACAGTATGGGAAATAAAGAAAGGATAAAAGAGTGGACAAGAGACAAATAAAACTGAATTAAAATAAACAACTATTAGGAATAAATAAATATTAAAAACGAAGTAAGAAACTAATCATAAAATAAGAAATGACAAATGAACCATTATGATAGAAAAATTAAAGTAAATTAAATAACAAGAAAGAAGATAAAAATAGGAACGAAGAAAATAGAGCTAAACAAGCAGCAGTAGGAAGCAAAGTAAATTAACAACAAAAATTCAAAATGTAAAAACCAAAAGTAGATACACAAAGTCTCTGATTACGTTAGAGGTTGCGGCAGACACGCCTAGAGGCGTATCACAAAAAAAAATGACTTTCAAACCTCACTTTAAGAAAATCAAGCACCAGACCACCATGGCTTTTTCCTTTATATAACTCCCGGAGTAAGATGGCCCTCCGCCATAAAGTTACTCTCTATAATTCCGTCGTTAGAACGATCATGACGTATTGCACCTCCGCCTTTGCCTATAAAGACTTGGCTTCCTTTCAAGTGATTCAGAATCGTTTCGTAAAGAAAGCCGTAGGTGCCCGAGGGTATCAGAGAAATGTGGACTTACACAGAGATCTGAACCTACCCTCCATCCATTCCGTAATAAAGTCCTAGTGTCGCGCCTTCTTTGATCGCGCAGAGACACACCCATATCCGGTCATATCGAGAGCCGTAGCGTACCTCGCCGATCCGTTAGCTCGAAATTCATTTCGGAGACCGCGAAACTTCCTTACCGACCTCGACGATAAAATCACCGCCGCAAATAGGATCTTTCCCCATCACCCGAGGAAATATGCGTGCCAGCGCCCATGCCCGCGATACCGCTGTTCCCGCCGCCGGGGACTGGCGGGCAACTTTACTCCCGCACTCTCTTTATCCTCCTCAAGTTCCCCAACTGGGCAGGCTTTTGACGTCGCCGCCAGCGCGATACAGTGACACTGACCATGCATTGATCATTACACGCACAACACCGCACACACACACTCCTGCACGCAACACACAGGTACATAGGACCTGTAAGGAACCTTTTTTATTTTAAATAAAAAATGTAGGGATTACCTAGGATCAAAATTCCGCGGGAGTTTTTTCACACTCAGGTAGCGGCTAAGCCGAGGTTCGAGGCTCCCAAAGTTCGGTGAAGCTGTAAAGGTCCTTCCGGTCAACAGCATTAGCTAGGTTAGAAAGAAAAAATCGGGCATTGGTTCTATGAGCGTTGTGCCCAGCCTACTGCCATTTAAGTTTATGCAACTAGTGTAAAAATAGGTTTAGTAATTAACTATTGTCGTATTTACGCAGTTGATTTGCCGCGAAGAGCATATCCCTGGTCAAACGAACGCAGCTCTCGGCGTAGGTGGCTACGGTATTCCTGATACCGCCTGGAGAAGAGTCACGATTGCTTGTCCAGATCTATACGTACATATAACATTCCGTATGTTCTACCTTATAACCTTTATACACATTTATGGGCAGAGATTAAGAGATTTGGTCTTGGCTTGACTTTGTTCCCGCCTTACACCAGGCCACTATCAAGCAGTGACCAAGACGTATTGTTATCCCCCAGAACATTGACCTGTATATCTAACTTAATCAATCGTCACAAACCTAATGAAGTTAGAAATGTAAAGGCTCTTTAGGTCAACGGCATAGATAAGTAAAAGTAAAGTAAAGTAAAAGATAAGTAATCTGCTTTTCTTAATTATCACCATGAACCACCGCATTTCTTGAACGGTATTTTTAAAAAGTGGATCCTTGTGCAGATACCCAAATCCACTTATGCATATTTGGGCATGGTATTAGCAGTTTTTAGTAAATTAGCAGATTTTGGCAACGGATTGTGAACAGCATTGACCGTGTACAATCAAAGAATGAAGGGTGACTTGCATTATATGCAAATTCATATCTGTTCCTTTATTGAGGATACACGCTCTTTCGTCACGTCAAATTTACTGACAATATCCGGAGAAGTGTGAAGAATGAATGAAATGTAGAAAAAAATTAAGTGACTCGAATCCGAATTGACTTAATGCAAACAGCATTAAGCATGAAGCGACATTGACAACTTTACTAGGCTTTTGGGGTGAGCGCTTAAAGCTTAGTGATAGCTAGCGCAGGACACCAAAGTGTGGCGGAAATCGGCTGGGGCTACTACCTGAGATGTAAATTTCACGGAATTTGTACTAGCTACATATATCTAAGATACAGGAATCTACGGATCTCAAGGTTTCTTACAGAACTCCAGTAACTGAGTGTATTACGAGTACGCCTGAGTGTGTGGTAATGCATGAAACTGTCTTTGGATATAGAAGCTTCCTCAGGAGTGTAACATTAAGTTCAAAACATGTCTTATATAGAGTTTTTTCACCCGTAACGTTTATTCATTTGTCGTATTACGAAGTCTTGAAAATATTTTTTATAATAATATTCATGTACCTGTAAATAATTTATAGACAGAATTCGTCATTACGATAATGTAAGACGATTTTTAACTCCGAGCATTCCAATACGCGAGGTGCATCTTGAATATGGTATAGACTTACAATTAACAGAGAGACAGGATTCTGATGCGAGTTGTTTCTATCGCCACATAGCTCACCATTACGCTAACTGTTTGGGTAAGTTATAAAATTTAGGTCTAGTATTTGAAAACATGTTCATTATGATATCTATATCTTTAAATTCAATTTGTTTTTGTTGTCTGTTTGTTCTGAGTAATCTCCGGAACGGCTGGACCGATTTTGACAGGGCTTTATTTGGTAGATATCTGAAGTTACTCGGCGAAAATTAGGGTAGTAGAAGAAAATATATTCTTTCTATATATTTTGTTTTCATGTAAATAAATACCTACTAAAAAATGTTAAATAAGAGTCGTTCATTTTTTACTGGTCTCAAAAATATAGGCACCTGTATGCAATATTCTCAGAAAGCACTGTTGCTTAATTGACGTTCAGCAAACATACACAAGTTTATAGAGAAACGACTGGCTTCGAAATTAGAGCACACTATATTATTCTATAAAGACGAGAATTAAAACTTCAACATGTAATAAAATTTCAAGCTAAATGAAAAACCCGAACTAACAATTCAAGTTTATTAACAAATAAAATCTTGTTTTTTTTTTATCTAATTTATTTATTTTCGTGAATTGACCAGTATATTCCTTTTCGCTGATACCCCAGTATTAGCGTTAGCGATTATTTCGAACTGGTAGAAGACGCATTTACTTTCGACTTATTCAGATGTTTGATTGAAAAATTGATTTCAAATCGACATACATTGGCAGTATGTACGTTTTCCAGTAGCGTTAAGCGTTCATCAATGGCGTTTTGCGGTATTCCCGTTCCGAAAGATTTTTGAATTAATGCCCCGGCTCGTGCGTTTCTTTTACGTGGGTAAAGTTAAAGACGAGGCCGATATACGCAGCATGCTCAACATTTTCGCATGTGGCGTTTGTGAAAGTGAGTATTTACCCAAAACTGATTTTGTTTTTAGTGACAATGTAACCTAGGTGATGATAATACTCGTTAACACTATAATGACTGCTTCTTAAGTGTTGTCGTATATTCTATAAACATAAATTAGGTTCATGTCAAATTGAATCCACGTCGACTACTATTGCTTTGAGAGAATCGTAATATACTTCCGTAGTAATGCCATTTCATATTACCAAAGGGACTCTCTGGGGGAAAATAAATAGGTATTGCTCGTGTAATCACCATTCAGATCGTTCCCCTGCTTATCGCTCCTGTAATCACCATTCAGATCGTTCCCCTGCTTATCGCTCCTGTAATCACCATTCAGATCGTTCCCCTGCTTATCGCTCCTGTAATCACCATTCAGATCGTTCCCCTGCTTATCGCTCCTGTAATCACCATTCAGATCGTTCCCCTGCTTATCAAGCAAAGCATAAACCCTCCGTCCGTATTGAAACATCCATAATACTTGAAACCCCTTTCAGCCATTTTCGTTTAACCCGCACATATCATCGAGTGGTTAAAACGTGAAGGAAAATTCAGTTCAGCAATGATTCATTCTAAATTTCTCAGTGTACGCTGTTTTTGGATTGTACTACTATAATTACTAAGTATAGTTGAAACTACCGGCTACTGTAGTTGAAATAAAAATGTATAATTCTGTATTAAATTTTCCACATCAGGCTGGAAATTGTCGATAAAGTATTTAACTAAACATTTGATAATTGTAGAACGTTTATGTATCGTTTGCGACACACCTTTCAATATTACATACATATAATTACAGAACTTAAACAAGTTAAGGTTCTAGTCCAAGATGAAGAAGGTATGAAGCGAGATTATTGGAAGAACATCATTGAGAAACTTGCCGACGAGTACGATGATATTTTAAATTTATACGATATCGAGTTATGTCTAGGAATATACAAGAATTAAAATTTGATTTTCAACCCGATTTAGAAGTTTCCTTTTTTTGGCGAAATTGGCCAATTGACCAGTATTCAAGATGGTCGAAATTAGCCACTATTATAAGTTGATCCGAAATAAAACTTTAAAGCACCACGTTGTATTTGTTCGATTTCGTTTCTTTACGATGATAACCCCCCCTAGTAATCTCTGGGTGAAATTCAAAATATACGTACGGATAATATACTTAAAAAACTTTATTTCCTTTTCATTGTTAACAATTAATATTGAATAACACCTCTTTATCAATAATAATAATAATTTAAAAAAAAAAACCTTACAACTATATATCTCCTGTAGGGCTTGTTGTTATTGAAATTTATGAAGGCATCTTTTTATACGATGTCCGGGCGATGTCAGAAGCGGTGGTATATTTATTTAGTCTTTCGAGTTTAACGGAAGCCGTGTATTGATAAATTACCAGGCCGTTTTTGTTTAATTTAATTAAATGTGATCATGTTTTTTTTAATAGATAATTAAGTATAGGTTTATTTATAACGCATAAAAATTTAGTAAATCTATCACATAAACGATAAGCTGTGTGACGCGTTGACATGGCCCGTGATATCTATATCTAAAAGCTAGAACAAAAAAATATGACATCTCTTAAATTAGCGTACGATTCTAAACTCTCAATAGATGTGAAAATAAAGTTTTTTTTTTTTTTTTTTTTTTAATTAATTTATCAATTTACATTATTTACCAATAAGAGGTCACTCGTTTCCGGTACGTTAATTATACACTACAAAAACATTCGAACAAATATATATATCCATATATTTGTTTCGGATATTATATATATATATTCATTTCCTTAAATTTACATATAGAAAAATTTCTCAAATTGCTATTTTTTTTTATTTTTTGTTTGTTTTTTTTTATTTTTTTATATTATAAATATGCAACATGTTAATTATATTCTCGTCTAAATATATTCCTATATATATATATATATATATAAATAAATATATAGAATTTAGATTATATAGTAGCTCTGTTATATACTAGAAGTAATAACTATTTGACTGTCAACATTGGCTTTTTATTATATATTATATGTAAAGTGTTAACGTGAATTAGAATTGATATAAACATGTTTAGAATTATGTACAACAAACGTTAGTTTACCTAGGGAACTGGTCGCGCGATTGTATATAGCATAATTTATCTAAATAATCTATATCAATATATAATAGATTAACGTTAACCATAAATTTCTAATGCAAAAATCTATTAATCAATAAAGTAATTGTTTGTTGTAAAAAATGTTATATATCGTTTGACATTATCTTTATATTTTTAAGTATTTTTATTGTAATTCTGTTTTTTTTTTTTTTTTTTTTTTTTTTATTATAAAGTACCTTTTTTTTTCTTTTTAATGAGAAACACAAAATGAAATTTATCATAAAATGATGAATGTACATGTAAATATATTTCTTACATCTGTGCTATAAAAACGTAGCCTTGATCGACGTTCAAATACCGCGATAGGAGACAATGTGTGAAAAAGTTTAAGTACAATCGTTTCATTATTTTATTCGATTATAAATTTACGAACAGAGAATGTTTTTCTTATAGATCTTTATTCGTAAATAACTTCCGAATAGACCTCCTTTGCTGTTGTTATTATTAAGTATCGCAATGTCTCTTTAGATATTATGTCACTATAAGAAATTTGGACCGTTAAAGATAGAAAAAAAAAACAAAAAAAAAAAACACATACAACTTTTATAATAGTTTCAATTTTTAATAAATACATAAACAAAATGAACAACGTTAAAGGGAATGCATGCAGGTGAGTCTATGGAAGTGTTACAAAAAAATATGTCTTGCTTAAATATACATATATGTCCAATTAAAAAAAAAAAAAAAAAAACAGTTTTTTTTTTTGTTGTTGTAATGAACACGATGACTTTATAATTACAAAAAGAACAAAGGAAATAGGTACATAAAGCATGCAAACACGCGTATTTGACAATATATGTAAAAATATGATTTGTCTGTTCACAGTATTTACTCAACATTATTATCGTTTATTTTCTATTAAATCTATTTTTATTTTGCAAAACACTATTTATATAGCAGGCACATTGAATAACACAATCAAATTTGTATTTTCACTAATATGCAAATTTAGTAATACCGAAATATATTTAGCAATAACAATGATATTGTTGTATTTTTTATAACGTGTTTTTATAGATGTATATTTGTTTATATATATTTATGTTTATATTTATGTTTAACGGGATAATAATAATATCAAAATATAAAAATATAGAACATATTGTTTGGAGGACTGTCGGGAGTGGAAACAGCCGGCATATTATTGTACGGCGGCTGTATACCAGCCGCGCGTCGCCCGCGTCAGTCTTCACTACAGGAGTCCTCATTATCCGCCTCTCGTATACTCGTAAAGAACGACGTAAGCATCTTCAGCATCACGGCTGGTGGGATAAAAAAAAACATATGCATCAGCATCTATTCATACATATGCCACACAAAAATTCATCATAAATATGAGACGAAAAAACCATGATGCATCAATCTCTATACATATGACACAAAAAAAAAAACATGAAGAAAATACTACGATGCATCAATTCATATATTTGACACAAAAACTACGACGAATAAATTTATACGTATGACGAAAAAAAAAAAAATTAAATGAAACATAAATTATACATCATCCATGCGTGAAGAAAATACTACGATGCATCAATTTATACGTATGACGTAAAAAAAATATGATACGTAAATTATTCATCACACATGCGTGAAAAAAAACCACGATGTATCAATTGATATGAGATGAAAACCACGATGCATCAATTGATATGAGATGAAAACCACGATGCATCAATTGATATGAGATGAAAACCACGATGCATCAATTCATATATTTGAGAGGGAAACCACAATGCATCAATTTTATACATTGAGACAAAAACAAGACTCATCGATTTATACATATTAAAAATTTGTCGTATAGTAACCATCTATTTTTATAACTATGGTCCATAAACATCGCTCCAGAGACAGTGTTCTTAGGTTTAGTGCATTTCCAGTCTCAAACCGAATCGTCTCTTTACAATAGCTCTGAATATGATTAACCTATATTTATAGATGCTTATTGTATAACAAAGTAACTTTTAGCTTTTGTCCGTCTGTTCATGTTTCCTCTTAAAATAGGCGAAGGATTTTTTCTACAGTTTTTTTTTTTTTAAATATTTATGTACATATTAATGTGTCCGAGTACCCATAAAAATGAAACAATAGAAAGACAATGGAAAGCTGGCGTAAACGCCGGGAAGGTGCTCAAGGGGTTAAATACCCTAAGCTTTTGTAATTGTTCCAATACAACTTATACGTTACATAATTATTTAAGTATGCACTCAAGTGCTTTACTATTATTTCACTTTATAATGAGAAAATACATACATTTTTATTTGCTCAGCGAACAAATAAAATCATACGTGTGGGGGAGTATATAAATAACAGTTGGATGAAAAGTTCGTAGGCTAGCATAGAAAAAAAAAGTCACAAACTAATAGTATGACAGCTGTCAAATTTATACACGTGTCTTTTGAAGGTTAGGGCTAACTAAAAATCATATAGATTTAATAATAGTAGTGCCATCTATGTGCCAGCCCTACCAACTTTACAGCAACATTACAAAAAAAAAAAATAATAAAACTAAATCATGTAAATAAATATCAATTCAGTGGTTTTCGAATTAAAAACAGACTGACATACAGAAAGATGTTTTAGATCAAATCTTTTAATAAACGTAATTACTAGTTGTAACTATTAAATTGATATTTGATTAGAATTCAATACATACCTTTTCCTTCGGGTTCTTTTTTTCCGATTTTTCCCATTCGATGAAACCATCGAAAGAGATTATATATTGCTCATGTAAATATTGGAATATAAGTACTGCTAGACCTATAAAAGAAAGAAATAAGTTTTTTTCGTATAAATTCTCTATAATATAATTATTTCATATTTGATTCAATTGTCATAGAAGCTGCACAAGCAGGATAGAGGCGTAAATTATAGAAAGTAAAAAAAAAAAAAAAAATGAAGAGAAATCCATATAATTGAGGACGCGAAATTATTCAAAATAAATATACGAGCTATTAGAAACATACATACATGTAACCAGGAGTGTTGTGATCACATAACAAACTTACTTTTCGACATTTTATATTTATACATTTTACCCATCATTTTTATCACTTCAATGTGTTTTTATCATATATTGGATTTATAATGGGTCACTATTAATTTATATTACTGATATCATCACATTGTTCATTATTGGCATACATTATGATCTAATAATGATAGTCCATCCATACTGCTCAAATTAGGATGTTCGGTTGTTGTATTATATTCCTTTTAATGGTTCGGGCGTCTTCAATGTGGGAATAAATCAGAATTAGTAGAGAGGTTAGAATAACAATTTTAACGACAAGCAAAACAATATTCATTTTGGTTGTAATTTTTTTTTTGGGGTCTAGAATGCAATTCGCAAACACATTCCAACAGATCAAAGTCTAGATAAAGGCAAACGGCAAAGCTAGAACAGGACAAGCAACAGAATCATCAAGCAGCAAAGAAATAGTCCTTCCTTGAGTTTATGGCAAAAATTTCCAACAAAAAACATTCCAAAATTAATTCTGTTTCACTACGGCATACTTCATAACAAAAAAAGTTATTTTTACACCTTTATTTTATTAGTAGCATTATTAAAATCTATAAAAATACTTATTCAATCTTTTAATTATGAGTGCAGATTTATTTAAATTATACTATTTTTTTTTTTAAATATAAGTGATTGTAACTACTTTTTATTTTATAGTGTGTGCTTTATGCATATTTGTAGAGTGCCCGAAAAACAAGGCGGAATTTGAGGCATGCGTAGAAAATATTTCCAACTATTACAAGGGCTATTTTATTGAAAATAACAGACAGACTAAATTAAATAAATATATACATATACATATATATATATATACACTCATAATATCACACTTTTCTTCCGTGGGTGTAGGCAGAGATTACGTCCTTTCACTTGCTACGATTTTGACACACCTGTATCGCTTCCTCTACTTTCATGAGCGCTTTCATACATGCTCGTCGGTTACGAGTACTTTTTACCTGGCCTTTATTTAACACATGATTGATTTGGTCTAGATACGTTCGCCTAGGTCGACCCTCACCGACTTGCCCATTCACCCTCGCCTTATAAATTCGTTTAGTTAATCTTCTCTCATCCATCCTCTCTACATGCCCAAACCAACTAAGCATACCTTTCTCTATTTCGGTCACCACATCCTCTATATATAACTAAGCAATCTACATTTGGCTTATTCTTGTATACTTTGAACTTTAATTACATAAGCAGAAGACAAAAGGATGCAGGTTCTGTACATTCGTGCAGAGGAAACACCAAAGAACATATCGATTGAATGAGATATATTAATGCTCATGCTCATACGTATTCAATAATTGGGTAAGAACACGTTTTTCCTAGAGAAGGTAGAGACAGTCTGTCAAAAAGATTCTACAGTTATATCCAGGTATTAAAACATTAGTAGTGTGGAGCGATCACACTAAATAGCTCCTTATCGAATAATAATATATGTAATGAGAGTCGCATAGAATCAAAAGTGGCTATCTACACTTCAACTCACTTTTGGGAAAGCGGAAGATATGTTTTTTTTTTTCTTCTAAATTATAGCGAAGTGATGATTTCTATAGTTAGTTCCACTAATATGACAACATGAAGTTAGTAGCAGAAAGTTTAAACATGAACCAATATTAACGTTTTTTGTTGTTGTTGTTGGCGATTGTAGATAACTATAATGTAGATTTAAACCGTCTATGATTCTATACGACTCTGGTTTTTGTAATTATTCAGAGAGGTGGGGGGGGTAAGAGATTATGATTGTTGACAAGGGATGGGGTGTGTCATGTGTCATGGCACAGTTGGCAGTGCGCCTGGATTCCGCGTCAATGGACGCAGATTCGAGCCCACCTACACAACTCTAAGTAATCAACATGAGCCTGTTACCTCAGTGAGGGTAACAAAAATCGTGAGGGAACCATAGTTTGGTGATAGGGCATTCCCTAATAACACCCGCTTAGGTAGCTACCACCTCCCTCTCCTTTCTACGTCTTGTTGACTAAGGCAAGATGAGTAAAGGAGAGACCCCCCTTTTTTTTTTTTAAAATCTCTTTCAAGAGGTGGGCGAAGAGATGGGTGGGGAAGTATTCCTCCCTCATCCCCATTGGGCCACTGCACGGACGAGGCCCGGTGGGTTCGCTGCAGGGGGCGACACGGTGCTTGCGAAAGCCACCCCGTGTCGCCCCCATCCCAAATTCGGCGGACGGCCCCGGGGGGTTTTAGTGGGTATTTCCGGGCGGGTCCCACACTAGCACGGAGTTCGTCCCTCCGTGCCCCCTTACCCACTGCATTGGGGGACTCCGGTCTCACTAATGCAATAGGTAAGGGTAGTGCGTAAATGCATTTCCCCGCGTCAAAAAAAAAAAAAAAAGGTTGCTACCACCACCCTCAAGTTTGAAAACCTGTCACCAAATACCAATAGGTGTGTTCCGGCTGCGTCACTTGAGAACCAATACCGTTTACCATCCGTCGTCACTTAACATCAGACGGGATAGTGATAGCAAAACACTGAGCCTATATTGTGTGAAGGAGATAAAAATAAAGGGGGATTATCAAGTCGGAAATGGACTAGCTCACCTTGTGGGTATTCTCGTCTGCGTATTAACTGTTGTATACCGAAGAGGCAGCTCGCCTCCCTGGCCTGTTTCGATTCCCCGAACTCGTGTACTAAACTGGCGTATTTGTTCATACGGTCCTGGTTGAAAAGCGACATCGCCCCTGCGTCGGGATCGATCATCGCGTATTCACATATCGCCTGTATCAGCGAACGCATGAACCAATCGTCGTTTGATGATTTCCCAATGTTTTCCTGTCGACGATCATTAGGGGTTTAACTTACAAATACTATGAAGGATACGAGACTCTTAAAAAAAGAATGTCCTTGGACGAAACAAAAAAAAAAAAAAAAAAAAAAACTTTTAAATAACATTGAACAAAGAATAATAACTGCCTCGGTAGCGCAGTTGTATTACATACGACTGCCGTTCTGAGGTCTCGGGTTCGATCCCCGGGTCGGGTCAAGTGATAATGGGTTTTTCTACTCAGTATCATCCCGGAGTTTGGAATTTGTGCCCGATATGGCGACAGGCTCGCCCCCTGTCACATCCGGGACGGGACTAATCTCGGCGAAATGTGGGTGGTGTAGTTCGCTACTTCACCTCTGCCTAACCTTTCGGGGAAAACAGGCGTGAGCATATGTATGTATGAACAAAGAATAAAATCCGAAGGTTCACAAGGAGAGAGTAATGAATATGTAAAATACTTTAGAAATTAATCTATTTACATTTTAATATTTACATAACATAACATAAGCTCACGCCTGTTTTCCCCGAAGGGTTAGGCAGAGGTGGTGTAGCGAACTACACCATCCGCATTCCGCCGAGCTTAGTTCCGTCCCAGATGCGACAGGGGGCGAGCCTGTCGCCATATCGGGCACAAATTCCAAACTGATGATACTGAGTAGGAAAACCCAATACCACTTGACCCGACCCGGGGATCGAACCCGAGACCTCAGAACGGCAATCGCACCGTATTAACTACTGCACCACCGAGGTAGTTTTAATATTTATGCAATGTTTTATTCGATTTTTGAAGTTTATAGAGCTATATAGAGAAAACACTCGGATAGATAACCCGTCGGTCAAATGTCATTTTTGACATGTCGCTCTGTACGTAGGGACCGTCGATATGTACATATTTTTAACATTAAAAAGAAACTAATCTTTACCCATTGAATTATTTTTTTTAAGAAAAATTTTTTTTTTTTTTTTTACATTGAAAAAAAAAAAAAAAAAATCATCTGATCAAAAAACTAACCTTTACCCATTCCTTTATGTGATCATAAGTTTCTTCCGCTTTCATTAGTTGGAGTAATTTCGTTTCTAGTTTGGAGTTCTCCTCTAAATATTCTAAATTATTATCGCCCATCCATTTAGCAATCTGCAACAGAGAAGAAGTTTACATTTGAATACGATTGTTAAAATTTCAATGACATTAATCATAATATTCGTCATAGTTATTTCAAATTACCACATTTAAAACTTAAGCTTTTCGTGAAGAAAAATATCTTCTTCGTATAAACCAGTGATCCCCAAAGTGGTCTATATTGACCCCTAGGGGTCTATGACAACCTGCAAGGGGTCTACGTCAGCGAAAAAAAATTTGGGGGTCCACAATATTGGTACTACACATATACTGATAGTACTTGCATCATACTATCTTATAATATCAAAACATATACATTATTTATAAAAGTACCTATGAAGTAAAAAATTGATTATTTTATAAAAATATTATAAAATTGTGTTAATTGTAGGATGTTGGTATTCGCTTTGTGGTCGCAATACATTTTGAACTTGTAAAAACTTGAGAGTCGCAGTCTCAGAGCTTCTTGTTCAATTTGTCACTCTATAAATACGAATGTGGGATGATGTGCATCAGGTTCATCCTTCTCACTAAAAATATTGGCTTATTGCTTATGTTATTTTATTTATAGTTTATTTAATGTTACGTATATTTTACATAACAGATAATTTTTTTTTTTGAGTAGTTTTAATTTAATTTAAATTCAATTAATAAATGTATATAAATTAACATGTGTTTTTACTTTAAGTTTTTAACACTAAACTTCACTACAGTTAGAAATTTACAGGAAATCAATATCTAGGGGTCTACGACACAAAAAAGTTTGGGGAACTCTGGTATAAACGATAAGTTAATTATATAATTAAGTAAATAAATAATTAAAAGGAAAATGGATAAATGCTAACAATCACCTGATCTTCCTCCATCCATTGTTTTAATTGCATGCCAGATTCTTGCCATCTGCTCTTTGCAACGGTTACACCTTCTCGATCCTTTATATGTCTGAATATCGCTTTGAGGAAAAGATGGCCATGATTGGAAGAAATAATATTTTCACAATGTTTATGAATAGCTACTAATGTGATATGCTGAAAATTAAAAACAACTTTATTTTAATAATTAAAAACGTAAGTAATTAAATTATTGCCTAAGAAAATTTGTATGTATTCATTTTATAATTTAAAGAGGTATCCGTTGTGAGTGGCTAAAATAGAGCATCCAGATAGATTATAATAAAAAAAATTAATAATAATTTAACAATATAAACAAATATTAAGAGATTTTTGGTACCTTCTTAGCTATGTGTGGTGCGATAAGATTTCCAAGATTTTCATACAACATAGGAATATCAATGAACAAGTCCGGAGAGAATTCTAACGATTCCTGCAATCCGGCTAAGAAATTTTCCGGCGAGAATACTTTTTTCGTTATCAAATTCTCAAATGACTTCGCAATGAAATCGAACTTCTTGGGCGAACTGAAATTTTTAACATTACTATTAAATTACAAAAGACTTTATCATGGAAATGTGCGTGCGTGCGTGACGAAAATGTCGTTATTATACCCACGTATATGTGTTGTCATTCATTGTAAGAGTGAATTTTGGAATTACAGACTTACTTCACTTTTATGACAACGATAAATCTAAATTATACATTTAAAATATACAAATAATCATGAGTACAAGTTACAACACTTTTACAATATTTACCAAGTTACAACACTTTTACAATGAATGGCACAAAAGTATAATACCCGTTATTTGAACTGCGCCGCCTCTGAAGTACGCTACAAATGAATAGTCTATAGTCGGTAGAATATTATCTATGACCAAAACAGTATTGCGCAAGCGATTTACTTTCTCACTCACTCCTTTACGTTTGATGTATGTTTATACTCCTCGAGTATTTGTTATGCGAATGTTCTCGTTCTGGCTCGGTTTTAGAGACCCCTCTGGATGAGTTAAAATGCATAAAGAGAAACATCTCTGAACGTACAAAACTAACATAATAAGACCTAGACGTAGAACAGAAAAGAAATGAATATAACAAATAGAAACTTACATATCGAGTGTCACATTACAAATTTCCTTTATCACCGCAACGTGATATTGAGGTGGAAACGCTTGACTTACGATATCGTCTACAAACTCTTCGATGGCGCAGCTCACCATGAACTTCTTTATTAGTGTTTTGACGCAATTCTTATCATCGGGCAGCAGTTCAGCCGCCGGTACCGGTTCAGGTTGAGCAGACGGAGCGGTTTCAGTCACCGGTTGTGGATTGGGCGGGGAGACTACGCTTTGACTACGATTACCAGGGTTCGTATGTTGCACTGTGATCGATCCCGATCTACTGCTGTCACTTGGTGCTGCAACAAACATAATCAAAATCAACATCAAAAACATCTTTATTCAATGTAGGCCCTAAGAATGCGGTTATGAACGTCTAAAACACTGCCACCGGTTCGGAAAACAACCCAGTCGAGAAGAGCGCAGGCAAGAAACTCGATCTGGTTCTTTTTTTTATAAATATAATGTATAATCATTTTTTTTTTTCATATAATTGACTATACAAATCATAATCTTAATAATGTTAGCGGGTGCGCACAGAGATGTGGGTTAATTCCAAACATCACTATCGTTCACGTAATGATCCACCCTGTAATAACCTTTTGAGATTAACACTTGCTTGACATAATACTTGAACTTATTGTCAGGTAAATCGATAATATTACTTGGGATCTTATTATAATAAAAGCTAAAGAGGGCGAAATCTGTACATTAAAGATATTTCAGAAATTATTTTGCCTCATGAAGAATCGAGAAAAGAACACATTTTAATGTATTTCTAATATTATCTATTTTTATTTAATAATTTGATCGCCAATCACCTAAAAACTACTAAACCGATTTCTATGATATTTTGTGTGGTAGTTGTTTATACTTATTAATAACATACAGGCATATTTACACCGATATGTACATTTATTTAGATTCGTTAAAAAAAAACCATAATAATGAAGTGTTAGCATAATCACATGTATTCTTTCAATGCTAGGAAGGTATATATATAGGGCTACATTTTATTTTGGTAAATATGTATTTTCAATAATTAATCATAATAAATGTAATTGAAGTTGGCGAAATTTGTATAATTTCACGTGCGCTGCTTGAACGGCTACACTCGTTCAGTCTGTCCTTCGGGGGTTAATGTTTAAGGACAGGGGAAGGGAAAGGGGGCAGGGCTATAAGACCTCAGATTGTAGGAGTCAGGTGGGAAGTGGGAGATGACACTCTTCACCATATGGATAGTATGCTCTGCAGCCGCCATTTAAGCCCATTACAGCAAGAATGACTAGGTGCATAGTTTCAGGGGCTCCGCGAGGACTAAGCGCAGGCGGCGGCTCAGTCCGGGCACCTCACCAGCGGGGTCTGGACTATGCCAAACCAAGGGGGCAAGGGGAGCGGCCTGACCGTGACCTTTCATTTCATTGCACTGGGAAATGTGATCTCAGCAGGTAGGCCCGGGACGGTATAGGATATGAGGATGCGGGGGGATAGATGGAGAATCTAGGGTGTCTATTTGAATACAATTGTCTGAATTCCACGCGAGCTAAGTCGCGGGCACAGCTAGTATATAATAAAATTATTATAATATACTCACTGAAGTCCCCTCGAGAATTAAATGTTGATCTTTCAATGGACGCACCCTTTGAGTGATAATTGGTAGTGATGTCACGCGGACCTTAGAAATATAGAAGAGGAATGGACATTAGTTGCTTTGTTAAACTATGATGGTTCAGTGGTAATTGGACTCTATCCAGCATCTAGTGATGGGGATTCTAATCCTACTTTTCTATAGAAAAAATAGTAAAGCAGCAACTGTAATGTTACGTTGGTAGAAGTTTTTTTGATGAATTTGTTAAATCTAAAATTAGTTGATTCACTAGGGAACCGTTCCAAGTAATACGTAAGCAGAAATTTAGACATTTTTAACTCGCCCCATCCCCTTGTAAGAAATAGCAAGCGAATGTTGGTGATTACCCAAGATGCCATAATTTTTACAAAATGTGTTTAGTAATTAAAAGTAAATAAATAAACGTTGCTTATCTAATCACCATTCAGACTACCAGTCCCACATGCCATCAAAAGTAAGCGAAGCGAGACTTCCGGCATCCACATTGGTGCTTACGTAGTACTTGAACGACCCCTAGGATGTAACCATATTAGGCAACATTGTCAACCAACAACAGATCAGATTGTGGTCAATAACTAAACCATATATAGAGACTTTTGTAACTAATTTGTAGTCAATCACTAAACCTTATATTGACACTTTTGTAACTAATTTCTGGTCAATCACTAAACCATATATAGACACTTTTGTAACTAATTTGTAGTCAATCACTAAACCTTATATCGACACTTTTGTAACTAATTTGTGGTCAATCACTAAACCATATATAGACACTTTTGTAACTAATTTGTAGTCAATCACTAAACCTTATATTGACACTTTTGTAACTAATTTCTGGTCAATCACTAAACCATATATAGACACTTTTGTAACTAATTTGTAGTCAATCACTAAACCTTATATCGACACTTTTGTAACTAATTTGTGGTCAATCACTAAACCATATATAGACACTTTTGTAACTAATTTGTGGTCAATAACTAAACCATATATAGACACTTTTGTAACTAATTTGTGGTCAATAACTAAATCATATATAGACACTTTTGTAACTAATTTGTGGTCAATAACTAAACCATATATAGACACTTTTGTAACCAATTTGTGGTCAATCACTAAAACATATATAGACACTTTTGTAACTAATTTGTGGTCAATCACTAAACCTAATATTGACACTTTTGTAACTAATTTGTGGTCAATCACTAAACCTTATATTGACACTTTCCTAACAAATTTGTACCAATTACAGACAAAGCCACGTTCCAAATGTTCCCATTGTAATGTTTTTTGTGTCTCAATAAGTCTATTACTATATAATTGTTTAATCGAATATCACACTAATTATTAAATTAAATTTCTACTTTTCTTTTATCTATTGTGCCAAAAACTATTATGTAAACGTAATTAGGTCATAAAAATAATATCAAAGAGTTTACTAAAAAAAAAAAAATCTAGTTTCCATAAAGGCGCTTACTTATCCTTATAAAGGTTTTAAAATGAAAACTAATCATTTTCAGCATCCCTTCTATAGCCGTTAGGAAAGGTATATATATATATAGACACGTATTTAGTATGTAAATAGATCAAATAATAAAATTATTAATATATCCTCACCTCGGAGTGACGTAGGATCAGCCTGAACCTCTAACATACTGTACATATTTTTACTCATGCTGATCATGGAATTGCTGTTACCAGCCCCCTGAGCAGTATTCTTAGTGCCGGATCCATGATTCCAGGCAGAGTTAGGTGGAGCTAGTTTAATGTTGCTCAGATTCTACAAAGGAATTCATTACTATTATTACTTTATGCATAAACTTATTTATTCAAACAGATATAATGGCATTCCTATAAATATATACAACTATACGTCTTATCAAAATCTATAAAGTCTACAAAAAAAAAATATATATATTAAGGAAATATTTTTACAGTTCCTAAGTATATTCTATACACATTTTCGGTTAAAGCATTCTATAATGTTATCTATTACTTATTAAATGTCACTTTTTGGTAATTTTTGAAAAATTCTCTCACCGAGTTACATAGACTATTTTTTTTTTAATTAAAGATTTCTGTAGGGACCCGCGCGAGGCCGGGGCTGACCGCTAGTGGTATTATAAAAAATCAAACCTTTTGAGTTGCAGCCTTAAGTTTTGACGTGTCTACTGGGAAATTAGTAGCCCGCGGTGGTTTCCATGTGCTATCGTTGAAGGCGTTATTAGAATTTTGCCGTCTACCGTCACCGCGTTTTCCACGGCCGTTTTCATCACGGCGAAAACCACCGCTCGGTGAAGAATTCATTAGCTGAAAAAAGATGCATTACATATATATAAACATACACAATTGCAATTTAATCAAGACCTATGTTGTTTAGTAAAAAAAATTATTGATACCTCAATATGACGTTGCTGCTGTTCAGCTTCCTTCTGAATCTGATCCATCATCTTAGGTTGGGAATCGATAACACTCTTGACAACCCATTTCCTTTTACGTAGCTCAATAACATCCTGAATCATAAACCTAAAAGATAACATAAGTTTCAAAATGGGAAATCTTCACGATATGAGTAAATTCCGTGTGGTGCCGGCTTAAGAATAACACCACCCCAAATTTACCCCTGGGTGTTGTAAAAGGCGACTAAGGCACCAGCACCCTCTGAGTACCACAAACACCTACTGCGATCACCAACCCGCCTGCCAAGCGTGGCGATTATGGCAATTCCCCCCTTATCTTTGCGGGAGACCAAGTCCAGCAGTGGATGGATGAGTAAATTTAACTTGGTCATACCAAATACTAAAAAAAAAAAAAAAAACTACAACAAATTACCTAACACGACTGCTGATCTTATTTGATTTTTTTTCAACGATCTCATGCATTCTTTTAATTATATTATCCAATTGACCGCTGACTTCGTTTTCAGTTTGTTCACCGATTGTGGTAAGCAGCTTGCATAAGCATTCGAGCTTTTCCTCTTCCAGTTTGTCGATCAAATGTTTCATGCAATACTCCATGATTTTCGACGTTAACATCTTCAATTTGTACAGTTCACCTGTGGCCAAATTATACATCAGTTGATATTAATGGCAACACCGAGTCGTATTTTTAATTTGAAAGAGAACGCATAGTATCAAGTAAAGTAACATTAGCGCGAAGACGTTTAAACTTGCATGTAATATTGGCTTTCCCCGCATGAAAAATTAACTTAAAAAAAAACAACCGTAACATATGATACCCCTAATCAAACATATTATCCCCCAAATGAATAATGGCTTATGACAAACTTTTGAATTAATGACTTGTGACGTGAAATATAATCAATCCACATCCAATAAATGAATAAAACTTAAATTATTCGCAATCAGCTAAAGATAGATAAAATTTTAATTAAAGATACCTGTCATAAATTTTGCATTCGCTAACAACTTCATATAATGCCGGTAAACTAAAATTAACGCCCAGAACGAAAGAATTTTCAAATCTATATATACTGTTTTCCATTTATAGATGATATATTTGTGATAATTCTTGGAGTATATATAATATTTTTAATGTACACAAAAGATAGTAAGAGGACAAAACAAATTTAAATGCGCAAGCACATACATATATATATATATATATATATATATATATATATATATATATATATATATATATGATATTCCTGATATTACTTACCAATAAATCTCACATTTCCTACAGATCTCATTCTGAGCCTTCGTTGCTCCTCTTCCAACATCAATATAAGTTCTTTCTTTTTCGCCTGTAATGGATTTCATAGTCGAATTTATTAAATACATACGAAAAAAAGAAATGTGAGCCGTCACGGGACGCTTGGCAGATGTGAAACATCGACATTATTTTGTAAAAGTAAAATGCAGAAAAGAACAGATTGTGATTGTGAACTAAATATGTCATAATGATAAAATAAAATATTACGATTTTTTTTTCTCCAGATAACGACGACTATTTATCGAATAAACATTTATTTTCATTCAATACAAAAATTTACGAATTTATTTCAAATCGTGACTGCTTTTAATTCGTTTAATAAGTGACTTCGGTAATGGTTATAGTCGATGTTGCCGCGACGCGTCGCCACGCCAGAAATCGGTTCTACGTGCGGCTATAGATGTTTCACATCAAAAATCGAATAACAGTTATCATAACAAAATTTCACTATAACGTTGACAATACATACCGGATCAGTGCATTCTGTAATATCTTTTTCTAACTTCGTCACTTGCCCATCGACCTTATCGGTTTGAAATTGATTTTGGCATTTAGTGATTATAAGTGCCCTAAAATTGACGCACTGATCTGGATTCGTGGCATTATCCGCTGGTACCTGTATTAAAATAACATGTATTAATATACAACAATCCGTTTCTATTATAAAATTGTTTCATTTAGTACATAGAGATGTTATATCAAACCTTTAGTTTAGACAATTTGTTACACATCGCAGCGTACGCCTCAGAGAAATTAGGTTCAATCTATAGCCTTTTCAAATACTAAATCGATGACACCTTCAAGCCGTTTTTGATTGTTTATCTCGAGCGTCTTTATTCTGTCCAATAGGGTGTCGAACTTTTGCGGAGTCAACTTATTCAGTATACCTCTAAACTTTTTATATAATTCCTGGAGAACATATAAATATAGTCAAATATTTAAAATTTGTACGAGTTATTGTTTATTCATTACGACTTGTATCATTTGGTTGATACAAATTAATTAGAGAACATTATATAGATTAGAAACGGTAAATACTAAACACATTACAGACCTGTGTCTTGAGCTCTTCTTCGTCAATATTCTCTTGCCTGAACCGCGTTGGCTTCCAAGCGGAATCAACTTCGTTTAATTTCACTTCATCGTGTAAGCGTACATGAATAACAGGTTTATGCGAAGGGCCACCACTCGGAGAAACCATCTTCATACTTCCCCTACCTTTAGAATAACATACATTAAAATCCATAGAAATAAAATAGAAAGAATATTGAAACAAATCATTTACCAGATGTTGTTACATTCCTACCGTCTTTCTTAGCTTCCCGGGGGATATTGTTTCTTGATCCCATTCCTGAACCTTTCGCGAATGTAGGGAACAAAGAATCATTAATAGGTCTGGCAACGTTTGGTACGTGAACAGTTTCTTGCATGGGTGAAGTCTAAAAAAAAAAAAAAAAAATAACAAATAAATATTTGAATACAAAAATTAACATAACAAATAAATCATATGCTTTTAATATAACACAAACCCGGATAACATTGCATATCTCTAGCAGAGGAATGGCGGGTTTATTTTTCGACATGGGGTCATCTTTTATTTGCTTGAGCAGACCAATTCCGTAATGTTTTTTACCATATTGATTGACTGGAGACCATTGATCTGAAATATCATCACAACATATCATGCAGAAAATTGCGATATCTTGAATTATGTAATGTTTTTAAATATTGTGTATAAGTTTTTGAAAACAATTTCAAATAAAAAAAAAAAACTAGAATTCCAACTGGTGCATCAATTAATGTTCCTGGAACATATCTATAGGTTGATTGGGGACAGATTTTTTAACTGTAAGTTTGTAGCTAGGAAATCGGAAAATATCATACTAGCATTCTGTAACGATAGTGTAATGTTTTTACAAAATAGGCATTATTGTTTCACCCGAGTCAAGTCGTATGCACTCGATCTCATACAGTCCACTCAAATACTGTCCAAAAAATAATAAAACGGTTTAAAAATCAGAAAAAAATTAATTAATATACATGATAACTGTAAACACCAACCTTCACCGTACTTATATTTAGGTACAAACACAGTTGTCACAGGGTGTGTTTCCGAAATCTCTGGCGTCAAAACCGGACTTAAAGTGTCAGTTTCATCAGCAGTCGAAGATTTATCATTTTCTGTAACTACTTTATCAGTCTCATTACCATTCTCATAGGAGTCGGTTACTTGTTCATCAACATCTTCATTAATCACTTTTGATGATTTTTTTTATTGCTTCGGTTTACAAGATTTTCATTCTTATTAACATCGTCCTTAGATGTTTCATCAGTTTTATTTAATTCAATATTGTTTCCATTCGATGTATCAGGGTCTGACAATAAATAATATTATCAATTATTTTATACTACTATGGTTATTATTACTGCCAATTAAATGATAAATATGAATAGTGAAGGATAAATCAAATTTCATCAGGCCTTCGGGTTTACATGTGACCAATAAAAGCTTAAGAGAAAAATATATCAGACCATTATAAGGTTTGTCATATTGTATGGATCTGAATGCTGAGCAACTAAAGAGGCAGATGAAAGAATGGTGCATATAGCGGTGATGCAAATGTTAAGGTGGATGTGTGGCATAACTAGAATGGATAAGTAAAAAGAAACGACTTTTCATATGCCATTGGAAGCAGACAGTTAGTATATTTTCTAGAACACAATGACATGTACATAGACAATATTAATAATGGTATGTAAGGTAAGATCATTATTGAACAATCTAGATGTCACTAATCGACTCATATGCAAGACTATTTTGATAATTATAACAATAAGATTCAAAATTAGATATCTGTATTAAAGGTGTGAATAACGAGATGATAAATGAGAGGAGAGTGAAAAAAGAAATGAAACCTACTTAATGTAGGATAAGGTAAAAGATGATGATGACAAACAAGATCTTGTAAAATAATTATATGAGAATAATTTTGAAAAATACAATGTATATTATTCGATATGGACCAGACCAGACAATAATATAAAAATATAGGGAAAACATAAATAGTAAAAAAACACAGAAATCACACTCACCTGTTGATTGATTATTAAGATTAATATCTTTCATTGTTAAATCAGCTTGGTTACTTCTTAAAATACTCGATATACTTTGTGTTAGTTTGGCTTGTGCTTCACTTGCACTAGAAAGTTCTGTCGTTTCAAGTACAATTTCCGATTGTTGTTCTTCTTTGACTACTTTTTCAATACTTGCTGATAATAATTGTATTGGTGTAAATATAGGCTCACTAATAATTTGTTCGTTATTTACGCTAACATCAAACTTATTGTCAATTATTGCTATAGTTTCTGGTGCAGGTACAGATAGTTTATTTGTTGTTAAATTACTTGTTGATTTTGTATTAATAGAGTGATGATTTTGACTAGTTAGAGTATTGATAGCATTTGATAAACTATCAACTGAACTAATCGCTGAAATAAATTGAAACAGTTTAATATTAATCTCTAGTGTTTCTCACAAGAATGTAACAAATGATATTTTAACATATTATGTAATTTAAACTACATTACATGTAAAGGTCAAGATTGCAAATAATTTTCAATAATGTGAAGGTTAAAAGATTAAAACATGGAACACTGGTTTATCATTTCTTGTTATCAACTTTCAGTATTAATTGAGGAGATTTATAGACACAAGGACATCAATAGAATGAGTTTTGTATTCAAAAAATGTTTATACCATTTGCAATAATATCTTACAATTAATTTTAAAAAGTTTGTAATCAGCTTTAAATTTTAAAAATCTAATACCTTAAGGTGGTTGGTTATATACCCATAAGTTAAAATATAAAAAAATCTATATACAATCTGATATTTTCATATCAAGACACCTTTAATATAATCAAGAAGCTAACACAGAGAAAAAGAGTGTTACATTTACAAGGGAAAACAAATGGTAAATTCATGATAAAACACTGCAATTCGAATTAATACAACAAAGTTTAAATGTTTTATTTTCACAGCAATATTACTTAATACAGAACTGTGGGTACATACTTTAGATATGTTATGAAAAAATATAATTAGTATATTGCTTTCCAAGTCTATATTTATTATCTGTGATAGCTATAATTACATTTAATATACATTAAATGTAATCAAATGATAATATTTTTACGTACACTTTATGACATCTACCTATTTATATATATACTAAAGTTAAATGACATCTCAGAGTTCAAGAAAGACATCAATGCTATTGTATTTTATCTTGTGTGTAATATTCATAAGTAACTCTTGACATATATTATATGTAGTTAGTGTGTGTCATGTATAATTGAGTATAACTGCTTAATTATGAGTATAAAGTAATTTCTAGAAGCTGGGGAATACTCCTACCCTCAGTATTATTTTATGCTTTTAAGTAATATGTATTGTTTATGGTAATTTTGGTACATAAATAAAATAAATATCTTTGTTAATAACAAAAAAAATGTCAACTATAATTTCATGTATACAAGATCTACTAATTTAACTAAACAACTTTGTTATAAAACAAATATGACCTCAATGGGTCAAAATACACAATAGTTACAAATCAATATTTATATTTAATTTATATAAAAATTATAAGTGTTTTTTTTTTAATTAATATATATTTAATGTGTATATTAAGTTGCTTTATGTTATATGTTTTTCTATGGTATTAAGCATTCCTTTGTTATTATTATATATATGTGTAATAATCTTTTTAACATTTCCATTAATCTAATCAATTAGTACGGATTAATTTAAATAAATACTACTCTTAGTATAATATTTAAGAAAGAGAAAGTTGTTTTTAGTACCAACTGTTTGATCGGTCCGACTTATGGTGTCAGTGATTAACCTAATACTAGGTTTTGATAGACTTTATATGCATTAATACAATCCTATATGCATATAACATGAGGTGATATTCAAGTGACTGCTAAAAAATACACATAACATTGTGCAGTAGAGTTTTAAATATGTCCACATAAAATGTCCCTTCTTCTTTGCATTCAACATACTTATTTTAAGTTTAAAATGTAATTTCATTTAGGGTAATATAAGTCTTAAATTTAATAAATATACAATTAATATACAGAACAATATTTTACAAATTGTTTATTTTCAGTAATAAAGGATTTTGGTATGATTATTTTATTAGGTGGTTTTTTTTTGCTTTATAGTTACATAGTTTACTCTAAATAGAAAAAGTAATATATTTCATAGAAAAGAGATATAGAAATTGTATATATTGCTTGAATAATTAAACTTACGAAATAAAATAATGACAGTTTAAAATATAACCTTGAAAAACTATATTTGATATTGATGGCAGCATTAGACTTAACAAAAAAAACACCATTCCACTATAACACAGAAAATAAGTAATAGCATATGTGATTTATGTAAAATCATATGGTAATACAGTCAAGTTTGAAAACATGGTAATAAGCCATGCAAAGTTAGCGGAATTACAAGTAAAGTGACATTTTACTTCAAGAAACATCAAACTTCAAAGAAAATATCAAAATTCTACCTTTAGTATGAACGATTTTAGCTAATTTTTAAACTTGCCTATCACTTCTTGTGAAGCTAGTACGTAATCTATAAATAGAGTCGAAATATTTCCACGTGGGAGTTCTTGCATAGCACTTACCTGAATATCACTTATATATAGCACTGATAGCTAAATTATATCACAGTTATCTATTCTTAGATATTACAACAACTAAACTAAATTATAAAGCAATAATGAAGCAATATGGTGAAAGAAAGTAGGTATTGAAAAGGTCACTCAAGGATCTAGAATGTCTGACTTTTAACATTTGAATGACAATATATACTTATGTTTTCTAACTTAAATACAACGTATTACAACATAAATAGAAAAATAAATTCAGAATAAGTTCAAATAAAAATTATTTTTGTGAGTTATAAGTCAGCCATGCTAATCGAGATTGTGAGCTGTAAAGGCGCCATATTGAATTGTTTCATGCGGTAGGTATTACTAACGCAGCTAGTGTTGTGCGCAAGTACACATCAATCGACAGTTTTTTTAGTAATGGTAGCCCCAAAAATATAAATATTTTCCAAAAATATTACGATAAGAAATCTTTTTTCTGTATATAAAATTACATAAGTAGAAATACTAAATAAAAACTGCACCTATTGTATGTGATTCTATTTAATCGATTTTTTGCGGGATCACAATTTGAGAATGCGATTTTACAATTTTGTTATTATGCACAAGTTTATTGAAATCATAATAAAAAACATATTTCTCGAGAAATGGAAAAATTAGTAACATGCCCATTGCTGTGTAGAGCGATGATATAAAATCGAAAAAATATTCTTTTCATATGACGTTATATATGTAAAACATAGATTACCAAGACTTAACTTTTTCTTTATGTTTATAATAAACCAAAGCGGTGTTTATATGTAACAAATTATAGTATATTATAGAAAATGCGAAAATTTTCATTACTATAGTCTCATATTACGGATTATGTTATTTTTAGTTCTATGACGCCTACGTACATTTTAAACGATTGAAATTATTCACATTACTAATGGGTAGCGTTTATAGTATGTTACATTGTTTAGTATTTTGCTTTGGCATTTTAGTAATAGGGTATTTTACTGTAAGCGTAAAAACAGTACAAATTTATTGATAATAATCGAAATAGTTCTACTAATAATCAAAGAGGTAAATGACATCATAAAACAGTAAAGGCTACTTCCAAAAAGTTGGAGTCTTTCTAATGAATAAATAGTATAATTTGTAACGAATAAATTATTCCAATAAATCGATTTATAAAAAAATCAAGGTCCAAGAGATCTGTTTCTCAGTAACCAGTTTAATCGGCTTGTTTTGATTTTTTCTTCGTAATTAGTTATCTGACAGATATCCACGACGACCGGTCGTGCGCCACCCGCATTCAGCGGATTTCTGCGACCTTCACCTGGTTGTTGGTCTACCTTTTGGGAGGCCTACCCACGTAACGTCTTCTAGTTGTGGTAGCCATTCGAGAACCCGTTGATCCCATCGTGCATCAGTTCTGCGAGCAATGTGCCCAGCCCACTACCACTTGAGTTTAGCAATTCTTCGGGCAATGTTGGTTACTTTTGTTCTTCTGTGGATTTTCTCATTGCTGATTCGATCACGCAGTGAAACTCCAAGCATAGCCGTTTAAACTTTTTTTTATTAGAGCCATTATGAGCGACTAGTTCTCAGTGCAGTTTGCCATTACTGGCGACACACACTGGTCGAAGACTTTCGATTTGAGATACTGTAGTATTTCGGACGAGAAGATTCTGCGTAGTTTCCCGAATGCAACCTAGTCGAATTGGATTCGACGATTAACCTCTTTCTCGAAGTTGGATCTATCTAACTGGACGGTTTGTCCCTGATATACGTTTGTCAAGCGTAGATTTTATAGCATTTGGCACAACATGGACATTAGACATGACTTTCGTCTTGGCCATGTTCATTTTAAGGTCAACTCGTTCGCAGGCTCTACTGAGGCCACCGAACATCGTACTTAGGTTTTCTACGGTCTCAGCCATGACTACTACATCTTCAGCAAAGCGGAGATGTGTATGTACTTCGCTGTTCGTGTTAATGCCAAGTCCTTTCCAATCCAGAACCTAGAAGACATCCTCCAGCGCAGCGGTGAACAGTTTCGAAGAAATAACATCTCCCTGTATAACGCCATGTCGCAAAGGTATATGTTTCGAGGTCTGGTTCTGTAATCGGACTGACATGGTGGCGTTTTCGTACAAATCTTTCAACACTTTGGTATACCGATAGTCTGCTTGGCACCGGTAGAGAGACTGCAGTACAGTCGAGGTCTCAATCGAATCGAAGGCTTTTACATAGTCCACAAATACTAAACAAAAGGGTAGGTTATACTCCTCGGTCTTCTGTATAACATGTCGACGCGTATAAATGTAGTCTACGGTGCTAGTCTTTTCGGAAGTCGGCTTGTTCGGGAAGCTAGAAGTTGTTGAGCCTGTGCGCTAGTCGATTCGTGATGACTCTCGAAAACAGCTTATAGACATGACTCAGAAGTGAGATGGGTCAATAATTTCTCAAAAGGCCTGGAGGATATGATTCTATCGTCGCATGGTCAATCGGCTATGCCCAATAGCCAGATCTCTAGCGAAAACTTTGGAGCCGCTGTTTCGCTCTATGCCCTCTTGGGTATTATGCCGTCGTAGGTTTTGTATAAGAGACTTGGAAATCTGTCTATTGAGCTGCCGATATCTATCAACACCGACTGACGACTGGAATACCATCTCACATCTTTCCTTCATGAGCCCGAAGATAAAGTCAGAAGGCTTGCCGGTACTACATATACAGCAGGTCCTAACATACTTAGACCCTCAACCGTACGGACAGCTTCCACAAACCCATTGTTATACTTGTCTACTTTCAAAAGTTCTCGGGGTTTTGTATTTGGACGGGCAACGGACGAAGCGTAGACTTCATCAGACGGGATCTCTCAAGCTTGATATTCTGATTCAATGTGCCTCTGACCATGCTACCACTATTTATCACTACCGGTATTTACCGAACAGATCACAGAGACATCATTGAATATTTGCTTTTTTGTCAACATGATGAAGTCTGTCTCATTTTTCGTCACACCGTTGGGACTCCATGTTCATGTTCCTGCTTTCTGAAGGAGTTCACCATAAAGAGTTTCTCCTTCTCCATAAAGCTGCGGCGGTCTGTGGCCCAGGTAGTTCCACTGTCCAACTCCAAATTGCCCCATTCGCAGCTCCTCACCACTTCGTTTCCTACTTTTGCGTTGAAGTCTCCCATAACAATCGTGTAGTGGGGGGTTTTATTACTATGTATGGCTTGTGAAACATCCTCATACATAGTCTCCACTTCTTCGTCGGAGTATGCCGATGTCGAGGCGTATACCTGAATGACCTTCAAGGAATACCGTTAGGTTATTCTGAGTATCAGGAACGCCAAACTCATCGACAAACTCTCGATCTCCGCCACGTTGTTTACAAGAATCTTGCGCATAAGGAACCCGACACCACTTTAGGATAGTTGTTCACCTACCCGGAAATACAACAAGTTACCGGATTTGAGGATTATCGAATCCTCCCCCTTTTTTTCGGACCTCAGATAATCCCAATATTGAATATTTCTTCGTCTAACTCAGCGTTTTTCTCGTCAGTCCGCAGTGTTCGCGTGTTATATGTTGCCAGCGACGACCCGTCGTTAGTTGTGGTAATCGGATCAGTTAGTCGGAGATTCTTACCACCTCTTACCCCGCCGTTAACTTGGCAGTTACCACTATGACCAGGAATAGCGGGGCCGCCGGGGACAACAGGCAGGTTTCTTAGTGTATGCACTAACCTAGCGTTTACGCCAGCTTTCTATTGTTTTCCTATCGTCTCATTTTTATGGGTAATCGACATATTAAATAAGTAAAGAGATTTTAGAATTAGCACCACGCTCCAAATATCCTCGTTGCACTCCGTGTCCACCGATTATAGATAATGCTTAACACCAGACAAGATATTCGTCTATCATCTTGCTATTATATAAAATATATTTTAAATCTTATAGAGAAACGAAGGAAACTGACCGCAAAATTAAACGAAAATCTAACATATCTTTTCTTTTGTCTGGATGCATTCTTAAATGTAAATAATTTTAAGGTGAAATATTAATTATCTGGATCGACATTTCACAAAATACGTTCCTGGTATGAAATGAAACAATTGTATGAAATTTTCCACAATAATTTAAAGAATAATATTTATATTAGCATTCTACTTATTTCGTTTCTATTTTTGATTTTTTGAAAAATCCATCTTTCTGTCATCGATTTTTATTTCAATCAATTCATTTAGTTTGATTCGAATCGATTCAAAAATGTATCTTATCGGAAAGTATAAACGTGACGTCACTAACTAAAACAGCATGAGGGCAAGCGTTTACGCGCAGGAATTTATACGTTAAAAGACTTTTTGAGCACTTATCGCTATCGAAAAAATAAATAAAAATCTAGTAGCTTATTATCATCGAATGAACAAAATAAGGCACAAAAATATATAGTCAAATACCCTATTGTGTAAATTATATTAACATACCATGTTTATTCCGTAAAAATTTCTAGAATTTTACATGCATATGGCATGTAAAATTAACTATATATATATATATATATATATATATATATATATATATATATATATATATATATATAGGTATATATATATATATATATATATATATATATATGTATATTTAAATAGACAATATTTTCAGACCGAGAATATCTTATGTTACAAATTAAACATATGAAGAGCCTTAATTAATTACTCCGCATGGGACGCTGAGATATCATTTACAAATTATATTATAATATAATAGATTTCCATTGATAGTAATTATTATTTAGAACTTTACTTGTTGGATTACTTAGTGATTGACATTATTTTAACCTGTCATTAATTTATTTCATAAGTTTAATTGTTCAAATAATATATACAATTTCTATATCTCTTTTCCTTTAAATATATTACGATTTACGTACGATAAGTTACTCTTGTCTGTTTTATGTTTCTCCTCGATTGTTAGCGGCAATGTTTATCTTTTTCTAAATTAACAATTTCTTGTCAATTTAGCGTTTCGCATGTTTCATGACATAATCGATGCAGTGTCATCTTTTTATGTATAACATATGAGCAAAGAAAATACTACATTCATCAATAAAGTAATCGCACCTGTTTGTTTTCTCGTATGCGAAATAAAAGACGATGAATTTATTGAAAAATATGTTATTGAATTTAGCATAGGGAAATTAAAATAATGTATTTTAATTTGAGGTAGAGTTAATTATGAAATGTTATCAATTTGTGACATTTACCAAATAAAAGTAATTGATCATAAGTACCCAATCACTATATAACCACTCTACAAGTGGCAATAGTCTTATTCATGTTGTAATTGACGTTAATGTACAGAACAGTAAACACAGTAAAGTATCAAAAAGTCATGCGTTTAACCTAGAAAAATAAAGTAAAACGAATACGATCATCTGATCACTGGGTAATTAATTTATTAGTTCTAACTGCTTATTTGACCACCTTCACTAAAATGTTTGAAGACAATGCATTTTTAACCAGATACACTTGAAATTTCACTAAACAAGACACACGGAAGCGTTTTTTGTACAGATAGCCACAGTTGGTCACACCTACGGTAGTCCCGAGGGTGTGGCTAGGGTTTGGAAAAAAAACAATAAGAGGAGGGGGAAAAAAGCAGACGATCCAAAATAAACAATAATATAAATAAACCTATACAATCAAAGGAAAAAAAAAAATGTAATAGATAAATAGTTATTAAGCTAACGTAGATGTAAGTCGTTTTTTTGTTTTTGCCTATCTTTATATTTTAAAAGAATTCATTAACTAATAAAAATATATTTAACCAGCTGCTCTCCGCGGTTTTTTACCCGCGTAGTTCCCGTTCCCGTGGGATTTTCGGAATAAAATCCTATGTCACTCGCTGGATTTCAAACTATCTCCATACCAAATTTAATCCAAATCTGTCCATTAGTTTTTAAGTTTGTTCGTTACATACAAAAATACAAATCTTTATAATATTAGTGTACGAGTATATAAAGAGTGCGGACCAAGAGTCTGCAGTGTGTGTAAACAAGAAGTAATATATTAGTTTACTTACGTATAGAAGAAACGGGGCCGTTGAACGTAGCTGCAGTCTTTGATACTTCTAAGTCTTGAACATTATCGTTGGGTTTGTTTTTATCATCGTTACTATCAATTGTCTTTTCTCTTGGTTCCCTTAGTCTTTGCGGTTGAGGTGCGGGTAAATGATTAAAGACTGGCACTTGTGTGTTTGTAGATATATTTGTAATTAATGTAGGTGTAGAAGTAAATGATTCTAGACTCGATGAAATAACAGACGACGAAACAATTAATATATCTTCTGAGCAATTAACTAATAAATCTTCATTTTGAGGCACATTTTTGTTTTTTAATTGTTTATTATGTATATAATTCTTATTAGATTCTATAACTAAAGGTTGATCACCATTCTTTTGGAATTGCTTAACGTTGAGTGGCATTTTAGGCACTATAACAGGACTATCTGATATTGCTGATACTATTGGAGTTTCAATCGTTTCAACAGCAATATCAGCTCCTAAATTTTTATTTTCATTTATAGTTAATATTTCAGACTTAGTACTATTATTATTATTATTAGAAATTATTGCATTCGGTTGCGTTTGTATAGTATTTATCGTTGAAGATGCGTTTGTATCTTCATTTTTTGTAACATGATTCCATTTAGTAATTTCATTATGTTCATTCGCCATTTCGTTAACTCGTCTATTAAACTCTTCAGCAATGCTCCGCGACGGTTCCTAAATAATAATGTCCTTTAGATGTACTCTACCACTCATTATTGTATATAAAGATTATTTATTTATTCATTCATATTAACAAACATTACACAAATAGTCAAATAGATTTGTTAAAAAAACACACGTAACAACTGTAAGAACATACTGCATGATAAAATGCTGACTGGGAGGAATTTTGTAGACAAGGAAATTTGTAGAAAAATAAATCGCACGCTTAACAATAGACGGAACTAACTCTAAAAAGCAGTTTTTTTTTTGGAAATTGCTATAAATATTTTGCCATTTACGATACATCTCATATATTGACATATATCTAAATAAAAACGGCGTGGTGGTGGTGGTGGTATCTAAAAGATATATTGTGTATTATGATAATAGTTGATGAAATGATAATTTAAACTCGAATGTAAATTGAAAGATATTTTAAAATTTATTATATTTAATAAATGTAAAAAAAAAAAAATCTCTAAAAATGAGTCTGTTTCCGATAAACACATATTTTTACATAACAATATTTCTGATGACAAGTTTTAGATTACGTCTGATTTTTATTTCATCTGTGGCTAAAAATGCACGTGTTTTATGAAAAAGAGCAACATAGCGATATCTCGGTATGGGAATACGATATCGACAAAAATCTTAGATTGACCGACAGAGAGCGTTGAAACAATATTGCCCGATGAATATCTCATTTTTGACCTAAACCGGAATCGGTCAATCTATTGTTAAGCGTGCGAAATGCTAATATGTGTTTCTGTGAATATTTTTTCAATATTGTGTGAATATGTTTTCAATAATATGATATCTTAACTTTGCCATCCCAACAAATCTTCGATAACCTAATGTATGTTTGTAAAAATTTGGACGGGCTTGATCTAGTGAATGATCGTCATAATTTTAATATTAGAACGTAAAGACACGTTAGCCGTCCCACTCTTTAGGCTAATTAAATCTAACAAAGTTTTTAGGTAATAGTATTCGGTTTTATAATAAGATCCCAAAGACCATTACCGATTTGCCTGACAATAAGTCCAAGCACCATGTCAAGCATGCCTTAATTTCAAAAGGTTATTACGTAGATGATAGTGATGTCTGAAATTCACACCCCCCTCTGTGCTTCCGCTGACATTGGTTGTAATTGCGATTTGTATAGAATTTATTTAAAAATAATATTTATATTCTGAATTTATAAAATAAAAGAACCAGATCGAGTTTTTTGCCTGCGCTCTTCTCGACTGTGTTGTTTTCCGAACCGGTGGTAGTGTTTTGACGTTCATAAGCGTCTTATCGGGGCCTAAATTGAATAGATTTTTTTTTTGATTTGATCTGTTAAATGGATAAAAGTTATTGTATGTAAAGTCATATAATTTTATAAGTAACGGAGAAATAAAAATAAATCGAAAATTATACAATGTATATATTACTCACCGGCTGAGGAGTTTGTCTGTCGCTGGAGTCATTATTAACGTAACTATCCTTGGTAAATAAATCAGAAAATATATCTTGTCCTGTAAGAAAATAAATTATTAACATAAAACATACACATTTTTTTGTATAAAATCTACAAAGTTACAAGGATGTCTTTAAATATTACTCACGAGTTACTGGGTCAATAATCGGCACTCTGTGACTTCTTTTTTGTATTGTATTTCTTACACCTGCGAATAAAATAACTCTTTCAATTATAGACATAACAGTGTAACTATTTCTTTGTACCGTTATTGAAGTGAAAACAATTTTGCGTTGAGCGATTCTCAGTAGGGGAACAACTTATAGATTCGCGTTACTAATACTATGACGTCAGCCGTTAACATGCTACAGTATGTCAACGTATGACATGGCGTTAGATAATAACATTTTTAGCTACAGGCTGCGTAGGTTTCAAACCGTATGTCTTTATTATGAATAAACTACACGAAAGTGTAAATAATTTTTACTCGGAGCGCCAATAGATGTAAAAACCAGAAATATGTTAGGTTATAATTTCAATAAATAAATTACATTATGAAATAAAAAAGTTTTATCTAAAGTTTCGAGTTTTCGCTTGTGTCGACGGTTCCCATGTCTGCCTAGTTTTAATCTAAAATCAAACGTCGCAACGAAGTTGTGACGGATAATTTTACATTGTTGATTAGATAAAAATGTGTTTTTAACATCCAAATTCTTCAGATGACGGTTGACACAAGGAGATTTTATTGGGTTTCATATAGATTAAGAAATGAAGTCACATAGATATCAAAACCTTAATTTTTTTCTTCTTCAGAAAGATGATGAGTTCAGTTGACGTTTGATTTCAGACGATTTATATAACACTGTGAGTGACAATTGTAATCTTATTATGCCGGTCATTTTTGCATTGAATTTGTTCAATATAATATTCAATAACTTATTTGATAAACTACCAAACGTAATCTATTATTATTAATAATAAAACTAAAGTTTTGTCTGTAAATTATTATTTTTTTTAGGAAAATTTTTTGTGAAAGATGTGTATATTTTAACCGTTACTCATCTCGAACTTTGTCTGTTTGTATGTCCAGATTTAACTCGAAAACGTCTTGATCGATTTTGCTGAAACTTTGAACGCAGAAAACTTATGTTAGGGAGATGTCGATAGGCTATTTAGATTGTCGATAGATAAAATCCCAAAGCTCATTACCGATCTACCGGACAACAAATTCAAGCACCATGTAAAGCAAATTTTAACTTACAAGGTTTTTTTTTAGGGCGGATAATTATGTGAACGATGGTGATGTTTGGAAGTGACAGCTTTTTTAAAACTTCGTAACTATTAGTTGTAAAGTACCAAAAAACGTGCAGAAAAAAAAAAACACCAGATCGAGTTTCTTGCCGGTTCTTCTCGACGACTGGATTGTTTGACGAACCGGTGGTAGTATTTTGACGTTTTCATAAGTGCGTTATCAGAGCCTAAATGGAATAAAGTATTTCTGACGAAATTATTGTTAGAATTCGCAAAAAGCGTTTCATATATTCTTCACTTAGTTATGTAGTTTTTAAATGATCATTGAAAAATGATGTTTTTATGGGGTGTTGCCCATTGAATCGTATCTTGTTTTCAATTTAGTGGGTTTTATTTTTTTTTTTACACGAAACCCGAATAATTCGTTTGGTACTAAGAGAAAGCTATTTTAATAAATTCAAACATTTGCCCGTTAAACCGACAATCGAACCGTTCTGTTTTTTACATGGACCCCTAATTATTTTTGAATAATAAAATTAGTCTAAGTTACGCGCAGTAACTTCAGTTATCTCCCAAAAAAGCCCCATCAAACTCGGTCCAGCCGTTCTAGAGATTAGAGGGAACAAACAAACAGATGGACGAACAAAAATGAAAAAAAAAAAATTAATATAGATACATGTATATAAAAAAGTACAGGTGTATTTATTTACTTACATTACACATTCACAGCTCGTATAAAATACACATATAAATTAAACCGATATATAAAATAAAGATCCAAAATGGAATTTCTCATTATTTAAAACCTAAATTCAAGACTATGTTTACATGTGCATGTAGTGTGTGTGTGTGTGTGTGTTGTGTAATGTGTATATGTGTGTTCGTGAATATGTTTATTCGTATATATATGTATATACCGGGCACTGCTTGATGCATATGTGTTGATGGTTGCTGATGTGGGATTGAAACGGTAGGTGCAGTTGGGGTTGCAGTAGTGCCCTGTGGTCCCACCATAGTTGTCGGATTACTCCTTACTCCAGGTGTATTCGTTTGTGGGTTAGGAGTTGGCAACTGAGGACTGTTTGCCTGGTAATAATCTGTTGAAAGGAACACCTATATAACACATAAACACATAACATCACGCCTATCACCACATCAGGGTAGGTAGAGACCACATTCTTTTTTCGTCACTTTCATACATTCGGTTATAATAAAACAAAAAAAAAAAAAAAAAAAAAAAAAACAAAAATATACGACGTATATATCATGCAAAAATATATGTAATATAAATGACCCACAGATACATATTATTTATATTTGACTGGACTCAGATCAAAAATCGTGAACTTGAATTAGAGTCGTCTAATGATTCCAATGGAAACATTTAAACCAAACCTGCTCAACTTTTTTGTCAGTCGGGTCAAACGGAACATTTAGAATTTTTTGACGGGCTACTAAATGTTACTGTTGTTAACTATAAGGGTATTGTGCTTTATTTTGATCCTTCGATTATAATAAGATTTTAGTTTTTTTTGTTTTTGTTTTTAGATAACGTTAAGTACCCTAAAAAGTAATTATAATAATAAATTCCTTCACTATCCGCCATGTTGCTTTATTTCGTGAAGCCACTGATCAATCAACACCCTAGAGATGAAGATTCATTCCGAAAAATATCGATTTTTGAATTCACCCTAGGCCAAATTGCAAGGGTCTCAACTTGGTGGGAATATAGTTTGCTCGCGCGGGCCATTTAAAAATCGTAAGCGTACCATATCATGGCCCGCTAGCAATACGGTTGAGCTGCCTTGATTTAAACTATGCGATATTAACTTAATTATATTGTAAAAATAAGTTCCAATTAAGTTTTTAAGAATCTATAAGAAAGTCTATACGAATAATATACGCAAAGCCGACGACTTTCTCAAAACATCATTTTCTAAGGTGCGTAGAATTATTGCCTGGTATAAAATTATAAACGTTTTAAATAGAAAAACGATATAATTAAAATAGGCATACGATAAAAACGAGGCAAAATTAATGATTTTATTACATTACGTGAGGTTAAGTTAATATTTTTAATCTGAGGCATCAACTGGTGCGTTTTGGAAGTTACAAATGCGAGTCATTTGTACTCTTTTTTTTTTGTCACTTTTTTATTTAAGACGTTAAGTTAGTCTTCAATAATTACTAAGCCTATAATTAGGCTATTTGATCTTAATAATTGAACGGCCTCTAATTAATTAATGAGCTTTGGTGTTATTGAAAATAACTAAATCAAAATCTCTATTATAATGCATAAGTAGCTGCGCTGCGCCCGTGTTTTGTACGTTCTTCTCTGCGTTCTAATTTTTTTTATAAGGAACACTAATTATTTTCCTTAAAAAAATACTAAGATAAAGTAAATATATTTCTCATAAATTCATGCACTTGCCCGTAAAAACTGTGCATTGAATCGGATTTGATTAAATTTTTTATGCGTTTTTTTTTACGCTGAACCCTAATTATTTTCGAAATTTTTTAAGTATCCCAACTTACCCGGACTAACTTCAGCTATCTAACAAAAAAACTACCGTCAAAATCCGTCCATCCGTTCCGGAGATTACTCGGACAAACAACCAAAAATTTTTTTTGCATTTTTTGTATAGGTATTATCCCTATATCAATTAACATCTATTTAGTAAAAAAAAAACATTTTGGCATTACAAACAGACACTTCAATTTTATTTATTAGTATAGATAGAAGCACAATAGAAAAAGATAATAAAACTTATTTCATAATTTGACCACAATCTAGAATGACATTAAATGCCGTTGTGGTCTAAAATGTTGAAGGCCTAGGAGCCAATTCTTAAATGATGCTGGCAATAGATTCTCAATCTTGAGACTGGTATAATCTAGGGGCCAATCAATAACCACACAATCGTACTATCACAGCACAAAAATTATAAAAAACAAATCATTCTTTATTGCCTCATCAAAAAGCAGACATACATTAATTAACTAATGACTATTTTTAATTGTCTCTATGCTCGAAAGAGATTTTACGAAATAATTGATTATCGTTTGCTTCTTCTCGGGTATGTTATTTTTTGTTGAGCAAAACTGAAACGAAGTATGGAAAGTATTTTGATTTATGTTTAAAATATCATAAACCCATTTTAAACCTGGTTTCATCGGTACATATTATAAAATATTTATTTTTATATACATACACTACGTTGTTTAATAGTACTCACATTGGGGAGTGGGTCCGGGGGGAGTATTGTAGCCAGGAATGTAACCAACATACTGGTAGTGATGATACCTGTTGGGAGAATTTTAATTATAAAATGTCTTATCGATGAAAGGTCACTACTTCTGGAATTTTCTACGAGATGCATAATTAAATTTTAATAGTTTACCAAAATAATCTTAAATTAAATTAAGGTTAAAAGAACACCAAATTAAAAAAAGTCATCTATCTAATCTTCAAAGATAATTTTTTGGATATCTCGAAAACTATTAACATAGTCACAAAAATCGAAAATTTTATATTTTGAAAATTGAATAAATTAAAAAATTTATATTACATTTTTGTAAGGTTTTTTTTTCAATTCAATTCAAAAAATCACAACCTTTTAATAGAAAAAATCTTAAAGAAATATTTAATATCATAATTTTCAACAATTATAGTTATCTAATTTAATACATTAGGAAGATGAAGGAGATTACATTTTCATTTCTTTGTTAAAAATTTGAATAAATTAATCAGTCCAAACGGTTATTATCCTGTACCACCTATGTATTAAAAATACTGAAGTTTTTCTACTCAATTGTATTCAAAAATCTCGCTTGAGGCTCTCAAAATTAGAAAATTCATTATTAAAAAAAATCAAATATCAATACACCACATATTCTAATCAATAAAAACCTATCGGAACATACCAGGGTTTTTGAGAATGGACAGAGGTAGTCATAGAAAAGCCATAAAGAATTGAGTGATAAATATAAGTCTTTTATTTATTTCATTTTGAAAACGAAAAAAAATTGCAATTTCATTCCAAAAAAAAAAACAATAATATTTATTGTAATATTCAAAAGAACGATTTACGAAATCGAACTTGTTTTAGGTTATTAAAGAAATAAACACAATAGCTTTTGAATAATAATTTTGATAAAACTTTTTTTTTTAATTTAAAACTCTGCTAGAGGATAACTTTAAACTTCTAACTTGAAATTGGTTGAAAAAAGTACTAGAACAAAAAGTTGTCTAAAAAGACACCTATAATAATAATAATCTGGAAACGTAAGAATATCTTTAATTAATTAGATATTTTACTTTATTACTTTGATTTATTTATAAATCAAGTTAGGACATTAAGTAAAAGCCGAGTAGACATACTGTGTATTGGATCTTGGTTGGGGGTATGTTTGTAGGCTAAGTGGCGTGGGTTGGAACACGACAGGGTATACCACAGGACCAGTAGACGCTGCAGCTCCAGGTATAAAAGGCTGCTGTTGCCTGTAGACAAAGTATTACAGTCATATCTATATATATAAGCAACGTTTGTTTCTTTGTTCGAGGTAAACTCGAAAACTACTGGACCGATCAGCATGAAACCACAACCATTCGACGTGAAATTAATCGTAGATACTTATAGGCTATATATATTTTTCAAATTCTATGAGCCCTTTGCCATGTTTTCTCAATTTGTTTGTTTATTAATTTATTTGCTCGCATAAAACAAAAGATAGGCATTTATCCTTGTAATAAATAAAAGGAAAATGGAGTTCCTTTGACGCACCATCACCTCAAAACTACTGAACATATCGGGATAGGACTAATACCTTTCAACGCAGTATTTTTCGTAGACAGGTATTTTTTGGATTCCACCGATCCTCTCTCATTTTTTTTTTTCGATTTACTCTTTTGTACATTTTCCACTTCAATTTACGCTTATATACATTTTTTTCCGCTAATAAAAACAAAATACTCTTACTTTTAATCATTCATTTGTATTTTTAAATCGTCATATGCACAGAACATATGAAACGCGGGCGGAGCCGCGGGCACCAGCTAGTGTCTTAAAAAACCCATTATTCAATAATCACATAAAATGGTAAGGCTTTTGTACCAGATTGGGTACGCGACTACCATGCACGAATCCACATAGTGACGTCATGTGTCCGAAATCAGGACATACTATCTAGAGCTACCTTTAGCCGTGATAAATGTAGGCCCGTAGAATCATATCCACTGATCGTCTATCGGCAGTCACCATTGTTACTGGACTACTTATAAATTGAAATGAAGTCATTTTGTTGAGCTCGAATAAATCTTAATACATTATCGCGACTTCAGAACGAAACTGACTCAAGTAAAAAATCAAGATATTATCTTAAAATGGATCTAAATGAAACACCACTATGTTAATATAAGTATATTAACTTAAATTATGTTTCAAAAAAAAGTTGATATAAGTTTTTTTTTATAAATCTATAAAAATATTAACGAACAAACGGAAAGGTGTAGCAAGGGACTTTTAAATATTTTACTCGGGATTTACTCAAAACGTCATATTTTGAGTTAGGTCACTTTCATTGTGAATATGCGATACGATACGACCGAAAAACAATATCGTGATTAATTCATGGCTAAGATTGTAATTGTGGTTGAGCTATTTTTAGTGCATTAACTCAAAACTTACCGGCGAACACTAACATGTAATCCTGTAGCTACAACCTAGAATCCGCTCTCACATTCTATACTTAGAATGGAGATAGATGTACTACTTACTCCCTAGGTGCGTAATCTCTAAACAAGTGGTTGTATCTGTATACAATATGAACTTTTATTTCTATGCACATATAATATTTAGTCGTCTTTGTTTAGAAAAGTATGTAAAACGACAAATTTAATGTTATTAAGAGACTTTTCGCCTAATTTTGGAAATTCAATCATACTGCTGTTATTGACAATTTGGAGAACAAAAGTTTGTTTCCAAAATTTAATTATTAATAAAATTTAATACCTCGTTAATAACTTGCAAAATAATGCAAAAAAAAAAAAAACACAAGAGAGAAATGCACTGTACTGTTTTATGTTTGATAATTTTTTTCATATAGATTCTCAAAATAAATTATGTGACAACTAATACATATATAAACAGATGAAGATGTTACGTTTAAAAATATTGAAAGATAGAAAAAAAGGATTTAATATATTGAGGGGTTGTCGAAAAACCACGTGATATCCTTTATTAAAACAAACCCCCAGACTGTTTTAAAGCAAGCAAACGAACTTATACATATCTTTACCTTGGATGTGTCGTAGGTCTCGACGTGTGTTGAGACCCTCTATACTGGAAGTTGGGGTATTGGGTTCTAGGTTGTCCAGTTTGATTTTGCGACACATAGTTATGCCCAGCCTTAAATTAAAAGGAAAATATTTGGTCATCTTTTTATCGTTACATCATTATACAATTTTCGGAATAAATATAATTGGAAAAAGCAAAACATATCCATAAATCATGAAGTTTTTTTGTTCAATGTTCCTTTTAGTTTTTAGGAACTTTTACAAGGGAAATTATATAATTACTAGCGAACCGCCTCGGGAGTCGCACGGGTGATAAAAATATAACCTATATCACCCAATGATAATGTAGTGTTTCTACAGATATTTTTTTAAATCAGTTCAGTTGTTTTAGTGCTAATCCATTAGAAATAATAAAAAGAATTTACCCCTTTACATAATAGCATATAGATAAAAAAACAATATCCATTAGATGGTATATAATATAAATTATCCCTTAATGTTTAATAGGAATATACATAAGAATTATGCTCTATGATGTGTTTACTGAGCTGTGAATGTATTAACATGCACATAAATTATTATCTACCCCCACGTCGTGTATTTATATTAACTTCAACGAACAAATTGACATTCAAAGGACATATTTACATAATTTGTAAGTAACAGTTCGATCAATTAAATCGTTACTTTTCGACTCTATGAAAAAATAAGCGTGTCTCATGAATCATAAAGTTTTTTATTTAAACTTGGGATGAGATAAATCACATTCATAATAAATGGGCATCTCTCCCAGTACCTACGAATTACGTCTACCGAGGCAACAACTTTAGAAACATCCAAGATATAATGTTATTAAATAAAAAAGCTATACAATTAAATAATTCTATACAAATAAGTTTCCGCCGTTTTATTGTAGATGGCGCGGCACGGAGTTTCGGTTAGATTTCGCAGATGATAACCGGCTTAAAAAATAATTTGGACATTCAAGAACAACATAAACTATTAATATCATTGATTTTATATTGGTAAAATATAATTTTCATAAGTTGAAAATGTCAAAATTTGAGCCAAGTAAGCGTCATTTGCGGGAAATATTAGTTTACTTCTTTAATTTAAAGAAATCTACTGCTGAGGCGCATCAATTGCTCGTAGAAGCATATGGTGAGGGTGCTTTGAGTGAGAGAACGTGTCGAGAGTGGTTTCAAAAGTTTAAAAACGGTGATTTCGACGTAGAAGACAAAGATCGCAGTGGAAGGCCAAAAATTTACGAGGATGCAGAATTGGAGGAATTATTGGAGGAAGATTCATCTCAAACACAAAAAGAACTTGCTCTAACATTAGAAGTCACTCAGCAAGCAGTCTCACATCGTTTAAAATCATTAGGAATGATTCATAAACAAGGAAATTGGGTTCCGTACGAATTAAAGCCGAGAGATATTGAACGCCGATTATGCTTAAGTGAAATGCTGCTACCTAGACATAAAAAAAAGGGTTTTTTACATCGTATCGTAACTGCTGATGAGAAGTGGATACATTATGACAATCCAAAAAGAAGAAAATCATGGGGATTACCTGGCCACGCGTCAACATCAACAGCAAAACCGAATATTCACGGAAAAAAACTTATGCTGTCTATTTGGTGGGATCAGCTAGGTGTAGTGTTCTTCAAACGTGGGATTCGAATGCTGCCTGAGAGATGGGAAAATGTGGTTGCAAGTGATGGGCAATATTTAAAATAAATTTATATTACCGTTCTTCTATAATAAATAATTAATTTGTCTTAAAAAAACGGCGGAAACTTATTTGTACTCCTAATAATAAAACGAGTCACCGCCCCTTGATAAACGTAATTATATAAACTAAAATATAATAGTAACGTTTCAAATGATATTAATAAACCAATTCTCTCTTCTTAAAGATTCAGGATATGGGAAATAATTTTATTTATGGTTACGTTTTCAAATGGACGATAAAACGTATCGTCAAAATCACTTGTACTTTGCAGCAAAGTTACATATATTTTTTATTTATTTAAGTACATTAGTATTGGACAATTGGAAGAAAATAAGAATCATTTCCAAAAAAAATTTAATGACGCAACAGCTCATAAATAGCTTTATCTACCAAAACACTTAAACCTAAACAAAAAAGAATCTAGACGAACAGAAGTGAAACTCGAAATTATGGACAAAACTATTTATTAACGAATGTTTAAATTTCATAATTTGTTAATTCCGAAATGTTTTATTTATCTTTGCCTATTTATAAATAGAAGATATTAACACATACCATAGATGTCTTTGCCATGTCTTGCTGCGGTGTAGGGGGGGCAGAAGGTTGCGTCGGTTGTACTCTAAGCGACGGCTGTGCCGATGTTTGCGCCCCACCGGAGGTGTTCGGCAAGTACGCTCCTCCAGTGGCACCTGTAGGGTGATAGCATTCCACTGGTCCTGTAAAAATAAACACAGCAATTTTAATTTATACAGCCTTTCTGGTTATACCTATTTGATAGAAATTGATTTGCAGTTTTCATGTTTGCTTTAAGCTCCTCTCATTTCAAAATATCCGCCTCTATCTATTCAACCGGAAGTCGTCCATTGTTGGACATAGGTCTCCTCCAAAGGGCGAATTGCCATCATCGGTAAGCTTGGCTGGCGGGCTGGGGATCACAGTAGGCGTTCGTGGTACTCATAGGATGCTGCTGCCCATTCCCTAATTTATCCATTAGTCGCCTTTTACGACACCCACGGGAAGATATGGGGTGGTACAATCTTAGCCGACACCACACGGCTATCAACCTGTATATGTCTTAAGTTTGACTAAGTCCCTTCTACGTGTAATAAACATGGCCTTGATGTAACTGTCAAACCAGCCATGGGCAAAATTTTTAGCATTTTTTTATCGAGATTTTCAAAGCTATTGTATATTTTTGAATGACATGAGTTGTTTAGTAACAAAAAAAATACTCAATTGTTAAGGTTACCAAATGATTTTTCAATTTCATCGTCAGCTGACAATGTTATCAAATATAAGCGAATTCAGAGAAAAAAAAACTATTATTAGAACACACGCCCGAGACTGAAACCAGACTATATCAGGTATATCTATATCAGATTATATTACCTTGTTCTGAAATTTAACAATTACAACTAACTTATTCTATATAGGTTAATAATAAGTATATTATTAATTTTAAAAAAAAAACTCACTATGTGGTGTTGACGCCCGCGGATAACTGGCGCTGATACGTTAAGGAAGTTAATGCTATATATTCGATAGAATTATGAAGCTAAAACATGAATAAATTATTAACTACTCAAATTCACGTAAAATCACTTACTGGTTTGGGTTATAATTGTGAAATGATGCGATGGTGGCATACATTTCGACGAGGAATAACGAGATGACGACGATTGGTCATGTTTCATATGATCATGTTTTAAATGTTCATATTTAAAATGTTCGTGCTTCACTGTTTGATGTTTAAAAGTGTTTGTTTTTAAACTATCATATTTTATTGGATCGTTTTTGAGTTGACCGAATTTAAGATAATCATTTTTCACGTGTTCTGTTTTAATATGGTCTTGCTGTTTTAAATGATCATGTTTGAAGTGATCATATTTGGATTGGCTCGTATTATTTTGCTGCGGTATTAACTGTATTGCAACGTTATTTAACTGTTGTAAATTGATTTGGTTTGCGCCGATCTGATGGGCTACAGCTGACTGCGACATATTGAAAGATGTTTGTAAACTTTGTACAACGTCATGGGCGCTCGGCTGAGCGCGGTTGACATTATTCAAACACGCGTGCGACAAATTATTCACCGAACTACCGTTGCCTCTCAGGGTCACCATTTTAATTTCATTATACAAATCTTTAAAAAAATAAATCAGCCAAACATTTAACCATTCCCAAAAATATGGGGACAAAATCATCGGCATAAGGCAATTTTGACACACTTATAACATTTTATAGTATACTTATATAAAAGTATTACGTAAGTAATTGTTTGATTCGCATTTATTTGAAAAGAATCAGCCACGATTTATTAATATTAAAACGTTTAAAATAAGCACGCTTATATAACTCTGCTATATATATGTATATATATATATATGTATATATTTATTTATGTATATTTTTAAGTTTTTATTCTTTAAATTTCACTATTATCACACTCACATATTGCTTTAATATTCGCGAGCTGCGTTCACAATTGAAATTGTAATTTAATGCAGCATAGAGAAAATCGATAAGGAAACGGCGTGGTACATCGGTCGGTACCTTCTCGCACACAAATTATGGCACCGACACACTTTTAACGTTCACTATATACGCTTAAACGTCGTGCGATTTCTATTTACGAAATATCTATTAATTCGAAATTTTAATAAAATATTTTATATTATCATACATATAAAGTATTGCTACCACTGACGGAATATCATCGTCTGACGTCAGATCGCTTCACCGCACATTGTGCTCTAATACGTTTAATGAAATAGAGCGAAAGAAAGAGACGCGTATGTGTTGGAAGCCATCGTTACAATTTCGGGGCGTTCCCAGAAACGTACTCCCCCGCTACCCAACCCTTATTCGGGGCAAAGTTGAACTTTAGAACTATTGATGTATCCATTGCCGTATAACCTACAATACAGCGCTGCGGCCGCAAACAAAAGCAGTCGTGTATTCAGTAAAGGCCGTGGTTTTCGAAGTCAAGTATTCGACGGGTGAAGTTTCATATAAAGTGCCTAAAACTAGAGATGAGGGAAAAGTAACTTTTAGTATCGACTTTAGTGTTGCTTATATTATAAATATGACGAAATATTATCAAATAGTTCAAATCTTTAAGTTCTTTTAGAATAATATATTTGAATTATACATACATAGATACATATGCTCACGCCTGTTATCCCCGAAGGGTTAGGCAGAGGTGAAGTAGCGAACTACACCACCCACATTTCGCCGAGCTTAGTTCCGTCCCAGATGTGACAGGGGGCGAGCCTGTCGCCATATCGGGCACAAATTCCAAACTCCGGGATGATACTGAGTAGAAAAACTCAATACCACTTGACCCGACCCGGGGATCGAACCCGAGACCTCAGAACGGCAGTCGTATGTAATACAACTGCGCTACCGAGGCAGTTATTTGAATTATATATGTATATATTACACACGTACAGTTATTTTTATAAAATTACACGCAATGTACTAATAAAAGAAACTAATTAGATTCAAATGTTTTCTCATAAAACCAACTATCACAGAGAAAGCTAGTAAGCGTTTCGACAACTCGATTGTTCTAAACAAGTCCGTTTATGTGAAAATACTTTAGTATTCGACACTGACTATGTGCCTGTCAAGTCTGTAAATGGAATATGTATATAATCATTTTTTAAATTAATATAAATTTTATAGGCAATTAGCCTCGTTCGGTTCAATCTTTTTAACGATTAAACTGAAAACCGTAACAAAAATTATCACCATGATTTATGGTACTTGTTAGAATTTTCCTTTTTTTTTTTGGCTGAAAACTAAAGTTGTTAATACATATACGGACCGGACCGCGGATATGGTATGGCGAGCGGCCGAGGTCGTCAGTCGCCTAAGTAGAAATGGGATATAAGATTTTTCAAAAACATCGATTTTTTTTTATCGATTCAAAAAACATCAAGGTCCAAGTGATCAATTTTTCTAATTTTTTTATTAGACTTTTATTCGTAAATAGTATTCTTCCAGTGGTCGAAATTAGACAATAGTCATCGTATATGGCAAAAACTGATTTCATTTTTTTTCATTAACAGCACTGAAGGTCATCAACCACTAAACAAAAAATAAAAATGTCTAACCTACTAAGAAATAATGAGACTGATCCGTATATGTCCCGGTTATGTCCTCGATTTCAGTTAAATGGAAAAAAGTTAAACCCCAAAAAGGCAAAAAATTGCGAAAAACTGCAATTACAGCAATGAAAAATTTTTTGTGGAGTCAGATCAAGTACGGTTTTTATGTATTTCAACCCACTGAATCTGTAGGTTATTATCCCGTTGAGCAACCAAAATTCGCGAAAACCAAATTTATGGAGATGAAAAAAAAAATTGTGGAACCAGATCGAGTATAATATTTATATAATTTCTTCTACTGAATCTGAAGTTTATTTGGCCTATTAACATTAGAAAATGAAAAAAAAAATATCTCAAAAAACCGAATAAATTGGGCAAGTTGGATTTATAAATATGAAAAAAAAAATCTATTAAGAGGATATGCTAGCGCCATTTATTCCATGCAAACGGAGTCCCCTGTTTCCTTCCTGGATAATAGCATTATGGTAAATATTTTTATACCAAATAATATATTTCCATCAACGCCATGACCCGTACGTTTTGATTCTTACCATTAATTAGTTATTGTAGAAACTAGGAACCTTTGAAAATGAAAAGAATGCTTGATTTTTAACGTCATTTTCAGCATTTTACTCAAATCGAGGACATAACCGGGCCAAACGGACCTCAAATTTGGATTCAGCAGGTCGAAATAAATGTCTGTAGATGGGTTTGGTCAAAAGCATAAATAGCTTAGTTTTTTTTTTGTATGCCGGTGTAATCGAAATTTTATTAATTGGAAAGATCGATATTTTTGACCTAGATGTTTTGTGAATCGATTTATCACGCTTAAATTCGAATTGATTCAAGAATCAATCTTTTTCCGAAAGGAGTCCATCTCTATTTAGGCGACTGATAATCCCGGCCGTCCGGCGTACTATGTCCGCGATCCGGTCCGTACGTGTTAACCGCTTAATGTAAACCTAAACAAACAAAATAAACAAGAAATCACGCGAAATTATTAAATTATCGCTCGTATCAATTTGTAGCGTATTCATACAAACATCCATAAATAAAACTTCACTATTCCCGACACACACACACACACACACACACCAAATGCCATTAAGATTTTTTTGTTGCCTAGAAAGATAGCCAGAAGCCGTTGCAAAATTCAAGGAAAAGTTACTACTTTGGCCACTCAAGTTTTCTTATTTAATACAATCACAAACACCCTACTACAAATATCAAAAATCTTTATTCGTGGAAGAAAGAATTGTACTCCGTAAATGATATTTTGTTATTTTTTACTACAAACTTTTTCGAAACAATTTTTTTAAGAATGAACGTTCAACTTACATAAACGGGAAAGGATTTTGTTGAATTTATACAGGTAAAAATATTATAGTTTGATTTTTGTAATGATTTCCATATAGAAATACTTTATCTACTGTAAAGATTACTGTTTAATTTATACTGATAAAATTGTAAGTTTCACGTGTCTGTACATCTCCGGTTTTCGTGAAAACTAAACAATTATTGCAAGGATCTAAAAATCGGTAATTAAATACATTTGTCATTTTTATAAATGTATGTATGTCTGTATGGTTGTGGAGGCATCAACTAGGAAGTTCTAAGTATATTTTAAAAATAAAAAAAATATAAAGCATATTTCGGAGTAGGATCAAAACTTTATTTCATAAAAATCGGTCTACTCTCTCAAAAGTAATTTGAATGACACGCGGCGACTGTAGTATGATAAAAGAGTTTGTAAGTAAATGCATTTTAGTCTTAGCACGGGAGAATATAATTATCTGAATTCCACGCGAGGGAAATCGCGGGCATAGCTAGTATATAAATATCCAGAAAGTATTATCGTGAATGATTCCAAATATACTATAGCCAAGGAGAAAAATCTCTTAATGGTAAGCAACACTAAATTAAAGGCAAAATGTTAAGGCCATGCTGAAGAGAAATTAATAAAAGGGTCTGTCTGGCGTGTAACTCTGTAGGTAAGCAAAATGTGGACAATGACATAGAGAGATTAGAAACTTCGAAATTTGATGCCGGAGAAGGATGCAGAAAATTAGTGAATTAAAAAACAGATCCACTTGATCTTGGACATAATTCAAGAAAAGAGAATATTATATAAAACAGGAAAGGAAAGATGTTGGAAGACTTGATACGAAACAAACAACGAACTTATAAATACTATCGTAGAGGGTAAAATAAAGCGATAGAAAGAGAAGAAGGCCGAGGAGGATATAAATAGAACGAGTGAATGAGAAAGAAAATAATTGTGACATTGCACCAACACGTCAACAGAAAAGCGCAATGCAGAGATAACTGCAAAATGCTCGACGAACAAAACTTTTTTATACATTAAAGAGTTTTAGTATAAAAAAAATATTAGTAAAGACCATGCTTTTAGTAAAATTCTTTGTCCACTTAATTCATTTTTATTATTTAAATTTACTAAAACTTTTGACTGGCACGATTTTGATAGCTTCAACAGAGTTTTGATCATGGTAGTAAACATTGAGTATTTTAGAAATGTATTCCAGTAAACGACGAAATATTATCAAATAGTTCAAATCTTTAAGTTCTTTTAGAATAATATATTTGAATTATACATACATAGATACATATGCTCACGCCTGTTATCCTCGAAGGGTTAGGCAGAGGTGAAGTAGCGAACTACACCACCCACATTTCGCCGAGCTTAGTTCCGTCCCAGATGTGACAGGGGGCGAGCCTGTCGCCATATCGGGCACAAATTCCAAACTCCGGGATGATACTGAGTAGAAAAACTCAATACCACTTGACCCGACCCGGGGATCGAACCCGAGACCTCAGAACGGCAGTCGTATGTAATACAACTGCGCTACCGAGGCAGTTATTTGAATTATATATGTATATATTACACACGTACAGTTATTTTTATAAAATTACACGCAATGTACTAATAAAAGAAACTAATTAGATTCAAATGTTTTCTCATAAAACCAACTATCACAGAGAAAGCTAGTAAGCGTTTCGACAACTCGATTGTTCTAAACAAGTCCGTTTATGTGAAAATACTTTAGTATTCGACACTGACTATGTGCCTGTCAAGTCTGTAAATGGAATATGTATATAATCATTTTTTAAATTAATATAAATTTTATAGGCAATTAGCCTCGTTCGGTTCAATCTTTTTAACGATTAAACTGAAAACCGTAACAAAAATTATCACCATGATTTATGGTACTTGTTAGAATTTTCCTTTTTTTTTTTGGCTGAAAACTAAAGTTGTTAATACATATACGGACCGGACCGCGGATATGGTATGGCGAGCGGCCGAGGTCGTCAGTCGCCTAAGTAGAAATGGGATATAAGATTTTTCAAAAACATCGATTTTTTTATCGATTCAAAAAACATCAAGGTCCAAGTGATCAATTTTTCTAATTTTTTTATTAGACTTTTATTCGTAAATAGTATTCTTCCAGTGGTCGAAATTAGACAATAGTCATCGTATATGGCAAAAACTGATTTCATTTTTTTTCATTAACAGCACTGAAGGTCATCAACCACTAAACAAAAAATAAAAATGTCTAACCTACTAAGAAATAATGAGACTGATCCGTATATGTCCCGGTTATGTCCTCGATTTCAGTTAAATGGAAAAAAGTTAAACCCCAAAAAGGCAAAAAATTGCGAAAAACTGCAATTACAGCAATGAAAAATTTTTTGTGGAGTCAGATCAAGTACGGTTTTTATGTATTTCAACCCACTGAATCTGTAGGTTATTATCCCGTTGAGCAACCAAAATTCGCGAAAACCAAATTTATGGAGATGAAAAAAAAAATTGTGGAACCAGATCGAGTATAATATTTATATAATTTCTTCTACTGAATCTGAAGTTTATTTGGCCTATTAACATTAGAAAATGAAAAAAAAATATCTCAAAAAAACCGAATAAATTGGGCAAGTTGGATTTATAAATATGAAAAAAAAAATCTATTAAGAGGATATGCTAGCGCCATTTATTCCATGCAAACGGAGTCCCCTGTTTCCTTCCTGGATAATAGCATTATGGTAAATATTTTTATACCAAATAATATATTTCCATCAACGCCATGACCCGTACGTTTTGATTCTTACCATTAATTAGTTATTGTAGAAACTAGGAACCTTTGAAAATGAAAAGAATGCTTGATTTTTAACGTCATTTTCAGCATTTTACTCAAATCGAGGACATAACCGGGCCAAACGGACCTCAAATTTGGATTCAGCAGGTCGAAATAAATGTCTGTAGATGGGTTTGGTCAAAAGCATAAATAGCTTAGTTTTTTTTTTGTATGCCGGTGTAATCGAAATTTTATTAATTGGAAAGATCGATATTTTTGACCTAGATGTTTTGTGAATCGATTTATCACGCTTAAATTCGAATTGATTCAAGAATCAATCTTTTTCCGAAAGGAGTCCATCTCTATTTAGGCGACTGATAATCCCGGCCGTCCGGCGTACTATGTCCGCGATCCGGTCCGTACGTGTTAACCGCTTAATGTAAACCTAAACAAACAAAATAAACAAGAAATCACGCGAAATTATTAAATTATCGCTCGTATCAATTTGTAGCGTATTCATACAAACATCCATAAATAAAACTTCACTATTCCCGACACACACACACACACACACACACACACACCAAATGCCATTAAGATTTTTTTGTTGCCTAGAAAGATAGCCAGAAGCCGTTGCAAAATTCAAGGAAAAGTTACTACTTTGGCCACTCAAGTTTTCTTATTTAATACAATCACAAACACCCTACTACAAATATCAAAAATCTTTATTCGTGGAAGAAAGAATTGTACTCCGTAAATGATATTTTGTTATTTTTTACTACAAACTTTTTCGAAACAATTTTTTTAAGAATGAACGTTCAACTTACATAAACGGGAAAGGATTTTGTTGAATTTATACAGGTAAAAATATTATAGTTTGATTTTTGTAATGATTTCCATATAGAAATACTTTATCTACTGTAAAGATTACTGTTTAATTTATACTGATAAAATTGTAAGTTTCACGTGTCTGTACATCTCCGGTTTTCGTGAAAACAATTATTGCAAGGATCTAAAAATCGGTAATTAAATACATTTGTCATTTTTATAAATGTATGTATGTCTGTATGGTTGTGGAGGCATCAACTAGGAAGTTCTAAGTATATTTTAAAAATAAAAAAAATATAAAGCATATTTCGGAGTAGGATCAAAACTTTATTTCATAAAAATCGGTCTACTCTCTCAAAAGTAATTTGAATGACACGCGGCGACTGTAGTATGATAAAAGAGTTTGTAAGTAAATGCATTTTAGTCTTAGCACGGGAGAATATAATTATCTGAATTCCACGCGAGGGAAATCGCGGGCATAGCTAGTATATAAATATCCAGAAAGTATTATCGTGAATGATTCCAAATATACTATAGCCAAGGAGAAAAATCTCTTAATGGTAAGCAACACTAAATTAAAGGCAAAATGTTAAGGCCATGCTGAAGAAGAGAAATTAATAAAAGGGTCTGTCTGGCGTGTAACTCTGTAGGTAAGCAAAATGTGGACAATGACATAGAGAGATTAGAAACTTCGAAATTTGATGCCGGAGAAGGATGCAGAAAATTAGTGAATTAAAAAACAGATCCACTTGATCTTGGACATAATTCAAGAAAAGAGAATATTATATAAAACAGGAAAGGAAAGATGTTGGAAGACTTGATACGAAACAAACAACGAACTTATAAATACTATCGTAGAGGGTAAAATAAAGCGATAGAAAGAGAAGAAGGCCGAGGAGGATATAAATACAACGAGTGAATGAGAAAGAAAATAATTGTGACATTGCACCAACACGTCAAGAGAAAAGCGCAATGCAGAGATAACTGCAAAATGCTCGACGAGCAAAACTTTTTTATACATTAAAGAGTTTTAGTATAAAAAATATTAGTAAAGACCATGCTTTTAGTAAAATTCTTTGTCCACTTAATACACTTTTATTATTTAAATTTACTAAAACTTTTGACTGGCACGATTTTGATAGCTTCAACAGAGTTTTGATCATGGTAGTAAACATTGAGTATTTTAGAAATGTATTCCAGTAAATTATAATTATAAAGAATAGAAACAATACGGAAGTTCTAGTAATTAGAATATCTTGAATTCCAATACGCGTACGCGGACTCTTGGGAATATGATACGTTTAACAATATTATTCACATTAGACTTTATTTTAGGAGCAAGAACGAAAACAAAGTGAAATCGATTACAAATACTTTACAAATTACAAATTTCTTATATCGTTTTCAAACTGTATGTTTCATTTAATCGTGTGTACGTATGTATAAATGTATGTGTAAAATTTGATATATAAATGATATGGATAAGTGTGGAAATTTATTCTTTTATGCATCACACCGGATACGGTAATGATTCAAGGTATTTAATTAATGACCTTAAATTAGGCCTATCGTTACGAACACCACTTTTATATTATTAATTCATTACAAGTTGTACTAATTTTCACATAGTACAAACTGCGCGATTTTAAAATTATCTTACAACCTTTTACACTACAATTTATTTTACTTTTTAATAATGATTCCTATTTATCCGTAACTCGTAATAAACTATGTGAAATTTTAAAATGTACCACTAAATCCAGTGATTCGACATGCGATGATTATGTTTAGATTTATGTGTATTATAGATTTATAAGTTTGTCGTTTCATTACGGTTTCACGTAATGTGAAGTGCGAATTAAGTTAACAGATACCTTCAGCTTATCTCTCAAAAGGATGTTCCGAGAAATGAATTGTTATTTCTTGAAAGATTTACTATGTTTTATCATCAAATTGGATATTTATTGTAAGATTCGAATGCACATCGATCCATGCGGTGTCTGTGGACGTTACTGCGAAGCCATTATCGTTAAATAAAACATGTAACTATATATTTCCACCATATAAAGTATGATCCATTAGGTATTCCACTAACACTACCAAGATATAGACTTGATAATAAATAAAATAGATAACGGATTACACTACTACGCGACAATTATTGAATCACAGGTTGTAAAATTATAATATTATATATAATATATTTTCACTTTCGTAATCAGTAGAAATCTTTTTTTATTTCTATTAATACACCCCCCATCTGTATTTTAAGTTGGTGGTTTGAAATACAATATTCAACCCACTGTTCCATCCATCCATTCATCTATTCCAGCGAAAGACGTCCACTGCTGGGCATAGGTCTCCTCCAAAGATCTCCACGACGACCGGTCTTGCGCCACCCGCATCCAGTCGATTCCCGCGACCTTCACCAGGTCATCAGTACACCTTGTCGGAGTCTTACTCACGTTAGGTCTACCGGTGCGTGGTAGCCCTCGAGAACCTGTTCTCCCTATCGGGTATCGGCCCACAGCCACTTAAGTTTAGCAATTCTTAGGGCAATGTGGGTTTTATGGGGGACAGGAAGTATATCCTGCCCCCCGGAATGTTGACCATAGGTCATGCCTCCCTTCGGGGGGTGGGCGAAGAGGTGGGGGGGAAGTATTCCTCTCCCATCCCCATTGGACCATTGCACGGACGAGACCCGGTGGGTTCGCCGCAGGGGGCGACGCGGTGGCATGCATTGCAATCCCGTATCGCCCCCACCCCAAATGCGGCGGACGGCCTCGGGGGGTTTTAGTGGGTATTTCCGGGCGACTCTCGCCCGGGTGAGTCCCACACTGGCACGGAGTTCGACCCTCCGTGCCCCTTTACCCATTGCATTGGGGGACTTCGGTCTCACTAATGCAATGGGTAAGGGTAGTGCGTAAATAAATTTCCCCCCAAAAAAAAAAAAAAAAAAAAGGGCAATGTGGGTTACTTTGTTTCTTCTGCGGATCTTTTCATTTCTGATTCGATCACGCTGCGAATCCCCAAGGTTTTGGTGGGTGATGACCATAAACGCCACGCTTGGCGTGAGATTGGATGAATTTGGAATCTGTTGGATTGGGGGATCACAGTCAGTTGTTTGTGTCAGTCATACCCTGTTTTATCCCTTAGTCGCCTTTTACGACGCCCACGGGAAGATATGGGGTCATACTATTCTTGGCCGGCACCACACGGTAACTGTTACCCCACAGTTACCGATATTTTATTTTCACTTTTGTTTTGTCTAGATTTCAAAATATATAATACTCAGCTATCCCACGTCAAGTAAAAAATTCAGTTCAAAAATAACTTTCTATAAAATAGGTAATTTTATAATTATCATACTTTAGGAATTTTAATGCATGAATTAGAAATAAACATTTGAAATACCGAATAATTGCGCAATATTTATCCTTCAGCGAAACGAATATAAAAGTGAGTGGATAAGCAATTAAATGTAATTCAGCTAACAACAACTAGTATCTACTGTGACTTGCGAACTGAAGTTCGCACACAATGACGTACGATGCAGAATGAGCAGCTACCCTTTATTTAGGATCTGCTTAGATATTGTTGACCTGATAGGCTTGAGAGCTTCATTAAACTTTTGCGGCGATCCCTCAAGGCATTCAGTTGAAAAAGATAATCACTACAAGGATACCAAAATGGTACAAACTTCGCTTGAGTTGTTATATAAAAATTGAGCAGACTTTGCATTAGCTAAAAAATAATTTTCATGACCTTGTAAAAAGGAGCAAAAAAGGTCTCTTACGGATCCCATATAACCACGTGTTGTGTGGATAGTGTAATGCTAGTGTTGAAGTGTCGAGCCTTAAGCCCAAGGAGGGTAAAGAGGACAGGCACTATACAGGTGGTCTTCTGCCAGCCTATCTATAAAAATACGGCGCCTTTTAAAAGGTGAAGAAATCCTGGCAGAAGGCTATAGGGAGGGGCGGCAGAAAGGCATTAGAGGAAGACGGAGGAGGTTCACCCTACCCCTTTTTTTTCGCTTCTCTTAAATCCCTCAGCTAGTCGAGGGGCCCTACTTACCTCTCATCTTTGCATTCTTGTTTTTCGACAAGATGATTTGGGCTTAATGATAAGCGGTTTGAGAAAGGTAGGTGCAACTGGTACCTGGATGTCTCCCCTTGGACAGAGTACAAAAGTAGTGGCCCGGTCTTCGGGTCTGCCACTGGGGCGATCTGGACTGTGCCAGACTAATCCCGTGTCGCCCCTAGAAAGGCGGCGGATGTTACCGTAGATTTTAGTGGGTATTTCTGGTGCTTCACGCCGGGCCAGCCCGGATTAGAGATGCCAGGGGGATGCGTATATGCATTTCCCAAGACAAAAACAAAAGTGTATGAAGTGTCATATTATAGTGTTGGTGGTACAAGAGCTTTCCCAGTTGGGTATCGTAGCTCGTATCGGGCCGCTAGTGAATGAACCGCGACTTCTGTAGCAGTACGCTTTTATAGGGATCTTGATAGATACAGTAAATGTCCTCGCAACAATATATATTGTTGTTTTCGTACTCATTTTGTTATGAAGATAATATTGAATTAAATCGACATAAAACGAACATCATCACATTCCTTTAACTAAATATAGATTAAGAACTGTATACAGAATGTACATACACAGAGGATCCTTCTTACAATAAATTTGTTTTTTTTTTTTTCTGTGTTCGAAAGCGCACTGCTGCACAACTACTGAATCGATTTTTAAGTAATTTTTCAGATGAATACCATGTGAATTCGAGAACGAATCGCAAATGGAAGAGCAAGCTAGTCTAAAATAATATTTAAAAATTTACTGTATTTCGATTTACTTTTTAAAATGTATTAAGTAATATTATTTCTTGTGATCCGTTCATAACTAGAATATTTAGAGTGCACACAACTCGTACAAAACGATAAAGAAATATATTCTAAAAATCTATACTAAGCTTCGACACAGCGAACATTTTCTATGATAATCGCTAAAACTCACGATTCTGCAGTATTTTTTGTTAATTAATGACAAATTATCTATTACGCTGCATTTGTAATGTTAACTAGTTCCAGCCTACGTTCCGCTCGTGTCAATATATATTTTATTAATATAGAGTTAAAACAAAACGAATGTAAAATTAACTTAGGAATACAAGCATTTGTTTACATTGTCGTAACTCAAAGAAATGTTTTACTGCGTACGTGTCGGTGATTACTTGAAGTTGATAGAATTGTCTGTTTAATTGTGATTATTTTTTAGTACGGAAATAAGCGTTAACATTGTCACCTGTTCCTATATTATAATATACTGAGTTTGCACCGTGGTTCCGCCTATAACAATTTCCATTCGTCATATGTGCAATTCACCGCATTCCTCATATAATTCGTAATTTTAACCTAAAGTAACAAAACATGTATATCATAAAATCTGTTCAACGAATAAAACGAACTAAAAATAAATCAAGTAAATACATTCCGTGGTATTCAAATTAAACTAAAACAGACTAAGTAGATAAACATTTCGTACTATGTACGAATAAAATCTACTCCTATGTTTCTAACAATACATATTTCCTTAAAAATCGACTAATCTGAGTGAACACTAGTATATTATATAAAATTCTTATATAATAGAAAAGATTCTTAAATGGTAATACGCTCAGAATCAATATCGATAGAAAACGTACGTTTTAAACTCTCTATGGATCCTATAACCTTTTGTTAAATTATAAAATATGATGAAACCTTAGCCCGGTAGTAGAAGATTTTCTAACACACACTAAGTAATTACAATTGTCAAGTTAAAAACAGATAATGAAACAATCTACTAAATCGTTATTAACGCTTAAGCGAAGCGAAAATACAGTAGGATTGAAGTGAACCGATGTTGGGGTCGGAAATCGCGTCAATCAACTTTGATTTCAATCCTAAAATACTACAATGAGCCTTATTTTTCGGTGAAGTAAAGCATCTCCATGTTAAAGCGCTTTGTAATGCTCGATATAACACTCATTACTTAGGGTGGAAATCTACCGGCAAGCGTTATTGAAAATTAGTATTTCTAGGCTTACGTGTTCACCATCTTAGATTACATCGACACTTAACATTAAGTGCATAAACGTCACTCACGAATTGAAAAAGAAACACGAGATTATAGAAATGAGACGAAGAATTAAATTGATCTATCCTAATATCCGACTACTACATTTGTAATTAAAAAAAAAAAAAAAAAAAAAAAAACAATTAAAAAGGGTAAAATATTTTTAACAAACGGACAGAGAGACTTTACTTATCTACATTTACATGCTTCTATATAAATAAATATTCGTTTTACTTCACAATTATTATAGAAACTACTTGATATAACAAAGAAAATATAATATACATAACAAATATATTTTTGGATGTTACAAAATAAAACTATACGCTTCGTTAAGCATTTTAATACATTATTAAGAATAAACTTTTACTACGCCTTAAATAAATAAAAAATCTACGTATAAAAAAAGCGAGTGACGAAAAGAATAAAGTGCAAATGTAGTTGTGAAAAAACTTATCAACCTATGGTAAATGTGTGCATGCACAAATAATATTTATGCCTATTATAATACTGTACGTCGAAACACGGACTGTATTCTTGACTAATCACGTCATTAATTGTACGATACTTCACTGGCGTAGTATATGAAACGAAACGATACGCATTTCTTGTATGATTTTATGTTGATAGACGAGTTTTGTTTATTCTAGAAAATTTCGAACTTGCTTACTATATATCCCTCTCTGTCTTCTATCTGTAATTTTCCATGCTTAATTATTTTCATATCGTCCGCACTTTTACGTATGTAATTATTTTTACGGCAGAGTGAGAGAGAGAGAGAGAGAGACTATGTCACTTTAAATCTTTTGTATGTTTACGAGTATATGAAAGATTTAAAATTTTTATTATTCTCGATTCAATACTTTATTCCGTTAGATAGCATGTTTATACGGGTAGGTTTTATGGATAGGAGTTAAACAAACATCGACGACGGCGTAAATAGGGCATGAGAGAGAAAAAGTAAAACGCGAGTGAGACAATGAAGCACAGCTAGTTTATTATTTGAAAACATCTTATTGTAACCAATAGTCATTTAGACAGCGGTAGAAATGTATGAAACTAGTTTTATAAAAAAAAAATAAGTATATTATAAGACGTGGGCGGTGTACTATATAATCCTTATTAATTATTTCAACTGGATAAATATGAGGTTGAATCACTAAAACAGTAACCTCAATAATTTTGTGTGTTTATAAATATCATAACTTTGTATTTGTCAAATCTTATTACACGTGGGAATTAAGTAAATCGACAAATAAAATCTAATCATCATCTCCCTACCCTATTCCCATTTTTATTTGGTGTCGGCGCAACATGTCTTCCTCTCTTCCATTCCTCTCTATTTGTTGTCATCTCCGCATTCACTCCTTTTCTAAACATATCATCTTTCACCCAGTCCATCCATCTTTTCTTTGGTCTCCCCCTTCCCATGTAACCGTCCACAATCATATCCAATACCTTTCTTACAACATTCTCTTTCTCCCTGCGCATCACATGTCCATACAAATAAAATCTAATATATACATATATTTCGTGTATATATTTATACATGCCCGAAACTAATATATACAAAGCGCAGAAGACATTAGAAGAAGCGAAAGATGTACATACCTTAGGATCTGAGCAAATGGAAGGTTGAAATCTCTACTCTACTCTTATAACAGAGACGCGTGATGGTATGCATGTATATATACAACAGATCAATTTTATTACTCTGATCCTGACACACTTTTTTTCTACAAATTTCGAGTTTGCGTTTATTACAAAAGTGACTAGAGTCTATGATCTCAAAGGAGGGTATGATCTCAAATAGAGATGAATGGAAGAGGAATCCATGTTGCGCCGACCCCAATTAAAAATGGCATAAGGACTGAGATTATGACTGCAGTCTACTAAAGAAATTCACTACAAAAAATAAATTGATTTGAAAACATTTTAAAATATCATATTGGTATATTTAATTTCAAAGAAAAAAAAACAGTATAACGTTCTTATCTGTTTGAAATGGTGTTGTAATTTAATTTCTATGTTCCATGGAAAATCGTGTAGAATGCAATAAAATTTTTACATGTAATACGATAGATTAGAATTGTTTCGGAATTCGAAATTAAAATAATCATATAATGTTTAAATATAGAACAATTTAAATGTTTCATTTGTGACATAATATGATACATACGCGTAAATAATTTTGTAATGTGCAGGCTCAGCGTTTTCACCACAACCTCAACTTAAGTGACGGTAATGTCCATATTTTAAGTAAGCGAACTAAGCCTAGATATACTGGCTCTCAAGGGATACTGTCGGAACACACCTGTTAAGTATTTCCAAACATGATGGTGTTAGCTAGCTTGTCGGTCATTATTAGATGCTGCTGCCGAGAACATGAACATGGCATTGGAAATTATAACCTGTGAATTTTTCAAGCTTTTTTTGTGACCTTTTGTCGCGATTTCGTACGAATAGAAATTACAAAATTAACTCCTGCCTTCGGTCTTTAATATTCCGCGTATTTTTTTAACCGTAATAAACTTATTCTGTTTAACAATAAATTTATGTAAAAAGTAAATTAGATAAATAGATAAACTTCTTACCAACGGGCTGTATTTGATTTTAAGTCTTTTTTATTTTACTAATCAGATGACGAATGAAGCATATTTAAAATATTTTGGATTTAAATATTTATTTTGTTTTAAAATATAATGAACGTAGACTGAGTTTTTTTTTACTATCTCATTAAAAAAATAAAGATAATCCCTTAAAACAAAATTAAAAGTCGATGAAAAATAAAGATTATTTATAAGTATATCTATTTTTCTTTAACATTAGACCACGAGCGTTACTATTCACGTATTTCGTAGAAATTATTATCCCCTTTCGATTCCCATCAATAGACATTAAAGGCGTTTCTCATAATTATAATAGCTTTAAGTTAAATAACGTTTTTCAGTATACGTTTGTTATGTTTCTATTATTGAACTGTTATCTTTAAACTTTAAATTCGCATTTTGGCACACCAAAAGTTCAAATGGTTTGACAAATATTAGTTACGTGTATCCAAATGTAATCTAAAAAAGATTACAGATAAATGAGTGTACCCACCCTCTCCCTGTCTGTTTTAGTTGGCTTAATAAACTTGAAAACGAATATAACAATTTACCTGATAATTTTGTTTTGTAGATTATATTTAGGTTAGGTTTAGTACATTTTATGTTAAACATTTAAATGCAAATTATTGTGAGATTGTTAGATGCGAGAGGAACCATGGCGCACAGCTAGTACATTTATAAATTTGATTACATATACATTTTATTTTAAATATCACATAAAACATTATTCTCATAACAGATAATACATTTCATCTGCATTTATATCGATGTTGATTTAATAGAAACTTAGAAGAGGATAAAACTGAATATCCGGCCAACACAATTTGAGGTGCATTTCATACAATGCTTTGATCTAAGTTAAAGTAGAGAGAGAGAGAGAGAGAGAGATCCAGCATCTCCATATTCAATGTAGAATACATACATATTACAATATACAATTTGTTCGATTCCAGGGACGCTCGGGATGTCCGTAAAATAAATATTTTAATTTCAATTTCGTTGTCGTTTTACGTAAACAATTTTATGTTTTATATAACCTTAACATTGAATAAGGAGTCTTCGATCGTTGGTTAAACGGAACACGAACCTGGCGAATATGATACGTTGGCAAATTAGATTTCCTTATTACTCTTATGCATGCGTGCAGTATATTCAACGTAATCTAGTCATGTTCTAGATCTTTATTGTGTTCTTAATGTTCCGTAAGGTTAAAAGGTAGAGATAAAACCGTTGTACGTGAATACAAGTTACGTACACTGGTTAGTCAATACTAATAAATAAAATTTAAAGTGTCTGTTTGTAATATCCAAATAATCATTTTTTACCAAATGTATGAACGGTACCTATGAAAAACACGTGTCTGTTTGTTCCGGCTAATCTCCGGATTTTGATCTGATTTTTACTAAATAGCAGAAGTTACACAGCGTAACTTTTATTTTTCGCAAAACTACTAGGGTTACACGCAAAAAAAATTAAGATTTATAAAAAAATAATAACAAAATTGGCTGGTATTTGAATTTGTGAGAGATATCTTTGCTTTTTATTAATACCAAACAATTCTTGGGAAAATATTTAGGGTTCCGTGTAAAAAACTAAAACTTATGAAATTGTGAATACACGTCGTTTCAAAGCACAGTTTTACTGGCAGTTATGTGAATTTGTGAGAAATGTTAGTAGGAAAAAAGATTTGGAAAATGATTAGGTTCACGGGCACACAGCTAGTTAAAAATAAAAACGTTACAAAACGTAACCAATATTGTGTGAATAATTAACTTTACATACAATATTGGTAGTGGTTAGGGTACGTAGAAATTTCTAGTTTTACTTAAATGTTATTGGAACTCAGTGAACGCAAAGTGCAGGAACTGTTTTTGCGACCTGCTTTCTCAGCTTCACCAAAAGGTTAACCGGAAGCTTGGTAGCTAACATAAGGGTACTAAAGTGGTACAGATTTACGTTTGGATAACTATTACTTGCGACGTAAATTCAATGGTATTTGCCATAATAAAACATACAGTGGTTAAGGGAGGCTACAGTTCTCTAGGTCCCTTATAGAACTCAATAAACTCCGTGTATGGAACAGGTGGGGTGCCGTGTAAACGTGTCATGTCATTACGTCGAATTGTTACCGTCTCGCGCTAGCAGCGGGTGCAGAAGCCTTCCCACAATTATGGGTCGGAGCACGTCATAAATAGCTTACGAAAAACAACATGCATTTTTCAGAAAAGCATGTTGTTTTTAGAATAAGAAAAGAAAGCAAAAAGATCACAAATTTTATTGGCACAAAACGATTACGGGCATTGAAAGTTATATTCAGGACGAACATTTAGGGGCACACAGCCGATTTCCATTTTCAAAAATCGTTAAAGCTGTTAGTGCTATGCAAATTCCAGAGAATTCATCTAGCTAAATATATATTTTATGTAATCTATACTAAAAACAAAATTGTAAATTTCATATATCTGTACATTTCCGATTCTTGAGAAATGTCTCTCTGTCTGTCTGTTTGGTTGTGCAGGCATGAATTCAAAAGTACTAAGTATATTTCAAAAATTAAAAAAGATCGAAATCAGAAATCTGCACACTCTATCAAAAGTTATAGTAATTTGAATGACACGCGGCGACCATAGACAACATATAACACTGCGGTGACTTTAGTATGAAAGAAGACTTTGAAAGGTAATGCGTTTTAGTCTTATTTGAGAAAAAAAAATTATGGATTGATTGAAATTGAACAAAATGACATAATATAATTTTTTTGTGTAGTATATAAATAAATAATATCTAAGACAGTAAACTGAAAAATAAGGCGCGGGACATAATATTATTTAATTCCTAACTATAAATGGTTTTTGTTTATTTTTGACGACATGGGGGACGAAGTGTCATGAATGGTGATTACGTAAGCAAATTATAAATTTATTTCTGAAGATTAGTATTATTTTTTAATTATTTGGACTGTTCTGAAACTTTGCAGGGGACCGGAACGGGACGGGATATAATTGTGTGTATTACACGCGAGCTTAGTCGCGGGCGAAGCTAGTCATAAATAAAAAGGAAAAAGGTGTCTCACACAACCTATGCGCGTGGCGTGTGATGTGTAATATATTACTAGTGCTAAACTTACTAGTTGTTTCTCACAATATTGAACTTCAAATTTACAAGAAATAATGATATTAACACCATATCTTTTGGCACTAGAAACTAATTTATATTTATTTATAAATCATGTGGAAGATAATATTGTAAGAACTATTATAAACTGCACATGATCCGAATATTATATCATCATTGATTATTCGATTATTGATTCATTGATTTAACACTATATGGGTTAAAAAATATAAACCTAAAAATATAAACACCATATAAACAGTTTTTTATTTTTATATACTTGTTAGAGCCCGGTATTTTTCGTCATCGTGAATAACACCTGTCGTGAAAACATAAATTGATATTTAGTTGTTTCTTGCTTCGGGTTCATGCTTGTAGTAATTTGGAAACTAGATTTGAACCGCTGGGACACTATCATAGAACAATACAAAAAATCGTATTTTATTGCATGCAGACCACACATATCTTAAACATTACTATTGTATAAACATTATTTTGATTTTATCAAAATTTAAATTTAAACGTTATTTTCATAATACTTGAAAATAGGAGATTTCATCGAAGAGTCATAAATACTATTCAGAAAAATTAAAATGATTGTTTTATTTTTACAAACTTTAAACTAACTCAGTGATAATGCATTTCGATAAATAATTATTCTAATCTTATAAACAACCTGAGTTTTGGGTTGAGAAAGTTGTATCCATTCTTAAATAGCACCTTAAAAATCCTTTACAGAATAATCTGCTTTTGTAATTCCTAGCGGTACATAATGTAAATGACTGTGCTCAAATTTTTTTTTAAATAAAAAAATTACACTTATCATAGTTTCTACTGCATTATACTCTTGGATGGATAGATAATAGTTGCAAAAGATTACATGGTTATGTGTCATGGTTTTTATGTTACAATAAATGCACAAAGAGTGATTGTAAATGAGACGTTTCTTTGTATAATATTGTAGCTTTTTCATTAGTAATTTGTGATATTGTTAGATAGGATTCTGAGTAACAACAATATAGTACTTATCTGGTTCCCATATAATAAAAAACCTATGTGCAGCTCTGATAATAACTTTTATTATCAGTTACACAGACAAAACATTTTTCAGGATAAAAAAATAGTACTTTTTCATCATTAAACATAAATATATAAAGAGAACATCAAATAATTAACAAAAATTCTGAGGTAAATTAATTTTGGATCTCTATCATTTTTATATTTAAAAAAATGTATATATAATAAAACTTTTACAACTCAATAATACTATTTTTTGAAATAATGTACATAAAATAAATAAAAAAATTGAAAACACATTAGTTTGTTTTTCAAGTTGTTATTTCACGTGACATAACGATTAATTCCATTATGCATGTGGTGGGGAAACGGAAAATTAAATTGATAGAGAGGACAGGAAAAGTAGGGAACTTTTTCTGAGGGCTGTTATTTTGGAATCTAAATTAGGTTTAGCAGTGATACATCTACAGTGGAGAGTCTATCTTACTAATATGTAATAAATTTGTTACAATCTTAAAATGCTTTAAGTAACTTGAACAATAGATATACATATATAAAATACTTATTTTGAAGTGCATGGAAATTAAGCATCAAAAATGATATATTATCACGGGAAAGAATTTAATTTATGATTGTGATGTAAATATAATGTGTATTTTTTTTTTAAATTGAAAACACTCAGTTGTAATTAATTTTGATATTACTGGTATATATTTCAATTTAACATAATACTCAGTAAAATTGCATATGTAGAGCAAAGTGAAAAATGCTAAGAACTTATGTCTTGTTACAATAACAAGTGGCAAACAAGTGGTTTACCTGTTTTCAATAAACACTTACTTTGCTCTACAAGAAACTGAATGATTAAATACTTATTATTCATATTTTTATTTTAGGAACTGTTTCAATTGACTAAAATATAAAGAGAAAATTAAAAAAGAACTTACATTTCAGCCTTGTAGAGATGATAGAGAATACTGTTGTATTTAAATAAAAGTAACAACTTACAAATGTCTAAAACTTCTGAAAACTAACATTTAGTAAATAAATAAAACATAAATGGTAAAAAATATACAATGTTAGCACCATGTTGAAGTAAACAAGGAAATAATGCACATGTTATGGACAACCAAATAGTTGATAAAACAGAGAGCTCTACAAATTTCATTGTAAACATTCTGAAATCTTTAAATATTGAGCTAAAAAATAGTTGTGGAGATAAAATTGACAACAACACAAAACTAACTATTCGCAAATGCCGCACAAACAGATGCTGAAGTGGCATATATTACGTAAATATAATGATAATATAAAAGTAAACACGTATTTCAAAAGGATACGATATGGAGCCGCGCTGATTTGGCGCCAACGGCACCTGATTCCCGTTGCCACTCATAATCTTGGCATAGGTATTGGGACACGTACACCATTCAAGGTGGCACGTAAATTCGCCCTAAACGATTGTAGGACACATCCGGCACGTAGGTAAATGATATACTGATGTCAAATTGACAAGTCACAAATTTCAATTTCTACCCTTGGAAACCAACGTTTCTCGCAGAAACATTGTATACCACTATGTCGAGTCACTCGATGTTTTTTTTCTAGTAGAGTGATTCTAGCATCACTATGTAAAGACCCTCAGTACAGACCCAGTCACTAAACAAACGACAGTACAAAATGGCGGATGTTAACCAATAAACAAACGTGACTATCACTGGTAAAGTTTAAAATGCGAGGTATTTTAAGTCACTTGATAAGCGTCAGCGTTGAAATACTAACTAGTTAAATAGAGATATAAAATTTAAAAATATATTCTTTTAAAACAACAATATTAGTAGATATACTTTTAAAATCTCTCAACAGTCATTCGATAGTTCACGTCTTCGTTTGTACTCAAGTCACGTCAATAGTCATTGATCGTCATGCAGTCTATGGTCATTCATATCCAAATTTAAATGTCATGTATTTTTTTAATTTCTAAACCTGTACATAGAGAAAAGAATTACACGGTGCATTCTGTATCAGTCAATTCAATCAACGAAAAATTACAAATGATGGAAGTTTTTGGCGGGATCTCAGTCTGACATGTATCAATTGTTTTCTTTAATTCATTAAACTTGTGTACTTGACTCTATATCATGTAATCTTGGTGGCGTTTTGTGTGATATAGTTTGGTTATCGTGTTCAAGTTAAGTTTATTATAGAAGACAACGCGTAGCATACATTCTGAGGTGCCGACAAAGCTTCATGGAAAGTTTGAGCAGGATAGGCCACACGTTCTGTTGGAGCTTGGTAACGCAGATACAAGATTGAAAATCTTACCCACATGACATTGGCACAAATTGTGTGTACACACAGATTGCCATTAACTAAGAAGAAGAAGAAGAATTACAAATGATTGAAAAAAAAAAAAATTCATCGGTGATATTGTACGATTATTCAAAATAACCGTCAGTCACGAGCAAGATTTTGTAGGTAATAAACGTTTACAATATAGTAACATGCATATTCAAAAACATATTGTATCTGGATTTCGATTAGGATTTAAGCAGAACATAATGTTTAATAAATAATAATAGGAATGTCGAGAAATAACAAGCTAATATGTTAACTGATGTGTGATTTACGAAATGCAACTGCACGTACCATCAATTTCACGTCAAGGTAAAGACTGATAGCTAAGAGACAAATAATTAGATGTCATTATCCAATTTTATTCCAATGTTTGTTATCCCATTAGACATTAGGTTATTCATTAGACACAGCTGTCATCGTAGTAAAATGGAAAGCAAAACTGATCGTATAATATATCCACTTTTTACTATCTGTTGAACATTAATTAAAGTACCTTAATTAAACTTTATTTTTAATACTTTAAACTGTATTGTTGTTATAATGAATAAGTTCTTTTTAATTATTTGATTTTTAGGTGGTAGTCAGTGGTTACAATTTATATCGCAAAGATAATATAGAGCCATGAAGTTCACAGATAAAATAATGCAGGATTATGACACGCATGAAAATAATATTATTTTAGTTGGCCTAGCGCATTTAGCGTGATTTTGGATTGTCATATAGTGTCCTTGTTTTTAATTGATGAACTTGCATGCTAATATGTAATTTTCGATGGCGTTCTACGTATTATAATTTGGTTATTGTGCACAAGTTAAGTGTGTTGAAAATAATTTCACAGATATCTCACAACAACTTTCTTGGAACGCTTTGACATAGGATCACCACATTGTTAGAATATTGAACATTAGTAAAATTATGCAAAGTTAGACTAAAGAACTTGGATTCATTACCGTAATACAAAATGCAACGATGTGACGAGTTCTTGGCGCGATTTTAGCCTTGTTTGTAATTATATTATTATGATTCCGTTTTATGTAATGTTGGCTTTTAAGAGATCTAGTTTGATTATTGTTTATAAGTTATAGGAAAACTAACTAAAAAAATAGAAATTGATTAATAAAAATAAAATTAAGAATAGTGTAAATAAGAGAAAAAATGGGTATGGTTCTAAAAAAAGCATGGGGTGCTTTTTAAGATATTATCAACATGATAAAACTTCAAGTCATATCTGTCAATAAAATATTTATAACTATTGACACCATGCACTCCACTTTTTACAACAAAATCCAAAAAAAGTGTACTATTCTTAATTTATATTTATTAATTATGTATTCTCAATTTTTTCTGTTGGATTTTGGACTGTTTAAAATGTTGAATTATCATCGGTCCTGGATAAGCATGCCAAATTTCAAGTCAATCCGACGTTTTGAAGGATAAATCATGTTCAAAGTTTCCGTTATATAGACACACGACATACATGACATAGAACATACGTATGAAGCTAATAAAACCGTGTTAAAACAGGACAAAATTCCGTAACTTCAAGTAACCTCTATATATTTTAATTGTAACTTCATCATCATTACCCTTGTGTTAGTTATCTTTTGTGGCTGAGTGCCTTCAGCACTCGCCCCCAAAGTTACGGTGAAGCTGTAAAGGCCCTTCTGGTCAACAGCGTTAGCTAGGTTAAAAAAAAATGTCAAAGCACTAAGCCTATAAGGCGTAAAAAAAAGAAAAAAAAAACATATACACGCGCACATGTAAACATACTGTAACATTTATTTTTTAAATAATGATAAATTAGTTTTTTACTTTATTTAATATATCGTTATGGTTTTATTTAGTGGAGAGAGATGTGGACCTAACTGGATGACGCTAACCAGGGATCGAGATGTTTGGAAGACCTTAGGGGAGGCCTACGCCGCTGAGGCGACTAATACAACAATATAATTACAATAATGTAATATTGTAAATTGTATTAATCATTGTATCAGATTCCTTCTTGTATTAGAATTAAAGGCTTTTTATTTTTTATTTATTTATTTTATTTTATTTGTAGTTTTATATATATTTTATATGAGATGTGAATTTTAATGCAAGCAATAAATTAATTTAATTTATAATTTTAATATTTGGCACAGCGAATTAGCATTGCCATCCAGTGTGGCAATATGGCCAGCCTTCTGAGAACCTTCCGGTATGGCGGCGAGCTGGACGGCATTCATTATTTATGGTTCTTTTTTTAATTATTTAAGTATTGTATATATGAATGTACTTTTTGATTTGAACAAACACCTCTCATCTAACCTAATAAATAAAATTGAAGTATCTTTTTGTAAAATCATAATAACAACTGAAACTAAATAAATATGTACGACACCTATAAAAAAAAACTTGTGTGTTTATTTCGGCTAATCTCCGGAACTGCTAGACGTATTTTGACGAGACTTTTAAAGGTTTTATAACTGAAGTTACTCCGCGTAAGATTATTAGGATTCCACATAAAAAAAAAGGATTTTACTACATCCTTCCACGCAAATACTAACAAACGCTCCTAGTCTCCAAATTGATTGTATTAGGCTTGGGTCACATTAGGTCGAAAGTGAATATACGGCGAGGATGTAGTAACGCAAGGTGTACTGAAACTTTTTGGCAACAACCATTCCGGACAGCCTCAACGCCACCATGTCCTCATGGGTTATCAGAAAAAGACCCTTATCAGAGCCAACAAAACTTCGAACGTTGTTACTGGCTGGGACTGGCCGAAAGACCAAAAAAACTATCCAGAACGAGAGTTAAAAATAGCGAACATCTTGCGTCATGAACGATTGCCACAGGGAGAGGATGTATCGTTAGGGTTGGAGATTGATATGAAGTCTACCAACTATAATCTCTCTAAATATAACATCTTTTATCCATATACTGAGGTTTTTGGTGGAATCGGCTGGGTATTTTTAGTCAACTTGATGTGGGAAATAGACTGAAGTAAACAAGATGGTGTTGCTCAAAAAACACTTTATTATTTGTACTCACTAATGATAACGTTAACACAATATTACATTATACAATAATACCCACCTCATCTTCCCCTTTTTATTTAAAGATCAATTTTTCTACATAAAATAAACAAGACTAGAAATACTTAAATAGTACGATAGACATTATATACATACCTAAAACTGAGAAGTAAAATAATTTACTCATTTTTATTAAAACTACTTTTTCCTTTTTTCTTTAACGCACAATTAGCTTATTTAGTTTGGAACCTAAATATATGTTCTTAATCTTTATTCTATAAACATTTGTAATTTAATCTTGGCTTCTCGTGCAGTTCTTCTTTCGGTACGATCCATTCCTGATGGGCATTTTAATTAAATGCCTTATATTCCTCCTATATCTCTTACCCCATTTATCAGCAACAATATACGATTTTGGTTGTTTTGCATGCTTAGCGACATAAGCTTCATGTCTTACAGGCCCGTTTAATATTTTAACTCGATCTCCAACATTTAGTTTTTGAAGTCCACGAGCTCGAGTATCGTAATGCATTTTATTTATCAGTTGTTTTTCTTTAATATTGTTAAAATCACGGCCTCAATTTCTCGGCACTGCATGGTAGACGCGTACTTAATCTGCGCCCCATTAGAAGTTGTGCAGGGCCGGAAATTTTGTCCTTCGGACTGGTTCTATAATTTAAAAGAGCTATATAAAAATAGAAACCATCGTCTGAAGACTTTATTAATAAGGACTTTATAGTTCTTACAGCGCGCTCACTTGGACTGTTAGATTGAGGATAATTAGGAGATGAATTTACGTGCAGAAAACCCCATACATTGGTAAAGCTATTGAACTCTTTAGACATATATGTCGGCCCGTTATCAGTGATAACGTCTTGTGGTATCCCATGACGTGCAAACTAGTCTTAATTTAAAGATTTTCTGAAAAGAGTAAGGGTTTTTATGATCTGTTTCTACCAATATGTCGTTTTTACCGAAAACATACTGGTGAAATCTTTCTAATCCATAAACAATAGCAAGCATTTTTTATTTAATTTGCGCATACCATTTCTGTGTCTCAGTAAGAGTAACAGACACAAATTCTACAGGGCGACCACATTGTAGTAGCACAGCTCCCAGAGCATGTGAACTTGCATCTACAGAAATTGCTACAGGTTCGTTAGGTGTGAAAAGTGCTAATACAGGCGCACTATACATATCAGCTTTTAACCTTCTAACGACCTCTTCTTCTTGCTCGCTCCAGGATTATTCTGTGTTATTTTTTAATAGATCACGTGATAACGTTACTTTCTCCGAGCAGTTAAGAATACATTTACATAAATAATTGATCATAACTAAAAATCTTTTTAGTGTTTGCCGGTCATGCGAGCTCGGCATTTCCATAATTGCCTTTAATTTATTATCATCAATTGTCATACCTTCTGCACTAAACTTATGCCCGAGATAAATAACTTCTGTTACAGCAAACAGGCATTTATCTCGATTAAATTTTATACCTATTTGCTTTGACCTATCAAGTAATTTTTTTTAAACGATTATCATGCTCTTCCTTTGTGTACCCCCAGACCATGACGTCATCGATAAATGAAACGACCCCATCTAAATCCTTAAGCAATTGTCTGATTTTGGCATGAAAAACTTCAGATGTTGAATTTATTCCATATGGCATACGTAAAAACTGATATCGGCCGAAAGGAGTGCCAAACGTACATAAATCTGCACTTTCATCATATAGGCAAACCATCCAAAATCAACGTAAAGTCAATCATAAAGACACCATTTAATTTGAAAGCAATTTTAGTTAAAGTAGATAATTGATAATGTTGCCAGTGGATGGCACATTTTAGCGGTCGGGGATCCAAACAAATTCGTAAACTACCATCTTTCTACAATGGAATTAACCCACGACGTTGGGTGAATCACATTCCGAATTACCCGTATTTCCTTCATGTGGTTCAATTCTTGTTCCAGCTTGTCCCTGATCGCGATAGGGATTTTCTTTACCGGGCACACACTAGGAGCCACACTATTATCAATTGAGATTTTATAATGACCCGGTAACGTCCCTAAACCATCAAATAAAAAATTATAATCACAAACATTTAATTAATCTATTCGTCTTACTAATCCTATCTGTTCTAATGCACTCTTGCCTAAAATTCTTACACGATCATGTTTTGTTATTGCAAAATTTAAGACAAAATTCTGTATTATTATAATTCAATTTTACAATACACCACCCTCCCTATAAAGGGTATATAATTCCCACAATAAGAAAGAGCAAATATTTTGTCTTGAATGAAATCATCATATGAAGATCCTAAATAATAAAAAAATCTTCTTGACATAACGTTTATATCAAAACCAGTATCTAATTTAAATCGATGTTTTAATAAACTATAATATTACTTAATTAAATAAAGAGTTTCATACCACTTAGAGTCCTCATAACCGCCCTTGGTATCATTTAGTGACTTAATATCATCGTTTTCCGCTTTTACATCAAATACCTTACGAATATTGCCCGCCAAACATATTTTTTTAAAGTGACTTTTACACCCACACCGAAAACATGTCGAGTTCCGTCCCGCACAACGCGAATCACTGTTACAATATACAACGCAAGCTGCACATAAACTTATACGTCAGTGCATTACTTTTGTTGTAAATTTTTCGCCGCTCGAGCCGGCCCCACAGCTTGACGCACCGCCGCCGCTCGCACCGCCGCCGCTCGCACCGGCCTCACTCGCCGTGCCCGCTCTGTAATTGTCGCTAGCTAAACCGCACGATCCTTGGCGCACGCCACCCAGCCGCATCCAATTTGATGCATCGTTTCGTGTTTCTCGCTGCATACCACGCCACCTGTTGCGATCTCTCTCCATAACGTCAACGGACTTGCCCTTTGAACCCTCGTATTTTATGCCGACTGATTCGATTTGTCGACATCATAATGAGATACTTCATTGGCTTGACAAGTTTTTATTGCTTTATCTAGGGTTAAGTCACCTGTACGAAGCAATTTATCCCATACTGTTCCGTCTGTGACACCACACACGATCCGATCGCGCAGCAACCCTATCTTCTAGCTGTTCTAATTTACATCGTTGACTCATCAATCTTAAAACTGTGACATACTCATCTATAGTTTCTCCGACCTTCTGATTTCGCGTAAAAATTTAAATCTAGTCATGGTTGTAGTCGTTTTAGTGCCGAAGTGATTATTAAAGAATTCTGTTAAAATGTCAATGTTTTCATGATCTTCGTTCGTCCTTTTTAAATTAAAATGTCGAATACACATCTTAACTTTCGGAACCGATCAGATTGATTAGGAGACTAGCTTGTACATCATTTGGTTCTTTATAAACTCCCGATGCTTTTACGAATACTTGAAACTGCCGTAGCCATTTCCGCCAAGTCTCAGCGCGTTCGGTCGGGCTGCCTTTTAACACAAGTTCAGATGGAGGACGTGCGTGTTCCATTATTAAAATCACTTAATTGATACCAAATGTTACTTTTTATGATATTATTTTGATAATTTGATAACTTAAGCACTGTTTAATTAATTTGTGACCCGCTGTCACCATGAAGTAAACAACAAGACGGTGTTGCTCAAAAACCACTTAATTTATTTGTACTCACTAATGATAACATTTACACAATATTACATTATAGAATAATACCCACCACACACACCCATGTTAGGTATCTTTATACAATAAAGGGAACTTCTGTACAAACATGACATTATCGTTTATGTAATTCAGCCTACAACTAAATATATTAGTTACTTATCAATAAGTAATTGCTACTTATAATATAATTGCAAAAGAGTGTAAAGGCATAGACTTGATTTTTTAATCTACAACATTATTATGTGTCACACCTAATATTGTAAATAAAATTTTATAATATCTATCTATTATAGTCTCTGTCTATTGTTAGTCGATAATTTTTCATATTATTTTTTTAAATAATATCATTTGAATTTTTTATTCGTTAAACATAATTTGCTATGAGAGTCGTGTTGATATATATACAGTAATACCCCGCTTAGCGCGACCCCGTTACGCGCGGTTTCACTATAACGCGAATGTCAAATTTCGCGCTTAAATGCCTCGCATTACGCGAAAGAGTGCGTATAAACATAATGTAAAGGCAATAGATGTATTTTTCCGTAAAAAATAACGAGTATATATTGCATAAAGTGTTCTTAGAATTAAAGTGATTGATTAAAAATGATTTGTATTTTTTTGTATTAAATTTTGACTATGTTTAATCATAAACCTCGATACACGCGAATTTCAGTTAACGCGATTTTCTTCGGAACACATCCTTCGCGTAAAGTAATACCCCGTACTGTATATATATTGGATTAGGGTACAAAGATAAAGGTGTCTATTCGAAACGGATGGCGTTCGTGAAGTGTCTTGTATACGGACAACCGCTCCCGGCTTCGCTTTCTCCGCGGTTGCGACGAAATACGTGTGTACTGCTTATATATATTTGATGCTTGTTACTTCAGTAAAAACTATAAGCGAAGTATTGTTGAAAATTAAGTTTATTGACATTGTATAATAATAAATCTATACTAGTCGTGGGCGTTTTATACGATAGCTAGTTTATGAAACTATTTATCGCAACAGTAGTAGATTATTTATACTTTTCACGTGTCAAATGAAACTATTTATTTTGAGTAGCAGATTATATGCTGACTAAATATGGATGCTAGGTAATGAGAACAAATCACTACTGTTAGATGTAACGGTTATAATATGGTAGGATTGCAAACCCGCTATCGCTGTGATTGGACGATACACTCCACCAGATCGCGGGACCGGTAAAACGAGATAATCCGAAGCTAAGCCGAATTCTACCGATCGGGTGAGTGAGATAAAAAACGAAGCATTGTGAGACAGCATGTGCGGTTTATTGAATTGGCGGGATTTATTGGAGTATATTGCACATGTTATTTGAATTTTAGACCATAAATTAAACGAGAAAAGCGCAATGAAAGAGCAAAAAAGTAATTGTGGTAGCGTGTTACATTGTTAAATAAATACATTTTCTGGGAAAACATTTTATAACTTCCAACGGCACGCTCCATTTCATTATCTATATCTCTGATAGCTTCTTTAGATATTCATTTTAATATGTTGTAAAGGGCAATTATGATTAACATTAAATGCACAACGTATCTAACCTATTTAATTGGATTTTAAAGCGATTATGGCGCAGCGGGTATTGCGGTCGGATTCCACGTCAATCGACGCGAGTTCGACCTCCACCTATCCGACTATAAAATCGACCTGACCTTTCGGTGAAGGAAAACATCGTGAGGACACCATAGCATGGTAATAGTGCATTTTCTAATTATGCCCGCCTGGGTAGCTACCACCCTCAAGTTTGAAAACCTGTCGCCAAATACCAATAGGTGTGTTCCGGCATGATCACTTGAGAACTATCACCTCTAAGATTAGTATGTTTACCATCCTGTACCACATTGCCACTTAAAATCAGGTGAAATTGTGGTCAAAGCAATGAGCCTACTCCGTATATAAAAAATATAAAAAAGGGTATGAACAATACTGTATTGTTTAACCTCTTGAGCACTAACCTGGCGCTTTCGCCAGCTTTCCATTGTTTTTCTATTGTCTCACTTTTATGGGTAATCGACATATTAAAATAACTTCGTAAAGTAAATAACCATTTTTTTTGTAAACGATAAAACTGGTTACTTTGGGTTATCGTTAGGAGATAGAAAGCTGCTACTAATAATAAATAGTTTCAGAAGCTGCTATTAAAAAGCAATAGCTGTTTTAGTTTCGTTATGACAAAAACCCGCTACAACACATCGCTAATCTATACTAATAAATAAAATAGAACGATAGATTTTTTTTCTGCTAAACTAGCCAGTGTTGTTGACCGGAAAGGCATTTATAGCTTCATCGAACTTTGGGGGAGAATGCTGAAGACACTCAGCCGCAAAAAGGTAACTAGCACAAGGGCTACCAAAACGGTACGAATGTCGGCTTGGCCGTTACCTCAGTATACAAACTGTCTCGGGGTTTCGGGTGTGTCTCTGCGCGTTTGAAGAAACCGCGACACTGGGTTTTCATAACGGACCTAACGGAGGGCAGGTTCTGATCCCTGTGTAAATCCATAGTTCTCTCGAACCATTGGGCCATCGAACCTTCCTTACAAAGCAATTCTGAATCCTTTGTAAGGCGTGCATCTGAGACCGACTAATATGACCGAAGACAGGCGCGCAGTACATGACGATGGGTTTGACCACCATCTTGTATAGGGTAATCTTATGGCGGAGGGCCTGTTGTAGAACGGGTAAAGACGGCCTAACACCATCGAGGTCTGGCGCTTGACTTTCTTAAGGTGGGCTTTGAAAGTCAGTCTGTCGTCTAACTAAACTCCTAGGTACCTGACTTCGTTGCTATAAGGGATGACAGTACCTGCGTACTGGAGGGGTCTGGGAGGATTTTCTCTAATATTCCGGGCCTCTACTAAATATTATCGCGGTACTCTTACTCGGGTTTATCGCGATACGCCACTTGAAATACCAAGAGTTGAGATCGTCGACGGCTCCTTGGACGTATTTCCGGAGGAGATTTGCCTTACGGTGGGCATAGTAAATGACTGTGTCGTCCGCGTATAGATCTAGCTGAACTCTTCCGAGATCAGGAAGGTTCGCTAAGTAGAGGTTGATGAGGACAGGCGCCAGAATGGAAACTTGGGGGACTCCTGCGCTTATCGGGTGGGCCACAATGCGAGCGATAGATTTATAATTTTATTGTTATAATTCTAAAACTGTATCCCGAAAAAACACAATACGGTAGAATTACAAAGGAATTGGGTATGCTGGGTTAGCAAAGTATTATTTATTTTTTTAAACAAATATTCGTATTTTCTAAATGTTAGTATAATAAATAATATAATAAACACAATGTATTATATTAACAGTATAATAAAATTGACACTATGTTACTGTTATGACATGGCTATCAATTTAAACTATTTGTTATTCCTATAACATGATATGGTAAACTTATAATTGTAGAAAATTCAATTAAGTTCGAATATGTAGTGTTGAAAGGTCGATATGAATCTATTAAGTGGTCTTTTTAAACTAATAAATTAAATTATTTTAGTATCAATAATATAATAATGATGTAGATAATCTAATACAAGTCTAGTCTTCTTCATCAATATAGAGTATTGATCAGACTAAAACCTAATCATGTGCCGCAAAACAATAATATGTATGTAAATGCTTGTTCTGTGATGTTTTGGTCACTTTTACGGGCAAGTGGCATTATAACTAAAAACGATTTAAAATAATAATTAGGGTTCCTTGTAAAAAATTAAAATGCAGTAAAGAGTATATGCATCGCAGGCACAACGGCTTGTATTATATAAAAGTTGTAGGTACATTAGAGAAAAAACTAGTTTAATTTTTAAATTAGACAAAATAATGCTACCTACATACATAGGTATAGTAAACAAATACGTTTATAATTGTTTTTTCTTCATAGATTATTTTTTCAATTGTATTAGTTGATAATTTTGTCTGGTGTCAACAAAAATATTATTGTAATAAATTATGCAGTGATTTTTGTTTCATTTAATTCCTATCTCCTTGCCCTATCCATACAACCTTATAAATAAACTAAAGTTATATTTGGATATACCAAAATTTAAGATTTACTTTTGGAGGAATTACTTTTAGATGTTAATAACGGTGGTTAAAATATGTACTTAGTATTTTTTTAATTAATTTCGTATTAATCCTTAAAATAAATAAATTCGTATGTATTTAGTAAAAAGTTGTTATTTTGATAGTACAAACAGACAAATTTTATTTATTTGTATTTATTATTAGTATTAAAACACCCTCGGTTTATTAACAAACACTAGCACTGTTTCATTATGTGCGAGGGCCCACCGGAAGTAGGCGGATAGTATCGTAAGGCGTCGCCGGAAGTTTGGCGAAAATATTATTAACAATAGATAGATAAAGTATTAAAAGAACATCTCGACTGTTTTAATTTCATGTTATCATTTAGTTTTAGGGGTTTACGGATAAGTTACAAGTATGTTTTATCTAAACTGTGTTTAAAAATAAAAATCGATTATAATTATTATCTCATGAACTTTCAATTTAGATAGAGGTAAATAAAAAAAAAAAACAATCAAAATATCTTCTACAGTCGATTATAAAGCCCATGTCTTTTCTGTTCTATTATAACCTACATAAGTAAATATTATTTAAAGATGACAGAAATAACTATACGTATGGAAATACATTCTCATTGTTATTATAGAGTATAAACTATAAACTAGTAACATAACAACAAATCTCATGTAATTTGGCCCAATAGAATTTTTGTTATCAGCGAATAAAAATACACACAGGCGAATTTTAAAAACGTTTTCTAGTATCGATTTTAAAACTAAGCAGATTACCTTTCTCAAATACGTGTCATGTATAGACTATTTAAATAAATACTGTTATATTATCATTGAAGTACTTCCAGACGGTTACTCCGATAGTCAACCCGTCTGCCAAGCGTGGTGAATATAGCAACCCCGTCCTTTTTGGGGAGACCTATGATGTCCAGCAGTGGACGACTTTCGATTGAATGTGTAAGTATCATACGTAGTAAACGTTATTTACACACATTTACTCGACACACACAACTATTTCATATTCCCAAGCATCGAACAAACTATGGGTTCAATAACTTGACGAGCAGAATTCCGCGTACTTATAATAAACAATTCATTGATATAGATCTATTTAACTTCAAACTTCATAACAAAAATATATCTAAAAACAGTTTTAGAAACAAATGAAAATCTCTTTAGTAAATAAATGCACAAAATTTACCCACATATACACATTGCATACACTCGCACACACACACACACACACACACACAAACAAGTAAACATTGTCTTATAATTCGTTTTTAAATTCATTTTTGGCTATTTATTTTATGTATCGGTTTAGTTTATATGTATATTTTATACGAGCTGTGAATTTTAATGTAAATAAATAAATATAACCTACATACTAAATGTTACTATATACTATAAACTACTATCGTTTTCAATGTCACGTAATTTAGTCTGATAGAATTTATGTTGTTAGCTAACCAAAACGCACAGAAAAATAACGACAAATTCTGAAAACCATCAAAATATTTTCTTCGTCCGATTCTAAAACCAACAGCGTATTTTTTCAATTATCTGCTAAACAAAGGCTTCATCATCTCTTTGTCGTTTTATTAACTTTATCGATACTAATAAATAAAATTGAAGTGTCTGTTTGTAATATTTAAATAAAAACTTTTTACTAAATACATATGAAATGTACGAGTGTATACGGTAACTACACTAAACTTTGTCTGTCTGTTTGTTTCAGCTAATCTCCGGAACGGCTGGACCGATTTTGACTTTTTCTGGCATATAGCTGAAGTTATTCCACGTAACTTAGGCTACTTTTCTGTTTCGATAATAATTAGGGTTCAGCGAAAAATTAATAAAAGCCATGAAATTGTGAATAAACCCCGATTCAATACACAGTTTTACTGACAAGTGTTTGAATTTATGAGAAATATCTGGGTTATCTCTTGGTACCAGAAACATAATATAACAATAATTACGGTTCCGAGTAAAAAAAAAATTAAAACTCATGAAATTGTGCAATAAAAATACGATTTAATAACCAGCATTATCAAAACATTATTTTACAATGATTATTTAAAAACTATTGTATATTAGAATATACGAAACGCGGGCGGAGTCGCGGAATACAGCTATCTATATATTATACGTAAGTAAATGCGATTTATACGTTACACAAATACCTATACAAATGAAAATATGCACTAAATGTACTTTAACTTTAAACTATAAACTACTATCGTAATAAAATTCTTGTAATTTGATCTAATTAATGTGAATTGGTAATCAAATATAAATACAAACAGACAAGCACAGATAAAGTCAGAGCGAATACCTTAAGTTCTCGCTATAATAAATACCGGAAATAAAAGATTTGTTAGTTGTATTTAAAGAAAAAGTCAGTCGACTTCTTAATAATGTCTACCTTGACACGAGCGTGTTTAAATCTTCAGTCATTCACTATTACTGTTCATTGGTGACATGATTCTTTAGTTCTGTTGCTTAGTATATGTTTAAAAAATAAAACATTTGCCCAAAAATAAATTGCGGGTAATAGTTTTAAATGTTCACAACTCAGTAGACTTGCTAGGGATCCAAAACATGTTGAAAATTATGATTTGCACGTCAAAAGCAAGAGAAGCGCGCATTTCTATGTGGGTAGCCCCAGCCGAGTCATATTAGCCGCTCGGTATACCTTCGCCCAACTAACACATCGTGTACTGTGTTATTATGCCCTTGAGCACTAACCTGGCGTTTACTTCAGCTTTCCATTGTTTTCCTATTGTCTCATTTGTATGGGTAATCGACATATTAAATATCTTATCATTGTATTTAAGTTTTATGGAAAATAAATTAAAAGAAAGTTTTTAATAATCAAGTAATTTTTTAAATATGACATAATTAACCCTATGTACTCCATTTCAGCCCCCATACATACATATATATATATATATATATATATATATATATATATATATATATATATATATATATATATATATATATTTATAAGAAATATTTGTAAAAAGTATTTACCTTGGTAAACATTGTGAGGGTTAAACGAAGCATCACTTGGATTATCAGGATTACGTATTTTACTATTGTAATAGTCTAGGCTGCAACAAAACACTATTGTTTCCTTTGTTTCGGGTTTAGGCGACAAAATGCATATAATTGGATCTGTGTTCATTATCTCAGACATAGATAATACAGTGTCCACTATATTTTTCACGTGTTGTGCCATTGTTCCGTTTTTATATTACACTTATTACCTATGATTATTTATTAATAAAAAAAAAAAACACTACACATTAAACTAACTATCATATAAGCACATTAAAGTAACTATAACATAAGCACACTGACCGGATAATTATTTAAAGAGTGTATATCAAAACGACGCTCGATAAACTATGAAACGTGTCAGTTAAAATGGCACTTTTTCAACGGACTACCTTCCATTTTTTTTTCCTCACTCGACATTCGAGCCGCTGCGAAAAATTATAAGTACCTACTATAAATATATAACTAATTATTCAATTCTAAATGAAAAGGAGAACTTTAACAGAGATATTTTTACTATGTTTGTTTTGTTTTGATTATTGAGTGGGTGTGTATTTTTTTTTTCAATATATTTAAACGATGTTTTTAGTAGTTGGTACCTGCGCTCATGTTTTCTATATTATGTATAGAAATATTTATGATAAATATATCAATTTGATTTAAATAATGTTTCTAGATTAAATCACTTTACAATTACATGGGACTTTGCCTGCTTTGTTATCAGACCCTTGACAATATAATGTTGTCCAAGTTACTACATACTTTATTACTTAAATATTGAGACATAATAAAATACTTTATAATTAAAATGTATTGTTTAATATTTATTGAAAATGATAAAATTTAAATTACAAATAAATCTATGAAAATCTTGTATATCAAATAGAAGCAATGATTATAATTATAACTATTTTTTTATTATATATTTATTATTTTCTAAATGTACCTGACTTCTCGGTGAGAGAAATCTAAGTGATGGAACCGTAGATTTTGTAATGCAGGCCTAGGTAGCTACAATCGCCGAATTTCAGTTTCTTTTGTTAACAACTCGTACAGATGTATTCCGTCAGCATGACTTGAGAGCCAGTACCTCTAGAATTAGCCTGTTTACATCTTACATCTTAGGTCACATAGTCAATGGCAACCCCGTATCGCTCCCACTTCAAATGCGGCGGACGGCCCCGGGGGGTTTTAGTGGGTATTCCCGGGCGCTTCTCGTCCGGGTTTGAGTCCCACACTGGCACGGAACTCGTCACTCCGTGCCCCCTTACCTATTGTATTGGAGGGACTCAGGTCCCCACTAATACAATAGGTAAGGTGAGTGCGTAAATGCATTTCCCCCCGTCAAAAAAAAAAAAGGTCACATAGTCAAAGTTCAAGTCACAAAAATTTAAAAATATTTAGGGTCTGATAAGGCGCTTAAGAACGTCAAAATACTACCACCGGTTCGGAAAATAATCCAGTTATCGAGAAGAACCGGCAAGAAACTCGATCTAGTTTTTTTATGCATGTTATTTTGGAACTTAGCAACTAATAGTTACAAAGTTTAATAGTAGATGCACAAAGAAAGCTGTCACTTCCAGACATGACCATCGTTCACATAATTATCCACCATATAATAACCTTTGTAATTTAAAATTTGCTTGACATGGTGCTCGACCTTGTTGTCCGGTAAATCGGTAATGAGCTTTGGGATTTTATTGTAACATTATCACCTAGAAAACTCTTATTAGTCTAGCTAAGCCAGAAACATGGAACTGTTAATTTATGTTAACTGTTAATTACTTGTAATAAAATTATGCCGATCGCTTCCAAGTTCAAGTTTATCTTTACATATATCAATGTTGGACGTTGGGCAAGGCAAATTTGACACATTTTTTTTTTACTAGTATTTAATAGTAAATTATTGACATTAAACCATTTAGAGATAATAGCTAAGGTACGGTTTACTTGAATAACCTCTGATTCTTTTCTCTTAAATTTGAAAATAAGAAGAGTTTCGTCTGCATAAAGCACCATGTCAAAGACGCTGATTTGAACTAATGAGTACGTGGAAATAGCTCCATTTACATTGACTTTCTGAAAGCGGTATTTTAGGTAAGACATAAGAACGAAAAGAGAAGTTCCAGAAACACCATAATATTTTAGTTTTCAAATTTTTAGTCTATTGGTCAACGCAGTCAAAGGTCTTAGAAATATCACAGAATGCACCGATTGCATAATGTGAATCCTCCCAGGCCCCATAAATATGGCTTATTAGCGTTGCACCAGCGTCATTGGTAGATTTGGATTTCGTGAAACCGAACTGCCGTTTATTCGGAATCTTTTCTATTTTCAAATATGCAACTAATCGATTAAGCATAATCCTTTCGAATATCTTACTTATCGACGGATGTACAGAAATAGGTCTATAATTTTCAGTATTACTTCTAGATCCAGATTTCAACAGATTTTTATTTATTTTTAATAAATTAGAGAAGGTGCCTGTTGTCTCGTATTGATCGTTTGCTAAAACTCTTACACGAATATTACTTCAAAAGAATAACTAATAAGAAAAATAATTACACTTTAAAGAATAATCAAAAAAGAAGTTCTATAAATGGCACATTATTTACATACGGTTACGGAGAGGAGGGGGTACTCTATGATTTACGGTATCGCTACACAGTGGACGGGCCGGGACGCTAGCGCGATGTTTTTATAGAAGATTTCGTGTTGACATGAGCCGAACGTAAGCCGTGCACGACCTGTTCTATTGTACGCCAAAGCGTGCTGGCGTCCAATGCCGCCCGCTGTGTAGCGATACTATTAATTACTTTACACCGAATGGTGATTACGTAAGCAATAGCGTATAAACTTTTCGTTTTTTTTCAGGCGGGGTATTTATATAAAACAAATATGTAAGGACAGCGCCTTTCATCGGATTCATGATAACATAAATTGATTTTGAGTTTGTATTATTTATTCATGATCGTATTTATATTACATTATTCTATCATTTTATATCCTACCTTAAATTAAATAAATAACACGTTTATTATTATTTCTTCATCTGTGTAATTTATATAATGATTATTTGAATGTAAACAAAATAATGATATTACAAATGTTCTTTGATGATATTGGTTCAATTATGTACTTTGTACTTTATTACATTTCATGTAAATATATGAATAAAAACACTGCACGAATCATATATTCTGGTAAAATTTATCTTTGACAATGCCTAGTGATTACTTAAAATTAAAAAAAAAAACTTATTATCTATCACTCTTATCCGCAATATACAATGTTTAAATAACTTATGTATTAGATCCTTTCATATGAAACTGGCGTGTTGTCGAAGTGGCCCTTTTGATGTCAAATATATCAGGCGTTTGGTTTGGAATTCCAAATTCAAATTTAGGTTTGCGCGTTTGTGTTTTGAATTTAGTGATTTATTTGTTTTCGCACCATTCGATTTTTTCTTTGATATTACTTTTATCACAAAATGTAAAACTTAAAATATCGCGTTATTTACGAATACGAGTTCCACCGTGACACCAGCGTTGCAGAAATAGTTCGATGAATTAATGATATGTATGAAGTTACCGTTAAAGAAAGAAAATGTTTTCAAACCCTGTAGACGGCGGGAGACCCCAGATGACAATGAAGAATGGTCATGGAAGGGGATCCATCGTTAACCACTTCAGAGTTGGCGACAGGCCTCGGTGTACGTGATGAAATAATTTTAAATAATTCACTTCAAACAAATTGGAAAAGCGAAAAACCTCGAGAAATGGGTACCGCACGTATAGCACAGTTTCCAAACGGCCTTCAATGATTTTATTGATTCTCGCATTTCAGAAATGAAATCAATGAACTACTTATCTTATAAAATGGTGAAAGTTCATAGATAATAACAGTACATACTTCGATTGAATAAATATATATTTAAATGAAATTATATAATTTCATTAAAAAAAAAAACATTTTACTTTTTCCATACGAAACGCTAATTTCATATGTAAGGACCTAATATTATAAGCTTTTGTTGATTAAATTAATAATTTATATCTAGGAATTAACGACGTCATCTTCAAAAGATAGATTCGTTTTACCTTTGACATCTTGCATTCTTGAGACGTCTATTCGTTTCTGGTGAAAAATATTAACAAATATGTTCATGAACAGGTAAAGATTGATAAACCGATTTTCTTTATATATTTTTTGTTTAGTGGCTATTGATGAATTTTCAACAAAAAAAAAAAAAACGGATTTCGATAGTGGGTGAAATGCTATGAAATATTGGCGATCTCAATTCAGGAGAACTACGGTGAATAAGGGAATAATTAAAATAATTTTGTACATGATTTTCCATTAATATATTTAAAAGCGCTTCGTTTCAGTTCGAAACTATTATGTATTGATATTTAATAAATAACAACATACCATTTAAGAATGAGCAAACTTCGAACAACCTCAGAATTAATAAATGTTGTGATTAGCCGAATTAAATTTACTTTTTATTCATGAGGAAATTTGTCGAGTGTACGAGGGACGAACAAAAAAAAAAATTGTAAACAGTCACACCGTCTTCGAGACATTATCATAGAAGTCGTTTCATACAAACACTATGAAAATGTGATTTCTCAGCATAATTTCTTTTTTCGTGAATTTTATAAATAAATAAACCGTTATAAATGGTGTATTTAACCCGACTTGGTTTTATATATATATCCATCCATCCAATCAATCGAAAGACGTACATTGCTGGGCATAGGTCTCCCCCCAGAGATCTCCACGACGACCGTTCTTGCGCTACCCGCATCCAGTGGATTTCCGCGACCTTCACAAGGTCCGATCCAACTTGTGGAGGGGGGCTACCCACGCTACGTCTTCCAGTGCGTGGTAGCCATTCGAGAACCCGTAGACCCCATCGGGTATCGGTTCTGCGGTATATATATAGATTAATATAATATATATATTTACAAACCTTAGATCTGTATACTTCGTTGGTTATTTTCTTTATACCGGCGAAATGATTTTCAATGTCATTTAGTTTTTTTCCTTCAGTTTCGGGCAGGATGAAATAATAGACTACGGTCGCACTCAAACTGGAACATTGAGAAATATAAAATTATTCATTTAACAAAAGTTTATTATTACTTTCATAAAAGAGAATAATAATACGAAAAATATTATCGTAAATGTGTGATCATATTTACATTTTAATTGTAAGAAGTGATAAAACTTAAGCGCGCGTTTCCATTGACAAATAAGTATTTTTTTACAGATTGCTGGAAAATTTTACGTTATACTTGAATCGACCCTTAGATAGGTAAACCCATGTCGTGGTATAAATAAGCAGGTTACAAGAAGAGAGGAAGTGCATATAAATAAAATAGTACCTAATTAATATAAATGTATAAGAATGGAAAAGCAGAGGAAGGCCAAAGAAAGTGTGGATGGAGTGTGTGAGGAATGATGATATAAAAACAGTGTGTCATACCAAACTAATCCATAGAGTCCGTAAGTTCCCCATATAGATAAGCTGTCGACCATAGTAATGAACATTTTGTTCGTCAGAAACCCGAATACATATCCAACTGCGCTAGCCAGCCCTGCGCCGCCCGATCTTGTCTTTGAATTAAAAATCTGTAGGAAAATAATTTAATTACTTTCAAATTTATTGATATGACATATTTAAATGAAGTTGGTAAGATATATTTATAAATATATATACGAGTATATACAAAACATCTATAAGTGGTTGGGGCCGTAAGGAATTACGCAAGTAAAACTTTATACATTTAGCCGAATTTCTTCCCATTTCCCCTTGTCAGCATAAACATGAACAAAGAATTTACCCCTCTACATATGGTAACGTAATCAATTGCCATAATCTAAGAAAATTTTAATAATATTAATTTGTTTCTAGATGTAAAAGAAAAGTATGATCAAAAATAAGTAAATCATAGACTTTAAGGTGTTTACGTGATTATTATTATTCGACAAGGGGCTATGCGGGCTAAAACAGCCCTGTATAACTGTGACCTAGTGACCAAGACCTAGACCTGTGACCTAGATCTATTGTGTACGCCCCTATATTACTAAAGCTCACTGCCTAGACCTACAACCAGGGTGTTGTAGGATCGTTTTGACAGAAATGGCGCAGTGGATAGTGCGGTCGGATTTCGATTATATTATGTTTAACATTCAGATGTTTTAGCTGTTTAGTACACTTTACTGAAATTACTGTATTTCATGTTGCGGTAAAGTATGTTGACGACTGCCCACTCTGATGAATATACCATTGATATTAAATATATGCAACGTGCAAAGTACCGTATGGTTGACCCGCACATGCTCCCGGGCAAGAGAATATGAGCTAGTCGATGCTGATAGTATTTTATTCATGAAACTTTTTTAAAGGATTAATCAATTATAACTATATTATAATTTAACTATATAGCGACTATAATGTTTAATTCTCGTTTTGAAGTTACTCCGGTGATAGTAAACGCGAGTTGAATTAGCCACGATAGATATCTGTTAGAATATCTACAATGTATTTTACCTTCTTTTTAAATTATTTATAAGTTAGTAGCAGTTAATGGCATCAACATAAAATTTTGAATTATAGTACCTAATAAGACAGGTATTTAAAAAAAAAAAAACATACAACAAATCATTACTATATTAAATAGCTATGACAGAAACATTTTGAAATATCGGAGGGTGTTGTAAAACCCAATTGATAAACAACATCCGATGCAAATTAAAAGACTGCAAAAGATATTTATACTTCATCTAGCTTATGTAGCGTCTAGGAGTAAACATGCAAGGATAATTTGCTTTATTTTCAAATGAACGCTTTAACTACAGGCAGACAGTTAATAGAGTTGGTTTTCCTGTACAAAACTTTACGTAGCAAAACAGAATGAGCAGAGTTACTTGGTAAAAAATTCCTTTGGATATCTATCTACCTATCTACCACGTAGACAGACGTGCCAGGTACACTATAAACTTGCGACGCGGTGCTTGCGAAAGCCACCCCGTGTCGCCCCTATCCCAAATGCAGCGGACGGCCCCGGGGGGTTTTAGTGGGTATTTCCGGGCGCTTCACGCCCGGGCACGGAACTCGTCACTCCGTGCCCCTTATCTAGTGTACTGGGGAACTTTGATCCCCTAAGTATAATAGATAAGGGTAGTGCGTAAATGCATTTCCCCCCGTCAAAAAAAAAAAAAAAAAAAGTACACTATAAACTTACTTAAATTGCCACACGTAAGAAATAACACTGGGTTTAACTCAACAGTTTATATAAGTTGTCGAATTTGTACGACTATGTTGGGAGCGCAGTAAATACTTTCGGGAATTACACTTACAAAGAAAAGTCTTTAGTGTTGTTGACTGACGTACAGATAAACTCCTTAATAGTTGCAAACACAAGTCAACTGATCAATTCAAACAATTTCAATTGGCTTTTTTAATTCAGTTTAATATACAATTTGTAGTAAATCTTTCAAGATTCATTCAAAAACACTATATCATTCGATATGCTCTGTAAAGGTAAACCTTTACGCTTTTTGTTCTTCTATTTTTGTGTTTATTATTTTTTGTACTTGTACGTTTTTTTTTTTTTTCCAATAAAGGTATAGTACATGCATAAGATATAGATATAGGCAATGCATTCAAACATCTGCTGTGCCTTAATTTCGTGTTTCAATAGTCACTGGTCGCCCTAAACAAAATAAATTTGTTTTGATTAAATGCTGATTGAAATCTTATGTTGTTTTAACATTGTATTTTTCTTTCCTTTTTAATAAATTACAATGTCATTCGACGATTGATGCTTGTTGTTTGTATAATGCAGTCAGGTGTTACGCTGATTCCGCTGAATAAGATTATCGGAACTACTACACTTTTTGGGGAATCGGTCATAAAATACTCCGAACAATGTACTCGCAAGTATTGGTGTAGATTACCACAATAGCGATAAATCGTAGGCGTTCTCGGGAATATCCCTTACCTTGTTGTGTCAGCAGAAATAGATTTTATTAAATAACTTCATTGTACTCGTGAATATAATTGTTCCTGTTATGTTACACCTCCCGCTATTTATGTATCTCAAAGTTTTTTTTTTAAATAGTTATGACTTCTTCACGATATGTCATAAAACACAATTAGAATTTCTTATCTTTGACCCGATTCATTTCACTGAAATGATCAAAATATAAAGCCTGTGTTTCTTTTAATCGTGTTATGTTGTGTGCGCCTAGTTACGGCTTTTGCATAAAGTAATAAACTAGAATTATACCCATGAGTTTACTGTAATTAACTTATGTCTAGTCGGTTTTTTTTCTGTCTACATTAATATTTTATTATATTGTTCAACATTATCCGATTATTTTTTTACTAATTGCTTTTTTATAGATTCTTGATAATTAACATTAAAAATCTTCTCAATTTATTTTGATGAGTCTTTCCACCATGATTAATGATTTTGAAATACTGTGTAAATTTTCGTTCCAATGATTTAAACCCAAGGCTGTGTGCTTTGGGTTTTGAAGAACTTAACATATTTTGGAATATATTTTTAAGGGGATAGTCTTTCTTGATAGTAACTATTGTTAGACGCATAGTGGTAGACCTAAAACTGTTAACACATTTTGTAACTCCTGACGACAACTATCATGGTTAAAGCATCTAAGTAGCCCTGTATTAGGATCCTGGAAGAATACCCTACAATGACGGGTTTTTCCACAAGTTTCTCTCGATTGCCCTAGCATCCGCTAAGTTCTAGATCTGGATTAGACCCAGATGGTCGCTAATAATGGGCCTAATTAGAAAGCTCCAAGTAGCCCACAGGGCTATGGAGAGGGCTATGCTTGGAGTTGCATTCCGTGATCGAATCAGTAATGAGATCCACAGAAGAACCGAAGTAACCAATATTGCCCAAAGAATTACCAAACTTAAGTGGCAAAGGACTGGGCTCATTGTTCGGAGAACCGATGCTCGATGGGACCAACGGGTTCTCGAATGGCTACCGCGTACCGGAAGGTGCAGCGTGGTCGCGGGAATCTGCTGGATGCAGATGCCGCAAGACTGGCCGTCGTGGAAATCTTTGGGCGAGACATATATCCAGCAATGGACGTATTTCAGTTGATTGTATGGATGGTGATGAATGCCTTTCGACTCCTCAAGATTCTATTTATAGACGTTTTATAATATTAATTATAGTTTGTTTATTACCTCCCCAATTAAAATCCAAGGTAATAACCTTATACCGGTGTGTGTGATCAATGCTAAAAGCATTAATAACGTTGTCGGCATCCAGGAGTACGGATTATTCTGAAACATGTGTATTACTAATTAGATTTCGATACATGTGTCGGTAAATATCAAAGTCGGTTAAATCCAATTTGGATGAAAATGTATATTTTAATGCAAAATTAATTATTATTTTGCTAAGGAATATTATACCTTTTTCAACAGTGTTAAAATCAATTGTTTTGTGATAGTAATTTTAGTTTAAAGTTTGATTGTATATCAAATTCATGAGTCAAATCAATCGGTTAAATTCTCATCTGTGTATCAAACTCGGCTATAGTATTATGACTGACAGGTATGAGTAATTTCTTTAAAAAAATTACATATTACCTATTGTAGCCATTTTCTATTTCTTTCCGTGATATATGTACTATAAACGTTAAGAAAATTAACAGGTAATAGTGGCTTAAAAATAAATATTTAAGCGTCAATCTTTAGTTATTTTTTTCTCTTAACTTATGTATGTTTAATTATGTTACACTATATTAAATTACCTCATTATCTTGATGAAACATAAAATAAGTCAAAGAAGTAAAACTATTTGCAATAATATGTTTTTGAAAAGCTATTAGTTACGAAAAAAGTATTAGTCATACCACTTTTGATATCACATAGCTTAAGAATAGCTTAAGAAACGATGTACCGATTTATATGATACTGGCCAGATTTTAATATATTTTAGTTACATTACCTAATATATGGTAAATATTTCGAGAATAATAGGTAAATAAAACCATAAATAGGTATTTAAAAGATTTAACACTCTGCATACGAATAGAAAGAGAGAATAGAAGCAAAATAATTAAAGTAAATTAATAATTTAAACTATAATTACCAAATTGTTTTTCAATTCGATCTCCGCTGTCACGTTACTTCCGTTTAGTATTGGATTTGATGCCGGATTACCATTCGATATACCGTACTATGACAAAATAAAAAAAAAAACATTGAATTCTTAGCAAAATTAATAAATAGCGCGAAATAAGAACAAAAACGAAGAGATAATTTTTGCGTCAGAAATAATACGGTAATAGTAAGTATTAAGTTATTGCATAATTAATTTGACGTTTTTTTTCGCTTGTTGTAATGATAATCTTTATTTATACTAGTAATAATAAAAATGATGTTTTGCCTGGACATTTTTTTTATGTTGTTTCAATTTGGGTGTTTTTAGAATTTGTATTTCGAAATATTTTCAACTTGAATTCAAAAACGGTTTGACCGACTCGGGATAGAATGTTGTGTTTGCTTGAAGTATATATTTATGTGAGTACATGCGATTGGTAACTGCCTCGGTAGCGCAGTTGTATTACATACGACTGCCGTTCTGAGGTCTCGGGTTCGATCCCCGGGTCGGGTCAAGTGATATTGGGTTTTTTCTACTCAGTATCATCCCGGAGTTTGGAATTTGTGCCCGATATGGCGACAGGCTCGCCCCCTGTCACATCTGGGACGGAACTAAGCTCGGCGAAATGTGGGTGGTTGGAGTTCGCTACTTCACCTCTGCCTAACCCTTCGGGGATACAGGCGTGAGCATATGTATGTATGTACATGCGATTGGATAGCAAAAATATCGATATCAGTTTTTGAAAAATAAATAAATAATAAAGGGCATCATCGATTTGAATAAAATATGATGTGCGAGAAGCGAGTATCATTCTGCTCGAAATTAGGACACATAATCACATAGACACAGAGAATTCTTTCTATAAATTTTGTAACAAAGGCCTATTTTAGCCCTTTCATCCATCCATCTAACCATAAGACGTCAACTACTGGACATAGGACTCCTCCATAAGGTTGGGGATCGCAGTCAGGTGTTTACGGTACGGTACTCAGAGGACGCTGCTGCCCATCCTTTAAACCCTTACTAATATCGAATCTGACATGAATTTTTTTTTGTCCGTCTTTAAACCGATATTCATACATTTTTGTGTGTTTAACTAAATATTATTTAGCGATTAATCTATAGGTACTAATAAACAAAATAAAAGTGTCTGTTGTATTGTTAATTGTTTTTACTGATTAAATGTGAATGTATATACGTATATTCTATTACAAAAAATACAATTTTTAAAATTTTTGTCTGTCTGTTTTTAATGGGCAATCTCCGGAACGGCTTAATCGATTTTGAAGAGCTTTTTTTTAGTAGATATATCAAGTTACTCCGGATAACTATAGGGTACTTTTAATTTCCGAAAATAATGAGAGTTCCGCGTAAAAAAAACTCATAAAAAATGGAATAAAATTCGATTCAATGCACAGTTATACGGGCAAGTCGTATAATTTATGAAAATATTTTTACTTTATCTTAGTAATTAATTTTTATTAAGGAAAATAATTAGGGTTCTGCATAAAAAAAAAAAAACAACGTAGTGAATAAAAAACGGGCGCAGCCGCGTCCACACAGTTAGTACTTTATAAAAATACGTAGACGAAGTCGTGCCCCCCCCCCCCCACTAGTAATAAAAAAAGGATTACTTACATTACGAATATAAATATCGTAGATAGCGAGGAGAACGCAGCACATCCCCGCTCCGACTGTAGAGAAAAACATAAGCGGCCTTTTCCCCGTATAATGTACCAATACAACGCACGTAGCCGTACCGAGTATCTGCAGTATACCCAGTATTAGTGTCGCGTAGTACTTGTCTATAGGTGCTTCGAGCATCTGAAATATGGATACTGCATATGTCTGCAGCAATAGAGAATAAATTTATAAAACCCATGTCATAATAAATAGTATACATATTTACAGTTCAATGTCTTATGCAAGTTTTTTTTCCTTAAAATAATATTACAATAATAGAAACAATTAAAGTCGGATATCAAATTAACAATAACGATCATTAGCACACTTCACGGTAATCTAATTATTAACGATGAACAATCATTCTATACAACCTCAATAAATATATTTCTCAGACTCAGACTCAGCGCAGACTCAAATGTTACATTTATTTAAAGATTGTGCTGTGCTATTATATGTATGTAAAATATATCTTCTATAAATAGCTTCATTGTTTAGATTTACGACGCGCATTTCGAGACCTGAAAATTCTGTAAATAATTAGGATAATATCGATTTAGTGATTCTACTGTTGAGAGCTAATTAACTGACATACAGGTGTACTGTTTAAGATATGTAGATATATGGCACTATTTACATACAATATTCTTTTCAGATGTATGTGAAACCTTGTATAGAAGTCTAAGTGTTTGTTCACGTTGTCTCGCGGGCGTGATGGCGGGTGCGGTCACGAATTATCAAATACACAGCATAATATGCTAGTGTTTACATACAAAACGCAGGTGCGGCGAAAGTAGCGGGCAAGCTGTCGCGTTTATAATAAACTTTTGATGTTGTTTGTACGAAAGGAAGTAAGTAAAGAAAAGGAAGTACCTAAAGTACTTAAGGAAGTTTTACAAAAAATTGTCTCAATGTATTTAGTACTTGTTCCAGTAGGAACGCGCGGACGCGGTGACGAGTGCAGGCGCGATGGACGTGGCGAGCTCGTGTTCACATTGGCCGGCAGGCGTTTGCGTGAGTATCGACGTGTTGTCAGAGGTTTGAAAAGATGATTTTAAAAAAAGAATTATTATGAATTATGATAACGTGCAATTGTTTCTACCGATAAGTTCAAACTGGTTAAATTTCCCTTTTTTTTTTTGACGTGGGAAAATGCATTTACGCACTACCCTTACCTATTGTATTAGTGAGACCGAAGTCCTCCAATACAATAGGTAAGGGGGCACGGAGGGACGAGCTCCGCGCCAGTGTGGGACTCGCCCGGGCGTGAAGCGCCCGGAAATACCCACTAAAACCCCCCGGGGCCGACCACTGCATTTGGGATGGGGGCGACACGGGGTGGCTTTCGCAAGCACCGCGTCGCCCCCTGCAGCGAACCCACCAGGCTTCGTCCGTGCAATGGCCCGGTAGGGATAAAGGAGAATAGTTCCCCTCCACCACTTAGCCCGCCTCAGAAGGAGGCACGACCATAGGTCGACAGTCCGGGGGGTGGTTAAACTTACCTGACGTCGCGATGAATCGCGCGCTTCGCCTCTAGTTCGACGTGAACACAAACAAGATCAAAAGTTTATTATTATAATCGCGAGCGCGCCGCACGCCCCTGTCGCCAGCTTGCCCGCTACTTTCGCCGCACGCCTACACTGATTTAGAAGCCATGTAATATATTACACCTTCTGCTATTACCTGCAACGTAGTCATACCGCTAAAGTGCCCGACGAAAAAACAATATCCAATAATCAAGAATGGTATTAAAAAACTTCTCTTCGTGTAATGTGACATTTTCTCGAGAAAAGTTTCCTCTGTACTTCCGTTATCTAAAAATATAATCCAAAAGAAATTAAATATTACGTTTCGATAACCTTTGAATATAACCGGATATTAATTTATGTTTAATATAAAAATCGCACCTTTCCCATTATTAAATAAGGCTTGAATTTCTTTGAGTTCTTGTTCGACTGCCTGAGGGCTTGTCCACCCACGTAGCCATTGCAAACTCTGAAATATAATATTTGGTATATTTGAAATTGCCCACGTGGGGGTCGTAAAGAACAAATATTTTTAGTTTTTTTTTTCTTCCACAATATAAATATTTTTAAGCAGCGTATTGGTAAAGATTTGTTTTACCTGTTTTTTGTGTAACTTACCTTCCTCGCTTCGTCGTGACGTTTCTTTGAGACCAACCAGAATGGTGACTCCGGTACGAAGCATAAGGCGACCACAGCTAATACCTAGAAGTAAGGAAGACCGGATAATAAAAATATTTTACCGCGAGGTTAAAAGAAGCGCGAATCAAAACTTAAAATACAGGGCAAGAGCTCAGTTTCTTTTACAACGTAAGCTATGAGTATATTGCTTTCACGGAATTGAATTTAGGCACGTAGCCAAGGTTCATAATATTTAACTTGTTTTCACTGATTATAGTAAATGTTCGTTATAAAGTTCTGTGAAGCTGTAAAGGATAGTCAAATTAACAGAATAGTTACAATTCAAAAAAGTAATGTGCTTTTTTTCGTTCCGGATTCTGATCTAGGATTTTGATTCGTGACTCCGTTATTCCTGGGACGCGATATTATGATTAATAAACTACATAAGATTTCGTATAAATATTATAACATTCTTCATTCAGAGGGTATGATTTTATTTTAGCTGAAACGCATAGCCGAGAGAGTGGTATTTAGCAAATGGACACCAAATTGGTACAGACTTCTGCTTGGGCTGTTACCTGAGACGTAAATTCCGTGAGATTTACCCTGCGTTAAATATAAGATATCTAAGGGAAACTACGGATTACAAGGTCTTTTACAGAATCAATGTACCTGCGTGTGGTATGCAGGAGTGTGGGGTGCAGTGTAGTGCGTGTTGGACAGGGGCACTGTATCGTGTTGGTGGTGGATACAGAAGTCTCTCCTGTTCTCCAGTGGGATCTGGGGTGAGGGTATATTTTGCCTATTCTCTTTATAAACAACTGTATTAACAGTCAATTTCCCGCGTTGAAATTACAATAACTAACAATTCCAACGAATTATTTCCAATGCTTTTCGTTTATTGCTTATATTACGAAGGTAAATAAAAGTTAATGTACATACTGTAAATATAATGTTGACTAGAGCAACTGTTCTCCAATACAGGAACAGACCGAAGAGGAACTGCGTGAACACACCCGTTATAATAAAAAGGGAACTTGTGGCAGTCAGGGCACCTCGTAGATGGGGTTGAGTAATTTCAGCTACATAAGTCAATACCTGAAACAAACTTATGTACGAAGCGATGATGGCGCAGTGGATAATGCGACCGGATTCCGTGTCAATGGACGCAAGTTTAAACACACCTATCCAACTCTAAAATCAGCCTGAGCTTTCGTGAAGGAAACATCGTGAGGAAACCATAGTATGTTGGTAGGGCATTTTCCATCAATGCTCGCCTGGGTAGCTATCACCCTCAAGTTCGAAAACCTGTCGACATATACTAATAGCTGTGTTCCGGCAGCATCACTTGAGAACCAGTATCTAGGCTTAGTGCGTTTACCATCCTGGACCACACCGTTATTTAACATCAGGTGATATTGTGGTTAAAGCACTGAGTCTATGCCGTATAAAATATAATTTGATTTGAAAAAAATAACCAGATGTCAATACAGTTCAGAACCTATCCCATTTATGCGTATCATAGCAATTCATTGTGAATTTGGTTTTTTTAATTAAAAAAAAAAATACTAGGCAGCCATGGGAACTGCCAAAAAAAGTGAAAACAGAAAACTTTGGAAAAACTGTATTTTATAAATTTGAAATTACTGAACGAAGTTGCTAATAATAGAAGTAATAAAATATTATTTATAATAATAACAAAATCCACTGCCGAGCAAAGGTTTTCTTATTCAGGAACAACGTGAGAACAATTACGGCGTGGCGTAGCAGTGATTCGAAATATTCTATACTAACTGCGGCTTCACCCGCTTTGAGTTCAGACAATTTGCATACTATGTTCGCCCTTTTTTTTTTTTTTTTGACGGGGGGAAATGCATTTACGCACTACCCTTATTTATTGTATTTGAGGGATCAGAGTCCCCCAATACAATAGATAAGGGGGCACGGAGTGACGAGCTCCGCGCCAGTGTGGGACTCACCCGGGCGAGAGTCGCCCGGAAATACCCACTAAAACCCCCCGGGGCCGTCCGCTGCATTTGGGATGGGGGCGACACGGGGTGGCTTTCGCAAGCACCGCGTCGCCCCCTGCAGCGAACCCACCGGGCCCTGCAGCGAACCCACCGGGATACTATGTTCGCCCTGGATGCAATATATGTCATTAACAAATTCCATAGAACTCGGTTTAGTAGTTTTTGCGTGGTTGACGAAGAACTTAATAAACAGAAAGACAAACATTTTTTAAACTATCAAATTGTGTTCTGTAGTCGATTATGAAGCCCCGCGTATGTTTTTTCTTAACCCCTTCGAACACTAACCCAGCGTTTACGTAAGCTTTCCATTGTTTTCATATTGTCTTATTTTATGGGTAATCGACATATTTAATATCTTCAATGTACAGATTTCGTCTCGTTAGCCTTTTATTATAAGTATAGATTATTCCGCAACATTGTGATATTTAGGTCTTATTAGTTTAAATATATTAAAAAAAAATTAAGTATATATTTAGTAAAACTTACAGGAGCCTCGAGTAGACCACCCGCCAAGCCAGTTAGTAATAAAGCCACATATAAATGTTCCGTCTTTGTCGAGAAATGGAAGATAAGCCACGCTATGAAAAAACGGAACATTGACTATCTGCATCGTGCGTCTTCGTCCAATAGGTGTCGTCACCGAACCGGATAGTGCACATCCTAGCGGCACCACGATGAAATTCATTGAACCTGCATAAGTATTATGATGATCAGGCGCATCTTCTTAACCCCTCAGAGATAGAAAGAGGAGAGGCTACCGTCATAAACTCTAAAGAAATATATTGCTATCTCCCAATTAGGTTAAGTTTAGTGTAGCTTAGAAATTTTTATGTTAAATAGTGCATTGGGGCGTGTTAGTCTTACGTTTATTTATGTTAATGAGCGCTGGATCTGGCATAAGAATCATAAAAGCAATATTAATGCTGTAGAGATGAGAAGTCTGAGAAGTATAACTGATGTGAGAATGATAGATAAAATAAGGAATAGTGTTATAAGGGAACGTTGTGTTGTGGTAAGGGATGTAACAAAGACAGAGAAAAGAACACTTAATTGGTTTGGACCAGTGGAAAGGCTGGATGAAAGAAAATTGATGAAATAGATTTACAAAGCGAGAGTGACTGGAAAAGTCGGTAAAGGTCGACCTAGGCGAACGTATCTTGAACAGATCGATAACGCTACATAGAAAGACCGAGGTCAAAGTACTCGTAACCGAAGGGCATGTATGAATGTGTTCATCATAATAGAAGGAACGGAAGACGTGTGTCAAGATCTTAGCAGATAGAAGGATGTAGTCTCTGCTTATCCTTATGGAAGAGAGATGTGATGTTATGCATGTAAGACAATTATTGTGTTTATAATCTCGTAATATTATTTAAGATTTAAATTTGTAAAACTCACCCACGCAATTTAACCAAATGTCGATATAGTATCATAGTAGTTTTTTATAAAACTCTTTGAAGTTAAAGATGTTGAGTTTATAATTTATTTTCTTACCATTATTTATGATGGTGGTTTTGTCGGATTAAGCGTCGATGGACGTAAGGTCAGCGAAGGCTACCTTTATAATGAACTTAAGCTGTCAGTGAAGGAAAAAAAATCATGAGAAAACCATAGTATGGTGATAAACATGGGCATAGACTAATAATGACCGTCTGCGTAGCTATTACGACAACCGAGACATCTAGAGTACTCGTGCGCACGCCCGTGTAACCACCGTTCATGCCACTGAGGACAAGCGGCTTACTTTGCTCCCGCACACGCTCCAAGTCTTCCTCTGGCAGTTGCATAAGACGTGCTTAGATCCCCATCTGGGGAAGCTCTTGTAGCCTCTGTCAGCGCGATACAGTGACACTGCATGCACTAGCATCAAACGCGTCATACTGCACACACATACTTGTTTACTGCACAGAAGGTACATAGGTCCTGTAAGGGACCTTTTTACTTTACAGGTTTATTAACCGCTCGGTTAGCTAGGGCAAATTTTTGCGGAATGTTTATCACGGGTAAGCAGTTCAAGCCGAGATTCGTACCATTTTAGTGTACTTGTGCAGGACACTATTTCTAGGCTGAGCGTCTTAAGCGCTCGCCTCAAAGTCCCTTTCGGTCAACAGCGTTAGTAACATAAAAAACAGGTACGACGCTCAATTTTAAAAACTTATCACCAAGCACTACTAATTAATAGGTGTATTACGCCAGATTGAGAGACAAGCTTAATATTTACCATCATACATCACATCGTCACTTAACGGCAGGTGATATTGGGGTAATTTGATATTTGTTGTACCTGTATTGTAAGTTACAACAGGCTCCACAGTATAACTATCAGCAGTTTCTTTTAATATTTCAATGGGATTCATAGTATTTGAGAGATATTAGATAATATAATAAAGGAAAGTGTTTTGTTCGAACTTACTTATCCACGATATTTCTGCCTTCTCCAAATGTATTACTTCGCCCTCTACAGGGTTTGCGACAGCCGGTATGAGTATGGTTGCAAAACCTAACGTCATTCCATACCCTAAAATAAAATCAGCAATGAATCATTACCTACACATATTTATTGACTTTCTCTGAATTCAATTTATAAGTATAAAAATCTATATATGTTTCTATACAATCCTACACAAACTAGGGTTGGAATAGTTATAAGAAGCTACGGGGCCCAAGTTTCTTAGGGTCCAATGCTTATAAGAGAAAAATAAGATATAAGAGGCACGTAAAGCTATATGAGCGACTATTTTTTGCAACTTTTTGAAATAAAGACTTAATCCAAATCTGCTTCCAACTTCCAGCCAATTTTCGTTTTATTCTTAATGGATAGTCTATAAGTTACGTTCATTCCACATTATTATATTGTAAAGCATGCCTTACCTAATATTAACAAATTCTTCACGCTGACCGCTAGGATCTGGGGTAATGCCGTTCGGAAATCCTTTTTGTATCCATTGTTGTTAGTATTACAATAAACATCGCAGGTTGTTTCGCTTATTTCGTTTTGCGCCATCTGGAAAACACTTTTCTTGTTACCACTTCCTACACCCGACCTTCAGTAGCCTTAAACTAATATTTATACCTTTTAATCGAAAAATCATTTATATTGTAACAGAAGGCAAGGGTTGCTCGACTCACGAATTAAATATAATTGATGCTTCAACAGCTTCACGTACGTAAATAAGGTAAAAACCGAACAATAAACACAAATGAGAATAAAAACCGAACAGTCGTTAATATTTTTTATAATAGTAATATTATATTGTTTCTATGTTATATTCATATATATACGCCCTTCACTAAGTCAATTGATGTACCGCGTGCATTTTTATAGCTAATATAACGATTCATATAACCGTATACGTTATATGTCATTCTAAAATCCCGTTTATCGGTTATTCTTAGGTTTTACCAGTAAATATTTGGATTTACGGATTTACCGACATGAGTTGGTAAATGTGATTATTCATAGAGGGCGATTTTTTCGTACTTTTAACATTAGAATTTATTACATGCTAGGTTTTACCGGTGACCGTTAGTAAATGTTAGTATCTTTTTATAATACGTTCACGAGACAACCAAGAAAAATCGGGTAAACTTCTATATATTGGTACAAAATCTTGCATTTGCCGTTTATTAAAAAAATATGTCCGACAGAAGTTTTCATTCCAGTAGCAAATATTTATATTATATTAATAATTACCTATTTAGATATTTCTTTTTAAATTAATGACGAAATATTATCTACATTTTATTGAAATACGGAATTTCACATGGACGGAGTAACGCGAACAACTAGTGTACACTACTTGATTATCATTACAAACGGTCAGACGCTTTCTAAATAACGTCCATAGCTGTATAGATTTTTTTAGACGCCATGAGAATATATCGCTTGTGCGAAATCTACATTTACGTTATATGGAATATTTACAATATAGCTGGCGTGGCTTGCAGTCAGGGTTTTCTATTATTATATAGACCACGCGATATAAGCAACGAATGTGCTTTCTCTCATCGTTTGAGATACGATCTGTCATACGGAATGGGAATGTCCGATACTATCACTCTGGTTTGTAAATCCTTTATATTTTTTATCAAGGGAAAATCTTCATGCGACAATTCTGCCGGCGGCTTCGTTATTGGTTCTTAGGTTACGGCTAATTAAAACTTTTGAGTGTGTTATTTGCGCAGGATCTGGAGACGCTTTTGCATTCGTCCAGATAACCTTAGCAGGCAAGATACGTTCAGATAAGTTCTGAGAGTATTGTAACTGCCTTGACACCGTGCTCCTTCACCTATGATTTTTTTTAAACGAGGTTAAATACTCGAGATTATCTCCCAACAACTATGGCTATGCACGATAGCTACGGGGTAATGTGACACTGAACTCACTAAAACCACAAAATAGACTTCTTAGAGAGTTAGAGCAAGTTTTTTTAAAGGTTCTCTTATCGGTATAAGTGACAAAGCCAGTCTAAGCGGATTAACACAGTTCTGGAATTACGAGATAATCGAGAGTATCAGGTTCCATCCCACAAGTCCGGAGGTAGGGGGTTAGTATACACCGAGCTCGTCCTTACTCCGTCCCGTATCCTTTCTGATGAGCAGAGCGATATTAGAGGCATATTGAAACACCGCAGTGTCAAGTATTATTAGCCAAGCTTTATAAAATATGATATACTTGACTGGTGCTAGCGTTTTCTAAAATTTCTCACCGTTGCCACGTTGCCCACACCTTTATATAAGTGTTTAATTGTATCATATTTTTAAACGATAAACTACATAACTGCGATAAAAACAAACAACACGGAACAATGTTTTTTTTTTTTTAATTTAAACCAATATCGTACAGGTCCTAAGAACATTGAACGAGATTGATTACGAATGTTCCATCGAAATAGTAGCCGCTTCAGAGTTCGTGCACTTGTTGGTGGTCGTGAATTATCCAGTAAACATCGGGCTTAACTGTGACGTCAATAAGGACGCTTTTACGGTGCTAAAGAAAAACAGATGCCTTCGCCTGTGCGATTTGTTGGGAAGACGGAACATCCATTCACCGTACTTCGTGATCTCCGTCAGAGGCAGAATACGATTTCGTTTCTTAAGCAATAGCAGTATCAATACGGATATAAACGTGAGTCGAAGTTCAACTTTTTTTTAAGTCTTAAATATAGTGTCGTCGAAATGTTTACAACAAGAAAGTTGACAAAAAATAATTTTTAAAATTGTATTTTTGGTTTAGTTATCGTAAATACATAATATGTAAATATGCATTTAGTAAAAAAAAAAATGTTATTTTGACAATACAAACAGACGCTTCAATTGTATTTATTAGCATAGAAGTAAAGATAACACATTCATTCATTTCCACATTAAACATATTACTTATTACAATATTCAATAATAATTTGTTAGATTGAGTATGTAATGTCTGTTAGTTCATTTTATGAGTGTATGAATATGATAAGTACAATGGTGTTAGTTATTCTTGTAATGTCCAAACAAGCTGATCATCAAAAAATAAATGGGGTGTTTTTATGTCCATCCAACCATTCAACCATAAAGACGTCCACTACTGGACATATGTAGGTCTCCCCCAAAGATAAGAGGGGATTTGCCATAATAGCCACGCTTGGCAGGCGGGTTGGCGATCGCAGTAGATGTTTATGGTGCTCAGAGAATGCCGCTGCCCATCCCCTGGTTCATCCCTTAGTCGCCTTTTATGATACCCACGGGAAGATATGGGGGTGGTACCATTCTTCAGCCGGCACCACAGGGTTTTTATGTGTTATTGTGTATAAACTAATCGACTATTGTTTATTTGTTCCAAATCTTAAATATTTTCATAAATTCAACTTTATGTATCACAAGATAGCTAGGTTTGTCTGTGAATGAATCTTGTGAAGATACTCATTAAGATTAGCGCCAAGAAAAGTCAGGTGATGTAAGTGTGTATACACTAAATATTATAATTAATTACACTAGCTTCTGTTTGCGATTTCGTCCGCTTTGACTTTATAATCGAGTACACATAAACCTGTGTTATGGTTAAGTCAACAGAACGGCATAGATATATGTAAACATTTTGATGTATCTCTTAAGATTGAACTTAAGTTAGTCATGAAAATTTGATTTTTGGTAACTTCAAATAGAACATTATAATATTAACATAAATTGATAAAAAAAATCACTAAGGGTGAAAGGCGCATCAAAATGAGTGGAGTTAGTATATGTTAAATACACAGAGGAAAGTGACTTTATTTCAATACTATTTATGGATATTAATTATGTTTGTTTCAGGCTAATCTATACCAAGTTACGGCTACAACGGCCCGTTTGACGCCTAAAACCGGTTGCGTTAACGCAAATGAGACTGTCTGTACAAACGACGGCATAGACTATTGCTTCACCAATTTCGTTGTATGCGACGGTATTAAAAACTGCGGTGTCTCCGATTGGTACTAATACGTTTGTTTCCTTATCTATCAACATTAGTATTATCTACACAGTTCGTAGTTATTAGCTCGTCAAATAGTGATTGTCAAATCGATTTAACATAAATTATATTTCGGTTTACGCTTCGGCACTAATGTAATCGGAGTTCGTGTATATTATACACTATACTAGCTTTCCCAACTCCTTGTGACCGGGATTTTGATGAAGGCACCATAACAATTTTTTTCTAAACTAGCTAATGCTGTTGACCGGAAGGGCCTTTACAGCTTCACCGTAACTTTGGGGGCGAGTGCTGAAGCCACTCGCCGCAAAAGGTAACTAGCACAAGGATTCGAACCACGGCTTGGCCGCTACCAATATCATAAAATTCCCAAAGGAATTTGAACCTAGCTAAACCCTACTTTTTTATTATTTAATAATAAAAAAAAGAAAAGTTCCTTACAGGACCTGTGTACCTGCGTGTTATGTGCAGGAGTGTGTATGCAGTGTTGTGCGTGTAATGCTTGATGCATGGGCAGTGTCACTGTATCGCGCTGGTAGGAGTGTGAAGAGCCTCCCCAGTTGGGGAACGGAGCACGTGTTTTGGACCGCCACCGGAAGGGGACACGAAGAGTGTGCGAGAGCAAAGTTAGCCACCTGTCCTCGACGGCGGGAAACGGCGGTTTCGCGGGCGTGGCCGCTGACACGCAAATGAACGTGGTTGATAAGGAAAAATCCTATAACTGCGAGTGATTTTATCGTCGCGGTCGATTAAAATGTTGTGCGGTCGCCGCCTCTTGTGGACGGCGTGTCGGACTGGCCTACAACAAAATGTTTCTCAGAACATTCCCAATTGAGGAGTGTTTTCACAAAGCGTTACAACAAATATTTTCTCAAAATCGTTTTTATTTGCTGTTACTGTGTCTCTTTCCATAGTTGAACTTATGGCCGTGAACGAATTTTCTGTCAGCAATATATAAACCGTTCAAAATGTACTACAAATTCGCCTAGTTATTTCAAAATGATACATGAAAATTAAAATTTTCACAAAATGATACTTAAACATAAGTATTTTACCAACGTTTATATTTATATCCATATTTAATCAAATGTCGTGACTATTACATTGTTATTTTTCTAGAGTGATGAGATCGTAAATGATTTTCATGGATAACAAAGAATACAATTAGGCAATTGTTGTTGTTGACCTAGGAAAAGAGTCCAGACGACATGGCAAAAGTCCAAAGGTTCCTAAATGATGATGATGATGTCCTCTCAAACTTCAATTGCCAACTTGCATACGAATTATGTTCAAAAAGAACTGACTGGGTCGACCCGCGGCCCACTTATGTATACAGTGAAACAAAGGGCTTTCAGAACTACGTAGAAATATCAAGGGTCAATGTATAATTTTTTTATAAAGATTATGTGATGCGAAAACTTACTTGCTTTTCACATAATTTCACAGTGCTAATGTAAAATTTCGGTTATTACATAACCTCCATCGTGCACCTAACGCGTATCAGTGTAGTTTTGCGAATGGTCACTCTTTGATATTGTATATACACCAAGCGGACATTACACGTGCATTGTCAACCGTTTGCCTTAGGCAGAATCATTGACGGATCTCAATTTAGACCACGTAGATACTCATTATTCAATGGAGCGAGCGTACCGCGGCTTATACCAACATTGTGAAAACTTTATTGTAAGTACGTCGGGGACAGTATTGTTCATTTCACTAGCTTTGCACTGCCGCGAGTTCCACCGCAATGTCTTTATTGGATTATTGCGGATCAATCGTAGTATATAGAGATATGCTATTGCCACAATTCTCTAGTTAATCACTTTAATGTATCTCTATTAAGATTTATTATAGCTTAGATAAGGGATGAAAATTAATTTTTTGGCGATTTAGTTACATGCTAATGTTGAAATGAAATATCGTGCGTAAGTTTGGTACTCCCGTGTAATTATTACATTAAAATGTAACCATAGAATAAAAAATATAGTAATTAATATTTCATGTAAAACAAATGAATATGTAAAAAAGAGACTCATTAGATGAGTTAGGATATGCAAAAAAAAATTAATCAAACAAAATACGTAGTCTATTAATTTCATATAATCTCATATATGTACATATATTGTATAAAAGTATTAAATACCTATAATAGATAAATAAACTCATCCCTGTTATCTCCGAAGGGCTAGGCAGAAGTGAAATAGAAAATTACACCCCTCCCACATTTCGGCGAGTTTAGTACCGTCCCAGATGTGACAGGCAGCGAGCAAATGGGGCACAAATTCCAGACTCCGGGATGGTACTGAGTAGAAAAACCTAATTTCACTTGACCCGACCTGGGGATCGAACCCGAGACCTCAAAACGACGGTCGTACCGTAATACAACTGCGCTACCGAGGCAGCCACCGAAGCATAAAATTATTATCTAATTATAATTCCAAATTCTGTTTTATACTAAACTAGGTGTCCAGGTGAACGTCATATCATCTCAGAATAAATAAATGTTGTGTTATTGGGTGAATTAATACCAATTCCCGAGGAAACTTCTCGAGTACGAAAGACGAATAAACCCAGTAACCAGTGGCGTAACTATACCGTCTAAGGCCCATGACAAATTCATTGGATGGGCCTCCAGTAATAATCATCAGAGTGTTATTTGATTTTAATAAATCACTAGAGTAATCTAAAGTGTTTAAATATCTAAAGATTTAAAGTTGCTTATGTCTAACTTTATTTGTGTTTATAATTTTGCCTGAATTTTGTTAAAAATGTTAGGATTCTTCTGAGCTGGGGACCACATCGGACAGGGGCCCGTGGCATTTTGCCAGCTCTGTCATCCTATAGTTACGCCATTACAAGTAACGTCACAATTATCAGCATTTTTTCCAAATTCTTTAAAGTAATTACAATAAATTCAAATATTTTTAACGAAATCACTATTCAAATGCACAATACGTCGTTTTTTATTAAAATTGCGAATGTTCTTTACATTGAAACATTCTTTTCAGCACTAATACGTTGAAAGGTGTATATAGCCTTAAAGGCTTCTTTGAAATAGTTTCACTCCGCATACGGCTACTGCCATTCTCAAGGAAGACACAGGCACTCATGACTAGAGTGATGATGAGCAGATTACCACCTTGCTCGACGCTCCAGGGACAGACTATACCGTGGATGAGGAAAGTCAAATACCTGGGAGTCACTACAGATCGAAACCTGACTTTTTCCAAGCTGCGTCCAGTGCTCACCTCAAGGCTACCCTTGAGAACGGGGCTTGATTTATACAAAACCTACTTGAGGTCACGATTTACCTATGCCGCCCCTGCATGGTTCAGTCGCTTATCGGAAACGAACAAGAAACAGCTTAGAGCCCAACAGAGCAATCTCAGAGCAACCACGTAATTGCGCGTGACTCACGTGTAGAGGAGCCTGAATGCCTTCGTAAGCAGCCTTGCAACCAACATGTTCCGCAGAGCGGACACGTCGGCGCATGTTCACCTCCAGAACATCGCGCCGTTGCATGCTAGACCTCCCGACAGACGGAGAGGAAGATGTGGACACTTGTCACTAATATATAGGCATCAGGCGCGCGATCTCATACACCGGTCCTCGCCTAGCTGAGTAGGTAGTTGAAGGAGGACCGTGTCTATGATCCGTATAGATCGGGTGCATCTCCCTGACCCCTCAGAGTCCGATCGATAGAAGGATAAACTCCTAGGAAACTCAGAAGATTACTCCACGAGGGACGCACCTTGTGTGCCTCACCCAGCAGACTTGTCCGTAGGCGTGGACAAAGGAGAGGCCACCGTCGAAGGGAATAGTCCTGATACGGTTTCCCCGTATCCCTATCAGTTCGTAATTTAGTAATAGTGTAGTTTGTAGTTCTCAGCTTTTGTATTTAGTTTGTAAGAATATTGTAATTACTTATTGTAATTGTAATTATTTTTATAAAATAAAGATAATGGCTAGGGAGCACACACTGCATTGTTGCTAAGCTGCTGCAGCTGAAAAGGGTGGCACGAGAAGATTGCCATGCCATTCTCAGTGTTTTAATTATCACGCTCACATAGAAACGTGAGCGATATAAACTATGATTGCGCAGTTGGTAGTGTAGCCGGATTCCAATTCAATGGAGGCGGGTTCGAGCCCAGCTGCCCCACTCGAAAATCAGCCTGAGCTTTCGGTGAAGGAAACATCGTGAGGAAACCATAGCATGGTGGAAGGGGATTTTTCAGTAATGCCCTTGGTAGCTACCAACTTTCAGGCTTTGAGAACCTGTCGCCAAATACCAATAGGTGTATTCCGGCAGCATCACTTGAGAATAAGAATAAGTTTACGATCAATATAGCGAATTAAGTTGTCACAAAAATAACCACAGTGGTGGTTGATAACAATAAATTAAGTTAATATAATTCATTTTAATAATATTTACATTTTTTAGAAGTCTATGAAACATAGTTGGCGCGAGAATGATGAATAAAGCAAGGAATAGTGCTATAAGGGAACGTTGTGGTGTGGTAGAGGATGTAGTAACAAATATAGATAAACAAATACCTAATTGGTTTGGGCACGTAGAGAGGATGAATGAAAGAAGTTGAACGAAACAATATTTATAATGCGAGAGTGACTAAGCAAGTCGGTACAGATCATCCTAGGCGAACATACCTCAATCGGTTTTAGCAGTTATTTCCGGTGAGCCGGGCGAGTCCAACGTACCTACTTCTGGGTTAGAGTCGGCAGGGCGGATGCGTAAAGGCATTTCGCATGGAGAGTGAAGGTCGTTTTGATTAATGGCCTTGGTATTATTATTAAGTATAAATTAAGTACTAATATGTACTAAGTTTCTAACAAAATAAACTTTGTTTAGGTTTGACGAACGTAAATCGGAATGCAGTTTAGACGTCGAACAGCTTGGGTATGCACCGGTTATAACAGTTCTGGCTGCTGCTTTGTGCGCGACAGTTGCAATTGGTTATTTGTTATTGAGATGTCTTCCACCACTGTCCACTTCGTTCTTCATATTAAACGCTAACGAAGACAACAGGCTTCGCTTAGATCCGATATTCGAAATCGGAGATATCAGAAACGACGACATCGAGAGAACTAAACGATCATCCATTATCCCGGTATCTCGCATATTATATCTATGTATTATATCTATGTATATAATCTATAATTATAATAAAAGGCTAGAGGGGCGAAATCTGTACACCTGGATATATTTCAGAAAAAAATACCACGAGGGGTTTAGAATCGACAACAGAACACATTTTGATGGTTTATAAAAACTTTGCCTGTCTGTCGGTCTGTCTGTCTGTTTATTAATTTGTTCGCCAATCCCTCAAAAACTACTAGACCGAATTGGATGAAATTTTGGTACGATTGTAGTATATACTCTGTAGTCACATTTAGAATACATATATACTTGTATACAATACGTAAATAGCGTTTATCTATATTGATATTAAAACATCATAATAAATATGTATTTTCTTAATAGTATTATAAATGAATAGTAAAATAAAAGTAAATTAAATTAACATATTATAATTTATTTACATTTAATTTTTAAAAAATTTGCATGTATTTCTGACGTTTATTCATAGATGGCGGGTAAGCTTATTTTTTTAATAATTTAGACTGTATAACTTATATTATAATAAGTCTGTTTATTAATTTGTTTTAAAAACAATTGAACCGATTTCGACAAAATGTATTATGATAGTATTTTATACTCTATAGTAACGTCTATGTATGTATATATTATATGAATAGCGTTTATCTAGAACAATTAAAAAACCATAGTAATGAAGTGGTAGGCATAATAAATATCTGAACTAATGTTATAAAAATGCAAAGTTTGTGAGCTTATATGGTCAAGGTAATCTCCGGTACTACTGATCCGATTTTGATTTTTTTTTTCACTATTAGCAATAGGTATAATACATGTAGGATATTTTTTATTTTGGTAAATATATATTGGCATTGTCATCACATTGTGATAGTGTAATTAAATTCGGCAAAATCTCTGTAATATGGCGTGCGCTGGCTGAACGGTTTGATCTATGCCATTGCGTTGCTTCCGGTGTTTGGGTCTGGGTCACACTCGCTCAGTCTGTCCTTCGGAAGTAGAACGGGGAGGCCAAAGTGTTAGATGTGGAGAGCAGGGGTTTAAAGCGATTGGTTGTAAGGGTGAGACGGGAGGTGATACTTATTATCACATGGATAGTATGTTGTGCAGCCCGCTATTTAGGTCGATTAGGGCATGAATGGTTGAGTGCATAGTTTCGGCGCGGTTTGGACTCTGCTACATTGCCAAGCAAAGAGGGGAAGGGTCGGGGGCCTAGACCCTTCATTGCACTGAGAAAGCTGTCTGGGAGATGGCCTGGTCTGGCCGAAGTGACCTTTTCCGCGGTTTAGCCCTGGACGAGACGGGATGCGACGGGACATAGATAGAGTATATATACGAATATATTGGTAATGAGATAAATTGCATCTAGAGGGAGAATATAGGCTGTCTATTAGAATATAATTATCTAAATTCCAAGCGATGGAAGTCGCGGGCACAGCTAATAATAAATAAAATTGAAGTGTCTTTTTGTAATATCGAAAATAACAATTTGTTACTAAATAGATATAAATGTATATAAAACACGACACCAATAACAAAATCTCAATTCTATTAAAACTTTGTCTGTATGGTTGTTCGGACTGAACTTTAGAACGGCTGGACCGATTTTGACGGGACGTTTTTTTTTTATAGATAGCTGAAATTACTCCGTGTAACTTAGGATACTTTTATTTCTTAAACATAATTAGGGTAATGTAATGTAATTGTAAAAAAAATAAGAAAAGCGGTTGGAGCCGCGGTCACACAGCAAGTATTGTATTAGTATAAATTTAGTAAAAAAAACATTACTTCAATAGAATTACACTGTCGAGTTGATAGAGATGTAAAAAAAAAAACAAATTTTATACAAAAAAGGTCCACCGTATGATATTTGATAATATAGATGTATCACATACACTTAGGTATAAATAAACAAAATCTATTAATAACTAATTGAATCTCGGAAAATGTACGATTTTATCCTTATATGTACATATATAAATATTATAAAACGTATTATTTTTAACCGATTTCAAAAAGAAGAAGGTTATCAATTCATTCGTCTGTATATTTTTTTTTGTTTGTTTGTTATGCGATTTCTCCGTCATTTGTGGATCAATTTGCAACATTTTTTTTAAACGAAGGAGTACACTTCCGAGGTGGGCTCATTTCCACCAGATCAGGATCTGATTAGTGGAACTCACGGAAATTGAGTAAAACCTTCGAATGTTATACACACACGTGTTTCATATATTAATTTCCAAAGCTATGAAGTAGGCTTGATGGCTAGATCTAAAAGGTGCATACATAAACTAAAAAGCACAAAAAAAAACACAAAACCGACTTCAAAAGAATAAACTATAAAATGCACTAAAAAGTCAATAAATAATTACTTCATTAAACTGTTTCGTTAATTTTTGAGTCTGTGCCAGCTAGAGTTAACCAATGTACTCGTTTACAAATGGAAATAACTGCCTAAACTTTATCATAATTACATGTAAGCTAAATAAAGGACCAGAGTGATTTAAAAGAAAAGTTAATCAAAATTGAATATAATTTGGCGACGTATATTTACATGTTACACTTTGTTCAAAATCAAAATTTATTTATTCAATTTAGGCCCTAAGAAGGCGCGCTTATGAACGTCAAAAAAAACACTACCACCGGTTCGGAAAACAACCCAGTCGAGAAGAGCCGGCAAGAAACTCGATCTGGTTCTTTTTTTTTTTCATAAATATAATATATATCATTTTTTTTTTTGGTCATATAAAAAACTATGCAAATCGTAGTTTTTAGTGGAAGCACAGAGATGTGGGTTAATTCCAGACATCAATATCGTTCACGTAATGATCCACCCTGTAATAACCTTTTGAGATTAAAACTTGCTTGACATAATACTTGAACTTATTGTCAGGTAAACCGGTAATGTTACTTGGGATCTTATTGTAAAACCGAATACTATTACCTATAAAGCTTTTATTACACTTACTTAACCTAAAGCGTGGGACGGACAACTTGTCTTTACTTCTAGTATTACAATTATGACGATCATTCACTAGATCTAGCTTGTCTAAATTTTTACGAATATGCATTAAGTTATCGAAGATGTATTGGGAGGGCAAAGTTAAGATATCATATTCTTGAAACTTGTTCTTTAGAGATTCGCGAGGTCCCATATTATATATTGCTCGAACAGCTATTGTTATCCATAAGCTGGCATCGATTTCAAAAATAACGAAGCAGATTAATAAAGTAATTATTTATTGACTTTTTAGTGCATTTTATAGTTTGTTCTTTAGAAGTCAGTTTTGTTTTGATTAAAAAAGTTTTTATGATTTATTTTCTATTACGTTGGCTTAGTCGTATAACCACAAAACCAATTTAAAATTTTCTTTTATTTTTATTTATTCGCTGGTCAGATTTTGTGTAGGTATTTATATTGAATTAGGTAATATATATGAGACAAGTTTTATAGATCTAATTAATCCAGCTCGATGTAAAACTTTACCTATTTTAATAACTCGTTTATGTCATTAATTCACGTAACCTAAAGGTTATTTACATTACTCAATAGTCTTCACTATTGCATTTTACATTTGACGTATTGCAATGAACATTTGGTTAATATATTTAATTAACGTTATCAAGCGAAGCCGCAGAATAAAGTCTGTTTCAAATTTTCAATCTGTAACCAAGTTCTCTGTCAACTTTTTCATTACCTTTGCTTGTTTCATGCAAAAAATTTTGGAAAACTTTATTTATTTTTACTTCTAGGCTTATTTATATTTACTTCATTTAACATCAGTATATAAATTATTTATTTGTGGTTTTTTATAATAAGGTGGTTCTCTAAATATATGAGGAGATCCGCAAAAGAACCAAAGTACTCGACATTGCACGAAGAATTGTTAAACTTAAGTGGCGGTGGGGTGGGCACATCGTTAGCGGAACCTATGCCCGACGTGGCAAACCGATTCTCGAATGGGTACTACTCATTCGAAGATGTAGTGCGGGTAAGCTCCACGCAAAGTGGACTGACGACCTGATGAAGGTTGCGGGAATCCACTGGATTCTGGTAACAGAAGATCGGTCGCCGTGGAGATATTTGGGAGAGACCTATGTCTCCGTATGGAGACAACGTCTTAGTGGTCGTGTTTCAGTTGAAAGTATGGACGGATCTAAAGATAATGATATCGTTTCAGGTATTTTCAAGTTCATCTAGTTCTGCGTCCGATAACATTATCACTCGAGAAAAACAACACTCAGACGTCGGTGAGATAGCTTTGGATCATTTAGAATCACAGGTGAGATGTTGAGTTTTAATTCGTTGGTACAATCAAATTAATTAATTAATTTAGATCATGAGGAGACTGTAAAAAAGAGACGTTAAGAAATTAGCCGGGTTTATTATCTTTCTTCCTTAAAACCCTAACAGACGCACGGACCAGACCGCATATGTGGTACGGAAGACGACTGAAGTTATCAGTAGTCTTGAGGGCGCATTCAAATACGGATGTCATTATCAATAAACGAAAAAAAATGGCTACTGCTATAGCAGCAACATTAACGTGCCATAAAAATCCACACATATTGTACAAGGCCATGACAACTAAATGTCTATCAATACCAAGCTATGTCCGTTACTTGCATAGATAGCAATTGGAATTTGTTTGCTCTTCAACAATGACGTCCGTACCTGACTGTTTCTGTAAGACGACTAATACCTTCGATCAGTTCGGTCGTCCATCGTACTATGTACGCGGTTCGGTCTGCGCTACTTGTACTACTTATTTTTATAACATAAATTTTACTTATTATTCTATACTAGCTATGTACTCGCGGCTCCGCCCGCGTAAAACTCTATTAAATTGTATTCTGTCATGAGTAATGGCATTACAATATTATGAGTTTTAATTTTTCTTCATGGAACCCCTTATTATTTTCTTTAAATTTATGTTGGTACTAAGAGAAAGCAAATATATTTTTCACATATAAAAACATTTCCCATTAAAAGTGATCACAGAATCGTGTTTTTTCCACCATTTCGTGGGTTTTAATTTATTATCCGGAATACTCATTATTTTCCTCAAATTATTATTAGTACTAACCTTGCCAGTAAAACTGTGCATTAACTCGGATTGTATTAGCTATTTCATGAGTTATAATTCTTTGTACGGAACCCTAATTATTTTCGAAATAATGAATATAGCCTTAAGTTACGCCATGTAACTTCAGCTATCTGCCAGACAATGCCCCGTCAAAATCACTATAGCCGTTTCGGAGATAAGCCGGAACAAACAACGTCAGACAAAAAAAAAATGTGTTTAGGTATACCGACGTACCGTATACAAATTCATATGTATTTACTAATAAGTTGTTATTACGTGTTGTTATTACAAACAGTCACTTCAATTTTATTTACTAAATATAGATAAAATAACACTATTAATATTATTATTTTTTAAACTGTATAGATTTAATGTTTCGATGTTGACTAAAATGGGAAATCCGCTAAGTATAAATATAGTGACTCTCATAGGCGTGCCTTGCGAGTAATATGAAAAATCTATTTATTAACGCGCAGCGTAACTCATGTACCGTGACCAACAGGCGATTCCTGCTAAATCTACCATGAAATCGATGACACGGAAATTGCAAAAGAAATTCCTGGACGTGACAGGTTTCGGAAAGACTTTATCAATGCAAGACGAAATGAATCGCGAAATGACTGACCAGTAGCAAGTAGTAATACAATACAGATTTTACGAAAATAAAAACAAAGTCTAGACACAAATATTTCCAGTATTAAAAAATATATACATTTATTACCTAAAACTGTTTTCTTAATGTCTTTATATTAATAGAATTTCATTACATAATTTAAAAATTAACTAAAAAATCATCCTTATACATATATATCTTCTATTCTCAAAGGAAAAAAAAACTATTACAATTGCACAAAAACGGACCAAGAACATTTATCGAATTTAGAATTTAATTATTGCAAAGACCGTGAAACAGGCAATTGCAGGTCGAGTATGAGTTTGAAGACCGAGCCGTAAAACAATTTTTAATTTTGTCACTCACTAACTGACTGATTGATCGATCAATCAAAATCAAAATTTATTTGTTTAATTTAGGCCCTAAGAAGGCGCTTATGAACGTCTAAAACACTACCACCGGTTCGTAAAACAACCCAGTCGAGAAGAGCCGGCAAGAAACTCGATCTGGTTCTTTTTTTTTCATAAATATAATGTATATCGTTTTTTTTTGTCATATAAAAAACTATACAAAGTGTAGTTTTAATAATGTTAGAGGAAGCACAGAGATGTGGGTTATTTCCAGACATCACTATCGCTCACATAATGATCCAGCCTGTAAAATAACCTTTTGAGATTAAAATTTGCTTGACATAATACTTGAATAACCATAAAACTCTAAGCCTCTTCTAGCAGACATAGAAGCTTCAAATTTAGAATACAATTAGTGTTTAGTGTATTCATGAAATTTTGTAATATCGGTCCAGTTTTCTAGATAAAATAACTGCATATATAACTTTGTAATCCCATATAAATGTATACTTTACAAAGTTATATTTGCAGTTAAGTGTACCCGTAATGTTTTGATCAAGTAAGTATTTTAAAGTCAGGTTTATCTTTTAATCGTAAAAACTCCTGCGTATCAGTACCAGTAGTCGCAGTGGATTCGGAAATACTGTAGAAAGTAAAGAATAAGATAAAGCAAGAAATAAGATGCCATCAAAAACAAAACTTGTAAAAAAACCCTAGTCTCGCAACTCAGTTCTTCTACCTTTTTTTTTTTTTTTTTGACGGGGGGAAATGCATTTACGCACTACCCTTATCTATTGTACTTAGGGGATCGAAGTCCCCCAGTACACTAGATAAGGGGCACGGAGTGACGAGCTCCGTGCAGTGTGGGACTCACCCGGGCGAGAGTCGCCCGGAAATACCCACTAAAACCCCCCGGGGCCGTCCGCTGCATTTGGGATGGGGGCGACACGGGGTGGCTTTCGCAAGCACCGCGTCGCCCCCTGCAGCGAACCCGCCGGGACAGTTCTTCTACCTAAAAAAGTTGTGAGATTAATGTAATACCAAGTCGGTTACTTTATTAAGTCTGAAGAAGACCTTCTGTCTTAAGTTATTGGCTAACCTAACAATATCTTATAGTGACCATATCAATACTAAAAATCTTTTGATTTAAATAAAATAGATCGACTTGGCAATCGCACTAAACAGTTTTATTTAGAGTAATAAATGGATGCGGGTGCCGTAAGACGAAAGGGTAAGGGTAAGGACGTAAAGGACTTTCGGATGAATAGATGGTTGGATGGTAAAATATGTATTACTTGTGAGATAAATTTTGTTTTCATGCGATTTGAACTCTCCTCGGATTACAAATATCCGGTCAATCTTTGTTTTAGTATCGCGCAATGTTATTATTGCTGCTTTGTCATCAAGAAATTCTGTCTTTTGTGGTAATATTATAGAGTTCGATACTCCGTCATGCTCCGTTAATGCCTATTATCATAGCAACCTGTAACAAACAAATTTAATGCAACAAGATGCAGTCACGGACAGTATACTTAATAAGACTCATAAATCCTGTGTATCAAATTCATCCAAATCCATCCGGCCATTTTGGCTTAACTGTGTTTAAAATAAAAATATATATCATCTAGAGCTGACTCGGTGGCGCAGTAGTATTACAGTACGACTGTTGTTGTGAGGTCTCAGGTTCTCGATACCCGGGTCGGGTCAGATGATATTGTTAGGTTTTTCTACTCAGCATCATCCCGGAGTCTGGAATTTATGCCCGATATAGCGACAGGTTCGCTCACCCCATTACATCTGGGACGGGACTAAACTCGGCGAAATGTGGGGGTGGGGGTGGTGTAGTTTTTTTTTTAGTCCTTGCAATCTCATTCACTTTTTCTCGCTTTTCCAACTTATAAAATTTTCATATACTTTCATGTATTTTACTTTTGACTCTGCTGGAAGTAAGTTTTCCATTGCCAATTTGGCTTCTGATCTTAAATCTGGAGAAGTACAATCAATCTCTCTGAACCGTTGGGACTCATTTTAATTATTAAATTTATATTTATTAAGGCGGCTGGAAAGTGGTAGTTTTTAATGATGATCTCCATGCATCTTTGAGAAAAGAATACTAAATCAAAATAATTAATTGGTATATGACGTAAGACTTGAAATTCGTGCCCTGAGATTGAATGTTCATTAATGTGCACACTGTAAAACACTTTTGATTTAATAAACAATCAGAAATAAACTTTAACAATAATAGTGATGAGACAGAGCGCAACCCTTTGTGTATTAAGAGCGTATTTAAACATTAAGTTAAACGGGTGCCTTAACGACTCCAAAAATATAATCCTCCAAACCAGTATAAAATACCAAAACAATAGGATACCGACTGGTACTAAAAGTACATTTGTGTAGTAAAAACTCAACGACAAGATTACACCTTTGTGTACGACGTACTGTTGGCGAGTTTCATTTTCAGTTGGTGACATTTATTAGCAACGTGAATTAATGAAAAATGGAAACAATATTCAAAATAAAACTCTGACACTCTATGAATTTAAATAACCTCATTATGTTATTGTTTCATAATTACTAAAGTAGTAGATAGAAATAAATACACAATAAGTATGTTGAACCGGCAACTTCAGAATTTTAAAATTTACATAATTCTAATATATAGGAGAGTTAGTGCCATCTGTTGTAAATGGAAGTTCAAAGAAACGGAAAATATGAAAAACATAATGATTAGACTACTCGGTCGACATCACAAGAATCAACTGGCGGCGATCAGGAGCGATCGCTCTGATTGGTCCAGAAGCGCATCGAGCTGATAATCCGTTTGACGTCTCGGACGTCGATACGGCATTAACTATTCGGTTAAGTTTTAGCATATGTATGTAATATTAAAGGAAACCGAATGTGAAAAAAAAATTATGAGTATAATTAATACAGAATGAAGTTAACAAAAAACCATCACCAAATTTTCTTACAATTTTCCATCTAAACCATTAAATATTCACCAGATATATTGTAAAAACGGTTCTCATAACACACGTTGTATGTGTCACATGCAACGCGAGAATTCGTTTTAAATTGACGACTAATAAAAAATAATAAATAAAATTATAAACTAATAAATAAAATTCAAGTGTCTGTTTTAGTGACAAAATTAAAATGTTTTTACTAAATAGATATGAATGTATATACGATACCTATACCAAAAATACAATTTTTAAATTTTTGTCTGTCTATTTGTTAATGGGTAATCTCCTAAACCGCTGGACCGATTTTAATATTATATATTTTTATTTATTTGTTTTTTTTTATGAAAACAGCTATTAAATTATTATTATTTTGAAAGGATTTTTTTTATACATGATCAATTTACTCCGGGTAACTTAGGGCACTTTTAATTTTCGAAAATAATTATTAAAAATTAGTAAAAAAAGTATAATTCATGAAAATTTGAATAATATCCGATTTCATTGACATTTTTACGGGCGAGTGCTATAATTTATCGGAAACATTTTTACTTTGTTTTGTAGTACTTAAAAAAAATTAAAACGTAGTAAATAATATATGAATCATGGGCGCATCCGCGGACACACAACTAGTTAATAAAATAAAATCGAAAAGAATTCACCAAATTTTTCGTATAAGGTGAATTTTAGATGTTTTTGGAACGCCCGTCCTCCATTATTATTCATTACATTCATTCATTTCATAACTCCTACTTATCCTCTTCCCCAGTAATAACGTAAATATTAGTACAATTTTAAATAAATAAAAAAAGTAAATAAGGAAACAATTGAAACCTGAGTTAAAAATTTCGGAAATCGATCCACAATTGACGGAGAAATCTCGTAACAAACATACATAAACAAAATACACAAAAAATAGACAGACCGGAACATGAGGTATCATAGTAAAAGAACCTCCGTAGCTATTGGTGTGTCGATGATCCGGATAAACTTCAGTTGTTGATATATGTTTCGCTAAAAACCTATAGCTGCACATCAAACATAAAAACAACATATTTTACTGGTATTTTATTTCTGATCGTATATCAATCAAAATACTCTCTTTTGGATTCGTATTTTTTTTTGTAGTACTTAATATTGAGACATAGAAGCTGCAACTTCTCTTTCGTTGCAGAAAAATTAATATAACGTTTATTTATTTATATATTGCATTGTAATACGAATCAAGGCCTTTATATATTTTATTATAAACCGAGAGATGACTATTTTTACAAAACTATTTTGTGTACGAGCCATGGCGGCAAGTCGTTGATGAATGGAATTAATAGAGCTTTATTTGATCTTTCTCTTTCAGAGACTGTACTTATAGCTTGAAAAATATTTGTAGCACAACTTTGGATTCGTTTTGACATGTTTTTCGATTTAAATCTACTATAGATAGCAAAAATCCAAATCGATTGACAAAATATTTTGACTACGTGTCAGCTAGTAATGTCAACATACCAAAATGAGACTTCAGAGGTAAAATAACTATGAACGGACTATAGGTAGGTAGGCTTGTTTCTAATAATGTCCGTATAGGTATACTCAAGTTTGATAATTTACTAATATTTAATAGACGCGTTCCGGCAGCAACACTCGAGAGTTCGGGTGTTAGCGTGTGTAAGAATATGAACCACAACATCACTTAAAATGAGGTGGGATTGTCGTTAAAGCGTTGCACCTTATACAGTCTACAAGTATGTGTTTTTTGTTATATTGACTAATATAATATAGGAAAAGATATAATGGACCTTTCAAGTGTTTCTGTTTTGTTTATTTTTGATCACGTACAGTGCCTAATTGGTGATTACCTAAGCAGTGATCGCTCATTTATTTTTAATCGTTTAATGGGGGAGGGGGAATTGATTTCTTACTTTTAATGACAAGGAGAAAAAAAAAGTATAAATTTCTATGACCGCTAATAGTTAACGGAGTCGATAATCAAAAATGATCTTAAATCCGTTCTGTTACAATATTTTTATCAAAAACAACTTTAAGAACAATATTTGAGAGCTATAACGAATTAAATAGTTGTGGATGATAGACTTTATGTTATATGGACGGCGACGCGGGGCACTGTTAGTAAATTAATTAACCTTACATCACCCATATTCGAACGCTCATCACTGGTAACATACCTAAACCTTTCCTATGGAGCTATCCTATAATATTACAAGCGTAAACCTCGTTACTATCGCCAACCACTGTTTACTAATTAAATGGCAAATGCCAAACAATATTCATTTTATAATTCAATAATCTCAACTAACAAAAAAATACAATATATAAAATTCTAAGCGCATCTTTTAGAGTAGATAAAATACATACATGAAATAATCAACAAGGTTACCAACAAATTAAATACCTAATTAAATTACATTAAAATATCAACATAGAATATGACGTCATAGCGTTGGTAGCGCGAATCTATACATTTTCACCCATTCAGATTGCTCAATGCCGCTAAAGAAATTTTCATCTCAAAACAGGTCCTTACGGGTGACCATTTAGATTATCTTTGCATAGTTTGAGAACTCATTTTGAACAGTGCAAATGATATCTATACTAATTAATAAAATTGAAGTGTCTGTTTGTAATATCAAAATAAAAACTTTTTAGTTATTACATACATATGAATATACGTATACGTTACCTATACCAAATACACGATTTTTAAATTTTTTTTTTATCTTTCTTTCTGTCCGTCTGCTCCGGCTAAAATCTCCGGAACGGTTTAACTGATTTTGATGGGACTTTGTTTTGCATATAGCTGAAGGTTCTCCGCTTAACTACTTTGGTTTCTTTTATTTTTTCGAAAATAATTAGGGCGCGGAAAAATTTTAAACTAATGAAACGGTGAATAAAATTCGATTCAGTGCACAGTTTTACTGGCAGGTATTTGAATTTGTAAGAAATATCTTTGGTCTCTGTTAGTAATAAAATCGTTTGAGAAAAATTATTAGGGTTCCTTGTGAAAAAGTTAAAACTTATAAAATTGTGAAAAAAAATACAATTCAATGGACAACACCACCAAAACACTATTTTCTAATGATTATTTAAAAACTATATTACTCAATGAAGTATATTTGAAACGCGAGTAGAGTCGTGGGCACACAGCTAGTGAATAAATAAATCTTTTAGAATTAACAATACAATTTATATGAAATCAAGGTCTATTATAAAATCATGATACAGATATTATGCGTACAATTTGGATCAAAAGAATTTCACATCCCAAAACTAGCTATGTACCCGCGGCTGCGCCCGCGTTTCGTATATTTTCCCTGCGTAAAATAGTTTTTTTATATGGGACCGAAATTATTTTACAAAAAATTTTTGCTACTAACATTAAGCAAAGATATTTCTCAAAAATTCAAATATCTGCCAGTAAAACTGTGCATTGAATAGGATTTTATTTCAATTTATATGAGTTTTATTTTTTGTACAGTGACACTGAACATGCATTAGGAAGTGCACGCACAACACTGCATACACTCCTGCACATAACACGCTGGTACATAGGTCCTGCAAGGAACGTTTTTTTTTTTTATCTTAAATAAAAAAAATGTAGTCATTAGCTACGATTAAAATTCCATGGAAATTTTAATATACGGGTAACGGCCAAGCCGAGGTTCGTACTACTTTGGTGCCCTTGTGCTAGATACCTTATTGCAGCCAGTGCCTTGAGCACTCGCCCCCAACGTTATGGTGAAGCTGTAAAGACCCTTCCGGTCAATAACATTAGCTAGGAATACAAAAATAAATCTATGCTTCAATTTCAATTATTATATAAAGAGATATTTAAATATGACCCTGGTTAGGTTAAGATGAAACGGAGACATCAGTCAGCTGAATCGTATTATAAGCCGGTTTATACACAGAAGTTAATAAATCAAGGTCCGATGTGCTGACGAAGCAAGTCGACCTCGCAACTTGTTTAAACGTTTACAAAAATTGCAATCATTATATTATATTAAACGGATAGACAAAATGGCTGACATAATAATAACCATAGAGTAATAATCCTTAGAGCGATACTTTCATACAAAAAGTCGCTAAACATTGAACCGATTTATATATTATATATACGTGTGTAAGCGACACGGAATTACGTAATCACCACACATACCATTACCATACATACACCATACATGACTCGAAATGCTTTTTTACACCGCGTGACTACTGCCGTTCTGAGTGTTTTAGTTCTATGATGAGAGCATTACATACAAAGTTCAGTACAGGTAAGACTTATATTGTTATTACTAATTGTAATCTCCGGAACGGCTGGACGGATTTTGACGGAACTTTTTTGGTAGATAACTAATGGTACTCGAGGTAATTTAGGGTACTTTTAATTTTAAAAAATAATAAAATCAAAAATAAAACTCATAAAAATTTGCATATAATCCGATTCAATACAGTTTTACGGGCAAATGATTGCATTTATGAGAAATATTTTTGCTTGATATAAGTACTTAACTTTTTTAGGAAAGTAATTATGTTTTCGTATAGAGAAAATTGCAACGCAGTGAAGAATATATAAAACGCGGGTACAGCCGCGGGCACACAGCTAGTATCAATAAAAGCATAATTAATGCGATTATTCTAAAGTTTATATGGAATTTACAATCTGCAATAAAGTCACACGGATATAACGATGTTGCATATGACATTGAAACACTCATTAAATCGCATCTCGCGTCTGTTTTACTACAAAAATTCAGTGACGATTTCTAAAAACATATGTTTTAAAATTAGTACTGCATTCATTTCACAATAGAAATTATTATATTGTCCAATTCAATACATATTTATTATTATATAAATATAACCATTACAATCCCAAAAAAAAACCCAAAAATCATAATATATTATTTAATTTATATGACAAAAAAAATGTAATGTAAATAAAATGAACTTACTCCTAACGTATAAAAATATCAGCTCTGAGTTATAAAAAAATATATTTAATTAAGCACAAACTTCGTCACAGTAATTAAATGCTTGGAAAGTATAATAAAATACTGGTGCCGTATGCATTCATAATATTATGTATTATAAATAAGTAACTTCTTATCGATAATTTATTATTGCTACGACACCAATAAGTATGAAGTTTTATTTAAAAAAAACAAATTAATTCCTGTTATTCGAAGAAGCCTTCAAACGTAACATAATAAACATTCGCTTTTGATCTATCGCTGTTTTGTTTTGCTTTTCTTCATTGACATAAAATATTTTTTGTTTTTTATTTAAATCACTTCAAACTCTAGAGCAACAAAATTTAAAATACTTACCCTTACATTATATATTACAAAAAATTATTTTAAGAAATATATTGTACGTATTATTATGCAATTGACTACTTAAGAACCAGTGCCTTTCACTAAAGTCGAATCGAAACTGCGAGTGTCGTTGGGCAATCGTCTATTACGTTTACCACCACCTCTGTCGTTCTTTTAATTCAATCGAGCTGCTATATTGAACGTTAAATGCCAAATAAGATTAACATAAAAAGATTTTTTTACACAGTATAGGCTCAGTGCTTTGACCACAGTCTCACCTAATGTTATGTGACCATGTCGTCCAGTATGGAAAGCACACTAAACCTAGAGAGATACTCGTCCTCAATTGATGCTGCTGGAACTCCCCTATTGGTATTTGGCGACAGGTTTTCAAACTTGAGGGTGGTAGCTACCCAGGCGGGTATGCCACCATGCATGATTTCCTTACGATGTTTTCCTTCACCGAAAGCTCAGACTGGTTTTAGAGTTGAATAGGCAGGCTCGAATCCTCGTCCATTGACATGGAATTGCCAGCATCCATAATGGCAGAAATTCCTATTTTTTTACACGCTTTATACATAGCTTGACTTGTGCATATGTATTATCTCTATGTATGTGACGGATGAGACCACATAGTATTAAAGAAATACCCTTTAAGAGGACATGCGACCGGAAAAGCAGGTGTTTCAGAAATCTATTGCCATCGCGTTGACTCCGAAGAAAGAATTATAAAATACTAAAGGGAACCCTGGAGTTCGGGCTGCTTTTACCGTATGCAAATTAGACGAAAACATGACTTCGTAGTACCGTATTTCCTTCTACAAAACTGAACCGATTTTTAATTTTCTTTCACTTTTAGAATAATAAAGACGTCTATGTCTGCACTTTTTTTTAATGTTGTCCATCAGATTTGTTTAAGAACGTCTGAAAATGACGACAAAAATCCAGTATTTTTTCATTTTTAAAGGCTCCTAGTTTCTACAATAACTAATTTATGGAAAAAATCTAAATTTACCGCCATGGCAGTGGTGAATGTTTACCATAATGTTATTATCCAGGGAGGAAACAGGTTCCTACGTTTATATGGAATAAATGCTGCTAGTATCCTCTTAATATCTAACGGAAATAAAAAATCATTTTTTAAACAAATAAAATTATGTCTATATATATTTTAAAATACACTGGTTTATTTTATTTTAAAAACTTGTAATAACTTTAAACTTTATATTGCATATGAAAAAATATGCAAAAAGTGAATATCCCTAATCATTCGCGGCAGAAATTCGTGTCTTTACTTAGTAAGATAATATTTTTAATACACATCTGTGTTACGTATTTATTAAGTCTGGTTTGTAGTCTATATAGTTTTAGTATATTGTCACTCGCTTTTTATATTGTCTATGGTTCGCAATAAACGAAGCGGGCTTCCTTCCGATGTAGTCATGTTTAATTTATACGTCTCATGATCCTGCCTTGCCGGTCCACACCCCTGGCCCGCAAGCAACACAGTCTGTAGTGCGCCTACAGACATGTTCTAATGATGCCCGCCTGGGTAGCTACCACGCTTAAGTTTGAAAACCTGCCGCCAAATACCATTAGGTGAGTTCCGGCAGCATCACTTGAGACCAGCACCTAGGTTAGGTGTGTTTACCATCCTAGACCACATCGTCACTTAACATCAGGTGATATTGTTGCCAAAGCACTGAGCGTATATTGTGTAAAAGAAATACGTATAAATAGTTACAATTATTATAATAATGAATCTTATATATTACCCAATTAACAAGCTAGAGACTAGGTCTGTTATTTCATGTAATCATGTAAACAGGTTCAGCTGTTCTCAAGTTATGAATGAACTAAAGATCAAAGACATCTTCATACAGAAATCTTTATACTATTACTAGCTAATTTTTCACTGCGTAATATAGTTTTTAATTTTTTTTTTTGAATCCTAATCATTTGCCATAAATTTTATTTGCTACTAATATTAAGAAAAGATAACTTTTAATACAATTATATGTCGTAAATATATATTTAATAAATAAATAAGATATTTTTCACAAATTCAAAGACCTGGCAGTAAAACTGTACATTGAATCGGATTTTGTTTATAATTTCATGAGTTTTAATTTTATTAAACAAAAGTAGGGTAGGGCGGGGCTATTTGATCGTAGGGGTAAGTTGTGCAATCGAAATATCTCGAAAACTAAGCAACTTACAACAAAAGTGTAAATGGCAAAATGAAGGGGTTACGGGAGGAGAACACAGCGCGCGACAGTTAACGGCCGTCCGGTACGCAGACTAGCTGATAGAACGCTTTGTTTTTTTTTTTTTTTTTTGCGTCAAAATAAAAATGTATGTTTAAACTTTTTCTCCTAAACTTGTTGAAAAAAATTTTTTCGTGATCACGTAAGTATCCAAAGATAACTTAATTATTGCTCTTTCAATTATATATGATTATTTGTTTTTAATTCTTATCATTCTTTCATAACCTAACTTTTATTTTGTTGCTCCAATTGGGGCTAGTTGAGCAAGGCGCGCTGACTGCTTGCTCAACTAGCCCCACTAGATTTTTACTATAGACAAATTAAATTTTTCTTTACTTAATTAATAATTTTCAATTTATTTGTACATGTGATGATTTAATATAGTGTGTAACAATTACAATGACTCATTTTGATATTATAATAATTATTATTATTACATTTTAGGATGCGTACATATAAAAGGAAAACCTCGAGAGGTTTAGCTACAAGTCAGCAACTTAATGATGCAGCAGAGGCTGTATCGGAAGAAAAAATGAGTCTGTCTCTAAATACTGCAGCCAGACAATTTGATATTAATAGGATGACCTTGAAGAGATATATAACCAAATTGAAGTCCGAAAATAAAATAAAATAAACACCCAGACAAGTGTTTTCTCAAGAACAAGAAATTTCTTTGAAGAATTATTTCCTCCAAATGTCATCAATGTACTTTAGGTATACGGCTAAAGATGCTCGTCGTCTCGCCTACGAGTGTGCCGTTAAATTTATGGTAGAAGAGCCAGTCACGAGGACAAAATAAAATATGTTTATATTTATTATTATTATAATTTTAAGTATGAAGAATTATAATAAATAAATAATTGCTTGTGAATAACAATTTTATTTGGAATTTATTTATCATTCTGTAAGTCATTCTGTGTATTTCATCCGTTGCAAAAAAACTAGCCTCATACTCTTGCTCAACTAGCCTCATTAGTGGGGCACGTTGAGCAATTTGGAGTACCCGCGTATGGAAATACTCCGAGAATAACTTGGAAATTTGCACTCGGATCATTTATGGGTTGCTAGACCATTTGAAGAAGACTAAATTATGAACCTAACGACATATCACTCGATTAAATCCGATACATAGTCTTAAAGTTATGGAAGCTCAAAGCAAAAAGTGATCAACTAGCCCCGCCCTACCCTACCCTAAGTTACGCGGAATAACTTCAGCTATCTCCAAAAAAAGCTCCGACAAACTCGGTCCAGCCGTTTCGGAAATTAGAACAGAACGGAAAGACAAAAAATATAAAAAATTTAGTTTTTGTTATAAGTATAGTATATTCATATCCATGTAGTAAAAAACAAATATTGTGACATTACAAAGAAACACTCCAATTTGATTTATTAGTGTAGATATAAAGATGTAAAATTGATTTTTATTTATTACGGATTTATACAAAAACGATAAAATTTATTAAAAAAGTTCTTCACATTTAAAAGTCTATACATATGGTTGCTCTTATTCGTTATATAACTCGATATGTAATTTTGATGGCATTTTAATGTTATATATTAGGCACATAACATCTAGTTATTGTGCAAAAATGAATTGGAAATAATAATAATTAATAGTTTAGTTTTTAGTTCTATTTTTGTCTATTATTATAATTGTAACTGCATTTATTAAATTTAGAAAAAAAAATAAGATTAAATTTGTAGCATAGTTTAATGTCCTATATGCTAGTGATCCATATTTAATTATTAAATAAATAATGACATTGAACATGGATTAAAGAAATCCATAAAAACTCCTTCACTCCATAGTTCTAGCCAATTACCGCCTTTTCGCTGGGACGTTATTTGAAAATTGGCAAATGATTATATCATTCTATAAACATTAACGTAAGCGTTGGCATCCACCCATCCATACATCCATTCAACCGAAAGACGTTCACTGCTGGGCATTGGTCTCCCCTATAGATCTCCACGACGACCGGTTTTGCCACCCGCATCCAGCGGATTCCCGTGGCCATCACCAGGTCTTTTGTCTACCTTGTGGGGGGCATATAAAGCCTACGTCTTTCGGTGTGTGGTAACCATTCGAGAACCCGTTGGCCTCATCCGGCATCGGTTCTGCGATCAATGTGCCCAGCCTACAGCCACTTAAGTTTTGCAATTCTTTGGGCAATGTCGGTTACTTTGGTTCTTCTGCGGATCTCTTCATTCCTCATTCGATCACGCGTAATCATAATGTTAACATAATTTTTATAAACTCCATTTGTTCCGAATCAATAACCTTTACAATATAACAGGTTGATCGTCGACGATTGTATGTCTATTTATGTGTTTGATTTTATGAGTATACACATGTGTGTGTGATTAAACATCGACAGAGATAATAAAAACCTTTTTGGTGTTTATTAGACATATGTAAAGTCATAGATAGATTTTTGTATATATATTTTTTTCCTTCACTGTATTTTAGATATTCATATTACCAAAGATTATTATATATAATTTATCTATAATATTACATATAAAACATTATTCTATTTTCTATTATAACTTTTTTGTATTTTTGGATAAGACTAAAATGCATTTACTTACTCTTCTTTCGCTGTCATTCAAATAACAATGACTCTCGAAAAAGTGAATCGACTTAATCAATTTAAAAATAATATTACACCAAGATATTTATTTTCGTTTATCTGAAACACACAGACATATGTTTCTAGAAATGATAGAAACGAGTATCTAATTACATATTTTTAGTCCCTTACAATAATTGTTTTCACATAAATTGAAAATGTACAAACACGTTTATTAACAATATTACAATACGAGTGTGTTTAGATTTAAAATTATAAATGCCACACGGTATAATTAATAATATATAAAAAAGAACCTAAAAAAAATTGGTAACTATCACGCTGACTTAACTATGTCTAACCAATCTGATGTTACAGTGGTTTATACAGTACTAACGAGTAAAAGTTATCGGTCATATTCTGATACGTAATACATATATTCAAATGAAAATGACTGTTACAATCTTAACGATTTTTAAGCAATATAAAACTTCATGTTTTATCGATAATTAATTAACGATACTATATTAGCCGATACTAGATTTAAAGTATGCGAAATTCTCATGGTTAGTTCGATTTGGATTTTGTATAATAATGATGTCGGATTAAACCGGTCGCCCAATAACATTCGAAATTAAGAGCAGTGTGAATAGAGCAAGAACTTTCTTTAATTAACCCATCTGTTTGGTTCGAGAGCATTCATAATCGCGCTAGCAGCTTAGTTATGGCAACTGGATATACATATTAATCCATAGCCATGGCAACGCCAGGAATGATGTAGCACGCCTGCGTTCCAAATTCCCAACTGATTACGACCTTTATTTGTTTTTTTTAGGTCTTTATTTCAAAATTATTTAAAGTCACTAAAAGTTTAGGTATCTCCGTGACGAAGTTATACAGAGTTTAAATGCGCAGTATGAATCATATAGAATGAAGAATTGTCTGAACTCTCAACAACAACTACCTTTAACTCTAAATAAACATAAGAAGTAAGCCGAACTAAAATAAAGTTTTACACTGACAGGCGAAAAAAAAAAAAATTACGCACATATATTTTAAGTGCATATTAAACTATCTAAAGATAAAACTAAAATAATGTGATTTCCTTCCGAAGGTATGTAATATTTTAACGTGCGATTTAAGCATTGACGATTTACCTATGTCTCACTAAACCTAAAGATAAACGTATTCATATTTCCTATCGTCGGCTTCTATATTCACTATAATTTGTAAGTAGGTAGTAATACTGACAACTCAGTACAATAAGTGAATCCAATAAAGCCATCGCAATCGTGAGATTGTTAGGCAATTCCAAAATATAGTATGTAGATTTTTGGGATATAAATTGTTATTAGTTCTCCAAAGACACCATATCACATGAACATTAAAGCGACAACAGTGAAACTACGTTTATGGACTTTCGACAAACCCTACCGAGATTCATTTCGGACTTAGTGACATCTATTGACAACTTTCAGTATTAAAAATATCACATAATTATAAAGGATATGCGCATTAAACAGGATTATATACATTTTAAAAGATGCTTGTTTAATAAATTTACTTGTAATAAAAGATTTATTTTACATTCTCACAATTAATTCGTTACACTTAAATGTCTCTTTTTAACTATATTCTGTCAATGAACGACGCGGTGTTTTAGCAGACCACCATCACGAATTAAATTTGTGTTTACATTTACTTCCTATCGGATATTATTTTGTAATAATGTATGTTTATGAATGTTTATTTATCCTAACTTACTATTAGCAGTTTTTCCTATGCCAGAACATAGTATTGATTGTTTGTATGTCTAGTTTTTAACTAAAAATGGCTAGATCGGTTTGATTGAAATTTTGGTGTACGAGATATAGTAACACCGAGAAATCCGTATTCGTATAGTTAGATGCGTCATTCTAATAATTCTCAGGTTTCACATGCTTCTCGTAGCTTTATTAGCTTATATTAATGTCTAAGCACTAAGTCTAAACTTGGATGTGATTGAAAGTGTTGAATAATCTTAATGTGGTTCGTTACACATTGTTAACTCCATGGTAAGTAACTGGACGTACTCGTGCATTAGGAAATGCTTGAGTGTCATGGTATACCATATCGTTTATTAGTGTTTTTATTCATCACACTATCGATAAACCATTCATGTTGCATTTTAGGTTTCGGCTGTTTAGGAGATGACAACAAATAGAGAGGAATGGAAGAGGAAGACATGTTGCGCCGACCCCAAATAAAAATGGGAAAAGGGTAGGGAGATGACTATCAATAAACCATTACGGTTTTTTTCTCGTATGACATCCTACTACTACTTATTTCATATGTATTAAGCATGAATAATAAAATTACAATAAAATATACCCATAGAAGATCCAGATTTAATATGAGGATTTCGCTAGTTTAGCAATGAAAATACAAATATTTATCAATGATTTTAATTAGTTTACAAATTTTATTTATTTATTTTTATCTTACAAGAAACATACAATATTAACAGCAAAAGCCAAAACATATTATATGCGTTACTAATATTAATTTAAATTTAAGTAGAAAATAATATTTCCCCGATTTCTTTGAGTTTTGTTAGGTCACTACTAAAGTCTCGACGTGGTGCTTGCGAAAGCCACCCCGTGTCGCCCCCATCCCAAATGCAGCGGACGGCCCCGGGGGGTTTTAGTGGGTATTTCCGGACGCTTCACGCCCGGGTGAGTCCCACACTCGCACGGAGCTCGTCACTCCGTGCCCCTTATCTATTGTATTGGGGGACTTTGATCCCCTAAGTACAATAGATAAGGGTAGTGCGTAAATGCATTTCCCCCCGTCAAAAAAAAAAAAAAAAAAAAAAGGTCACTACTAAAGTCTCGACGCGGTGCTTGCGAAAGCCACCCCGTGTCGCCCCCATCCCAAATGCAGCGGACGGCCCCGGGGGGTTTTAGTGGGTATTTCCGGGCGACTCTCGCCCGGGTGAGTCCCACACTGGCACGGAGCTCGTCACTCCGTGCCCCCTTATCTATTGTATTGGGGGATTTTTATCCCCTAAATACAATAGATAAGGGTAGTGCGTAAATGCATTTCCCCTCGTCAAAAAAAAAGGTCACTACTAAAGTCTGCCGCAGGGGGCGACGCGGTGCTTGCGAAAGCCATTCCGTATCGCCCCCATTCCAAATGCGGAGGACGGCCCCGGGGGGTTTTAGTGGGTATTTCTGGACGCTTCACGTCCGGGCGAGTCCCACACTGGCACGGAGTCGTCCCTCCGTGCCCCCTTACCTATTGCATTGGGGGACTCCGGTCTCACTAATGCAATGGGTAAGGGTAGTGCGTAAATGCATTTCCTCTCGTCAAAAAAAAAAAAAAAAAGAAAAGGTCACTACTAAAAATGTCAGTTTCGCGAGATAGAAGATTCACTAATCGTGTACCTGTAGTAAGTGGCGCTTGAGCCAACAAGTTGGTGCGAGCGCGAGGTTCGCGCAACACCGCAGGCTGCCGGCGTTTCGTAATATAATCATTGGGCACACACATTTCCAACGAAGCAAGAATATCCGGCTGAAAGATTTTGCCTCGCAATATCTTTATTATATACATAGCCAAGGCAACGTTCCTTCTTGTCTCTAATTTATAATTAGCACTATTTCTCGATAGTGTTGTTGAAAGGAGTACTTTAATGTATATAAAATTACATGTATAATGAAGACCGTGTTGGAGGAGTTGATAATGTTGTAAGCGTGTCCAGTATGTGTGTTATGTAAAAGACGATTATTTCCGGCCGTGGGTGTAGAAGGCGGCTCTAGCGCGTGCACTCCCCGGTCATGTCGTTCCTGATGTAGCCGGTGAAGCTCCTGCTCCAGCAGATGCCATACAACATGACACATACAACGCTGCAACGCGAGGCACGACCTGGAGAGAAGTGCCTGTCGACGCCCACCGACATCACCCACAGCCATCCACACCTTATATACAAAACAATGGATTAATATTTTATTATTCAAATACCTTTTTTTAATAAAACCTACACCAGGGCTGGATAAATCAGAACAATATTAAAATTACGGCTGTTTTTTTTTTTAAATAAATTGCCATTTATCATTCAAGCGGATACTTTTTGTCGCTAATTATTGTAAAGTAACATTCTTGGGTTTTTATTACTAGCTGTGCATGCGGTTTCGACCGCATAAAATTCAGTAGATGTGTAGCCTATATACTGGATGCTATTTACTTCATTGCCAAATGTTGACGAAATTTGTTCAGCGATTTTGACGTAACTTGGGGAACTTCACGTGAAGCGGAAGCGAGAGACTTAGTTCTCTATGCAGCGGAAAGACGACGGGTTCTGAAACTCGCTCATATTCAGTCTAATTATTTTGGAAAACCTTACAGACTAATATATAATTGACAGACATAAAATACATAATTGTCGACTGCTCGTATTGCTAATAAAAAGCTTCCACAGATAAATACTAAGATTATTACATGGGTAGATGAAAAAAAAAAACAGTAGTGACAAAAATGAGAGAGAATAATACAAGAAATCTAAAGATACAACTACATGTTACATGTTAAGAATAATATTTATAACTAGCTGTGTGTCCGCGTCTGCGCCCGCGTTTCTTTAATTTTGTATACGGAACCCTAATTATTTTCCTAAAAATTCTTTAGTATTAAGATAAAGTAAATATGTTTCCCATAAATTCAAGCACTTGCCCTTAAAACTGTGCATTGAATTATTAAACTTTTTGTGAGTTTTAATTTTTTTACGCGGAACACTAATTATATTCGATAATTAAAAGCATCTTGAGTAACACGGAGTAACTTCAGCTATCTACCTAAAAAAGTCCCGATAAAATCCGTTCAGCCGTTCCGAAGATTACCCGGAACAAATAGTCAAACAAAAATTTTCAAAATTATATTTTTGGTATTGGTATCATATATATATATATATGCGCGCTAAAAAAATGACATTACAAACAGACACTACAATTTCATTTATTAGTATAGACAGATAATAAATTACATACTAAGATATAACATAAAGTGTTAGATAAATCACCCAGACACTTAATTTAATAAATTATGTCGCTTCTTTACACTGACTGCGATCATCGCCAAAGTATTTCCTATTAAGTATATTTTTATTTGATATGTTCTTGTGCAAAACAAATCAATCCCCAAGTGGCGCGGTAAGCTGCTAAACGATTCAACGCTACGTATGAAGAATGCGCAATGCTTGTAATTTGTCGCTGCAAAGGGCGCAGTTACTGCCGAACATTTTCTTAGTTTGTTCTGATCTGTCCGAAAGTGTATCTTACTAAGGAGTTCAGGACAGTCAATAGACCAGTTAGCAATGTTCCCTAAGAAATATACATCAATGATATCACGTCGTACTTGCAATGACAAGAAATTATATCGTTTACAACGATTTTCGTAGTTTGTTAAGAATTATCCTGCCTTAAAATCTAGTTACTGTTATGTATCACCCCGATACTATAATACTATAACCCGATACTATAACCATCTAGAGTGTTCTTTGAAATAAAATTATTTCAATGTGATATAGCAATGGAAAACATTGTAAACTAGAAAGTAAAGTAAAGAATTATTTTTAATTTTTTACTGTTTTAAAAACATAATCTACACTAGAACTGGATTTTTTTTACAATTTGAGCCAGTTTCAGAATCTCACTTTTTTTGCGGTCCGCTTCATGTAAAATTAGTCTTCTGCGTCTTCATCTGCGTACGATTTACATCCATCTCACCTGATGGTCGTTTTCAACGATCGGTAGATATAAATAAATCTATTTTTACCATCATCAATTTGATATCCTCGTAAAGTCGGTTACAACCACTAAACGCTAAGAGAATCGGGAAAGAGAATTATACTGTTGACTGTTCTATTTATCAAAGTGAAAAGTTTAACGAACAAACACAAGTGTAATGAAGTGAATATACGTACATATATATATATATTCGTGTTCCCTACATGCTCTAAGTTGATGTTATTAAATTAAATAATACATCACGCTGCGGTTACGTGAATCGAGTGATGACTACTGATGAAGACTCTTGTACCATTACTATTAGCCGAACTTGAAAATTACCCTGAACAGTTCGTTGTCATTGATGACGATGGGGATGACTTCGTTGTCGGGCCATTCTAGGAGGAGCATATTCTTTCTTCCCGTGCACGCTGGTCAGCACACCGGTTGAGTGGCGAGTTGTCACTTCTACGGCTATTGGCACTTCTTCGCTCACACTGAAGTTTTCTAGTAATTAAAACGAACATAATTTCTATTAATATTTTGTTTTTGATCATATAAGTGGTTTAATTACATCGAACGCATCGTCAGCTATCAGGTCCAAATCATCTAAGCTTCTTATTTATTTCTAAACCATGCTACTGTGGGGTGCCGGCTGAGAATAGTACCACCCCATATCTTCTCGTGGGTGTCGTAAAAGGCGACTTACGGATATAAACCAGGAGATGAGCAGCAGCACTCTCTGGGTACCAAAAACACCTTACTGCGATCGCCAACCCGCCTGCCGAGTGTGGCGATTTTTTTTTTTTTTTTTTTTTTTTTTTTTTCGAACCTAGCTAACGCTGTTGACCGGAAGGGCCTTTACAGCTTCACCGAACTTTGGGGGCGAGTGCTGAAGGCACTCAGCCGCAATAAGGTGACTAGCTCAAGGGTTACCAAAGTGGTACGAGCCTCGGCTTGGCCGTCACCTGAGTGTGAAACTCTCTCGCGAGTTTGAACCTAGCTATTCCCTACATTTTTTATTAATAATAATAATAAAAAAAAAAAAAAGGTTCCTTACAGGACCTATGTACCTGCATGTTATGTGCAAGAGTGTGTTTGCAGTGTTGTGCGTGTAATGCTCAATGCATGGGCAGTGTCACTGTATCGCGCTGGCGGCGACGTCAAGAGCCTCCCCAGTTGGGGAACGAAGCACGTCCTGGGCCGCCGCCTGAGGGGGACCCGGAGAGTGTGCGGGAGCAAAATTAGCCGCCTGTCCCCGGCGGCGGGAACGGCGGTTACGCGGGCGTGGGCGCTGGCACGCATACTGGATCGGTTGAAAAGGAAAGATCCTATTTTCGCACGTGATTTTATCATCGGGATCGGTGAGAACGTTACGCGGTCTCCGAAGCGGTTTCGGAGCTAGCGGGTCGGAGGAGTACGCGACGGCTTTCGCTATGAGCGGATTCGGGTGTGTCTCTGCGCGATCGAAAAATGCGCGACACAGGGATTTGATAACAGAGTGAATGGATGGTAGATTGAGGTCTCTGTGGATGTCCACATCCCTCTCGTACCACCGGGCACCTACGGCTCTCCTGGTGAAGCGGTTCTGAACCACTTGGAAGGAGGACAGATCTGTATAAGCGAAGGCAGGGGCGCAATAAGTGAGAATGGGCCTAACTACCGTTTTGTATAATGTAATTTTATGGCGGACGGCCATCTTACTACGAGCGTTGTAAAGAGGGAAAAGACGTCCCATAACCATGTTGGCACGGTTTCTGACTTTCAAAACGTGAGATTTGAAAGTCATGTGGGCGTCTAGTGTGACACCGAGGTACTTGACCTCGGTCGCCCATGGGATCTCTACTCCTAGATAAGTGACTGGACGAGGAGGGTCAGATTTCTCTACGGAGAACATAATCGCGGTGCTCTTTCCCGGGTTAATCGCTATGCGCCACTTCAAGTACCAAAAGCTTAAGATGTTAACAGCCTTTTGGACGCGGGATCTGAGAGTGTCTCTTTGTCTGTACGAATAATAGATGACCGTGTCATCGGCATAGAGACCTAAATGAACCTTACTAGCCGCCACTCCTTCGAGCGGGTCGTCTTTCAGGTTCGGATTTAGGTCTGGTAAGTCCGCTATGTAAAGGTTGAAGAGGACAGGCGCCAGAATGGAGCCCTGGGGGACTCCTGCGCGGATCGGGCGGGCTGAAGAGAGAGCGGACTCTACTCTAAAGCGGAAACTACGATTCGAAAGGTAATCGCGTAGGATGTGTACTAATGTGTCAGGGACGCCTAACCTAACTAGTTTAAATACAAGGCCGGCATGCCAGACCTTGTCGAATGCCTTAGCGACGTCGAAGAAGACAGCGAGCGTACGCCAGGGTGTGTTTGGGGTTCGGTGAAAATTTGACAGGATGTGCTCCGTGAGGCGTTGCACTTGGTGCGCGCAAGAGTGTCTGGCTCTGAAACCAAACTGTTCGGGAGGCAAGAGATTTTTGTCCTCTATCACTACGAGGAGTCGGTTCAGAAGGATCCGCTCGTAGAGTTTACCTATTGAGCTTAGCAAGCTGATTGGGCGGTAACTATCGGGTGACCTGGCATCTTTGCCAGACTTGTGTATACCTATCACTATCGCTTCTTTCCAGGCGGCTGGAAAGTGGTGGTTTTTGATGGCCGCATTGAAGATGCAGACCAGTAGCGCGATGAGACGGGGCGGAAGAAGCTTAAGCACTTCATTCCTGATCCCGTCCGGACCGGGAGATTTTCTAGGCTTAAGGCCCTTAATGGTTGTAATGACCTCATCACAGGTGACAGGTGTGAGGGGAACAACCGGGGAAAGAGCGTCTAGGTCCTGTACCGAGGACTCTACATCGGAGACGTGGAGGACGTCAACGTTGTCAATGACGGGGGAACATTGCTGCTCGAGGCTATCGGCTAAGCACTCGGCTTTGTCGTCATCGTCAAATGCGGGTGGAAGACCCTGAGTGTTTCTGTCCAGGGGGGGCATACTAGCGACGGAGCGGTCCGTCTTCATCGATCGTGCAAGCTTCCAGTACGCGAGGTGGGAAGGTACCAGCTCCTCTAGGAGACTGTTCCACCTGTTATCACGGAGCTGATCTATGCGGTCTTTCACCGCTCTACGCAAGGAACGTAAGCGTGCACGATTTTCCTCAGTCGGATACGCGTCGTGGGCACGGGTCGCGGCGTTCTTCTGGGTGAGCAGAGCTCTCACGTCATCAGGGAGTATAAAGCGGCGATCGTTCGCCGCTTGTACCTCTTTCGAGGTCTCCCTGATTCCGGTGTTGAGATGCTCAACCAGAGAGGCGATCGCGAGATCCGTGTCCGCAGGCGTATCCAGTACGTCGGGGATCATGTCGAGCGGGGGGGGAGGACTGATGGTCCTTGAGATATCTGCCGAGTTTGTAATAGTCCGCGACCTTTACAACTGGCGGGCTAGAGTCATCCGAATGACCTAACTGTAAAATGACTGGGCGGTGGTCGGAGTCGAGTTCGTGTACGACTTGTATGAGACGCACAGGAAGCCGAACCCCTTTAAAAATAGCTACGTCTAGCACTGTCGGGCGGCAGTGCGGCATGAAGTGGGTAGGCTCTAAAGGAGCGATGACCTCAAAATCGAGCTCATCCATCAGCCCAGTAAGAGCAATCCCATTACTGGTATTACTCGAACTGTTCCAAAGGGGTGTGCCCGCAATTGAGATCACCCGCGATAATGACGGAGTCTCCGAGAGAGAAAAAAGTTTCCCTAAATCGGAAGCTAATATGCGCTTATTGGGCGAGAGATATACAGACACCAGAACGATCGACTGATGGCCGGTCATTCCGATTCTGCATATAGAAACCTCTAGGTTTTCTAGCTCAGGAGGGTCTAGCGGCGTGCAATACAGAGACCGCTTATAATAAATTAAGGTACCACCGCCCCTAGTTGGGGGCAATCTATCGTTCCGAACGATATTATAATTCGCGATCTTAGGATCGCGATCTTTGGGCTTCAGTAGGGTTTCCTGGACAAGAAACACGTCTATTTGACGATCGCGGAGGAAGTTCGCGACGAGTTCACGCTGCGGAACTAGTTTCCGCGCGTTAAAGAACGAAAGGGACAAACCGCGTGGCTTTATCTTAGCCATTGATTACGGGTGTTGGGAAGCGCGTGCCAGCCCTTGGAGGGTCATGGCGATGGCGGGGAAACGCGCGATAGCCTCGAGCTCGGCGTTTCCGGAGCCGCTATTCAACAACGCGTTGAATGCGACTACTTCCTGCACGTCGTGAACGCGCAGGAGGAAAAGAACCCGGTCAAGGCCGGTTGGGTTGGCCTGAGGGGCCTGAGGGGGGGGTAGCCAGGCGCGGCTGCGCCTTGGCTTGGGGCCTAGGTGCCCACGGAGCCAGAGGGGCTGCGGGGCGGGGGGCGGCGGGACGGGTCGGCACCGCGGAAGGCGACGCCGACGTGCCTGGGAGGCACGGGAAAGACCTCAGTGTCATAGGCGGCACTTGAGGTTGGAGGAGGAGGGGAGCGGCGTTCCTCTGAGGAACATACGAGTGTGGCGATTATGGCAATCCCCCTTTTAATGGTTGAGACCTATGTCCAGTAGTGAACGTCTTATGGTTGAATGATTGAATGAAAAAAAATGTTGTGAAAACTTTAATATATAAATATATTACTAAGTAGCTGTGCCCGCAAGTTCGATCGCGTGGAATTCAGATAAGTATATTCTAATAGACAGCCTATATTCTCCCTCTAGATGAAATTTATCTTGTTACCAATATATTCATATATATATACTATATCCGTGCCACCCCGTCCAGGCACCTACCCGCGGAAAAGGTCACTCCAGCCAGCCTTCACAGTACAATGACAAGCCTTGGCCCCCACCCCTTCCCCTTTTGGTTTAGCAATACAGCTGAGTCCCGACACCGCCAAAACTATGCACTCAGACATTCTTGCCCTAATAGGCCCAAATGGCGGCCTGCACAACATACCCATGTGATGATGAGTGGCACCTCCCAACTCAGCCCTACAATCAACGACCTTGTAGCCCTGTTACTTATACTTAAAACATTGGCCTACCGTTCTACCCCCGAAGAATAGACTAAACGAGTGAGACCCAAACACCGGTAGGATCAAACTGTTCAGTGAGCGCACGCCATGTTATATATTTTATTGCCAACTTCAAATACATTTATTGTTAATAAATAATTATATGTACATATATGTATATTTACCAAAATAAAAGGTAGCCTATGTATAATATACCTTTCTAGTGAAAAAGGTTTCAAAATCGGATCAGTGTTACCGGAGATTATACCCCGAACATCCATACTCATGAACTTTGCATCTTTATATGTTATTGTGCATGCATGTGCATACGTCATAGTTATACCTATCTGATAACTTATAACACAAATACAAAAATTAAAGCTTTTTATTTTTAATAATTGTGAGGTGAATTAAAACTTAAAAACAATCTTACTAACCAAATGTGAATTATAAGTCAGATCGCAGCTTGTTTTTCGGGGCCAGCGCTGGTAGTATGGCTGTCGTGGCGGCCGTCGTTGTCGTAGTCATGATTTTTGAAGCAGTTGATGGTTGTAGTTGCAAAAGTGCATCTTCTGCAAGCACCTGAAACTATCAACCGTAATATGGACAAGTTTATTTTTGCATCATTACAAACTGAAGAAAATAAACGACGAGACAAGCAACGTAATTGTGTTAAAAAAGAAACCATGGCAAGACAAACAATAAGGCAATAAATCGTTTTAGATCTAATAAGGTAAACGTATAGATTTTCGTGTTTATATATTAGGATCAGAAAGTGGTCTGGACAGATAATTTCCAGTTTAATCGTTTCGACGATGATAACTGCAAACGAACAACGAGTCTTATTTATTAACCATCTTGTATACGTGTGAACAATATTTAGTTTAAATTGATTTTTCCTTCCACTGTAGCATAAGCTGAGAGCATCTTACATTTCGCACATCTCGTTCAGGCCGTGACGATGGTTGGTGCTACCCGGGCTTCCACCGTAAACATCGAGATCAAAAACAAAACGCAATCGTGACCGAGAATTTTTACAAAATATAACATTTTACTTACAGGCCTAAATAAATCCTCCTTGGCGTTTACAGTGTGACGGTCTTAACTTCCAAATGGTACTGAAAAATATAAATAATACTATAAGATGGTTTTCTAATTATTCTTATCGTTACAAAGCACAAGTTTGGTAACTTGATACTATCCTGATACTATTTAAATGAGAATGTTTATTTTAACCTTAAATGTAATTTTAATTAACCAGTGTGTTAAAACGGCAATGTCGTATTTAAATCTTAAACATTTCCGAAGTTAAACCTGTGATTGTATGTACACCCTGTATAAGTAATTATGTCAATTAGTGAAAATGCTATAAACGGATCAGTCGAGATTAAACATACAGCGAGTTTATTTGTCTCCTCTAAATCCAACCTCAGAAAACATTACAAAACACGGATAATGCTCATTCAGCCTCCTGATGTCATAAAGTATTGTACAGTACCTACATAATATTAAATGTAAAAGTCGTAAATTTTAACTAAAAAAGGCTAAAATCCTTAACAAACAGACGGCATATAGTATGATAGTGTAAATATGTATATTTATTGTTTACTATTATAGTCAGTGAACTTTTAGAAACTCTTGTCTATCCGACACAGTTAGTAAAACACACACATACTCACACACACACCTGTAGTAAGTAGTTTCCGTAACCGAAGCAGGAACTATCGAAGGTGACACTAGTGATGCTGGAGCCACACTCTTGCTGGTTCAACATGCTAGCGGGCTGAGTCTAGGTAAACCCCTCAACGATGTCTTCGAGTACCCAGCGATGTACAGCGCCACGTCTAGGATACGCAGCGGGGCTGGTGTTGTGTCATTACTGTAACGTTATTATTTTAGATAGCTTCAGTACAGTACGTAATTTGTAATAAAACTTTAATAAACGTGTTTCTTAAACAACTTGGTAGAGGAGTCTAGCGTTAAGAGACGACAATCATTATTCGGTATATGCAAAAAAAACAACAACTAAGTACTCGACACTATAAAAGTAAAACTAATTTATAACTACGTGTTTAGTTTATAAAAAGTACCTTTCGTCTTAAGGTAATATAATATTCACAATCGTCATACAATAATTTGTTATGTTTACTTAAAGTTACAACTTACATTGTACTGGCCCATGCTGTTGGTGATGTCTCCGTATACATTGACAGTGACTTGTTATTTAAACCTTGAGCCTGTGGTTCGTGAGAGATCAATGCATTAGTTGATTCGTGGGTTCTACTGCTTCACAATCTCTTTATACACTGATAACTGTACTCACCGATCACTATAATCACCGTAGACACTTTGTTTTCCTCTTTAATATCGTTCACTTCAACATGGACATTTTTAGAAAGCTTTCCGCCTGATTTAACGATTATTAAACACAAATACACGTAAAAAACACACGCATTGTACACAAAATTCATCAGTAATTGTGAATATATGTACCGATATTTTGAGGAATAACACGGAACAATTACAATATGCAGTCACTTGGTTGATCTATTTGTTATTGACTCAATTTACGCGATTACCCCCACATTAGATTTTTTTCTTATGACGTTCGATTACCATTGCTATATAAAACTCTGTATTATATAGGATTCTCAGGTACAACTCAATAATAGCAATTTTGATAATCGACAATAGTAGTGATTTTAATCGAGTCACGACTTCGTCTAATTTTTACGACAACAGCTTTTTAGCTTTTAAGCTTTTTTACACTTGCCAGTAAAGTTGTACTAAATTGAATTTATTCACAATTTCATACGTTTTAATTGTTTACGCGGAATTTTTTTACCCTAATTATTTTCATTAAATAAAAGTCGAAAAATGTCCCGTTAAAATCGGTCCAGCCGTTCCAGAGATTACCCGGAACTAATACAAAGTTGTTATTTTGATATTACAAACAAACACTTCAATTTTATTTATTAGTAAACCATAAAAATATTTTAGCAATTTTATACTTAATTGTTTTTAATATTTAAAATTGATTTATGTAAGCCAACCTATCTCATGAAATAATTTCAATGGACTGTCAAGAAATTATAATATAATTTCCTTAATAATGTTGTAACTGCGGACTGAACACTGACTAGGATATATTTGGTGGTTATACCGAGGATTGAAGATGAGGATCTTTAAACACAACTGATGTACCAGCTTCCAATGTAATGTAAGTCAAATCAATGTAATGTATTGTTGTGGAAGATATTTTTCCATTTATATATTACCATATATTTATCAATAACTCGAGTCCCTATTATCAAGGGCGTTTTTAATCATTTAGTTTAGAGGTGCCTTTCGGCTCCAAAAATATGCATCGTAGCAAAGAAACTATCAACACATTATAATAGAATACCTACTGGGACCTACTGAAAGTACATTTGTAGAGTAACATGAAAATCTCAATGACAAGACTACACCTTTGTGAACGACGTAATGTTGGCGAGTTTCATTTTCAGTTAGTGACATCTATTAGCAACGTGAATTAACGAAAACTGTAAACAATATTCAAAACAAAACTCTGACATCCTATGAATTTAAATAGTAATTTTATTTTTATTCATAATTACTGAAATAATTGATAAAAATAAATATAATACATTGTACTTCTTTGTAATACTTCTTATTTCTAAATTTAAATAAATCTAAAATGTATGATTTAGTGACATCTGCTGAAATAGAAAAAAAGGAATTCACGAATCAACAGGTGGGTGATCAAAAGCGACCATCGCGCTCTCGAGCTGTCAGTGCGTTTGACGTTTTGAAGGGTAGGCGACGCATTTCTTCAGCATCCATAGCTGCGCGTACACCAACACCTTCACCGTATCTTTATGGGCTGGTGGCATCAATAAATATCACACACGAAAACTACGTACTTCTTTGGATCGACCTCTACTACGAAATGGTGATTCAATAATTACTTTACATCAAGACATGCCCTGAGCCGTGTGCATGGCATACATATGAATATATTCGATTCTTGAGACTCGATGTGGTCACCGCACCCTCCGTCCGATATTACAATAAGCAAATTATAGCAAGTAAAATACAATCAACTGCCTCGGTAACGCAGTTGTATTACATACGACTGCCGTTCTGAGGTCTCGGGTTCGATCCCCGGGTCGGGTCAAGTGATATTGGGTTTTTTCTACACAGTATCATCCCGGAGTTTGGAATTTGTGCCCGATATGGCGACAGGCTCGCCCCCTGTCATATTTGGGACGGAACTAAGCTCGGCGAAATGTGGGTGGTGTAGTTCGCTACTTCACCTCTGCCTAACCCTTCGGGGAAAACAGGCGTGAGCATATGTATGTATGTAAAATACAATCAAAAAAACATAAAATTGGGTTCAAATAATTTTATAAATGAAATTATTAGCACTTAACTAAGACTCTGATAAAAACTGTCAAGTGTAAGATTGTACATATTAATTGCATACCTAGTGTTGCCAAATGTGTTGACTTTTCATGATATTTTCATCTGATTAGTTGTCGAAATTCGATGATTGATGTATTTTATTTGATTAAATAAACGGGAATTAACTAGAAAAGTTTCGAAAAATAAATAAATGTCTGCTTACTATTATATTTTTAAATTTAGTATAAATCGGAGAATAATATATTTACAAGAAAACACTATTATTTGATATTATGCGTTCTTAGCATTCTATTGTTTATTAAGTATAATTCATTAAATAAAAACCATTTTATGTATAATGCACGACTGACCGATGCATACAATCAATATGTAAAAGGATATGCGGGCGGTATTTATTCCATTGAACGAATACCCCTGTTGCCTCCCTGAATAATAACATTATCTTTAGTAACAATATTAAAGTATTAAACGCCGGTGGTATCCGTGTTCTGGGAATCTGGGGTTGCGTACGCTTCTTCCTCTTCCCGCGGCCTCGTTTCGGCGGGTCTTGCCCGCTTCGTGGCGCGTTATTGACCAGTGCCAAAAGGTTGTCCGGCGTGGAGGCGACAACAGTCGCTTGGGGAGAGGGAAAGTCTCCGGTCTTCCTCCCTGACTGAGTCGAGGACAGGGCGACGGTACGCGCTCTCCTGTTCGTCGCTTCCCTTTTGAATATAGGGCTCTGGACTGCGTTGTTAGCTGGGTGGTGTCCTCCGCAGTTGGCGCAATTAGCCGGCTGCTACAGCGCTTGTCTCGCATGCTTGTGCGAGTTGGGAGCCTCCGCACCGCACGCAGGCGATCGGGCGGTGACAGTTGTGGGAAGAGTGGCGGGATTGCTGACACCGATGACATTGTGCCGGCTCCTTCTTCCCACGCCAAGCCTCAATTTAAATGCTGGGCATCAGCATAAGCTCGTTGACATTGTAGATACGAGGTACTAGGTTTGGAGTGCGGCGCAGGACGCAGTAATAGATGCAACCAGGCCTTCCTCCTCTTCCCTGAAGTTTCCGGGCGTGCTCTGGGTCAAGTCCCAGTTCCCGGAGAGCATCTTGGATCTCATCTGGATTCGTGTCGACGGGTAAGTCGCGTATGGCGACATTCAGGCTTCTTTCCGCCGGCAACAAATACGAGAACCAACTCAGATTCTCTTGTTTTTAGAGCTTAACCAGGTACTTCTGTATGAAACGCTATTCGCTTTCGTCCGCTGGAGTGAAGCGGATACCTTGTCCGAAAGGACGCGCATTTTGGCCTGCGTCCCAGCTTACCCGTAATCACTCTGAAGTGGTTCGCCCAGTTAGACAGGCGTTCCACGATTAGAGGCGAGTATCGCGGCTTCTTATCCGGTTGCTTTGCCGGTCCGGCTGGCACGCCAACGGTGGTGTCACTCGCGGTGGTTGTACGTGCTGTACGAAAAAAGGTGTCCCAGACTCAACAGTTGGCCGTATTGAATGCATCTGCGGAATTTCCATTGACGCGGTATTTAAGGGCCGCTGCGTAACAAGTGTCGGTGCGTTGACCTTTCGGTATGCCGTCGCACCTATCGTTGCTGTCGTCGCTTGTTATCTCCGCGTACGTGAACTATTTTACAAGTGTCTTCTTACACAGAGCGGTATCTAAGAGTGGTTTTTGCGCTCTTTCGATGGTCGATTGTTTTAATCGGGGATCTCTGGTATAACCCACTCCCTTTGGTAGCGGGGGCGAGTTTTGATCTGTAAGGATGAAGGGGGAGGGGGTGCGGTGTGGTTCGCGCTCGCACTTCGCTCTTCCTCCCCGTCCCTCTTCCTTCGCTCGGCGCTACCGATAGGGTGTACTATTTAGTTTTAATATATTTCGCTTGGTACTTTTTTTGTTGGACTTCTTTGAGTTTAGTACCAAACAGTTTGAGACAGACCAGGCGTATAGTTGTTGTAAATCGTGGTTTATTTTATTTACTACTTCAGCATGATCACTAGGTGGAAAGGAATAATAAAGTTGGAGATCATCAGCATAATTGATAATAATTACAGTGACTGTTGTTGCTTATGATGTTACCAGTATATAAAATAAAAAGTATAGGTCCAAGGAACCCTGGGGAACTTCTCGAGATAAAGATTTAATAGAAGACTGAAGTTTTGTTCCATCAGGTTTTATTATTTCAACTTATTGCTGCCTGTTATTGAGGTAACTATGAGACCAGCGTATAAGAATTGTTATCTAGCCCATAAAAAGAAAATTTTGACAAGAGTAATGGAATATTAATGCAACCAAAAGCACGGGAAAAATCAAGCAGTACCAGAATACTGCATTTACCTTGGTCTTGGTCTGCTAAAAGATTATCTACAACATCCAAAAGAGCAGTTGACGTACTGTAACTCTTTCTAAAACCTGACTGTACTTGTGGAAGTATCTGGTTTTCCTAGAGGTATTTTATAACCTGCCTACTTACTATTTTCTCAAGTATTTTGGATATCCATTGCAACATGCTAATGGGTCGTAAATTATGTAAAAAACGGGGATTGTTGTTCTTTTGAATAGGTTTTACAAGTGCGACCTTCCAGCTATCAGGAAAAGCACCCGTCATCATCGACAGATTGATCATGCTGGTAATTACTTTTAAAGTGTAGGGAAGAGTCATATGAAGCATTTCAAGTGATACGATATCAACTCCCTGCACGTTAGATTTTAAACTGTTGATGGTCTTTACTTGCTTGTGACAATTTAATACTTGTGTTTTCAAATTTTTTCATAATTGTTTCGAATTCCAAATTTGTTTATTAATGTGAAGAAAAAATAACTCTTTTTTTCACTTTCAACTGCTGTAATAACCAACGCCAATAATAACGCTTCATAAATATATAACTTTTTTTAATAGAATCTAATTTATTTTTCTTATACTTTTCGTGATATTTATCTCTAATTTGTATCATCTTTTTTACGGTTTGCGTTGGAAGGAGATGTACGATAATTGGTTGGGAAAAAAAACTTTTCGCATATAGTATGAATGTGAAACATCCGATGGATGCGGGTGGCGCAAGACCGGTTGTCGAGGAGATCTTTGGGGGAGAGCTATCTCCAGCAGTCTTTACAATAAGTATAAAGTGAAATAAGTAAACTATTGTTATCAGCTATTATTCATTTGTTTTCCTTTCTGTCAAAATGAGTGAATCTAATGAAAACATTCGATACATTATTAAATTTTATGAAAAAAAGGAAGCCGCGAAAAAAATCTGTGACGTTTATGGACCTAATGTAGTGCAAGTGTAGCGCGAAGTTGGTTAAAGGGTTTTCAATCCGGGAATTTTGATGTGAAAGATGCATCTCGCTCTTGCCCAATACGGATAAGTAGATGCCATTTTTGAAAAAGTGGAGCAAGGTCGGCATATCAATAGTTACGACATAGTTGAAGAACTTAGAATTGACCATAAAAGTGGATTACATACAACGACAACGTGTGAAAAAGGCCGCTAAGGTTTCACAGACTGTAGTAAAACCTGGGTTAACTCGTAATAATGTGATGCCGTGTGTGTGTGTGTGTGGTGGGATTGGAAGGCCATTGTTCATTGAGCTTTTACCACCGAGTAGAACCATTAATTCGGATTTCTAGTGCCAACAACTAATGAGATTAAAGCAAGAAGTTGAGAGAGATTAAGCGGCCGGAATTGATCAAAAGAAAAGGTGTTGTCTTTCATCACGATAACCTTCAGATTTCCACCTGTTTCGGTCTCTTCAAAATTCTTTAGCCAGTGTCAGATTAACTTCAAGAAAGGGCTGCTAAAACTACTTATGGCGTGTTTTGATCAGAAGTCCCAAATTTCTACAGCAACGAGACTATGGCGCTACCTACAAGATAGCGAAAAGTCATCAAACAAAATGGCATATATATACTTTTATTAACTATAAATAAACTTTGGGAAAAAAATGTCTGGAGTTTTCATATAAAATGCGATGGATCTTTTTCTCCAATCTGATATTAGAATTAAAAAGCACCTAATTCGAATAAATACTGAATTAGATAATACAGCTGTATGGATGTGTAGAGGAAATTTCAGGTTTTGAGTTAATAATAACATAATAAAGTCGTCAGTATATAGTATCTATTGGATAATAAAACAAACAAAATCTATGGTATCTCATTATATTTGAAAAAATATACAAGGGATTAGTATTATAATTAATTTGTTCTGTACAATTTAAACATATTCAATTAAAGAAAGATACATTTAATAAATGCGTTAAATGTTTAACTAAACCATTGTTTTTTTTTAGTTTATGCAATAGATTTCAAAAATGATTTAAAACGAAGTGAAACAAGTCCAACCCGTTTCTAAAACATATTAATTTACTAAATGGGTATAAAAGTTTACAATTATTCCTGGGCCACATAATTTTATTTAGTGTATTTTTGTTTTATTCACGATTCTTCCGAATTGAATTTTAAATTCAATGTATTCCATATTTTTATATATAAAGAATAAAGAATGTTTTCGACGGAATTTCTCATGAACAACAACGTCACCATAAGGCCCCAAAAGGTATGGAAACATTTAGGCAGTTTTGAATCTAGACAAGCTCGAAAGTTCATGACAAAAACCTTTGTCGTATATTTATAGCATAAACGACGGCTGTCTGTCTGATAAAGCAAACGTTTGGAAGTAAAGAGGGTTTATAGTACGCCCATTAACTCTGTGCATCTCTGAAGTATGCTACAAATGACTATTATGATTGGTCAAAAGAGTGTTGGACATGTGCTTTGCGTTCTCACTCACTCCTTTACATTTTATGTCTCTATGTTCACGTCTTGTTCGCTCTACGCAGTTTTTAATGCTAATACTTTCGTTCGTGAGTGTACCCGGCTTCCCGACGTTCTGCCTAGGTTTCAGTGCGGCATAGTTGAAATGGGCGCACTAAACCTTCACGGATATTTCTACATTGATCATTGATAATTTTAAAATTGTATTCAAATTAACTCTGCGCATTTTATTTAATCAGACACAACATTATAAAGTATTACTGTACACAGCCGTCTTTGAATCTCTTTCTACATATTTCCTCACAAGTTGAACGCGACTTTTCATTATTATTAAAGATTACATTATGCATTTCTTGGATAATTTATTCGTAATATTATTTTATATTGGTGCCTATATACCTAGTCATAACAGCAAAAGAGCTTTGACATTTACAAGGGCATTAGAGTTATTAAAATTATAATATAAAATCAGATACATTTTTGATTTCAATGAAATTTACTATACGCCTGTAAGGGATTCACACGTAATGTCACTATCGCCTTATAAAAAATTCAAAAAAGCACCTCCGGTACGTTAATTTTAAGTTTAAAATTTATTTTAAAATCGTTGTAATCAAAACACAATATATATTTTAACTTAATGTTACATTTTTACAATTACAAAAAAAAAAAAAAAACAAATCATTCACATTTGTGGACGCAAGTTTATTGTCAAAATCGGTTCAAAATTTACGTGTACATTCAGTCTTTGTAATCTGATAGTTATTGGAGGGAAATTGATTATTTTTTAGATTTTTTTTTTTTTTCAATTAATTCAATGAAAAATTGTAAATTTGTCCGCTAAAATATCAACGAAATATATTGACAACGGGTCTTATAAAAACAACTTTTGCAGTCTTCGTTCGCGGAAAAATATTTCCGAATTGTGCGCTTTGTTTAGAAAAATGCTCTAGAGGCGTTTTGCGTAAAATATCAAATATTCCTAACGGTGATACAAATATATATCCTACTAAAAGACACAGTGTGCGACAGTGACAAGTAATCCAATAGTTTAAGAAGTACGCGACGAAAAAAATATTATGAATTTTTTTCAACTGTTCACGCTATTGATTAAATGAAAAGTCTTAGGGATTGTCCATTAAATATGCGAGGGTCAAAATGGAGAGGGTTTCAGGAAATAACGAAATATCACAAGGGGGCGTTGTGCAATGTATGCAAATTCCGTTGAATTAATTCCAACCTAAACTAAGCATTTCAAAAAAGCTTCGTTACAGAACACGTATATATTGCGTTTACCCGTTAGGTTTTAGTGCATCAAGAGGAAACGCGATAGGTATTTCAGAATACGCATTGCGCTCCAATGAATAGTTATAAAGCGCGAAATGGACTAAACTGCAGATCGGGTTGTTTATAGGTATGCAAAATAAGCGAAAACATCACTTCATCTTCCCCTGTTTCCTCCTACAAAATTGGATCGATTTTGATTTTTCTTTCCATATTAAAATTAAAAGATTCTAGCAATGGCTCTACGCTTTGGTTTTTGTATTTTATTCGTCAAATTTGTTCGAAGGACGTCTGGAAACGACGCTAACATTTCTCTCATTTTTAAAGGCCAAATAACTATAATAATCAGTTTATGGAAACAATCTGTATCGTTCCTTACATCACATAATCGTGATATATTTATTATATGCTATAAAATCTTTACTATAATGGGAGGGAGGAAACAGGGGAATTCGTTTCCCGCCCGAATTTTCCCTTAAGTGTCACTGTGTCGTAAACGTTCCGTAGAATATATATCAAATTCACCGCTTAGAAATTGGTTTAGTTAAAACCCTTACGTAAACATTCAAAAGTTAAAAAGGAATGCAACATTTTAAAATTTAAATATTTCTCTTCAACAATAATAATTATCGTCAAGTGTAGATAGTGTAAAACATGCCTTATTTATAAAAAAATTACTTATATTACCAATAACAATTATTTTTATTTTTACCATTATTTTTTTTCAGTTATATAATACTAAATTTCGATAAGTTTTTAAATAAACTTTCACATAATAAAATCATCACATTTTAAAATCATTATACAAAATTCTATTAAAACATTTTAAACATGATATATATTATAACTAAATATATACCTAACTTTATCAATATCAGATAAATCAAAAGTACATAATAATTTTACAAACCGACCGGTATTTTTACGCTATCCACACCGGAACCCGCAGATAATGTTCCTAGTAATATATATACCTATAATCATGACATAAAATTAGGGTTAAAATATTAAATCTAATCAGGTATTCGAAACTTATTTAAATAGCTACACTTATCGTCAAGTAATATCTCCCATATTATAAAAGAAAAAAAATAAAACAGGTTATGTATAATGTTTGTGTCCTAATAACTTTTATTCGTAATCCCCCTTTAATAAATAAACAAATGATTGATTAAAAAAAACCATATTATTGGACGATAAATATATATATGTTTATTTTTCGATCAACAAATTCATTATCGGCGCGTCATTATTATAAAAAAACCAAACAGTCACGATATAATCACAGCCCAAACATAGATAAAATTAATAAACGCTTACGCGGTTACACTGAGATCAGTCACATTGGATTTTCTGTATGTTTTTTCCATTTTGTCCCGCTTTGTTATAAAAATTAATTAAAAAAAAAAAAAATGATGTTTTATTTACCTATTATGCGAAAATAGCACAAAATGGCACGTAAAAGGAACTTTAAAAATAATAAATATTTAATGCCTTCGCGACAAACGTCGCTATGAAGTTAGCTAAAAGGCGCGATGAGCCAAAGAATTTGAATAATATCAACGAAATAGTACGTGTGTGAAACAAATGCTGCAACATATTCATATTATGAAAAAAAAATTTTTTTTTTCGTTGAATATCTATGAATCTTCTCTATAATAAGCTAACTTCACATTTGAAAATGTACGTACTTTGAAGGTGAATAATTAACGTAATTTTAGTAAAATATATTCACCTCATTAAATATCCAATGAATATAATAATGTTATTATATTTAGTTCTTTTTAAGTTTCTATGACGTTTGCAGGTTAAAATATAAACGCACACACACACAAAGCTAAATATACAATTGACAATACACAAATTCTTTGCTGACTTCGCCCAGATATGTATATTTTTTTGGTGTCCGCAAACATGAGTGTTTCATTGGAAAAAAAAAATATTTATATTTTTTTTTGTATTTTTGAAAAACGTTTCACCGCGCCTGTATAGTATATTATGTAATCAGTAATTTAATTTCTCAATATTACATTGTTTGAAAATTGCTAAAATATAATTTAATATTAAATAGTCACTTGGTTTTAGTGGTATCTCCCCGTAAAATACCAAATATCCGCCATATCATTTTACCGGTCTCAGAGAGCGAAATAATAGTAATTTGTAAAATTCTAAGATAACGGGTGAAATAATTCTAAATATCATCTAGTTTTACATTATTATTGTATATTTTCTACTCGTTACTAATAATTGTTACCGCAACAAAATTAAAACCGTTGAAAGATTATTCTAACCGTCTGATAAACATCATATCATGCCCTTCTTATTTACATCGAGTGACGTGAACTTAATGCGTATATTCTGTCATACTAATATAGTGGCTACAATACAAAAATGAAGGGTAGATAATCTTCAAATAATCCTTAAAGATGAATATTATGTAGATACAATAAGGTGCACGGTATTATTATATTTGGTTATTATTAATTAATAGAACGCTGCGTCATACATTGCGCGATCGTTACGATCGTTCGTGATTCAGCGTTACACATCTCCCGTATTCTCTAAGTTATTGTGTCACAGAGCCGCTCGGTTTGGTGCTCTTCAAGTATTACATATGCATCAATGAAGTCAGAATGGTGATTACGTAAGCGATATTTACTTGCTGAAAGATTACATAAATATAGGGGGGATGGGGGGGGGGAGAGCTTTGCTTATTATTACTAATAATAGTGTGGAGAGGGGGGGTCAATAATGACTAAAATAATGCTAATGTAACACTTGTGGCTAGTTCACTCAGGTAACGGCCAAGCCGAGGTTCGTATCGTTTTGGTAACCCTTGTGCTAGTTACCTTTTGTGGCTGAGTGCCTTCAGCACTCGCCCCCAAAGTTACGAGGAAGCTGTAAAAGACCTAACGCGTTAGCTAGGTTAAATAAAATAAATTTTGCAGCTAGAGTTATACATACATACCCTTACAATGATTGTTTATTTATTTATTAGGCAGCCGGTTGTACGGTAGAGGGGTGCGAGTGAGCCGACAGGTGCGTCGACTCGCTGCGTCGGGGCGGCGCTGGGGGAGGGGGACGCTTCTTAATAGTTTTCGGTTCGTCGCGGCGCTGCGCTATCTCACGAGCGCCGTACACGTTCTCGTAGAATGGATCATCGATACACGGACCGTAATGCTCTTGCACCCACATCGATACGCTCGTCTCCTTATAAACCTCCGACAGTGGGTATTCACGGAAAGCCGAGCACCTCGTGCGGCGTCGTCGCCGGTTCCAGTTTACACTTCTGCGCGACTTGCCACTTCTTGCGCATCACCCTCTGCAAATCCTTGAGGAACTCCTTCGGCGGGTTGCTGTTCGAATCAGCCAGTTTCTTCGGCGACGACAGTCGCGTGCTCTCGTTTCGTTTTGGCGGCGGCGGTTTCCTCGGCGAGGGCGGTGCCGCCGGCTCCTTTAAATTAAACGTTATCTTCTTATTCTTTTTCTCTGAACATGAAGAAGCCGTCGTCGTCGGTAGGTCGTCGGCGAAATTGACTTTTTTAACTGACCCGCCAGCGTTCTGTCTTACCGGTTCCTGCATTATTTTTCTTCTGTAGTGATGGACTGTTCGGGTTTAATTTCTTCGTTTGCAGTTCGGCTAGGCACGCTCCGTACGCGACGTTCTGTTGACCGTATATCATTTTATCGGACTGGAGCGATGAGCTTCGTGATGCCTCCGAATTGACGCTGTCCAAGGAGGGCTGACGTGGAAACGAACGGGCCACCTCCACGCTTCGGACCCTGGACTGACTAGCGCGCGAGGCCTGTTCCATTTGCTGGGCGGTCAATTGATTCACTATTTCATGGACGCGACCAGTGTTTGCTTCCATCGTGTGTTCCGGCGGCGGTGGCGGTAGACTCAGCATCGAACCAGATAGATCCTCAACTATATCTAGCGGCGGAGGCGGGGGGAGGTAAAGAGTCTAGACTCAACGTCGAACTAAACATATCGGTAGGTTTCTCTTCCACAGGGGGTGGTGGTAGAGGTAAATCTTCTGCGTTAGTAACAGCTTGTAGGACAGTGGTACCAGATGGGACCCTCTGAACTGTATCGTAAATAGTACTGTATCCATAAAGCTCCGAAGTGTTATCAACGCTATTCCTATAAGTGTTCTCCCTCGAGATAGTATCAAAATGCCCATAAGTTGGTGAAATCGGCTCAGTACGAATCGTAGTGGTCATCGTCGGATGGCTGTTACTCGTGTACTGTATATTGCTGATTCTGGTGTATCTATGTGAATGAGGAAAATAATATTAGTATAAATACTTTTTAAGTAACCAATTCATTAATTAATATAAGAAGGTGTACGCTAAACTAGCACTTGTTAAATTTATAGTATGTTTGTTGGATTTAATTGAAAACAACAGACTGTGTAATTATAAATATATAATGTAATATACTTATAGCTGAAAAAAAATCACACGTCTAATAAAATTCTGAGTTATTAACGATTAAAGTTTTCAGTGGGGACCGATACGGCACGCTCTATTCCATTCCCGCAAAACGAGCGTGGGTGTATAATTTGTACTAAACACGTTAGTATGACGTCATATGTCAGTACAGTATGCTAACTCTCTAGCATAAAAACTTAAACACATATTCAGTCTGATTTCAAATTTGTTTTCAGTGATTGCCATAATTTATTGTTCATTACATCCGTTAAGCTATAACACGTCAACTGTTGGACATAGGTTTCTCCCAAGGGGGGGGGTAATGCCGTAATCGGGGCGCTTGGCAGGCGGTACCTGTGGTGTTCAGAGGATGCTGCTACCCATCCCTTGGTTTATCCCCTAGTCGCGTTTACGACACTCCTGGGAACGATATGGGGTGGTACTATTCTTAGCCGGGACAATGTAAATCGGTTCTTTGAAGCCGACAAGCGGCCAAACAGATTGAAAGAGACACACGTAAATGTTATAGGAGCGTGGATTCACTTACCAATGGTGTGGTAACGTTTGAGCGTGGATTCCTCGGTACGGTTATTACGGGGTCGTCGAGTCAAAGTCCCAGTGTCATTATTACTACCGCAGTCATCTTCATTTGTACATTCTTCGCCTTTCTCCACCATCTCCTTCAGCTGTCGCGTCATCCAGGTCAGTGGTATGTTCGGTTTCATAGATGGTTTCCGCTTTATTGTACCTGGATAATAAATATACATATATATATTTTTTACACGGAATGAGTTTATTTGCTTTGACCACAATCTCACCTGATATAAGTGACGATGTGGTCCAGGATGGCAAGAACACTAAGCCTAGAGGTACTGGTTGGCAAGTGATACTGCCGGAACACACCTATTGGTATTTGGCGACAGGTTTTCAAACTCGAGGGTGGTAGCTACCCAGGCGCTACCACCGTGCTATGGTTTCCTCACGATGTTTTTATTCACCGGAGGCTCAGGCCGATTTTAGAGAGGTGGAGATCGACCCCGCGCCGATTGACGCGGAATCCGGCCGCACTACCCGCTGCACCATTATCGCTACAAATCTATCTATACCGTTAGATGTTATGCTCACTATATGATGCCTTTCTCTAAGTACCTAAATAACGAGTTACGAAGTATCGCACGAAGAACAGAATACGAATATAAGCAACACTTTGTCTCTTTTTTTATGTCGCAATTTTCGTTTCATCGAGTTTGAAATCACAACGAGAGCTAACAAAGTTTTCACTTCAAAAAATAAGTATACATTTTTTTATTCCGAGCTCGGCAAATGGCGTGCATTACGTCTACGTATAAATAATGTATGTAACGCGAATAACCTAACCTATATGCTTTATATTTGAAAGACTGCTTTTATAGTATAATATATATACAGAGTATACTCTGTTTTGGATATTTATTAGGAAAAATATTTTATTGATTTTTTTTAATTGTCCCGTCTAAAAGGTTGACCACTGTAAAAACAATATGAAGCTTATAAACGTTTTAGTTTTACCCTACAGAAAAAAAGAAATAGAGCAAGCACACTATACAAAATTATGACGTCACGCTTTCGTATTTTGAACATTCGTTTTGCGGGAAAAGTTTAAACTTTTGTATCTTAAAATTGTTTTGTCGAATTGAAAATTGTTCAGTATACCGTTGCGCTTTTATATTCTAGAATGTAAATAATATTTATAAAATAAACATCTTGAACAAAAAGAAATAATGTTGTTACAGAGATTATTATATTTACCCATAGGAAATTCACAATCGAATGCGCTCTCGGAAGCTGTTCCACCGTCCGATAGGCATCCACTTGAACTCGACGACGATGCCCGGGAATGTCTGTCATCAACAAACATAAATATACTCACTCACCCAAATCAACCTTTGACTCTACTAATTAAATACAATTAAAATAAAATAAAAAGTTCGCTATATAATTTTCCTAAAAACAGCGCTAAGCATTTATATAAATAAAAACAAAATAATAATAATATGAAAAGATAGCTTCGTTTCGCTACGACAACAGATTATTAATAATATTTGGGAATTAAATAAAATTACGCTAAGCAAAAATAAGATAAGATGTGCATCGGGAAAATAAATGACGCCAAATGGTGGGACGCAAAACATAAATAAATTAAAATTTACAAAAAAAAAATACGCACCTCCCGCTGCTTACGTCTGAGTTAGCAACGCTAACATTGCTTGAAGCCGATTGCGCCGGGCTGTTAATCCCTGCTGTCATGTTTCCATTCGTCTTTGTCGGGATCGATGTAATCTACAAATAAAACAAAACCTATATCATATATGTATACCAATACTAGCTGTGTGCCCGCAACTTCGCCCGTGTTTCATACATTTTATACTGCGTTTAAATTTTTTTAAACGGAACCTTGATTATTTTCCTAACAAAAATTTTGTACTAAGATAAAGTAAAAATATTTATCATAAATTCAAGGACTTGGACATAAACTGTCCAATAAATCGGATTTTATAGAATTTTTTTAGTGAGTTTTATCTTTTTTACGAGGAACCCCTATTATTATTTTCGAAAATTAAGAGTACCTCAAGTTACTCGGAGTAACTTCAGGTATCTACCAAAAAAGCCCCATCAGAATCCGCCCAGCCGTTTCAGAGATTAGCCGGAAAAAACAAACAGACACACAACAATTTTAAAAATTGTATACAGGTATCGTATCGTATACACATTCATATCTATTTATTTGAAAAAAAAAAAAATAGTAAAGGTAAAGCTTAAAAATTATTTGTATCTAATCGACCATCTCTGAAACTAATGGAGGTCTAAAAAACCAATAACCCTTTCGTCATAAGAGAGTTTCTTTATCTATGCTATAATTTATTCCAATACTTAGACGATTAAGCACTTTTGTGCGCGTGCGCTAATTGGTTCCTCATACATAAAAAACTATGCCTTAAAAAAATGCTTGGGCTTAGTAGATTTAATATTAAGTCCACATAAGTATTCCTTATAAAGAAGCCACAATACCAAATATTATTTCAAAAATAATGTACAAGTTAAAAGTTGATAGCATAATAAGGATGAGAAAAAAAAGATAAATATCTTTTCGCGACTTCGTTCGCCCTAACTTTAGACTCGGGGTCCAGAGAGAAACTTTGGTATTATGAGTCAATCGTAGGAGATACGAGAATTTGTAAAATGAAAGAGTTTTCTTCGGTATTTTTAACCACGAGATTCCCTATAGATTGTTTTAATGTAGGTATTCCTAAAGATTTAACAACCCATGTAAGTTATGAGAATTAATTTTTTGGTCAACTTGGTTACCTAATGTATTTTTATATAATATTTACAAAAGCTAAAGTAGTGAATTGAGAAAATATGTAACTGAAGGTGACAAGCACATCAAAATCCGTTTAGCAAGAGTTGGAGGATAAACAGACAGACAGACGCTGAAAGCTACTTTGCTTTATACCATGTATAGACGAAATTTTATTTTACACGGTTTAGGTGCTTTACAGACCACAATTTCACCTGATGTTAAGTGACGATGTGGTCCAGGATGGTAAACACACTAAGCCTAGAGGTACTGGTTCTCAAGTGATTTAGCCGGAACACACCTATTGGTATTTGGCGACAGGTTTTCAAAATTGAGTGTGGTAGCTACCTAGGCGCTACCACCGTCCTATGGTTTCCTCATGATCTTTTTCTTCACCGAAAGCTCAGGCTGATTTTAGAGTCGGATAGATGAGGATCGAACCCGCGTCGATTGATGCAGAATCCGGCCGCACTACCCGCCGTGCGATCATCGCTTAATATTGTTTGTACTCACAGAACAAGAGCGCGCGTGAGCTAAATGATCCAAATCTTCTTGGGTCAGCTCCTCCACTAAAGAACGATAGTTCTCTAGAAGTTGTCTTCCATGCTGTAAAAGAAAATAAAAAATACGATTACTAACTATGCAATTATTTTCAATAACACGTGTTATTTTTTTAATAAATAAAGTTTAGTGAAATTAATTTAATGCTTCTAGACTACGAAAAGTTTCATATCTGTGCAAAAAAACAAATCGTATAATATATTGTATTATTTATCAACGTGGGGGGTTTTTGACGGGATGTCAGTCTGTCATATAGTAGCTGTTATCTTTATATTCATTAACTTATTTATCGTTTTGTGTAATATAGTTGTTGTGTACAAGTATTGAAAATAATAATCTGGAACGTTTAATGTGAAGTGCCAAGAAAACTCCAAAGATCTGTGAGAACTTTTATATAATATCGAACTTCAAAATTGGCAGTATGGATAAATCCTTCGCCTGCCTTATTGGACGAGTATTATAACTCGGTATAGTGGAGATTCTTAGTTTTCCGTGTGGTCAATTTATTAACTTTGAAATTTTGACGTTCTGTTATATATTTTTGATGCTTTATTAAGTGATGTATTTTGATTGTTAGTAACACACAGCGAGAATTATAAAGTGTTCCAAGGGTGCTATGAATGTAAACAAAGGTTGATCATTTTGTTAGAACCTTGCATAAAAATCGTTTTAAACGCCAGGCTTGGCTGCGATTTCTAGCGACACCTTTGCCTTCTCTTCAGTAAATAATAATCATTTTTGTATCTGTTTGTCATATACTAGTATTTTTAAATTTTGTATTCAATTACTTGCGGTATTTTACTCTGTACTATATATAATTTACGTGGCATTTTACCTGGTATATTTTGGATAGTTCTAGTAATATAGTCACAATTTTAGTTAAAGCGTTATAAGTAAAATAGAAAAATATAATATAATTCTATTGAAGTGCCATTGGCTGAATAGCCTTGCCTCAGAACTGTCATTAAACAGAAAGAAGAAAACGAATTTTGTAAATGATTTGTTTATTGCGAAGTCTCCATCCATTATTTAGAAGTTCTGGTCTTTAATGTACTGACATGCCTATTAGAGACGCTATATTATGTAATTTTAGTGGCGTTTTGGTCGATATCGTTTTTGTTATTGTACACAGGTGACGTTCATATGGAATAAATAAACGCGTGACGTTTATTCTCAGTTGCCATAAAACTCCTTGGAATGTTTCAACAAAATGGCTGCCGTTTTATTAGAGACACATGCTAAACTTATCTGGCCCTGTGTTGGTGTCGCTGTGATCGCTTTTACAGTTGTCAGTAAATAATATTTAGAGTTAATTGGATAAAAACGATATTTGTAGATATTGAAGTTATACTTCTTTAGGCGCGTTATGAAAAAATGATGAGAGTGAAATTTTAAGATGCGCGCGCATCTGTGACACAAAATTAACAGTATGAAGTTGTCTGCTTAACCGCTCATTAAGTCTCGAAAAAAAAGCTACCAACAAAATAGAAATTGAACCTTGATATTAGTCGCGCATGTTGGTACGCTCGTCACCTCTGATCACTGTTTTCATATTTATAATATTTATCAACATGTTTCTAGTTTATACATTCACAACACGTGTTTTAGTTTCATACAACTGCTACATTATATATGTGCTAATAAATTATATTCAGTAGTGATTTAAATTGAATATTTTGATTGATATCACTTACTATTTGTGAATATTAGTGAAAAAAATTGTGCTTATATACTTTTTCAAGTGCTCCAATATAATTGAGGTTAACTATCCGTATGTATTATTTATTGATATAAATTAAAATACTTTTATTTAATATAATTAACACTAAATATTATTAAATTATTATTTTATTGTAATTAATTATTTGCATGCAATTAAAAACTATTTTTTAATGATGCCAAAGAAGTATAACTTCTCACGCGCGTACATAAGTACACGCACCCATTTTTTTTTAAAGCTTCACCATTTTTACTGAAATGACTAAGGTATGTGACAAATAAGTAACTATGATCCAACAGGCGAAATATCAATAAAGGCAGACTATAGATATTTAAAGATGGCGGCGTTGTATCCCCTTCTGGTATAATTCACAGTTAACCATTAAATGAAATTGAAGAATAAGAGAAGAGAAGAAGAAGAAGAAAAATATAACAAACCTTTGCTATTCGCATTGCGGTGATCCATCTATCTAGTGTTGATTGATCGTCAGCGCACAAGAATTTAATGAACTTAACACTCTTTGGTTGCTGTAGTCTCGGATGTTTGATCGCAAAACAATAGTCCGTCGGTGATTTGTATTTCTTCTTCCAGTTCAAACCTATATATACTTCGTTCGTGTCGAAAGTCGCCAGACAGATTAATTCCTTCAAAGTTTTCACCTTGTCTTTCGGCGAGTAGTACAGCCCTATTTATATGAAAAACGATTTTATATATATTTCATAATTATAAATCAACAGAAATACATACACACAGCCTTAAACAACGTTGAGATACGCTAACAAATTTGGCGAGGTTCGTCCAATGGGATTTGTAAAATTTCAATAATTTGAGTAATTTTTGTTATTGATATGAAAATTATTAACAGTTAAAACAAAAACGAAAAAAAAAAAAATCGACTAATAAACAGCAGAGAAACAATATTTTGATATGTTTTAGCTTTGCCTATTTCATATATATTGATGAGGTTTATGAGCTAAGTTACCGGAACCCTAACAGTAATAGTTGATTAATTTTTGTTGTAAATGAAAATTAATACAATAATCGCGAAGGCTTATTCGCTTTGCAGGTTAATGTGTTTGTATAATTGTATAATGTGGCCACATCGTAACGCGAGCAAATCTACAGTTCGGTTACTAACCGGACGGTCGAAGTACGCAGTAGATTTTCTTCCATCCTTTTTTGGAGTCATTTTTGAGATACAAAGGTCCCTCCATATGAGGTACGTGATGGCCAGATACCAATGGCGTCGCACTTGATCCACCGGTACTTTGTCCGAAGAAATCTTCAATAATCACTTGCCTGGAATGCTCGTCGTGTTCGCTGGACCAACCTTTTGGATAATATATTCTAGACTAGATAATATAATCTAGACGGACTAAGTAAGTATATTCTACCTACCAGATTTTTATAAAATTTTAAATAACACATATTGGTAACACTAATATCCTGTCAAAAGAGTATTTTCATAACTTTTATACTCCGTATGTGTAGCATTAATACTTTATATTTACTTAACCTATATTATATATAATGTTAAAATAACATTATATAAAAGTAGTTTTGGTTTCAGTTATATAATAGAATATGTAACCATTTTATATTACAAATATTTAAAAAGAACTGTTTTATTCTTGATTCACGTGATATCGTTTTAGCTAACGAGAAAAAAGGTTTATCGAATAATAACGTAAGCAGTAAGGTTGTGGAAGGCAAAGGATTTGATTTAGGACGCTTGAAAAGATTTTTTATTAAACTTCTTTTCTCCATTATGCACCGTTACCTGTTATATACAAAATTGGCTTGATCCAAACGATTTAGATTTTATATAATTATAATGTACTCATTCTATTTTATCCCTTTTTCATAAAATAATGTGTTTCATTACAACTAAATGTCAGAAAAATAGTTTCAAATAATAAAACTGGTGTAATATAGCTATAATATATACGTTCCTCAGTATTTCTTACGTTTAATTTCTAAGTTTACTTAAAATTACTCGATTAAAACCCGTACACTTAAAGAATGGGATTGAAAATGGCGGCTAATACGCTATAACGTTATATTAAAACATATTAGCCGATTGTCATCTAATTAAAGTATGTATGCGGATGTAGGTGCATGAATATTTATATTTATTAAGTTCTCTCTCTGACTTGTGTTTTTTTTTAACAATTGTAAAGTCCATAAGTCGTTATAGTATAATCCACTTTCGCGAAGCCAATTTTGTATCTAAGCCTTTCGATTAACTGCTGATGGAGGTTTATTAACTTACATGCTGTGATACGACGCATTGTCCATCACCACGATGCTGTTACGAGGGGATGTTGGGGATTAAATTTTCTTTTACATCTTTTTTAATATTTCGCTAATTCATCTCATCATGGTAATCATTTTTTTTTAGATTTGGCCTATTGCCACTCCCACTCTTGCATTACTATATTGCAATGGGTAGTAACGCCCCAGACATTACATTATAAACGATTTTACATGCATCAGAGGTAAATAATAAAAAAAACGGTCATCATAACGGTTTTTGTGTTGCTGTCTGTACCGGCGAGTGTGAGTAGATATATAGATAGTGACGGTGTGCGACTGAGAGGTGAACAGAAGCGACGCCATTACCAAACCCATTCTTTAAATGTACGGGTAATACAGTAGCTTATTAGACATATGAATGATAATACATCCAGTGGACTTTCGATTCTATATTATTAAATAATGAGGAAATCACTTGTTAAGATAAAATAATTTCGATACGAACAAATTGAGTGAAAACGAAAGCTCGAAAATTGTTATCGAATAAAAAATGGTCAACAAACTAATAGATTTAGGGTTCGGTGTTATTCCAAACTGAATTGGATAAATTGGATTGAATGATGGTGATTGTTTTAAATCTTTCACTCAAGAATTAATATAATTTCGATGGTCAAAATGCGACTCATAATCATGACTGATAATTTGAGGTGAAAAAAAAAAATACTATGGTGCCTAATTTTTATCAACACTTATTAAATAAAATAAAAACATAAAAGAATCCTTTAACAAACAGAGGAGAGTAAGGTACTGAACTATTTTATTTACGCCTATTTATGTATTATGGATTAAAGTAAATCGTAATATTGATTAATATAATATATGATTAATAACAAACCTCTGTCGTCTTCGGAAAGTAAAAATTTCTCTGGCGTTTGAAATAGCGATATTTTGTCACATCGATCGGCGAATAAAATTTTATTCTTCGATTCTCGTGTCCATAACATTAAATTATCAACTAACAATTCATGATCCTCATATACCCGTTCTGTGAAAAGTGCATAAAGTAATACTTAATGAGGTGTATAAAATATGCTTTCCTAAAAGATATGAGTATATATAAATAGATAGAGTATTTGGAATCCACATCGACGGGTGTAGATTGAAATTTTATTTAAAGAAAAAGCTTGAACCGAAGGTAAACATATAGACAAAACATACTACGATAAGGAATCTTCTAAAAATTAGTTAATTACTAGTTTGAAGTTTGAAAACTGTTAAATATCTTGAAAGCGCTATTTTGCTCTACATCGGCACTTAACACCAGGCAATATTTTGGTTGAAGCGGCGAGTAAAATAATAAAACAATCTCGGTAAAATATATTAAAAAAAAACTAGATATAGTTATTTCAAAAAAGAAATTCTTTATATTGGTAAAATTGATTTTTATGGATAAACTCAAAATCTATTTAAACGATTTGAAAAATTCTTTGACTCGTACAAAGCTATATTATAGGTGAGATTATGTTTTGTTTTGTTTTTTTTTTTTTTTTATTGGAGATTACTATATTATATACGTGTGTGAAGCAGTCGATAGGTAACATACAATTTAATTATTTATTATGTTTCATATGTTACACAGTTGTTGGCGTGTAATGTGAATTATATAACAGAATTAATTACTAACCCATATGAAGGTCTGGTAAATGTTCGACGATCGCCCACTTTGGTTCCATCGTTACGTGGTTTTTATCAGCCAAAAGGCGAGTTACGTAACCGCATGTCATTTTCTCATCAATCAAAAGACTTTTAGACGAACCGTCCATCGAGAAAGCTTTTATGAATAACTTCTTGACATTCGCCTCACGCATTCGTTCTAAGGCTAATTTTATCTTATCAGCCTTCTGTTGAAAGCCTGTTGTGTCCTGTAATTGTATTAATTATCTGTTATTATTATTTACTTTATGGTTCGAATTAAAATACGCACAGCTATTTCTACATCATAGTTAGTATTTACATTCTCATATGATAACTGGAGTCAACGACATTTTTAAATGTGTAATATATACTTAATTCAATTATTACCTTTTGATTTTGATGTATATTTAATTTTAACGCTTTGCATTTCGAGCTAGCACTACTTGATGCAGAAGATTCACTAGATAACATAGACACCTGGAACAATGGAATATTCAGTTTATATAATACACTTGAAACTATTTTTAAATTACTTAAATAGATTAAATTGTTTACACATTTTTTAGTATTCTTTTCCTATACAATAAATCATATTAAATATTACGTAATATTATGGTTTTTGTAAACCTAACTAAAGCAGAAATGATAGACGTAACTAAAGGTGATGGCTTATAATTAGCCATTGAATAATCATATTTTCTTTTATCAATGTTCAACATGCGTGCCTTCCATAAAACTATAAAATAAATAAATAAATAAATAAATGGTAGAGATTTTCGATCCAATTGGGTAGCGATCACAATACACATGTTGAAAACCTCACCATATTGAAAAGTTTTGCCGTAACGCGTTCCAGTATCGGCCAGTGTAAATTCAACAATTGGTATGTGGGAAATTGAGTTCGACTAGGTCTCTACTACCGTATACTTGTGAAAACGACATTATGATGCCCACCGTCTATATATTCTAACCTATCATGAACTATATTTAACATTAAATAAAACCAATTACTTTTGCTGAAATCGAATTAAAAAAAAACAAATTGACTTTAAAAAAAATCTATGAATAATCTTAAAGTTCAAACAGTAGTGCAAGCTATATAATATTATGCTATTTGTTAACAAATAAACTTTTCTATAAAGTTATTTTCGCGTACAAGTAATACTATAGTTAAGCAAATATTAAGATTTCGTTATAAAGGTTTTTATTTTAATCATAATACGTTGATTTTTTTTTTTTGTAAAAATAAACAATCCTATGAAGGGCAGTTTCTTCTTATAAATATTAATGTTTTTTTTTTTTCTTACGGTGTCGCTGAATGCTGAGTCATTATCTGGGGACTCTGTTCGGGCGATTGACGAAGCTCCATCGCTGCACTCTTTATCTTGCCTTTGAGGGCATCCCTCGCTAGCCTCTTCCCCCCTTCCCTTAGCTGATAAATGAAGGCCTAAAAATAGTATCATCATTTGAAAGTGTTTTAAAAATAAAGTAACACCGTAGAGCAATATATCGCTGTGGTAAGAATTTACTATTTACTTAACATTTGTTTCCCTGTGTAGCACAGTTTTTAATTTAATTGTAGAAAAATAAAGTTTCGACGGGCTCCTAAATTATAGGATTACATGGTCCTAAATTGTTTTTCATACCAACAGAAAGCAAAAACATTTCTAACAAATTTATCGGCCAGTAATTTTACGCGGAACCCTAATTATTTTCGTAAAGTAAAAGTAACCTATATTACGCGGAGTAACTTCAGCTGTCTGCCATCTGTTCTTGTTATTATAAATGCCTTATAAATTCCATTCATATTGAAAAGATATTATTTTCATATTACATACAGACATTTTAATATCATTTATTAGTATTCGAGCATATATGTATATCTATTTAAATCATAACTGTTGCCATATATGCTATGTTCAACTACACTACATTACTACATTAAGGTCTAAAGTTCTATATTATGCAAAAAATTGTAACTTTAGTAAAAATATACTTATTTACTTACCAGACGAAACCCTGGACAATTCTTCATCATATTCAGAGTCTAAAGCACATAGTTCCCCAAGAATAGCATCAAGGTCAGCATCTTGAGTTTCCTCTAGATTGGCCATGGAGAAACGATACGAGTCTATACGGGGTGCGACGATTTCCAGTGGCCTCAGTGCTAATGATACATCACTTGATGTGTTTAGACCCTGAAATATGTAAAATTTAACAATAAGACGGAATTTCTATTAATATAATATTAATTCTAAGATTTCTTTAACCGATTAATATATATGATCTACATGGCAGTGGGTAGATCGCGTGTTCTTAGTACATTAGCACTGGATAATAATCGCTTTTATGGTTTCGACACACCGTGGGCGAGTTAGAACGTCAGCGCGAGGAGGTCGCGCTTGGCTTGAATCAAGTCAGGGTCTTTTATAGAAGCGACGCGGTGCTTGCGAAAGCCACCCCGTGTCGCCCCCATCCCAAATGCAGCGGACGGCCCCCGGGGGGTTTTAGTGGGTATTTCCGGGCGCTTCACGCCCGGGTGAGTCCCACACTGGCACGGAACTCGTCACTCCGTGCCCCCTTACCTATTGTTTTGGGGGACTTCGGTTTCACTAATACAATGGGTAAGGGTATTGCGTAAATGCATTTCCCCCCGTCAAAAAAAAAAAAAGGGTATTTTATAGATATATAGCCCGGGCGTCCTGGCCCGCCCGCTATGTGTCTAAACTATTAATGTTTTTAATTGTGTAGGGATCGTCCGTTACTCACGTGATTTTTTAGCCACTTTTAATACCCAGTCTCCCCTGGTGAGATATTGTAAGATATTGTTTTTAGATTAACACGATGTGGATGATGTTAGGAGAGGAGGGGAAGTAAAAATTAAAAATAGAAATACGTAATTCATGACGCAGTTACATCGGTTTGTATTATATGAAATATTGTAAAAAAAAAAAAAAATGAAATCTAATCCTATAGAACGACAGGATGCCATGAATATGAAATGAAATCTATATGCTTGAGTATTAATTAGCCAAGGTACATAAATGTGATCGAAGGGATATAATTATAATGCTGATGCATTGTTTTCGAGACAATCAACTTAATGTCAATCGATTGATTACGTACAGTATAGTTAACATCATAAACATATTTTTGTATCTAATCTATGTGTTCAGTAATTTTAAACAAAATCTTAATAACTTGCGTTTTTACCAAAAATCTTGATATATTTAATTAAATTTTCGGTGTAAAATGTTTAGTAAAAAAAAAATAACATTATTACACACTATAAATTAACCAGCAAGACAAATAAAGGTAGATCAATTGTTCAAAAGATGTATAAAATACAAATTTTGTCTAAACCTAGTCTGTTATTGGCCTTGTGGAAAATGATAAGTTATGATACAATTCGCACCTATTATCTAGTTAAAGAGTGACTGTACCTATGTGTGGAGTACATTACGTATTTTCTGCTGGAAGACTAATTTATTGAAGTTGCGAGGACGCGGTATTACATCGCGGAACCATTTAGCCGTTTGATATCAAACTATACATACTTTATGTAGGTAACTTATATTCTTATAGTACCAATAATTGGCGTGTTACTTTTTTGTATAAAGTTATTATTATAAATGGAGTGTAAATTATTAGAGTATTTTGAATACAGAAAATGTAGAAAAATCAAATGTTTGAAATAATGGGCTACTTAGTTCGAAAACAGTCTTTAAATCTATAGGCGTCGAACTACTTTTTGTTGTTTCCTATCTCTTGCGATTATGTGCTTAAAACAAATCAATTTTAAAGAAAATAAAGGCGGTGTTGGTTACTAGAGATATGTCTGAAGTCTCTATTACTTAATTTGAATTAGAAAATGTTTGTATATATTATAAAGTAGGTACTCTTATGTACCAAACATAATTAAAAAATAGTATAAAATTAAAAACGTATAAGTAGGGTTGCTGGTAAAAATAAAGTAAATATGTACAGAAAATTTAATAGTAACTCGAATTCGTGTACGCTCTACAATAGAACATCACTAAAATATGTACGTAATGTATAATAATAAAACAGAATTGTCTGTCAACTTAATTACTCATAAATATATTATTGTTAATACGACTAATCACAAATAAATTCAAACTTGTAGCGAATTTAAGAAATATCCGAAATTAAATTATAAATGTATAACTACTTAGTTAGGTGTAAATGAAAGATTAGATAAATATTTTAATATTGAGATCACGGAATCAACTCGTTTGAAAATAAATAACGTACCGTTGCTGCATCCATGATTATATCATAAGTTTTATTTTCAACTGGTGAACTATTAACACTTCTTGATTTGTTTGTCAAACGAAAGCTCCTGTTAAGCGTTGATAAAAAACCCCCGCGCTGCCACTTGCTAGCTTCGTTTATTTGCACATTCATTATTTCGCTCACATTGCAAACGAAATGACTCATAAAACTAGCACTTCTCACTATTAGCAAAGTGTGTCAAAAGGCCGGCGTTACACTCGGCGCCCGCTTCAAATTATCGTCATGGTTATTAATTAAACAAAACAAAACCCTCGGTAAATGAAATCGATTAGGAAATGTAACTCCGTTTGATTTAACAAAAGTCGTTTTATTAGTATTGGCGCCGTCGTGTGTACACTTTGAATATTGTTTTAAAACGAGTTAGCTACTTCCACCTCGTTCGGAGTCTGCGCGGCACAACCCCACGTCCGCACCGCACCACCACTAAATAAATTGTGCACGAGATTCTGACCTCGCCCATTCACTCGAAATAAAATTATGTTATTATGAACATTCAATAAAATATATTTATTTATACCGAACAAAGAACTTAACAAGTATCGGGGGGGAGAGTGACGCGCGACGCGCTCGTCGTTCGTATAACAACTACACTAGCACGACTTGTTTGAATGTATAGCTGAGTGAAGTGAGTTGTTTTACAAAACGAACCATGAACGCGGACTGCGGACTAAACAGTATTATAATAAATGTACACTTTGGAACTGTGGTGTGGGCTGAGTGATACCCGCTACCTAGGCAAGGCATGGCGCGGTGCGGCGGAGTGAGGGACAGGGAATACGCGTACATGTTTTCTGGGCAACGCACGTGTGAGCGTCCCGCCTTTGCTGCGTTATACGTTGTTTGATTTCATAATAGCTATAGGACACGATATCTCGTCGTGTGCGTGCCTGCCCCTTGTTTAGAACCCCCGCTTCTGTTGTTCCCGGTGCTTGGAGCACATTCAAGCGAGCCGATGACATGTCACAAGTATAGCGAACTTTCGATTGGCCGCGGCTTGGCCAAAAGTTTCATGTTCGAAATGTCAAACTTTTATACGTTCACATTTAAAAAAAACTCCAAACATATAAATAATCTACATAAGTAATATCATGTCGTTATACGACAGGAGATTAAAATCGTAATTTTTTCGAATTACTTCGATAGGAATTAGGTAGTCCATTTTGAGAGACCAAGTTGTTATTCTATTAAAATGGTAGTTATGGAAGTAACTAGGTTTTTATGATATAAGTTTAAGAAATACTTACGTACTTGTGCATATCATACATATGTTGCTTATTTTTGGTGATATTTTGAAATAGTATAATTTACACATTTAAATAGTCTAACACTTTAATACTGTATTTCTAAAAATTATCCTTATTTCGCAAAACTGGTGTACGGTAGAGTTCATACGGCCGTCATTTTTCATTACTACTTGCTTCGATAAAAATAGAACCATAATTTAATTGAGAGAATGAATGATAATCTTTTTTTTTTTTTTTGTAATACGTAGTACAAATATTCACCCGAATATATGTCCATAACGTCATAGTAATTCAGTTGTTATTTGAAATTGAATTTAAAGATTCAATCGATTAGATAATGGCGATTTAATTAACAATTATTCTCGTAACTCTTTCTATACTTCTATTATGGCCTAATATATGACAGTGAAAAAATATATATAAATTAATGTTGTAAGTTATAAATGAAAAGTTTTGAACAAAACGCGTGGCGAAAACGAATACTCATATTTCTTTAATATTCACTCGTTCGTCATTTGCGGGTTCATAAGTAGTATATAATAAATACGGTTTCGATTTTACATTATTATTTTGTACGAAATTAGCACGAAGCTCTTTCTTCATCAGAAAGTGCATAAAAAAATAGGAAACAGGTGGTAATCGTAGCGCACCTGCCTGTGGGCAAGGCGGGCCGGGCCACACGCCAGATGCGCAAAGGCAACACACTTATTATTGATTTCCAAATGGTCGTGTTTGACAACCAGGTACATAAATTTAACTTAAGACTACCTACCTACATACAGTCTGTTATGGTTTTGCAATGTCGCCCTCGGAAGTAATCTATTTCCGTATTTAATATATATGTATAATAAAATCGTAAAAATGTGACGTGTTTGAACGAAAGCTCATCACTTGAAAATTACTGAACCGTTTGAATGTAAATGATGTAAAATGTACAATTGTTTAACTTTAATAATACTGCTCTTTATAAAATAATAAATATGATTTTTATAAACGGTTATTGTTTTGATCCTGGACAAATTGACATAATCCTCAAAAAATTAAGAAATGAAAATTAATAAGTAAATATTGCTTGCGAAGTTACTATAAGACGCTTCCGTCGCCCGCGTCATCAAAAATAACCAAAGCATAGACCCCCTCCCCCACCTTAAAGCTTACGTATTACTTGTAAGGGCCCTAATAGCTAAGAAATTATTGGTCCGATTTTTATGAAATTTGGGGTATATTTTATCAAGGAAACTGTACTTAAAGGGGATATAGGACATAATATTTAAAAAGAACCGTAACTAATATTGAAATATTACATAATACAATAAAAGATGGCGGCCGGATTTCGAGTAATAAAAATGGTTCACGTTTCGTAACAACGGCTGTTGAAACTTTCCCGGACGCAGACGACGCGCAACTCTTTATAACTTACAATATTACGACCAAGAACGACGAACTAAATGGAAACTTTAGTGAACAGTAAGAACATGCCCTTAACACATACTATGCATAATCTATATACCTACTTACAACAAAAGTAACAAATTATAATCCATGTCCGAATTGAAAATTACTTAATCAAATTGAATTTGTTTTTCAGATTAATAACGAAAAATAAAAGGAATCGTTTACTTTAAATCGAGATAAGACCCGCAGTTTTTCATATGGAATTTTAAAAGCATTTTCATCTAAACAACATTGGCTGCACCAGCTAGTTAGTATAAAACATATTAATTAAATTACAATTAATTACTTTCATTGTTAGTTTTCATAAATCAGTGAGGAGTTGGTACATTTAAAACTTTATAATTTTGCATAAGCTGTTAATTTTTTTTTTAAACCAACGTGTTATTTTAAACATTGATGTATTTTTGGGCCACGATTTAGTATATTTTTTTTTACACGAGGTTATAATATTTATTCAATATAAAAGAGTTTTGTATAATCGAAATGATAATTAATAGTCATAATTATTATCTTTTTGTTAGTTACTGTGTGACTGCACAAATTGTAAAATATGAAAAGAGGTTGATTAATATCACGAAAGATAGAAGGTCTGCTGTTGAGAATCCAGTTATAATGTACGACAGGAGATAAATGACTCAAGATGTAAACGCCATCGTCCGTCAGTCGAATCACCGCAAAATCGTGGTAAAAGAGCATATGGTTGCACACACCTGTCGTCAGGCAGCGCCTGCGATGCCGGCTGCAAGCCACACGTGTTTTTTTTTATTAAAATAAATCGACGTTTCAAAACTATATATACATATATATTTTTTTTAAATTATACACTCATTTTACCTACCTATATTTATATATCGTTTCATTCGAATTAATATTAGTAATCGTTCATCATAACGCAGCTCCGGTGCAACATTGTAACTTTTGCAAAAGTGAATTTCATCATTAGAAGCATTTTTAAAGACTTTTGTTTTCTGTAAAACATGTTCCGACATTAACGAATTTCTGCGAAGACTAACTTATTACATGTTGTTTTCATAAGTTTGCGGAAGAGAATAACTTAAAAATTATCTTTTTTCAGTGTTCTTTCAATGGGAGAAATTCGGATTCGATTATGAACTTCTTAGAATTAAAATTATGACGACCGCTCGTGACAGAATATTTGTTTGGACTTCTTCTGTGATATTTTGATCTGAGAGTATAAGAAAATGTCGTTTCTTCTCGACACACCCTAATGGGTATATAATTTAAAACTAATTCTGATATGTTCAAATACATTTAGGAACTAGCTAAGCAGGTACTCAACAATGTTTAAGGTAGATTTCAGACGCATACATATTATATTAAGCGATGATAGCTCATTTGGTAGTGCGGTCGGATTACGCATTGATGGACATCGGTTTGAACCCAACTACCCAATTATATAATAAGCTTGGGCTTTCGGTGAACGAAAATATCATGAGGAAAGTATAATATGATGGTAAGGAATTTTCTAATAATATTCCATTGATTAGTTATCACCCTCAAGTTTTGAAAACCTGTCTGCCAAACACCGATATATGTCTTCCGGCAGCATCAGTTCAGAGCCAGTACCTTAGCCTTTGGTGTATATATCATCCTGGAGCACATCGTCACTTAATATTTGGTGAGATTGTGGTTTAATCGCCAAGTATATACATCATTATAAAAAATATTTTTTTTTATATAATGATATAGATATAGTGATAATAGAATCATAATGAGACAGTCTTTTTTGAAATAGACTTTTATATATATATATATAATATTAATTTTTGGAATATAGCGAACATTTATTATCTGTATTGTGATTTAAAATTATGTCATTCTTTATTTATTATTTACATGTATGTATATTATATGGATATGCAAATTAGTGTAAATGAACGCATTGACTTTTTACACATAAAATTGGGTCGGTAGCGTGAAATTTTAAAAACGATCGGGCGTCCGTAAATGCAGCTGGTGTACAAAATAAAAAAAAAAGTATTCATTTTGCACGCCGTACTTTTCTATGCCACTTCACTCCTTTCAAAGAGTACGCAGCAAAAAAAATCCACACACAGGTGCAAAACATGCAAACGCTGGCGACCGGATTTTTTAGATTGGAATTAATATCTGCCATGGTAGGGATGTCCATGCCAATATACATCGAGGATTTTTTTCGATATGATGTAAAGATTAAGAAAGTATAATTTAAAATTTAAATATTTGTTTGAATAGTTTTTTTTGCAGTTCAGTTTTTATTAGTGTTAATAATTTGTAATTTATGAATAAAAGTTACATTAATTCTTTTAAACGGGAAATATACATGACATGTGAGAGAGACTAACGTACCAACTATACATAACTCATGGCGGTTGGTACGTACATACATACATACATATTATCATGCCTTTCTCCCGTGGGGGTAGGCAGAGATTACGTCCTTCCACTTGCTACGATCTTGACACACCTCTTTCGCTTCTATTACTTTCATGAACGCTTTCAAACATGCTCGTCGTTTATGTGTACTTTTTACCTGGCCTTTATTTAACACGTGATCGATTTGGTCTAAATACGTTCGCCTAGATCGACCCTTACCGACTTGCCCATTCACCCTCGCCTTATAAATTCGTTTCGTTAATCTTCTCTCATCCATCCTCTCTACATGCCCAAACCAACTAAGCATACCTTTCTCTATTTTGGTCACCACATCCTCTACCACACCACAGCGTTCCCTTATCACACTATTCCTGATTTTGTTAAGCATCTTCACTCCAGCTATACTTCTCAGACTTCTTATTTCCACACCGTTAATCTTACTTTCATGCTTCTTCTGCCAAACCCAGCATTCACTACCATACCTAAGTGTAGGGACCAGGACTCCTCGATGTACAGCCAAACACGCCTTTTCTGTCACTTTCTGGCTGCACATGAAGTTACCCAGGGCTCCATTCACTCTATTCCCAAACAAAACTCTTCGCTCAATATCATCGTCACACTTTCTATCTCTAGTAATCTTTGATCCCAAGTACACAAACTCTTTCCCTTGTTCCACTCTTTCTCCATCGATCGAAATTATACAATCTTTCATTCCTTTACTTTTAAGGGTCCTATTCATAACACTGACCATCGCCTGCAACTCCTCCGCCAATGATGCCAGTATAACCTGGTCATCAGCATACAGGAGGCATTTGACAGTTAGCCTATTCATTTTTAATTCATTCTTACTCTCTTTCAAGTCTTTCAAGCAATTGTCTATATATAGGTTAAACAGCCCTGGAGACGCAACACAACCCTGTCTAACATTTTTCTCGATATTAAACTAGAACCCTCATAGATTGATCTCAATGCTCGTATCAAGTTGCTGCTCACCCCATACATAGACAACGTCATCCACAATTCATTCCCTATCACTCTGTCGTAAGCCTTTTCCAAATCTACGAACGCGCAATAGACCTTTTGACTACCCGCCAAAAAATGTTCGGTTATTGTTCGTAAGGAAAATCCCATTCCTCTTCTAAAATCCGCTTGTACATCCCATATTACCTTTCCGTTTCATTCATCAATCTTTTATTCAAAACCTTTGCATACAGTATTCCGACGGTGCTGAGCAAGCTAATGCCTCTGTAGCTTTTACAATCTTGCTGCGACCCTTTTCCTTTATAGAGCGGACGATGACGGCCTTACACCAATCTTCTGGGACTTTGCCGCTACTCCAGCACAGATTATAAAGACGGTACAGCTGACTTGCTACCAAAAGACATGCTAAGAAAAGGAGTGAATGCGGAGATGACAACAAATAGAGAGGAATGGGAGAGGAAGACATGTTGCGCCGACCCCAAATAAAAATGGGAAAAGGGTAGGGAGATGATGATGATGATTCCAGTTACTAATTGGAATTACCGTTGAATTTGTAATAGTAATAGTGTTAACAAACTCGGTACGGAGCGTACAACAGACACGGTACGACGGACGATGAACTTACCACTTACCAATTGTCTTGCGTGCACAGTCAGGTATAGACTTCATGTCTCCGATATTATCGTAATAAAAAAATAGTAGCAAATTTTTTCGCATAGATATTATCAGAGGTGTGACGTTCGTAATTGACCGAGCACTCCTGATTGGTTTGGTCTTCAGCCATACAATGTTCGTTGCATGCTCCTTGATCAACCAAACACGTCTATTGTTGGGACATAGATTTCCCGCGAAAAGTGGACAATTGCCATTTTCGCCACGCTTGTCAGGTGGGTTGGGGATCGCAGTAGGTGTTTGTGTTGCTCAGAGGATGGTGCTGCCCGTCCTCTGGTTTGTCCCTTAGTCGCCTTTCACGACACCCACGGGAAAAAATGGGGTAGTCCTATTCTTAGCACACGGCCTCTTACTCCTTACCGACTCTGTTAACATTATACCGGATATGACTATGGTGAATTATTTTCATTGTCCAGAAAAGTTGTAAAGATCCTTCAGATTAACATTCAGATCCATTAAGCAGAAAATTACAAACCGCTGTGAGGACTGTTAATTCGCCGAGCCACTCGTTGAGCAGCGCTTCAGGATCGTCGGCTGTGGCGCCGGCGCCAGGGTCGTCTACCAGAGCCATCTGCAAAAAAAGAAAGTAGCTCTATGTAATAAATAATATATTACACCTGTTCGCCTTACCCAGCAGACTTATCCGTATGCAGGCGCACAAAACTAGATACCACCGTCAGAGAAACTAGCCCTGTAGCGGTTTCCCCACTAATTGTAAACTGTTGTTAAGACAATCTTATGTTTATTTATAACATTTTATAACATTTAATATTTAGAGGCCGCACCGATGACTTTTTTGACTGATTGATAAATAATATAAAATCGGATTATAACTTAATGTATATTGTAATGTATATGTATATATGTAACTTTTCTTCTTAGCACAAGGATATGAATAATATCAAGATTTGAATGTGTAAAAATGAACTGTGAAGTAGGTAGTATCCATTCAGTACTAAACACACAATACTTTATATTTCGCTCACTATCTGTCTCTTTTTCTCAATCTATTAAAAGCATTTTCCTTATTTACCAGGGCCTCATTGCTATAAAAAAATCCATTATCAAATCAAAAAATGTATGTACCAAATCCCAATGTCAGAACTATGTATAATTAATTGTATAATATTCCTGTGGTTATCTCATATATATATATCCCGCCTGGACCAGTTTGGCTAAATTTGGTTTTGAAATATTTGGGAAAGCCCAGGGTTGGTTTATAAGGTGCGAAAAATATATGTAACTGACATTTTTTTTTCCAACAATTACATTTTCGTCTACGAACTGTTCCTACCAGAATAGTGCCAAACCCGTGGTAACTGCCCCGAAGATTATATACTGTTAATCCAAAAAGAGAGGTGCTACGAAGTTCACCGGGTCATATTGTATAATATAAGTAGAAGAAATCATTAGGGCCATTTATTGGACTGTAATCCACAACAAATTGATAGCTACACTTCAGTTATTCGAACTATACGTCTAATAAAGACTACTGACGATTGAACAAGTCAATTTCTTCACGTAAACATTATTTTGTATAATTATATGAAGATTATAATTTCGATTCTCAGATAGATCATTCTAAAGAGGCAAGCACTGCCGTCATAATTTACTTTGTTTATAAAACAAAAGTAAAGAAGTAAATAACAAAACAGTTTAACAAATGAAAAGAAATCTAAAACTATACATAATAAGAAACGATAAACCGTACATTGTTAATATTCGGAGAAATACATTAAACAAAGGATCGGAAAGAAAAGAAAATAAATGTAACTTAGTGTTAATAAATGATACTATTGACATTATTTGAAAAAGATCATTGTTTACCTTATATTGAAGTGAACGGTGATTTACCTGATGGCCGATACCCTTGTAACAACACATTTCAACAACAACCTTAAAATTATAAATTATACGCAAGAAGGCGATAAACAAACTAACCTAATGTAATAGACTGAACAAAAAATTAGATTAAAATGTAAAATTAGAAATAGTAAATTATAAAATTAAAAACTATGATAAGAATTATGAATAAATAAAGATCCGACAGAAGAAAATGTAACAGAACAAAAGATAAGAAATAAAATAAGAATTGTAAATTAGAAATAGGATTTAAGTAAATATAAAGATTCGACATAACCACAATGCAATAGAAATATAGATAACAAATAGAATAAGATTGTAAAATAGAAATAAGATGAAAAGAATACAGGCACAAAAAGAAAATAGGAGAAAGTAAAAAAAAAAAAAAAAAAAAAACAAACTCGGATTATGTCTGAGATGTAAGGAGACTAAAGGAGTTTTTGGCGGGATCTCAGTCTGACATGTAGCAATTGTTTTCTTTAATTCATTAAACTTGTGTACTTGACTCTATATCATGTAATCTTGGTGGCGTTTTGTGTGAAATAGTTTAGTTATTGTGTTCAAGTTAAGTTTATTATAGAAGACAACGCGTAGCATACATTCTGAGGTGCCGACAAAGCTCCATGGAAAGTTCGAGCAGGATAGGCCACCGTTCTGTTGGAGCTTGGTAACGCTGATACAAGATTGAAAATCTTACCCACATGACATTGGCACAAATTGTGTGTACACACAGATTGCCATTAACTAAGAAGAAGAAGAAGAAGGAGACTAAAAAAAAAAACACTTTATTTCTTATTGTCGCTAAACACACATTTACGACATAGGTTATTCAAATAATCGAGCTATTCGTACGTACTCATTTATATTATTTTAATATGTAATTGAGTTAAATAAAATGTCAGGTTTCTAAAGTAACATTTATGTAACGTTACATAACATTATATCCTTATACTAGCGGTGCCCGCGGCGTCGCCTGCATGACTTTCAACCAATATGCAACCTATTTTCTTTATGTTTTGTAGTTTATACGAGAAAAGGACAGACCGCAAGAGGTAGCTGATGTTTTCTATATCTACGGGATGATAGTAACAGTCGATGGATGTTATGTGGATGTTACATGGCCACAAATGATGACTGTCGCTTCCAACGGTCACCATTATCATGTGACATACTAAGGCTGGTGCTGGAACGATCAACTGACAGCGTTATTCGTTGACATTATGTAGTCGTTAATTGATATATTCTGAACTAAGGTTTCATTTCGCTTCTAAACAGCCAGACACGCAAAGTTACTTTATATTTATCATTAGGGGCCCTGCAACTATTACGTAACTAACATTTTGGCCGTTTTGACCCCTCCTTCCTCTTGTAACCAAAGTAATTAAAACTCTTACTTCGCCCTGAAGATAAATACGTAAATATTGCTTAGTCACCTTTAATAACACTTCTTCCCTTATGCCATAAAAAAATAAACAAAACATGAATCATCCAATAATGCTTACGTAATACTGCAAGGACCGCTTCTGTACTATTAATAAGTTCGAAGTTAGAATTAAATAATATTATGTTCCGCGCCATATTTATACCTATTGATATTATAATTGAATTCCAGTTCACGACTTCCATAAAATGTCTAAATGATTGTGTGAAAATTGAACATAAAAATACTGTTTAACTCAAATTAGTAAATACTATGTGTTAGATATTTAATATTTATAAATAATACTATAACATATTTTATATTATGTCATTTTCTTCAATTTCAATAAATCCATCAATTTTTGTTTTCTAAAACGCATTTGCTTACCAACTCTTCTTTCATGACATTCAAATTACGACAAATGTTAACAGAGTGGACCGATTTTATATACTTAGTACTGATGCCTGAACAGACAGACAGACATTTCTGAAACTGATAATTTTTGTCACAAAAATGAAATTTAATATTTTATTATTAGTATAGATTGTACATCAAAGGCACGGCCTATATGTACTTTTAGTTTTTTTTTTTACACGGAATAGGTTCAGTGCTTTGACCGCAATCTCACCTGATGTTAAGTGATGATGTGGTCCAAGATGGTAAGCACACTTAACCTAGAGGTACTGGTTCTCAAGTGATGCTGCCGGTACACATCTATTTGTTGGTATTTGGCGACATGTTTTCAAACTTGAGGGTGTTAGCTAGCCAGGCGGGCATTATTAGAAAATGCCCTACCACCATGCTATGGTTTCCTCACGATGTTTTACTTCACCGAAAGCTAAGGCCAATTTTAGAGTCGTATATGTGGGGAACGAAACCGCGTCGATTGTCGCGGAATCCGGTCGCACTACCCGCTGCGCCATCGTCGCTTCATAGTTTAACTGATAACTCAACTACGACTGAACCGATTTACTTTTTTTTTTTTATCATACAAGTATTATCTGGTAAAATTGAATTTTCACTGGTATTTATTAAAAACAACAGATTATATCAATCATATAATTAAAAAGAATACCTTTACCGAAAAAAAAAAAAAACAAGTGTTTAATGATTTTGCTGGGGATTGAAAGGGGATGCTCCATCCCTTTTCCGCAAAACGAATGCTAGTATGCAATACGTATGTAACACATATAGTCTGACGTAATATAGTACGATTTCTCTCTACGATGTAAGTAAAGATGGTTATAAATTCCCTATTTTGGATCAGATTTTTATCCCCCGCATCAACCGCGTTTACTTGCGTGTCAGCGCTCACACCCGCGAAACAGCCGTTCCCGCCGCCGGGGGCAGGCGGTTATGTTTGCCCCCGCACACACTCCGGGTCCAATTTACCAACAATTTAATAACTAAAAATTATATAATTTACTGGACAATTTGCGGCCGTAACCGCGCACCACAAATGTCCATTATTGAAATTACATTGACAGTTTTTATCTGTGTACATTCACCCTGTCAGTGATCTTTAATTATGGTAAACGTATTGATATGTTTTAGTTATATATATGTTGAATGATAATGTTATAGTGAAAATACACATATTGCGAAATCGCTCCAGTGTCAAAGGTTGATCTTATTATTTAACGACGGGTTTCAATATCGAATCATAAGGTTAAGATTGAGATCAAACCAAAAACATATCGGGTCTTTTGACTAATCACTAACACTGACCTGATAATTTAGACAAAAAAGCATTGAAATTTCGCTAAAACAGATCGCATATTGGAACCGGTTCTTAGTGTCATTTGAACCATTTTATCGATCTGGGTACCTGGGGAATTAATTATTAGCAGAATACCGAGATATAAATAGTCTGTTTCTACAAACATGGTAATCTATTGACATAATCGTTTATACATATATACAGTAGAACCTCTATAAGTCGAACAAGGGACACGAAAAAAAAAAAAAAAATCGAGTTATTGAGTTTTTGACTTAAGCAGACGGAATATTCGACTTATAGAAGTTAACATTTATTCTAGCTAGTTCAAGTAATAAAGAGTTAGTTACTAAACATATTTATTCGCAAATTACGTAACATTATGCACTAAACAAAAGTACATACATACATACATTATATTTTTTTAATCAGTTATTTTTACTGATTTGTTCCAATAAATTACGTAATGTGAATGTTATAACGCTAATGATGTAGGTGCACCTATTTATTGTATACTCTTGTTGACTAAAAAACAATGACTAGGATTGTCGGCAGAGGTAGTTACAGAGATAATTAGTTTTAAATGATCCAGTTGTAAAATCAAACATTGCTATGTTCGAATCACAATCATTTTTATTGTATACATTTGTTATCTAAGTTACAATGACTTGGATTGCCCGCAGATGTAGTTACAGAGATGGTAGAAAGAGCGATGATGGCTTAGTTGGTAGTGCGGTCGGATTTCACGTCAATGGACGCGGGTTTGAACCTACCAATCCAACTCTAAAATCCGCCCGAGCTTTCGGTGAAGAAAACCATCGTGAGAAAACCATAGCTTGGTGGTCGGGTTATTTTGAAAATAATGCCCGCCTGGGTAGCTACCGCCCTCGAGTTAGAAAACCTTCCGCCAAATAGCAATAGATGTGTTTCGGCAGCATACCACATAACAATTTATGAAATTATTTTATGACTTTTACACTCTTTAAACACTCATTTAAACTAGAAACGCGAGTTACGAACAAAAAAACATAATCTATTACGCTTTCATAATGAGAATAATGTAAGTTTAATCATGTAGCCAGTGAGAGTTACGCATTACCTCTTCACTAGAAGTGAATCCGAGTGGTCCAAGGAAGTAAGCGTAGTTGATGTAATTCTAAACAAAATCACTTCAATACAGGTTATAAATAAATACAACATAAAAAGATAATCGAATATGTTTCGTAACAATGCTACAATAGAATCGCTCCGTAGCCACAGATTACAACGTAACAAACTACAAAAGTTGAAAAAATATCTGATTTACCAAGCATCACGTAATAGTAGGCGATAAATATTAAATATTAAAAAAAAAACACGTTTGCACGTTGTTATTTTTTTTGTTTTCATATCGTAACGGTCAGTTGTCGTCAAACTGCGGCCCGCGGGGAGTACTTGTGCGGCCCGCGATATCGAATACAAAAAAATGACATGATTCTCTTAAATACTAAATCTCCTCAATAACTACTAAGCAAAATAAAACTAGGCACCTATGTGGACTGCCGACAGAAGTGAAAACTTTGAAAAATACTGTTTTTGTTGTTGTTTAAATGATATTTGAGATGTGGCAAACACAAAAGCTTAGGACTCTGCCATCATAATTAACACTCCTTTCTATCAGAGATAAATAATAAAACTCTGGGCAATGCTTCTGCGACGCCCAGGAAAAGAACAAGAAAAATTATAAAACTTTTCTTTATATATATGTATATATAAATATAAATTTGAACAATAGTACTGGCTTGAAAGCATTCTTGAACGTTTAGAGTAGGTAATTTTTAAATTGTCCGGCCGATGTCGTATTGCGCAGAGATTCGGTAAAATAAAATCGTGCAACCATTTTTATTCTCACTTATTTTGGTCAATGTTTTTGTACTGATTTATATATTATTCAGTTATTGTGTACATACTGTTTACGGTTGTTTATTTTATTTTGATTAATAGGCTATTTGGATTACTGTTTATTTCAACACTATATTAAGTTGATAATATAATTAAATATAACAAATATATCGGTGTGGTGCCGGCGTAAGAGTAGTATCACCTATATCTCCCGTGGGTGTCGTAAAAGGCGACTAAAGGATAAACCAAGGGATGGGCAGCAGCATCCTCTTAGTGCTATAAACACTTACTGCGATCGCCAACCCGCCTGCCAAACGTGACGATTATGGCAACTCCCCCTTATCTTTGGGGGAGACCAAGTCCAGCAGTGGACGCGTTTACGGTTGGATGGATGGATAGCAAATATTTTGACACAAATATTTCATTCGCTTAACAAAATTGTGAGATATAAACGGATAAAGTTTTTGACGGGACTCGTGGCGTTCTTTCTCTTTCCTACAAAATAAATGTTAGTATAGAATTTGTACGAAATATTTTATTGTGACGTCATATTGAAGTACAGTATGCTGTCTCTCTCTATCATAACGGTTAAGATGCTTATATTTTTTGTCAGATTTATTTTCAATTTAAATTTGTTATCACCTCTATTTATGGTTTGTATTTTATGTGATAATAAATAGTAATCAATCAACATCCCTATAATAGAGATATATTTAAGTATGGTAAAAAAGTTTATTTATAATTATTAAGCCGATATTATAAATGTATTATAGATTATAGTCTAGCTTTAACAACAACGCAGTGCTACGCTGCGCGTGCTAACCATTGAAGCTGTCTCCTTAAAAATAAAATACAATTATTAGAATGACTCAGGGAAAGTGCAATGCGGACGGGGACATTACTCTCCGATGTCAAGTTAATTGAACGTATATCAAGCAATATGCGGGCATTCAAAATGGTTGATGTATAAACTACAAAACAAAAATAAAACCAAAGTACATTATTAATTCATATTTAAGTATATATTTGGTCGCATTAAATAATAATACACGGTGAAGGATATGTTTGAATGAGTTACATTATACTGCAAGAAATTTTTACAAAGTTATTAAGAATTCAACCAAGACATTTACAATTTCCATATATGATTACGACTGCTTTATATTACGAGTCTACATTTAAGATTATCGTGACGGCGATATATCTAGTATTATGTCACTCTGTTCTTGGTAAACAATGATATAATCGACAAAGTACACAACATCATTTTTATTATCTATCCATTCAACCGAAAGACGTCAACCGCTAGACATAGGATTCGCCCAAAGATTTCCAAGGCGTCCGGTCTTAGTCCACCCGCTTCCAGCGGACTCTCGCGACCTTCACCAGGACGTCGGTCCACCTTGTGGGGGGCCTACCCACGCAACGCCTTCCAGTATGCGGCAGCCATTCGAGAACACGTTGGCCCCATCGAGCAGTTCCATTCCCTACTAGTTCCGTTCGTATGGCGATCAATTCGCAACTTGTTCCGTTCGCTATACGTTCCAGTCGTCAATTCCACACTTCTCTACATGATAGAAGAAACGCGGTAAAGAAAAATTGATTATGAAGGTGTCAATAAGTAATTACCGATGAGATAATAATTAAAAACTTTGTTTAAATTATGTTATTTGAAAAACAAAACTTTTATTGATAGTGATTCTTGAATTGTAAGCCAACTAAGAGTCATACATGGAAACAGTTATATTCTTAAAATATTTACTTTTTTATATATACATTATTACGGATTACAAGGATTAATGTACGCGAGGACATATAATAAAATTACGTTAAAAAAAAGGCATTTGATAGTGTTCTGTTTAATTAACTAATACCGACACAGTAATTATATAATTACTGTGTATACCTGTGAGAAGCTGGGAAGGTCGCTTTGAAGTATATTTGTCAATCGTCTACTTTGTATATTTAATAACTAGTAATATCCCCTCAGTCCCTCCCTGGCCTTATATTCCAAAACTCTACCTGAGCACAGGATCATTTTAGGTTATATAACATAATATCGCCCACGCATGTCCGGTATTGTTAATACTGATGTTGAGACCTTTTTTTTTTTTTGACGGGGGGAAATGCATTTCCCTCCAATACGAATAAATCTTTCGCCTTTTACTGATGTTTAGACCTAAGGAACTAACTTATTATAGATGCAATTAATTCTGTAACTAATCACCTTCGAAAGAACACTAACGTTTTGTATCAGTTTTGTGTGTTTTTAAATAAACTATCAAAGTTAACTTAAAATATTAACGGAATTGGAAACAGTTTTTGTTATGTTCAAATGTTATTATGGTATAATTTCGAAGAACGATACTTAATGTGTCGAGTACCCATAAAAATAAGACAATAGAAAAACAATGGAAAGCTAGCATAAACGCCAGGTAAGTGCTCAAGGGGTTAATATAAATGAACAAACATTCTTACCTGTAAATATTAGACTAATTAATCCGCTTTGCACTATTATACTCGATGTATTGTTTGATTGACAGATTAAATCCTGAGCCCCGGACACCGCAAATAAGCTCTGCGAGCCTCCAATAATGTAAAACAATAGGCTCGGCCGGCCTATACGAGTATACGTACCTACTACGGTTATAATACGTTCTGGCCTTTGTAATCGATTAATTCAAACACTGCAAACAACCGGAGATCCGAACGACAACTGGAATTATATTATTGCATTTATTAATATTAAGATATGGTCAATGTTAAACGGACACTCTATAATGAGATGCGACGCGATACGAAAATTATAACAATGATGATAAAAAATATTATGCTAAAACTAGATACCTACAAGTTACGTCATACGTTATCGTCGCGTGTCATTATTGTGAAAAAATACAGCATTGAATCGTTCGTGTGTTGGAAACATAATTCGATAGAAATTATTTATAATATATAATTTTAAAAGTAAATATCGAATACAATTTAAATTGAATAAATAATAATAATTTACTGTTTAAAACAAATACTTTAAATTTTATAACGAAATATTACGTATTACCTAATATCATATTACCTGTGAAATTGTCCTTTTATTGATATAAATTAAATAAAATTAAAGTAAATGTATATATATATATATATATATATATATATATTCATTAGAGTAATTAAACCCATGAAATCAACGTATCATCGTCAAAGAAATATGAGTTTATAAATGTCCTTCTGTTGAAATCTGCTGAACGGGACAGTACAGAGAATCAATACATGGCAACACTAATATATAATGCTCATTAAAATATAAAAACACTAAACGGTTAAAACGGTTTAGGTAAGAAATTATACACAAAATTACTTTGTATTTAAAATGATAAATACAGTATAAATTGTGACCCATTAACATTAACTCGATATCATTCATATTGTAGTACCTAATATTTGTATCTTATTTAAATTTATTTTTATTAAGATAGTCAATTTAGTTACAAACATATTTAAAAAATGATAATTCAATTATACGAAACATGCATATTTTGAATGGTATATGAGTTTTAAAAACAAAAACGGGTCGAATGGGTGCTACTGCAGCTTTGTCGAGCCTTGCAAAATTTTTTTTTTATTGTTTCGGTGTCATATACCCCCAACTGGGGACTTGGACCGGCTCACCCCGATGCCGGAATTCTGTCAAGGACCTAAAACTCTCATATATCACCCCATTACCCTATATACCTATTAGGCAATAAAAATCTATAGGTCGATTCAGGACTTTACTAAAAATTTAATTTATTAATGTCTTATTTAATAACATAATAGACTGATAGTTATGACTTTTAGATACCAAACATTAAATAACAGATTAATAAAGCGTACTATTAAGAATTTATTTTAAAAATCTTAATATCAGTGCCGGTGAAAACCGCAAAATTCTTCAGAGATACAGATGGCAGTAATATCTAGTATGAGTAGATAAATTCTCTAATGTCTGAAATAATGTTATTCGCGGTTAAACGCGGTTATTCGTATATAGCACGAATCGTATAAAACGCCCACGACTACTTCGTGGTACCTTGTCGTATGCTTTTCCAGGTCCACAAATTCTATATGCAAGTTTTTGTGTACGTGTCTATATTTCTCAAATAACTGACGCAATGCAAATATTTTAATAAAAATTTTCTTCCAATTTTTGTAATTCATCGTGAATTGGTGTGCCTGTGAGGTATGTAGAGTTAATTCGTGCTATATACGACTAACCGCGTACGTATGTCCGGTCAGCTGCTGGCAACACCGACGAGTTCAGGGTATCGGTAGACTTACACTAAGTGTCGGCCTTGAGTCCATACCTCTTTCTGTTACTAATGGATGCCTTTAACAGCGGATATACAGGAAAAGGCACGTTGTTGTATGCTGTTTGCCGACGATATTATCCTTGTCGGTGAGGATAGAGCTGGGATCTAGAGCAGATTGGTAAAGTGGCAACAGAAAATGGTGAGTGTTGGCCTAAAAGTGAGTAGACCCAAGACGGAATATATGATTTGTGATTTTAACGGCACAACTGCTCAACAGCGGCTCAACTGTTATAACACTAGATGGCACTCCAATACCAATCTCCACGAGGTCAAGTATCTCGGCTCACTACTGCAAATGTGCAGTTAATTATTGTATTAAAACTTTAATGAATAATAATTGTAATTGTTGCTTCATTTTACCTACCTTTTGTAAAAATGTCTGATGTCAATTTTTTTTTTCGTAATATTAACATTAAATAATTCAAAAATGTTATTGTTTAATAAAATTGGTGGTAGATACCTAGTTTGATTTAATTTCCACTTTTATTGTAATTGGAATATTTTTTAATTTGTGAAAATTATCACCGAAACGATGGAAGGAAATCTGGTTTTTTTCTTCTCTTATTCTCTGACAGTATGACCGCGTGCGGAATGTATATGTAAAGTCTTCACACTGTCTTAAATAGATGTAGGTATCAGCACGTATCAGGAACTATGAAATTCGAAACAAATACTCGTGGTCCTCTGCAAAGAGAGCCGTAGTTATTTTTTTTTACTTTGACAACATACTTTATAGATTTAATCTTTATCCTTATTATATAATTAATTATACTAACAGTTTCCCCGCGGCTCCGTCCATGTTTCATATTTTCTATACAGCACACTTTGCAATATAGTTTTAAAATAATCATTGGAAAACAATATTTAATTACTATGGTCATTGTTTTTTGGTTGTAAACTTTTTTTTAGTAAAAAAGAGAAAGCAAATGTAGTTCACCCAAATTCAAATATTTGCAAATAAAAGTGGGCATTGAATCGGATTTTGTTCGGAATTACATAAGATTTTTAAACGCGAAACCTTAATCATTTTCCAAAAATAAAAGTAGCCCAAGTTACGCCCCTAATTTTAGTTATCTGCCTGAAAAAGTCAAGTTAAAATCGAATTCTGTAAAAAAAAAAAAAATTAACAACCTCTTTGTTTACACCTTTTATTTTATGTTTTACGTGTGAAGGTGCTTATGAAAGTAGAAGAGCGAAAGATGTGTTCCAGATGACACATTCGCAGTAGTTGGAAGGATGCGGGTTCTTAATACGCTTGTGGGAGAAAAACGTGACGTTATGTATACAACATGTTTTTTTTTTTTCAGTTTGAAATGAAAAATTCATAGGCACTTTATGTCGTTTCTGTACGTTCTAAAAAGGTGTGAAAATTTATGTATTAAAATTGGAAAAATATCAGTTTTTACGTCTATAGTTAGTCCTCTAGTACTTCTTAAACTTTTGTCATTCACGACCCCATTTATGATTGCGAGTTTCTTGACGACCCCATACAAATATAAAAGAAAAATAAATTAATATATTTTGATGATTTATTTATTAGGTAACAATATACATGTAATAGCGATCATTGATCGTTTACTGCTGTCGGTGGAGATAGCTCAAAACCTTCAACAAATGCGCGTGTCTAGACGCTGTAAGTCCACTCACTGTATTCCGCCAACTCTAGTGATGTTATAAAATGGTATATATAAATATTTGACATTAAAATCTCTCGCGACCGCAGAATTTTGCTACGACCCATAGTTTAAGAAGCCCTGCTCTAGTAGATTCGAGACTTGATTTTTTTTGTTTCAATTATTATTTAAAACTAGCTGTCTGCCCTCGGCTGCACCTGCATCTCATATATTCTTTACTACCTTTTAATTTTCTTTTACGCACTGTAATTGTTTTTATAATAAACTTAGTACATAACTTACTTCATTTAATATAGATTTTTGCAAACATTTATCTGATTTAGTTGAACTTACAGATGTAATATAGTAACACAAATAGTTTTAATGTTACTTTTTGACAATACGTCAGTACATGCTTTTTTACCAATGTCAAAATTTACGAGATTGTCAAACATATGGTTTATGTTTTAAATTATTATTTTAGGTTTTGTTCATACAGAATTTAAGTTATCATTCATACGAAATATCTACAATAGTTTATTAATATCCTTACATGTCGTACAAGACAACTTTTATCTGTTTTTTCTGTATCGCCGCCCGTTAGTCGAGAAACACTTAACTAATTTACATACATAATCTGGTAAAAAAAAAAGTAATAATGAATTCAGTCTAGAAGAACACGATTCCCAGAGTGAACTTTTGTAGTAATCTACTAAACCCCTTGAGCACTAACCTGGCATTTACGCCAACTTTCTGTTGTTTTCCTATTGTCTCATTGTTATGGGTAATCGACATATTAAACAGCTTAGTTTGCTATTAATAATTATTAAATGCCATTTGAGCCTGCAGCAAAACTACTGTTATTATTTTTTTAATTAAAATATTATTATTCAGATCGTTCTTTATTTCTATTATTCGTCATTTGTTAGGTGCACTTAACCAAAGGATATATCGAAACACGAATTGTTAGCCTAAACTATTATTGGATAGGCAACCTTTAAAAATTCACATGTATTCATTAGTAAAGCTAACGCCCAAGGTGCGAGTTCCGTATGCCGTATTAACAAATTAAGAATTTTACATCTGCAAGGATCTGTAAACATATTACTAGGATAGTTACCGGATTTACTCGAAGACTTTACAACTCTACGTTGAGTGGTGACGTTTTAGTGAAATTACATTATTTGAAGATTAGTGTTATGGGAGAAGCAGAAGTTCTATTAAAACATATGTAGATGTTACTGCTGATTATTACAACGTGGGGCGGAACATTTAGTACCAGATAAAATGGTAACAGACGTTTGATAATTAACAAATTAATAAAAACATATGATGACTCAACATAGTAATTTCTCATTAGATCCAGCTCTAAAATCAACGAAGTCGCGGACACGTGTTAGTAAAAATATAATCGTGACCTGGCGTTTCTCTTGAATTTGATAATAGTTATCGTAAATGTAAACAAAATTATCAAGGCGTTGTAGATTTTACAACTAATTTAGTCATCGGCTCCATGAGAACGAAGTTGCGATATCTTTTTCAAAGTGTTTTAAAATTAATTCATATTTAATCTGAAATCTGCATCTGAATTATGCATAAGTCAATCATGGCACGATCCGCTGTAATAATATTTTCATATATGGGTACTCAAACTAGTGTGATACATACGTAAGAATTGTAATTCTTAAACATACATACAAATGCTCACGCCTGTTATCCCCGAAGGGTTAGGCAGAGGTGAAGTAGCGAACTACACCACCCACATTTCGCCGAGCTTAGTTCCGTCCCAGATATGACAGGGGGCGAGCCTGTCGCCATATCGGGCACAAATTCCAAACTCCGGGATTATACTGAGTAGAAAAAAAACCCAATATCACTTGACCCGACCCGGGAATCGAACCCGAGACCTCAGAACGGCAGTCGTATGTAATACAACTGCGCTACCGAGGTAGTTAGTAATTCTTAAAGATTGACATTATTTCCATTTTTTTTTTTTTTCCACCTATATAATATTATATTGTTATTATAAATGAAATCAAATCGAAAAAAACAAGTATATCAGTACTTTTTCATTTAATTAAACTAGTTTGTATCCTGATTTATTATTAAAATGAATACATTTAATTTTGCCTTGTTCTAAAAAGACGTAAATGACAAATGACGACAGACATACGGCATAGGTCTCTGCCCATTAGACCATATCATACCATGACCGTGCTATGAACGTATCAAGTACGTAAAAAAGCAGAACACGCACTACCATCCCTACTTCGACGTATCAACCGCGATCTATGCATGTACCCGCATGTAACGAGTTTCATGCCCGTTTGCCATGCGTAACTAATAATAGTTAGGGGATTAGCCCGTTGGGAATATATTCAATAACAAGATACGTTATTTTCGCATACGTAACAGTGTTGCGTAGAAGCTTGAAGCATACTCATTTAAAATAAACTATAATTTTACTTTATACGAATACACTGTTACTTTTACATTGACGTAATGTGTGCATTAATAGTGTTTCAAAATAAAATATAAAAATATTTCTATTGTGTTGTGTCCGGTAGGAACTTAGGGTAAACGCGGTTATCACCTGTTGCGTACGCGGCATCGGACCGTACCGGCACGTGCTAAATATTCTCGTCAGGAAATCGGTGTCGGCACAGTCCTGTTAGGTAACGGAACGGTCTGTGTGCTCGCCGGCTTCCTGCTGTGGGAGCGGGAAGCGGAGGCGCTCGCTGCCGTGTACCGGTACTCGGCAGCGGGGAGGGATGGTGGTGGGCTCCGCTTCCACAGGGCGGAAATTATGGATGAGAGGTTGGAGAGACGGGAGGAGGCGATGCTGAGGTGGGAGGAGGACCTGGCGAATGTACGCTACGGACGCCTACCGTGGACGCCATTCGCCCGGTCCTCCGGGAGTGGATAGGGAGGCGGCACGGCTTCCTCAGCTTTAGGTTTGTGCAGGTACTGTCAGGACAAGGGTGTTTCGGATGGTACCTGCATAAGATAGCCAGGAAGGAGCCGCTGCCGGGGTGCACCATACCCTTGCGGAGTGCGCCGCGTGGGAGAAGCCGCGTCGGGCAGTGGTGGCGCTGGTGGGGCCGGACCTCTCGCTGCCGGTGGTCGTCAGGGCCATGGTCGGCACCGAGGAGGTCTGGGGGGTGGTTGCCTCCTTCTGCGAACAAGTAATGTTGCAGAAGGAGGCAGCCGAGAGAGCCAGGGAAGAGGATCCTAGGGCGGATCCTCGGAGGTGGAGAAGGCCCAGGGGGAGGTGGGCACGCTACGTACGGAGTTTCTTCCGTACGTTGACGTGCCCGGGGTGGGTGGTGGGGGGGTGTGTTGGTGTTGGTGAGGGGTATGTGTGTGTTTGTTTTTTGTGTTTATTTCTTCTTTTTCTTTTCTTCTATTCTTTCCTTCTTTCTGTTTCTTCAGGTATCCCTCTCCTTCCTACGTCTTGTCGATTGAGACTTCTTCAATAACTACTTCCCTTAAAGCAGTGGCTGGTTTCTTCCCCTTTTCCCTTTACTCGCCACTGCTCTATCCAACTCTTCCCTTTTCTATTTATGGGGGGCAGGAAGTATATCCTGCCCCCCCGGACTGTCGACCTGACGGTCGTGCCTCCTGCTGAGGCGGGCTAATAGGTGGAGGGGAAGTATTCTCCTCCATCCCTACCGGGCCATTGCACGGACGAGGCCTGGTGGGTTCGCTGCAGGGGGCGACGCGGTGCTTGCGAAAGCCACCCCGTGTCGCCCCCATCCCAAATGCAGCAACGGCCCCGGGGGGTTTTAGTGGGTATTTCCGGGCGCTTCACGCCCGGGCGAGTCCCACACTGGCGCGGAGTTCGTCCCTCCGTGCCCCCTTACCTATTGTATTGGGGGACTTCGGTCTAACTAATACAATAGGTAAGGGTAGTGCGTAAAAGCATTTCCCCCAGTCAAAAAAAAAAAAAAAACAAGGTGACGGAACGATCTAGTGGGCATAGTCTCATAGTAACTCATACAAACTATATTTATTTGCATGTGCCGGTACGATTATGGACATGGTATGATATGTACAAGTGGGCAGAGTCCTTAATCGTATAAAAATACCTCTGTTTCGCTGCTAAAAAGAATGCTTAAATAATAACAAAACTTATTGACTAGTTCACGGGATTTTGGTTTTTCATGTCACTCGGCTTTATTTTTAATTCATTAACTTGCTGAATTTGACTATACACTGTGTAATTTTGGTATCATTTTATGTTATATAATTTAGTTGAAGCGCACAAGTGAAGTGAATTTGAAAATAATGGCACGAGTCGTGAAATCTGAGACCTTCACTCCCTTGAAATAGCTTTAACAGAAGGCCGCCTTTGTGTTACTGCGCTGTATAAAAATATTCTTAAGGTCAGACTTGGCTGCATGGTCTATTAGTACCTTTGCCGCTTCCTTAAATAGGAATAAATTGAACTTCTCCTTCTTAAATAATGGCAATTTTGTGTTGAAACAATTAGTACCAATGTCATGTAGGTAAGATGTAGATTCAATCTCGTATCAGCGTTACCAAGCTCCAGTAAAACTGTAGCTCCTCCTGCTAGAACATTCCATGGAGTTTTGTCGGCACCACAGAATAAATGCTACCCGTTGTTTTACGTAATAAACTGACTTGTACACAATAACCAAACTAATCACACAAAACGCCACCAAAATTACATGAATTACATTATAGAGTCAAATGCACAAATTTAATGAATTAAAGAAAACAACCGCTACATTGCAGACTGAGATCCCGCCAAATATTCATAAATTGAACTAATCTTCTTATCATAAAAAATATATGTTTTGATAAGTGACATTTATGACATTGTAATACTTTGATATTATATTTCCTTCTGGCTAATGACAATCTGCGGTTTAAATTCACAATTCTGCCAATGTCATGTGATAAATTATGTATTCAATCTTGTGAGAGCGTTTCAAAGTTCCAGCAAAATAGGTGGCTCATCTTGTTAAAACTTTCTATGGAGTTTTCGTGGCACCTCATGAACGTTTCGCATCAAACAGGCACACCTATAGAATGTATAGTCGTTGAGGTTCGAGTTAGTAAGCGCTTTCCTCTAGCGTTAAACGAAATACGAACCCTCTCCAGCAGTTGCACAAGACATGCTCCGATCCCCATCTGGGGAAGCTCTTGTAGCCGCCGTCAATTTGGCACAATGACACTGCATGCACTACCAGCATGCGCATTATTCTGCACACACATACACGCAAGGTGCATAGGTTCTGTATTGGACCTTTTTTACTTTACAGGTTTACTTACTGCTCAGTAAGCGCGGGGAAAATTCCGCGGATTTTTTATCACGGGTAGCAACTCAAATGGAGGTTCGTACTATTTTGGTGCATTTGTGCTGACTACCATTTTTATGTTTAGAGCCTTAAACGCTCGTTTCAAAGTCCGGTGAAGTTGTCAAGGGCCTTCTGGTCAACAACGTTTCGTCAGTTAATTTTTTTTTTTGGGAAATCTGTGTAATTATATTATTGACTAGCTGTGTACATGCACCCGAGCCCGCGTTTCCATGTGTTCTTCACTACGTTTAAATTGTTTTAAACCAAACCTAATTATTTTCCTAACCTTTTTTTAGTACTCAGATAAAGTAAAAATATTTCTCATAAACTCAAACACTTGCCCGTAAAACTGTACATTGAATCAGATTTATTGAAATTTTTATGAGTTTTAATTTTGTTTTTTACGCGGAACCCTTATTATTTTCATTCTATTCTATTAAAATCAAAAGTTAGGGTAAGTTACGCAGAGTAACTTCAGCTATCTACCAAAAAATAACTTGTCAATGGATTTAAATCTACCTTGTTGGTTTAAGGTTTAAGTTATGGTTTTAGGCAAATAACCGCTAAAGAGAGGCGGCCTTTAGGGTAGTCTATGTCCGTCCTGATATGAGGGACTGTCTATTAATGCTTAGGGTTCGGAAAAATCACAAAATATCTACACAGAGGGATGGGGTGGTACAGTAAGGTATCAAGTGTATTCATTTTTTTCGTATATTGCGCTATATCTAAACCGAGAACATCCTCAGAATCTAGTTAGGATCGCTAGGATCGTTAGAATCGATATAAACAATTTTTTTTTTTAACTACGTGATCTCCACAATACTAAGAGCTCGAATTAAATCGACCTGAAATCAATTATTTACCGGAAACTTTGAGCACATCTTTTTATTAATAATTTGTAGAAATATGAAACGCACACATAATGAGGTCGAACATGGAACAGATGGTTTTAAAGTGCATATGTCGTCTCGTCAAATATCCTCTTAGAAAATATATCTATATGTTTTACCTCGTTAAAATGTAGAAAGTCCTAATTTTGTTTTGTTTTTTTACAGACTCTTTGTTACCGAACAAAATAAATGCTACCTGCACACCAAATTTCATGCAAATTTTCTTTTCTTGCAAAATTATTTTTTACGCATTCTAAAAATTATTTCGTAAATCTATACAGCCTATCTACAGCTCCTTGGCATATACTTTCTGCGTACATAAATGTTATCAAAATCAATCAACCCGCTTTCGAGTTAAATCATTTGGCAACACACAAAAAATGTACGTGTTTTAAAATACACAAAATACACAAAAATTACAAAAAAAATAATGCAAATAAAGAATGTCAGATTTATTCTTATTAGTAAATAAACAATATACGTATGTTAATAAAAACAAATATATAAGAACAATGGTAAACCATACTTGTAGAACGCAGATCGGTTACGGTTAGACGTGAATTATCCAGTGACTATTTATGTAAAGCAATCTCACTAAAATAGAAAGATAATTTTTACTACAAATTACGTCTAGTTTTAAACGATCTGCGTATTAAGAAAAAAAATGTTAAAAGCTTCGACAGACGTAGGAAATTGTTTATGATTAGTAGTGATACAAAGTCATCTAGTTAAGTCTGAAATATTTCAAACAATAGCGAGAGTGGGCTAAGATGTTGGCAAAGGACTTGGAAACAAATTGAATCATATTCTGCATAATTTCGATGAAGGAAAACTGCGTTATTAAACTGCATCAAAGTTATGCGATAATTTCAAATGTAGGTACGCTAGGAGCTTTCATAAATAGCAACCTTGTCTTATGTTGTGTGAGATAGATTTAATTTAACGTAACTAGAGCATCGTAGTTATGCATTTTTTTTAATAGCTTGGGTACCTACAATCCTCAACTCTCAACTCAACCAAGTCGCGCTAAATGATCCGACATCTCGTCACTTAATATTTGGTGAGATTGCCGACATTCGTTAAGAACAGATATTGCGATCAAGCGAAAAATAAACACAACAAAATATGATATAAAAAAAACATGCTTTCATTTTGCTTACTTATTGATCCATTAGTTTAAGTTTATTCATTTAATAAATTGACACGTTTGATATAAAATAAAGTATTTTAAAACATAAACACTCGGATAATGAAATTTATTAACTTTGTGTTCGGCACGGTGAGGGCGCCTCGTAAGATTTCCCTACGGCCACGCGCGATCGAAGTGCATTTACCACTGCACCCAAATATAGACCAAATTCCTGTGTACGGACCTATTAACTGTTGATATAGCCGCTCCCCCCTTTTTCTTGTACACTCCACTCGAACCCGTATATATTACCGACCACATATGCAATGATGTCGGCTCTTTGTGTTAATTATTGTCTACTAAGTAATTTTTTTGTTAGTACCAAATCCAACTAAAAAGCATTTGAAATGATTTCGTGGTATCGGTGTGTGTGTCGATGGAAGTAGATACAAATTTGCCTGTCCTATTATAAGAGCTTGAGTTTTATATGAAAGTAAACATCGGGATTATAGAATGGGCTAATCGGATAGAAAATCCGTCGCCAAAAACAGTATTAGGTCGCGAATAAGTATGTACTGGTAACATCACTTGAAAGGTTGTATTTCTGGTTCACCGTGGGTACCATCTTGGACCACGTCATCACTTAAAATCAGGTTAGATTGTGTTTAAGACGCTAAAACTTATCTATAATTAGTACAACTAACTTCTCCAAAACCACACACATTCGCATCGATGTTCGCATTATCATCCTCTTTCAGATACATTTTCAAGGAAGACATTTAATGTATTTGATTTTCAATATCAATCGTCAAAAAAAAAACAATTTTCATGACCTATGTAGGCCAAATCTTGAGATACGAGTACACATCTGAATTATGACCTAAACAATTGTCATTCTATAAAAATCCCGGAGAAAACTCTGTACTTGGATATCTCCATCTCCTGGGATTGGCTCATTATAACACAGAGTTTCTCTTTGGAGACCATTCAAAATTTAATACGAACGGCGTCGCGGTTCTATACTAGTACAGTAACAAAAAGCTAACGTCTTTCTATTTGCCTGCCAGTCAGTTAGGGCGCGTATATTTCGAGAACCACGCCACTAATTCACGTGATTCATTTTCAAAATAATATTATAAAATATAATAAAACCTTTGAAGCAGGTTTTAGTAAAAATGAACAGGAACAAGTTACGTACCATTCGAATTTTACTTAAGCGTCGATGAGGGCGAAATGTCTTATTTTGTATGAGATGGAGGACGGAGATATGAATGGTAATTAAGTAGGTAAGTAATATTTACTTTTTTACCGTCATTTTTAGACGTCCGTCAAACTAGTTTGATGCATAGAAAGAAAAAAGCAAAACTTAGAGGCATAGCCAAAGTCTTTTTTAATATATAAATGAAAAAAATATAATAAAAATCGAGTCAGTTTCGAAGAGGAAACAGGGTACTACGATGAAATGTTTTCGTCTATTTTGCATATGTATAATCAGCCCGAGCCGCTACCGTGCTTTCAAATATGTCGCCGATCACATATCCTCTAGTCACATATACTTAGTCGATAAAATATTACTAACGGTATCTTATTTTAGAATAATTAACTTAAATTATTATTATTTAAGATAATAGGTATAATGCACTTTAGCAAGAACGGAACAACGAATTATAAGCGAGGAGTATCGCGGGCGTAGCGAAATAAAAAGACAAAAACAAATAGTTTAGTACTTTTTTACAATTTGTTTGATCAACGTTTTTTTGTATTTTTTTGTTTTGTTTAGTAGCTTTAGTTTGAAAGTGAGAAATTAAGGCGCGTAGCTTATCCGGGTTAAGTAAATGCGTTTTATTCATACATATCTACCTGGAGGCTTTACCTGTGACTATCTATATACTCACGTAATTATTCTTAGACTGTAATTTATTTAATATCAAATGAAGCCCAGCCACTTGCTGAGTTCAAATAAATAAACAAATTAGAAACAGTTTATTTTTCCTCCTATTTTCAATGGTGATTATTGTCGGATTTTGTTTAACTCTTTGTCTAACAGATTTTCTTTTCAACATCAGATAACATTGTGATATGTATGCAATAGTTTTTATTTATTTAAATTATTTATAACATAACAATACATTTAAACTATTCAATTATCAATTTAACGAATATTGAAAGGAGTTCAGTAATTTTTAGTCATTTTCATTCGATATTTTTCTCATAACCTTTTCTAAATACTCTATATATGATGTAATAAAGGAGTTCAAGATTTTTGTTCCTCTGTTTATCATATGAATTTCTTATTTTTTCTGTACTCATTGATAAGCTTTAGTTTTATAAAGAGAATTATGGACATTACTGGAAAGAGTTTTTTTTATATTTTTTGAGCTTTCAGTAACGATTACGTGTAGAATATTAAAATGAAAAAAAATCTTTATTTAATTTAGGCCCTAAGAAGGCGTTTATAAACGGAACACTACCACCGGACCGGAAAATAACACAGTAGAGAAGAGCCAGCAAGAAACTTGATCTGGCTCCTTTTTCTATAAATTCAAACATAAATTGTTAGCGGAAGCACAGAGAGGAGTGTAAATTCCAGACATCACTATCGTCCACGTAATGATCCATCCTGTAATAACCTTTTGAAATTAAGACATGCTTGGCATAGTGCTTAAACTTATTGTCTTATTATAAAACCGAATGCCTACAAAACTTTTATTAGACTTACTCGGCCTAAAGCGTGTGACGGCCAACTTGTCTTTATTTGTAATATTATAACGATCATTTACTAGATCAAGCTTGTCTAAATTTTTACAAACATAAATTAAGTTATCGAAGATGTATTGGGGGGGGGGGGGGCAAAGTTAAGATACCATATCCTTGAAACTTGATTCGTGAGGTCCCATAGTGTATATTGCTTATATTAGTTATATATATGTAATAAAACCTTGCTAGAAAAATTCATTTGTGATTTAATAAAAAGGCATGAAAATAGCCCTCGGTTTATAAAGCTGTTAATATACGTACGGACCGGACCGCGAACATGGTATGCTGAGCGACCGAGGTCATCAGTCGCCGAGGTAGGGATGAGGTATACTATTTTCAAATAGATAGATTTTTTAATTCGATACACAAAACATCAAGGCCAATCTCAATCAATCTTTTTCCGACTTGTTTTATTTGACTTTTTACTCGTAAATATTCCAATGGTAGAAATTAGACTATTATTATCGTTCATTGCAAAAACTGTTTCCAATTATTTTTTGTTAACAGCACTAAAGGTTTTCAATAGCAACTGAACAAAAAAAAAAGAAGAACGCTTAACGTACTATGGAAAAATAACACTGAACTGTTTTATTTATGCCTATTTACAGATAATCATAATATCAAGAAAAAAAATAGGGTACTCTAATATATTTATTAGTTCGAAAGATCGAATGATTTGAAATATTGAATCTTGATGTTTTGTGAATCGATTCATCAAGCTTGGATTATAGATTCAAATCGATATTTTTGGGAAAGATTCCATCCCTACTTAGACAACCTCGGTCGCCCGCCGTATCATGTCCGCGGTCCGGTCCGTATGTGTGTTAAAAGCATAAACCAACTAACAAACAGATAGCAAGTATGTTGTTATTTATAATATATAAGAATCTCTAGCTAGTTATATTTTATATATGCAAAACAAACACGGCTAGTTACTCCGTTTATAAAAAGAACAGCTAAACCGATTTTTATATTCTTTAAATTGTTGCCTTTGTCTGTAAATGTATGTTTTCATACAGTTCGTACGAAACTGTTTTACGAGGACATTTTGAAGACAGATTGTCTGATTTCAAATTTCTTTTTCTTTGCCACTCTCGACACGAGAAGTTCCCCTGCAGATTGAAAGAAAAAATAAATTGAAATTCTCCTTATTATATTAATAACACAATATTCATTGATTCTGAAGCGCTAAGAGTTTCCTCAGGACAGCTAGTACTAACAATGTAATGTGTAATATAATACAGAAATATTTATTTGAAACTGAATGATTACGCAATCCACTACTATCCATAGTGCGGCCGGATTTCGCGCCAATGGACGTGGGTATTTAACTCTAAAATCTGCCTGAGCTTTCGGTGAAAGAAAATATCGGGAGAAAACCTTAGCATGGTGGTAGGGCATTTATAATAATGCCCGCCTGGGTAGCTACCACCCTCGAGTTTGAAAATCTGTCGCCAAATACCAATAAGTGTGTTCCGTCAGAGTAACTTGAGAACCAACTTTGTGTGTTTATAATCCCGAATCACATCGTCACTTAACTTCAGATAAGATTATGCTTAGGCACAGAGACCATACCGTGTAAAAAAAAGTTGTTTTGAGGTCATGGACTTTATGATTATAAATAAATAGTCGCAGTTAGCGACTGAGAGTAAGTTTGTATATCGCTAATAAAACAGTTCGTGATCTTTTGTAAACTTTCTTGGGTGTGTATGTTGGGTGGCGTTGGCGCTTGCGTGCCTGTTCAATTGTTTTGCCTTCGGTGCTAATAGCCTGTAACTCGCTCGTTATGATAACAACACGTCGAGCAACTCGAGCTTCGAGGAATTCATTTTAATTAAGAGTTCAAATTCTCAATTTATGTTATGAAATTATATTAACTACCTACGGCGCTATTTACAAAAATAAATAAAAATATAAAAAAATAACAAAAAAAACTCTAAATTAGGATAAGTCCCCAATTTTAACGAGTTACCCGCTCAATTTTTTTAATATCCTGATTCTCCTCGCTAGGATACTAGGAAAAATTTATGCAATTATTTGTATTGTCATCGATCATTTATAAGTATGCAAGGTTTCACGTTAAACCAATGTTTTCGAGTGGGTGAAAATCGTGTTTGATAGACAGACAGATATAGGTGGAACGAATAAAACCGTATTAAAAAAACTTCCTGAATTTATTGAAAGAAATTTTTCATATTATGTAATTCTGATAAAAAACCGGGACACAAAAAAAAGAAAACTTGTTTGTGGATTTGACCAGAACCACTTACGGACATGTATTTCGACCCGCTGAATCCGAATTTAAGCTCGTATTTCAACCCGTGAAAATACACCCAAATCAATAATAATCGTGTTTAATAGTTTCTTTTTTAGAAATACGTTATTTTTAAATTTTGAAATGTGAATAGGCCAAATAAACTCCATATTCAGTGGAACAAGTTACATAAATATTATACTCAGTTCGGATACACAGAATTTTTTTCATCTCAATAATTTCGTCTTTTAATGGATATTTTCGGTTTTTTGCAAATTTTTCCAATTTTGACTGCCCAACGGGATAATAAATTCAGATTTAGTGGATTCAAATACATAAAAGCCATGGTTGATCCGAGTCCACAACATTTTTTTCATAGCTGTAATTCCAGTTTTTCGTATTATTTGCCTGTTTTTTTTTTTGCATTTTACTCAAATCGAGGACGTGACTGGGCCAAACAGACCTCAAATTCGGACTCAACGGGTCGAAATACATCTACATCGAAGGTCTGGTCAAATGCAAGAAAACAACTTTTTTTTGTGTGTACCGGTGTAATGATTATCACAACTCCGTTCGTATTGAAAAAAAATATTTTTATTGTTTGCGTTTTATTCTATTAATTTCAATGGTTTCAGTTTAGTACGTTGTCCGTTAAATATGTCACCACACTCCTTTAAATTTCAAAAGTATTATAAAGGTAAGCTCTTATGTATATCCAAAGTTATATTCAGGTTAATTTTTGTATAATTCCCTATATAAATGCAGAGTACATCTTCTTTTTGCTTGCTTTCTTCAAGATGCTGATGATAACAAAATCTCTCATCTATTTGCGACATAGATGAAGTGAACACAATATCATCAAATTAATTTATTATTTATAGTAATTATGCATAAAAGCATTTAGTTTTTCTCCCTATGATTTAATAACACACCCTTTTTCGTATTTAACACTGGGTGGACTTTGGATGAGTCACGCGGACATATTTATTTCGAGGGGTCTTTTCCTACGTGCCATATCGAATAACACTTTCACGATGCTTGGTATTTGTTTAAAAGTTGTATTAATATATTTATAAATATAGGCTGCTCCAAAATTGTTTTCATATATTTTTTTTAACTCTACCCTCCCACATTTTTGAGGCGGATAAAAAATAAGTCCTGCAGTAAGTCGGACACTATTAAATGCATAGGAACGTAAAATGAAAATACCGACTTTTTATAGCTGAGCAACAGCGTCCAAATTTAGCAAGGACTTTTTTCTTCTTAACTTCATGCATTTTTTTTGAAGCATCCTAATAAATAGGCAAAGATAAAATACAGATACAGTTTGGTGCCTTATTCTTTTTGTTAGTCGAACTAGGTATTTTTTGGTTGTTTTTGTTCAGTTACTGTTCACCGATTTAGGTGTTATCAATGAAGAAAAACGGTGGGCTTCATGGGACGCATGGTTGATATCAAATATGAAATCGGTGTTATAATACACATGCATATGCGAGGGAGCCGATGCGTCATTCTTAACGACAAAATAGATTAAGTTCTCTATACGTCAAAATTAACACGATTTCTTCACGGAGTAAACGTAATCAATAAATGCATCTACAATGAGATATTAGAAAAAAAAATCATGTAAATTGATTGAGTGATTGTCAAGTTATAGCTCCACTAATAAACAAACAGAGATATGTGACTGTTCAAGCAGGTTTTACTTAACCATAATTTTTGCCATTTTTGACTCTCCCCCCCTGCCCTTTTGCCAGAAATGGTAAGTATAGATCTTTTCCTACTCTGCCTCTACTGTTGACGTAAGCAGGGATATAATTGTGATGCAAAAAAAGCACCATACAGATGGCCTCGTTATACCTCATGCCATAAAAAAAGAAGCATAGCAAGCACCTTCAGCCCCATTGGTTATACGTAATGCTGGAATGGCCCTAAAATATAGATAACAGACTTCATCACCCTTATTTATAATACACTAGCGGCTGCGCCCGAGTATCATATATTTTTCATTGCGTAATACATTTTAATTTTTTTTACAAATACCCTAATTATTTTTCAAAATTACTAGCTACTATCATTGAGCAAAGATATTTCTCGCAAATTCAAACACTTGCCCGTAAAACTGTGCATTGAATCGGGTTTTATTAAATTTTTATTACTTTTAATTTACTTACGCGGAACCATGATTATTTTCGAAAATCATAAGTTACGTGGTGTTAAATGTCCCGTCAAAATTTTATAAATTTGTATTTTTGGTATAGGTAACTTATATACATTCATATCTTTAGTAAAAATATATATTTTTTTTTAAAATTACAAACAGACTCTTCAATTTTATTTATTGGGTAGTATAGATTATTTAGAAACGAAAATTATTTATTGATCAAATACTAAAATTTACCACCGAATTTAAAACCTTAGAGAATATGTATAAAAAATACGTTTAAATAAAAAAAAGGGTAACGAAAATATTTAAACAAAACAAATGGAAATAAGTAACAGTTAGAAATAAGTAACGGAAATATTGTATCTTAAATTTCATAACACGAATTCAACAGCTCACGGCTTGAGTAACTTAAAATTACTTACTATGTTTTACAAAACATAACATGTAAAATGATATCGTTGTTATTAAATTTTCCTATATATTTGTAAGCAATCGTATGTTCGAAGATGTATTTTTGAAACGTACCGATTTAAGCGGTTACTTTTATTTTTGATTTGTTTCATTTTTTTTTGTTGACGCGGAAATTCCTTTATTCCATACAAATGTATTACCTGCTTCCTCCGTGGATACTGTGGACACTACAGTAAATATTTATATATTATAGGTTATAAAAATATTTACTGTAGTGTCTACGGTATCCACGGAGGAAGCAGGTAATACATTTGTATGGAATAGAGGCATTTCCGCGTCAACAAAAAAAAATAAAACAAATCAAAAATAAAAGTAACCGCTTAAATCCGCCATATATGTATATAATACATCATGGTTGTATCCTTACGTTTTGATTTTTTCAATCATTAATTATTATAGGAATTGGAGTCACAAAACGTAAGAAAAAGCGCCTGGTTTTATGATTCATCTCAGGCGATTGTCAAACAAATTTGACGGATTAAAAACAAAAACAAAAGGAAATCGTTGATATATAGTCAAAATTAAAAGTTATTTTATATTATAATTGGAATAAAAATTAAAAGAGGTCCAGTTTTGGTGGATGAAACAGGACAATACGAATGATTTTGTCTACATTTAACCTGTGTATAACCAGATCGTGGTGTATTAATACAACTTTAAGGAATCAAAATCTGTACAAGAATACTGTAAAATAAATAAGGGGACACATTTTGCTATGATTTTTGGAATATTTTTTTTTTAATTTTGATATAAGGACATGTTCATTTCTATGGAACTATGCCACTTTTAGAATAATGAATCTTTGTAATTAAGGTCTTACTTATAAAAAAAGTAGTCTTAAATATCGGAGTAAGTAATATATATAGGATATTTTTTTTTAAATCACACCAAATCGAGTGAAAGAGGGAATACAAAGTGAACTAACACATTGTAATACAGATAAAATAAGTTATATCATTAAATCTTATAATAAACGTATTCATATATTACGTATTCATAAAAGCAACAAAAAAAAAAAAAAAAAAACAATCTTAAACTGTTTACTCGAACAAAAACTACGAGAATCCACCCGCGGAAGTGGTTGCGAAATTGTGTTATTGTACCCTGTTTATTAATGTTAACGTTTCGTTAGATCTTGTGAAATAGCCGTGCCGACGTCGTTGCTAGTACTCGAATGGAGTGGAGGGGAGGGGGGTTGAGCGGGGTGCGACGGACGGGGCGTTGCCGAAGTATATTGATCCGTTCTCGGTGCACCACCTGCCGTGGTGGTTGCAACAGAAGGAAAGCGATAATATTTTTTTTTTCATATACACAACGATCGCGAAACATCCTGTATAATAGATAATAAAGATTTTTAAAACAATAAAAGTTTTACAAAACGAAAACCATTTTCGCTAATTTCTGGCTCCGCGAATTGCAGGCAATATTTATTATAATAATACATTCACTTTTGTGTCCTGACATTGTGTGTATAGCTCTAGTTTATATCTTTCTAAATATTATACCTGTAAATTTTGATTTAAATAACTAAATAATATAATTCTACTAAGGAGTAATAGGGATACAGCATATTAAGCGTTGACTTATGTATGTTTTTTTTTAAATTATCATTTAATTGTTTTTTATAAGATTATGCATGATGATTGGCTGGTTTATGTATTGTTTATAATGTTTTTTTATCTGTCTCCCGAATGATTCGAAAACCACTGATCCATCTTGTATTTATGTATTTGTATCTATAGGTGTTTATTGTATTACCTACTTTAACCGCTTGAGCACTAACCTGGCGTTTACGCCAGCTTTCCATTGTTTTCCTGTTGTCTTATTTTTATGGGTACTCGACACATTAAGGGATACATAGAAAAAGTAATAACGATAGAAAATAAACAAATAGATCTATAAAAAAAAACCCCACAACAATGCCCATTAAATTATTTATTGTTATTATGTTTTTCATTCAAGTATTTGTATATTTCGATATGGTTAAAGGCAACATAGTAACTCTAAAAGCTTCCAACTGTAAATGCCACATGCATCGATTGAATATTAAATTACAGTATGTTATAATAACGATATAATTTTTTCCGACACTATTCACGAATCATCTGTCACTTTCTTTCGTAAGGTAAAGCGCATGCGCAGAAGTCGTGTATCGTGTGTAGGTAGGTACAGCCACCTAACTTACGACCAAAGTTCGCCGTTGTGCGCTGATAAGTTGATTGTTCTGATATGCAAGTAACTCTATAAGTTTACTTGGATGATAAGTTGCGTCGAATAAAATAAGTACAAAAATCTACATATACATCTATAATATAATATGTCGAATGAAAAGAGAATGAACTACTAGCGCCTGATTGATGACTATCGACAGGTTTCAATGTCGTATCTTAAAAATTAACATTGAGATCAATCCAAAATTATATCCGTTTTTTTTTTCACTGTAAACTGATACCGGTCTGACCCTTTAAGAGTAAAAAAAGTATAAAATTTTCCAAAAAACAGATTGATAAAACTTGGTTGACAATATCGTAACTTTAGTAGCGGTAGCTTTCTAGGCCAGTGTGACAACGGTGACAGTCGATGAAACCTCACTATGAATATCTCACTATTATTTATTTACTTGCTTAAAATCGAACTAAAGAATATATTTAAAAACAAAATCCACAGACACACGCCTTTATTTAATAAAAAAAATCCAATGCTTTTTAATTTACATTCATACAATTAAAAGAGAAAACAAGATTATCATTCTTTGCATGAAACTCACTTACTAAATTAAATGATTAAATGTAATAAACATACTGTTAGGGATTTAATAAATTCTAATGACCTAGGGTTGCCGAACAATTCGCGAGCGTCGGTATACGAACGCCCTATATCTAGAGTGTGGCGACGCTTCTCACCCGTGGAATAGATCTGAGGGATGCCAATAGGGCAGTTTACTTTTGTTTAAATTACTACGAACTACAAACTAACTGAAAAACATAATGGAATATTATACCTATGTTAAAAATTATTTAATTCGGCTAATAATATTCTGTGACAAATGCGTTGAAAGTTTAATATGGGGATGAATGATGGTGACATGTTCTATCCCTTTCCCACAAAACTAAAGTTAATATAGAACTTGTACAAACCATGTAAAGCGTGACGTCATGTTTAGTGTACTCTCTTCCTCTGTTTAGAAGTTCCTTATTTTTGAACAGATTTATTTTGTTTTTATAGTGAAAATGTTCTTAGATTCTTTGAGTGATTCTCGGGTAGGGTAACAACTTGTAGAGTTCCATTACCAATGACGTCAGTGGACAACATGTTACAGTTAAGTGATGGAACTTTTGTGCTACCGCGTCTAAATTGATATCCCATAAATGCTTATTTTAAATGTATTTTATTGTAAATATATTTTATGTTCACAGGAAATTTTTCATAAATTGAAGCGTGATAAAATATGAATATATAGGTACAAAATATGGCGTCCCGACCCGTTCGCTGTGTGGCGAAACCATAAGACACCTAGCTAATTTAAAAGTAAAAAATAAGAATTTTTGCAACGCTTCGAGATTTCACTTCTGTCGTCAGTCCTCATAGCTTCCTAATTGTCTTACCTTATTTGTAGATAATAATAATCAATAATAATGCATATTGTCAATTTTCACAAGTACTCCTAAACTTTAGGTATGTCTTATATTGTAAAAATTTTAACTTATGTCACTTCCAGTTGGGCGACGTTTTCATGCAATATATGTAAACTAACGCTAACGTCCCAACCCGCACGCTTTGTGTTCAAACCACTAGTTATAGTTTGCTTTAACTAAAGCTTCTCCACCCATGCGGCAGGCTACGTCCCGCAAATTTACCGTATATCAATACGCAGAGGTTAGCAACCCTAACTTCAATTACTAGCGCTGATATTGACCTACTAACGGATTTTGTAACGTTATAAGCACATTATCGAGGTCTATAAAGCATGCGCCGGCAGATTTGGCCCAAGGGTAACAAATTACCTGTTTATAATTTTATATGTACCTCTGTTTGTTATAAAACTAACGAATTAGCCTCAAGTACTTTTTTACATAAAAATACTAGTTGAGTCCCGTGGTTCTGCTTACTTGCTAGGTTACATAAGTATCTTCAATATTCAATTGCTTCAGGAAATTTATTTAGGGTAATTTGGCGGTGATAATACTAATCTTAACGTAATTGATTAATTATTATTCTCATAACCAATGTAATAATACTAAATTATTATCTAGGATTACATATTATAATTATCTCAGCCGAAAGAAAACAGCTGCTGAACATATGTAGGCCTTCTCAAAAGGAATTTAAGTTAAATTGGAGCTCTATGTTTTTCTTATTTTTGATGGGGGACGATAGGTTTATAACAATGCCAATGCTTATGTTATCATGAGGACGAAGAGTTTTGCTGACAAGGGGGAGGGTGGAGACAATTTTTTTTTCTAATTTATCGGATGTTTAATTTGGAATAAATTATAGATGTTTCGACCTGGTTACACAGGCCGTGGTCGCGAGACGACTGAGGTGTTGCGGTGTCTTCGCCAGCGGGGTAATTATTGGAAACTTCGTAAAACCTTCATATGTTTGTAGTCATTAATTATATTTCAGCATATTTTACACTCACTGACACACACTGACTATATCCTATGACTTTATCGATAGTATTCAAGACCTAATAATATTAATATAATATAAGTACAAAACGCGAGAGTTATTATCCTTTTATTTTTATGGTTTTGCACAAAAAATAAGTTAATAACTCGAAGGAAGACATTTGTCCAAAGACCGCTAGAGGTCGGTATTACAGATAAATGGAAAACAAAAATAGAACCAATGTACCAAGAAGCGATGATAGTTCAGCTATTGTGAAATCGGATATGGCATTAACTGACGTAGGTTGGCATCATTCTACCCAGTTCATGATAAGCGTAGCTTTCGATGAAAGGAAACGTCATTGTGAAAGCACAGCATTTCCTAATCTCGCATCTGGCTTGTATGAAAGTCTGTCTCCAAGTATCTAATGTAATAAACAGTAAGGTAATGGATTTAGCATATTCAGTGCATATTAAATATTGTAATCTTTATATTTAAATTCCTTTGTAGCACAAAAAATTGTGAACTTAATTTTGTTTACATGCGATAAAATTTGATAGGATCTTTCTCAACATGTTTTTTTTTTACAAATGTTGTGACAGATGTCTATTTTAACCGTTACAATCTCGAATGTGACATATTAAAAAATTGTCTGTTTGTATGTCTGAATTTAACCCGTAAACGACCCGACCGATTTGGATGAAGATTTTAACTTACTTTTGTCGCACCGTGAGGTTATGGAACAGTCTTCCTGTCAGCGTGTTCCCTCTTTAGTTTGATATTGGGTCCTTCAAAAGAGGCCACCATAACAGCGGTGAATGGCAGTGAATTCTGTTCAGTGTCGGTCGCCGCTGTTTTGGATTACACTGTACTTAACATCAGTGCAGTCACTTTACTGCGCAATATATAAAAAAAAACACACAAAAAGTTTTTTTTTTTTCACAGTATATGCCTGAACATAAGTATAAGCACTGATGCTTTGACCACAATCTCACCTGATGTTAAGTTACGATGTGGTCCATGATGGTAACACCCACTAAGTAACACTGGTTCTCAATTGATGTGTTGCCGAAACACACCTATTGTTAGCATAAAACCAATAGGTGTGTATATATATATATATATATATATTAAGGCGTAATTAATAATTTTTAGAATTCGTATAAATAAGAATAAAATATAATAAAAAATGCTGTTCGGCTTTATGTCAAAATTGAACGTGTTGACCGATTTTAGTAACATTGTGTGTGTGTGTGTATGTAGTACAGGCATGAATATAAGAATTATCAGAATCATTTTTAGAAATTATAGAAAACTAATGTAATATAGGAATGAAATCATTTTTCTCAAAACAATACATCGCGTTGTGAATAAAATTAGTGTTATAAATAAAAGCAATCTTAAACATGTCATTTTTGCCCGTCAGTTCATCTGTATGTTTGTATGTCTGGATAAATATCAATAAAAGTCAAAATAGGGTGACGTCGGTCATTTGATTGAAATTTGGTGTGTGCGAAACACCATGTCGTTCGGTAACTGGTTATGAAAAACAAAACAAAATCAGCGTTCAATCAAGAAAAGACACGTGGACAAAGTCGCTGGTGGACACGTGGACAAACTATAGTAATAAATAAAATCGAAGTGTCCGTTTGTAATACAAAAATAATAACTTTTTACTAAAGAAATGTGTATATAGGGTACTACACAAACACATTTTTTAAATTTTTTTATATATCTGTTTGTTCTGGCTAATTTCCGGAACGGCTGGACCGATTTTGACGGATCTTGTTTTGGCAGATAGCTGAAGTTACTCCGCGTAACATACTTTTATTTTTCGAAAATATTTAGTGTTCCGCGCGCAAAAAAAAATAATAAAGCTCACGAACTTGTGAATAAAATACGATTCAGCTTTACTAGCTTTAAATTTTAAAATTTGTGAGAAATGTTTTTGGTTCTCATAGTACCAAAAACATTTTAGGGGGAGAAAATAGTGACCATCGAATTTCCAATGATCATTTAAACTTTAAAAACGTTTAAAAACTATATTACGCAGAGAAGTAAATATGACACGCGGGTGGTGCCTCGGATACACAGCCAGTATTAAATAAAATCTGTCGTTTGTTCCTTGTGTAGTCTGAAACGTTATTATTGTCGTATAATTAGTTTTGATAATTATTCGATATGAAATATTCATAGATGTCTTTGTCTATGTTTACTAACACTTAGCTTCGCTTCACCGGTTGACCGATGCCCCGCCCTACATCCGTGTATTGTTTTAAATTACTCTATCCCGGGAACCCATTGAGATAAATCCTCACTTCCCATTCGGGTCCATTCGAAAGCGTCACGAAACGCGTGGGTTAAACGGGAACTCTACTAACTTATTTATCGATTTATGAGTATTTAATTTGATGTAACCTTACTAATCGTGGGTGTTTTAATTGTAGGCGTGTTGGCACCGTTACAAAATCCCCGCTTTCTTATCGCATCTAAGATATCATTATTATGGTAGATAGTCTGATACCTACACAGTTTTGTCTTGAAGACGTTCCGCGATTACCTTCTTAGCGTCTTCCGGCGACTGCACTCTAAAACTACACTCTTTTATAAACTAAGTGTACTATAATATTATAGATTTTCACTGTAGTGACTACTAAGTGACTTAGTGGTTTGAGTCACTATCGGGTGTGATTAGACTGCATATAAAAATTGACGATGATTATACACAAATACGAAGGAATGTGCGAAATGGAATACATTTCCTTCCGGTGATGTGTTTTGTGTACAAGGTCTGGGTTGTTCGGGTCGACGTCCCGGTTGCCGACCGTACCTCGTCTCCCACTCCACTCCTCACCCATCTGTCTCCTCTCAGTTATATTTAGACCGGATAACGGTCTCCCATTGGTACAGTTTCTCCCCACTGTTTGCATAGCGAACCGTATTGTTTTATAGATGTGTTACTATTGTTGATAAAAATGTGATGCCACAACATTTTTAAATGCCTTATAAGTTACCAATTGTTCGCCTTTGTACTTAGCTCGAAACTAAATTTCCATCATTTGTTTTCTTTAGAGACAACCCTTGTTTCCATTGTACATAATATTCGAAGCCATTTAATTCGTAATGGCGTCCGAACGCGCTATAATATCGTTAAGAACTATCAATGGTTACCAATGAAGTCTACACCGGTGACTACGCTTTTTAAGGTTAAGCTATTTTAAAAATGTGAGTTGTGTTTACAATTACATAAAGGTTTCCTACAAGGCTTTGCTAATTTTGGATTTTTGTCGTCGTATGTGACGGTAGACCGCCGTTTATGGTTCGAGACATAATGGCAAGAAAATCAAATGGATGCTCGATTGAATCCTAAAAAGAGGGCCAATACCGTTACCCAACGCAATAAGATGCAAACGAAGTTAGCGCCGCACAGACGCTCCGCGCCGCGCCGGGTCGCGTCGCCTACTGTTTAATCACATGCTACTTAGAATCCCTTAAATAGAAAATTCTTGAGATATTTTTTTTATTGTTGCCGTTCTTTATTTGCACAAAATAACCAGATAAGTATTTTTATTTTAACCAATGACACATGATCGCACAAAATGCAGTGACTGTATTAAAGAAATAAATTTGTCTTCTATAGAAACATCGATGGACGGAACTCAAATCTTATAATGAACTTGCGTTTTCGACAAAGACAAATAACGTTAGGAAATTATATAATCTAATTTTGAATCCCGTCCTAGTAGGTACCGCCTTGAAGATGTATCTGAAGTAAACCACCTACAAGGCTATAATGCCAGCATCAATTTGGAGCCAGTTTCTCTAAGTTTAATGTCTGATAAGGTTGTGTGTGGTAAAAATATAAGTATGACAATATCAATGACTCGAACTTAATCCGCTTGGTTTTTTTTTTATAATGAACAGCACAGTGACTGTACTGGACCTGATGGTAAGTACAGTACAATCCAAAACAGCGGCGACTGACACTGAACAGAATTCAGTGCCAGTCACCGCTGTCATGCTGGCCTGCTTAAAGTACCTCTTCACGCCTCTTTTGAAGGACCCAATATCGTATGAAGGAGGGAACACGCTGACAGGAAGTCGGTTCCATAACCTCACAGTGCGACAAAAGTAAGAGTCAGCAACAAAAGTAAGAGTCAGCAACAAAAGTAAGAGTCAAAGGTCCCTTCAAAGAGAACTCAGTGTGTGTATATGTAAATAACAAGCACTTTATGTGAAAGCCCCTGGTTCTATTTTTATCGGTAAATCTTAGTGCATATACAAACGATAAATAAAAAGAAAAATACGGTTTTACTTATACGTGAAAATGAAAAAAAGTACTCAATTGAATAATAAATTAAATTTATATGTGTCTAATTATATCACTGTATAAATATTTTATAAATATGTATTCCATTTTTGTAATCAATGAATTTATTAAATGGCATAGATAAAGAGTTAACATACAAGACAGATGTTATAAAAGTTACTTAGAACACTTTAATCTAGATTGGTAAATCAATTAATAGGATTTAACGGTAACTTAAATAATTGAAAACAAATTGTAAAAAGTAACTTGTGAATTTAAGAACTAGTGTTTAGGTTTATGACTGGCCGCAAACAGATGTCGAACTCCTATAATTAATAAACGTAAATAATACAATACCGTAGCCAAAAGATGGCGCCCAACGCATATTAAAACTAACTATCGTTTGGTACTTAGCACAAAAATGACAAGGAATAAAATTATTGTATTGTTTTGACTTGTTTTCCTAGTAAAAGTAAGAAATTTATTGTATTATTTTATTTGATTAAACAACAGTTTTTGTTAAAAATAATCAAAATATAACTTACGAAAAGGAACAAAAACTCACCCGATTTATTTATTATTATTATCGCCAATGCATTTTAAATTTTCCTGAAATAAAAGAAAACAATAATAGTTTAATATCATATATTAAAAATAATAATATTATTGGATAAATCGTCTGGAGTCAGAAAAAATATAGAATAAAGCTTAACGTCGACTAGGAACGAATAGATTGAGTGAAACGAATCTAAAAAACATTCTTCCGCAACTGCTTCAAATAGAGGTGTTAAAGGAATTGGTGCAGACCCCCTTTGTTTACCTATTTTATTTCTGTTGAAGACAATAAGGGTCCATAACTAAAAGTAATAACAAATTACAACTATCTTAAACTTAAAACAAAATATATTTAAATAATAATTTTCCTAAATAATCACTGTACTTTGATGATATGCCACGTGATGTACAATTATCGTACCACCGATATCCAGTGCTTTATAAAAGGACTGTTGTTCAAGTCAACAAGTGTATTTATATTCCCATTTTCACTACTGCAATGACTACTTTAATTTGATGCTACTCTTGCGGGTATAAGATAATATCCTAAAAGCGCTACAGAATCGCGGTAATAGTGTTCCGAAGAAATTATTGTATTGTACACGTAAGACACTAAAAAAGGAGAAATGCACGCAGTAAAAAAATTGCTACATTTATGGACCTTATGCAGTATCAGTAAGAGTAGCACAAAGTTGTTTTAAGCGTTTTAATCCAGGAGTTTTGATGTCAAAGGTCCTCCTCGCTCGGGTCACCCTATTACAAATAAAGTGGACGTCATTTTTGAATAAATAGCGCCAGATCAGCATATCAGTAGTTACGACATAGCTGAAGAACTGGGAATTGAGCACAAAACAGTTTAGACCCATTTGAAAAAAGCTGGGTACAAAAAAAAAAAAACACTATATTTGGGTCCCACAGGAGCTTGCTGAAAGAAATCTAATTAACCGTGTGCTTATTTGAGATTCTTTATTGAGACGTAATGAAACCGAACCGTTTTTTGAAGTGATTGATAACCGATGATGAAAAATGTATCACGTACGAAAAATGTATCCAACGTGCAAAAAAGTCGTGGTCAAAGGTCGGTTAGGCTCACAAACTGTGTTGAACAAAACTTGAGTTAACTCGCAATAAAGCAATGCTGTGTATATAGTGGGATCGGAGGGGCATTGTTTTATTATCAGCTTTTACCGCCGGTCGGAACCATTTGTTCGGATCTCTACTGATAATAACTAATGAGATTAAAGGAAGAACTTGAGAGGTGGCGGCCGACATTGAGTAATAGAATAGGTGTGGTTTTATATCACGTTATACCATACCCATACATCCTACTCAGCAAAAATTAAAATAATTTGACTAGGGGATGATAAAGCATCCGCCATATAGCCCTGACCCTGCACCTTCAGATTTCCGAAATAGCGGTATTTTAGTATCTGGAAAATTATTTAGGTAATGTCAAGTTAACACCAAGAGAGGACTGCCAAAACTAATTGTCGCGTTTTTTATGGTTCAAATGTTCCAAAATTTCTACCGTAACGGGATCATGGCACTATCTAGAAGATAACAGAAACTCATCGAACAAAATTGCACAAATTGTAATTAAATGTGAATAAAATATGGGAAAAATGCCTTGAGTTGTAATATAAAATGTGAAGAAACTTCTTCCCCAACCTAATATTTTTAATTAGAGTAATTCGGTCAGCCTCGATTCGATTCGGCTCGGTGAACCTTTTCGACGCTTAGCTTTAAAATTATTACAGTCTGCTGCATATTAAGATTATGGTAAGACGGGTCCGGGTTACCATTTATGGTACGTAAAGAAACATCCTAAGCGTGAGACCAGTTCTTTGATCTTGTTCAGGAAATGTCAAGGTAGACATTTATAATGTTGTAAGTAAAGCAAACATTGATAGCCATATAATACCGTAAGAACTCGATGCTGGGAACACATCAAAGCTACAGAACTATTGGTGTATTTTTATTAATTTTCCTTTCATCTTTAGCAAAGATTAACTCGCATTACAAAATATCGGTCAAAAAACTATTTATATTAAATTTATAAAGTTCAAATGTATAATATATAGTTTAAAGTTTTATTCAATACAATATACTATGTACCTATATGTTTTCATTTTTATGTTTATATTTTTCATAGGTTATATTTAATTTAAACGCAATACCGATAAATAATAATCGCGAAGGATTTCCGTTCATTTGATACGACAAATGAGACATAATATGATTTATAAAAAAAATATACTATACTAACTATTGTCTGTGTTATATAGATTACCTTGATATATATTGGTTTACATAAATTATTGCTGGTGCTGATTTTTAATAAAAAATTTTTTTTGATTAAGTTGGACTTTTATTTAAAAAATGTGATAAGATTCAATGGTTCTCAAGTAATAAGTCATCCAACAGATATATAGGGAGACGTTGTCTTCTATAATATTTATATATATATATATATATATATATAACCGATAGATGTGCACTGTTGGACATGGTCTTCCCCAATAAGGAGGGGGAATTGCCATAATCGCCACGCTTGACAGGCGGATTGGTTATCGCAGTAGGTATTTGTGGTATTTAGAGGATACTGCTGCCCAGTCCCTGGTTTATTCCTTAGTCGCTTTTTACGACACCCACGGGAAGTGGTACTAATCTTAGTCGGCACCACACGATCACCCTATATAAATTCATATGTATTTAGCAAAATTAGTAAAAAGTTGTTATATTTATGATGATTAAATGTAAATAATACATTAAAAAATAATCGTTTCTTAATGTTCCGAGTACCCATAAAAATGAAACAATAGAAAGACAATAGGAAAACAACGGAAAGCTGGCGTAAACGCCGGAAAGGTGCTCAAGGGATTAATCGACTTATAGGAGGAGGTTGTCAATTCAACTGTTTTTTTCATGTTTGTTACGTGATTTCTCCGACATTTGTGGACCTATTAGCAAAATTTATTTTTAATCCAAGGAGTACACTTCCGAGGTGGTCCCATTTCGACTACATCACTATCAGGTCAATGGAACTTAATTGAGAAAAAGGCTCGAATATTATAGAAACTTACACGTGCATCATATATTCGTTTTAACAGCTATGAAGTATGATTCACAACTAAATCTAAAAGTACTACTAGATAAAAAGTAGATAAAAAAAACTTTTTTAATTCTTAAGAAAACTGACTTCAAAAACGAAATAAAATACAAAAAAAGTCAATTTTGGAGATGGCGCTAGCTAGAGTTACCATACTCATTTACAAATAATGGAATAAATTTTATGATAATTACATATATGCTAAATAAAGGTCTAGGATGATTTTTAAGAACAATTAATCAAAATCAAATATAATTAGTGACGTACATTTACACCGCTTATCCGTAAGCTGCCACCTTATATATATATATATATATATATATATATATAAAGACAAAGACGTATCCATCCTGTGTTTGTTGGAAAGCTGCACTGAAGGATAGCTGCAGTTGTTAGGAGACTTGGTCCGACCACCGTTCAATGCGTCCCCTTGGTCGCTTTCTTTTATTAATTCCGCAAATTGTTTGCTCTTGCAATATAGCCATACATATCGTAGTACTCGGGACACAGAGATTGCTGAAAGGCTAGGTGCTGTCTCCAGTCACATTTCTTGATTAGTGCGAAATTATTTCACTAAAAACTTTTTTTTTGAAGAACACATATTGAATAATGAACATTGGTGCTTGGCGACAAATTTTTGAACTTTAAGGTCATTCGGGCGGTGTCTTTCTCACCGTTCTTTTGACCACGTTCTTTCTACCACAATGCTATGGTTTCCTCACGATGTTTTCTTTTATCGAAACTAGTTATTATTAAGAATAGATTAATTATATCTCAGCAAATTATATGTATATCGGACTTTTTTTTAAGTTGATTTTATAAGTATTTCTAAATGTTACTTACCTAAACTTATATTTGATAAGTTTTCATTATCGGTTAATGACACACATTTGATAGTTATTTCAGGTAGATAGCTGTTATCACTACTTGTTTATATGGTGTGGTTTAGGCTGTGGAAGTGGGTTTACGTGTATACCTACGCGTATATATAAGTATATATAGCAATCGTTACTTTTCTGCTAAATCATTTAATAAAGACTTACAATTATGAAACATTTGTCGTTTTTTTTTTCCTTTGACTTTTGTATTAAGCCACGCAGTATACAGGGATGCAGCCAAAGATTTAGGCGTTTGGTCATATTAAAAGGAATTTTCGAGTTTTACGCATTTTTCCAAAATACGGAACTCCCATGACGTACCGCTTCAGACCGCCACTGGCAACGTATATATCCACTCAAATTTTGAACACAAGTCGAATGAAATATTACTGTTGTTTTCAATATTAAACCAAATTTTCCGTATTTGCTTTTCAAATAAGAGATTTTTTTCTACTAATATCCTTCTATGTAGTTGTAGAGTATGCACTAATCTGCGAATTTAACATTATTTACAAATAATATGCATTATGTATATAATAATAACTCTTGTAGTAAATAATACCATATGATTTCTTAAATCGTAACTATTAGGAATGTGCAGGGTAGCTGTAGATTTCAACTACCCACAGTTTCACAAAATGGTACCTACCTAATGTTGTAATTCATGCCAATGGTTCTCAAAGTTCTAACTAAACCTTACAAATTCGGGGCACAACTTTTTTCGCTTCTCACAAATACGAAGGAAATACTATCTATGCAAATGAGGAAAACAAACGCTGACTTCAAGTCGAAAATTTAAAATTTTAAAGTAGGTACATGAAAGGATTCGAATATTTGTAATTGACCCACATTTTGTGTAATACTGGTTTATCTAAATAAATCAACATATTCAAGTACTCCTAAGTACGTCCCGTACACCCGTCATAATGTATTAAACGTAAACATTATATTGGCTACAGTAAATTTATTAACGTACTAGCTGTACGCCCGCGGCTGCGCCCGCGTTTTATATGTCCTTTCCTACCTACGTTTAAATTTTTATATACGGAACTCTAATTATTTTCCTTAAAAAAATTTAGTACTAAGATAAAGTAAAAATATTTCTCATAAATTCAAGCACTTGCCCGTAAAACCGTGCATTGATCGGATTTTATTCAATTTTTTATGAGTTTTAATTTTATACGCGGACCATTTTCGAAAATTAAAAATACCCTAAGTTACCCGTAGTAACTTCAGCTATCTACCAAAAAAAGTCTCGTCAGAATCCGTCAAGCCGTTCTGGAGATTACCCGGAACAAACAGACAGACAGACAAAAATTCATATATATTTAGTAAAAAAATAATTTTGACATTACATACAGACACTTCAATTTTATTTATTAGTATAGATTTAATTACGAAATTGTTTTATATATGTACGTGGAATGATTTTATACATAAAAATAAATCCTTAAATACGAGTATCAAATGTCCAACTAAACACACAAAATTAACACACGCGAAGTCGTTTTTAAAAGCTTATTTTATTGTATCGTTTTCCCTTGTTATTTTCTCCTTTACATACACACATAACATTCATACGAGTACATAACATAACGTTATTGTCCCAAAAAAGTAGGCAGAGACAGGTGTCTGCTATGTCTTTCCACCTGCTAAGATCTTCACAAGTCTTTCGCTGCGTCTACTTTTGTTAGCACATTCATACAGGCTCTTCGGTTACGGTTAATTTTTGACGTGTCCTTTGTTTGGAACGTCTTCGGCCTGTTGAGATATGTTTTATCAACTTGCTTTGTAGATATATTTCGTTAATTTTCTTTCATCCATCCTCTCCACGTGTTCAAACCAATTAGCCATTAAGCATAAGTAAGATACCTAATTATGTTTGTAGTGACACGATAACCAATACGAGTTTGACAATCCGATTTTTTATTTATTGAATCGCGGAAGGTCGAATCGGCTTTCAAACGATCTAAAATATCGCTGGATAGTATGATCTCCATCCGATCTTCTAAAAGATTTTCGGCTCATCTGTACACGTGTCTTATGTCCACGTTTTGTTTAATTTTTTATGATCAAGACACGATGACTGGGTGTTTGTGTGTTCAGACAACGGGTCGAGGAAAACTAATTCGAACCTTACAATGATTTAACGTAATGTAATCAATTTATGAAGATATTATAACTGCCAGAGACTCTCATGGGGTTTAGTTAGTCGGATATTTTCTTAGCATGTGTATTAATTTGAAGTGTATTGAATTCGACGGTCAAGTTAAAAATCTATTGCAGAGCACCTATAGGGATTCTGTTAGCATCGTTTGAGAACCAATCGCTGTATGTTTAGCCTGTAAGCGTAGATGAAATATTAAACCGTATACGGTATTTTATAGAAAATGTACTGTTTTTAATTAAAATTAATTAATATTTAAAATGAATACAACGATCATTCCAGGCGTTCGATTTAGTACGTATTTATATCACATGCGAAGGACGTAGTCACGTTCGCAAACATGAACAAACAATGATGTGCGGTATAAATGTAGTACACACCTATATTGACATTAACTGGCGCGACCGAGGCTTCGCATACTCTAGCAACTCTAGATATAACTGTTGATAAGTTTGATAAGTTTACTGTTCGCTCGTAACCGGCGCCATGAGAAATAATAGTTGTCGGTTATTTACGTTACACATATGACAGTGTATTGAATGAAATCTATCCATGTTAGAAAAAAGGAAAAACTTAAGAAAGTTTACGTGAAGCATACAAACCATATTCTGGTTCCTTATTCTTATACCCTTAAGCGAGCAATTCTTGTATATACATATGTATATGTATTTACGGAATTTGCTGTACCGGTCGGGATGAAACTTTGCATATAATTAAAGCTTTATTTTTTAAGCCTATCTAAATACTTGTTTACATTTTTTTTTAATTGAAAGAAAAGAAAGAAAATCTTCATTCACAAATGAGATACAAAACATGTACTGAAAAAATAGAAAAAAAAATAATAAAAAAAATAATATACCAAAAAAAAAAACACATAATAGGGTAACTATGTGTCACCCACCAACCAAAATCTCATTATATGAAAGGGTCTCCAGCTCAGCATATGCTGAAGTACCAAGAGATACTCAGCGCTGATTTTCAGCTGAAGCATAGAGCGAGTCACGGAACGTCAGTATGTAAATAAAAACTTTGCAAAAATTACAAATTACAATAAAAAAAACTAAATTATAAAATTTAACTCATATATACTTAGTCTATGTATATCATTAATACATATGCACATTGTTATATATTTAATAATAAATAAATAAATAAATTTTCGAGGCGTTACGATATTTATAACATATAATATATAAAAACACAGGCAAGTATAAATATAAATAAGGATGCTTTAGTTAGTAGAAGGAAAGTCTTACATAGATTGAGCTGTTAATAAGATTTTTTTTAAATTATTTTTTAATGTTGACAAATTACTAAGACTACGTAATGGAGGAAGGAGGCAAATCATTCCAGCATCTAGTGGCAGTAAATTTAAAGCTACTCCGAATTTTGTGGTTGCATGTCGGTGAGTGCGTAACATGAATAATGAAACCATTGTTTCATATCGATTCCGCTCTTTGGCCCAATCCAATTTTTCAAATAGGTATTCTGGTAACCCAGTTTTGACGACACCAAACAAGAGAGCAGCAAGATGCAAGTGCCGTCTATTTTCCATTTTCAATAGTTGTTCCTGATTAAGGAAAGGTGTCACATGAGTCCGTGGAGGAATTTGGAAGCAAAAACGGGCGCAGGCATTCTGTACTCTCTGTATAAGGCGTCTTGTTTTGGCAAGAATACAAGAATCATAAACTACGTCATCATAATTAAGTTTAGAAAGTATGAGTGATTCGCACAAAGTGATTCTTACTTTAGTACTTATGCAGGGACGAATATTATATAGGAGTTTTAATTTGTACATACAATTACGTTCTGTCTCCATTATATGTTTTACAAAATTCAATGATGAATCCATAAGTAGTCCAAGATTCAGTAACGTATTCTATAGATTTACTGTCTATTCTGATAGAGGGTTGCAGCCACACCTTTATATTTAACATTATTGGTTTTATTTAATTACATTATAACAGTCACTTACACTGTTATATTTTTGCAAATGACCGACATTTACTAGGCAACAACAGATGTCAACAAATAACATTATAAATTATAGTATTATATTAGATAATTAATTATTATTATTCAATATCTATTGGATGTTTAATAAAGGTACATTATAAATTGATTTAAGAATTTTCATACTTCCACATGTAGCATAGTACATTTTTCACATTTCGTATGACCATTGGACAATTGATTAGTTGTACCAAGATTTTAATGGAGATAGACTACTTACCTTATTGGACTTCAAAAACTGATATATAAGACAGCTATGGTTTTTTTTTTATTTCGATCCTTTCTTTCAATGCACGGATTCATTACCCATAAAATATTATATGTGGATCAATTCGGTATATGACCACACTGCCAATGAGCTATTGTTTTAAATATTTTAGTAATATTTTTTTACATTTTATCTGACCTAATAAAGGCATACGGGCTTTGTTTAGTATCAATGTGGGCATCATGTGATTTGTAATATCGACCTGATGTAGGTTATTGTTGCGTAGAAATTTAGGGTCGTATATAACTTTTTTAGCAATACTGACAACTTACCACAAAACTGGCAACATTGCACTTATAATAAACTACGAAACTCTTGGAGGCGATATACATATAGTATTTATGCTCTTTTACAATGCATTGGTTTACTAGAAGATGTTTGAATTTGTGCGAAATACCTTCTTGGCTTTCCATTAGTCCTAAAAATAATTTCAGGAAAATTATTAGAGGTTCAGCGTAAACAAAATAAAGCAGAAGAAATGTAGAAAAAAAAACGATACAATGGATCGTACCATCAAAACATTAGTTTCTAAAGATTATTTGAAAACTATATTACGCAATGAAGAATAATGAAACGCGAGCGGAGCCGCTGGCACACAGCTAGTTAAGAGAAAATTATGTTTTGTTCTTCAAAAGGTAACACTATGAAACGTGTTGAAGTAGGAACGCATTACATATATTGCAAAAGATGTTAATAAAATAAATAATGAAATGCAAGCCAAGGAACGCAACGCCTAGCGTATGCCCAAGCACGTGCAGTCATACATATATCCGCCACGGTACATAAATACGTACTATGTTACCTATCTAGTCGTGCATCGTGATTAATTTTACCACTATATGTGTGTGTGTGTGTAAGCATACTGTTTAAGTGAGTTTACACCATAGATCGCACGTGACTAGACGTGAATTATCGACCACTGAATGAGAATGAATAATCTGTGTAAACAACATATATCTGTTTTAAAACGACCCTGCAATAGAATTATTTTGATACTAGTTTCTGCCCGAGACATTGGATGTTAAAATCGAGTCCAAATAGAAACTTTTTCATTGTCCATGTTTTATTCTCCAGTACCACAAATTTCTAGTAGGTCGTTTATGTAGGTGTTCTTTTAAGATTTAACCTGCGTAAGTTTTGATAATTGATTTTTTGAAACTTGTTTACGTAATGTTCAAATTCTTAAAAAACGGAATTAGTACAGATCACATACGAGTATATCTATATTAATAATCTATAACGATACTAATAAATAAAATTGAAGTGTCTGTTATTAATGACAAAATTAAAGTTTTTTACTAAATAAATATGAATGTATATACGATACCTATACCACAAATACAGTTTTCCAAATTATTATCTGTCTGTTTGTTCTGGGTAATCTCCGGAATGGATTTCAAAGGATCCAGCTGATTCTCGCGGCCTTCACTAGGTTGTCGGCCCACCTTATTGAAAATGTACGCATGCTGCGTTTTCCGGTACATGGCCCCCATTCAAGAATCTGTTGACTCTATCAGGAATCGGTTCTATGAGCAATGTGCCCCGTCCACAGCCGCTCTAGTTTGGCTGTTCTTCTTCCAATGTTAGTTGTCTTCCGATCACGCAATGAAACTCCGTGCATAGCCCTCTTTATTGCCTTTATGTGAACTTATATCTTTTTATGAGGCCCATTATGAGCGACCACGTTTGTGTGCTATATTTTATCACTGCCAATAGACATTTGTCGAGTATCGACTTTCAAACCAATCGATTTATATTATTTACATATTTAGTATAAAACAAATTTGAGTATCTGTTTTTTTTCAGCGTACTACACCAAAACAACTTCAACGATTGTATGCTATTTTTATCATCAGCTTGACTACTACTCAACCGATTATTAAATTCAGATAACTATATTCTAATAGACTGCTTATATTCTCCCTTTAGATGCCACCTATCTCATTACCAATATGTTTAAATATATACTCTACTTAGGTCCCGTCCCCTTCCGTCCAGGGCCCTACCCGTGGAGAAGGTCACCCCGGCTAGACCGGGCCACCTCTCAGACAGGCTTTCCAGTACAATGGAAGGTCTAGGCCCTGCCCTTCCTCCCTTGGCTTGGCAATACGACAGAGTTCAGACCTCGCCAAAACTATGCACCCAGCCATTCTTGCCCTAATAGGCATAAATGCCTGCAAAGCGTACTACGCATGTGGTGATGAGTCACTTCCCGCCTTAACCATACAATCAACGGCCTTATAGCCCTGCTCTCCTCATCTAAAGCATTGGCCTCGCCGTTCTACCCCGAAGGCCAGACTTGGCGAGTGTGACCCCCAGTACCAATCACTGAAACCAACGCTGAGGCATCGATCAAATCGTTCAGGCAGCGCACGCCATAATATATAAATTTTGCTGACTTCAATTATATTTATTGTGATTAATTATTGAAAATGATTTACCAAAATAACCTTTCTAACAGTAAAAAAAAATGTAAATCGTATCAGTGGTATCGGAGATTACAGCTAACATACAAACTTTATATCTTTGTAATCATAGTATATTTATTATGCAATAACTACGTGATTATGGTGTTATTATGAGTGAGTGAATGATTGAGACATTTTTTTTTTTTTTCTTTTTCTAACCTAGCTAATGCTGTTGACCGGAAGGGCCTTTACAGCTTCACCGAACTTTGGGGGCGAATGCTGAGGGCACTCAGCCGCAATAAGGTGACTAGCTCAAGGGCTACCAAAGTGGTACAAACCTCGGCTTGGCCGTCACGCCATGATTGAGAGATAAACGCTATCATGCATTATACGAACACATGAATGTTACTATAGAGTATAAAACTCCTACCGTACCAAATTTCATGGAAATCGGTTCAGTAGTTTTTGAACAAATTAATACACAGACAGTCTGACAGACGATTTTATTTTTATTTTATTATTATTTATGTCCTTGTACTGTTTCAAATTATTAAATAATAAGTATAGCACCATCTATGAATATTCGTCAGAAATACATATATAATTTTTTTATTTAATTACCTATATGTAAATAAATTATGTTGATTTAATTTAGTTTTATTTCTGCTCATTTCGCTATTCATTTATAATACTATTAAGCAAATATATATATTTTAATATAAATTTAGATAAACGCTTTTTACGCAATATATAAATGTATTTATATATAAAAATGTATTCTAAATGTTACTACAATCGTACTAAATTTCTTCCATTTCTGTCCAGTTTGGCGATGATTGGCGTACAAATTAATAAACAGACAGACAGACCGACAGACATACTGAAACGCCTCATGGTATTTCTTTAAAATATATTCAATGTATAGATTCCGCCCCCCTAGCCTTTTATTATAAGTATTACAGATTATTATATTTATTTATAATTTGGCGTACAAATTCAGGAGTTTTGCATTAAATGCGTTTAAAAATAGTTTTATCATATTTATGCGGTTTTTACAAAATCACCCATAGCTTAGTGATGATTTCTGCAGTGCAAAAACAAATGAACGCTATATTTGAAATTATATAATTTATGTATTTTATGCATCGATCACTATAAATGTAAACAATAATATGAATCATCAGAATGAACAGCGTTTGTACAAATCTTATGACTTTGCACACCTTTGTTATTATTTTAACAAAAAATAATTTATTATAGTATATCTATTAACCGCGATGAAAGAATAATACGACGCCATATAGTCCCGTGCGTGTCGTATAGGATGACTAAGGGGTAACCAGCGGATGGGCAGCAGCATCCTCAGTTTTGATAAAATGTCATAATGTCCAGATTGTAATATTTCGATTGACTTAATTCAGTTATAATTTGTTCCATGTGTAATATATTGAAGTGTATACTTAGTTACAGGTAAATCGATTCAGTGATTCTATGTTTATAAGTTCACTAACGAATATACACAGAGAGGTTGCCTTTGTATGTAAGGTAGGAAAAATAACAAGAGCTAAGTAGGGATCATTATTAAAAAGATTGTTTGGCCGTGTAAACTATGGAACCCGCATAGTGATACTGTGAACCTTATTTTGTTACGAACAGTATGGAGGCTCTCTTTCACTCTTCTACAGCGGAGGCGGGTCCCTTCCTCTTTCTTCTTTGCCCGCCTCCGCTCTGTTCTTCTTTCCGGTTTTATGGGGGGCAGGAAGTACATCCTGTGCCCCCCGGGTTTTTGACCAGCTGGTCATGCCTCCCTTCGGGGGGGCGGGCGAAGAGGTGGGGTCGAGAACATTCTCCCCATCCCCATTGGGCCATTGCACGACGAGGCCCGGTGGATTCGCTGCAGGGGGCGACGCGGCGACATGCCTTGGCAACCCCGTATCGCCCCCCATCCCAAATGCAGCGGACGGCCCCGGGGGGTTTTAGGGGGTATTTCCGGGCGACTCTCGCCCGGGTGAGTCCCACACTGGCACGGAGCTCGTCACTCCGTGCCCCCTTATCTATTGTATTGGGGGACTCTGATCCCTCAAATACAATAGATAAGGGTAGTGCGTAAATGCATTTCCCCATATCAAAAAAAAAAAAAAAAGTGCCTCCATAGTGATCTCTCTCACACCCATAATATTCATTCCACAATGAATGTAATGATATCACAACATATTAGCATATATGAATTACTTGAAATCAACTATGTTATATATATGTTGATTGATACGCTTGGCCTTAATTATCGTTCTCAGAAATAGACACTAAATCAAGACGTACTATATACATATATATCAGTGTTAATTGTTGTTATAATAATTTCTTTAGCATAAATATTATACATTGAATATACAGTTGAATTTATGGTTAAAATAGTTCATGTATGATTTTTTTATTAGGTATAAAAATATATGAGAATTTCATAAACATATAGACTTTTTCTACGAACAATAAAATGGAGGAGCGTTTTCACAAAACTATACATGTGTTTTCTCTTCGGGACACGAGTTTATTTATTTTTTTATTTTTCTAGAGTTTTTTAGTAAGTTATTAATACCTTATAATAGATTTGAAACTGTTTATGTAATGTTTACAACAATTTAACTAACGTCAAATAAATCAACCATGGAAAGAGAGACAGAAATAACAACAACAAAAAAAAACTGTATTTAGACGAAGTTTGTTGTAACGTTTTGTGAAAACGCTCCTCTTGTGAAACGTACTTCTATTATTACCTCGCGGAAATAGCGATTGATTAAATCGGGTAAAATAACTTATGAATCCATAAAAAACACAGAGTTGATCATGAATTTTTTAATTATTACATTCATAAACTTTATTTACAAAGTAAACCAGACCGAGTTCGTTGGCGGCTCTTTTCAATTGAGTTGTTTTCCAAACAGGTGGTGATGTTTTTTTGACGTTCTTCTAACTTTTGATTTTGATATCGCTGCTTAAAGTCGTTCATGTGTAGTAAATGCGACTGTATCGCGTCTGTATCGCTACAGAACCGCTCCAGAAAGTCGCAGTTCGTAATCATCTCATAGAATCTAGACATGAAAATGACACCCGTTTTTAATAAAACACGGGTTGATTAATAATTTGAAAAGCCATTCCCCCCTGTCCTGGGAAAATGAACCCTCTTTTACCACGTTTAAATCTTATGGTCATTAATACAAGAATTACCAGAGGCCCCTAAACCACTTATATATTCTTTGTATATATCTAAGATGTCCAAAAGTTTAGTTTAAAGTATTTGTAGTTTAACGTTTTACTATTATTTTCATCATTTTTCCATATATAAAATATATTTTTTCTATGATATAACATATATGCACCAAAATTTGATCAGAGAGTTATCATCGATTTAAAAATGGAATCGTGTAAATCGCTTCAATTATTCACCAGTCAAAAGTCAATTAACAGACAGACAGACACATAGATGACTTTAATTTTAATAAGGGTTTAGTAATTCATGACCGTAATAATTCATGAACCTACGCGATTATTGATAATATGATCACCCACCTTCCAAAACCCTTATCAAACGAACTATAAATTTGATGAACCATTTCGAAAATCGTGCATTTCATTTAATAAAATTTAGTTAAAGCCTTGCCTTTTAAAGCCGTATATGACTGAATTTGTCTTTCATAAAAAGGGTACAATTTTACCGGGTGTTATAAAGCGTCAATTATTCGTACCAAATGTAAAAATAATCTGGAAAGATAGGAATTTTAATTAATTCAAAACATAACATTTTACGTAAGTTTATTTTATATATAGTATGTCGTATATACAAATTTGTTTTTATTTTATTGAAATAAGATGTACTAGGGGCAAGACGCGACAGTTTGTCGCGCAAATACAAAACGATCGACGAAGTTATCGAGCTAAAGTTAGTCGACGACGACGTCCGTAATATTTTATGTATAAGAGATAGTAGTTGTTGTTTTACTAGGATATTATGTCGCCAACGCGATTGTCACAAGGGTCGCTGCTATCATTAACAACAAAACAAAACCACACACGTCCTACTGTGCCACATATGTAAGTAGAAGAAAACAAATCTGGTTCCTAGAGACGATCATAAAACCTTATTACACATTTTTGGATACAATAAAATTTAAAATAATGCATTTAAATTAGGAGCCACTAGATGAATTATACTTACTGCGAAATAGATTTACGCACATGCGGAATAGAGAATCAGTAAAATAATTGAGAAAATTTTAATTTCTCAGTTTTCACTTCAGACCTGGCAGAAAGATATTTCAAACTAAGCTAAGGGGAATACTTTCTTTCAAGGTCAAGATAATAAAATTGTATCCTTTTTATATATCAACCTTGTCACAAATGTTTACAGAAATATTGCCAGTGTTAGTTTGATAGTGAAGTATTATGGACCAAGGCAATTACAATTACATGATGTAGGAGCAGATATTGCAATATTCAGAGGCGCCACACCGAGTTGTGGCGGCAGCGTCGTGGCGGTGGAGTAGCGTTATAAGCCGGTTCATTTTAATAACTAGACTTCTATCCATTAATCCACACGAGATTGCAGTCGAAGGGTTATTAGTGTCTACAATGTTATTTAAGATTTTCAATTAATAAACATATGATATCGATTTCTTTTTCAGTTCGACAGACGATGTCACTAGTAAATTTATAAGAATTCGGAAATAATTATCTTTACTTGAATGGTAAATTTTGTGGCTATTACTTAATAGATCCATCCGTTCAACCGAAAGACGACCACTGCTGGACATAGGTTTCCCTCAAAAATCTCCACAAGCACCGCTCTGGTGGTACCCGCTTCCAGCGGATTCCCTTAACCAAGTTGTCGGTCCACTTTGTGGAAGGCTTGCTCACACTGCGTCTTCCGGTATGTGATAGCCATTCGAGAATCCGTTAGCTCCATCGGAAATCTGTTCTGCAAACAATGTGCCCAGCCCACTTGCCACTTAAGTTTGGCATTCGTGACATCTGACTACTTGAACTTTGATAATATAATATACCCAATAAAAATGTTTTTGTTACCACTCATAGAAAGGGAATGAATATACTTTTATGAATAAATTATTTTCTTTAACACGTAAAAGTGAAAAGTTTATTACTATTTGACATCAAATATTAAAATTACAAATGATTTCATATTATATTTATTACAAAGAGAATAAGAGAAAATATAATATTTTATTTTGGCTTATCATTAGGGCTCATAAAAATGGAAGAAAATTAGGCACATGTATATAACAATTAATACAATAAAACAATCATATTTAGTGTGTTTCAATACTAATGTAACTCCATTTTTTTCATAAAGGGATCTGAAATTATAATTTGTTTAATACATGTACCATAAATTAAGTGCATACAGAAAGGTTTTATGATATTCGAATATTTACGTTCTTCGCTTGAGTTTTAAACAGGTAATTAAGGAAAGAACCGCGTTCGAACACAGCTAGTGATATAGTCTAGACACGTTCTATATTATTGTTTAGAAGCCGAAACCGCCGGAAGGATGTCCCACGAGTGTGCGAACACGTGATTCGAATACATATACTATCATTGTATTAACAACGTTACAACATTAACCAGTTTCTATATTCGAAAATAAAAATAATATACCTTAGGTTTAAATACACCATTAATTATATAGACTGTCCTGGTTGTATAGCAATTTACCAATTGAATTGAATATTTTTGGAGACTCAACTTGTACTTTCAATAATCCAAAGGGTTTGAGATTGTTGATAGTCATTGCAATTCCATATGGCGTAATTATATTAGTTAGCTAACTAATTAGCTACTTAGCTAAGTCTGTTATGTTTTATGATACTGCTTTTAATTATATCCGTAACTTTACTCTGTATTAGGTTTCTAACTTTGTATCTCAAACCATTTCATAGTTTCTGTATTATTAAAAAAAATTGAAAGGAAACGTGTATTTCGATTTGAAATAAATAATAAAAAGTTTTAGTACTTCGGTTATCTTATTTATTAATAATGTACTAATTAGAACGAATCACATGAACAGAAAATACCAGAATTTCGATTTTTACTGTTAACAATAAAGTCATTTATATTTCAAGTAGAATTTTGAATATTGTTTAGCAAAATTATTGTTACCTAATAATAATTCTTTTTCTTTCATTTGATCTGAAATAGCCTCCGTTTTCAACTTTTCCCATGACTCCTTGTTTTTATTCAAATTAATCCAGTCCCGTACTGTCACCGGAGTTATATCATTGGCCCACTGTTTTATTGGTCTACCTATATTTCTTTTTCTCTGTCTTTCTATCGTGTGTTTTCTATAGTTCACCCTTTGCCAATGTACCTTGCGATTTTTGCTATTAGGTACAATAATGTTGAGTCTGCAATTGTGCATATTACATGTTGCGAAAGAGAGTTAATAGCACATAACGAAAATGTAAAAAAAGAATGATAGAAATAATTATCATATCGTCAAACATATTTAAAAAAAAACATGATGAAGGGAAGAGAAATCTATGATGGTTCCGACATATCCAACGACTAACGTTGTGGGAATTGTAACGCATATGGTTAACTATTATTATATTGTATATATAAACAGGCAATGCATTAAAATTACGACAACATTATAACCATTTCAAACATCTGGAAAACTAATTAATTAGTTTTGGAGCAAAGCCGGTTTAATGGTAAACCATATATAGAGCGCTATGCGATTTTAAATTTTCGAATAAGATTTTGTTTTTGTTGAAAAATAACGTCGTATCAGTATATTTTTTAAACTGATTAGTTTATGATTTGACTATGACATAACCTGATATTAAGAGATGAAGCGCCAGATAGTATTTACATTATTACACACTATTCAGATGATGTTGCCAAGACTATGATTTCGCTATAATATTTTAATACACGAGAATTCATTATAGAGAATTCCAATTATTTGCCTGACTTAGCTACACCTACATTCGAGGAACAGGCTTCTAGGCTAAGTACTCTATAACCTATTGATAATATAATCGAATCTATCTAATACTATAAAATCTGTAAATTATTTTATACATTTTTTTTTTATCGTAGCTCGGCATAGTGATGTAATCGTGCTTAATGGTAAGCATAATGCAAACCTGAAACAGTGGCGACTGGCGAGAGAGGTTGGTTATTCATCGTCAGCCGCCCCTGTCATGCCGGCCTGCCTACATACTAACACTTTAATTTTGAATAATAATTTATTATCACTGATAATGTCTTTCTGCCTCTCTTTGTGTTCTGTAATACAAATCTTATCTCACTGCAATCAGTAATGGTTTTTGCTGCCAACAAAAAAAAATCTGCTTGGTACAAATTGTGAAACAAATTGAATAATCCGTGAAAAAGGTTTAGGTTTAAAATATTGAGTAGGTACAGAGTGTGGTCGAAACAAACGGAAGAAACGACCACACACATTATAGTCACAGTTAGTCGTGCCTACCACCCATTAAGCGGTCAATGAACAACGGAACGTACTTGGATGTCGCCTCTACCATTTTCGACAGTAAATCCCTATGAATTGTCGAATATACTTATCCCATAATTATATATACATTGATTAACTGTGTTCTCGTCTTCTATTATATATTCTTCAGTTAATATTTACTACAATATTTATACTATCAATATTCAATAGTTCAGGGTCTTAAGCAAAATCATGCAAAAGAACACACCTTTACCAATTTCTTATATTAATCCTTTTTTGATAAATAGTTCATTAATTAATAATAGAACTAAATTGATAAATAGTTAATAAATTAATGATTTTTAACATAAACCATATAAATCGGTTATTTGATTATTTATAAGCGACTACACAAAGAGCTTTTTTTGCCTTTGTTATAATATAAGGATAACAAAATAAATGGTTCTGATAAGAGTTTAGATAGCGGTGTGATTGACAAGGACTGTAAAGTTATTTAATTTGACAAGGTCCTATTTACTTGTGTTCTATTTATAATCAATACCTATATCTGCTTAAATTACACGGGTATATTTATATAACTATTTTTATTTGCAATATATTTGATAGAAATAGATAGAATAGTGCTACGTTTTATGATTGTACGTTTGAAAATAACAACGTGTTTTTCCAAAGAGAATTTAATTAAGTGTTGCATATTAGAGGCGATTCTAGCTGTGTATCGTCAAGTTCAAAAGTCATTAATAAGCTATGTTGGAATAGTCCGCATGCAAGTGCGTTTTGCAAACCAAGTCTTTGAAATGGCAGGCCGACCACTTATTTTTAAAACTACACACGTTTTTTTTAATTTCCTTGAATATTAGCGTAACCGATTTTATTCTGTTTGCCTATATGTGAACCATAATTAATATTTATCTTGTTTCAACTTTTGGAGTTTTTTGGGAGATCTTTTGAAGTATATTATGAAATACATTTTTTTTTAAATGAACCCGTAGTATACTCTGTGATTTTCATTAAAAGAACAGTAGTTTGCAGAATTTATGAAACGATACTATTAGGCGTAACATAAAAATATAAGGTTTTTTTTTCAATTGACTATTAAGGGACTTTTGCACCTAGACTTATGGTATAATAAACACTGAAGTGACTTAACTATAAATGGTAACTAAGATAAAGATATTAAAATAAATAGTATAAGCCTTCTATGTTATTTCGCGGAATAGAGACAATATAATCCTAACTTAACCATACGCATATATCAATAAAAGTACTTGTATTGTAAAAAAAAAAATGCAGAATTATATTCAAATATTACACATTCTCTTTAAGTTGTATCCAGATTGAAGCCTCTCTACGGTTAACGTTGTGTTTATGTTACTATAACAATAATAAAAAAAATGTTTCTATGTCGTTTATAATCTTATACGAAATGTAATAAAACGGATCCGATCTAAATCGGTCGAGTGGATTTAAAGATTTTCCCGAACATAAAACACAGGACAATTGTCCTATTTAAAAATAGGTCACACACAGAACTTTAAACACATTTACCTATGTAATATCCCTATTATCGATTTTAGTAAGGATGGGGACAGCGTTGTAAACCATTACGAGAAATTTGAGGGACTTAAAAGTAAACATCAATGCGCAAACGATACAAAACGCATTTATCTTAAACAAAAGGAAACTGCTTTCCATCTATGTTACTTGAAATCGAGAAAGCCTTGACTAAAAATACTAGAATTATAATTTTACTGAATAAACATGAAGACTAATACAAATATATGAGTTGTTAAATTTGGTTAGGTTAGTTCTATAGTTCGGTTTTTGTTTATTAACTTGAAGAACGCCTAAGGTTTATGAACCGTAGGCGTATCCCACAAGGATATGTCCTTGTGGGATGCTCCTCGTGACAGTATATTATCATGTAAGTATGTTTAATTGACAATTAGGTGATTATCCATAAAAAAGTAGGTATTTGAGGCTGCTTTAATTTCAAAAACTGCCAAGACTAGAACTGTACTAACATTTATCCATGTTAAACGGCATCAAAAGACGATTCTATAGGGGTAAAATGATCGTTTTTGTTGCCAAGGACTATATTTTAGAATATACAATAATTTGAACTTATTGAGTTGGAAGGACTAGATAGGCAGAACTAGCGCTCCGTTGTTTCTACTTACGCGTTAAAATGCGTCACGCGATTGTAAATGGATGGATATGTAAAAATAATAATAATTTACGTGTGAATATTCGATTAATACTTTCATAAAACACGTTGTGTAAGATGCGCTCTTGGCCGTGTGACGCCCAAACAGTTGTAACTTGTCCACCCACACGTGGCATGACTCGATGTACGACAGAACCCACGACTGAGCCACTCTCCTATCACATAGCCGTACGGAACGGTGGTTAAATAACATTAACAAAGAGAAGGTAGATACACCAAAGCCGGGTCAAGTGCGAGCTTATTGTCTAAATCGTATTTAGCAGCGCCCGAAACGGCGTTCGCGTGGAAATTTTGTGTTTGTAAAAAGAGGATTTTAACGTATTCACAGGTTCGATATTAAACTGATACAATGACTTTTTCTGTCATACGAAGTATACAAACCCCTTTTAGAACTATTTTAGAAATGTGTTTGTACCGTTTTTATTGTAAAGAAGCCGAGTGGTTTTTCTTAAATGAAAATTTAATGTACAGATTTTTTTTATTATAGTGTGTAAGTATAAATGAAAGAGATTTTTTGAAAACTCTGCAAGTGATCTTGATTTTTTACCGATTTATTATCCTTTTTCAATTTCAAAAACGCTGAAATTTATTTCGTTAATTTCTAAATAAAAACTTAAATACAAAGTTTTATGATTGGTGGTATATTGGTAGCATCACTTGAGAACCAGTACCTAGGTTAAGTCTGTTTACCATCCTCGACCACATCGTCACTTAACATCAGTTGAGATTGTGGTTAAAGCACTGTGCCTATATAGTACAAAAAAATAATTTAAAACTAACTTAATTCCCATACAAATTTACATCTTTCTTTTTACATCTTTTCTCTTTTTTATTTTTTTTTACATCTTACATAATACCGTAAGCCTTATAGAAATAATCAGTTTATGATTTTAAAAAAAAATGGATGCTTTGGCTCTTGAATTGTCAAGTGAACACGGTTAATAATTAATTACACAAAGAGTGATGTCCTAGTTCATTACAAAATATCAATTTTATTATTACTAACAAATAATTATTTTATTGTTGGATGTTACAAAACGCAATTGATATGAGTGTTGTGCTAAATTATTATTTACGATTTGTTACTTGCAACGGTAAACCATGAACAACATGCATTGATCATATCGACCGTCATATTATTATGTCAACTGTAATTGTCAATGTCAAATATACAGATCATGTAAATATACCGGTTACAATATATAATAATATGTACTTTGATAGTGCAAGCTTTCACTTTTAGGTACAATCATGTACATAAATTGTAATATATAGTCTACACTAACATTATAAAGAGGAAAGATTTGTATTTTTGTATGTAACGAACAAACTTAAAAACCATCGGACCGATTTGGTTAAAATTTGGTTTTTATATAAAATATACCACGGGAACGGGAACTACGCGGGTAAAACCGCGGAGAGCAGTTAGTTATATATAATTTCTCAACATTATCGTATTCAGATTATTTAAGATACACCAATCAAAAATAGTATTTTTCTATTATTATTTACAATTACAAATTAAACGGATAAACAACCAACCATAGTAATTATAGGAATAATTAAAAACAGAACTTATTGGTGAAGACTTTTAATTTTAAGCATATAGTTACATTAATCGCGCGTATATCGTAATATCGCGACCGTAACATTGAACCACATGATCAGATTGATAGATTTAAAAGTAATCAACAAACTTTTACAAATTATTTAATTCGGCTAAGATCTTGGGTTTAACTCGATATAGCTAGGGAAAGTAATAGTTTTACTATCCATCCTTCCATTCAAGCGAAAGACGTTCACTGCTGTAACATAGGTCTCCCTTACCACCACAGCGGCCATCCGCATCCTTGACCAGGCTGCCGGTCCATATTGTGGAGTATCACGCTGAGATTTCCGGTACGCGGCAGCCATTCGAGAACCCGTTAGGCCCATTAGCATCGTTTCTACGCGCAATGTGGCCAGCCCACTGACACTTGAGTTTGACAATTCTTCAAGCAATATCGGTTACTTTGATTCTCTCGTGGATCTCCTCATTACTGATTCGATCACGCTCTGGAACTCCAACTCTCCATTACCCTTTGGATAACTTTGAGCTTTCTATTTAGACCCATTGCAAGCGACCAGTCCCAGTGCCGTAAGCCATCACTGGCAACACACACTGATCGATTACATTTGTCTTGAGACACAGCAGTATCAAAAAAATCGTAACAAATATTAATACATTTTAAGTATTTATAAAGTATGCACTTCGATTCGAATCGTCCTATAATTCGTATATAAATCAGTGTAGTAGAAACATGTTGCATTTAGGTCTACAAAGGTACATGCATAGTCTGGACATTGCAACAGAAATCGTGTGATGTCCCACAGAATATGAGTGATAAATTTGACCAGAGCTTAGCTTTATGGTGCAGATTTGACCAGTTTTATTTACACTACTAAATACAATTTAAGTATTTGTTTGAAATAATCAATTTTTTTTTTATATAGATACCACACATATTCCAAATAAACAATTTATTAAATTTTTGTCTGGCTGTCTGTTACAACTAATCTCCGGAACGGCTGAAATGCTTTTTGACGTGACTTTTTTTGGTAAATTTAATTCATAAATAATTAGGGTTCCGCATAAAAAAATAAAACTAATGAAATTGTAACTAAAATCCGATTCAATGCAAAGTTTTACTGGCAGGTATTTGAATTTATGAGATATATCTTTGCTTTCTGTTAATGCTAAAAAAATGTTGGCAATTAAATCATTATTATAACATCGGAATCTTTTATTTTATTTATTTATTTTAAACTTTTAAGAAAACTTACAGCTAATATAAAGCATAAAATTGTACACAATAAAAACAGAAGGCCATTTACAAGTTTCCACATATATATATATATATATAAAAAAATAGAAAGAAACCAACAGCAGAAAAAAGCACAAAGGGTTTAAGTAAAGAAAGAGGAACTTAAAATACTTTTCAGTTTCTTAGGATTACTATTGAAGAAATCTAAGTCTACTTCATTTAGCACTTTATTTGTGCTATCGGTCACTCTAGTGAAATATGAGTTCTGCCTGTATGTGGCTCTAACTAATGAATTGTAAAACATATTACATTTTCTACACTGCACTGCCGGTACACTTGAGTTAACTTTACTCAGTATCTCTGAACAATCAATATAACCGTTGAGTATGCAAAATAAATAAAGTATATCAGCTATTTTTTCTCCGTTCATGCAATGGAAGCATATGATGTTTCTTACAACGCAATGTATAGTCAGACACAAACATACTTGATCTAAACTGCAGATAACGAAGAGATCGTTTTTGTATCTTTTCATAATAATATTTATTTAATAATCAATTCGTGAGAGAAGTATATCGAAGAAAATCTTTAAAAAAGCGTTATGGTTTGTTTATTTTTCACGACATGAGTCTAGGGGGAGTGGAGTCACAATGGTGATTAGTAAAGTAATATTTGCATATTTACTTAAAGAAAGAAAGTATTTTTATTCCAGCAAACATTAAACACAAATTACAAACAGTAACATTATAAAAAAAAAAATACATATAAAAATGTCTGAGTGTCGCTAGGAAACGGTACACAACTCAGCATAAGCTAGCTGCCACCATTACAGATGACCCCAGTGTTGATTTTCAGTTGTAACGATAATTGTTTTTAATAATTATATCCTAACGGACCCCCAGGGTTTAAGAACAATGCTTAATATTTTGACAATGGGGGGGAGGGGGTCTGAAGTTTTATTACGTAACACCTGAACATCCCCTCTGATCTGAGGAATGTTGAACACTAATAATGAAATTATTTTACGTGGACGAATTCGGAGGCGCTGGCTAGTTTACAATAATTATATGTTTAATTATTGTTCAATTATTTAGTAACACGGAGAAGCTTATATTTACAAACCCATTAACACTATTATATAAACACATAATTATTAGTGTACGCGTAACACACAGATATTAAAATAATATCGCACTTATACTAGATTGAACTGTACGTACAATCAACGTGTTAGATTGAACTGTGGCTCCGGAACTACATGTGAGAAGAGTGTGTGTGATTAGAATTATTGGTTGACTCGAACATTTATAAAGTGAGTGAGTTTGATACATCCTCACTGCGATCCTGAATATACAATTTTTGCTTATTCTACTGTCATAATCGCTTTACTACATATTTGTCAGCTGCAAGTACTTTTGACTTGGTATTTCTAGAGAATTTCTTCAAAAACATTCCACCTAAGTTGACTAATTTAACGAGTTTTCCAATTACCCTTGTTTTATAAGTATGTTTCGTCAATCTTCTTTTGTAGACCTCAGTAGAGCCTCCGAGCGAGTTGGCCTTAAATAATTATGGACTAGACGAAAATCATGTCTAATCTCCATGTTGTGTCAACTCCTATAAAAATTCGGTGACTCTACGCTCGAAGTTGTTGGCAGTTATGTATACCTGGGACAAACTGTCCAGTTAGGTAGATCCAACTTCGAGACAGAGGTTAATCGTCGAAACCAACTCGGCTGAACTGCCTTCGGGAAACTACGTAAAATCTTCTCGTCCGAGATACCGTAGTGTCTCAAGAAGAATGTCTTCGAACAGTGTGTGTTACCAGTGATGACATACGGCACTGAGACGTGGTCGCTTACAATTGGTATAATAAAGAAGCTTTAAGGGCAATGGAGAGGGGTATGCTTGGAGTTACACAGCGTGATCGAATCAGGAATGAGGAGATTCGCAGAAGAACCAAAGTAAACGACATTGCCCGAAGAATTGCTAAACTTAAGTGGCAGTGAGCTGGGCACATTGCTCGCAGAATCGATGCCCGATGAGGCCAACGGATTTTCGAATGGGTACCAGGCACCGGAAGACGTAGCGTGGGTAGGGCCCACACAAAGTTGACCGACGACCTGGTGAAGGTCGCGAGAATCCGCTGGATGCAGGTGGTGCAAGACCAGTCATCGTGGCGATCTTTGGAGGATACCTATATTCAGCAGTGGACGTCTTGCGGCTGAATGGTTGGATAGATAATTGGGCCCAAATCAATTAATTATAATTTTTCTATCTTTGTTATTACATTATATACTATACCGCAAGATTTCCTTCTCAATTTAAGTCTGTTGTTTTGGAGCCCTTACGCTTGTTACCGATATTACCCCAAAAGTTTAATTGGAACACACCGAAATAGAGCACACCTATTGTTGCATGGCTAAAGATTTTTAAAAGAGTTGTAGTTAATGAGGTGGATACTTAAAAAAAAGTCTACCACAATGCACTTGAAAATTACCAGTACGTCATAAGCTGGTATGATAGTTATTCATTCACGCGCTTTTGATAAGTAATAAACATTTACATACTGGAGTTATTACAGTATAATCGTTTATTATAACTTCTTTCCTTTTTTCGGCAGGCATCGTTAGAAAATGCCCTACCACCATGCTATGATTTTTCTCACGATGTTTTCCTTCAGCGAAAGCTCAGGCCGACTTTAGAGTCAAATAGATGAGGATCGAATCCGCGTCGACAGACGCCGAATCCGGCCGAACTACCCGCTACACCATCATCGCTTTTGGCATGCGACAAATCTGCACGTTTAAGGAGGTACACGGCAGAAGTATTGTTTATTTATTGACGATTTACTATTCCAGTCCTTACATTTATTTCTATGCTGACGTAACATTACCGAACTTAATGATACGATAGATAGTGAAAGCCACTTCCAGTACAGAATGATAGATGCATTGTTTGCGGTAAATGAGCTCCGGGTAGTTGTTAAAATAAAACAATAGATAACGATAATGTTGTTTATAAAAAGTGACAAGTTATTCGAAACGACTCGCTCGGTAGAGAAACTTCATAATACATAATCATCTATGTCCCGTTTGTTCCGAAGCCGGACACACATCAAATGTTTGAATACCGAAAATATTAGAAACCAAATTAATATATAGACAGACTGCAATTTATATCATCCATTCTTTTTGTATTTTAAATTATTGAATTGTATTATCTATAGTCTAAAGCCCCGTAGTCTTTTTTCTCAAATAATTCTAATGCCACGATTTCTTCACTATTTTGAAATGTAGTATAAAGATACAGAAACATGTACTATAGTTAATATTTCTATTAAAGTGTGTCAAGGTTCCACTACAGGGCGAATTTTATCAAATTTCGCCTAGTACTGTTTTTATGACTAGTAAATATTGCTCATCTGAATGTTTAGCTTGGATAATTTCCACGGAGTTCACATATCGGTTACAGTCTAAGTTGAGACTTAGTCCAAAAAAATCTGTCAAGCACTTTCATCTAGTTTGCGTCACTTAATTTGTCTTAAGATGGACGTATTCATCAATTGTATGAGGAAACGACGTTACAGATAACGATCAGAGCTGCGATCGCATTGGCGCTGCACGTTTTATTACATTTTGTGCGACAATACGCACCGCACTTCATACCTCACCTCAAATCATACCTGAAAACTATTCACTGCGCGGGTTATATTTACATGGCGCGTACTATGATACCTAAATGTAAAAATTATATTATAATAATTCACACATATGTTTATTGTTATATAAATAATGCGAGATATTTGCCGGATGTTTAAATATGATACGTTATAAATTCTTAAACAGCAACTGATAAATAACCCGTTAACCTTAGGTGTATGTTTTTATTCGGAATCATTATTTATCGTGTTGATTGTTCAAAGTCGTTATTATATATTATACCTATCCGATTTACGGTTACATAATTCTGCACGTTAATTAATTATTTCTCTGATAATTGGCACGGGCTCTGCTCAAAGTTAAACGAGTCATCGTTATTGTCAATCTTATTATCTTTAGTAACAAACACCTTAGCTAAAATCAACATTTAGGAGTTCATATATTATGTTATATCTAATTTCGTTAGTACATTATTCAGTTGTATAAGTGACTTTACAATATAGATCTAGTGCTCCTATACCCGCGTATTGCTAGCTCATTGAAATTGCCATATTTTTTTAAGATCCATATTATTCATTTAATAATTACTCACCATATTTAAATATTATTAGAGATAACAACAACGTGTCTGTTTGTTTATCCTTGAGTGGAAGATATTAAATTATTAAAAAAAAAAACAATTATCTATGTACTTTCTGGCCATGTTTTAGGCAATAAGTTACAAAAAAAGATATCAACAATATGCTTATTTGGATACTTACAAACTTTGCCTACAAAATTGAACAACGTATAAGTGTAAGTAGGAACAGATGTTATTATGAGCAGGAGGAGCCACATGTACAGCTAGGCAAAATATAAATGAAAACTTTGCTGTTTATTTATGCACATTTATAAGAAACAGATAACTCCAACAATTTTTCGATTCTTGCATTTTTAGAGGATTTTTTTATGTTAAATTCACTATATATAGTGTAAGCTATTTAAATTATTACTTGACATTAAAATTAGTGTACAATGTTTATTAATTACAAATAAAAAAAAAACAATTTTCTTCAATTTGGACCCTTAAAAGGTGCATGTGGACGAAAAAATACAACCACTGCCGAAAAGAAACTCGATCAGTTATTTGTTTTTGTTAATAAGTTTTATTTTAATGTACAAATTATTCAATTCATTGTTATAAGCGGGTCTAGCGGAAGCACAGAGAGGGGTGTCATTTCCAGACATCACAACCGTTCACGTAATGATCCACCCTGTGATATAATCTTTGGTTATTAAAAAACCTGTTTTACATGTTGCTTTATCTTATTATCAGGTAATTCGGTAATGTGCTTTGCTAAGTGTTCAACCTAATACTATGCCTTAATAAACTTTTGTTATACTTCTTAAGCCTACATGGGATGGATTGTTTCTGGTGTTAAAATTATGCCGGCCGTTTTCTATATCACATAATAATAATTAATTTTAATGATCTCATAACTTTTTAGGTAGAATTATATCAATAGCTAATTGGTGTTATCAGGAATATCTGTCAGGTTGACCTGACTTCGTTGATTGGTCGATGCGACGCGACGCCATTGTCGCGAGACCTTTACTCGCTTATCACTACGGACAGTATTTTAAATCATTATAACCTACCTATCTATAATAATTTACACAGATTGATTCTAATTTCCTTGAATTATTTGCATTCTATATGACATTTATAAGATATCTGTTGTTATTCGCTAACAATATTAATATATTTATTTGTTACACTACAAAACTTTTGCCGTTCTGTTGGTTCGCAAATTTATTTGAATACGTGCTAAGGCCATATTTTTGTCAATTTGATTTCTATACTATTGAGATAACTCCATTATTTTGTTATTCAAAAGCTATATTAAAAGCTAGCCTTTCCTAGATATTTTCCAGTCATAATTGTATAAACCGACGGACAAACTGAGAGACGTTAAATGATATAAATAAAATCCGTATATTCGAATGGTTAAAATCACTAAAATACAAGTCAGTTGTCAGTTACTTCGTTCGGAGTTTCGTTATTTTTACCATTTTCTCTTGTCCTATTAAGCAGGGTTGAAAAGGCGCTAATTAAAGTTAAAACACTACTTAAACCAAATTATTGTAAGTGTCCATTTTTATGATTATATGAAAGTAACCAAAGTAGACTAACATCTGTAGCGGTGGCAATATCTGTTAAATTGTGAACTTTACGAACTTCAAATTCAGCAGAGCTTAACCTTCCAGCCAACGTTTTAATGTATGATTGTAAGCTATTATCAAATAAGCCTACTTAATTTTCTTCTATCCTAATACCTACCGCAACCAACACGTTGCACATTTGATAAAGTAATAATGATATATATTTTGAGATATCAAAATGTTATTATTGCCTAATAAATTATATTAATCGCCTAAACTCCAATTCACTTTGTGTATAAGTGAAGTGTCGTCTCCAAAAAGAATCATATTAGGACAATTATTAACCATTATCGACATTAATATACTAACAATCCTAAAATCCCAAAATTGAGTTCGTTAGGTCAAGGAACAAGAGAACATCCAGAAAGTTTATTTTAAAGGCACTGTGTTCAATGTAGTCAAATGCCTTTGACGCACCGATTGCATCCTGTGATTCGCCCCAGGCCCATAAAATATAATGTATTAATCTCGCACCAGCGCCAGTGATTGATTTCGATTTCGCAAAACCCAACTGCCGACCGTCCAAAATTTCTTTAATATATTTTACTAGCTGAAATTTTACATGCCTTTAATCTCTACTCCATGACATGCCCATATTACACCCACCTATCACTCCGAAACTTTTGCGTGACTAGTCCGTCTTTCGACCTGCATCTGATATTCGCGTTTCTAATCTTATTCATTCCAGTTATATCACATTCCATCTTAACAGTCGTATCCCTGGCTCATGCACTCTTCTTTCATCCATCTATTTAGTTACTCATATCCATATAACACGCCATGACTTATAATAATGATCTTATAGATTTTCCTTTTATAGATCACATGTGAACGTCAAAACCAGACGTTATAATTTGATAAATAACTTGTAACTGTTGGCGCTAATAAAACATCTACTATAAAATCTATAGATTTCTCCACGTCAACCGATCAATTATTTCAATTCTATAAACGGAGAAATATGTCGAGATTTAAATATTTTTCTGTTTGTAATATCGAATGATCTTGTTGGCTGAATAACTTCAGTTAGGCCTAATGTAAATGTAATAATCGTTTCTGGTTGATCACACACATTGCGAGTGTTACAGCACGTTATACTATAACCAAATAGGTACGTCTAAAATACATCGCATAAAAATAGAAGCACACACTTCTCGGGAACTGCGTGTTATTATATCCGTAATGATTTTATTAGGGGTGTAACGAGGCATTTTATTTTTAGATCACTTCTTAATTTTTAATTTTAATTCGACCTTACAATACCATTTACCAGTGTCATTGTTATCAATCTTATCCTGTGGAGCGTGTCCTTTAATGCCAAACCATTGGGTAAGTCTGTTTCAGGTTTTTTGGCAGGATCTCAGTCTGATATGTAGCAATTGTTTTCTTTAATTCATTAAACTTGTGTACTTGACTCTATATCATGTAATCTTGGTGGCGTTTTGTGTGAAATAGTTTGGTTATTGTGTTCAAGTTAAGTTTATTATAGAAGATAACGCGTAGCATACATTCTGAGGTGCCGACAAAGCTCCATGGAAAGTTCGAGCAGGATAGGCCACCGTCCTGTCGGAGCTTGGTAACGCTGATACAAGATTGAAAATCTTACCCACATGACATTGGCACAAATTGTGTGTACACACAGATTGCCATTAACTAAGAAAAAGAAGAAGTCTGTTTCAAGTAAGTCATTTTATAGTTATGAGGTGACCGTTATTATAAGGTGGTTTTTAAAGCAAATCGATATTTAGAGTATGTGGATTGGGTCATTAAGTACTTTACTTTATTTTACGTAATTTTATAACCGATTTTTTTTTTTTTTTTAATTTAATTTTTTTTAGGGGCTTTTGACATAAGTTATATCAGCCCCATCATAACCTAATGATACTAATTTTAAAAGTTTATTTCATTACATACATCATCTTTCATAATATCATCTTTCAATCAATTCACATAGCATTTTAGCAATCTCTTTAGTAGGATTTACTAAAATACTATGGAACATTCCTACATCCAATTTATTTAACTTAAACTTATTAATAAAATCTATCCTAACATTATAATTTTTAACACATTCCGTCAGAACATGATGCACGTCATCAATAGTACCGCATGCTGTACAACATGGCGATCTAACTATCTGCATAAGAAATTTAAATTGTTCTGATGGAATGTGTCCTGATCTTAACCTATGCAATAAAACTACAGAACATCTATTTAACTCAACATCACAGAACCAAGGAGTTCTAGGCGGCTGACTTTGTAAGGTCTTATACCAAATTCCCTTTTCTTTAGATTTTTCGTCAAAATACTCTTTCCACATATGATATACTGTTTTTTTAAATAGGCCTAACAACTCTGAATAATTATTGTAAATATATACCTCTATTCCATTCAACACTGCTAATTTTGCTAATCTGTCAGCCTCCTCATTACCACTTAGTTCTGTGTGTGACGGAATCCACTGCAGTTTACATTTTTTACCCTTCTGGTGCAAACTATATATATGTCTTAAGACAGTATAAGCAATCGGTATACCTCTGAATCCAGAGGTACAACGAGCTAAATGTAAAAGTGAGCTCTTGCTATCAGTCAAAATAACAATCTTATTATATGACGCTTCGATAGCATGTGCAAGAGCTTCTGCTATAGCAAACAACTCTACAGTCATTATCGATACGTTGTTTTCTATTTTGAAGAGACCCGTAGTTTGCCCATGGTTGGTATAAAATGCTGCTCCAAGACCATCTCCATTCATTGAACCATCGGTAAATATTTTTGTCCAACCATTATATTTATTTTGTAATTCGTCCATTATGCTATATTTGATAGTACTTACATTTAGATTTTTCTTAGCTTCTTGTATACAGTCTAAATTAATTTCAATAACAGCTTTAATATCGATATAATTAATCCATATATCTAACGAGAATACATTTGAAATAAGAGCCGAAAAAAAAAACTTTTAATGACTTCGTTTTGTCATATACTGTAACAAGTAATGGTTTCACTTTTTTAGTCCAATATGTACTATGAGTATAAGAACTAAGTTCTTTCAGACAATTTAAACTTAAATTATTTGAAAAAGATTTAGCTTTAATACAAAATTTATATGCCAAGTAATATCTTCTCAGATGAAGCGGTGGAATGCATAATTCGCTTTCCATCACGTGTATTGGTGAGCTTTTAATAAATCCTCCAATAGTTCTTAATGCTTGATTTTGTACTCTATCTAACTTCAAAAGGTGTGTTTTAGCACAATTACCGTAGAGATAACACCCATAATCCATTCGACTTCGGATCAAAGAAGTGTATATGATACGTAAATGTTTAGGGTGAATACCCCACGAAGGACCACATAACACTTTTAGCAAATTTAAGTATTTTTTGTTGTTTTTTCTACTGTTTCATTTATGTGTTTGTTCCAAAGTAGAGACCTGTCAAGCCAAATACCCAAATACTTCACACAATTAACAGAGGTTATAAAATTATTGTTGACTAAAATTTGTATGTCTTGTCTTTTATGACCTCTGCTAAAAACACAAAAATTAGATTTGTTTGTAGACAATTCCAATCCAAGTTGATCAAATATATTTACTATAACATTAAGTGCAACTTGAATGATATCCGAACAAAAGTTTAGATTTTTATGACTAGTATAAAGTACATAATCATCAGCATATTGGCATATGTTTACATTCTGTATTGTTTGACTTACTTTTAAAGTAGCTATATTAAAAAGAAGGGGTGAAATAGGATCCCCCTGTGCTAATCCATTACTCGTCCATCTTTGCATGGTAGAATCTCCTAATAAAGTTTTAATAATAAGATGTCTTTCACTTAAAAATTGCCAAAAGTAATTACAAATTTTTGATCCAACATTTAATTTATCTAATGCTTTAACGGTTTCAGAAATCAAAATGTTATTATAAGCGTTTTTTATATCCAAGAAACAAGCTAAGGTGGGGATATTTTTGGTAAAACCTAATTGTATGTGACTTATTAATCGGACTAAACAATCCAAGGATGATTGGTCCTTTCTAAAACCAATAGTACTAGGAGCTAAAATTAATTTCTTCTCTATAAACCATTCAAGCCGTTTTCCTAATAATGTATGAAAAACTTTACAAAAGCATTGCAAAAGAGAGATAGGTCTAAGTTTACTGCTGTATTGGGTATTCTCAATGGCATTGGTTGGTTTAGGAATAGGAATTATAATAATGTCACGCCATTGATGTGGAACATAACCACAGCTCAGAATATTATTGTATAACGCTAATAAATATTTTTTACCATTTTCTGGAATATTGTCTATCATAGAGTACGTTTACACCATCATTACCCGGGGATGTGTCTTTCTTTTTTATAACATTTTCTAACTCTTGTATGGAAAAATCTTTTTCCAGTGACTTATTATATGATTCAAATAATGGGGGTGAATTTAATACATAATCAGGTGCCAGAGAAGATAAAAGCTCATATTTTGCATCATCATTAGCTTGGTATCCTACTTTATTATATCCTTTTATCCAGCGCATTCGACTCCACATATCCGCCACCGAAGTAGATTCACTTAACTCATTGCAAAATTTATTCCAACTTTTAGTTTTTGCCTGACTAATAAGATCCCGAGCATTCCTAACTTGTTCTTCAAGCTTCTGAAGATTATCGGGAGTTGGATTACGCCGAAATATTTTTAAAGCTAATCTACGCTTAGCTACGGCTTCAGATAATACTGCATTCCAGTAGGGTTTTGGTTTAAATTTTGTTTCCGGATTATTACAAGTTTTTATTAAAGGTATGGATTGATTGGCAGCGCTCTTAATTATACTAAGTAAATGATCATAATTATTTTGGATACTAATACTATTGCTTTCTTTTTTATAACCGATGGAACGTGCGGCTCGAGCGGCGATATTTATGTTCTCAAATGAAACATGGCCGCCATTGCGGTCATGCGTCGCTATGAATAATATATAATTAAAATACGTGTTTTATTTTCAAAATGAATGTATTACAAATATACGATAAATAATTTACTTATGAAAGATAACTTCTTGAAGTATATTTATGTTAGCAGTACATATATCAGTGCGCATATTTATGATATGAAACAGCGCTCAAACAAGTAGCTTTATTCGATGTAACGGCATAGGCTAAACAAGTTAGAGTGTGTGTACTCTAAAGTTTTATACAAAATAATATTTCAGGGATCTCTTACAATATACCTACAGTAACTAAATAGTATATTATCGTCAATAGATGACCTACTACTTTAACACACTTCCTAAAATATTTAAGATAAAATGTAGTTTTGTTGTAGACGATTTGTATCTTCTGTTATTTGTAATCTAATTCTGTAATTTATCTTTTTCAAGGTTATTAGTATTGGCGCGGGCTCGACTGTAGACAAGCGCCACAGCAGCCTTGCATGTACGCAATTATGTAAGTGTTTAAATAGAAAATAAAAGAAGTCACTTTGCGCGGCTGTGTTTCTGTTCTTCTAGGTAATCCTGAACCGAAAGCCACCCCGTGTCGCCCCCATCCCAAATGCAGCGGACGGCCCCGGGGGGTTTTAGTAGGTATTTCCGGGCGACTCTCGCCCGGGTGAGTCCCACACTGCACGGAGCTCGTCACTCCGTGCCCCTTATCTATTGTATTGGGGGACTTTGATCCCCTAAATACAATAGATAAGGGTAGTGCGTAAATGAATTTCCCCCCGTCAAAAAAAAAAAAAAAAAAAGGTAATCCTGAACCACACGACGGATTTTTACAGTACAGTATTTCCCATAAATCAGCTGTTTTTTTCCAGAAGTTTTCTACGTAAAATATATCTTTTGGGCAAATACAAAAAGATATAGGTATTTTGTCGTCAAAAAGTTTCATAGCTTACTTAGGTTACATTAAAAAAGATACATTATTAGAATATTACATAACTGTGATTTTATCTCTATATCATTTATTTTAACATTTATACATTTCTATCTAGACCGAATTCTAAAGTCAATTCAGACAAAGTCTAGTGCAAAAGCTAGTTTTAAATTTATTAGTATTTATACAAAACACACAAAATTAAAGATAATCTCCATCATTAAAGCATAAAGTTTTTTTTTTTACTTAATTATGTTTGGGAGCATTTATTCAAAGGAACATATTAGTTCCATTGTACCCTTTTCTACATCGATTCTGATCAAAGCGATCAAACACTAAATCGTATAATCTCTTGGCCTCATTAGAACAAGGTACTGACAAATTCCTAAGTTTTGGTCAAATAAATGTAGATTGTCCCACAGCAATTCTCTTTCAGTTCTATTCTTGGTACACTCCATCAGTAAGTGATCATCAACTTTTCCACATGTATCACAATTTAGAGATTCTCTTTTTTTTTCAGGAGATGTGCAAATATTCCTGATGGATAGTGCCATGTGCGACGTCTTAAAACTATCTTAATATACGTTCTACTTAAATTGCGTTCATTGAAGCATAAGGTTGTAAGTAACAAACCAGTTTATTTTGACATACGTCGTTATTCTTCTGTTGATGGTGATTAATAAATGTGAACGTTCGTGTGGAACAGCGGTGTATAAGGGAGCGGAAGTAGCTTCCGGCAACTGACATGCCTCGAGTCTAGAGAATCATGTTGATAACGTCGCGGCTACATGCAGTGTCGCAGTATGCAGCGAGTCGACGCACCCCACCCCACTCAGTCTTACACAATTTAAGCCGTATCTGATCCACTACTTGACTGATAACGATGTATGTACATACTACGCGAGTTTATCTTTTGCTATATATTTAATAGTATGTATAAATATTGTAATATCAATTGTTTGTTTATCTAATGAGGGGATTAGATTGCTGGACATTATTGTTGCGATTTATTTAACATTGCTTATCACTTCAGTGACTACGCTAGTATTTAATGATCGCATTATTTTTATTCACTACTAGCTGTGCCCGCAACTTCGTCCGCGTGGAATAGTGACTTTGAGCAGCATTTTTTGGATGTAACTTTTGGTTTATTTTGGATTATAATCACCGTCGTTACATCGTATAGCCATTGGGGAACATAGCATACAGGCTGCTAGGATTATTAACATGTGACAAAGCCACATAAAGCTGACCATGCGGAAAACAGCTATCCACATCCACATCCACAACTTTTAGCGTCTGACCATGGGCTTTATTAATTGTCATTGCGAAACTGGTCATAAGCTCACTGGAAACTGGACTCGTTTAAAACTAAACGGAAAATTGTTTGGAATGAGAGGAACCCGAGGAATAAATAAATACACTATCACCTGTTAAAATCTCTGCTTTTATCAGGTTTCGCAGGATCAAAAATTTAAAAGTGAAAATTTCACTTAATGTATGTTTCACTCATGTATGTATGTATGTACGTTTCACTCATTTATTAATTAATCGCAAATTACTAAATTGTTTTTTAAACATAAAAATTAATAACTTGTATAAACCTGTATTTACAGTTTAACTAATAAGACGTGTTTACCTAACTTAAAAACAAATGAACCTTTACTATAAACACATACAATATGTATTTACAAACCCTAAAATATAAATAAATGAAATATGCAAACAGTCAGTATTATCGAATGCAACGAAAAGCGGCCCGGCTCTCGGCGTACTTTATATATACATATATAAACAACCCACAATTGCCAGCCTAACCTGAACCCTATTTTATATGAATGATGATATAAATCTGAGGTCAACTTAAATTGGAATTTTTAAAATTTCCGAAACTGATCATTTTTAACTTCTATTTATTATCATATTATTATTATTCTATAATCATACTTTATATAGACCATTATTATGGAGTTTAATAAAGTTTCAGTCAATGCATCTGAACAGAGAAAGAATTTAGATAGAATAAATGTTCGACGTGATTCTTTAAATTGACATAACTTTTTTATTTATGTACCGATTGACATGAAACAAACACTAAATGTTAAGTGAAGCTTACTACAATATATTAGTGAAAACTACATCTAAATCGGATAAGCCGTTTCTGAGATTAGCGTGCACAAACGCACAGACAAACAGACAAAAATTTTAAGAATCGTTGTTTTGGGTGCTATTTGTGTTTATAAAGGTCCTAATAATATTTTTTCTCATATATCTTCCATGTACAGACAGCGATCCGTTACATTTTTATTATATGTATAGATATTATATTTCCTTAATATTCAATCAGTTTTAAAGGAATGTGCTGATTGTTTTTTTTAATGTTGACTTTTTGCGCTATTGTTATTTTTTATGTTACCTAACCGTTATTTAATGTGGATACAAGTAATGCTGACTAAACCATACAGGTACTCGACTGAGATATTATATTCAGAAGCAGCTGGTTTAAGCGTTCGTATGCTATTCATTTTAAAAACTATAATATCAGCTCCCGCACGGATAACAAAGAATAATATTCTGGAGAACCTGTTGAAAAAGCGTATTTTTAACGTGCCCGTTCAAGCAACGAAATTATCATTTGCACATCGAATGCCTAGATCCCTGTGACCCCACATATACAATCAAGTCAGCAAAATTGTGTTTGACTTTAACTTTTAACGTTGGTCAAGTTATCATGTTCAAACTGCTACCAAATGATGGTTTCATAGCATTTCCTAAGAACAAACAGAGCAGCTATTGCAGATACTATGTCACTAATCAGTTCTAGAATTGCAAATCTGTGGTCCACACACATATTCATTTTATTTAAGTCAACTGCGATAGTATGGTACATCTATTTTGATTTACTAACACTATCGGATTCTAAATCATCATCATTATCTCCCTACCTTTTTCCCATTTTTATTTGGGGTCGGCGCAACATTTCTTGCTCTTCCGTTCTTCTCTATTTGTTGTCATCTCCGTATTCACTTCTTTTCTAAACATATCATCTTTCACACAGTCCATCTATCTTTTCTTTGGTCTTCCCTTCCCATGTAACAGTCCACATTCATATCCAATACCTTTCTTACAACATTCTCTTTCTCCCTGCGCATCACATGCCCATACCAGGATTCTAAATGTTTGGAGGAAATAAAAATATTTCTATTAGTAATTATTACGATTTCAATAGTTAACCCAAAAGTAAATAGATTAGGTATTACTATTTTGAATGATAATAATATATAATAGAACTGAAAAAAAAAAATGTACGAATGAGTTAGAAGGTGAGAAAAAATGATACAGATGAAAGAGACAGACGGTGTTCCATCTGTTCTACCGACTCGTGCGTTATGGTGGATATAATAAGAATAAAACATTTTGTAATGTTTTAACGTAGAGTTAATTAATTGTAATAATATGACTAGCTAAAAACCGATACTTTGCGTTGCGATATCGATTGTAGGCGATTTTATCGGTAACGGAAATTCACTGTTACGATTCATTTCTGTCGCGAAGTGCTTGATCGATATATCATAAGTAATGACGCTCCGAGTTTCATGTAATGGGACATATCCGGTGAACTGTGCACGGATAGACAGTCAGACTTATTGCGCTCTATTGTTGACAGGTCAAGGGCCGACCTTTTATTATTAGGATATTGATAAGCAGCACTCTCGCTGCGATGCCAATCGTTTAAATAAAACGAATGCGAAATACTGCAATCATTACAAAAAATTAAGGCTGGCGTGCATCATCTAAGCTTATATTTGACAAAAGTCAAATCCGTAGTTAAATCTACAGTTAGGCAAAAACGTGTTGCACCATCCGAGTTTAGCTTAAATTACGTCATAATTTAACTGTAACCATAAACCACGAAATTTGGGCGTTTAAAATTTAAACCAAGTTTATTTCGATTGTCATGTCATCTGCCAACGATATTTATGAGATCCTATTATTTATATTGGACAAAAATATGTCTCTATTGTAAGATATTTCGTGAGAATTGTCTTCTAGTGATGTTTTCTCTTTTTGTTTCAAGCTAATACCATCATTTTTTTTTACATAAAATGTAAAATGTTTTTATGTTTATCAATAAGTGTTTGAAGACTAATATTTCAGATTTTGTAAAGCTACTAATTTTATCCCTAAAACATAAACACGAATGAATAAGTAATAATACTCGGCAACAATAATAATTAAAACGTCTTTCATTAGGATATATATTACAGTAATAAATGTAAGACATATACTATCTTTTTTAATTCTTGATAAACTTACTTGGTTTTTACAGTTAATAGAATTTGATCCATAACGAAATATGTCCAAAATTTTCGTTTTAGTCCAAACTGACAACAATAACAACACGTTTTTGTTTTCTATTTGTCAATATTGTTTTTGACATTTTTAACGATGTTACCATACATAAAATATTCTCCTTAATATTTATTAGGAGATTGATGTATCTTTCAACTGACAACCCTTTTAACTTTAAACCTTACTAAAAGTTGGGTTGTGCACTCGAAACTTTGCTACTGCTATGGTTAAAGATGTAGTAAAGATTAAGTTTAAATTTAAACTTTACTATAACTGGACATTTCGTGCACTCCACCCTAAATATTTATGTACTTGACTAATAAAAAAAGGTACTTTTTTGTATACAATGGACGAAGAATTCGTATCGGATGTTACGTTACGGAACACAATGTTACGGAAACAATGACAACTATCTATGTATATAAATACTGTATAAAGTTGTAATAAATTGTAAAGCTAATTATATATTATTCCATGAACATGTTGTACGTTTGTACGTTTGCATGGTCTACCATTCTACTATAACATTCATCATCTCCCTGCCCTTATCCCATTTTTATTTGGGTTCAGCGCAATATGTCTTCCTCTTTCATTCATCTCTGTTTGAGGTCATACCTACATTCACTATCTTTTTAAACACAGTCTTTCACACAGTCCATCCACCTTTTCTTTGGTCTTCCTTTTCCCCTATACCCGTCCACATTCGTGTTCAATACCTTTCTTACAACATTCTCTTCATCCCTGAGCATTATATGCCCATAAAAAGACAAACGCCTGCTCCTTACCTTCTCTGTCACTGGTACCTTTTTAAGACTTCCTCTAATGTTTTTATTCCTAATACTGTCCATTCATGTTACCTCACACATCCATCTCAACATTCTCATCTCGGTTGCCTGCAATCTCCTTTCATTCATCACCTTTATGGACCGAGATTCTGATCCACACAATACGATAGGATCATAAGTGGTAGCTGTGATCTGCCGCCATTTCATCCATACTCTGTTTATTCTATGCTTTACAGCCCGGTCTATTTCGCCATCGCTTTGTAGGAGTGAGCCGAAATACTTGAAGTCGAGGCAGATTGGTACCGGGTAAGCGTTAAGACAGTTGAGCTAGAGGTGAAGCCGAAATCGAAAAACATATATTCCGTTTTGGATCCAGTGATTCTTAGACCAAAACTCTCTAGCTTTTGTTGCCACTTTATTAAATTATTTTGGACCTCAGCTCCATCCTTACCGAGAAGGACAATATCGTAATCAAACAGCATACACCAGGGTGCCTCTTCCTGTATATCCATTGTCAAAGCATCCATTAGTAACAGAAAGAGGTATAGACTTAAGGCCGACCCTTGGTGTAAGCCTACCCACATCCTGAACTCGTCGGTGTTGCCAGCAGCTTACCGGATATCTGTACGAGGTTGTTTGTACATAGCTCGAATTAACTATACATATTTCACAGGCATAGCTTTCTCTTTCAGTGCCCACCACAAAACCGCTAGTGGTACCATTTTACTATAAAATTATCCATACTAATAAATAAAATTGAAGTCTCTGTTTATAATGCCAAAATTTTTTTTTTACTATAAAGTTATGAATGGATATACGATACCTACACCAAATATCCAATTTTTAATTTTTTTGTCTGTTTGACTGTTTGTTTCGGGTAATCTCCGGAACGGCTGGATGGATTCTGACAGGACTTTTTTGTTAGACATCTGAAGTTACTCCGGGTAACTTAGAATACTTTTGATTATCGCAAGTAATTAGGGTTTAGCGTAAAAAAAAAACTCATGAAATTGTGAATAAAATCCGATTCAATGGTGTTTTAGGGCCAAGTACCTGCATTTATAACAAATATTTTTACTTTGTCTTAGTATAAAAAAAATGTAGGAAAACAATTAGGGTTAATCTTTTTTACGGATAAAAGATTAAAACGCATTGAAGTATATATTATATGCAGGCGTAGCCGCAGGCACACAGTAAAAAATAAGATAAACAATTTACAATTGTAAGTGAATTTACATGTAATAATTTCAAAATAAATTATTCTTTAGCTATAAATAAGTATGTGACTCCTACCAAACGCGATTCAAATGGAAATTGTTCTAAAAAGCCTTTTAATGGACCACTGATCCATTTTATTCGAGTTTTTGAAGCGTACACACTCTCACCTCATTATATTGGTTCTCTTGTACGTAATACGATATTATGATAATATTTATGAAACAAGCAGGCGCCTGAAGCTTAGTTCTTGTAAATTTGTTGTTGGATCCGTTGGGTTCGTTTCTATTTTCATCTGGCAATTACACTGGAATCAATTCAATTGATCTTAAATCATCCGCTTAGAATAATTGTACGGTTACGATGTTATCATAACACATAATGCGAGAAATACCTAAACTATATAATAACTATGTATAATGTGTTATACCCAAAATTATTATGGTCCAGTATTGTGATACAGGTAACTAAGGAGTACTTTCTTACTTCCTATTTTTTTTTCTTTGTCTAATTAAAATTACTTAGACCTACATTCATTCATTCAAACATGTAATACGCTAAATATCAAACATCAACAAACAAATTCGCAAATGATTATATTAACATATGAAAATGGGATAAACTCATACTATTTGCAGCCTCCGTAACTTTTAAAAACAGTGTTAATAGTTAATAAAGACGGTGACGTGCTAACCCGAGAGACAGGGTCTCCAGATTGGGTATTCAAAATTTACCCATAACAGATTTAAAAAAATCCCCAAAATGATACTATTTCGAAAACTTAACCCAAATGTATAAGCTTATGTATTTTTAAGGATCGTTGTTTTATAATCTATAACGGTCATGAATACATCTACTTAAGACCCAACGCTCAATAATTTTTCAATTTATCTGTGTTCTTATAGACTATTCCTATAGACAACTATTTTTTAGAATTCTTCAGGCCATTTTATAACATCACAAAAATCACGCTTTGAGACTTTTATTTTCAGAAATATTTATATTGAATTTTGTGCTTCTTAGTTGAAAATGGCAGATTTCCATATAACGGTTTCTTCCTTTTAATAACTCGGTTAGGGTTGAAATTTCCAAAAATCCATTCTTGTGTGGATGCTTACATCGTAAGAGGTCCTTATTGCCAAAATTTCAAGTTTGTAGGCCCACTGTATGAGTATGATTCAGTCGGGTCACGCAGTTTTATATAAATATGTTATGTGTTGCCCGCGGCACCGCCCGCGCTTCTTATGCTCTTTAGGTCTGAGTGAAAAAGTATATATTGTTAAGAAAAGTTTCTAGTTCCTTGTAAAAAGATTTTAATAATACTCTGGCCACTTTGTAATAATGTCGTTTGAATTTCAAAATGTGTATTATAGTTGTCATTAAAAAAAATCGAGAGCTGATTTGGTGCACAAGTATTTTAAAATAAAATAAAATTAGAGCTACCACAATATTAAAAATTCGAACACATATAACATTTTATTTATACCTAACCCAAAAAAAGTGAATAAATGTAGAAAAATGAGTCTTTTTGTTTTTACTAGCGGAAAAAAATCGTTAAAAATACAAGTTCTTATCTAGGAGCATCAAAGTTACTTTCTTCGTTGTTCTATCAATCGACCGCGACATGGAATTTTTTAAAGTTTAGCTATTTTAGGCTCTTTCATAAGATATATTATTGGCAGGACAAAAAAAAAAATACAATAATGATAGCGTAATTAAAAAATAATTTCAATCCTCTATACATATCAACACAAAAATTACATTATAATAAAAAATATAGTCGTTTTAGGTTTAAGTTTTCGTGGTAAATATAGTAATTTATTATTGTAATAACATTATAAAACAACATAGTTTTAAAAAAATACTATAAATATTGTATGCATGTCAACAATATATTCTCATTTATATTGGTGTAAACAAAGAATTATAATTATAATATAACTATAAGCGGCATACTACCTTAATCTTTACGATTATTATAAAGTTGCTACATAAACAAAAACTAAAATACTTCCCCAAATTCCCTCACACAAAATTAGCTCAAGTTTTTCCTCAAGGATTACATTTCCCCAAAACGTTCTTCAAAAAAGTATTTTTCCCCAAAATTGCGAAAAAAATCCCTAATCTGGAGACTGCCGAGAGGAACTAAGTTAAGAGCGTACAAGTGATCTTGCCAATGTCTGTTTGGGGATAGGTTTTCAAGCACATAATATTAACAGAACTTGACGCGCGTTAGAAGCGTTGATGGCGAAGTTGGTGGTGCGGACGGATTCCGCGTCGCTGGACGCGGGTTCGAATCACCCCATCAACCTCTAAAGTAAGTCTGATTTTTCAGTGAATTAAAATATCGAGAGGAAACCATAACATAGAGGAAGAGTATTTTCTAATAATACCCGCCTGGGTAGCAACCACCCTAAGATTAAAAGCTTATCCCCAAATACCCATAAGTGTGTTTCGGCAGTATCACTTGAGAACTAATACCACTAGACTTAGTTAATTCACCATTCTGGACCACATCACCACTTAACATCAGGTGAGATTGTGGTCAAAGCACTGAGCCCATACAGAGTAAAAAATTACGTTACTGTCGCTACTTACTCATATTGCATCCCTTTATTAAAATCTCATTCAATGTAAAATTATATTTTGTAAAACTTTAAAGAAGCTTCTTGTTTGTTTTAAAAATTGTGTTATACGAAACATCGTTGACATTATCATAAACCGCCGTACCTCATTTCATATGGATGAATTTCCAGTAGGTAATCTAATCCATGTAGTTGACAACGTACGCCAAAGCGTCGATCCTAACCCGTCGCGTGCTTCCATGCAATATACGATCGCTTTCATCCGTACGGTATAACAAAGATAACGCAAAAGCCTCACGCAATATATTATAATGCCAAATTTAATAATAACAACATATACGATGAATATAACCTTTCGTTGATTTCATGGACGAACGTTTTCTAACAGTAAATTTAATATTTTGAAAGTGCATTACGTGCTTCGATAAATATGCGAATTACTTGCTTCTAATTATTAAAAAAAAATCCTAAACAAGGAATGATAAATAAATCTGGAATGAAATAAATAAAGATGTATCTTTGTTTAGAGCATTGAAAACACAGTTTCGGATTACGTCCGAGGAATTATGCAGGATTATATATATAAAAAAAAAAAACATTATTGAAATAAATGAATCTTCTGCGTGTAAGTATTTTTTAGAAAAAATCGCTATATTATCTGTTCTTATCAACTGACAATAATAATCATTTACAAATTTCTACATATATGTAAATAGACTGAGAATTATTTTTGTGGCTTTTAATTTGTTTTTTTTTTAACACTTTTGTAATGATACAAATTAATTATATAGTTTATTTATTTGGTGGTAACGTACACTATAAAAGGAAAAATCTTCGTAAGTGAATGAGTTTTATATCTGTCTTTCGTGTTATTTATTTTGTGTGGTGTAAGCGCAAGCCCGGGCACGAGAGCCACACGCGACCCATCTCTGTCTCCCTCGAGGTGAACGAACGTCTTCAACACCGGATTTCTATTATGTATATTGAGCACTGAACAATGTGTACACACTCATATTTAATAAACGTATGATGCAAAACAAATAATGTCATCTACATAAAATGAGTCCAGGGTATATTATTTTATGCTAAGTCGAAAAACCCTTCGACCATGTGTAATTTTGATAAATCGATACTAATATAATAAAGTTGAAATGTATGTAATGCCTATATTTTTTTTCTGAGTAGCTATCGATGTATATACGACCGCCTATACCGAGAAATATAACTTTGAATTTTTTTTTTTTCTGTCTCTCTGTTTTGTTTCGGTAAATCTCCAGAACGACTGGAAGGATTTTGACAGGACTTTCTTTTAGTAGACAGCTGATATTACTCCGCGTAACTTGAGGTACTTTTATTTACGAAAATAATTAGGGTTTTGCGTAAAAAAAATTAAAACTCATAAAAATTTGAATAAAATCCGATTCAATGCACAGTTCTACCGGCAAATGCTTGAATTTATGAGAAATGTTTTTACTTTATCTTAGTACCCACTAAAAATAATAGGAAAATAAGTAAGGTTCTGTATAAAAAAAAAATCAAAACGCAGAAAAATAACATATGAGCCGCGGGCGCACAGCTAGTAGGTAATATAAATTTAGCGGATGAATAGTTTTTTAAATTCAGTTTTCTAAGAAGTATATTTTCGAGTAATGTATCTCATAGAATATCAATATCTCAAAAAATCAAAATGTGTATATTTACGAATTGGTTAGAAATATATAGTTTTGTCTGTAGACTACAAATTAGGCATTGCCTTTATCTTGAAGTTTGGAACCATTTATTAATAATGCTCAATTGATAATTTTTTTTGTCGTTTTTCTCTATTTATGACTTGTTTAATATTATAAAAATATAAATACACTTTGGGTAACTGAGAGGAGGATAATGGAGAATGGAGGCTATGCTCAGAGTTTTCCTGCGTGATCGAATCAGAAATGAGGAGATCCGCAGAAGAACCAAAGTAACCGACATTGCCCGAAGAATTGCCTAAATGAAGTGGCAGATTGCTGGCCACATTGCTCGTAACCGATGCCCGATGGGGCCTTCTCGAATGAATGCCGCGCACTGGAAGATGCAGCGTGGTTAGGCCTCCCACATGGTGGACCGACGACCTGGTGAAGGTCGCGGTTCCGCTGAATGCGGGTGGCACAAGATCGTGGTCGTCATGGAGATCTTTGGAGGAGATCTATGTCCAGCAGTGGGCCTCTTTCGGTTGAATGGATGGATAGGTGGATAAATAACCTGACTAGATAATACAATTAAAGTATTGAAAGAAATACGAAAGTATTATGCAAATGATATTATTCTTTCTCAATTTATAAAACAGCTGTAGATATATTAGATAAATAGATGGTTTTTTTAATAATAAATATACATAGGTGCTGAAGATTTTATAGTATTCGGTATTATATACGGTTGCATACGCAAATGCCTACTCGGGTTCGAAATGTACATACAGTCAGAAAAACTATATATATATACAACCTTGGCCGCGGTCTAGATATTCATTTTACATATTAAATATCAGTCACGGCTTTTTACAGTTACCATTATTATTTCTAACAAAATAGTTTAATATCGTATTTTATTTAAATAATGAATTCTGGGATCATTAACTTGTATGTTCAGAACCACCTAGAGACCTCGGCCTTAATAGTTCTAGTATGATGGCGACGGTCAATAGATTCTCATCAGTCGGCGGTCGCCACTGTTCTTGAACTATACTTTATTTAATACTAGTTTTAAATATTTAAAAAAAAATGTTTTTAGTAGTGCTGTCCATTGAATCGTATTTTGTTCACATTTTTTTAACACGGAACCCTAATAACTTTTTTTCCTTCCTTTACTAACAGAAAGCAAAGATATTTCTCACAACTTCAAACACCTGCCAGTAAAACTATGCATTTAATCGAATTTTATTAAGAATTTCATGAGATTTAACTTTTTTACACAGAACTCTAATTATTTTCGAAAAATAAAAGTAGCCTAAATTACGTGGAGTAGCATCAGCTATCTGCCAAAAAGTGCAAGTGCGTCAAATTCGGTACATCCGTTCCGGAGATTAGCCGGAACAAACAGACATACAGGGAAAAAAAAATGTTTTTGGTGTAGGTTAAGGTATATACATACATTTACATCCATCTGTGCAACCAAAAGACGTCCACTGCTGGACATAGATCTCCCCCAAATAGGACGGGGGATTATCATAATCGCCACGCTTAGCAGGCGGGTTGGCGATCGCAGTAGGTATTTGTCGTATTCAGAGGATGCTGCTACCCATACCCTCGAATATTAGTCGCCTTCTATGACACCCACGGGAAAATATGGGGTGGTACAATCTTAGCCGACACCACACGCATTTCATATAACATAAAGCACAATTCATATATATTTCTTTAAAAGTTGTAATTATAATATTACAAATAGATACTTCAATTTTATTTATTAGTATGTGGATCAGATATAGTGTTGTCATAATTCCGTCTAGGCTTTGCGTTTTATGATGTTAAGGTATACGACCTATTTAATGTCAGTATAAAATGTATTTAAAACGTATAATTATAAAATTAATAATAAAGCTAACCAAATTTAAGATGTCCCGTATATAACTAAATAGAATAAGTAACATCGTTCGTAATTCATTGTGTGTATCAGATGAGTGAAGTTTGCAAAACAAATGAGCCTCGCAGAACATATTATTGTTCCATATTCGAAAATTCAGTGTGATGATAATTATTATTAATTTATCATTATTTCTACATACATTTATTGAATACGGGTCTTAACGCGATTTGGTATGATTACCCTTTGTTCTCGACTGGGATGCATCAACAATTGTCACGGTTTTGAGGTTTTCGGTAATCATACGTAAACGCGTTAAAATCCTTGTTACAGAACACAAAGAGTTTTTAAAATTTATTTTGTGAATTAGTCCTTTGTTCCAATATATATACTTATTTTCAGAGACAATATAAAAGTATTATGGTAAACTAAAAAGGAGGGTTCTTAACTTTTACTTAGTTGGTAAAGGCTGTAGCAGTGTAGAGAGTAAATAGATAGCAATTTACTTTTACCGTAAAGCGATAAAATAAAATCAAATAATGGAAGAGATAAGTGTTTTAAATATATTTATATTAGAACTAATGGAACATTTTATGGAGCATTTTATTATTGAAAATTATTGCATTATTGAGCATTATTGAAAAACTACAGGAATAATGAACTTTTGCATTGAGGAACGTTAGATAAATAAAAATTAAACGCACAGAAACAAGTTACATACGAATAGAAATTGTTTTAGTATTCGGTATTCTCAGCTGCTCCTTTCTGTTTTTTTCTTACAAATTGTTTAACACACGCTTTTTTTTTTGTTGTAAATCATAGCAGCCTATATATGTAACTTAGTAGTGTTAGAGTTATAAGATATTCTATCTTTACTCTCTGAGTATGTAGTTCTGTGCTAAATATTATCACCTTATAACTTGTTTAGTATTATCAAAATATTAATAAACTTTAGGTAACTGAGAGGAGGATAACGGAGAAGGCTGTGCTCAGAGTTTCCCTCCGTGATCGAATCAGAAATGAGCAGATCCGCAGAATAACCAAAGTAACCGACATTGCCATAAGTGCTGCGAGTTAATAAAAGGCTGCTAATAAAAATGATAATATGCTGCAGATAACTTTCTATGTTTTAATGAGAAATGTTAGAGTAAATTACGCGCTTGAAAGCTCTATTGAATTTTTTACATACTCGTATAGGGGCTTTGTAAGTTAAACACAATCTCACCTGTTATAAATAACGCTGTAATCCAGGATGATATACACACTAAACCTAGAGATTCTGGCTTTTAAGAGGACATGTGGTCGGCGGCAGATTTGAAAAGTAAGCATTTCAGAAATGTATTGTAAGAATTATAAAACACGAAAGGGACAACTACAGCTCGGGTTGCTTTTACCGTATGCAAAATAAATGAAAACAACCCTTCGTTGTACCCTGTTTCCTCCTCCGAAACAGAACCAATATGTTATTTTCTTATAGTCATGTAATAATAAAGACTATGACTATGCCTTTACGTTTTGCTTTTTTTTTAATTTTTATTTATCAAATTTGTTTGACGAATTTCTGAAAATGATGGTAAAAATCGAGCATTTTATCCATTTTCAAAGTTTCTATAATAACTAACTTATGGGAAAAATCAAAACGTACAGGCATGTCGGTGGTGTATAAATACCATTTGGTATACAAATATTTACCATACCATATTATGGTTGGACATCTCATGAAAACTACAAATTCTCCAGTATGTAACAATTGTTATAAAATTGACGATGCCCATCATTTCTTGATGGTGTGCTCTAGTATTTAATTATAATAATAGGATGACACTTGTTACTGAGCTTAAAATTAATATCTGGGATATAGGCGTGTATCACAGCATTCTGGCAGATCCAACATCCGAATCTTCCAGAATGCTGTGTGGTTCTTTTAAATTTAGTTCATAATTTATATCAATTTATTTAGTGTTATAAAAAAAAAAAAAAAAAAAAAAAAAAAAAAAAAAAAAAAAAAAAAAAAAAAAAAAAAAAAAAAAAAAAAAAAAAAAAAAAAAAAAAAAAAAATTTAGACTAGTTACGATGAGACAAGCGTGTCTTATAAAACAAAGTCCCTTAAAAAATTAAGAAAAAAGAAAGAAAGAAAGAAAAAACAGATATTAGAAGACTTCGTGCCTTCTATTTGCTGCGCCTGCTCTTGAGTAGTTTCTGATGCTATTCAGATAATAGGTAGAGTGAGAATAATTGAATATGCTAAACTGGAAATCTATGATCAATATTTCTTTACTAACGTGGAGGATACATCAGTATGCATGGGTCCCGTATATGTACAGCTCCAACGAAAGCCTTTACTTAAATGGTTATGTAACTGGTACGTGCATACAAGGAGTATGAAAAAATCCTTTTTCGTTCCCTTCACTGCGTCACCAAAATACTATTCCATTTATAGAGTTAAACTATAGGACGTAGAATACTAAAACGTTCATATACAATGTTCGAAGGCACACAAGGCAAATTAGAAACAATTTTACTGACAGTCTATTTCGTACAGTAAAACGGTTTTAATTATATTATTAAAATTGAAGTATGTAAGGACTTATAGAGTTATCATTGGCTCACAGAGTAGGTAACTACCGTGGATGGCACAAATATTACGCCATCGAATTAGACAGCTGTTTTATTTATAAATTCAATTATATTTTCCCATATATAAAGCTTTATGCACACATAATACATAAAACATGTAATGTTAATCAAATACTTATATATTTTATCTATGTGTTAATTAATTTATTTTAGCAGTATGTATATAATAATGAGTGTAGTGATGACATACGGCACTGAGATGTTTGCTCATAATGGGCCTAATATGGCTAATGGCTATGACCTAATGGCTCAAAGTTGCTCAAAGGGCAATGAAGAGGGCAAGCTATGCTTGGAGTTTCACTACGTGATCGAATCAGAAATGAGGACATCCGCAGAAGAACCAAGGTAACCGACATTCCCCGAAGTATTTGCTAAACTTAAGTGCAATGGGCTGGGCACATTGCTTGTAGAACTGATGCCCGATGGGTCCAACGGGTTCTCGACTGGCTACCACGCACTGGAAGACGTAGCGTGGATAGGACCACTAAGTATACCGACGAAGGTCGCGGGATCCGCTGGATGCGGGTGGCGTAAGCGGTGTCTCGCCATGGAGATCTTTGGGGGACCCCTATGCCCAGCAGTTGACGTCTTTTATTGAACGGATGGGTAGATGCAATGTACACTTGCAATATCCATTAGGTATCATAATATTAACGCGGTAAAACTTATTTTAATACTATTTAGGTAGATTCATCATACATAGTTAGACACATCTCTACAATATCCGAATATTAAGGTGAAGTTTTGTAAAAACCTACATAGATTTTAATTGGTTTCATTCATTCATAATTTTTCGTATATGATACGAAATGTAACTAAATATTTACACTAAAGAACCAAGTAATTCAGTTCAGGGGTTTTCGAGTTATAAACTGATTAAAGGAGAAACAGACATAAAGACGTTGCTTTTCATAATAGCACTAGCTGTCTTGTAATTGTAATGTAATTAATGTAAATTTTTTAATAGATTTGAAAAACATATTGTTAGATATATTTTATTTTAAACGAGTTTTGAAAGTAATTAATAATGAACTAAGCCAACAAACAAAAATAACAACAGCTGTGTCTTTAGGAATAGATATTATAGCTGTGAAAAATAGACGCTATTTACGAGCAGTCAGGAGACACCATAGAGTATATAAGAAAAATTTAAATAAAATAATATTTACAGAAAACGTGTATAGTTCAGTGTTCTAAAATAACGGCCGAAAAAGCTATATTTAAAATAGACGGAAGTACCTTGATAATTATTATATTATACTAAAATATTGCGCCCTCTAGTATTATAATAGATTTCAAATATTCTAATAATTTAACATAAATATAAAAAAAAATCAAATTCATTACTCTTTATTTTTAGTATTCAAAATTAAATGTAGATACGTATGAGATACGAGATGTATAAATACGCAGTGTAATATATAGTATGTCTAAAATTAATATCTGATTATATGATATTAACATTTTATTATTGGATACACACACACGTACATAAATAAATATGTATACTTAATTACGTTCAGAATAATAAAGCACAGAAATAGGGGGAACAAGCAAGTCAATAAATTTATAGGAAATAACAAAAAACTATAATTCACAATTAATCGAAAAACAATAAATTATATATATATATATATATAAATTATGAATTTATAACATTAAATTCAAAGAGGAAGTAAATAAAAAAGGAGGTCATAAAGACTAAAACAAAGTTACAAAGTAGGTGCACACTACGTTATCAGAAAGAATTAAGAACACTTACCTATAATATTATGTTTGTTCACGATTTTCTCTAGTTGGAAATTATAATAAAATGTTATTTGATTATAATATTACTCATAAAAACATCCTTTTCACTCATAGAACACGCACAAATCGTCTTTATACTTCCGCCAGTCAATATACATTCCGTCGATAAATTAAATACACTGAATATATCTTCGGATGCGTACGTCGGTATCCTGAGTTCGTGGTCTATGTTGGAGCGATACCCAAACCCGTGTACCGTGTGGAAGGAGTGCTTGTGCTTCTGCATACATTATTACTACAGATGGCTGCGCATTTGATAAGGTAGCAAGCGCCATCTATACATTTCGAATTAAAATACTTGCGTGATACGAATCTATGATCAGCTATCAACCAGCGCCATCTACATTAAAATTAACAAACTAAATTGTACTTTTACTATTGTTGTTCATGCATAACGATTATAGATGGCGCAAGTTACTTTAACTTTGAATCTATATATATATATATCTATTTATATATATATTAAGTAAATAAAATAAAAGTGTTTGTTTGTAATATCAAAATAATATTTTGTGACTAAATATAAATGAATGCATACACGTTTCATATACTAATATTAATAATTTAGCCTGCATGTCTGTTTGTTCCCGGTAATCTGCGGAACTGCTGGGGCGATTTTGACAAGACTTATTTTGGCAAATTGCTGAAATTAGTCTGCGCAACTTAAGAGTACTTTTATTTTTAGAAAATAACTAGGGATCCGCATAAATAAATTAAAAGTCATGAAATTGTGAATAAAATCTGATTCAATGTACAGTTTTACTGGGACGTGTTTAAATTTGTGAGAAATATTTTTGTTTTCTGTTGCTAACAAGCAAAACTTCAAGAAAAGTATTGGGTTCCGGGTAAAAAAAAAACAAAACCCAAGAAATTGTGAAAAAAGAACAATTCAATGGTCAGATTTACTGGCAAGAGCCGTAGTGCAGACGCCGCTTGAATAAACGTTCTGTGTACTGGTGGTCCTCGTCTCCCAAGTCTGCGAATCCTCCACCGCGGGAAGAGGGAGTACGCCCACAGCCGGGGTAGACGGGACTTCCGTGAAGGAGGCCCGGCTGTACGCCGCCTATAGGGGATTCAAATGATCCCAGAAGGCAGCAATCAGCCGGGCCAAGGATCTGTCTTGGGAGGAGCTCATTCAGTCCCTGAACAGAATTCGATGGAGCGTCCGATTCAGATCACCTGGAGACTCTCCAGCCGGAAGTATTGGAGAGGGGACATGATTCCCCTGCGACTATTATTTAAAAAAAAATCTGTATGTAAAGGTCACGTTCCCTTAATATGGAAGCGCAAGTGGATCAGCCCGATCCCGAAAGTTTCGGTTAGCACTGATATCGACAAGTATAGGCCGATTTTTAAACTTTACCATTTTGGCGAAATTCTTAATAAGAGTGCTCTTAAACGTATTATTATGACAAATCAATATAGGTTTTATAGAGAACTTAGTGTAAGTAATCTGATAAATTTTCACATAATATTCTGTTTGTTGTTCGCGAAACACGTGTCGTTATATAATTGATAGACAATGAAAAACCAAGACAATCATGAAATTGGCACCCGCTAGTTATAGTATGGCTATAATATGAGAAAGTTTCAGCAAATTGTCACTTTCTTGTTTCAACGTGAAGAAATTATTTTTTTTATGACATTATTAATATTATTAACTTAATTCTTAATTTATAAAATTTACGGTTTCTGAATTAATTATAAAAGCACATTGTTGTTGTATACATAATACGAGTGACTTGTCGAATCAATAAAAATGTTATATTATATCTGAATTCTTAGCATATTATTATAAAGTCATTGATCCACGATGCCCTGGCTATCAGATCAGAATGAATTAAATGTAGGTGTATTAAGCGCGATTGTACTCGAGGCCAATGATCCTTCTGGCATTGTGCATCGAACATGTCTTCGAATATTCCGTTATAAATCAGGTTTGTTTATTGTTCTTTTAATTTTATTAATATAATTATTACATCAATAATATATTTGGACAAATCATTATAATGACAGACGTACATTTCAGTTAATAACGTAGATATACAATTTTCTTTAACGATTATCTAAGTCATGAGTAACATGTAATAAAGAGGTAAAAATAAAATACATTAGATAATAATTTGGAAAGAGGTTTTTCTACAAATTTAAATTGTTTTCATAAAAAGTACTGTTTAAGGTCGTAATAAAATAAGTATTTACTTATTTAATGACCATTATAAATAGGGCTTGTCGTCCAGCTCGCCACCAGAGCCCACCCGATTCACGCAAGTCTAACCAAGTTTTATTCTAGCGCCTATCCTTTTTAATCTTTACATAGCTTAATTACACGACCTTAGCTTAAAACAGATGCCTGAGAAAAGTCAGTTACAGTTAGATCTTTACAGATAGCGAGAAACCGTCATTACATATTCTACCTCTCTCCGAAAAACGATCCTTCTCGTTCAATTAAATTCTTAACTATTGATATTTCTTTGACCACTGAAATCAAGTACTTGCGTGTGTTCCTAACCAGTCACTGTCAACTATCACCTTGAGAAAGTCAAGCGGTAGACCTCCAGGTACTAGGACGTCTCTTTTCTTTATATAACTCAAATTACCCTCCCTAATAAAGTTACACTTTACAGAACTGTGGTCAAAACTGTTATCAATATTGCGCTCTCGCTTTTGCCCATTTCCTTCTTTATATTATACTTCTTACAAAAGATTTAGAATAGTTTTGTAAGGAAAGCATCTACGCCCGAGGGTAGGATCGTAGATGGAGGCCGCCTAGAATCTTAACCGACCGTGATTAAGGGATCACTTATCTAAATATGATCTTCTCGTATCTACCGAGAAAAATTACACAGTGTCCACGGCCGCGTAACCACCATTATCACCACCGGGGACAGGCGGCTAAGTTTGCTCCTGCAGACACTCCACGTTCCCTTCCGATGGCGGCACAAGACGTGCCTCGTTTCCCAACTGAGGAGGCTCTTGATGCCGCCGTCAGCGCGATACAATGACACCGCATGCGTTTTACCATTACACGCAGGTACATAAGTTTTGTAAGGGATTTTTTTCTTTTTTTTTTTTGCAATGTAAAAATGTAGGTAGCTAGGATTAAATTACGCTGAATTTTTTACACAGGTTCTGGTAGTTACATTTTCGGCTGAGTGTGATAAGCGCTCGTCTCAAAGTTCGATAAAGCTGTAAAGGCTGCTCAGGTCAACAGTGTTATGTAGTGGAAAAGAAAAAAAAACTTCCCAGAATGCTGGGTTGTATGGAAATTTTTAAGCTCTCAGCAAAATATTGATTAGCCCTCTGGTCTTGAGAAATGTCGATTAAATCGGTCGCGAGCTTCTTGAAAAGGCTATGGGTGCTTCAACCTCTTGGTCCTAGAGTCTTAACCCCAAATTACTCAAAGATGTAAATCTCACCAAAGAGAGCATATTTGCCTCCCTTAATGAATCTGCTATACCAGATTTCAAAGATGTTACTGAAAAATGAGCTGATACCAAAATATGCTACGCCCCTACGATTCCCAAGAGCTCCTACCATTTCTGGGAAGGGGAAGGAAGAAGTCAAAAATGGTAAAATAAATACTTTTAATAAGTTAAATATATAGTTTTACTTTTTTACCATTGTCAATTCGGGTCTATAAGGGATGTGCATTAGAACAACGATAAGAAACTAAGTGTTTAAAAAAAAAATTTAATAAAGAGATATTCAGATTTTATACGCCTTGAGTTCGAGAAACTTCTATTCCATACCGTTAAGAATATATCCTTGTATCGTATAAAATAGTAGTCGGGATCATACGGCGGTGTAGGAATTATCTAAACAATTGCCAACAATGTTGTTTGAAGTGTTTCGCGGAAGTGGTAAGTGTGCGGCCATTAGCATGCAGAGGCCGCGGTGAACAATAACCTTTAACTGAGTTTACTATGTCATCGGCAACGAGGCCGGCTATAGTGTGTTTCTGCCTCTTGATACTAGTCTATATGGATCATTCAAATAAACAATAAAAAATAAAACAACGAGGACGTAAACGTTACGCCTGTGATTCTGAAAGAAAAGAACTCAAGTAACAGACAGAAAAAATATACTGCTAAGAGTATTTATGTTAAAAAATAGAAATACAAACTTTGAAGAACTATCTAGCTAGGTTATTAATCTTTGAAAACTGGTAATACTTGGTAGTATAAGCACTTGGTAATAAATTTTTATATTTTCAAAATTTCTTGCATATATTCTATGTAGAATCGGTGATGGCCCAGTTGGTTGAAATCCATGTATCTGATTGTATAATACAATAATCTGTATTTTCACTAAAGGCAAACATCGTGAGGGGACCATAGTGTGGCAGTAGGACATTTTCTAATAGGTAATGCTATTTACTACCATCAAGTTTGAAACATGCCGTCAAGTAGAAATAGGTGTGTTCCGGCAGCATTATTTGAAACCTAGTTCCTTTAGAGTAAATGTGTTTATCATTTTGAAGCACACAAAAGAAAAGATAACGCATAAAATGTTCGCGTGAAAGAACACGACTGTTATTACAGCGAACACTGCACTGTTTATTTAGTCCAATGTTTCATGATCTTGAATTGTAAAACGAAAAATAGTTACGGATGTTGCCCCACGCCGCCGGATATTAACCCACAATTGAAATCTAAGTGTCTACTTGTCCACAAACTTCCTTTGTTTAATATTATTTGTAGTCGCAACAACCGGAATATATCTAACCGACCATTTACATGTTATTTTTAATTGTTTAACATAAAATGTTTAAAAAACTCATGTTTCAAAGGCGGTAATTAGTTCAACCCTATATTAAAACAAAGTAGTATGCATAATATACAAACATATGTAATATTACACTTCTCTCCTCTAAGGGTAGACAGAGACTACATCTTTTCACCTGGTACGAACCTGTCACAGGTCTTTATCTTTATCTACATTCATGATCACTTTCATCCACGCTCTTCGGTTACGGGTATACTCAATTTCCTTATATTGTCTTCGATCTGGTCAAGATACGTACGTGACGCCCAGCCACTCGCTTTGTAAATTTCTTTCGTCGATCTTTTTTTATCTATCCTCCCCACGTTCATAAACTAATTAAGTACCCTCTTTCTTTCTATATTTGTCACTAGACCGTGTCACTAAACCACATCACAACGTCACCTGGTCACAATCTTTAAATTTCTGCATTCAAACATTAATTAAATTTAAGATAGCTGTGATCGCAGACACGGCAGAAGTAAAATCCCTTTTATCTTTTTTATACTGCCATGGTAAAGTCACTGCACTTCATCGGAGCGTAATGTCTTTGTTATCTATGATGACGTTAAATGAAACTGAGGAATGATGACGACCGCGAATAGATGAGAATCTATTGACTGTTGCCACCGTCTATTTTTTGTACATTTGTATCCATCGGTCTATTCACTCAATTGAAAGACTTTCACTGCTGGACATAGTTAGACCACGGCCGGTCTTGCGCCAGCCGCCTCCAGCGGATTCCCGCGACCTTCGCCAGGTTGTTGGTCCACTTTATGGGGTGACTACCCACGCTTCGCCGTCCGGTATTCGACAGCTATTTGAGAACCCGTTGGCTTCATCGGGGTATCGGTTAGAATCAATTGTAAATTTATATTTATAAGTTGATATAACAATATTTAATGTTTACCTTATTTCGGTAAATACAACGCGTTTATCTATCACGGCTAAAGCCTATGGTTATACACTTAATGTTTCCAGAACACAAAGTGCCTCAACGTATCAATATGATGGGTATTTCACAAGTGTCACAATGGTGGCTACAATCCGGTCAGGTTCAATTGCCCTGGGCGACGCGGTGCTTGCGAAAGCCACCCCGTGTCGCCCCCATCCCAAATGCAGCGGACGGCCCCGGAGGGTTTTAGTGGGTACTTCCGGGCGACTCTCGCCCGGGTGAGTCCCACACTGCACGGAGCTCGTCACTCCGTGCCCCTTATCTATTGTATTGGGGGACTTTGATCCCCTAAATACAATAGATAGGGGTAGTGCGTAAATGCATTTCCCCCCGTCAAAAAAATTCAATTGCCCTGTCACCATGTTATATTTTATTATTTTGTACTAGTATACGTTTTTAACCTGAGGGGCCTTTACAGCCTCACCGACCTTTGAGGCGAGCGCTAAAGGCACTCAGCTTTAAGCTGTTTATACATGTACGTACCGGACCGCGGACATAGTATGGCGAGCGGCCGGGGTCATCAGTCGCTTAAGTAGCGATGGGGTATAAGATTTTTTGAATCGATTCATAAAACATTGAGGTCTAAGAAATTAATCTTTTTTCGACTTGTTTTATTTGACTTTGTATTCGTAAATAGTATTCTTTTAGTGGTCGAAATTAGACTATAATCATTAATCACTCACTTATTGCAAAAACTGTTTCTAATTTTTTTTAATAACAGCACTAAAGGTCATCAATAGCGACTAAACAAAAAAAAAGGACGCCTAACATACTAAGGAAAAATTACGTATTTACAGATGATCGTCATAGAGTAGGTAAAAAAGGACAATAATAAATAACACAGTCACACAAAAAAAAAAGTAGAACTGTTCAGACACTTTGCACATCATTTCCTATGGTTTCTCAACCTGCTGATTCCGAATCCGGGGTCAAAAAAACTTTCATCGAGACATTTTTTTTTGAATCACGAAATAAGGTGAAAAAAACACAAAAAAATAAACTGTGAAGTTCTGAGAAACTTTCATAAAACTAAGCCAAGCTGCAGCTTGTAGTTCATTCATTTTTATTATGAAATTTTTATCATTAAATAACGTACGAATTTGAGGACCATTTTCTTTCAATTTATCACCGCTAACTTCAGGAAATTTTCCTTGCAAGTACTCAAAACACTTACCATCTTTATCTAAGGCTTTGACAAACTGCTTCATAAGGCCTAATTTAATATGAAGAGGAGGCAGTAAAATATTTGATGGTTCAACTAAAAGATTTGCGTATTATGTTTTTAACACCTGGTTGGAAGTCTGTCCTTTTTACCCATTCTTTTTGTATATAATGTCTTTCTCTAGGTTGTTTTTTTAACTTACAATACGTCAGCACATACAATTTTAGATATAAAATAAATTCGTATATTTTTAAATATTTTTGATTGTCGACAGTGGTTATATCTAACGAAATTGATCCTTCTTATATCTCTGATTTTTATATTTGCGCTGGCTGTCATTTTTGATCTGATTCTAAACTTTGATCCCATGATTTTATATGAAAATACTTTTCTTGTAATTTTTCACCTTTTTTCGCGATTTAAAAAAAATGACTCCTTGACAGTTTTTTTGACCCCGGATTCGGAATCAGCAGGTCGAGAACCATAGGAAATGATGATCAAAGTGTCTGGACAGTTCCACTTTTTTTTTTTGTGTCTGTGTAATCGATACTATATTAATTAGAAAGATCGATCTTTAGAACCTCGATGTTTGGAATCGATTCATCAAGATTAGATTTGAATCGATTCAAAAATTGATCTTATGCGGAAAAGACTCCATCCCTACTTAGGGTACCGGTAACCTCGGCCGCCCGCCGTGCTATGTCTGCGGTCCGGGCCGTACGTGTTTTAACCGATTTAAGAAGAATATCCTATTATGGTAGGGTACTGATATTTATAAGTAAGGCAATGCTAATTCACAATGCCCCCCTCCTCGACCCCGTTACGATCACAATCCAAACGCGCGCAAACTATCGAACCTATTTCAACAGATAACTACGCTTTTACAACATTAACTAATAAAATAAAAAAAAACCCCGACTTTTAATCCAGATAAAAAAAATTTGACACGAGAGACTCCAAAAACGTTTTTACATACGCGAAACATGCATCGTATTAATTTGAGTTTATTATGTGACCAAACGCTACGGACATGTCTGTTTTAATAGATTTAGGCTGGCGTGCATCATCTAAGCTTATATTTGACAAAAGTCAAATCCGTAGTTAAATCTACAGTTAGGCAAAAACGTGTTGCACCATCCGAGTTTAGCTTAAATTACGTCATAATTTAACTGTAACCACAAACCACGAAATTTGGGCGGTTAAAATTTAAACCAAGTTTATTTCGATTGTCATGTCATCTGCCAACGATATTTAAGAGATCCTATTATTTATACTGTACAAAAATATGTCTCTATTGTAAGATATTTCGTGGGAATTGTCTTCTAGCGATGTTTTCTCTTTTTGTTTCAAGCTAATACCATCATTTTTTTTTACATAAAATGTAAAATGTTTTTATGTTTATCAATAAGTGTTTGAAGACTTAATATTTCAGATTTTGTAAAGCTACTAATTTTATCCCTAAAACATAAACACGAATGAATAAGTAATAATACTATACGAATACTCGGCAACAATAATAATTAAAATGTCTTTCATTAGGATATATATTACAGTAATAAATGTAAGACATATACTATCTTTTTTAATTCTTGATAAACTTACTTGGTTTTTACAGTTAATAGAATTTGATCCATAACGAAATATATCCAAAATTTTCGTTTTAGTCCAAACTGACAACAATAACAACACGTTTGTTTTCTATTTGTCAATATTGTTTTTGACATTTTTAACGATGTTACCATACATAAAATATTCTCCTTAATTAAGGAGATTGATGTATCTTTCAACTGACAACCCTTTTAACTTTAAACCTTACTAAAAGTTGGGTTGTGCACTCGAAACTTTGCTACTGCTATTGTTAAAGATGTAGTAAAGATTAAGTTTAAATTTAAACTTTACTATAACTGGACATTTCGTGCACTCCACCCTTAGAAATTCCAAACGTTAAAAACATAAACTCTAAACAGTTTAGATTAACATACTAACGCTATTATATGAGTCTTAATTAAACGTAACTTTACCGTTCGATTCGACTGTCAACCGTTTTAAATAACTGTTTATCAAACCTTATCTATAATTTTCTTAATAATCTTCGAACCACGCATAAGCATTATCTGTAACCGGACTCACCAGCCATGCTCGTTCCGTTGCTTGAACTTTCCGTGATGGAATTGAACTTTAAGTGTAAATATTTTCATCTGTCCGTCCGTTAGTTGTCTATATAACTCGAGAACTACTTTTTTTGTTTTTTTTGTGTTTTATACTTGCTTTAAACAATCCTTTGTAATTTAATCGACACTAATTTAAAGTAACCTGGTAAAGTCTAATTCAGTTATAAGTAATTATTTCAAAATGCACTAGTTATCTCTAAAAGTTAATGAAAGCGGATCATTATAACTTGTTGATCGTAAGAAATCTTGTAATGACGTCACTACTTCTAGTAACTGAAGTTTAAAAAAACTCTGTCGAAATATGTAGCTTCTGAGATTTTTTATTCACGTAAATTATGTACATATATGGACGTGTAGATATAAAATAATATTAATAAAAAATTATAAACGCATCATCTTGTATTGACTCAATCAAACCTTACATATTCTTTATAAACATTGTAGATAAAAAAGACACAATGAATTATAAATTATTATCAATTTCATTATAAATAAGTATTTATAATGGATGTTAAATTATAAAAAAAACTGATCGAAGATTAATAATTGGAAGCGGAATACTTCGTAAGTTAATAAAATTGTAATTCAGTCGTTATTCGTTAGTCTGTTTTTTAGTGTGCTTTGATAATAACAATATTTGGGAAAATATTGCAAGAGATCGTTAACCTTTATCGGGCAGCGATAGAATAAATTTTGAACCAATTACACATGATTTCAATTATTAAAAGTACTTAATTACAATAATTAGGTGAAGAATATCTTTATCTATATAATTAAGACGTGCCGTGTGTGTCGTATAAGGGGACTGAGGGGTATGAACCAGGAGATGGGCAGCAGCATCCTTTAGGTACTAAAAATACCTTACTGCGATCGTCAACCCGTCTGCCAATTGTGCCAATCTCCCCTTTCATTAAAGACCTATGTATGGACGTTTTATGGTTGAAAGAATGAAAAAAAAAATATATTATGATTGAGACCAATATTATAATTGGTAATAATATATAATATAATATGCACATACAAACAATTTAGAGAAACTTATCATGATGATATTCCCGGAACAAAAGAGTTCTCTTGAATCATAATGTCAGGTAGTTAGGTATAAGTACATTAAGTCTGTAGATATATTATATATATATAGTATATAATGGATGCGGATGTGCTAAACACGGAAAGGGAACCTGGCACGTCAATTTGTATTCCGTCCATGTCGAACAATTGTCCTTATGATTCGAATTAAAAAATAAAACCTTTCTACCATTAAAGAAAAGCGTTTTCGTATTATACGAAATATACATATATAAGAGGTTATCTCTCTTTCATTACCAGATCTCAAAAACTACACTCTAATTAGAATTATTTCATCATTTTAATTTCATTCCATATAAAACTCTTTCTCGTCCATCCATGCGAAATTGCTGTTGCTATCGTAACAGTTGCTATGGTAACCGTTGTCATGGTAAACGTTACTATGATGTTGTTATTCTTTTAATCGCGGGCAACGTCTCTCCAGTTTTATCTATACTTTACTATCTTCAATCTGTACTAATAAATACAATTTAAGTGTCTGTTTGTGTAATGCCAAAATTATTTTTTTTACTAAATAGATATGAATTACGATACATCTACCAAAAATACATTTTTTGAAATGTTTGTCTTTCAGTCTGTTTCTAATGGGTAATCTCCGGAACAGCTGGTCCGGTTTCGACGGGACTTTTTTTGTTAGATAGCTGAAGTTACTCCGCATAACTTTTTGAAAATAATTAGGGTTCCGCGTAAAAAAAGTAAAACTCATGAAATTGTAAATAAAATCAGATTCGATGCACAGTTTTACTGGCAGGTATTTATATTTGTGAGAAATATCTATGCTTTAATGTTAGTACAAAATTTTGGAAAATAATTAGGTTTCCGTATAAAAAAATGAAAGTACAGTGAAAAATATATGAAATGCGGGCGCGTCCACGGGCACACGACTAGTTAGTATACATATTCCGAACGGACATAATAGTTACGCGTAGCTGACGGGCCTGCAACCCGTTATATACGGGCATAGAACGCGGTCTATACGTTGTAGTGGGTATGGTAACCCGTGTCGTATGTTTATACGGGCCTGATACCTTCATAGCACGGTCATGGTATGATACAGTCCAGTGGGCAGAGACCTTAAGCGTGAACAGAAAATATGTACGACCTGTATAAAATAGTAGAAAAGTGTCACTAAAATCGTAATTCATTAATGAGAGTGTTCGACTATTTAGTGTTCTATAAAATCACTAGAGAGATTTAAATTAAAAATTGTAGTAATTAAAGTTAAATAAATATAATAAAAATTAAGTCCGAACGACATGGTACAAATTACAACTCGAATTAAAATAGATCACGAGTTATTTTTTTTTATATTCGCCAAACGAGGAACAACAATTAAACCTAATAATAATTTATCATAGTTAAAGTAATGCGTATTTAAAAAGATAAATTCGTCATTGTTTGCCCGTTGTCGTTCTATGTCGTGGTATTCGAATGTTCTTAATAAATTCGTTTTGTCCAAATGACGGAATAATTCCTAATTATAGGGCGTGGATTAACTTAATAGCAGACGACGTATTATAAACATTATGGGTGATTTCATAGTGTTCCAAAAGGTATTAAAAATGCCGATTACCCATAAAAATGAGACAATAGGAAAACAATGGAAAGCTGGCGAAAACGCGAGGATACTGCTCAAGAGGCTAAAAATAAAACGTAAAAGAAACAAATATACAACTAGTGTAAATAATGTATTTGTTACCTCTTTTTAAATTTCGTATAATGGCAATCTCAAGGTTTACCATTAAATCTACAGTACAGGCTAGGTTTTACTAGAGACAGCTGGTAAATGTTAGTAGTAAATAGACCAATAAAGTTAAGCCCAATGGATTTCCGAAATCTGTACAGTCGTTGTGTCGATTATTTACCTATTCAAAGGCCAAACTTACTTAATCCAGAACACTTATTAAAAATTTATCGTGTCTTAGAGACCAATCCTAAGATTTATCAAGCGAATGGTAGTACAAACTCAGACTTCGGACTTCATTCGGACTTTTATTATAAACAGATTTTTGTGGTTTTACTAATTTGTTTTAGTGTTTACTGTATTTAATAATTTTACTGTAACTGTATGTACAATATTTAAAAAAAGAATAATATAAATCGCTTCAGTATTTTGAAAGTTATAAAACTTATGGACACACATTACTCATTATTATATGTAAATAATAAAAGATATATTGTAAAGAATTGAAATAGTAACGTCAAAATAGTGATCAATAGTGCAAATTTATGAGGAAAAATAGAAGATTCTACATTCCTTGTTTTCTTTTTTCTTAATTATTTATTCATCTAAACCGCCTGCGCCTGATCAGACCTGAATCACTATGACCTATCTATATCTATAACCTCACACGGCTAAAGCTAGACCTATATCCTGAATACATTTTTTTTTGCACAAAGCATCTGTGCTTCTGCCCGTACAAATACACTTCTCCATAACTCGGTTGCGACTTGGTACAAATATAAATTCAGAAGTACTTTATTTAATTTAGGCCCTGATAAAGCACTTATGAACGTCAAAATACTACCAAGGGTTCTGAATAACAACTCAGTCAGAAACGGTAAGAAACTCTATCTATCTATTTTTTTCCCATATATTTTTTATATAACTCATAATTACAAGGTTTTCTAATAAATCCACAGAGAAAAGTACCATTTGCAGACTTCACCATCATTCGTTATTAATAGATCAGACTCACACAGGATATGCTTAGGCGTTTCGGGCGAATCTTCACAAAACTTGCACCCTCTTGTGCTCTGGATTTCAAAGTTGTTCATTTGTTTATTCTCTCTCAATAAGTGATGTTAAGTAATCAAAAAGAACGCTATGTTATTTCTATATTAATGAAAGATATTCATTCAGTAAACTTACCGATTTCATTTTGGTTACTCAGTATGGAGTCAGTTTGGGGTGATGTAGAAACAGTAGGGATTGCTTAACTCCTCTGGTCTTTTTGGGCATGCGTTTCGTTTCGAGGCCCGGGGACATTATCGCATTCTTCTAGACCAGTATGCCAAGCCGTTCAACCAAGGAAGTCGTTCTCAAGTAGATGCTGATAAAAATGTTTATTAATGGTTTTTTTTGGTGTATAGTATCATACAATTTTTCAGAATATCATCAACATTATGAATAGTATTTGTTATTTATACACTCTATTTTTATATTATATGCTCACATAAATATATTCTTTTTAACTCTGTTTCACAAGTCTTTTTTATTACTCTCAATGGCTATTTACAGTCTTTAACTATATCTATTATTGCTATAAATATTGTTTTATAACTTGTGGGTGATATCCAGATGTCAGAACCGCCTACCATTCTATGGTTTCATTGAACCAATAGCTTGATTTGCAAGGTGGTAGACCTTTTGTTACCTGGACTAATGTAAATATAGCCACATTTCAAGCGTTTTGAGAGCAACTAAGTTAATGGAGTTGGGTAATTGAATCCGATTAGATCGTGACCGCGGTTACTTTTGAAACTCTGCCATAGTGACACTTTAACTTTTTAAGAACATTTTTATGTTAATTTATTACTGAGATGTTCTTCCTTACGGTGACTCACAAGTGAGAAGCTACACGGTTGTATATATAGAGATAATAACAACTTCCAATTAAGTAAGATGTGGAGTGAAAAAAACGTGTATAATCATTATGCGTATAGTATTATCACATGGTACGCTTTGTACTCTATGGTGACAATTTAATTCCGAGTATATCATGTCAATGTCCCACAGTAAAAGCTTTATCCATTGAAAACAATGAATTTAACTGTACTAGATATGTTATGTGGTTAATTATTTTGGGTCGAATCACAACCTTTAGACGAACACTCAGCATCATCCCCCTGCCCTTATCCTACTTTTATTTGGGATCGGCACAACATGTCTTTTTCTTCCTCCATCTCTATTTGAGGTCATACCTGTAGGTACCTGTCGCTCTTTCTAAGCATATCATCTTTCACACAGTCCATCCACCTTTCCTTTGGCCTTCCTCTTCCCCTATACCCGTCCACATTCATATCCATTACCTTTCTTACAACATCCTCTTCCTCCCTGCGCATTACATGTACATACCAGAAACGACGCCTGCCCCTTACCTTCTCTGTCACTGGTACCATTTTCAAACTTCCTCTAATGAAGTCATTCTTAATCCTGTCCATTCTTGTTCTCTCGGTTGTATGCTGTCTCCTTTCATCAGAGGCCTTTATGGGCCCAGATTGGGTCAGGCCGGTTAATGCTCTCGTATATTTTCCCCTTTAATTTAAGGGGTATTTGCGGATCACAAGTGGTAACCTTGACCTGCCACCATTTCATCTATGCTGTGTTTATTCTATGCTTTACTGCCCGGTCTATTTCGCAATCGCTTTGTAGGAGTAAGCCGAGGTACTTGAAGTCAAGGCAGATTGGTATCGGGTTACCATCAAGCGTTAAGGCAGTAGAGTTAGAGGTGCCGCCGAAATCGAAAAACATATATTCAGTTTTGGATCTACTGATTCTTAGACCAACACTCTCCAGCTTTTGTTGCCACTTTATTATATTATTTTGGACCTCAACTCCATCCTTACCGACAAGGACAATATCGTCCGTAAACAGCATACACCAGGGTGCCTCTCCCAGTATATCCGCTGTCATTAGACATTTAATACTAAAACCATAAGACGAACACTAATATTGTGAAATGTTTTTATGCCTGTCAATTTTTCTTTAACTGTTTTACCAACAAGTTTGTATATTCGTCGTGCTCTTAATGACTTTCTTTACTGGCAGAAGACACGAAGGCAGAAATGAGTGTGTTATCAATTTAGTCCATGATGACATTTATTATTTAATAGTTTAATACATTCCATCATGTCAGCCAAATGGCAGGAACATGGTGGTGTTGTTATAATTAATTAATAATATAATAAAAATAAATAGTAAATGTTTTAGCTGAAAAATTTGCTTATAACTCCAAAACTAATCAAACTCATTAATTTTTTTTTTATAAATTATATACGAGTATGTATATTTGCTGACTAGTTATACTAATAGATATAAATACCTGGTATGTATTTTGTTATATTAACATATGACATTACCGAATTGTATTGATAAAAAAATGATATACCTTAAAGACTTTAAAAAAAATGCTATAAATATTTATGATTAACTTGCTAATAATAATACCCACGATCTTATCTGCGTTGTTTATAGCACGGAAACCTGTAAATAAACAAAATATAGGAGGAGCTTTAAAATCAATGACGAAACAAAAGTATGTGCATAATTAATTATCCGAAAATAAATCAAATTTAATGTACAAGGAAAATTTGAGACGGAAGTCCATAGAAAAAAATAATTTTCCTCATATTTTTTCCGGTGATTTTTCCGATGTTTGAATGCTTAATCAGCTATTCGGGACGCAGACTAATCGAACAAATCAAAAATAATGAAATTCGTTCGAGATATATGATAAATGTTACAGCAACCCGAATTTGTGTCAAAAGTCTTCCTCGGTGGCGCAGTTGTATTACGGTATGACTGTCGTTCTGAGGTCACGGGTTCGATCCCTGTGTCGGGTCAGTGATATTGGGTTTTCCTACTCAGTATCATCCCGGAGCCTGGAATTTGTGCCCGATACGGCGACAAGCTCACCTCCTCTCTCATCTGGGACGGAACTAAGCTTGGTGAAATGTGGGTGGTGTAGTTCGCTATTTCACCTCTGCCTAACCCTTCGGGGATAACAGGCATGAAATTATGTTATGTTATGTTAACCCGAATTTGTTCTATAACAATAAACTAGAGAAATAATGTATGTGTTATTTATATCATGATAATTTTAAGACAAGGGCCCGTTACGTAAGCGTCAGTGGAGAGGAAGGGGTTATGTTTTGCTTATTTTTTTGACAAAAGGGGTCGGGGGGCCTGCCGAATGGTGATTACGTAAGCAATATATACTTATTAAATTTCGTTTTTTTTTTTTGCTTACGTAATCATAGGGGGTATTAAGATTTTTGTTTACTATTCTGAAGGAGTCAACCGTTAGCAAAATGTTGCTTACGCAACACATGAATAACTCCTAATGGCTAAGTGTCTATGAGATAAAAAAAAAACAACAAAAATTAACCGAAATCTATCCAATGGCTTTTGCTTGATGCGCGCAAAGCGACAATAGGTACCTTCATCATTCATTTTAATATCTATACTCTATACTAATAAATAAAATTGAAGTGTCAGTTTGTAATGCCAAATTTTTTTTTTTACTAAGTACCTATGAATTTATTATATACGAAAACTATACCAAGCATACAATTTTTAAAAATTTTGTCTGTCTGTTTGTTCCGGGTAATCTCCGGAACGGCTGGACCTATTATGACGGGACTTTTTTTGGTAGATAGCTGAAGTTACTCTGGGTAACTACGGGTACTTTTAATTTTCGAAAATCATTAGAGAAATTAAAGTTGCGCGTAAAAAAAAAGTTAATTTTTTTTTTAATAAAATCCGATTCAATGCACAGTTTTACAGGCAAGTGGAGGCAATTTATGAGAAATATTTTTCCATTATCTTAATACTAATTTTTTTTAGGAAAACAATTAGGGTTCGGTATAAAAAAATTAAAACGGAGAGAAGAATATACGAAACGTGGGCGCAGCCGCGGGCACACAGCTAGTTTCTATAATATATCTAAACGAATCTATTCCGTGAAACTTTATGTCATATCTAGAAATAATTTCTCTTACACGGATAGCTGTTTTTACCTGGGACACATGTACCGGTTTGTATTTCTTCGTCATTGTATATGTCTGTTCTTTCTTTCTGTTCAACTTACAGAAAAGGGAACAAACATGTCCGACGGGATTTTTGAATTCACAATATAAGTTTACATTTTTGTAGGTATCTGTAAAAAAAGTGGGGTTAGTTATATCATTTATAACCCAGTAACGTCCAGAACGATTCTTATGATTCTTATTAAGTTAAAACAATTAGTGAAGCGGAATAATTTTTAGAATAAATTTATTGTCAACGACTTTTTTAATGATATCTCGAAAACGAATTGACTGATTTCGATGATTTTTTTTTTTGGAGTGAAAACTTCTCTAGCCTCGTTAGGCGATTCTCGATAGGGGAAAAACTTATAGACATGCGTTGCCAATACTATGAGGAGAGCCGTCAACATGCTACAGTATGTCAAGTATAAGATGGCATTTTTATATGACAAAAAAAATGATATATATTATATTTATGAAAAAAAAAAAGTACCAGATCGAGTTTCTTGCCTGCGCTCTTCTCGACTGGGTTGTTTTCCGAACCGGTGGTAGTGTTTTTTAGACGTTCATAAGCGCCTTCTTAGGGCCTAAATTGAATAAATAAATTTTGATCTTGATTTTGATTAAAGTGATGGCGTTTTTTTTGTTGCCACATCTAAAATATTTTCTCATGAATGCTCACTCTAAATTTATTTATTTACTAGCTGTGTGCCCGGGGTAGAGCCCGCGTTTCTTATGTTCCTCATTACGTTTTATTTTTTTATATGAAACCCTAATTATTTTCCTAAAGATTCTTTAGTATTAAGATAAAGTAAATATATTTCTCATTAAGCGCTTGCCCGTAAAACTGTGCATTGAATCAGATTTTATTCAATTTTTTATGAGTTTTAAATTTTTTACGCAGGATCCTAATTATTTTTGAAAATTAATAGTGCCCTAAGTTACCCGGATTAACTTCAGCTATATACCAAAAAAAGTCCCAACAAAATCCGTCCAGCCATTTCGAAGATTACCCGGAACAAACAGACAGATAGACAGACAAAAATTAAAAAAAATGTATTTTTGGTATTGGTATCGTATAAACATTCATATCTATTTAGTAAAAAAAACAGTGTTAAAACAGGAATACGGGGATGTTCTAAAGACACCGAGCTAATTTAAACATTTAAAAAATAGTTCTTCCAACGTTTTGAGTTATCCTAATATTTTGAAATATTACAAAACTCCAATAACACGACGACTGCATTAATTACTTCTTTTTTTGTTAGTCTCTCGAATTTGAGAAGTTTCCTCATTGGAAGAAAAACTAGTGTTAAATAAACAAGCAAACAAAACAATAATATTTGTACGACAATGACGTTGATGATTTATAGCTGACGCCAGGATTTGTTGTTTTAAAAAAAACTGCACGTTTTTATTAAGTTATTAACTTAGACAAACTATCTGATCGTAATGACTTCCCATTCCCTTATCATGTGATGTACATTATTATTTAGTAATATATTTATATTGTTGCTTTATCTGTATAATATCTTACCGTTTGGTAACATGTAACTCGAAAATCGCGGGCCCAGTCACCTAATTGTTTTTTTCAATCCATAGAAGAATAGCTAGGTTCAAACTCGCGCGAGATAGAGAGAGAGAGAGAGTTTTACACTCAGGTGACGGCCAAGCCGAAGCTCGTACCATTTTGGTAGCCCCCTTGTACTAGCCACCTTTTTGCGGCTGAGTGCCTTCAGCACTCGCCCCCTAAGTCACGGTGAAGCTGTAAAGGCCCTTCCGGTCAACAGCGTTAGTTAGGTTCGAAAAAAAAAAAAAAAAACCAATCCATAGAAGTATTATCGTGCATTTAATTATGTAAGTTAATATACTATTTGTTTAAAAACATGACCCCCAAAACTTTACCTTGTTATAATTATGAAATATTAAAGATATAACATACGTATAATATATTAATTTATTGTGATTAATAGAATCTATTATATGCAAGCGTAGCCGAAGTAAATAATTAGTTATTTCAATAAAACAAGTGAAATAATATAACTATACACCCACGCGTAATACAAAGGATATATATTAAGTCAAAAACCAAATTCAGCTGATATTACATTTTAATTTCTTTACTTTGTAATTTAACTGCATATTTACAGTTCTATATTATAAATTTGTATGAATAAATAATTTTAAATATTTAATTCTAATTATTAATTACGTTAAAGACTTAATTATTCTTTCCTTCGTTAACTAGTACAAATACAATGTAAATGTTTCTCCATTATAAAAAAAAAAAACCCGTTAATACCTCCGGTATTTTCTAAAACCTAAACAAAAATAGAACATTTTCTCTCTCTAGGAATTATGTTGATCGAGTTAATTTATTTCAAAACTGATATATGTAAATAAACATGTTTTCTTTTTTATTTAAAGTAAAAATGGGTGGACTTGGATGAACTTAGATACAAATTTGAAGGTAATAAGCATTTTTTGTAATGTCTCGAACCCAATGTATTTGTATATGTATTGTAATTCAAATAGGTTCCTTGGACCCGTGGGTCTCAAACTTAGAAAAAGAAAACATAATCGAGCCCTGCGCAACGTTAGGTCGAGAAGGGGAAATATATAAAAGTGAATGTTCAATGGGCGCGCGATTCAGTCACATCGCGGGCGACAGCTTAGCAGCGGCCGCCTCTAGACATACCTAAAGACTCTGTTGGTATCACTGCCGCTGTTGACTGCTTCTAAGACTCTGTTGCAGAAATTCGCATAATTCGTTAAAAGCATTGTACTTTTGCCAGCGATCTGTTGCGGGTTGCGTGTGCGCTCTCCCATGTCCGCACTCCGCGCGTAAGTTAGTTTTAACCCGTCTCACATATATAACAAGCCAACCGGGATTCAATGAGGTAAGTGAACTATTATATGAATTTAAACTGACTTTCCCTATAGTTTTTTTTTTCAAACTATTTGTTGCGCATGAGCGATTTAATATATATATACATTTTTTAACTCTGTTTTTATTTACCTCTAATATGCTGCGTTTTAATATTGTAATATGTTTTAAATTAACCATTACGTACACGGAAAATGTAAGTTATAAAGATTGTGTCTGACTGCCCAATCATTTCAATTTAAACAAATAAACTTTTATAAATAAGACAGTCATCGAGAGTATAATAGAAAGTCAATGTATTATTATTTTATGATGTAACGAGTAATAAAAATTAATCACGTATTCGGAAACGATAAATAATAGCACGTCTGTTGTTTTAGCAGGAAACCAAGTTTTATTTTTTAAATCTAGTTTCAGTTAAAAGAGAGAGCAATTTAATTTTGTGCCAATAATATTCACATTTGGAATGTTTCACGTATAAAAAATTAACCTGTGACGTATTTGTTTATTTCGAAATTTCAATGAATTATGTTTTTTTTATATAAAAAAAAATCTAGCTAGACATTTATCGTGTTAAGCTGTAATAATCGCTATAATAGTAGCTAATAATAACCAGTTAAAATGTTTTATCACTAATCGAATATTTATGTAATAGTACTGTTGGTATGAATCATAGAGTTTCATAATCTAGAATCTATAACTGTGTATAGCATATAATTAGTTTCCGCTTTATAGTTTCCCTTTAGTATTTCTACGCTGTAATATAAAAATACGTTTTATCTGTTTTTCTGACAGTGCCCTAATAAATTAACTCCCCCTCTTTTTTAATGTAACCTTTAGCATATTAGGCAATAATATATTATACTAATTACTCGGTCACGTTAAAGGATAATAGTGGACTAAAACGATAAAACATACCAGAAGGAGACGTAAATGTACACATAAATATAATCTAAAGATAAACCTATTTTCTTTTCTGATTATTAAGCGGTTTTTTGTTTTTTTCCTTTTACTTTACCTTAGAGTTTCAGTGTTATTATGGAAACAGTTTTCATCCCCTCAAACTTGTAATTATTATGATTGTGATCGATTCTCCAATATTACCGGTAGTGATTATCTGCGAGCGAACCAGCCTGCATAAGCTAGTTATTACATAAAACTGTAATCTACTAACAAACGCTGTGAATACCTAAAGAGTCAAAAATTTCATTTGTGAAACAATCAAGATAGATAATTATAGGGTACGATATTTACGATTTACGAAAATCCATTTCACGCTTGATGGTTTTATGTTAATTACTCATTTTTCCTTGTGAATTGTGATAGCTTAGTATTGTCAAATTAGAATCGCCAGATTTCCGAGGTGACTCTCATGAACGAAGATGTCTGAATGAAACTCTTTATAGGTAAAAAAATGATATTGTAAATTCGATAAATATTTATATGTAAATTCAAATTAGTATGTCGATTACCCATAAAAATGAGACAATAAGAAAACAATGGAAGGCTGGCGTAAACGCCAGGTTAAAAAAACCTTGTTTAAAGTCATTATTCTATGTACACGGTTTTGTTTCACGGAAAGTAATTTCCGAATTACTTTCTATAAAGTAATTAATAAAATTTATTAGCTAATTCGTTGAGATATTTATTTTATTTATAATCAGGATAAGTTTCGTTTATGAGGATAATCTCGCGGAAAGTGACGATATGGACGAAGATTGTAACAGCGAAAGCGTCTACTACGCTTTTCGTAACGAACATGTATTTAGGTAAAGAAAACTGCATATCGATATGGTTTACTGGAAAGCTCAGGCTCTTTGTAGGTTAGAAATTGGAGACGCGGCGACATGGGTGACGCGGCGACATGCGAAAGCAACCCCGTATCGGCCCCAACACAAATGCAGCGGACGGCTCCGGGGGGTTTTAGTGGGTATTTCCGGGCGCTTCACGCCCGGGTGAGTCCCACACTGGCACGGACCTCGTCACTCCGTGCCCCCTAATCTATTGTATTTGGGGGACTCTTGATCCTCCAAATACAATAGATAAGGGTAGTGCGTAAAAGCATTTCCCCCAGTCAAAAAAAAAAAAAAAAAAAAAATTGGAACCTAGATGGTTCGAAGCAGCGTCGGATCAATGAGCCATGATATATATGTAACCACTTGAATTGAGGTAGATACGGGCGTCCTTGGCCGTGTAGTTTAAATGTATGGCTGCAGATAACATCTTGAATCAACTGCGTCATTACAAACATCAACTTCTATATGCGTTATACGATAATAAAAAAGAATAAATCTATATCTTATACCGTGGAGTGATCCATCTAATCATCATAAAACAAACTTTCGCTTATAAAAACATCCGTATTTATTTATATCAAGCGTTTATTGATCAATGCATACGGATCCGATGGACGTAATTTAGGTAACAATAATATTCTTCATGGATGCTCCGCGGAGGTTTATTGCAGGAGTTTTTGATACGTTTGAAATACGTTCTGTATATATTTCATTTCCCGTCCGGGTAAATTTTACAACTTCCCCGTTATTTATAATGATACTTTTGTATATTAAAAAAAAAACGTAACAAAATCCAACTGGAATCTTACAATAATAATCTATAAATTAATATATATTCTGCGTATAAATTAATTTGAACTGTCTACTTATAATATTAAATGAATAGCTTTCGTACTAAATAGATATGAATTTACATATATGGGCTACTTATAAGAAATATACGATTTTTAAAATTTTTGTCTGTCTGTCTCTTTGTTCCGGTTAATCTCTTAAAAGGCTGGATCAATTTAGACGGTACTTTTTCTAGCTAGATAGCTGAAGTTCAAGGAGTTATTTTAATTAAAAAAGATTTGAAATGAAATTGTGCCCAACATCCGATACAAAGGTCCATTTTGTGGACAAGCGTTTCAATTTGTGAGAAGTAATTGCTTTCTGTTTTTCTTCTTAATTGTCACTCGCGCCTAAGTAAATACATGTTCTTAATATTACACTGTGAATAATTATACTGAATAGATATTGTTACATGAGCGGAGCCGCGGGAATAGTAAGAGTGATATAATAAATTTATTGTTTCCTTTTGAAATATACAATGTAAAGATATATATTACATTATAATAGTTAATTCTAGCGTAAACGCGCGTAACAGTGCCGTGCACTCTACCTGTATCAATTATTATGTTATAATTTTTATTTGGGTGTCTTGCCGGTGCGCTGAACTGGTGAAATATGTTTAGCGACGTTGAGCTATTCTCGGTAAAAAGTAATAGATTCGCGTTACCAATCAGCCGTCAACATGCTACAGTATAGCAATTACAAGATGGCGTTTAAGTGCCGACGTTCAGTGATAAATAAATAAAATGTATACTTCCGTATCCTGTCGTACGTTTTCGTTATAAATAAACTATTTGAAAATGTATATAATTATTACTAGGCGCGCCAATAGATGTAAAAATGTTAGGTTATATCAATTAAAAAATTATGAAATTTAAACATAAGGAAAATAGTTTTTTCACAGTTTCGAGTTTTCACCTCTGTCGGCATTTCCCATGGATGCCGAACTTCTAGTAGAAAGCTGGATCGACGATATAACCAAGTGTATAACTTCATCATCCTCGACCTGCTCCCAATTTGTTATTTGGGGTCAGTATGTCCATCTCTTCCGCGCATTTCTATCAGCCATCATATCTTCACTCAACCAAAACATAATATATACATATATATATATATATATATATATATATATATATATATATGTGAAAGGGATGAGGTATAAAGAGATAGGTATTGATTTACATTTGTAAACATCAATGCAATAATATTTTTTATCATCCCCCCCCACCCACCCCCCCCCCCCCCCCCCCTTAAAAGCAATTGATGTTATATTTTCCCATCATTTATAGAGCTAGTAAATTGATATTCTATGAAGCTTTTATGAAAGTTCTGCCGATAAATTAACTGGGTAAATTGACTTCGAATGGAAATCGATTTGTAATGGTATTTGTGATGCATTTCGTTTCGAGGTCATTCGATGATTGCGCGATAGCTCGCTCTTTACGTGAGACAAGAAACTCTCCCTATTCCGCTCGTCCATCAACCAGTTTCCATTCTTATGATCTATTATTTGCACTTTCTTTTTTCAAGATCAACAATTTAGTGTTCAGAAAATGTCACGTCTGTATGAATTAGGAAAATATTATATTTGTTGCAATTCAATTTATACATGAACACTAGCTGGTCCTCCCGACTTGGTTCGCCTAAATTATGTTTTTTTTATATTTCACGAGAACGAATGTAATATAAGAGCGTTGCCTTAATCTTTGTTTTTAAATTATAATTTCCCCATGGTCCAACCTCTATGCAAAAGTATATGTGACTCACTTTAGATATCATCTCGGGTTTGGATCCATATTAATCGGAAAATTACAATCAAAAGTTAGGGATCGTACATTAATCACGCGAGACTCGAAACCCCCACTGTTCGGAACAAAAAACACAAGGGGAAGGGTGATACAATGAGACATTACGTGTATTTATTTATTCGTTGAACAAGACAACGATTTCGGAAATGTTCCAAAAACTCAATTAGATTGTACACGTTTTATTATTAAAATATTTAAAATACCTATTTTGTACCAAAAATACATGTGATTCTTTTAGCCTAAATCCAAAGTAATATTACCGGGGGGTAAGGAGAATTAAAAAATTGCTAATAGCATCACGTGATTAATGTACCTCATGATCTAGAATGTACTCAAACAAACATTATGATGTATATAGTTTATTCGAATTTTCCTATAACTATACTGATATTTGTAATTTTCCGAAAGTTATTATAATGAAACTTTATCAGAAACATAAAGTAATAAAACTAATAAAGAGCTACATAACTCGATATTTCTAAACGTGAAAAAAAAAAATCCATTAAAACAAAAATAATTTCACTTTTAACCTTTCTTTCCAATATAAATCCTAATCTTAAATTATAATGTATCCTAAATCCTGATAAAACCTTTCAATAGTATTCAAATTATACGTTTAAGTACGTTACGCCATTTATAACTTACGTTATTTATAGTTATATAAATGATATATTCGAAAGCGAACAATAATATAATACCTATTATATTGCTAAGTAATTCAATAAGAAACAAACAAATAACAAACATACTTTATAATAATTATTACACGTGTCAATGAAAATGTTAATTCCAGTTAATTCTAAAACATGTTGCGTTACGTTTGTTGTTGTTGACTACGTAGCTGATTCTTACATATAGATTTATTCGCAAAAAAAAAAAAAGTATAAGTCAAATAGAGTAGTGTGGTGCTAGTTAATAAATCTAATGAAACTTAATTTTATATCAATCTATATGTATTTCTTAAAAAAAATATTTTGTGATACGTTGAAATAGTTGACATTTTTTTTACAAAATTATATGATTGCTTAACTTCACTTCACATAAAAATGGGAAATAGTAAGAAAAAAAAATAAAAATAATTAAATTCAAAACTTACTATTTTTAAACAGACTTCTTATTCACAAAAATCAAAAATTTCCTACATAGGCACAGTCACAAATTTTCAAAACTTGAGGTTTTTTTATTCCTTTTTTATCTTCGTAATAATATACGGTTATGAAAGAAGGAACAGACCGGGGTCTCTTTAAAACGGTCGTATAACTAAAAACAAACACGATAAAATTTCGGGTATCAAATATAAGGGTAATGAAAAGCTTTAATTTATAAAAACAATAGGAAAGTCGCTATATCGCTCGGCGAAATAAAGTAATTCAATGGACTAGTGGGCATTCCCTTTATTTAACCAATCAAAATGTTGACTCGACTGGTATTTTATTATACTCGTACATAAGTCAAAAGAAAAATACATGAATTTATATACGAATACTATCCTGCTTAATAACATCAGAAAAATTGGGAAAAAGTTAAACAATGATACGTACAAACGTGAATTGAGAATTTGTAATCTGAAAGAAAGTTTGCCGATGTCAGCAGTCATAGCTGAATCGCTTGGTACCATCGAGTCCGGTTACAAGTTTAAAAGAAATTAAATAAAAACCAGTCGTCCCAATATAAATCCTTCGCTTTGTGCCCTTCATTTAAAACTAATTCATTTGATTCCGCCCTTAGAACGTTAAAACACTGCCACCGGTTCACAGAACATCGATTCATTTCAATTGATGCGCGAAATATTGAATCGAGTTTATAAATAGCTCCTTTTTAGGATTCTAATTTTACTGCACAATATTATATATGATTATAGTTATCAAGTAATACGTTTGTTACAATTAGTTCTTATTATTTTATACTATATATACACTAATTTGAAATTGAAATCCGATTAATTACCATTACGATAAATGATTATTCCACAAATAGTTAACTAATTATGTTAACTATAATTATTAATTTATTATCTCTATATAATATATGTTATGTGTAACATTTGCTAATGAGCATTATTCTGGCATTTATATTTTAATTAATAATTTATTTGAAGAAGCGTTTATTAATGTAATTAAAGTAATCGTTTACAATAAGCCACAGCATATTTACAGGCTACATTATTCCTAGATAACTGGTTTCTACCAAGTATTGTGTGTTTAATTAGTTCTCGAATTAAGAATGCACTAAAAGTCGGACAGACAGACGGAGCGAAGAATATTCTTATATGGTAATATTTATGTTTACCTTTGAATATCTAATTAATTTCTAATGAGGTACAGGTAGTGAAACGATGTGGCGTTGTTAGGAAGCCATAAAGCAAAGTTTATTACTCGATCGCAGCAGCACTCTGAATTTCGCAGCGTAAATAATTAAAACTTTGTTAGCGGCCGCGTAGTTCTGATTTTAATTAAACATGCAATTTAACAAACTTACTCCGGTCTGATCCACGCGCTACCTCACGTTGTTTCCAAGTTCCACGTTTCTACCTCACGTTGTTTCACAAAGGGTAGCCTTTCTTTTGTTTTACCTCTAACTTTTACGTTGTTTATAATTGTTTTTGTCGATGACAAGTTACAAAATGAAACGTTAATTTTCATTTTCTATATTTTATAAGTTTAAAACAGTTTTATTTATTGTTTTTTTTTTTTTTTTTTGCTTCCGGTGTTTATTGCAAATAATTTATATAAGAGGCATACGCATTTGTAATTTGTTTACATTTTGTACATTTTTAGCGGTCGATCACAATCTCATTTGATTTTTTGTTGATTGATTGAAACTGTTAACAAATCAAATTTACGAGTTTTTTTTTTTATTTACTGGCTAAAACGTAATCAATATGCAGGACTGTGCTTACAATTTCCTTTATCCAATTTTTTTTTTTTCATGGAAACCTTGCGTAATTTTCATTACCTATAATGAAAGTTCTGGCTTATTATAGAACTTTATCTCCATCCAACCATCCATGCATTCAAACGAAAGACGTCCACTGCTGGACATAGGTTTCCCCCAGAGATCACCACGATGAACGGTCTTGCGCCACCTGCATCCAGCGGATTCCCGCGACGTTCACCAGGTCGTTGGTCCACTTTGTTGGGGCCTACCCACGTTACGTCTTCGAGTGCATGGTAGCCCTTCGAGAACCCGTTGATACCATCGGGCATCGGTTCTGCGAGCAATGCCACTTAAGTTTAGCAATTCTTCAGACAATGTCGGTTACTTTGATTCTTCTGTGGATCTTCTCATTCCTGATTCGATCACGAAGTTAAACTCCAAGCATAGCCCTCTCCATTGCCTTTTGAGCAACTTTGAGCTTTTTTATTTGGCCCATTGTGAGCGAGTATGTCTCAGTGCCGTGTGTTATTACTGGCAACACATACTGGTCGAAGACTTTCGTCTTGAGACACTGCCGCATTTCGGACAAGAGATTCTATGTAGCGTCCCTAATGCGGTCCAGCCGATTGTTAACTTACTTATTTGCTCAAACCAAATAAATAAAAAATAGGATAGATTTTCTCGATGTATTGTTCAGATGTAATTTTTTCTTACATTAATGGTATTTGTTATTTAATAACACCTCAATTACTTAATATAATGCAACATACACTTTATCAAAAACGGTTTAGTTTCATCTTTTGAACAGATGTTTTCTTTATTATATAATTTTTCGATATCTACAGCTAATATTAATAATCTTTATCGATTGCTACTAAATATGCTTCCCACGTATATTTCTTTTATATAAGTCAAACCATTTTAGAGATTAATCTAGGAAGAGAACATTTTTTTTTTTAAAGTCATATTCAAGATTCGTGACTGATAAATTAAGCGGAATTTGTAAAAAAAAAAACATGATTTGTACAGACAGACCTTACAGATTTATTATTAGTGTAGTGTAGATTATTTACATTTATTAATCATTTTCGGACTAAGTATCTTATGTTATTAGATAAATAACTGATACTTTATTAAATCTGTTAGTAATAATAAGTTTTAGAAAGTAGATCTGGCGGAGAGAAACGCTCATACAAGTTGATAATCCCGCCGAGGCAACTACTGAGTGTTTACATCATAACAAAGTTTACCACCGAGAGTAACACGATCTCTACGCACCGTATCCCAGAGTTGGAAGTACTATGGTCCGCAACTTAGTATATAAACACGAGTTAGAACGACTATTATTAATGTATATAGAATCCTGATTGCATCTCAAATGAATTTGCATAATTTCTACTCTATTTAAAAAAAAAAAAACGAGTTGACGCCGTCTGGCTATTTGCGTATTTAGATCATATTCGAACTCATTTTGTTTGAAAACATTATGTCAGTTCAGTGAACTGAATATTAACAAACTGGACCAGCTCAAGTTTAATGATATTTAGTTTTATGATAAATTTGAACATAATGTTAAAAATAACCAGAGACAATTAACAAATAGAGTCAAGTTTAAAACCATGATTTACGTATTGGAATGGACAATAGTGATATGATAAAAATAAGAAAGAGATACTAAAAGCAATGCAAATAGGACCGCTGAAGTACCAGAATAGGCTTTAATTAAAAACAAATATATGTAAATCTTATACACTGACTTATTACAAAAATCAACGTATGTCTGTAAGTTTGTCGGGTTATAATATGAGAATCATTGAACAGATTTACATGACTTTTGCTCTGAATCATACATGAGCACAGAACACACCAACTGCATCATGTGAATTCTCTGGCTCCAAAAATATGGCTTATTAAAGTTGCATCAGCACCAGTGATAGAAAATGAAAATGGCGTCTATTTAAAAACTTTTCTATTTTAAAATATCCAACTAATTGATTAAGCAAAATCCTTTCAAATATCTTACTTATCGAGGGAAGTACAGAAATTGGTAAATAACTTCCAGGACTGCTTGTACATCCATATTTAAACAGAGGCATCCCAAATGCAGCGGACGGCCCCGGGGGGTTTTAGTGGGTATTTCCGGGCGACTCTCGCCCGGGTGAGTCCCACACTGGCGCGGAGCTCGTCACTCCGTGCCCCCTTATCTATTGTATTGGGGGACTTGATCCCTCAAATACAATAGATAAGGGTAGTGCGTAAATGCATTTCCCCCCGTCAAAAAAAAAAAAAGGTGCCTGTTTGGTATGGATTGATTAAATATATATGTCAACTATGGTGAAAGATTAAAAGTTATTGACTGTAGAACCATTACTGACATTCCCACAAAATGTCTTTGGTACGTTTTAATATCAACTGTTTGAAAGATTTTATTATTTCACCTTTTTTTTTAATGTGAGACATGTATTTACGCATACCCTGCCAACACAAATCCTGAAGTGATGCCTCCCAGATTAGAGATGCCAAAAGGTTGTATGGACCCGGTGTGAAGCGCCAAGAATCCCCACTGTAACCCACGGTACCATCCACAGCTTGGGACATTAGACATTAGATTGAATAACATACTCCGCGTCGCTCCAGCGGCAGGCCCGACTAAAAGTCATGACAAGCATAACCTGCCATGCCAGGACGGGCTCCCTTATCTTCCGTCCAGATACAAGGTGTTCGGTACAAAGCAGTCACCTCTTTCCTCCCCCCTTCTTTCCCGCCGCCAGTCAAAAGGTCCCGCCCCTCTCCTCTTTGGGTTCTTGTATGGACAACTACTCCGGAGGAGAAAGACTTGGAACGGGGGGCTGGCTCAAGATGGGAGAAGAGTACGGTTCTGGACCGACCCCTATGGAATTCCACAGCCCATTAGAAGTTCGATGGTGTTGCCCTCTTCGTCGATGTAGACTACTTCCCCGACTTCCAGATAGCTCTTCAACAGCCCCCGCATGTACTGGGGCACTGGGACTGTTGAAGGCGTTGGAGATGTTCAAGAACACCGTTAAAAGCCTATCCCCCTTGGAGGCAGCCGCCATTGACCATCTTTTTAACCTCATGAGAGAATCACCGTTGAGCGTCTGGCTCCAAAGCCGAACTGGCCATCTGCGAAATCCGCCCTCCTCCTTCATATGCTGGGCGACGCGGGAAGCTATTATCTTTTCAAGAAGCTTTCCAACGTCGTCCAGCAACACCAGCGGCCGGTAGGCGGATTTTATTATTTCACCTGCACAAATAGATGTAAAATTAAATTATAAATTAATAGGGTACTCAATTTTTTAACTTATATAAGTCATATATTTTGTTACATGTAGAGGTATGTTAGTGAATTAATCTTGAAATATAGTTTCTGCCTCTGAACTGTTAGAAATATGTACTCCGTTGCCTTTCATATTAAGTGAATTATCATTTATTTTAATTTTTCCTGTTTCCTTATTTTTGATATACCATACTATCTTAGTCCTTATCTTTAGATTCTAGTACTTTATTTCCCAGAAAATTTGCTTTAGCAGTTTGTTTTTCCGGACAAATGGATGAAAAAACTTATTAGTGGTCAAAGACTTTTTTTCCATCGTTAACAACTTTTGAATGTATAGACTATTACTAATAAACAATGACGATAATTCCGAAACAAGATAAATATATGTTAGGAGTCACTTTCGTTCACTTTACACCAGTGAGTCTTAAATTACATTCAACATCCGTTTAACTTTTTAAACGTATAAAAAAATATGTGGTTTACGTATGTCAGAAGGATGCAGTTAACAACATGCATGAACATATGTATCATCGGTAGTATTATATTATTCCTTAAGGATAATAATCTACCAGTCACTGATCTCACTAAAATACATTATCTCGTTACAATTTTCTAAAACTATTGTATATTTAAAAGAGGTAATAAAGAGGAAGGAGGGTAATTATATTCGAGCGAAGCCGCGGACAGAGCTCATATTATTATAAATTATTATAACCGTTTAATAGACAGATCGACTTGTCTGCAAATCTCTGTGTTACAAAGTAAAGTAGGAAGCACGTTATTTGCAATCATGTCATCAGAATTGGAGTCAGCTCCGCAGCGCATGCGTCGCAATGGATCCCTAATGCAATTTCCGTGCGATCATATTACATGAAATATAATCATACGATTACATTTGCAAGGCGCTTAGGCATCACTCTCCGGGTGGATCTCGATTACTTTATAGTGAAATTTGCATATGATAGAAAAAAATGTAGACTAATTCTTGCATTGAATTAAGAATTAAAAACTCTTTAGCGGTGTTGAGCGGTTAGGGACAACTTATAAGTTTGCGTTATCAATGTCATAACATTAGTGCATATGCTACAGTGTGTTAAATATAAAATTCTGTTTAAGAGGACATGCGGTCGGAAATGTAGGTATATCAGAAATCTATTGCTATTGCGTTGCGTCCCAAGGAAAAAGTTATAAAACATGTAAAAGACAACAGCTCGGGCTGATTTTACCTGTGCAAAATAGACAAAAACATTACTGTTTCTTTCTCCAAAACTGAATAGATTTTTAATTTCTTTTGAATTAACTTTGAATAAGAAAGACTTTGTTTATGCGTGTGCGTACTTTTTCAATTTTATTCATCAAAAGTGTTTGACAAACGTCTGAAAATGACGGTAAAAATTTTCAAAGGCTTCTAGTTTCTACAATAATTAATTTATGGAAAAAATCAAAACGTACGGGCATGGCGTTGGTGGATATATATTTGATATTGTCCAGGGAAGACACAGGGGACTACGTTTGTATGGAATAAATGCCGCTAGCATATCCTCTTACGTGCTGGTGCTCAGAGATAAATAATACAATTTATTCTTACGTCAGCCTATTTTATGTTTTGATTATCACTAAACTAAATGAAAGATAAGTTCAAACATTAAGAAAGAAAAGGGGTTTTCCAAAGTTTAGAGTTTTCACTTTGGTCGACAGTCTTCATGGCTGCCTAATTATTTATTTTTTTTTAACTTTTTTTTATTTATTTATCAATTATTCTAAGGAATACACCTAAAGTTGGGATCGATACTCTAAATTGGCATTAGCGGGTTTTACAAAGTTCTACGACAACTTGACGTCTGTTAAATCATGAGATATATACAAATTGCCTTCATCGCGACACATATACGAAAGCTCATAAGTGTTGAAAGCTCTATACGCTTAGGAGAAACTGGCTGAAATTTAACCAAATATACGTTTACGTATTAATAGTAAAAAAACTATTTCATTTCGTAAATAAACCTCTGCATATAAGTTTTATATAAGTTATTGCCCGGGGTTTACCCGATGCCCTATAATTTTCCCGTAAATGAACCATTTTATAATAAAATCTTTGTAATAAATACGTTAGTGTGATATCACATAATTGTAAAAGTTAGACTCTCTATCATAAAAATTAAAACGCTTTTAAGTTCCTTACTGTTGACTAGATTTTTATTTTGTTTTCAGTGATAGACTCTTATTTATTAAGCTCGGTTATTTGACGTGACAATAAAAATTAATCAGTTGAAATCCCTATTAAATTTTCCTCTTCTTCTATAGTTTGTTGTTGTTAATTCATTTTTTTTATCGTACTGCTCTACCTTTCGTTATATTATATAATATAATATAATTATATTTTAACTTAATATAAGTACGGTTTACCCGATCACCTGTTCCTTAATAGAATTAATAGGTTGCCTGTTCGAACGACAGCGTAGAGCCGGCCGGTAGTCGCGCCGCGTATCTGATACGTTCCGGTCCACTATTGTTTCCTTTAACATAATATAAATGGTGGAAACTCCACTCTATTTCTCACGATGACCGATAAACGAGACACTCTCAATGAGCAACAACAACAGTTCGTATAATCTCTTTACTATTATCTTCTTTTTTTTTTTTTTAATCCAACGACATGTAATTTGTGTAATTAAAACTGTTTGAATTAAAAAAAAAAAAATGTTTTCTTAAACGAAGTCTATTTAAATAATAAGTTAACAATATGTTCTCGTCTTATTTGTTTATTTTAGTTTATATTGTATTCTGTTTATTTTCAGTGGGGACGCGGAGTATATTACGACGAATTACAACATGAGAAACAACTCCAAGTGAGTATATATTGTTTATATTTTATTGTTTAATCTAACATATATAATTTATTATATTATATTAAACGGAATTGTTTTGAATCACTGTCATTAATACTTCATTAATAACTCTTATCATCTACGAAATAAATTGAGATAAGTAACGAGGGCTATACTTACTTAACTAAATATAAAACTTAATTGAACAGTTTATAAAACGAATAATGTTCGTCGATAAAATTTTAAATATGTATTCAACATTTTTTACGAAGGTTTACGTTGATATTATTGGAAACTGCCGGTGAAATTGTTAACTCGCGTGAATTGCGGTTTTTAAATAATTATATTATACATTTTTATCTTAAGCCATTTATAACAAATTTAATGTAAATAATACTCTTTGGGCCTTAAACCAATGTCGTATGATTCCTTTTGTAAATGATACGACGTATTTGTTGGCTAGGTTATGACGTTTTTGTTACGTATAATCAAAACTTATAAAGATAACAGCATAATATTGGCCCGATAAAAATGACCACTTTACGAAAACTATCAAATAGGCAAGACAAGAGAACAGAGCAATAGGCCATCATAGCTAATTTTAAATATCTATGATAATAATTTTGTTTTAAAATAATTATCAGTAGGTTAACAGTAGAATCGTTATTATATTTTTGGTTATCAATTAATGAATACAGGTTATTATTTGAACAATAAAATAATTAATGCTTCCTGTAAATATAGTTCGTTCAAAAGTCATTATGATCAATATACGCTTATGTTTTATAATGCCTTTTCTTAATTTATCTATTAAAGTGAAAAGTTATAACGAAGTAAGTTAATGTCAATTCGTTTCTCGTGATTTCTAGTTTGATTTCTAGTAGATATTGTATTTTGCAGGGATGACAAATTTTAAGTAATTTTTCTTAAGGATATTGTTATATAAAAGCTTCAATTTGAATTTTTTTGAAGTGTTGACATTGTTATAGTACTGCGATGAGTTCAGAGAACGAATCTAGATTTAAAAATTATTTCAAACTAGATTAAGTTTTTTTTTTAAATATTTTACATTAATTTATTTTGTTATATTGTAACTTTGAAACGTCCGTGAGATATAAAAGAATTTCGCGTATTTAACACAATTTTCAGTATTTATATAATTCAAATTTGACACGAATATTTTGCATCAAAGCTATAGTGGCTCAGATCTAATGTAATTGCCATTGCGCCGATTCATGTGAAATCGATTCCTTTACCATAATGAAAATATTACAATTTTTTTCTGCACGTTTTAGGTTCTGTGCTTTTACCACGATCTCACCTGATGTTAAGTGACGATGTGGTCCAGGATAGTAAACACACTAAGCCTAGAAGTACTAGTTCTCACCTGATGCTACTGGAACATATATGTAGATATTTGGCGACAGGTTTTCTAACTTGAGGATGGCAGCTACTTAGGCGGGTGTTATTAGAAAATCCCCTACCACCATTCTATGTTTCCTCGCCATGTTTTCCTTCACCGAAAGGTCAGGGTGGTTTTAGAATTCGATAGGTGGACTTGAATTAATGCGGAATCTGGCTGGACTGTCCACTATGCCATCATCGCTTCACAATAAAAGAAAACGTCGTAAGGAAACGATAGGGTACTGTAAAGGGTTTTGTTTTTTTAAAACTATAACCACCATAGGGTTTAGTTAAGGCACATTTTGCACAATTTTCCACAAAGCAGCCCAAGCCGAGTTCTGTACAATTTTGGTGGCCTTGCGCTGGCAACCATTTTTATCTTAAACGCTTGCTCCAAAAGTTTGTTAAAATCCATGTATTATTTAATCATTTTTAGATATATTTGACTCTCCCTCCCTGTTGTCAGCACTACTAGGTGAGCAAAGCTCTTACCCTCACGATAACATAAGCATTAAAATAGATTGAAAAAAAAAAACAAAAATTTGTAAGTAAATATTACTTACATAATCACCATTAAGAACCCCGTCCCCCATGTTTTCAAAAATAACCAATGCCTAGTGTCTCCAACACCATTTATGTTTATGTTTATGCAGCTTATACTTATGCATAATACTTGAACGGCCCCTTTCTTTATTTTTATAAGCGTTATGTGTTTAAACATATCATAAATCCAGCTCAGTAAAGATATAAGGTGATTAGAAATAATCTGTTTTATTCATCTATTGTCTGTCTCACTCTCTCTCGTAAAGTTTTTGGATCACAGTGACTTATACATGACATGTATTTTAAATTAGTTTGGGTTACTGATTAGATACCCTTACGTGGGAAGTGTTTTGTAGGGTTAGCATTAACCAGATGGCCGAAATTCGATTACAATTAGCATTGAATCAATATTAAGAGAAAATAAGCTTACTAAATAAAAAAATAGAAATAATTAGTTGATAAGCACAGGAGAAAAATATGTCTACGTATATTGATCTTTGCTTATTTATATATATGTAAAATAATTCTGAATATTAATAGGTGTATTTGTGATAAAAACGACAAAGACAATACGTTAGTAACAATTTTGGATATTGTGTTTATTCATATGACGCCTTGAAGTAAGCTTTAGCTTTTACTAAAAGAAAACTTGCCAAGTTTTGAAAAATATTTTTTCAATTACATTTGTCATCAACATTTTATTTGAAAGCTTAAAAAAGGAACCATTTATTAATTAACTAATTTAAAATTTATAATTATCATTTGTACATTTGATATGATTATATTTTATATATGAAAATGATCTTTTTTTCTTGTCCTGAGGGCGTAATTTGTAGCTTAGGAAAAATGAAATTTTATGAAATTATTATTTATTTTGGTCAATTTTTCGAGGTTTCTTGCGTATTTGTAGAATAATTAAAATATTCGGTTTGAATTTTAAAAAAAAATTTACTTATAATCTTTGTAAACATCTAAAATGAATAAATATAATTATTTTGAACTTAATTATCATTCCAATACAAGTAACCAAGTATGCAAGTTTTCAACTTTTCTTTTGATATTACAATAATCGTCAATAAAAAAATGTTTACTCATTTTGTCTTATTGGCTTTAAAGAAGATATTTCACAGTTTCTAGAAAGATTTACAAGTTTAATTTACGACTGCCCGTTTTTTAGTTATCTTAAAAATCCGTGGAGCACCTCAAAATTATGAGTAAGAAAAAATTTTTTATCATAGATTGTCTTTTTCCATAAACTACAAATTTCACTCTCAGGCTAAGAAAAAAGGGAAAAAAAAAAACAGTTTCACTCCACCCTAAAACCATATGAATTCTCTTTCTTAATTCTCAGTAATAAGATAAAGACACCTGCAAAATTGAATGTATAAGTATAAGTCGTGTTTTATATTACTTTGTTTGCGTTATTCTAAAGTCACGGTTGTTTCGTGCATGACATTCGCTTGTTTGCTTTTCTATTTATCATATTATACGAGAGACTTGGTTCGTTTTTCTCTTAGTTTGTTAACATTTAACAAATCATTCAGAGCGTTTGTTAGTTATGTTGACATAAATTTAGTCGCGTAACATTTTTACTACACCATAGTTAGCGCGATAGACGAACGGTTGAAACATTGGCTTAATTTCGGGTTAAGCCGCGGGATCAAGTATCCACATGTATCGGATATTTCGAAATTTGAAAATTTTACGAAATTATCATCCAGTTTCAATTGCTGGATTAAGGAACCAACATGAATTAACTAGGTAAGTCTCTTTAACATCACAGCGTAGTTGTCGAAATATGTATACATTTATTAGCGTCTAGTATTCCAGTTCCATCTGAGGTCGAGTGAAACTGTTATTATTTTTCAGGTCTGAGTCTAAATAACTTATCATTTTTACCTTTTATATTAGCTATTTTATTTTAAAGTTTTCTTTTACCTGTTTTATCCTATGCCTACGCCTCCTGTTATTTGTAATTTGATAGTCAGCCCGTTGAACTATTTCCTTGTTTTAATCTACGTTGCTTAAATTGGTGTATTTTTATTGTAATTATTCTGAAAAAGAAGAAGCGTCAAAAAAGATACTTACTTCCTACTTTACCAACGTTGCAATAAACGAATTATTATATCGGCCCTGTTTATTTTCACATATGCCTACATACATATGTATAGGGCAATTAACTTTTATGTATAGTTTTTTTCGAACATACCCATAGGACTCAATGAAAATTTGTCCCGTTTATTTTGATATATGCATATATTTCATAGACTGCCTCGGTGGCATAGTTGTATCACGTTACGATTGTCGTTCTGAGGTTTCGGGTTCGATCCCCAGGTCGGGTCAAGTGCTATTGGGTTTTTCTACTCAGTATCATCCCGGAGTCTGGAATTTGTGCCAGATATGGTGACAGGCTCACCCCTGTCACATCTGGGTCGGAACTAAGCTCAGCAAAATGTGGGTGGTGTGTAGCTAGCTATTTCACCTCTTCCTAACCCTTCGGGGATAATAGTCGTGAGCTTATGTTATGTGTTACATATATCAACTTCTTTCGAACTGACTAAAGGCTGTTAGCCTTTGGAACCTTCATAGCTTCGCCAAATTTCGGTTAAAGTGCTTAGCCTAAAAGCAGGTTCAATGACACCAAAATGGTACCTAACCCTACGGTAACTTAAAAAAAATTGTTTCTTGTAGAACTCAATTTGCATGTAGTACGTGCAGTATGATGCGTTTGTCCATATCGCGCTGACGACTACCACAAGAGCTTATCCGGCTTTAAAACTTGTTTTTGTATATCGGACAACAGTCGAATTAAACGATTATTACAATTTTTATTATACATTATACTTCATACAAATGTTTACGATGTTTAAGTTAAATGAAGTGGCGATAGTATGATGTCCGTTAAACCAAAGGGCGCAGAAGATATAAGTCCGTTATAAGGTATCTCATATTGTGTGGATCGAAGTGTAGGGCTAGTAACAAAATGGAAGAGAAACGATTGTATGGAGCAGAGATGCAAATGTTTAGACGAGTGTGTGACGTGACAAGAATGAACAGGGTCAGGGTCAGGGTAAGGAATGAACTATTCGAGGAAGTTTGAAAGAGATACCAGTGGTAGAAAAGCTCAAATGGAATTGTTTGTCTTGATATGAACATGTTTTGGGAAGAGATGAAACACATGTAAAAAAAAAAGAGTATGACTCGTTGAGATTATGAAAGATGTTGGATGAAGGGACAGAAATATAGTCCATATGAAAGAAAAAGTAGTGAATGAAGACATGGTAGCTGATAGAGGTGTATGAAAAAAAGCATACTGCGCCGACCCCAAATAACTAAAAAATTGGAAGTAGCCTATTGATAATAACAAATGTGTGGAGCTACGTCTGAACATGAGTGAAACTATGAAAGATGTGATTGAAGTGAAGGCTAGCTTCATCACCTTCAAGCTTGAAAATCTGTCGCTAAACACCTGTAAGCATCACCTGAAACCCAGTACCATTTTGTAGTGAGTGCACTATAGCTGTATAGTATAAAAAGGTAAATGAACAAAGAAAGCAGGTACGTGGAAATAGAACGCCGAGCGAGATTGACTTGCGCCGTTTAATTAGAAAAACGTAAATGAACGTAGAACGAATACAAAGTAAAGTACACTCGGAATCGGTGCAGATAATTAAATGAATCCGAAGAAACCGATAGATTTATAAGATTACGTTATAATGAAGAGTTATTTCTACCTACTCTATCAAACTCACTCCCGCCATAAAATATGTTCCTATTGATTTAAGAGAGATTTAATAACTTGTCTCTAGGTGATGGATAGTAAATTTATTTGCAAACGGTTTTACGAGATTGAATCGATTTAATTATTGATGCGTTAAATAGGCATTTGAATTCGAGTTCTAATGTATCTAATACTGTAATTTTTATCGTAATCTAATATCAAGTGTGTCAAGATCCATAGATCTTTCTGTCACTAGTATTTTGTGCACAGTCTCAATTATGCGTTCATGTTTTGGCGCCACACTATATGATAGTGATCAGGACCCATTGATTATAAAGTCGAGTCGGATGAATTAAAATATATTATATACTGATGTTTTAAACATTGTATGTATTGTGCTTTAGTAAAATCACAAACACACATTTAGAAAAGTGTATAGTTTTATTGATTAAAACATAAGCGTCCTCGATGAAGACTCGTGGTTTTATAGACAGTGCTATAAGTTAAAAAAAAACTATATCTTTGTAATCACCACCTAATTAAATTTTAAAATGCATTTTAAAGTACTACTTATAATCTATACATTCTTACATTAAACTAGCATTCATTTTCAGCATCATTAACAATTTAAAAACTTATTTCGACAATTTAAAAAATTAAAAAAAAACTTAGTCGTTATTTAAACAGACTCGTCGGCCAAGTTTATTTATTTTTCTCGTTAAATAGAATTGAAACAAAATATATCTGAATATTTGTAGGAATTCGCGTACGCTTGCTAATTTATATTAAATCGAAACACAATTTGCAGATTGTTAAGGGCGAGGAAATCGTTTTATCTGTCTGATAAACGCATGTTCGTATTACCTACCAATAAAACGCAGCCTTATTCGAATCCTCATAAACATATTTTGAAATAGCAATCCCTTAGTTATTCCGGTTCCGTTCACGAGGACTCTTCCTATTGGTCCAAATCCATCGCCCTTCATCGTAATTGTTCGTGTTTCCTGTTCACCTCGGCGAAACGCCAATAGATGCAACCAATTATTATTAAGAATATTTATTATTCTCCATTTTATGTATTTATTTATTAATCAATATAATTAACGTTATTGTTAAATCTTTTTTTTAATATTTAAAAGTTTAATAAAAATATAACTAAACATGGATAAACTTGTCTCTCAAAGAATGCTTCTGTGACCTAATACTACCAACAATTGCTACTTCCTTATTGTAATATCTTTGAAACGTTTTATTTGAATTCCAATTAGCTCTGGACATTATTCTATCTATGGGTTCATTATCTCGATGGAGAACTAGATCTAGATGCTAGATGCTACCGCCGACCGAAAACTACCGGGAGAGGCCTCTATACCGGTTTCTTTTATTATCAATTTAACCCAATTCGCTATAGTTATTTTCAAGGCTGCCCTTGGTACCCCACAAACAGTAATGAACAATTTATAGGAAAAGGATTGTGCTCGTCGATAAGCACCAAGTTTTATTAATAACTTAACCAAATAAATATACCGGATCTAGAGATCGATTACTCGGATTTGGTAACAATCTCCAACCTGATTTTGATGTTTTTTAGAATCGGTCTTAGACCCAAAAATTGCCCAGAGAGTAAAATAACTATTGTCAATTACACAGCGGTCAGGTGAAACATTTAATAAAGTCAAATCATGTATCTTACGCACTGAACATAACAACAATACTAGAGCAAAAATTCGAATAATTTCGTACAAATTCAAATTATTAGTATTTCTCCGTGAAAGTTAAGTTTCTACCGTGTGACAATCCCAAATTTGTGCACAGTTCTTTGGTCTTTGTGATGCAATTGCCTTATGTATTTGTTGTTTAACCAAAATATGCGAGCTCAACCGCGTACCGGCCTCAGCATTACAAAGACTAGATACTACAGACTTATAGAGCAAAATTGTATTATATGAGAGCTACTATTTTTCTATGTAAATCGGCTAAAATCCTTACCAAATCGCAAGGAGATGGATAATAGAAATAGATACCTATTTGCGAATACCATACTACCCAACGCTTCCAAGCTGGTTTATAAGTAGCTAACGTAGAATTCCTCTACTCAGTTCGTAATTATAGCTTCTGTTCAGGTATCAAAGATGTTAAAGACCTCGACCACCCCCACATTTCCAACTCTCCAGCACCAGATTCTCTACTCTCTACGGAGACAGCCTGTATATGTGTTCACCAGCACATTCCGTAGCCTCTGAATCGTGAATGTCGGTGCATGCGCGAGGTCTCAGATCCCGATACTAAACTGCGCGTTTCCACCTGGGAGCAACTATTGGATGCGTACCTTTCACCTGATTCAAGTGCATTAACATCCTGGTCGTAAGCTTCTTTAGAGGAAATACCCAGGCCAGCCCGAAACTTCCAATTGATCGTAAAAACGTTATGGCACCACCCTTCGTGATTGAGTCGATCTCTCATTAGGTACGTATTTAGGTACGACTAAGCTGTTTAAGAAGCGAAAAGAACGACTTCTGGAACACTGTACTTTCCGAACACCACTTCTATTATCACATGTAGAAGATGCCACTCTGCCAGAGTATTTTATCGAGACAATCTGTCCGCTATGCCAGTGTATCTTCCTGGTATGTAATATGGCACGAGATAAATCTCGTAGTCGTGAAGAATTTGAAATATTTGATATGCCAATTTCAGCAATACTTCCGATTTCATACCGCCCTTGTTTCTGAGGTTTGAAACCGCAAGATCTGTTGTCGCTCTGTTGCACGACTTAGAAAGGAAGAGTTCACTGAGTTGCACTTCAGAACCAGTAGCATCTCTTTGTGGTTGGAGTGAAGATGCTCTTCTCCTTCGGTACATATGATACTTATTTGGTGATCGTTCAGTTCGGAACCCCATCTAGTATTCGCAGCGTCCGTTGTCAATAAACGAGAAATGAGTTCTGTCCAGCCTGTCCTGATTCTGGCAATGATGATACCATCATTTGACCTCGATCATGACCTTTTCTGGTAAAGGGTAACAAATCTTCAGTAGTGGTATTAACTAACCCATCGTTTAATTAGAAAATAAAATAGACTTATATCTCTGATACCAACATGTTAACGTTATATTTATTATTATGTACTCAACGATGTATTTTATTATAATTATGTGTTGTGTTGTATTATGTGTGCTTGTTAGATAGGCACTCATAAACTCAGACGAAAAATAAATCAAGCCGGTGAACACACACATACAAGGACATGTTAATAATGTTATTAGAAATCTAAATATTGCACGTCACGCATCGTTTTACAGCCAGAAGTGATATATAATCTGTGTTTAACATTTAGTTCTGTAATGGCGTTAAATCATATGACGTACCGAGTTTGTATATTTGGAGATATGTATTCACTAGAACTTTTACCAAACATGGTGTATTTATAAAAAAGCATAAAATGAATACATAACACCGATGTTTTCCTTTCGTTTATCGGATTTTAATTTTAGATGAAAGTGCTCAAATAGGCTGAATATTCGTGTCGACTATATGAAGTTTGTCACATAGTAATTTGCATTTGGTTAGTCTAAGCTAAGCAAACATTTTCTAACAAACATTCGCGCTTTTTTATATGTAGCTGGAAATAAATTATATTAATCTTTGTATTCGAGAATCCAAGGAATAACAGAAAAATTACGAGTGCAGTTCGGTATACATGATGAAAGTGAGATTTCTTAGAAAGTAAAAAATTAGAGACATTTAGTTTATTTAGTGACAGAGAAAGTGCATCACAAAACAAATATAACAGTACATACAAAAAGTATACCTATAAAATAGTCTGATTATTCAATATTTCCACTGTCATCGATTGACACATTAATTATTAGGAGGGGTTTAAATTTTTTATTTTGTCTTCGTGGTGATCTTTATCTTAACAACGCTACGGTATACACTATAAGGCAAACACAAATCAGCTCTTTGAATGCCATTCGTAATATCATCCACTGTCAATGATTATATTGGTATCTTAGATTTTACCAGAAAATTATAGGGTTAATCGATATGAGTCGGTAAATCGAAGAAATTTTTATAAAAGTGGACATAATTTTTGGGCATTTTCCATTATAATTTAGTACATGCTAGGTTTTACCAGAGATTCCTGGAAAAGGTTTTTTTTTTATAGTAGTAAAATAATTTAGCTCCATAACCGCAAGTTCACCGTCTTGCTTATTTACTACTTATCATAAATCAAACTTAATCTAACTCAAAACACATTATAGCAGGTCTTTTTTAACATTTACCGTGTGTCTTTGAGGAAAATCGCTAATAGATTTACAAATTAAATTGTGGTAAAACTTTTAAATGAACAATGATGTCAGACTTTTACCATTAAATGGTGGTAAATCTAAGATTTTACTGGAAAATCTTAGAATTTACCGTAGTTCGGCCTTTTAAAGCAACACACATAATGTTATTTAGCTCTATTTCCTCTTCTCTCTGCAATATATCTTTCTTCTCTATTATATGAGTAAACATGTCGCGTGAAATGTTATTTTCAAATCTGGTTCAATTGTTAAATCGCTACCTACGAAGTTTCACTTCAATCAAATCTTTACGTACAATACCTCAAACAATATCAATCACAAAACCATACTTTAGGAAATATAACTAAAATTCGAGTATTCGTTTTTAATTTCGATTGGGCTCAATATTACTTACAAATTGAAAGTCAGGACAGGAAATATATAAAATGTTATTTAAGTCACAGTGGTTTTTCTACCATCCTCCATAATCAAGTATGGGTTAGATCAATTCAAGTTAAATGATTCTGCAACTGCCAATGAAACATTAGTCTCTTGTACCGAAATTTATTTATGAAAAATAAAATCATTTGCCACATGCTTTCGTATTTACATTAAATATGTGATCAAATATTTTTGAGCTATGATAGAATAATTGCATCATGGTAGTCAAATATCGAGCAAATCGATGCGGTTTGTAATCATGTCAGAACTCTCAGAGAAGGAAAAAGTCGTGTCAATCTTGATGAAATCCTGGTGTATGAGACGTTTCTCTAATACCTTCCTGGTTAGTTAGCATCATAGAGTTGTTAATCGGTCGCAAATAAATATACAGATCACTTGTGTAACGCTTTCTTGTTAGCCAAAGTTAGGCATGACTTTTACTACAAACGACCAACTCCCTTCGTAGCTCAATCACGACTGCCCTCGCGCCCGTTCCTAATGCCATTGTTTAAACAATGTCAACAGTGAAAACCTGCCTACCCGCTACTAGTAAAACAAATAAGAATAATATATTTTCGTTAATAAACTGTTTCAGTACTATTGGCTGATCAATAATTAATATATTTGAAACATTGGTATAATTTTAAAATGTATACTTATGTGATTTTTAACGAAGCTGTTACTTGAGAATCAGTCCTCGAGATTTAGTAAATTAAACACTTAAAACATTACTAAAATTTTCCAGTATATTATTATAAGTTCTGCATGAAAGAAGTATATGTGAAATCATTGTGCGCACATTATGTGAAATCTATCAATAATGTAATTGTTTATAAAACAGACACGACTTGAGATGGATACGTTGGTATTTCCGTACGTATATGAGAATACTATTATTACGTTTAATTTATAGGCACTCTATTATCTATACGCGACCGATAATTATAAAGTGTTTACCAGCGGCCATTGTTTCTTGAAATAAATTATGTTCTTGCGGTATACAAGACAATCGAGGTGAATGGGTCAATATATAATAAAATGAAATGAACTATGTAGAAAATTAACATGTTTATTTAAATAAATAATTACAATATTATTGAATAATTAGAATTTGTACGATATACGTCAGTGTGATGTCACATTGGAGAATGTTTTCTCTGTCTCTCTCTCTAGTATAGAAATTAAAATCCTTGTAAATTCTTGATTATATTTGAATTTTGTGTTCAGTGATCCTTATTTATTTTTCTGTTTCTTTTTTATGTGATAATAAAAAATAATTAGTCATCATCCTTATTTCTAAAAGGATCCAACGAAATAGACGGTGATAAATAAATATAAGGAGATTCCGATTTATTCATTATATTTTGTTACATAATATTAACGTTCACAGAGTAAATGGTCAGTGAGCCGAGAAATTAAGAAAACTGGTACCAATCGCAAATCGAAGTTTCTTATTCTCCAACATTTTCTTCCTAACATATAGTATAAATATATTATATATACATACAAGTAGATTAGGTAGTTTGTGACGCAAAAGTTTACTTACAAACAAAATAAATAAGGAATATATCGAGCTTATCTCGTTGTCTTAAGAGGATATGTTAGCAGCATTTATTCCACACAAACCTAGTTCCCTGTTTCCTCCTTGGGTAATAGCATTATGGTAAATATTTTTATACCAAATAATATATATCCACTACCGCCATGGCCGTTTTGGAGCAGGAAACAGGGTATTACGAAGTGATGTTTTCCTTTATTTTCATTGGTAAAATCAGTCCGAGCTGTAGTTGTCTCTTTCGTGTTTTATAACTCTTTCTTTGGGGCGCAACGCGATAGCGAAATGCATACTTTTGAAATCTGTTGCTGACCGCATGTCCTCTTAAGAACGTATATTCACCCCCAACTGGGGATAATCCTGTACTCGCCGCCTGCCTTATACGATGACACTTTTAACACGCATTACTTTGCACCCCTATCCTTTCTGCACTACATGCGAGTATAAAAGCTCTTTAAATAACCTTGACATTCCTAGTTTCCCTTCACAATCGTAGTAGCCCAAACCGTAATCCGTACCTGTTTACCAACTGAGCGCTCTAGGCGCACGTTTCAGATATTCAGTGAAGCTGTCGAGGCTCTTTGCGGAAAACACCATTTAGTCAATTCGAATAAAAAGTGAATTTATTCATGTTTCAATTTATGTAACGAGTAGAGTAACACTTACTCTATATTAAGTACATATTAATACTAAATCTTTGTCTAATATTTTTTCCATTTTACCTTTACCAAAAATAATATAATAGCTATATTTTTCTCGAATGTACGATGAAGAGGAACAGAATAATAGGATTTCAGTTCAGATGATACCTAGAAAATTTAATTCTTTAATCATAGCGTCCTGAATCATAATGTTCTATAGTAAGTAATCCATAGAAGTTCCAAGAATGCCATAAGAGTCAAGCCAGGTATTATATTATATATTCAGTTCTGCTGTAAGCTTTCATTTCTGCAAACAAAACGAGCATAAATACGAGAGCATAAATAGATATCCAGTCATTCTGTGTTGTACTGAGTCAATGTTGCTAGTGATGTGGTAAGCTCTAGCTATTACTCTATATATATATATATATATACATACATACATATGCTCACGCCTGTTTTCCCCGAAGGGTTAGGCAGAGGTGAAGTAGCGAACTACACCACCCACATTTCGCCGAGCTTAGTTCCGTCCCAGATGTGACAGGGGGCGAGCCTGTCGCCATATCGGGCACAAATTCCAAACTCCGGGATGATACTGAGTAGAAAAAACCCAATATCACTTGACCCGACCCGGGGATCGAACCCGAGACCTCAGAACGGCAGTCGTATGTAATACAACTGCGCTACCTATCGCTTCCCACAGTTCCTACTAATTACCGACAAAATTCATTTTTATGGCGATCTAGTCACTCCTTCAATAGTCTGAGTGAGATTAGTGATTTAGATTTATTAATAATACCACCACAAATACGGCGTCAACGTCCTTAAGTAGCCTCTTCTTTAATGGTGGCGGTTGTAAGTAGTTGTAATTAATTATATTCTTTCAGTTTTTTTTTTTATTATTATTTTTTTTTTTTTTTTTTTTTTTATATATTTTTAATTTTAGTTTCATGTAGTAATATGTTGTAATGTAATAGCAAACCACTTGATTTTTTTAATTTGTTACTTAACGGCGAGGACCTGTAAATGGCTTTTTGTTTCTAATGTTGCTGTGAACTAACTAATGTAAAAATATAGCTGTTGGTCTTCCAACAAATAAATAAATAAATAAAAAAATAATATATATATATATATATATATATATAATCCGTCAATGAGTGCTAAAGGAGATTCGTAATTCATTATTAGATTAATTTATTCAGCGCTGTGGTAATCACATATTACTATTAACAAAATGACTAACAATTACAAAAACTTAAATGAAGTTGGTCGATCTTTCGAATCACATGATGCTTACCAATGATCAGTCACCGAAGATCATCATTAAGTCAATCAAATTTTTTTACAAATGTGTGAATTATTTAAAATAATAGCTTAATGTCAGTGCGGTCAAGTACCGCATCGGTCGGGTCGACCTAGCCATGAATCCATGTCAATTATGGTGAAGGAAAAGATCGAGATGAAAATGAGTGTTCATTGTGGTAGAGGATTTTCTGTTGCCCGCTTGGCTAGCTATCATACTCAAATGGTAAATATATCGCGAATCATTTATAGGAGTATCCACTTTAAATCGTTCAATGAGTTACTATCATTTACTGCAAATTACACTCATATATTTGGCTCTAAATTTGTTTAGATAATAGTGAAGATTGTAATATTTTTTCTATCGATGTATAAAAAAAACCAATACCGTCTATATATTATAAGGGAAATTTAATTTATTACAAAGATGAAAAACGTAAAACCCAATCATTCATAATTGCCACCGCTCTCTGGCTAAGTGAATTGAGTATTATATAGTAATTAAATCAACGGCGCTTCAAGTGAAACTTATATCGCTCCCAGGTAATTGGATATTACGACACAAGTTATTATAGCAATACGGTTTGATAGCTTTATTTATAAACTAGCTGAGTGCCCTCGGATGCGCTCGCGTTTCATATATTCTTCACTGCCTTTTCAATTTCTATGAGTTATGATTTTTTGTACATGGGACCCCAACTATTTTTGAAAGTTACGCGTAGTAACTTTCCCTATCTACCAAAAAAAGGCCCATCAAAATCCGTCTAGCGGTTCCGGAGATTATCGGGAACAAACAGACAGACAGAGAGACGGACAGACAGCCATAAAAATGTTCATTGTATTTTTGGTTTAAGTATTACAAACAGACACTTTTATTTATTAGTATTAGTATATATAGGGATGTGTTGGGTGATTATTTTTATTATTTCATCAAAAAATAGAATATAAATATGCTAGTACATAAAAAAAAAAATTATTATAAAAAAAAAGGTATTTTAATTTTCTTATGAATAGAGAGAGAGAGCTCGGTATACTAAAATATGATGTCACATTTTATGCGCTTTATACACTTTATAAACACACAGACAGACAGGAAAGAACATACACTCTCAATCTCAATTAAAAATTTAAACGATTGTACTCAGAAATTGATAATATGGTTTATTAAATATTATTTTCCGTATACGAATGATTTTTAATTATATGTTTACTTAAGTTGTTGTCACCTCATGGGATACCTATAGGGAAGCCAAAGAAAAAATCTAGAGGCGCTCCCTAAAAGCATTAACGACGCCTTTGATCAGAATTACCCTACAAGCCAAAACACCTCAATTAAACAAGTATATTGAACGCCCCTAATTAACTATAACAAAGAAACACGGAAAGCGTCCTGGAGAAATTTCTGTGAGGAAATCACTAAAACGTCTCATGGACCATGAATTCTCAGAATGCTTGCTAAGGACAAACGTAAACAAATAGGACTCCTTAAGATAAGATAGAACCTTCACCAATAGTGATAGGTAAACTATGCAGCTCCTCACTTCGGTTAACTTCTCAGCCTCTGAGTATCTCTTGTTAAGAAGGACGTTGTCTTTAATAATACCTCTAAATGAGGAATGGTGTAAAGCGACAGGGATTATTAGACCACAGACCGCGAAATGGGCTATAAAGCCATTTTTACAACACATAATAAAGGTAAAACTGCCTCGGTGGTGCAGTTGTATTACAGCACGACTGTTGTTCTGAGGTCTCGGGTTCGGTCCCCGGGTCGGGTAAAGTGATATTGGGTTTTTCTACTCAGTATCATCCCGGAGTCTGGAATTTTTACTCGATATGGCGAAAGGCTCGCCCCCTGTCACATCTGTGACGGAACTAAGCTCGGCGAAATATGGGTGGTGTAGTTCGCTATTTCACCTTTGCCTAACCCTTCGGCGATAACAGACGTGAGCTTATGTTATGTTATGTTAAAAAAGGTAATGTTGCCTGTATTACTGTAGGGTTTAGATATCCTAACATCCGTTTTAAATAAGATTATCATTCAGATTCAAGTCTTACTTTGCGATGTTTACCTGAACTATATACGAAAGTATGGATCCTATTTATACCTAAGGTTGGTTTTTACCAACCTTAACCTTAACAAAAGGACTGCACCAATGTCCTTCAGACCTATAAGGCTTATGATTTTTTTCCTATGATTTTAATACGCCTATTAAAACGCTAGCTAGAATTTCTATTGCCCTTATTGTGGACCCTTTTTTTTTTGACGAGGCAAATGCATTTACGCACTACCCTTACCGATTGCATGAGTGAAACCTGAGACCCCCAATGCAATGGGTAAGGGGGTCCGGAGGAACGTTTCCGCACCAGTGTGGGACTCACCCGGACGTGAAGCGTCCGGAAATACCCACTAAACCCCCCGGAGCCGCCCGCCGCATTTGGGATGGAGGCGATACGGGATCGCGATAGCATGCACCGCGTCGCCCCCTACGGCAAGCCCAATGGGCCCGTCCTACATTATTAGCCCAATGACCCTTATTGTGGACCCTAACAGTGGACCAACTTCTACGTAAGTTGGAGAAAATAAGGAACGACGCCTAGAGCTAAGTCTATGTCCTGGTAATAACTTGAAATGATCCGATTTTTACTTTTTCGTAAATTATACAGAGAGAATTAACTAAGGATTAATTACAAACAAAACTGTCTTAGTACCATTTTACGCTGTGGAAGTTCTTCCACGTAAAGCCTGATTACACATGAAGGAAAGGCAGCCTATTATGATTCAAATTAGGACAGAACGTAGGCTGGAGAGTGACCCAATTTTAACAAAAGAACTAGTCTTGGCAGTTTTAAAACAAAATCCGATTAAATGAACTGTTTTACTGGCAAATGTTTTTGAATTTGTGAAAACATATCATTGCTCTTAGTTAATACCAAAAATAATTTAGGACCTATAAAAGAATTAGAGTGTAATTTTTATTAATTATTGTCATTTAACACTATGTGTAAGCACGTTTTACTTTAGTAGAATGCATCTGCTTTTCTGTGTTAATCTTTTCATTTTTTTTATCAAGTAATTTGACCGTGATACATGTGATAGACCTTTATAATTTTGTTTATATAGATCATAGGCAACAAATAGAATATGTATAAGATTGTAAAATCCTAAGTTCCTTAATTAATAGTTTCTTGTTATAGTTAATATAGTCATAGTTACTTACGTAATGAATAGTTAATTCATAGTGTTAATTAATAGTTACTACTAGATACACATACTAACTAGGTTTTCTTTTATTCGAATACATAATCATGTTAATGAGGGGGCGATAGCACTAAACTTGATCTTATATGCTGTTTATGCGTATTTGCGAACACGTTCCTACCTTAGACCAGTCTCGTAATCTCTGAACATACAATTAACTTTGTTTTCTTACCTACTTTATAGTCTAAAGATTTTTCTTTCTGACCTTGGCCTGATTGTTACCAGAATGAATGGGATTATTTACAATTTACTTTTGTTTACGATTAATGTAAGTCAAGATTATAAATCCTCTCGAAATATCACGTAAACTTATCCTCTAAATATTTAATATATGTCTGTTTTAAAATAGACACTGTGTGGTTGAAGGACTTTTTAAGGTCCATATTACATTCATGTGAGGTCATATCGAATGAAATAATTATATGTTATTATTATTCAGTCACTCAGTCATACAGTTTTTAGTTAGCGAGGTCCAAAAAAAATGTACTTAGGTTTGCTATTAATATACTACAAGATAACCAAGCGGCTTCGTTCGCATGTTAAAGTTTAAAGTCTATATAATTATACACTTTATTTGAATATGTCTAATATATTGTTTTAGTATTGGAAAGAGATATTGGGTGATCATTTTTGTATCTATTTTTTTTATTGAGCTCAATAATATATCTGCACTTCGTTTCATTCGAAATAAAGTACAAGTCTGAAAAATTAGTGTTTAATGGAGAATCTATGGACAGTCGTTATCATTGTATCGGCCTAGGTAGCACCGGATATACATTTGTTAGTTCCAAAACACGACGCGTCTTGACATATGATAATGATAGTTTGACATATGTATGTATGGTGTACGGATTTCGCGATTCCGCGATGATGGCGAACAACCGACGTAGGTTCGATCCCACCTATCCAACTATAAAATCAGCCGGATCTTTCGGTGAAGGAAAATAACGGGAGAAAACCTTAGCATGGTGGTAGGGCATTTTATGATAATGCCCACTTGACTAGCTACCACCCTGGAGTTTGAAAAAACCAGTCGTCAAATACCAATAGGTGTGTTTCGACAGCATCATTTGAGATCCATTACCTAGGCTTAGTGTGTTTACCATCCTGAACCACATCGTCACTTAACATCAGGTGAGATTGTGATAAAAGGACTGAGACTATATTGTGTAAAAAAAAAAGTGGACGAAAACCCTATAATTATGCAATTTCTACCTTGTCAGTAGATATAATATGTATAATTTAATTATATAATCACGTTCATAGACTATTTAGTCGACTTTTAAGCTAACGAACAAACAAAGAAACAAGGAGACAATAACTTTTAAAATAAAAGTTATTATATAGTATGTATGTAAGGAAACCCGATAGATATGTTTTTTTTTTTTTTCGAGTGAACCTACTCATAAAAAAGTATTTCCAGTGTTAATGATTTTGTTCGTGAAGAAAAACTTGTTTTTTTTTTTTGACGGGGGGAAATGCATTTACGCACTACCCTTATCTATTGTATTTGTGAGATCAAAGTCCCCCAAATACAATAGATAAGGGGGCACGGAGTGACGAGCTCCGTGCCAGTGTGGGACTCACCCGGGCGAGAGTCGCCCGGAAATACCCACTAAAACCCCCGGGGCCGTCCGCTGCATTTGGGATGGGGGCGACACGGGGTGGCTTTCGCAAGCACCGCGTCGCCCCCTGCAGCGAACCCACCGGGCCTCGTCGTGCAATGGCCCAGCGGGGATGGGGGAGTAAAAAATTTCTCAACCCCACCTCTTCGCCCACCTCTCAAGAGAGGTAAGACCTAGCGTGGTCTACCTTCCGGAGGAGCGAGATAACCACAATCTCACCTAATGTTAAGTGACGATGTGGTCCAGATCTAAACCTAGAGGTACTGGTTCTTAAGTGATGCCGCCGGAACACAGCTATTGGTATTTGACGTCAGGTTTTCAAACTTGAGGTAGGGTGTAGCTATCCAGGCGGGCATCATTAGGATATGCCCTACCACCACGCTATGGTTTCCTTCATCGGAAGCTCAGGCCGATTTTTAAAATCGGATAGGTGGGGATCGAACCCGCGTCGTTTGACGCGGAATCTGGCCACACTACCCCTTTCTCTTGAATCTTTAAGAAATTTTTTTCTGTAAATGATAACGGAAATTGTTGTATGCGAGTTATAAAGCTTGCAAAGTTTGTCAACAAACACGTCACGTGCAACATAGATGTTCCGCAGAATCTCTCTGTAACGTTACTATCCATTTTGGTAGCATTGGTAACCCTTGTGCTAGCTACCTTTTTGCGGCTGAGTGCCTTCAGCACTCGCCCACAAAGTCACGGTGAAGCTTTAAAGGACTTTCCGGTCAACGTCGTTAGCTAGTTAGAAGTAAAAAAGTTATTATCCAAAATAAATGGACGTCTTTTTTATTTCCTTTTGGTTTTAATATTATGTTTACTAGTTGCTTAGACTATGCGGAAAGGGTTCACGGTATTTAATTTAGATTCACCGCACTCTGTTTTAAATCTGCAAATTGGGTTCCAATTTGTCAACTCGTAATTTCCTTATTATTTTTTTTCGAACATGAACAATTTACAATTTCACTGTAATAAGATATATTACACTATAAGGTTTTATAAAAATATATTATACGAAGAAAATGTTTAAATTCACCTTAAATTATCTATTTTATAATAAAAGGATAAAGGGACGAAACCTCTGCATTGAAGATATTTAAGAGAAAATAACATAGGGTGCTTCAGAATCGATAAAAGAACACATTTCGACGGTTTTTAATATTTTTTTCTGTCTGTTTATTTGTTCACCAATCACGCAAAAACTACATGACCGAATTGGATGATATTTGACATGATTGTAGTCTATATTTAGTATTTACGTAATGTATAAAAAAGCGTTTATCTAGATTCATAATAAAAAACCATATTGAAATGTATGCGTAATAACAACATCAATACATAGAGAAATTAACAGAAAAAGCATAAAATTAAACCTACTTAAATTGTTTTCATATGATTTCAAAAGGAATCATTTAAATAAATAAATAAATTTCTACGGCTATTCATACATGGCGCTATAAATATTTTTTAATTATTAAATGTTTTGAAAGATTAAAAGGACCTTGTATGAAGTTAATTTGTATTTATAGATTAAATTGATTCAGGGTTTCACAAATTTTGTTCGATTTTGATCGGTACATTTTCTATTAACGAAATATCAATAAATAATTTAAGACAAGGGATGTGTTTATTTTGTGAATTTAATTACTGTATTAATTTTATGAATTCAAGAACTTATCTAATTCGGTCAAGATTTTGTATTACTATATAGACTGGATACTACCTAGTCCAGCTATAAGTTCTGTTGCAAAGGATTTTTTTTTTATGAAGTTATGTAATATTATTAACATTTATACCTACATATTTATTAGTCTCAGCAAAAAATAAAAAAATTCTATTGAAAATGATCACTTTGGCTTTTATACAAGCCTTTAATCTGTTTGGCCACAAATTTATGAATTTACGCACTGTTTCCAAGGGAAATTTCCCCACTGCTTGCTCCAAAGATTTTTCAAGAGACTCAATGTCGCCGTATCGTTTAGAGCAGGTCATATCCTCTAAAACTGACCATAATTTGAAGTCTAAAGGGTTGAGGTCTGGGCTAGAAGAGCGTCAGTCTTCAGCTCTTATAAAGTCCGGAGCGTTGGTTTCAAACCAGGCTTGGGTAGTTCGTCCCGTGTGACCAGGTGCAGAGTCTGGAATCTGAGAGAGTCAGGAATCTTCATTTCTCGCGATAAGATTTTTGCTTCTTAATGGGGGGTTTCGACGAATTCTGGCTTTAACAGCACTGACAGGCTTTGTAGTTCTAACAGCATGCGGCCGCCCCTATCATTTTCTGGTCTTCGACAGAGGAAGTGTTGTTGTACCTGGTAATAGTACGATATACAAACATACGGCTGATACCAAGCTTTTGAAGTGTCTGGAATATGACCGACGGCTCCATACCAACTTTGTGCAAAGCGATCACTGCAACCCTTATTTTTTTAACACCCCATTCCATATTGTAATTTGATAATGAACACGAAAAAACATATGAAAAAGCGCAAAATCTAAAGAAGTTTTTAAAATAATGTACGTGTTCTAAATTCAAAACAATTAAACAGTTGAAAAAAAGAAAAGTTTTTATGTAACAGTATTTATGGCCAGGCTAGTTATATACACTATATTGCAGATATAGTAAATTGTACTATACTGCATTACCACACAGTACCAGATGATGTACTTCGGAGCTCCTATGGGATTTCTTGACAGATATAGTCTTATATTAATACAATAATTTCTATTAAAATACCACAGAAAAATCTTTATTTTAATTTGTTTGTACTCTGGAAGTGTGGCAAATAATTAAATAAGTGTTTCATTTTTGAGTTCCTTTTGTGTGTAGTAATGAGAGTTTACTACATGAGTGAATAGATCTAAATGATGATGGACTTCGAAGCTCCTGTGGAACTTCTTGAGTGGTAGAAGTCCATCTGTGAAGTATCCGACCACTCTACTAGCTATCATCGCTTACTTTTATTTTACTACTTTTATAAAAATTTAATACCTCTGCAATAAATTTATTGATACTTTAATATATAGGATTTATAAATATGAAAACGATTTTTAAAATGGGCGAAAAAAGGGTTGAATTATTTAAATTTTTTAACTGAAATATGCGCTATAGCGCTTTGACCACAATCTTACTTGATTGTAAGTCACGACATTGTCGAATGTGATCAACACCCTGTGAATTTAAATGTATATTTTATTAAAGGCGTCGTTTTACAGACACGGAAATACACGCGAACGCAGTCGCGGGTACAGCTACTAATCAATAAACGATGTAAATCAGTTCTTGAGTTGTGAGTCAACCAGCTAAAAGCAAAAAAAACACGTAGCATATTTAACGTACAATAAATGTAATAACTTTATATGAAAGATAATTTTTCTTTTTAATAAATAAATTATATTTGCTACACGTAAAGATTTTAAAAGCCCTTGATTTAATAAGCCGCCAGAAGTAAAACGGAATATTAATTCGTGGCAAAGTATGGCAAAACTAGACCAAAGAATGTCTAGAATGCTTCCTTAAAATTTACAGAGACCATTACAGACATCATAATAGTCCCTTACAAAAATTTGGTGATTTGATCTAACTGCCTCACTCGTAAATATGTTGACTGAGTGCCCTAAATGTATTTGCAGCTAGACTACACCATTTGTAGACGACGTGGCGATAGCGAGATTTATTTTCAGTTAGTGTCATCTATTGGCAACGTGAATGAACAAAAAAGAAAATATTTTTTACAAAACATAACTCCTAACTCTGATGAATCCAAATAAGTACTTTCCTCTCTTTTGCTTAATTAGTGGACGAATTAATGCAATAAATATGCTTTAAAATCGATATCTTCAGATTTTGAAATTAACACAAATCCCAAATTAACGATTTAACGTCATCTGTCGTGAAATGAAAGTTTCAGATACTAAGTAATAGAAGTGATTGGTCCACCCGGGCGGGATAACAAGAATCAACAGGTGGAGATCGCACTGATTGGTTGAGAAGCGTATGCTACAACGTGCTCTCGATCTGTCAGTCCGTTTGACGTTTTTGAGGTTGGTCCACGTGCGTCCTCAGCCTAGCAGACAGCGCCCCTATTGAATCATTGAAACATATCCTTCTGGTCTGGCAGCATCAATAAATAATAGGGCCACACCTGCACAGTTCCTCTTGTTTCGGATCGATCCCTACTACTAATTGCCGAGGCATGATTACGGGAGTCATATTCGATGTACATAATCCGAAAAATATTTATCTCAGCTCTAATGTTCAACATTTTATTCGTGAGACGGGTGGCACGCTATAAATGTTTGTTTTGACTCGATGTAGCACTCATGGTTGGTTCCATATTACAATAAAAAACTGTATCAAGTAAAATACGATCAATAATATTAGGGTTAAATACTATTATCTATTATTATCTCATGAATAAAACTAATCACTATACAATCTACTAAAGCGTCGATAAAACTCTCAAATCCTATCTTATTACATTTACTTTCCTAATGTTGCCAAATCCCTTGACTATTCTTTAGATTTTTTATCGTCGAAATTCAACTATTGTTGTGTTTTATGTATAAGTTTTTTATTAGTGTATAAAAAAAATTGAACCGTCTGTTTGTAATATGAAAATAATATTTTTTTTACTGAATACATATAAATGTATATACAATACCTATACTAACAATTTCATTATTAAAATTGTTGTCTTTCTGTTTGTTCCGGGTAATCTCCAGCACGGCTGGACCGATTTTGACAGATATTTTTTTTTAGTAGATAACTGAAGTTATTCGGCGTAACTTTTGTTTTTCGAAAATAACTAGGGTTACGCGTCAAAAAATTAAAAGTCATTCAACTTCAAATAAATTCCAATTCAATGGTCAGTTTTACTGGTAGGTGTTTTTTTTTAATTTGTTAGAAGTATCTTTGCCTTAGTTAGTTAGTACCATATATAATTTAGTGAAAATTATTAGTGTTCTGCATAAAAAAATTAAACTACAATAAAGTGGGAAAAAAGTCGTTTCAATGGTCAGTATTACGGTCAAGTTCTTGAATTTATGAAAAATATTATTACTTTATCTTAATAATAAAAAAATATAGGAAAATAATTAGGGTTCCATGTAAAAAAAATAAAACTCCTGAAATTGTGAACATAAAAACGATTCTATGGATAGCATCATCGGAACATTGTTTTCCAATTATTATTTAAAAACTATATAATTCACTGGAGAATATATGAAACGTGGACAGAGCCGCGAGCACACAGCTAGTAAAAAATATAAACTTCTCATACCATTCATTTTATTTAATTACAAAAATGAACCATTTTTAAAAATAAATGTATAAAAATGAATCCAACCATCTGTTTCGTATTTTATTGACGCAAAACACAAAAAAGAAATCACGAAACCATATTCAAACAATTTTAAAGTAAATAAATCAAACATTACCCGGTTATTTTGTGTCGAGATAGCATATGAAATTTATACGTGTAATAAAAGGCTAGGGAGACGAAATATGTTCATTGAAGATATTTAAGAGAAATACTATGCAGGGCTTCAGAATCGACAACAGAACATATTTCGATACCTTACATTTTTTTTTTGTCTCTCTGTTTATTTTATTCTTCGTCAATGATGGAAAAACTAATAAACCGAATTCGATGAAATTTGGTAATGAGAATATAGGATGCAAGTTGACTTAGGACGCCGCAGGCACAGTTAGTACCCCGGCGTCAGGGTCGTCTGCTACGCGGATGACACGTTGGTGCTGGCGAGGGGCGCGACGTGCAGGGAGCCAGCATTCTCATAACAGCAGGTGTCTCCCATGTGGTAGAACGTATTAGGAGGTTGGGTCTCGAGGTAGCATAGCACAAGTCCGAAGCTCTGTGTTTTCACGGGCCTAGGAACTTGCCACCGAGAGACTTGGCCATCATGGTAGCCGGAGTCCGGATCGCCGTCGGAAAGACGAGGAGGTACCTCGGACTCGTTCTCGACGGCCGTTGGGACTTTGGCGAGCATTTCCGGCAGTTAACCCCTCGGCTGACGGGCGCGGCCAGCGCACTCGCGCGGCTACTGCCACACAGTACCAGTACACCAGGGGGCCGAACACGGCCTGCCGGAAACTGTACCGAGGGGTCGTTCGTTCCATGGCTCTTTACGGAGATCCGGTATGGGCAGACAATCTGTCCAGACGGAACATCGCCACTCTGCGAGCTCCGCAGAGGGTGATGTCAATTAGGTCGATTCGGGGGTACAACACGGTGTCGTTCGAGGCTGCGACCGTGCTAGCCGGCTCTCCTCTCCATGGGATCTGGAAACCAGGGCTCTCGCCGCATTGTATAGGTGGAGTAGGGATCCAATCGGATAGGATTCAACGCCCGAAGTCTTGAGAAATCGAGGCACGACGGGAAGAGCTTAGTGTCTCGATCGTTCTAGAAGGGTGGGAAAGGCGCTTGGGGATGCCTAGCGCCGGGGTCCCAACAGTAGAGGCCGTTCGGCCCCACCTGAGGGACTGGCTAGGGAGGACGCATGGAGCGTTAAGATACCGCCTGACGCAGGTGTCGACGGAGCACGGATGCTTCGGAAGCTATCTGCATCGCATAGGTCGGGAACTGTCTCCGCGCTGTCATCACTGTGCTGGCAGAGTAGACGACACCGTCGAGCACATGTTGGTCGAGTGCCCTACGTGAAGGGAACCCTTCAGGGATCTAACCTACGACGTAGGTAGGGACCTTTCCCTACCTTTGCTCGTAAGGGCGATGGTCGGGAGCTCTAGGGCCTGAGAGGCTGTCTCCTCCTGTTGCGAGTCCGTATTATTCGCAAAGGAGGAGGCAGAAAGAGAGAGAGGGAGCGCTCAGCACACCCGAGCAGAGTCAGGCGTCCCAGACGTCGCAGCACCGGTCGCGATCGTCCGCGCGCCCACCGAGGTTACCAAGCTTCGTAAAATAACTTGACGAAGGACCTCTGTAGAAACGGGGCGTCGTCAGGGCCTCAGAAGAATGCATGGACATGTGTCTCCAGAAGCCCCGGCATATACGCCAGATAGGGATATCGTGGAATGTATAGTCAGTCAGGCACGTGGGTCATCACCACGAGAGACGGCCTTGTTTGCCGCACGGAGCAGCATGTGTAAAAACTCCGGTTAGTGCATACGTCCGTTCGTTCAATGAGCAGATTTCAACCACGTAAAAAAAAAGGCACAGTAGTAAATTAAAAATTTAATTCTCTACAGTATAAAATGATGAAAGGAATATATATTATATGCAAAGAAAAAACGTATTTCTCCCATTCTAATCGTGAATAAATGCATTTTACAGAAAGTAATATACATATTATAATAACAATGTGGTACATGGTACCCCAAAAACATGACGCAAATTGGACTATTCTTGTAATAAACACTACAAAAAGTAACACATAAAGTTTTAACTGAAGTAGTGAGAATACCTACTATCGTAAAGAATCTTAAACAATGATATGGCAATCGTGCCTGATTGTATATTTACTTAAAAACTAGCCACAGTGTCACATCTAGACGCGTCATATTCTGGGATCAAATGATTAGGCCTACCCAAAAGCTTTGCCGTGGTAACCGGCATTATGATGCCGACATTCGATGGATTCTGATTTATTTCGTAAAGTGCTTTATTTAGGACCAGCTATCCGCTCCGGTTACGTCTTAAATCGGACCCGAAGAAAATAATACCTTAATGATCTATTATATATAACATGAAGCGATAAAAGTTTTTGATTTCAGTTCGTTCAACTCTTGAACTGAGAATGTGCAAATGTACAAACTAACGGTATAATTACGGTCGTCCTAGCGATTCTTGTATGTGCTATTATAATACTGGATACCGTTAAATAGACCCACATATTATATATATAGAATGCTGTTTTAAAAATCACTTTATCCTTTATGTTAATTCATTTGTTATTGTGTTTCTATTGGTCCAGATTAACATCGAACGGCACCTTATTGTCAAGAGCGTTAAGAACAGATAAAATAGTAAAAGTAACTTTAATTCAGTGTGACGAGAGCATAGTTTAAATAAATATATGGAATGGTCAAGCCAAGAAAAAAAAGAAAGTTTATTGACCTCACCGGAGACAACGAACTGACTTGAAACCGGTCGCATATTCTATGGTATATGTTTGTAAACACAATATTATGTTAACGACATTTATGTATCGTTGGCAATGAAATCATCGAAATCAACGAACGAACAAAAGCTATCAAACGTTTTAAGACACGAGGTCAAAGGACAGATAAAATATTAACTTTGAAGTCTGAACAGTGTGTGTTTCTTTCTCTTCATATGAAAGTGAGTACTTCATAAAAATCGATTATGGCAATCCCCCCTTTTTGGGAGATACCTATGTCCAGTAGTGGACTTTTCCGGTTAATCATCCTATCAAACCACAATGCTTAAGAGGATATGCTAGCGTCACTTATTCGATACAAACGTAGTTCACTGTTTCCTTCCTGGACAATAGCATAATGGTTATATAAAAAAATACCAATAATCTATATCCACCATTGTCAAGCCCGTACGTATTGATTTTGTCCATAAATTAGTTATTGTAGAAACTAGGAGCCTTTGAAAATGAAAACAATGGTCGATTTTTACCGTCATTGTCAGACGTTCGTGTAACGAATTTGACGAATAAAATTTAAAAAAGCAAAACTTAGAGGCATAGCCAAAGTCTTTCTTATTCTATAACTGAAAAAAAATCGGTTCAGTTTTGGAGGAAGAAGCAGGGTACTACGAAGTGAAGTTTTCGTCTATTTTGCATTGGTAAAATCAGCCCGAGCTCCAGTTGTCCCTTTCCTGTTTTATAACTCTTTCTTTGGGATGCTACGTGATAGCAATAGATTTATGAAATAACTACTTATCAAATCTGTAACTGATCACATGTCCTCTTAAGTACCATAATAATTACGAAGCCCAGTGAACTTCCCAAGACGCTATGATTTAATTTATTCCGACTATATGTTTAATCTTTGCATCCAGAAACATAGTTAAGCATAAATATATGTTGTGTTTTAACTTTGAAAACTAAACGTTTTTTTTACTACAGTTTCTAATTTATACTATTTTGCATATTTTTGTCTCTTATTACTAATAAAAGCAACATATCCGTTGATTTCTCATTCAATAATCAATTCATCGTTGATCAATTGTTTTTAAAATAAATGTGTACGCGAAATAAAACGCTTGTAGTATGGTATTGCCAACTTAAAGAACAGCATTAGCACTAACTATTATGAAGTTTTTGGAAGTAATTAAAGATTTTTACTTATCTATAATATGAAAGGTAATTTTAAAATCACTTTAGTTAAAATAATTACTCAATAATTGCTAAATAGCAAGTAATGACTTGAATATAAATACGACGGTTAGATACTTGAGAGTCCGTTACCTTTAGGTTAAGTATGTTACATTTATTATCGTGCACTGCATTTGCAAACACGAACAATAATTTAGTTCACATAATTGACATGTAAGGAAAGAAAAAGAAAACGTGTTCCACATATGGAACTACAAAAACAACAGCAACGTCTCGTAAAGAAATTTTACATTTATTCACACCCCGGTTCCATTTATGAGAGTATGTAAATGAACTTCAGGGCAAGTATTTATATGTTACATCGTCTGTGTGTAGGTGGGTAATATAAATTTGTGACATTCCAGTGGATTTACATTTATTTAGAAGAACGCAAACGTGCCACCTCGGCAAGCAGATAATAAATTAAACAATTATTTTGTCCCTTAAACATTTTACATACTAGATAGATGTTATATTGTGAACTTAGTGAGCAAGCGTTTATGTATTAAAAACAAATAACATGAACTCCTGCGAGAAAGATCTTTCTTACAAATTGATAGGGAAATAATACGTCAGCAACATTTTTTGATCTCACTTGTCACCAATAGCAAGCATTTGCATGAACCCCAAATTGATATATTTCATACTCCATAAGCATAGAAAACAAATGTCATAAAAATCGGTCAAGCATACCCATAGATGTGCAACGGAATTACGTATATATGATACAAGCTGTGTGCCCGCAGATGGGTAAAATAATTTTCATTTTTTTTTACACGGATCAATAATTATTTTAGAAAAAAAATTTTTTTTGGATGATGAAGATAAAAAGTTTTCCTTACTTTTTTTACTTACTTACAAGTAGGGGAGAGTTAAAACGTCCAAAATTCTGCTTACATAACACTTGAATTAAAAGGTTGTAGGTATCCTATGCTCATTTAGTTAATTTTCATTATTTTAATGGCAACGCTAAATTATTGGTGGCCACACAAAAAAATAGAATTTGCTCTCTTAGATCATCCCTGTACGTGTAAAGTCGTATCCTTTCAATGACTAATTAAAAACGTGTTTCCAAAGTGTGTTTTATAACACGCAACACTTAAGAACCCTGAAAAACCAAATTACATACAGTCCACTAAGCCCTAAAACTCAGGGCCCTAAAAAACTTAGAAAACAAAAGTTGAAGAAATTTTTGAAATATTACGTTTGTGATTAATCTTTTATATAAATATACATATATTTATCATATACCGATAACTTGTAATGATAATAAGTTTCTTCGAATTAACATAAGGACCATAAACGAGAGATAAACCAAGTATCTCCCGTTACTTAGATTCATTTAACACAGAGGGCAGAATGCGGTGCGAGGAGAAAATTGTGTTACAGAATAAATTGAAAAATTCCAAGCAATTTTCTCCCTCAAAGAATATTTAATCATTAAATTTTTTATTTATTTGTCACGGTCTCTAACACGCCGTCAGTGACGTTATGAAAAATACAAAATCATTTTTGGTTCACTGTAATTATTTTTATTTTTAGACTAGATGACCCAGTGTACTTTGTATCACATATCCTAACGACATTAAAACTCTCCCTTCGCTAAAATTGCTGAAAATTTTATATTACTAATGTCAGGTATTGCCATTTTCATCGGTAATTTATTACACTGTATAAATCTGGCAATAAAAAGTATAAAATAATTTTTGTCTAGATGACCTAACTGAGCCCGCGACTTCGCTCGCGTGGAAATTAGATGTCCCGTCCTGTTACGTCCCCGTGTCATCAAAAGTATACAAATCAAGAACTGTCCAATTAATTATATTTAAATTATATTATGTTCCACGCCAAATTTTTTCCTATTGATTTTTTAATTTAAATTCAGTTCCCGACTTCCAAATAATGACTCCTTAATACAACGCCTAAAATGCCGAGATGATTCTATGAAAATGGAATATCAAAATATTGTTTTCTTATTTACTATGTCTTAGATATTTATTATTTAAGATAGCGTTGATATATTATTTATTTAACCAAAAAATTAAAATAGTTTTAAGATTATTAAATAGCAAAAAGTGGATCGAGCGGTGGGACAACTTAAGTTAATGTCGTAGTTTTTGTAACTATCTGTTACGTAGTACTGAATGCAAAACAATAACCGCAGATTGCTTCAATTTTTTGTATAAAATATGGTCAATGATTAAACCAAAGTCAGAATGCTTTTTTTTTGTATTCCAACAAAACAGATACGATCTGTGTAAAATAGCACAATAAATACTTATTTTTATTTTCATTCCAAACAATGGCAACCATTAAAATATGTGAATAAAATTACAAAAATGTCTGAACTATCCAACAGTGACAACCATCAAAATATTATAATTTAAATGCTTACGCGATAATCCGAGTAATGTGAATATATGGTGTCGATTGAAATCCCTTAATTAATACGTGCTTCAATTCGAGTGGACCCGAGTCTACCGTACCGAAGGGTCGAACGTCAAATATTTATTTGACAGGAGTAGTAAATAGAACAGTTTATATGGGAAAACGAAATTGTTGTTTTTACTATCTTCCTAGTAATTTTTTCTGTTTTATCACCGTTTAAACCTTCAAATTGGATTCAAAACCTGGATTAGTTCAAAACAAACATTTCAAAACCAAAATCAGCCAGATCGGTCCAGCCGTTTTTCGAGTTTTAGCGAGACAAACGAACAGCAATTGATTTATATATATATATATATATATATATATATATATATATATATATATATATATATATATATATATATATATATATATATATATATATATATATATAGAAGATAGATAAATATTAAATAAATAAATATTTTATATTTATTTTATATATACAACGTCTCATTGCCATAAGTCATCACTGCCAACACATACTGGTCGAAAACTTTTGCCTTGATACACTGTGGCATCTCGGACGAGAATGTTCTGCGTGGTTTCCCAAACGCGGCTCAGTCGAGTTGTATTCGACTTATTATACAAATTATTGTATAGAATAGTATCGTAGTATGTATGTATAAAAGATTTCTCGTGTAATCTAAATCAAAAAATTTAATTAATCCATATGTGTTAATTAAGTCAACGTAATTATAAAATTTTAAAAAGTTGTTTCATGCAAACAAGACCGACGGATATATGACCAATAATAAAATTTAACGTCTCTATACATATTCGATTTCTGTAAAAAGAATTATTGTGAAGGACTAAAAATAGGTAATTAAACACATTTCTATAATTTTTAGAAATGTCTGCCTGTCTATCTGTTTGTTTTTTGTCCAGGTATCAATGAGAAAGTACTAAGTATATTAAAAAAAAAAGTTAAGAAAAGGAATATTTCGGAGTAACATCAAAACTTTATTTCATTAAAATCGGTCCACTCAATCAAAAGCTATAGTAATTTGAATGACACGCGGCGACTTGAATATGGAAGAAGAATTTCTAAGTAAACGCGTTTTATTCGTGAACAAAAAATTGATAGATTGAAATTGAACAAAATGACATAATATAAAATATATGTATAGTATATAAATAATAAATATCTAAGACATAGTAAATAAGAAAACAATAATTTTGTATTCAATTTTAGGCTTGTATGAAGGAGTCGTTTTATGGAAGTTGTGAACTGAATTTAAATTATAATATCAATAGGTATAAATATGGTGGGAAACATAATATTATTCTACTTAATTGGACGGTTCATGATTTGTTTATTTTTGAAGACATGGGCCACGAAGTTACATGAATGTGTGTACGTAAGCACATTATATTTGTACTTCTGTCAATTATTCATAGATGGCGCTGTACTGTAAAGTTCGATGAAGGTGTAAAGGCCCTTCAGGTCAACAACATTAGCTAGGTTAGAAAAAAAAAAAACAATATATGACTAACGGGACGAAATCTGCACATTGAAGATATTTGAGAAAAAAACAATGTATGACAGAATCAAAGGCAGGAAACGCTTTGATAGTTTAAAAAATATTGTCTGTCTGTTTGACGGGACGGGACGCCCGAATTTCACGCGAGCGAAATCGCGGTTACAGCTTGTAATACATATAGTAATTAAGTTTATTGACTTACCATCTTTTATCTATTTAAAACTGCAGTAATATAATAATAATTATGTGCATCACCATGACACAATTTAACAACTATAAAATAATTCCACAATATATGCTAAAATTTATCGTTACATTAAAAACAAACTGGAAAGGTACGTTTATTAACAATTCATATATAGTACATGTTGTTTTTGCGTTTTCCTGAAGCACTGCCTGGCGAGATTGACCAGTCTCAGTTGTTTGACAGTTAGCTTTTCAACCATGGTTTCCAATTGTTGACAATACAGATCTGCCGTAATCGTCTGACCAGACCTTAGGAAGCCGTAGTGTATGACACCAGGACTGGTTAACCAATACTTTTTTTTTAATTCAACTCTCGCTTAGGACAGGATTTGTCCGGTTCTCCTGCTTTTATCCAATGTCATGAGCGTTTCTGATTGTCTTAAAGGATCCACTTTTCATTGATTAGTATAAATATACATAGGGTTTATTTTAAGATAAGCCGGAGTTATATCTACGCTAATCACAAAGTATTAACTTGAATAATAAGATATCGTTTATAGATAATTACCATATTATGCCAAATCGCAAATATAATCATCACATTTCTAAGGAATAATGAAAAAGCTTATTAAAGGTTTATGAAATGAGACAGCTATATTAAACAAAACATTTTATTCCAGGCCATCGTTCTGGGGCCAGCGTACAAAGATGGAGAAACGGCTGATGTTCATTGCCGGAATAGCTATAATTCTGGCTATAGCATTCTTTGCGGCCTTTATAGCCACTTTACTTGTTCGAACGACTACTGACATTACTGGTAAGTTTAATGAATGATTTCCGAGCGCTTTTAATGAAATTATTAAATATATATCTATACTAATGTGTAATATAAATAAAGTGTATGTCTGTTTGTATTGTCAATTTTTTTTTTACTAAATAGATATGTAAACACGATAACTATACCAAATATGTAATTTTTAATTTTTTTGTTGGTGTGTGTGTTTGTTCCGGGTAATCTCCGGAACGGCTGGACGGATTTTGTTGGCACTTTTTTTTATAGATAGCTGAAGTTACTCCGGGTAACTTGAGGTACTTTTAATTTTCGAAAATAACTAGGGTTCCGCGTAAAAAAATAAAGCTCATAAAAATTGAACATAATCAGATTCAATGGACAGTTTTACGGGCAAATGCTCGAATTTATGTTAAATATATTTACTTTATCTAAGTAAAACAAAATTTTTAGGAAAATAATGAGGGTTCCGTATAAAAAGTTTAATACGCAGTGAACACCATATAAAACGCAAGCACAACCGCGGGTGCACAGTTAGTTTTAGAATAGAGAGAGAGAGAGAGAGAGAGGATACAGGAAATATTTTTGTGCCACTAATTGTTCAGGTATCCCTCGTAAATTCAAAATTAATATTCCTGTAAAGCTCCTCGGGTCTAATATAATGCCCTGCTCAACATTCCTCATTCCTCTACAGATTTAGATTTTTATTCACCTGTAAATAAAATATCAAAATCATATATTATATTACAAAAATCTTGTAACATATTCTATGATAAAAGTACACAATTTTGTATGTATGTCATACCAAACTTCTTTTCATGGACCACAGATTTGATAACACTATACGTTTACTCTTAATAAAGAGTAACCAGTTGCACATTTTTTTTAAATTACATATTATTAGTTCACATGAACATAATTTTATTATTTATATAATCAATATTTCTTTTTTTTTAATCTATGCGTGCTGCTTTGGTCATTTTTTTTTAATCTTTAACAACATTTTTATAACAGCATAATTTAAGTTTATTATTTGAAATTATAATGCCGTATACGTTAGTGATCTATAAATAAAATGAATTAAATTGATAAATGTTGATGTCATTTTACTAACGCACTGACTTCAATACTCATACGCACTTATACAAATTCGCATACGCATTGATTACAATACGCATACGCTCTAACTTTTGGTAAGGATTGGATGCTTAACATTATAATAACTTACAAAATAAAAGATAAAACTTATATGCAATAGAAATTCTCACGTGAGTTTTTAAATTATTGTTTTAAATGGGTGTGTAAGAGGCAATTTTGCGGATGGTTTTTTCGCTATATATATTAGACGGACGTTGTTCGGTTGCACACTGATGACAGCCATATAATCGTCATACCGGCTGCGCAGTATAAAAGCCACATCTTCAATTACGGGTTATTTATTAAATTATAGCTTGAGAAATCACACAGTTATAGTGCAGGCTACAAAAGGTTGAAACGTTAAATTGATTATTTCCTTGATATTGGGAAATCAGAAAACTTATAAAGTATATGTAGGTACGATAGAAATGCTTTCACTCTGTACATACATATGTATGTAGAAAAATCTAGAATTACTGTAGGTCAGGAAGAGCGTATAGTTTGTACACTTATAAGGTCAGTTGTATTAAACTCTTGGGAAAAGAGATACTACGTTTGTGAATGTCGGTCACAGTAGAAATCAGGGGCCGAGCGAGCACGAATTATTTCTATGATCGTAGCGATGGAAATAAAAATTAATTTATTAATTTAGTTCGGAAAAATATATAAACAAGCTTGATCTAGTAAACGATCGTCATACTTTTAATAAGAGAAATAAAGCAAAATTGGCCTTTAAACGCTAAAGCGTAATAGGGTAATTAAGTCTAATAAATGCTTTTTAGGTATTCGATTTTACAATAATATCCCAAAGATCATTACCGATATACCTGACAATAAGTTCAAACACTATGTCAAATTTCAAAAGGTTATTTTATTACAGGGTGGATCAGTATTTTCACTTATAACCATCATTTGTATATTGTTTATATAAAAAAATATATCTAAATTAATATTTAAGAAAAAAAAGAAACCAGATAGAATTTTTTGCCGGCTCTTCTCGGCTGTGTTGATTTCCGAACCTTTGGTAGTGTTTGAAAGTTCTTAAGCGGCTTCTTAGAAAAAAAAAAGGGCCTAAAATTGAATAAAGTAGTTTTTTTATTTGATTTTATTATTTAGTAATATTGCTAATACAAATATTAATTATAATTGGATTTTAATGTATTTGTATATTATATTTAAATAATACAAAACTAAATAATAGTACCTAATTAATACTATTACCTAACAAAATATAAATAATGATATACAGCTCGCTGCCAGACGGGAAGGTTCCCAGAAGGCTGGCCACAATGCCACGTTGTAGCAAATATTGGCCTACCCTCTGGTCGCGAACCGTGTTGACTAGACTATATGATAAGGTTATATGTAGAATGTGTAATCTGTATCTTGATAATTTAAAGAAAGATGAAATTGTGAATTAAGCCGACATAAAATAATAATAACCTATTTTCTTTCAATAGTATATATTTAAACTACCTATGTTTATTTTAGATATATAGTTTTAGTCTTAAAAATATTAATAAATTAATAATATTCTTTTATTAGAAAAACCTCGTGTACACATTATGTTTTATGTAGGTATCCGATAAATATTGTCATTCAATAATTAACCCCTTGAGCACTTACCTGGTGTTTACGCCAGCTTTCCATTGTTTTCCTATTGTCTTATTTTTATGGGTACTCGACACATTAAGTGATTAGGTTCTATATATTAATATATATAAGATAAATAAAGAACAATTAAAATAAACTATGTGTTGCTTTTTAATAAAGAAACGACATTTTAAGTTTATTTTTTTACAAATTCAAACTGAAAAATACAATTCTGAATAATATTATAATTTATAACATATTTGACATATAGCAAAATATCATAATGGCCAGCATGACTTTCTTAACCATATAAACTAAACTCTTTACATTATAAAATATAATAATACATAATTAAGGAAATATATTTTCTTTACATATATATAAACAAAGACATCGATGGGACCATTGATTTACGCATTAAATAGGTGTTACGTAGTTTTTAAGACACAAATTTCATGTACGTTCGTTCACAGAATAATAAATTAGTGAAAATTTAAAAACGAAATGATTCATGCGCCATTGTTTTAATGCTAAATACTGACGCCATTGTTACCTCGTCTTTGTTTTGTTCAACTGTTTTGTTTAAATTGTTTACTAAAGTATGGGAATTAATTGTTAAGGGCTCTAATTTAAATTACTGAAAACACACATATATAACGTCACACCTCATTCCCACACAAAACGTACACACGAATATAGAAAAACACATATTTAGACGTAGTGTGGAAACTATGATAAATAGTTATTACTCTATGTTATTACTAATTAAATTCTCAATATAGATCACCTAACCAATTATATTACTTTTTCTTACAATCCAGTTGTGGTCACTAAGCCACAGAATTTGTTACAAATGACAAAGAAAGTTTTAGTTCTCTACATTCAATCAGTGTTTGTAACTAGAGAATTCTAGCTTTTTCCTATTATTTGTACTTTATGTTAAATCTATACCTATGTTTTAGGCAATTATTTAACATAGACGAAAACTAAAAACACCAAAATCAAAGGTACTATTACGCTAAGGAATTGAATTTGGAATTAAAATGTTCAGAAAATGTTAAAAAAAACAGTTAGTAAGATAAATAAAGCCAAATATGGCTTGATCACTGACAAACTTACGATTTTTTTTTATAAATCCTATATAACGCAATGCGAAAACAATTCCTAATCCCTGACTAAAAAGGTTATATTCGAATACCGTAGGGATTTATTCAGCAAGAATCAGGCATACCTCACCCTTCATTGACTGTCGGAAGGGGCTATCTTATCTAATAATTTACTATTTAGATTATTAATTAGCGTAATCGTACATTTTTGCATAGTTCTCTCGTCTCAACAAAGGAAAACATTAGGATATCATTCACAAAACTAAATAGCTTAGTCAGGCGAGTTAAGTCAGCATTTTATCACAGCGTGTGGGGTCCAACTAGCAAAAAAACTAATTCATTACTTAATATTAAATTAATAATATTGATTATCATATTTTTGAAAGCATATTACTAGAATCTTCTGTAGTTTAGACGTTGTCATAATACGTAAAATCATCTGTGCGAGCGTCTATTTCAAGTTGTAACAATTTTTTGATTCGATAGTAATGAGTTTCGAGACTAGCGAAAAAATGAATTAATTTTATACGAATATGTATTATTTATTAATATAACTTTATAAAACGTTCTGGAAACATATCAGATAGACTTATATTGTATTTGAAATGATGCAACGATTTCCATTGTGACTAAGATCAATTTTGCGCCGGTAATCGAAGCCCACGTCATCTGCGTCATTTGTTGACTGGACAATAATTATTGCACAGTAACACTTACCTAATTATATATAATCATGCATAATAATAAAGCCTTTATTCAGACAGTTTCATATATACATAACTACATATTTTTTACTTAACTAGTATTTTCCCTTGGTATCCATGTCTGTGTGCCTCTTTTAATATAGGGTTCCTCCAAATGTAACCATTTTTCTCTATCATTGCCCTAGATCCATACGAATACCTTCAGTCACAGCCTTTGTTTCATCTGCCTATCTTATGGGTTTGGCGCGTTTTCTTATCCTATTTGTTATTAATGAGTACATTATACTTTTTGAATAGTATTTTTCGTTTTTTTTTTTTGCGTGTCCCGTCCATTTCCATTCAGTTTTTTTTATATCTTCTGTTTTGTGTTTCTTTACAGTTTTAGTCCTCACTTTATCTGTCAGTTTTTGGCCCATAATAGCTCTTTCCATGACATTTTGACGTATTACAAGTTTTCTATTATTGGTCTTAGAGAATTACAGGACAGGACAGGTATTACGCAAGTATCAAACAATTTTCTTTTAGTGGAGATGCTAATTTCTTTATTTTTATAATCTTTTTTTCCATACTCCAGCATTTGCTATTTATCTATCGATTTATTTGGAAATTGTTTCTATTGGTGAGATTTCTTGACCTAAATAAACAGAGTCACTTGAACTTCATTTTATTTTTTATTTTAAATGCTGTAACATGTTTTTGTTATTCTAAATAATAAGAAGAAAAAAAAAACAATTTACAATATGAAATAGTGACACTTTGTACTGTTTATTTTCAACACGTATAGCTTTGTCACGTGTTAGATTGAGTTACGTAATAGGTTTAGGTACCATCGATAAAGAATGATAATAATTTGCACTTAGCCTACATTCAATAATAATTGACGAAAAGTATTATCTGTTATCACTATGCAATCTGCTCTTGTACGAACTTCTTTTATTATCCCTTTTACCGTGAAATATGGGCATACAAGCAAACACACTTTCACATTCACAACACAGATTATAATAGCCTTCACACGATCGCTTCACTATGCGTAAATAAAAGATTATGTTTTTCTTGACTTGAAAAGTTAACCTCTATATACAGATTTCATTTAAATCTGTCACATCATTTTAAAGTTATAGAACACGTTATAGAAAAAAACGTTCATGCTAATTTATAATACTAAATAAAGTTAAGATATGACATAAAATTATTTCTGATTGGTTAAAATATTTTAGGTTACGTAAACTACTGTTTTGATAACTTATAAAACAATTGTTATGTAAAACTTCGAAATATTCATAAAAAAGTATAGTTTATAAAAGGAAAATATGAATATAAATATAGTGTGACCCTACACTAATAGTCAACTTGAGCCGCCGCAAAAGATGTTTCATATAAAATAAAGTGAAATTTGATAAACAATACGTAGACGAACTCCTACCACATCCGTCTGTCTATAAGATCTACATTCAATGGCTTTATCCTTAGGCATAGATTTTTAGATGCGACCTCGAAGATTGCAACTGCAATTTATTTAAAGACAATGTTATTCATGTTTAAGAGTTATTTCAATTTTGACATTCGTATAAATCCTTGATCAATTAATGTACGTTTGGCAAATATTTAGACAAGCTTAATCTGGTAATCAACCGTCATAATTTTAATGCCATAAATAAACACCAATGACTAAACTGTTTTATACTTTAGGCACAGTAAGACTAATAAAGGCTTTTTTGGATAATAGTATTAGGTTCTTCAGTAAGCCTCCAAAGCATATTACCAATTTACCTGACAACAAGTCTCTTCTAGACTTTTTATTTAATTCCTTAAATGATACGTTTAAATATAATATATATGCATTTGTGTTTGTTTAAAATATGTAAGGATAACTGGATAATAACGTCTACCTATGTACATTATGTGATTCACGTGATATTCAGGTCATGAAGCGAGAACAATAAAGCCAAAATATTTATAAAGTCACATGCAGATTCGCATTCATAATTGGAGGAAAAAGAAATAACTAACAAACAACGTTACATCGTACAGCTTGTTAAAAGTTGATAACTAGAAAAGTTGTAAAATTTATGTAGTGACGTACTTTAAAATTTTGCAATCCGCTTTAAAAAGTTCGCGTTGCGGAAATTTTCAGTAATCAATTTGTTTATTTGAAATTGTCGTTCTAAAAAACTGTATCGTTTTTTGTTTTTGTTTTTTTTTATTTTATTTCAACCGACTAAACAATAGAGTTACGGTTGGAAAATGCAACGTACCTACTGAACTACTGAACAACACAACTTCGTGGTTACTAAACGTTAGATCACGCCTTGTTGGCTGTTGCAACCTGCCACTGGATTAGGGCTGTCACCTATATTTTTCGTGTATATATCAGATTAATACAGGGCAAATAAAATAAACGAGGTGTTACTTTTAAATACTGAAATGATGTTTTAGTTTACTTTAATCGACTTCAAACCGGAGGAGGTTATCAATTCGCCTGTATGTTGGTTTTTTTTTTTTTTTTGTATATTTGTTACTCGATTTCTTTGTCACTTGTGGACCGATTTGCAAATTGTTTTTAATCGAAGGAGGAGTACACTTCCGCGGTGTTGCCATTCCCACCAGATCAGGATCTGATCAGTGTAACTCAGGTAAATTGAGAAAACCCCTCGAATATTATACACACTTAGACGTGTTTCATATATTCGTTTCCAAGGAAGTAGGCTTCACACATATACCTAAATGTACATACTTAAACTAAAAAAAGTAGGAAAAAAAAAACTATATTAATTAAAAACAAAACCGAATTCTAAAGAACAAATTGAAAAAATGCACTAAAAAGATAATAAATAATTTCTTTATTAACAACCCCTTGAACAGTAACCTGACGTTTGTGCCAGCTTTTCATTGTTCTCTATTGTCTCATTTTTATGGGCAATCGGCATACTAATCGGCTTCGATAATTTTGGAGTCGGTGCCAGCTAGAGTTAACCAATGTTCTAATTATCAAATAGAAATAACTGCCTAAACATTATCACATTTACACATAAGCTAAATAAAGGACTCGGTTGATTTTAAAGAACAATTCATCAAAATTTAATTTACATTATTAGCGACGTATGAGCTGGCACCGATTTCCAAATTAACGAAGCAGATTATAAAGAAATTATTTATAAACGTTTTAGTGTATTTTTACCGTTTATTCTTTTAAAGTCGGTTTTATTTTTAATTAAAAAAGTTTTCTACAATTTAAGATTAATTTACAATTTTAAAAACATTTAAAATTGAATAAACATCACAATGGTCGATATAACCCTCCTAAACATAAAAACTAAGCTACACACTGAAGTCTTTATAAAATAAAATTAAAGTAATACGTTAATTTTTATATTTATGATTAGAGTCGGTAGAGAGTTGGGTAATTTCATTTCCCCACTTTAAAAAAAATACAAAGTTGACTTCAAAGCAGTTGACGGGAAACTTGTGGAGTTTTGTGACTGTTTCGATTGCAGTATGATTCTGACACGTACATAGCGTCCGCTCTAGCAGTTACATCGACCGAATAAAAAAAAGCGTGTTAAAAAAAACAAAATTGCGACTCTTAAATATATATATTAAAAAAAAAAACAAAGTGTTATCTTTAAAGTTTAACCCCTTTAACCCCTTGAGCACTTACCTGGCGTCTACGCCAGCTTCCTATTATTTTCCTATTGTATTATTTTATGGGTACTCGACACATTAATAATCTATATATATATAAGTATATAACTACTTGTCCTGATTGTCTTATTTATTAATGTAGATCTTAAACTACTGGACCTACAAACTCCAAATTTCGATAATTGGTACATTTTATTATGTAAGCATCCTAAGAAAGTACTTCAAGAAATTTTAGCCCTAAGGAGGAAAAGTAAGGAATGAATTATTCATGATGAATTATGGAATTTCTTAGCGAACGAACCGATTAAAATTAGGAATATTCTCTTTATTGGTAAATGAATTTATTTACAAATTTTTTTACAACCAGACGGCCGCGTATGCGCCCCCCAATTTTTGTGCGCCCAGGCCAAATGCCCGGCTTGTCCCCCTAAAAGATCGGGTACTACTGCACACACGCCTCTGTACTCTCGCATCGAGGACGTGCGTAAATGTGTGAAAAATAAATTTTCCTCCACGTATAATAAAAAAGTACAAAGTTTGCTTATTTTCGTAATCGTGTACTGGTTGAGTGTCAACCATGACATGAAATGAAACGCTCTGCCGCCCATGATACGTTTCTACCAGTTGACTTTTGACTGACAACACTGTCCGTGCATCTATTTTTTATCTCCGTAAATAACTTATCGGCTTATGAATACTAGAGCCTTAGCAACAATTTAATTCTATAGGCACACTAGACCGCATTTAAACTAGTATTGATATCTGAAACATTTCTCGATACTTTTTAATCAATCTTTACAAATAAATAAAATTAATATTTCTTTTTGTAATATTAAAATAAGAACTGTTTAGTAAATACATATGCGGTATCTGTCTGTTTGCTCTGGCTAATCTCGGGAACGGCTGAAGTTACTTTGTGTATATTTCATTTTCCGAAGATAACCAGAGTTCAGCGTAAAACATATTAAAACTTACAAAATTGTGAACAAAATATGATTTAATGGACAGCACCATACAAACATTATTTTCCAATGATTCTATAAAAACTATATTACGCAGTGAAAAATATATGAAACACAGGCGAAACCGCGGCTACACAGATAGTTAATTAATAAATAATAACCTTGATCTCGTTTGGCAATTGTCAACTATAAACGTTTATTATCGCAAAAGACGAAAGCCTTCGAAATAAAAAATAAAAATCTAACGATCGAGTAAGTGGAGCGTAATAAATTTAAAGAGTTTACGTTATAATATAAACGCTGTGTTTTACAACGGAACGTGATCTTGGGTTTATCTTCGCAACTCAGTTGTTACAACAAGATCATACTTTAAAAAACACGTACATAGTAATTATTATCGCTTACATACATTTTTTCTCCTACACTTTTACAATAATGTATCTAAAGTTATCTTACAGATTTATACTTTTATTTCTAAGTTAAATATCTTGTTATCTTAATCGACGTTAAATGGCATTACGTATCGTTAGTTATAATGTATGATTCAAGCCATAATCTCTTCAAAAGTTATGGAAAGAATAATCCAAATGATTTATAGATTTCTACCATCTTCAAAAGTTATTAATGTATGATGTTATTAAGTAAATTAATGAAAAAAATGCTCCTTTTTTTTTAGAATTATTTTAAACCAGCGACCAGTACTAGTTTCGCATGGGTTTAAAGAAATCCGTAATTAAATATATACTAGTGCGTACACTGATAATGTAACTTTGTACAGGTAAAAGAATTTGTAAAAAAGGTTACGAAGGTAGTTTTCAGTTTATTCATAACAAACAAAAAAATCAATATTATCGCTTTACATAATAATACACATATATTCAAAATCATTGTGACATAATTCGTAATGTATTTTTATTTTTATTCACGCAACATTATTGTAAAACCATAAAGTGTGAACTTGAAGTTTCTTATTTTCAAGGTTTTAAAGTTGTTATAATGAAATTATTTAACCGGAAAACGTGAACGGCTTGCGAATAAGGGGCCAAGTTTAAAAAATATACACGAAGCAGGTCAATTTTGCAATTACGTCATATGTTTAAGTGGATTTGTACTTATCATTAAGTAATGCTAACTTAATTATATTATTACGCATGGTTCTATCAATGCCATAGAGCATTTACCGCTTAGTATTCCGTAATAATAGATTGAAACTATTAGCGTTAAAACATCTAGAAAAAAAACTATATCTAGCTGCGAACTACTAAGAACTCAGAAATCACAAGTCAAAGAAAATATTCAATCTTTCGTTATTCTTCGATCTATTCTATTTTATTTTTTCAAGAGTTAACATATTTTAATTAACATCTATACTAAAAAATAAAATCAAAATGTCTGTTTTAATGTAACAATATTTTTTTTTACTAAATACATATGAATATAATGTGTACACAATATCTATACCAAAAAAAACATTTTTTTTTAATTTTGTCTGTCTGTTTTTTTCCGTGTAATCTCCGGAACGGCTATACCGATATACCGGAATCCTAATTTGTTTTAGTATTCAAACACTTGCCCGTAAAACTGTGTATTGGATATAATTTTGTTCATCTCTTTAAGACTTTTATTTTTTACCCGGAACCCTGACAAATTTTGAAAATTAAAACTACTTTCAGTTAAGCGGAGTAACTTCAGCTAACTTCTGAAAAAAGTCCCGTCAAAATCCCTCGAGCAATTCCGGAGATTAGCCGGAATAAACAAACAGATAGACATACAGACTGACAGACAAAAAATTTATAAATTGTATTCATATGTATTCAGTAAAAAAAATATTATTTTGATATTTCAACCAGACACTTCATTTTTATTTATTAGTATAGATATTTCTATATACACGAGCGAAGCCGCGGCAGTTCGCTAGTGTTAAATGTATAATAACTCATTACAATATTATATAGAATAAATATTTGTTCTTTATTTGGTAAAATATGGATTTATTGAAAAAAAAAAAAAAAAAATTACAGTATTTTTTTTTTCGTTAATACGAGACGGCCTTTGGGATTCCCCTATTTGTAACCGCGTTTGGCCGTGTCTCAACCGATTAACTAACGACTGAATAACTAAATTATATCGTTTTTTTTTTCACTTCATATTTTTCCTCTTTCCCCCTCTGCTATTGTTTATATAATTTTATCTTAGTTACGACTTGTTCAATCATTTAATAAATACATTTAAAATTTATTGCCAAAGGCCAAAGAAACAGCCGCAGTTCTAGGATTAATTAACATAACCATTACCAGTTATCAGTTCTGTCGCTTGATGTTACAGTTAAATAGCGGCGTATTATAAAGTAAATTTGGTACTTATGTAGTTACATATTGAATATTGTACATACATTTAACTTAGATATTTAACTTGGACCGATCTGTGACGTGTGAAGTGCGCTCATTATAAACTTATATTGTCCGGTTCAAAGTTTGAAACATTGTTAATAATAATTAAAAGCTTCAAGATATATTCGCCTAGTTTTGCTCGGCTGATTGTAAGAGCGATAAGAGACAAGAGTCTCAAAGATACATACATGTATCGCGATAGTTATTAATATTCAATTAATCTTTATAACGTATAACATTTTTTTTTTTTGTTCATTTTAGACATGCCACAGACTAGTGAACTCAGACTGTCTTCGCCCGTTCCACCGTCAGTCGTCGGCAAAGGAGACGGTGACGTCAAAATATGCAACACACCTGGTTGTATACATACAGGTAAACGATAATATTACTACTATTCGACGCAGAATTATTAGGTTATTAATTTTTTGGATTCCATCAACCCTTTCTCATTTTTTTTTATTTACTCTTATGTACACTTTTTCCTCTAATAAAAACGAAAGACACAATTTTCTTCATTCATTTGTTTTCCTAGGTTAGGTTAGTTAAATATGCACTTTTTCACTCACAACTAAAGAACATATGAAACGCGGGTGGAGCCGCGGACACACAGCTAGTATAGTATACAAAGGATGATGCGGTGTACACCCTCAGTTAGAATTTTATTCAGTGAAAGTTTAGCTTTTTATTCTATAGCTTGCAGTATTATATTGACATTTACTTAACTCGGATTTTATTCGATATTAATAAGAAATCAAGATAGTAACAATGGTACAACCTACAGTACTTAACCTAAACCATTGAATGTTAACAAGATATTATACAGTGTAAATGATTATTAAGAACAAAATTATTACGTAAGAATCAAACTACATGTAGAGAAATAAGATTTAATCTTAAGAAAAGTCATTATAAAATTCAGGGCCTGAAAAGTAAAACGAATATCAAATGAATGTATGTCCAATAATTTTATAATTACATCGGAAAAAATCTTTATATGATATACATACATGATATTGAGTAGTTTCTGAAACAACTAGCTATTGGTAAATCAATTTTATTTAAGTCGAAACAAAACTATATCATACCTTTGTAATATTCAAGTGTATCTGGGCACATACTGTTCGACGAACTCCTTGCATTCCACGTTCACACTTGCCGGCAACACGCTGCACGCCGCGTCCACAGTTGCAGTAACTATCTATTAAGTTCGCCATCAGAAACTATGTTTAACACATCAGGCAGCTGATGATTATAAATATAATTTTTTTTTATTTTGTAGCATCAAAGCTCCTTATAAACATGGATGACAAAGTCGACCCCTGCGATGATTTCTATGACTTTGCCTGCGGTTCCTTTGTAAAGAATACTAGGATACCTGATGATAAGACTTCAGTGAACACGTTCTCCATAATAACAGACCAACTGCAGGAACAAATTCGTGCACTGTTAGACGAACCAATCGCACCGGAAGAACCTCGACCGTTCGCTTTAGCAAAAACTCTGTACCAGGCTTGCATGAACAGAAGTGAGTAATCGAAATATATTTATTTATTATTTTAAGAATACAATTTACTAATATAATAGTTTAATAATAATAATAATAATTTCATTTTAATTAACCAACTTTTATTTTAATACTTGTATAATATAATTAAGGAATTTCGTTTTTAATTTGTTAGTTCTCTTTTGTTTATCTCTCTGTTTTCATTAATAACTGATACTCTCTCGGACAACGTGGATGTTGTTGCCTCTCCAGCTAACGAGCCACCCTGCTGCACTGTTTGCTCCCGGTACTTTAAAAGTTTTAGATAAATAAAAATTCATCTGAAGCGTATACATAAGAATTATGATTATTCTTCTTCTTCTGGTCCTGAACCTTCTTTGCTTTGGCATGAGTCAAATAACCCTTTTTTGGACAATTATTGACAATTAAAAAAAAAAGGTTGTCATGCTTTAAATCGAGTTCCTAGAGATATTCATGTCTAGGCGTTAAGAAGGCGTTTTCACAAAATTATTGTTCCCAGGCACAATTAAGGCTATTTTCTTACAGAATTTTCTTGCAGAGATGTTCTAAAAGTTTCTGATATAAAAATATATTAGAACACACTTTAAAGGAACTGGAAAAAGCACCCCAGTCCAGCGTTTGGATTTAGGCCTACAGTGTCTCCTGCTTTTCGACTGGAAAACCCGTACCCTTCAGATTAATAGTTTAGAAGCTACTAAGGACATAAAACTTTTACATGTGGAAAGCTGGTGACTTGGACGGCATTACTGTCCAACATCTAAATGGTCAAGTAGTGTTGGCGTTTCATTACTGGCTATATGCAAATGCTTGTTACCTGGTAAAGTTTGTCTAGATATCGTATACTCGTATGTATTATATGGAGTAAAACTTTTCACTTTAAAGAAAAAAATGGTGGTGTCAGACCTTTTGCTGTTGGTTCAATATATAGCCATCAGACTTTGCTAAAGTGTATTGCCGTTCAATTACCGATACTTTACCTCAATATTTTATACCTGTTCAACTAGATTTTGTGGTGACTGTAAGGTAGCTAGCTGTATATTCTGTATGGACTTTGTTCGAGAACAAAAGTGTAGAAGTCTTCCTTAAAGTAGATATAACAAATTATTTTACACCATAAACAGTAGTACTTTCTTGTATTGTGTAAGAGATAAGATACTGTCAATTTACCTTTTTCTTGGGCAGTATTACCATTCTCCGTCTAAGTTAAGATATATTATCATTATTTGTTACCTTCCTCTGTTGGTTGTCAGCAGGATGAACCTCTGGGGTAATCAATTTTCAGCCTCGCAATTCAGCCTATAATAAAAACCTAAGTTTCAAATTTAATTTGTGCTTCCTGGACGATGGTAATTTGGGCGGCGATGTTGACTCTGTTTTTAATTTTTAACTACTAATTATATAAAAATTGGCTTCATCCATCCATCCATTCAACCGAAAGATGTCCACTGCTGGACATAGGTCTCCTTCAAAGATCTCCACGATGACTGATCTTGCACCACTCGCATCCAGCAGATTCCCGCGAACTTCACCAGGTCATCGGTCCATACTATGAGGAGCCTACACACGCTACATCTTCCGGTGCATGGTAGTCATTCGAGAACCCGTTGACCATATCGGGCATCGGTTCTGTGAGCAATGTGCCCAGGCTACTGCCACTTAAGTTTAACAATTCTTCGGGCGATGTCTGTTACTTTGGCTCTTCTTTGGATCTTCTCATTCCTGATTCGATCATGCTGTGAAACTCCAAGCATAAACCTCTCCATTGCATTTGAGCTTTTTTATTATACCCATTGTGAGCAATCACGTCTCAGTGCCGTATGTCATCACTGGCAACACACACTAGGCGAAGACTCTCGTCTTGAGACACTGCAGTATTTCGAACGAGAAGTTTCTGTGTAGCTTCCAGAACAGCCCAGCCACGTTGGATTTGACTTAACCTCTTTCTCAAAGTTGGATCTACCTAACTGGACGGTTTGTCCCAGATATACATAACTGTCAACAACTTCGAGCGTAGAGTCATCGCTTTTTACAGGAGTTGGCACAACATGACCATTAGACAAGACTTTCGTCTTGTCCATGTTCATTTTAAGACCAACTCGTTCGGATGCTCTACTTAGATCACCGAGCATCGTACTTAGGTCTTCTGAGGTTTCAGCCATGACTACTATATCATCAGCAAAGCGGAAGTGTGTTATGTACTCACCGTTTATGTTAATGCCAAGTCCTTTCCAATCCAGAACCTTAAAGACATCCTCGAGCGCAACGGTAAGCAATTTCGGAGAAATAACATCTCCCTGTTTAACGCAACGCCGCAAAGGTATAGGTCTCGAGGGCTGGTCCTGTAATCGGACTGACATGTTGGTGTTTTCGTACAAATCCTTCAACGCTTTGATATACCGATAGTCTACTTGGCACCGCTGGAGAGACTGTAGTACAGCCCAGGTCTCAATCGAATCGAATGCTTTTTCGTAGTCCACAAACACTAAACAAAGGGGCAGGTTATACTCCTCGGTCTTTGTATAACCTGCCACAGCGTCTAAATGTTGTCTACGGTGCTTATAGCCTTTTCGGAAGCCGGCTATTTCGGGAGCCCGGAAGTCGACGAGCCTGTGCACTAGTCGGTTCGTGCGTACTCTCAAAAAAAGGCTTATAGACATGACTCAAAAATAAGATGGGTCTATGATTTTACAAAAGGGTGTTATCACCTTTTGAAAAATTGGTTTACAGTTTTATTTTTCTAAATGTGAATTTTTTATCACCTTAGAGGCTTGGGTAGTGAAAATATATTTAATAAATTTAATTATATTGCTCCAGGTATTAAACTTTTAGATTCCGGTCATTTGAGAATATTTGGTGCACCAGTCTTAGATGAATCCGTCCTACCTTTTGCAAAAGACAAAATTCAAAATGTCAGCTATGTTATGTGTTATTGCCTTTAAAAACTTTACTATCATATTTCATACTTCATGATTAAATGTTGTTTTTTTTGTCAATTTAAGTCATGACTATGATCATCTCCTTTTTAGAAATACTTAGGCATTTAAAAAAAGTGACTTAATAATTCAAAATTGTCTAACTTCAATTCCGAATATTGATTTCATTGGTCGGCCGTGGTCCTAGGTATCAGCCATTCATTTCAGTGGATATTCGTAAAAAAAAAATTCCGTAAGCTTACCGGCTTTCTTATCATCGGTAATGAAAATTGGGTCCAAACTATTTTTTGAAAACTATACAACTAGTATTACAGAGCGCGCTCCTTTACTAGCCGCTAGGAGTTGCAGTCAAATCTCTTGCCAAAGGCACTCCACATTCTAGCTGTCCATCTGCTTACGATTAAGGGTATCGTGTAAGTCTCCATATAACTGCCGTCTAGTAGACACCTCTTGCGACCAGAGGCCTGGCCAATAACTTGCACAGCGTATTAGCATTACCATTTGACATGGCAATGAGGCCAGCCACCTGGGAACCTTCCCATCTGGCGGCGAGCTGAACGGCATACATTATTTATAGTTTGTTTTGTTTTTAATAATAATTATTATTTGTTAGGTAGAATATATATTTACAAAGTTGATTCGATAAAGGTGTTTTTACATCATATTATATATTATTCACAATACTAAACCACAACTAAGAACATAGATTCGAACATAAACTCAATATTTGTATACAATTATTACACGTTTGCGAAATATTCGTGACTCTCTCCAACATGATAAGTTTTATGTAGATATAATAACTTCTAACCATACGCGGTAATGTACATTTTCAAATCGTCGATGGAAGAATTAGATTATACATAAAATTTAAGTTAACCAATTTAAACTCCCATGTAATCCAATTAAACGATAACGATCCAATTAGACGACAAAAAATAGTTAAACGAATTTGGTAAATTGAAATAATCGATCACGCACATTATATTACAAGCACGTAAATCCTGGACACTCAAGATTTAACATAATTGTAAGAATTGTTTACTAAATCTATTATTGAGACAAGTGTAATGTTAGTGAAAGTGGACTCCTTCACGATATATCCGCTATTTGCACAACTATAATCACGTAACTAGTTATCAAGCATCGTCCACGTTGCTATAATATTAAAGACTGTATTACGCGATTCACTCGATTTCCAGTTCGTTATTAACGTAATAGAATACAAATTTCCTTATACAATTCTATTTGAAGATCGTCTTTAATAACTTATTCAATGAATTCTTTTGTTTGTTTATTTGATTTTATCTGGTTTGTTTCGGGGGTTTTTTTTTTATTTAACGTAAATATTATTGTCGGATACAGGTGCGATAGAAGCGCGTGGTGTCAAACCCTTGCTAGATATGTTACGGAGGCTGGGCGGTTGGCCAGTGCTGGATGCTGACGATTGGGACGAGAGGTCCTTCTCTTGGGAACAATCAGTCTACAAGTTCCGCTCGGCTGGATACTCCGTTGATTATTTCCTGGATTTCTCCATAAGTGTTGACGTGAAGAATTCCACGAAACGTATTATCGATGTAAGAATATTTACTATCAAAGGGGCCTTTCTACTTTTAAATTTTTTTTATTATTTATTAATTTATCCTGGTTACTAATGTATTTACAGAAAATTAAATTCTTGAGATTTTACTTGTCGATTAATAATAATATTGCCTACAATTTTGTTGGTAGCGTCTCTACGTATTTCGTATATATAATGTACATTATTGAATTAACATTTAACAATAATTCTCGTTTTAATTTGTATACACAACAAAAAAAGGAAACGTTTCGGTCAACTGACTCTATAAGAAAATTATATGCCGTATTAACTGTCCGCAATACGCGTTGTGCAAGTAATTACAAATGATGTACGTTTTTCAGAGCGAATTGTTCTTGCTCAGCGAACTTTATTACCGTGTATGCGAACGTTTTTTTTTTCTTTTTCGTAATTTATAAACCTATTTATATGTGTTCGATCCTGCAGCTGGATCAAGCTTCGCTCGGATTAAATCGTGAATACCTAAACCGTGGATTCAGCGATAAACTTGTTCAAGCCTACTATGAGTATATGGTTGACATCGCTACACTGTTGGGAGCAGAGCGCGCCAGAGCCGAGGTCGAGTTAAAAGAGTCCCTGCAATTTGAAATAAAACTTGCCAATGTAAGTACAACGATCACATTAAAATAAATTCAAATCGATATAGTAGCACTGTAACCTAAACCGGCCCCTCGTTACGACAACGGCTTTATGGGGCCACAACGATGTGAGTTTTTACGAGCTTTGTTGACTTTGATGTTAAATGAATCACTGTTGAAGGCTGTGACCTGTTTTATGTTGTCCGTCTCGTTGACCATACCAGGTTATTTATCGGGCGAGCTATCGGGATGCTTCTCATAATTGACCTAATTGTTTTGGGCGTTTTATTAAACATTGTCAATGGCAAGGAATCGCGGTCATTTATGTTGCAGTGATTTGTCGATGGTTATTTGATCACTTTCATTCACAATGACAAAAAATATATATTGTTGATGTGTTTTCTTTGCTTAAAGTAAAACTATAATTAATATATGATTTTATTGAACATAACCTGCAGATATCCTTGCCTTTGGAGAAACGACGTAACGCCACTAGCTTGTATAACCCAATGACAGTAGCCGAGTTGCAGCAAAAGTTTCCTAAGTAAGTATTAATTGAAATCCAATTACCCATTTATTATAAAAGTGTCATAATGTACAAAGTTTATATTTTTATCATTACTAGTAAAATAAGTGATAAAACGCATAAGAAATATTTTGTCGAACCATTATGTGAACGATGGTTATGTCTGGAAGTGACAGCTTTCTCTGTGCATCTACTAATAAACTTTGTAACTATTAGTAGTATAGTTAAAAAAAAAACCAGATCGAGTTTCTTACCAGTTCTTCTCTTTATCTGGATTTTTTCCGAACCGGTGGTAGTATTTTGACGTTCATAAGCGCCTTATCAGAGTCTAAATAGAATAAAGTTATTTTTCAATTTAAAATTTCTCGAAAACGTAACGCAATTTTAAAAGCAAGTTTTTCTTTCTTATTGCTCGTGCTAAAGATACTGACTTCACTTGATGTTGTATTCAAGTAAATTACATGAATTCCCATTATGAACAGGAATAAGTTAGCAATCTCGATAAAGAAATTAAAATCAGGAGTAGATGAAAAATTCGTCTATCTGATATTGTTTTGGTTTACCCCTAAATGATCTTTTTTCTCGATGTTCTCGGCGGTGTGATATTACAGGCTGATATTAATAATTATTAAAATCTCAATGATGTAATAAGTCGACCGTGTATTAATATGAACATTGTTGTTTTAGGATACCTTGGCTTCAATACATAAACCGTTTGCTCGCGCCGCATATTGTCGTCGATCTGAACGAAGTAACTATCGTCAGCGTACCAAAGTATATATCAGATCTTGAGGTAATTCATAAAAAGATATTTACTGAAATTATACAAATGTGTTACTACTTAGACTTCCATTTACTTTGTAATGAAAACAATGATCAGTTAATTTTAACGGGTTTTTTTACGCGTTACCTTTGGTTTTTTCTTCCTATCCCGACGTTTCGGCTGGGTTTCACCAACCGTGGTCACGGGCTGACTGGCGGTGCGCGGCGTCGTCTGCTGCGTTGAGGGGTATTTTGATGAACTACCCCCGTTTGGTCTTTATATTTATTATAGTCACAACAACGTCGGGATAGGAAGAAAAAACCAAAGGTAACGCGTAAAAAAAACCCGTTAAAATTAACTGATTTTAAATATGGAACGCGAAAACTTAAAAAAATTACAGAAAACATTGATATCCTGTAATAGAATTTGTTAGAAAGTGTTAACAGAGTTAAACTAAAACGTAATCCAAAAATGGTATTGGTAATATAGAATATCGAAATGATAAGATCCGACTTGTAGATCCCATTGTAGTATAAATATTTTAAGAGCATTGAAATTAATACATTAAAACTACAATGGATTGTACGTTTATCGGCTTTGTGTGAAAGATTTTTAGATTGATGTCGGTTCTTTCGATACTAGCATGCGCTTCTTGCTCCATTGATAAATTATAATACATTAAATGTATGTAATATGTATTAAAAATATGCTTTCTTTTGTGTTTCGTTATACATTTAAAATAGCTAAACATCATCACAGCAGAAAAACGTCTACTGCTGGACATAGACCTCCCGCAAGGAACTCCTAAACGAATGGTCTTACGCCACTCGTATCCAGCGGAATCTCGCAACTTTTAATACAATACTCAATGATTATAAGAAGACTCGTCAAAAAAAATGGTTCACATTAATTAATAAAAAAATGGATATCAATGAACGATTCAATGACACGTTGTAAATTAATATCGTAATGTTGACATCCTATAGGTAATTCTGGAGACAACGCCAAAGCGTGTTCAGGCCAATTATGTAATGTGGAGAGTGGCAGCTGCATCGGTGTCGTATTTAACTGAAAACCTTAGAAATAGACAGTTGGCATACGTGACTGCACTCTCAGGCAAGACTGAAAGAGAAAGCAGATGGAAGGAATGCGCAGACACCGCAAGTGTTAGGTAACGTTTAAGAAAAATTCAAACTTTACTGTGACAATTAAACTAACATTTTATTTCCTAAGGCTGCATGGACTTGTGATATTTGTATCAATCAATTTATGTAAAGATAAAAGAAAATGATTTACTCACCCTAATCGATTTTTACACACATAAAATAATCAATTCAACGGACTTTTGTGTGGCGTCATAATATGTCATGTAACTATAAATCATATTATGTAATTTTGGTAGCATTTTACGTGATATGGTTTAGTTGTTGTGCATAATTGAACTGTACTAAAATAATGAGACGGTATATGAATTCTGAGATGTCACATAATCACTTGAAAAGTACTAACTAACAAAAGACGTTTATGTTAGAACGTTTCATGAAAAATCTTCCCAACCTCATATTGGGCTGCATGATCTAGGTACCTTTGCCTTATCTTTAGAAATAAATAAATGAAACTACAATAAAATCAATTCAATCTGTGTTATGGATATTCAATTACAATATGAATTTAACATGTATGTTTTAGTTTAGTAGATTAGTAGCAAGTTGTAAACATTTTTGGAATATGTATCTTTTGTATGTTTGTCTAAATACTGTTTAAGTAAATAAAAAAAACACTTTCAAAGACATAACTCACACGTGCTGTTATCGAAAAGTTTACGGAGTTAACAAAAGAAGTAAAAGCGTCCGAAGCAATTAATTATAACGTCGCTTAGAATACAGCACAATAAGTATTTGTCATAATAATATGTAGATAACATGAATAGTTAAATACAATTCATTGTCTAACTTGTAAATAACTAACAGCCGGCCAAGGTACTTATGGTGTTTAACATTATTTCATCGGGAACTATTTTCACCATTTTTAATAAAGCGATAATTTTAAAAACAAAGTTACACTATTATTTTAAATTAAAATGATATGTCAGAAAAAAACGTCTTTTCGCATGTAGTATGTATGAACATGTATTAAAATATCTTTGGCTGTACTATTTGTATCTGGCTGGTGTTAATGGCATTAAAAAGGTTACATTTCAAAAAAGAAAAAAAAATAGTAAAATGTTTTTTTCAGCTATTTTTTCATTTGTTGTTCTTTCTCTCAAAATGAGTGAATATAATGAAGAAACTCGATAAATTTTAACATTTTATTACAAAAGAAAAATGCAATGCAAGCCGCGAATTTTTTTGTGACGTTTATTGACCTAATGCTGTGTCAGTAGGAGTAGCACAAAGTTGGTACAACTCTGCCATTTTGATATCAAACATGCACCTCACTCTGGTCCCCCTATTACGGATATCTTGTGCACATACCCGTAACAACCGTCTCCGGATAGTATCTGCGCAAGACGGAAACTGAGGGAGCCGTGCTTCCTGTTTATCCATTCCTGGAAAACCGGGCGGATGGCATCTACGGTGCTACGACCGTAGCGCATATCACTGTGGGGAAACCTTCTTTTGTTAAGGGGAGAAAATGCATTTACGCACTTGCCTTGGTGCGGAGGCTCGGAGGATGTGTGGGACTCACACGGTTGCACACTACCCACTAAAACCATCCCCTACTTTACCGTCATAGCATCTTAACGGGACAATGTGGAATGAAACGCTCCGCATTTCCCATGTGGGAGGCATCTAAGCTCCTCCATGCTACCCCGGTAAAAGGGTCCCCTTGGTTTGGCAGGATGATGCCATCCGAACAGCATCGCTCAAATTTCACCAGCCAAACGTCCGCGATAAATTTCTAACGAGCTCTTCGTAAACATCCTGTCGACCTGGCAGGAATCGACGGCCGGCAGAAAAATCCCCCATGTGATGCCTCGCATTCCTTCCAGTGTCTGCGCACAGGGCACAATTCGGCCTATCAGCCCCGCAGTCCGCTGCTCTATGTCCGCGCTCTCCGCATCGGAAACAGAGTTCCCCCTGTCAACTGTAGCTGGGCAGACCGAGCAGGTGTGCTCCAGGCCCAACATCTGAAACATCGCATAGGCAGTGTCTCAAGTGGACTCGCGCCACGGTCCATCCGATCAATAGCTGGCCCAATCCACCAACTGTCTGGGTGCAGCCGCCGGAAGGGACAAGTGAATTGCCCCAGCTCTCTCCTTAGGGGCGCGTATTGCTCCAGCCTTAATGTGCGAAGACTCACATCTCGTCTTTAGCGCAAAAGCCCAGACGACCTCGTCAGCCGACACCGAGTTCTCCGGGCCTACCAAGCGGACGTCCGCCCGCTTAATTGGTCTAAAGATTACCGCTACATTCGATAACGCCGTCTGGAGTCGGTCCGCCAATCCAACCGCCTGTTCTTCCCCCCGTAGACCTGGGATTTCGATTATTCGAGCCCCAGTGACCTTTGGACGAACCAAAATGTCGTCTATCCCTTTTTTTTTTTTTAACGTGGTTGAAATCAGCTCGTTGAACGCTCGGACGTGCGCCGAAAAACCCAGTTTTTCGCACACGTGTGATCCTCGCGACAGACCATAGACACCGAGTCACAACCCCTCTGCGAGAGGCGACTTTTGGTGTCCGTGTGTGTCAGGTTGGCCGTAACCGACTGACTAAACACTCCACGTCCCTAACCGGCGCAAAGATGCCAGGGCCTCCGGAGACACATTATACATGTATTCTGCAGAGGCCCTGGCAACGCCATACCTCACGGGAGGTCCGACGTCAAGTTATTTTACGAGGCTTGGCGACCTCGACGGGCGCCCGGACGGCTGCGTCCGGTGCCCCGGCGTAAGACACGCCTCGCTCGGTAGGGGTTTGCTGCCCGCTCCCTCTCCCGCTCTGCCTCCTCCTTTGCGAGCATGACGGCTTCGCAACAGGAAGAGACAACCGCCCAAGCCCTAGAGCTCCCGACCATCGCTCTCACGAGCGATGTCGTCTATCCCTAGGTCAACCAACGCGACCCGCTCCTTCACCATCTCAAGTGCTGTCTTGTTACTTACTCCATCCGATACTGCTCTCGGCTGTAATGTTACAACGATTGCTGCCGAGCGAGGCACCGCAGAAAGCTTCACCACCGTCTTGGGCCTAGATCGAGGAATACTCGCAGAAAATGTCGGAGCAGGTGGCCCTCGCCTGTGCTCCTGTGTACGAGCGTTTCTTCAAGTTCGCAACCGCTTTCACTGAAGGCGAAGCAAATGTCTCCTCCGATTTACTCAACGCCGTGTGAGTGGTGGGAGACGCCTCCTCACGCTGAGACATATTCAAGTAGAAGGGGGAACTCCTCTATACGAAAAGTCAAGAATTTTTTTACACACACATAAAATCCGTCCGATCGCGTTCTACCTTCACAGGCAATTAAAACCTTTACTCTGCCAATTAATGCTAACAACACAGCCCATCAACGTCACAAGGACATGAAATAACACCATTCAATGACACACGACTTCCCGCACGATGTAACGCACAACACGATTAGTCCCAAAATACGTATACATAGTTTTTGGGATTTTTCCCTACAGAGCTCACGAAACGCGATCGCTCTCGACAGCTACCGACCGTCCCACCTCAGTGAGGTAAAACCTGGGTGTAACTCGCAATAAGGTAATGCTGTGTGTATGGTGGGATTGGAAGGGTTTTGTTCATTATGAGCTTTTACCGCCGAGCAGAACCATTGTTAATGCATCCACCATGTAGCCCTGACCTTTATATTTCCTCCTGTTTCGGTCTCTTCAAAATTCTTTACACAGTGTCAGCTTAAAATCAAGAGAGGACTGCCAAAACTATTTGTCGCATTTTTTTTAATTAGAAGTCTCAAAATTTCTACAGCAACGGGGTCATGGTACTACCTACAAAATGGCAGAAAGACATAGACCAAAATGACAAATATGCTGTAATTAAATGTTAATAAACTTTGTAAAAAAAATAAACTAGACATCCATGGGGACTGCCGACAGAAGTGCAAAATCTTTGAAAAAGACTAGTTTTTTTGGTATCATCATCTGCCATCATACTTAACATTCCTTTCCTTCAGAGATAAATAACAAAACTCTGGCAAATGTTTCTGTGAGGCCAAGAAAAGAAAAAATATATATGTAGAGAGAAGTTTTGGATCGATGATTGTGCGGCAAGTAGTGCGGCCGGATTCTGCGTCAATCGAAGCGGATTCGATCGCCATCTATCCGACTCTAAAATCGGCCTGACCTTTCGATGAAGGAAAACATTGTTAGGAGACCATACCATGGTGGTAGGGCATTTTCTAATGATGCCCGCCTGGGTAGCTACCAATCTCAAGTTTGAAAACCTGTCGCCAAATACCAATAGGTGTGTTCCAGCAGCATCACTTGAGAACCTGTACCTCTAGGCTTAGTGTGTTTACCATCTTGGACTACATCGTCACTTAACATCAAGCTAGATTGTGGTCAAAGCACTGAGCCTAATCCGTGTAAAAAAGATATACTCTTTATTTTTTATACACAGTAATGTATATAGAGCTAATGGGGAGGGTTCGGTCACGATGACGCGAGTTCCATGATTTTATTCACACGTGCTCAAAGCGGCTAAAGAAGTTTACACTTCAAAAAGTGTCTTGAGTTTTTATATAAAAAGCGAAGAAAATTTTTTCCCCACCTGATATTATTACAATCTAGTGAGGATCTTTACATTCTATGGAGTTGTGTATTGTTTTCTTTTTTGTTTTAGCATGTCTATTGCAGTTGGCGCTCTTTACATACGGGAATATTTCAATGAGAAATCAAAAGCTAATGCTTTGGAAATGGTTAATGATATTAGGTAAGATGTCGTGTTTCATTTCTTGAGTTTCATTTAGGCACTGTTCTCGTGGTGAAATGGATATATATATTTAGTTTTGCATATAGTAAGTATATACATATGTACATTGGAGCTTACTTAAAACTTCAAGGGTACTATTAGATTAGGTAGAATTTTTTTTAATCAAAACTACTTTTTTCATTACCAATAGTATTGAGGTAGAATTTGATTTAAGAATCTTGAATAAGTGTTAGCGCAAAGCTGTTTTGTTAGGGAATAATATTTATAACAATTGCAGGCAACAATTCCGTAAAACGTTGAATGAAGTCGACTGGATGGACGAGAAAACACGCCATGAGGCTTTAGAGAAAGCCGATGCAATGGCCTCTCATATCGCTTACCCCAACGAAATGCTGGACAATAATAAACTTACAGAATTCTATTCAGGGGTAAAGATAACATCTATATTTAAATAATTATATTTAATGTTTTTTATAGTTATGAGTCAATAGTTGAAATAGCCGAGCTACAAAACCAATCCTTTTCTCCGGCAACGCGCGTGCAACTCTGGTGTCGTAGGTAACGGTGGCCGCTTACCACCAGGCAGATCGTATGCTACTTTTGTGGTATAAAAAAACTAAGCACCAATATTTCGCAGCTTCATCTCCTGTAACTTTCCCAGAACTGGACCCTGTTAACTTTTGTAAATATGGTATATTTAATTAATTTAATTCACAATATTATTTTTTTTTAATATATCTTGTCTATTGTTTTTATTATAAGTGAATATTTATGTTTGTCAGTTGGAAATGTCATCGGATAAACTGATGGAATCGGTCCTTAATCTGACATTGTTCGGTACTGAATATCTGTTTGGTAAATTGAGGGAACCAGTGAACAAAAACCGACTGGGTTACTCATGGCCGTCCAGCGATCGTAAACGCATTTTACTCGTCAATTGAAAATAGTATACGTAAGTTTTATATTACTATAATAATAAATTACGTAATAGAATAAGTTTTTCAGCGAACAATATATACATGCAGTCTTTTTTTTTACTATTAACTCTATAATTTCAAAAACAACAAAGTTTAAGTAATTTAAGTAAAATTAGGATAGATGTCTGTGATTTAAAATTCTATAAAATCACTATTCTCTATTTATTATAATGTAATTCGTTTGTCGGCATTATCTGTCTATGGACAGATGCCTTCTATGGCAGACAATCACAATGCTGTTATTGATTATGGCTATTTCTCAAAAATGGGCTCATTTATTGTAATATTTCACATAGTAAATTATAATCGAAAAAGTGCTGAAATTGTGTGAAAAAGTGTTGTTGTTGAAAAGTAAGTTAAGAAAAGAATAAAAAGAAAAGACACAAAACATATAAAAAAGGGAAGACTAAAGCAACGTATTGTCAGATAATAAATGAATAAATTACAAATAAAAACACAAACATTACAAATATTTTCTAGTTTATATCAAAGAATAGCCCCCTATTTATCTACTTGCTACAACATCACCTTGTGGTAAACACATAAGTGCCACATACACAGGTAATAGATAAATACATTTTTCGTGCAAACAGAATTCCCGGCCGGTATTCTGCAAGGTGCATTCTTTTCTGCCAAACGACCTGCATACATGAACTACGGCGCAATTGGCTTCGTCATAGGACACGAAATAACACACGGCTTTGACGATCAGGTGAGATATTTTTTATTAAACAAACTAAAAAATAGCAATCGCTTTTATACGTCAAAGTCTCACACGAATGAATCGTAACAGACCTTAGTCAGTAATAATAATGTCAAATTCGAGACATTTGAAAATGAGTCAATTATGTTTCGATACTCCAAGAAAATCGGAAATTGTATATCATTTACAACGATACGCTATTATTACAGGGCAGACAATTTGATAAAAATGGAAACTTAGTGGATTGGTGGCAGGAAATGACAAAGGAGAAATACTTAGAGAAGGCTAAATGTATTATCGATCAGTATTCCAATTATTCGGTGAAAGAAGTCGGACTTAACGTAAGTGAATTATTTTAATATTACGTTTATGGAATGTATCGATTTAAGGTTCTGTAGGGGGACATTAATAACATATTTATGGCATCTACATGATATTATCTTACTTGTAAATTTAGTTTCATATGTATTTCAGGATTCTAAATCACGTAAATGCCCCGTTGTATTTAAACATAAAAATTTCAGAGCTTTAAGAATTAATGGTAGGTTAATAGAGGCCAAATGGATAGCGACCAATGTTAAGTTAAGAGGCTTTACGTGTCTGTGATGAATTCGTGTACATTGACAGTGTAGAGCCTTTAGCCGTGACATATATAGTATGGCATGATGATACCGACAGCCAATAGATTCTGCCATTTATCGTTTGCCGTCAGCTTTCTTGAAGCGATGATGGCATAGTTGATAGTGTGGTCAGATTCCGCGTCAATGGACACGGGTTTGAGCCCATGTGTCTAACTCTAAACTAAGTCTGAGCTTTCGGTGAAGGAAAACGTCGTGAGGAAATCATAGCATGGAGGTAGGGTTATAATGCCCGCCTGGATAGCTAGCACCCTCTTGTTTAAAAACCTGTTCCGGCACAGCATCACTTGAGAACCCGTACCTCTAGGTTTAGTGTGTGTTATCATCCTGAACCACCAGGTGAGATTGTGGTAAAAGCACTGAGCCTATACAGAATTTAAAAAAATTAGCATCATATTAAGTGGAGTTATTTTGTTGAACTCGAATAATACAAAAAGGGAAATAGGTAATAATAATAATGTCGAGTTGCACTGTGGGCTTTGTTAACAAAAGATTTACTTAACTCCATGTTAAGTTTTTGATAATGTCTTCTGACAGAAAAAATCATATATGGCTTGTATTTACTGAAAACAGCAAATGAACTGAATAGTCTATACTAATAAATAAAATTGAAGTGTACCTCTTTGTAATGTCAAAATTTTTTTTTTTGTAAATAGATGTGAAAACCAAAAACTAATTTTTAATTTTTATGTCTGTCTGTTTGTTTCGGGTAATCTCCGGAACGGCTGGACGGACTTTGACGGGACTTTTTTTGATAGATAGCTGAAGTTACTCCGGGTAATTTAGGGTACTTTTAGTTTTCGAAAATAATTAGGGTTCTGCGTAAAAAAATTGAAACTCGTAAAAAATTGAACAAAATCCGATTAATTGCACAGTTTTACAGGCAAGTGCTTGAATTTATGAGAAATATATTTACTTTATCTTAATACTAAAGAATTTTTAGAAAAATAATTAGAGTTCCGTATAAAAAAATTAAAACGCAGTGAAGAATATAAGAAACGCGGGCGCAACCGCGGGCACACAGCTAGTATTATAAAGTACACAGAAAAACATATTTCCTTCGACTTTTTTTTTAAAGTGAATACTGATTTAGCCTCGTTGAGCGATTTCCGGTAGGTTCGGTAAACTTATAACGACATACTCAACTATGTCTGTCAAATATATGAGATGGCGTCTCAAGGCGCGTCATCGGCACCTATCGCAGAAGTTGTCCCTTGGATCATCGACATCGGGGTTACGTATGATGCGGATCAAACGACACACTTGTAAGACTTCCTGTACAAAGAGTACTAGGATACGTTTGATGCGAAATGTGGACGCCTACATTTAGTGGACGCGTTTGTGTTGCCACATCTAAAATATTTTCCCATAAATATCCAAAGTGTACAGCCGAATTGTCCCCAGTATTGACACACACCATTACTACCAATCATACATCTCTGGTGACGTGCCCCGCGTTTAGAGAGAGGCCAACGTGCAACCGATTCCTAAAAAAGGAGATCGTTCTGACCCCAATAACTACCGCCTGATCGTTGTAACCTCAGTATTGTAAAAAGTTATGGAACGCATATTAAATGGCCAACTTATGTGCCACCTAGAAAATCACCCCCTTATTCATGATCGTCAATACTGAACCGGTCAACAGGGGAATCTTTTAGCACTGCACCGCTGGGGGAAAACAATTGACATCCATGGCGAGGCTCTTGTTATTGGGTAGATATAGTCAAAGTTTTGGACAGGTTCTGGCATTGTGGCTTTCTCTCCAAACTCTCGGCTTTCGGACTCCCAATAACCTGTGTCGATGGATCTCCAGCTTTCTGCATGAGCGCAGATTTCGTATTCTTATTGACGAGGACAGTTCGCAGCTTATGTCTGTAAACGATGGAGTACCTCAAGGCCAAGTATCACTCACGTTGTTTCTCTGAAGCACATTCATTGCTACGGAGATGATAGCACGGTTCATGGGTGCTACGATAGTAAGCCAGCTGTGGGCGGGAAGACACAGAAAAGAGAGTGAAGGAACTTGTCATTAAACTTAACCAAGTCTTGACCCGCATATCCACTTGGGGAGCAAGTAACTTGAGTTTGCTTGAGGTTGAGTTCAATGCCAAGAAAACACAGGTGTGTGCCTTTACTCAAAAAAAATCCCCTTTTTCACCAAACCCTACTCTTCAGAACACCCATTTTGCAATGCGTGACAGCCTAAATATCCTGGGAATGAATATTCGGAGCGACCTAAACTTCAACGACCACATCGAACATGCCTTCTCCACAACATCTCGGAGAATCGGGATCTTGAACAGAGTGCGACGATTTTTCCTGCCCGACCAGCTGTACCTTCGTTATAAGGTACAGTTTCGGCCGTGCAAGGATTACTGTTCGCATCTGGGATGGATCCGCTAAATATCTCATCGATACCGTAGACAGGTTGCAGAGGCGGGCTGTAAAATGATGTCATGAGTAATCAGTCAGACTCAGAACTGTACTCCGTGTATTATGTTTTTTCAAAGTTTGTACTTCTATCGGCAGTCCCTATGGCTGCCTAGTTTTTTTTTTCTTACTAACGCTGTTGACCGGAAGGTCCTTAACAACTTCACCGAACTTTGAAAATGGTAGCCAGCACAAGGGCACCAAAATGGCACAAACCTCGGCTTGAGCTTATACCCGTGATAAAATTCCACGGAAATTGCCCAGCGCTAACCGAGCGATTAGTAAACCTGAAAAGCAAAAAATGTCCCTTACAGCACCTATTTACCTTGCGTGTAGTGTGCAAGGCTGCAAGAGCTTCCCCAGACGGGGTCAGAAATTTCAATTGGCTAATAATGTTCATATATGAGAGTTTAAAGTTTTTAATGGGGATCGGGACGAGATGCTGTATTTCTTTCCCGTAAAACTAATTTTAGTACATATAAAATATGTACGAACCTTGTTACTGTGACTTCATGTGTGACGTCTACGTTCTCTCTCTTTCTAGCATGAACATTAAAATGCTTACTTACGTCCCTATAGTATAACCTAATTACATGATTACCTTTCAGTTGAACGGAGTAAACACGCAGGGTGAGAACATTGCCGACAACGGTGGAATAAAAGAAGCCTATTACGCTTACCAAGCTTGGACCCAAAGACATGGTCAAGAGAAACGTCTACCTGGCTTAGAAAAATACAGCTCCAGACAGGTAAAGTTCAATTATTTAGCGTCCATCGCTTCCAACGATCGATCCGTAATTGTTTATATCCTAAAATAAAAACGCAACGGATCACCAACACTAGTAGGAGTAGACTTTTATAGCGGTTGTACTTGAAACCTAATTTCTAATTTAAAGTTAAAGATTTTATGTGAAAATCATCGTCCTTTAGTTATTTAGATTTCATACTAATATATATTTTGGTGAGGATAAATAAAGGAGAACGACCAGGTCACTCTAATTGAATTAAATCTTAACACAGGTAAAATAAGGCCGTGCATAGCAAATGTGTAAAAAAGATTGACATAATACATTTACAATTCTGTAACGTACGATAATAACGGGTACTATTGTCAACTTGTTCGATATCGTGATCCATTAGTACGATGTACGTTAATGAATATGCGAATGTACAATAAATAAACCAATAAGCAATGCAAAAAAAAAAACGGTCATAATTAAGTATACTCATATTTGCTGTATTTTTATAAAAGTGCTTGAAATGAACATTTATTTCTTTTATTACAGCAGACTGTACGATAATTGTGTTTGAAAGAGCGATCGTTTTTATATTGCAATAATTATAACTGTCGATTAGTTCACACTGTTGGCACACATTTGTTGTTTTGTTTATACGATCTTGGTTTATTCCTATTATTATTATAATTGATACAAAGACGAATTTAAAATTTTATTTATACTCTCACACATAGACTCATTTAGTATTTACTATTTAGGTGTAACTGGAAGTTACGAGTTACGTTACGTATATACGAGTAACATACGGTATAACTCTAAAGATTTTAAGAATGATTTTATTAATAGATAATAAACATTTTATGTGTCCGATTTGGTTATCTACGATATAAAGTTGCAGTTATGTTTTTCAGTTGTTCTGGTTAAGTGCAGCCAACACTTGGTGTTCCGTATATAGGAACGAAGCGATAAAACTACGCATCACGACCGGCTTTCACGCACCAGGCCGTTTCCGGGTCATCGGACCAATGTCGAATATGGAAGAGTTCGCTGACGATTTCAAATGCCCTGTCGGTTCCCCAATGAATCCGATTAAAAAGTGTAAAGTATGGTAGTGTTACTATAATATCTATATGATAAACAAGTTTAACCTAGCCCTTATAAGAGTAAACTATCTGTATTCGTTTAATTTATTTTTTGAGTAAATACGATTTTTTTTTAAATCTAAATCGATATTACTGTATATTGTAACAAATATTAGATCTAAAATAATATTTATATCGATTCTCGAACTACTGTTTCAAACGGGTGTAAACCTACCTACGTCTAGTAGGGTGTACCTACGTCTAATGTTTAGTAGTAAATATTTAGGATGTCATAACTTTTCAATTTTATTAAATTTGTAAATACATTAGCTGAACTATATTATTATATATTTAGGTAAGTCTTTTTACACTTGTATCGTTATTATACCGAGAAAAATAAATGATTTTTAGATTCACGCACGAATCTCATACATTTGTTAGATATAAAATATTATTTTTGTGAATTGGATAGCCTACATTTCGAGGAACATTCTAGGCGGTATAATTTCAAATTACAGCTTTAAAGGACAAATCAAAAGTCAATCAAAATGGTTAACTGTAAGCAAGTGGGTCATCACAAGTACAAAGCAAGCACGTATAGTCTAAATACAACACGCGCAAACACGTTTTATGTACCTTACTTCGTCTATTTCATAAAAAGTTTTATTAGCAGTTACTAATATTTATTCCTATTATTATTATAATTGATACAAAGACGAATTTAAAATTTTATTTATACTCTTACACATAGACTCATTTAGTGTTTACTATTTAGGTGTAACTGGAAGTTACGAGTTACGTTACGTATATACGAGTAACATACGGTATAACTCTATTAAGATTTTAAGAATAATTTTTTATTAATAGATAATAAACATTTTATGTGTCCGATTTGGATATCTACGATTTATAATGTAATAATAATAATAATAATTGTGTTGAACCACATTAAATAGAACAATAAAATGATAAAAAAAATCCTGGTTTTTTATTTCTCCATTTTTGATTTTAATGTGTCATTTTATGTTTTCGTTTCACGGTTTAATAATTAAGGGGTAGTTCCTAGATGCACTTTGATGGTGCTACCACACTATCTAAATCCCTATGTAAACCGTAGATTACCTTGCCGATTCTGACCTTCAAATACGGCGGAATCGTTCTAAGTAAGATCTGTCAAATTCTGACGATAAAACGATTCTTACAACATTCTGCAATATATATAAGCATACAGATACAAATTACATATAAACCACGCTGACAAGGCACTTTCTGAGGCATATTATGCATTGCATAATATGGGACTGTTCAAATAGTAACCTCAATTATGTGGATAGGAACAAAAATATGGTCACAGCTTTATTAAAGCGTAAAATTGTGTTACTCACGTATTGCCAGTATCAAATTAAAAACAGGCAACAGGATAAAAGCGAAATTGTTTTATTAAAAAACGTATCATATTTAGTCTTATTTCGTTTAAAACGAGCTCTGTGGCCGGCTTCGTTCGCATATCACAATTTCTCTTATAAACAAATATTTACCTGTTGGCTTGGCCCAATTAGACGTTTTTCATTTGACCCTCCAAGGTCTATTAAGAAAAGCGCTCGACGTCTATGTAAGCAATAGTATAATTAAAAAAAAAAAAAACCAAAAGTAATTAAATAAACAACGCTTACGTAGTCACCTTTGGTAACCCTCGTCGATCATGTCATCAAACATAAGCATAGCGTTGATGATCCCTCCTCGTTGATATTTAAGTAATACTTCAATACCCCCTAATTATACTTATTTAAATATGTTATGTAAAATCGTTCAGTTGTACTCGAGCTAAAAGTCAGGGATGTACAGACAGCCAGACACGTTTTCTAATAACGTAGGGGCAAACGAAATAAGGGAATAAAGAATAAAACCCATTTTATCTGTTCATACTTTTATTTATTCACAATGAGTGAACTAAATTGTATCATTTCCGGAACATTATTTAGAATAACTTAAACTAGGCAATGTGTAAGTCTGCAATATAACAATAACTACTTAGTCTGAAGTCGAAATTTGATCATAATCAATAGTCAATTTTTTTAGGAAAAAACACTATAAATCTGGGAAAAAATTAAGAAAAAAAAAACCCTTTATTATATAAATCCAATTTATATAATAAACTACGAAAATGTTCGATTATATAATCAACCAAGCTTACTAGAAGTTTGGGTCACAATATTCTATAAACAACTTCAAAATAAACTTATGATTTTATTTTTTTTTTAAACAAAACAGTAATTGAACCCTGTCATAAAGAATATAAATATAAAAATCTTTTTACGATTATGATTTGAATTATGTGCTTTATTGAAATTGATTAAATAATAATACATTTTAATCATTTTAGCATACCACAGCTCATTTTTAATACATTTTTATGATATTGTTTCTTAAAAGCATATAAATAATGAATATGCTAAAATTACTATAGCTAAAATCAATATTGATTACTTAAAACATGGGTAATTAATTATTCTTGGATATCGACATATATCATCGACATTATAATTACTCTTAATAGATCTCAATTTATTTATTCTAATTTATTATATTTCTAAGCTTTCTTATTACTACTGAGAGCTAAATTATATTAGATAAAAATGAGCTAGAAGTTTAATTGGGAAGCGCGCAGTGTATATAAAAAATTAGGCGTATAAGAAAATACATCAAAAGAATTTTTATTTTTGGCGCAAAATCCATACCTTTATATAAATAACTTAACTTTCACTAATTCCATCTAAACGTTAAAAGTTAATTATTGTGCTGGTTATTTTTACTATATAATTCGTTTAGATCTAATTTTTTTCTCAAAAATGATATATTTCTAAAGACGAGTCACAAATATTAACGGAAGATATAATAAACAGTCGACGTTTACAAGATGCACTTTCTTTTAGTGTGATACTTTCAAAGAAAATTTGAATTTCAATTCACAATAAATTAATATTCTAAATTTGATTATTACATCCTGGTTAGTCCCGTTATGAACTGCGAGCATGAAGCGGATTAGAATCCTCTTAAACAACCAATCAATGATAGGAGCATTGGCATGAACCAATCGTAACGCGTCCCGCTCCCCCGCGACTCCACTCATACCGCTAAACGGGCCATAAAAATGGTTAACGCGCCACTCAAGATTTTTACGACATATTTTTTATCGTCCATGCACGGTACTCTATAATTTCATTCTTCGTACGCAAACTTTTACATATTTGTGTCGTCCCCCTCCCCCCACTCTTCATCAGCACTAGCATACAAAGCTCTAAATAAGTAAACATCGTTTACGTAATCATCATTCGAACCCCGCTTCCATTAATAATAATTTAAACATAGGGGGTCTACCACTTCGTTGGTCGTCGTAATCAATGAATGAAAGACCGAACCCTCATCCAGTAAATAGTCGCTGCTTAAAAAACAATTTTATTTAGACTTACAGGTAAAAAATATTTTAATATACGTTTTATTAAAAGGAAGCAATAATACTTATGAGATTAATACATAAAATAGAAGAGCTGCTGTTAAAAAAAAAAAAAAAAAACATATAAAACACCGTTTTCTAACATAAACCCGCACGTGTCAATAATATCTATATAGCTAAACACAAAAAACTAAAGGTATGACTAGGAAATACGTTGGTTAAATTAATAAGTCTTTTAGAATTCGCATTAAATTAACTTAATTAAATTATTTATTTACTCAATACGACAGAAATACACTGCAAAAAATTATATACTCTTTGACTTCCTCGTTAAGACGAGTGTCTTAATGTCCATACACAAAAAAAGACTGAAAATTAAGGATGTCAAGGGGTTAAATAAAAATATCAACCACAGATGCAAAATCAATTCACGCAAAAGGAGACAATGCACTAATAATGGTTTTTTTTTTCATACAAATACGCATAAATGTCGAGAAATCGGAAAATCACGTGATCGTGGTAAGCTATATAATATCATTTGTGTATATGTGAAATACCTAATATTTTAAAATGTGTGGTTTTCTATTTGCGTGTATTTCTTTTTGCATGTCGTCTTTCTGTCATTTCTAAATGACTATTCTAAAAACTTATCGAACATTTTTTATAGAGTATTTTATATACTATATATATTTTATATACGATTTAGATATATATATATCTAATTTATAAACGAAGATGTTTTAGGAACAAGTCAAATTTAATATTAAATTCCCTGATAAATAAAACACATTGACAAGAAAGTTCCGCGTAATTAATTTTATCAATTATAAACAATAAAATATCTAATACCCATAAAAAATGTTCCCGTATATATGGTTAAAATTCAAAAGTGCACTATCTCCAAATAGATTTGAATAGTTTTTACAAAGATCACAAGGCCTAAATATAATCCGTGTGTAAATATAATAGTCATTCATTTTTTTTTCTCTATTATACACACTGGTCAACTAATTAATTAGTTAATCGGTTAATTGTTACATACAAGACAACCTTGTTGTGCCCTCTATTTATAAAATTATTTTTTTTTTTATTTAATTACTCTTCTATACTCGGAGGGTTTTCATCTAAATACGAGTGCGATTTTAAATATATTAAAAACGCCAGGAGACGGTCTTTCTCTGCGTCTGAACCTCTGAAAATACAATACAAATTTTCTTGAATAGGGTCTGATGACATAAACTAACGACAAACAATAAAACTAGAATTTTGTATTTTTTTTTTTTTTTTAATAGTAATTCTACATAACATAAACATAAGCTCACGCCTGTTATCACCGAAGGGTTAGGCAGAGGTGAAATAGCGAACTACACCACCCACATTCCGCGGAGATTAGTTCCGTCCCAAATGCGACAGGGGGCGAGCCTGTCGCCATATCGGGCACTAATTCCAAACTCCGGGATGATATTGAGTAGAAAAAAAAACCCAATACCACTTGACCCGACCCGGGGATCGAACCCGAGACCTCAGAACGGCAGTCGCACCGTAATACAACTGCGTCACCGAGGCATTAGTAATTCTACGTACGTTTTAATGTTGTCTACTAGAGGATTTATCACTTTCTTTATTGTTATTTGTTAATCATATTATTTATATTACTTTTTCGTATATTTTTAATTTATATATTATTTATGTTAATGAATATAGTAATATAGTATTTAAATTAATAGTTTAACGTTAAGTTATTTAATGTGTCGTGTACCCGTAAAAATAAGACAATAGAAAGACTATAGGAAAACAATGAAAAATTGGGGTAAACTCCAGGCTGGGGGGTCATGCTGAAAATCAGTGCTATGTGGTAACGCCACATAGCATCAGCTGACACTGTCCCATTGCCAAAAGTGTTATATCACGCCATATTTATAAAAATCACATATATTGGCAATAAATAGGTGCAGGCAGTGTACGTAATAAAATTTGTCGCACCAAAACGACCGAGTCTATTATAATTTTACATAATAGTGCAATACCAAACCTAAATAGACGTTATGAAGATGTATATAGTCATTTTTGCACGAAACCGCGGGCGAGTTATATATAAAGCTAGCTGTGTGCCGGCGGCCGCGACCGCGTTTCATATATTCTTAATTGCATTTTAATTTTATTTACACGGATTCCTAAATATTTCGAAAAAAAAAAAAAAATAATAAAGTTAAAATATTTCTCATAAATTATAGCACTTGCCCGTAAAACTGTTCATTGAACCGGAGTTATCTTTTTACGCAGAACCTTAATTATTTTCGAAAATTGACGAGTACCCCTGAGTAATCCGGAGTAACTTCAGCTATCTTCCAAAAAAATCTAGTCAAAATCGCTCCAGCCGTTCCGGAGATTCCCCAATACAGACAGACAACAATTTAAAAAAATTGTATTTTTGGTATAAGTAACGTATATAAATATTCATACCTATTTAATAAAAAAATAATAATTTTGACATTACAAACAGACACTTCAATTGTATTTATTAGTATAGATATATAAAGCATAAAGTGTAAGTAATAAGAGATAGAACGGAATAGTTTATATATTTATTTGTCGATCCCTAAAAAATCGATATTAAAAACAGAAAACCATATATTGACCTTAAAAAAAAACATAACATACTCACTCGATGTCTATTTCGATAGCCAATATCGTATGGTGAGGTTTCCCTTCCTCATCGAACCATCTGGAAATTATACGAAATATCGTTAGAGTATCATTTTTTCACATATCAGTTAGTTTTAGATATACAGTGATACCCCGCTTAGCGCGACCCCGTTACGCGCGGTTTCACTATAACGCGAATGTCAAATTTCGCGCTCAAATGCCTCGCATTACGCGAAAGAGTGCGTATAAACATAATGCAAAGACAATAGATGTATTTTTTCGAAAAAAAAATAAGAGTATATATTGCATAAAGTGTTCTTAGAATTAAGGTGATTGATTAAAATGATTTTTATTTTTTTGTATTAAATTACGCGAATTTCAGTTAACGCGATTTTTTTTCGGAACGTATCCCTCGCGTAAAGCGGGGTATTACTGTGGTTGCGCGTAATTGTCGATTGGTGATTGCAAATAGATACGCTAATGTCCCATCCCTAAATCCACCCCCAACCCCCCCGCTCCAATATCTTTCCTATGAGATGTACGTGGCAGATAGTCAGCGTTCTCTCGTCATCACGCACTCACTCGTAACTCTCGTCGTCAATGTCTCATCATTCTCTCATCGCTCTCTCATCGCTCGTCGTTGACTTGTCGTTATATCGCTTTCGTTGATGGATCGTAAACTCGTGCGCACGTACATACCACCTAGTGAAAAGTGTATGAAGTGTACCTAATCTTGATCGTGAACACCATTAATCTGGATCCGTGGAAGAACCCTGCATCGCCATCATCTCACGTAAGTAATCCCATCTTTCCTATCCTAAATTTGTCGTCCCCATTAGCGTATCGTTTGCAACACCCAAATACAGTCCACTACTTCGCTCATACAACTGTATATTGAAATTAACGAAATTATAATGATTATATATACGTTTATTAACGTTATTAACAATAGCGAAAGCGAGGTAATATCCAAGATATAACTCCCGCAAATTGTTAATTCGATTGGCCGTCATTTTAATGACGGCAGATACTCCAATCAAACAGTACTGTTTGCAAAAATGTCTATAGAATGACATTATTATTATGTATATACAAAAAAAAAAATTGATTCAGAGAAAAGAAATGCGAAAAACAGTTTCGAATCAAGTCTAGTGATTCCGAGGCCGAGAAAGTCCAAGTCTAGAAATTAGGATTATATTTTTAATTTCCGTATCTTTTTATTACTTATCAAAGATACTCGTACTTGTGTGCAGTAAATCCAACAAAAAAAAAAAAGATATAAAATTCAAGCTCATTAAATCAAATATTAGAATTTTTTTTTTGTTAGCTGTACTTGTTACTTGTGGATGACGTCACGCCGATATTAAGGTAGCAAGGTTCCAGCACATTAAAAATTTACGACGATAATAAATATAGTTGACGCATTATGAACTGAGGCTTCGTTTGGTCAAACCTAAATCTTTAGAGGGGAGAGGGGTAGGGTGTTTATAGCAAATATCACGCAACTTTGTTTAGTACCAGGAAACGGCGTGAAACTGGGTGAAATATTATTTCCAGAATACTATATGGCCGAATCTGACACAATAGTGTTTGTCGTATTCGTCCGAACCCCTCACAGCGGTAAAGTAGCGCTCGATTGTTTAAGCGCTATCGATCAGCTGTATCGACACGTGCGACTCGACGGCCGTCGCACAGGCAAAACGTAAATTTTGATGAATTTGATGATGATGAATTAGGGGGATGAGGAAAATCTTACGAAATTTCACCATGTGTGTGGGGGGGGGGGGGAGAGTCGAAAAATTCCTGACGTAATTAATGGCGCCCCCTTATGGATAGTACATATTATCGATAGTTATTATCGTGGTATAGCTCACATGTCCGAAAATGTGGTGGACGTGCAAGGCGTGAGCGTCAACGCCCTCGGCCGTCGGACAGCTTCGTTGTCGCCGTAAGCGGCTTGCGCCGACCCTAGCGTCGATCTCGACACGTGCCAGAAGCCGCGTTGTGCCGCCCCCACGCCGTCTATGCGTTCGATACGCACCCAATCTGCAGATGTCGTACAACTTAATCTCAGTCTGTCCTGTACCAGTTACTGTCTTTAATTCACTTAATTGCATATCTGATCCTATATTATTAAAGTGATAACTTCTTATGGGAGGGTGAACCGCTTTGTTACGTAACGCGTTACGGCGCCATTCTGTCTGGCTTCCCTCTCTCTCACGCATACGGTAGGCAGCCTCCTCCTCTCTCACTCTAACCAGCGCTAGCCGTATTTCGGACAGACGCTTCCCTCTCTCTCTCTCTACTCAGTGTTTAGTGTGCGATAGCCATATACTGTTGATTAAATAATCATACTAATAATGTACTAACAATAAAATATATTCTATAAGCAATAAAAGATTTTATTAATGAATAAAAAATAACCTTTCCTTACATTATTATATTGATATACATAAAAATAAAATTTCAATTTTAAATAGTTCAACTTCTGTCGGGCGTCCCGTGACGCACACTTTTTTTTATAATTTTGGTGACGTTCTGCGTTATATATTATTATATGGTTCCTCAACATTGTTCTAAAGCACATTACCGATTCACCTGTCTATAAGTTTAAGTAATCTGTCGACAAGGTTTTAATGGCACAAGTTATTAATACAGGTGGATTATTACGTGAACGGTAGTGATGTCTGGAAATAGCACTCCGATTTGTGTATCCGCTAAAACTGTTTATTATTATGAATTATATAATATAGTTTTAAAAGAAAATATTAAAAAAAAACAGTTCGAATCGGTTGTAGTGTGTTGACGTTCATAAGCGCCTTTTCAAGGTTCAAATCGAATAAAGAATTTTCGATTTGTTTATTTCGCGTGTATTGGAAATAATGTCGCGAAAGGTTATTAAAACTCAACGGGGCTATTTACAAATACGAAAAGTACCCTATTATTCATTTAAAACGGTTAGATAGTTTTAAAGGTGTTAAGGAATATATATGAACACATTCACCATTTATGACGACATTACAAGGATTATTTATTATATGGCGCACGTTGAGTGAAGAATGGATGAACCGAATGACTAATTTTCACGCACTTTATCAAACGTAGCGTGTTTAAACATATTTTTTTTTTATTTAAAAAAAAATTTACCATATTACTAATACAATAATCTTATAACTTTATTAACAATGAAAGTGCCCTCACTAGGAACGACTTCCTTATTTCAGTTTCATTATGAGATTTAATTCAAGTTTCAATCCAATCATCAAAGAAGACCCCCGTACAAATGATAGTTAATATCATGTTTTTTTAAACGGTATAGGCCTGTGCCTAGCACTGATGCTTTGACCACAATCTCACTTGATGTTAAGTGACTATGTGGTCCAGGATGGTAAACACACTAAGCCTAGAAGTACTGGTTCTCAAGTGATGCTGCCGGAACACATTATTGCTACTGAAAGGTTTTCAAAGTTGAGGGTGGTAGCTATCCAGGCGCTACCACCATGCTATGGTTTCCTCACGATGTTTCCTTCACCGAAGGCTCAGGCCGATTTTAGGGTTGGATAGGTGGGAATCGAACACGCGCCGATTGATGCGTAATCCGGCCGCACTACCCGCTGCGCCATCATCGCGCAGGTTTAAAGCAAAGAAAACATTCCTTAAAATTTTATAAGAAATACAATTCCAAATGGCTAAACGGCAATGGTATGATAAAACAATCTCACCTGCCAACGGCGGCTGAGAATCTGGCTGGCAGTTATTGCAGTAGCACCGGACCTGGCCCCAGGACACCGCCCGCCTGAGTTCAGGGTAGGGACAAACTAGAAAGTTCCAGTACTTGAGTACCAAGTGTAGGTGCTCGCAATTCTCGCCGGACGCTTCCCATTCCGATTCTAAACTATGCCCGTCGACACCCTCCTGGTCCAAACACAGTATCCGGTTCAGATAGTTCAAATTCTCAACGGACAGCTGTTCCGACCAGAACTCGTCGCGTCGCGTCGACTCGTCTATCGACGACGATTGCTCCTCGGTCAGATCCGGTAAATTACCCGTCTCTAGCGTTAACGCTTCCATGATTTCGTTGTCCAGATTATCGACGTCGTTCGCTTCCGGATATCGATCGTTATGCCGGATATTCGTATCGTAGATGAGTTCGCGGGCGACGTCGTCGGCCGTGTCCGAACTAGCGCTGTGATACAACGCGTCTTTAGATTCGTCGACGTGATTGAAGTTATGCGTCGAATGGCTCTTCGGTATATATCGATCAGGTGGGTCACCATTGCTCGCTGTCTGCGCGTTATCAGTAACAATGAGGCTTTGGTGCAGCGATGGACGTCTCACATCATGTTTACAACACTCACTCCCGCCGGGTACGTTATCGATAATATCGATATTAACACTCGGCCCAGGTCGAAATGTTATCGGTTCCGAGTCGTCGTCGAGGAGATTTTCGTGACTGTACGATTTCATTTTTCTCGTATGATGCTGTTTAACGTCGCATGTCGATGTTATGACATCATCGACGTAGTGCTGTGGAGCGTCTTTTACATCGATAAGTTCGGATTCAGCGAGCGACTCCCCGCGTTGGTTCTCCGCTATTATAGGGAGATCTATCGAGGTTCCACTTACGATAATATGAGGATGTGTAGTAATACTGAGACCTGAATATTGAAAAGAAAATAAAAACACCAATGTGATTTTTACAACTATTTACTTTTTGTATTATTTATACCATCGATAGTTTTTTTTTTTTTTTCAACTGGATTATAAAACAAATTAGGTCCAAACTGATACAATAACTATAGGTTAGAAACAAATTCAGCTATTAATTTTGATGTGTTTATGTCAAACAAGTTGTAAGAACCGTAGTCAATTAAATCGACACTTTTGGGTTATTTGTGTTACTTTAAGGCTGGCGTGCATCATCTAAGCTTATATTTGACGAAAGTCAAATCCGTAGTTAAATCTACAGTTAGGCAAAAACGTGTTGCACCATACGAGTTTAGCTTAAATTACGTCATAATTTAACTGTAACCATAAACCACGAAATTTGGGCGTTTAAAATTTAAACCAAGTTTATTTTGATTGTCATGTCATCTGCCAACGATATTTAAGAGATCCTATTATTTATATTGTACAAAAATATGTCTCTATTGTAAGATATTTCGTGGGAATTGCTTTCTAGCGATGTTTTCTCTTTTTGTTTCAAGCTAATACCATCATTTTTTTTACATAAAATGTAAAATGTTTTTATGTTTATCAATAAGTGTCTGAAGACTTAATATTTCAGATTTTGTAAAGCTACTAATTTTATCCCTAAAACATAAACACGAATGAATAAGTAATAATACTCGGCAACAATAATAATTAAAATGTCTTTCATTAAGATATATATTACAGTAATAAATGTAAGACATATACTATCTTTTTTTAATTCTTGATAAACTTACTTGGTTTTTACAGTTAATAGAATTTGATCCATAACGAAATATATCCAAAATTTTCGTTTTAGTCCAAACTGACAACAATAACGACACGTTTGTTTTCTATTTGTCAATATTGTTTTTGACATTTTTAACGATGTTACCCATACATAAGATATTCTCCTTAATATTTATTAGGAGATTGATGTATCTTTCAACTGACAACCCTTTTAACTTTAACCTTTACTAAAGTTGGGTGGGTTGTGCACTCGAAACTTTGCTACTGCTACGGTTAAAGATATAGTAAAGATTAAGTTTAAATTTAATCTTTACTATAACCGGAGATTTCGTGCACTCCACCCTAAGCATTAATTATATAATAAATAATGTTATCATATAAATGTGTCTCGAATATAGAATTATAAGAAGCGCAATCCACTCACTTGACAGACTCGGCCGTAGAGATCAATCAATGGGTATATGTGGTTGATATTCCGAGGCACTGTGCCTATGACGCCGAGTGAATCGCCGTTTACATCGATAACTATATCGCTGTTAGGCTCAAAGTGCAATGTTAGCACCGATTTTTCCGTCAGACCCTCTAATGCCGAACCTTTTGAACTGTTTATCTGTTATAATATACAAGAGGTATTTAAATAATTTGATTTTAAATATATAATACTAATGGCTAATTAGTGTTCGATGTCAAAAGATGTTGAGATGTTGAGATGAATGTGTGCTCATAAGAATGGATACACCTCTTCTTCTTCCGCCCCTAATCCCAGGGTCTGGGGAGGATTTGAGGTCAGGGACTCCTCACAAATTTGCGCCAAGTTGATCTCTCTTTAAGTTATCATTTTAGGCAATTGGGCTGTCTTGAGGTCTCGTTTATTAATTGCATGGACATGTTACGAGGAGAGAATTTAGGTAAAATCGTAATGAATATAAACGCGGAAGGATGGAATAGTGTAGAGGAAGGGCAATGAAAGTGCAGATAGATGTCAATATGATTGAACAAGGTGTAACTGAAGAGATGACGGCTGCCAGGTACGTATGGATAAAGAGAACATACTGCGTCGACTCCTAGTTAGTTGGCAAAAGAGCATAAGAATGATTATGTAATGCGATTTTCAAAAAGAATAACATATTACAACAAATAATATAAAGACAACGTTGTTAAAATAGAATGTGTTACTCACATAGTCACCGTTGTCGTATATCAAGTCGCTTGTGATTACCCAAGCGGGCGGGTCAATATGTACGGCGGTGGACGGCAACGGATCCGAGGACAGGTGACCTAAAGCGCCGATACCGATGCTGCCCAACCATTCCACCATTATCTTATCCACACGGAACTGTAACAATGCAAAATAGCAATAACCAGAAAAATGTTAACGATAAAATCAATAACTAGAACAATATTAACGATAAAACCAATAAACAGAAAAATGTTAATGATAAAGCCAATAACTAGAACAATATTAACGATAAAACCAATAAACAGAAAAATGTTAACGATAAAACTAGTAACGAGAAAAATGTTAACAATAAAACAAATTATCAGAATAATAATAACGATAAAACCAATAACTAGAACAATATTAACGATAAAACCAATAACCAGGAAAAGTTTAACGATAAAACCAATAAACAGATATATGTTAACGATAAAACTAGTAACCAGGAAAAGGGTAACGATAAAACCAATAACTAAGAAAATGTTAACGATAAAACCATTAAACAGATATATGTTAACGATAAAACTAGTAACCAGGAAAAGGTTAACGATAAAACCAATTATCAGAATAATAATAACGATAAAATCAATAACTAGAACAATATTAACGATAAGACCAATAACCAGGAAAATGTTAACGATAAAACCAATAACTAGAACAATATTAACGATAAAACCAATAATCATAATTTTGGTATATGGTATATAATCAGTAAAATAACAACCATCAATTACGAGCTATATTTTGCTTATATTTGAAGGAACGGAAAACCAGGTCGGAATAGTGATTACGGAAGTAATATCTACATGATAAATGTTCGTTGTTATTTTCAAAATTATACCCATGCTTACGTAATTGTAAGAATGGAGAGACGGGAAATGGGGGGAGAAAAAGAGCATAGTATTATTGTTGACAAGGAAGGACAAGTCAAAAATATACAATACTTTGTATAATTAAATACTTGAACCAAACAAAAAAATGCCAAATTTGAAATATTAATTCTTTTTACAGATGTTAGTATTGTTATTACAGTAAGGAGGAAATTTATGTATCTTATATCATTTTTTTATATAGAAAAATTACATTATACAATATACAAAAGGGCATTTTTGTCTTATCCATCCATCCATTCAACCGAAAGATGTCCACTGCTGGGCATATATCTCCCCCAAAGATCTCCACGACTCGACGACCGGTCTAGCGGCACCCGCATCCAGCGCATTCCCGAGACCTTCAATAGGTCGTCGGGCCATTCGAGAACCCGATGGGGATCGGGCATCGGTTTTGCGACCAATTTGCCCAGCTCAAAGAATTTTTCTAAAGAGAATTATATTTTTATTGTATTATTAAAAAAATAAAGTTCATCCATTAAAATATTACTAAGATGTGAGTAAAAAATAAATTATACTTTTATTAGAGAAAAAAATTTCCATAAACCCTCCGGTTATCCTGTTTGTGAATCAATAATTAATTTTAATCATTAATAACTTCTAAACAGGGGGTAGTAAAAAAACGTTTGTGAATCATTCTAGAAATTGTTAAATATCTTCTTTAAACCAAATGAGACGCAATTAATTACAAAAAAAATTTGACGATTCCGATTAAAAAAAAAAAGAGTTAAAAAAACTCACATGCTTCATTAATTATATTGGGAGGAAAATCAAGTTCAAAACGATCATAATTGTTCATTTTTAGATGTTTTCATAGATTATAAGCTTTTTTTTTTTTAAATTAAAACTTATTTTGTAAATCCGTGGGGCATCTTAAAAATATTGAGTAAAAAAACACACATCACACACCAAGTGGTGTTTGGCGACAGGTTTTCTAACTTGAATGTGGACTACCATGCTATGGCTTCCTCACGACGTTTTCCTTCACCGAAAGCTCAGGCTGATTTCAGAGTTGGATAGGTGGGGATCGAACATGCGCCGATTGATACGGAATCCCGCCGCACTATCCACTGCGCAATCATCGCTTCAATATAATATTAACTATATAACAAGTTATCGCAAGCATTATACATTTAATAACTCACCCTAAAACTGTATCCAGGTTTTAACGGCTGGCTTATTACAGCTATGCCGTCTTTGTAACCTGCAGTACGAACGGCTACGGTCTCTGAAATATATTTAAACTTATATCGAGTTTCAAACATTTTTTTCGTTAACATCTTGCCGTTTTATTGTTCACTAGCCGTCTGCTCCCGGTTCCGTCCGCGTTTCATATACTTCACTGCGCAATACGCAGTGTCCGTTGAATCGTATTTTGTTTACAATTTCATGAGGTTTAAACTTTTTATGCGGAACCCTAATTATTTACAGGGAAATTAATGAAGCGTATGTTACGCGGAGTCGGAATCCCATCGAAATCGGTAAAGCCGTTTCTGAGATTAGCCAGAACAAACATATGGACAGACCGGCAATAATTTTAAATATCGTATGTATGTTTCGCGACATATTATAGTTTACATGTATTTTATTTTTGATCGCATGTCAATCAAAATCCTCTTCTGTGGATACGTATTTTTCTTGAGGTATTTATTTAGTATTGAGACATAGAAAGTCCAACTTCTCCTTGTTTGCGCGAAAAATAATATAATATTTATTTATTTATTACACTGTGATACAAATCAAGGTTTTTTTTTTTTTAAATTTATTTTATAATAAACCGAAATTATTTTTTCCACATTTATTCCTAAAAAAATGTAGAAAAATTTAATTCGATGACAACACTAATTTATATACGCATGAGTCACGGCGGCAAATCGTTGACGAATGGAATTAACAGAGTCTTATTTGTTCTTTCTCTTTCAGACAACGTACGTATAGCTTAAAAAATATTTCTAAGGACTAGTTTGAATTCTTTTTGACATGTTTTACGATTTAAATTTACTATAAAAAGCGAAAATCTTGAAAAAGTTGACTAAGTGACAGCTAGTAATGCCAACATACCAAAATGAGATCGCAGAGGTAAAATAGCTGTGAACGATTCGAAATAAGCAAACTTTTTAAATTTTTCAAAAATTGGTAAAAAAAAAATTGAGACGTCACTATTGTATGTGTCAAAACGGCCATTATAGTGTGCCGATAGTATAGGCTATTACAAATACAAACGTTCATACCCGAACTGCACAGTTTGATGTTTCTCCCGTGAACGTAATGAAAAGTATACGGTAACGGGTCCCTCGGTCGACGGAACTCTGACGTCACTACCGTACCGGTAGTAACGGTGTTATTACTCTCGGTAACGTCGACCGTATCGGTACCGTCGTACGGTTCTTCTTCGGGTTCGATACGGTCCGGACACGGTACCGGTTCGTCCGGACGTTGAACGGTAACCGGCATCGGTGGTTCGTCGTTATCGATTTTCGGTACGACCGCAGCCGGTGGAGGCGTAACGTTACCGTTAGTCGCGTTAGTTGTACCGTTCTTGTCCTTATTCGGTTGTTGTACCGTATTCGATTTGTTCGGTATCGTGTCTGTTGAATTTTATTATTTTTTTATTTTATTATTATTTACAAATAGAGCACAGTTTCGTATTGCAAATAAAGGTTTAAATTTGAAGTTATTACTTATTTCATATAGGTATGAGTCAGTACACTTTATATTTCTGACAATACTAACACGTCATTTAATGTTTTCAGTTTACTTTAAAGATAATTTTTTTTCATACTCGTTAACAACAGTCAAAGGTTTAAATAAACCCTGAAAGCTTAGAATATTGTATACAGTACTAGCGGCCCGTCCCGACTTCGCACGGGTCGGTATTATATTTTTGAAACATTTTCGCATAAACACTAACAATAGTCTAGAGTCAATATTCATATGTAGTGATTAAGAAAGCAATCATGACTGATAGTATAAAAGAATGTATCATCACATATTTTATAGAATAAAAAAATATAGCACCCCGACCCGGCTTTTGTTCTTAAGTTTGTTTTTAAACTTATTTATATTTTTTATTTATTTTAATGTAGTTTTTTTTTTAATGTTATAAATTAGTTATAGTCACATAACGACAATAGTTAGACACATGCTATCAATAATTTTTTTATAGATATTGATATGTTCTTTAATATTGTGTATATTTTTTGTTCCATAGTTGTCGCAGCGTATGCGATGAAAGGTATTTTATAGGCAATTTTTTTACACATTCGCTAACATTATTGTAGTTTTAGTAGGGATCCTTATTTTTTTTCTTGCAATTCAAATAGCCTATATTAATCAGTGATAAAATACCCATCAAATGGTAAAAGAATTTTTAAAATCGGTTCATTACTTTTTGAGCCTATTCGTTACATACATACTTACATACAAATCTTTCCTCTTTATAATATTAGAATAGGTATATCAATCCGTGAATATTAAAATTATAGCAAATATACTGTTTATGGGATATAATGAAAGTTAATAATAAATATCATGAATCGATTGAATGTTGAAAGACTTTCACGATGAAAACTGATAATATACATTTTCTTTTGTTAGTTATCGCGTTAGGAAAATAATTACTAACAAGAAATTAAAAATAAAAAGTGTAATATTACTTGAATTCTGTGCATTCGGCAAACCAGTTGCATGGGAAACTGCGTATATCTTTGTCACGGCACCGAACAATTCCATTACAACGAATACTTTCTGTAAAAAACAAAACATTAATTAATGTAAAAACGAAAATTGCAAGAACTGTTTAACGCCCAAACAATAATTTTAAAAATATATTATGCCAGATTCTTTTTCAAATTTCAACATTACTAAAACCTATGATTTTTTTTTTTAATGATAACAAAAATAATATTAAATAATCTTTTTTTTATAAGAACGATATCAAAAACAATCCGTCAAATAGATTTTTTTTTTCATACCAATTACCGCGAACAGCTTTTTGTACACTAAATTTTATTTAAATCGACGATACACTTTTTTTTTTGTATTATATTAACTTTTATAATTTCTTAAATGATTTCGGGATACTTTTTATAGTCCATCAATCGCTTAATAACATAAAAATCATACACACAATTTTTTTTTTTTCAATTTTCAATTGCCCAATCCATTTTTGAATGAACCCGTACAGGATTTTTACGTATTCTACAATTATTATTTTTTTTTGTTTTTTTTTTTACATTTATAACCTTTTCAATGGCTCCTTGACATATATTTACAGAGTACAATTACATCCTATGTTATTATTAAAGTGTATTTATATAGTGACTTACGTCAGGCACTTTTTCTATGGCCATTTCGAGTTGCTCCGAGTTATAGTAGACGAGTACTCTAGAGTCGCCAGTTTTTTTTGAGACCGACCTTATCGCCGGGTCTTAACCACTCGAACGAAGGTACAAAAGTGCACAATTCCTGTTCCCTTATACCCGGTTTTGAATACTTCACGTACCTACCTGGAAAAGTTTATAACAACACATATGAAGAGCGCCTCGGTAGCGCAGTTGTATTACATACGACTGCCGTTCTGAGGTCTCGGGTTCGATCCCCGGGTCCGGTCAAGTGATATTGGGTTTTTTCTACTCAGTATCATCCCGGAGTTTGGAATTTGTGCCCGATATGGCGACAGGCTCGCCCCCTGTCACATCCGGGACGGGACTAAGCTCGGCGGAATGCGGGTGGTGTAGTTCGCTACATCACCTCTGCCTAACCCTTCGGAGATAACAGGCGTGAGCATATGTATGTATGTATGTATGAAGAGAGACCCGTCGGGAAATGTGTAATGTGAGATCAAAAAACTCAGTGACTTTTAACATCGATAGTGAGTGCCGCTAATCGTATAAAAACCGTAACAATAAACTATCGACTTTACTGTCCACCTCTAATATATATTTCGAATATGGATGCTTGGTAAGAGTTCTGTTAATAAGCAATTTTTTTTTTTTGACGCAATTCTTATCGCATTAATTCCCTGAGTGGAAGCGGAAACCATAGGTCGACCGTTAATCACGTGATGTTTTTAAGTGACATCTGTAAGCCCCATTCTTGTGCGATGTGGTGAGGTTTTACCATAAATCACGTGCGATTTTATTTTTAGTCTTAAAATACAGGTCATATGTAAAATACCTATTACCGAAATTATTTTTGGAAAGTCTCTAGGTTACGTACGTCTTTATCGAAAAAGTAAATATCACACTGCACCACTTTACCTATTGTGATATTTCGTGATTTTTTTTTCCGCACGTGATTATTGAACGATACCTTACAACAGGTTATTACTATCGAGTTACCATTATTGTATCTTACCGTCTATGTATGCTGTGTAATGCGGTAAGTAACATATAGATGGCGGTAAACAACGGTTGACGTGAGCGTTAAATATGTCCACATCGGTGACACCCATACGGAAACTACCCGCATAACCGTATTTGCATTCAATTATTTTTATCTGCGTATCAAAAAAAAAGAAAAGTGCAATTTAAAACATTTGCCAGTGAACGTGGCAACGTGATATACTCGGGACGTTATATAATTAAGGTTCTAACGGACGATAAACAGTCACCAGTAACTACTTTTGATGTGACTTGTCACTGTCTTCTACCGTATTACTAGGCTCCTACTTTTTCTTGGCTAATACCAATCTTTAATATATAATCACGATTCTGCAATGTGACAAGTTATGTATTCAATCTGCATGCGTTTCTAAGCTCCAGCAAAATAGCGTGTTTCATCTTGCTAGAACCTTCTACGGAGTTTTCATGGCACCTCAGAAAAGACGTGTTACGTCATTATTGTCAATACACTCAACGTACGCACGCCACCAAGATTACACAATTTAGAGTCTTCCGATCGCAAGTTAATGAGAGAAATGAGAGACTGTGATCACGATAAAAAAAAAAAAAAAACCCCATAATAATAGCCATTAGCGTGTGGAATATGTTTTTTTGTTTAAATTTATTTTACATGGTTAGCGTTTTGATCACAATCTTACATATTGTTAAGTGGCGATTGTACTTGTTCCAGAATGATAAATGCGTTAAACATAAACAAACACACATTTAAGTATTCTTCAATCGATTTTAAAACACTTTTTGAAAACGCGATATTATTTTACAACAAAGCCAAATTTTACTATAGAACTAGTTGTGCGGCGATCTTCGTACCGCCTCAGGATCAATAAATATTATGTTATTATTAACTGAATAAAAAAAAATAGTTTTACTACCAATTCGCGAGGAAACTTAGTCCCAGAGCGAAAAAAAAAAAAACTCTCGAGATCTCGATAAATCCAGTATATAAGCTTAGTGCATTTATCGCCACTTAATATCAGATGAGACTGTGATCATAGAACTCGGCCTATACAGTGTAAAAAAACGTTCCATACAAAAAGTATGAAAGAATTGTATTTTTTTTTTAATTATAAAGTAAATTATTCCGTTGTTTTAAGTTATTCTGCTATTAGGGGCGGAGAAAAAAAACAACAAATCAAATATTAAAGATATCGTTCAAATTGGTCTCGAATTATAAATGATATAACTGACTAGCTTTGTTATATCTATAGATAGAATTTAATTTCTACTTAAGATGGTGTCGTTTGCAAAATAATTAAGTATGTTTGTTTTTTTTTTTCTTAAATTTAATTAAAAATGATTTTATAACCTCGAATAATTCGTTGACAGCGAGGTGGGCCGAACTGAACACTAAAGTTGCCATAGGGTCTGGCGTCAGACGTCGCGCTATAGTGTAATCGTGCATCAAGCATATATTATCACCACAATATTCAGAGAAACTCCTGTAAATAATCATTTGAAAATACTAATTTTTATAGTGTCAACAGACGTTCGGATCCGGTACGGAGCGTGCAACGGGAATGGTACAGCGGACAACGAAACTTATTAATCGCCCTGTACGCACAGTCAGTTACGGACGTCACGCCCGTGATGTTATTAAAACGCGATAAAAATTAATAATTTCGATTTAATCGAAATAACGGACAGATAGATAGACGTTGCTTTGTGATCGGTACAGAAGTCACGCTTTAATGGACTGTATATTATTATAATAAAAGATAGTGTTATGCTGTTATGTGAATAAATGGTGAATAATGCCGAAGACCATATTGACGTCGCATACTGATAATGAATGCGCTTCGATAATATCACAGGATAATATCAAAGTCCATAACTGTATAAAGTTGTTTACACACGTACGGACCAGACCTTGGGCATGGCATGTTGGGCGACCGAGGTCATCAGCCACCTAAGTAGGGGTGGGATCCTTTCCAAAAAAGATCGATTCGACTCTAAGCTTGATGTGTCGATTCACAAAACACAAGGTCCAAAAGATCGATTTTAAAATTATTAATATATCGAGATCTTTTTTGCTTTCTATTATATTATGATTATCTGTAAATCGGCAAAGATAAAACAGTTCAGTGTCATTTTTTTTCTCAGTAGGCTAAGCGTTCTTCTTTTTTTTTAGTTACTATTCACGACCTTTAGTTTTGTCAAAAAAATGGAACCCGTTTTTGCAATAAATGAAGATTGTAGTCTTATTTCGATCACTGGAAGAATACTATTTACGAGTAGAAAGTAAAACTAAAACCAGTAGAAAAAATGTTTAGTGAATCGTTTAAAAAAAAACAATCTTTTTGAAAAATCTTTTCCCCATCCCTACTTAGGCGACTGATGACCTCGGTCGCCCAATATGTCATGTCCAAGGTCTGGTCCGTACGTGTGTTAACAGTTTTATTTGCACAGACATTTTTGGACTTCAAGCCTGTGATATTATCGAAACGCATTCACTATCAGTATGCAACGTCAATATGGTATTTGGCATTGTTCACCATACCACGTCTACGGTCCGGTTCTCGCGTGTGTTAACACCTTAAGACGACTTATAAGTTAGTTCGTCCACCATGGCATATCCGTTATATTAACGTCGCTAGAGATACTATAACTTTTAATTATGTGTACTTTACACACAAACCATCTTTAATTACAAACAAGTAATTTAGTATATATAAATACTATTTTTAACGTAAACCATAGAGAAGAAACTGTTTCCAGACTTAAATATATTTTACTTTACGATACACTAAGATAAATGTTGAAAAAAGAATTTAATGACATATTCAAAAGTAATTTAAAGGAGCTTCTTAAAAATAACAGCGTAATTACCAATATGGCGGCAGTGGAGTTGTCATTACTTTTATATTAGCAACAGCAGAATTATCCAAATTTGTACACCCGTTATAATTGAAAGCTCTCTCTTCGTTCTGTAGTATTGTCACCTATAAAAAAAAACATATATTTGTTACATACTATCGGCATAATCATTACAATATATATATATATATATACGGGTATATTAGTCTTTATTTTTATATCCAAAAATAATTTATATATATATATATATATATATATATATATATATATATATATATTATTATGAAAAAGCGTTATTAAAAATGACCAGTGAAAATAAAATACTAAAATATGATCAAGCTTAATAGACTTGAAAATAGTTTTGTGGTATAGAGAAAGAGAGCGTACTATATTAGCATATGATGTCACAATTTACCTGTTTCGTACAAGTTCTCTATATGTAACAGGAAATGGATAGAGCATCTACTCTCGGTCCCTCGTAAAATTTTAAAACTCAGAATTTTATTAGCCGTATGCTTTGTTTATTTTTGATGATAGTGAAGAAGCGGGCTTTTGATTATGTAAGCAATATTTACTTGATAACCATTCGGGTTTTTTTAAGTGAAACTTTTTATAAGACAGTGAAACGAAAATGTGTAACGAAAAAGAGGTAACAGTTCCAATAATTAACCAATAGATGTCACCAAATAATATCGCTAATATCTTCAACACGTTTGTTAGTTAGTACAAAATAAACAGACTAGATGTCACTAAAACGAACGTCTCACTTGTACCACGTGTGAACTTACACTCAAGCGACAAAGCTGACAAGCGGGAGGAAATTAGTAAAAATTATCTAAATTTTTGTTACGTAATACATGCGCCAAAACATATCTATCCGTTAGTAATAATGTATGTTCGCGCATTTGAACTGCGCCGCTCTGAAGTACGCTACAAATGAATAGTCTATAGTCGGTAGAATATTATCTATGACCAAAACAGTATTGCGCAAGCGATTTGCTTTCTCGCTCACTCCTTTACGTTTATGTTCATACTCCTCAAGTATTTGTTATGTTAATACAGTAATACCCCGCTTTACGCGAGGGATACGTTCCGAAGAAAATCGCGTTAACTGAAATTCGCGTATATCGAGGTTTATGATTAAACGTAGTCAAAATTTAATACAAAAAAATACAAATCATTTTAATCAATCACTTTAATTCTAAGAACACTTTATGCAATACGTATACTCTTATTTTTTACGGAAAAATACATCTATTGTCTTTACGTTATGTTTATACGCACTCTTTCGCGTTGTGCGAGGCATTTGAGCGCGAAAATTGACATTCGCGTTATAGTGAAATCGCGCGTAACGGGGGGGGTCGCGCTAAGCGGGGTATTACTGTATTCTCATTCTGGCTCGGTTTCAAAGAGGCAGAGTTAAAATGCGCATACTATAATTAATTCAATATTTAGTGTTATTTACCTATGGGATATAACATCGTATATATATATATAAGTTATTGTGGTTAATGTACCTGTGTGCATTGCCCGTAGAGATCGACGACTGCGTAGATGTTCAAATGCGGTACGTACCACGCTTTACCCATGTCCATACCGTCCAGGTAATAGTGAAGGCTTCTGTCCGCGTGCCACATCATACCTGACCGTATACCACATAGCCTTATACTTATCACACATTTCAACCCCTAATTCGAATCAAGCCCCCCCCCCCCACCCGATGACTCATTGTTACAATTATAATTCAATTTATATATAAAAAAAAAACTATTTAATTTTATTTCGATATCAATTTCAATATCACCTCTCAATTTTCTTACGATCGATAAAATAAAGCTTAATTATTTATTATAATTAATATATAGTCTGTAAGTTAAAGTACTATGTAAAAAAAAAATATTCGACTATATTATGATGTTTTAATTTAATATGTCGATTACCTATAAAAATGAGATAATAGGAGAACAATGGAAGGCTGGCGTAAACGCCAGGTTAGTGCTCGAGGGGTTAATAAATGTTATTATAATATTGACTTTAGTATTTCACGGTGATATCAAAATCTATAACGACATCGCGAGCTGAACTGATATCAAATATAGTAATATATAAAAATAATAATATATATAAAAAAATATAGTATAGGGAATTAATTATGTGTACACGTATTTTATAGTAACAAACGGTACGCTCAGCGAATTGAAGTCAATTATAATTAGATTTTAAAATCATTTTTTTAATTATTGACAGTAAGTTTTTACTGAAAATCAGGAGATGCGACAGTCATATTTCAAAAACATATACACATATTTCTAATATCTTTCTCGGTTTTAAAGTGAACTTACTGGTAAAGCGGTTTCACTTCTGACAGGTGTACCTATTCGGAACGGCCGCTCTCTTTTTGTGTCTTTAACTTAAAAATACAATACGATTTTGTGTATTCCTCTCTAAAGGAATCGTCCATTTATCATGAGAGGCTTAAAACAAGGAGTGAGATTTAGAAAAAATCATGAAGATGCATAATATTACGTGTACTTCGTTGCCAGGCAATTATATTGAAAATTACCTACAGAATTAAATAAGATTATGCCTGTACATAAAGAGAAATATACTTTTTTTTTTTAAAGATTTTTTACCATTAATATACTTTAAGGGTTTAGACTGAAATCCCTAAAATATCATATGATTAATGGAGGACCCCAGAGCACAGCGGTATCGTAGCACAGTTCAGTGTATACTGACCGACACGGCTGCCAACGATAAGTGTGTCCAGATCGAGCGGGTAGCCGCTACGGACGCACTCGCCGTCCTTCATCATGGCCGCTCCGCTAAGTATATACGTGTCCCAGTTGAGATCAGTAGCGGTGCCGGCTATAGCGCCTATGCCACCAGTCGCCTCCAAGTCGTCAGGCCGTATTGCCGTCACGCCTGTACATAACATCACACTTTTCTCTCATAAGCGTAGGCAGAGACTACATCCTTGCATAGATCCCGATACAAGTCTAACGCGCGAGCGTTTTCATACGCGCTGTTCAGTCGCAAGTACTCTTAACCTTTTTTTTTACACAGCATACGCTCAATGCTTTGATCAGAAGCCCACCTGATGTTAAGTGACTATGTGGTCCAGGATGGTAAAAACACTAAACCTAGACGTACTGGTTCTCAAGTGAGGCTGCCTGAACACACCTGATGGTATTTGGCGACAGGTTTTCAAACTTGAGGGTGGTAGCTGCCCAATGCCTTATCACCATGCGACGGCTACCTCGCGATGTTTTCCTTTACCTAAAGGGTGATTTTAAAGTGCTATAGGTGAGCTCGAACCCGCGTCCATTGACACGGAATACGGGCGCACTAGCACTTGCGCCATTCACCTTCACCTTGTAAATCTGTTTCGTCAATTTTATTGCAACCATCCTCTTATGTTAACCAATTAAGCATTGCACGAGTAACATTTATATAAAAAAGAAATTATAATAAACAGTAATATGAGTCGTATAGAATCAAAAGTGGCTATCTACACTTCAACTCATTTTTGGTAAAGTAGAACAAATTTATTTTTTTTTCTAAACTATAGCAGTGATGATTGATGTATAGACTTTTTTTAATCTATAGTTATACATCAATCATCACTGCTATAGTTTAGAAAAATAAAACATTTGTTCCATTTTCTAAAAATGAGTTAAAGTGTAGATAGCCACTTTTGATAGAATCTATACAACTCATTTGACACATATAATAGACTGCAGTTCCGCTACGACCCGTGTTATTAGTATATATATATTTTTTTTTTTTATAAAACATTTTCTATTAAAAATCACAATAAGAAATTAGTGTACGTCTTAGCCGAAATTGTATTGTTAACTTTTTTTTAAATATAATATTTTAAAATGATTACATTTAAAATGTAATATTTATATCATATCAATTATTTATTAATATATCCTTTATGGACACAAAATATTATCAATATTGATCAACCCTTTTTTAAATTAAAATCGAACAGATTTTATTATTCTCGATTAAATCTTAACCTATCATCAATTGTCCCTTAGCATTTACTTCCCTTGTACAAAACCTTTATCAGAATCGATCGAGCCATCTTTGAGTTAAATTTATGTAATTTAACATTACTAACGGCTAAAAGAGACATATATGTATCAAAGTTTGTAAAAGTTAGAAATAAACCTTAATATGAATTATCAGAACAATATAGATTACCAATCTCCAAGCTGCCGATCCAGAAATCGACCATCTTGTCTATGCGTAATTCGAACATGTCGCATTCGCGTAACGGTCTCGAACTGAACAGTACGGCGTCGTTGAACTCCGAGTACACGGTCGCCCGCGTCGCAGTCAGACGGTTACGACTCAAACGTGCATTACGACCGTGTACACGATGGAAGCACATTTCACTATAAATATACACATATGTATGTGTGTACGACTTGTCAAATTTGCATGTACTGTATGTGATGTAAGAGGCTAACATCTGCAGATGCGGATGCGGATCTTAAGTTTTTTTTTTTTTCAAACATTCGTACGAAATATACGAAAAATTAATTATATTGTTCAGCCCTTGCAAGAGTACGTTTTACGGTATATTTTGCATTTAATTTAAATCCAGATCTCGTTACGAGTATCTGGCAACATTATAAATTCACTTGCAAATATCAATTATAAGCTATACACTTTGTACCCGCTGCATTCGCACAATTTATAAACTGAAGTGTTTATACCAAAAACGCGACTATTCACGTTGTTAATAATTTGCGAGAAAGAAATGGTGAATTAAAACAGAAATGTTCGCTGCTCCTATTGGTCACTCGGTACGAGCTCACAGAACGCGGCACATTTCGTTCCGTACGATTTTACTTGTCACGACCTATAATATCGCATTAATTATTGCGAATGCAGATGTCCAAACTCATACGGAAGTGGGTGCGAATATTCGCAACGACCCTAAAGTATACGTTTTAATACGTAACAACCCCCTTGCGAGATTGAGACTTACTCGGGGAGGCAGTAAAAGAACCAGAAAAAAAATTACTGGGCATTGCGATAGAGCAGAGGAAGTGAAAGTAGATTAAGCAACATAGACTAAAAAAAGGTAAAAAATTAAGGGTGGGGCATCCTAGAAAACAACATATCATGAGCGATAAGCAAAATAACGTTGAGAAACAGTTATATACATCCAGACCCGTCAAAATCGGTTCAGTCGTGCAGGAGATTACCCGAGATAAACAGACAGCCAAAAATTTTTTGATATAGGTACCGTATATAAACTTACATGTATTTGGTTTAAAATAAAAAAAACGTTGTTATTTTGATATGACAAATAGACACTCCAATTTTATTTATTAGATTTATTTTGAGATGATAATAGGGCAGAGCATCCCATGTATCGATCATCGGCAAAAAATTTAAACATTTTACCGCCTGCACAGGTATTTTTAAGGCAGGAAAGCTTAAAAAAATTTAAATTCAACTTACGGGTGTATCGTAGCGTTGGAATCAGTCGACACTGGCGAATCCGGCGACGAGTTCAGGGCCGGCATATAACTATCGACAATCGTCGCCTGGGCGACCCTCCCGTACAGGTCTGCACAGTAAGATTGATGTCATAGATAATCGCAAGGGCGAAACATCTCTAGGACATGAAAATAATACCGTACCTATAATACCGAAAACGTGCTCGGGTATATTGAACGCGGCCGGACCCTGATCCGCACCGTTTACGAAGAAATGCAATATACCCATATCTTTACGCATAACGCCCACCGTGTCGCCCTCCTGGAAAACGTTATCGTTCCCAATGTCAACGTTGATAACACATAAAGGTCGATAAAAAACTCGAGAGAGAGAGAGAGACATGAACACAGAAGCATTAAAACGATATTCAAAATGTATAAATATTATACGATGGAGTAGGGTCGTCAAAAAAAAATTTTGTTTCTAAAAGATCATCCACGCAAGAAATAAAGTTTAAACAATATGGTTACCAACGTCTTTCAAGTTTTTATTAGAATATTAATTTAACTGTTTATAGTAAGATAAGGTAACATCTAATTCATAATATTAACAAAAAATGAAAATTTAATGAAATTTCTTAATATATAACGATTATTACTAATATATCTATATAATATAGTACTAACCACCAATCTATTTAGATTACGGACATACTGTGGTATGATGACGGATCCCTCTCGAATCACATCCTCTCCTATAATGGCCCAAGTACCAAATCTAAAAATTATGAATACAAAATGAGACATTGTATATTATTTAAAAAAAATACACAACAGTTTAGTTTTAATATTAAAATGAAAACAATGATGGCCACGTTTGTCCGGACCCCATTAACTTTTACCCCTAATTGTTGTCAATATATAGATGATTATAACAAAAATTATACGATACTAAAATCTGTACAAATGATACCAGGAATCAGAATCGGGAATCTTGTAAATCGGTTCAGTAATTCTCGAACTATGAGCGTGCATACGAATACAAGCAGATTCACAAAACGACTTTGTTTTATATTAGAATAAGAATGTCTAGTAATTTTATTTTTATCGTCTCTTTTATAACGATTATTTATGATATTTACAATTTTATAGAAACGGATTAAGATATATCATCAAAGGTTTAACAATAACATATTTGATTGTGACTAAACTGAACACTGATAACACATGTCAGTTAAAAGTAATAGAGCATTTCTGTCAGAATTCAAAAGTGAGAGTACAGCTCGTTTTAAATGACAGCTGCCAGTGTGATCACATTTATCAAGTTTTGATATGTTTGCCAAAGTAAATAGCTATACGCAAAAATACGTTACATTATATATATGGGTCATTTCACCAAATAAGAAAATTTTTACGGGGCGACCCTCGCGGATTATGTTTAAAATTTATGGAGGTGTTCCCTATCATAAGACAAAAATTCCCTGAGAGTTTTAGCTCCTAATACGCAGCGATCTTGAAGTTATGATTTTTTGAAATTTTGGAAAAAACATTTTTTCAATTTTTTCGTCAATTTTTCTGATATGAAAAACATATTTAAACAAAATTGACAAACATTGTATTTTGTAGGAAAAATTCTCAGCTTATATATAGTTAGGTCCAACTTGGAAAAAGAGATTAATCATCGAGTCAAAGTGTCGTTTGGGAAGCTACGCAGAATATTCTATCGCAGTGTCCCAAGAGAAAAGTTTGCGACTAGTGTGTGTTGCCAGTGATGACTTATGGCACTGGGACGTGGTCGCTTACAGTGGGCCTAACTCTAATTAGAAAGCTCAAAGTAACCCAAAGGGTAATGGAGAGGGCTATGAAACAGAAATGAGGAGATCCACAGAAGAACCAAAGTAACCGACATTGCGCAAAGGATTACCAAAATAAAGTGATACAGTGGACTGTGCACATTGATCGCAGAACCGATGCCCGATAAGACCAACGGGTTCTCGAATAGCCCCTATAAGGTGGACCGACGACCTGGCGAAGGTCGCGGAAATCCGCTAAAAGCGGGTTGCGCAAGACCCATCGCCGTGGAGATCTTTGGGGGAGACCTATGTCCAGCTGTGGAATTCTTTCAGTTGAAGGGATAGAGAACAAATTGAATGAATACTGTTAAGGAAAGCAATTTAATTAATAATTAATACACTCACTTAGCGCTGCTCATTTTGAATGGAAAATGCATATCATCTGCTGCTAACTGCGTGACTCCAATTTCTATGCTTCCGGCCCATTTAGGAATGACCAAGTCAAGTCTCACTTGGAAGATTTCATTGGTTTTCAACGTCCTATTGGTCATTACTATGCCGTTGTTGAAGTATTCGAAAGCGCTATATATAATAACAATACAATTATTGTTTCTGATAATCGATTCAATGTATTATGTCGAGCAAGTTTTACTCTCAAAAGGTTATTACAGGGTGGATCATTACGTGAACGATAGTGATGTTTGGAATTAACCCACATCCCTGTGCGCATGCGCTAACATTATTAAGACTATGATTTGTATAGTCTTTTATATGAAAAAAAAAAAATATATATTTATAAAAAAAAAAAAGAACCAGATCGAGTTTCTCGCCTGCGCTCTTCTCGACTGGGTTGTTTTCCGAACCGGTGGTAGTGTTTTAGGCGTTCATAAGCGCATTCTGAGGGCCTAAATTGAATAAATAAATTTTGATTGATTTTGAATGACATTGATATTTTCAGCCTTAGTCGTAATAAACTTCTTAAAGTCGGTCTGGTTAAAGTTAGTTGCAAACGTAATATAGGATATTTAAATCTAATAACTGAAACACATTCAACGTCCAAGCACATGCACGCCTAATTTTTTTTTTTTAATGTGACATAATTTACTCCTTAATTGGCACTTTAAAATTATATTTCATACGTTTTTATAACTACTGTGAATGTGCTGTGATGTTCTTACACATCAATTAATAAACGTATCATTACTAATACAGTAATATTATGTTTTATTATTCAAAATTTTTTTTACCTTAAATAAAGAACATACTAAAACTTCATCGGCAAATCGTAATTTAAAAAAAAAAACCGCTGAAATTCGGCTTAAACTGCCATAATGTTTTCGTGTCTGTAGTTACAGTGTACGATCAACAAAAAAATGAAAATTTTTTTTTTTTTACAGATATAATTTGTTTTAATCATTTAAAGTAAAGAACGATACTCACTTAGGCCTATGAGCAGTCTTACCATCGTTAATAATAATAACATTCGAATCACGCAGCGTATGAAATAAAAGTGTTTCTTCATCAATTCTTTGTCGAACTTTAGCTGCGAAATTACAGTGGATTCTATTAATCATATAAAATGCTTGATATAAATATATTATATATTTTTTTTTACAAATACTTTTAATTTTAAAACGATATCATTTCCTTTTTTTCATATTTATTTCCAAATTATCAAACTTTACCCAATAATATTAAAGTGTTTTAACTGAAGGCAACGTTTGCATAAGTTGCTACTGACATCCGTTTGAAATTTCCACATCGGCAACATTATTACAGTAATAATAATTAATGATATCTTTTTTGGATTCGTAAATTATAATTGTATTATAAATTTTAAAAGTAATTTTAAAATATAATTATAACATACATACAACAGATATAACAGACATGTTAAGAGGCGGTCGTTTGTCCTGGTATGGAGATGTGATGCGCAGGGAGAAAGAGAATGTTGTGAGAAAGGTATTGGATATGAATGTGGACGGTTACATGGAAAGGGGAAGACCAAAGAAAAGATGGATGGACTGTGTGAAAGATGATATGCTTAGGAAAGGAGTGAATGCGGAGATGACAACAAATAGAGAGGAATGGAAGAGAAGGACATGTTGCGCCGACCACAAATAAAAATGGGAAAAGGGTAGGGAGATGATGATGAAATTTTAAAAGTAATTCCATACTCTATAAAGATTTTCCTAGAACAATGAGTTGAGACATATGATTCTTACCGACGCCAGAATTCCCCGGTGTTGTTTCTGGTGGTAATGCATTTGCAATGTTGCTGTCTTCACACGGGTCTATTATGGAAACCTAAAAATTTGCAAACATTGGCATATTGAAAAGCGACGACAGATTCTGGAGAATCAAACAAAAGGAAATGTTGCTATGTTTTTTTTTATATTCGCCACGTAATCTAAAACTCTCCATGTCAAAAACTTTATTTATGTAAATTGTATATCACAGCAAAATAAAAAAACTACTATTTATTTCTATTTTATTCTCGCACGAAATCAAAAAAATGCAGTATGAAAGATTTACAGATAAGTAAATCGTTTCTTTAAAATTAAATTGAAAAAAAAAATCAGCAAAAAAATGTTTGTTCTTAAATTTGTATTGATAATTAAATTAAATCGTAACATTCAATTTTAAAACCAATATTTACAACAACAACAAAAAAATAGGTAAATCTCTTTTTAAACATATTTTTTTTTAGCAGATATTATTCAATATTTCGAATAACATACTGAACAAAAAATTAATAAATGTTATCACTTTCTACTACGCTAATTGTGTGTCATTACAGCCAGATGTTAAAATCCTGTAAAAAAAAAAACAAAATGATAATACGAAACTCACTTTAACCGTCATGCCGTACAGATCGATGACGCCCCATACTTGTTGTTCTACTTTATCAGCGGCGACACCCTGATCAACACCGTTTATATAATAGTGTAATTTTTCATTTGCCTTCCTCATTAAACCCACAGTGTCACCTTCCTGTAATTTTTTTTTAAAATATGAAATACCTATTGGCACGACGTTCCAGTGAAACCGAGCCGTCTGCCGTGACGGCATGACGCACTATTTGTATCCGTTGGTTGTTTCTATGCGCGAGTGAGTGTGTATGTGTGCTATGTGTGCTCTTCTGAACCTGAATCTCTAAAAAGGGTTCGGAAAAACTACGAAACATCACAAGAGAGACTTTTTATTCTAACCTAGCTATAATCCTGTTGACCGGAAAGGCTTTTACAGCATCACTGTAACTTTGGGGGCGAGTAAAGAAGGCACTCGCCGCAAAAAGAGAGTGCGCACTGAAATATTACGTGTGTTTATGTCCCCGTTGAGTGTAAATCGAAAAGCGGCAAGTGATTAATTACAGAATTAAATTAGCTTTTACCTGTATTAATAGACAATATTAAAAAAAAATGGTTTATTGTGTCAACTCGGTGATGGTGGTAAACACCGCCATCCCAGTGTGCATTCAACAATTATAGTTGTTTAGGAACGTTCCACAAGCACAAGTTTTTTTTTTTTGTAATTAACAATAAAATCATATTTGTAAAAGACTGCATTTTTACTATCCCAAAGAGCTATCATAACACATCACCCAACACGTTATACTATAAAAAAGGATGTGTGTACAGTAATACCCCGTTCTACGCGAGGGATACGTTCCGAAAAAAATCGCGTTAACTGAAATTCGCGTATATCGAGGTTTATGATTAAACATACGTCAAAATTTAATACAAAAAAATACAAATCATTTTAATACATACATACTCTTATTTTTTACGGAAAAATAAATCTATTGTCTTTACATTATGTTTATACGCACTCTTTCGCGTAATGCGAGGCATTTGAGCGAGAAATTTGAAATTCGCGTTATAGTGAAACCGCGCGTAACGGGGTCGCGCTAATCGGGGTATTACTGTACTTATGTACGCATGTAAGAAGTTATACTCCTTTGACGTAATAATCGTCTAAAATCAGTCAATCCATTGCGCGGTTACTTTACCGAAGCCGAATACAGAAAAAAAGATCGGGAACGAGACATACCCTGAGTTCATCCAAGTTAAAGTTCCCGTACTCCATACACGTTCCGTGTCCATTGAGAAGGACTTTACAACCAGACATCATTATGGTACCGGAATCCATGTTGGTCATAGTCGATGGGAATCGCATAGTTGCCGGGTTATGCGTAGTCACACCGACCTTCAAGCAAAACGGATGGGCGATAATGCACATTATCATCCACCATTTTTTTTCATACCACTAAAGTGGCAAACAGCCTTACGATCCGTCTGACGGTAAGCGTTCATAGTATCCTTTGGACGCCTCTAACTATCATAGTGTACCATGAACTATACGCGAAGCACTAGAACTATCCTGACAAGCACATGGTGAAATGCCAAAATCAAAAAAAAAAAATCAAAATCAAAATTTATTTATTCAATTTAGGCCCTAAGAAGGCGCTTATGAACGTCTAAAACACTACCACCGGTTCGGGAAACAACCCAGTCGAGAAGAGCGCAGACAAGAAACTCGATCTGGTTCTTTTTTTTTTTTATAAATATAATATATATCATTTTTTTGTCATATAAAAACTATCCAAATCGTAGTTTTAATAATGTTAGTGGAAGCACAGAGATGTGGGCCAATAACTGTAGTTCCAGCAATTTGCAAATGGTAGGGGAGCGATTGACCACAACTGGATTGTGACATTTGTGACATTTAGCCGCTTTCCCGTGTGTCCAAAATCAGAAAATATATCTAATGACTTAAATTTAGTTCAGCATAGTACCTACTCTGGATACCTGTATACCTGTCGATCTATTGACCCATCTATTATACCATGTTTTATTAATATTAAACATCAAATGAAAAAACTTGATTTAAAGTATTTTTAGACTTTGTATAATAAACTATAAAAAAAAAGGCGAGAATATAATTGTTTTCTAAACCAGAGGGGGTTTACATAGGGCCATCGAGGTTACACCCATTCGTTGATTTAACCATATATTTGTGGGTTTAAAAATAAAGTTATCAAGTTAATAAAGTTTTCTTTTCTTTTTCTAACTATTTAGTTAGAAAATACTTCTAGAAACATTGAACCTTCAAAGTTTGTTTATTTATTATCAACTAATACAAAGTAAGCTGACGTGCTCTTTAAGTCTTAAAGTCATTTCCTTCGTAACTGACCTTTAGGGCTAAAAATTACTAGATTTAATAAGTTTTGGTAAATTTTGTCCGCAATATTGAATTTTGTGTAACGTTATACGATAATGGCCCAGCGGGTAGTGCGGCGGGATTCCGTATCAATCGGCGCATGTTCGATCCCCACCTATCCAACTCTAAAATAGACCTGAGCTTTCGGTGAAGGAAAACATCGTGAGGAAACCATAGCATGGTGGTAGGGCATGTCCGCCTGGGGGTAGCTACCACACTCAAGTTAAAAAACCTGTCGCCAAACACCAATAGGTGTGTTCCGGCAGTATTACTTGACGACCAGTACCTCTAAGCTTAGTGTGTTTACCATCCTGGACCACATCGTCACTTAACATCAGGTGAAATTGTGGTCAAAGCACGGCGCCTATTTCGGTTAAAAAAAAATACATACAAAATAACTGGTTCGCCATTTTAGATTTAGAATAACGTCACTTATACTCCGTTCACAGTTATTTTACCTCTGAAGTCTCATTTTGGTATGTTGACATTACTAGCTAACACGTAGTCAAAATATTTTGACAATCATTTTGGATTTTTGCTTTTTATAGTAAATTTAAATCGTAAAACATGTCAAAACGAATTCAAAGTAGTCCTTACAAATATTTTTCTAGCTATAAACGTAATAGTACGTTTTCTGAAATATAAAAATCCAACAAAACTCCGTTAATTCCATTCGTCAACGATTTGCCGCCGTGACTTGTACGTAAAATAGTGTCGTCGGTCTATTTTTAATCTGACACGTTTTTTCAAACCTCATTCAGATTGTATATTTAATGAAATCATGGCGAATTATACATATCACACAATATTCAGAACAGCCACTTAACGGTTATAGGTAAAATAACTTTGAACGGACTATAGCTAAAATTTCAACTCGATATGTTGGGGATAACTGTTTCAAAATTCAGTTACCATATTTGACTCATCCTAAAAATTCAAAATTAATTAAAAACTTTACAAAAACAAAGACGATATAACTTTCAGGTTAATACGTTTAACGCGCTAACGTAAAACATATATCATCCAAACAATATGGGTTATGCTGTGGTTATGTTTCCAAATAGTCTATAGAATTTGTTACTAAGTATAAAGACACCATCTATCGGAACACATCATAAAACTATATTATACATATATATATATATATATATATATATATATATATATATATATATATATATATATATATATATATAGATCATCTATACTAATAAATAAAATTGAAGTGTCTGTTTGCAATGTCTAAATTTTATTTTTTACTAAATAGATATGATTGCATATACGGAACATAGGTTCAATAGGTTTGATATAGATCAAAACTGCAATTATTAAAATTTTTGTCTGTCTGCCCGTCTGTTTGTAATGGGTAACCTCCGGAACGGCTGGACCGATTTTGATAAGACTTTTTTTGGTAGATAGCTGAAGTTGCACCGGGTAACTTAGGGTACTTTTTAATTTTCGAAAATAATTAGGGGTCCGCGTAAAAGAGAATCCAATTCAATGCACAGTTTTACGGGCAAGCGCTTCAATCTACGAGAAATGTTTTTACTTTATCTTAGTACTAAAAAAAAAAATTAGGGTTCCGTATAAAAAAATATTAAAATGCAGTGAAGGATATATGAAACGCGGGCGCAGCCGCGGGCACACAGCTAGTTATAAAGTAATCAATACGTTACCTCTATACTACCGCTCCATTTATCGACGAGTGTATCGATGCGTATTTCAAAGAGCTCGTTATCGTAAAGCGGTCGGTGCGTCATAACAACCCCGTTGTTATAATCGTCCAAAGGCCGTGCCCTTTCAGCCGTCCTGAAATAATACGTATGCGATTAACAGTCACGACATCAATCTAAATTGCGTCCTGTTTTTTTTTTAAAGCTGTACTTATTAATACATACTTATTATTCGCAGTCAGTTTAACAAGAATCCCGCACCTCGGATGGAATCTTAATCGATCTTGAGCGACTGTAATGACCATATTAAAAATATTAAAAACGTACCAACAATAATTTCATAAAAAGAAAATAATTTTATTTTACGCCATCTTTTTGTTACAATTAAAATTAGAGACGACGCCTTTAGAATTTAAAACTAGATATTAACGATTTTTCATTTATATGTTTCACAAACTTGAACACAGTCCAGCTAATTTTTTAAACTGTCATTGTAATTTACAGAAATATTAGCTGATGTCAAAACTTATTAAATAATATTAAAGTTCTCTATTGTGACAAAACATTTTTTTTAACTAGCATACAATAGAGCAACTCTCTATTTAAACTAGCTGTGTGCCCGGAGTTGCACCTGCGTTTCATAAATTCTTCACTGCGTTTTGATTCTCTTTATACGGAACCCTAATTATTTTCGAAAATTAAAAGTACCCCAAGTTACTTGGAATAACTTCAGCTAACTACCAAAAAAGTCCCGTCCGAATCGGTCCAGCCGTTCCGGAGATTAGACAATACAAACAGACAGACAGACAAAAATTTTAAAAATTGTATTTTTTGTATGTACATTCATATCCATTTAGTATTAAAAAAAAATGTAATTTTGACATTACAGACACTTCAATTTTATTTATTAGAATAGATAAGTGTAACACACTTGAATTATTTTATCATTCATAAATTATGTATGCCAATTGGTAAGACCAAATTTCCACCGCCAACTGTATGACTAGATTGCCATTCTCAAGTATTAAAATCTACTGCCAATAGCTAGGTTTCTGACATCAGTTGAAAGTCAGTATGTCTAGGCTTAGCATATTACCACCTAGCTTCATATTATCACTTAACATCAAATCTAACTTAGATCAAGCATAACAAATGCAATATAAACAAGATTACTTTGATTTGTTTTTTTATTCTGTCTATTAACTTATAGACATTTATACTAACCTGTGAAAGTCAAGTTTTTATTTATACATACCTTTTTTTTTTTTTTTTTTTGACGGGGGGAAATGCATTTACGCACTACCATTACCCATTGCATTAGTGAGACCGAAGTCCCCCAATGCAATGGGTAAGGGGGTGCGGAGGGACGTCTCCGCACCAGTGTGGGACTCGCCCGGGCGTGAAGCGCCCAGAAATACCCACTAAAAACCCCCGGGGCCGTCCGCCGCATTTGCGATGGGGGCGACACGGGGTGGCTTTCGCAGTCACCGCGTCGCCCCCTGCGGCGAACCCACCGGGCCTCGTCCGTGCAATGGCCCAATGGGGATGGAGGAGGAGAATGTCCCCCCCACCTCTTCGCCCGCCTCTTAATGAGGCATTCACCATCCGAGATGGAGAGAGGTAATTACCGCCAGCAGCTATAACTACCTCTCCCCCCCTCAACTCCTCACTTCCTCTTCGGTGTTGTGCACCCTTCCCCATCTTTATTTATACATACCTAATGCGCAAGCATCTTCTGTTGTCATTGGTACATAAATATTTTGAGTATCTTTATGAGGTAATAACCCTTCTGAGGTAACGGCAGCAGTATTCAACTCAGTTGATGTTAATGTGTCATCATTATTAGGATCTTCTTCGATCTGGAAAAAACAAAACAAAATACTTTTTATACTAATATAATTGTTTTCAAGTCTTAATACTGACTATAATAATGTCACTATACACAGGGGCGTAATGATATGTAATATACTGTATTAACAAATATTTACAAATACCTGATGTAAACTAGCAATGTCCATGACAGGCCGTATTCCATACGCGTTTGTTATTGAAACTTGTACACATTGTCCATACAAATCGATAACAGCAAATAATTTTGATGGCAGCTCTTTCGCAGCAACACCAAGGCAACGACCATTTATGTAAAACATTAACTCTCCCTGAGAAATTTTATTTCAGTTTGTATATATGAAATAATTCATCCGATATAGACAACAAGATATTATATATTAGTCTCACCTTACTAGTTCGCATGACACCTAAACTTTCTCCTTCACGAATGCTGTCAAGTTCGGGGCCATACGAATTAACAAGTGTAACTCCATCTTTTACGATTGAACTCCCTGACATTATCTGTGGGTAGAAAACTAGAGTCACTATGAGAACTAGAGGTCTATTAAGATTTCAAAATATTTTGATTGCATTTAATGGTGATCAAATGGTGAGTAGCTCTTATGTAGACAATATTGGTACTACAATGTTAGGAATCAATGTTTTACACTTTGATATTGCACTTAATGATTTTAAGACTCTGTGGTCATAAACAGATAACTACTCTGTGGCAATTATTACAACATAAAAGACAGAGCAAACACTAGTAAAAGTTTTACTACCACTATCAAATTTGCTTCATTGAAAACTTAGCATAACTATGCTTATTACAGCTATTTTTTTTTTTAATTACAGATAAATCCATAATATTTTCAAAGTATTATATTAATCCAAATTGAAAACTTACCCAAGCAGTATTTCTAAGTTTAGTTGCAGTGGCTGGAAGCTCCATATATTCAGGGTCTAAAGTAGTAACACCTATCTCAAGGCTGCCATTCCAAACATTCACCTATGGAAATAATAAAAGAAAATAAATTTTCTATAATACACATTATACTCTTTTCAGTAGAATATTAAAAATAGACAATCAAACACAGCTGCTGAGCATATAATAAAAAAAATTTATCACTATCACTATGTAAAGTGGGTGTATACTCACTGAAATCAAATCAGATACCACCAAAACCTAATGTTTACTATTATAAACATATTATATTATATTATATTAATTAATATGTTTTCATTTTGACTATCTATAGGTTAATGTGTCGAGTACCCATAAAAATGAAACAATAGAAAGCTGGCGTAAACGCTGGGAAGGTGCTCAAGGGGTTAAATGCTCTCAAACCATATAGCTCAATTATCATTGCATGGCACTAGTCATGAGGTAGTAACCACAAGAGGTTATCTACAAGGAGGCGTTCTATCACCCCTATTGTGGACCCTAACAATGGACCAACTCCTGCATAAGATGAAGGAATTAAGGATCGACGCCCAGGGCTATGCTGATGACCTGGTGATAGTTGTCTGAGATTTATCTCAAAGTACAAATTTGTACCTTATGCAGAAAGCATTAAGTGTCATTGACAAATGGTGCAAGGACAATGAACTGAGAGTAAATGCAGCAAAACTGTCCTAGTACCATTTATTAAGAAAAGGCATCTTGACCAACTAGTACTACCCTCACTAAATGGTAAGACAATAAACTTCTCACCAAAGGTCAAATACTTGGGAGTTATTGTCGACCAGAAACTGACCTAGAACAGACAAGTTGTATATATAATTTGAAAGGCTAAAATTGCAATGGGGAACTGTAGTCGAATGGCCGGAAAGCGCTGTGGTTTAATTCCCAGGTTAACTATATGGCTTTATACTGCAGTTGGCAAACCTATAATAACATACACCTGTGCGGTTTGGTAAAAAAAGGCACAACAGCAGTCCAGCAGTCAGTTTGTACCCGATTAGCTTCAGTACAAAAAGAATGGGTTCTATCTTAGTGATGGAAGCTATGTCGCAAACAGCCCCTGGAGCGGCTCTGAATGCTCTGTTAAATATGACGCACCTTCATCTACATGTAAAGAAGGTGGCGAGGTTAACAATACACAGAAGTTACGCCCTCAGGAGGAGACAATGGATATCCCAGTCCATGAGATCTTTTTTAGACTCAGTGATAGAAGCACCAGTTTTAGGGATGATATCAGATAAATATATATGTAGCAACATATTATTTACCTTACAGTAAAAATTTCGGCAAATATCTCGCGTATTATTTCAGACCACATTAATTTGGTGGTAATTTTAAAAAGATTAGAGTTGGCAACAACAAAAAAATGTCACTTTTCTCTCCTTGTTAGACAGAATGACTGATAAAAATTAATTATTAATTAAAATACCCTGGGAAGGTATAGTTAAGGGATGGTTAATATCCACACCCTTTATTTTAGATGGGTTGATGCACTGACCACTTAAAGGGTAAGCCCATTATAAGATTATTCATTATTTGACCTGCACCTTTCGCTGCCTGTTTGCTTTGGGATTATTTAGGGTATTACTTTTTGTCAGGGTTTTACTTTTTCTTTGGTTTTGTTTTTCTATGATTGGGTTTCCTTTTTCTTTTGGTTTTCTTTTTATAATGGGTCTTACTTTGAATTAGTAGTTGTTGTTTTGCCTATGTAATTAGTTCTGTTTTCTTTATACTTGCAAATCTTCTTTTTCTTCTTTCAGATTCTCTTAACATAATTGAACTAGTTCCAAGAGTTTTTAACTCTATACCATTTTCATTTGATCAGGGAAAATGAACTTATAAAATATAAATTTGAGTGCATGTAAAACCTATGGCTGATAGGAATGAATGTATTATTTTATTTTATTAAAATAATGCATTCCTAAATCATTAATAAAATTGTATTTACATGGTAAAGGCTCAGAGCTTTAATCACAATTTCACTTGATGTTAAGTGACAATGTGGTCAAGGATGGTAAAGACACTAAGCCTAGATGTACTGGTTCTCAAATGATGCTACCAAAACACACACGTTGGTATTTAGAGAACGGTTTTCTAACTTAATAGTGGTAGCTACAATGGAAGGCGTTATTAGAAAATACCCCACCACTAAGTTATAGTTTTCTCACAAAGTTTAGATTTATCAGAAGCTCAGGTTGATCTTTTGAGTTGGATAGGTGGGTTTGAACCTGATCCTAATCCACTGATGAGAAATTCAACTGTATTACCAACTGTGCCATGAGTTGAACTGTGTACTTTACAGAATTTTTCTGATTAAAGTAAATCCTTTAGTATCACTACAGTGCATGATGGGTACAGCTAGTGTTTTATAAATAGGACTTCAAAAAGTGTACAAACAGCAATGTGACATAAGTGAATTTTTAAACATATATAATTTTATGGCAAATAAGATTTCTGTTATGTACAGAGATAAACAAACAACTAAAAACAAATGATCTCTCAAGAAAATAAATAAAAAAAACATAGATGGGTTACTAGGGCAAATTGTTTTGTTTGCTAGGCTTCTTTAAAAGTACAACAACATAGATAATTCCATTAAGAAATTATTATTAGAAAAATATAAGAAAGTGATAATGGAATATTATTAAAATGTGTTAAATATTTAATACATCTTCAAGATATAATAAAAACAATACAATGTTGATAAAATTATCTGCATTACTAAAACTATCTGTTATAAAAATAATAACAAATTATTTTTATGACCTTTTGTCTTGAAATATTATGGCTTACCTTTCTGTCAATGGACACTTCAAATAAAATATCATCGTTCAATGGTTCCGCGCTTAAAATTAAGCCATGGTTAAATTCTACAAAATTCCTAACAGCTGTGGAATTGTCGTTTAGAAGTGTGACTCTGTCACCGCACCGCCTGTGAAACCTCATTGTGCCAAATACGGCACTACGCTCATTAATAAAACTTTAAATATATCAGATTTTCATCATCACACGCACGTAACTTTACATTTTATTCAAACGATTATTGAACACTAAAAGATCATTTAAACACACCGGGCATACATTAGCGATATTTTAAAATGAAATCATAGAATACAAATGCTTCACAATACATTTTACTGATTTATTGCCACATGACTAATTAAAACTGATGAAGAGACGACATCGTTTAATTTTTGTACAGCAACCAAAAAATAATAAAAAGCAAACTAAATTTTTCAATTGTAAATTGTTCTTGATGGCATTGTCATTGTCAACGAGTAGGGATGTACATGAAAAAATACATTTTTGTTTTTTCCGATATGATACATCTAAACGTTGTATCGATGTTTTCCGAAGCATTGGCAAAAACATCGATGTTTTTGATACATCGTGTAAACACATAAACACACAATGAAATAGGTAAGAACAAGCAGACCGTTTAAAATTCTCAAGAAATTATTTTTCGCTACAATTTTCTATTTTTTATACAATAATAAGGAAGGGCATAATGAAAAGCCACCACTACATACATATATATTAATAATGAAAATTATCAAAGGATAATGGTGTTAACACACGTACGGACTGAACCGCGGACATAGTATGGCGGACGGCTGAAGTCATCAGTCCCCTAAGTAGGAATGAAATTCCTTTTCGAAAAAGATCGATTTTTGTATTGATTCGAATCCAAGTTTGATAAATCGATTCAAAAAATCTAGACCCAAAAGATCGTTCTTTCAAACTAATAAAGTATAAATTATTAAAGTGTTCTTTTAGTTTTCTTTAATATGATGATCATCTGTAAATAGGTAAAAATAAAACAGTTAATTGTAATTTTTCCTTTCTAGGTTAGAAGTTATTTTTTTGTTGTTGTTGTTGATGACCTTTAGTACTGTTAACAAAAATAAATTGGAAACAGTTTTTGCAATAAATGGTGATTATAGTCTAATTTCAACCATTGGAAGAATACTGTGAATTTTTTTACGAATTACAAATGAAAAGTAAAAAAATACAAAACCAAAAAAAATACTGATCTCTTGGACTTCGATGTATTGTGAATCTATTCAAAAAATTAATCTTTTTGTAAAATCTTATTCCTGTCCCTAATTAGGCGTATGATAACCTCGGCCGCTCGATATACCATGTCCGCGGTTCGGTCCGTACTACTATGAAAAGCATAAATATTAGAAATTTATTAACATTATATTTATTTGGAGTTCAGTATCATTTAATTTTTTGATAATATTTATGTAATGATAATAGTAATACCTTTAAAAGCAACTAACGTAATCATTGTTAATCATTTAATAATTTAATTAAATGGTAAATATACATGATATTATATGAGAAAGACTAAATTACCAACTTTTTAGAATTTGTGACGGTTGATATTAGCAAGTCCTAATCAATATTGTTTATATAATTATTTCAAATACAAATATTTAATTTCAATGTGTATTATTTTTATCCTAATAAATAACAGTTATTAATAATATTTGTGTTCAAAGAAAGCAGTTATTTGCCTAATTGTTAAAAGTAAGAAATTCAAATCTTTCTTGACTTCGAAGAATTCGGATGCCAAACTGCCAAAAAATTTGAAAGTGGGGAAAATAATGTATACCAATACAATTTCCTACCTTTATTTTGCTTTAAATCTAATCCTATTGCGTCGGAGAACGCGTACATATCGATACATAAAATGAAATACATCGATTTATCGTTAAATATCAAAATTAACTGATTATCAGTTTGATCGATGCATCGGACAGTAAATATCGGTGTTTTCAATACATCGATGTAAATCGAGCATCCCTATCGACGATCAATGCTGCTAATTTATATAGTTTTGAGACTATACATACTCTGTAGTTGCTACTTGCTGATAATAAAATGTCATACCGAATAGGTACTTTAATGCTGAGCAAATGTTGAATCTATTTAATAAATAAAATAGTATAAAATGAATCCTAATTGTTACAAGAACTGCATAGTATCTTAAAAATTATTCCTATTGTCCATTATAGCAAAACTACTCAACTCCCGATTAATCGCTCAAATATCAATAAAATTTTGACAATAGGAAAACAATTGGAAGCTGGGGTAAACGCCAGGTTGGTGGTTAACCAGTATTTAAATAAAATAAAAAAACCATTAGTTTACATATTTATTACAACACAAACAAACAAGTATAAACAAACAAAAATACTATATAAGCAAAACTATAGGAATCGTGAGGTTATAGGTTATAAACTCCATACCAGTTAATACCTCCGTTTATGAAAGTTGGTCCGTTTGGTCTACCTCGTCTTCCGATTCTACGCTAGACCCTTGTAAATGCCACTCAAACGATAATGCCGCTCCATTATAAATTAACCATTCACTGATGTTAATATTATCCTTTCTTTTATATAGATCAACACATATACAGTTATTGACTCTTCCTTGGACAAATATCTTAACTCTTGAATCTTCTATAAAATACATCGTGGCTTTAGTAATGTTCGACGACCAAATGCGATCTACCGCTTTAGGGTAACATTTACTCAATCGACACTCTGTTGCCAAGCCAGGAACTTTTATTTTCTTTCCAGGTTCATAAATATCTCTATATGGGACTGATATGTCATAACAACCATAGTCCATAGCGTATATCATGCATGCATCATTTACATCCGAAACGATCATGCCCCTTACGTGTCTTTTTAACGTTTCCGAGTAGTAAACCACGAGGATCTTTTCCGCAATCTTGTGTGGTGTATAACGTCTTCCACGTCTTTCCAATGTTTTCATATCGTAGTCGGTTATATTCAATGAGCGTACGAAAAAGTAAGCCGGATTGTGCATGCAAGTTATTAGCACATCATAAAATCGTTTGTTCATAAAACGAAGTTTAGCTACTTTTTCTTCTAGAGTTAAAATTACCATTGTTTATGACCAATAATCACAATTATAAGCTGATACGCACTTTAGAATAACTTCAAGATGTTTCGATAGTTGTAACTTATACAGATGATTAACAAATAATACGCCGCGCAACCGGCGGCGGCACGTATTTATTCATTTTTATTTGTTATTTACAAATACCCCCTTTTTTTTATTCTCCACCAAACTATTACCCATATTATTTAATAATTTTGTAATTTTTGTTTACAAAAGCAATCTATTTAATTCCATTAACTTATTTTAATCTCTAACACTTTCTGTGTCTCCTATGATTTGATGCATAATTAATTCAATGCATTTTATTGACTCAAAATGCATGTAATAATACGACGCCCATATACTTGCTAAGGCAAAATAGTCCTTAATCCAAACGTATACAGAACGTTTCTATTTTTTCTTGTCGATGAATGTCAGTAATAATCCTGTAAATGTGAGTTGTGAAACAAAAGTTCGAAGCGTGGTAAATTGACATAAACATTATTTATTGAATATGTCGCCGCGAAGATGTTTAGCTTGAATTTTTTTATATTAATAACAATGTAATAATTAGGAAATTATGGAATATGTATTTTCATATACAAATAGCTAGTAGACGTTTTTTAAAATGTTTTTTTTAGACTTCGATTACCTTTTAAATTAGCGTACAATTTTTAAAAATAATTTTTAAAATAAGAATTAAGGAAATAATGTAATATTTATTTTAAGACAAGTTGTTGATGGTTTTTCAAATTTACTTTTACAAAGTTATTAGGAGGATGTAGAGGAGAAATGAAACAGCCGAGAGCTCCGTGACAAATGATTTATTAATTAATCAACATCGTATTTAATATACCAAACATACATTTGCCCCTACAATATTCCCCCCCTTTTTTTTAAATTTTACATTATTAATAATAATTACATAACATTTAAGACAATTAAAAACATAATCTTTAAGATAATAAAATTTTAGTAATACATGTTGTTGTATTTCTTTTTAATTTACATTACACGCTTCTCTATTACAATTACATATTAAAACTTGTTATTTATAACTTACTTTAAAATATAACACATAAGATTTTTTTTTTATATTCTATAACATTTACTTACTTAACTATACAACATGATTGTGTTGCGGCGCCGTCTGTTGTTGAAACATACTATTTGTATTATTCCAAACTGATATTTCTTTTCTTAATATCTTTTGCGTACCTGCTTTGCATTTCTTGTACGTTATATATACGAAATATATTACCATTACTACTGCATTGCATATTAGTATTGTTCCGTATCTGTGTAATATTTGCTCAGTATGCGAATTGGAGGCGTTATTCGCACCGTTTTGGGCGATAATAACTTCTTCAGTTTTTTTTTTTCTCAACACTGTATGTTTTTTACCCATTTTAATTACAATAAACTTTATACTAACGATAGAATGAAATTCGATATTAGCTCACGATGAGCTGTTATGAAGTAATGCGTAATACGTTTTTTATTTCTATCGGTTTGCGATGGTTCAACAACAACGGTTACCAACTGACGTGCACATTTTCGTACTTTGATAATTCTAGTCTTCATTTTTATTATACTAGCATTATTATCAATGTTTGCTTGTTACAATATATTACATTTATTTAGTTGTACTATACTATTTATAATTTTACATGAATCGAACAGGAGTTTTAATTATTCTTCCACTCTTATTTTTTTTAAACATTAATTTCGTACAAAGCGATATATTTTCATTCAGTAAATAAGCTGGTGTCAGTCGATCTATTCAAACTGATAGTATCCTATCTTCTAATTGAATTTTGTAAACTTTACCTGACCTTTCTGTTACCTTCATAGGGAGGGATATGTTACGGATTTTTTGATTCCATCATTCCTTAAAAATACGTGTGAACAATTTCTGATATCGGGATGTATGAAAAATGATTTTGAACTTTTAGATAATATGTTAGTAGGTTTATATTGTTTTATAGTATCTCTGATATTTTGTACTACAGTATATGGATCATAATTATGATTTGTATCTACAAAAAATTCTCCTGGCAATCGCAGGGATCGACCGTAAATCATTTGAGCAGGGCTAACATTTGTTTCTGCTTTAATGGCTGAACGAAGTCGTAACATTACAATAGGCAATTCGTGAGTCCAATTTTTATTACTATCTAGTCTAGCAATTAATGATGCTTTTACAGATCTATGTCATGTTTCAATTAATCCATCGCTCTGAGGATGATATCGCGTTGTTCTTATTTTATGTACACCTAAATATGACATTAATATACTACTTACTTTCAAATTGTCTGCCTTGGTCGCTGGTTAGTTTAACAGGACAACCAAATCTACATATTCATTCAGAATATAGTTAATATGCTACCGTTTCGGCTGAAATATCCTTTAGTGGATACGCTTCTGGGCAACCAGATCCTCTATCTATTATCGTTAAGAAATATCTTTAATCATCTGCGGTTATAGGAAGTGGTCCTATCAAATCAATATGTATATGCTCGAATCTATCAACCTGAGGATATTGACCATGTTTAGAAATAATATGTCTATTCACTTTAGCTTTTTGACAATTAATGCATGTTTTTGTCCATAAACTTATATCTCGATTCATATTAGACCAAAAAGTTTTTTCTTTAATCAACTGTCGTGACGTACGTATTCCAGGGTGACTAAGATTATGTATTGCATAAAATAAGTTTTTCCTAAAATATTCTGTTGTATACGGTCGGGCAATTTCATTAGATATTTCACAGACAATTGAGTGATTACTATTCGGAACATTAAATTTTTTAAATTAATATCTAGAGTCATTTAATAAAGTTCAGAGTCTTTGTTTTGTGCTAGAGCTAATTTTTCGTAATCTATAATGCTTGATGTGCATTCTAAGGTTTCTATACGCGATAGTGCGTCTGCAACAGTGTTTTCATGTCCGCTATCGTGTCAGTCGTATGTCAGTCGTAAATTCGCTTAAAAAGAGTAGTTGTCTAATACGTCTAGGACTTTCTTTGTTATTGTTTTTACATAATTTTGAAAATGCGAAGGTTAATGGTAAATTATAAAAATTATTAACTCGTGACCTTCAAATAATGATCTGAAATGTTTAAAACTTGAAAATATAGCAAGTAACTCTCTGTCATATGTACTATACATTTTTTGTGTTTCTGTTATTTTTTTTTTTTTGAAAAATAGCCTAATGGATGCCATTTGTCATTAATGTTTTTAATTCATGTTGTAGCACAACTCCTAAACAATTATTTGATGCATCGGCAAAAAGTGCATATGGTACGTTCGTAACTGGAAATGATAACGTGACTGCATTTGCAAGGTTCCTTTTACATTCGAGGTATGCTTGCTCAGCGTCCGGTGTCCAATTTATTTGTGTCTTGTCGTTCTTTTTAGCTTTATGAATATATTTATATAATATTTCTAATTATTGTATCGCTTTAGGTAAATGATTACGATAAAAGTTAACCATACTTAAAAATTTTCTTAGTTGACTAACATTTAGAGGTTTCGGGTAATCGATGATTGCTTGTACTTTCGTATCTAAGGGTTTAATACCGGTTGTGGTAACTTTGTAACCTAAAAAATCGGTACTAGTAACTTTGAATGTACATTTTTCTAGGTTGATTGTAATTCCATACTCATGTAAACGTTGAAATACCTTTTATAAATGTTCGTAGTGCTCGATTTGATTTGCTGACGCGATTAAAACGTCATCAGAATAACAATAAAGAAATTCTAAACCATGTAAGACTGTATTTGTCATGAATCTTTGGAATGTTTGTGCAGCGTTTTTCAAACCGAATGTCATGCGTTCAAATTCATATAAACCAAATGGTGTTGTAATCGCGGTTTTACATATATCATCGGGATTTATTAATATATTATGATATGCTTTTTTTAATATCGATTTTGGAAAATATTGTTTTATTAGCTAATAAATATGTAAAATCTTGTACGCGAGGTAACGGATATCGATCGGGTTTAGTAACAGCGTTTAAGGATCGATAATCTCCACATGAACGAATTTGTCCATCTTTTTTAGGAACTAAATGTAAGGGACTTGCCCAGGCCGATTTAGATGGCCTACAAATACCTGTTTCTAACATGTGTTTCATGTGTTTTCTTCTTTAGCTATTTTGTAACGCTCAGGCGCTAAAGGTCCCGGCTTGCAATAAATTGGAGTTCCTGTAGTTTCAATATAATGATATATCGAGTGTTTTGGCGTTTCTTTAAATGTCATAGGTTTGAGAATCTCTGGATATTTTTTTAATATGTCATATACAGGCAGTTCGTAAGGTAGAAACTGCTGGTTCTATATTGTTTATAACCGTTCCTTGTAAACAAAGATTAGTAATTTTGTCTAATAAACATCGACCGTTGATATCTATTACTAATTTATAATGATTTAGAAAATCTACACCTATTATTGGTTGTTTAACATCACAGATAACAAATGTCCATTTAAAATGCCTTCGTAATTTTAAGTCTAAAGTTAGTGACTTGGTTCGGTATGTTTTTATTTCAGAACCATTTGCTGCAAAGAGTTTAAAATTTGAACTGAAATTTAAATCTTTCTTATTTTTTACTAAAAATCTAGGTAAAACGGATATAGAAGCACCAGAGTCAATTAAATATTTAATGTGAGTTTTTCTGTCACTTAAAAGTAGGCGGTGATCTTCAACTTTGCAACTTCCTGCCAGCCGTTGCAGTTCTGCTAGATTTCCGATGTGGTGGATGCGTTTTTGCTGTTCCAGCTACAGGGTGAGATACATTTTCGTGCTCTATCTCTGTATCGAAAATGGTATGAACACAGCCAGTCTGGGTTTTCAGGTGTTCTCCTTGGCTTTGGTAGAGAACGCGAACGTGAAAAGTTCCTGTACCCAGTGTTGCTTCTGTACTTTCTTCTTCCTCTGCTGATGTCCTTTATTTTAAGGTTGATTTTAGCTATCTCTGCCATGTCTGCTACGTCGAAATTCTGCTGCGAAGAACTATGAGTGACTTCGGTGATGTGGACAGATTGGTGTGTCTCCATGATTTTATCGGCAATCAGTGCTAATAATTACACTATTAAGTAATGTGTACGCATTTTGTGTGCTATGCAACGACTGCAGTATGTAGCGTCATGTCGAGTCGCGCGTCGAGTCGCGGTCACCAGTGTTGAGGAGAAATGAAACAGCCAAGAGCTCCGTGACAACTAATTTATTAATTAATCAACATCGTATTTAATATGCCACACATACATGTGCCCCTACAAGGGTATGCGATCGGAAAAGTAGGTATTTCAGAAATCTTTTGTTATCGCGTTACGCTCCATTAAAGCGAAAGGGACAACTGCACCGCGGGCTGATTTAACTATGCAAAATAGACGAAAACATCACTTCCCTTCCCTTCTCCAAAACTGAACCGATATTTTGTCAGTTTTAGATTAAGGAAGAGTTTGGCTATGCCTGTACGTTTTGCTTTTTAAAATTTTATCCATCAAATTTGTTTGACGAACGTCTGAAAAAGACGTTAACAATCGAGCATTTTTTCATTTTCAAAGGCTTCTAGTTTCCACAATAATTAATTTATTGAAAAAATCAAAACGTACGGGCATGGCGGTGGTGGATATATATTATTCGGTATTAAAGTATTTAACATAGGGAGCAAGTAAGGAGGTTTATCCAGGGAGGAAACAGGGGACTACGTTTGGATAAAATAAATGCCGCTAGGACATCCTCTTAAAGAGTTAAATCCTTTTCATTCACCTTGCAATTCGTAATAATAAATTTAACATTAATTTTGTTATAAATTATGTTTGTTACATTATTATGCTGCAGACTAGCTGTGTACCTGCGATTCCACTCGCGTTTACTAACAGACAGACAAACAAACAGAATGCAATTACTTAACAACGGATATCACGCGTTACTTTTTAACCCCGTTGTTAAATAATTGAGTTTCAATATGGAACGCGAAATTATAAAAATTACAAAACAAACAGAAGTTGTCTTTTATATAATTGTTGTTTCTTTTTCTATTATTCCGGTTACTTTTCCTATATACTTACACATATTATTTAACGTAACAAAATATATATAGTAAAAGTTTAATAGATAATAATATATGGAGAATAAAAAAAAAAACATGTAAATCAGTTCATTGGTTCTCGAGTTATTAGCCAACTAAGGGGCAGGCAGACAGATAGACTCAGAAACGTTGACTTTTATATAATACAAGGATGAGTGAATATTGTAATATTATATGTATAAATGATTTAAAAATATTCTCAACAATCGAATCTGCAATTCACGAGTTGTACAGACGGATGGATAATTAAGTCATTTCACTGGAAATGTTACCTTTTATGATACGTAGTTGTGTAAGGATATTAAAGTACAAAAACACCATTGAGACTACTGGAAATAAAAGTTAACACTGTACATACAATATAGGGATAAAGTGTTTCTATTTAGATATAGATAATTATTTTATGTAGAAGTCACTTGTCGAAATCAAATACCTATTTATACCGTTATACGTTTAGCTCTCACGGTATTCTAAATTTGAACAAACTTGTTTGATTATTTTATAGGTTTTTAAATTCGGACAAAATGGTAGCGGACAGTGCGGTTCCAGAGGAGTTTTCTCCCGCGAACTATACGAATGTGGAATGAGCTCCCAGCGGCCATATTTCCCGGGGTATGGGGTTCTTCAAAAGGTTTGTATAAGGAATTGGCAACGCGCACGTGATACCTTTGGTGTTGCAGACGTCCATGGGCTACGGTGACCGCTAACCATCAGGCGAATAGTAAGCCTGTTTACCATTTTAGTGGTGTAAAAAAAAATCAAATTCATATGCATGTGATATCCCGGCGAACATCGTATCACTACAGAATCGATAAATGTTGTGTTGTTAGATGGATTGATATTACGTTTTTTTTTCAATGCGCGAGGAAATATTGAGTCCGAAAGACTAACAACAAAAAGATCGTTCAAATCAATAAATCCGTTTTCATTATATCATCAAAAATCATCATCACTTTATGCATTTATAGATGATATACAATTAGATTTGGTTTTCAGAAAGAATTCGCTGCTAATATTCAATAAGAGTATCCATAATTTTCGTGTAGGTATTTATAAAGGATCATTCAAGTATTAATCTAAGCAAAATTTAGACCATTTTTGACCTTCCCTTTTGTGATGTCTCTTAATCTTTTCGGATCCCATCCGCCTTTTTGAGCCTCACCCAGTCGATCTTTTTTTAAATGTTTTTATTTATATAAAAATTATAGGATTCTTTATTGTAATCGGTTTTAGCGGAATCATAGAGAGGGGTGTCATTTCATCGTTTTATAAGTAATGTATCCAAACAATTTACCCATTGATCAAAGTCAGGACATTGATCGATAATGTTTGTACGGATGCACGTATGCGTTTGTAGTGTAAAGGGTCGTTCAAGTATTACGTAAGCTAAATTTTGGTCTTTTTTTACTCGCCCCAAATCCTCCACCCTTTTCAGCGAGTCCCTAGTCTAGCATCGTCATAATTTAAAAAAAAAAACGGAGATTAATAAATAATCAAACTAATCAAAGCTTAGTCCCTTCATGAACAATTACGTAGTATTGGAACAGTCCCTAACAGCTAAACGCACCCTCGATCTTGGATCTCACGATATGCTTCTTGTAAAGTTTATTTAGAAAAGAGAAAATATACGTCAAGGTAGTGTAATATAATATTAGGTAATAGGAAAATTTATTTATTTATTTAGGCACTGCTACAGAAACCAAATTAAACCTATACTTTACACTCCTATTAAAGTAAAGCACGACATTTACATAGTATATTATTGTATAAAAATTCGCAAATACCCCTTAAATTAAAGGGGAAGATATACAAGAGCATGATCCGGCCTGTCGTCTTGTATGGATCAGAATCTTGGACAATAAACGTGACGGATAAAAGAAGTATGCATGCAGCCGAGATGAAAATGTTGAGATGGATGGGTGGAGTAACAAGAATGGACAGCATTAGGAATGAGTACATTAGAGGAAGCTTGAAAGTGGCACCAGTGACAGAGAAAGTAAGGAGCAGGCGTCTGTCTTGGTATGGATATGAAATGCGCAGGGAGGAAGAGAAGAAAGGTATTGGGTATGAATGTGAATAGGGTATAAGGGAAGAGGAAGAACAAAGAAAAGAAGGATGGACTGTGTGAATGATGATATGCTTAGAAAGAGAGTGAATGTAGGTATGACATCAAATAGAAATGTATGGAAGAGGAAGACATGTTGCGCTGACCCCAAATAAAATGGGATAAGGGTAGGGAGATGATTAATTTATAAAAATAACTAATTATAAAAAAAAATGAAGCGAATTTATAACAAAAAATTAAATGAACTTATAGTAAAGTGTGAAACGACTATGTTTAATATAGGTACCTGAGACGCCTTGGTAGGAACCTGATAGCTCTGTATTGCATTTTATCTTAATGGCTAATAAAACCTGACACAGTTCTATTAAATGATAGTCACATACCTTTTTACTATGAAACGTCTCTGATATAACTTTACCAAAAATAATTATAAATATTACCTACATGAATCGCGAAATACGAAACAATAAATACTATTTTGTTTATATCTATACTAATAGTAATAAATAAAATTGAAGTGGCTGTTTGTTATATAAAAAAAAATAAAAAAAAAAATAGATTATTAAATAAATTATTTGTTTACTTTTTAGCCAATTTTTATAGTGTACTCTTTTGAAATCGGCTTCGTTTTTAATTTAAGAATATTTGTTTTCTACTTTTTAGTTTAAATATATACTTTTAGCTATACCTATTATTTTTTTTAGCATTATAACCTATTATATTATACCTATTATAACCCTAATTATTTTCCTAAAAAATTCAAGATATTTCTCAAAAAGTTAAACACCTGCCAGTAAACATTGATTTTGGTTTTACACCCTTTTTTTTCGCGGACCCCTAATTATGTTCGAAAAATACAAGGGCTTAACTTAACTTATCTGCTAATAAAATTCTGTCAAAATTGGTCCAGCTATTCTGGAGATTAGCAACGGGTTCTTTAATAGCTGCTGCGTACCGGAAGACGCAGCTTGGGTAGGTTCTCAACAAGGTGAACCGATGACCGGTGACGGTCGCGGGAATCCGTTGGATCCGGGTAGCACAAGACAAGTCTTTAGCGGAGATCTTTAGGGGTCGTCTATCGGTTGAATAGATTGACAATTAACTGTGAATCAGAAGAAGAGTGGAACAAACGTGTTATGTATCAAACCTACCTGCATATATGTACAATTACGTACAACGAGCACATCAAATATTTGATTAACATCAGTATTTTACGAAAAGCTTAAAAGTGGTAAAAAATAATGAACTTTCTTATAAGCTGCACCTTATCCAATGCAAATGAAACATTTCATTAAATATAACTACCAGAATATAAGACAACAGACAAGAAAGTTCTAGTAGAAGTGGCTAGAGAATGGTTAACATTGGAATTCAAATAATCGAGCATTGTATCAGACACTTATTAAATTTCTAAAACAGCTATGCGTAATTTACACTACATACTTTCTGATAGCTCGTGACCACGTCTTAGAATAAATAATCACTATATAAGCACACTCGTATGTATATTATATAAGAGAATAGGCAATTTAAAAGCATATCTCAGTGAAATACAATATATTTGTAAAAGTTGCCGTTTACGAAGATCATTTTGATTGTCATATGATAAACAATAATTGAATTTATCAAACTTTCTTTATAAAATTTTACTTCCACATCCAATACTGAAATAATATCCCGTGATGCGACAAATTCTCAGAAAAAATTCCGGTCAATAATATATTAAGAATATTGTGAACACAATGTTATATTATATACTAGCTGTGCTTGGCTCGCGTGAAATTCAGACATTTATATTCTAATAGATAACCTACATCCTCTCGCAAGCGAAGTCACGAGCACAGCTAATAATTAAATATTACTATTCTCCTCAACCATTGATTATTCAAATTCAGTTCACTACTTCCATAAAATAACTCCTTAACAAATTGCATAGATAGTATAAAATATCCAAATATTGTTTTCTCATTTTCTTTGTCTATATATATATATATATATATATATATATGCCCATTGGTTTGGGCATGTAGAGAGGATGGATGAGAGAAGATTAACGAAATTAATTTATAAGGCGAGGGTGAATGGGCAAGTCGGTAAGGGTCGACCTAGGCGAATGTATCTAGACCAAATCAATCATGTCTTAAATAAAGGCCAGGTAAAAAGTACCCATAACCGACGAGCATGTATGAAAGCGCTCATGAAAGTAGAGGAAGCGAAAGAGGTATGCCAAGATCGTAGCAAGTGGAAGGACGTAATCTCTGCCTACCCCCGCGGGAGAAAGGCGTGATGATATGTATGTATGTGTGTATGTATATATGTATATATATATATTATTTATTTACTACACATATATTTATATAATGCAATTTTGTTCAATTTCAATCAATCCATCAATTTTTTGTTTCCGAATAAGTTTACAGACATTTGTTTACAAACTCTTCTTTCATACTCATGTCGCCGCGTTTTATTTAAATTACTATAACTTTTGATTGAATGGACCGATTTTAATGAAATAAAGTGTTGATGTTACCCCGGAATATGATTTATATTTATATTTTTAAATTATACCTAGTACTTTTTAATTGGTATCTGCATAGACAAATAGACAGACGACAATTCTAAAAATGATAAAAATGTGTTCAATTACCTATTTTTAGCACATTGCAATAATTCTTTTCAGAAAAATTGAAAATGTACAGATACCTGAAATGTACAATTTTATTATTAGTATAGATTATTAGCTTGCGCCCATGTTTCATATATTTGTCATTGCGTAATTTTCTAAAGTATTTCGTAAGTATTTTCCAAAAAGTTTTTGCTACCAACTAACAAGAAAAGATATTTCTCACAAATTCAAATACCTGCCAGTAAAACAATGTGTTCCAGGTTGTTAAAGTCGCCTAGAGATACTGGTTCTCAAGTGACGCTGCCGGAACACACTTATTGGTATTTGGCGACAGATTTTCAAACTTGAAGGTCCATCCATCCATCCATTCAACCGAAAGAATCCACTGCTGGACATAGGTCTCCCCCAAAGATCTCCACGACGAGCGGTTTTGCACCACCCGCATCCTGCGGATTCCCGCGACCTTTATCAGGTCGTCGGTCCACCTTGTGGGGCCTTCCCATGCCACATCTTCCGGCGCATCCCAGCCATTCGGGAACCCGTTGGCCTTATCGGGCATCGGTTCTGCGAGCAATGTGCCCACCCCATTACCACTTAAGTTTAGCAATTCTTCGGGCAATGTTTGGTTAGTTTGGTTCTTCCGCGGATCTCCTCATTCCTGATTCGATCACGCAGTGATACTCCGAGCATAGCCCTCTCCATTGCGCTTTGAGCAACTTTGAACTTTCTTAATAGGCCCAGTATAAGCGACCACGTCTCAGTGCCGTATGTCATCACTCGCAACATGCACTGGTATAAAACTTTCTTCTTCAGATACTGCGGTATTTCGGACCAGATTTTGCGTAGCTTCCCGAACGCGGCCCAGCCGAGTTGGATTCTGCGATTAACCTCTTTCTCGAAGTTGAATCTACCCTAACTGTACGGCTTGTCCCAGGTATATATACTGTCTATTACTTCGACCGTAGAGCCATCGATTTTTTATAGGAGTTGACACAACATGGACAATAGACATGAATTTTGCTTTACAGAGGTCATCGAACATCGTACTTAGGTCTTCTGCGGTCTCAACCATGACTTTATCATCAGGAAAGAGGAAGTGTGTTATGTACTCGCCGTTTATGTTAATGCCAAGTCCTTTCCAATCCAGAACCTTAAAGACATCCTCGAGCGCAGCGGTGAACAGTTCATCTAAAGTTCAGACTGATATTTAGAGTTGGGTAGGTGGGCTTGAACCCGCGTCCATTAATGCGGAATCCATCTGAACTATTCCCTATCCGCTGCGTCATCATCGTTTTTTTTTTTTCTAACCTAGCTAATGCTGTTGACCGGAAGGGGCTTTACAACTTCACCGAAATTTGGGGACGAATGCTGAAGGCACTCAGCCGTAAAAAGTTAACTAGGACAAGGGTTCGAACCTCGGCTTGGCCGCTACCTACATATATAAAAATTCCCGTTGAATTTTAACCTAGCTAAACCCTACATTTTTTTTTATCTTAAATAATAAAAAAAGGTTCCTTGCAGGACCTATGTACCTGCGTGTTATGTGCAGGAGTGTGTATGCAGTGTTGTGCGTGTAATGCTTAATGCATTGGCAGTGTCACATTATCGCGCTGGCGGCGACGTCAAGAGCCTCCCCAGTTAGGGAACGAGACACGTCTTGGTTCGCCGCCTGAGGGGGACCCGGAGAGTGTGCGGGAGCAAAATTAGCCGCCTGTCCCCGACGGCGGGAACGGCGGTTTCGCGGGCGTGGGCGCTGACACGCAAATGAGCGAGGTTGATATGGAAGAATCCTATTTCTGCGAGTGATTTTATAGTCGCGGTCGATTAAAATATTACGCGGATGTCGCCGCTTGCGGGTGACGCTTTTTTTTGTAACCTATGTTATGCTGATGCCCAGAAGGGCCTTTACAGCTTCACCGAACATTGGAGGCGAGTGCTGAAGGCACTCAGTCGCAAAAAAGTAATTAGCACAAGGGTTCGAACCTCGGCTTGGCTGCTACCTATATTATAAAATTCCCGCGGAATTTGAACCTAGCTAAACCCTACATTTTTTATTCTTAAATAATAGCAAAAAAAGGTTCCTTACAGGACCTATGTACCTGCGTGTTATGTGCAGGAGTGTGAATGCAGTGTTGTGCGTATAATGCTCAATGCATGGGCAGTGTCACTGTTACGTGCTGGCGGCGACGTCAAAAGCCTCCCCAGTTGGGGAACGAGACACGTCTTAGGTCGCACCTGTGAGAGACCCGAAGAGTATGCGGGAGCAAAATTAGTCGCCTGTCCCCGATGGCGGGAACGGCGGTTATGCGGGCGTGGGCGCTGACACGCATATGATCGAGGTAGATGAGGAAAGATCCTATTACTGCGAGTGATTGTATCGCCGCTTGCAGCCTGTTCATCGGACTGGCAAGTACGAGACGGCTCGTACAATGAGGGAGTTCGGATGTGTCTTTGCGCGTTCGAAGAAGGTGCGACATTGGGTTTTGATGACGGACCTAATGGTGGGTAGGTTCTGATCCCTGTGTAAATCCACATTTCTCTCGAACCATTAGGCACCTGCAAAGCTTTCCTTACAAAGCGATTCTGAATCCATTGTAAGATGTGCATCAGGGGTCTCCTAATGTAACCGAACGTAGCCGCGCAGTACGTGATGATGGGTCTGACCATCATCTTGTACAGAGTAATTTTATGGCGGAGTGCCATTTTGCTCTTGCTGTTGTAGAGCGGGTAAAGACGACCTAGCACCATGGCGGACTGGCGCTTGTCCGCCAGTGGCTGGTGTTGGCGGTTGTGGGAAAGTCTGTTTGTCGTCTAACTGAATTCCTAGGTACCTGACTCCGGTGCAGTAAGGGATGACAGTACATGCGTACTGGATGGGTTTGGGATGATTATTCCTAATCACACAGTCTCTATTGAATACGGTCGTGGTACTCTTAATCGAGTTTATCGCGATACACCACTAGAAGTACCAAGAGCTGAGATCGTCGACGGCTCTTTGGATGTATTTTCGGAGGAGATTTTTCCTACCATATGCATAGTATATGACTGTGTCATCCGCGTATAGACCTAACTGAACTCTTTCGAGATCAGGGAAGTCTGCTAAGAGAACGCAAGCGCGCACGATTCATCTCAGTCGGATATGTGTCGTAGGTGCGGGTCACAGCGTGCTCTTGATTGAGCAGCGCTCTCATGTCATCAGGGAGTACGAAGCGGCAATCGTTCGACGTTTGCACCTCTTCCAAGGTCTCCTCGATGCCGATCTTGAGATGCTCAACCAAAGCATCAATCGTGAGGTCCGCGTCCGCAGACGTATCCAGTACATCTAGGATCCTATCGAGAGAAGGGGTGGACGGATGGTCCTTCAAATAATGACCGAGTTTGTAATAGTCAGCGACTTTTACAACTGCCGGGCTAGCATTAGAGGCATCCATATGACCTAACTGTAAGATAACTGGGCGGTGGTCGGAGTCGAGTTCGTGTACGACTTGTATTAGACGCACATGAAGCGAGACTCCTTTCAACAAAGCAAAGTCTAGAACTGACGGGCGATAGTTCGCTTGAAAGTGGGTGGGCTCTAGGAGTGCGATGACCTCAAAGTCGAGCTTCTGTATTAAGCGCATGAGTTACCTCCCATTGGGAGTAACCGACGAGCTGTTCCAGACTGTGTGCCCACAATTGAGATCACCGGCGATAATGACAGAGTCGCCTAAGGCAAAAAGCGTCTCTAGATCTGACCTTAAGGGTAGTTTGTGGGGGGTAAGGTATGTAGATACAAGTACGATTGACTGATGGCTGATAGTCATACCAGTTCTACATACTGAAACTTCCATATTGGTGAGCTTTGGAGCTTCTAACGGTGAGCAATAAAGGGACCGTTTATAATAAATAAGGGGCGGTGGCCCTTTCAGGGGTCCTATTGTTTCTAACTATCTTGTAATTCGTAATCCCGGGATTGCGAGTACCTGGTTTCAAAAAGATCTCCTCGACGAGAAATACGTCTATCTGACGATCCCGGAGGAAGTTCGGGACTAAATCACGCTGCGGAGCTAGTTTCCGAGTGTTAAAAAAGGAGAGGTAAAAATCGCGTGGCTTGATCTTTGTCATTGATTACGGGTGGTAAGAGGCACGTGCCAGACCCTGGAAGGTCATAGCGATGGCGGGAAACCGAGTTAACGCATCTAACTTGGCGTTTCCGGAGTCGCTGTTCAAGAAAGTGTTGAACGCGTATACGTTCATGACTCGCAGGAGGAAAAGAATCCGGTCTAAGCCGGTGAAGTTGGCCTGAGGGGTGGTAGCCAGACGCCGCTGCGCCTTAGCTCGGACCTAGGGGCCCACGGAGCCAGAGAGGCATTCGCGGGCGGGGGGTAGATGGACGTGTCAGCACCGCCGAAAGCGCTGCCGACGTGCCTGGAAGGCATGGGAAAGCCTTCAGAGTTATTGCTGGCACTTGAGGCTGGATGAGGAGAGGGGCAGCGTTCCTCTGAGGAACCTGCCTACCACCCTTTCCAGGGTGGTTTCTCTTTACCTTGGGTGCGCGCGGGCACCCACGATAATTTGCCGGATGACCCTCCTGTCTGCATAGAATGCAGCCAGGGGGGTCAGCGGAGTCCTTGGGATGAGAACAGTCCGGGGTGAGACGGTCACCCAGACATTTGACACATCTCGGAGCCAAAAAGAAGCTTCGAAAACTGTGTCCGTACCCCTGGTAGCAGTGACACTGCGAGGAGTACGTTTTATTATGGGGGGCTCCACGGACACCCCCGATAGGCCACAGACGGTCTTAAGACCGAAGACCTTCTTTCCCTCCTCAGTGGCGGGGAGCGATACTAAAACCACGTTGAATGGTTTTCTATCACTCTGCAAGTGCATCTTGTGTACTTCCAGCATAGGAATATACTGCTCCTTCAAGGAGACGGAGATATCGTCACATGAGAGTTCCTTGGAGACTCTGCGCATGACGACTAGAAGGGACTTTTCCTCCTCCAACGCGTGGATGAAAAACCGCGTATTTTGCCTCACGAAGAAACTTCGTGAGTGCACGGAAGATATCTGTGATCGGCACCTTGACCATAATGCCGTCTCGGACATTGGTCGCGGTGTTGAACCGTATTTGACGGCTCGCCAGAGCCGCAGGAATCCTGGTCCAGGACGCCTTGTCCTGGATCGTGACGGGTAGTGGCGGGCGAACCTTCTTATGCTGAACCTGAGAAGGTTTAGCCGCGGGTTTGGACGCTGCCAGCGCTGCGACAGGCAGCGGAGCCGGCTGGCTCGACGCATCCTCTACAGCGAGGATTTTGGAGCCGGATTGGAAGAGCGGCGGAGAAACCGGCGCTATCCTCTTATTTTTTCACTTGGCAACGATGAAATCAACACCATCCAGCGGCGGGAACGTGACGTCCATGTTGTCCGCTCCGGGGCGTTAATGTTCGGAACCGGTTTCCTTACGCGAGGAGAGGGCACAGCAGGAGAGGGGTTATCCCCATTGAAATTCTTAAACTCCGAGCGAGCACGGGGGATTTTTCAAGAAGCAATTTCGCGAACCAAATGAAAGCGCTTACACTCCGCAATTTGCAAGTCGGCCATCCCGAGATGGTGAGAGGGCAGTGGGTGTATTACCTCTCTGCCTGAAGGGCAGGGAGGCACGCCAAAAAAATAAAAAGGCCACCTTATCGTCATCGTCACCTTAATGAAACGCGCGCGCACTAAAAAGTGCGATTTACGTTATAGACGATGTTGTAAATAAATTTACACCACTGAATATAATACTCGCTACAACGCGGAACACGACGCGGAGCAAGTCTGCGTGACCTCAATTACTAAATTAAATTCTAGCAACTGACGTCACAAAAAGACACACCACAACGGCACGGAACGTAGGCGAGAAAAACGAAAATCGAGTTGGAGCGAGTGAACCAGGCATACTTGCGCACACCAAGGCTTATCATCGCTTCGTGTGAGTTTGTTTCTTTATTACATTATTACGCTTTCATGTTGTAAGTGACATTTTCACTTCTTCCCTCTCTCCGTTTACAATAATAAAGTAAACGTTGGTATAATTATGAAATATAAAATCTAAAAGTAAATGTGTAAGTATCATTCAGAATTCCGTCCTCACGTCATCAATAAATAAACAAAGCCTAGACATTCCCATCCGATGGATACTTGCTTAATAAATCCTTGAAAGACTCTTAATTCTCAACTGATAATAATGAAAATTTGCTTACATGTTATCACTGGTACACAGAAAAGGTCATATTAGGTCATAACCATGGTGGTAGAGGATTTTCTAATAATGCCCGCCTAAGTAGCTACCACCCTTACGTCTGAAAACCTGTCGCCAAATACTAATAGGTGTGTTTCGGCAGCATCTTTGAGAACCAATAACTCCAGTTTTGGTGTATTTACCATCCTCGACCACATCGTCACTTAACAACAGGTGAGATTGTAGTCAATGCACTGAGCCTATACCGTGTAAAAAAATGTTTTTTACTTTCTTTTTTATTTATTCGGTAATCAAAGGTATATATTAAGTTTAAACGTGTTCATGTTATTACTCTTCTAGTTACCTACCAAAGAAGTGAAATGTAAATAGATAGGGTGGTACACCGTATACGTCATTGAAGCTACGAATTGGGCTAACAATCGTTTAACATAGAAGGATGTTTTTTTCCTAACCTAGCTAATGCTGTTGACCGGGAGGGCTTTTACAGTTTCACCGAATTCTGTAGGCAAGTGCTGAAGGCACTCAGCCGCAAAAGGTAACTAGCACAAGGATTACCAGAGGTACGAACCTCGGCTTGGCCGTTACCTGTGTGTAAAAATTTAATCCTAGCTAATCCGTACATTTCATAGAAAGATATAGCTCTATGTAAGCTTTTATAATATTACGTACTCACATATCAGTTAAGATGTTAAAAGACAGGTGTGTACGTCAAGGAAACATTTTCGACTTTATTTATACGTTACACAGATACGTTATTCGATGTACTGTCCCCGGATAAATGCACAGCCGTGATATTTACTGAACACGAGCTGAATATGTGAAACCTTATATGTTATTGAATAAAGTCTGAAAGTTAGTTTCGTGCGGACTTGAGCCCTTTTTGTTATTATAAAGCAGTAACCATGTGGGTGGGCGTTATCGATCGGCGCGGGGACCCATGCGCGAATGTTTGCCGATTTACCTATTCAGTAAACATAACACAGTCTCCCAGTTGACAAGTCGCCTCGACATGAACAAGGGAATCGTGCTAATGCTAGCTGTGGTCGCCGCGTGCGCCATAGCCCGCACTTCAGGTCAGTGCATAACATAAAAACACCTATTAAAAAAAAAACATCTCACTTATCAACATTGATAAAATACTTCCCATTATTAACTATGACAAAGCGAATTTATAACATCCCAGTTTTATTATAATCATTGTTTTTATACATATTTATACTATATGTAATTAACAAAAAAAAAAAAGTATAAACTTTTAATTTTCGTGTTCTACTTAGAATGATTAGAAGAATAGCCATGCCCAAGTAAACAAACACCTGTTAGCATACTCTTTACCTGTTGTTATTCTGGCGTTTAAATTACTCATGATTGTAACCTAATACAAACCTCAATACCTACGAACAGAAAATTATGATATATGTACATCTTTTAAAATAATGTTATGTAGGATTTTAAAATAAATTTACATATGTGTGTTTCACATATAAAAATAATAATTTTGGTGAATATATTTGTCGTGTAATTGTTATAGAATGAAATTTTCAAAGCGTTGACATTTACTTAATCTTGCACAAGCGCGAAAACTCTTTCTGCATCCTTGTGATTACCATACTAAACAACGTTACTCAAGTTTCTCGACTCAAGATTTACATGAATATTGGTTGCGTTATCCGGCTTTGATGAGTTACTTTGTATCCTATAAAAAGATAAAAACTATTCTATCCTTTAACAAAGGTTTCGAATATTGAATCTTAAAAGTTAAGATTGATATCAAACCAAAAATATATCGTTTTTTTTTTTACTGATCACTGACCCTAATCTGACACTTTAGAACGAAAAACGATTTTCGAAGTTTCAAATTTCGATAGGGAAAATTGATTGAGATCGCATATTGAAATTGATAGCAAGTTGGGCCAATTTTAATAGGGCGTTAAAACTACAACATTTATTTAGAATCGTTTCAGTACTTTCCGATTTCGAGGTAGATAAAGAAAATGTATTTTTTGAATTTTATTTAGTAAAGAATTTAGTGCATAGTACCATCTTTCATTCTGATCGTTAAGACATTAATTCATACAAGTAAAATCATTTTTAAAAGAACATATAATTCAATTTCCTTTCTTTTCTTTATTATTAAAACAGCAAATCATTTATTTTAATTGCCCTTCAAAAATATTATATACCAGCTGTCCCCGCGACTTCGCTCGCGTGAAATTCAGATAATTATATTCTAATAGCCTATATTCTCCCTTTAGATGCAATCTATCTATGTTCCGTTCATCCCGTCCCGTCCGGCCCCTACCCGTGGAGAAAGTCACCCCGGCCAGACCAAACTACCTCCTAAACAGCCTTCCCAGTCTAAGACCCCGCCCCTTCCCCTCTTAATTTGGCAATGTGCTAGATTTCAAACCTTGTCGAAACTATGCACCCAGCCATTCTTGCCCTAATAGGTCTGAATGGTGGCCTGCACAGCATACTATCTTTGATAAATGTAACCTCTCGCCTCAGCCCTACAATCAAGAGCCTTATAGCCCTGCTCGCACACCTTAAACATCGGCCTCCCCGGTCTAGCCTCGAAGGACAGACTGGGCGAGTGTGACGCAGGCCCAAACACCGGAAGCAACGCAGGGGCATAGATAAAACCGTTCAGGCAGGGAATGCCATATTATATAATTTTTGCCGACTTCAATTACATTTATTGTAATTAAAGTAACGAAAATATATATTTACCATTAAAAAGTACCCCGTATCTACCATACCTTTCTTATATTGAAAACACTTTCAGTGATCCGGATGTAGTACCGGAGATTACCCCGAACATCCAAACTCAATAATTTACATCTCATAACATTAGCACAGATGGTATTATCCGTACATCTAATTATTATGGTTTTTTAATAAATCTAGATAAACGCTATTCATACCTGATATCCATACATACGAGTACATCTTACTATAGAGTATAAACTACTACCATACAGAATTTCATCGAAATTGGTTCAGTAGTTTTTTGCGTGATTAGTTAATAGACAGACAGACAGACAAATGTTTTGGCCTTTTATTATTATAGTATTATTTATAAAGATTAACTAAGTCCTTGTAATGTTATAAAACAGGCCGAATTATTAAAAAAATAAGTATATGGCACTATTGCCATCTATGAATAATCGTTAGAAAATATATAAATGTGAATAAAAAAATATGTAATTTTTTTTAAAATTAAATGTAAATAAATTATTTTGATTCAATTTTATATTGTTTTTTTTCTCATTTAATTATTCATTTATAAAACTATTAAGCAAGCACATATTTATTATGTTGTTTTAAGATGAAAATAGATGAACGCTATTTACGCATTATATAAGTGTATGTGTATATAAAAGTGATACTAAAGAGTATATACTATAATCATACCAAATTTCACCCAATTCGGTGCAGTAGTTTTTGCGTGATTGGTGAACAAATGAATAAACAGACAGACAGACAAAATTTTTTAAAAACCATCGAAAGTGTTCTGTTGTCGATTCTAAACCCCCTCATGCAATTTTTTCTGAAATATCTTCAATGTACAGATTCCGTCCCTCTAGCTTTTTGTTATAGGTATACATTTATGTTCAGTAGAATGTATCTCTGAAAATTTTACAATAAAATTAACCACATAAAGTAACATTCATAAACAGTAAATAAACCAACGCCTTTACAAGATTTATAACGCTAATCGATACAGTAGTTCGCGAGTTATAAATCAAACAAACTGACGAACAGACAGATTATCGTTGTTTTTTATAATACATAAGGGGGCAAAATGATTCAAATCTAATAATAAAAATTTACCTGAAAGTACGAAAGTTACCAGTGTATGTATGTATTTCGATAAAAAAAAAAATGTATTTTTGGTATAGGTACCCTATATACATTCATATCTTTTAGTAAAAAAAATATTTAGGATTACAAACAGACACTTCGATTTTATTAGATTCATATTACAAAACCATTATATTGACCTGATGTAGACGCATAATAACATCTACTTCTATTCCTCATTCCTTCTGTCCTATCTATACTTATAAAAAAAGCCTAAAAGAAAGAAATTTATTCTATTATTATTATTTGTATTAACTCAGTTTTGGAAGAGGAAACAGGGTACTACGAAATGATGTTTTCATCTATGTTACATATGTAGGTAAAATCAGTCCGAGCTGCAGTTGTCCCTTTCGTCTTTTATAACTCTTTCTTTGGGGCGTAATAGAATTCTGAAATATCCACTTTTCAAATTTGTCGCCGAACGCATATCGTCTTAAGCGTATTCGACTTATTTTGTTTTAAAATAAAATTAAAAATCTATAGAATGGTTCGAAGTTAGTAACGTTATTGCATATACATAGTTTGTATTATGTATGAACGTATGCATATGTGCACTGAACGTTATTATGTAAGTTCATTTTTAAATTAATCTAATGCATTTCACATAAGTAGCACGCAAATGATCTCTTTGTAGTTTCAATTACTAAAAGGAAAAAGAAATTTACAATGTATCAATTTCAAAGTAATAACAGGCGGATCGTTCTGTCCTATTAATTTGAAATGAGTTTATCAATTTTTAAAAGCGGCCATGGATTGATCGCACGTCATAAATTGTATACACGAACAGCCTTTACTAAAACGAGCGATAGAATTATTGAAAGTTATAGATAATGTTGTAGTGGCTTCGGATTCCTCGAAATAAAACAGCGTACCTATTTGTAGTTTCAAAATAATCTTAAATAATCATCAATTATTATAAAGTCGGTTGATTATGTTGAATATACTAATTTAGACAAGGAATATGATTATAATGTTTATATGAATATATATACATCGAATATAGTAAATAGTATAGAATAAAATAGTAAGTAGTATAGAATCTCTAAAGAACAAGTTTCAAGAATATGATATCTTAACTTTGCCCTCCCATACATCTTCGATAACTTAATGCATATTCGTAAAAATTTAGACAAGCTAGATCTAGTGAATGATCGTCATAATTTTAATACTAGAAGTAAAGACAAGTTGGCCGTCCCACGCTTTAGGTTAAGTAAGTGTAATAAAAGCTTTATAGGTAATAGTATTGGTTTTGGTTTTACAATAAGATCCCAAGTAACATTACCGATTTACCTGACAATAAGTTCAAGTATTATGTCAAGCAAGTTTTAATCTCAAAAGGTTATTACAGGGTGGATCATTACGTGAACGATGGTGATGTCTGGAATTAACCCACATCTCTGTGCTTCCACTAACATTATTAAAACTACGATTTGTATAGTTTTTTATATGACAAAAAAAGTGATATACATTATATTTATGGAAAAAAAAGAACCAGATCGAGTTTCTTGCCGGCTCTTCTCGACTGGGTTGTTTTCCGATCCGGTGGTAGTGTTTTAGACGTTCATAAGCGCCTTCTTAGGGCCTAAATTGAATAAATAAATTTTGATTTTTGATTTTTGATTTTTAGTACAATAATAATTAAGATTAGACAATAGTATCTTTATTATAGATGACAAAACATAAACTCGTGCGACCAATAGCATAACCACGTACCATTGACTGATTCTAGACTATATAAAAGAACACGACGTACAGGCTAAGCACACCAAAATGGCCCTCTGTAATAAAGTTAACACTTTATATAACGGTGGTCAGACTGGTTAGACATTACGTATTGCGCCTCTGCCTTTGCGCATATCTTGATTAATGACATAGAATCCATGCAATATATTCAGAATCGTTTCACAAGGAAAGCCGTAGGTGTCCGTTGGTTTCAGAGATCTTTGGAAGGTTTGGAAATACTTGCCCTCCATTCAATCCGTATTTAAGTCCCAATAACACGCCTTTTTTAAACACGTAGAGACATACTCGAAGTCACTTATAGTTAAAGCCGGTTCATACACCATGACCCGAATGCCCCGCAACCGATGTGGAGGGCTCGTAATATCTTAACCGACTTCGACAATGACATCGCGCATTGAAATAGGGTCTTCCTCTTTCAAACGAGGAAAATAGCGTGTCCCACGCCCGCAATTTTGCCATTCACACCGTCGGGGACGGGCGGCTAACTTTGCATACACTCCAGTTCTCCTCCTATGGATTCGTAGGATGCAATAGATGTGTTCCACGATCTCTCAAAGGCTTTTGACAGCGTTGATCACATTACACTTATACTGAAATTAAAACATTATGGTGTATCTGAAATCTCTGTCTCCTTACTAGTCTCTTATTTAACAAACCGCTGTCAGAAAGTAAATATAAGTGTGGTCACCTCCAAGGGATCGTTATTTAGAATTGGTGTTGCGCAGGAGTTGATATTGGGACCGTTTTTATTCCTGGTTTATATTAACTACTTACCGCTAATGGTCAAAAAACTCGGCTGATATGCTTCTTTTTGCAGACGACACTTCACTTATATTTAAAGAAAAAAGAAATAATTCAGAGGTTAGATTGTTAAATAACACACTAATAAACATTTCTAAATAGTTTGCCTTAAATAATTTACTTCTAAATACTAAGAAGACAAAATGTATAAAATTTACGTTCTCCAATGTGCAACATATTGATTGTAGGATTGAGATATAAAGGTATTTTAGTAGGCTTAGTTGACAAAATTTTGTTTCTGGGTATCACATTTGAGAATAAATTACAATGGGGTCCACATATTAAAACTTTGGCAGGAAGACTTAGCTCCACTGCTTTTGCGGTTCGAAAAATTCGCTAGTTAACAGATATTACTACTGCTAGGTTAGTCTACTTTTTTTACTTCCATAGCCTTACGGTATTTTGCTGTGGGGTACAGCAGCAGAAGTAGACACTATTTTTACGTTACAAAAGAGAGCTGTTCGAGCAATATACAATATGGGACCTCTAAAGAATAAGTTTCAAGAATATGATATCTTAACTTTGCACTCCCAATACATCTTCGATAACCTAATGTATGTTCGTCAAAATTTAGACAAGCTTGATCTGGTAAATGATCATCATCATTTTAATATTAGAAATAAAGATAAGTTGGCCGTTCCACGATTTTCGTCTAAGTAAATCTAATAACGTTTTATAGGTAATATAGGTTTTATAAGTATTCGGTTTTATAATAAGATCCCAAAGAACATTACCGATTTACCTGACAATACGTTCAAGCACCATGTCAAGGATGTCTTAATTTCAAAAGGTTTTTACAGGGTGGATCATTACGTGAATGATCGTCATGTCTGGAGTTTACACCCCTCTCTGTGCTTCCGTTCACAATGGTTGTAACTATGATTGAAAATGAAAATGTTATGTATATTAGAATTTACAAAAAAAAGAAACCAGATAGACTTTCTTGCCGGTTTTTCTCGACTGGGTTATTTTCCGAAACGGTGGTAGTGTTTTAACGTTCTTAAGCGTCTAAATTTAATAACGATTTTTTTTTATTTTGTTGGTAACTATCGTTATTAACATCGTATTAACATACGAATATTTACATTACAACAACTACTTTACATTCTTCTTCAATGCAATTGTATGAAAATTACAATAATGTAAGATTAAATGGACACTGGCTAATATTACTACGATAAAAGAAATACTAGTGCCCGCCTAATGGTTAAAACTTCGATGAAAGACAAACAAATCAATTTTACCTTTTTATATTATAGTATAGATAATCTATACTTATAATAAAAGGGTAAAGGGACGAAATCTGTACATTGAAGATATTTCAGAAAAAATACCTTGGGGGCTTTAGAATCGAAAACAGAACACATTTCGATGGTTTTTAAAAATATTGTCTGTCTGTCTGTATGTTTATTAATATGTTCGCCAATCACGCAAAAACTACTAGACCGAATTGGTTGAAATTTGATATGGTAGTAGTCTATACTTAGTAATAACATTTAGGATACTTTTTGAAACATATATGTATTTACCAAATGTATATAGAGCGTTTATCTAGAATCAAATTAAAAACCACAATAATGAAATGTAAGCATAATGACAATATCAATAAATAGTAAAATTATCAAAAATAGAATAAAATTAAACCTACTTAAATTGTTTTCATATAACTTCAAAAAGAAATTTTTAAATAAATATATTACATGTTTCAACGGCTATTCATGAATAGCGTTATAACTATTTTGTAATTGTTAATTGTTTTAAGACATGAAAAGGAAGTTAATTTCTATTTATTGGTTAAACTAGCTGTGTACCCGCGGCCCTGCCCGCCTTTTATTCAGTGGGTTCAGCCGCCTTCAGTGGGTAATACAGTTTTTAAATAATCATTGGAAAAAAATATGGTGCTGTCCATTGAATCATATTTTGTTCAATATTTCATGGGTTCAATTATTTATATTGTACTGCAAATTATGAAAAAATAAAATGTACTAAGATAAAGTAAAAATATTTCTCAAAAAATGAAGATTTGCCCATACCCAATTGATTTGCCCAACTGACCATTGAATTATCTCTTTTTGAGAAACCCTAAGTATTTTTGGAAATTAAAAGTACCCTAAGTTACCCGAAGTAACTTCAGCTATCTACCAAAAAAGCCCCCATCAAAATCCGTCCATCGTTTTGATATAGATATCGTATATACATTCATATCTATTTAGTAAAAAAAATATAATTTTGACATTAAAAACAGACACTTCTATGTTATTTATTTTTGGTTTAAGAATAACTTTATTTCTCATAAAGAATTACATGATTCACTTACTGAGAAACAAATGTTTAAAATTAAGATTATTATTTAAAGCGCACAAAGGTACGTAACTAGATTACAAAAACAAAAAAATAATTACAAAGATGTGGGTAAACACAAGATACATGGAGACCGTAAGAATTTCCATCAGGCATTGATGGCATAGTCTCGTTTTAGTGGCATTTTATTTATTAGTATGGACAAGGCAAGGGATGTGCTAATTTTGTGAATCTCATTATTGTTTTTAAGATAAGATTTTGTATTTCATACTACATAATAGACTATATATTATATGGTTGATTTGGTCTAGATACATTCGCCTAGGTCGACCCTTACCGACTTGCCCATTCACCCTCGCCTTATAAATTAATTTCGTTAATCTTCTCTCATCCATCCTCTCTACATGCCCAAACCAACTAAGCAGGTAAAAAGTACCCATAACCGACGAGCATGTATGAAAGCGCTCATGAAAGTAGAGGAAGCGAAAGAGGTATGCCAAGATCGTAGCAAGTGGAAGGACGTAATCTCTGCCTACCCCCACGGGAGAAAGGCGTGATGATATGTATGTATGTATGTATATTATATGGTAGATATAGTACAATGCACTGCATTGCCACAAAGTACCACAATACTAAATATATCGACCTGATGATGTGTTTCGAAGCTCCTATGGAATTTTTTTGACAGTTACAGACACCTATATATTTTTACAGTCATTCTTATTAAAATACCACAGAATAATCTTTACTTTCATTTGTTTGTACTCTGTTTGGTGTGCCATATTATATTTAAATATAAAGATATATTTAATTTTTGTATTCATTTTGTGTTTAGTAATGAGAGCTTAGCACAGCATTGAATAGATCGAACTAATGACGGACTTCGAAACTGCTATGGAACTTCTTAGCGAGTAGTGATATACATTTTTTTTGTTTTTAACTTTAGCGAACGCTCAGGCTCGTTGTAGAATAGGAAAGGTGAATTTCTAACTACGTCTATCGGCAAAATATCCGGCCACACTAACAGCTATCATCGCTTATTTTTATTTTAAAAATTGTAAAAATACGAAACGTCTGCACTAAATGTATTTATACTTTGATATATAGGATTTATAAAAATGAAAACTAATTTTAAAATGGGCGAAAAAAAAACTATGGCCGATGTAGTCCAACATGATAAAGATCCTGTTTGATGTGTATCTATGTTTTATTAAAAACGTCGTTTTACAAACACAAAATTAAACGCGCACATAGTCGCGGGCGCCGCAGTTAGTAGTAGTATAAACGAAGTATGCCAATTTTTGGTGATTTTAAATATGACGATGGCTCTATGATACAGTATTTAGATTACCGTGACGAAAGACATCACTTTGATGCATAAAATGAGCCCAACATTTCGGTGATGAAAGACATCGTTTTCTAGCTAGCATTTTCTAAAGTCCTTCTCGAAGTCTTCATCATGTTTAATGGCTGCTAATGCCAATAAAAACCGGACTGGTAACGCGCTGTGACGCCAGCGTGATATGAACAGTTGTAATATTCTAGTTCGTATGAAACATGTCAGACGATCCCGTCGCTCACCTTACGTCGCAACCGAACTCTACGGGAATACAACAAGGAACGCGGAGGAAGCGGGGCTTAAGTGAGCCGGGCGTTCCACACAACACGTTGTGTTCTATGAGTACAGGGTTGCCATTTACACGGCAATTGCCGTATTATACGGTAATTGGGGCCGTCCGGCAAAAAAAAAAAAACACGGCATCCAGGAGAACAGTGGTTGCCGTATCTTAAAAATTGGGAAATTATTCGTCTACTCAATTATTTATAGAACTTTCCATAATAAACATATTATTAAAAAGTAATTTTATTACTTAAGAAGAGCGCCGCGACCCATGCTCACGACTTGTATCTGATTGAGGAAAATCGTGCACGCTTACGTTCTGTGCATAGAGCGGTGAAAGACCGCATAGATTAGTGGACAAAAACACTCAGAGTTTTCCAACCACATTTGACGATGACGAAAAAGCCGAGTGCTTAGCCGACAGCCTCGAGCAGCAATGTTCCCCCGTCACAGACAATGTTGACGTCCCTCACGTCTCCGATGTAAACTCCTCGCTCTTTCCCCGGTTGTTCCCCTCACATCTGTCATCTGTGTTGAGGTCGTTACAACTATTAAGGGCCTTAAGCCCAGAAAATCTCCCGGTCTGGACGGCATCAGAAACGAAGTGCTCAAGCTTGTTCTGACCCGTCTCATCGCGTTACTGGTCTGCATCTTCAATGCGGTCAACAAAAACCACCACTTTGCAGCCGCTTGGAAAGAAGCGATAGTGATAGGTATACACAAGCCTGGCAAAGACGCCAAGTCACCCGATATTTACCGTCCAATTTGGTACAAAAAGTGGCGCATAGCGATTAACCCGGGAAAGAGCACCGCGACTATGTTCTCCGTGGATAAAGTTGGCCCTCCTCGTCCAGTTAGTTACCTAGGAGTAGAGATCCCATGGGCAACCGAGGTCAAGAACCTCGGTATCACACTAGGCGCCCACATGACTTTCAAACCTCACGTTTTGAAAATCAGAAACCGCGCCAACATGGTTATGGAACGTCTTTTCCCTCTCTATAACGCTCGGAGTAAGATGGCCTTCCGCCATAAGATTAATCTGTATAAAACGATAGTTAGGCCCATTCTCACCTATTGTGCCCCTGCCTTCGCTTACTCAGATCTGGCCTCCTTCCAAGTGGTTCAGAACCGCTTCACCAAGAAAGCTGTAGGTGCCCGGTGGTACGAGAGGAATGTGGACTTACACAGAGACCTCAACCCCATCCATCCATTTCGTAATCAAGTCCCAGTGTCACGCCTTTTAAGACCGCGCAGAGACACACCCGAATCTGCTCATAGCGAAAGCCATCGCGTACTCCCCCGACTCATTAGCTCCAAAACCGTTTCGGAGACCGCTTAACGTTCTGACCGATTCCGATGATAAAATCATGTGCGTAAATACGATCTTTCCCTGTCAACCGATTCAGTATGCGTGCCAGCGTACGCGCCCCCGCGAAACTGCCGTTCCTGTCGTCGGGGACAGGCGGTCAATTTTGCTCCCGCACACTCTCCGGGTCCCCCTTAGGCGGAGACCCAAGACGTGCCTCGTTCCCCAACTGGGAAGGCTCTTAACGTCGCCGCCAGCGCGATACAGTGACACTGCCCATGCATTGAGTATTACACGCACAACACTGCATACACACTCCTGCACATAACACGCAGGTACATAGGTCCTGTAAGGAACCTTTTTTTATTATTATTTAGAAATAAAAAATGTAGGGATTAGATAGGATCTAATTCACGAGAAAGATTGTATACTTAGGTAACGGCCAAGCCGAGGTTCGTACCATTTTGGTAACCTTTGTTTTAGTTAACTTTTTGCGGCTGAGTGCCTTCAGCGCTCGCCCCCATAGTTGGTTGAAGCTGTTAAGTCCTTTCCGGTCAACAGCATTAGCTAGGTTAAGAACAAAAAAAAACGGTTATTATTTGCCCCAGCCGTAAAAGTATTTCAAGCTATAGGTATAGTTGCGTAACAATAGTCTAGCCGCACGCGTTGTTAGAGTTGACTGTCAGATCGTATCAACACATTTTCCGATAGGCTGGTACTGTCAACTAACATCTGTGCGCATAACCTACAATCTTGTTTATAAACTATGCTGTCTATAAACTAATTTATGTATACTGAACAGTAACTATTGATAATAAATGTCTGAAAAAATGCAGATCATTGATAAAAGTAATTTTGAGTAATTGTGAATAAATATTTCAGTATTTAGGTTTTTCAAATAATCGATATAAATTACTTGTAATTATTTAAATAAAGTTTTCATTAAAATGAATTAATTATTCTTTGTAACGAAATATAATTTCAAATATTACTTGATTATTACAACGTTGAGCCGGTAGATGTTCCACGTCATGGTAGACTATTGTAAAACTCACTCATTTTTTATATCTCTAATCATATAAAGTTTAATGCAACGAGCGCTTTCTGTTACAAAGTTTAAATTGTCTAACTTTTTATCGCATTCGTATTATGTCTAGTTCAGCCAATTATAATTCACTCGGTGACTAAGTTTTTCAGCTTCTGATTTAATTCTATTTAATATATATTTTTCAATATCCTTGGAGTACTATAAAACCGTCATGTGCGGGTATATAAAAATAAAATAATATTTTTATTATTTTATATAAATCTGTAATAAAATATATATACATGTTACTATATTACTCGGTGATAGAGTAGCTTGCTATAGTGGAAACATTTTTTTTTGAGGGAGAACCTGACTGACGTACTTTACGGACGTTATACCGTGGACGCCGACCGTCAGGTACTGAAAGAGTGGAGGGAGCACGACTTCCTCACATTTAGACTTGTGCGGGCTATCTGGGCATGGATGCTTCGGTTGAAAGGAACCGTCCCCCGCTTGCTATAACTGTGGTGTGGCAGAGGACAGCGCGTAGCATACCCTTGCGGATTGTGGTGCGTGGGCCGAGCTGCGCCATGCTGTGCCAGCGGCTGTATGACCAGACTTCTCGTTGCTCGGTGTCGATCCTGCTCTCCTTAGGAGGACGGGGAGCAGGAGGACGAGATTTCCGAACCATCCGGCCAACTATATCTACCTACTTTTCTACGTTGTCATGTTGTAGAATCCGCACCTCTTTCAACTTGACATATATTAAAAAATCCCGCTTTTGCCTTACTCATTTTCGCATAGATTAATGAAACTTACACCTTTAAACATTATTGTCTATATCAGTGACTTGCATTGTATATGTTTACAATAATTATAAATCGTACCCATTTATTAAAATTTAATTATTAATGTAATTACCAAATTATATTAAAAGTAATAAATAAAAATATAATCATAATATTTTCAAATCATTCGAGCTCATGTCATGCGATGACAACCGAGTCGGCTCAATGGGCTCGAATTCATTGTCAACGTTTTGACAGTTATGGTAAAAAATATAATTCGGGCTCGGTAATATTTTTTTCGTCTTTCCGACTTGACTGTATGTGCAACGAAGAACACCAGTTTTTTGTACCATGTGGTGCTGGTGATCACCACCAACAAGGCTGCTGCTAGTTATTGCGGTGCCGGATTCAGCTACGCTGGCGGAGATTTTTATTTTGAATTTCAACTTTCTTAGCTTGACGTGGTTAAGCCAACGTCCCCTGAGTGAGGTGAGCTGATGGAGGAAGTTAGCTGGCCAAAAGCCTCGAGCATTGAGGATCTCGTGCATCTTTTCATCCACCCCCTTCAGCCAGCATCTCAAGACTTTCTTTTGAGGATAGCTGGGTCACAGCGTTGAGCCCTGTGGAGCTCCAAGTGGAGCTACGGCCTTACAATAGCTAAGGGCTTCACTTATTTTAATTCTATTATACGTTACCTTTATTTTATTTTAGTTGTTGGTCGTTCAACACACATGAACTTTTCTTTTAATTTCATTTCGTTTCTTTGTCTGCTAGTCAAGCTTGACATCCCTCTCTCTGAGACATCTTGCATTAATTAACTTCCTTAGCCGAGTGCGATGACTCTAGCTTAATTTTATTATTATGTTGTTTTCTTTTTATTTTTTATTTATTTTTAACTAAATTTGTTACCCCAAAATCCCTGTTTTTTTAATTTATTTACACCCTCAAGCTTTCAGTGTGACAATGTCTTCACATAATTCTTCTTTTTCCCCTTCTCGCCTTTTGCTCCCTCTTCTTCTATTTTCTTGTCATTAGACTAGAACTAGTGAGAAGCTGGCGGATTCTAAAGGTAGGGGCTCGATCCGATAATAGGTTGGGCCTGCCGCCGTGGTGACGCAGAGTATCACATGTCGCCCCAGGAGGGCGGCGGACGGCACGTTTCACGGTGAGCGAGTCCCAAATACCCCTAATCAACTTAACCGCTCTCCGCTTAAGCTGGTTGGGGGTAACCGTAAATACATTTCTCCACGTAAAATAAAGGTGAAAGAATTTTGAAAGTCATTAAATTTATTCTTATTGAGTTTACTCTTAATAATATAACAAAACATAACATAAGCTCACGCCTGTTATCCCCGAAGGGTTAGACAAAGGTGAAATAGCGAACTACACCACCCACATTTCGCCGAGCTTAGTTCAGTCCCAGATGTGACAGGGGGCGAGCCTGTCACCATATCGAGCACAAATTCCAGACTCCGGGATGATACTGAGTAGAAAAACCCAATATCACTTGACCCGGAGATCGAACCCGAGACCTCAGAATGACAGTCGTATGAAATACAACTGTGCCACCGAGGCAGTATAATAATATAGGTATATAACATTTCATTCACAGTGTTCATTGGCGATACACTTCGAAACTAGTCTACCAACCTTAATTAATGTTCTATTCCGATTACGATGACGTCAATATTTTCAAACAAATTATAGGATAAAGTAACCCGGGCAATGTTGAGTAGGTCAGCTAGTCCATATATATTCTATCTCTCTTCTACATTCAGTCTGTCACATTTCCGGTATGTTGGTAATGCAATTAAAATTGTACAATGAAGGAATAATTCGCGCCCTATTTTGCACTGGGCCGATCGTCATTAGCGATTGCGTAGAATACCTACTTCGTGTCAACAGTTCGAGGTCGCTATATTGTTGTTTGGTTTAAATATAGACGCTGAAGCTGAGCTTAAGTTATTAACATTTAATTATTCTGCGTTCAACTAACCGGTTAACTCTCTCGGCTGTGAAATTGATTAGTCAACTGACTGTTTCTTTATTAGATCGAATGCTTAGCTTTGTCCGCTGTACCCTCTATTTGAATTTGTACCACTCAGTCCGGTTCTTGATTTCTTCTTTAGTTGATCACGGATACTATCCAGAACATTTTTCGTCGATATAGAACTTTTTTTTTTTGACGGGGGAAATGCATTTACGCATTACCCTTACCTAGTGTAATAGTGAGACCGAAGTCCCCCAATACAATAGGTAAGGGGGCACAGAGGGACGAGCTCCGTGCCAGTGTGGGACTCAAACCCGGGCGAGAATCGCCCGGGAATACCCACTAAAACCCCCCGGGGCCGTCCGCTGCATTTGGGATGGGGGCGACACGGGGTGGCTTTCGCAAGCACCGCGTCGCAACAAGCACCGCGTCGCCGTCGATATAGACCTAGTTTTTTTATCAGAGCAGTCGTCTACATGATATTTGTGCCCTAACGCGGTTCTCTGTTACCCTTAAAATAATATCGATATATCTCATTTCCATGTTATTTCGATTTGATAATTTTATCGCTAAGCAACAATTCCCTCACTTTTAAAAATATTTTTTCCTATCTATTTTTTTTGTTAAAATTATATTTTTTTCAAATAGTATATCAATCGGCTATTGAACCGGTCGGTTTTCCTATTATCTTCCTATTGTTTCATTTTTATAGGTAATCGACATATTAATAGATATAAATGTAACTTATATGGATACAAATGTGATCAAAACTTGTCAAGCCGTTCTTGAGATAAATTCAGACATATCAATCAATAGATAGATAATAAATATTTTTAACTAGCTGTGCGCCTGCGGCTGCGCCCGCCTTTCAATTATTTTGCACTGCGTTTTAAATTTTTTATACGGATCCCTAACTATTTTCCTAAACAAAAATTTAGTACTAAGATAAAGTAAAAAGATTTCTCATAAATTATAGCACTCGCCCGTTATTATTATCATCGATGTAACACTGATATAATTATGCGGGTGCTCTTTACCATTAACTAAGAACCAGACTTATTAGAAGTTATTTTAACCTTTAAAAACTCAAATGATACAGTGAGTAAGACGTATAAATTGTAAAATTGATTGTGAACTGATGTATCAAATGGCAAAATTACACGTAGTTACAAGGATAGTTTTTATTACAAGGTAATATTTGGATCATAAATTTAGACTGTGTATATATATACCTATATACGTACATGGCTACCTTAACATATAGGTAATAGCAAAGACTATTATATATAATTTATTTATGGTAATAGGAAAGCCATCAAAAACAAAACTTGTAAGAAAAACCAAGTCTCGCAACTCAGTTCTTCTACCTTAAAAAGTTGCGAGATCCATGTAAAACCAAGTCGGTTACTTTATTAAGTCACTACTTAAGGGACCTTCTGTCTTAAGTTATTACGTAATTAGCTAACCTAACAACATTTTATAGTGACCATATGTAAATATTAACAATCTATTATGTTTTAAATAAAATAGATCGACTTGACTATCGCATGAAAACGTACCTCCCAAGTAATACATATTATATTAAATAATATTGTTTAGTGCGATTGCCAAGTCAATATATTTTATTTCAAACATAAACGATTAGAAAGTATAGCATACAAAAGTAAATTTTCCAGCCCCTGCAGTATATTGAAGGGATCTGAACTATCTATGTGGTGCTTCTTCTAAATATGTACAACATTTATAAATGTGGAAAAAAATATTGCACATCTCATATTTCGTTATATTTTACTATATTATTATTTATTTGTGAAGATCATTACTTAATGTGAAAATGAATAATAGAAACAATATTTCATTTGATTACATTGGGCAATGTTATTCATATTTCTTTTAGAAGGGACGGTCATACCAGCCATGCCGGAATCTCAAAAAAAACGCTTCGAGAACGTCCAAACATTATCCCAGAAGGAGATTACTTCAGGCAATATATTGTGCCGAAGTACATATTACCTTATTTCTTGGGCTACGAAGAAAGTCCTCAGATGCCGCCATTGTCACCCCATCTACCAAAACGTGATTGGCTTAGCAAGGTAATGGACCCATGGGCTATTGAATCTGTAGCATTGTATTATGCCTTTTTTTCATTCAACCCCAAAAGTGCCATACTTGACAGGCGGGTTGACGATCGTAGTAAGTGTGTGTGATACTCAGAGGATGCTGCTGCCCATCTCCTGGTTTTTAACCCTTAGTTGCCTTTTACGACTCCCACGGGAAAATATGGGGTGGTATTCTTAGCTGACACAACACGCCTACTAGTACATAAATGTTGGATTTTTTTTTTTTGCATAAGATTCTTCTTATTTCAGGTTTAGTCACGCGAAGAAACTCCAATAATATCCCTCCTTTCAGTAATTACAATTTAGCCCAAGCTAGTACTAACCGGCTTTGATGAAAGACTTTCGATTTTTTTAAGGACTGATGTACCTTGAACGATAATATGTTATATATCTTCCCTGATACGGTCTACAACGAAACCAAATCTACAATCGACCTCATTCTTAAAGTTGAACCAAATTAACCAAAGAGTTTACTCTACATTGACATAGTCATTAAAAATTTCAAGCGCATGGCCTTTTTCAGTTTATTTTTTCTGTTTCCAACATTATAATTATCTCATGTATTTTATATTACAACCGATAGTTCACAAATTCGTTTTGAATGAATCAGGAAATCGAACGCATCAATCAAATGGAAGTGGATGGTACACGCGGATCTTATGGACCAAACATCCCACAGGATCTCAAACATAATCCTTACTTTGAACACGTTTATGATGAGCAAAAAAGGAATGACGACTTCATTGAACAAGATCAAGATTACAAATCAACTGATAGACTTAACAGCTTCATCGAAAAGATCCATAAGAAACCGTTGAAAACAGAACGCGGCGAAAATGTCCCACTGGAGAGGGAAGATCAAGATTTGAACAAAAATGAAGAGAGAATGAAATTCGCTTTTACACCTTTGGATAAAGAATACTATGAACGTAAACCGAATGCTGAAAATAAATGTAATTATGATTTAATGATTTCATAACTTCAAGTTTTAAGAGTTGTTCTATAAATAATTACTAGCGACTAGCATAAAACTGCAGATGTTACAATTAACCAAATTATATACCTAAAGATAGGGATCTTGATGCATCTTGACGCATCTAGATGCGTAGACTGGATTGCGTTTAACAAACACTCGGTCGGCTTTATCCTATTAATGGACGACACCATGATAGTGATTGACCAAAACGATTTAAAATTCACTCTGTGTAGAAATAATAGTCCTTATTTGCAATAAACCTTAATTTTTACCACTATCCCTAATTGATTCGTTAGTATAATTCATAGTTTTATTTTTCGACTCGACATATAAAGTGCTTTGATAAACTTTAGATAAAACAAATTCATTCACTGGGGCTCACGAAGGCGAAATGGTTGGAGTGGAAGATATAGAACCACCTCGTCGAACACGTCAAAACCCAAACTTGAGCAAGGACAGAAACCTAGTTATAGGAAACCTGGGTAAAATACAACATGGAATGTAAGTATATATTTTAATTTACTTAAGTTCTTTTGTGAATGATATAATATTTATTTCTACTTTGTTTTTTTTTTTGTTGTTGTAATGTAATCTGACTTTTAGCTTAGGTATTGGCGTGATCTATAGCATTTTTCAATCTCTGTAAATATATTCTGTGTAAGATTCGATGCATAATTTAGAATATAATTCATAACTGTACGAAATTACGAAAATTAATGACGACCACGGTCTGTGGTAAAAAAAAATCCAGTCCAGTTTATCCAATGAATAAAAATGAAGTGTCTGTTTGTAATGTCAAAAGAACAATTTTTAACTAAATTTATATGAATATATACAATACCTATAGCAAAAATGTAATTTTTAACATTTTTGTCTGCCTGTTTATTCCGGGTAATCTCCGGAACGGCTGGACGGATTTTGACGAGACTTTTTTTGCTAGATAGCTTTTAATTTTCGAAAATAATTAGGGTTCACAAAATATTAAAACTCATAAAAATTTAATAAAATCCGATTCAATGTTTTACGGGTAGGTGCTTCAATTTATCCCTTATCTATTGTATTTGAGGGACTCTGATCCCACAAATACAATAGACAAGGGTAGTGCGTAATGCATTTCCCCCAGTCAAAAAAAAAAAAAAAAGGTGCTTGAATTTATGAGAAATATTAAGTGAACAATATATGATAGGCGGGCGCAACCGCGGGCACACAGTTAGTTAATTAATAAATCAAACAGAAACAGCTTAAAACGATTGAATCCGTAATAAATGAACCACTGACAAAAGTAACTGTAGGTAAAATATTTATCCATATTTAAAATTTATAACTTTAACTTAAAACTAATTTATTCCTAATGCACATGTTTTTAACTTGGAAAACACTCTGAACGCTTCAAAAGTGCGTGTTATTTATACCTTTAGATTGAATTTTATGATGTTATATTTTTTTTTATAATATATTTTTATTTTGGTTAAATATGTCCTTCGGGGTTAGTTCTTACAGATGCTTTATTACATTCGTAAATTCAAGCATTTTACTTACATACAAAATTATGATTGATCTGTTCTATCGTCTATGTGGGGAGTATTTCTTTTATCATTGCGAATGATTGTAGAAGTTGTTGTTTTGATTTACCACATGTAGACAAAACAAGATGATATCCACTACAATCCATGTACATACATGCTTCCATAGGTACAACTGGTAAAAGTATTAGCCGCGGGGAAATGAAAACTAATAACGATTGGTTCTTGACTCAAACAAATACAATCTTTAATTTCCCAACAGATTGTGTTGTGTACTAACGTAAACAACATTGTTTGCGTTACAATGAAGGTGAACATTATGATTGAATTACAAAATGGCGGCTCTGTTTACATATAATATTTGTTGTGTCGGAACAAATGCACTCTGCGTTAGTTACTTTGATAAAGTTAATATCAAACGTTGGTTTGCGCGTTTGTTTATCCTCATGATATTTTTAATTTTTATATTCGCATCTTATTAAATACATTCGCGGTAATTATACGTTTTCATTGTGTAACATTCATGGATAATTTAATATTATAAGTAATGATTTAGATCCAATCCTAATGAGTAGGTAAAAATAATCATTAAGTATTGAACGATGCATTTATCTTATTTATTTTAAAACAGTAAGTGTAGGAATATATAAATTAATATAAATGAATATATAAAGTATTCTACCGCTGGTATTTTAATTTAATTCCTATTTATTAGAAATATTTTTATTCACACCTCCTTAGGCTATGACTTGAGTCGAGTTTTATTTATGTATTTTTAACTTCTAAGTGGGTGTTGTGACGAAAGTATGATTGGTGGTGTAATGATTTTAAATTTTTTTTTTTTTTGTAATCTTAATTTAATTAATCTTATTTTATATACGTAGCTTCAGTGCTATTTCAGTTGATGATTACAGTTCAGTTATTGTGCAAGAGATAATAGTTATATTATTGTGTTGTTTATTTAATTATACGGTTAAAAGAGAGAAATAAAGGTGTATCCAAGGTAAGAGGGTACAAAAGGTAAATCCATATCCAATTTATCTAGCCACTTTAGAGCGTTGTTCGGTAAGTTTGATAACATCGCCGGAGAAGACGTTGTATTTTACCAGCGGAGACTCTTCCACGACAAAGTTTATTGAATTTTCGCCCCGCAATCACAACGCGCTGAATCGATCCTTCTATATCGATATTTAAATTTAGCGCACCGGCTATGGCCTTTACGCAATCTGTTAAGCTTACACCAGAAACGACTGGGCAATTCACAGAACTTTAATTTGTTGCCTGGAATGATGTTACATACTGCCACACTCGGCCCCGAGGAAAGCCAGTTCTTTCTCCACTCGCAGATTATGTTTTAATTTTAATTAACTAAGTCAGCAGCAATGGTGTAAGTTTGATGTTCGGTTTTCAGTTTGTGGGAGTAGGCATTAAAAACTCTACATGCAATGGGAGGCTGGTATTGTTCTCCACTTTGTAATTTATTTCAGGAAGGCCTGTTTAATATTAATAATTTCAACCTGGCAGCGACATTATTTCACGACAGATGAATTTCGAATTACCTCAAAACTTTAGTTTCCTTAACAATTGTTATGATATAAATCCTTTCAATACACACCTTGAAAAGATTTTGACAATTTTGACAATGGCAAATATTTCCGCAGAACAGACTAAGGAGAAAAATAATAATTATACGTACGTGTAGAATTTAATTTATTATAATACTATGGATATTTATTTCAAATACGAGTTGTATCCTACGCAGGATTCATTTAACCTTAGCGCCGTCCATGGCACGAAAAAATGGCGCCCCTTTATCGAAATTTTTAAATAAATAGAATGACTCGTTTATAGCAGAAAATATATTAATCAATAGGTTAATTATCCACACACATTTTTTAACCTAAGGATTATGATTTCCTATGCATAATTTAAGCATTTTTCAATCAGACAAGAAAAAAAAACTTTTTTAAATTATTATTTTATAAAGTTTTCATGTTTACGAAAAATATACTAGTGTATTTTTTTTAACTGAAGCTATTCTGCTTTTTTTTTTTAATAAACACGAATTTATTATTTATTTCTAACCCTCCGAATTTTGCCGCCCTTGTTGTGGGCCTAACTAGTGTAAGTTCAGTGTTGGTTACATCGTACTGTGATAGAATCGCCAATAAAATATTAATTACAGGGCTAATAAGGACTACCGTTTAATTCTCTCGTTACTGCCAACCAACCAGAGGTGGTTGAATCTTGATCGACCAGATAAAAATGAAAAGAGGTGCAACATAAAATGGATAATAACATGTTGGATAAGTACTTAGTGCATTCCTAACCCGTATCCATTTATGTAACCCTTTAGAGGCCGCATGGGAATAAATTAACTGTACCGAGAGCAAAAAAAAAAATCACGCGTTATTTATTTATTTAGTTTATTTTTTAATCTACACTAGTATGTTTCACGTTTTATTTAAACCCAAAACGATAGCGAACACGGCGTGTACGCACACGTTAATTAAGTTAATTATAAAACAATGCACTTAAATTATTTTATAGGCATATTATTTTTGATGTTCTTTTTTGTATGTGATCCAAAAATAAAAATAAAAAACTTTTATCGACGTAATCCGAATACGGTTTTATAATCAGTAGCATATGTAATGGTGCACGTCCGCGCTCATTTAATTAGATCACAATAATATTTATAATTTATCAAAATACGTAATTATGTTTGTAAAATGTACCATATATATATATATATATATATATATATATATTACGTGCGTTTTATACATTAAAAAAAAATGATTTTATTTTTATTTTTGGATGTAATCGTTTTGAAATATAATATATTAAGTATAATTAGGTTTCTAGCTACTTTAATAGGTAAGTATACTTCTATAGTATTTGAATTTTATTCAACATTTTTAATGACCTAGTGTAATTAAATAATTGGTATAAATAATGCAATATGTTATGTATTATATGCGTTTTATATACATGATACTATAGATTATACTATTTAGTTATAATTATGTAGTATTATTGTGAATTTGTTACATATTAGTCGCGGCGAGGCTATGTAATTAATATATTTATTAAAGTTTGTCCAGCAGTTTGAGCGTGACCGATTAGAAACAGCAAAATTAAATATTCCCTATTCAATTTGGGCCCTGAAAAAGCGCTTATGAACGTCAAAAAACTACCACCATTTCGGAAAGCAACCCAGTCAAGAATAGTCGGCAAGAAACTAGATCTGGTGTTTTTTTTTTTTTTTTTGTAAAAATGTTTCTTCTGTGTAAATTATACAATCCATAGTTAGAAACGGTTTTACCGGAAACAGTCAGAGGTATCATTTTCAGACATCACTATCGTTCACCCTATAAATAAATAACCTTTGTACATTAAACCCTGCTTGGCATAGTGCTTAAATTTATTGTCAGGTAAAGGTGCTTTGTAACTATATTGTAAAACCTGTCACTATTACCTGAAAACCTTTTGTTTGACTTACTAAGCCAAAAGTATGGGATGGCCAATCTGTGATTATTTCTGGTAGTAAAATTATGCCGGCCGTTTACAAATTATCAATGATTTATGGAGAGGACAATGTTAATATACTATATTCTGGAAATATATTCTTTAAAAATATTACTAAGCTAAATTGATTATACTTGTTATATAAATTGTATGCAATTGCTGAAGCGCTAATTTTTAAATCATATCTAATGAAAGGAAAACATCTTTGTAGATATTTCAAATTTTTGTAATTTTATATTTATGAATATCGAGCAGCCACAACGAAGAACGAAAAGCTACTTCTAGGCCTGACGGTGTGAATATAGCTGAGTCCCCTACTATGACGGACCCAGCGGACTCTATATACAGCGTAGCAGTAATAGCAGCGGTCGGGGCAGCTTTCGCTATGGCGATCTTCGGATTTGCCATTGGATGGTATACGTAAGTATAATATGTAAAGAAAATACACTGCACCGAAAAAAAAAAAAGGTTCGGTTAGAAAATCTTCAATACCTTCAAAAGTATCTGACCTAGCTTTATGAAATACAGACTAAAAAAAACCGACCTAAGGATTGTGCTATTATCTGCATAGATATGAATATTACCTAAAGGTAACATATCATTGATATGCAGCAAGAACAGTGTGGGCGACAGCAGAGAGCATTGTGGAACTCAAGCATTCAGTTATGAATTACGAATCACAGCATTCGATGAGGACACGAATTCTGCATTCACGTAAAAAGCTAGAGATCCAGTTGCATAAGCTGTCGGGAAGTCCCTACGCCAGTAGTTTGGCGAGAAGTTCAGTATGCCAGACCCTATCAAAAGCCTTGGCAATATCGAGGCTGACTGCCAGGACCTCGCCGTGCTTGTGAATTGCTCCATTGATCGATTCTGACAAAAGCCATATTGTCGATCATTTATCAAAGAGTGATCCTCTAGATGGCGGATGAGCTGGTTAACTATAATCCACTCCATAATCTTGTACAATACTGAGGTGGCAGCGATTGGATGGTAATTGTTAGGGTCTGAACGATCTCCCTTCTTCCCTGTCTCCAAATCCGAGGCGCGATACCGGAGACCTAAGATAACCGGTAAAAATGCGTCAACACGGGAGACTACTCCGCTGCACACTTTTTAAGTACTATCGCTGGAATACTGTCCGGTCCACTAGCCTTCCGAACTTCGAGCTATCGCAACTCTCTAAACACGTCACAATGTTTGAATTTTATATCAGCCATTGTGACACAGTAGCTAGATAAAATAGGCGGTTGTGCATTGCTATCGTCAAGCCGGGAGTTAACCGCGAAGAGTTTGGCTAGTCAAAGCGCTTTTTCTTGGGGTTTATGGGCCAGGTGTCCATCAAATTATTTCAACGGTAGTAACGCTGGATGACCGAAATTGGCTTGCATGGCTTTGGCCAGACTCCAGTGGACTCGACTGTTAGCCGAATGGCCCATGAGCTCATGGCCTATTCGTGCTATGCGCTCTGCGTCCGCTCTAATGAAGGCCCTTCTACACGTTTTGGTGGCGGAATTGTACGCTGCTCTGATGGACTTGATATTGAAATACAGCGAGAACTGTTGGTGTGACTCTTTCTACAGTTCAGCGATACTCCTGCGTTTCCTTGAAACTGTGTCCAATCTTCGAAGACCAAGAACAGGCCAAAGAACGACGACGCGGGAGGATCGCGTGAAAACGGCACATCCGTAAGCAATATACATTTACGAAAATAGTGGAAAACTACGCATTTTTATTTATTTTACATTTATTAAAAATAAAAAAAAGCTTGAATTTATTTCTTTAAATATTCATAAATTTAATCTTTATTTCATAAAGCAAGGGCAGGTATTTTTGAAGATGTTAAAGATTTCATATAATTTTAATACAGACTTTATATTTACAATTAGCATCTTTAAATTTTTGTTGTACTCTGTAAAAGTGTATGCTTTTTCGTTGTGTCTTTAATGTTAGGTTATGTTAATAATTTCAATTAACAAATAGTGAAATAAAAAATAAAATAAAAATAATAATAACAATTTTTCCAACTTTACGAGTTTTCACTTCTGTCAGCAGTCCCCGTGCCAGCCTAGTTTTTTTATGAACTAGGTGAGTTTTTTACTTGTTCCAAAATTGATATTATAGTAAAAGTCAACCAAATGGCATTCGGAGACTTTAAAATTAACGGAAGGTATAATTTATGTTTCACAGAGTACTGTTCAATGCCGTACACGAACGTAAAAGCATTTGCATGAAAATAAATATCTGCCTTTACCTTCAAAGGTTATCGAAAAAAGCTAAGGCTGCAGCTGATGTCGATTACCCGGCTTACGGTGTGACCGGTCCCTCAATCGACATGTCGGGGGATAGAAAACTAGCACACTCCGCTCATATGTACCACTACCAACATCAGAAACAACAGATAATTGCAATGGAAAGGTAACACACATTGTCCATAACGGATAAATCTTTTAAACTGTTTTTATGGTTTATCATTTACCATCTCTAGTCATTAAAACCAATTTTATTCGCACGCGATTAGTCTTTTCAAGCGAGAAAATATTTGCGATAGAATATATGTAGAGAAATAAAACTGTCTTAGCGGCTTGTATCGCAGTAGGTTCATAGATTGACAAAATAACCACTAATTCCGTCACACGGTCAAGATAACATCATATTATTAGAATGTCTAAATTGAATGGAGTATTTGAATGATATTCTGTTTTCTTGCGTTTCTAGGGACGGTTTGGAACATCGAAACGGCTCTGTATCTGACCCAGAATCGGAAGTAGAGAATGAAGAAGGCGATTACACTGTATACGAATGTCCTGGATTTGCTACGGTATAAAATAGTTTTTTTTTTTTATTTGAGAAACCTGATCAATAACAGTAACTTTTGAAAAGGGTTTTGTTTAAGGATGCATCATTGTTTTATGCTTTAAGATACAGTTCTAAAAATATCGTGGCAAGCATTCCAACTTATATTTTGTGTTCTTGAAGTTATGGGTTTGTGAATGATATCAAACAGGTTTGTAGACGAACAAGAGGTTGCGCCTTTCCCATTCTTACGTAATATTTTACAAGTCGAAATCTATTATTAAAATCTTAAATATGTTCATTTTCATCCATTTTAAATGTTTGAAATATACTAATAATTATGTTATAGTGAATTCTTCCCGCGTATTAATATTATTTTAAGAACTTGGAAAAAAAAAATATTCGTTTATTTTCAAGCAACAATAACTTTGAATAAACGTAAGAACAGAAAAGGGTGGGGTTAAGTAATTATATGTATCATTACATGGGGTTTGGAGGGGGGGGGATCAATAATGGTTAAAATCATCCTTACGTGATTAATGAGTAGCCCTTAATGAGTCTGAGATTTTACTCAAGGAAAATATCATACAGGTGGTAGCACACTGCCTAATTCATGATTTTAAAATGGTAAATTTTTGGTTTTACTGTAAATTTTTTGATTGTCCGATGATTATGAACTATAGAACTAAGACTTACAGTTTTGGGACAAACATGAATTATATGTTCCTTTAGAGAATCTACTTCACCACGCTATGGTATCACATAAGGATCAGAACGAATTGTGCTCTTCGAAATCAAACTTAACTAATTCAATTCGCAATGGGAACTTCATAATCAATTTAGAGAGGTGGAGAGATTCATCAAAACGCTTATTATTAATTTTCCAGACTGGTAACATGGAAGTAAAGAACCCTTTGTTCTCCGAGGATCCCTCCCCGCTTACTCCCGGTAAATGCCAGGTGGTGGTGAAACAACAGCCAAAGGATTAACTACAGCGCCCGTTACCGCTATTTACGCGGATGCCGACATATCCAGTCTGGCGATTATTCTTCATGGGATTACTTACGACGTTTACTTACCTTTTCCCTATATTCAGAATTAATATTATGACTAACAACTACCTTGGACCCGGATTCCTTATTATACCAAAGAAAAAAAAAGAAATTAATGGCACGGGACAATCTAAATTACAAGTATTTATCCCGTAGACCGTTACGAGTTGCGCACAATTTTTAATTGTAGTTCACTAACTTCTTAAAATAAGATAACGTTCTAATATTATAATTAAAAAACACATTACATAGAATATGAAACACTTAGACAAAGAATATAATTATTATATTAACGTAAGGCGAAATAATTTTCGTTTTTTTGCCTTTTATAAAATATATGATTATATTATACCTTCTTCTATAGAGCGATTAAAATTTTATGAGAAATGCTCAAATTTATGCAAACATACATCTAAGCGTCATCAATTACATATGAAACAATTATTGACCAACTTTATTATGAAATATATATATATTGCGCAAGGCAACTTTAATATTATCCGAGTCTTCACAACTCTCTTACTGTTTTATAAAACAGATATATGAGTGATATTATAAAATTATAAATAAATATAAACGAAAAAAAAGTAACATTAGGCGAACAAAAACGTATAAAATACGGATTCGGATTTTCTCATTAATCGGCCTAAATAGCCTCCTATCTATCTATTATAATTGCATACAGGGATAATTATTTACAAATAATGTACTTCTTTCTGCTGTTAAACAAACTATAGATAAACATTTATATTCTCATACAATTGGATGTTTAATATTAGTAATATTAAAAAAAAAAAAAACGTTAATAAAATATTCATGACGTCTATCGTCTTTTTCTCGAAGAGCTATTATAATAATATATTGAAATCAATTATTCTTACTAAAGGGCATCTATTACTTAATGGTCAAAATAGCGATTGAAATAATAAATACATACGTTATATATACTTCACAAATATATATATATATATAATTTACGTATTTGTTTATTTATATTTTTAATATATTCGTTTTCTTTAAGTAAGTAAGAGTAAAAGGTCCCTCCCTCTGATCTATTTATAAAAATTGTTTATTTGGATGTCATTGTGCCACTTAATTCTGAGTTTTATTGTTAGGCACATTCAGAATAACGACCTTAGTTCAAGGTTCAGAGTCCATGTGATAAATGAGTTATACCGCTTTAATTCTGTAAAAATCCGGATAATAGATGTTTCTATATGTGACTAAAGTAGAGATGGAAATGGAAAGAAATATATTCTTACATCCAAATAATAAAAAGTTAATAATGTATTCCAAAGTAAATGCATATCTGTGCTGAATTTATCGCATCAATGTTATATAATAAAACATACTAATTACACCTATCCATATATGTATAGATAATTTCTATATGTATATCATATAGAAACTTATATAATAATTAATATCGTGTTATAAACAATCTCAAATATAATAATATATTATTATTTATATAAATCTTATTTATAAATGTTAAAAGAAATAAATAATAATTATCGTTGTTAATGAAATAGATAGCTTAATTTAAGGAACAATTAAATAGATATTCATTTTTATGTATCGACATTTCATATAAATAAATAAATGGTAACATAATGTAATATTTTGTAGTTCGGATTTAATCGTGAATTTAGTGGTTTATTTTTTGAATATTTACTTAGCCTTACCATATTAGGGGATGTGCAAGTTTTACGTAAGCACTTGAGGGACAGTGGGATCTATACATTACTACACATAGTTAATTAACGTGTTTCTTTTCAATGCTTACGGTATCATGGGGGAGCTGGAAGTTAAGAGCTTTGCTTACTACTGTTGAGAAATCCCTAAAATGTTGCTGACGTAATACTTGTACGGCCCATTATTTATATCTTTCTGTCAATTTGCTATTGACTGATCACCTCACCGTGCCATGTCCTTTGGAGTTCACAAAACAAAACACTTATGTCTTATAATATAATCTAATGCCTTAAAATAGTACTTATTTTATATATATCCGTATATAAAATCAAATATAATTTATAGCATGGAGATTTACATTACATTTTCTTATACAAGTGTGTTCCGGCAACACTGATTGAAAATCAGTAACTGTAGGCTTAGACCATATATATATTCAGATAGTGTTAATTAAAGTTATAAAGACGAGAGAAAAATCAGAATTAATATACTTTTTTTTATTATAACTAATAAAGTAAAATTTACATTTCTCTCCACGTCGATATCATATTTAACAGACATTGAATACGACGGCCTTGTATTGATCTCTTTTAATAAATCTTTTGAATCTTAAAAATTGTCAAAAGTATTTGTGTCTATTTATATGGTAATAGGATAATTTCAAATTTTACATAAATAATTGTAATGTGTTATTATAATACATATTATATGTATACATAGCATGTTTTGTTATTATTCAAATTTTCCTTTTGTATATCCTTTTTTAATTTATTTAGATAGTATAAAAAGTAGCGTACGTCTGTCCGTTAAATGGCTTATAACTAAAGAAGCACTGAATAGAATTATGGGATTTAGAAAAAAAAAAAACATACTATACGTATTCTTTGGATATAATTTTGTTACATTACAGTCGAATATGTAACAAGTTATTCAGTCCATAAGATTTATCCGTAACCTTACAACACTTCATTCAAAAAATGAAATATTCAAAAGATATCATAATACTATGAATAATTGGAATGCGAATTGTTATATACCGACAATCTTGAATTTTGAATTTATATATTTACGGAGAGATAACTAATTTGTATCAAGGAGTGATATTATAACCTATGCATGAATGGTGTTCTAAGCATTACTTATTTTTGCTTTTGATTACATGAGAGATATGCTGTTAAGCACGGACCAAACCGCGGACATAGAAGAAATAAAGAAAAACGAAAAGATTTTTTTTCGTTACAAACACACAATATACAATAAATACGGATACAAAGAAAATCTTTTAAAAGAATCAATATTAATATTAACAAAGAGATAATAAAATAAGCGTGTGTGTGTGCGCGTGTGTTACCAAAGGGTCGAGTCAGCACATATGCTAAAGGAGATAGTCCAATCGACCAGCGCTGATTTTCATTCAACGCGCAAAATGTTGTGTGTCTTTCGTCGTAACTTTATTTTAGTTACGTGTCATAAAAGAACATTTCATAGGTAGTAAAGACGTTGAAAATAATAACAATATTAGTTATCTAGTGATAAAGAAGATACATATATTATGCAAACATACATTTTGTAAGTAATAAACACCACGTTAAAACTACTGCTGTAGCAGAAAAAATACTTTGAGTTTTGAACTAAACATATTTAAAGACGAAGCATTTCCTATTCGGGGAGGCAGATTATTCCAACATTTGGTCGCCTGATATCTAAAACTTCCTCGAAAGGCGGAAGTTCTGTGCTTAGGAATACCTAAGAGATACAAAGTTGCACGAGTTCTGAACTCCCGCTGCTGACCAATCCACTCGAGCTTACTCTGCAAGTATTCAGACTGTTGGAGTTTAATAATCCCAAATAGTAACTTAGCAAAGTATGAATTATGTAGTGCACCCCATTTTAAAATTCTTGCATCGTTCAATTGTGGTGTAACGTGCGCACGTGTAGGTTAACGAAAACCGTAACGAGCACATGCATTTTCGATTCCCGAAATGAGGTTTTTTGACTTACTTAATATACAAGGACCGTATAGAGAAATACTATAATTCAGCTTAGAAAGTATCAAAACTTCGCAAAGGTTTATATGAACTCCAATTCTTAAGTGATCACGTATCTTGTTAAAACTTTAAGCCTAAAATAGCAACTACGAGCTACTTCATTCTACATGGGACTACAAAGACGCTGATCTAAAATAAATCCCAAAGTTCTAGCCTCACTTACACGTTCCACCGTTTTTCTGTTGATTATCATGATAGGATTTTGAGATTGTATTTGCTCCACTTGGTTCTTAGAACCAAATATTCCGTACTTAAACTTACTAGGTTTCAGTATAAGGGAATTTTCGGTTGACCATTTAAATACTCTATGCAAGTCCTCATTTAACTTACTAACGGAACAGTGGACATCCGAATAACGTATTGGTTTATATATTTGCAAATCGTTCGCGTACAGGTGGTATTTATTATGTTTTATACAATGAATAATAAATGCACTGTGCATTATAAAAAGGTCCCAAAATCGAACCTTGGGGTACCCCTCTTTTATTGGCACAGAATTCAAAGATCAAATTAGTAACATCATACCTGCCCAATACAACTTGTTGGTGTCGGTAGAAAGGATAATTATAAAACCAGTCGATAGTTTTTTTTTATTAAATCCATAATACGAAAGTGGAATACTTATACAATCAGAAGCACTTGAAAAATCACGAAGAGCCAAAATAGAACCCATACCTGCATCTTGATTAGCATGGTTGAGTATACTATACTATAATGAATACATATTACGGTATGCGGACGAGTTTCCAGCCCCCTATGTAGGGATGGGAATCCTATCCGAAAAAGATCGATTTTTGATTCGATTCGCCAAAGTCCAAAAGATCAATCTTTCAAACTAGGTAATAAAGTATGGACTATCAGTGTCCTTTTTGTTTCCTGTGATACGATGATCATCAGTAAATAGGCTAAAATAAAACAGTTCAGTATCATTTTTTTCTTAGTAACGAGAGTATTTAACTCAATTGCATAGCCACGTTTATGTATCTGTAGAATGGGGTATGCATTAAAAATGTATTTATGAAATATTAAGCGATTAGCACACCTTATATAAAACTACAAAATAAAATAGTTCAGTGTAATTTTTCCTTAGTAGATTAGGCATTCTTTTTTTTTGTTTATTTGCCATTGATGATAACCTTTATTGGTTTTAATAAAATAAAAAAAATAAAATAAAAGATAATTATGTCTAATTTTGACCACTGAAAGAATACTATTTACGAATAAAAAGTTAAATAAAACAAGGCGAAAAAAGATTAAACTTTTGGACCTCCATGTTTTGTGAATCGATTAAAAAATTCGATCTATTCGAATAATCCTATTCCCATCGCTACGTATCGTGACTGTTTTTGTTCCCTCCCTTTATCTAAAACCGCCATTGCTCGAAATCTCAACCCTCTATAAGTCGAAATAATCACAGAGTCCTTACAGGTTATTTCCATACATATGTTCCCTTCATAACTCGTAAAAATACAATATACCTCTGTATCTCGAACATAACAATGTATGGTTTTACAACCTTTAGAACATGATCATTTAGAACTAATTATCTCTGTAACTACATATGCTGGCAATTCGAGTCATTGCTTCTTAAACAACAAGAGTATACAATAAATATGATTACTACTTCTATAAAACTATACAAATTCCTTTGTATAATTTATATATAGGAATTTATGACTGATCAACACGTTTCTGTTGATTTAATCTGAATTTTAGTTCAGAAAGCATTTCTAGTCTGAAAAACTCACGATTTTTGATGACACGGAAGACACGAATAATATTTTAAGAACAGCATTTTACCATGATAGCATTAGCATTACATAATTTGCAAATCAGCAACAGTGATAAAAAATGAAGACTACGACTGAATTATGTAAAACAATAAAACTGTTTATATATATATATATATATATATATATATATATATATATATATATATATATATATATATATATATATACAGATATGTTGTTTCTATGTATATAGTATTATTCAATACATAATGTGAGTGATACGTACGTGATTTGCTAATCATACTTATGTTTAGGAACCTTTCTGTTACTTGAATTAGTTACAATAAATCATAAACTCTACAAGTTGAATATTCCCTCCGCCTAAGTCGAAATCCTCCATAAGTCGACAACTCTATAACTCGAATTTTTATACTGTATTAGTTACATCTTTCGGTTCGACTTATAGAGGTTCTACTGTATTAGTTACATGTTTTAACGCGACGCGTGTTCTGAATCAGCAGGCGTATATGCAGAGTCACCTAGGTACTGTAGCCGTCGTGCATATAGTCTGGTATGGCGATTTTCGGACTGTATTTTATTTAATACTAGCTGTGTGCCCACGACTGCGCCCGAGTTTCATATTAATTTTCACTGCGTAACATAGCTTTTTTTTTTATACGGATTCCTAATTATTTTCGGAAGCCAAAAGTTATACGGAGAAACTTCAGCTATCTACTAAAAAACTGCCATTAAAATCGGTTCAGCCTTTCTGGAGATTACCCGAAATAAATAATAATATTTTGACATTACAAACAGACACTTAAATTTATTTATTAGTATGGATCATATGGAGAGCAAACTTTAAATGCCCGAACAAAAAATAAAGTGTACAGTATCACAGAATAATCTTTTTAAATAATAGTGTAAAGTAATTAGTGAGATCAACAAGACAAATAAAGTGTTTATTAGCCGAAGCGAGGCGAAGACGAGGGCTGGTTGGATGAGTGTACGGGGCCGTCGAGGACCCGATTAAGGGTCTCGATATGTCGCAGTTGACCCAACACGAGACGAACGTGTGAATCCCGTAGCGCGCGTACTCCATCCAGCCATTCTGTAATAGACACGATCGATTTTCAGAGCGGCAATATGCAGGAGACCGCAATATAAACGTCACATTTCGTAGCCATTCACCCACCTTGATCGGTCGACGCGATTGTTCGTTGGCAATAGGCAGGTATTTCACTTATTTTCTTACCCTCGCGCGAAATCGACTGATGTGAGTATTGTTGTGATTGCACGCCGACACTACGGGCGACCAACTCAACACGTGCATGATTAGGCGATGCCGGTGGACACTTATCCCCCTGCTAATAAGGAGGATTTTTAGCAACATTTTGCCTACCTTCCAACCGCCTACCGCAGGTGATACGTGTTCAGATTTATTCTCTGCTACTTCTGTTCAATATCACGTGTATGTTTCTGGTATAGTCTAATTTTGATAACTGGAAGAACAATATATAGGAATGAAAAGTCAAATAAAACAAATCTAAAAAAGATTGATCTGTTGGCCTTCGATGTTTTGTGAATCTATTAAAAAATCGATCTGTTTTATATAATCTTGTTTCCCGTCCCTACTTAGGTAGTTAATGACCTCGGCCGCCTGTGATACTATGTCCTGTTAATAACTTCAGTATTATTTACTCAAATTTTCAATAATGATTACGATCGAGTTTTGGCCGCTAATTGGATACTAGTATTATTAATAAAGAGATATATTAGGACACTAGTCTTATTAATACGCGTATACTAACTACACACAATACTATTATAAAACCATACTGTGATCGATAAGTGAGTTAATATAAATTTACCTTACAGTTTCTGAATAATATGTTTTCCATTTACATCATAGATGTAAACTAAAGAAAGATTTCTTATGTTGGTTTTATAAATATCCTAAACTTAGTCGAAGTATTAGTTATATGGTATAGTTGAAACGACGATGGCGCAGTGGATAGTGTAGCCGAATTCTGCGTAACGGACGCGGGTTCAAATCCACCTATCCAAATCTAAAATCAGCCTTAGCTTTTGGTGAAGGCAAACATAATGACGAAACTATAGCATGGCGGTAGGGCATTTTCCAATATCGGCCGCCTGGGTAGCTACAACCCTCGTTTGAAAACCTGTCGCCAAATACCAATTGGTGTGTTCCGGCAGCATCCCTTGAGAACCAGTGCCTCTAGGCTTAGTGTGTTTACCATCCTGGTCCATATCGTCATTTAACATCAGGTAAGATTGTGGTCAAAGCACTAAGCCTATTTCATGAAAAAAAAAAACAGTTATATGTATCGTGTACCAGAGCGATCGAGTGCTTGTCATGCTGTCCTGCTTCCGTTTCCGTTGTCAATCGCAACGGGGCAGGTGGAGGTTGCACACTGAAGTACGCTGCATTAAGCGACAGGCTACGCCTAAAGTCCTGAAGAGCGCCCACTTCATCAGCAGTACGATGGGGCAACATAGGAGTGCCACACACTATCAAATCACCGCGCAAAACCTATGCGGCAGCATATCGCTATGTAAACGAAACTGCACACAAAACACACATAAGTAAGCACCAGCATGACATATTTCGATCGCAAACGAACCATTCCTGTGCTGGAATCACCAATAATTAAATCAAAAGGTTATATTATATAAATGATACCCCGAAGGACCTAGGAATTCAGCGGAATACATAAATATTGGTGCGATGACTTTCTTCCACGACATCATCCTTTTCATTTTCACACTGTTAAGTCCGTGCGTATTTAAAAAAAACTTTTTGTTATTAAAATTAAACATTATTTGAAAATTGTTATCTGTTTCTAACTAAAAATAAAACTACAAAATGGAGAATAGTTCTCTCACTGAAATCAACTAGTCTGACAAACTAATGAACATATCAAAACGTGGTGTAGTCCAATACATTTAATTAATAAGACATCTCTTCATCTTGCTTGTTTCCCGAGTTTCGAATATACAAGACTAATAAAGTTTTAGCTGTTGCATTTTTATAAAATTATCCAGTACCCAGGAGCGATAAATCGATATGCCAAATGTAAAATTATAGCACTATAGTTACCACATGAAATCCTAGATCAGACTTTTAAAAAGAATCATATAAAACGGTTCAATAATTTTCGAGTTATTATTCGAGTTATTCGAGCTATAGTCTAATGGAAAATAGACGTTGCCCTTTAAGTAATTTATATTTTTCAAATAAATTCTCTAGTGAATGTCGTTTCTTTTTATTCCGTGATGTAATATATTTTAAGTGACCAGTTATTTTGGATAGTTTTAAGAGGTTGTAGTGGCTGCATAGATCTCTTGAGCGACAGAACCGTGAGATTGGTGATGAAGTCAAAAAGTAATTTACTTGTGGCTATACGTACGGTGAAATCGACCGTTTTGCATGCAACACCATGTCACACAGCGCTGTATATGCTGCACTGTACACAGGGCTCACTTTGTTATCAAACAAAGAATTTAGTAAGTTTTTATTCACCCAATTATTACCGAACGCACATCTCCTATGCTGCTCTTATGTATTGTTTGGGAGTATAAGACTTTGGCAGGTAACATATGTCAACAAAAATGTTTTGATTCATCCAATCTCTAAACATTGCTAAGTGTGAAAAGAGTATGAACAGTGTGTCGAATTCTTTACAATATAATATCTCAAACATCTTCACAAGAACTGTGTCTGACAAGACATACATAATATAGCCAAAAGTAAATTGAATTTTAGGTCTCGTTGAGGCAAACTCTTTGATTTGACAGTTTGATATAGAGTAGGGATGTTATCAAACTAAAAAATAGGTAGTTAAAAAGAAAACGAGCGAGTCGTTACAGAGTTTAATGTAGACCGACTTTACATTTAATCTTAAATTTAAACTCATCATATGAGCAACGGATGTTTGTCGCTTCACAATTCTTAAAACCTCATCGCGCCTACTCAGCGTCGCCCGCCAGTAGCGTATGCTGATTAAACCGCTGTTATAGTATTAAGGCAGGGTGCAGGCTGCATAACTAGGTTGACAACAAATTAAACCTGTCACGGGAACATCCCTAATTAAAAACGATAATACGCTTCGTGACGACGTGGTTTTTCTCTGCTGTTTTAAAATAAAAAAAAAACTCAAGATCAAAGTGCTGTAGTTTTATTGGATGTTACCAAATTAAGTAAGAATAATGCAGTGGGACTGCAATACGGAATAACAACAATGTACTCTCAGTAGTTATTTATTTAATATTATCGGAAGTGACTTAATAATTTGATAGAAACGTCGGATAAAAATCGAGTCGTGCGCTATGATTCGATAATCTCGATGATGCTGGTATAGCAGCCAGAGATAAGGCAGAACGTGCCGAGCACGATGATAGAGATATCTCGAAGCAGCTTATACCAGCACACGCCGTACTGATCAGGGTACCAGATACACGCGTCCATCACAGCGGGAAGCACGATCGCCAGTAGTGAGAGACACAGTGCACCAAACAGCGATATAAACGGACCCAGTCGCGGGATTGCCACAGCCAACAGCCCTGAGACGAGAAAGAAAAGTCAGTGTTTGCGTGGTACTCCCAGAGTGGAGTGATAACTCGAACGGGTACTCACACGGTAGTACAACAAGACCCACACGTAACAGATAATCGACGCAACACCGACGTTTCCCCGTTACCTTGTTCTCCACTTTTCGCCATACTATGTTATATGCAACGAAATTTTGAAGTGGAAACGTGAGGAAAATTGCCACGGCGAATATAATCTTGGCGGCTTGGGCTTTTCTACAAATGAAATGGTTCTCGTCAATTAATAAAAAGGTATTATCAGATTTTTTTATAAGTCGTATATGATTGTGTTAGATTTGATTTTTTTACACGGTATAGGCTCAGTGCTTTGATAATAATCTCGACTGATGTTAAGTGAGGATGGTGAACACACTAAGGCTAGAGGTACTGATTCTCAAGTGATTCTGCCGGAACACACCTATTGGTATTTGGTAACAGGCTTTCTAACTTGAGCTAGCTAGCTACCCAGACGGGGATTATTTTAAAATGCCCTACCACCATGCTATGGTTTCCTCACGATGTTTTTCTTCACCGAAAGCCCGGGCTGATCTTAGAGTTGGATAGGTGGTTTTAAACCCCCTTCATTCACGAAAAAATTCCACCAAACCAACAACTAAGCCATCATCGCCTCAATCAATATGATATCAAAAGGTAATTTATGAGAGATGTGATATCAACCATATGAAACCAAATTGTTTAAATATAGTATAAATCAAATTTAACCCCTTGAGCACTAACCTGGCGTTCACGCCAACTTTCCATTGGTTTCCTATTGTCTCATTTTTATGAGTAATCGACATATTAAACCGTTATAGTGAAAAGTTAAAAATAAATGCAAAATATTAGGCGATCAATTTATTGCGACGCCATATAAAGTGACATCGCGCAATGCGAAATCTAAATAATATTTAATATCGCTAGAATTTAATAGATTAATAAGAAATTAATCGAAATGAGAATAATATTAATCGTATCAAATTAACAAATGTTAATAATAATCTTACTCTTAACTCCTAACAAACTCATTAGATATCATTATAGGACTGTAAGAGAGGACGACACTAACTTTTCTGAATAGGGAAGGTTCAGAGTAAGAGAAGCCTGTACGCTTTCACCAAATTTGAGGTATCCAAACACGCCTATCAACATGTAAAGTCCGATAATCATCACCATGCCGATGTTGAAGAGGCCGAAAATTCCGACGAATTGCTTGGGTTTCTCCATGTTATACTCGAGCGCCAATACCTGGACATGAATGATATAATACTAAAGAGCTAGAAGATTAACAAGTAACGGCAACAGATTAGACAACACCACGCACCACACCGACGGCCTCAAGTGCGAACAGCGTAATCCCAATGAAGACCGGTATTTCCTCGTATCGTTTCACATGCAGCATTTCTTGAGCTAATGGCAGGTCGTCTTCTATCAGGTAAAAGAATACTAGGATAAGTCCAAACAAAGTTACCACGTTCGATATCGATGACAATGGAGTCATCAGTTTTAAGTCTTTTATCAGATTAATCACGATGAGTGGAACTAGCTCGCAGCACAGGTGCATGCGAATTGAAAGATCCAATCCATGATAGTCACATACCTGTAACAATAATAGTGCTTAGTATTAGTGTTTAACCTGCACCCTTTGTCCTACTCCCTTGATATACCTGCTTCACGTTCTGCGCGACGAATACAGCATATATAACACAGATTCCAAGCTGCCATAGGATCAGCACGAAGTCAACGAAATAGTAGACCGGACCAGAGGCCCAGCGCATGCAAGGCGGGCCGTCGTGCAGGGCCAGTCGCATCGAGCTCGGGTATGGGATGTAACCACGCCGCAATCGCTTGCATAGCTGGTACTGCGCCGCGATCTGTAATATTCTCTACTTTTGTTAGTGACTACCCCTCCAAGCTCCCGTGATACAATTATAATTACAGTGAAATAAAAGAGGCCACTTACGAGTAGTTGTATGCAGTAGGTCGCAAAGATCCCGACGAGCAGTAGGCCGACTATGCCCGCCACAACGCCGAGCCGACACATCGCATCCGGCATCGCGAGAATTCCCGCTCCTATGCTGCCCTTCAGTAAGTGGATCATCGTTTCAGAGTACCTGTTTGTCATCAGTCGATAATGGCAGAGTAACAACGTCAAGAAAGAACGTAATTGCGCGATGGTACTCACGTGGTGGGTTTCTCTACTTTGCGGTGCTCGTGCGGTTCGTAGGTGTCTTCGTTCTCCCCTGCAACAGAGATACGGTACGAGTTGAGATAGAAAGTGAGTCCTAGCGGTCACCGGTCTGTGCTAAGTTGTGGCTCACCTCCGGTGATCGTCTCTACGATGCCGGACATAAACTCGTAGATAAACATGGTGCTTTTGTTTTTGTTTATTAGTATTTACGTAATAGATCTATATACGAAAACAATTTAGAGAAGCTGAAAATCCTAATCGTTTTGAAGTAATTTGACGGTGCATGTCAATCACGCGTCACTCGGTGCGACTTGTTCTCTTTGTCACCACATAGAACACGTACCATAAACACGGTTCACTATGCGACGGTAATATTGATACATATTTTCAATACTCGCAACTAATCTCTCTGAGACCTTTTGCGCAGAAGTTGAACGATAATCGATCCTGAAGAAATATTCCTTCCACCTCTTTAAAATTTAGCTTTATAAAACAATTTATGTACATAAGTACTACGAAAATACATTACCACTTTAAGAATGGATTTTTTTTCATTATCTGATGCAAAGTTGAAAATAATTGGAAAATAGATCATGAATATAGACATGAATAAAGAATGTGGTTTAGGTGTGGGACTAGGGGCTAGGCTATAAGGACGTTGATTATAGGGCTGAGAAGGGAGGTAACACTCATCTCCATATGACTATTAGGGCAAGAATGGCTGAGTGCATAGTTTCGGTAGGTTTAGGACTCTGGCGCATTACCAAACGAAGGGGCGGGGGCCTAGACCTTCCATTGCACAGGGCTGTTTGCGAGGTAGCCAGGTCTGGCCGGGGTGACAGTTTCCGTGGGTAAAGGCCTGAACGGGACGGCACGGTACATAGATAGATTGAATCTAGAGGGAGAATGAAGAAGGCTTTCTATTAGAATATAACTATGTGAAATCCACACGAGCGAAGTTGCGGCGGGCACAGCTAGTAAGAAATAATAACGATTTTCAGGAAAAGAATATATACTGAGTTATCTTATTTGGTTAATCTGTATCACGGATACAGTATACACACATACTCTTATCATATATCCTCCGTATTATGTACATGAATAAATTACGATTTAATATTAAAAAATGAAATTGGCTGTGCCCATGACTCTTTCAGCTTGGAATTCTAAGTTTATTTATTAAAATAAATATGCATATATATGTGGCTTGTATATAAGTAGTATATATTATAAAATTTAGAAATCGTGGCAAGCGATGACGTTGTGACGTCATTTGTTATTGAAAAGGCGGCACATGGAAAGAGTCGTGTTAGTGATTCCTCTTTGTAACGACGTCCCTATAAAAGCGCCGTTGTAGAGTAGAGCCTACTCTCTCTCTCTTCACACCATCCGATCCATGCAGGAATTCCCCAGGGCTCCATTCTGGCGCCTCTCTTCTTCAACCTCTACATAGCTATATCCGATATAAACCCGAACCTGAAATGAAATGAAACATCCGGTCCCAGGCCAAGAGGCATGTAAAGTTCATTTAGATCTGTACGACGGTCAGTTACTTCTCTTATAGAAATATAGTCATTCTTAGAGCCCTCGTCCAAAAGGCTTTCAACACCTAAGTCTTTGGTACAAAAAGTGTCGCATAGCGATAAACCCGGGAAAGAGCACAGCGATCACATGATTCGGAGAACATTCTCCGAAGAGAATGACACCCCCTCCTCGTCCTGTTAAATATCTAGGAGTAGAGATCCCGTGGGCTATCGAAGGCAAGTACCTCGGTGTCCTATTAGACATCCAAATGACTTTCAAACATCACTTCACTTTGAGACAGTCAAGCGCCAGACCACCGACGTATGTTTCCCTTATACAACTCGTGGAGTAACATACTCTATCCATCCGTTAGTTCCGAAACCGCTTCGGAGGCTTCGAAACGTTCACACCGGCCCCGATGATAAAATCACTGCCGCAAATAAGATCTTTTCTCATCAACCGAGTAAATATGTGTGCCAGCTACCACGCCCGCAAAACCGGCGTTGCCGCCACCGGGGATAGGCGACTAATTTTACTAAAATTTTAATTTTAGGATTAAGGAGTGTGTATGCAGTGTTGTGCGTGTAATGCTCAATGCATGGGCAGTGCCATTGTATTCCGCTGGCGGCGACGTCAAGAGCCTCACCAGTTGGGGAAAGAGGCACGTTTTGGGTCGCCGCCTGAGGGGGACCCGGAGAGTGTGCGGGGGCAAAGTTAGCCTGCCTGTCCCCGACGACAGGAACGGCGGTTACGCGGGCGTGGCCACTGGCACGCATATTGAATCGTTTGAAAGGGAAAGATCCTATTTTCGCACGTGATATTATCATCGGAATCGGTAAGAACGTTACGCGGTCTCCGAAACGGTTTCGGAGCTAGCGGGTCGGAGGAGTACGCGACGGCTTTCGCTATACGCGGATTCGGGTGTGTCTCTGCGCGGTTGAAAAAGGTGCGACACTGGGACTTGATAACGGAATGAATGGATGGGGCCAGATCTGTGTAAGCGAAGGCAGGAGCGCAATAGGTGAGTATGGGCCTAACTACCGTTTTATACAGAGTAAGCTTATGGCGGAGGGCCATCTTACTCCTAGCGTTATAGAGAGGGAAAAGACGTCCCATAACCATATTGGGCGCGGTTTCTGACTTTCAAAACGTGAGGTTTGAAAGTCATGTGGGCGTCTAGTGTGACACCGAGGTACTTGACCTCGTTTTCCCATGGGATCTCTACTTCTAGGTAACTAACTGGACGAGGTGGGTCAGATTTCTCTATGAAGAACATAATCGCGGTGCTATTGCACGGGTTAATCGCTATGCGCCACTTTTTGTACCAAAGACTTAAGATGTTAACAGCCTTTTGGACGCGGGCTCTGAGAATGTCTCTACGTCTGTATAAAAAATAAATGACCATGTCATCGGCATAGAGACCTAATTGAACCTTACTAGCCGCCACTCCTTCGAGCGGGTCGTCTTTCGGGTGCGGATTTAGGTCTGGCAAGTTCGCTATATAAAGTTTGAAGAGGACAGGCGCTAGAATGGAACCCTGGAGGACTCCTGCGCGGATTGGACGGGGGCCATATAAACAAATTAAAACGCAGTCAAGACATATGAAACGCGGACTCACAGCGGGTACACAGCTAGTTTATTAATAAATAAACAACTTTATATAAATATAAATTAAAACTGGCCAGATATACATTATTTAAAAAACGTAGTAGGTAAGCAGTTAGTATTGTCCAATACTTGAAAAACAAAAAAAAAAAAAATCAGTCTCTTATAACATTACAAAAAAAACTGCAACTCTGTGACGTTTTGTGTTTCGACATTCTTTTCTAATTTCGTATGTTCTCGGCTCGTACGCTAAGTAGCTTATCGCCCTTGTTGATACTCTTTTCCGGTTAACCTATTTGAACTAACGTTGTAATATCGCCGATATGTTATTTAATGATGTTGAAATACGCCAGATGTTTTTTTTAATATATGTGATAGTTACTGTTAGATTACATATCAGATCTTGTAGGGGATGTAAAATATACATGTAATCTAATTTATTGTTGATCAAATAATTGATTCTTTGTTTTTTATCTATTGTGTATACATATTTGTATTAAAATTTTGATAACGAAATATGAACTTCTCATTTGCAGACCTTCTAGCTGTACTATTGTCTAAAAAATATCGCATACTTAATTAAAAATAGACTATTTGGTGCTATTTTACAAAATATCTGATTGATGTTCTCACATTTTGTAATATTTTTACGTAGTCATGTTGTTCCGTTGTTTTATTATTAGAGTCGCGTACGTACATAAACGTGTCGGTTACTATTTGTCTCATTATGAAAATGTATCCGGGCGTGGTTCCCGCGGGAATCGGTGTCGGCCCTGAAGCCCACAGGGTCCGATCACCTGCACGAGGCCGGTGCAGATGTGCTGGGTGTCACGGGACCCGACACTCGTCCCCGGGGCTTCGGTCGTGACGTACGGAGCGCGCGTACCAACCGACGCAGTAAGTCGACGCACGTCACTCGCAAGGTAAAAATAAGACGTATCCCGCATTGCGATCACCGAGTCGCGCGGCCTCGTATAGCGGCGTCGCGTCGCCGAAACTGGAACGATGTTCACGTTGAACCTTACAGTTATTACATAATATTACAATCCGATGTAAATGCGGGCCGCTAACAGTGACTTGCGTTCAGCCGCCCTCGAAGGACGGGTCTCGGCTTCTTCTGCGTGATTAACCTTACACAAAACTGTGAATACGGACGTTTGGCATAACTACTAATCGCTCTCTAACTTCAGTCTTGTAGACTAAATTTCAGTCAATATACGAACTTGGATCACTATCGCGACGCAAAAGTTAAGCGGTTGACATTTATGCATTTTTTTAAATGTTTATTACTATGAAATTGAACACCTAATTTTTTTTTTTTTGATAATCATTGATAAGTGAAGGTAGCTTATAAATATAGAATTGCTGGGATAACCGCATGGCACCTTAAAAACGTAAAGGAAACTCTTACTGTAGGTACGTATATTCGAAACGTTACATACGAAAGTTTGTAAAGGCATTAAAGTGTAAACATTAGCGTAGTGAATTCATTTATCTGAATAACTAAAAAAACCAATTTGTTTACGTTATAATCATCGCTGGCGTATAGATATAGATATTTAAGTAACCCATTTTTGACTTATTTAAATGCCGTGAGATGTTTATTCTAATAATGAAATTCTATTTATATTTATAACCAGCTGGCGTCCGTGTCTTTGTTCACATGAATATGTTTTTGCTGAGTCTATTTTTTTCTAAAGTAACTTCTATCAAACAGCGCTCTAATAGCCTAGATTCTTTCACGATAACATTCCTATGACAATAAAGATTTTAGCATGAAAAAGTGTGATTTTATCTGTGACCGAATGACCCAATTTCTTTATTTATCTTTATTTTTCCAGTATCGTAACGAATAATTACAAAAAGATGCATTACAAAAATCAATCGTCCGAATTGTAATCTATAGTCGAGAATTTATCCAAAAAAAAAAACTGAAAAATATACTATCTATTTTTTTTAAGTTTTTCAATTTGTATGGAAACTTTTCCCTGGTCGTTTATCCTGGTATGGGCATGTGATGCGCAGGGAGAAAGAGAATAGGAAGGTATTGGATATGAATGTGGACGGTTACATGGGAAGGGGAAGACCAAAGAAAAAATGGATTGACTGTGTGAAAGATGATATGTTTAGAAAAGGAGTGAATGCGGAGATGACAACAAATAGAGAGGAAGACATGTTGCGCCGACCCCAAATAAAAATGGGAAAAGGGTAGGGAGATGATGATGATGGAAAGTTTTCTTATAATTTCTGTAAAAAATGATTCGCATCAGAATGAACATGAGAAAATACACTTGACAAATTTCTCATACCATTTTCGTACTAACACCGCCGTAAAAACACGGCATTACACTTTTATTTCTACCTATATATATTTCAATCTTAAATAAAAGAAATGCTTTCTTCCTCAGATATATTTAAGCGCGATTTTTTAGAAGCTACGCGGATATTATCAATGGTTATTTTACTTTAATTTATTAAGTATGTAATGATCGTGTGTCCGTCCATCCATTCAACCGAAAGACGTCTGCTACTGAAAGTAGGTCTCCCCCAAACATTTCCACGACGACCAGTGCTGCGGCACCCGCATCCAGCCGACTCCCGCGACGTTTACTAGGTCGTTGCTGGGTTGTGGGGGGCCTACCCACGCTGTGTCTTTCTGTACGTGGCAGCCAATCGAGAACCCGTTTGCCCCATCGGGCATCGGTTCTACGAGCAATGTGCCGATCCCATTGCCACTTCAGTTTGGCAATACTCCGTAATATGTAGTTTACACATAAACATTTATATAAACAAAAATGCAGCATAAATATTAAATGTACCATTGGCGAAACGAAAAATATCTTGATGTCAAAATTACTGGCCTTTATATGATGTTCGAATCAAGGAACGAGTGTTGATAGCTGAGACTTAACTGACTATATCTATAACGGCTAAAGTTTCTACAGATGCATAGGTCTGTATATTAACTTACTGATCGTGAAACGCGAGATGCCACAACATGTCGCTGTAGCGAGTTTTTTTAACGGACGGTTCTCGTACTACATTGCATTTATCAATAATTATTTACAATATTTTCGTTTTTTTTTTAAAGTCGTTTCATGTTTATTTTTAAATATTTTATTATTTTCGGTTAAAATAAATGAACAGTATTTTTATTGTAATGTCATAAAATTACTTACTACTTTTATTACACACATGTGCAAATGAGTTTTTTTAAAGTGATTATTTGTTGGTTAGCGTCCACTTTTTCCTTGTATAATCAAGAGCCAAGTAAAATACATAAGTAATTACGTATTTTTACTACACTTTTTTAAACAATGGAAATTTGACAACTCGAGAATTTCCACAACCTATTTAATTAAAAACAAAAACTATAAATGGTTTTGAATTGTAACATTGGTTGCTTGCATATATTTTTATAGAAATTATAGACGGTATTAAATTAAAATGTCAGTAATAGATGGTCTAAGGTCCTGCGTCATCCTAAGGAATTAGGAAATAGGTTTCAATTGCCCTCCATAGTTAAGAGCATGTTTGCTATTGGCCGTTTGGTAGTAGCCTTCAGGCTTGTGACGTAATTTTAATCGTATAAACGCATCGAACCCGATAAATATTAATGGCGTCACGCGATACATTCAACGGATTTCCACCAGTATACATATGTATACATACTATCTAGGCAGACACGTATAATAAATAAGGAAGTCGACCCACTTGATATAAATCATTAAAACCGAAATACACGTTCAGTTCGAAACAGTGTTCGTTGATCACTATGTAAAAGGTTATTAATTTTTAAAGTAACCCAGTTTCCGAGATGTGAACTTTGATTTACTTAGTGAATAATTTCTACAGTTCGTTTTACGTATGTTTATCGGTAATACAATTTTTTTTTTTATATTATTCAGGGATTACGTTGATATCGATGCTTATTCAGATCCAACAATGAAACTAAGAAAATATGAAGCCAAAGTTTCATAGTATTATTTCCTAAGTCGAAAATCTGTTGTCAATAACGAACAGATGTGTTCCGGCAGTCTTACTTAAGTCTTTAAGTGAGAACGTGATCAAACTTATGTGATAATAGATATAGAATAATGCAAATCAAATGTATAGGAACGTGTGTCGAAGGTGGTAATCCTTTGGCCACGTCTCGTGACACGCGCCTCGTGATCTCGTATACCTCATGTTTTAGACAATATTGACACATTGTCCACACATGATTAAGTAGCATTAAATTGATAATGAATTTCGTTCCGACCCTTCTGCTTAGAAATCTATAACATGTAGGCCCAGCGATTATATTTTGACCTAGTTACAACGTATAGTACCTCCAGTAAAGCGCGCCATCAAGCCTTATGTTTAGTAATTAAAATATAATAAGATTTGATTAAAAAAAACAAATAATGTTTTGTTTTGGTAACGATTTTGTTATGATATGTACACGATAATTATTGCCTAATTTTACTTTACATAAGTCACTAATTGAGTTAATTACTAATTAAGACTTTTCATGATTTTTTGTTGTGACAAACGTTATTTTAGATTATCGCTGAAATTATAAATTGTAGAAATAAGTTATATTCGAAGTGAAATAATTATGAGATTGACTTTAAAATAACCTTTCATAGTAACGATGCGAGCATTGTTTGCCAAATCTTCAAAGTGTAGTATTGTGTTTTACGTAATAATTGTTGTTACTAACTTTTCGGTGTACATTTTATGTATTTTGGCAACGATTCCGGCCATCATTTGTATGAACACCGTATAGTCTGCTTTCTGAAAATTGTAACATGCACCCCAAACAAAAAATTAAAATTAGTAAGAAGAGATTTAGTAGAAAGTTAAAATTCTGTACTTCCTTCAGTATCAATACGTCAGAGTTCACGTAAGATGTGTTTTAATGTTTCCTTAGACTTTACATAAAACCTTCACTCTCTTGTGCTCTGAACTCTGTTATTGTTGTTCATGTATTTGTTTAAACAAACAATATTCAGTTAATGTTCTGACATTAACCAGTAGTAGTGTTTCCATAGCTTCAGTCCTTGCAAGTCATCCGCCGCTTTATTACCAGTTACTCGTGCAAACCTCGGGTATTTACCAAGATTGTTATCATATAATTGGCAATAAGTATTAAGTGCATTACGTCCGAAATCAGCGCAAAAACTGCAGCTTGACTGTTCAGATTGATGTAAATCGTACGGTTAATGTAGTTTTTCAGCTGATTGACATCGGAAAATTCCAAAATACCGTATACTTCTGTTAGAAAAGTGGAGAAGAAATTCTAAAAAATTTTTTTTTCTAAAAGTTGAGTCGTTCTTTATATAGCTCACAGTCTACGCTACATCCAATTAGGATTCAGAATCGCATTGTAAGGAAAGCTGCAGGTGCCCAATGGTTGTAGAGAAATGTGAATTTACACAGAGATCTGAACCTGCCCACCATTAGGTCCGTTCTTAAAACCCACTGTCGCGCTTTCTTCGAACGCGCAAAGATACACCCGAACCCCCTCATAGTACGAGCCGTCTCGTACTCGCCAGTCCGACACGCTGTTCACAAGAGGATCTTTCCTTATCAACCACGTGCACTTGCGTGCCAGCGCACACGCCCGAGAAACCGCCGTTCCCGCCGTCGGGGACAGGCGGCTAACTTTGCTCCCACATACTCTCCGGGTCCCCCTCCGGTGGCGGCCCAAGACGTACTCCGTTCCCGAACTGGGGAGGCTCTTGACGCCGCTACCAGCGTGATACAGTGACACTATCCATGCATCAAGCATTACATGCACAACACTGCATACACACTCCTGCACATAACACGTAGGTACATAGGTCCTGTAAGGAACCTTTTTTTTTATGTTAAATAAAAGGTGTATGGTTTAGCTAGGATCAAATTCCGCTGGAATTTTATGATATAGGTAGCGGCCAAGCCGAGGTTCGAACCCTTGTGCTAGTTACCTTTTGCGGCGAGTGTCTTCAGCACTCGCCCACTAGTTTCGGTGAAGCTGTAAAGGCCCTTCCGGTCAAGAGCATTAGCTAGTTTAAAAAAAAATACATCCAATTTGGACCAAGTAGTGAACCATAGTATGCAGCTTTATCTCCACGTTATCTTGCCGATTATTTAGGAGATCACAGGGGTTAATTACAGCAGCAAATCATTTTTGAAAAATACTTTTGTGTTTCCTGATATCTGATATAATTCCTAATATTGCTGTTTCTATCACTGAGTTCTCAAGGACAGAGATAGCCTCTGTATTCTTCGCTGGACACGCAGTCTATAGATTGTTAGCCTCACTTTTTAACCATAATATGTGTATTCTACATGTCAAGTAGATGAAACAGCGTAAGATATATAACAAAGCGTCCATAGCCGCTTTAAGTTGGATTGATGTCATTTTACACGTAGTTTTATCAGGATCCATAGATCGAACCTCCTCTTTAGTATGGTTTTGTTCCTAACTTACATCAAGCAATATCTCAATCTCACGTCGTATCACTGATATCGGCTGATCTGAATATCGTATCGTAGTTTTTAGATTGAGATGAAACCAAAAATAAATCGGTTTACTAATTGATTACTGACACTTGCGAAAAAGGAATTGAAATTTCAGGTTTCAGTATATAAAAACAGAATGAGATTGTATTTTGAAATTGGTCGTACATCATGTCACTCTAATATATACTTGAAAGGCTCAGATAATTAAATGGATATATAGAAATCTTAAAGAAAAAGGTTTTTCAAATGTACAAAACGAAGTACTTGTTTATAGTAACCCAAAGAAATGTCTTGATCATTACTTTTCTCCCGGGCCTATTTTCATTTACATTTTCTGTGGTGTTTATTTTAAAGCTATTCAGTACATTGCAATCGGTCTACCAAAAAGAACCCAATAATTCAAGTATTCAAATTATTTCTAGTATGAAACGAAAGAGAATCGTTAAGATTTAATTTAAAAGTACCTTCCAGTGTAATCTAACGCGACAACAAAAAGCATTGATATCATATTCAATCTGTTAATAAGATGCCATTCATGTATCCTGTTATCGGTTTTTATATAACTTTGTGGTAATTAGTAATTTTATCTTACTCTTTAGTATTATTCCAGTTAATTAGTTATTGTTTTTTTTTATAGATTATATTTCATACATTTATTATTATTATTATTATCTAATAGTTATTAATCAGTGAACCTGAACCTGGTACAAGCTGTTTTATCTTTTAGCTGGAAATGAAATATTAGCAACTCCTAACCACCGAATTAAAACACACAGAACGGCAGTAGCCGTACGCGGAGTGAAGCCATTTCAAATTAACCGTAAAATAAACACGTACGTCTTTCATTACGTGCCAATGATTACGTAATTCCGTCTAACCTGCACACACACATTTTTTGGGTTTAATGTTAATTGAGTTTTTGTATAAAACTATCCTTCTTAGCGTTAGGACTCTATGCTCTTAACATCGATAAATGTTAAATGTATAAAATATTCGTATCATTATCGTTTAACTATAATTAAAAACCTAAACCTGTAGAGTATAGAATTGTGCATTTGAATTTATATATCTACTAGCTGTGTGTGTGCCTTCGGCTGCGCCCGAGTTTCATATGTTCTTCTCTCCCCTTTTTTTTTATACGGAACCCTAATTATTTTCCTTAGTTTTTTTGGGTACTAAGTTAAAGTAAAACTACTTCCACAAAAACACTTGGCTGTGAAATTGTGTTTTGAATCAGGTTTTATTCGAAATCTAATGAGTTTATTTTCGCGGAACCCTAATTTTTTTTACGAAAAGTAAAAGTAACTTAAGTTATGGGGAGTAACTTCGGCTATATACCTTAAAAGTCCCGTCAAAATCGCTCTAATCGTTCCAGAGATGACGCGGAACAAATAGACAAGCAGGCAGAAAAAAATGGTGGGTGTCGTAAATACATTCATATATATGTATTTAGTAAAAAAAAATGATATTTTGATATTACACAAACTTCAATTTTATTTATTAGTATAGAGCATAGATATAGATGTGTCGTAAATGTTAAATTATTGCTAGAAAACTACTCGTCCTTCTTTTTTAACGACTTAGTTTACTATTTCCATAAAAACTTATTCTATAGATAGTCTTGTGTTAAAAATGACGAGTGTATTAAAATCTGAACTATTATTTAAAAATAGATTTATATAAATCTGTTTCGTGGTTTTTCACTTCTAGTGTATTTGACTGTTGTATAATTTATTGAAAACAATATTAATTGAATATTTCGTTTGGCTAATCAGATTTTAGTTTATAGTTATGACTAGCCGTGCGCCCGTGGTGTGCTTCAATTTATGAGAAATATTTTTACTTTATACTAGCACTAAAAATATAAATGTAAAATAAATTTAAAAACTAAGTTCCGTATAAAAAAAAAATCGGTGAAGAATATATGAAACTCGGGTGCAGCTGCGGACACACGGCTAGTTCTTAAATGTGAAGGATTATTTAATATACACAAAAATCATGTCTTGGGAGCATTGATATATAAAAACCCTATACCAATGCTTAGGAATCACCAATAGAGAAACCACAATAATCCTCAAACAAAAAAAAAAAAACTATCCAATGAAAATTACAGTATAGTTAAAATACAGGCAACCTCAATCAAAAACTGAGACTATGAAACAGAAACAACATTATCTGCAATTTACTGTTCTCGCAGACATAAGTAATAAGGATGATTTTAAACAGTATTTTAATACACTGGGCAACAGATTTGCACCTGGGGGTGACTGGAATGCTAATAATACGTATTCGGGGTTAAGATTGACACTACCTTTAGGAAGCCAACTTTTTTCTGCAATTATAACTCACTCACTCCTCATTTTTATGATGTAGAAATGACACTAAAATACTATTGGCACCGCTGCTGCTGCTAGCTTATTTACTCCGTATCGTGTTACAGTATAAGGATAGTATAGGACAGCAGCAGCATAGAGGTTCGCAAGAGACCAGTGACTGTAAGCAGACTTTTAGCATGGCAGAAGCTCGGCACGAGAAGGTACAACTGGAGCCCCTGACCGGCGAGCTTCAGGGAGACTCTCCTAAGTGAGTGAATCGCGGTCGACTTTTACTTTCCCCTGACTCCGTCCTTAACGTATTTATAAACATTGAGATCGTTTCACAGAGTGACCGCCTCAGACGATGACTACGACCCACACCTGCATCGTCAGTTGGATAAACCTACCAAGTGAGTTCCACGGAGCGCATTTAAGACGAGTCCACGTTTCTATGTGATCGAGATTTGACGGGAGCCCGTGTGGCGTGTTGCAGTAACTGGGAGACGCTCGTTCACCTGTTAAAATGCAGCCTCGGAACCGGCATCCTTGCGATGCCGCAGGCGTTTGCACGCGCCGGTTTAGTTACAGGAGTGATCGGCACCGTGCTAGGTGGCGTGTTGGTCACACACTGTCTTCACGTACTGGTGAGTGTCTTGTTTATTATGTCCCAGATATCGTAATCTTTTAGCGTTCGCTACGCCATAATAATTCAATGCCACATAAAAAGCCCTGAATCCAAAGGGCATAGTATCCTTTACCTCCAAGCTTGTATAAGTGGGGTACCCATATCGCTAAAATGATACCTGGACGCTATTATTTTGATAAATTGATATTCCTCAAAGAAATAAATGTGGATTGTGGACATAGTAAAAGGAGAGTTTATGATCTCTATTAGCTATATGCCTGAATGCATCGAATGTGTTTTTTATGCACATGGATCACGGTATTGGTTAATGTCAATTTCGCTTCTTAACATACACCGGTTTCATTACTCTTGTATCAGAGGATCTGTACTAGCGATTCGCTCGTATATAAAAATGTATCTTGGTCACAATTATCCACTGTATTATATTCAATAATCGGAGACAATCCCCAGTTGTAAGTGAAATGTTTAGGTTCGCGCACAGTACGAGACGTGTCGACGAGCTCGTGTGCCGCTGCTAACGTACCCCCAGGCGATGCAGGCCGCACTCGATAGCGGCCCAGACTCGCTGCGCTTTCTAGCGCACCCAGCCGCACTAGCCGTCGACATCTTCCTCGTTGTTTATCAACTCGGTATCTGCTGTGTTTACATCGTGTTTATCGCTGACAATATTAAGAAGGTAAGTAGTTTCATAACGCTGGCTGCTAATACTTAACTATCTCAGAGCACATAAAGAATTATTTACCGCCTCTTATTCCAGATCGTCGATCCGTACTACGCGATGGCGGTCGAGCTGCATATGCTGATAATCTTGTTTCCACTGGTAGCGTTCAACTTGATACCGAATCTCAAATTGCTGGCACCGTTCTCCGCCGTCGCTAATGTGCTTACATTCTTGGGACTGGGCATCGTAGTCTATTATCTACTCTCCGGAAAAAAATCTTCAGAGCCGCTGGACCTTTGGGGCTCACCGGACACGTTTCCCCTGTTCTTCGGCACGATATTGTTCGCGCTTACCGCCGTCGGAGTGGTATGTACGTCTAGTACTTTGGCAAATAGCAAACTTAGTGATTTTGAAATACAAGAACTCCACTTTAAGGCAGAACGAATTCTTTGGAGTATAATTTTACAACAACAAAGCAACTCATATACAGTAGTACCCCGCTTAGCGCGACCCCGTTACGCGCGGTTTCACTATAACGCGAATGTCAAATTTCGCGCTCAAATGCCTCGCATTACGCGAAAGAGTGCGTATAAACATAATGTAAAGACAATAAATGTATTTTTCCGTAAAAAATAAGAGTATATATTGCATAAAGTGTTCTTAGAATTAAAGTGATTAATTAAAATGATTTGTATTTTTTTTGTATTAAATTTTGACTATGTTTAATCATAAACCTCGATATACGCAAATTTCAGTTAACGCGATTTTTTCGGAACGTATCCCTCGCGTAAAGCGGGGTATTACTGTATTAGGTGTGTGATCCACTGTATCGAACTGGGTGAAACTTTCCATATAAGTAAAGTTCAATATCTGGATACTTAATTTTTAAACACCAACACACCCATGCTTGCAATTAAATTTGAATACTGAAAAATAGAATAATAAGTATTAACAAAATGTATTATAATTATAGTCGGACATTTATATTTAACATTTTTGGTGTGATTTAATAACGGATATCATTGTCCTACATATATATTTTTTCAGACTATAAATTAAAATATCATTATTTATTAAATGTTAACATTAGTTACGAAGTTGCTATGCAACAAATATACGTCTTGAAACACGGAGCTAAACTCGTTCGCCCGGATACTAGTTATTATAGTCATATACTCATGATAGAATCTTGCACTAGTATTTAGGGTCAAAAATAGTAAGTTGTATTACCTTACGAGGCTTCTACCAAGGGTAATACAGTGGATGTTATTTTCTACGAAGCTATCATATTTGTCGAAGTCTATACGGGAGGATATTACTAACAAAATTTTCAGATAATGGCGGTTCAAATGTGCAATCACTTATCTGTGTTTAAACAGTCAAGAATGGCTTAAGATAATCAAGACCTCATTTATCCTATAGGCAATTTGTAGTATATTTTGGTTTTTTGTCCAAGCGATTTATCGCTGCATTTTTGTGTGCATTTATAACAACATCTCGTGCTAAATATACATCTCCTATGCCCACGCAACGCCTATGTATTTATATAATAGCCGCCCGACTTGTGAATGAAAGATAATTTTTATATAATATACCTTGATATATAATGCATAGGCTCAAATTCACTTAAATCACTAAAATCGTTTGAGAGTTAGGAACAAACATTTACATTTAAAACATCATATATATTTATATACAAGTACATAAAGGTACCCTATCACAGTGTTCGTACACGATAAAATTTGAAACTATTCACACAATTATAATGAAATTTGTGAGATTTAGTCCAACTTATAATATAGGATATATGTAGTTTTTATCCGGATTAATGAATTTACGTTAAGATTATTAAAAAAGATTTACGTGATAATTTTTTTTTTTCATTGGGTTGGATTGCAAAAAAAAATATGTTTTATTACTTGAAATATTTTTTTAAGTACATACTTAAATAATATCAGTAGCTTTATTATAGATATAGTATATCTCGATGAACTTAAACCTTTAAAAAAATCTAGATTAAATATAGTTTTCTCAATTAAATTTTTTATATAAATCTAACTCGGCCGACGTAGTATTATACATGGCTCCATACTTCGAGATCTATAGTCTAAAGGTAACTAACTGCTCAGTGTCACAAGAAGACACATTAGTGTGCGGAGAGCGTGGTGTGGATTAAATTCTGGATAGGTGTTATTTGTATTATACCAATTTGCGATCTAAATTCGTTATTATTATATAGGTATATATTTGTTGTTTCATATTGTTTCACATTAAAAGTTCAGTGGTCTAACTGACCTTGCCCGACAGATATGAACTGTTATAAGCGGATAAAAATATCAGACCGCAATACGTAGAACGTATAAATTAATAGTCACGCCTTAAAGCCCAAGTATGTAAGTATATTTTGTAGAATGAACGAGACCTTTAAATTGAAATTAATACTGTTTAATGAAATTTTAATGATTTTACCTATTTATATTTTAAAGTAGGTAATGAAACGAATTTAAAAAAATAAAACAATTTCATATAACGATATAGGTAAATGGACTTATAGTATTGTAAAGTATTTACTGCGGTCAATTATTAATAGGTCGGCTGCCAACAACGCAAGAGATGTGGCTTTACGTTAGAAATAGCCGTTGGTTTTATGCGGCCGTGATTTGCATAAGTTTTCAACTAAAAATGTATTTAGGATAATTGTTTAAACTCTAAATCATCTAATACGTCTTCATTATCCACCACTCGTTCATAGGCCTACATACATATATAGGCCTATAGGTTCACATCTAATTTGCGCGGTTTTGTTTATGACTAGAATTATCGTGCATCATTTCCTACTATTTTAAACGAACTTCTGTAAATATGTAGTTATTGACCCATTAAATCGGTTATATTTAACTGGAATACCAAGCTTCGTAACTCTCGTTCAAAATGTATTACTTTTTCTTTGCATCGACAAGTTATACATTAGTACGCTACACGGCCCTATTCTATGTATATATTCGAGATATCTTTTTCAAGTATTTAATAATATGAAAATGTAATAAAGAGTTCAAATCAAGGTAATAAAAAAATACTTTATGATTTACTACATAGTAATGCTATATAAAGGTATCTTCTAAATATAAAGACAATTGGTCGTTGACAACTTTATAGTTTTCTCTTTTTATTCAGAATCACATCAAAATTGGCCAATTTTACGCACTTGCAATGGATCATGGATCTTCTACAATCTTTTTTCTAAACAGTATTAGATTATTTTCATGCAATAATAACTAATAAAGTACATCTTATAATTATTTACATATTCTTTGTACAATTAATTTAGTCTGGATAAGATGGTCATACATTTCATATAAATAATTAAATAAATTGCCGTTATTTATTTGTAATTCAGAACGTTTTAAAACCTACATGTGACATTTCTCGCAAAGTATGTTCCGCTGTGACATGAACAACGCGTAAAACCGTGACGCACTGAACTACATTCGTTTCTAATTTCTTCTTATTCCTTGTACAGTCACTTATTACGGTATTGTCCTGTCTCAGATATAACATCTTTTAAAATTCTGTCAATTAAACTAATCCGATAGGTGACTGGTAATGATACACGTGCGCTTGTTTACGCAGGTGATCGCACTGGAGAACAACATGAAGACACCGAAGTCGTTCGGGCGGCCATGTGGCGTGCTCAATACGGGGATGACTCTCATTGTACTTCTATACGTGGCGGTTGGCGCGCTCGGATATCTCTACTGTGTCTCAGAGTGCAGCGACTCAATTACGCTGGATCTTCCTCCAGGACCGTCAGTGTTTCTTTCTCCTAGTAACCTTGAGTCCTCCTGTCGGTGTACACTTCCCATACCGCCAACAGGCACTGCTCCGGCCCACGTGAATACTTTCATAAATAGGTCGTGCCGCAGTCCGCCTCCACGAGCTCGTTGCTGTCATCCGGTTGCGATTGTTCAATTGATTGCTGCGGCAACTGAGCTGTTTTTATATCACACACATTTAAACACATTCCCTCAACTCTATGACTAATGAAATAAGTACATTTATAATTGACACACACCGGTGATATCTATAAACTTAGCGATAGAATTGCGCTTCTCACTTTTATGTGTTAGTTAATATTTATAATCCGAGTCACTAATATTTAATTCATATATCATGTTGACCCTTTTTAATAGTACCCATAGATACATAACGATATGTTCGTGTACTTTAACCTGGTATCATTGAAAGGATCGCCAGAAGGGCTTAAGAATGGTCAAGAAAAACATATTTTATTGTAAATCATTGTGCGATTTTTTATTGAGCGTGATTTGGTCTCGATTTTGCAGGCTTGCGAGCAGTGTGATCGTGATGTTTGCGATTGCGATTTTCATTAGCTACGGGCTGCATTGTTACGTGCCGGTGGAGGTAGTCTGGCGAGGGTACCTGCAACCGCGGCTACGTAACGCAGGCTCGTCTCCCGCGCGACTCCGCCAGGCTGAATACGCACTAAGAGTCGGTCTCTGCTTGTTAACATGTGAGTGCCTTCATTTTATCCTTCTTGCTTGAGCTCGCAAGGGCGTAGTTTAATCGAGTATTTATGATGTCGTATAGTCGTGCTGGCGGTAAGCGTGCCGCGGCTCGGGCTATTCATATCGCTGTTCGGCGCGCTCTGCCTCTCCGCGTTGGGCATCTGCTTCCCGGTCCTGATGGAGCTGTGTCTCTCTCTGGCGAGCGGACGCAACATCTTGCCGATCGCGCTAAAGGACGTGATACTCTTCCTCGTCGGGCTGGTGGGACTGGTTGCGGGCACATACACCGCACTCGTCGCCATCATACGGTCATTTCAGCCGTAGCACAGTCACACTGCAACTCCAGTACTACTCTCGCATCGCATCACTTAAAGTTGCTTACTTTTAACTGTGGCTAAGGTTACAGAGATAATTCACTCGAGCTACGGACGCGCATTTACGTTTCCAAACTGATCTAATGACTTTCATTACTACAACAATTTTATTGTAAAAAGATAATATTTGCATGAATATTCAACTGAATTAGGATTTCCTTATGGATCCTGCTTGGCGCTTGTCGCATAGTCGTTTACCTGGTCGCTTTACTGAGTGAGAGAAGTAAACTGTACCAACATTGAGACACTGTTTCGTTCTACAGAACGATAGCACTCTCAAGTCGTGGTTATAACTGTGCTATAAATTATCCGGTATTAACACTCTCAAGTATCAAGTCTGTACACAAAATTCGAACCGCCAGTTCTAAATGAACGAACACTATAGTATCGATTGATATTCGACAAAACTGTATGATACAGGGTTACAACGAACTGTTGGTACAAACAATACACGATTACATCAACAGAATATTTCACGGCAACTTATTTCGATCATTTCCAATGTTGTTCACTTTAATTTGTATACATATTGTTATAAACGACTGTATTTATAATAAATAAATGACACTGTTAAAAGGTTTGGTATGACTTTTAATTTTATAGAATAATAAAATGTTACCGATCTTAAAGATCGATTATTAGAGTGTCCTTTTTACTTTCTATAATATGAAGGTCATCTGTAAATAGCTAAAAATAAAACAGTTCAGTGTCATTTTTCCTACTAAAGGTTGGCCATTCTTCTTTTTTTGATAAGTTGTTCGAACTTTCGTACTGTTTATAAAAAAAATGTAAACAGTTTTTGCAATAAATGATGATCGTATTATAATTTCGACCACGGGAAGAAAACTATTTACGAATAAAAAGTGAAATAAAATAAATAGAAAAATTATTAATTTATTGGAACTCGATATTTTGTGAATCGATTGAATAAATTGATATTTTAAAAAAATCTTATTCCTATTCCTACTTAGCCGACTGAAAACCTCGGCCTGCTCATTTTTTTGATCAGATATATATAAATACATTTGGTGCATACTGATATGTCTTATATAGAAAGTTAGTGGATTTAATTGAAGGATTAGAAAATTCAACAATATTTATGGCGTTAAGAGGATATGCAAGTGCCATATGTTCCATACAAACGTAGTCCCTGTTTCCTTCCTAGATAATAGCATTATGGTAAATATTTTTATACCAAATAATATATATCCACCACCGCCATGCCCGTACGTTTTTTTTTTTTCGATAAATTAGTTATTGTAGAAAAAAGAAGTCTTTGAAAATAACAAAATGCTCAATTTGTACCGTCTTTTTCAGACGTTCATCAAACAAATTTGATGGATAAAGTTAAAGTTACAGGTATAGCTAGTTTTTCTTATTCTATAATTGAAAGAAAATCGATTCAGTTTTGGAGGAATAAACAGGATACTACAAAGTGATGTTTTCATCTATTTTGCATAGATAAAATCAGCCCAAGCTGTTGTCCCTTACATGTTTTATAACTTTTTCTTTGGGTCGCATCGCGATAACAATAGGTTTCTGAAATACCTACCTTTTAAATGGTCGCCGACTGCATGCCCTCTTAAGTGCAGCTAATTTATATTAGCCAGAGCTTTATCGTATATTAGATCCTATTCCTATATTATTTTTTAATCAACACAGTTTCTCATTCATTTTTAGCGATCAGATTTTTTATGGAGAATTTGGTTAAAATGATGATATATTCATTCACGACTTTTGATACTGTATGAATTTCAGAATGAATAGTTTTTAAATAACAAAATGTGCCTAATCTAAAGAATGTCAGACCATGTGATAGGTATTGAAAGTATTCATTAAATTATTAAATATTTTTTGATGAATTTATATCTAGACGACATCCAGATTGACGCCTTCATAAGCTTTGTGGTAACGCCACCTAGTGTGGCTTCCTAAAACCCCCACCCCTTTTCCCTGTCGTGCACTTCTGTGTCGACCGCGCCCGCGCATACAACGCATAGATACTACTAATTTCGCTACCCTGCTATACGAGTACATACTTGTGCTCCTAACCGCGCCCGCGCCGCCACTAAATCGTGGTGGTTATATTCGCTTTTCCGCAAATAAAATAAACTATACCGCATATTGTGGTGACGTCGAGTGTGTTGGCAAGTGTGTGAGGCGTTGGAAGCCCTTGTGTGTTATTCTAAGGAGCTTTCGGGCGGCTGCGAGCGGATCACCAGTCGAAGGCGCTTGCTGCTGCTGAGGAACAGGTCAGTGCACGACTTCCTTGTTCCCGCATCCACTACGCTTCCCTTGCCATTTTGGACTACCGCGCCGGCTCGTGGCGTCTCCACTTTGATTATATTCGTTGAATACGTGTTGTAAAACTACATAAATTTTCTAAAGTTATTATCATAGAAAAATTATAAGAATATTTGTTGTTTAATTTATTAAAGGCATTTAACTAAAATATACGTATATCACATAGAAATCGTTCACATTCAAATAACAATTATCTTCAAGTTTTGAAAAACTAACGAGCAAATATTTACTGTTTCTATTTCGACGCAGGTTCGAATCATCCTATTCGACTCAATAATTATCCTAAGCGTTTTTGTGTACCCAGCTTCATTTATATGGTTCTAAATTGTTTTGTGGCCAATTTGTAGTTCTTCAGCTATGCCATAACTAATGATATGGGTATCTGGCTCCACTGTTTCGAAAATATTGTCCACTTTATTCGTAATAAGTCGCCCTAGCCAGAGAGAGGTGCTTCTTTGATAACATAATTCCCGAATTGAAAACGCTTAAACTATCTTTGTGCTACTCTTACTGGCACTGCATTAGGTCCATAAACGTCCTTTTTCCTTTAAATTTCCTTTGTTGTAATATTTTTTTTTTAATGTATCGAATTTCTTCATTATACTCACTCTTTTGACAGAAAGAAAAAGAAATGAAAAATAGCTGGAAACAACATTTTATCTTCTTCTTCTTTTTTTTAATCTTGGCAACACCGTCCTCTTAACCCGTTGGCTATTGACCTTGCCCAATTGGGCAACTTTTTTGAAAATGACGGATGGCAAAATATGACTTACTGATATTTAACTTTTGGCGCTCAATTTCTTGGCACTTGACACTTTGTTTTTATACACAGCACTTGAAACTTAGATTCATAACGCACAATCCTACAATGATACAACAATTATTTCCGATAAAACGGTGGTCCATTACGTCGAAATATGGAAAGTGAAATCCATAGATAATATTAACAAAAACATTGTTTGCTAATAAAAATATTTTTAGAAAAGCCAGAAACAATTTTTTCTAAAATTAAAATTTAATTACAACAATTAAATTTAATTCAATTTGTTTTTAAAGGAAATATTTTTTTATTAATAAATTTGGTACGTAACTTATTTTTCAATAAGTTATCCAGCTCATATATGGCGCTACAATAAAATTACACTTTTATTAGAAAAAAATTCTAGTAAGCAAAAATATATAAGAACTGAAATAAAATAATCCTAATAAGTTTATATTCTTATTTTATTTATTTATTTGCTGAAATACGACAAAGATTGTATCTTACTTATCTTTTTCTTTGGTTCAATTTATTCCTTTTTAAGGAAAAGGCAAAGGTACTAGACAATGCAGCCAAGTCAGACGCTAGGAACACTATCAATAAATGAATGGGAGTAACAAAATGGTGGCCTTCTGTTACGACCACAACAGGAATTATTGAGACATTTCATGCTAAGTGTCATTGTTTTCACTTCACTTCACTTGTGTATCATAAAAACACTATATCACATAAACTGCTACCGAAATTACATAATATATGGACAAATACTGTAAAATAATTAATTGAAAATGAAAACGACAATATGACAGACCAAAACCGCGCCAAGCCCCCATCTAACATATCTACGTATAAAAAGATTTTTTTATTTACCTAATAAAACTCCATGCAGAAGCTTGGCCTATCGCAAATAGGCGCCTCGCTGTGTACACGTTACGTTACACAAATTCTCGCGCGATAAATATCTATTGTGACGTAGTGAAGTTAAAGTTTAATTTATAAAATAATCTATAGCTTATCCTTGCAATTTCTTTCTCCTTCTTGTAAATTTGTCTGTACTGTAAATTGTTAGCGTAACACAAACCATATTTTACTTTTATTAGTTGTTCTCTATAACACCTTCTACTGAATTATAAAAGAAACCATAAACTAATCTGTTCCAATTTTTATTCGATGTAAATTACGAAGTATTTTTAAAATATTTTTTTCAATCAATTGTGTAGAATAGCATTTTTATATCACTGTTTTTATTATCTTCACAAAACATGTTATAACGCCATCTAATGAATATAAAAAATAACAGTATAAAAGAAGTATAAAATAATAAAAGTCAATATTTTGAACAAGCTCAAATACCTGTTCCTAATATTTTCGGGTACTTTGGATCGAATAAATATTTGAATTCATTCAGTTACTTGTAATATTGCCGATTTCGAACTCGGGGATTAGGTATTGCAGTTTCGTTACTGATTGGTGATAATATTATACAGTGAAATCTCCACAGCTCGAATGCGATGGGAAAGGCTAAAAAATTGAAATACTTGAGACTTAATAGGAACTTCGAGATATGAAGATTTTAACTGATTAAATTTCGACATAAACAAGCGCAATTTCTAAGAACATTTTTAAAACAAATTACATACATTTTGTACGAAGACCGAGGTTGAACGAAGACTGATTTTTAATAAAAAAAAGTGTGGCAATTTATACCCGGTCTTATGGCTATGATACTCATAAATATAAGTTATTTGTATATTTTACAATAATTACAGAAACATTTTAAAACAACAATACGTCATAACAGAAAGTCCTGCTGAATGAGTTCTTAATCCTTAGTAAATTAAAACGGAAATCAACAGACATCTACATAAAACCAATAAACCCACTTTTCTACATTATAAAATAATGAAAATAAAGCATGGAATATAGAATAAATGAGTCTAAAACAAATTAATTTAACAAAATTATATTCGAAATAAAATATAAACAATTTATCATAATTTATAGTCTTACACAAGTCTCAAGATTTATAAGTAAAATTTAACAGAATAATGATAATTTATATAATACATGAAACAATTTTCATGTCGAGAAGTACATAAAAATATTTTTGTATTTATTTTTACACTCATTGTAAAATAACCTATTGTTATTATTATTTCATTACAAATTAGTTGTACTCGACATTGCATTCGACATACGAAAGTTTCATTACAATCCAATACGGTTTGGGAATAGCAAACACACTTTACATTCATTTATTATTTAGATTACTATATTATATAAATATAAAATATTTCTTGTATGTTATCGCTACTGCTTAGAAACAGTATATTTTAAAATAGTAAAATTAATAAATATTTTATAAATTTAATAATAAAATTAATATAAATAAGTTGAAAGGTTAAATACATTATTCTGAATTTTGTTATAAAAAATTGGTTAACAAAATTGGCCACAACACAGATGCACACCTTTTGCCTTAAAAGACACGTATGAATGGCCGTAACAAATTATCTACCTAAGGTCATACATGTGAAACAAAAGACTATCAACAAACCTTATTTGGTGTTCATAAGGTTCATTTTCGCTTGGCATTATTAGACAGATGGTTTGTTATGAGTGTCAAAGGGTTTAAAGTCTATTACTGCCATATTCAAGTGATAGGTGTTTGTGATTTTAGGCAGATGACGGAAATAAGCGGGTAAATGGTGATATGGCAATATATAAATATAAATAAAATATGAATTTACTATGATAATTAAGAAATTTAACTAATAATTATTATTAAGAGATAGTATAGATGACAGGTCACAAGGAAGAATAGCCTTATAATTGCATATAATATCATACAGTGGTAAAGAGTTATATAGAGAACAGTTAAAAAGAATATGCATGATGTTACCCTCTTCCAGACCACACTCACAGCATCTCTAATTCTCAATTTGTTCAGGTGGACTGACGAAGAGCAGTGGCCAAGCCGTAGCCTCGAAATAATAGTTGTAATTTTCTTACTTAATTTCCAACTGGAGAACCACGGATTTAGAGCGATTATAGGTTGATGGCTTTTATAAAATTGACTTTTATTAATTTTTACTGAAGAGAGCACTGGACGCAGCATTCTCCTTGCCGTTCTTGTCCTCGCGATCACATCTCCCCCATTACGAAGTTTCCCGCCAAAAACCAAGATTTTATTATTATTTTTTTTTTTTATATATAACCTTTTTAATGTAATCAAAACCAGCAAGATACAAATAGAACAAAGAGATTTTATTACAAGTTTATACATAATATATGCGAGAGGACCTTTCTTCTCGACCTAACTAATATATCTGGAAATGATTTGTCTAATCAAAAGCACTAACGAATAATTTATCTACAGACTGGTATCAATGAACAATCCATTTAAATTTCGTCTATAAAAATAAAATTCATACTAATAGTGAAATTGTAAATTCCACTTGCATGTACATTTATGATTTTTGTGAAAGGAGTAGCAAGGGACTAAATATTTTTATCATTTTTAGAGATATATGTCTGTCTTTATGTTTGAGCAAGCATCAATTAGAAAGAACTAAGTATATTTAAAAAATCATTTGATGAATATCTGTACACTTCATCACAAATTATAGTAATTTGAATGACTCGCGACGACTTTAGTATGAAAGAAGAGTTGGTAAGTAAATCCGTTTTAGCCTTATTCGAGAACAAAAAATTGATGAATTGGTTGAAATTTATAAAAAAAAAAACATATTATAAAATAATGTTTATAGTATATAAATAATCAATATATAAGACATATATAAATGAAAAAAAAAAACAATAATTTATATTTAATTTTCACACAAACATGTAGGCGTTGTATTAAGGAGTAATTTTATGGAAGTTCGGTAGTGAACTGAATTTCAATAATATTATTCACTAGCTGTGTGTCCGCATCTTTGCCCGCGTTTTATATATTCGTCACTGCGTAATATAATTTTTAAATAATCATTGTAAAATAATGTTTTGATGGTGCTGTCCTATGAATCGTTTTTTGACCAAAATTTCAGGAGTTTTCATTTTTTTAGACGGAACCCAAATCATTTCCGAATAACACAAGTACCCGTTTTTTCTATATAATATCATTGAACCCTAACTTATGCGGTGTAATTTCAGCAATCTAACAAAAAAGTACCGCCTGAGTCTGTCCAGCCATTCCGGAGATTACCCGAAACAAACAGTCATACAAACATTTAATAAATTGTGTATTCGTTGGTATCGTATTTTCACTGGACACTTCGATTTTATTTATTGGTTTATTATATTCCGAAACCAGTTATGGGTGTGTGAGAAGAAGCAGATGGGTTGTGTGTAACTTGTAAACACTAAAACCTAATGGCTGCATAGTGTGCTGTCACAGACTACGAGACACAGGATCGTCTGAGCACACATCGCATCCTGCGCTAAGGGGTAGTCCCGATATAAACATCAATGGCTTTATCCTTTATTTATTTTTATGACATGGGGGAAAGGAGGTCTTAATTGCGATTTTGGTTTTTTTTTTTAACTACGGCAATAATTACGTAATCATAGAGGAGGGGGTGTAAGAGTTTTGCTTATGATTGCTGACAAAATCGATCAAAATTTTGCTTACGTGATCGCATGACGTAATGGTGCAAGACCGGTCTTCGTGGAGATTTTCGGGAGAGACCTATGTCTAGTAATTTCAATTCGATAAATTATAACAATAGTTAAAGAAGAATTTGATTGAATTTCGATGTCAATTTTTGAATTTGAATGTAGATAATATGTATCGCTAAACTCCGCTAAATTTTATTGAAAGAACTGCCTACACGACAGAAATTATTTCAATTTTTGAATTTGAATGTAGATAATATGTATCGCTAAACTCCGCTAAATTTTATTGAAAGAACTGCCTACACGACAGAAATTATTTCAATTTTTGAATTTGAATGTAGATAATATGTATCGCTAAACTCCGCTAAATTTTATTGAAAGAACTGCCTACACGACAGAAATTATTTCAATTTTTGAATTTGAATGTAGATAATATGTATCGCTAAACTCCGCTAAATTTTATTGAAAGAACTGCCTACACGACAGAAATTATTTCAATTTTTGAATTTGAATGTAGATAATATGTATCGCTAAACTCCGCTAAATTTTATTGAAAGAACTGCCTACACGACAGAAATTATTTCAATTAGCAACAAACGGTAATAAAAATGGAATAATGGCAGTTGAAATATGAATATCAGAAAGTTCTTATTTTCTAAATGCTGTTGACCGGAAGGCCCTTACAGCTTCAAAGAAGTAGCTAGCGCAAGGATAACTACGTGATTCAGATCTCGAGGAGTTCTGCCTCGAGATGTAAGAGGTAAATTACGCAGACTTTGCCTCGTGCTAAACCTACGGAATTAAACCTCCAATATAAAAAAGGTATGGACCCAGAGTCCGCAGAATGTTTGATTTAATAAAAAAAAAACAACTTTGAAGAATGAAATCTATTGCTGTCGCTTTGCGCCCCAAAGAAATTATTAATATTATTAATAAGGGCTACCTCCAGCTCGGGGTGACTATACTTATGCGAAATAGACGAAATCATCAATTCGTAATTTTTTCGTTTTTTCTCCTCAAAAAACCAAGTTCAATTTTTCTTCCAATTATAAAATAAGGAAGACTTTGGTTATGCTACGTTTTGCTTTATTTTTTTGCTTTTTATTGTTCATTTTTGTTTGACGGACGTCTGAAACCGTCGGAAAAAATCAGGAGTTTTTTTCTCATTTGCGAAGACTCCTAGTTTCTATCATAATTAATTTATGGAAAAAATCAAAACGTATGGGCATGGCAGAGGAAAATATCACGAAAAGTCAACAAATAGATTTGGCAACACTTAGTAGGTAACTAATATCCATACCTAAGCTAACACGAGAGTTTTAGTCCGATTCATAATTAATTCCTACTAATTTAATTTTGTAAAATTATTTATTTCAATCCATTTCATTTTTTAGATGGTATTTTACTTGATATAATTTGTTTATTGTAATATCCGATTGAACGTGTATGCCCACATCGAGTCTCAAAAATCTAAAGATTTATACGGCATAACATACGGCTTATGACATAAGTGATGATGTGAATTTATTGAATCGCCATTTCTTAATAGAGGTCGATCCGAAAGAAATAGAGCCATGTAGTTTTTGTTTTCATTGATGCCACCGTATAGTTATGGTGACGGTGATGGTGTACGCGTAGACACGGACGCTGAGGAATACATGGCCTACACTCCAAGACGTCAAACGGACTGACAGCTCGGGAGCGCGATGTTATTCGCTTCTGAGCCAATCAGAGAGATCGCTCTTGACCACCCACCTGTTGATTCATGTAGTCTTATTTTCTATTTGCAATTTACAACAGAGATGTCACTAAATCATACATTTTAGATTTATTTAAATTTAGAAATAAGAAGTATTTCAAAGAAGTACAATATGTATTAATTTTTATCAATTATTTCAGTAATTATGAATAAAAATAAAATTACTATTTAAATTCATAGGATGACAGAGTTTTGTTTTGAATATTGTTTACATTTTTCGTTAATTCACGTTACTAATAGATGTCACTAACTCAAAATGAAACTCGCCAACATTACGTCGTTCACAAAGGTGTAGTCTTGTCATTGAGATTTTCATGTTACACTACAAATGTACTTTCAGTAGGTCCCAGTAGGTATTCTATTATAATGAGTTGATAGTTTTTCTTTGCTACGATGCATATTTTTGGAGCCGAAAGGCACCTCTAAACTAAATGTTTAAAAACGCCCTTGATAATAGGGACTCGAGTTATTGATAAATATATGGTAATATATAAATAGAATAATATCTTCCACAACAATATATTACATTGATTTGACTTACATTATATTGGAAGCTGTTCATCAGTTGTGTTTAAAGATCCTCATCTTTAATCCTCGGTATAACCACCAAATATATCCTAGTCAGTGTTCAGTCCGCAGTTACAACATTATTAAGGAAATTATATTATAATTTCTTGACAGTCCATTGAAATTATTTCATGAGATAGGTTGGCTTACATAAATCAATTTTAAATATTAAAAACAATTAAGTATAAAATTGCTAAAATATTTTTATGGTTTACTAATAAATAAAATTGAAGTGTTTGTTTGTAATATCAAAATAACAACTTTGTATTAGTTCCGGGTAATCTCTGGAACGGCTGGACCGATTTTAACGGGACATTTTTCGACTTTTATTTTATGAAAATAATTAGGGTAAAAAATTCCGCGTAAACAATTAAAACGTATGAAATTGTGAATAAATTCAATTTAGTACAACTTTACTGGCAAGTGTAAAAAAAACTTAAAAACTAAAAAAACTGTTGTCGTAAAAATTAGACGAAGTCGTGACTCGATTAAAATCACTACTATTGTCGATTATCAAAATTGCTATTATTGAGTTGTACCTGAGAATCCTATATAATACAGAGTTTTATATAGCAATGGTAATCGAACGTCATAAGAAAAAAATCTAATGTGGGGGTAATCGCGTAAATTGAGTCAATAACAAATAGATCAACCAAATGACTGCATATTGTAATTGCATTATTCCTCAAAATATCGGTACATATATTCACAATTACTGATGAATTTTGTGTACAATGCGTGTGTTTTTTTACGTGTATTTGTGTTTAATAATCGTTAAATCAGGCGGAAAGCTTTCTGAAAATGTCCATGTTGAAGTGAACGATATTAAAGAGGAAAACAAAGTGTCTACGGTGATTATAGTGATCGGTGAGTACAGTTATCAGTGTATAGAGAGATTGTGAAGCAGTAGAACCCACGAATCAACTAATGCATTGATCTCTCACGAACCACAGGCTCAAGGTTCAAATAACAAGTCACTGTCAATGTATACGGAGACATCACCAACAGCATGGGCCAGTACAATGTAAGTTGTAACTTTAAGTAAACATAACAAATTACTGTATGACGATTGTGAATATTATATTACCTTAAGACGAAAGGTACTTTTTATAAACTAAAAACACGTAGTTATAAATTAGTTTTATTTCTATAGTGTCGAGTACTTAGTTGTTTTTTTTTTGCATATACCGAATAATGATTGTCGTCTCTTAACGCTAGACTCCTCTACCAAGTTGTTTAATTAAGATAAAGACATTATAACTGATATTATTGATTACAAACTACTGTACTGTACTGTACTGAAGCTATCTAAAATAATAACGTTACAGTAATGACACAACACCAGCCCCGCTGCGTATCCTAGACATGGTGCTATACATCGCTGGGTACTCGAAGACATCGTTGAGGGGTTTACCTAGACTCAGCCCGCTAGTATGTTGAACCAGCAAGAGTGTAGCTCCAGCATCACCAGGGTCACCTTCGATAGTTCCTGCTTCGGTTACGGAAACTACTTACTACAGGTGTGTGTGTGAGTATGTGTGTGTTTTACTAACTGTGTCGGATAGACAAGAGTTTCTAAAAGTTCACTGACTATAATAGTAAACAATAAATATACATATTTACACTATCATACTATATGCCGTCTGTTTGTTAAGGATTTTAGCCTTTTTTTTAGTTAAAATTTACGACTTTTACATTTAATATTGTGTAGGTACTGTACAATACTTTATGACATCAGGAGGCTGAATGAGCATTATCCGTGTTTTGTAATGTTTTCTGAGGTTGGATATAGAGGAGACAAATAAACTCGCTGTATGTTGAATCTCGATTGATCCGTTTATTGCATATTCACTAATTGACATAATTACTTATAGCTACATCACAGGTTTAACTTCGGAAATGTTTGAGATTTAAATATGACATTGCCGTTTTAACACACTGGTTAATTAAAATTTTAATTTAAGATTAAAATAAACATTCTTATTTAAATGGTATCAGGATGGTAAACACACAAAACCTAGAGGTTCAGAAATAACACAACTATTGGTGCTTGTAAAACGCAGTAAAGAACAAAAGAAACGCGGGCGCAGACGCGGACACACAGCTAGTTATAAATATTATCCTTAACATGTAACATGTAGTTGTATCTTTAGATTTCTTGTATTATTCTCTCTCATTTTTGTCACTACTGTTTTTTTTTTCATCTACCCATGTAATAATCTTAGTATTTATCTGTGGAAGCTTTTTATTGGCAATACGAGCAGTCGACAATTATGTATTTTATGTCTGTCAATTATATATTAGTCTGTACGCTTTTCCAAAACGAATAAAATAATTAGACTGAATATGAACGATTTTCAGAACCCATCGTCTTTCCGCTGCATAGAGAACTAAGTCTCTCGCTTCCGCTTCACGTGAAGTTCCCCAAGTTACGTCAAAATCGCTGAACAAATTTCGTCAACATTTGGCAATGAAGTAAATAGCATCCAGTATAGTATATAGGCTACACATCTACTGAATTTTATGCGGTCGAAGCCGCATGCACAACTAGTAATAAAAAACCAAAAATGTTACTTTTACAACATTTAGCTACAAAAAGTATCCGCATGAACGATAAATGGCAATTTTTAAAAAAAAAAAAACTGCTGTAATTTTAAAATTTTTCTGATTTATCCCTGGTGTTGGTTTTATTGAAAAAAAGGTAGTTGAATAATGAAATATTTATCCATTGTTTTGTATGTAAGGTGTGGATGGCTGTAGGTGATGTCGGTGGGCGTCGACAGGCACTTCTCTCCAGGTCGTGCCTCGCGTTGCAGCGTTGTATGTGTCATGTTGTATGGCATCTGCTGGAGCAGGGAGCTTCACCGGCTACATCAGGAACGACATGACCGGGGAGTGCAGCGCTGGACCCGCCGCCGGAAATAGTCGTCTTTTACATAACACACATACTGGACACGCTTACAACATTATCAACTCCTCCAACACGGTCTTCATTATACATGTAATTTTATATACATTAAAGTACTCCTTTCAACAACACTATCGACAAAATAGTTCTTATTTGTAAACTAATTAAAATCAGCCATGCATATTTGTATTTTCATTGTTAAACTAGCGAATATCCTCATGTTAAATCTGGACTTTCTTTGGACATATATTATTATAATTTTATTATTCATTCTCAATACATATGAAATAAGTGTAGTAGTATGTGATGAATAAAAACACCGTGATAAACGATATGGTATGCCATGACATGACACTCGAGCATTCCCTAATGTACGAGTACAATTACGTACGACGGAGTTAACAATGTGTGACGAACCTCATAAAATTTTGCAGTTCAACACTTTAAATCACATCCATGTTTAGATATTGTTCGAGTTAGTCACGACTGTAATCAAACGAATCGCGCTGGGCCCTAGTCTAAACGATTCGGGGTCGTGATTAACCCTGGCCGACTTGCGATTCGCAGTAGACCAAAATAATGTAAGATCGACACTTACCTCTCGAGTAACGCCGGTGTCCTGCTTCACCTTCCGTAGCCCGTGTGTAGTAAACAGTGTATAGTGTGAATGTGTGAATTGAGTAATAGCTAGGAAGGCTTAACAATCAACAAACAATCAATTTAACATTTACCGCTAATCACAAATAACTTTCATCTATATCAACGTGTATTCTCGCGTCAAGTTATTTCCAAACTGAACCCTGCGACAATTCTCGCGGGCACGAAAGAATTCAAGTGCCCCTTTTTTTTACTTATGATCAATAATTAACAGATATTAACATAATCTAATAAAGTTACGAGAAGCATTTGAAACCTGAGAATTATTAATATGATGCATCAAACTAAACGAATATGGGTTTCTCGGTGTTACTATTTCTCGTACACCAAATTTCTTTCAAACCAATCTAGACATTTTTACTTAAAAAACTAGACATACAAACAATCAACAGTATATTCTGGCATATGAACAACTGCTAGTAATAAGTAAGGACAAATAAACATACATTACTATAAAATAATACCCGATAGAAAGTAAATGTAAATCCACGTGCGATAACGGATAATGAATGATAGTAAGAAATGAATGGTGGTCTGGTAAAACACCGCGTCGTTCATTGACAAAATATACTTAAAAGAGACATTTAAGTGTTATTAATTAATTATGGGAATATGAAATAAATCCTTTATTACAAGTGAATTTATTAAACAAGCATCTTTTTAAATGTATATAATCCTGTATAATACGCATATCCTTTATAATTATTAGATATTTTTAATATTGAAATTCGTCAATAGATGTCACTAAGTCCGAAATGAAACTGGGTAGGGTTTGTCGGGAGACCATGAAAGTAGTTTTACTGTTGCTTTTATGTTCATTTGAGTTTCAATAGGTTTCTTGAGAGATCTTTTAACAATAAAATCCAAAAAAATTCTGCATCTAAATTTTGGAATTGCCTAACAATCTCACGATTGCGAAGGCTTTATTGATTTGCTTATTGTACTGAGTTGTCAGTATTACACTACCTACTTACAAATTATATAGAATAACGAAGCCGCCGACGATGTGAAATATGATCAGGTTTATATGAATCTTTAGGTTTAGTGAGACGTATCTGACATATATTTTCGTATCTTCGGAACGTCAAGTAATATTAATTTTGAAAGAAAGCATTATTTTAGTTTTATCTTTAGATCGTTTAATATGCACTTAAATCTATGTGCATAATGTTTTTACATTGTCTTTTTCTCTTATCAGTGTAAAACTTTATTTTAGTTTGGCTTACTTCTTATGTTTATATTGAGTTAAATAAAGGTAGTTGAGACAATTTTTCATCCTATGCCGTTCATACTGCGCACTTCAGCTCTGTATAACTTCGTCACGAAGATACCTGAACTTTTGTTGACTTTGAATAATTTTTAAATAAAGACTTAAAATAAAAATAAAAACAAATAAAGGTCATAATCAGTTGGGAATTTGGAACGCAGGCGTGCTACATCATTCCTGGCGTTGCCATGGCTATAGATTAATATGTATATCCAGTTGCCATAACTAAGCTGATATCGCGATTATGCGTGCTCTCGAACCAAACAGTGGGGTTAATTAAAGAAATTTCTTGCTTGATTCACACTGATCTTAATTTCGAATGTTATTAGACGACCGGTTTAATCCGACATCCATATTATCCAAATCGAACTAAACATTGGAATTTAGCATACTTTAGATGTAGTATCGGCTAATATAATATCGTTAATTAATTATTAATCAAACGTGAATTTTTGTATTGCCCAAAAATCGTTAAGATTGTAACAGTCATTTAATTTACACTTGAATAAATATATTATATATCAGAATACATATGTCCGATAACTTTTACTCTTGTTTGTTATTTATAAAATCAGTTAGTACAACATAAACCACTATAACTTCAGAATGGTTAGACATATTTAAGTCAATTAAAAAAGTAAGAGTTATTGTTATTTGAATGACAGCGAAAGAAGAGTAAGTAAGTAAATGCATTTTAGTCTTATCCAAGAATACAAAAAAGTTATAATAGAATAAAGAATAAGTTTTTAGATATAATATTATAGATAATATTTATATAATAATCTTTGGTAATATGAATATCTAAAATACAGTAAAGGAAAAAAATATATACAAAAATCTATCTATGACTTTACCTATTTCTAACAAATTCCAAAAAACGTTTAATTATCTCTGTCGATGTTTAATCACATGATAATTCACACACACACACATGTGTATACTCACAAAATCAAACATATAAATAGAAATACAATCATCAGCGGTCAACCTTTTATATTGTAAAGGTTATTGATTCGGTACAAATGGAACTTATAAAAATTATGTTAATATTATTATGCGTGATCGAATGAGGAGATCCGCAGAAGAACCAAAGTAACCGACATTGCCCGAAGAATTGCTCAACTTAAGTGGCTGTAGGCTGAGCACATTGCTCACAGAACCGATGCCCGATGGTACCAACAGGTTCTCGAATGTAGCCTTTATATGCCCCCACAAGGTAGACAGACGACGTGGTGATGGCCGCGGGAATCCGCTGGCTACGAGTGGAGCAAGACCGATCGTCGTGGAGATCTATAGGGGAGAACAACGTCTTTCGGTTGAATGTATGTATGAATGGGTGGATGCTAACACTTACGTTAATGTTGATAGAATGATATAATCATTTGCCAAGTTTCAAATAACGTCCCAGCGAAATGGCGGTAATTCGCTAGAACTATGCAAGGAGTTTTTTTTGCAAGTCTTTAATCCATGTTCAGTGTCATTATTTATTTAACATTTAAATATGGATCACTAGCATATACGACATTAAACTATGTTACAAATTTAGTCAATATATTTTTTCTAAATTTAATAAATGCCGTTAGAATATATTAATAAACAAAATTAGAACTAAAAACTGAACTATTAATGATTGTTATTTCTAATTCATTTTTGCACAATAACCAAATGTTATGCGCCTAATATATAACATTAAAATGCCATGAAAATTACATATCGAGTTATACAACAAATAAGAGCAACCATAGTGAAGACTTTTAAATGTGAAGAATTTTTTTAATAAGTTTTTATCGTTTTTGGGTGTATCCATAAAAAAAAAACAATTTTACATCTTTACATCTATACTAATAAATCAAATTGTAGTGTTTGTTTGTAATGTCATAATATTTCTTTTTACTAAATGGTACTAATACCTATACCAAAAATTGAAAGTTTATATTGTTTGTCTTTCCGTTCTGTTGTTATTTCCGGAAAGGCTGGACCGATTTTGACGGAGCTTTTTTGCAGATAGCTGAAGTTATTCCGCGTAACTTAGGGTACTTCTGTTTAAAAAAATTAAAACTCATGAAATTGTAAACAAAATCCGATTCAATGCACACTTTTACTGCCAGGTATTTGAATTTATGAAAAATATCTTATTTATTTATTAAATATATGTCATTAGCGTATACGACATATAATTTATTATATTATAAGTAATCTTTTCTTAATGTTAGTAGCAAATAAAATTTATGGGAAATGATTAGAATTTCACAAAAAAAATTAAAAACGATATTACGCAGTGAAAAATATATGAAACGCGGACGCAGCCGCGGGTACAAAGCTAGTAATAGTTTAAAGATTTCTGTATATTTGGTGTTTAGTTCGCTCATAACTTGAGAACAGCTGAACCTGTTTACATGATTACATGAAATAACAGACTTAGTCTCTAGCTTGTTAATTGGGTAATATATAAGATTCATTATGAAAATAATTGTAACTATTTATACGTATTTCTTTTACACAATATACGCTCAGTGCTTTGGCAAACATATCACCTGATGTTAAGTGACGATGTGGTCTAGGATGGTAAACACACTAAACCTAGGTGCTGGTCTCAAGTGATGCTGCCGGAACTCACCTATTGGTATTTGGCGGCAGGTTTTCAAACTTAAGGGTGGTAGCTACCCAGGCGGGCATCATTAGAACGTGTCTGTAGGCGCACTACAGACTGTGTTGCTTGTGGGCCAGGGGTGTGGACCGGCAAGGCAGGATCATGAGACGTATAAATTAAACATGACTACATCGGATAGAAGCCCGCTTCGTTTATTGCGAACCATAGATAATATAAAAAGCGAGTGACAATAGACTAAAACTATATAGACTACAAACCAGACTTAATAAATACGTAACACAGATGTGTATTAAAAATATTATCTTACTAAGTAAAGACACGAATCTCTGAATCGAATGATTAGGGATGTTAATTTTTTGCATATTTTTCATATGACGGTGCCTAAACGCATTTCCCTATGTAAAAAAGGTAACTTTTTTTTTTTGACGGGTGGAAATGCATTTACGCACTACCCTTATCTATTGTACTTAGGGGATCAAAGTCCCCCAATACAATAGATAAGGGGGCACGGAGTGACGAGCTCCGCGCCAGTGTGGGACTCACCCGGGCGAGAGTCGCCCGGAAATACCCACTAAAACCCCCTGGGGCCGTCCGCTGCATTTGGGATGGGGGCGACACGGGGTGGCTTCAGTTAGACGACAGACTGACTTTCAAAGCCTACCTTAAGAAAGTGCATCGATTTTTTTAGACTATGTAGGCTCAGTGATTTGACCACAATCTCAATTGATGTGGTCGTAGGATGGTAAACATATTAAGCCAAGAGATACTGGTTCTCAATTGATGCTACCGAAACACACCTATTGGTATCCGACGACGGGTATTTCAAACATGAAGGTAGTAGATAAACAGGTGGGCATTGCTAAAAAACGCCCTACCAGCATGGTATGGTTTCCGGACGATGTCTTCCTTCACCGAAAGCTCAGATTCATTTTAGAGGGGATAGGTGGGCTCATCCGGAGTCCATTGACGCGAAATTCGAGCGCACTTTCAACTGGCCATCATCGCTTCATCAATTTAGAACTAACATTCAACTTAATTCAGTAATTATTGCCCAACGCGCCCATTTGAAGAAAGAAGAAAAGGATTCAATATTGTTAAGTGACACACAAACAAACAGCTAAATATTCATATTTTATGTTGATATTTTAATGTAACTTAATTAGGTATTTAATTTGTTGGTGACCTTGTTAATTATTTCATGTGTGTATTATATCTACTCTAAAAAGATGCGCTTAGAATTTTGTATATTTTAATCTTTTGTTAGTTGAGATTTTTGAACTATAACATGACTATTCTTTGGCATTTGCCATTTAATTAGTAAACAGTGGCTGGCGATAGTAACGAGGTTTACGCTTGTAATATTGTAGGATAGCTCCATAGGAAAGGTTTTAGTATGTTACCAGTGACGAGCGATCGAATACGGGTAATGTATTATTTAATTTACTAACAGTGCCCCGCGTCGCCGTCCATATAACATAAATTCTATCATCTACAACTATTTAATTCGTTATAGTATGTATCGTTAGTTATGAAATACTTGAATGACCCTTATATCTTTACCTATATTATATTAGTCAATATAACAAAAAAATACATACTCGTAGACTGTATAAGGTGCAACGCGTTAACGACAATCCCACCTCATTCTAAGTGATGGTGTAGTTCAAAATCTTAAACACGCTAACACCCGAACTCTCGAGTGTTGCTGCCGGAACGCATCTATTAAATATTAGTAAATTATCAAATTTGAGTATACCTATACGGACATTATTAGAAACTAGCCTACCTATAGTCCGTTCATAGTTATTTTACCTCTGAAGTCTCATTTTGGTATGTTGACATTACTAGATGACACGTAGTTAAAATATTTTGTCAATCGTTTTGGATTTTTGCTTTCTATCGTACATTTAAAACGAAAAACATGTCAAAACGAATTCAAAGTTGTGCTACAAATATTTTTCAAGCTATAAGTACAGTCTCTGAAAGAGAAAGATCAAATAAAGCTCTATTAATTCCATTCATCAACGACTTGCCGCCATGACTCGTACATAAAATAGTTTTGTAAAAATAGCCATCTCTTGGTTTATAATAAAATATATATAAGCCTTGATTCGTATCACAATGCAATATATAAATAAATAAATGTCATATTAATTTTTCTGCAAAGAAAGAGAAGTTGCAGCTTCTATGTCTCAATATTAAGTACTCCAAAAAATACGAATCCAAAAGAGAGTATTTTGATTGATTTACGATCAGAAATAAAATACCTATAAAGTATGTTGTTTTTATGTTTCATGTGCAGCTAGCTATAGGTTTTTAGCGAAACATATATCTACAAATGAAGTGTATCCGGCTCATAGACATACCAATAGCTACGGAGGTTCTTTTGCTATGATATATCATGTTTCCGGTCTGTCTATTTTTTGTGTATTTTGTTTTTGTATGTTTGTTACGTGATTTCTCCGTCAATTGTGGATCGATTTCCAAAATTTTCAAAGGTGTCAATTGTTTCCTTATTTGCTTTTTTTTATTAAACTTGAAATTATACCAATATTACGTTATCACCGGGGAAGGGCGTAAATAAGAAATATGAAATGTTATGAATGGAATGAATAATAATGGAGGAAGGAAACTTCCTTCAATAATTATTCATAAATAAATAAATCGAACTCGATAACATCTAAAATTCTCCTTATACGAAAAATTTGGTGTATACTTTTTGATTTTATTTTATTAACTAGTTGTGTGCCCGCGACTGTGCCCACGTTTCATATATTGTTTGCTACGTTTTATTTTTATTTATATGGAACCCTAATTATTTTCCTAAAAAAATGTAGTGTTAAATGTAAAAGTAAAAATGTTTCCCATAAATTATAGTACTCTCCCGTAAAACTGTCCATTAAATCGGATATTATTCAAATTTTCATGAGTTATACTTTTTTTTACGCGGTACCCTAATTATTTTTGAAAATTAAAAGTGCCCAGAGTAAATTGAGCTATCTATAATAAACCCCTTCAAATAATAAGAATTTAATAGCTGTTTTTTTCTTGAAATAAAGAAATAAATATTAAAATCGGTCCAGCCGTTTAATAAAAATTGTATTATTGGTATAGGTATCGTATACGAGTATTCATATCTATTTAAAGAATTTTTTAATTTTGTCATTAAAAACAGACATTTCAATTTTATTTACTAGTATAGATTTAGTCGTCAATTTAAAACGAATTCTAGCGTTGCATGTGACACATACAACGTGTGTTATGAGAACCGTTTTTACAACATATCTGGTGAATATTTAATGGTTTAGATGAATAATTGTAAGAAAATTTGGTGATGGTTTTTTGTTAACTTCATTCTGTATTAATTATACTCATAATGTTTTTCACATTTGGTACACATATGCTAAAACTTAAACGAAGAATTAATGCCATATCGATGTCCGAGACGTCAAACGGATTATCAGTTCGATGAGCTTCTGGACCAATCAGAGCGATCGCTCCTGATCACCGCCAGTTGATTCTTGTGATGTCGACCGAGTAGTCCAATCATTATGTTTTTCATATTTTCCGTTTCTTTGAACTTCCATTTACAACAGATGGCACTAACTCTCCTATATATTAGAATTATGTAAATTTTAAAATACTGAAGTTGCCGGTTCAACATACTTATTGTGTATTTATTTCTATCTACTACTTTAGTAATTATGAAACAATAACATAATGAGGTTATTGAAATTCATAGAATGTCAGAGTTTTGTTTTGAATATTGTTTACATTTTTCGATCATTCATGTTGCTAATAGATGTCACTAACTCAAAATAAAACTCGCCAACATTACGTCGTACACAAAGGTGTAGTCTTGTCGTTGAGTTTTCTATGTTACCATACAAATGTACTTTTAGTACAGGTACCAGTAGGTATCCTATTGTTTTGTATCTTCAAAACTGGGATGGGTAATATTTTTTGGAGCCGTAAAGGCAGCCTCTTAATTTAATGAATAAAATCACCCTTAATAATATGGGGTCGAGTACCCGGGGTATACTTGTAGTTACGCACTTATAAGGCTCTCTTACAAATCATTTTATCGTGTTTTCGATTACTTATTAGATCAAGTGCTTTGAATATGTGTGTGAACACATCCATATATAAATTATACAAATATCTTCCACAACAATACATTAAAGCCCTGATGCGGTTTCCCCGTGTCCCCTATTAGTTCGTTAGTTTAGTGATAGTGTAGTCTGTAGTTTTCAACTGTTGTTTATTTTTTAAGATCATTGTAATTTTTTTTATGAAATAATGAAATGGTTAGGGAACAACCACACAACACACTGTTCCTAAGCTGCTGCAGCTGAAAAGGTCTCAAGAGAAGATTACCATATATAACAATACATTACATTGGAAGCTGTTCATCAGTTGTGTTTAAAGATCCTCATCTTCCATCTTTGGTATAACTACCAAACATATCCTAGTCAGGGTTCAGTCCGCAGTTTCAACATTATTAAGGATTTATAGGATTAGGATTAAGGATATTATAATTTCTTGACAGTCCATTGAAATTAGTTCATCAAATAATTTGGCTTTCATAAATCACTTTTAAATAACATAATTATATGGTTTTCTATACTAATAAATAAAATTGAAGTTTCTGTTTGTTAAATCAAAATATCAGCTTTGTATTATATGCGTTCCGGCTAATCTCCGGAACGGCTGAACGATTTAGACGGGACTTTTATTTTTTGAAAATTATTAGGGGTTCCGCGTATAAAAATTAAAACTCATGAAATTATAAACAAACACGATTCAAGGGGCAGCAGCTCCATGAAAACATTATTTTCCAATGATTATTTAAATATTACATTACCCAGTTATAAAGATTTAAAACGAGGGCGGAACAATTTTATTCTTAGTATAGACAGTGATTGAACGTCATAAAGAAAATGTGGGGGTAATTAGGTAAATTTAGTCAAGAACAAACTAAGTGACTACATATTTTTATTGTTCCGTGTTATTCCTCATAATATCAGTACATATATTAATAATTGATGAATTTCTATTTATATGTGTGTTTTTTATAAATAATAATAATTGTAAAATCAGTCGGTAATATTTGTGAAAATTGAATGGTTCTAACATTACTTCGTCGTGAACGAAATTAAAGATCACACAAGTGCCTATGTTGATTGTAGCTATTGATGAGTACAGTTATCAATGACATTTATCAGAACAGAGAATGACATTATGTATAGAGAGATTGTGGACCAGTAAAATCAAAATCAAAATTTATTTATTCAATTTAGGCCCTAAGAAGGCGCTTATGAACGTCTAAAACACTACCACCGGTTCGGAATACAACCCAGTCGAGAAGAGCGCAGGCAAGAAACTCGATCTGGTTCTTTTTTTTTATAAATATAATATATATCATTTTTTTGTCATATAAAAAACTATACAAATCGTAGTCTTAATAATGTTAGTGGAAGCACAGAGATGTGGGTTAACATGTGGATGGGGTGTGTGTTGAGTAGAGCCCACGAAGCAAGTAATGCATTGATCTTTCACGAACCACAGACACATGGCTCAAATAACAAGGCACTGTCAATGTGTACGGAGACATCACCAACAGCATGGGCCAGTACAATGTAAGTTGTAACTTTAAGTAAACATAACAAATTATTGTGAATATTATATTACCTTAAGACGAAAGGTACTTTTTATAAACTAAACACGTAGTTATAAATTAGTTTTATTTTTATAGTGTCGACTACTTCACTAAGTACACTACTAAAAACTAAGTACTGCTAAAAACAACGAAGTAGTTGCTTAGTGTTGAGATGCGTTGTGCTGTGGGCTGTGGCTCGTCTCCGGCGATTTATATTCTTCAGGTAACTCATGTTTTATGTGGAATCATTGTTACGTGCATATACCGGATAACGATTGTCGCCTCTTAACGTTAGACTCCTCCACCAAGCTGTTTAATTACGATAAAAACATTATAACTGATATTATTGATTACAAACTACTGTACTGTACTGTACTGAAGCTATCTAAAATAATAACGTTACAGTAATGACACAACACCAGCCCCGCTGCGTATCCTAGGCGTGGTGCTGTACAACGCTGGGTACTCGAAGACATCGTCGAGGGGTTTACGTAGACTCAGCCCGCTAGTATGTTGAACCAACAAGAGTCTCCAGCATCACCAGTGTCACTTTGAATAGTTCCTGCTTCGGTTATAACAACTATTTACTACAAGTGTGTGTGTGAGTATGTGTGTGTTTTACTAACTGTGTCGGATAGACAAGAGTTTCTAAAAGTTCACTGACTATAATAGTAAACAATAAATATACATATTTACACTATCATACTTTATGCCGTCTGTTTGTTAAGGATTTTAGCCTTTTTTTAGTTAAATTTACGACTTTTTACATTTAATATTGTGTATGGACTGTACAATACTTTATGACATATGTGTGTGTTTGTGTGTGATTTACCAACTGTTTCATATAGACAAGAGTTTCGACTAATTCACAAACTCTCAATTTGAAACAAAGGAAACAATAATTATACATATTTACCGTTTGTTTATTAAAAAATTATTGAATCTTTTTTAAAATCAAATATTACGGTAAAGTACAAATTATGAGACCAGGAGGCTGGATGAGCATTTTTCATATTTATAATGGTTTTTGTTTGGATTGAAAGTTGAACAACATTTAGTGCATAAATAAAAGTAAATATGATGTAGGATTTTACCTGCACACTCTCCGGGTCTTCCTCCGGTGGCGACCCAAGACCTGTCTTGTTCCCCAACTGGGGAGGCTTTTGACGTCGCCACCAGCTCGATACAGTGACACTGACCACGCACTGAGCATCACACGCACAACTCTGCACACACACTCACACACACAACACGCAGGTACATAGGTCCTGTAAGGAAACACTTTTTTTTTTTAAATTAAATAAAGTTAAAAAAATGTAGGGTTGAGCTAGGATCAAAATTTTTGAATTTTTTTGTCTTTACACATAGGCAACGGCCAAGCTGAGGTTCGTACCACTTTGATAACCCGTGTGCTAGTTACCTTTTGCGGCTGAGTGCCTTCAGCACTCGGCCACAAAGTTCGGTGAAGCTGAAAGGCTCTTCCGGGCCACATTATTAGCCAAGCAGGAAAAAAAAGAAGAAAAAATGTAGATTTTATTTTGAAAAATTATTATTTTATTTTGTGGATGTAATGGCAATTTCCTAACCCCGTCAATTGCGTGTCATGTTTTCTCTTCCACGCAATTCTTCAATGAGTACTATTGTTTTTAAATAATCATTGAAAAATAATGTTTAGGTGGTCACTATTTTTAGAACCTAAATTGTTTTCGGTATTACCAGAAAGCAAAGACATTTCTCCCAAATTCAAATGCTTGCCAGTAAAACTATGATTTGAACCAAATTTTGTTCACAATTTTATGTTTTGATATTTTTAGGTTGAACCATAATTATTTTCGTATTAAGAGAAAGCATATCTTTGCGTTTCACACAAATTCAAACACCCATCATTATTACATAATTACAAAGATCGTCTACAAACAAAGAGCCACTTCTCGTCCCGAAAAAGGACAGAAAATTTCCACAAAACGCGGCCGGGAGAAAGGCGCCGGTGCACCTGTGTTTGCTTCCTGCAGTCAAAAAATAACACAAAGGATCGACGCGCAGAACAATAATACCCTTAGGGGATGAAGCTTGCCGCGGGTGGCATCAAGATGAACGCGCTAACCCTTCACAACATCTGTTTACCATAAACCACATTGATGAAATGCAAGAGAAGATCAAGCGATCGGATTTCCCACTTGTACCAATCCACATTTTCGAGTATAAAAGTAGACACATTTATTAAGAAATATATACTTCATATTCAACCTTGTGATTTAACTTTTTATTTCTACACAAACGTCGATCCCAAAGTCACCAGAGTTGCCCTATCTCATAAAGTTCTCTTAAAGGGTCAATATCTATTGAACATAGTCGGAAATTAACTAAACCTTCAAAAAGTTTTTCAGCACTACCTGGCAATTTAATGACTCCCGCTTATTTTTGTTTTTTAACATGTTTAACGTTACCCTGAAACCAGGAATCAGCAGTTGATGATCACTGCCACAGTCTGCTCTAGGTCATGATTACGCGGATAGACTAGCAGACCTCCATCTCTTTCCTATAATAATGTATTTATAGTTACGGTGATCTTTTGGAGACTGATGGGTATAAAAACGTCGCGTATGTTGTTTGAACCACGAAATTTATAATAATTAGGCCATATTCAACACAGAAATCCGCTCATTCCGCGAACCAAGCCAAACTTTCCTACAACCTTTCTAAGATGTTCATCTTGATGAGTACTACCAATTTTAGCGTTAAAATAACCATAATTATGATTATCTTTTTACATGGTATACCCTGATGTAATTATTCTAGATCGCTGTAGAACTGACTAATGTCTTCTTCACATGCAGATGATGTCGGTGCATAAACTTGAATCAATACAATGGCATGGGAGTGGGCATCCAATTTTAGGGTAACAATTCTGTCATTGACGGCGTTGTAGTCCAATATTTTGATATGTAGACGCTTAGAGACTTAGAAGCCGACACCACTGAAGCTGTTATCCTGACTGCCAACATTGATCCTGAGGATAAATTAAAATAAAAAAATTATTTATCCAATTTGGGCCCTGAGAAGGCGCTTATGAACGTCAAAAAACCAATGGCAAGAAACTCGATCTGTTTTATTTATATGTTTTTTTTTTAATTATACAATTTATAAAAACAATAAACGGTTTTAGCGGAAGCACAAAGAGTGGTGTGTCACTTTCAGACATCAATATTGTTCACGTAATGTCTTTTACATGCATCTCACTCAGGCCTAAAACATCCAAACCATATCGTGCTATCACTTTTTCAACTATGTCCACCTTGCCGGCCATTTACATGCCGCGTACATTCCAGGTTCCTATACCGAGAGCACATTTTTTCATCGTTAGCCGACTTGTAATTCGTGGTCTTTGTCCAGGAGTAGTGCAATTTCTGCAGGGAGCCTGCGGACCAACTCGCATGCAGCCTGTAGCAAATTTCACACCAGAGGACCCGGAATGACCCTGGCGTCGGGTGTCAGCCAGATCGCATGACAAGCCGTTCTTACTTTTATTTGTATTCATCATGGCTTTCTTGGGATATTAGTTGCGGCAGTTTTCCTTTCCGTTCAGCACTAAATATTTAGAGGATATTTAGACCTCTACTGAAGCCTCTTCTGATTGCTTTCACTAACAGTATATGGATTTCAAAATCAAAATCAAAGAATTCCTTATTCAATTTGGGCTCTTAGAATGCCCTTATAAATATGAAAAACTACCACTGTTTCGAAAAATAACCCAGCCGAGAAGAGCCGGCAAGAAATTCGATCTGTTTTTTTTATAACGCTTTTATTTTTACATGCTTTTTTTAGTTATTAAAATTATGCAATTCATAATAACAATAAACGGTTTTAGCAGAAACACAAAGATGGATGTTATTTCCAGACATCACTATCGTTCACGTAATGATCCACCCTATAATAACCTTTGGATATTAAAACCTGTTTGACATAGTGCTTAAACTTATCGTCAGGTAAATCGGTAATGTGCTTTGGTATCATGTTGTATGTAGAACCTAACACTATAGCCTAAAAAGCTTTTATTGGCCTTACTAAGCCTAAAACAATGGAAAGCTAGTTTGTGATTACTTTTGGTATTATAATTATGCCAGCCGTTTGCTATATAAAACTTGTTTAAATTTTTGCGGACTGTTATACCCTCGCTATGTTTACCATAATGCTGCCTTGGCAATCCTAGGTCAGCAGAACTCCGTTAGCTCTTAGGAAAACAAACACAGATCAGTCAGTCGGCCCTGAGCTTTCACCCCGAACAGTTACCTAAGGATAATCATATCCTCTGCGGAAACATATTTCTAAATCCATGTTTCTATTAAGTAAACCTATTAAAAGCTCACCGCGATTAAAAAGTTCTTATTAAAAAGACATTCTAAATACGTCCAATAACATTTTGGTGGTAGCGATGGGATCCGGAAATCCCCAGTGCCCGTTGTTAATCGCTCCACGACACCAGGGTCCTGCAAAAACAAAAACTCAGTGATATATAATTTAATAATCCAGTGAATTTACCTCAAAGTGAAGAAAATAATTTAGTGATAAGTGTTTTCACCTGACATACTAAATCATTGACATACCATTTAATAATAAAACAGTGAATGTACATAAATCAAGATCCAGAATCTCGCAAATACGAGATTACCCTTGGCCGTTCCTGAAAAATAAACTCGCCGCCCAGAGCTCTCCTTATCGCTCCGGAATGCAGCTTCTTATCGCCGTGTCCGTCTCGACCGTGTTTTGATGTGTAAGTCTTTGGTCATTGCGTCATATCTTTATTTTACTGTGTAACCTTTAATCTCTTTAAATTTTATCGGCAACTATTGTGTACTATATCCGTTCAATTTTAAAATTCTATGTTTGTGTAATTTTGTATAAATAAATACGTGAGATGCTAAACTTATTCTGACTTTACGTGGGCCGTCCCAAATCCCGATGGAGAGTCGGTCCGCGTCTATCGTCCCTCCCCAGATTAGATCTACAAATAATCCTCCAACTAAGACTAAGGAATAAGGATTTAAATATCTTACTTAAATTTATAAAACCGTATGATGGCGACAGAGTAAAACTAAATTCTTTCCTTGTGAACTGCAACAATGCATACGAATTAGCTAATGGTCATGTAACGTTGTAACTTCGCGCGCATAACGGGATTCTTTCAGCTCCTCGCGGCAGACGCGTCGGAACGCTATATCGAGACGGTCGCGTTATTAGTATATAATTAAATTTACCTACTACCTCCTATTTCAATTGTATTGTCTAAATATAAAATTAAAGATCTATATCCCGCTAGGATGAGTAACCTTTATCTTTTTATTGTGTTCTTTCCTATGTAAATGCCGAGTTGCTTTGCGTAGGAAGTATTACAGTGTGGTTAGGGAGGTACTGAGCTTGTTGAGGGTTGTCTAGCCAGATATAATGCTTGCCTACGTCTTGGGCTTCCAGGATCACCTACCTGCTACAAACAACTGAACACCGAGGGCGGAAGGAGGACTCTGGCTGCCATCTTAAGACCCCCTAGAGGAACACCGAGGGCGGAAGGAAATCTTTTGCAGGCCAGTGTTCTTCCTCATACTACACCGATAGAACTATAGTGGGCGGAAGAAGACTATTACTACCAGAACCCAGCTAGTCGGGATCCAAGCCGTTACAGTCACAAAATACATTTCTTTTTAAATACATATTATGTCAACCACAAGGCAAACCTACTACTACCCTACAACCCACAAACCAAAGGGGCTCTTGAGAGGAGCCACTCGACACTCAAAGAATACTTACACCCGTATTCACAAACAATACTTAAGAAAGAGTGGAAGGAACGCTATGCAAAGTAACGGATTTCTCATAGCGTTTGTTGTGTCGAGCCTTTCAATTTATTAACTATATTTTTGTTACTCTTTGCGAACTCATAGCGTCGAACGCAAGCAATCCTGTGATTGGTCCGTTTATGTTCCTACTGGTCACGCCTACAATATAATGATTACAAACGTGGAAACTTCCAGAAGATTTTTTTAGACGGTTTAGGGTGTGCTTTAACCACATTTTCATCTGATGTTAAGTAACGAGATGGTCTAGGGTGGTTAACGCAATAAGCCTAGAGTTACTGGTTCTCAAGAGATGCTACCGGTAGACACCTATTGGTATTTAGCGACAGGTTTTCAAACTTACCCTTACTTAAACTTACCCAGAAGGGCATTATTAGAAATTACCCTACCACCATGCCATGGTTTCCTCCCGATGTTTTTCTTCAACGAAAACTCAGGCTCAATTTAGAGTTGGATAAGTGGGCTCAGAAGTAGCACGCTTGTTTAACATGGTGTTGGACACCTGCTCTATTCCAAAGCAGTGGTCTAAGTCAGAAATTATATTGCTTTACAAAAAAGGAGACCCAAAGAATATAAGTAATTATCGGCCTATTAGTCTGCTTCCTTCTATTTATAAATTATTTTCGTCACTTATCGAAAAGAGGATTAGAGTTACTCTTGAGAAACATCAACCGATAGAACAAGCAGGTTTTAGAACAGGGTACTCTACAGTTGATCACATACATTCATTAGAACAAATATTTGAGAAGTATACTGAATACCAAAAACCCTTCGATACCATCTTACACTCTTCAATATGGTCAGCTCTAAAATCTCCAGATGTGGAGAACAAGTACATAAAACTTTAAAAAAATATTTATAGTAATTGCAAGAGTAGAGTGAAAGTAGAAACATCTGGACAGTTTATACCCATAAAAAGAGGAGTAAGACAAGGCGATCCAATTTCACCTAGGATTTTATAGCTGTCGTAGAATCAGTATTTAGGAGACTCAACTGGACTAAAAAACGATTAAACATAAATGGAAAATACATCAGCCACTTTCAGAAAATGCTAAAGAGATGGAATCGATGTTATCTTCACTACAAATAGCAAGTAGGAATGTTGGCTTGGAAATAAACATTAATAAAACTAAAATTATGACAAACTTCGTAAAACTTTCCATAAACCTTAATGGTGATATGTTGAAAACTACATTTATCTCGGCAAACAGATCTCTTTCGAAAATCATAGTAATGAATAAGAAGTGGCGTGAAGAATTGCATGTGGATGGAAAAATTTTTGGAATTTAAAAGAGAAAAGTCCAATGTCTATAAAAATTGTAAAGATACATGTCAGACTATATATACAGAAATATACAAACCTCGAACCCGCGTCCATTGGCGCGAAATGCGACGACTCCATCCATTGCCCCATCATCGCTTTAAAATAAAATTTTAGTGCCACTAATATCTGGTATATAGGAGGCACTGGAAAACTTTTTTCAATTAATTTAAGTAAATCTAAATAAGTGGCAAAAGTATGAATAATACAGTCTCCTTTGAAAATCTATAATACCGTCTTCTAAATTCTTTTTATAATGTACAAAAGAGGTTTGAAAATCGCGAATCACCTTTTTTCATTTAATAACATATCTTCAATATCAAACTCTACTTCCTAATCATAATTCATCAAGTTATTTAAACAAAAAAAAAAAAAACACCCTTTTTGTTTCACAAATAAAGCATAACAAAACAATCAACACTATGTGTTGCGTAAAACACCTCTCTAGCTATTTTACCTAAGGGTCCGTTTATATGAACGCATAGCGTTGCCCGACACTCAAGCCTTGTCTCTGAATAAGAATTCACGCACATATGGAAAGGGCCTTACAAGGTTGTCAAAATCCATGGGAATAATATTCTGTCCCTACTCATATCCGAATATATTAGTAAATAATTTAGTCTAGGGCGTTAGTATAGAATATCGTATTCACATACCTTAGTTAGATATTTTCAGAAAAATATTTTGGGGCCCAACCATAACAAGGTTACATCCAACCAATTACCTCTGGCGTTTATTTTGATTACTTAGTATACCTAAAAAACAACAATATTTCTCATTTTGCTCCGAGTATTCAAAATTTAAAGGCCGCTTTTTTTCTAAGCTAGCTAATGCGGTTGACCGGAAGGGCCTTTACAGCTTCACCGAACTTTGGGGGCGAGTGCTGAAGGCACTCAGTCGCAAAAGGTAACTAGAACAAGGGTTCGAACCTCGGCTTGGCCGCTACCTGAGTGGGAAAACTCCCGCGGAATCTTTATCCTAGCTAATCCCTACATTATTTATTTAACATAAAAAAAGGTTCATTACAGGTCCTATGTACTTTTTTTTTTTTTTTTTTTGTCGAGGGGAAATGCATTTACGCACTACCCTTACCCATTGCATTAGTGAGACCGAAGTCCCCCAATGCAATGGATAAGGGGGTGCGGAGGGACGTCTCCGCACCAGTGTGGGACTCACCCGGGCGTGAAGCGCTCGGAAATACCCACTAAAACCTCCCGGAGCCGCCCGCCGCATTTATAGTAGGGGCGATACGGGATTGCACAGCCCACCTCTCATAGAGAGAAGTAAATGTCACCACCCGGAGGAAGAGAGGTGATTATCACCCTAAAGCCACAATCACCTCTCTCCCCCCCAAGTCCTATGTACCTGCGTGTTATGTGCAGGAGTGTGTATGCAGTGTTGTGCGTGTAATGCTCAATGCATGGTCAGTGTCACTGTATCGCGCTGGCGGCCACGTCATAAGCCTTCCCAGTTGGGGAACGAGACAGGCGGCGACCTCGACCCGGAGAGTGTGCAGGAGCAAAGTTAGCCGCCAGTCCTCGGCGGCGGGAACGGCGGTTTCGCGGGGGTGGGCGCTGGCATGCATATTTCCTCGGGTGATGGGGAAAGATCTTATTTGCGGCGGTGATTTTATCGTCGGGGTCGGTAAGGACATTTCGCGGTCTCCGAAGCGAATTCGAAGCTTCCGGATCGGCGGGGTTAAGCTGGTATTGGATATGAATGTGGACAGTTACATGGGAAGGGGAAGACCAAAGAAAAGATGGATGGACTGTGTGAAAGATGATATGTGTTAAATACTGTCGCTATATTATTGTTGAACACGCTCCCTATGTATTATCACGTCACCATTTTATTATATCAGGAACATTTACTTTAGCAGATAGAACTCAATTGTCTCCGTGTTAGCTCTACAAAGCCTTATATAGTCATTCCATGCAATGTGACATGTGGCAGGTGAGATACGGTCCTACCGGATGTAGGCGGATAATATCTTAAGGCGCCGTCGGATGTGTGCCTAAAATATTGTTAACATATGCTTAGGAAAGGAGTGAATGCAGAGATGACAACAAATAAAGAGGAATGGAAGAGGAAGACATGTTGCGCAGACCCCCAAATAAAAATGGGAAAAGGGTAGGGAGATGATGATAACTGTATAAATGTTTCATAAAAGTAAGCGCATAATATCTACGTGAGATTGTAATAAATTTTATTATATTTTTATGCCGTAAGTTTATTTTAATTCCCATAAAATTACTAACTGTAGCAGACAAATACACATAGAACATCAAAATGTATTTTGTTATCGTTTCTAAAGCCGCGGGTCGTAGATTTAGAGTAGAGTTTTTCATAAATAACCATATATCGTCCCGGTACTGTTTTATTATAACTAGTAGAGATTTTAAAAATATTTGTTAAAATTGTATCTCCTATTGGTAGTTGAATTACAACTAAAATAATTTGTAATTATATTATTTTCATAACATACTGTTGCTAAACATATAATAAAAATATTTATTTACCCTATTAAACTTAATAATTAAAAACATAAATATTTTATTTCTCTAACATTTATTTTATTAGAATATTCTCGAATGTAGTCGATTACATAAACGCTGAATCGACTAGTCAAATTGGTTATGGTAGTCTATGACGTTCATTAAAATAGGGATGGCGACTCCTTCCGCAAAATATTAATATTTGAATCGATTCAAATTAAAAATGACAAATTCTCAAAAATCTATCTTTTGTTTTTATTGACAATTCGGTTGTTTGTCTTTTTATTCGTAACTAGTATAAATTAAAGCATATCATCATTAATTGTATATCTGAAGGAAAATACTGTTTTCATTTATTTTTATTTAACTTAACTTTAAATTTAACCTAGTTAGTGACACACACGATTATAGTACCTTTTATCGGATCTAATATTGGGGGGAAAATCCAATCGCACGCATTTTCAAAAACTTACCTATTTTTTATTTCATTGTTCCGATATTTTAAGCAGGAAGTTAGTAAAGTTTTCATAAATTGCCTATTTTTAAGGGTTTTGTCAATTCGACGTGTACAATTTCCGACGTGACATGCCCCCTATAATCAATTCCCTCCGACCGCCCTGAGCTAGCCAATAGTAATTAAAGAATAAAATGAAAAGAGTCGACTAACAGAGGAGAAAATGTTACTGAACTGTTTTATTTTTTTATCAATCCATGACATCAAAAAAAACAAAATAATAATACCTTTCATTTTTTTTTATTTATCGTAGCAGTGTAAAGTATTAAGAGAAGGTATTAAGTAAAGTGTATTCAGCATCCTACTTATTATCAAGAAAGATGTTTGTCTGTACCTTTTTCTGTCTTACGCTTGGAGAATAAAGGTAAGGAGAATAATTTCATTTGGGAGAAAAGTTAAAAAGTGTCCAGCTGTATTCTATAAGTAACTTAAATAATGTAGTAAATATAACCTTAAAGAATGATTATAAGAAAACACCTAGTGTTTTTTTATTTCGTAAACTGTAAAAATACGCTTACTGATTTGGCGTTTCCTTTAAAATTTTAAACCCTGGTGCTAATGTGGCGCCACCCTAATTTAATACATTTCGACGGACATTTTTGATATACTCAGACTATTCTCCTTACCTTTATTCTTATACCTGTATATCTTAGTCGTAAAACAGAAACTCTTAATTTTAAATAATTTTATGATTTAAGAATAGTCAGTCGAAACAGAAAAAAATGAAGCTCGAGTTTCTTTAATTCGATTTAGTAATAGACAAGTATCGATAAAAAAAATTGTTTTCTTAGTTTTAAAAATCAGAGATTAATAATAAAAAAAAAAAATGTAGAATTTTAATCGATATCAGATTTAATCCCTAAATTAAAAAAATAGAAATTGACTTTCTTGTTGAGTTGTGCGAAATATTGCTTCCGTTTTTTTGATTCAATGCGAATATTCGAGTTTATTGGATTGGATATAAAAGAATTTTTTATCGTAAATATTGTTCAACATTTAAACGGTAATGTTCTTTGCATCTATAACTGTGCTGTTTTAGTGTAAACTGTTTTTGTACTTGAACTCTACTTGAAGAAATGGTATCATTGCAAGACTTCCATTATTTAACATCTTGATTATAGAAATCAGTACTTACTGCAAGATGTCGTCCGAGAGGGAGGAATTTTCTATTAGCGATAGTTCACCTAGTACACTTTTTGATCTGTGTATGGATTGTATCGTTGATAATATAAATATTATTACAACAATAGACCCTACTAATCGATGCCGTAGACTCCGTGATGAAATTGTTCTACCTGCAGAAATATGTGAGAGATTTCTAGAAGTATACCAGCGACAGAATCGTATTAACGATAAAGTTGCCTATATCTTTTACGATAAATCACAAACTAGTCTGGAAAAAGTGAAGCTTTGCAACTCGCAGATCTCAGATGAGGGTTTGCAATGCCTTATGGTTCACAAACCATATGAAGTGGAACTTGTCCATTGTGAATATTTGTCACTTTCGGCGTTAGAGATAATAAACAATAACAGTCAAAATTTAATATCATTGAAATTTGGTCCGATGACTTGTCTAATTTCTCATGATGAAAGTATGTACAGACATAGAGGCTATATAATAAATGCTCCCAAGCTTAGAAGATTGACAATACAGCGCAGAGGTATCTCTATATTACCTATACTTCTATTTAAATCTTTAACAAATTTAACCCACCTGGACCTTTCTGAATGCACATCGATTGGTACAATATGGGCATTGCCTGGGCTACAGAGTTTAAGATACTTGGTGTTGCACAGCGTTCACTTATCCAAAGACATAATTGAATGGATATTGAGCCTGCATAAACTTAGGCACTTGGATATATCACAGTCAAATGAAAGACATGGAAAATATATAAACCCTAATGAAATTCTCTCTAAAATTGTGAAAAGTTTGCCAGAATTGGAGTCTTTGGATATATCTGGAACTAATTTAGCTGGAACCGGAGCAGCTGCTGTCTCTAGAGTCAATGATGCAACTTCTTCCTCAACGGACTCGCCAATACGCTGTGACATACCGGGCCTAGTTAGCCGAGTGGACACACCACTTGAATTCTTAGGCTTATTCGGTACACATCATGGTGCTAGCAAAAGACATGACATTCCAGCTAAAATAGTGAGTAACTCTATTATGTTAATTTAAAAATAACACTGGGTGACAAAACCTTAATTAAGCACTATTATATTATAGCTTCTTGAAGCTGCTGCTTGAATTTATTTTTATTTTATAGTAATTTTTACCAATCTCAAATTGAAAGTATTTTACTAAACATATGTTATATATTATTTGTTAGCTTTACTTGAGTCTTAATTTGTTAAAGCTAAGTCTGTTTCAATCATAGGTCACATCATCACTTAAGATTTCCAAGGAATATATAATTAAAGATATGTGCAAACAATATTATTTGTATCTTATTGGATTATTATGAATATGAGAAATGTTTTGCTTCTGCTATATTTAAAAATCTTCCTGCTTTTTGGTTTTTTTTTTTTAATGTACTTCAAAAATGTTTAATTTTAAAAGCAGTTCGAACTCATTCACTGCCTCCTAAGAATCAGCATTGCAACACCTACATCTCTCGCACAATAGCAGTTTCTTTTAATATTAATGACTCGTTTAGATTTTCAGTTATTGTGATAGATTGTAAACAGTTAGAGAGGCTATAACTCTGCAGAGGTTATAATTTTCCATACCAAAAAAAATGTAAAAAAAATTATTCAAAAAGAGAATTGTCTTTGGTTTAACAATTATTTACATTTTTCAAGATCACTGGTGAGGCTAATGAAACACAGATTTTGACTGCAGCAGCTATGTACATGGACAGACCATCTGTATTAACAAGGGTCCTTAACGATTTATACTATTTGTTCAGATATGAAATTAATTCTCATGTAGGCAAACCCCTGTCCCTTGTTCTTAAAGCTATGGATCAACATATATCAGAGAAACATATACAAATTTCAGGAAGGTGAGTTTATTTATAAATTTGTAATATAGTGTATGCAATTCTTTCACTAATAATCCTGTAAAGCTGTAGAGTTCTCGATCAAAATTGCCAGGACAAAATCATTGGTAAGAGCTTATCTAGGCATTTACTCAGAGGGAAGCTGATGAAGCTCTGATGATCAGTAGGAATCAGCTATGAATATAAGTGAGAGCGCTAACTAGAGTTCACAGATTCAATTCCTTTCCATAAATTCTATTGTACGTTCGCAGTGCCACTTTATTCTACATAGTAAAAGGAAAAGAGAGGGATCATATTGCAATACAATTAAAGAGACGTATAATAACAGCATTGTTGGATGGTATGGAGGCACATATTGGTGACGACACCATGATGCGTAATGGTTGTCTAACATTATGCCAATTTAAAATACCAACTGACGTTGTAAGTTATTTCCTATAATATTATTTTAAAAACATGAGGATTGTGATTGTAAATTAGGTAAGGTAATAAAATGAAAAACATGCAATAATCTTGTTATTTATTTTAAATTATTGTATTTCAAAAGAAGCTAAGTTTTACATATTTTATTATGTTTATTTGTGCATATATAGATAACCTATATAAAAAATCGTAACAATTTTAAAGGCAATCAAGAAAGAGTAGAGCCAAGTTCTTAATTACAATTAATATTATGTTCATATGAATTAATTATTTGGTTATCAGTATAATAATAAAATGGAATAGTAATTTCATGAGTATTTTATACATGTATATTGTATAATATATTTATTGTATTTATAAAAACTGCCAAACATGATAATATTGTTAAATAGAGTTATTTCTGTTGCAGTATAATTATAATAAATAATCAAAGTGTTCTGTACATTTGTATATAATTTATGTATGTTTCAGTTGTTTGAATATGAACGTGTCGTACAAATCTTATTAGCGGGTGTGTCTGATATCAATCAAGAAGGTTTTGTACAAAGAATTGCTATTTACCTTCTTAATTCTCTCGCTTGTCAAGTTGATGGGCGACAGAAGCGATTCTTAGGCAGCCAGGGTGCCATAAGTGTAAGTCTATAGATAAAAATATACATTGTAAAGAAAATGTTCATATTGATTACATAATGCTTGCGTTATATGATATGTTTCATTCGGAACTGGGAACATTTTATAATAAAATGTCAATTGTTTATAAATAATGTATAGGATATATAGGGTAAAAAATTAAAATAATTGAAACTAATAAATTGATATTGACTTTTCATTAAAATACAACAATAAGTTTGTGGGTCGTTTTTGTTAGAAGTGTTAAATCCCTAACAGTCGCGTGGTCTGGTAGACTGCGTACATGTTACGGAGGACAACCAAAGTTATTTGTCACCTTATGCCTTTCAATAATGAGGTCCATACCTGACTGTGCCCATAAGGCGACTCGTAACTTTGGTTAGTTCATTCATCTGACGTACCATGGACGCTGTCTGGTCCGCGCGTCTTTTACGACTTTAAGATACAAGTAAGTTCGCATGCAAGTGTCGGCAACGTGGTAATTACATTTTAGTTACATAGGGAATAGCCCCATCTATCATTCAACTAAAAATACTAATGTTCATACAAATAACGGACAGTAACATGTTGCCCCTATGATTTTTTGGTGGGCGTTATTGTTGGCGTTAACAGCAGAAGCAATTTTTTCTCGCTTCAGTAATAACCATCCAATTCATGGTCATTACGGTTTATTAAAAAGAACTTATTCTAGCTGTCTAATTGTATTGTCTTATTTAGATGTGTGAGTGCTTTGCGTTACAAAACTTTTTTGTATTAATTATAACTTTTATATTTTAATAATATACTGAAATATTAATAAACTAAAAAAACTAACTTACTACATTTTATTGGAAGTAAGTTTCATTATCGCGGCTTGCGTTTAGTGATACTTGTTACAAAACGTGACGTAACGAAATGCGGTTTGCTGTGCGTGTGTGCGTGCGAGTATTTTGATAAATCTACTTTCATAATATTAAATAAGATAATACAATTATCGCCATCTAGTGTCGTAATTTTGTCATCTATCCGGGGGTTAGACGGGGGGTAGGGATAGACTTAATTTCCACGCCTAGCAGTCGTGATGGCGATCACAGTTATATTTCTTTGTTTATGTTTATACTCAGAGTATGTTGCTGCACATACTCTGGTTTATCCCATGGACGCCTTTTACTACACCCACGGTAATGATGTGGGGTGGTGTAGTTCTTAGTTTGGGGGAGGCCTATATGATAAGTAAAAATTAGAAAAAATATTTAGATTTTTGCAGTATTTATACATTTAAAGATTATCAGTTTATTTATTTGTTACAAAAAAAAAACATACAGTAGGTATTAACAGATAATTCGAATAATTTTATTAATTAATCAACGTTTATATATCCCTAAAAGTTACTACCGAAAGGCTACATACTCATACTGACTGCTGCATACTCTATTAGTTACAAGTTATTCAAAGTTAAATAGTTTTTACTAAATACATGTGACGAAAATTTTGAAAGAAAGAAATTTCAACAAAGAGCTAGGTACTAGATAAGGTCGGTTTCACATGTAAATTTTATAGTGTTATCAGTACAGTACAAGGATTGCTACATATACACACGTTTCAATATTTGTGCTTGTATTTTACAGTAAAATAAGAATATTTTATAATTATGTCGTCATAGAGAAAAGTGTGTTGTGAATGATTATAAATTTTATCTAACAATATTTGTTTGCAAATTATTATTTGGTTTAGGTAATTTGTTATTTTTGTCGTTTAGTATTGGACATTTAAGATTCTGTGTTTCTGCTCTATCATGTAGGTAATGACTTTTAAAGTGTAACTTATTGCTACGACAGTTTTACCAGAATAAAAATGTCTCTTAGCCGAAAACACTCGATATTAAAAACAAAATACAAACTTTATATTCATAGGCACATGTAAGAGGGTTGGAAAGTTCCAAATACTAGAAATTCCATTTCCGATAATGGGATTACATGTTCTTTTAAATATAATTACAAAAACACTATAGGGGTAAATACAATTTTATAATCATTCACTTGTTGATTATAACATGATTGATGTGTGTTTTTGTAATTTAATTTTGTTTTTATTTTATCGTCTTTTTTATATAGTTCTTGTTTTTTTTCGCTTGTTTGAAGAATATGCTGAACATCATATCGGATAGGCTGTCACGTCGTATCTGCGACGATGTACTGGAGGTAGCGTGGTCTACTATGTGGAATGTGACCGATGAAACACCAGAAAATTGCCTGAAGTTCCTCGAGAATCGCGGCATGGAATACTTCCTCGCATGTCTGAAGGTAAGTAATATATTAACAGCTTAGTGACAGGTTTACCAACTCGTGGGTGGCAGCTGCTAGCCAGGCGGGCATTGCTAGAGAATCCGCTACTAGAATTTCTAAACGATATTTTCCTTCACCGAGAACTCAGGCTAATGTTATAATCTTCTATACTTACAATAAAAGGCTAGAGAACGAAATCTGTATATTGAAGATATTTCAGAAAAAAATACTATGAAGCGTTCTGAAACGACAACAGAACACATTTCGACGGTTTAAATTTTGTCTCTGTCTGTTTATTAATTTGTTCGCCAATCACGCAAAAACTACTGGAACGAATTGGATGAAATTTGGTATGATTGTAGTAAATACTCTGTAGTATCATTTACAATTTTTATACATATATACATTTATGTAATGCGTAAATAGCGTTTATCTATTACCATTTAAAAAAAATCTTAATGAATATAATTTTAGTTAATAGTATTTATAAATGAATATTGAAATAACCAGAAATTAAATTTAATCGGCATAATTTAATTACTTTTAATTTTTGAAAAAAGTGTAGTTCTGACAATTATTCATAGATGGCGCTATACTTATTTTTTTTAATAATTTGGAATATTTTGAAACTTTACAAGGATATAGATAATCTATAATAAATAATAGTATAATATGAAGGGCCTAGAAAATTTTGTATGTCTGGCTGTTTATTAAATTTTTCATAAACTACTGGACTGATTTCAATGAAATTTGATATGGCATTAGTTTGTATTCTATAGTAACATCTATTTATTTATATAATGCATGAATAGCGTTTATTTAGATTAATAAAAAAAAAAAAACCATAATAATGAAGTGTTAACATAATCACATGTATTCTTTCAATGCTAGGAAGGTATATATATATATATATATATATAGGGCTACATTTTATTTTGGTAAATATGTATTTTCAATAATAAATCACAATAAATGTAATTGAAGTTGGCGAAATTTGTATAATTTCACGTGCGCTGCTTGAACGGCTACACTCGTTCAGTCTGCCCTTCGGAGGTTAATGTTTAAGGACAGGGGAAGGGAAAGGGGAGCAGGGCTATAAGAGCTTAGATTGTAGGAGTCAGGTGGGAGGTGGGAGGTGACACTCTTCACCATATGAATAGTATGCTGTGCAGGCCGCCATTTAAGCCCATTAGTGCAAGAATGACTGGGTACATAGATTGCATCTAGAGGGAAAATATAGCCTGTTTATTAGAATATAATTATGTGAATTTCACTTGAGCGAAGTCGCGGGTACAGCTAGTTATAAATAATGTGAAATGAGTAATTGGAATTAATTTTATTTTGTATTAGCTGTGCCCGCGACTTCGCTCGCGTGGAAATCAGGCGTCCTGTCCCACCCCGGCCGGTCCAACATTATTCAAACGATTTTTACCAATCAAATTATCTGTTTCAGAACAGTTCAAGTAATTAAAAAATAAGTATAGCTTACGTAATTACATTCATTACACTTCGTGGCCCATGTCATCAAAAAATAAAAAAAAATCATGATCCGTCCAATTAATTAGAATGAAATAATATTATGTTCGACGCTATATTTATACCGATTGATATTATAATTGAAATTCAGTTCACTACTTAGCAATAAATGACTCTTTAACCCCTTGAGCACGGACCTGGCGTTTACGCCAGCTTTCCATTGTTTTCCTATTGTCTCATTTTTAGGGTAATCGACATATCTAATACAACCCCTAAAATGCCTAAATTATTGTGTGAAAATTGAATATCAAATGTATTATTTTCTTATTTACTATTTCTTAGATATTTATTATTTATATACTATACAAATATTTTATATATGTCATTCAATTTCAATCAATCCATCGATTTTTTGTTCTCGAGTAAAACGCATTTACTTAGAAACTCTTCTTTCATACTAAAGACGCCGCGTGTCATTCGAATTACTATTATTTTTGATAGAGTAGACATTTTAATGAGATAAGTTTTGATGCTATTCCGAAATATGCTTTATAACTATCTTTTTTAATTTTTAAAACATACCTACTACTTTCTAATTGATAACTGCACAGACAAACAGACAGATATTTCTAAAAATGATAGAAATGTGTTTAATTATTTATTTTTAGCCCGTTGCAATAATTATTTTCGCAAGAATCGAAAATGTACAGACACGTGAAATTGACATTTTTATTATTAGTATAGATTATTTGTTTTGACTTATGTAAGATTTTGACAATATATACATGACATTTATAATCGAAGTAAATTTATAATTATTTCACGTAATTAAAAAAAAGAAACCTTTATTAAAAATCCTAAGGTTTACAAGATTTTAAAACGAATATAACCATTACTTATAAATAAAATGGAACTTTTTTATAAAATATCAAAATATTTTTTTTTACTAAATACATAAATGTACATACGGTACCTATACCAACAAAAGTTAATTTTTACAAAAAAAAATGTTAAAGTCCTCGTAAAACATTAAAACTCATGAAATTGTCAGTAAAGTCCGATTTAATGAACAATTTTACTGACGGGTGTTTGAGTTTGAATCTTTGCTTTCTGTTAGTACCAAAATAAATTCAGGAAAACTATTAGGGTACCAAAAAAAAAACAAAATGTTTGGAACAAGTCGCTTCAATGGTCAGTTCCACGGGCAAGTGTTTGAATTTATGAGATATATTTTGACTTTATCTTAGTACCGAACAAAATTTTAGTAAAATATTTAGGGTTCCGTGTAAAAAAATTAAAACACATGAAATTGTATACAAAATACGATTCAACGGGCAGAACCTTAAATTATTGTTTAAAAACTATATTACGCAGTGAAAGATACATGAAACGTGAGCGGAGCCGCGGCCACTTAGCTAGTATATTTTATAATATTACAACTCTTGTTTTGTAATACGTTTTGGCTCTTGGCAGATATTTTTTTTTTCACTCTTAATTTATATTCTATTTTTCTTTTTGCTCGCTATTTAACTATTTTTATTTAGAATGTTATGTTTCATTCAACATTAATTTGATTATTATGAGATTTTATAATAGATAATTATATTTACTGATTTAAATTTTATTTAGCTGCACGACATTTTATAGGAAGACAAAGAACTTTTGCATTAATACAAGTAAAAAAAATAAATAAATATATTACATTTTAATAATTAATAGGCATGTATAAACGTAATGGAATTAACCTAATTTCCTTAATATATTGCATATTCCAGAATTTTCCGGATAAAGAAGAATTGCTCCGTAATATGATGGGCCTCCTGGGCAATGTGGCTGAAGTCATTGACCTTAGGTCGAAGTTGATGGATAAATTGTTTGTACTAGTCTTTTATGAGTTACTTGAATCCTCCAGTGATGGTATAGAGGTATGTACATACATATATATCTATATAATTTTATTATAAATATAATATTCTACAATTGTTTGGATGATGTTGTCTATTTACATATTTAATTTTAATTAATTCTTTTTCATATTCTTTATTATTTAAATACTCACTAGCAGAATTTTAATAGATTAGAGAAGTTTTTTTGGCTAATATATACTAAATTATCTGTAATTTGTTAATATAGAGTGATTGCCCTTCTGATTTAGTCGACAAAAATAATCTTTTGCACCTCGTAGAAACATTTTACAATCATGTGTGTGTGTGTGTAATTAACATGCGGTAAAAGTAAAACGTAAATCTATGCTTATAATACAAGGCTAGTGGGACGATATCTGTATATTGGCGAAATTTCAGATAAAATATCATAAGGGGTTTCAGAATCGACAATACAATACATTTCGATGGTTTTTAATTTTTTTTCTCTGTATTTAATTTTAATTTGTTCGCCAATCACGCAAAAAGTACTGGACCGAATTAGGTGAAATTTGGTATGATTGTAACCTATACTTTGTAGTAGCATTTAGAGTTACCATTTTATACATATGCTAGCTGTGTGTGCCCGCGTTTTCATTTTATTATACGGAACCCTAATTATTTTCCTTAATTTTTTTTTTTTTATACTAAGATAACGTAAAACTATGTCAAAATAAATTTAAATTCTTGCCAGCAAAACTATGCGTTGAATTGGGTTTTATTCGAAACTTACATTTTTGCGCAAACGATTAGGGTTCCGCCTAAAAAAAAATTGAAACTCATAAAATTGTGAATAAAATCCAACTTTAACACATGAATTTGTGACGAATATTTTTGCATTCTATTACTATAATTTAGGGCCAAAGTAGTGTAGTGACCATCGAGATATTATATTCCAATGATCAATTAACCCACATCTCTGTGCTTCCACTAACATTATTAAAACTACGATTTGTATAGTTTTTTATATGACAAAAAAATGATATATATTATATTTATGAAAAAAAAAAATAAACCAGATCGAGTTTGTTGCCTGCGCTCTTCTCGACTGGGTTGTTTCCCGAACCGGTGGTAGTGTTTTAGACGTTCATAAGCGCCTTCTTAGGGCCTTGAATTGAATAAATAAATTTTGATTTTGATTGATTTTGAATTTAAAAGCTACATTACGCAGAGTAGAAAATATGTTATGCGGTGCACACTATTGGATCGTGTTTGTGTTTAAGGTGAGTTATAACGCGGCCGGTGTGTTGGTCCACATGGCCTCGGATGGCCCAGACGCTTGGTGCATTGACGATCCGCCCAGGGAACTTGTCCTAAACCGTGTCGCCGCCGCAGTCGAACGTTGGGACCTCCACGCCGAGCGGAATATCAATTACCGTTCGTTCGAACCGATACTGGGCCTGTTACGCGCTTACCACACACCCCAATGCCAGCACTGGGCCGTCTGGGCATTGGCGAACCTCACCACCGTTTACCGTAAGTGTTATACATATATATCCACTTTCATACTAGCTCTGTTCTCGCGGCTGCGCTCGCGTTTCACATATTCCTCATTGCGTTTTAATTTTTTTTTTGTTACCCGGAACCCTAATTATTTTCGAAAATTAAAAGTACCCTAAGTTACCCTCAGTAACTTAAGCTATCTACCAAACAATAGCCCCGTCAAAATCCGACCAGCCGTTCCGGTGATTACCCAGAACAAATAGACAGATAAAAAAAAAGTATTTTTGGTTTAGGTATCGTATATATATTCTTATCTATTTACTATATATCGCTTCGTCTGTCTGTCTCTTAGTTACTCTAGGTTCCAAGGGGTCATTCGAAAATTAAGTAAACATCAAATGGGGGGGGGGCTGATGCTTTGTTTATTTTTGCTAATATGGCGGGCATGGGGGATTCTAAATGCCAATTACGTAAGCACTATTTACATATATATTGTCGTTTAATTTTTTTTTTTTTTTTCAAAATTATACAAATTTTTGCATACTCGTGAAAGAGAGGAGTGGGCGTAACAGCTTTATTTCACTATGGGGACATGGCAATAAAAATTGTTCAAAATTTTGGTTTATGCTATAGTTCTCGGTCCTGCAGTTTAACGAGACTAACGAAGAGTAATCCATTTATATAATTATATACAATTTAATTATTAACACTACGTACATATGTATTTAGATTTCCTGGAATCCAAATCCTGTGTGGTATCTCTTTTATTATGTCTGATAATAAATAGTTTATTAATGAGGGTCAGAAAAATAACGCTTAAGTGATTAATGTTAAAAGTTAAGATTGAGATCAAAACAAATATATATATTGGTATTTTGACTAATAATTGACACCTCAGAGAAAAAAAGGTTGCATATTGAAACCGCCCGTTAAATACGCGAATACAGCTAATAATAAGAGGCTATACTAGCGGGATTTATTCCATACAAATGTTCCCGGTTTCCTCCCTGGATAACCCCATTATGGTAAATATGTATACCAAATAATAAATATCCACCGCCGCCGCCATGCTCGTACGTTTTGATTTTTTCCATAAATTAGTTATTGTATAAACTAGGAACTTTTGAAAATGTAAAAAAAATACTCGATTTTACCGACATTTTCAGACGTTCGTCAAACAAATTTGATGTATTAAATTTAAAAAAAGGCATAACCAGTCTTTCTTATTCTGCCACTGAAAGAAATTAAAAATCGATTTAGTTCCGCAGGAGGAAACCGGGATACTACGAAGTCGTGTTTTCGTCTATTTTGCATACGGTAAAATCATCGCGAGCTGCAGTTGTCCCTTTCGCGCTTTTACACAACTCGTTTCTTTGGTGCGCAACGCCGATAGAAATAGATTTCTGAATTACCTGCTTCTCAAATCTCTCTAACCGCATGCTGCACCCCCCCCCCCCCCCCCCCCCACTCTTAATAAATGGAATAACCACATGCTGCAACCCCCCCCCCACTCTTAAGAAATGCAATAACCACATGCTGCAACCCCCGCCCACACTCTTAAGAAATGCAATAACCACATGCTGCAACCTCCCCCCCCCCACACTCTTAAGAAATGCAATAACCACATGCTGCAACCCCCGCCCACACTCTTAAGAAATGCAATAACCACATGCTGCAAACCCCCGCCTACACTCTTAAGAAATGCAATAACCACATGCTGCAACCTCCCCCCCCCCACACTCTTAAGAAATGCAATAACCACATGCTGCAACCTCCCCCCCCCCACACTCTTAAGAAATGCAATAACCACATGCTGCAACCCCCGCCCACACTCTTAAGAAATGCAATAACCACATGATGCAACCCCCCCCCTCCCCCACTCGCAACAAAAGCAAATTAAATATGTATCGGTGACTTGTAACATTTCAGCGGAAAAATATTGCAGCTTAGTGGAGGCTGAAGGCGGTCTCAAATTACTTAATGACTTACTTGTACACCCCGCTCCGTATCATCTGATAAAGAAATTGGCTTGGACGGTTATCGGCAATTGCGTTAAATACGCTCGCCACGAGTCGGTCAGTCCGGCCCCGTCTACTTCGCCGGACAATTAACTAATGGAATACGTTGAGGAGATACGTCCTCAAATTGCGGATTAGATCATGAGGCCGGTTAACACTATCGGGTTCCTAATAATACCGCTTAGTGTATATTTATAGTGTTGCCAGCTAGTTAGTGCCTAATCCTACCAAATAGACAGACGTGTCGTATAAAAAATAAAATAAAAAAAACAAAAAAAAAAACAGTAATACAAATAACTGGGCTCTCGATGTTAATAGGATAAGTTTTGTTGTAGTCACCGTAATAGTAATAATACAAAACTGTGAGTGATGTGTTTAAAGACTTAACGATTACAAATAAAAAAAACATTAAATAATCTTAAACTTTACCGCACATAGTAAAATAGTTGTTGGAAATAGTTATATTATAGAATACCCGTTTGCATTCAATAATTGACTGTTTGCTCATCACTACTTTGGTTATTTATAACTCATATAAATTACTTTTGAATGTTTAATGTTCAGTAAAATATTGTTCAGTAATAAAAAGTAATTAGCGTTGTTATTTATATATTTATTATTAAAATATGTATACTTATAGATTTCACATTTATTTATATATATATATATATATATATATATATATATATATATATATATATATATATATATATAATTGTAAATAATATTTGTTTTTTTTTTCTATTACATAATATATTTGCTTTGTTAATAAGGTTAAAGTTGAAAAGGGCATATTCATCATGAGAGTTTACTTCTTACTTTATATATTTTAAATAGAACTCATAGATATTTAACTTAGTCAAGAAATATTTATATGTATAATAAATTATTTAAAAATATTAAAAAATAGCAAATATAGTAAAATAAATGTTTCTAAAACAACCTAAACTAAAATTAGCTTAGCGTAAGATAATGTTAATAATTTCTCCTCCCTCCTGTTTATTATATTGTGTATTGTATCGCATGAATTAATATATTCTCATACTAACTGTTTGCCCGCGGCTCCGTCCGTGTTTCATATATTCTTTACTGCATAATATAGTATATAAATAATTTATACCTAACCTAAAATAACAACTGAATGGAGAAAAATTAGTCTTGTTTTATTAGCGGAAAATATGGTCATAAGAGTGAATCCCGATATGTTCAGTTTAGAAGTGACGATGCGTTAAAGGTACCCCTGATTTTCCTTTTATGTATATATAAATAGATATGTATTTATATTTCCCCAATTGTATTATTTACATGGTATCATTTCCTACAAATAATTTACATTTATATTTTTTTTTTTTTTCTCTGTATCGCAAAAGAATTCGTCAGTGTAATTTTGACTTTTGCAAGACAACTCATTTTTTCTCGAAAATTCCGCCGTTTCCCAATACGGCTCTTCATGTACTGTTTTATTTTTAATACACCTATCTGTTCAGTTTATTATTTTTATTTTATTTTTATTTCAAATTTTAATTTCAAATTTATTACAATTACACATTCAACCAATGAAGACCATAGTTTAGTGAACCACTAAATCTATGATGGTTGAATGAAGATGGAGGTTCTTGAAATAATTGCCATTATTTGTGTCTCTAACATTACAAGACTTGTTTTCCATTAAAACCATTCTATTTCCCTTCAGTTATGCGTATTTCATGTTTTTATGGGAAATTTATAATTTTAAGTGAGTAACCAATTATTTAGTGGTGAATTCGACATTTGACGTAAATTGATTTGTTAATGTAATTCAAAATATTCTATTTTGTATCCTAGATGAAGTGTCTCGTTCAGAAATTAGTGTAATTTGTTTTGTTTGCAATCTTCAGTTGTTTGTACTTTGTTTCACTCTATGTATTTTCGCAGTTTACAGTCATCTAATTTTAGATATTTAAAGTAATTAAAAAAAAGAATGAGTTAATTCGTCTAAATTAAACATAATTTGTCAACATATATTTAAATTGCTATAATATAATTAAATTGTTATGTATATTAAGTTTTGTTTTGCAATGTCTCTCACATTATATTACATTTAAACCTTTAAAATATTTACAATATGTAGCTGTAACTTAGTTTTTGAAAATTTAATGTCACTAATAAATAAATATGTATGGTCTTGGTAGTTTTTTTTTTTTTTTTTTTTTAAGAAATCAGCCTCAAATGAGTTTCTAATGACTGTTTTGTAATTGATCATTCATTTAGAAATGAGATATTTAACTGTGAACTTGAAACAATAATAGTTTGCGTCATGTAACTGGACTCGAATTTGAATGCATTTGTGGGTAGAGGAATAAGCTTGAGTTGACGATTTTTGTCCGCAGTACGTGTAACCCGCAGTTATAGTTATGACTCCAATACACAATGTGCCAACTATAAGTCATCACTATTGTATACAGGGAGTAATTTATTTTTATTTATTTTTATTTATATGGAAAATCTACAGCAATAAAACGATATAGCCCTAAGAATATACAATGATTAGCCAATTACAGATTTTCACGAATAGACATTAAATTTCTAGGAAATACACATGTGAAATAAAGTCACAACGTTATATCTTAACTTATTTTACCCTAAATTTAAAAAGAGAAAATGATATTAAACATTATATAATAGATATTATAAGATGACATGATTAACAAAAAAAGTCCAAGCTCAGCTGTCTTCTAGCAGATACTAAATTAGTGGAGAATACATCAAAGTCATGTAGCTTACAGATTTGGTTATAGTTTTTCTACCTGCTCGCACTATAAAAGTATTTTGGCGATAGTTGGTGTAAGAAATGGGAACAAAAATTGGAGGGTTGAATCTAACGATTTTTCCGGGACAGTTTAAAGAGAATCTGGATATAAGGTCTGGGCAGTCAATACTATCATAGAAGATTTTAAGAAGTAAAGTACAGTCCGCAATTTCTCGTCGACAAACAAGTGGAAGAAGGTGAAAGTTTTTACATAAATCTAAGTAATTTCTGGAGTCATATGGAACTTCAGTACAATAGCACATGAATTTAATAAATTTCCTTTGTAAACTTTCAATACGATCTATGTATTTATTGTATTGGAGATTCCACACCTGCGAAGGAATATTCAAGATGGCTTCTAACAAACGTACAATAAAGTATTTTAAGTCTTTGGCTCTTTAAAGGAACTACATGGACGCATCATGGCGGATAAGTGTCATAAATTACAGCGGGCGTGACTACTTTACGTTCACATGTAAAGTCACGCCTTCCTCCGATTAGGGTAGGCAGAAACTACATCCCTCCACCTGGTACGATCATGACAAACGTCTCTCGCTTCTAATTAAGCGCTTTCATACATGCTCTTCTGTTACGGGTACTTTTGATCTGGCTCTCTCCAGAACGTCTTTGACATTCGCCCAAGACGACCCAGTCTTGGCTTGGTAGGTCCGGCTTGCCCAGACACCCTCGCCTTGTAAAATTTTTTCATCCATCTTCTCCATGTTTTCAAACCAATTAAGCATTCTTTTGTCTATTTTTGTCACTACATCCTCTACTTCGTTCCCTTATCACACTATTCCTTACCTTGTCTATCATTCTCAAGCCGACTTCTAATCTCAATTGGATTATCTCGTTTCTTCTGGCAGACCCAGCATTCACGACCATACATAAGTGTAAGGGCTAGCACACCCTGATGCACAGCCATCCATTATCTTAGGTCCCAATAAGGAACGGACCATAGATCAACTCTTTATCTACAGACGAAGCTCGCGTTCGTGGTACATACATGAATCTTCAGTACAAACAATAATATAAACCTTATTCCAGTACACAAAGCGCACGGTGGACTCTACAGGCCAACACCATTCTGCAGAATTGCCCGTAGATAATGATTAATTGACGCTCAACAAAATCATAAATATATTATTCAGTTTAGGTTTTAACCCTTTCAGGACCATAAGTAGGCGGAGAGTAAATATTACCATAAAACTGTTTGTATTAGTTTTGTAAACATAGAGTATATGAAAATCACAAAATGATGCATTTGTAAGTCTATCTCTTTTGGAGTTTTGTGGGAAACATTTTTTGAATATTTTTCAAATTGAAATTCGAATATTGTTATAATTAAATAGACAGCTGCCAATTTTACAATGGGAAAAATGTTTCCCCTGGCCGTGAAAGGGTTAAGAAAGCGTTTGTATTGTACTTTAGGACTTTATAATCGAACCTAAAATGTAAATCCAAGATGGCGGCTGCAATAATTATCAACTGTTTCGTTATGGGTGTCGTTTTCGTGGTTTTTCGGAGTGTTAAAGGCGATATTACTCTCAAAATGTAAATCTAATTGCATATGCACACGTGCATATAATGTGAAATAAAAATTTCTGTATAATACTTTGATTTCTGTGGTACTTTGAAGCGGATATTTCTACATACATACATACATATGCTCACGCCTGTTTCCCCGAAGGGTTAGGCAGAGGTGAAGTAGCGGTGTAGTTCACCACCCGCATTTCGCCGAGCTTAGTTCCGTCCCAGATGTGACAGGGGGCGAACCTGTCGCCATATCGAGCACAAATTCCAAACTCCGGGATGATACTGAGTAGAAAAAACCCAATATCACTTGACCCGACCCGGGGATCGAACCCGAGACCTCAGAACGGCAGTCGTATGTAATACAACTGCGCTACCGAGGCAGTTATTTCTAAACGCATTAATAATTCTTGTTACACTATTACCTAAAAAGCTTGTTGGTTTTAATGTAGCCCAAATATGAGACGGTTAATTTGTGTATATTAAAGTTGACCGGTCGTTTATTTGATGAAACCTGTCAATATTTTTACGTACGGTCGAAGCCGGTGTGCACATCATGTTAAGCCTGTATAGTACTGAACTCGAGTTCGAAATTATCAGAATATTGCAATGAGACCAGTTAAAACACAACACAAATAAGTGGTTCCTAATTCGAGTGATATAAATATGAACATAATACTATGTCTGCTCGCTACTATATTTTGACGTCACCCATAATATTAGTTAACTATGAGGATTGTTAAAATAAAGATAAACAACAAAATATAATTAACAAGTTCTTTTATTTCTCTAATAACATCTCATAATTTGTATAACATATAACGTGTACTTATATTTTTATATTATAATAATATAGAATTTGTCCATTATAATATAAACTTGACGCATTTAAAGTGATAAACATCTCAAAAGAATATAACATAAATTTATAGTTTGTGTATAAATATTCTGATTATATTTAAAATTTACTTTGGTGTTTTTCATATTGAATTTTTTGCATACGACTAATTTGTGGACTGGTCTCCTTTACTATGTTATTTTTTTATTAGTATATCGATTGTAACATAATATAAATCTGCTTTATTTATTTATCTAAATAATACGATTTCTACAGAATACAATTATTACTTATTCAATGAATCGACAATATTTTCGCGTTTAGAATTTATATTCAGGGTGATTTATTCGCACTTAAGTGAAATACATTTAAAATAATGATATGTGATTACATTTATATGAGAGTAACAATTTAAATATCACATAATATTCGTAGTAATATTAAATAATTTTATAATATCTTTCAATGGTCCATTTCTAACACTTTTGTGTCGCGTGTCTCTACTATATTATCTATTAAATTTATTTATGCAGCAATAGTTAATGCAAATATTAGAGATAATATTTTTTTTTTTTACCTTTCCCATAATTCACATTAATGAATTATATGTAATTATCTACTAACTAAGAAACAGTAAAGCTAAGAAATGATATAGGTACATGTGCTTTTCTGCCAAATAGTGTTATTAATAGTGCTGCCCTATTCGGTAAAATAACTTAATGTTTAATACCTCTATAACTATAATCGACACGCGCGTACACAGATAGCGCCGGAATGTTTACTGTTATTCGTTCAGTATACAAGTGCGCATTAAAGCATCGACTACGGAGTAAGGATCACAGTTCGATGCGGGACGACGGTCCTCCAGGTATCCTTTCTTCTCTTCGGCGACTGTGCGCGGTATTCGAATGCTGCTGCCGCGGTTTGCAACGCCTGTCATCAGTGAACAAATATTGAATTACGTTAGGTCTTTTTTCCTTCATTGGGGGGCAGGAAGTATATCCTGCTCCCCGGATGGTTGACCGGTCTCAGTCATACCTCTTTCGAGAGGTGGGCGAAGAGGTGGGTGGGGAAGTATTCCTCCCCCATCCCCACTGGGACATTGCACGGACGAGGCCCGGTGGGTTCGCCGCAGGGGGCGACGCGGTGCTTGCGAAAGCCACCCCGGTTTTAGTATTTCCGGGCGCTTCACGTCCGGGTGAGTCCCACACTGGCACGGAGTTCGTCCCTCCGTGCCCCCTTATCTATTGCATTGGGGGGCTCCGGTCTCACTAATGCAATAGGTAAGGGTAGTGCGTAAATGCATTTCCCCCGACAAAAAAAAAGGTATTTTTCCTTATTAATTAAGTGTAGCTGCGTACAAAAACCGGCGTGTATAACCTTCAACATTTTTGTATTTTACACGGTACAGGCTAAGTGCTTTGACCACAATCTCACCTGAAGTCAAGTGACCATGTAGTCCAGGATGGTAAACACATTAAGGTTAGAGATACTTGTTCTCAGATGTTAGTGTCGGAACACACCTATTGGTATTTGGCGACAGGTTTGAGAGTGGTAGCTACCCAAGCCGGCATTATTATAAAATGCCCTACCACCATGGTATGGTTTCCTCACGATGTTTTCCTTCACCAAAAGCTCAGGCTGATTTTAGAGTTGGATAGGTAGGCTTGAAGCAGCGCATTGACGCGGAATCCGGCCCCACTACCCACTGCGCCATAATCGCTTAAATATCTTCAGGTGCCGAGATAATTATAATTTCCTCATTCCTTCATTATCAACTGATAGAATTATAAGAGTGATATATATGTCAGCTAGGCCTTATTTATTCTAGATAAGGGTAGTGCGTAAATGCATTTACCCCCGTCAAAAAAAAAAAAAAAAAAAAAAGGCCTTATTTATTCCATCAATAGGTTTTTTCTAAACATATAAGTAGATAGACATAATAAAACAGTATATTTACCTGCGCTAAAGTCGTTAATACTGGCTGTTTCATGGAGACCGGTGAGACGTCTCTCATTGTCCTTACCTCCGCGTGGATCGTACACTTTGATGTGCTTCATGTGCACCTTGGATAGCTTATCGATGGCTTTTTCGATTTCACTAAAAGTATAGCAATTTTCGTTATTACTAAAAACTGAATCAAAATTCAATTTTCCACATTCCAACTCGGTTACTTTGATCAAGTTCGAGTGTTCCTACAAATATTTTGCTGTTTGAAATGAATTTTTAAATCCAATCAATGTAACAATAATTATGTAACTATTAATTTACCAATATGTCAATAATGAATTATTATAACCGTATATAACGTAGAAAACTATAGTTTATAAAAACAAAATAACTAGAAATACAGACATATCGGCTAGTATATACCATAGCTAAATACTGTTTTTATATTGCATTTAAAATAGGTACGTAAGAATTAGAATTAAAAGAAACTTAAATTTCATGTGTTAGTGGAATGGACTTCTTTCATGTTTAGGATTTTTTTTAATAATAATAGTACTCGATCATAGGTCAGCCATGGCTACCGGGAGATGTGAATCCAGTAATAAATGGTCGCAACATATCGACCTGTAAATGAACCACATATGAAGCGACTAATTACGTAAATAAATTCAGATTCCTTGATCCGAGAACGGGACAACAATATGGCCTTTATAAAGTATTATAATTATAAATTAACTACTGATGAAATTACAATTACAATATTACTCATTACATGCAAAATATTTGAAAGTATATAAACATACGATACATTTAATAACTTTAAATAGCTCCGTGAGTTTAGTCAATCATTAATTTAAGGGCAGCGAATTCGATTAATTATAATCTTTAACGTATTCAACTTACATGATGCCATTATCCTCTCTCATTTTCTTTGTGGAGAAATTCGTATGAGCTCCGGATCCGTTCCAATCTTGTACCGGTTTAGGATCGAAAGTGACTATGACACCATACTCCTCGGCTAGTCTGTGGAGAATGTATCTGGCCACCCAGAGGTCATCGGCGGCGGTCACTCCAACTGACGGGCCTACTTGAAACTCCCACTGGGATGGCATCACCTCAGCGTTGGTGCCAGAGATTGGCACACCGGCGTAGAGGCAACACCTGGAGAAAACTGGAGAATCACTATCTAATAATCGTAGACTCGTGATGAAACAATTAATTGAGGACATTTATAGGTTATCAGTTTTAATTGAACAAAAGTTAGAGGGTTACCCATTTGGATTTTTGTCGTAGCTTAAATAAGTAGACAGGCAAACTGAACAATTTAAGAAGACTAATTTAAGCTTTATGACAGCTTATATCGCAGCACGTTTTCATAATCCTAACCCTAGAACTTGAGCACAAGAAGTTATGGGAAGACTACTTTGTGACAAAAATATTATACATTCCTACAGTATATAATTGTATGGATCTGAATTCTGAGTGTTAGGACACCTAAATAGAAATTTGCATGGTGGTAGGGCATTTTCTAATGATCCCTGCCTAGGTAGCTCCCACCCATAAGTTTAAAAACCTGTCTCCAAATACCAATAAGCTTAGTGTGTTTACCATCCTGGACCACATCGTCACTTAACATCGGGTGTGATTTTGGTCAAAGCACTGAGCCTATACCGAGTAAAAAAGAATAGACATATGAAAATAGAGTGCACGTAGCGGAGATGGATATTTGGCATAACTAGAATGGATAATATTAGAAATAATCATATCAGAGAAGTTATAAGAGTGATAGGTTAGCGTGGTATGGTCATGAGGAGAGATGAAAGTCACGTAACTAGAATAGTGTTAAGTATAAAGCAAGATGGATATAGAGGAAGAGGGAGGTATGGATGGATTGTATGATGAATTATATGTGTATAAAAGGTGTGAATGTTCTCAACAAAAGACAGAGGAGAGTGGAAGAAGAAAACATGTGCCAATCTTATTTAATAGAGGACAAGGTAAAGAAAATAATATAGTGTAATAATGTAATTAAGTATAAACAAATATCGATGTTTTTTGCATAGATTTATTTTTTCTGATACTACTTACCGATAATGAGCCTCGACCAAATCTCTGGCGAAGACTTTGTTGGCACCGACGCCGCAGTAGTATGGTCCTTGCGGTGGTGGGAATCCGCCTGGCGGCCAACCGAAGGGTCGCAGGTCCGAATCCAGCAGAATGTATTCTTGTTCTATACCGAACCAGGGTTCGTCGTCTGTGCATCGATCATATGCCTCTTGACATCGAATGCGGTGATTGCTTTCTGTTTAATTACGATTAAAAATGGCGTTAGAATAAACAATTTATTTTATTATTTTCAGAATATGTTACATTAAATTTTAACAAAATATTATATTATTCATTAAACCTTATCAGACTCTATATATCCTTATAGAATCTAGTGTGAATAAAAAAACCAATATAACTCGAAACGTCAATAAATAAGAATATGTGAATTTAGAGTAAATTATTTCCTGTTGGTCGTTTACTCCCGTTGGAAAGTTTTTCATGTTTTTTTTTACACGTTATAGGTTCATTATTTTAACTATAATATCACCTGATATTAAGTGACGATCGGGTCCATGATGGTAAACACACTAAGTCTAGAGATACTGGTTCTCAAGTGATGCTGCCGGAACATAGCTATTGGTATTTGGCGACAGGTTTTCAAACTTGAGGTTGGTAGCCATTATTAGTAAATGCCCTACCACCATTCTTTGGTTTTCCTTCACCGAAAGCGTAGGCTCATTTTAGAAATGGATAGGTGAGCTCGAATCCGCATCTATTGACGCGGAAACCGGCTGCACTACACACTGCGCCATCATCGCTTCAGAAATTGTTTTATTTTTACATTTGATCTCTAAAATTACTATTACAACCCCGCAAACTATTTGCCATAGTGTAACAAAAAAAAATGGATACAAAATGACATTCATAAATACCTGTGGGTTCCATGTTGTATTTATATGTGTCGCACATAACAAGAATATGATTTCCACGTCTAAAAGGATCTTTATAAATTGCACGTGGTACTAAGAAGGTGTCAGAGTTATGGCCGTCCGCTTGACCCGTCGAACTACCATCGAAATTCCAAACTGGCAGATCTGTAATTTATGAATTAATCTATATGTATATTTTTGCTAATGAATTATATATTCAGTATACCGTGTATTAATGATAAAAGGTGTGTCTATTTTATAGATTAAAACTACAATAGAATATGTTAATGATAATTATGAATGTGAGAGGGCAACGTTAACGTATTTCCTGGTGCGCACTTAGTGGTAACCATTCTCGAGTTGAAAATATGTGACCGATCACCAGTTAATGTGTTCTTAATATATTATTTAAATAAACCAACAAATTCTATAATTAAGTTGAGAACTAATCAACAAAATTAATCAAATCGTTTTCTATTCTACCGAAAGTATTTCTACGTATTTCTCGTTACAATACAACTGTGAAACCTTTCTTGTTTTCATCAAAGCAGTTGTCGTTGTCACGTTGTCGAATCATGCATCTGACATCATATACACTCTCTATATCTTTGGGACAATAATACGGTGGTAAATAGTGACTAGCGTGCTTCCATTCAATGTTCTGGTTAGCTTGGCTCATATATTGTTCACTCATCGCTTCTAATATTCGAGTAAGTTTGTCTAATGGATAATAAATTAATTAAGAAATAATATTAATAAAAATTATATTATATATACTATTTCTGTAAGACTCTAGACGTGCTGTACCGTTTTATGAATATTAGTGAAGTAACAGAATGTATTTTAAAACTTAGAAAATTGATTAAGAGGACATGCACGTGACGTTTATTCCATACCAACGTACTCCACTGTTTTCTCCCTGGATTTTGACATTATAGACGTTTTATACCATATAACAGACATAAACCGCGGACATATACCTGCCTTTCGATTTTTCCCATTAATTAATTATCATAGAAATCGTAAGCCTTCAAAAGGCCTGGTTTTTCAGACGATTTCAGACGTCCGTCAAACAAAAATGACGGATATAAAAAAAAAAAAACGTTGACAACGCCAAAGTCTCTCTTATTCTAAAATTGGAAGAAAAATTAAAAATCGCTCCAGTTTTGGAGGAGGAAACAGGGGTACACGAGGTGATAATTTAATGTTTTTTGGATAAGTATACTCGTAATCAGCCCTTTCGCACTTTATAACTCGTTTCATTGAGGCGCAACGTGATAGCAATAGATATCTGAAAGACGTATTCTTTAAATCTGTTGCTAACCGCGTTTCCTCTTAAATATGTATAGGCACTTAGATAATCGTGTGAGGCAGTTTGTCCTCTTGTTTCTTTTATACGTTACTATAATTATAACTACTTACATACATTAACATGATATCAACTACAGAGTTCGTTGTAAAAATAAACAGATATATCGTTCATAAATACGTTGACCTAAAACGTGTCTGTCATTGGTGATTATTAAATTATTCACGTGTATACCTAAATGATACTAACTACAAATGTTGTTAATAAGGATGTAATTAAACTAGTAACTTTTAATGAATGTTTTACGTTTCATATAATAAGTGTCTATTATTTTAGGAGCCTTTTAATAATATGTGGGCACAAGGTTTTTACCAATATTAGTTGAATTTAAATGTAAACACGCTAAGCTTAAAGATACTGGCTCCCAAGTGATGATGTCGGAACACAGCAATAGGTTCTTAGCGACTAATTTTCAATCTTTGAGGGTGATACGTAGACTATTAAAACTCCCCTAAGTGATAGGACCTAACACCATGCTTTGGATTTTAGCGCTAATGTTGGACGGTATTTGACGAATTTTGTACTATATATATATATATATATTATACGTATGTAACAATTATATTATATATTTATTAAAAGTAGGTAATCATATTTAAATTCTTCGCAAGTATTAACTGCATTTCATTTCTTAAATATTTTATTAATTGTTTAATTTTATAGGTACCGTAAAATACATTAATATATAAATATATATAAACTATGAATTAAACAGTTTAAAAAAAAATTTGTTTTTATATTACACACATACACTTAAATTTTATTTATTTGTATAAATAATAAATAATTTTGACTTACTCTTAGGCATGCAGGGTATGAAATTCAAAGTGCGGTCTTTACACCTCAGATGCTCCCCGGTACCATCGATCCATATATACGTTGCGATTATTTTGTCAGCGGGCAGTGGTAAATCATTGTACCGGCCGAGTAAAGTCTTCGAGAGTACTGCATTAGGCGAATTAGTCAACACCGGCCCGGATAATATCTTCGGGTTATCTGTGAATACGTTATTTAAATAAAATAATGTTACAACGTTGGAGTTCCATACGTCATTATACGTAAAATCACTAACTTCGTCGTCGATCGATTATGAACTCCATCAGTACACTCGAACAGGCTGTATTAGATTGTTTGGTCTATTTATAAGACTCACGACCCATTTGTTATATGTATTTATTAATTTTAAACTGCTATTGCATGTCGATTGAACTGATGCTTTAATTTTTTTCGAATTGCGTCACATTCGGAACGACGATGTTGTAACACAAATAAAGGATTGCAAATCGGTTAACGTAAAAAATTTTTTTTTTTATTAAAACTTTCCAAGTATTTACATATCATAATATTATTGTAATGTCTGTTCATCTATATTATAGTTTGACATGTTATGACTGCATGACGCACATTTGATAAAAATATATGTCACAGACGCAATATTAAGCTTATGAATAAAACCGTTTTTTGTGTCATTTCTGTGTTAGTTTTATTATTATGTACACTTATTTAGAAAGATAAATCCTTGCTAATATTAAAAATGCTACAGTAACTCTGTCTGTCTGTCGCGCTTTCACGCCAAATCTACTGAAACGATTTAACTGTAATTTGGTACACAGAGCCTGAGAGAGGACATAGGTTACTTTTTAATGTGAAAAAAGGGTTGAAATAGGTGGGTGAAAAGTGGTATGTATCGTCATTTTTGGAGTTAGAACTTTGAAACTTATTTTTCAGGCTGTTCATTCGATGTAAATAAATGTGACATTCAAAGTTTGTAGAAGTTTTACCTTCAAGGGTGTAAAATAACAATAGGGAATAGGGGATGAAAGTTTGTATGGAAATATGTAAGTTTTATGTGACTGTTTTATAAGTTTGCGACAAGATACAAAATATTGGAGCTATTCTGACGTAACATTTACGGATGGTTTGGGGGTGGGTGGGCGAAGCGCGGCGTAGTACGGCGCAGTGTAGCCGGGGAAATATGCCTAAGTGTGCTTACCTGAACGCGCAGACACGTGAAGGCAGACAGTTGCGTCACACGCAAGTGAATATTGGTGGCAAAAGATGGGAAAACAAAAAAACGTAGTTTATAAAAAAAAATGTACTTAAATAAACTCATATTAATACTTATACTCATATTAATACCTTATAATTACTTATGTAATAAATAATAAAGTATTTCTACGTATGTATCTTATTTGTAAAATAATTAGACTAAGTAATATAAAACGCTGCCCAAAGACACTATTCCACGCGGACGAAGTCGGGGGCACAGCTAGTAATTTATAATAAAAAAAATCTCTATTTACCTTCTATCTTTGCGTGAGCAGGATCCGACATGATTCCGTTCATGAATATATTTTACACCTGTAACAATAGATAGTATGAATTAAGACATTTGAAATTGTCATTTTATATTATAATAAATCGCATTTCGATATAATTTAAGATTCGCGTCTCGTCGACATTTATTGTTGACGTTGACGAAACTAATCGAAACTATATTATGTATGATTAAACTTATTGGGAATAACTTAATTTTTTTTAAATATCTGAATGATATTGTGGTTTTATATATAGATGATATTTAACATTCTCTTCGCCTTGACATTTAAAAAGAACGGCGTTCAATACAATACTACGATACGACTAATTTATTTACAATCAGTCTATTTAATAATTCACATAAAATCACACCATAGTACAACAGAGGATACAACTATAACTTATTTATCACGTGAAATGCTTTAATAATTTCTGTTTGACCCCTTATGTGAAATCGCAACGGATTCTACTCGAAGTTTAGTATATAATTAAAGTAGACAAATTTATCTGATCATTACGGACAATATAGTTTGATGAACTATTGACAAACACGAAAAAATACGATTTTATGAAATAAAAAATTATTAATCGTATGAACCTAATAAAAATTCATCAAATAACTTATAAATTCAATTTAAATTCTTTCGATAATTTATAACTATAAACGTATATTTATAAGATTGTGTTTATAAAAAATAAATATTTTACGATAAATTTCCATTTTATAACAAAACAAACCATTTTAATCCGAATACCACAGATCTTTTACACGTACCAGTATCTAAGAATGCAAATAAAGATAACTCGGAACAACATACGTTTTATTAGGCGTCAAAATTAAATGTACGTTTCCCTATAAAGTTTTTTAGAAAGATTAACTAACATATACGTTGATTGGAAATATCAATAATTATTTATTGATAGTGTTCACAAAGATTCCTTTGCAGTATTTTGTTTGAATGAAATTTTTGTTATCGTGCTAGAAAATCTATATCGTACACTGAAATCATCAAAACGGCATCCGTTAGTATATAACAACATGTGCTTAGAGAGACAACAATTACACCCGATCGTAATTGTGTAGATACAATTATTAAAAGATTTGTTTGTAATAATAACATTTCTGTTGCTAAGGAACTTGCTAATTTCATATAACTCTCAATTGGGAGTTTTTGGCGGGATCTCAGTCTGACATGTAGCAATTGTTTTCTTTAATTCATTAAACTTGCGTACTTGACTCTATATCATGTAATCTTGGTGGCGTTTTGTGTGAAATAGTTTAGTTATTGTGTTCAAGTTAAGTTTATTATAGAAGACGACGCGTAGCATACATTCTGAGGTGCCGACAAAGCTCCATGGAAAGTTCGAGCAGGATAGGCCACCGTTCTGTTGGAGCTTGGTAACGCTGATACAAGATTGAAAATCTTACCCACATGACATTGGCACAAATTGTGTGTACACACAGATTGCCATTAACTAAGAAGAAGAAGAACTACCGATTGGCATGTTGCCCGTTATTAAAACGAAGTCACACGTGTATCGCGTGTTGATTACATATTTAGCGCCTGTTTATCATGATTAAATAGATATAAGGTCTATTATATATACTATTGCGACTTACATATCTAACGCTTGAAGTAGCTTATGATAATTAACTCGCGTAAGAATAAACAGGGCAGCTGGTATTCTGAGTTCACTGGGGCTAATTATAATAAGTTTCGAATAAGGGTCTATGGTTTGCTTATTTACGATGACGTGGGGGACGGGTGGGATCTGAATGACGTAAGCAAAATTTACTTATTAACTTTAGTATTTTTTTTTTTTAATAATTCCATTTTTTTTACTTAATTATGGGCAGGTAAGGACTTTACTTATTATACATATATACATACAAAATGTTGCTTACGTAATACTTGTACGGCCCCTAAGCGCCTTCTTAGGGCATAAATTGAATAAAGGTTATTGTTATTTTTGATTATTATTTGTTTTTTTAAAGCTTTCGTGAAATGTCTATTTGGAAAATATTTATGAATTCGACGTGTACGATTTTGAAGGGGCATGACCTCTACGACCCTCCTCTTCGGACGGCCTGTTTTCAATAGTAATTTTATCACAATTTCTTAGAATGTATGAAGAAAAACTTGATGGTGTGTGTACAGTCCTATATTCTAGTAACTAGATACCTACATTCATACTGTCTGTGCTAGTAATTCCGTTAGATGGCTTTTAATTAAATACATTTGCGTCATTCTTCTTTTAACGAATAATAGATGTATTATCTGGCTAGATCGTAGTATACATTACATTACTTAGATATGGAGTAATTTTTAAGTATTGTTTATCGATGATTGCTTAATTGGTAGATAGTGCGGTCGGATTTCGTATCAATGGACGCGGGTTCAAGCCCACTTATTCAACTGTAAAATTATTACCTTGAGGTTTCGTTGAAGGAAAACATCGTGAGACAACCATAGCATGGTGGTAGGGCATTTTGTAATAATGCCTCTCGGGTAACTACCACCCTCAAGTTAGAAAACCTGTCACCAAATACCAATATGTGTGTTCCGGGAGGATCGATTGAGAACCAGGTACCTCTAAGCTTAGTGTGTTTACCATCCTGGACCACGTCTTTAGTTACATCAGCTGAGATTCTGGTCAAAGCATTGAGCTTAGACCGTGTAGAAAAAATGAACAAAGTCGACAAAAAAATTACCACCAATAGATAACTTCATTTAATGTACTGAATAATTTTTAAGGAAATAGTAATTATATCTATATAGAGATGGAATGAAGAATTTTATAGATTTCATAATCATTTGAATTGCATCTTACTAGCATAGATTTAATTTAGTTTGTCCGTACACTTTCAACGGAACGATAATGCGTTTATTATGTCTCTTTTGAATAGTGTTGGCCCAAAAAAAAAAGCAATAAAATGTTTATCTAAACAACGTTACTTCATGCATCTACGCATTTATCTAATCGAAATAAGAAATGAATTAATGTGCCGTTAGATAAAACAAATTCCAACGATATTGTCGTATTTGACGATTGAGAAATTTCGAAATAAAAAGTTAAATCAGTGATTTGATAAAACTAGATGAGTTAGTGGATTCGCTTGCATTCCATTCCTGTTTTTTTGTAATCTGTAAATGAATATTTATTAAATTAGTTCAATTATAGAAAGGAACACGGTTCAGTTTATTTTAATGGTAACTTCATTCGCTAATATTCCACTAACTTTATCGATGTCTAATATAGTAAAATAAACACTAAAGCCGGACCAGAGAACATGTCAGTAAATACATACAATATATATGTTTAAAATAAAATAAATATCTTAATTTCATTAGGTTTCAATTTGCAAGGTACTATCCTAGTACTATTAGAGTACTATTAATTAAAAAAATAGCTGTTACTTCATCGATCTTTTAATATCTAGGTATATAGGGTGTTTTCATTATTCGCGTTCGGTTAAAGACACTTCTTTTGATGTTGAATAAGGTACAAGGATTATGAGAATCTATTAACAGTCCACACCATCATACCGGTTTATACTTACCAAAGTCTGTATTTCAATTCAAACCGTCTCAGCAAAGTTGTGAAATAAAAAAAAAAATCATATATGGGTATATTGTTACGCTATAAAACTCAAAAGGTAACTCACTCCTGTTATGGTATGTAATACAACCAGTTATCGCCGGCTCAATGTCGATGGATTTGAGAGATGCTAATTTGCTATCTCTTCTCATCCGAGTCACTGAAATTTGAATGTAAATAATCTATGTAAACACGTTTGTATGTCACGTTTCCATTTTGTATGTTGTTTGTATGCGAAATCGGTTGGTACATTTCCATGTTTAACGTATTATATTAAATTGCGCAAAATGCGTCAACGGAATAAAACAATAGATGCGTATCTTCTCTACGATGACATAACTCTTATGTATTAGAAGGGAATCCATATGTAAAGTTTCAGCTTGTATCTGCAATCTCGCCTGTTGTTAAGTGATTTCGTTGTCCAAGGTTAGAGGCTAAGCTTAGAGGACTTCACTTTTAAGTAATGCTGCTGAAACACGTTTATAGATAGGTTATATATCGATTTTTAACTTGAGGGTATTAGTTATCCTGGCGCGCGTTATAACTCGCTACCAAGCTATGGTTTTATTACGACAGATGTTTAATTATGATCGTCACTTCCGTTAGCATTGTTTTGTAATTGATTTATTTATATTGATCTATACGAATATACTATATCAGGTCTTTTTTTTTGTCCGGGGGAAATGCATTTACTCACTACCCTTACCGGAGTACCGGTGAGACCGGAGTCCCCCAATGCAATAGGTAAGGGGGCACGGAGGGACGAACTCCGTGCCAGTGGGGGACTCACCCGGGCGATAGCCGCCCGGAAATACCCACTAAAACCCACCGGGGCCGTCCGCCGCATTTGGGATGGGGGCGATACGGGATTGCAATGCATGCCACCGCGTCGCCCCCTGCAGCGAACCCACCGGGCCTCGTCCGTGCAATGGCCCAATGGGGATGGGAGAGGAATTACTTACCCTCCTACCTCTTCGCCCACCCCCCCGAAGGGAGGCATGACCTGCGGTCAAAAGTGATTTTTTAAGTTTAATATTTGAATCTTAAGTTCAAATTTTACGATAGCTATTATAAAAATAACAACTGTTTATTTTTGTTGTTGTTTTTTTTTTTATATTTTATTTTTATTTATCTGTATATTGTTGTGCATGTTTTGCATATATTTTTATCGATTATCATGTATTTACTGGGTAGTTGTTTATATCTATTTAGGTTAATGACCAATTACCAATAATATAAAGAGAGGCTAATGTGATGTGTGTTATATTGTTGTTTTTTTTATACGGATTGTTATTATATATGAGCTTTTTATGGTTTGAACGCCATATTTATTTATTATATTTATGCAGAAGGTAATTTAAAACGTCTCATGGTTATCTTAAAGTTATCGCGTCAAGAGTTCTGTGTGACCACTGATGTTTGAAAAATAAATTGGACGAACAATTACGTGCTGAAGTTTGATTTATCCACAACATTACTTAATATTTTCGTATACTGTCAATATACTGAGATCTATTATTTGTGGCTTTCACACTCGTAATATTGGCAAAAAAAAAATCAAACTGATTTGAAGGGACACGTCAGCCTCATTGTGCTATATGGCTATGAAAATGATAACTAACACAAAGACGACACAAAAATAGTACGAACCTCGGTTTGAAATATTATCTGTGATCAAATCCCGCGCCATTCATATTATCTAAATCTAACGTGAATAAAAAAAGGTCTCTCATACATCGATATGGGTTTTTATATATCAATGCTCTCATAGAACTTATTTACTTTGCGTTTAATGTACAGTTACTAAGGACGGGAGGTCAATATGCTTTGTCTATTTTTAATGACATGGGACACCCCCCATCTGAATGGTGATCCACAAGTTCTGGATCGAAAATTGGTACAATTTTGCTTATGAAATATTTGGACGAACCCCTAATGCATGTATTGTCACCATATTTTTTTTACAAGGGGTATAAGAACTTGAAACATTTTGAAACCGTAATGGCTGGGTTGTTGCCTATCTTTTTGGCGAAGGGAAACATCTTGAGTAAGCGAAAATGGTAAAGCATATTCTTATGTCCACCTAGTTAGTTACTAAACATTCAAAATTAAAAACTGTCGCCTAACACATATCCCTAAGTGTCGGTGATAATATTATCTTTTCAGGCCGTCACTTAATATTATCTTATATTAAACTCAAGTATATACGGTTTAAAAATTTATATTAGGTATATTGTTTGTAAATGACTAGCTTCTGTCGTTAGTTTTTCTCCTAGATTTTACCTTATAAAAGTCAAAAACTGTTGAACACATTTATTTTAAAATAAAGTAGATATTTTTAAAATTCGGTTAAATAGTTTTTGAGTTTATCCATAACAAACAATAAATCAATATTAAATATTTGTATAATAGTACTAACTATGTGCCCGCGGCTGCGGTCGCGTTTCATATAATTTCTTCTTTTCAAATATCAAAAGTACCCTATGTTACACAGGGTAACTTCAGCTATCTACCAAAAAAATCCCGTCAAAATCAGTACAGTACAGCCCTTCCGGAGACAAAAATTTTAAAAATTGTATTTTTGGTAATGTTATCGTATACATACACATTGTATTTTGACATTACAAACAGACAATTTTATTTAATTTATTAGTAAAAATATCACATCTATATAGATGTGCGTGGAAAATTTACGATATTATTATAATGGATTATCCTACGATTGATTTGTATGGGCGTTACGTTTCTTTGTTGTCCTCGGCTAACTCCATGTGTATAAGTCTAGTCACGTTTAAAAAAGATATACCGCTAATGACATAGCACGTTACCTGTGACATAGGCTAAGTTCTATTTCTATGTGACACATGTTAATTATGTTTGCATTCTACAAACAACATATTTAAATATCGCATTCAGAAATACATACGATTGTGTAATTATTGTATGTAAGTAGTATGAAACAAAGCGGCTACCAGCATTTATGTATCCGCTCACTTTCTTCTAAACCACGCTACAGATTTTGATACGTTTTTTTAATTCGGTTTCATCCAACAGCGGACGGGATGACACGGGCTTGCACCAAGCGCGACGGCTCTATGTAACGTATTTTATAGTAACTAGAACATTACAATAGCTCATATTGTGCTGGCGTCCCGCCGTCATTTCAACCCGTCTACTGTTTGACGAAGCCTTATTAGTTAAGTTGTATTTTAACTTAAAAAATCGTCTTTACGCTACGGATATACTTTAAATTTCTTGCCAATTTTATTGATGAGCCATTTTCCTCTGTCGTTTACGCCACCATTCCATTGTGTTTACCCATTGTCTCATTTTTATGGGTAATCGACATATTAAATATGACAAAGGGTTATGACGTTATTAAATATGACGATTAACTTGACAACCACTCAACCGATTCATATTTTCTGTTTTTAATCACAGACGTATGTATACGTATTTATATATAAATTCAATTATTTATTAATGATTATTTATAAATAGTTCAGTAAAAAATACAATTACCCATATTGAACTAAGTAATTGTCTAAAAACATGTGTCCTAAAGAAAAGCAAGTTCTCATACGATATATTAATTACGTGAACCATTACATATTTAATATGTCGATTACCCATAAGAATGAGAGAATAGGAAAACAATGGAAAGCTGGCGTAAAAGCCAGATTAGTGCTCAAGGGGTTAAGAGATGTAATGCTGTAAAAAAGTTTTTAGAAATTATAAATTGTTGTATATACAAACGGAGCAGCGGGAAAACCCTAGTAATAAATAGATTACGTATAAAGAAATGGGGCATACATATATTTTTGGAATATCTATAAAGGTGAAGTGTGACTATGTGGCCTTTGTTTTGCAGATTACATTTAAATTTAGAAACAAAGCAGTTTATGTTCGTCAAACTGACCGAGTCTGTTTATTTTTCTCTCTCGTTTTTAAATTATTTATGAGGGCAACGACTCTAACACGCGATAAACCCGTGTTCCGACACTCCAGATAAATATTAATAAAAATGCCGAGGTACCTACGTGATATTCGCGAATATAAAAAAAATATAGAGCGTACCATGATGTTATCGAATTAGTTTTTGTACAATAAAAGTGACCACTACATGTCATGTAATTAAGACTAATTAAGAAATTCCGTATATTTATTAATGTTAACTTTTTCCTTCCTTGTATAAAAGGAACTTCGTAAAATATAAATGGAACGAACGACAGATAAACATTTATAAATGAACGGAATCAGATAAAACAATAAGATATAAATGTCGGAATATCATAATTAATTTAATTAGTTTTAAATATAAAGTTATTTTAGTAATTGCTTTTGTCAATTTTGATGAACGTCACGATGATGGTATAAAATAAATGATATTATTTACAATTGTTTTGCTTGGCCTGTGGTACACGACACCTTATAATTTTAAATTTATTATTTCGTTCATCGGACAATCACCCATGTTAATTATATCTGTATATATTTTTGAATTAACTGTATATTAATATGTTGATTACGAAAAATTAGGAAGACGATAGATAGCTGGCGTAAACGCCAGGTTAGTGCCCAAGGGTTTTTAACAAATAAAATTAAACTTACAATAAAAAAGAAACGTCGAACAACAAATAATTATTTTCAAAACACACAAATAATCAAGATCAACTGAATTTACATATAATTTATATTAGTTATAATTAATTGAATAAAGTTCAAGTTAGTTTTCCCGTTTGATTGAAATTAATTTTCTTTATTCAGTAAAAAAGTTCTTTGTTTAGTATTTCTACCTATTGATGACTTTAAGTTGTCATCAATCATCTTTGGATATTTGTAGACCTTCTTTATTTTTATATTTTGAATAATTATTTCGATCGCTAGTTGTAGTAAATAGGATCGAACGCGCGTATATTTTTTTCGTTGTTGAAATAAAACAAATGATCATCCAAACATGATAATAATAAATAAATATAGGTCAGTGGGTAGCGGTTCACGCGTAATCGCGACTAGTCTCTGTGATTTAACTCCGTTGCATCATTTTAGAACTGGATATATCAGTTTCTTTGTAATATAGCGAAACGATCTTGACCTATGATGATATCTAGAAACTACGCCGCACTTTCCATTGCTTTATTGCCTATTCGGAAACACGTATCTTGTCGATTATCTATTAATGATAAACGTTTAAATGTGTCATTAGTAAATTTACTAAAAAATAAAACACTAAATATTATAAAGTGCAGTAACTGTCTATTCTGTGTATGATTCGAGTACCACTGATCCGATTAATGATATTAACGTTTTAATGTGGTCTCTGGTCAAATATCAGTATACTATAATTGATTACATAAGGTAATATATGGAAAGCGCAATGAGAATAAAAAATAATCAAGTCGACACAAAAAAAATTGGCTATCACTTTTTCTAATATAAAAATAATTTACTTTAAACTTTGAACGTATTTGAAGCTGTTATAAAAGAGCGGAATCACTACACCTAATTTAATTGTTTAAAAAAAACATTTGTAGAAAATCGAAAATCGTCTACGAATGTAGTGTGTATTTACGCACGTAACTTGCACGTGATCAATATATGGATAATTCCATCAATATTCGACAAAGCTTCAACAGCAGCAGTAATTTAAAAAAGCGAGTGGGCGCGACTTGATTTCTCATTTAAACGAACGGGGTAGCATTAAGAAATACGTATGTATCCTTCACATGTAGACTCTCGGTTAAATACACTTGCGGAAAGAATAATAAAAATATACAAACATTTCGAATAAAAAAAAGATAACCTTCATAACATAATTTACAGATACCATGTCTTTTTCGATATATGCGCGGTTCTTATAACGTTCGATACCAGTATAAGTGGCGATTACTAGATAATATCAGCTTGCAAATGTCCCTGCGCTGGATAGAAGTAATTTTACTACGCCGTAATATTAGTAATTTGAAATGCCTTGAAATCTATAGTTTTTAAACGCATAGTACGTTTCAAAAAGATATTAAAAAATAACTATTATAAATAAGCCGTGCTCATGGTCTCATTCGCAAATAATTAACGCATTTATAGAGATACGTTACCTATTATAACATAGGTACTGTACAAGGATAAACAACAATATAATTATTAACATGATATGCGAAATGCTCGGTTTCTCGTATTTCTTAATAATATTGTAAAATTAAGGAGTTATTGCCAAAACATAGATACACCCAAACGTAAATGTTACTTGGAAACAGTACATCAGAATTCGTAACTCTATTTTAAGATTATTTACGAAAGTTTAGTAATATTATTTTTTTTTTAAATCGATTTCACCCATTATTCTTTTAGGTAGTAATTTATATTATACTTTAATCAATATAACGAAATTTATAATTAATAATATTTAATATTTCTCAATATAGAGGAAGCTAAAGCAGGACTTCGGTGTCACGGTTTCACGGTGACACCCATAACTTCAAGAACCAAAAAGTTTGCTGACTCCTACTTTTGTCGCACTGTGAGGTTATGGAACCGTCTTCCTGTCAGCGTGTTCCCTCCTTCATATGATATTGGGTCCTTCAAAAGAGGCGTGAAGAGGTATTTAAGCAGGCCAGCATGACAGCGGTGACTGGCAGTGAACTCTGTTCTTCAGTGTCAGTCATCGCTGTTGTGGATTGCACTGTGCTTACCATGAGGTCCAGTGCAGTCACTGTGCTGAGGTTTTATAAAAAAAAAAAACGAAGCAAGTTCAAGGACGTAATCTTTCTACGGGAGAGAGTCGTGGTACTATGTATATATGTGTATATGTATATATGTATAATGTATATGTAAATATTCGATGAACGACAAGTCTTTTATTATTGGTACGCAACGTGTAATTACTAGCTAAGTAATGGAAAAGTTTGAGTTTGTAATTACGAGCAAATTTAATTAATATCATGGCGCAAATTGTGATGCAGGTGCCTAAGTATTTATGTACTGTGTTTAAATACATACATACATACATACACGGGTGATATTTAAGTATTCGTACAAATTGTATTCATCATCATCTCCCTACCCTTTTCCCATTTTTATTTGGGGTCGGCGCAACATGTCTTCCTCTTCCATTCCTCTCTATTTGTTGTCATCTCCGCATTCACTCCTTTTCTAAACATATCATCTTTCACACAGTCCATCCAATACCTTTCTTACAACATTCTCTTTCTCCCTGCGCATCACATGTCCATACCAGGATAAACGACCGCCTCTTAACTTGTCTGTTATTGGCGCCACTTTCAAACTTCCTCTAATATATTCATTCCTAATCCTGTCCATTCTTGTTCCCCCCACACATCCATCTCAACATTCGCATCTCAGCTATATGTAATCTTTTTTCGTCCGTCACCTTTATGGGGTAACATTCTGATCCATACAAGACGACAGGTCGTATTATGTTCTTGTAAATCTTAAATTGTATTACGTAATGATATATAATATCGAAGGCTTTAGATTCGAACCCGAAACTAAAAACTCGTTGTTACAAACCATAACATGATTGTAAAATATTGTCTAATGTTTCTCTAATTGTCACCAACGTCAAATGGATAATTGATTCCGAAGCACCTCTAGGCATGTTTGTGCCGTTCGCAGTTGGTGATAGTAAAACAGCGCATGAAACCACACCATCTTTCTTATGTTTTTTCATGTTCAGAGACTAGCGTTCTAAAAATGTCGTCACATTTCTTCACAAACATAATTTAAGTAGTCTATGTTATTGTGTCGAACATGTTATTGTGGTTTCATTTGAATATAACTTTATCCATGTATAAAATGATTGCATAAATCAATGTCAATCAACGGACAGAGGTACGAAGTTGCATTTTATTATTATCTATATATATAAAGGATCATAGGAAACAAGTTTCTCATTAATATCGTCAAGAGAATCCTTTATTTTTTGTTTATATACGTAGAATGTATTTACATTGATGACTGTTAATAATTGTAAAAAACTGTGTTAATGTACTCTTTATTTGTATGACATATAACATATTGACAGGGTTCGACTAGCGCATCTATTGTTGATTCTCGTCATAATAGGTATTTCTAAAATGGAATGTAAAGTAATATGGCAGGCGTACTATAATACCTAAAAGTATTTTGGCATTGATTTGTAGCCAAAACAATTGCATCAAGCGTCTGTATATATTTCCTAAGATATAATTTCATACAACAATTACAAAAATGTGTAATGTATCTGAAGGTCACACGTTTTAATGTCTTTATTTCTTTTTATTTACGTAAATTAAAATTAATTTATAATTATTTTATTGAGTGAATCGTCGGTGGGAAGTACCCGACTACGTAGTTATTTAAATTGAACAATATAACAAGTGACTTTCGACATAACAATCACTTTTGACAAATCATCCATCCGTTGGCAATCCATCATGTAGTTACCGCGGATAGCTACCCACCGAAATATGATATTAATATAAATGTAATAAAAGGAAATCTACTTCTAGCGTGAGAGATGAAGAGAAAAACATTTAACAAAATTTTTTCAATCAAATTTTGTCTATAATTATTGTTTTATTATATGCAAGTCAAACAATGACAACATATTTTGATGATGTAAACTCACGTGGTTATTTGCTAGCACCTGATGTTAATAGATGAAAAAATAAAACTAAAGGATAGTGTAGCAATAGTTCGTGTGTCAATTAATTTTCATTTAGAAAACAGAATTATCAAAATTTAGCAAATTAAGAAAAAATATTAACATAAAAAAAGGTTACAACTGGAATTCAGTTAGCTTTCAAATAAAATACTATTGTCACCATAATGCACTTTTACCCGTAAATACGTAATTCCACGTGTAATAACACGTTGTTCGTGTACTGTACAATTAAGTCATCATTGATTCGTAAAGTGTAATTAACTTATCCATACATATGCCTGTTTATTTTCATTATAACTTTAGAATCCAAGTACCACTTTTCGCAATAACAACCGGATTAGATTACAGATGACAGCTGGGTAGAGCAGTAGACACTAACTATGTGATAAGTGTAAAATAATGACGATACGAAATATTTTGTCGTAAAGAGCTTCCTTACTGGTTCGCACTAACGGACAATAGAATATAAATTTTGGACGACTAAACGAACATGAAGGCTTAAAAGGGAAACCCTCAAGAACTAGAAGGTATTTTAATCGAGAGATAACAACACGTAATTGACTATTAATATTTATTTACGTCTTATAAGTTTATTGTTCATTAATGTTAAACATACTGGTTGAGTTAGTTTAATGTTTGCCGCACAATTTCCCGTTCTTTGTGTATATAATCAACGATGTAAAGTCTTCGTCTCAAGTGATTTGTACTATTTAAAAGATACATCTCAAATATATTGAGCTCAGGAGTGGGATTGGTCCATAATTTTACCTATTATAATTTCTTTTATCATACGTAATTTTACCATGAATTCTACGAAACAAAGTTTGTACAATGCGATGCTCTAAGTTACCATATTTCATGAATACACAAATAATGGAACTTTGAGGATAATGTCAAAGTTTTATTAATTTAATTTATATAAGTCTCAGCGCTATCTATTTCTTCCGAAAACACCTCATATTAAATAGATAATTAATTTCGATACTTCTTCACAGTCGTCATGGTATTAACTTTGTTATTTTCTTTATCAACAAAGATAAAGATACTGGCAATAAATGGACTTATTTTTGTCATTAGTTAAAGATTTCTTTTATCAATTTTGATTCTTTTGTTTGTTATTAATTCGGTCAACAGATAATTTTTAAGTAACTTGAATACTTATCATATAACCGCAAAGGATCTAATCAACGTATATAGATAACATACAAAGTTTATTGCTACAGTGACACTTAGCGTGTACACCTACCTCTATATTAACGCAGGGCAAATTCCGCAGAATTTACGTCTAGGGCAGCATCCCAAGCTGAGGTCTGTGGTACTTCGGTGCCCTTGTGCTAGTTACTGAGCTCCTGAGCGTCCTAAGCAATCACCGCATAAATTCCGTAAAGCTATCAAGACTCTCCCGATCACCAGCGTACAGCCAATTCGAAAAACAAAGGAACGTATATATGCTACGCTGTTAAAATATTGAGTATTCCCGTTTACTCTCAATTTCTAATATTAATTAACATAATTAATATTAACTCAACAAAGAGTAATAATTCCTTACAGATAAGGCATTTGTTATATTATATTAAAACGAGTTCGGGGAGCGGTTAAATGCATTGGCCGAGGAAGACATTTTAATGTGTTTTTTTTTTAATCAAACTTCTCGTGAACGTAGAACTTGTTAATCAGGATTATTAAGTACAGTAAAGGACATTATAAATAGCTACAGTGAGTTAAAATGAAAAACTATTACAAATCATGACCGTGATGATATACAAAATGATTGACAAGCAGGCAACATTTATGTAAATGATATTTTTACACTGCAACGAACTATTTTTAACTCTTTCACAGATAAGACATGTATGTAAATAAGTGATTGCATTAAATTAGTCCATTTATCTGCATAACAAAGATATAGTTTGCGTTTAACGTGCGTCCATATTTGTACGAAGGTATTTATTTTTTAATGTTCCGTAAATCATAAACATAGAATAGGTAAATTGAGCGATTATGCAAATTGAATCGTTCAGAACTAAGAATTATACGAGTACTCCTAATCGGGCTATTTTCATTGTAAAATGAACTTTGTATTTACAAACGTACAATATCGCAGAACGGTGCGTGATTCATTTCCACTTTATGTGTATCAGTTTATATTTTCACGTTGTTGTATTTCGTCGAATCGTTTTGTTATTTATATTCCTTTAAGCGCGTAATGACCTTTGCATTATAAGGAATTGTAACAAATAAAACTAAATATATATCCCTTAAATCTATGCGCGCGTACTTGCGAGTGACCGGATTGTAGCGGACTTGTTATACGAGGTTATACAAAGAGATTAGACTTCTCTGGAATCAATGTAGCCAACGTATCGTTTTCATTCCCGCTAGCTCAATCGTTCGATTCGCTTGTTAGTTATTATATCTATTTTTACATAACAAATTTGTTCGATATCATTCGTATCGAATGTTTCTCTTTTGTTTTTGTTATTCCACCGTATATATAAATCTGTAAGATTTTAGTAAAAAATATATATGTACTCGGTATTTTATGGAGTATGTAGTAAATATACAAAGGAAAATCTACTCTTTATATTTTATTCCCTTGAAAACATCTTCAGCTATTTAATACATATAATGAGGCTAAGGTTAGTGGAACCTTAACCTCGTTTTTAGGAAATACGGTGATAAAAGATTCACGTTTTCAGTAGGAGAACGGCGGTTTCAATAACGATTAGGTGTGTTTGCTTTTTGTTTATTAATTTAAAACCAGCGGTTCATGTAAACATTTTATTATGAACCCAAATCATAAACGATAGGTAAATAATAATTATAAGTAAGTAATTATAGCAGTATCATTAATAACATAATATAATTAGTATTATTTGTCATTTAACATTCATTAATTAACGAGTTACGGATGAAACAAAAGATAACGAATATTTGATGATATAGCTATAGTTCATTTCTTTCAGTAAATTACTAAAGCATTACATTTGTTTTTTTTTTTTTTATGTTATTGAATATTGAAATAAATCCTAAGAGATCGGTAGCTAAATTTTTATCGACTTGATTTCAATATTATCGTTAAAACTTCTTTTTATGTATATAAAAAATAAATAACCTGACAATGGAATGTCATGTGTGATCTAAAAATAGTACATTTAAAACGCTTAGTGGTTCTCGAGTTATAATCCCACCAAAGGACAGACATAAGTTGCGTTACAGTAATTTTTATGTATTTAGTTTAATTATAAAAAACTACATTTCAAGTGGGATTCAATTAAAAATTTCCTGTTTCAAGGGCAAAAACAACAAAAACGTTTCTGCGTTCAAGGAAAGTCGTCGAATTGTGTAGTTATTGTGTACGTACAATCCAAAGAAGTAAAATATCCTTCTGTTATACATTGATGACAACTTCAATATTGTATTTGTTTACTGTTTAGGGTTATCAAGTGTTTTTTTTACATGTAAATACACAATGCACTCGCTTGAATGACATCGTAAGTTCAATGACGTATAAAATGTATTGTCGCATATAAATATTTATGCAGATATTCATGACCCTCAGATCCTTATTCATAAAAACATTGTCATAACATAAGTCAGGAAATCATACCAAGAAATCCATATTTTTCAATTTTTGTATTATATTTGATTTTTGTAAATCTGTATTTTAAATATAAGATGGAAAATATTTTTGGTCAAAATACTATAAAATTAAATAGTTCCATAAACCGCATCTAATTGCCCTCTCTAGAGAACCTAGCTAAAGACTATTGACTCGTTATTTCAGTTAAACAAGCTAAAAAATTAAAAGTTAACGCGAAGTTAATGGTAATAAAACTATTAATAATTGAAAAGATCTAAAACTTACATCTGTATGTAAAGATTTCGCTATATACATTTTTTTATTTAATAACTTCGCAAAGCACAAAGAGCGAATGCATTCGGTGGCAGCAGCGTATATTTCGACTGAATCTGATGCAATTCGCACTGCAGCCAGATGCTGGAAGGCAAGTGGCGCGTGCACTCTATTAGCACGCGGAAACTAAGGTCGATTGGGAGTTTCCACACTCAGGGGCAAAAGCGTCAACAAACGTACGAAGCATTCTGCACACCCAACGCACTCACCTATTACCCTAAATATATATGTAAATTTATATAAAAAATAAAACAAAACCACATTACCTTATAATGTTTTGATGGATAGAGTCCACGACGCGCGCAAACTCTCTCGAGACGATTCTATTGTGAATTTTATGTAGTGCGTTTAAGCGATACGCTCTGTTCGCGTTTTGGACATTGACTGGTGCGGTTCTGAACTGCTGGTGAATTTATGCGCGCGCATCTCTACACGCGTTTGCGCGATGGTGGGAGTCGAGAGCAATTTAGTAGTATTGAAACATTAACAAGTTAAGTCGAAACGAATTCATTGAGATAATTTATCCGTGCGAGGGAACGTAACCCACCGGTGAATCCCGTATACTCGTAATTTGTCCCAGTTACCGGCCGATGACAATGGTGGGCAATGTTGCCCGCAACGGTTTGAAGTTTAACTTATGAGACTTATGACACATTTCAGTTATATTACATCATTTACGTAGTACAAAAATGTCTACGCTATTTTCAACTTGTGTGAACGCTTTTTTGACTTTTACAATATTTAAAATAGATATGTGTATATTATTATCTATGATTTGAATATATACGCAAACACCAAAAAACAGATTTATAATAGTCATTTTTGCGTATAAACAAAAAAAAAAATTTATACGTTCCTCATAAATGTAGACTTACCAAGTACGGATTCATATTTATTAAATATTCATATTTATTTGGTTATTTTTATTCCATTTAATGAATTCTAGATGATATTGTGATTTTGTTTGTATGACGTCATTAGTGTAGCATATTATATCAATTCATTATCTTAAAACGTTGCTGGAATTCGAGTGCAAAATTACATTACATTTTTCTCTCTAATTAAAACAAATCGATAATCACCCCTATCGTTGATGATTGATCTAGACTGTCTGTCTGTGTATGTATATATAGATATTAAGTATTGTTATTTATTGTTTATATTTAATTAGATATTGTTAACCACAAATAATTTTCTTAAATTATGAATGTGAAAGTATGTTTGTTGGATTGTCTGTCCTTCAAACACGATCGAACGCTACGCGGCTATACAAAATCTAATGAAATTTTGGATACAATTACATAATAATATCTAATATAATTTTTATCTAATAATAAAATCCACTTTAAACCCGGGATAACGATCAGTATTGTATAAATTGATTAAGACGGTCTTATAAAGTGCAAAATTCGTATTCAAACAAATAAAAGTAATTTGTTGATCGCTTTTTTTTCTTCTGTAAGAATAGCTGCCATTTTGGAAAGCTCTATGCAGTTCATAAACAGGAGCGAGCTTCGAAAAATCAAATTTCCATGGACAGGCGCCATAGTAACATACGAAGCTAGACTGTATGACCCATGCAATATCTTCATTGCATATTATTTAAAGGCTCTGTTTTAGAGTATGGAGTCTTTAAGGTATTACAATTATCAATGGGGGTTGGCCTTGCTTATTCTTGATGACGTGGGGGGCGGGCTTGTCTGAATGCTGATTACTTAAGTAATGTTTACCTGTTTAAAACTTTTTTTTTTTTTTTTTTTCATTATAACAAGGGTGTCGGAAGTCAAAAAGTTGAAAAGATTAACACATTCATAATACTAGAACGGCCCCTAATATTTTACTATTGTAATAATATATTCGTGTGGTTGTTTATGTGGTCACTCTCGACGCATATCATGTTATTTGTTCAAGGCCTATGAACAGAGGATGCGGAGGGTTCCGAACGCGACCTGGGGCGACTTGAATTCGTAATGACACCTCGTTGATTATTCCCCTGTGCAAACCATCCGTCCCGTTTCAAACGGGTCTGCCCTACTATCAGTTAACGAACGCTTCCTATCAGTGATCCATATAGAAAAGTCCGCGACACCGCCGCGTTTCATTATTGTACTAATGTTTGGCCTGTTAATTTGCATTTTACCTATTAAATTTCATAATATCGATAAAGAGTTGTTTTAAAATTTCATAAAACCTTTCCTCCACCACAAATCTCTTTTTGAAGTGAAAATTTCTATAGAGCCGTTGAGCGATTCTCGTTAGGGAAAAACTTATAAATTAGCGTTACCAATACTATGACGTCAGCCGTCAACATGCTGGAGTACTTCAAGTATAAGATGACGTTTAACTGCTGGCGCTCAGAAATCTAGACTGATAATAAAATGCTAATGGGACGAAACTGTGCATTGAAGATTTTTTTAAAATACCATAAGGCCGTTCAGAAACGAAGGCAGAACACATTTCGATGGTTTTTAAAAATGTTGTCTGTGTGTTTATTAATTTGTTCGCCAATCAAGCAAAAAATACTGGACCAATTTCCATGAGATTTTGTATGTCAGTAGTTTTTGCTCTATAGTAACATGTATTTATATAATGTTTGAATAACGTTAATAATAGACGATAATAATGAAGTGTATGCATCATAATATCGAGACTAATATATAAAAAAATTCGAATCTAGCTAATGCTGTTGACCGGAAGTGGCTTTACAGCTTCACCGTGGTTTTTTGGATTGTGAGTTTGGATGTTCGAAGTAACCTCCGGTACTACTGTTCCGATTTTGATTTTTTTTCCCATTTAGAAAGGTGTATTATATATGGGCTACTTTTATTTAGGTAAATATAAATTTTATATATTATATATATTCAATAATTATTAGCTATTTAGGCCAAGCAAGCAAAAATGGCTGGGCAAGCAAGATAGTTTCTGGGAAAAGAGTGTCTGGGAGCTGGCCTGGTCTAGCCGGGGTGACCTTCTCCGCGGGTAGGGGACTGAAGGGGCAGGACGGGACGTGATGATACATAGATAGATTGCATCTAGTGGGAGTATATAGGCTGTCTATTAGATATAATTATCCGACATACACGATTACTGATACCGCGAGTGAAGTCGCAGACCCAGCTAATAAATAATAAAAGTTTATATTTACGCAGACTATCGTATGTTTTTATTATGAATAAACTACATAAAAATGTACATATATATCGCTCGGAACGCCTATGAATAAAAAAACCAAACAATTCATGTTATGTTAATAATTTCAAATAACAAATTATGAAATTTAAACATAAAAAAAAAAAAAAAACAGTTTTTTGCAAAATTTCAACTTTTCATTTCTGTTTGTCATGGCTGCCTAGTTTTTTTTTTTTATATGGGCACACCTACTATACTACCTGATATACTTTTATCCTAAAATGACCCTTAGCTGAAAGCCAATGAAGTGAATTTTCTGAAGGAAACCATAACACTGTGATGGAACATTTCATAAAACCCTCCCTTTGTGGCTGAGTGCCTTCAGCACTCGCCCACAGTCACGATGAAGCTGTATAGGCCCTTTCGGTCAGCAGCACAAGCTAGGTAAAAAAATAAAAAATAAAAAAAAAATCCTCCCGGTTGGCTAGCTATCTCATGTTACAAATCTGCCGAAGAGTGCCTTTACACGTGTTCTGTCAGCCTTGAGAGTCACTTCTTTGACATCAGATGAGATTTTGTCAAAATCAGTATAAGTAAAAAAGGGGTATCTACTAATGTATGTGGAATTCACTATCGACATACATATTTCTGGGCGCAGCTGTCTGTCCATCGAGGATTGTTGAAATAGGCAGAAAACCCATGAAGGTAAGATTAACGCTATGGAGATGAGAAGTATAGCCGGTGTGAAGATGATGGGTAAAGTAAGGAATAATGTGCCGAGGGAACTAAAGGATACACTGACAAATATAGAGAATGGAATATTTATTTAGTTGGATAGACTGACAAAACAAATTGATAAAGCGAGGTTCACTGGTTCGTTTAAGATCGACTTAGGCGACCAGACCAGTAGGTATACATAGCTGACGAGAATGTATGAAAACGTTCGTGAAAGTAGGAAAAGGCGTGTCAAGGTCGTAGCAGGTGGAAGGACGTAATCTCTGCCTAATCCCATAAGACGCAGGCGTAATGATGTACGTATTACAATATACGAGTCCTCAAACGAATTAATTAATTGATTGAACTAACGCACTACCTACATTATCGAGTTTTTTTAATCAGATGCAATTTAGGTCAAGTGTACATGCGCTGGATTTCATACTTCATACAATTGCAGGGCTAGTAGACAGCTAAAAGATATCGAGTTAAAAAAAACTTTCACAATATGTATAGTCAACAAAGATAAACACTTATATATATACCGCTAACCTTGATAAACAATATAATATTTTAATTAAATAATGAATACCCTTTACTTTATAACAAAATCAAAAACCGAATAATTAACAAATACAAGATTTTTTTTTTAGTAGCAAAAATTGATAATCTCATGTCATTCATTTATCTTATTTGTCTATTTCTCTCTGTTGCCTAATAACGCTACATAGAAAAGATACATAACGTCTTATTTCTATATAATTAAATTCTCAGAGAACATTTTCATTCATTACAATTAAGAATTACGACTTTATGGTGTCATGGGGTTTGTTTGAATGGTGATTATGTAAGCAATTAATGCTTGTTAATTTTCGTTACTTTTCTTCTTTTTCAAATTATGTCAATATACAATCATGGGGAAAGCGGGTAATGGCTTTGTTTACTATTGCTAACAAAGGGTAGAGGGGGTTCAGTAATATCCAAAATTTGCTTACGTATACGTAATACCTGAACAGTCTCTAATGACCGCCTGGCTAGCTGTTACCCTGGGACCTTGTATCGACTCAATATTTACTCCGATCCTCAAATAGTTCTCAATGAAGGACTTGTACCCACTGTCAGCGCGGTTCAGTGATATTTAATGCACTAGCCAAACAGTACACTTCACACATTTGCACACTACACGCATGGGATCTGTATGGGAACTGTGGTACCTTTTTAGCAGCAGATTAGTAGGTTTAATTACATTAAGCCCGAGGAAATGCATACAGGCGACAGCCTAAGTCGAGGTTCGTACTAAGTCGGCTCATTGGACTAGGCTAACTCTATTCAAACAGCCTACGCCCATTCAAGGTCAACGGCATAGTCAGTTCAAAATCCTATACCCGAACAGTATATTTATTGTTATTTTTTTCTTCATAAAAAAAACATCCACCGGCCCAATTGAGTCTGACCGCAAAAAATGATAACGACGAGTAATACGTATAAGTAACGACTGGAATATTACCACAACTGATTATTATAATAATAATTCGTCTCGTGTTACTATAGTAATTAAGATATTTAATTATGAGGAGAACAATGTATTTTAAACTAATTTCAGCTTGCGATTACGCCTGTGGTATTTTCGAAATTATTCCGGTATTCCTAGCATTATTCCGGATCATTCAAACCCGCTAAGAGAATTATTGGATATTTCTGACTTTTCCTCCCCCTAGACAAGAATATTAAGTAACCACTCCCACCGTGGTAAAGTAAACTTTATCATAGTTTTTAACAAATCAGAACCCCGTTCCTCATATTATCAGCAAAGCATTAACATACCGTTTTAATCTATAGGGTGTCAATAGTGTCAATCCGACTTCCTTCAAAAATAAGATCATACAAACAAGTTTTAATGACTTTAACATTAAAATTGACTTAATTTCTAAATACATTTTCATCCCCTTATTTCACCAATTTTAGGGTGAGTATAAATACTGTTTTTTATTCTATTTATTGTTACCGGGTATAGACTAGTTACATATCAAATTTCATCAAAATTCATCCCGTAGTTTTTGTGTGATGTGTGCACAGATAGATAGACAAACAAAAAAAATACAAAAATCATATATTTTTAATGGAATAGGGGGGCAAACGAGCTTGCGAGTCACCTGATGGTAAGTGATCAGCGCCGTCCATAGACACCCAGAACACCAGAGGAAACCCAGGTGCGTTAAGGTATTATGTTTTGTCATTGATTTCGTAGACCGCCCGAGTGGATTTTGTAAAAGAGTGTATAGTTTTATTATAAATAAATATATAGATAAATATAAAGTATCATTTATATTACCTGTTATTGTTTCGTTTTCGTCTGGTCATAATAAATTATTAAGTGAATATTCCACTCTTGCATTAACCGACTTATACGGTTATTATGTTAAAACTAGCCGTCCTCGTGGCGTCGCCCGCATGACATTCAACCAATATGCAGCATTATTCTTGTTTTGAGATTTATACGTAAAGGGCAAGCCCGCCAGAGTTACCTGATACCTTTTTTTTTTTTTTTTTTTTTTGTCGGGAGGAAATGCCTTTACGCACTGCCCTTACCTATTGCATTAGTGAGACCGAAGTCCCCCAATGCAATAGGTAAGGGGGCACGGAGGGACGAACTCCGTGCCAGTGTGGGACTCACCCGGGCGTGAAGCGCAGAGTTACCTGATACCTAACCATATCTACGAGATTGTAGTAACAGTCGATTGATCGCTATAATTTTATATTACGGTTGTAAATGTTATGGTGACTCTCACTTCCTATGGACACCACTATCATTGGATATAAGTATGCATATCAACGATCACCATTATCCGTAGACATGAGTAGTTCGACGTTCGCCACCATAAATAGATATTCTCTGATGATGGTCACTTATAATTTGTATAAATCTCTTATAATATATTTCACCCCGTTCAAATTTCTCTTTTGTGTCAAAACTCTTCTTCTATACTAATACATAAAATTGGAGTGTCTGTTTGATGGTATGAATGGGTATGAATGTATATACGACATTATACCAAAAAACACAATTTTTAAAATTTTTGTCTGTCTGTTTGTTTGTTTCTTCCGAATAATCTCCGGAACGGCAGGACGGATTTTGACAACTTTTTTTGGTAGATTGCTGAAGTTACTCCGGGTAACTTTTAATTACTTTTAGTTTACTTAGTTACTTTTAATTTTCAAAGATAATTAGGGTTCCGTAAAAAAAAATTAAAACAGTGAAAACATATAAAACGCGGGCTCAGCCGTGGACACAAAGCTAGTAAACACTAAAGTCGTTGTGTGTCATTAAAATTACCATAGATTTTGATAGAGTGGACTTATATTAATAAAATAAATTTTGACGTTACTCCGGAATAAATATCTTTTTAAATTTTTGATACATACTTTGTATTTTCTAAGAGATCTCTTCTACAATTTCAAAAGCAGCTTGGTCCTTCGGAATACTACGAACTAGAGTTTGGGATTAGGCTGCACATTAAGATCGCTGTATACAAAGTAATTGTTCTTCCGATATTGCTCTATGCTGCCGAGACATGGTGCCTCTATAGGCCCGATATTAGCCGACTTGATACATTTCACATGAAATATCTAAGATCATTTCTACATGTAAAATGGCAGGACCATATCCCAAATTCAGATATTTTGCGGCGGAACAAGTTGAGCGGCATATAACCCTTACTTATTGAGAACCAATTGAGATGTTGCGGTCATATTGTACGTAATGACTTCAGACTGCCTAAATCTGTATTTTTTCACAGTTGTCGCATGGAAAGCCCAATACTGGAGCTCAATTACTGCGCTACAGGGATGTAATTAAACTTCATCTTACCGCGTGTACCATATTTTCAGTTGAGTGGGAAGTGCTTGCGAAATAGAGACTAGAGTGGCGCAACTCTGTTATAGAAACATTACAAATATTTGAGAAACATCGAAGCAAAGATCTTGATGCAAAACGCCTTCTTAAATAGAACCGTCCTAAGCCTTCCTATATATACAGATACAACACTCTCGGTCAGTTATATTGTGTGCCGTGTAACCGCACCTCCATGACAAAGTTTGGTTTCGCGAGCCCTATTCGTTGACATGCTCGAAGGTAACAGGGTTCGCCGTTGACGGATATGTCAAGGAGGACATCATCATCATCATCACTTTTTAAGTGATACCTGTTCAAACAGACAGTCAGTAACTTCTACAAATATGTTTAATGACCTATTTTTAGTGATAGCAATAATTCTTTGCACAAAATTCGGAAATGTACAGACACTTGAAATTTACAATTTAATCATTAGTATAGATTGTAGACATATTATCTAGCTATAGTTGAGTGTATACATAAATAAATTTTAAAATAGATAAAGTAAATTATAATGGTCACAGACCACACAGACTACCGCCATTTTGGATTTTATCACCGGTCAAATATATTTAACGTATTCGGATACTTTGGTATAGGTTAGGTTTGAATTATTTATAATGTGCAGTTATAAATGTTTATTTATAATTATTCAAGTATCTACTTATTCGGTCATCTTTGTAACTACTTAATTTTGAAGGATTATTCCCGGTATTCAAGTATCTTTATCATCTCATTATCGTAAGCTTCGTCTCTCTGTTTATCTGTCCGTAAGGTGGTTTATAAATCGAGAACCTCTGAACTCATGTACATTATTGTATTTATATACTCTAGATATCCTCGGATTAAGTTTTTGTATAAACATTTTTATATTGGATTATAGTATACGGAAAGAGTTATGAAAATGTAGTCATCAAAAATTAATCATCCCCTTATTTATCTATTTTTTTACAGTATAAGGAAATCATAAAGTATATGAATTGTCATAATCGTTGGCACATCTTGTCCTTACTAAATAAAAGTATATGAAAAAATAATAAAACGTTAGCTTACGTATAAATCCTACCACGAAACAAAAGAATCCATAAAAAATATTGAATAAATAACATAAACGAAAAACACGTGTCATATTTCCTGCATTAATACAGGAACTATAAATATACTTACTTGTATATGTAAAATCTTCCTCTTGCGTATACCTATTAGCTGGTTGCTCTTTAAATACTTATTTGCAAGTCTTATTACATAATGAAATGACAGATGCCTATATCATTTGAATAGATCCAAACCAGCTCCCATGATTTCATAGAGAATCCTAATTTGGCATTCAGGAGTCAAAACTCATGTGACAATACGTTTTATGTGTATTTTTATGCAGGGTGGAAAAAATAAGGTGTAGTAATTTGCAATTCTTAAATTATTATATTATTGAACAACAGAAATCTCTATTAAATATATCTATACAAATAAAAAATATTGAAGTGTCTGTTTGTGATATCAAAATAACAACTTTTACTAAATACATTTACACTAAATACGTATGTACGATACCTATGACAAAGCACAATTTTTAAAATGTTACTCTGTCTGGTTTGTTCCGGGTAATCTCTGGAATCGCTGGACCTATTTAGACGGTACTTTTTTTGGTAGATAGGTAGCTGACTCCACGTAACTTACGCTATATTTATATTTCGAAATTAATTAGTGAACTGCGTAAAAAAAAAAATTAAAACTCATAAAATTGTGAGTAAAATCCCATTCAATGCACAATTTTACTAGTGGGTGTTTAAATCTGTAAGAAGTACCTTTGCTTTCTGTTAGGACGTAAAATAAATTGATTGAGGAAAATTATTAATGCACCGTATAAAAACACGATAAATTGAAAAAAAAATCTAGATATTTAATGGACAAGCACCATTAAAACATTAGTTTCCTATAAGTATCTAATAACTCTACTACGCACTGAAGAATATATGAAACGCGGACAGAGGCGTGGGCACACAGCGAGTTAAAAAAAAAAGACCATTTATAGACTTAATTTTAAAATTAATAATAAGTAACAAGAACTTTACTATTATACATTATAATAATAATTAAAAAAAAATTGTCAATAGGACCCAAATCGCCGCCACTAGACACAGTGACCAAGAAGCTAGAAGAATTGGCACGTAATTATAATTGTTGTTACGTTGGCATACACTCTGTTATTTGTTTTTTTACATACATACATACATATGCTCACGCCTGTATCCCCGAAGGGTTAGGCAGAGGTGAAGTAGCGAACTACACTACCCACATTTCGCCGAGCTTAGTTCCGTCCCAGATGTGACAGGGGGCGAGCCTGTCGCCATATCGGGCACAAATTCCAAACTCCGGGATGATACTGAGTAGAAAAAACCCAATATCACTTGACCCGACCCGGGGATCGAACCCGAGACCTCAGAACGGCAGTCGTATGTAATACAACTGCGCTACCGAGGCAGTTATTTGTTTTTTATGAGTACTAAACCATCTATTTTCATTTTTACTAAAATTGTCCAAAATATATTTAATTTAAGGTAAAAAGGGAATAAACGCTTCAGGGTATTACCATATGACGATGACTTTTCGTCTGGAAGCCACTACAGACAGGTCACTGAGGTGTAGTGCGTAGGTGCATCCTTCCTGGAGTAATCTTCTGAGTCACCTTGTTCAATGTTTCTGTTCCCAACTAAATTAATTACTAAGCGTCGTCCATCCCATCCTCAACCTTATACCCAAAAACTTATTACAATAATTATATAAAATTAAGGACAAGCAAAAAGGTAAATTTCTCATATCCATTATTATTACCCTTTCAGTTACAGTTCGTCGAATAATTAATTATATTACAAACAACGTTAATCTATTTTTCACGATTCGAAACATCTTTCCCAAAGTATTAGGATATAATAATAGGTACATTAAAAAATATATAAGTGTCTGAAGAAATTAAAACATATGTAAACAAATGAAATATTCAAGGATTATATTTATCAATATTAGGCGAGTGAAGCCGTCTGTGTATGCTAGTATTATGTAAAAGTAAACCATGCGCTATCGCGTTGCGCCCCAAGGAAAGCGAAAGGGACAACTTTGCAGCGCGGGCAGATTTACCGTATGCAAAATAGACGAAAACATCACTTCGTAGTTACCCTGTTTCCTCCTCCAAAACTGAACCAATTTTTAATCTTCTGGCAGTTTTAGAATAATAAAGACTTAAGGACTTAAGGATAAAATCAAAACGTACGAGCATGGCGGTGGTGCATATATATTATTTGGTATAAGATATTTACCATAATGCTATAATCCAGGGAGGAAAAACAGTTGACTATATTTGTATGGAATAAATGGCACTAGAATATCCTCTTAATATGATGCAATATAATTCAAGGCACGAATGTAAAATTACAATATTCAATTTCAACGTTTTAAATTACGTTCACATGATGTACAAGAAATTACAAATGTCCAAGTAATTAAGTATTGTCATTAATGTCATAGTTTAATAAGCCGTCAACTCTGCGTATGCTTTAGCAAAATTATCATAGTGCTAGTTTTTAGTTGTCCTATATGTACACTAACGTACTAATTATGAAATTACTTCTAACAATTTGATCATAAGACATCGAACAAAATCGGTCCAGCCTTTCCGGTGATTAGCCGGAACAAACAGACAAAAATTTTAAAAATTGTATTACTAGTGTTGGAACCGTAAATATTATGTACATTAGTATTTATTCAGTGAAACGTTGTCATTTTGATAATACAAACAGACTCTTCAATTTTATTTATTTATATTGATGGTTGTTTCCTCGGCTTACCTTGTTACTACATATACGACAAAATAAAACCTGGATAGATAACTACATTGGTCCTCATATACCCTGGGTCCCCCTTTGGTCAAGACGTGGTCCGATCCCCAACTGGGGAAGCTCTTGAAAATATAATTCATTATATGCGGGCGAAGCCACGAAGAACTACTGGTAATATAATCACATGTGTCTATTCGAACCATTTTTGCTTTCAATCAAAGTAATTATTTCAACCGATTAATATATATAAAAATTGAATTTGAATTTAACTAATAAATTTTGATTAATTATTATTATTATGTAGAAATAAATTCGGTGAATTAACTTAAAAGTTTCATTTGGCAAATTATTTACATAAGAAAACCGCACAGGGCGCTGGCCGTCAGGAGATGTCTGTGGATACTGCACGATCTTCTTCGATCTACCAAATGGTTGGATCCCCAAATTGGAAAGCGAGAACCCTTGGACCTATTACTGGCGATTGGGACCTCGCGAAATCGAACCTCCACCAGATCTTAATGCACGTATGAATTCAACGACTGGTGCCTAAGGATCCAGATATAAAAGTGACCATTGAGATTCCGATACAAGGATTTCACAGAGAAGTTTCCATAACCCGTTTATTTAAAGGCAGTTAAAGCTGGAGTTAATGCATGGAGGGTTAACATTGCTCTTAAGTGCCCCACCCCATGATTACTTAAAAAAACGAAATAAGTAAATATTGCTTTATTAATCACTATTCAGCATCCCATTCTCCATGTCATCAAAAATAAGCAAAGAATAGACCCTCACCCAGCCCGCCATTGATGCACACTTGAAGAGCCTTTACTTAAAAACGTTTATACTTTACCGTTAAAAACATAGATGAGGTAAAACGAATCGATTACATCTTTAAAGAGATTTTCTTTTACGGTCGGTTTGTCGTAACAAGGTATTACATACTAAGTTCTAGTTATTTCTGTATAGAAAGAGAATACAAAAAAAAATGACTAACGTGACAACTGAATCATGTCCTCGCTATGCTAATTTGTGTGAAAATTAGTTTACAATAGATGGTAATCATAAACACTCGATTAGCATGTGTTGGCATCACCGAAAATTGTTCCAGTGTATTTTTCCGGTTCCTAATATTAATAATTACAATATAATTATTTATTTTTCATTATACAGTACAAATCTGATAACTTTACTATAACACACGTATTTATTTATATATGAGTGTCTGATAAAATTAAAACTGATGTAAACAAATTAAATATTCAGGGATTTTGTAAAAAACAATGTCATTGTTTACTGAGATCAAAGCATCAACAAATAGTTTCATTTTTAAAGGTAACCGTTGTACTATTATGATGCAAAGTGGCTTTTTTACAAAAACCTTGTTAGCAACTAGAAGGCAACCCGTTATATGACCAAGCTGACGAAATTATAAATATCTTCTTCCCGGAAGGCACTGAGACGGCTTCATCGAATTTCGGTGCAAAAGTTTAAGGAGCTTAGCCGAGAATAAAAACCGGGTTCACAAGGGTATTAAATTGGTACGAACCTCGGTTTGGGTGTTACCTGGGTAAACATTCCGCGTAATTTGCTTTAGCTAAATCTTATAATTGCTAGATAAAATAACATAAGAGGTATTTTACGGAACCTATGTACCTACGTGTGATATGTAGTAGAAGAGTGTGTGCAGTGTGATGCGTCTAATACTAGAGTGCATCCAGTATCAGTGTATCGCGTTGGCGGCGGCTACAAGAGCCTCTTCAGTTGGGGATCGAAGTACGCCTTGGGTCACTGCCGGAGGGGATATCTTTCTTATTTTATTTGGTAATTAAAATCAGAAGACTATACTTGATTTGAAGATATTTTTATGTCCATTATTATTATTACTACGAGGTGTTCAACAATAAAAAAACCATGATAAACAGGGAAAATCTTAAATCTTCAGTATAACATATACAGTTAATATAGAATAAGCGACAGTTGAATCATTGAATGAGCGCAGCGGGTCGGGTGATTTATGCTTTCCTTATTTCTGATGGCATGCGGGACGCGGGGTCTAAATGATGAAAACGTAAACAATACTCAGTTTTTTCCTCCTTGTATTATTTTACAATTTTTTTGTTTTTTAAATTTTAATGATTCATTTTTATTTTAACAATATCTCAGGATAAGGATCTACGGACCCTATCGTCCTACATATACTATTTCAAACTCCATCGAACTTGTAACACAGATTTCATTTTATTTTTCGTATTTTGCCTTGTGTGATGTCATTTTTAAGTTATAAGTATAGACGAATTGCCTTACGGGTACATACAATACACTACATTTTAATTAGTTATCAAACTTGACAGATTTTATGATACGTCTGATAAAAGAGCGAGCCGTGAGTCAAAATGTAATTAACACAATCAACGTTACAAAATACCATCTTATGTAACGTAATGAACTTTTACTTTATTGCAAATGAGTATTGTTTACATTAGTAACAATTATTATTTAGTAATGAACAAAACAAACTGCACTGACTAACATTTATGTATCATTAAACACTAGATATACTAATAACGTATTATATACATATAAAATTTTCTATTATTTATAATTATTTATTGCATTAATTTTCTGAAATATGCAATGATTTAGTTAAAAGATTCCAAGGAATGTAACTATTTTCGCGTCGAATCCAGAATTTCAAGATAAAGTAAATAGAGTAATTTGTTATATAATATATTATATATTATAAAATAATTCTTTAAAAAACTAGTGTACTTGGAAGTATATTAGCTTCAGCAATGTCTTATATTCCTTTAACTTTTTCAATTAGGTTATTCTTTATTGTCCAGTATGAAGCTATTTTACTTGATACCGTTTGAAACTTAGCATATGAAATTGATTACAAATCATCATCATCATCATCATCTCCCTACCCTTTTCCCATTTTTATTTGGGGTCGGCGCAACATGTCTTCCTCTCTTCCATTCCTCTCTATTTGTTGTCAAATAAATTGATTACAAATAACAGCATAAAACATGAATCGATTTCTTTGAAATGTCATTAGAAACTTTTATATTATAAATTACAATAACATGACTAGATGACTCTCTGATAGACCGTTAAGTCTTACGCAAAGCAAAGTTTACACATTTTTTACTCGCTCCTCCCCTTTCTCAGCAAAATGAATTGAAGCTTTTAGCCCTCCTTGATAAAGTCAGTATTGCATAATTTTAAAGAAATTATATTTACACGATATAGGTTCAGTGCTTTCATCACATGATAAACATATTAAGCATAGATGTACTTGCTCTCAAATCATGCTCCCGGAACACACCTATTGGTATTTGGCTTAGAGATTTTCAACCTTGAGGGTGGGAGCTACCCAAACGGGCATTATTAGAAAATGCCCTATGGTTTGCTCACGATATTTTCCTTCACTGAAAGCTCAGGCTAATTTTAGAATTGTATTGTTGAGTTTGAAGCCACGTCCATTGACGTAAAATCTGGTCGTACTACAAACTTAGCAATCAATTAGTAATTATTGCGTAATCACCATCAGATCCGCGCATCCCGCAATAATAAACAAAGCATAGACCCGATACTACGTATTGAAGACCCCTAAGAGAACACTTAGGCGAATGAAAAGTAATAAGGAGATATGTATGTATATATATAATACTAGCTGGAAATAACTAAGGAAATGAAACTTTGGCACTGACAAGATGTATGTGTCCACAAAAAAATCCATTTAAAAATCTATCTATTTATAAAACTCGTTCGGAGGCTCTACTGAGGTCACCGAGCATCGTACTTAGGTCTTCTGCGGTCTCAGCCATGACTACTATATTATCAGAAAAGTGGCGGTGTGTTATGTACTCGCCGTTTATGTGAATGCCAAGTCCTTTCCCATCCAAAACCTTGAAGACATCCTCGAGCGCAGCGATGAGCAGTTTCGGAGAAATAACATCTCCCTGTCTTAAGTCATGCCGCAAAGCTATAGGTTTCGAGGTCTGGTCCTGTAATCGGACTGACATGGTAGTGTTTTCGTATAAATCCTTTAACGCTTTGATATACCGATAGTCTACTTGGCACCGCTGGAGAGACTGCAGTTCAGCCCAGGTCTCAATCGAATCGTTCGAATTTCGAATCGAATTTTTCGTAGTCCACAAACGCTAAACAAGGAGTATGTTATAATTCTCGGTCTTCTGTATAACCTGCCGCAATGTATGAATGTGGTCTTTTCGAACCTTTTCCATTTCGAAAACTTTTTCGCAAAAAAATCATTTGGCGAATAGAATCGATCAGCACAAACGATACCGTAATTTCGGGTTCTAAACTGTACGACCGTGCAGTGTATGTTATATATGAGTTACGGATACAGACGTGTATGTACCATGCAGACTCCAAGTGATTCGATTCTTGTCCGTAACGTGTCATTGATCTCAGACGATACGATTCGCGCCGAAACATTAACTCTGTATCAGTATAAAGTATATGAACAATGATAACACGAATGTAAACATGGGCGTATTATGTATACATGTGTAAATTATATTACCGAGCATGCTAATAATTCGCCAACACACGTGATATATAACTAGTACGAACGTGTAACTAGTACGAACCGCTTCACGCCGATATAGAAGCAGGTGATTAACGAATTAATTTTATTCCGCACTTTGCGAAATGTTATAACTCTATCATATTATATTATATTGAATTATGTTACTTCTATTGCATACATTTAAAAGCAATAATATGGTTGTAGTGTATTATTACGAATTGCATACAATTATTAGGTTTATCATATTTTTCATTATTTAAATTGCAGTGGATTTGTATCCAAGAATATTGTATCTAGATGGAATCGAGTATTAATTAAGTGATGCTGTAGAATAGTATACTAAAAAAAACATCGATTTTACATCCAACAATTTTGTTGATCTTATTTATTATATAGGACTTGTTCATTTAATAATATTTTTAAATTAAGATCATCTAATATTAATAATACGTTCCCTTCGGTAGTAAGCCTATAAAAACCAGACTACAAAATGAGAAGCGACATAATTGTAAACAATAACTTTTGTATCTAGCTTAAATCGTATCAAATAGTGCTTAATAAATAAATAGAATAGAATAATGCATAATAGAATTTGAATTAGTGACTTGTATTGCTAGACCATTAAGAGCGTGAGGCGAATATATGATGAGGAAACGTACAATATTATCCCAGTTAAATGATTTCTTCTTAACTTGAAAAACTTCCACTTGGTTATTTATCTAATTTGCTTATCACGAAATTATTTTGTACGACATTCACAATGTCACATCGTCGTGTCACTTGTTTGTACGTAATATGGAACTGTATACTGAAAAGAAACTTGATAATTATTGTTACATAAAAAAATAGAAATTAAGTATTACCTATTATTAAATGTTTTATGAAACTTCTCGAGACTTTTACATAGGTTCATGAAATTGAAAAAAAAAATCCAAATTTAATTTCCATACTCAATTAAGTATGGATACAGTGGACATTTTATGCGGCAAGTGTGGATGACATAGGAACTTGAGGTGCGTTGTGTGTCTAATCTATAATTATTTTATAATGGAGTAAAATTGTGTTTTGTTTGTAATGAATAAACTCAAAAAGTTCTTAATCGATTATAAAAACTATTTTTCTTTAACATAGGTGTTATTTTCTTAAATTCGAGATATCTATGTACCAGCCAAAGCTAGTATGAATCGCTAGTATGAAATTAAGATGTTCATGTCAATTTCATTTGAATGTGATTAATTGTATGAATTAACTAATTAAGTTATGGAGTGGGAAAAGGGCTTGAGGGGTTGCCCTTTCTCGCCTATTCTTAGTGACGTTTATTCTAAACTGCCAAAACCTTAATTGTGACATTTCGGACTAATAACCACATGGAAAATTGCTTTCTCTTTACAAGAAAATAAGACACCAATCAAATGTCCGTTTGATTTTATATTTAGTCCGATACATAGGTAAGATATATATGTTGCATATAAATACGTAAAGATTTATAACCAATTCGAGATATCTTTCTCCCTTTTTTAAAACGTAGCTACAAATCAGCTCTCGAATTTCTCGTTGGATCTTCTTTTTAAGTGAGGGACATGTTCGTGAATAACGTCGATTATATTATTGTATTAAATGAATAAATGTCACCCAGTGCCGGGCCGAGGTCAGATTTGGGTTGGAGTGGGATCAAATTTTGAGGCCGTTTACACAAGTTTACAAAAAAAAAAAAAGTGAAGTCGGAAATTGATGCCGGGGCTACCGTGGATGCCCCCTAAATGTCGACACTTGGCGCCTGAAGCGATGATGAGAGAAGAAGAATGATATTACTGATATAAAGACTGATAAATATTATACATACGACTATATCATATATTCTTTTTTTTTTATATATTTATATTGTTTTCTAATGAATAACTTACCATCGGGTGACATTTCGATCAGTTGAAGAGAGACTTATATTTACGTTATTATTTAAAATGTGTACCGTTCAATTTAAAATTTGACACTATTGTTCACATTTTTTCATTTGTTCCGTATGTAGTAACTTCATACGTGAGTTCTTAACATGGTAAACTACGTTACTTTGTGTGTTTTATTAGCGCTATTATCTTTATTAATTGCACGTGCGTGCGGAATGATATCTGTACGTATGTAATACGTACGTTAGTCGTCTTTGGATCGATTCTATGTTTATATTAAGTTAACCTACATATTATTGTTTTATGTCGGATAATTAATTGTCTATATCACAAACGGATTTACGTAATATTTCACGAGTTATAAATAAATATTAATAATGTTACGTAGGTATATCACTAGGTGAAAATGGGTTTCAGGATTAATCACGTGATGCTTTTTCACCAACTTTCTAAACTCCCCCGCTGCCCTGGTGATACTTGGAGTGGTTTAGATTAAACCCTCAATGTGACATCTGTTTTTGGCACAGAGTATCTTCATATAATTCAGAGTATCTTTAAATATAGGTATAATCTAATTTGATTCTGGATTTATTTTAGAAATCCTTCCCAGGTAACGGTGTGTCTAGTTCATACGTCATTTTAATGAAAACATCACGAACTCTACGAAAAAATAAATACACGTGACATCTCACTGCCATCTCTATACAAATCTCACGTGATTAAGGATGGTATGGTAGGATTACCGCGTCGATGGAATAAGGTTCGTGTCCATTTATCCTACTGTGTAATAAGTTTGGTGTTTTAGCTCGGCGGCATCCCAATAGCTTAGAAAAGCTGATGCTTATGGACCGGGTGAAGGGCAAGAAAAGTAGAAGCAGGATACCCAGGGAATAGGAAGATCGGTATAAGTGTAGAGCATCATAGTCGACAGATATTTATATGATGGTCATGACCTTCAATCATGGGGATCCGACGACGAAGAAGTAATAAGCTTGAGCTATCGATGAAGGATAGCATCGTGGTAAAGAAACCATAGCACTTTCTATCAGCCAGTGCAGAGGCTTAGTGTGTTTATCATACTGAACCACATTATCACTTAACATCAGATGAGTTTGTGGTCAAAGCGCTGTGCCTATAAAATATATAAAAAGTCGATCGACAACTACTACATGATGGACGAGATTGTCAACGGTGATTTTTGTTTGGTTATGTCGACCGTCACTTCTGATGGCCACCACCAGCATAGAATGTAAGGCTGAACTAAAGTAATCGACATTGCCCAAAGAGTTGCTAAACTTAAGTGACAGTATGTTGGCCACATCGCTCGCAGAACCGAGGTCCGATGGGGACAAGGGGTCCTCGAATGGCTAGCACGCACCGGAAGACGTAGCGTGGGTAGGCCTCCCACACGGTGAACCGAAGATCTGGTGAAGGTCGAGGGACTCCGCTGGATGCGGGTAGCGCAAGATCAGTCGTCGTGGAAATCTTTAGGGGAGACCTATGTCCAGCAGTGGACGTCTTTCGGTTGAATGAATGGATGGATAATGTAAAGCTGATCACAACCACTAAATGTTAACAAAGGTCGACTGTTACCGTCATTAATAGATATGAGCATTTTAACTGTCACTACCATCGATTGATATGCTTTTAAATAGGTCAGTCGACAACCATGTTTATTAAAATCATTTAATAAACACTTATCACCAAAAGCATAGACACGATGATTCTTTACATTCTTGACTTGAGAAATGATTTATTCCTGAAACAAATTTTCTTCTATTATTTTACTTCTTATTATTTTCGCGACAAACGTGACCATCTCTAAGGACCCATCTAGCTTATTAAACAGGCATACACAGTTGGAGCTGTTCAGGTATTAACAATTACGTAAGCAAAATTTCTGTTCTTTGTTCTCAGATAAAACTAGAATGCAGTTACTTGCCAACTCTTAATTCACACTAAACTCACGGCGTATTGTAAATAACTTGTAATATATGGAACCGATTTTAATGAAATAATATCCGTCTTATAATTTAAAAAAATACTTAGTACTAACATTCGTAATGATGCCTGTTTAACCAAACAGACAAGGACGACAGACAGACAGGAGGACTAACATCAAGCAACAATCACTTAAATGTTATATATAATCATCCAAAAATTATATATAATTTTTTTCACAGACACTTGCATTTTACAATTTTATTACATGTATTGTTAGCACTCCCCGCTCTACGACGTTCCTATAAATCGTTCCTGCAACTGCGAGCGTGAATCCCGCCGCCGGGGACAAGCGGCTAAATTGCTAAATTGCTCCCTCACACACTCCGGGTCCCCCTTCTGTGACGGCCCAAGACGTGCTCCGTTCTCCAACTGGAGATGCTCTTGACGCCGCTACCAGCGCGACACAGTGACACTGACCATGTTTCAAGCGTACACGCACAACACTGCATTCACACTCCTGCACATAACAAGCAGGTATATAGGTCCTGTAACGAACCTTTTTTTTATTATTAAATTTAAATGTGGTGATTAGCTAGAAGCCACATTCCGCGGTAATTTTTACACACAGGTAACGGCCAAACCGAGGTTCGTACCACTTTGGTGCCTTTGTGCTAGTTATCTTTTGCGGTAGTGCCTTCAGCACACGCCCCCAAAGTTACGGTGAAAATGTGAAGCCCTTCTGGCTAACAGCATTAGTTAGAAAAAAAAAGAGCGTGAATCAATGTTGTATCGGCCATAGCCGCGTGCGGATCAGAATTCTCAAGTCGCTCATAATTGACGGTCTAACTAGATTGTCAAGCCGGACGATTTAACCAGACTGTAAAGCCGGACGCTCTATCCAGACTGTCAACCCGGACGGACTAACCAAGTCTGGTCGTCATTGAGTTCGGCCTTTAAGATACTTCGTACGGCTTTGTACCATTCACTTAGTTTCTATTACTTGTCAATTAGTTCGTGTGGATCTCAACTGATCCCAAATTAAATTAACTCGTTTTATTTATTCTTTTTAATTTAAATGTCACTTTGTATCTAACAGTATAGATATAAAATTAATGTTAATGTTTTTACAGATAATTAATAAATAAAAAATATGAATGAAAAAAAACAGGTTTAAAATAAAAATTCCCATTGAAATTCCTTGAGCACCGAGATAGGTTATAAAGAAACAATTAATTACTTTGATGAACTTTTTTTTGTTCGGTTTTTATTGTATCTACTTATATGTACTTATATTTTTGCAATAGGTGATTATTGTTTTTATAACTAAAGTGGAATTTAATTGGTTAATTTAATTAATAACAATAATATAAACACAATGATGAAGTCATTGTGGACTCACTGAGTTTTTATGTAGTTTTATAATGTTACAAAATATTGTAGGAATATAATACCTAAATTTAGACCCGGACGTATAGATATTAATATACACAGAAGAGATTGTAAAATTATAATAACAATTTAAAAAAAAAATACTGCAGCACTTTGACCACTAATGCTAAATGAAGACCTGATAAGCTAGCTAAGTTTAGAGGTATTGGCTGCCAAGTGATACTGGCCGAATTCACCTATCGGAGCTCATTACCAGATTTCAAAGCTTTAAGGTGACAATTAACCATTCAAGCGGTTATTAAAAAATGCCCCACCAAGGTTAAAAGTCATGAATAAAATGATTTATAAATTAATGAATTCTTTATTCAATTTATGTACTGAGAAGGTACTCACGAGCGTCAAAACTGTTCGTTTCAAAAAACAACCCAGCCGAGAAGAGCCGGCAAGAAACTCGATCTGCGGTACACCGATTTGAGCTTATCATACTGTTGATACAAAGTATGTACCTTCTTCTTTTATCTTTACTGGGTTTCCCTTTGAGATACTATGTTATTTAGAAGAAATTTGTCCTTATCATTAACCTTATCGATTGTTATCATAAAAGTATAAGTGTTATTTTATGGATTTTAGTTCCATCCCGTTCCATTCCCGGCTAAGACAAACCATTTATAAAAAATCTTTAAATACAGATTTACTTATTTAAAAAAAGTAAAACAGTTGTGTTTCCTTTTAGTACATTTTAACACTATCAATATTTAGGGTACTTTTCTTCCAACTACAGTATTTGATTATCAACCTGTATACATTTGTATATATCATCAGGATTGGTGGATCAATCGATGCTGTATCCAAACACTATGCCATCATAACTTCTGACTTCAATAATAATATGCCTAATCCTGTCTAGTTCGATGTCAAGCAATACGTCACACAGAGGTGTATAATATCGACCTTGCTTTCCATTCAAGTTTATACCCGCCGCATTCATAATAGTAAAGTATATGTAAACGGAATTATTATAGTTGGTAAATATCGAAGAAAAAAAAGGTCATTTAGAGGTTGACCGCCTGCTTTATGCTGACGTTGAAGAGCTTGTCACAGAATCAGAAAATAGGTTACAAATTATAAGTTCTATCCAAAAGTTGGTGGTCTCTGATGCCTGATACGGCGGCGTCCTTTCAGTATCCCTCTGTTCATCAGAGAAGTCATAGGACGGGGCGAAAAAGCTAGCTCGGTATGCCCTGCCGTTGTCTAGTCGGGATGGAACGGGTTCCTCCTGTGACTATCTCGTAATCGCAGGATGTTTGTCCGCTCCGATTGAGATTGCAGACTAGGATTTAATTTAATTGCTGTAGACAACCTTTATAAAAAATATCCTAAAGAGGTTCACTTGTGGACTTGTGGAGAATTAAAACCTTGGTAAAAATTACCGATGAATAAAACCCCCGTTAAAAAAATCAGGGAAAAATACCTCTGAGAAAAAATTACAACAGAGGCTGAGGTTGCGGGTGGCGATGGACGACAGTGGTCATAGAAGAATGTAAAACCGAAACCCTCGTTCCTTAGCAAAGGATGTCGATTCGACACGTTGGGATTTATAGTGGTTGTAGTCCCACATAACCTGTCTACTGTCCTTCGTGGTGGGTGGGAACTGGGAACCTATTTAAGGTTTTCCACAACAGGAAAAAAATAAAAATAGCTTTAGTAATGTACTACTAAACTAAGATTCTATTTTAAAGAGGCTGTGTAAGGATAAACTGTTAATTGTATATTTTTATAACAACTAAATGAAACAATTATTTGTTTATCTTAGTTCTATATTTATATCGTAGTAATAATGATAGTAATGTTTATTTGAAGTAAGTAACAGATTTACTACTTTTTTAATATTATATTAGTATAATTAATAAGATAGTGTGAGTATATTCATGGGATACACAAATATACAATATATGTAATGAGTGTTGATACATATTGTGCATTAGCTGTGCCCGTGACTTCGCTTGCGTGGAGTTCAGACAATTAGATTTTACTAGACAGCCTATATTCTACCTCTAGATGCAATGTCTTCCAAAAGCAATGGAAAGTCAAGGTCCCGCCCTTTTCCCCCTTGGTTTGGCATGCGTCTGAGTCCTGACTCCAAGTTGTGGCGCCCGGACTGTGCCGCCGTGTGCGCTTAGTCCTCACGGGGCTCCTAAGCTGACATTATGCAACCAGCAACTTTTGCTCTAATACGCCTGAATGGCGACCTGCACAGCTACCCATATGGGGATGAGTGTCACCTCCCGCTTCAGCCCTACAATAATTGGCCTTATGGTGCTCCCTACACCCGTAGTATTTGCCTGCCTGGTCTATCCTCGAAGGACAAACTGGGCAACTGTCATTAATCAGTGTCACACAGGGTCATTATTCAAACCGTTTAGGCTGCACACGCCAAATTATACAATTTTTGTCGACTTCAATTACATTTATTGATATGTAATTAATTGTTAAAAATATAGTTTTAACAAAATCTAAAGTAGCCTATATATAATATACCTATCTAACATTGAAAGAACTTTCAAAATCGACTCAGTAGTACCGGAGATTACCCCGAACATCCAAACTCACAAACTTTACCTCCTAATAATATTAGTATGGATTGTATGAAAATAAAATATCAAAATATTGTTTTCTCATGTACTATGTCTTATATATGGATTTTTTTATATACTATAAACATATTGCATAATATGTCATTTTGTTCAATTTCAATAAATCCATCAATTTTTGTTCTCGAATAAGACTAAAATGCATTTACTTACCAACTCATCTTTCATATTAAAGGCACCGCGTGTCATTCAAATTGCCATAACTTTTGATAGAGTGTACTAATTTGAATTAAATAAAATTTTGATGTTACTCCGGAATGTGCTTTGAATTTTTGAAATATACTTAGTACTTTCTAAATGATGCCTGCTCAACCAAACAGACAGACAACTATTTCAAGACTCTTGCAATCATTCTTTCACCAAAATCCAAAATGTACAGACACGTGTACTTTAGAATTTTATTATTAGTATAGATTATAAACTACGACGTATAAAGAATAATTACTCTTATAAAAAAGTACAAAGACTTGATAATCATTGTTGTTTTATTGTTTGTTGTATCGCGGATGGACTAGTTTAATGTTTTTATAAGTTTTACTCGACACATTTTAGTCTAATTTAAACGATAAATATAAATCCTAATTTAAGTTCAAATACCGTCTGAATTAAAGTTGATTGACACAGGATTTTTAGATAAATCCCACAGTTCATATTATATTTTATGGATATGTTATAATAACCGTTGACTAAGGTTTTATAGCTACAATTTTCATGTCAATGCGTTAGATGTTTAAACATGTTGCAGAGTTACAGTGAACTAGAGAGGTAAGCAAGTAATTACAGTTTTTGAATAATTTTCCGTGAAAATCGACAGTACTTAACAGGCTGTACATACGAGAGATGGTAGGAAATTTTAGCACCTGCTCGAGCGACGAGAGAAAACTCCATTTCTATGTTAAATATGAACGAACCAGTATCGCCTCGTGGTTTGAATAGCATCCACGAAACTTCATTTAAGGTTCATTTAACCTGGCGTTCTCCTATTGTCATAGGCAAGAGGTGGAAGCCGCCTATTTTGTCCACAAAACATTGCGTGGAGTAATTTACGGTAAGAATCACCAGCTCCAGGATGCTGTTTTTATGGCTAGATTAAAACCTAAAAGGGAACAAAAATACACTAGAGTTATTAAATTACTTATTATTACAGAGGAACCTTTTCAAGATTTTATACATTCCTCAAGGGATGTTAACATTATCGACTCGTATGAGTCTGCAAACACTTCCTGGGAATCTTAAAAAAAAGTTCTATATCCAAAAAATATCTTATATACATATGTATAAGTAGTTTTCTTAAATATGTTATTTTGTAATGTTACTAGTTTATTTACACTAGATTTTGTTATGCTATTTTTACAAATTATTATTATTTCATGCGTTAGAAGTGTGTTAAAACTGTGGAAGATGGTCCACCCCACTTCTGGACCTCTGACTTCTCTACATTCAGCTATCTTGTTGAAGTTCTAAGCTTCTTATATTACGTTAACTACACAGGTCAACTCAAAATTCGTCTTGACTTTAAAGCACATAATTCGATATTTTAGGTCGTAATTAGAGGAAAAAAAAATAACGTAAAAAAGTTTGCTTTTGTATTTAGGAGACGGATTTGAACGATATTTTTCTAAATCTGTGGTTTCAATTTTTAATTGAAGATAAAACCATTCAAATAAATATGTTTAATTATTTTTATTAAGTTTTACTTAAATAATTTAAAAGTGCACACTTTTACTTTTTCATTTATAGTCATAAGTACTTTATCTCAATAAACTCCAAATGTAGTCTCCCATCATCGTTGTTTGTATTGGCCTTGATAACGTTGTTCGAACCTCATAATGTCCTGATGAAATCATTCACCTTGCTCTTCTAAATATGTTCCCATGTTGTTTTTAAACTTATTTAAATGAGTATGCAGCATATGTACTTTTAACGACACCCTCACCCATGGCCCTAAAATGCCTTAGCATATTTCCAACTAAAATTAATCAGAAAAGCAAACTTTATACCAAAAAAATGTTATTTTCTTTCCGTTTTTGTCCATGATTAACCGAAAAATCATAAAATAAACTTTAGTACAAAGAACGATATTTTCTTTTGTAGAGTCGTTTTATATATGTCAATTATGAAAAACATAAAAACAATTTATTGATTAGAGATATTTAATATTCAAAAGTATATTACATCAAATAAACAATCGCAGGTATGTTATTAAAAAGATTTTAATCAACAAATTAATTGATTAGACAGATTAAAGATAGTTTTAATCAAAATCAAAATTTATTTATTCAATTTAGGCCCAAAGAAGGCGCTTATGAACGTCTAAATCACTACCACCGGTTCGGAAAACAACCCAGTCGAGAAGAGCGCAGGCGAGAAACTCGATCTGGTTCTTTTTTTTTATAATTATTATTTTTTTTTGCCATATTTAAAACTATACAAATCGTAGTCTTAATAATGTTAGTGGAAGCACAGAGATGTGGGTTAATTCCAGACATCACTATCGTTCACGTAATGATCCACCCTGTAATAACCTTTTGAGATTAAAACTTGCTTGACATAATACTTGAACTTATTGTCAGGTAAATCGGTAATTTTACTTGGGATCTTATTGTAAAACCGAATACTATTACCTATAAAGCTTTTATTACACTTACTTAACCTAAAGCGAGGGACGGGCAACTTGTCTTTACTTCTAATATTAAAATTATGACGATCATTCACTAGATCTAGTTAATAGTTAATAGTTCGTCGATCCCATAATCTCCTGGTAATTGAATATTTAATGACTATAATCGACTATGAATCTTAAAGAGACAATAATTGTTATTAATTAGTATTCCTTTCACGTCAAAAGGACATAATAAATGAAAACAGTATAATTCTTATGAACCTGTAGCGTGTAAATATAGTCAATGGAAACGTACGTTGTGCAAGCGCATATGTAGGTAGGTTATCATACCGGCACTACCCGCGTGCAGTCGCGCATTGAATATATGAATTGTCGTCGCCTTTCGAGACTCGTATTGGAAACCCGCGTCGCTTATTGTAAACCGCGTAAATAATTTCAAAAAACCATTTACTATTAGCATAACACACTAAAAACCTAAGTTAATTAAAACCCGCTATGATTAAGTTTGTTATAATTAATTCAAAATATAAATATATACGAAAGAATAGAGACGATTTTTTAAAATCTATTATATTAACGAAGTTTCAGTCATCCTGGATGACTATGCCAATCTCATAGAAGAAGTTGATGGTATATTGGATATTATTGGATTGCCTAACGTTATATTTATCTCCTTAGACGTTTTGATATTATTAACTAGCTTCTGTATACGATCTCAAAATGCGTTAACCATTTCCATAAGACTCCACAATGAAGCGTATTGGTTACCTTGATCAAATAAGAGTAGATAAGTATGATGTTATTATGACATTGAATGCCTATAAGTATGATAACTCGTATGTTTATTCGTCGGTGTGTTAAAAAAAATCACAAAATAACCAAGTGATATTATATATTACGTTACAATGTAAACTAAGGTGGTAGTGCGCTGAGCCAAGAGGAACTAACTAGCTTTCAAATTATACTGCCGGAATATTAATTTAAAAATGTAATTATTTAATCAATATTTAATAAATCCATTTTTAAATTGCTTTATCTGCCGTAGAATCGTACCGCTTCCATACAAACGACCTTATTTTGTATAACAACAAAATTTGCTTTAAAATTACTCTTTCCGTTTTACCTGTAACTTTGGCCGTTTCATCGCAATATGCAAAAAAAAACAAAACTCCGTAGAAATTGACATGGATATACCAAAATATATAAGTTGACGTCAATTATCAGTGGGCACTTTCTAATAGTCTCTTATTGTCTACAAATCGCACCCTGGTCGATATTAGTAAAATGAAATCCCGCTAAATTATAAGAAATGGAATAATACGAAATCCTAAATTTCCATATTTTTTAAATGCAAAAACGTAAAAGAGTAGTTAGAATTAAATGTAATGGTTCAAATTTTTTACACTATACATAACATTGGCGAAGGTCGCGGCAATCCGCTGGATGCGGGTGGCGCAAGACCGGTCGTCGTGGAGATCTTTGAGGAAGACCTATGTCCAGCAGTGGACGTCTTTCAGTTGAATGGATGGATAGCAATATTGAGCTGAAGGAGCGAAAAAAAAATCGACCATATTGAAAAAAAATACATAAATTCGGCATTCCAAATCCGTACACTCCATAAACCTAGCCTTAACGCAACTACCCTAATGTACTCCAAGACCTTTTTCTCACGTACTCTAGCGCTATGGAATGGGTTACCCAGCACAGTATTCCCCCAAAGAATAAGACATGCGACTCTTCAAAAAGAGTCTTAAAACGGCAACGCATTGGTAATACTCCTTGTGTTGCAGTTGTCCATAGGCGACAGTAAACATTTAAAATCAGATGGGCCCTCTGCCTGTTCATCGTTAGTTCATATATATAAAAAAAAAACCAGATCGAGTTTGTTGCCGACTCTTCTCGATGTGTTGGCTGTTTTTCGAACAGGTGATAATGTTTTGACGTTCATAAGCGCCTTATCAGGATCTAAATTTAATAAAGTATTATGTTTTTAATGCCGCATTATGATGTTTTATATTTATATATATATGTATATAGAATATTAGTAATTAAACACGTGATTATGATTTTAGATAATTTAATTCGATTTATCAGAATAAATTAAAAGTTGCGCCGGATCGGTAATCTATGCAGGGCGTCGTTGGTCTCCGTACCACCTAGTCTGAAGACTCCGGTTTAGATTGAGGATGAGAGCGTGCTATTAATAGTAATTTATTTCCCGTCTTCATTTATTAATATTCTCATAAATTATCATTTATGTTCTCCAATTTAATTTAAAAAAAATCAAATAATAATTACAAATCAGATTAAGTCGGTTGTCTTACAATGTATTTGTAACAGAACAATACATATTCAAATTTTCTTACATATTTCCTATAAAAAACAGTGAACAGTAAAATAATAGTGTACAAACAGGTCGTTCGATACTTACAAATAAATAAATACATAAAGACACTAACATTTATTGAAACGTAACAATCGACAAAGCGAAACTCAATTGACAATAAATTAATTATAACTCATTTATTGTTATGTTATCAATATTGTTATTAAATTATCTAAGAAGTCCATCCGCTGTCGTAAAATAATATTTTTACTAAGATAATTTATTAATAAACAAAAACAACTATAACGCAATAGAATAATTTAGTTGTATTTTCATTATTATTTGTTTTGTTATTTAATCCCTATATACGTGTGTATATATTATTTTAAAACGTTATTTTTAAATATAACAATAGATAAAAGGACAGAAACGCGTTAACGAACTTATCTGAGTACTGCCCTTACCATATACGGAGGTCGTTAAAATAAAATCAATACATAGATTATCGACCTTGTATCTTGAACTTGAGCTGCGTATACACGGCAACATAAAGATTTTCCCTTACAATACTCAAATGGTTATAAATAGCAAGTCAAAGCGAACGTACTGTGTTGTCATCATCTTGTCGTCTGCTTACGTTTGGCGTACGGCCAGTTTTACGTATTCTATGGCTATAGGTCGTTTCTTATTAATGACAGTGGAAATGTAAAACGACACAGACTTTGTAATGATATATAGGAAATTCCCTACTACGTTTGTATTCGTGGAAAAGTATGCGCGATTGAAAATTTTCTATTTGGAAGCGATGATTAATTAGTTGTTAGTTTAGTAGTCTAGGTATGAATCATTGTAATGAGTTTAAAGAGTCTGTGACGAAACCATAAAACGTTGTTAGGGCATGGTAAATGGTATGTCTAGCTTTGTACCATTCTTTAAGTTGCTAGCGTTTGTAGCTATATATTAGGGGTCGTTCAAGTATTTGTGGATTTTTTCTAATGTATTCACCATTTAGAATCCCCCATCTCAGGCGAGTTTGTGGGGGCGGGGGATTCTCGAGTGTCACGCATTTCTCAAAATTATGTTGAATACCTACCTTTGTTTGATTTCATTTTTTTATTATTGTATATTAGACGTTTTAAGCAGGAAGTTAGTAATACATTTAAAATTTTCGTAAATTGTCAATTCGACGTGTACGATTTTGGGGGGCCATGACATCTATGACCCCCTCCTCCGGTCCACTTCTACCCCATCCATCATGTTATCAAAAATAAATAAAGCATAAACTTCCATTCCCATTGATGAAAATAAAAGTGTATCCAAACCTTGAGAAGGCGGTTACAAACGTTAAAAAAACTACGACCAGTTCGGAAAACAGCCCAGTGGAGAAGAACCGGCAAGAAACTCGATATGGTACTTTTTTAATGAATGTTTTTAAAATAATATAAATTTACAATTAATAATAATAAACAATTGTAGCGAAAGCATACAGCGAGGGTGTCATTTCCAGACATCACTATCGTCCACGTAATGATCCATCCTGCAATAAACCTTTGGACATTAAAACCTGCTTGCCATAGTGTTAATACTTATTATCAGGTAAATCGGTAATGTGTTTTGATTCCAAATTCTAGAACTTGACACTAATATCTGAAAAGCTTTTATTGGGCTCACTAAGTCTAAATCAAGGGAAGGATAATTTGTGATTACTTCTGGTATTAGAATTATGCCGGCCGTTTGTTTAAACTTTTGCGACCGTACAGCTTAAATTATTAAACTCTAAAGCTTTAAAACAGTTCTATCTATCTATTTAGCCGAAAGACGACCACCGCTGGACATAGGTCTCTCCTAAAGATCTCCACGACGACCGGTCTTGCGCCACCCGCATCCAGCGGATTCCCGCGACCTTCACCAGGTCGTCGGTCTACCATGTGGGGGGCCTACCCACGCTACGTCTTCCAGTGCGTGATACCCATTCGAGAACCCGTTGGCCCCATCGGGCATCGGTTCCGCGAGCAATGTGCCCAGCCCACGGCCACTTAAGTTTAGCAATTCTTCGGGCAATGTCGGTTACTTTAGTTCTCATTTCTGATTCGATCACGCAGTGAAACTCCTAGCATAGCCCTTTGAGCAACTTAAAATAGTTAATTTGTTTTTATTCCTAGTATTAAAATTAACTGTCACGGTCCCATACCATCTAAAAATTATACTGAATGTATAGAAAGTAGGCCACGTAGAGTACGTAGCCGTAGTCAAGAGAGGTTTATGAAATTAGTCCCTTAACAGGCATTGGTAATGTTTTATCACATTATCAGTTGACACGGTCGATACGCGTGAGAGGTTTTCGCCGCGAACCGTTCCGAAGTCGTGTCGGTCGTCTTTGTTACTGAAACACTTATTAACATTATTATCTCTTTAAAGATAAACAACCAGCATATAATACACTGGTGGCACTCGTTATGACAAGACTTACGCTATAGCGGATTTATATCCAAATGACGCACAATAATATGAATTATCTATAATATATATATATGATATATACTGTATGTATATTTATTTATCTTTGTTATATAATATAGCACGCGACGTTATTGTGATCATCAAGACATTAATAATATCTATCTAGTTAATAATACAATAATTTATTATAGGAAGTGGTATCTAATAATTAACTGTATACTAACTGAACTAGCTGGGTGGTTTTATAAAGTTACTAGCTGGCGCCCGCGGCTCCGCCCGCGTTTCATATGCTCTGTGCACATGACGTTTCATTTATTGCTAATTTAAAAAAAAACAAATGAATGAATAAAAGTAAGAGTATTTTGTTTTTACTAGCGGAAAAAATGTATATAAGCATAAATTGAAGTGGAAAATGTACAAAAGAGTAAATCGCAAAGAAAAATGAGAGAGGATCGGTGGAATCCAAAAAATACCTGTCTACTACGAAAAATACTGCGTTGAAAGGTATTAGTACTATCCCGATATGTTAAGTAGTTTTGAGGTGATGGTGCGTCAAAGGAATAATAAACAAACAAATTGAGAAAACATGGCAAAGGGCTCATAGAATTTGAAAAATATATAGCCTATAACCATCTACGATTAATTCCGCGTCGAATGGTTGTGGTTTCATGCTGATCAATCCAGTAGTTTTCGAGTTTACCTCGGACAAAGAAAACAAACTTTGCTTATATATATATATACTTTCGAAAATAAGCTCAAAATACTAACAGAATGAAAGCATTATATTCATGTAATAGTAAAATTTTATGACAGAATTGAAATTATATCGTATTGGAATTTAATGCCTTTAATATCCGAATGAAAGTAACAAAAGTTAAATATTTTCAATTCACGACTTGCTCATTCTTTGTATTCGGGTACTTAAAATAGCGAATATTATTCCGTGAGAAAATAAATTACTTTACTCAAAACATTCAACGATCTTTGTAACTCTACCTCTCCTGCACTGATTCGTTGTTGTTATTATGAGGTTTTTTTATTAACTAACATCGCCCGCGACTTTACTTGTCTGTAATAACACCTAACTTTAGAATATATGGTGTAATTAAGTAATGAAATTGATTAAACTTAATCGGTACATCCTTTCTTTGGTTATTAACGAACTGACCGACATAAAAGTGAACAGACAGAAAGATAGACTTTAATTTCTATGTAAGACGATGTTTATTTATTTGTGCGTGAGCTATAATATCTCGTCGAGTCTATTTTACGATTTATAATTCTTTAAATATTGATCTTACCTCTTCTCTTTAATAAATATAAGTGTTTATACTGGGACTGCATAAAAACACATGCCCATTGCTAAAGAAAGGTTCCATCTCATAGTAAAGCAAAACAGTATAATTACATTGTTAATTTATAATATATAGGTATTTTCAGACGAGGGTTGATCGATGGATTTTTAAACGGACAAAAAATGTATGACGCAATGTTTATTTATAATAACTTGAAATTATTTAAACGTATATTATGCAGGTATATTATTTTATAAACCCTTCAAGATATTATTATTAATTGAAATAAATCGACATTACTCGTATTCTTATCCATACATTTCATACAAATCAATACTCACATATTTGGATGAAATGAAAAAGCAAATTGTTATTTTTTTATGTACAAATTTTACGACAAGGTTGAGAGATTTTGTTTTTGGTCTTTCCTATTTTAAATATGTAAAAGATAAAACATTTTAGTACTTTTCTATCAAGCGATTTTTTTTTTAATATCTATTGACGAGGATTAGTGTTATCAGTTAAAAATTGTTGAAACAAAGTTTTTTACCTTATTTAACGATAATAACGGTTGATAGTAACGACAATAACGATTACTGTGGAATTGCCACCTCGGATTATCATATTATATATTGAGTTTCTTACCGGTTCTTCTCGATGACTGGATTTGGTTTTCGAAACGGTGTTAGTATTTTGACGTTCATAAACCTTAAACGTTCGTAGGCCTTAAAAGTGCCTAAATAAAAAAAAAGTATTTTTGAATTTGAATACACTTATATTTCGAGAAACGCTAAACAGACTTTTTAAAAATTATTTATACATTAATACTCTAAGTATATTTTGTTACGTTACAAGCGGTGAGCAATAATTCTTTATAAGAAAGAGTAATTATCATAGCGAAAGCAGTAAACACAATAATTATGTTAAGTAGTAAACAATTTGAATGAGGCTTGAAAAACGTGTCAGTTTCAAAATAGACCGATCGGAAAAAAAATGCGTTTTCACTGAAACTTGATACCTACTGGCCACTTTGGTATGTCGATAAGCTATATACTTCAGTTGTAAATATATGTTTCGCTAAAAAACTATAGCTGTACATCAATAAAAACAACATATTTTACAGGTATTTTATTTCTAATTAAAATCCCATTTTTTTGGATATGTATTTTTCTTGAAGTACTTAGTATTGAGACATAGACGCTGCAACTTCTTCTTCTTTGCGGAATATAAAATTTATTACATATTGATACAAATCAAGACTTTTTTATTTACTTTAATTATAAATCGCGATGATTTGTTCGATATTTATTCCTATAAAATTTAGAAATATGTAATACACAGACAACACTATTTGTCGTACGATTCACGGCGGCAGATCGTTGACGAATGGAATTAACGGAGCTTTATTTGATCTTTCTCTTTCAGAGAATATACGTGTAGCTAGAAAAATATTTGTAGCACTACTTTGAAATGGTTTTGGCATGTTTTATGATTTAAGTGTATGATTTAAAAGCAAAAATCCAAAACGATTGACAACATATTTTGTCTACGTGATAGCTAGTAATGCCAAAATACCAAAACGAGACTTCAGAGGTAAAAGAACTGTGAACGGACTATCGTATCGTGATAAAAAATTTCCATCAATATTTTAGTGTTGTGTGCACCTCTTTGTTATGATAAATAAAGTAATGACATTTGTTCAGCAATATTTTACATACACCGAAGACGCGCGGAATTTTCTAAACGAATAACAAATTTATGATAAAATTCACGCTGTCTAAAACTGTCTCAATATTTTTATTGACCGAGTCGAGTTGTCGTAAATTAAATTATTTGCTTTAGTATTTTTATAATATATATGCACACAGAAATGTAATTCGCGATATTTTTGTTTTGGAACCGACTATGATATTGTTTTGACGGCATCTTACGACTTCGAAGCAGGTCTCATTTTTTTTAAGCTAAGTCTAAGCTAGCTAACGCTGTTTACCGGAAGGGCCTTTACAGCTTCACCGTGACTTTGGGAGCGAGTGCTAAAGGCAGTCAGCCGCAAAAAGGTAACTAGCACAAGGGTTACCAGAATGGTACGAACCTCGGCTTGGCCGTTACCTGAGTGTACAAACTCTCTTGCGAATTGAATCCTATCTAATCCCTACATTTTTTATTTAACATACAAAAAAGGTTCCTTACAGGACCTATGCACCTGCGTGTTATGTGCAGGAGTGTGTATGCAATGTTGTGTGTGTAATGCTCAATGCACGGTCAGTGTCACTGTTATCGCGCTGGCGGCGATGTCAAGAGCTTCTCCAGTTGGAGAACGAGACACGTCTTGGGTCGCCGCTTGAGGGGAACCCGGAGAGTGTACGGGAGCAAAGTAAGCCGCTAGTCCCCGACGGCGGGAACAGTGGTTTCGCGGGCGTGGGCGCTGACACGCAAGTGAACGAGATTTATATAGAAAGATCCTATTCATACGAGTGATGTTATCGTCGCGGTCGGTCAAGATGTTACGCGGTCGTCGCATCTTGGGGAGGGTATTCGGGTCGGGCGTATACGAGACGGCTAGCACTATGAGGGGGTTTGGGTATGTCTGTGCGCGTTCCCAGAAGGCGCGACACTGGGTTTTGAAAACGGACTTGATGGTGGGTAGATCCGGGTCCATGTGTAAATCCACATTTCTCTGGTACCATCGGGCACCTATGGCTTTCCTTACAAAACGATTCTGGATTGTTTGTAAGGTGTACATCTGGGAACTCCTAATGTGAGCGAACGCAGGTACATAGTACGTAATGATGGGTCTAACCACCATTTTGTACAGTGTAACTTTATGGCGGTGGGCCATTTTGTTGTCGGAGTTGTATAGAAGATGGAGACGGCCTAGCACCATGGAGGTCTGGCGCTTGACTTTCTTGAGGTGAGCGTTGAAAGTCATTTTGGCGTCTAATTGAACACCTAAGTACCTAACTTCGGAGCTGTAGGGGATTTCCGTACCTGCGTACGTGATGGGCCGTGGAGGTTTGTTCGAGCGGGCTGTATCGAACATGATTGCGGTGCTCTTACTCGGGTTTATCGCGATACGCCACTTGAAGTACCAAGAACTGAGTTCGTCGACGGCTCTTTGGACGTATTTTCGGAGGACTACTTTCTTACGGAAAGCATAATAGATGACTGTGTCGTCCGCGTAAAGCCCTAACTGCACTTTATTTAGTACAGGAGGGTCTGCCAGATAAAGATTAAAAAGGACAGGTGCCGGAATGGAACCTTGGAGGAATCCTGCGTATATTGGGTGGGCTATAGAGAGTAAGTTCTCTACTCTATAGCGGAAGCTACGTTCTTTGAAATAAATATGCATAATGTGGTCTAGAGTATCGGAGATGCCTAGCTCAGTAAGTTTGTAGACAAGGCCTGTGTATCAGACCTTGGCGAATGCTTTGGCGACGTCGAAGAAGACTGCGAGCGTACGCCAGGGTTTATTAAACTTCGGATGGTTAAAGTTAGAGAGGATGTACTACGTGAGGTGGTGTACTTGATGCGCACAAGAGTGTCTGGATCGGAAACCAAACTGTTGGGGAGACAAGAGATCTTTGTCCTTAAGAACCTCTATGAGACGGTTCAAAAGGACCCGCTCATAGAGTTTTCGTTGAGAAGATTAATGGGACGGTAACTATCGGGTAACCTGGCCTCTTTGCCAGGTTTGTGTATACCTATAACGATTGCTGCTTTCCACCCGGCTGGAAAGTGGTGGTTTTTGATGATAGCATTGGAGATGCAGACCAGCAACGCAATCAAAGGCGGAGGAAGAAGCTTTAACATTTCGTTGCTGATTCCGTCCGGACCGGGGGGTTTTCTGGGCTTAAGGCTCTTGATTGCGAGCTCCACCTCGTCACAGGTGACAGGTGAGAGGGGCAAAACCGGAGTAAGAGCAACCAGATCCTGTACGGAGGATTTCGACTGCAGAGTTTTGGGCATCAATGTTGTCGACTACTGGGGTCCATTACAGCGCGAGGCTTTCGGCTAAGCACTCGGCTTTTTCTGTATCGTCAAAAGCGGATTGAAGACCCGGCGAATTTCTATCCAGAAGACAAGATACAAGTGACGGAACGGTCCTTCTTCTTCTTCACGTATCGTTACGGATCTGATCGATGCGGTCTTTCACCGGTCTACGTACGTCTTTTTTGTTAATCACGTTTTCCTCAATAACTCCAGAACCACAGTCATCTACAAATCAACACAGGGTATCTTAACAAGTAACAATTCTTAACAAGGCGCATAAAGTGACACCTTAAAACCACCGGTTACTAATCGGGTTTGCGCAGCGTACTTGTGAGCAGGTTAACCGTCATACTTTTTGGGAGTGTCTCCCCCCCACACTAATCATAACGCACCGAGAGTGACCTCTTCGGATAGCTCGTCTTACACAGCGCAGCGAAAATCTGACTAGAAAAACAAATTTTTCAGATTTTCCGTAGCAGGAGCGAAAAGCTGCCGGCCCGTTGCCCTCCCCTCCCCCCGTTTCCTCCTTGAATAATAGCATAACAGCAGTATCGAGCATCTTTCTTATTCTATAACTGAAAGAAAATTAAAAATCGTTTCAGTTTTGGAGGAGGAAACAGGGAGGAATTGATGTTTTCGGTAAACGGTAAAATCAGCATAAGCTGCAGTTGTCCCTTTCGTGTTTTATAAACCATTCTTTGGGGTTCAACGCGATAGATTTCTGAAATACCTACTTTTCAAATTTGTCACCGATCGCATATCCTCTTACATAAGTGTGGTCAATGGGGTATTTATACTGATTTTAAAACCTTTGTCGCATATTAATAATGTTGTGTTCAGTTCGTTATTATTAATTTGTTCCTTGTATTTTACGTATTTTATTGAATAAAATCTTGTGATCATCTATAATGATATTTCAATGTATATTCTAAATGTAATATTTTTACATTAATTTTTTTCTAAGTTAATAGTATCGTGTGACATACAGTTCTACTAATGAATAGTTTCCTTGACATTGAAGAAATCGCCTGAGTCGGACGAAGATCGAGTACGAGGTTTTTAAACTCAGTTGTTTGTATGTCGGTCGTTTGACTTTATTTATTCAAATTAATACGTATCATATAGTTAATCTATACTAATAAATAAAAGTGAAGTGTCTGTCTTTTAATAAATACATATTAATGTATATACGGTACGGTACCTATACCAAAAATACAATTTTTTAAATTTTTGTCTGTCTGTCCGTCCGTCTGTATGATTGTTCCGGGTAATATCCGGAACGGCTGGACTGATTTTAGTGGGACTTTTTTTGGTAGATAGCTGAAGCTATTCCGCTTAATATATGCTAGTTTAATCATTCGAAAATTTGTAGGGTTCCTAGCAAAAAAAACAATACCCATTAAATTGTAAATAAAATTCGTTTCAATGGTCAGTTATACGGACAAGTTTTTTTTTTTACTACTGAACATAGGTCTCCCCCCAAAAAGGGGGCCACAATCGCTACGCTTGGCAAGCGGGTTGACGATCTTAGTAGGTGTTTGTGGTTCTCAGAGGATGCTACTGCCCATCCCCTGGTTTATTCGCCCCTTAGTCGCCTTTTACGAAACCCACAGGAAGATACGGGGTGTACTATTTTTAGTCGGTACCACTAGGCTTTAGTCGGATCACTCGGCTTGTGCTTCAATTTAATACAAATATTTTTAGTTTGTTAAGACAAATTAAGTTAAGACCAAAAATTTTATTGGAAAATAGTTAGGGTTCCGTATTGAAAAATTAAAACACAGTGAAGAATATATGAATAATAACAGCTATTTTACCCCATGAAGTCTCATTTTGGTATGTTGACATTGCTAGCTGTTACGAAGTCTAAATATTTTGTCAAAATGTTTTGATTTTTGCTTTTTATAGTACATTTTAACTTGTAAAACAAGTCAATTTATTTTATTTAAAACATAAAAGATTTTTAATGTTGATATGGTCATGTTAACATGTTGCTAGGTTACCTAATTACTCATGCCTTTCTTCGGAGAGGCGGGCGAAGAGGTGGTACGGGGTCATTCTCCCTCCCCCATCCCCATTGGGCCATTGCACGGACGAGGCCCGGTGGGTTTGCCGCAGGGGGTGACGCGGTGCTTGCGAAAGCCATCCTGTATCGCCCCCATCCCAAATGCGGCAGACGGCCCCGGGGGATTTTAGTGGGTATATCCGGACGCTTCACGTCCGGGCGAGCCCCACATTGGCACGGAGTCTTCCCTCCGTGCCCCCTTACCTATTGCATTGGGGGACTCCGGTCTCACTAATGCAATGGGTAAGGGTAGTGCGTAAATGCATTTCTTCCCATCAAAAAAAAAAAAAGGTTACCTAATTACACAATAAGTTAAGACAGCAGGTCCTATAGTAGGGACTTAATAAAGTAACCGACTTTGTATTACATGGATCTTATAACTTTTCACGGTAGACGAACTGAGTTGTGAGACTTGTTTTTTTTTTACAAGTTTTGTTTTTGATGGTATTATCTTTTACAATCGTATGGACTAAGGTTAAATTTAAATGAACAAGTTTAAGTTTATATGTAATAGATGTGTACAGTTTCTATAGGTTTTCGCAAAAGATGACAAATGTTTTCGCTTAATTCCCGGTGGAAGAGATTGGACGACCCCGCGACATCATGTGTGGGTGCAAAATGTTTTGACTACAGAGTAAGTATGCATTTATTTCTTCGATTTTAAATGATAGCACAGATGTTTCTAGAGAATTAAGTGTGAAGTCCAAGTTTGATCGGAATTCTAGTGTTTGAAATTATTCTATGGAGTTATGGCCCATTTATGAAAGAATTCACCATAAGAATCTTGTGTTTTATAAAAGTAGTAATTAGTTTTGAATTTCCTGAATCGACTCTATTGGCATGATTGGTAATATCTTACAGCGTCCTTTTGATCTAAAGTCCCAAAATTTCTTTGAGAATAATATGTTTTAAAAAGCGGTATTTTTATGATCATAATATGGTTTGATATATGTATCTTCAGTAACTTTTAATTTCCTCAAGTAATCAAAACAAATTCCAGTGCTTGTGGTTTTCTGCCTTTCTGCTGCCGTCCTAAAAGATAATTAATATTAATTATATTATTTATATATGTGTGCGTGCGTGTAAGCGTCAATAATTGCCACGGCCGAGATGCATATTTGCAGAAAATGTTTCCTATAAGACCTGAACAGTAAGTGACTACACTCAAATTGGTTAAGAGGCAATGCGGGCGAGGTTTATTCCATGTAAACGTATTCCCCTGTTTTCTCACTCGATTATTTCATTATAGTAAATATTTCCATATAATTTTTTACAAAAATCAAGTATTATATTATAGAATTAGGAACCTTCAAAAGCAGGAAAAATGTACGATTTTACCGTCGTTTTCAAACGTCCCTCAAACAAAATTAACGTAGAGGAAATGTTAGTCATCCTTGTTTTTTAAATATAAGAAAAATGAAAATCGATCCAGTTATTATGAAGGAGGAAACAGGTAATGATTTCGTAAATTTTGCATAGGTATTATATGCCCGATCTGCAGTGGTACCTTTCGCGCTTTATAAATCTTACAATGGGACTCAACGCGATAGTAATAGATTTCGATATATCTAATCTTCAAATTTGGCGTTTTAAGTTTCCTCTTAAGCTAGTTTTGTATTATATCATTTTTCCTGGAAACGAACGGGACGAGACTTTTTACAGCGTTAATTGTAATTATAATTATAAATGGCGCTTAATAATTAATGACGTAAAAATGCGCACGTGACGCACGCACGGGGAGGAAAGATACTTTTAATGGCGTATTTTTTCATTGACAGCTGCAATACCTATGTGTCACACGATTTAAACAGAAATTAGGAAAATAAACACAACAATGTACAAAACTAGCTGTGTACCTGCGGCTGCGTCCACGTTTCATATATTCTTCAATGCGTTTTAATTTTTTTATACGGAACCCTAATTATTCTTCTAAAAGTTTTTGAATACTAAAATAAAGTCAAAATATATCCCATAAACTCAAACAATTGCTCATAAAACTGTGCATTGATTTGGATTTTATTAAAATTTTTATGAGTTTTAATTTTTTTTACGCGGATCCCTATTTTCGAAAATCAAAAGTACTTTACGCGGCGTAACTTCAGCTATCTACCAAAAAAAGTTTTTCAAAATCGATCCAGCCGTTCTGGAGATTACCCGGAACAATCATACAGACGGACGGACAGACAAACAAACAAAAATTTAAAAAATTGTATTTTTAGTATAGTTATAGTAAATACATTCTATATAGTAACAAAATAATTCTGGCAAACAGACACTTCAATTTTATTTATTAGTACAGGTAAAATACAAGGTAAGTCTCCCTGTCTGTATATTAGATCGTTAGCCCGATTCTCAAAAATCAAATTAAAAATACTTTTTTCAATGTAGGCCCTGATAATGTACTTATGAACGTCAAAAATACTACCTCCGGTTCGGAAAACAGCCCAGTCATCGAGAGTAATCAGCAAGAAACTCAATCGGGGTTTTTTGTCGTATGCTTTTTATAGAACTTTACAACTAATAGTTACAGATTATTAGTAGATGCACAGAGAAGGGTGTGATTTCCAGACTTTACTAACCATTGTTGACACACAATAACCTTTCCAAATTAAAACTCGCATGACATTCTGGCTAAATTTATTGTCCGGTAAATCGGTAACGTGCTAACAATTCTATCTCAAAAACCGCTTAAACGATGTAATAATTAAATCATATGTGTATTCTTTGACCAGATTTGACTATATAACCGCCAGAAAATCATCGTGACAAAATTTACCCAAGCTATTTAATACGCATATTATAAGATGTCCTTCCTATAACGATGGATAATATATTTTTACTGTTAATGTATTTTGTATATCTGATTAAACGCTGTGACCAAAAAGGTTCTTGACAGCTTCACCGGACTTTGAGGCGAATACTTAGAGGATATGCGGCCGGCGATAAATTTAAATTTAACGATGCGCCCCAAAGAAAGAGTAATAAAACACGAAAGGAACAACTCGAGCTCGGGCTGATTTTACCGTACGCAAAATAGACGACAAAAAAAAAAATCACTTCATAGTACCCTGTTTCTTCCCCGAAAACTGAACTAATTTTTAATTTTCTTTCAGATATAAAATAAGAACGTCTGAAAATGACGGTAAAAATCAAGCATTTTTTCTATATTCAAAGGCTCTTAGTTTTTACATTAACTAATTTATGAAAAAAATCAAAACGTACGGGTACGGCGATAGTGGATATATAATTGTGTAGAAAAATATTTACCATAATGCTATTATCCAGAGAGGAAACAGGGGACTATGTTTGTATGGAATAAACGTCACACGCATATACATTTAGCCTGGCAATGGTAGCCAGCGCAAGGGCACTGAAATAGTACGAACCTCGGCTTGAGCTGCTACGAATCCCGGCTTGAGCTGCTGCTACCTTTGTTTTTAAATTCTGTGGCATTTGCCTTAGCTAATCTAACGGTTAGTGACGCAAATTATTGTGTATAACATAAATATGAGTGGAACCGCTGACTGTGTGTCTGAGTATTTCTGAGCTTGAGTTTTTAGAGAAAGAAAGCATAGTGAAATACCCGCCTGATATTTTGCGACCTATATATAGACTCTGCCGCTTTGATTAGAATCTCACCAAATGTTAAGTAACCATATATTTCAAATTACACACTAAGTCTTTGTAAGAAACTAATAAAATCTTAATTGAAGCTGCCAGAGCACACAACATATAACTTGCGACAACTTTTTAAATTTAAGGTTGGTGGCTACAAGCCTTGCTGACATTAAAAAGTGTCCTACTACTTATGGTGTTATGATTTCATCATGATATTTCCTTCACTAAAATATCAGGCTCATAATAGAGAAATAGATATTTGGATTTGAAACTAAGTCCATCAACACGGTGTTGAAACATACGACGGCTGAACATGACTGCGAACTTACTAACCCGGTTCTTGTATTATCTTTAATCGTATCGTCACTTAACATAAGGAAAAATTTTGTTTGAACACAAAACTGTTAACAATTTAAATAAAGCATATCTGAATAGTAATATTATTAGGTAAACATAAAGTTGCAAATTGCATCTGCGAATGATGGCGGGCGGTTTAATAGTTAACTTACCGTTGTTCCGGTTGTTAAACTCCGCGTGTCCGTAATACATCTTCTAATAGAGGACAATCCATTACAATTTACAATACAAACGTGTGGTAATTTTGTTTATTACCAGCCTTTATAATATACGACAACGTTTTGTTATCGTGTACAACGGTCTTCTATTTCATTATTTTTATGGTTCATAATTTACTTATTTTTAATGGACGGAAAGAGTGTATCATCATTTTTTAATCGTTGTCTATATATAACCTTTAGTTAGATGATTTATTTCATAGACTTTTTTTTCTTACTGTTTATAGTTGAAAAATTTCAATAAATAAATTCCAAATTAAACATAAGTTACTTATGTACATAGTTACTGAACATACTTATGGCGATGTAGACTGATTATTTTTTATTGGCTCATCAAAAAACAAACAATAAATAATAAAGCCGAAAGCTGAAAAAATTATTAAAATCTGATTAAAAAAAATGGAACTACCGATAGAAGTGAAACCTCAAAACAAAACATATATTATAGATTTTTTGTATCCACGATACAATACTATCAAACAACTAGAAATCTATGTACTCCGCTGGTTTTTTTTATGAAATAGGGGGTAAACGAGCAAGCGGGTCACCTGATGGTAAGTGATTACCGCCGTCCATGGACACCCACAACACCAGAGAAATCGAAGATGCGTTGCTGGCCTTTAAGTTTTGAGTAGGCTATCTTCTTAAAAGTTCGCAAGTCGTATCGGACCGGAAAGACCATTGACGCAAGTTAGTTCCACAATATACGAGGCAAGAATTTCCGCGCGAAACGCACCGTCTTGGATAGCCATTCATTCAGAAGGTGAGGGTGGAATTTAAGTTTATGGTGCGTTGTACGTAGGTGGAATCCAGTAGCAGGTATTAATTCGAACAATTCCTCGGAACACTCTCCATGGTAAGTTCTATAGAAAATGCAAAGAGATCCTACGTCTCTTCCAGTGGGTTAAGTCGATCGGAAAGAACTTGGTTATTGAGAATTCGAGACGCTCTGCGATGATTTCCGAACCACAATAAAATATTCATTGTATGATGTACCACAGAGATAAAATATTAGAAAACTAAACAGTAATATCAAAAATTTCAATGCAAATATTAAAATACCAATGTTAGAAATACTCGAAAACAAAAGCTGGTTTTTATTATTATTTTTTCTACAGTATAACGCAACACGTTACATTAGCATGTCGGTGACGCGAACCTATAAGTTTTGCCTTTACCAAATATCGTACGATCCCTAAAGAGGTTTTCACATCAATAAATAACTTATAACCAAATTAATTTTAATGCTAGAGAAAACGTACTATACTTCAATATGACGTAACTTGATGCGTAGTGATGCTCGAATCCATTCTCAATCACCTTAAAAAACATTAAAACGCTTAGGTATATCTAATTGTATTTTAAATCTAATTTTACTAGGCGCATGAAATATTCTAGTTTATGTATTATATCTAATCACGTTATCCACTTAATCTGTTGTTTTCAATAAAATAAACACCAGTCAAAAATACCCTGTTCTATAGTGTACATGTATGAGATAGTTCCATTATACCTGTTTAAAATAACAAATAATCTTTTTACTCTATTCGTTATTCGTGTTTTTTTATATATTTTATGTTCAGGTAAAAGATACTACAGGAAATGTTCTGGTCGTAATGTTTGTCGGCTCAATTTATTATTATCCATATAATTATATGTAGTAATAATATACGAAATTCGACCATACACATTGAGAAAATATATCTGTTTCCATATTGGATTAATAATAATAATAATAATAATAAAGCCATTTAATCCAGATCTCATATTTGGTGTAAATTACAATGTTTGTTAGTAATGTTGCTTAAATTCAACCTCCCCTCCATATTGGATTATTGAGATACAAATATTACGTAATGAGAATTTTGGTCATTTTTTAAGTAACCTCTACACGGATCCCTAATTATTTACGACAGAATTAAGTAGCCTTAAGTTATGAGTAGTAACTTCAGCTATCTGTCAAAAAAAAGTCCCGTTAAACTATGCTAGGAGAATATACATTTATATGATTAAAAAATATATAATGTAAAACGGTAGAGTGATTCTCGAGCTATAAACATAAGAATGAATAAACTGACAGATAAATGATCCATTTTATAATACGTAATACACAAAACTATTATTGAATCAATATACACCATATCAGAAACTAACTTTTTTATTTATAGGCGGTACAACATCCTTGTTGAACGAAACTATGGCAAAGTAACAAAACCTATCAGCAGTTAGTGGGATTCTGCTGGACGACTAGATTGCTACGACCGTATATATAGTTAGAAACATTTATACCTCATTCGTCTCGATTTTTTTTCTAACTAGGTAATGCTGTGCACCGGAAGAGTCTTTACAGCTTAACCGTGGCTTTGTGGGCGAGTGTTGAAAGCGCTCAGCCGAAAATAGGTAACTAGCACAAGAGTTACCAAAGTGGTACGAACCTCTGCTTGGCCGTTACCTGATTGTAAAAAAATTTCTTGGAATTTAGAACCTAGCTAAGCCCTTTATTCTTTATATAATAAAGAAAAGGTCCCATACAAGACCTATGTGCCTGCGTGTTACGTGCAGAAGTGTGTGCGCAATTTTTCTCGATGCTTTGTCGTTTTTCTAGATAAGAAAATGTCTATTTATTTTATGCCTAGAAGTGTCATTACGTTTTCTACAAGGACGTCTTTTGTAATAATTATGTTATATCATGTTAAAAAATACAATGTTGTAGATAGATTCTTTAGTCCATAAAAATCGTATAAGGTAACATTTTCCTGTCGTCTTTCCGTAAGTTGACTAATAAATCGAAATATATGGGTGTATTTTTCCAGCCTGTTTAAGCTATAAATTTTGTTATATAGAAGGATATATTTGCCTAATAGTGAATAAAAAAAATATAAACGGAACCACTTGCCTTATAATATTTCATTGAAATTACTGAACTTTTGTGAAGTATTGAATGAATATAAATCGATCTATGGCGATAATACAATCCTTAGCGCTATGTATACTATATCTAAAGCGTTTTAAAATAAAATAGATATTCACATACATAGAATAAGTGTATTAACACAGATAATTAATGTTGTGCACATTTTTTAACGATCATTAATTTATTTACCGGTTGTTTAAAACATTACCGGACGACGTTAATTACACCAAGTACCTACTTAATAGGTACTTGTAATATGTACATAATGATTAATCATGACATTTACGCGTGACTGTACGCTGTAGGTGGTAATTGCCCCTAATACCCCAAATATATTCATATAAAAATAGGCAAAGATAAAATTGTTCAACACATTTTCCACCTCTGTTTAGCAATCGATTTTTTTTTTATTAAGAAGCTATTGATAATCTCGTGTGTTATCACTAAAAAAAACTAGACAGCTATGGGGACTGCCGATAGAAGGGAAAACTTTGAAAAAATTAAAAAGAAAATAATAATACACGGACTATAGTTCTGAGTCTGATAACTTTATTAAGACAACCAACGCAATAATTTGGTAGTAATCGTTTCTACTTGAACATTTTATTCGAGCATTTATAGGAAAATGTTTTAGATGTGGCAACACAAGAAAACGTCCACTTAAACGTAATCTTATATTTAACAGATTGTAGCATGTCGCTGAAGGCTGAAATCATAGGTGACGCGATTGTCTAAGTTTTTTCCCCAGCAAATAATCGCTCATCGCGACTAAAGAAGTTTTCATTTCAAAAATTGAATACGTCTTTTTTTGCAGTTTCTTTAATTCTAAAGATTTAATTTTGACCAAACGTCGTAAACTGTTTATAGTGTAATACTAGCCGCGTGCCTGTGGCTCTGCTCACGTTTTATATATTCCTCACAGCGTAATATAGTTTTTAAATAATCTTTCAAAAATAATGTTTTGATGGTTCTGTTCATTGAATCGTATTTAGTTCATAATTTTTTTTTTGCACGGTATAGGTTCAGTGTTTTGGCCTTAATCTCACCTGATGTTAAGGGACGATGAGGTCTAGAATCAATTGGTCGCCAATTAATATATTTTAGGACATTTTAAATTATAACACGGACTAATAATAAAATACGGCCACTTCGTTGACACATTTATTTACGACTGAAATTCACAGTAGTACCCATTACAGAACTTATTCATAAGACATAAATTATAACATTAAGCTTAGATGTACTGGTCGACTAGCGATGCTGCTGGAACATACCTATTAGTATTTGGCGTTAGGTTTTTTAAGTTGGGGGTAGTAGCTAACCAGGGGTGCATTATTTTAAAGTATACTACCACCAAGCTATGTTTTGCTTCATCGAAAGTTCAGGCTGATTTTAGAGTTGGAAAGCTAGGTTTGAAGCCGCGTCCAATGACGCGAAATCTGACCGCACTACCAACTAAGCCATCAACCCCCGAATATTTTTTACACCTAAGAAAAAGTAAAAATATTTCTCATAAATTCAGACTTGCCCGTAAAACAGACCATCGAATCGTCTTTTTTTTAAACATTTTGTGTGTGCGTATATTTTTTTTAAAATGCGGAGCCTTAATAATTTTACTAAAATTATTTTCGGTACAAACAGAAAGAAAAGATACTTCTCACAAAATATTCTAATACCTGCCAGTAAAAACCATGCATTGAATTGGATTTTATTCACAATTTCATGAGATTTAATTTTTTTTACGCGGAACCCTAATTAAATTGGTCGTATATTGCGTGGTACCCGAGTCCGTGTGTGGGTCTTGTTATTTATTTATGCCACCGACCAACCTAATGGATGTTGGCGTACACGTTGACTCGGGCGCTGAGAAAATACGTAACCTACCCTCCAAGTCAAACGCATTTAATGCGATGTTATGCGCTTCTAAACCAATCACCTTGTGATTTCGATCACGCGGACCAATCATTTGGTTATTCTTGTTTTCTATTTAACAGAAACTTCCAATTTACGATAAATAGATGTCATTAAATCGTATATTTCGCCTACAAATGTAACTATATTTTAAAATCTCATGTTACCGGTTTAAAAATACTTTTTCATGTTGCAATTTTATTCACTGTTTTAGCAATGATAAAATAAAATAAAATAAAAAAAAAACAAAAATATCCAATTAAAATAATAGGATGTCTGAATTTGTTTTGAAAATTGTTTACACTTTCCGTTAATTCATTTTGCCAGTAGATGTCACTAACTGAAAATGAAACTCGCCAACGTTACGTCGTTCACAAAGGTGTAGTCTTGTCGTTGAGTTTTTCATGTTACTCTACAAATGTACTTTTAGTACAGGTACCAGTAGGTATCCTATTGTTTTGTCTCTTCAAAACTGGGACTGGTTATATTTTTTTGGAGCCGTAAAGGCAGCCTCTTAACTAAATGAGTAAAAACGCCCTAAACAATATGGGCTTGAGTAATTCTGTCACGTCTGTAAATAGACGTCTTTGTAAAATATATAAAGGAGGCGCGTTAAAACAAAACTATTCTGCTGCTGTTTTGTTTAAAAAACCAATTTATTTGCAAACTAAAAATAGTTTTCATAAAGCATCCAACAACAGAGAACAATCAACAATACTTATTGTGTAATTAAATAAGGAAGGTTTTTCGTCTTACTGTTTGTTAGTTGGCTTATAACTCGACAAGCACTGAACCGATTTACAGGATTATTTTTATGAACAATAATCTATATTTATATAATAAAAGTCTAAAGGGACGAAATCTGTATATACGAAGATATTGAAAAAAAAATACCATGAGGGGCTTCAGAATACACATTTCAATGGTTTCTGTAGTAGGTAGTAGTTTATACTCTATAGTATCATCTAACATACTTTTTAAAACATATATGTATTTATATAATGGAATAGTGTTTATACAGATTCATTTAAAAAACATAGTAATGTGTAAACTTATACATAATAACATTATCAATACCTACATAGTGAAAGGAATAGAAATATAATAAATTTAATTTTCACGTTATTCCAAAAATCTTTACACCTATACTTATAATGTAAGACTAACGGAGGACTAAATCTGTGCATTGAAGATAATTGAAAAAAGACTTCATTGACTATGCGGGGCATCAGAATCGACTGCAGAAACGGACATTCATTAATCTTAATTTATCTGTTTATTCATTTGTTCGCCAACCATGCAAAACTACCTACATGTCGTTCATGGAGCTATTTAGTTAAATTTTTTGTTCATAAATATTAACCTTTTCATGTCTTAATCAGAATACATTTCTGTTATTTTTTTTAAATTAGTGTGGAGATTAAGAAAGCTTAGAGATAACGCTGGCACCAGTTTGCTCTGTCTGTATGTCTGTTAACGTACATACACATAAACCACTGAAAAGATTTCGATATAATCTGATAATGAGATAGATGAATCCAGAGGGAGAATAATTTGATAATATAATTATGAGGATATATTGTGATTTAAAAAAAAAATACATTGCAAAATTTGATCTAAGCCATGGAGCATTTAAGAGATATAATGTGGTGAAGTTCGTAAATTATATTGTAAAAGCATACGGACCGCGTATTGCATAGCATCATTGAGAATTATTATTAAATGGGCAGAAAACCAATATTATTTTTATCATAATATGTATTCTTTACATTATATAAAAATCAACGTCCCTCTGTCTGTTTGTTATTTGGCTTATAATTATAGAGCCGCTAAATCGGATTGACCTGATTTTTTTTAAACCGCAGGTTCACTATTTTAAATCTTTTACATTAAATCGTATCTACAAATACCTATGTATGTAATACGTATATATATAAATCTAAATTTCATATTATTATTAGACTCAGAGCCTATACCAGTATTTCACCTGATATAAAACTGCATCTATCGACATGTATCTTCGCTGCAGTTTGCTTTTATATCAATTGAACTTTATCTTTTTTTTTTTTCGTTTTGTTTTATTTACAAAATAACATTATGTTTAAATTAGGATTACTATGTAAACATCTTAATATAGCTATTAAAAAACTCAATATAAAATTGAAAGAATATAAAATAAATAATTATTTATTTTGTTATTGTCTGAGAGGCGTGTGTGAAACACACTAGGCTTGTTCGTTACTCGATTACGGTGATCTTGCCGATAATTAGGGATTTCATAAAAATACCCTTTTCAGGCTATAACTATGATATAGTAATTCCAACAGGAAACACCATAACAAGGATAAATTAAACATAATTGCGTTTGATGTATATATTTATTTTTACTATTATAATTACTCCAATGATAATAATTAATGTTATTTAACGTAGCGTGGGTAGGTGAATTATTATTTAATGATTTTTTTTATTATTATTATTTAACGACCTGGTGAAGGTCGCGGGAATTCGCTGGATGCGGGTGGCACAAGACCGGTCGTCATGGAGACCTTTAAGGGAGACCTATGTCCAGCAGTATACGTCTTTCGGTTGATTGGATGGATATAATATATTGTTTTTTACTATCTGCTTTGTATCTATGTTCAGCAAATTAAATAAATAATTATTTATTTATGAATATTTATGCTAAAATCGAGTGATTATGCCTTGGAATACAAAACAGATATGGTTTACAGGAGTCCGTACTTGGTTTTGTTTCCTTTTTCTTCTCACTATGTAATCTGTCCAAGATATTTTTTTCACTCGATGTTAAGTGACAATGTAGTAAACCGATAGAGGGGATGAGGTATTCAAAAATTTCTAAGTTTTTACTTAAGTGATACTTGAACGACTACTTATAGGCTTTTTTTAATTACACGTTATTACATTTCCATAAAATCGCATATGTCTATGAATAGTGTTGCAATGGTAATTCCGAAAACGACATGGGTATTTTTAAATTTATTTATCACAATTCTTTACTGTTTATTATGTGATGATAAATTTTGTAGTCATAACTGGATTTGGACTTTTGTCGTCGCTTCTCTTACTCTCATTTATAATATTTTTTTTGTATGAGAACACAGGTAGAGACAGTGACTGAATTTTTTTGCAGCAATTGTTTTGAGGTTAGGGTAAATTGATGGTTTTTTTTTTTGTTTGCAGAGAAAATATGTAATCAGCTTAGAGGTATTCGCTTTTAAGTGATGCTGCTGGATCATACCTATAGGTACTATCTGACGAATTTTCAAATTTGAGTGCGGTTGCAGAACTAAAATCTGAACACTATACCTACTAGTCTGATTGGATCTTCAGTACTTCGGCTCATTGATCCACAACGATGGCGACATTGAATGCGACGTAAGGAACGGGATAAACGCAGGGTAGATGAAATAGCATTAGACCTGGCTGGGGATGTGTGTGACCCTAAAGTTCAAGGGAATATATATATATATGACCATTATAAGAACTGTCGAGTTGTATGTAAAATTTTATCTCAATCTAGAGTATAATTTTATGAGAATTCGTTATGTTTCAGCCAGTCAAAGTATATCACTTATATAAGAATTAGTATATATGTTTATAGTTATTAACTATTTGTGTCAGTCAACCAACGAAGGAGGATGCTCTCAATCATTATCTACGTGCGACTTAACCTTCGAGTCCATCGTTCTGGCTCCCCCTCTCAATTATCTTAACCAGTTGTTTCCAATCGGCTCCTCCTGCCACTGACGTCAAACTCTCATACAATTGAGCAGAACAGGCACAGCTTATTAGGGTCCTACGCCTACCTCGTAATTAATCGTCGGACTTTTACATAATTACTATTTCGTCAGGAACTCGTATTATAGTATACTACTATCTGTGTAGCCCGTTTCATAATATATTCTTTACTGCGTAATATAATTTTCAAATAATCTTTAGAAAATGTTTTGATGGTTCTGTTCATTGAATCCTATTATGTTCACAATTTCATTAGTTTACGTTTTATTACACGGAATCCTAATTATTTTCCCAATTTCTAATTATGTTTTGTACTGAGATAATTAAGTACAAAGATTTCTCATAAATTCAAGCCCTTAAAACTGAACATTGAATCTCCTTTTTTCCGAGCTTTTGGTGTTTTTTTTTATTCGAAACCTTAATACTTTTCTTGAAATTATTTTGATACTAACAGCAAGTAAAGATACTTCTCACAAATTCAAATAACTGCCAGTAAAACTGAGTATTAAATCTGATTTTATTCTCGGTTCTGCCCGCGTTTCATATATTCTTCACCGCGTTATATAGTTTTCAAATAATCATTGGGAAATAATGTTTTGACGGTTATGTCCGTTGATTTGGATTTTATTCAAATTTCATGAGTTTTAATTTTTTTAAGGGGAACTCTAAATATTTTCGAAAAATAAATCCTTAGTTAGCCAGAGTAACTTCACCTATCTACCAAAAAACTCCCATCAACGTCGGTTTAGTCGTTACGGAGATCGGCCGGAATAAACAGGCAATAATTTTAATAATATATACTTAGTAAAAAAATATTTTGATATTACAAACAGAGGCTTCAATTTTATTTATTAATATGGGTCGTAGTAGGTATCTGACCAAGGTGATTAAAATAAAAAAAAAAATACTCCATATCTTTTTACGCCCTGAGAACGTGTTTATGAATAAACACTACCACCGGTTCAGAAACCAACCGATCAGGATCGAGAAGAGTCGCCAAGAAACTAAATCTGATGACACACATATAGCTAGGTATTTATAAAGTCTTTGCGTCAATCTGATTATTGTCTAAAAGGCAATAATTTTTTACACGGTATAGGATCAGTGCTTTGACCACAATCTCACCTAATGTTAAGTGATGATGTGGTCCAGGATGGTAAGCACACTAAGCCTAGGTACTAGTTCTCAAGTGATGTTGCCGGAAAACACATATTAGTATTTGACAACAGGTTTTTCAAACTTGAGGGTGGTAGCTACCAGGTGGAAATCATTAGATAATACCCTACCACCATGCTATGGTTTCCTCACGATGTTTTTTTCTTCACTAAAAGCTCCGGCCGATTTTAAAATTGGATAGGTGGGATCGAATACGCGTCGATTGACGCGGAATCCGGCCGCTCTACCCACAACGCCATCATCGCTTCGAAGTCAATTTTATAGAGGAGATATTAGAGGTAGTTTTAAAGTTGCAGCAGTGGAAGAAAACTTGATGGGGAATCTTTTGTCGTAGTATGGACGTGTTACGAGACAATAGGACGCGCTTGTGGATAAAATAAGAAAGTGGAAGGATGCAAAAGTAGAGGAAGCTTTAGTTGCTTCTCGCTAGTTGAAGGATGACTGGAGGGAAAGTCGTGGTATACGTTTGAAAGTTATTTATTAACTGATTCTTATTTGATTCTTATTCTGATTATTTGATGCTTTCTGATAAATTCTGAGGACATATAGTGAAACTTAAATTCTAAAAGATCCCTCGTTAGTCGTAGGGCTTACAAAGATTATGGTGGTCAATCAGAAACATGCAGAGCGCGAGCGAGACGGGACACATGGACTTCTCTCATACGAGGTATTAAATATATGTAACCCGTGCGCCCGCGGCTCGCGCTAGTGTGCCGTTAGATGTTGTTGAGGTCTCTACAAAGCCCAAAGAAAGTGTGGATGGAGTGTGTCAAGCATAACATGCAAGAAAAAGGAGGAAATGAAGAAATGACGGGACGTATGGAAGAAGAAAACTGCCGACCCCAAGTCACTTGGGAACAGAGCATGAGAACGATGATGACATTTATGATTATTGTCTCTCCTCTATAGATTAGCGTGAAGGTATACCATTCCGCTGTGCAATACGATATTCCTCAAGGTAGTATTCTACATCTTATCTAGTTTATAGTAGACAATTTAACATAACCTATTAAAATTAACTGTCCAACATAGAGATTTCTAATGTAATTTTTTATGATGACAATACTGTAGCAATATTCCACGGAAGAGAAAGTCTTATATTAGTCAACCTAAAGTCAACGTTTCGTTAAATACCTACTTTTGATACATATTTTCTTTGTTTTTCATAAAACCACTACTGCGTCGAAGCCAACAGCCATACCTTAAACAAGAACTTGAAACAATAGATCAAAATTGTAATTACGAATTTATTAAATCAGTAAAACCTTGCAATTGTAGTATCATCTTGAACGAGTTTTCATATGTAGTTTTAAATTTTTTACGATTCACGACTACATAAAGTTATTTAACTCGAGACTTAATGCGACCTTTTAAATCCGACGTCTCGGTTGGGTTGATCCAACCGACGTCACGGGTCAGGCTATTCGATATATTATCTAAGTTCTATCTAATCTTAGATGAAAAACTTTCTTCATATGTCAAACTTGGAGCAAATGCACCGTAGAACTAACTTCATTTATAAAACAGCTGAGAAACATCGCTGACATGAATCTCAGTTTGGGGTGGATCAGTTCAAATTAAGATCTACTTTACAAATAATATGAAAGAGTTAATTATGAATTGTTCAATTGTGGTTATTTTTACATAACATATTTTCTCTGCAAACAAAAAACCATCAATTTACCCTAACCTCAAAACCACCATCGAATACCGAGTTTCCAAAGTGTACTTTCTTAAAATACAGTAATATGCAAATAAAATTCAGTCACTGCCTCCACCAGTTCTCATACAAAAAAAAAAATTATTATAAATGAGATTAAGAGAAGCGACGACAAACGTTCAAATCCAGTTATGACTACAAAATTTATCATCACATAATAGTGAAGAATTATGATAAATAAATTTAAAAAGTTTTCAGAATTACCATTGCAACACTATTCATAGACATATGCCATTTTATAGATATGTAATAACGTGTAATTAAAAAAAACCTTTAAGTAGTCGTTCAAATATCACTCAAGTAAAAACTTAAAAATTTTTGAATACCTCATCCCCTCTATCGGTAATAGCATAGATAATAATAGTCTTTGGCAACAGTAAACTAAGTTCTTACCCCCGATGATAATGCAAGCAGTGTAATCATTTTGAAAAAACTAAAAGTGATTTAATAAATATTACTTATATGCAATATTTGTACGGCCCCTAAGCCTAATTAATATGAAAGGAGATTGAAGAAATTTCTTAAAAATGAAACACTTTTTAATTTATTTAATTCCTTTATTATCAGATAATTTTAAACATGTATTGAAAAATTAGCAAAAAAAAAAATCAAAACGCACATCGACAATATAGGTTTAACTAAAAACGGTAGTATAATTAAGAACGTATGAGAAGACTAAGACAGCTGCTCTTCTTAAAAACCAAGAATAGTTCTTTAGTTATCTTCGGACCGGCTTCCGAAGTGCATGGATATATAGCCGATGTAAACGAATTACAAAATAATGACAAATTACAAATTTAAAATTTATTAAGTACATGAATTTTTACCAAATCATTTTAATTTCTAAACTGTGATAGGTGAATGAAACAAAAAATCACACAAACAGGCATACAACAAAATCGAAACACCGTGCATTAATAGCACGTCTAAATATGCTTATATGCTAATAGTTAATAGACACATATATCTATAATGAATATATGAGGGTAATTTTAACAATAAAAATTAAAAAAAGAAAAAAGAGTTAGACAATAATGAGACATAAAAAAAGAACGCTTACATCTATATAATATTTGAGCTTAATATCATTGAAACATGGGGACTTTTAATGAAATAATTTAGTATGAAAATCAGTTAAATGAAATCAGTCAAGTCATAAATTACTTCATAGTATCTACTGACTACTATAGTATTTCAAAGAGTTTTATTTAAATATTGAGACAAAAGCTATTATTACTAACAGTTATATATCAATGAGATTTTTTTTAATGATTTTTTTGTATATTTTTTTTTATATTAACACATAAATCTAAAACTATTCCCTGAGAAAGATTCTACGAATACAACAATTTACTAAAAAGATACAAACATAGAATTAAGAAATTTTTTGTCTGTCTTTTTGTAATGGGTAATCTCCGGAACCGATTTTAACGGGACTTTCTTTGTAGATAACTTAGGGTACTTTTAATTCAAGAAAATAATTATGGTTCCGCTTAAAAAAAAAAAAAACAAAATTCATGAAAAGATAATGGTTCCGAATGAAAAATATTAAAATGCGGTGAAGGAAATATGAAACGCGGGTGCAGCCGCGAGGAGACAACTAGTCTATACATATAGCTACATCTCTACAGAGCTCTTTAGAACTACACTGAAATTGATATAGGTTATATTGAATAATGAAAATGTTATATTGAGGATGGAGATAATTGGGCCTTTAGGCGGTACGCAGAATGATATGTACGCCAGACTGAGTTTCAACCAGCTGGCTCAGCTGACCAATCTTCAGTGTAAAAGCGACGTCTTCGAACGGCTTCTGCATCTGTCCCTTCTTGAAACGGCCCAAATCACCATCGCGTTTAGCAGATGAGCAATCAGAGTACAGACGCGCGACTTCATCGAACCCGACCTCACGATTCACAATCTCGGTGCGATAACCTAACAATTATAATTTAGTAATCAAATAGTACATAAAAAAGAAAAATAATCTCTTAACAGATACTTTTTTAAGTTTTCTTTTTCACTATTGGTAATATGAATAATGGGTATTAAGACTACCGACTACTGTGTCGATTACCAATAAAAATGAGACAATAGGAAGACAATAAGAAAACAATGGAATGCTGGCGTAAACGTCAGGTTAGTGCTCAAGGGGTTAATATAGAATCAACCTAACCTAGCTAAACCTATGGGTATAAGACCTGCCCTTACATACATACATAGCTTGAGTTAATATTTTAGATAATTTTTTAAATTTCAATAATAGTAAGCTCTTATCCCACCCCTTATGATTATGCAACCATTGTCATAATTTTGATTAAATAAACAATAAGTAAATATTGCTAATCAGTATTCAGACCCCTCATACTTCATATCATCAAACATCAGGATAAAGTAGACCCCGGAGTTTCGGTCTTTGGCGGGATCTCAGTCTGACATGTAGCAATTGTTTTTCTTTAATTCATTAAACTTGTGTACTTGACTCTATATCATGTAATCTTGGTGGCGTTTTGTGTGAAATAGTTTGGTTATTGTGTTCAAGTTAAGTTTATTATAGAAGACAACGCGTAGCATACATTCTGAGGTGCCGACAAAGCTCCATGGAAAGTTCGAGCAGGATAGGCCACCGTCCTGTCGGAGCTTGGTAACGCTGATTCACGATTGAAAATCTTACCCACATGACATTGGCACAAATTGTGTGTACATACACACAGATTGCCATTAACTAAGAAGAAGAAGAAGAAGTAGACCCCACCGACCCCAATTGATGCTACATAGTACTTGAACAGCCACTGTGTTGTGACCAAATGTGCTACGTGTAGTGTGGTGTGTCTTGCTAGCACAAGAAACGAAGATGGCGCAGTGAGTGGATTGTGTGGCCAGAATCCGCATCAACAGACGCAGATTCAAATCCTCCTATATAACTCTCAAATCAGCCTGAGCTTTCGGTGAAGGAAAACATTGAGAGGAACCATTGCATGGTGGTAGTGCCTAGGTAGCTACCACCCTCAAATTTGAAAACCTGTCGGCAAACACCAATAGGTGTGTTCCGGTGGTATCACTTGAGAACCAGTAATTCTAGACTTAGTGTGTTACCATCCTGGAGCAAATCTTCACTTACCATAAGGTGAGATTGTGGTCAAAGCACTGAGCCTTTTATACCTTTGACCTTAGTATATGAAATTAAACCTGAGAGGATAAAATATGTGTCACAACTTAAATAATTTCATTCCCATACTATGTGTTATGATTTCCATTTCATTGGGTATTATTTACAAGCAAAGTTGAAAATTATTAAGAATGTATTTTTTCATGACTTCAACACATTTTTTTTATATAACTCCCCATATATTTTGAGTGAACTGGAGTCAATATTAAGCAGTTTTGATTGAACAAAATTAAGCCAATATGTAAAAAAAACTTGTATTAATATAATGCATTAATACAACATAAAACTTCTTTTCTATTTGTATATAAAACCTATAAACTTAATATCTAACAATGGATAAGTTAGGGTTCTATGGTCAATCCAAGTTAGACCTACATCCTTACTTAGTATTAGAAAAGTGGTAACCGGTAAAAGATTTACAACTAGAAAAAACAATGAATGTGATACCTTTTATAATCTGTATTGCTTCCTCCTTAGTGCGAGTGATTTCCTCTTCACGCCAGGACGATGGTCTGCGGCTTTCTTTGTGCTTCACAAGTATGTGGCTGCACTGCACCTCCTTAGATGAGCTATTGTCCTCATCTTCATTAACAGCTGCAGGGCTCCCCGGCTTCTCCCATTGAGACTGCTTGGTGTATTTATTCAGGTAATAAGTCATACCTGTAATGTGAAAACCAATACAAAAACTATAAGGTATTTATTTAAAAGGCAAGCTACAGTTAAGTTACAAACAAAAAGTAACTTTATTTATGATTACCCACACTGAATTTTGTTGTTTTTTTTTTAATTTATAATTATTATCTGCATAAGTCAAAAAATGTTGTCACGGGAAGCTTGATAGAAGTACCAGTGATAAAGAAGTTAAAGAGTAATAGGTTGGTGAGGTAAACCATTATGTTGGAAATTTTAAGCCACACAGGATGGAAGTTGGCAACACTGGTACACAGGACTACTCTATGTTGCTTTGGATCATTCAATATGGTGATTCTTTTATATAATATTGAAATGTTGTAACTTTTATTGTCGTAAATTAATGTATATCCATAATTGTGAAACATAATGAATAGATGTATGAACTATATTGTAATTTTCACCCTCGCCTTGCACAAATATCAACACACTAAGAGAGATGTTACTAGACATGTAGTCTAGTTTGAAAGTAGATGGATAAGTGGGTGACCAATGTAGGTATGGACTGATTGTGAAGAATGACATGTGTACAAAAGGTGTAAATGTTGAGATGATACTCACTAGAGAAGAATGGAAGGCAAAGATATTAACAATCTTCGGGAGGTTGCTGACAACTTGAAGCTATTACTTGAATGTAAGTCACTTTTCCATTTTATATCCATTATATGGAGAATTATTTTACTAGACCATACAGACTTCTATATTCCATTTAGAGTTAGTAATTCATCATAATGTAGTTTGCAGGTCACAGAGTAATTATTGATTGCTCTCTCACAAACAAAAAAGTAGACATATGTGAATTAGGAAGAAATGACACACCCTTTTTAAAGAGTATGAGATATAATAGGTATAATATAGTTTATTGAAACATACATTTATAAAACAGTACAAATAATGGGAAACAACAAAGTTCACATCCCAGCTCTTAAGATATGTGAATAAGATTCATAAATCTCCCGTTGATGTATATGAAGAGAATTTTTTCAAGCAAATTGCTTAAGTATATAACTATATTTATCTTTTAATTAACATATAACGTTAAACAAAGTCAGAAAATCAGTTTGCTTACAAGTTACTCTAATTTAATTGCGTCGCCATTCAACAGGGAGTCGAGTTTTATACACCTGAAAATTTTAATGTCCGCTAAATGAAAATAGAATAGAATATTCACCTGTGCTTCGGCTTTTACGAGCCTGCCATCCTTCTGGTAAGCTGTCCTCTTGAGCGGCAGCCATTTCAGATTTTCTAGGATCGTTTAGCAAAATGGTAATAATTTGTCACCCAACTCTCCTTAGACGAGAAGAATGAAGAATGTACGCCGCGGATGGATCCTATCGGTTTGCGCAACGCACGGTAGTAATCAATAATCTGAAAGTCTGAAGAGAGATGGCAAACATATAATTGTGTTAAAATATAATTTGATTGGATGCAGAACAAAGAAAAATTATGCTAAACACTTGTAGAAAACAAAAAGAATCAATATTTTTGAGGTTTTCAACACAATCACATACCTTTTTAGAAGAAAAAGGGTAAAATAAATCGCTGATCAGCAATATAGGTAGGTAGACATTAGAATTGTTTTGTTTTGTCTCTTTCTTTTCCGGTGATTGTCGAAGAGCATTTCCGTTGTTTTTTTTTAACTTGTTTAATGTCCCTGGGTTCAGTCCTTTTTGAACCTTCCGTTCTTAAATTATAACAGGGTCACCAGCAAGAGTTTTTGAATATCCCCATGTTAGACAAAAATTTCCTTAAAATAATACCATTTCGAATTTCTCTCCCAAAATATATAAACTAATGTATTTTTTAGTATCGTTGTTTTATAATCTATAGCGGTTATAAACACATCATCTTGTTAAGGGGGGGCGATACATGTAAACGCCTTAATTTTTACCGTTTTTTAAGGACATTTTAAATTGGGAAGGAATAACGGAATCATTTTGAAATTTTATAGGGTTATTTATTATATATTAAAGTACAAGTAAAATTTTTTTTTTTTTTTCAAAATCGTCGCCGTAAAAATGAATCTGCGAAACCCTCTTCGAAAAAGACATCAATTTGCGGGCGTTCGCACTTCTCGTACGGTAATCCGAAATTAAAAAACAATAGTTTTACGTGTTTATAAAACATATATCTTCTAGTTAAATAAAAAAAAAGTCAAAAATGAAATAATTTCTGACACTGGCACAAGCTTAAATTACAGGGTTTCCAGTTATAGGGTTTTATTTGCATTTTGCGGAAACGAAATTTTTGAGGAGAAAATATTCTGCAGGGGAAAATTTGGGAAAGTAAATTATGTTTATTATTGTTCATGTACCTACCATGAAGAATAAAAGTAAGGAAAATAATCTTACATGGGAGAAAAGTTGAAAAGGTGTCCAGCTATACGCTATAAATATCAGTTCAAAAAACTTCCACAATCGCGCTGGCGTAAATAAAAACAAAACAAAGGTAAAGTTTTAGTAAATTAAATAGGATTTGTATCCAAGTTATTCTTTATGATATACGAATGATGTATCTTTTTGAGTTATCCAAATCAGACAATAACTTAGGAAGATATTAAGCAGTAAACATTTGGTGTTCCTGCTACTAAAAGTCAATATACGCGGGTTTGTGTGATGTCACTGTGACGGATCCAAGTGCAGCCGGCACTCTTACTTTACGATTTGATGGAGCGGTGGCGGCGGTTTCCATTTTATTAAAATAACGTTTTGTTAGAGTGTAATTTTGTGATATTTAAGTAAACATAAACATACATAATATGAGTACCATTAAAGTAGAACCTGCTTTTGTGCAAGCTCAATCAGATAATACCTTCGAAAAAGTGTTTTTTTAATAGTATTTGATTACTTAGGTAATAATTCTAAGTTCACCAGCGCTGAAATCCGTGATTGGAAGCTATAAAAGTAAGGATGCTACTAAGTTACCTACCTATGTAGTTGCTTATTAGTAATTTTTAGGTCTAAGCTGTTAGTGGTAGGTAGGTGTAAATAAGAATGAATGGAAAGTTTAGTTACAGGGACGTATTCAGAACTTATGACTGAAGTATTTAGCGTAACGGTTTGTATGGATTGTATGCAACTGTTGATTACAAGGTTTCGAGTTGATCCCCGGATCGGGCAGAAATTGGGCGTCAGCACTATATGCCAGGGCTGCTGTCAAAGGCTAACTGCCGAAGACCACCACAGTGACGTCACAGCTAAGGCTCGTAATTTGATCATAAGTTCGTCAATTTTTGTCGTAGAAATTTTTTTTTACCCTGCATGTTAAAAATTTCTCTGCCTTATAAATCTACATGCCCAACTAAAAACGATGAATTGAAGTCGACTAATGTACAAAAATTAATGCATAAAAGTGTACAAAATAATGTAAGTAGTAAAATCATAAAGATGTAGATATTAATAAACCTAATGAAGTTTCAACTGACGTGAATAAATTTTTTTTTTAAATTGCTCGATTTTTGTTGTGAAAACTTCTCTAGTGGCATTGAGCAACTCTCTGTATAGAAAAAAATATATGCTGGTCGAACTGATAATTTATCTGCACTTATAATACTAACTAACTAACTACTTATAAGGCTAAAGTGACTAAATCTGCATTGAAAATATTTGAGAAAAAAATACTGTGTGTAGTTATACGAACGACTACAGAACATATTCCGATAATTATAGTTTTTTGTCAGTCTGTTTACTAATTTGATCGCCAATCACTTAAATTATTGAACCGAATTCAATGAAATTTCTATAATGTATGAATAGCGTTTATATAGATTCATTAAAAACATAATAATGAAGTGGATGCATAATAACATTATCAATGAATAGTTAAAGGTATAGATTTTTTTTTTTACACGGAAAAGGCGCAGTGCTTTCACTACAATCTCACCTGATGTTAATTGATGGTGTGGTCCAGGATAGTAAGTACACTAAGTCTAGAGGTACTGGTTCTCAAGTGATGCTGTCAGAACACACCTATTAATATTTGGCGACAGGTTCTCAAACTTGAGGGTGGTAGCTACCTAGGCGGGCATCATTAGAAAATACCTTACCAACATGGTATTGTTTCCTCACGATGTTTCCCTTCACCGGAAGATCAGGCCAATCAGGGGATCGAACCCGCGACGATTGACGCGGAATCCGACCGCAGTACTCGCTGCGTCATCATCGCTTCATTGTATTCAGTGTATTAAAAATAAAGAAACAGAGCGTAAATTTTAAGATGTCATAAAATTACATAAATAGTTCTAAAAATGACCGCCATTTCATTAGAACACTGAAGATTTGAAAAATAATATAACATCGGACCCATTTGGGCCTTAAGAAGATGTATTCATGATCGTTATAGTTGGTTATAAACAACGATACGAAAAAATACATACGTTTTTTTTTAGTTGGGAAAAAGTTTTCGAAATAGTATTAATGTGAGGAATTTTTTTTTCTGTTATGGGGTAAATTTCGTAAATTCTTACTGGAAACCCTGTGCACATCCGTTCTTTCTTTTCAAGCCTGTCGCCAGCGAATGAGTGTGTCGATTCGTGTTTGAATTCATTAAATTAGTTTTGTTTTAGTTTAAAACATTTATTTTTGTTACATGTGAGCTCATTACCTTTTAGAGAATATGTACTTTTGTTTTAAAATAGATTCTTATTTGATTTGTGTATAAATGGTATTTTAGATTCAAGTCGATATTGTAGGTACGCAGTAGGGCGTACGTGTTTGTGAAAATGATTGACTTTATAATAAAAACGTTAGATTCCACCAATCATCATTTTTCGGTGGATGATGAGGTAAGTGAATTATTATTAATTTGATGTTGATCGATTAAAACATATTTACAGGATCTTTATCTTTAAATGGGTCTTAGGGTTTTCAGTACGCCTGCGCCGTATGATGCCTAGGCGGTAATCATTATATGGTGTTCCATTTAATAATCTCTTATCCCGTTTTCATTTGCAGTTGGCGCAAGATGTATTTCTCATCCATTCTTCGTTATTTGCAGTCATCTCCACAATCTCTTTAACATTTTAAACATATATCATCTTTCACACAATACATCCATCTTCTTTTTGGTTTTTCCCTTTCCATATAAACCTCCACATTAATATCCAACACCTTTTCCATGACATCCTTTCCTCCCTGCACGTCATATGCCCATATACGGACAGACAACTGCTTTTTAACTTCTCTGTTATTGGCACCACCTTCAAACTTCCTCTAACAAACTTATTCTTAATCCTGTCCATTCTTGTTACCCTACACATCTATCTCAACATTTGCATCTCAGCTGCATGAGGTCTTCTTTTGTCAACAAGACAACAGCCCATTGAATAATTAGTATGGGTAGTAATCCATTTAAATTCCACAATCCAAATTAATAATATATATCTAAAAATTTGTTTTCTCTTATTGTAAAACAAAGAAAATGAATGAAAACATGAATTATTTAATGGCTGAGTGAAAAAGGTCATACTTTATTTAATCTAAAATAAAAATAAAGCCAAATTATCTGTATAAGTTTACATGTATCATGTTCAATGATTATTCACTTGAATAATTGAGTACCACTTGGTAACCCTTGTGCTAGTTACCTTTTTGCGGCTGAGTACCCGGTGAAGCTGTAAAGGCTCTTCCTGGTCAACTGCTCTAGATAGAGAAAAAAAAAGAATAATTGATTTAATTAACATCATTAAGTTCAATCTTATTACCATATTTTTTTAAATTATTTTTTCTTTTTTTGTTTTTAAATTATTTTGTTTGTTTGTTCATTTCATGTTTGGATTTTGAAGCTCTTCTGAGTCAGTATTAATGTTATTAATTTTATGCATTTTACTCAAACATAACAATTAAAGTATATCACATAGTTATCAGTATATTTTGTTAAATAAACCAATTTAAATGCTGTAAACCAAATTTCACCAATTTATGACTTATATAATTTGATATGTTTTTGATATCACAAGCGTTTTTGTTAGAGGTCATATTTGATTTTAGATTGTGATGCTCAATATATCAAAAGTGCTACAATTTTTACATGGAAATTTGTAGCAAGTAGATTTTATAGTTAATCTATCATGTCTGACCTAATTATCAACAATACTGACATAACTTTATCATTTATGTCCATACTCTGGATGCTGAAAGAATGGATTATCTTTTTTCCATATCCTTCTTAAACCTTCTTTCCTTCCGAGTTCATCATGTTTCTAGGATTTGTTTGCTTTCCTAACAGTCAATTTACTTTGAGAGAAATTTAAAATCAACACAACTATAATTATATTTGCAGTATTGATTAGTGGCCGACTAACACCTCTGCCCCCACCCAAGATCACTTGTATTTTTTAACAGATTTCAAAAAGTAAGAGGTTCTCAATTCCACTTCAATATTTATTTTTTTTATTGAAGGAGTACACTCCTGATTTGATCCCATTTTCAGATCAAGATCTGATCAGTAGAACTCAGGGAAATTGAGAATAACTCTGGAATATTATAGACACACATGTTTCATATATTACTTTCTAAAGTTATGAAGTAGGCTTCACAGTCATACCTAAGAGTACATACTTAAACTATTATAAAAAAAGTACATTTACACCATTTTGTTATCTATAAGCTGGTGCCAATTTCAAGATTAACAAACCAGTTTAATAAAGTAATTATTTATTGACTTTTTAGTGCATTTTTATAATTTGTTCTTTTGGAGTCAGTTTTGTTTTTAATTAAAAAAAACTTTTTTTAGTAACTACAAGGAACCTTAAATTTTTTTTGAATATTATGTTTCAATAAAGTATAATCTAATTTTATTCTAAAATTAAGGATCATGACAAAAATGTCTAGACAGAAAGGTTGCAGGTTGTTTTTGACTGGCATAAAAATAATATGAAAGTAATTGTGTAATAAAAAAAAACATATTAAACTAGTATGTGAACATATTTAATGTACATTGTCCTTGAACTACGGATTAGCAAGACTTTCTTCAACACCAATAACTGAATAAGCATCTTGGAAGTCAGTTGTTGGCACTGTGCTTTGTTGAAGATCAACATTGATTTCATGAAGCCACTCGGCGTCATCATTTTCGCGCACTATGCAAAGAATCTCTCTCTATCTACCGATCAATCGTCTCGTGAAGGATGAGCATTGTGCACCTCTAGACTATTATTGTTCGGATTAGGTTGCTTGTGACATGAATTTACAACAGCAATGGCGAGTGAAGTTTAAACTACACGCCGCTTTTCGATTTAAAAATCGCGCGTTTCAAGAAAAAAAAACAAATACATGTGATATCTTACTACATACTTAAGAGAGATTATGAAAGACCAACAACTTCATATAAACAACAAAAGCAAATTATTTTACACCTGCATACTACCCGTCCTTATGTATGGCTGCCAATCATGGGCTTTAACTCGGAAAATGACAAACAGACAAGCAACTACCCAATTTGCTATGGAGAGGAACATGTTGAATGTTAAGAGGTCAGATAAACTGAAAAACTGATAAACTGAAAAAGAAGGTGACAATGTGTTATCCCAGAGAGGGAAAAAGGAAAAGAGGCAGACCGCAAAAAAGGTGGGATGAAGATATTAGAGAAGTGGCAGGAGTGATGTGGAACAGAGTGGCTCAAGAAAGAACAGAATGGAAAATGTTGGAGGAGGCCTTTGCCGATTGGCAGAAAGGTCTGCAGAAAATAAAAAAAACAACAAATACTAGGATAGAATTAAGTTTATATTTGTTTTAGAATATTCTTTGTGTATTATTATTAGGTTAAGTTGATCTGAATAAAGGCTACTATTATTATTATTATTATCATCATCATCTTACTACTTACCCCCCCCCCCCCCCCCCCCTGTGATATTTTGTGTTTCTTTGCTAACCTCCCCCCTCCCCCCTCAAACTTTCAAACCTCATTGTTAATAGACGGTCCCTTACTATAATTGAATTTGTTTCTTCAAATATACAGGGTATACATATTAGGATGCTTTTGTTTAAGGGATTTTTTTAACTCCTATTATTTATGTTTTCGCTCCCGGCCTGAAATAGTGTTGAATATACCAGCAAATCCTGAAAATTTGAGCCTTAATATTAATCCTAAGTACTCTCTTATAACGTGTGAAGATTTTCCATTTAAAATACACATAAAGGTAGATTTTTTTTATACTTCAGGGGCATTTTAGGCTATCATACCTAAGGTCGGGATTTTTTCAGAATTGAATATTCTACAAAAAGCCCATTGTGGCGTAATTGTAGCTCACTCCGGTGTGATATTATGGGTACTAAACCTAATTTTTGCGTAGAATCCTCCATTTTATGTAATTACCTCGTTATATAATATTTTCCTATTCTTGTATTCATTTTGTTTATTATTTTATTATTATAACTTATTTTTATTCCTTAGGTATTTAACTATAATTCCATCTGATGTTAAGTGATAATATCTTAGAAATTGGAATTTTCATACAACTGGAAATTGATTGATATTTATCAAAAGATATATTTTATAAATACGAAAGTATATAGGTATATTGTTCAAGTTGGTGGTATGGTAGGGCTGGTACTAGGGAATGCCCTAACAGTTCCACTGTTTATTTTATTGAAGATTAAGATTTTAGTTTTGTTCGTTTTCGCGTCTACTGGCACGATTTCCAAGGATCGTTGGGTTACTATCATTGAGCGGATATTATTTTGAATTAGTTGTTTTTATACTGTATAGGGTTAGCACTTTCACCACAAATCACCTGATGTAAATGACTATTTTGTTCTGGATGATAACAAACTAAGCTTACAGTCTAGCTTTCAAGTGATATGACATACCTATTTAATTGGTGCTAGGTGAAATATTTTCAAATTTGGTGATGGATGGATCGTTAAGATGTTTTCTTTCACCGAAAGCTCAGTTTTATTATAGAGTTGGATAGGTATGTTCACACCTGCATCCATCGACTCTGAATTCAACTCCGCCATTACCGCTTCAAATTACTATGTCACAGTTACTTTATTGCCAATTAGTATTCAAATGTATGTGGTTACACAAATGTAAAAAAAAAAAAAAAAAAAAACATGTAGAGATAAAATATGCTGGGCGATAACTGTCATTCACCATAATGATGGCCGAAGATGTTTAAACTCGAATAGGCTCTTGAGTTAATCAACTGGAACACGTGAGTTCATGTTTTCAACTTAAGTGTTTTCAGTTAGCTGAGCGTACTCAAAATAAAAAATATGGCCCGTTTAAGTATTACGTAAGGAAAATTATACATTTTTGTGACAAATATTGTTTATTTAATCATCATTTAGGCACCATATACCCCGTGTCATCAAAACTAAGCAAAACATAGAATTCCGCGCCCTGCTAATGCTTACGTAATACTTGTACCGTTCCATAACGATGCACAAATATGCACATATCAAGGAATACGAGCCAAATGCATCGGCTGTGCGTAATATGAGTTGTTATTAAAATTTATGAATGATATCGTTCACTTCTGATATAACTTATATACATATATTCAGATAGATTCGGTATACTACGATAAAATGACATTCGAGCGTATACAATGTAACAATTACTTAAGTTTAAATTGGACTTTGTCTCAATTTATGCAGTTATTATTGATTGGTGATTTGCTTCGCGCAAATAGCGCCATCTGTTCATTTATTATCAAGTACCACCGTTATGTTTTTTATTTATGCGTTTTTTTCTTTAATTATTTTTGTTTTATTGCTCCACATTGTTTTAGCAAATACATAATAACCTGAGAAAACATTATTGCTGGGTCATTGAAATTGTAGCCGCTAGGTTTTTTTTAACGTGTACTTAATAAAATACGCGTACTGTGTTCGATGAGGCAACGTCCGTCACCCTGAAATATTATTTTCTTGCCGTCCGGTACATTTCTTATTCTGTTCGGAAGAATGTTGCAGACAGGATTAATGCAGGCTAATGATACCATACGATAACATCAGTTGGATTTGTTTATCTAGCTTTACCCATCATTATCACCATGTCGGTCGGAAGACATTCACTGCTGGACTTACATCTCCTCAAAGACCTCGTTAACGATCGGTCTTGCGTCACCAACTTCCAGCGGAACCCCGAAACCGTCACCAGGCTTTACCCACCTCAAACATATATATCCCGTGACTTGGTTCCCTATTTATTTTCTTTACCAATTTTTCTTGTATTAAATATTTTCAGTATTAAAATAAAATTATGTAAAATTCTTACTCATACTTATTCAATTTCATTTTGTCAACGCTGGTATCAATCGAATTTGTTACTTTTATTTTATTTTTTTTTATATCAGCAGACTACACGGTTTGTAATGTGTTATTATTCCGTGTTTTTTGGATACCTCTTTATTATCCTCTTAATGAATGTGCAAGTTTAAATAGCATAAATTGAAATGGTTCTGTTTTGATTCATTTTAGACGACTGTGGAACAACTAAAAGAGAAAATACGAGAGCGTTTAGGATTGGAGGTTCAATTACAGCGTTTGATATTTTTGGGCCGAGTATTACAGGATGACAAGAAACTTATGGATATCGGTAATTTTATTAAAATTTTCGGATTTATTTCGTTTGAACCACTTGACCCGCTAAATATGTTTGTGTAATGCTTTAGATGTCAACGGAAAGGTATTACACCTTGTCCAAAGACCTCCGCCTAGTCCTACATCGAGGCAACATAGACCTCAACCTACTAATACTACACCAGCTAATAACTTCGAGGGCGATCGTTCGGCTGTTGAAATGCAGCAGCATATTCGAAGACTTTTGGTAATTTTTTTTATTAATATTATAATATAAGTATTATAATAGTTTTAGAAATAGATTTCAATATGTGATTTATTTTTATTTATTTTTTTATTATACTGTACAAGCTTAGAATTTTGACCACAATATTATCTATTGTGAAGTCATCATGGGGTCAGGATAGTAAACATACTAAGCCTTGAGTGTCAAGGCCTCACTGTCAAGTGACGCTGCCGGAACACGGTATTAGGTGACAGTTTTTTCAAATGTGAGGATGGGTGATAACGAGGCGGCATTATTAGAAAATGCCCTACAACATGCTATGGTTTCCTCATGATGTTTTACTCAGAAAGATCAGGCTCATTGTAAAGTTGTACATGCGAATTCGAACCTACATCCATAGATATTGATTTCGACCATATTGCCATTGGACCACTCGTGTAAACTGATTTTTTAATTGACATTGTTATAATGTCCTAGGACTTGACGGGAACGGATTATATGTTAGAACATCAACAGCAGATAGGACTGTCACCGACCGCCGGTCGTCTGGAACTTATTCGACGCACGATAATTGACATAAAGACTTCATTGATTCGTCTCGCAGCTAATCTGAATAATGAGGTACAGTAAATTTGCTATTGATTGTCTTCGCCTATAATAAATATATTGGATTTTTTAAGGAAGAACTTAAATGATCCTAAAAAATTATTCAACACTAAACGTCACTATTGGCATGTAAACAATCAAAAGAAGAAAATCGGTTGATAGAGAAAAATATCCTGAACATGTGATCTTTCTCTATATGTTAATTTGTCAGTTCTATTGAGTTATATTACTATAAGTACCTTCTATAGTATTTATTTGACTATTCTATTACAAATTTTATTGCATCAAATGAAAAGGTTATAATTCGATTTTTTACTTTAAAACAATGTAAAAGCATCGGTTTTGTCTAAATTAATTTTACTTTACATCTCTTAACAAATAAAAAAGTTAATTAAATCTCAATTTTTCCTTTCAAGATTGATAAATTATTAACATTAAACATGTCTATTATATGAATAATATGATCTGTTAAGATATACAGTATAAACTTCATGTAACATCACTTGATTTAACGACAAAACTCTCTAAAGCGTCGAAATAACTTGGCTTTGGTTGATTTAGCTTGCCTTCCATACAATGATATACTCTATATAGCATTACACCCACCCTCTATAACGACAACAATTAAGTAATAAAAAGTACCTTTTTAGTTACCAAAATGAGTAAAAACAGCGCAGCTGCGTACGTTCTTTTCTCGCTGTATTTATTTATTTGAACACTAACAAGATTTACATTTTGATTTAGATATGTACTATGAACAATTTGAGGACACGTGATAAATGCAACCTTAATTATAAGTGATTACGTTGAATTATATATTGACAACATGCTTGTGTAGACCAAAAAGATACAAAAAAAAAAACAAATAAATCTGTTGAATATTAGCATTGAAAAAGTTTAAATTTTTAAAAACTCAAAAAAAAAACGACTCTAAATTAAAAGTAGAATAAACTTACATTAATTTTAGGTTTTATATAATATATATAATAATATATAACATTAGTATCACTTTCGTAAGTAGTTAGATTTATACATTTTAAGGAAAAATGTCTATATTTTTAGTTTTAGATTTTTTGTTATATAGTGAGATTATTCTATTTAAAGGAGAGTAAAGACCTAAATTTGTCCGATAACAATTTGTGCTAAATAGATTAAATCGTGTAGATCGAGGTAGTTTCCTTGGGACGTTAAATTTGACCCTGTTTAACAGTTCAGGTGTGTTCGAAATGCCGTTTACTAACTTAAATAAGAATGTAAGATCCAGTAATTCTCTACGGTCTTCCAAAGAGTGCATATTAAAATGATCAAGTCTATCATGGTATGTACGAAGTGTTTTCCCTAGGTGAAATCTATATGTCAGATGCCACAGAGAGCGATTTTGTACTCTCTTTGTTCTTAAAAATATCATAGTTAGGGTTCCATATGATACTACAATATTCTAGACAACTGCGTACTAGTGCGCTGAATAATAGAATTGTTGTGTCTGAATTTTTAAAATCTTTACTGTTGCGTAAAATGAAACCTAGAATTCTGAACCCCTTATGAACAATATTATCAATGTGAATATTAAATCGTAGCTTAGTATCCAGAATAACACCCAAATCGCGAATACTGTTCGATTTTGTTAATATATTAATAGAATTTATGAAATAATGGCGATTGAAACAAGTTTTTTTTTCGGCAATAATGAGTTACATAGCACTTCTCATTATTAAGGACCATACCATTCACATCACACCATTCTGTTAAGGCATTTAAGTCATTTTGTAAAAGCAATACATCGTTAAAGCATTTTGTCTGTCTTAACAATTTGAGATCATCTGCGAAGAGATAAGACTTCGAGTTCTTGAAATTTGAAGAAATATCATTAATAAATATATTAAAAAGTATGGGACCCAGGTTGGAGCCTTGAGGAACTCCAGATTGTATGTCGAAGGGTTCGGAGGAATAGCCATTAACAACTACTCCAGACTTGCGATCATAGAGATAAGATTCGCACCACTTTAACAAATTACTAGCTATACCTATCGCAGACAATTTTTGAATCAAAATATTATGATTGACTTTGTCGAAAGCCTTTCTGAAAGTGTAAATGTAAGTCAGTGCAAATCACATCAGCACATTCATTTTGGTCTACAAGAGTTGTCAAATCGTCAATAAGTGTTACAAGGTTTGTTGTGGTAGATCTTGCTTTAACGAAACCATGTTGCTCAGTGGATACGGTGTGTTTGAAGTGCCATGAAAACAAAGGACATAATAATAGTTCAAACACCTTAGAAAATATCGGTATAATCGGTATTATCCAAACCCATAATAAACTTTACTCTCCCCATCATACATACGGAACTTTCTAAGAAATTCGATCTTTTGTTTACAAATTGGGATTGCTTGCACGTGTAGGTAGACCTGTTGTAGACCATGAGTAATAAATAGGAGTCATGACGTATGTATGTATATACGTAATCATATTCTTAGTTGTTCACAAACTTTTAAACTGTAAGTACATACACATGGGTTAGTAAAGCAAGTCACTTTGTATTGACGAAAAAGTTTTACTGATGCTTGTATGTATGATACTTGTCAAGTTTTACTGTGATAGATGTTGGCATACGCTTTGGATTTAGTCGCTCTACTATGTCCACAATATGGAAAAATAAAGAAAAAATCTCCAAGTAAAGAACGAGGGGTAATCTTCCAAAAAATTATATAAACCTGCATATATATGAAGATTTGGATCAAGCTATACTTTCATGGTTTCACCGAAAGCGCTACAATAATATGCCTATCCTTGGGGCTGATCGTGAAAACGATTGCGGAGAATTTTGCTGAAGAACTTGATTTAACTTCTTTCAAATCATCAGAAGGATGCTTAGGAAAATTCAAGCCACGTCATAATATCAGCCACGGTAAAATAAGTGGAGAAATTGTTGATACAAATGTTACTCATGGTTGGAGGAATACAGTGTGGTCAAAATTGACAGATAAATACGTCCCAAGTCAGATTTTCAATGCTGATAAAGCAGGAATTTTCTATAAGTTGACACCAGATAAAACTGAAATTTAAAGGGAAAAGTGTGTGTGGGAGGAAAGCTCTCCAAGGAACGTATTACATTGCTTGTGGCTACTAATATGGATGGCACAGAAAAAAAATCTCATATTAATAGGAAAATAGAAAAATCCGCGCTGTTTTAAGAAAATTTAAAAATTGCCGGTGACGTATATAGCGAGTAAATCAGCTTGGAAGACCAGTCAACTTTTTGAAGAAATGCGAAAGTGGGATGCAGTATTTAAGGGATGAAAATTTTTACTTCATGTTGACAACTGCCCTGCCCACCCCGTTTATATCAATCATTCAAAACATAGAGTTGATATTTCTTCCTCCAAATAGCTAGTCGAATATGAGGGTAAAACTTTATGCTGCAAGCAGTCAATTTTTTATTTAAAGCTTGGGAAGAAGTGACACCCACAACTATACAGCACACTTTTCGACACGCTGGACTTTTTACCAATTCTACGAGTGATGAGATGGAAACAGAACCTGAGTTTGATAGCGACGCCGGCCTTTCATCAAATTAGTGGATTCAACAGTTCAATATGGCAGGAACTTTTACGGAAAATGTTTAAACCTGGATCGAAGTAGACGACTGCCTGCTTATAACAGCTTCACTCACAGATAAAAAAATTTTGGATTCAATGAGAAAAACAGGATCAAAAACAAGGAGATGAAGAAGGTGAGACGGATGAGCCTGAGCCTCCGCCTAGCATTAAACAAGCTCTGGAAGCAGCTAAATTATTGTAAAAGTTCTTCCTTTATCACCAACATGCCTCAATATCGCAAGATATGAATGAAATAAGTAAAAAAAATACAACAAAATTACGGGTGCAGCAGAAGACGTCAGACAAAAGTAACAAACTCTACGCAATAGCGTTCCAATAAGATTGTTTTTATGTACATAACTACTAACACTAGTCTGGAATAATCTTTATCTTTTTATAATTCTGATTTTTCTTCTCTCCATTTAACGACAACACTCTATAACGCCATAAAATGCACAGACCCTTCAGTGTCGTTATATAGAGTTAATTTTTTTTATTATTATTCTGAAAACTACGAGTAAGCCTTGTCTACTGATCTACTAAACTACATTGTATGTCCCTTAACCTATAATAAATACTCGTTTTTATCGAATGGCTGCGAAAGGGTAAAAAGTAAACGGCAGGAGTAGTTGTGTCGTGAGGGAAGGAAAAAAAAGAAGATCTATTCTGATCTCAAGCCACTTCTATACGCAAGAAACTACACTACCAATTTTAATCCCGCAACTATGAAGAGTTATCATTATTGATGTTTACAATTCAACATATTTCTTACTAGCTGTGTGCCCGCGGCTGCGCCCGCGTGTCATATATTCTTCACTGCGTTTTAATTTTTTTTGTACGGAACCTTAATTTTTTGTTAGGACTAAGATAAAGTAAAAATATTTCTCATAAATTCAAGCACTTGCCCGTAAAACTGTACATTGAATAATTTTTTTAGGAGTTTTAATTTTTTTACGTGGAACCCTAATTATTCTCGAAAGTTAAAAGTACCCTAAGTTATCCGGAGTAACTTCAGATATCTATCAAAAAAAAATCCCGTCATAATCCGTCCAGCCGTTCCGGAGATTACGCAGAACAGACAGACAGATAAAAATTTGAATTTTTTTATTTTTAGATAAGTGATGTGTGAACTGATGCAATTTGCATATGTTACGTTGTTATACAAATATTACTTTTATATTGATTTTACCTTGGGAGTTATGTAAACAGTTATACCATTTACAATCTCACTTCAATGCCCTTTTAAGGGCGCATCGAATAATTTTCTATATATATGGAATAAGAAGATATATTAGAACGACCGACACCGATATTCTCTGTTGAGTACTTTCAGCGAAAAGCGTAAAATGATAATGTTACAATGATAGACATTTTAAAAGTCCTACGAATAATGTCTTAGAATTGTTTTTTTTTTATTAAAATGAATCAATAATTTTATAATATTTAAACAGTATCAAACGTGCTTTAAAATCTTTAAAATATTATATTTTGTGATAATTGAAATAAAATCCAAAGTCACAGATTAAAAAAAATCTTGAATTTATGTATAGATGTATTATTTATTATTTATCATTAAAACAGATTAATGATATATAGAAAGAAACTTTTAAGAAAAAAACTGCTTCATACTTTAATCATCGTCGTCATGCTACGTGAAGTTGAAAACGTCATGTTGCTAAAAAGTTTCTAGGTATTTAGTTGCAGATTTTGAATCCTTTGTATCAGTTAAACAAGTATAGATCCTAACGGTAGTTGCATGATCTATTAATGTCTATAGTCTATGGTCAAACCTTTTAATCTCTATGGTTAAATTCTCTATGAGGATCGCATCTATATGAACCATAACCTACAGTTTACTTATCCTAACTACTTTCACTACATATTAAAACTATTTCGTAAATAAAATTAAAACAATAGGCAGAACCTCTACAAAGGATTGTTTTTTTAAAGTTTTTCGGCAAAAAAAAAAAACCGCTATAAAGTTAACGGACTATGTTATCTTTAATATTGTTTTTCGTGTGAGATTCTGGAAATAACAAATGTTTACATATTTCTGTGCTCTTTAATTTGTAACTATTCTACTGGAATCACTCTTTGTTTTTATCCTTAATTATTTAATACAATCAAAGATTTCTTTTTATGTAGGAGTAGTGACCCTAGGACAAGCATTAACGGTTGCAATAACGAAAAGTTTTAAAGTATGTAAGGATATTCCAGCCTATAAATGATATTTCGCTGATACGGTCAAAATCAAAATCAAAATCAAAATTTATTTATTCAATTTAGGCCCTAAGAAGGCGCTTATGAACGTCTAAAACACTACCGCCGGTTCGGAAAACAAACCAGTTGAGAAGAGCGTAGGCAAGAAACTCGATCAGGTTCTTTTTTTTTTTATAAATATCATTTTTTTTTTGTCATATTTAAAACTATACAAATTGTAGTATTAATAATGTTAGTGGAAGCCTGTGATGTGGGTTAATTCCAGACATCACTATCGTTCACTTATATCGACCCTGTAAAATAACCTTTTGAGATTAAAACTTGCTTGACATAATACTTGAACTTATTGTCAGGTAAATCGGCAATGTTCCTTGGGATCTTATTGTAAAATCGAATACTTTTACCTAAAAAGGTTTCTATTAGACTTACTTAACCTAAAGCGTGGTTCCGGCCAGCATGTCTTTACTTCTAATATTAAAATTATGACGTTCACGTGTAAGTTAAATTTCTTTATCTTCCGCAGCCTGAACCAAATATTGATGAAAACGGGGACATTATTCCAGAAAATGAATCTCGGGCGCAAAACTCTCGACGCAGGTAATTTCAATGATCTATTATATTTATTTTCTTTCCTTTTATCTTATATCATAGCGTAAAGTTACTTATCAAAGTTAACATTCGATATTTTCTTTCTACAGGTCGTCCTATTTAGATTTAATAATAGAAAACGCTGGGAGATTATTTTTGTCTTCTGCCTAAAATATCGTGATTGTTGTTATAATCAACATATAACAGTATTTATATATTACATTGTTTAATTTGTCTGACAGATTTATTATTAAATTCGCTATAGATTTAATTGTATGTGGTTTAAATTTATGTGTATTTTTCTACATGTAAAAGGGGTTATAGAGCCATGAGAGCTCTGCGCACTCGCCATACACGGCCGCGCGACTTGGCCCAGCTCCTCGACGATTTGAACGGTCTCCAGGAACAGTTTACACCGTTCCGCGTAAACTATGTTCGCATGCTCAGAGCCTCCAACGCTGTTGAGGTAAATTGGATTTTTATTTTAAATATTTATTTGCACGTGTAAAAATGTTTTTATTTCGCATTAATTAAATATAATTTCCAGGCGATGACGTTGACCGAGGGACAGAGAGAGCACGAACAACGATTTGTGGACTTGGTGTCCGATGTAATGCATAGCTTCGCTCATGCCTATCACGCTGCGGCCGACGTGAACTTCCAAGTCGGTATACGCAATTCACGTCTCATTTCGGAACCGGTCAGCCCGCGTCACCCGATGCAGGTAAATAACTATAGCATATACATACATACATACACACGTTGGATATACTTTTTATTAATAATTAAATTTGTTCTTAAACGTTTAATTTTTAAGTGATAAAGTAATCACATGAGTATTCTTGCATCGTTTGCAAGTAACAAGTAAATGTAAGTTTTCGTTCAAGTTAAACCGTGACGTGGTCATTGCATGGTATTACTACCACTCATTAGGGATTGTCCATTAATCACGTGTGACTATGTAACGGAAACTTTGAACATGATTTGAATCCCGGATTAAGTCGAAATTCGCCATACTTACCTAGGACTGATGACAATTAAATATTTTAAACAGTTATTCACGTTACCCTCACCAGGATTTGCAGGATTACCGTCGAATATAAAGCGAATATTCACGCTTTAAATTAAAAATAGTATTTAAAAAAAAAACTATTAACACGGTTTTCTAGAAAATTCAACGAAACAAATAGAAAATAATTAATAAATATAAATTAAGAATAGTGTACATAAGAGGGAAAAAAAAAAAAAGGATTTTATTGTATAAAGCGTGGGGTGCGTGCACGGTGTCAATAGTCATAAATATTTTATCGGCAGATATGAGTATAAGGAATAGAATGTTTGATGATATGTAAAAAAGCACCCCACGCTTTTTTACAATAAAATCCATTTCTTCTCTTATTTACAATATTCTTAATATATGTCTAGTAATTATTTTTCTATTTGTTTAGTTAGGTATTCTATAATAGCATGTTATTAGATTTTTTTTTAACTATTATTTTATATAAACGCGTATTCGTGGAATGTAATATTATCCTTTTTGTAAATTATACTTCCTGCTATAATTTCCACATGTTTTAAAATATTTTTAAACTAGCTGTGTGCCCACGGCTGCGCCCTCGTTTTGAAATATTCTTCACTGCATAAGGATAGTTTAGTAAACTTTAGAAAATAATATTTGGACGATGCTGCCTATTCAACCGTATTTTGTTCAAAATTTCATTTTTTTTTTAAATTTTCTTACTCGGACCCCTAATTATTTTCGAAAACTTAAAATAGCTTAAGTTGCCTTAACTTCAGCTATTTAACATAAATAATTCCGTCAAAATCGGTCCATCTATTCCGAAGATTAACCGGAACAACAGACAGACAGATAGAATTATTTAAAAAAAAATATATTTTTGGTGCAGGTATCGAATATACATTCATACGTATTTAGTAAAAAATAATTGTTATTTTGACATTACAAACAGACATTTCAATTTTATTTATTAGTAATAGATAAACGGACGCATTACTCACACGTCGCTAGCCTGGTCGGTATTAGATGAACAATAAATGTCATGCCTATGATATTATCGATTACACTGTTTCTTTTCTGAAATAAATTGCGCTATATTTCCCTTCCATTTCGTCCATGGTCGATCTGTAACCTTACCACTAAGTAGGGGGGGGGGGGGGGGGGGGGGGTCCGAAGATCCTTAAAAGAACATCACGTGATTAATAGACAACGACTACCATTTGGCTAGATAACACGGATTTCGATTTGAAAGGAACAAAACTGAGCGCGAATATTTAGCCACACGGGGTATTCGAAAATGTCAAAGATTGTTTTTTTATCGCGTAATCTTTTTGCCTGTCGCAAGCTTAGATTCACTGTAGTACTGTATCCTATACCACGTTGCATATTGTAATGACAAGTGAAAGAGAGAAAAAAAATGATTTTTAGGCACATATAAATGTCGTACAATCTCAACGTCGGCCGGCGAATCAACAGCAAAGCGCTAACGCTAATCCGCCGGCAAGCAATACTGGGTCGGCCTCGGCGACTGTGACCTCAGGGGATGCGCCAGCCAATACTAACATGGACAATGGCGAAACGGCTAATACAGCGACAATTCCAACACCCAACGCTGGGCTAAACCTACCTAATCCTATCACTTATCAAGTCGAGATAGAGGCTCGGGTGCCGATCGCCGTGCCTATAGACAACGTGATGCTGTCCGAAGTAGCAAACATGGCCGCTGCGAGTATGCATCAACAGCACGATCAGAATCTGGCCCAACACCAGGAGAATCACATTGAACAAGGGCATGAAGGTAACTATCGTCAACTGCATTTGGGTAATACGTAACATTAACAGGTCCCTGGTGTGATTTGTGACTCTAGGATGCCCCTTAAATTGAAGGGGAGGATATATAAGTCCGTCGTAAGACCTGTCATATTGTATGGATCAGAATGCTGGGCTAGTAAGAAGCTGAAATGCAAATGTTGTGATGGATGTGTGGTGTCACAAGAATGGATAAAATAAGGAATGAATATATTAGAGGGAGTTTGAAAGTTGCGTCAATGGTAGAAAAGTTGAAAGGTTCTCGTTTGTCGTGGTGTGGACATGTTAGGAAAATAGAGGAAGCGGATGTCGGTAAAATAGTAATGAATATGAATGTGGAAGGATGGAAAAGTAGAGGAAGGCCAAAGAAAGTGTGGATGGAGTGTGTAAAGGAAAAGGAGTGAATGAAGAGATGACCGCTGACAGGGATGTGTGGAAGAAGAAAACATACTGCGCCGACTACAAGTGAGTTGGGAAAAGGCAGGAGAATGATGAATTAACATTTTTTTTTAAACGTGCATTTACGCTTATTAAATTATAATTGTTAATATTCTTCCGGATTAGACTTGGTAGGGGGTTATGGGGGTCTCGCCCGGTGTGAGATGCCAGAAATATAGACTAAACCCCACGGTATCGTCCGCCACCTTCCGGGGTGACCCGGGATTAGTTTGGCATACTACTGAGCATTTTTAATATGTTGGTTTGACGAGTTCTTTATTCATCGGTTTGGTCTATTGGTACAATATATAAAATACGTTATTGCAGATTTTGAGAACATATTGAGAGGATTGAACCAGGGTGGTTGGTTCCCAGATGCGGCATTGGGTGGAGTCGAAGTACTCATGAGTATGGAAGAAATGCCGCAAGGTATTTCGGATAATAACCCTGGGCAGCAGAACATTGCCGGTGAAGAAGGTAGTAATTGAAATGAATGATTTTAAAAATTAAGAGGATATGCAGGCGACGTTTACTCTATACAACAGTGATCCCCTGTCCCCTCCCTGTGTAATGTGACATTATAGTAAATTTTATTAGACACACACACCACAGTCTTGACCCTACCTTTTAAATTTCTTTTCCATATTAGTTGTCACAGAAATTAGGAGTCTTCAAGAATTGGGAAAACCCTGGTTTTACCTTTGTAAAACAGACATCTGACTAACAAATTTGATGAATAAAAAAAAAATGAAAAATCGTTTCAGTTTCTGAGGATGAATCAGGGTACTTAGTACTGCGAAGTGCTGTTTTCGTCTATTCGCGTAGATAAAAGTAGCCCGAGCTGAAGTTGTCCCTTTCGTGTTTTATAACTTTCTTTGGGGCGCAACGCGATAAAAATATATATTCAAGAAATACTTATTCTTCAAATTTGTTGCCGATCGCGCTTCCTCTTACTGAACGTAATTTATTACCGATTATACATTCGTTAAAAAAAAAAAAAAAATAAACTGATTCGAAAAGGGTTTTTTTTTTCATAATAAAAGTTATCATATTAGAAAAAACAAAAAACAAAAGAAGATCAATTGATAATCTGAGGTGAAACATTCCTTAAACTATTATCAGGGACACGCTACAGTCTGTCAAATATAAAATGGCGTTTAAGTGAACGCAACATTTGTGTTGCAACGTCTAAAATAATTTGCCATAAAGCCGCGAATAAAATGTTCAGAGTCTAAACGATAACCACTAAATTATTCTAAATAAGGTCACGAGTAATCAATCAGACTCAGAACTGTATTATTATTTTATTAATTTCCCTTTAACCAAAAAAAAAACTGTTCTTTATTTTCTATTAATCTGAATCATATATATCTGCAGTACATTACAAGAATGGCTTTAGGATACTATTACTTAAGGATCAATGGGGGTGGGGCGTCTTGTAAGCTTTGTTTATTTTTGATGAGATTTATTATTTATTATTTTTTTAATAATATTTATTAATTTTCTTTTTTTTTTTATTACGTAATATTTAAAAAATATGTCCAATGTTAAATTTTGCTTTAGTAGCACTTATAGCATGTAAGCTTATAGCGTACAGCAAAAGTGTCGTTCGGGCACTTATTTCCGTATAGATCCTATGCATAAGGAACTTTGCATATTCTTATTTCAATTGAATTATAATATGTTTTTTTTTTCTTTAGCATACATTGATCCCTTACCATGGGACGGCCCACCGGGGTGTTGACCTACTTCAGAACTTTGTCGCTTCGTTGGTCCGTCAAGGTTTTGCATCACGGGTGGAGGGAGTCGCCTTGCATGTGACCGGACAAGCGCAGGATCCACCCCGTGCCCAACAAGCAGGCCAAACCGCAGGTCAAAAACGCAGGCCAAACCGCAGGCCAAACTGCAAGTCAAACAGCAGGCCAAAACGCAACTGAAACAGCAGGCCAAACCGCAACTCAAACAGCAGGCCAAACCGAAACTCAAACAGGAGACCAAACCGCAACTCAAACAGCAGGCCAAACCGCAACTCAAACAGCAGGCCAAACTGCAACTCAAACAGCAGGCCAAACCGCAACTCAAACAGCAGGCCAAACAGCAGGTCAAACCGCAACTCAAACAGCAGGTCAAACCGCAACTCAAACAGCAGGTCAAACCGCAACTCAAACAGCAGGTCAAACCGCAAGTGAAACAGCAGGTCAAACAGCTGGTCAAAACCAGAACCAGGCCCGACAGCAGCAGCAACACACCAATGCTCAGGCCAATCGAGCACATAGCCAAGCGAGACGACGTTAGTTTCCTGTGTTACTATTAACTATTACACTCAACCATTTCATGGGTTTCAGTCTTTCTCGCATCATAACTCAACTAACGGACAGACCTACAGGAAGTCGTTGACTTTTATGCAATCCTCACATTATGTACCAGTCAACGTCTCTCTGTCTGACTGTTCATTGGTTGCCTTATTATAACACAAAAACCTCGTAAACCGATTCACATGATTCTCTTTTTTAACCCTAGGGTATTAATTATCTAGCCGAGTTTTATTATTATATCCCATATCGTATCCGTGGTCGTTGTAAGAGACGGCTATGGGATAATCCAGGGGATGGGCAGCGTCATCCTCTGGGGGACACCCATGTCCAACAGTGGGCGTTTTTCCGTTGAATTTGTACGTATGTAAATAATATGTTCCCAGAGGAATTTAATTTACGTCGCGCTGCGGTACCGACACGTACGCAGATCGTCTCCATTAACAACGGGCTGTACGACCGTTTCTTGCAATGCAACAGCCTTCACGCTCGTCGTCACGCACAAAGACGCAGGTATAATATTATAGTGAATACGGAAAAGTAAAAAAAAAAAAAAAAAACCACTTTGGGACGAACGTGTACTTTTTAATGCAATTTAATTTGTTCTACACCGAATAGGTTCAATCAAGGTTTTACTATGAATCTCATCTGATGTTAAGTGATGTTTTTTGTCTGTCTATTTACTAATTTGATCACCGATCACTTAAATGACTGAACCGAATTCAATGACATTTATACAGTGTACGAAAAGCGTTTATATAGATTCATTAAAAACATAATAACGAAGTGTATGGATAATAACATTATCAATTAATAGTTAGAAGTATGAATTTTTTTGTACACGGAAACGGCGCAGTGCTTTGACCACAATCTCACCTCATGTTAATTGGTGGTGTGGCCCAGGATGGTAAGCACACTGAGCACAGAGGTACTGGCTCTGAAGTGATTCGGCCGGAACACACCAATTGGTGTTTGGCGACAGGTTTTCTAACTTGAGTGTGGAGCACATGCACTACCACCGTGCTATGGGTTTCCTCACGACGTTTTCCTTCAACGAAAGCTCAGGCCTATTTTAGAGTCGAATAGGCTGAGTTCGAACCCGCGTCGATCGACGCGGAATCCGGCCGCGCTGCCCGCTGCGCCATCATCGCTTTAAAATTGTAATTTCATTAAACACTATCTATTATTTATGACGCTCTTTTCAACAGCGGGAAAAATTAATTGTTTCGCTTTCGTTAGTAATTTTAATTTTAAATTTGATTGTCAATCAAAATCACCAATATCACCGGATAATAATTTTTTTTTTTTTTCAAATCTCAAATTCGATAATAAAGTATTAAAATAATACAAATGCCCTTCGCAATATTGGTTAGAAAAATAATTCGATAATTCCGCAAAATATAAAGTTAAAACGCTGTGATATCGCGTTTGACACGAAAATATTGTTTTTTTTTTTTTTTATTATTATGACCGTTGACACTATTGCCGACTGTACAGTTGTTCTAGTTGGTTATTTAAAAAAAAACAAATATTTCAGGAATCACCATCAGCAACAAGTTATTGCCCTTGAACGCTTGCGCTCCATGCGTACCGCATCGCAGAACATTGAAGCATTAAGGGAACGGGTCCCAAATATAACTCACGTAAGGAACCTATTCACTGATGTTTTACTGATAGATCGTTTATAGGTGAAGAAGAATATACTTTAAAAAAAAAATGACGAGTGTTTTTATTTCAGAATAATCGATATCGAATAAATAATGAACATTTCGCAAAACTTTTACACTCATTACGGTCGTGGGTGGTTTGTATATTGACACACTAACGACCGTCTAGAGATTATCGGTGTTTGTAAATGAAAAAAAGTACAAAAAAAAAAAAAACCCATTAATAATATGAACATACATGTGTTGAGTTGTTCCTATAATTTTTTAATACGATAATTATTCGTTTAAAGTTCATAAATGAGCTATAAAGTTAACGTTTATTTTGGCCACTGATGGGCGTTCAATACCAGTTGTTTTAGAGGGGGTGGGTTGGGGAGAAGTGCTAATAACCATGAGGGAGGGGGGCAGTGTCATCGTGTAGCGACGCGGTGCTTGAGAAAGCCATCCCCGTGTCACCCCCATAACTAATGCGGCGGACGGCCCCGGGGAGTTTAGTGGGTATTTCCGGGCGAGTTCCGCACTGGCACGGAGTCGTCCCTCCGCACCCCCTTACCTATTGCATTGGGGGACTCCGGTCTCACTAATGCAATAGGTAAGGGTAGCGCGTAAATGCATTTTCCCTCGACAAAAAAAAAAAAGGTGTCATCGTGTAGCGCGGGCCTTGTAAATTTTTAGTCACAGTGACTCGTTATATGGATGAACGCAGAAAGGCATGCCGTTTCGCGTCCGGCGTCTTTTATTTAAAAAAAAATCAGAATTGTGTTCGACGTTACAGACGTGAAAAGTCATTTTTTTTTCTTCATACTGTGCATAGATGCAGGGATATTTAATTTTGTCATTTTCCCTATTTTAAATGTTATTTACGTTATAATTCTTCAGGATCACATGCTGACCATGATCAACCTCATACATAACAGCCCCCAGAGCCCGGCTGTTTGGTTGAACTCGTTTTTGGTCGCAGTTGTAAGTAATTTTTTTTTAATTTCTCCAAGATTAAAAAAAAAAAAATTGTATTTTAATTAAAAACAAAACCAACTTCAAAAGAAATGCATTACTTTAGAAAACTACTTTTGCTTACTTCGATATAGATAATTTGTTACCGCGTACTCTCTTAAACGCCATCTCATACTTGACATATTGAAGGATGTTGACGGCTGACGTCATAGCATTGGTAACGCGCTTCTGTAAGTTTTTCCCCGTTACTGAGAAATCCCTCAAGGCCGCAAAAAAAAAAATCACGTTCAAAGACGAAAATGAATAATTGCTTACGTAATCAGCATTCATTGGGGGTCCCATTGTGCAACATGTAAACAAAAATAAGCAAAGCATAGACCGCTCCTAGGGACGTTATATAGTTCATATTCGAACGACACATAAATAGTATTTTAATAATGCCATTTAGCTTAGATAAAATTTAATATATTATTTTTGGATTATAGTTTATTTGTTGTTTTTTTTTATAACCGTGGGGTCAGTGTTTACTAAAATGTCGTGCTCGTGGCGTATAAACAATATTTCTCTTGATTTTTTTTTTTGCTTTTTCGCTTTGACCACATTCTTACCTGATGTTAAGTGACTCAAAATCAAATCAAAATTTATTTATTCAATTTAAGCCCTAAGAAGGCGCTTATGAACGTCTAAAACACTACCACCGGTTCGGAAAACAACCCAGTCGAGAAGAGCGCAGGCGAGAAACTCGATCTGGTTCTTGTTTTTTTTTTTTTTTTTTTTTATAAATATAATACATATCATTTTTTTTTTTGTCATATAAAAAAACTATACAAATCGCAGTCTTAATAATGCTAGTGGAAGCACAGAGATGTGGGTGACTAACTGACGATGTGGTCCAGGATGGTAAACACATTAAGCCTAGAGGTACAGGTTCTCAAGTGATGCTGCCGGAACATACCTATTGGTATTTGGCGGCAGGTTTTCAAAATTGAAGGTGGTAGCTATCCAGACCCTACCACAGTTCTATGGTGTCCTCACGTGGTTTTCCTTCACCGAAAGCTCACGTTGATTTTAAGAGTTGGGTTTGAACTCCTGTCCGTTGCTACAGACTGCGCTTTAAAAACAATATCGTATATTTTAGGCGCGTCACCTGTTCCTGGCTGACGCTCTGAGCTCGGTGGGAAGTGAACCACCATTGATGCCTCATGAGTTTACAAATCTTCGCAATTCAATTCGCAACTACGTCCAGAATCTTATAACCCGTTCGGAACGTACCGACGGCGAGAACGCCTTCCAGGGCGTCGCCGACTTCCTTGTCGACGAACACGTCGAATTCATCAATAACATGGTACGATAAATCGATTGTTATCAATCATCATCATCTCCCTGCCCTTTCCACATTTTCATTTGAGGTCGGCGCAACGTGTTTTCCTCTTCCATTCCACTCTATTTGCTGTCATCACCGCATTCACCTTCCTAAGCATATCATCTTTCAGACAATCCATCCCTCTTTCTTTGGTCTTCCCCTTCCCATGTAACCGTCCGCATTCGTATCTAATATACCTTTCTTACAACATCCTCTTCCTCCCTGAGCACCACATGTCCATACCAGGACAGACGGTCGATTATTATCTTTATATACGGTAAATTTATCTAAATTTATTTATATATAAGCAAAGTTTGTTTTTTTTTGTCCGAGGTAAACTCGAAAACTACTGGACCGATCAGCGTGAAACCGCAATCATTCGATGCGGAATTAATCGTAGATGGTTATAGGCTATATATTTTTCAAATTCTATGAGCCCTTTGCCATGTTTGCTCAATTTTTGTTTGTTTGTTATTCCTTTGACGCACCATCACCTCAAAACTACTGAACATATCGGGATAGGACTAATACCTTTCAACGTAGTATTTTAGGATTCCACCGAACCTCTCTAATTTTTTTTTCGATTTACTCTTTTGTACATTTTTCCACTTCAATTTACGCTTATGTACACTTTTTCCGCTAATAAAAACAAAATACTCTTACTTATATTCATTCGTTTGTTTTTTAAATTAGCTATAAATGAAACGTCATATGCACAGAACATATGAAACGCGGGCGGAGCCGAGGGCACCAGCTAGTAGTGGTATATATCGATACCTCCTACGCATAATTTCCTCGGTTTACATAATTCTATATGTAAACGTCAGATTGTCAGCATTTTCCTGAAAACAAAATTTTAATTTTTTTTTTGAGCAGCATTTAGATTTAGATGTTTCCGCACAAACGGTCGGACAATAATCGTTCTTCTGAAACTACAGAGACATTAGACATACGACCTTATGCGTGGGAAGTATCGATATATATATATATATATATATATATATATATATATATATATATATATATATATATATATATATATATATATATATATATATATATATATATATATATATATATATATATATATATATAATAAGGTTTTACTCATAGTTGTAACAGTGTAACTTTGGGCAAAAATAAAACGACTTAATTGGTTTTCTCTGTAAGACGAAAGAAACAACATTTAAACCCCTTTATTTTCAATTGTATTTTCTTTCACAACTCACTCTTATATCTATTTTAAATATGTCATTTAAATGTCATCTTTACTGATGACAAGGCATAGACAAAAATAAAGAAAAACATAGATAACAATAGAAACTAGATTACAATGGTTTTCTTTACATATATACATATTTGGTTCCATTTATTCCTTTTTAAGAAAAAGGCATAGGGTGATTGGTAGATTTCAGAATTGACGCTCCGTGTCATACATTTTAACTCCACTACACACTTGTGTATCATATCAAGTAAAATGCCAACGAAATTACATATAATATATAGATAGTGAAATGATCAAATTAAAATAAGGGCGACGACATTTATTGTTATGTCCGTTACCAGGGTAACATAACGATGTTAATGCCCGGGGTCGATATTTTGGAATCGATACGGGCCCTGGTGCGCTCCCGCCTGCCGGCCGTGATCGCGACGGTGATGTCGGACGCGTCCAGCGAAGTGGCCGCCTCGAGATTCTACGGTGTCATATCCCGTGTATTTATGGATATATGCACTCTGATCGCTCTCGTTTGCCCCGAATCCGCCGACGGGCTGAGGGCCATATACACTTTCTTTATGGTATGTTAAACTTTGACATTGCCCTTAATATTGTTCAATATTGAGAATATAATAAGAGAATAAGGTTTTGACCGATGTATAGCAAAACTGGAATTACCATTGCTATTGTTAGACATAATGAAACAATGAGGTAAATAAAGAAAAGCAATACAAAAGAAAAAATAATAATGCAAAAGAACACGCAACAAAAAAAAACCAAAAAAGATCATAATAAACAAACGCAATAAAAAGGTCCCTGGTCATGCGAGGGGGAAACAGGCGGGGACAGGGGGGGACTACAAAAAAAAAAAAAAATATTCAGAATATTGTTTTCGGCACGGCCTTAGTTTATACACGAAATCCATAAAGCAAGACATCCGAGAACTCGATTGTGACTATTATTACTTCTTTTTTTTTTTATAATTTTTACACGGAATAGGCTCAGCGCTTTGACCACAATCTCGCTTGATATTAAGTGACGATGTGGTCCAGAATGGTAGGCACACACTAAGCCTAGAAGTACTGGTCCTTAAGTGATGCAGCCGGAACACTATTATTGGTATTTGACGATAAGTTTTCAAAGGTGGTAGGTATCCGGGCGCTACCACCATGTTTTGGTTTCCTCACGATGTTTTCCTTCACCGAGAGCTCAGGCCGATTTTAGAGTCGAGATATGTGGATTTGAACCCGCGACCATTGACGCATTGACCTCGCAAAGAATGTCCCTACAAGGCGCCGTTATTCACAGTACAACCTCATTCATGGATTACCACTGATACAGTTTCTTTTTACACTATATAATTATAGAATTACGTTCGAACATTAATTAGCTTATCACAACGAATAGCCTTTATATGGCTTAATTATAAAGCTGGTATGATAATGATAGATTAAGTAAGGAATAGTGTGATAAGGGAACGTTGTGGTGCGGTAGAGGATGCACTGACAAAGTTAAGAGAAAGGAATGCTTAATTGATATGGAAAATCTGATCGTTTTCAATTAACTGCGAAATAGAAAAGTACTTGCTTTGAAATCAATGAATAGTTAGTGTTAGTTAGGTTTAAAAAAAAAAATTACCTGATTAGTTGTTATTGGCGTACAAAAACGATGGGAAATTGGCGTCTGGCAACTCATAAAAATACACCAATCAATATACAGAACTTAAAAGCTAAAATCCCAATACGTTAGTACGTACATACAGTGAGAGAGAAAGAACTTAGTAAATATGGTCACTATTTATAACACACACACACACATACACACACTCACACATACACACAATCAAATTTGAATTTCAAGACATTATACTGCATAACAAAATTTAATTATAATTACTTTGTAATTGGTACTACTTAAATGTTAAAATAATAAACTGTGTTATAGTAAATGTACTGTTAGTAATATACAATAAAGAAAAAAAAAAAAAAAAAAAAAAGTACGGCCCGCAGTGATATCTCACTATGTGGTCATTGACAAGAAAAGTTTGACACTAAGACGACGCTTATGAATCAATGTCAATGAGTCAATACACTACCACAAAAAAAAATCACGTGATTGATAGACGAGTCCCCCCCCCCCCCCCCCCCCGTATACAGTTCACGTATGTAAGTTACTTCCACGAAAAGTAATGTCGTTCGTCAAAAAATTGAATTATTTCTTTTCAATTTAATTATAAATGTTTAGTCATTTCTACAATGAACTTTAGTACATTTTTCTTTTATGGTGTTTTTTTATAACATACATATGTCTAAACGTACATAAGTACTGTGCATCGTACAATATGTTTGGGTAAGATCCATCCGAGGGGGATTTGAAATTAAGGACAAAACTAATTTCTATAATTTTTGGTGTTGTTTTTGTCTGTGACACCTTTTGTACCGTCTTTTTCAGTCTCTTTCTAAAATATCTTTTGCAAATATAAGTATGTAATTTCGTTTTTTAATTGCAATATTTACTTATGCAATTATTAAAAATTGGTAAAAAAAAAAATTCGATATCATCGACACACTTGAAAGTTAAAAGTTAAGTGTTACATGAAAAGAGAAGAAACAAAACATTGTTAAATGGTGTTGCCTGCTACTTTTGTTTTGTTTTTTTTTTTTTTTTTTTTGTGTCAAACTGAGTGCGCGAATCTAATGAAGAAACTTGATACATTTTAAAATTTTATTAAACGTTTATGGACCTAATGCAGTGTCAGTAATAGTAATAAAAAGTCGGTTTTTAAACGTTTTTTCAATCCGGTAATTTTGATGTGATATGATGCACCTCGCTTTGATCAGCTACGGATAAAGTGGACGCTATTTTCGAAAAAGTGGAGCAAGATCAACATTATCATTAGTTGTGATATAGCTGTTGAACTGGAAATTGACCACAAATATTTGAAAAAAAAAAAACTCGATTTTTGGGCGCCACACGATCTCACTGAAAGATATCTAATGAGCTGTGTATTCATTTGAAATTCTTTATTGAGAGACGTAATGAAACCGAAGCGTATTTAAAGAGATTGATATATGTGGTTATGGAAAATGGATCACGTACGACAAGAACCTCGGGTTAACTCGCAACAAGGTAATGCTGTGTTGCTAATTGGAAGGGCATTGGTCATTATGAGCTTTTACCTTCGGGAAGAACCATTGCTTCGGATCTCTACTGCCAACAATTAACGAGATTAAAACAATAAATTGAGAGAAAGAGGTCGGAATTGATCAATAGAAAGGGTGTTGGGTTAACGATAACGCTAGACCACACAAGCCACTCAACAAAAATTAAAGAGTGTCTGGCTGAGGGGTGTAATGCATCCGTCACATAGCCCTTTTTTTTTTTTTGACGGAGGGAAATTCATTTACGCTCTACCCTTACCTATTGCATTAGTGAGACCGAAGTCCCCCAATAGGTAAGGGGGCACGGAGAGACGAACTCCGTGCCAGTGTGGGACTCGCCCGGGCGTGAAGCGCCCGGAAATACCCACTAAAAAACCCCCCGGGGCCGTCCGCCGCATTTGGGATGGGGGCGACACGGGATGGCTTTCGCATTCACCGCGTCATCCGTCACATAGCCCTGACCATACATCTTCAAATTTCCACCTGTTTCGGTCCCGTCAAAATTCCTTAGACGGTGTCAGTTTAACATCAACAGAGGACTGCCAAAACCGCTTGCCGTGTTTTTTTTTTTTTTTTTTTGATCGTAAGTCTCCAAATTTCTACAGCAACAGGACCATAGGACTACCTCCAAGATGGGAGACACTCATCGAAACAAAATACCACATGTATACTGTAGTTAAATATAAATAAACTTTTAAAGAGAAAAATGTCTTCGAGTTTCCGTAAAAACACGCGAAGAAACTCCCCCCCCTCTCCCCCTCCCCCGCGACATGATGTGACGTAACAATTTACACTTTACACGAGTCGTGTCAGTTAAATTGTGTAAACTGTTAAATTATAGGAGCAACTGGTGCAAGACTATGATGAAGCCGCACGTCGACTGTTGATAACGCTCAGTATGGAGAATCTGAACGGCGTTGTGAATGATCTACGCTCCCATATGGATGCGGTCCGTCAGTTCATACGTTACAGCGATGACTTCTTCGATACAGTACGTGCAAACTGTTTTAACTCTCTTACCAGAATTGTATACCGGTGTTATTCAATATATTGAAATACAATAGGCTAAGTTAGTAACATAATAAAAAAAAAAAAAATAAAAAAAAAACTATCTTTGTGGTAAACCTACGTCCAGCAGTGGACGTCTTTGAATTGAATGGATAATGAGCAAACTAGGCGGCCATGGCGTAGTGTCGTCAGTTGTCGATAACTCGATCAAGTTTCATAGTTCGCTTTTATCCAAATTATTAATATGACCTTACATTTATTGGCGGGTAATAATTATGTACGTTTTCAAATACTTTATCATATGCTATATACGCACTTGCGTAAGTATACATTGTGTTATTTAACGCCATCTTATACCTGACACACTGTGGCATGTTGAAAGCTGACGTCATAGCATTGGTAACGCGAACCCAAGAAGTATTTCGCCTACCGAGAATCGGAACTAGAGAATCCATTCGCGTGAAGACATTGTAATTTCTCATGGCAGGCAACATGAATGAAGAAGATTCCATTCGTTTTGATAAGGAAGATCAAGCAATTCATCGCTCAACGTATTGGGAAAACCCCTTTTTTTTTAAATGCAGTACAGCCTTTTATCACAATCTCACCTGATGTTAAGTGCCAATATAGTCGACGATGGTAAATACGCTAAATGCTAAAGGTACAAGTGATGCTACCGGAAAACACCTATTAGTGTTTGCGACATGTTTTCTAAATTAAGGCTACCTAATTAAAAATCTCTGCAACCTGCCTGTGTGTGTGTGTGTTTTTGTTTGTTAAACTAATATCTGTTGTGTGCACTTGTCGACGAATCACATAAATAATATAGCTATATTTAATATGGCTATATTATAATTGATATGTAGTCATTTTTTTTCTTCATATGTCACCATATTTATAATGCTTACGCCACATAGCAAGCAACCTTTATATATGAGATCACGTCAAGTGGACTCTCCCCATTTCCTACTTCATCACAGAATTTAAGTTCATGTCGTATTTTTTTTATAAAGTAATCGCTTTCATTAATTAATCCCCAGAAATACAGTTTTTGGAAATTATGACTTTAACTTTATAAAAATAAAGTTTCCGGTCAATCATTTAGAAGTAATGAAATTTTCAGAATTTATTGTGAAGCGTTTTATATTAAAAACTTATCATTATTTCGTTTCATATCATTCATTAACTTTTATGTGAACAAATGGAAATTTCAATGACTTCTCAGGTAAAACATTCTTTTTTTCATCGGTTTCATGCTTTCAGATTAATATTACGAAAATGTCACTGCTCGCTATCGCTTTTAACATACATTATATTATACATTTATATATTACAGCGCGTGGGCGGACGGGCGTCTTAGACTTCGCTCGAACTCCAACATTTAAAACTGACACTTACAATAAAAATATAAATCAACAAATTCATTTTGTTGTCCTTTCTCCTTTTTCTTCCATTTCCTTATTGTCATAATTCGCTTTAAGACATATACTGTGTAAAGATATAAATTATGCTGCATGGTTTGATATATATATATATATATATAAAAAGCACCCTGTTTTTTGTCGGGGGGAAATGCAGGGGCGATACGGGATTGCAAGGCATGCCACCGCGTCGCCCCCTGCGGCGAACCCACCGGGCCTCGTCCGTGCAATGGCCCAATGGGGATGGGGAGGGTAGAATGCCCCCCACCATCCCTTCGCCTACCCCCCCCGAAGGGAGGCATGACCTACGGTCAAAAGTCCGGGGGGCAGGATACTTCCTGCCCCCCATAAATAAAAAAAAAAAAGCACCTAACAAAGCAAAACAAAGCTTTCACTTCATTCAGTTGGCAATTGAATATTATCCGATTGGTATAGTACATTCTTACTCAACGGGCAGGGGCGCTTTTGCTTTCATACTCATGTGAAAATTTGCTTACTTTTAAATTTGGCTTAAAATATTAATTATAGTCAAAATCACCATAAACTGCACGTAGCAGATATTGGTTGGACAACGACGATGTACTAAATCCTAGTTTCTCAACGTGGGCGATAAAGGAAGGGCAGTAGAAAACGCACAGAGAATTAGGGGGGATTGAGATAGCGCAGAGGGAGCGCGGACAGATTAAACAATATAGTTTAAAAAAAGGTAAATTAACTAAAGAATCAACATATTCCGGAAGGGGGCGGTGAGCGGAATAAAGTTGGGAAACTATGTGCTAAATAGTTAGTCCATACGTCGTCGCCCTTATAACAGATGCTGATGTATCCGGAACAAGAGGAATCTATGGAAGTGCTACCGTCACCGTTATTGGTCGACGAACCGATGCAGAGCACGCCGCCGGCGTCTCGGTGCCCCATACACGGGTCGAATCCTATCGTAAGCAGTCCGGCCGAGACGCTGAACGATGACGACAGCGTTAACGATAACAGAGAGAATGCGTCTACATCGTCGGTAAAGTCGGCCGAAGCCGAACCTGCTGAGCAACCCGGCGGGCCGTCGACACCGAATCGTTCTCCTGAAAAGTGATTACCAGATTATGACTTGTTCGTACCTTTAACCACGATGATTTAAAATTGCACGCGAACCCATTTGGTTTCTTAATGTATTTTAACCCTTATCATCATTCTAATCTTGCATGCTAATAGATCGATTCAACCTAATAAATTGTTAAATGGGTTAATTTTTGTGGTCGTCGATGTATCCGGACGAAGGAAAAGAATATTAATTTATTTGTTTTTCTTTCTTACTTTAATACAAAGTGTATATAATTACTTTATAGGATTTACAATTTATTTTTATGAAAACTTAATTCAAAATTACCGTGAATATCTATCAAAAATCGAGTTATAAAAACGAATAGCAAAAAAAAAAATTAAATGTAGTTTGTTTTCGGTTACGAAATTGACAGTTTAGCGAAAATATTTATAGATAAAAAAAACATTAGAAAAAAATAAAAGTTTTCAACTCGTATAATAATAGCTAATATTGATTATCTGAGGGGCAACATTAATTTATTATAAACTCAGGCTTCAATTGTCAGGCGTTCGCAAAAAATAGATTTAAATAAAAAACTAACCTCAATTAAGTCGCTGTCCGTACTATGTAATTTCACTAGTAAGCTATATACAAAATTCTTTTTCTAGTAAATAAATGAAGTTATAAGGGCGTTACTGGGAAATATTTAGGAATCGCGTAAAAAAAAATATAACTCATAAAGTTGTGAACAAAATCGGATACAATGGACACTTACTAGCTAGTGTTTGAATTTGTGAGGAAAAATATCTTTACTTTCTGTTAGTACCAAAAATAATTTAGGACCTGAAAAAAAAACAGGGTTCATTCTTTCCAATGCTCATTTAAAAACTTAATAATTGTGCGAAACAAAGAAATGATGCGCGAACCGAGTTGCGGAAACGGCTAGTATGCAATAAATATTCATCGATCGCTCAGTGATGTCGGTATTTCAAAAGCCAAAGTTATTACGAAACCATTTGAGTTCTACAATTTTATCTCATTGTGTGAATCATATTAATTAACCGATTTTTTCTGTTTGAGTTTGTCTTAAAATTAGTATTATAGTTAAATAGAACCTCTGTTTAAAGCTAATTTTCTCTGAAAACAGAGGGGTTTTTAGATGTTCTTATTTTAATGCCTTTCTGGGTCAAGTTTGAAAATCTGTAAGAAAGTAATGTAGATATGTTCTAGCAGTAAAGACTATAAAATATAATAGTCAGGGGTTACATAAAAATAAAACTTGTATTAATAAGTATAGATGATGCACTGCGTCCTGTAAGAGGGTATGTTAAATTTTATCATTCGTTCGAGTATCTTAGGTATCAAACTTCGAGTCAAGAGTGGATAGCTAAAATGATTTCCGTTAGGGTGAGGTTTTTCTAATGCTGATCTTGGTTAAACTTGAAAATCTGTAAGAAACTCCTTTAGAAATATTCTGACGGTATCATTTGAGAGGCAGTACCTATAGGTTTTTTGTGTCTGCCATATTTGAAACACACCATCACTTAATACCAGGTGATTGCGCATAGACGATGCAATGCATCTGTGAGAGGGTGTTTTAATTTTTATCATTCGTTCGAGTATCTTAGGTATCAAAGCTCGAGTAAAGAGTGGATAGGTAAAAAGATTTTGGTCAGGATGAGGTTTTTCTAATGCCGATCTTGGTCAAATTTGAAAATCTGAAAGTAACTCTTGTAGAGAAATACTCTTACAGCATCATTTGAGAGACAGTACCTATAGGATTTTTGTATCTACCATCTTTGAACACACCATCACTTAATATCAGGTGAGATTAAAGACCATATAAAGTATAATGGTCAGGGGTTACATAAAAATAAAACTTGTATTATTGAGCATAGACGATGCACTGCATCTGTGAGAGGGTGTTGTAAATTAAATCATTCGTTTGAGTATCTTAGGTGAGTCAAGAGTGTATGGCTAAATAGATTTTGGTTAGGGTGAGGTTTTTCTAATGCCGATCTTGGTCAAATTTGAAAATCTGTAAGAAACTCCTATAGAAATATTCTGACAGTATCATTTGAGAGGCAGTACCTATAGCTTTTTGTGTCTACCATCTTTGAACACACAATCACTTAATATCAGGTGATTGAGCATAGACGATGCACTGCATCTGTGAGAGGGTGTTTTCAACTTTATTATTCGTTCGAGTATCTTAGGTCTCAAAGCTCAAGTCAAGAGTGGATAGGTAAGAAGATTTTGGTTATGGTGAGGTTTTTCTAATGCCGATCTTGGTCAAATTTGAAAATCTGTAAGAAACTCCTATAGAAATATTCTGACAGTATCATTTGAGAGGGCAGTACCTATAGCTTTTTGTGTCTACCATCTTTGAACACACAATCACTTAATATCAGGTGATTGAGCATAGACGATGCACTGCATCTGTGAGAGGGTGTTTTCAACTTTATTATTCGTTCGAGTATCTTAGGTCTCAAAGCTCAAGTCAAGAGTGGATAGGTAAGAAGATTTTGGTTATGGTGAGGTTTTTTCTAATGCCGATCTTGGTCAAATTTGAAAATCTGTAAGAAACTCCTATAGAAATATTCTGACAGTATCATTTGAGATGCAGTACCTATAGCTTTTTGTGTCTACCATCTTTGAACACACAATCACTTAATATCCGGTGATTGAGCATAGACGATGCACTGCATCTGTGAGAGGGTGTTTTCAACTTTATTATTCGTTCGAGTATCTTAGGTCTCAAAGCTCAAGTCAAGAGTGGATAGGTAAAAAGATTTTGGTTATGGTGAGGTTTTTCTAATGCCGATCTTGGTCAAATTTGAAAATCTGTAAGAAACTCCTATAGAAATATTCTGACAGTATCATTTGAGAGGCAGTACCTATAGCTTTTTGTGTCTACCATCTTTGAACACACAATCACTTAATACCAGGTGATTGAGCATAGACGATGCACTGCATCTGTGAGAGGGTGTTTTCAACTTTATTATTCGTTCGAGTATCTTAGGTCTCAAAGCTCAAGTCAAGAGTGGATAGGTAAAAAGATTTTGGTTATGGTGAGGTTTTTCTAATGCCGATCTTGGTCAAATTTGAAAATCTGTAAGAAACTCCTATAGAGACATATTCTGACATCATCATTTGAGAGGCAGTACCTATAGGATTTTTGTATCTACCATCTTTGAACACACCATCACTTAATATCAGGTGAGATTAAAGACCATATAAAGTAACTAGGTCAGGAGTTACATAAAAATAAAACTTGTGTTATTGAGCATAGACGATGCACTGCATCTGTGAGAGGGTGTTGTAAATTAAATCATTCGTTCGAGTATCTTAGGTGAGTCAAGAGTGTAGGGCTAAATAGATTTTGGTTAGGGTGAGGTTTTTCTAATGCCGATCTTGGTCAAATTTGAAAATTTGTAAGAAACTCCTATAGAAATATTCTGACAGTATCATTTGAGAGGCAGTACCTATAGCTTTTTGTGTCTACCATCTTTGAACACACCATCACTTAATATCAGGTGATTGAGCATAGACGATGCACTGCATCTGTGAGAGGGTGTTTTCAACTTTATTATTCGTTCGAGTATCTTAGGTCTCAAAGCTCAAGTCAAGAGTGGATAGGTAAAAAGATTTTGGTTAGGGTGAGGTTTTTCTAATGCCGATCTTGGTCAAATTTGAAAAACTGTAAGAAACTCCTGCAGAAATATTCGGACAGTATCATTTGAGAGGCAGTACCTATAGCTTTTTTATATCTACCATCTTTGAACACACCATCATTTAATATTAGGTGAGATTAAAGACTATAAAGTATAATAGTCAGGGGTAACATAAAAATAAAACTTGTAATTATTGAGCACAGACGATGCACTGCATCTGTGAGAGGGTATTTGAAATTAAATCATTCGTTCGAGTATCTTAGGTATTAAAAGTCTAGTCAAGAGTGGATGCCTAAAGTTAATAGATCATCTACTGACAAAGGGACCTCACGCAGATATATTTTTTTAATATTAAATGGAGAGGTTCAATAACCCAAAAAATACATTTCAACATGTACTTTTATTTCAATTACCAACAATTTAACGTCAGACTTGTATGTCTTCCGATGCTTGTACACTCAATTCAATAACGCCATCAACCAGGACCAGGTTACATCACTAAGGCTCCTTAAATTGAACTAGGAGCTGGGCTTAAAAGGTCGTAGTCGCTAGTATAGGTTGGTTTATTTTGGAAAATGTAACCTTTGCTGTTGAAGCTCAGTCAAAATTCTCAGATGAGTTTATATTATCTGATTCTTTACTCATAGAAACGAAGTACTAAGAAAAATAAAGGTAAATCTTATTTTGAGCAATGTTACCTTGACCGCTGCGTTATTTATTACTAAAGTCAGGTTATTATAGTTACTTCAGAGAGTCTTAGCATAGACGGTCACATAAGCTTTTTTGTTGTAAAGTGTAACATGAACAGTGTTCCTTTAGCCGGGGATCAGTTTGACGTCAGATAACCATACGACACTTATCAACTGATTTTCCGCTTAGAGCTCCCTAAGAGAAGTTGTAACTAAATCTGTTTAACCCGTGCTTATGAATAGCTTAATAAAATGTGTGTTGAGTTAACCCGGGTTACACAGTCATCGAACTAATTAAAATTGAATGCCATCCCTTGCCTTTCTTAGTTTTAATCCCAAGATGTAACTGTAAACCATGAAGCTCGAGGGGTAACACGCTAGCGAATCACGTCATTCGGGATTTTACAATTTTAAATAGTTAGCCCCAAATGTAATCAAAATCAGTATCGAATTTGCACAAAACCAACTCACGCGCGTCGATGTAACATATGCTCACGGTAAACAAGATCCAATTACCACGTTTCGGACGAGATGTTCCTATTTCGGGAAATAATGACGCTATGAGAAATTATTTATCTCATAAGGTACGTCAACAATTATTTACATGAACACTACGCTATATAATAAATATATTCCTACACTTTATTAAAGCAATGTGCAATAACTTTTCAAGGCGAACACCGCAAGCTCCTACCGTCCTATATACTCAACTTTGGTGACTTAATTGGGTAGGGGCGCTGCAGAGCGTACGCGTATGGGTCGGAATGCTCTGATTTGGGGGAAAAAAAACAAACGGAAGCATACAAGGTCCTCTCACAGATGCTGTGCATCGTCACTGCCGATAATATAGTGAATTACTGACTAAAAATTATTTCGAAGTTCAGTGATACTTGGATGTTACACTAATATTCATGTTAGAGTGCGTGTAAAATAAAGGGGATATTATTATAATTTCATATTTAACATTATGTATGAAACTATTTATCGAGCAGGTCTACAGTCAACAATGCTAAACCGGAAACACCAAACAAGGAACGAAGCGCACCCGATTCACCATCTAATATTCAAATAGTAAGTAAAAAACTGTTTGTAATTTGATTGAGTTTTAAAATTACGTGTTTCATTAATACCGAAAAAAAAATCGATATATAAGGTCTATTTTTTTTTTTCGATTTTAAGCTTAAGCTTGTCTTGCGTTGCATTATGCGACCTAGAGATATCTCTGCTTCAGAAATGTAAGAAAATAAAATAGTTTTAAATCTTAAATCCCTTTACAGTTAACAAATTCCAATCATATTCCTCCTCATAATCAATACTCCAGTAAAATAAATTAATTTCCTACAATAAACCGTGAAATTATTATTATCTACAGGTCTAAGGATTTGTAAATCAGAATCAACAAGTTATTTTCAATGAAGTTAGAAATTGAAATTTAAAAAAAAAAATTTTTTTCAACTTCATTTTAAAATTTATGATTTCAATAATGTTTATTAGTTCTGTAATCCGAGTGTCTTTGCGCTGTGCTATTATGTTTTATTTTTATTAGTTTTTATTTGGAAACCGGTCTCTCGTGGAATTATAACTATTTTTGTAGCTCATGTGATTCGCTTAGTTAGTTTGTTAATATTTATATACAAGTTAGTTCAATATTAGGTATGCTGTAGGACCCGATGGGTCTGCCGCAGGGGGCGACGCGGTGCTTGCGAAAGCCATCCCGTTTCTCCCCCATCCCAAATGCGGTGGGCGACCCCGGGGGGTTTTAGTGGGTATTTCCGGACGCTTCACATTCGGGCGAGTCGCACACTGGCACAGAGTCGTCTCTCCGTGCCCCCTTACCTATTGCATTGGGGGACTCCGGTCTCACTAATGCAATAGGTACGGGCAGTGCGTAAATTTCCCCCTGTCAAAAAAAAAGGTATGGTGTAGTAGTTTTTTTTAAACTACAGAATATCCCTGTTATAAAGAGCCAGATTAATATTGTAAAAGAAATTTACAGGCAACTTCGCCTCTGATTCTTCTATAAGCACGTAAATATATAACTAGATTCAAGTTCTTGTTTTTGTTGCATATATGGTGTGTACCGTTATGAATTTTGTGTATAGGTCACACCGTTGATGATAATGCAGCATTGGAGCGAAGAGTGGGTGCCTGTGATTTCAAACGATCAGCAGGCCCAGAACGCCGATCCTCAGGAGCCCTATAGTGATGCATACCTGTCCGGGATGCCAGCCAAGAAACGCCGGTGCCTCCACCAGACCCGCCCACCGACCACCTTGGACGGTTTCATGAACGGTTAGTTGTTACTCTTAACTGTTTTAACTCAACCCTTTTTAATATTTCAGCTCTGCGATAATGACTGCATTTCGTGGTAGTACTGTTAGGATCTCGACGAGTCATGGGGCGGTTCTTATGCGAGTGCTTACAACTTACGAAGGATTGTTGCTTGAACTTGTAATGCTAAGTTTACAAAGTTTATCTCGGTACATAAGTCGCTGGGCATATTGCCTTTAAGTAATTTAATTGCCCATTAGTTATTATCTTGTTATGTAATGCTAGTGACGTTCAAGAGAAGCCACAAGTGAAGTGTGTTGTAAATAATACCGGGGAATATTGTTTTTTGTTTTTCATTTATTATATAGTCCTAAATAAAAATTCTTTAGGTTCGACTTTGTGTTATTTTACTAATCTGAAGTGCTTCAATAAAGTGGTGGCCGCTTGCTAAAACATTCGAAAGCGGTTGTTGTGAGATCTCAGAATTCACGCAGCGTGTCGTTATTTTCTAAACCTTTCACTTGTGCACGCAATAAGTTAAAAATAAAGACAATCACGAATCAAAATCGCGCGATTAACTCCGCGGAATGCTTATTCTGATGTATGCTACAAAAACTCCTTGGTAAGTTCTAGCAAAATGTAGAAATCTATATTCCAAAAATGATGAGCATGACAAGTACCAACATGCCGGACTACATTTACCTTGGATGAAGCGCGACGCATCTTAGCGGCTCACTGACCGATTTTTTTACAAGGTCACAATGATAAAGGCTCAATTGTCACAGCACCCGACTTATACGAAAGTTTTGTTTGTTACAATATATAGATCTTTGGGGGAGACCTATGCCCAGCAGTGGACGTCTATCGGCTGAATGGATGGATGTTATTATGTTATCGATATATACCAAGTATATTTAATTTTAATATTGCGCTGACTGACGGTAAATATTGAATGTTACATTAGAGAGCGCACGTGAAGCAGTTTCATGTACAAGCCCCGTCGAGGATAACTCAGTGCTTCGGTCCGCGTTTAGAGAGCACATGAGGAATTTGGCGCGTGACCGTTCCACTGAGTCTGAAGATTACGACCCCCTACGCTATGCGTCTGCCGCCAGGTTCATCGGATCACCGTGAGTTTATCATCTCTACCCTTGGCTTCTGCCCTCCCTTACCCCCCCCCCCCCCATTGCCCCCGTTACCGCCCATGAGACGCCTGATCATTATTGTGTTGACCTTATTTGCTTTAGACATTAAAGCAGAAATCAAAGCAGCCATGGAGACTGCAAACAGAAGTGGAAACTTTGAAAGTAATAACTTGTTTTTAAGATTTATATATATATATATATATAGTTTTGTGTCTGATTGTTTGCTCGTGATCTTATTTAGACGATCGACGGAATAATTTAGTTGTAGTCGTTTTGTAATACTGAATATTTTATTCGAGCATTTATAGGAAATATTTTAGATGCGGTAAGGGGATATTAATTAATTACGTAAGGATGGTTTTGACGATATTTTTAGTGCATATATTAAAAACGTTGAAGTCATTTTAAATAATTACGAAACTATAGATATAATATGATCATTTTTTTTTTATTTTTTTTTTTTTTTTGTGTTTACAGAATAGTTGAATCGCATTCATCTGAAACCAATGACGAGAAAAACGACAATTAAAAGGATTTGGACAACACTGGATATTGAATTCCTTCGGTTTAACAGCACGCCGAATGGATTTTACATTGACGTTCGATATCTCTTAATTATTATCGAGAATGTACCAATTAATAGAGTATTTGAGAAATACTTTATTCTGCTCTGAATTTTTAGTTTGATTTTCTTTTGTTTACTCGAAAATTATTGTAGTGTTTGTTTCATTACTTTTTTGTAGTAAAGAAAATTGTTAAGAATGTACTAGATTTTACTTCAGTTGATGTTATTTCGTTTCACTACAAAAATTCTACCAGCAACATTAAATTCCTTCCCTATTTATGATTTTTTTATAAATTATATATTCCGAATTTTATCATATATAAAAGTGTCTGATTCCTGTTTTTTTTTTTTATTTCTTAAGTACTTTAAAATGTTGTACTAACCACTGGTAGAGTATATACTTCATCGTCATTTTAATTTATCAAAGTTTCTATTGCTTACTCACATGTTCTTTTCTTTTTAGGATATTCCTGTAGCCATTGTTTGGTAGTAAATGCAAATAATAAAATTAGAAACGTAAAAAAAAATCATCACAATATTTGCTTTTTACATTTTACAATAGCCCTTATAATATAACTAGTGACGTTAAAACAACGTGCAAGGATATCACTATTCGTGCCATTTTCACACGTCAAAAAGCACGAAAACGTCACTCACATAATCACGCTAATAGTTGTCATTTTAATCGAGCTTTATTTTAAGGCCTGCACGAGCTCTCCTGCCGTGATATAAATCATGGTTTTTTTTATTTTGAAAAAAAAAAAAAAAAAAAAAAAAAAAACAAACAAACAAACACGCTATCATCTCTACTTGCAATTCAATATAATAGTAACCTATTTAGATAATAACGTGTTTCAGGTAATTAACATTATATTAACTTCGTGTATTTTTAAATATAAGCTTTATGTGTATAAGACACCTAGAAACTTTTCATCATTGTAATCATGAATAAATATCTTTCTGTGACAGACTGAGCTATAATATAGGGCTGAAAAGCGGTATGACATATTGCGATATTTTTTCTTTAACCCTTTCAGGACCATAAGATATCGGAGAGTAAATATTACTATTCAATTGTTTATTTTTTTAAACGTAGAGTATATATGAAAATGCGTAAATACATTCCTTCACATAAAAAGAGGTGTAAACGTTAGAAACTATAGCTTATTTAGAATTTTGTGGGGAAATTTTAAAGTCAAATAATATCATAATTAAATATACAGTCACCAATATTCCACTGGGGAAAAATTTTTTCCCTTGGTCGTGAAAGGGTTAAATCGATATAAGTTTTTAAATGACTTCGATATAAGTTTATCGATATGAAAGATAAAGGGGACGATTTTGATATGACTATATGATTTTAATGATTAGTCTGATATGAGAATTTCGATATCAACAATTTGGTTATCCACAAAATATCCAATAGTCTGTCCGAAAGTGAACGATTGCTGGAAGGTAAAACGTTGATAGTGACAAGTTTTGGTCGGTATTTTTTTTTTTTTAACTAACGGTAATACTGAAATGTCTTTTTTTATTAACAATCCAAAAGTACGAAACGGATAGAATAGAACCCGATTTATTGCCGGCTAGAATATCGATGTTTAATTATTGGGTGTCCTCGTATCTAAGATTTTTTCATATCGAGTGTGCTTACTTATAATAAGGTCGTAACGATTCATGTTTGTGGGTATTATTTACTCCTAGCAGGTGTTGCTGAAATAGATTTCTTGTAATTTAAAATTATTCATAATTATAGAACCATAATATAGTGTTGGGTAATATTTAACGATTGTCGATAAATGTTTATCGTTAATCAGTTAATTATGGTATCCGGGGTTATCGAGTTCAATTTAATTATTTAAAGGTTTTATTTTTTTTCTTTTTTATCCAAATCCTTTGTATGTTTTTGCATGTATTTAATCACTTTGCAGTTGTTTATCGATTTAATAGCTCATTTCTGTCACAGTGAAAATATTTTAATAATAAATTGTATTAACGATTAAAATTGTCGTTATTAAATTATAAGTCGAATAATAATAATAGTTGTAAATAACTTCTACAACATTGCGGTGTGTAATGAATACTTATAATAATTTACTATAATATTTATTTCAAATATCTGTTTTTGTGTAAAACAAATGTTAAATTCTGTTAAACTGAATGTAATCGTTTTCTTTGTGTGTTTTACATTTGAAAAAAAAAAAAAAAAAAAAACCATAAAAATGTTTGATAAGTAATCAGTTGAATAAAAATATGTCGGTGGCTTTTTGCTCGTTTGGAAACGTTTACAGGATGTGCGCTTTTAAGCGCTTCAATTTAAAGATATCGCTGCTTTTAACGAATGGTTACAGAAGCATGAAAATTTATTGCCGGGCATATATAGGTGTGCTCCGACAGCATCGATTTAAAACTAGTACATCTAAACTTAGGTTATTAGCTAAGCTTATTGTAACCACATCGTCACTTAATATCAAGTGATATTGTGGTATATAATATATAAAACGGCATAAAACAATCCACTACAGAATAACCACACGAGTGCATTTGACTACTTATTTACATTAGTTTTCCCTTTTGGATTTTACAACAAAAATCTATAGTACTTCTTTAAAACATTATAGTTGCTTGGACACATTTCACCTCATTGTTGTAGGTTTATTAAAAAAAGATGTAACGGAATTATAACTAATGAACTTTAAAACAAAAATCATGGTTATGCCGTGAAGTGTGCGTCTATAAATTTTGAAGTATAAACCGCAAACGTAACACATGTTTTCGTCTCGATAGTTAACCAAAACTACTTCTTGGTTTTTGTTTTGTCGTTACGAAGTTCTGGACTAATAATTTTTTTTAAATTTTCCCTATATAATAACATAATTTTTTTGCAAGTCTAAAAAATTATGTTGTACCGAATATTAATTATTCAATATTAACATAAGTTATATACGAATTTAAGAATATGACATGTACCGGGCGTCCTTTTTTAAATTGTTTAGAATTTTCTTATCAGAATCGTGGTTACTTTGTTTTTTGGAATATTCAATAGGAGAGACCCGACCGATCATTTTTATTAATATTTTTTCTTAAATTAAAATGTATCTATTACAAATCAGTTTTTGTTTTTATTAAAGTAAAAAAAAAATAAAAAATATGCAATAATTTGGTGTTCCTACCGTTCAAAGCATAATATTGTCTGTCTGTATTATATCGAACGTATTGGAAAGCTGTTTAATTTGGTTTCTACGTAATCTTTTCTTTAACAAGATTCACGAGTAGGAACCACCATCTCAGCACGAGCTGAAAATTTTGCAGTCCTAGTATATTTGTTTTATTTTACAATATCATGTTCTCCAAGCGTAATGTGCAATGTGCAAAGCGATGGACGATACACTTTCAATCATAAGATGTCGTTATTTTTCGATTGTACTGACGACTTATTCTTAAATAAATCAAATTTAAACATTACTTCTAACATAATAGATTAATTTTACGAATTCATTTTTATGCCACATAAATAATATGAAAATATCGTTTGAGTGACTCTCATTCGTGACCAAGGAGATATAATTCCGTTACATCGTTATTTATAAATACGTTCATTATTCAAGTTTAGATATTTAAGATTCTTAACGTAAGTTCATATATAGCCATAGACATTCAAATGTTTGCGAGTTATTATTATAGTTACAAAATTTTCGATGGGACAATCAGGTCTTAATCGTATACGATATTACTTATAACCTATAATTATTGGGTTCTTGATTGATTGATTGCGGATTTTAAACAAAATGGAAACATAAAAAAATGTGGTCAGAAATTGATCTTTATTAAATTAAGTATTCACCATATCATTTCTATGATCTTTTGTTATCTTTCGTATTGCATTTTCATAAAACTTGTGATTTCTGCCAGTAATAAAACTGAATTAAATGTCAATTAACGTCATTAATTTTTTTTTGCATTTATCTGAGTTCTGAATGGGATGAAGGTATTCTGGAGGCGGCAAGATTAGAACAAATACGAAAATATTCTATAAAGCCCTAACTATTTCACGTGACCGTCATTAGAGAAATTTATGTTCAAATACACCAGTTCATTTAAATTGAAAATGTTTTTTTTTTTAATCTTTGTTTGTGGAGAGTTCTTTTAAAACTGCAGCTTTGTGGGTTACGGTGATTTACGTTTAACATTATTTGGATTAAAATAATATTCCTAAAATAAAATAAGGTTCCTTAACACTAAACCTACCAATGCCGGTCAAATTGATATTTTTCAAACTCTTGTGCAATTTTTAATTAATTTCAACGTTATAATATTAACAGTATAACGTTTTCCTCAAAATAACAATAAAATATATTCTTTACGATTAAGTTCTAATTATTTAATAATAAATGACCTGTGGAAAATGTAGTGAACCTAAAGAAGACATATTATAATTTACAAAAAATTAAATTACTTTTATATATTCATTAGTACGTAATATCATAGAAAAGAAACTTTAAACGAAATTTCATTTAAAAAAAAAACATGAAATAAAAGTGCCAAGTTTTCGAATCAATTTGACCGAACGTCGGTTAAGTTTAGTGGTAAACTATATGTAACTTGCAAAGTTTTGAATGTTATACTTATTCGTATAGTCTTTAGTAATAGTATTTTAGGACTTTACAACACAATATTTAATGTGTTTAATTTAATATTTAATCTATAGTTTGCAAATTTACTTTGGCAAAAAAATCTTTATGTGGCGATTACATTACAAAAATTATCCAGTTTTTTGTTAATAAAATGTATCGAGAAAAATTATTCAGCGTCTTAAAATCAAACGTAATGATTATTTAGCTATATTTGTTTTGTTTATTAAGCTTCGGTATCTAGAACATAATATAAGTATGTATTAGATGTTTTGGGAATAATAAACTTTGAAAAAGTATTAACGGTAGTTTTAATTCTTCCGGTTTAGAAGCGATAATGACTCAGTTGGTAGTGAGGTCGGATTTCGCGTCGATGGGCGTAGGTTCGAACCCCCTATCCAACTTTATAATAATAACTAACCTCAAGTTTGAAAACCTGTCGCCAAGCACCAACAGGTGTGTTTCGGCAGCATCACTTGAGAGGCAGTACCTCTAGGCATAGTGTAATGGTTAACACTATCCTGGGCCACATCGTCACTTAACATCAGGTGAGATTGTAGTTAAATCACAGTGCTTATATAAATGACTTCCTTTTCTACTCCTTTGCTCTTCATTCGCTCATATGCCGTTCTCATGCCCTCGACATTGGAGCGAAGGTTCTGGAACTCCCTCCCATCTCTTTGTTTCTTCTAAACACCTTTCGCGTGTACTCCGATACTTTAAAGGCATACTCGGCATAGGTTCAGGTATATCGACCTGATAATCCGAAGTGGGCTGCGCACCCGGCACCTGACATATTCTCTAGATCATCGGTCGTTACACTTTTGGTCAAGGGCCACATGGATTACTGCGAGCCGCATATTTATGGATTAGGTAATTAACACCATCAATCATATAACAAATTTTATACGTTGTCAAAACATGATTTCCTCATAGTTTTTTTTTTATAGCAATAGCAACTTTTGCACTCTTTTATTTACATACTCAATTAACTTGGTTTGTATATTCCCACTCAAGGAAAGAGATGTTCCAGGCAATGTCATGATTCGCTCCCTCCGTTAACGTAAGCTTTCCGCCGTCGTCTACATACGTCATCTTCCAATCCTTAGTCAAATCCACCTTACTTACGTTTTCTGGCTTTATCGCTCACTTTTACCTCTCTTCCTTTCTTTTTCCTTCACGGCTTTTAGGCTTCTCAGCCATTGTCTTGCTAGATTGCCCCCTACGAGGACATATGAACAAAGTCCACCACCAACACCACCTTTTTTTTTTTTTTTTGTTGATGGGGGGGAAATGCATTTACGCACTACCCTTACCAATTGTATTAGTGAGACCGAAGTCCTCCAATACAATTGGTAAGGGGGGCACGGAGTGACGAGCTCCGCGCCAGTGTGGGACTCACCCGGGCGTGAAGCGCCCGGAAACCACAAGCACCACCTAGTCATATAATAATAATAACCAAGTCACGCGAGGAACACAAAACCTCCACGCACAATAATTTAAATATCGATCCCTCCTCAAAGTTAAAAAAAAACCATCAAAAATGTTATAATTAAATAGTCCAGGCGCACCAAATAGCGAATCAAAAACACCAAATCTTGGATCGTTTTTGGGCATCGCACATACTTCAATTCATCAAACAATGTTTTTGGCGATATCTCGCAACACACATCACACGACACAGTCCCACATGCAACGCCAGTAGGTACAGGATCAATAAAAAATTGGCAGATAAAAATCAGTTCAATAATAAAAACCTGATACTCTGATCTATGTTTAAAATAAGAGTCATAAGGGTAACTAATGGATAGACGGGACGTTTTCTTTTATATTAACTGTGTAGATTACCCATAAAAATGAGACAATAGGACAATAGGAAAACAATGGAAAGCAGGCGTAAACGTCAGGTTAGTGCTCAAGAGGTTAATAATTGAAAATGGTATCATTCAAATTCAAAAATACTTAATTCAATTTAGACTCTGATAAGGCGTTTATGAACGTCAACATTCGGAAAACCACCCAGTCATCGAGGGGAATGCAGCCAAGAAACTCGATCTGGTATTTATTCGTGTTATTTTTTTTTAATTATTATCATGTTATTTTAACAATAGAACTCATAGTCACAAAGTTTTTAGTAAATACACAGAGATGGGTTTCATTGTGAGTTATCACCATCATTCACATAATGATCTCTATAAGACTCGTAACATTTGCAAATTAAAACTTGCTTGACATGGTGCCTGAACTTATTGTCCGGTAAAGCAGTAATGGTTTTATTGTAAAACATAAACACTGCTGTCTAAAGAAAACTCTTATTAACTTTACTAAGTCTGTAACAACGTTAATTTATGTTTATTCCTTGTATTAAAATTATGCTAAAAGATACTAGTTAAGTATTCCGAAAACTTTTAAAATAAGTGATTCGTGAGGTTCCGTAATATAAATTCTTTGTTTCCGTAAAATAAATAAAGTATATACTTTGGCTGTTGCATGAAGACACATAGTTCATGTCCTATTGATAAATACAGTGTTATAAATTTCCTGTTGACAAAACGGATATGCATGTATGGAATTATGCGGTATCCTGCCTGGTCACAGTCATTTCCCTACGTCGCCGTACTTATTCCCAGTTAAAAGGAAATTAGCTTCCACCTAAGGCTGATTGAGAAAGGTGTTGGAGGAAGTCTAGTTTATGAAAAATAAACGGTTCCGTTATTCTTGACTAATTTCCTGTACGTAATTATTATATATATATATATATATATATATATAAAGGGTGACTCGGGGCGGAATTTAAACTTTCTATTATGATGAAAAAGCAATGGTTATATTTATAATAATTTTAATAATACCCGGCGAGGCAAAAATAAGACAGCTATAAACGATCCCACAACCATCATACCGCTATTTCTAAACATATAGACGGGTTTCATCGAACGGCACACCGCAACATGATAAGTCATTTGGCGGCATGATTTATTTCGAAGGGTGGTAATAAGCCGTGGGTGAAGACTCCCAGTTGTAAGACTGATCGTTTAGCACGACCCTGGGGTCAGGTGTAGGGTCACGAGGGTAAGGCCTACGGACGTATGCAGCATCAACCCCTAAAAGTATTACACTATAGGTTTATAAATAGGTATTAAACTATAGGTGGGATAAACCTAAGACAGGTACAAGAAGTACGAGATCTAGGTATTGACTGACTAAGCTGACCTTTAAGCTTCACATTGATTTTATTGTAAAAAAATCCGCACAGATGCTTGGTTTTCTCAGAAGGAATGCGCAAAACTTCAAGACGGCATCAACGAAAATCCTTTTGTATAATTCCTTAGTACATAGCCACACTGAGTTTGCTAGTTCAGTTTGGAATCCTTTCTATAGCTGCAATTCGCAACGTATTGAACGCATACAAAGATTATTCAGTAGATTTCTTATACTTCGAACTTCAGGAATCTCTCATAGAGATACAATGTATTATTCAAACTTTTGCCATTGTTATTTTAGATTTACTTAAATTAACTGAAAAAAGTTTTCCAGTGCCTACTATAAACCAGATATTAAAAAGCTCGTAAAATTTTATTTTAAAGCGATGATGGGGCAGTGAATGATGCTGCTGGATCTCGCACCAATGGACGCGGGTTCGAGCCCACTTATCCAACTCTAAATTGAGCCTGAGCTTTGGTTGCAGAAAAACATCCCGAGGGAACCATGGCATGGTGGTAGGGTATTTTTGAATAATACCCTTTTGGGTAGCTACCAACCTGTAGTTTGAAAACATGTCGCCTAATACCAATAGGTGTCTTCCGACAGCATCTCTTGAGAACCAGTACCTCTAGGCTTAACGTGTTTACCATCCTAGACCACCTCGTCACTTGACATCAGTTGAGATTATGGTTAAAGCACAGTCTAAACCGTGGAAAAAAACCTTCTGGAAGTTTCCAGGTTTATAATTATTATATTGTAGGCGTGACCAGTAGGAAAATAAACGGAGCAATCACAGGATTGCGTTCGACGCTATGAGTTCGCAAAGAGTAACAAAAATATTGTTAATAAATTGAAAGGCTCGACACAACAAACGCTATGAGAAATCCGTTACTTTGCATAGCGTTCCTTCCACTCTTTCTTAAGTATTGTTTGTGAATACAGGTGTAAGTTACCCGGAGTAACTTCAGCTATCTACCAATAAAAAGTCCAGCCGTTCCGGAGTTTACCCGGAATAAACAGACAGACAGGCAAAAATGTTAAAAATTTTATATTTCGAATAGGTATCGTATATACATTCATACCTATTTGGTAAAAAAAACATTAGTTTTGACATTACAATCAGACACTTCAATCTTATTTATTAGTTAGTATGCATAGAAACAGTGGGATATCAATTAGGGCCTAAGCCGGCAGCAATCTTAAATCAGTCTCTACTTGTAACTAATAATCAATATTTTATATGCGGTTTTTTAAATTTTATCTTTTTGAGTTTAATTTCAAGAACATATAGTCAGACGATTTTGATAATGTTAAATACAAGTTTCTTAATACAGATATCGCATATTTAAATCTTTACCGTTAATAAATTCTATACCTTTACCCTATGGGAATTCCGTAATTCCTTAGAAGTGATATGTAATTTTCTAAATAAAAATAAAATCACATGGCGTCACATCGTGTGCGGGTCACGTAATTATATTATTTGAGCCCTCGTCAGTTTTCTCTGTTGCAATATAGATGGCATTAGCTTCCATCATAACGGTAGGAAAGGCGTGATAAATTGTTAGGTCACGTTGATCAAATAAAACAGCGTAAAGTCACTACAAAGTTTTTTACGAGAATTAAGTAGGAGAAAAGTGTGCAGGGATTCTAAACTTATAGTGCTCCTATAAATAACCTCATTTGGAAGCGCATTCTCAACAACTCTGTCTCATTTCAGTTGTAAAATCTTTGTAACAATGTATTGTTAAAGAATATATTGTATTTTACAGTACAGTTTGTAGACAGAATAAAAATATAGTGTGTGCAGGTACTAAAAACACTAACAAATGGTTACAGAAAATGACCCGCGCAGTAACTTGAGAATCACTGTTATACAAAAGTAAGAAAAATCTCTATGACTTGTTCATAGTCAGACCCTATGTAGGCCTTATCATCTGATTAATATCTTTATTTAGTATAAAATATAGTAGCTTTCCGCGTCTGTCAGTCAGTTTATTCATGAACTCTTTGTTAACCACACAACAGATTTATCAACCTTTGTTAGATAATGTTTCAAGTAAGGTTTTTCATACATATGCATAAATTATATCTTAATTAAGCTGTTGTGTACAAAAAAATAGTAACCAAGTCTCCAAAAAATACATTTTGATTGTATAGGTACGTAGGATAAATCTTAAGAGGGATATCAAAGTGATGTACTAAGAACCATTCAAGAATAACGTTAGCAAAATTTTTGACATTGTTAACCCTCCCCCCTCCCTCTCATTGTCAGTAATAGTAAGCAAATCTTTTACCCTCCTCCCCATGATTACGCAAGCACATTCGCATTATTTTGAAAATAAAAAAATACCAATAGGAAATGGGTAGTTCGACAGTCACGACCATCATTTGATGCTGATCGACTAAGTGTCAACATCACCAAGCCGTGTAATTTTCACCAAAACTATATGATGATCCTATATTGTCCTCATTTAAAAAAGGTTTGTCCCTCAAACAAAATTCATCAATCTATATAACTAACAGACACGAGTTATTTTCGTATTCATATTTACAACAATATTATATAAATAACGGCTAAAATACTTTATAGTTACCTCAAGATATGCTTTATGGTTTTCATTCTGAAACTTTAACAATGCTTGGTCAAAGCAACAAACAGAGACAGACGTACTGACACTTTTTAAATATTAGAAATGTATTTAATTAATAATATTTTTTGTCACTTGCAACAAAAAAAAAAAAAAACAAAAATCACCGTGTTCAGACATTTAAAACTGACAGTTTTATTATACCTATTATATGTACAGATGGATTGTAGTCAGATGTTAATATTAATCTGAGATATAATAATATATAGGCACCTATTTTATAAAGGAAAGTGTTTTATTTTCATAATGCATAAATTAACATCGTCTGTCACATTGTCTATATGCATTAGGAAAATGTTAATTCCTTTCCATTGCATGTTGACTTGAAAATGCTTTGACTTTTAAGAAAGATGCCCTACGTTCGAGACTCACTGATTTAACTCAGGAGTTAAACGAACGTAAATAATCTTCAGTGATGTTGCATTAATAAATTTAAATTCATACATATATGAATAAATTAATGTTTATCGAGTGGGCGTTCAAAATACATTATGATAAAATACTGAGCTTCGAGATTCAGAATTAAAATAGTATTAAATTTTCAGGACTTTGAATTTTTGTTTGCAACTTTCTGTGTTATAATTTAGGATAAGATAATTCAATCTGAATTAATACATTAAGAAGTATCTGTTTATTTTTATTGTTAGTTTTGGAAATTTCACCCTTAATGGGGTAAATAAAATAAGGGATGAACCGTTGTATGAAATTCCGTCATTTTCAAAATAAGAACTAAGAAATTTAATACGCTTACTTCTGGTTAGAAATTAATTATCGAGTTTTTTCAAAATCGCACCCCTAAGAGGATGAATTACGGGTTGCAAGTTTATGTGGCAAATTCGTTATATTTGAGTTGAACCTTGAAGTTTTAGTCCCAAGAATATAAATTAGACACGACCATCAGATGGTGAGAATCGATCAACTGTTAGATCTGTGATCTTTGTCATTGACAAATCTGAACTGTCTACTTGAAAACGAGCTCTGTATGTCTATCTGCTACCTTTTTAAACCACTGAATAAATTTCGATAAAATTTAGTAATCTGATAGAATGCACCCAGAGGAAGAATAGAGAATAAATAAATGGTTAAAATTTCAAGAGAACAAAGCCGCTGGCATAATTAGTAGCTTATGTAAGACTGTTTTTTTTTCCAAAAGAGATATTTTTATGGCTAGTATTATTAATAGTATTATATTATTTGTTGGTAAAAATTAATTACGGGTCGTCCGCGGTCCCTGAAGCTCTACAAGAAGTAATTGGTATAATTTTAAGTATCAATCTTCCTAGTGTAAACATTGCACTATAAGACTTCGATTTATTTAATTTTTTTTGAAATCAGAAGAACCGGGCATATTAATTAACTGTGAGCCTCTTGAAGGTTGCTTACATTATTGCTCTAGACCAGCGGTTCCCAATCTTTTCTTGTCGAGGGATCACTTTGATTTGTTTGTTGATACCATGATAAGACTATATCATTAATCATATATATTTTAAAACTCCATTTGATTTATATTATTATTTCAATAGAAAACATTTTTACTACATATCTTTTGAATTAATTTGACTTTTGATTTTGCATATAACTACATATGCACGTATGCTTGAAACTTGAAATCAATCAATCGTTCACCGTTCATATTTTGGATCCTGCGGTCCAAAAACACGATCACTACTGATCTAGTGTATTATAAACCTTTAGTAGGCATTTAAATTAATAATTTCTTAGTGTTAAGATATCTAAAGATTGTTCATATTTAAAAAATATATATTTTTACGAAAATTTATAACAGTATTTTTCTTTTCGCGTTTTTTTAAACTTTGAATCACATTTCGAACTCTTGCTTGATAAAACTTGTCGTCATTGGCAACTCTTGGTCCCAATCATGGTAAAGTAAGCGTTGGCATAACGTTGGCCAAAATCTATTTAAGTAATTAATAATCAAACATTGGTTACGTAATCACTTTTCCACCACCATCGTCGATAATAATCAAAACTTGCAACATACCCCAAATGACATACAACATAACGTAAGCTTACGGCTCTTATCCTCGAAGGGTTAGGCAGAGGTGAAATATCGAACTGTACCCAAAATGCTGTGGAGTTAAAGAAAATAATTTTCATTTCTGTTTTTTTTTATAGGAGATTATTTTCTTTAAACTAGTAGTTTGGTGTTATTAGTAGTGGTTATGTGATAGGATTCCGTGACGACGAACGTAGGTTCGAATCAACTTACTTATCCATTGTGATGAAACAGTATGATGGTCGATCGTTTTCTAGTTTTCACATAGTCAGTTAACATCCTCAGGTTTGAAAAATTTAGTAGCCGAGTACCTATAGACGTTTTACAGCAGCATCATTTGAGAGCCAGCACCTCTAGGCTTAATACGGGTGGTTAAAGCGCTAAGCCTATTACAGAATAACAAAACATCTATACAATATTTGCCGTCACGGCATAGGGGTCCGTATAATTGCTAAAGCTCAATAGATGTTTGACATCAAAACAATATTAAATTTTTGTATTTAGATTTTAATTATTAACAACTAGTTCTCCCTTCAAACTTGTTACCGTCTCAGAATTTAAAAAATGTTATAATTAGCTGAATTAATTTACTTTCAGCAAACTTCTCGAGTTTTAGGCGAACAAAAAAACTTTCCTTTATTCAAATAGTTATTATATAGTTCGATGCGGAGACAAATGCAACAAATCAAACATCATAAAAATCAGTTCAGACGTTCTTGAGTTATAAATAGTGTTGTTCCAAAAAGACTAAAGTTTTATAATACTTGAAATGTAAAAATATGTAACTTAAAATTTGAAAAAATAGTACCTAAAAGTGTATAATTCTATTATAAAAAGCTTTTAATTTATGATATAAAATGATCGTAAATATTTGAATAATAAACGTTGCCAAAGTCCCACAACGAGACTATGATTTGAAATGAATCCGAAGAATGCGAAAGAGATTCACAAGAATAAAGACGAGATTTCATACTTTGTCTAAGGGGTCATTCATGTATTACTTAACCTCTTTACCCCTTGTCAGCAATAGCAAGCAAAACTCTTAGTTCCCTCCCCCTCTTAACCCCCCTAAACCACATACATCCCAATGCCTATGGTGGCGCAAGGGTTGGTATATGTGATTTTAGAAAATATGTTTAAGTAATTAAAAGTAAAAAGTAAAAATTACGTCACAGCATTCAGACCTCATGTCATCAAAAATAAGGCATAAGGCACCCTTTACTCTATACTTAGTATTTGATTGGGCCCTTAATATGAGTACAGTGTCAGTGTTCATATGTAGAGTCTATGGTGATATACATACATGAATATAAACATCTTGTTCCATTCGGATCAGCGTTCTGCCAACTGTACATAATGCTGTCAGATACATTTATGTAATTACTAATTATATACAATGTTCTGTAATTGACAACTTGCAGTAAGTTTATCCGATTGTATTCATTTAACTAGGTAACAATTACACTTAAATCCAGTATAAAGAAAATATTACAAAAGTTTATTCTTCCGTCTAAAATATTATCTGAAATTTCACCTATAGAAATGACGTGGGCAAACAAAGGCTCTAGAGCGATTTTCAACCGAATTTCCGATATTTCATTTTCATTTTAAAATACACAGCTTGTCTTTTGCACGGCAGACGTGTGTTCGATATATGTTGGCGGTAAAAACGATACAGAAAAATCTAGCTTTTAAAAGTTACATTAAAATGATAAATTATATTTAAACTATACTGAAATTAAATTTATTAATAATTAAATTATTTTATTTACTAGACACAAATTTATTAGTGTTTTAGGTTAATGAGTTCGTTAATTTAACCATACGAAAATTATTATTTAATGCTACTATAAAAATAAATAATAGTTAAAAAAAAGCTAAAAACAACGTTTTAACAGAAAAAGAAACAAACCAAACAGTAAAAAACAGTCTTCTATTAGTTTAGAATAGCAATAAAGTTATTAGTGAAATATAAATTAATGTGATGGGGTGCTTTTTATGGTATTTTTATATTGACTTTACTTTCGGCCATATTTGCCAATAAATTATTTACAATCATTGAAATTAAGCACCACACACTTTTTTTACAATACAATTAATTGTTTAGTTAATAACTCTATTATGTACTTTTTAATTATCAAGAGGCACTCCTTTACTTTTCAAACATACGTAGGATGTTATTAGGATTAACGAATCGTCCACAATATTAACAAACCCTAATTCAATTACGGTATAAACTAACTACTTTTTATTGATATGTCTACGTTTGACTGTGACACAATATTAAAATAATGCCAATAGTTTCACTCCTTACGCGTGTACACATCGAAACACTCCCAGATGTACACGTTACAAAACATTCAGAATCGTTTTGCAAGGATAGCCGTAAGGTCCCGATGGTATCAGAGAAATGTGGATATCTGAACCTACACCCACCATCAAGTTTGTTTTCAAAAACACGCAGTCTTATTTTTTTTATATTTTCTAAATTACACTTTTTATAAACAAAATCGGTTGTAGTCAAATTTTCACCAGAACACTTTCGATACAGGGGACTGGGAAATTTACAATGAATATCAGTTTCTTGTTGTCGGTACACCATAATAAATTTTCTGCTTTACCTTTCTGAAGTAAATCGAATCATTTTTTTTTCCTCAGTTTTGTCTAACATTACTCATCATTTTAATTTTGATCGTAAATGATCTCATATGAATGTGTTTCATAACTTATATTATTTGGCTAGAATATTACAGTATATATAACAATGAAGTTGATAGTTCTGGCATCGTGACGGGAGTGGGTAATTTGCGCGCCTGCTGCCCTTTGATGTGGTAGCCGTTTCTCGGGCTCTCCGGAATATTGATTAAACCATTTATTAATACTAAAAAAGACGATAAGTATGTAACCTATTATACCAGCTTTTATTTTTTATTTTTGATATTGTGGTTATCCTAATCAGGATACTAAAACAAACTTATGAAATTATTGTATTATCATCGGTCCTTTGTAAATATGAAAAATTAATCCGATATTTCGAATTGGATGAAATTTTAGTTTGAAGATTTACTTTACATAGATTACTTTCTTTACATAGATAGAGAATATAAAGCGGGAAAAAATAGTGAATGTCGTCCAGGTCACCTTGAAATGGAAATGCTTCTAGAAAACTGGCGGCATTAGTACGTTGTATGGCAATGATTATACGCTGTGTAAGATTTAGTTAGCTCTATGGTCGTAAGACGTGTTGACTAGGCGGACGACTAGGAGAAGGACACAAATATCCCCAGGTCCTCCGCTGATGAAGCTACTACAACAATCTTCAAAGAGTTAAATGAAACCTGGAATGGCATCGGTTCTACGGGGAATGTGTCCAGTCCACTGCCACTTAAGTTTAGCAATTCTTCGGGCAATGTCGATTACTTTATTTCTTCTGCGGATCTCTACATTTCTGATTCGATCATGCAATGAAACTCCGAACATAGCCCTCACCGTTGCCCTTTGGGTAACTATGAGCTTTACAATTAGGCCACTTTTCATATATTAATCGCCAATATTAAACGACATCGTTTAATTATAAATACTCATTGATTCAATGTTCTCAAATAGATGAAGCATTTTATCGTATTAATTTTAAATTTGTTTCAAAGAAAATAAAAATACTGAACGAGGTGACAGCATGTTACCGATGCAATCAACGTAACCTACATTTCCGTAAGTATAGTATCGAGGTATTTTACAATTTCAATTTTTACCCTGACTTCCCATTAACTTGAAGCATTTTATAGCTTCATTGGGTTTAAGACGAGCGCTTGAGGCAATGAGGCGAACACTTAACTATTTCCGTGTATTGCGATTTCGTGGAATCAAACGCTAGCGTTCTACCTATCAGTTACCTGCGTCTGATATGCCAGTATGCAAAATGAAGTATCTTGGGTGTTTCTCTAGAGAAAGGTTGATTAACTTTTTTATCAGTCGGCCCAAACGGACTATTTAGAAATTTTTGGCGGGCCACTAACTGTTACTGTTGTTAACTATAATAGGCTATTGTGCCTTATTTTGATCCTTCGATGATAATAAGGTTTTAGATTTTTTTTTTAGATAATGTTAAGTTCCCTAAAAAGTAATTTCAATAATAAATTCCTGCGTTAGGCGCCGTGTTGTTTTATTTCGTGAGGTCACTGATAAATCAACATACTAGGGATGTCGATTTTTTCCGAAAAAGATCGATTTTTGATTGCACTATAGGCCAAATTAGGAATCCAAATTTTATGTGTTTATCTTAAATAAAAATCGAAATGAAAATGGTATGTAACTGATAACTATAGTCAATGTGATTTTAGACATAGCTTTTGTTGTGTTTATGCCAGGAGTTAAATTAGGTGTTTATAGTAAAAATAAATCACAAATATCTTATTCAGTTACTGAAATACTGACAGTTACATAAACTAAGAACTAAGTAGAATTTTTCACAAATATCTACCGTTCGTGACCGCGAACGCAAGGCTCTCATCTTTGTGGGAACATATTTTGCTCGCCTGGGCCATTTAAAAATCGTAAGCGGACCACATTATGGCCCGCGGGCATAGGGTTGAGCTGCCTTGCACTAGAGTATGAAGTGTCACTGTCTAAAGTCGCTGCCGGTATTTTACAATGTATGTTTTGTATTTTGCAAAGCATATAAACGTCGCCGTTTGTAACCAATCACGTAATATGCTGACGACATATTACAAAGTAAATGTATAACAAAATAATTAATATTTTCTTCATTCATTAACGACGAACGATTACAATAATAATTATTTATTATTCGTAGCATATACTATTCATGGAATAGATCATTATTATTTGATTTCCTATTGATTGATGATGTAATTAATTTGACGTTCTTGATACAATGGATGTGAGTATAAATATCTACATAATAGATAGAATAGATACGGGTTAAATTACGTAGCCATGTAGCAACACTAACTACTACCCAGAGATGAAGAGCACTTAACAGAGACCGTCGTCATGCCGACCTACACACATTATACTACTATGCAGTATTCCGGCTGATCTGACGCGTCGAAGTTAGTCACTATGACTTTGACACTATGACATTGTGTATTATTTAAATTGGATTTCTTTTCTGAATGCTAATAGTTTTTTTTTTTTACATAATACATATTTTATAAAATCACATTATAGTTTATATTTTACCATAACCTTACTGGAATGTTATTGGATGATGCGACCTGTATCATGGTATGATAATTAATAAATTGTCGCTCGAAATCGGCATTCAAAATACCACTGAGTCTCCATTGAATTGAGACTAATTGCATACCTTAAAATTGTCGTTCATTAATTTAATTGAAAATTACGGATGTTTCAAATGTATGAAAAATATAACTATTATTTACATTACACGTAGTAATTTACACATAAATAACAAAAGAAGAGTTATACAAATTATATTTTACAAATTGATTATCTTTAGTCTATATGTTCACAATCTATACGACCTCTCATATCTGAATCTCAAAATCAAAAAGTTCTTTATTCAATTTAGGCCTTAAGAAGGCGCTTATGAACGTCAAAACACTAACAGCGCTTCGGAAAACAACCCAGTCGCAAAGAGCCGGCAAGAAACTCGATCTGGTTCCTTCGTTACATTATATAAAACACGTCTATCTGTCGGTCTGCCCGTTAGTTGGCTTATAACTCGAGAACTACTGAAGCGATTTGCATGGTTCTTTTTTTTAATTGTAGATATTTTTCTGACTTTATTTTATTACATTACGATACATATAGTATGTCTATGAATATATAACAAAAGTAATCTAAATAATAGATAATCTTATAAGTACTATATTTAACGTAACAAAATATATTCTAAGACCTGAACATATAATATATATGTGGTTTAAAAAAGAATTATGTAAATTGGTTTAGTAGTTCTCAAGTTGTAAGCAAATAAACGAACAGAAAGAGAGATAGACATTGCGTCAAAAAATAATCTGAATAATAGAAAAACACTTCATAAAATTCACCATTATTAATGATTAGTTTTTAGCAATTACCCAAAATGATGTTTAATTTACGTTTATTATGTGGAATAAGTTATTCTTATATTAAAGACAACAACTCTGTTTGTCCGTTATTTAGCTTATAACTTGATAACCACTGAACCGATGATTCTTTGTTAATGTTTTCTATGTACCAATTTTATTTAATTACCATACGTAAGGAATCGTCCATTAATTACGTAAGGCTCAAAAGGCTGGGAAGGAGATTCAGAAAAAACCACAAGGGGTGTAGTCACATATCACGATATGCGATACCAAAAACGTGTGTGTGACCTTAAGTTGCTGTTGCCAGGTTACGATTTCCAAAATTTTCTATAAGAAAATAAGACTACATAACATAACATAAGCTCACGCCTGTTATCCCCGAAGGGTTAGGCAGAGGTGAAATAGCGAATTACACCACCCACGTTTCGCCGGGCTTAGTTCCGTCCCATATGTGACAGGGGGCGAGCCTATGGAGTAGAAAAATCCAATACCCGACCCGGGGATCGAACCCGAGACCTCAAACGGCAGTCGCACCGTAATACAACTGTACCACCGAGGCAGTTCTAAATAAGTAAAATAATATATATATACCCGGGTCGGGTCAAGTGGTATTGGATTTTTCTACTCAATATCATCCCGGAGTTTGGAATTTGTGCCAGATATGGCGACAGGCTCACCCCCTGTCACATCTGGGACGGAACTAAGCTCAGCGAAATGTGGGTGGTGTAGTTCGCTATTTCACCTCTGCCTAACCCTTCGGGGAAAACAGGTGTGAGCTTATGTATTAAAATATAATAATCTAATATTTTTGATAATACTTTGTACCAAAACATTATACGTGATTTTGGGTGGGGGAGGAGGATTTGTTGGTCTAAAATTTCACCACGTATCACCGGGAGGAAGGGGTGGTCAAAAATTTGCAAAAAAAAATCACTTGATTAATGGACAATCGCAAAGACTTGCGGCGACGCCAGCGCGATGTCTCTCAACGTGCAAAGGACCTTATAATATTAAAATTTATATATATATATATATATATATGGACGGCCAACTTGTCTTTATTTCTAATATTAAAATTATGACGATCATTTACTAGATCAAGCTTGTCTAAATTTCCATGAATATTGTTAACAATATTTTAAGCACACATACGGCGGCGCCTTAAGATATTATCCGCCTACATCCGGTAGGACCGTATCTCACCTGCCACATGTCACATTGCATGAAATGACTATATAAGGCTCTGTAGAGCTAACACGGGGTCAATTGAGTTCTATCCGCTAAAGTAAATGTTCCTGATATAATAAATTGGTCACGTGATAATACATAGTGAGAGTGTTTAATAATAATATAGCGACAATATTTAACAATATACATTAAGTTGTCGAAGATGTAATGGAAGGGAAAGTTAAGATACCAAATTCTTGAATCTTGTTCTTTAGAGATTCGCGAGGTCCTATATTGTATATATCAGGTCACTTTTGTAACGTAAAAATTGTGTCTATCTCTGCTTCTGTACCCTTAGTAAAATACTGTAAGGCTATGAAAGTAAGCAAAGTATATTAACCTAGCAAGTAGTAAGTATATAAACCTAGCAGTAGCAATATCCATTAACTGGTGAATTTTTTGAACCGGAAAAGACTCCGAGCTAAGCCTTTCTCCCAAAGTTTTAATATGCGGACTCTATTGTAACTTATTATCTAGTGTGATACCTAAACATAGAGTTTTATCAACGAAGTCTACTAAATTCCCTTATATCTCTATCCTACAATCAATATGTTGCACATTGCACATTGGGCATACATTTATACATTTAGTTTTCTTAGTATTTAGAAGTAAATTATTTGAAGCAAACCATTTAAAAATGTTTGCTGGTTTATTATTTAAGAGCTTCAACTCTGATTTTTTTCTTTTTACTATAAATATAAGTGATGTATCATCTTTAAAAAGAATCATATCAGCTGAGTTATTAACCATTAGCGGTAAGTCATTAATGTAAACCAAGAATAAAAACGGTCCCAAATCGACCCCTGCAGAACATCGATTCGAATTAACGATCCCTTGGAGGTAACTCCATTTACATTAATTTCTGACAGCAGTTTGTTAAATAAGAGGCCAGGAAAAAGACAGAAGTTTCAGAAATACCATAATGTTTTAGTTTCAGTATAAGTGTTCTGTGATCAACGTAATCAAAGACCTTTGAGAAATCGCAGAATACACCTATTGCATCCTGCCAAATACTCCCAGGCTCCTGATATATGACTTATTCACATTGCACCAGCGTCAGTGGAAGATTTCGATTACCTGTAACCAAACTGCTAATCATCTAAAATCTTTTATGATTTGAACTATTCAACTAACTGTTTAAGAATAATCTTTTCGCAAATTTTACTGATCGATGGAAGTAATAAAATTGGTCTATAATTTTCAAGACTACTTAAATAAGAAAAGTTGCAACTTGATTTAAATAAGGGCACCACTTTACTTATTTTCATTAAATTGGGGAAAGTGCCTGTATTCATTAAATATTATATATATATTAACCAAATACGGTGAAATATTAACAATCATGGATTGAAGAACCACTACCGATCGAATATTAGACTATACGCTTTTAGTAGTAGTAGGCATATATGATTATCGAATTGTCTATTCCGCTAATAACTGTGTAATATAGTTTTTAAATAATCATCGGAATAATGGATCCAATTTTATGTACAGCCCCTGAAGTATTTTGCTACTAACATAAAACATTGTTTTAAAACGTTATAGGCTTTATGGCTTTAACCACAATCTGGCCATCTCGAGGCACACGGAGACCTGTGTCTATTATACCGACGTGGCCGACGACGCAATAGGCCGCTTCATTCACCGAGCGGTGAGCGCACCGGCGAAGGACATAGCGGATTATAATTTCAAGATGGCCATAATACATGGAGACTAAAAGGTCATACAAGCAATAATTGCCCAAACCCAAACTATGAGGTAATTATGCGGACACGGACCTAGTTCTGCTTGGCTTGTTACGACCGTTAATAAAAAAAAAAAAATAAAAAAAAATTATGTAATAATTATGTAATTAATAATAACAAAATAAGTGTTTACAAAATAATTGAATATATAGATATAAAAAATTTAATAGAAGTAGATTTAAGCTCACATATGCAAAAGAAGATTACTAACTGCATAGCTGCTTGAATTGCTATTATAGGCAATTTTTTCCGACGCAAGTCGATTTAAATCTCCAATCTAAAAAAAGGTGCGGACCCAGAGTCTGCAGATAGTTTAATTTAAATAATAAAAAAAAAAAAAAAAAAAAAAAAAAAAAAACCACAATCTCATCTGAAGTTTAGTGGTCCAGGATGATAAACAAAATATGCCTAGATGTAATAGTTCTCAAGCGATACTGCTGGAACACACCTGATGGTATTTGGCGACAGGTTTTCTAACTTGAGGGTGGTAGTAACCCAGTAGAGAATTATTAGAGTATGTTCTACCTTAACTGAAAATTGGACTGATTTTAGAGTTGGATGAGTGGGTTCGAACCTGCGTCTATTGACACGTAATCCGACCGCACTAGCAACTAAAGCATCTCTGCTCCAACAATTTCTCAAAATCACAAACTATTTCTCACAAAACTGTCCATTGAATCGGATTTTGTTCACAGTTTCAAGTGTTTTAATTGTTTACGTGGAAACCTAATTATTAAAAAAAATTGTCTAATTTACGCCTTGTAACTTCACCTATCTTTTAGAAAAGTTCCGTGCTAGTAGGTCAAGCCGTTCCGGCAAGACAAAGGACAATTTTTTTTTTTTTTGTATCAGTATCGTATATATTCGTATTTGTTTAGTAAAAAGACACTTCAGTTTAAACGTGTTAAATTGTTTTGAGTAAACAGTCACTAGATTAGTTAAATCTGTGAGGGGTGTGCTAACCTGTTGAGCCTTTAACCAATCTAACTGGCTCAACGCTCAGACACCTTCATCGGGATGGCTCAATTATGTTATGTCAATCGAATCTCCGCTCGTACATACATTTCGAACTGCATTTGACGTTACATTTTGTCTTGTATAACTAACAGGGTATTCACTATTCTGATGAATATTCCTTACGATAGTGGTAAAATAGATGACGTAAAATAACTATTTTAATTCGAATCAGAAACTAAGCACGTCCTGCATTATTATTATCGGTTTTCCGATTTCTAGTTGCGGTTCTTAGATTAAAAGCCGTGTTATGAATAGCAATAGTAGTACTGTTTGCCGATGCCAGTACTTAAATTAATATGAAATGTAATTTTCTAGTAATGCCCTTGTGGCGGCCTCCAATTGGTACTGGCCACTTCGGAATGTCGAGTGTTAGTTGTAATATAGATATTATATAGTAAGAGATAAGCTAAACCCTCTTATATAGCAGGCGGGTGTGGAGTCACTTTCCTTACGCTATCGTGTACCGTGATAGCATTGGGACGACTCTTGTGTCAGAGTTTGCTTATATCGGCCATGGAGTGGGACTGTTATTTAAATAATATTAATTGGCTTAGACACTCTAAGCAGACTACTTCTTAAGCAGATGTTAGACCTCTTAAGACGCTGATGTCATGTGGAAAATCCAGGACAGAAAATAACGTAGATCAAATCTTACAATGCGCTTGAATGTTTGCTATGTAATAGTACTAAAAGCACTATACTATACTAACTAATTTTTCTTTTAATAAGTGAAGTCTTGTATTTAAAGACAGTAGAGACTTTTCCATCTAACTACAATACCCCGGTTTTTGACATGCACTATGCGCCGAGGTCTGCCTCTGCAATTTTTCAGATGGCTGTTTACAACCCTTAGGTAGAAAATCTCTCGCCAAAACCTACAGGTACATATCACTTACGTTCCGGTAGTATAGCTTAATCCCTCTAATCTTAGTTGGAATCAAATAATTAAATATAATTCACAATGATCTATATTAACACACCAAACAATAAGTACTTCACCTAGAAGTAAGTAGGTATGTACTTTATTTACCTATGTATAGTACCTATCTACATCAGTACTTATTATATTATATATTTAACCTACTTTTTTATTTATTTAGTTCCAATTCCTTGAAAAAAAAAAAAAAAAAAAAACAAAAAAAGAATGTTTATGAGATTTTTTAAGAATTCAAAAGCGATTGTAAATCGTGTTCATCAATAAATAAAATATACATTTATTTTATAATAAAATTTACGAGTGAGTATTTAAAAGTGTCCAATAAAAGAATCATAAAAAAGAATTGATAGTTTCCATTTAATAAGTCTGTCTAAATTTGGTAATTATAAATAATGTGGAAATGAAATGAAACAAATTTGACATTTTATTTATTTTTATTTAATTTACTACATCAGCGAAGTATACATAATATGTTTAAAGACAAAGGAATAACAGTAATATAATAGAATAGTAAGTTTGCATCTAATACATGAAACGGTTACATATAATGTTTTGATTACTTAATCTATAAACGGTTAAATACAAGAATTTCTTTTTAGAGAGAACAAACGGCTATGAATTTTAATAATACATATATGGAATAAATATACGTCAAATATTTCCCTTTCAGGCGTGGCAAAATCGGATGGATTCCTTCAAAAATTTACGCATTCCACGAAACTTTCCAATAACATCGAATAATCTAAATATTATTATGATAGTAATAAACACTAAGAGAAATCGGTAAATTTTGTTTATTAATAGACAATGAAAATATTAATTATGTTTAAATACGTTTTTCACATCAATAATCTTTATAATAAACATACAGAGGGACTATACGTTTTAAAATCGCTATTACGGGATACACACATATATGCATATGAATTTTCAAAAAAACACCTATTTAATTTTAAGTTTACACGAAAGGGATTTATATATTTATAGGTTAATAAGTATGTCAAGGGAAATATGTTTACGTAATAATGTAATAGGTTTCATATAGTATGAAGTAGGATGAATGAGTTTGTTTTATTATAATATATATATATATAACTTTAATAGTCAATCAATTAATTTTAAAATAATACAAAAAGTAAAAACAAATCGTTAAAAATAAAAATAAAATAAGTTATTATTTAAATCAAATAAGTACCTATCTACATACTCGTAAGCTCAACAGTGATATAAGTCTATTCACTTAACGTTACCTAGTGTTAGAGTTTTCCGCATATAGCGATAAATATTGAAACTGTATAGAAAAAATATTGTCGAATATTAACGCTTTAGAAGAATTAGCAGTCGAGATTAGAAATATAATAAAATTTATAGGTAAGATCACAATACAATATATTGTGATAATAATTACATTATTAAATTTTAAATATTACTACAAAGGTAAGTTGCACATTGCTTTTACAAGTGACTTTAAATTGGAGTATATATTAAATATATAATATAATATTCATATATATATATATATATATATATATATATATATATATATATATATATATATATATATATATATAATAGGTATATATGGGCACACCTCTAAAGTATCACATATGTTCTCTAACACTGAGCAAACACCACAACCCTTAAAATAATTAACAAACAAATGTCATACATTCAAGTCATAGTTTTCAATATCACTAATAAAGGTAAAGATATCGTATGTATTTTTACGATATATTATAAATAATATATTTATTTAAAATGTATATATAGGAATGTATTTTATAGGAATCATTTTATATAATTAAACATTTATAAGTATACATACGATAAATTACTTCAGCTGACAGTACATGTTACATACGATACAATAGAATAGAAATATAAAAATAGATAATCATATTATATGTATCAATAATTAGGGAATCAAATGTGACTGATGCTGCAAGGGTTTCCAATAATTATTTCCAATTATCTAAGTATATTAGATTATGATAAGAAGACTGGTACGTAATAATACAAGGCACATATATGATCTAATTTTGAAATTTTACTAATAGATTATAATCACGTGAATATAATTTAAAAAACTACAGTTATTAAGTTTTATTAGTATTGATGATAATAGTATATATTTGATTATTATATGTCAATAGACAGAGAAGACTTCTTTAAGTTTTTTTTTTCATTTCAACATGAACATTTCGTGCTTTTTTTTTTTTATAATGCCGCGTTGTTTTTAGTGTGTAGTTGTTTTCTTAGAGATTCGCTTTTTGTATAAAGGTTTTTTTTAAGATCTTTCACCCGTTTAGGTTCTCATTGAAACTCTATTAATGACTTTCACATGGAACACAATGAAAGTTGAAGGCGTTAGGAATGATTCGTATTGGATCATATCACAAATATTTAAGAATAATACGAATAAATGTATAATAATATAGACATTCTTTTAAAAGCTATCAGGCAATACTTTTAGCTTACCCTATCTACTTTCTCACTTTCTGGACACTCTTATCAGTTAACTGATAGATATAATAATTATCATATATATTATAGATATATATATAAATATTTATTTCGAAAAGTAGATATTAATTTTATTCATATATACATAAATTAGTGAAAAAGTTTACCAAATGTTGTGAATATTTTAAAATAAACTTTAACTTACACCCTCCTTGTACTGCATCGCGTAAGAATATTATGTTGTTATATTTTTTTTTATTTCAATATACTGTGTATTTTGTATTGATACTCGAGGGCGTAAAGAATAGACATAAATGTGTTTGTCGATCGTTGCCGATTTCTCTCACTTTTAATTTTGTTTAAAAAAAAAAAAGAGTAGATATATATGATAACTGTTTTATTATCATTCATTTTTATCATAAGCATTAATAAATTTTATTTAATTTATATAACAATAAATGAATTGTTAAAGAGGGTAAAACTAAACGAAATTCACCAATTTGATACCAACAAAAAATTTAATAATAAAATCAACGGATTCGTTATCGTCTCTTTCGTTTTATTTATTTATATATAATCAAAAGTTAATTTTGAATGATTTTGGAAATGATTTAAAATATTCGCAACTTTATATATATGTATATATATAAATAAATATTAGTGAGTAAAGTTGCCATAGTGTTTGACTGATGCGATAATTATCGAGAATTTACCTATGTGCATAGAGTAAAGAATAATAGATAGTTTGGAAATCCCGGTATCAAGTGCTGATCGGATGTGTGCAAATATGATGAGTATTTACTGCAATGATATAGTATATTATTTAACCGTGATGATATAAACAAATGTACTTAATCTATAAAGAAGAAAATTAGTTTAGTGCAAGTGATTATTCACACTAATTATAATAATCTCACGGTTAAATATCACTTTGTAAACAAGATGTAAGTATATATAAGTTTATTATGTTGTAGACTTTGATAAGTGGTTTCGGACCTAACGAACAGACAGCATGCACATTATGATAATAATTATTAAAGTCACAGATTTTGAAAATGTAATTTTTTTTTCTTTTTCGTTTTTTTAATAAAAATTTAGGCCGATATTGTAAATATTATTGTTGATGGAGAAATACATACATGATATTATGATTATCGCATTGTGAAAGATTGATAGCACAGGAAATGGTAATATTACATGACTGAAATGGTAATATTATATAATAGAAAGCTCGCGAATCAATTCGGATGAGCGCATACGACGCGGACGGGCGACGAGCGGCGTGCGGGGGGGCGGAGTCTGAAGGGACACAACGAGTGTCGCTGTAGCTCGTCGAGTCGCAAATCTCCCAACTAACGCTACGCGGCTCTAATCATAACCGAAATTCTCTTTAGGTACGCCCGGAAAACAGCTGGTACTGGAAGCAACCATAACAATATGTCATTAACGAGTCCGTTGAACCTAATTTAATTTAAAAAAAAAAAATAAGTACGCAACGGTACACTTCGCGTCGTGTATATTCTCCGTGGCCTTAAAATGTTATGGTTATAAAAAGTAATATACGATTTTTTCAAAAACTGAACGATACCGAAGATTGTTTTCAAGTAGAGATAGGTAACCGCGGCCGCGTTGTTTTGTATTGTTAGAAAATTATTTAAAAAATCCTGTCTCTTTTTATAATTTGAATTTATAGTTTATGAAAGCGTTTACTCTGATATATCGTGACGACGACAACCGTATTAATGGAATAGTGATAAAATTTCGAAGTGTAACCTATAGTTAGTTACCCATCTCTACCCGTCGGTTCGGTTTTATTTATATAATAGGCGAGTCAGCTCGGTTCAAAATATAGTAACGAATCAGTTTCACGCTATAATAATTTAATATATCGGTTTCATATAAATCTAAAATTTCTCGACATCTTTAATTCTTTAAAAGAATATTGATCGAAATTTAAGAATTTAATTATTAAATTAAGTTAATTTGAGAAGAAGGTACTACGGACTCTTCATTGAATGAAGCTGCGTGTTAAGTCGGGTTTCGGGATGGCGAGACGAGCTTAGTCGAGCTTTCCCTGCCCGCTCACTCCACTACACTATATAAAATAAGTGATGCCGCACACCGTATATAAGAATATTTCAAATTCATATAAAAATGCGTATTCTAGGAACGAACTGTATTGGAATTCATTTCACCGAGAGCCGTCTATATTGACATATGTTTCCAACAAAGAAATCCTTTTTAATGAAGGAGTTCGACTCGAAACCATAAAACTTATTACGTCATCGATAATACTATTACTCTATTTACGGCACGTTTAGAAATTATTAAAAAAATTAATGAAGAAAATAAGTTTTGAACGTTTTAATATTTTGATTATAATGAGTTTTATGTTGGATAATTTATGGGTAGATTTTTAACAGACAAAGTATTTTAGCGATGTGCGGCGTCACTATATGCGCTACGAACTACTAGTTCTACATTTAGTTTTGATACCAACAACTTTATTAAACTGTACAAATTATTATAGAAATTATTATGATAAAAGAACGATCGATACTGCATATATAAAACAGTGAATAGGATGTAATAGAATATTTATAATAAAATAAGTTACATGAAATATGTATGTAAATAGTTAATAAATGAAATCGCATATGGATGAAATATAAAATATATAATATTGTTATAAGATAAACGTATGCAAATAATACATACATAAATGTAAATATAGAGGTGATCGTGCATGAAATTATTCTCGGTACTTGATGATCTTTAACAAAGAAACACTTCAATAAACATTGAGTGTAACGAAATATTAGTTTTTTAAAAAACGAAACAAGTTTATTTACCGACGTACTTGAAATATAATTAATATGTAAATTGTTTTCCTTGTTGATATCAAAGTTAATAATTACATTTTTTATTATACAAAACTACACAGGTACAGACAGGTACGTTGCAAGTTTATTGAAAAACGAATTAATAAATAATATTTAAAAAGCGTTTTTATTTTACCGGCTACAATTATAGGCAGAAAAAAATTAAATAAAATCTACAAAAAAAAAAAAATCAAATAATTTACATTAATATTATGTGATAATTTGGCTACTTTACGTATGTATTCGAATTAGCATTTTAAACGTATGCTGCTATATTTGGCACATTTCTTTTTGGCTTTTAATTTCCGGTAAATGAGTTATCAACGAATAAGTTTTTAACTATGGCTTTGTGTTTTCAATGAGTCATTCTTATTTAGTATAGTCGTAGGTTTGTAATAAGACCTTATCACAACGCAAATATACACTTTGTAACTGTTTATTATTATTATATATAGTTAATATGTATATATATATATATATATATATATAAACTACAAATAATGGTAATTTCCATTTCATAACCGCCCTCATTTTATTTATAATCGGACATCCACAGTTAAACTCTTCAGTGAATTAGTGTTTAATATTCATTAATTCCTTTTAAAGTGTTTATACGGTTTCCTTTCATACAAAGCATACATATGTAAATATAGTGCATACGTCTATAATATATATCTCTATGCATAATTTGAAATTTTTATAAAAACCAGATCGTTTCTTGATTTAAATAGCGGGCATTATATTGGCATTAAATATAAATATAAATAAAATGAATTTAAAATACGTCTATATTTTTCAAATTCTCTTAGATACTTTATTGAATATTTACTTCGTCAGAATAGTGTGAAAAAAAAAAAATATAAATTAACTTTTCTAAATATAACACTTGCAAATAAATGATATGTTAATAATGGATTATTTAGATACAAAATCAATGTAGAACTAAATATCAAGGATGAGGGTTTAGGTAGCTATTTTTAAAGTAGGAAAGAAGGATTCTATGAAGAATTATATTGCCGTGGTGTCGGTCCTCATTAACAATGTGTGCAGAACAGGCAACCGTATCACGCCGGATCAAAAGGCGAATTTACGTTGGCGAAGGTGGACTCGCTCGTTTTAGAGGCATTGTCTAACGAGTCAGGGCAATGTTAAGCGATGGGTATTTCCTGACAGTCAACGCGGTGTTTCGCAGAGCGGTGTAACCGGCCGCTGTGGCGCCTCGTAGTGCACTCCAGTGCTGCGGTGTTGAAGAACTGCTATGGCTGCCACCTGGGAAGTGTCTTACCATGCCGCTGCTCAGCTGATGAAGAAGTCCAGAACCCTGAGAGTTACTCAGGTAAGCGGATGGTCGCCGTGACCTGATAGACTGCATGGACGACGTAAGTAGGAATGGCACGCTTGATGACGTATTAGGCATGGATCCACCCTAGGCATGCAGAATGTATAATCATTATTTATTTAAATAACATTTATATGATGATATTCTATTACGTATATGATAAATAGAAATACACAATAAATATTAGAATTTAAATATATACAAAAATATCAAACATATACGAATCGTAACAAAAGTGTTACGTTGTGTTTTGTTTATTAAAGGACTTTTATTGACTCATGTGAACCAGAAAAAAAAATTATACTCCTTATAAATGTTTCTTTCGCTCTTTCGTAAATGTAACATTTCTTGAATAAATAATAATTATGATGATGCAATAATTATATAATAGTGTAACAAGATTTATATCAGATTTTATTGACATTTTTATGATTTCCTCGTGGACTCAAAACCTCCGTTCATCAGACAATCCACAAAGTTTAAGTAAAACAAGATATATATTTTAGTTAACCAAACTGTTTAATAAAAATTTGTAAATAATTAACGTTTATCAACACTATATTGTTGTTTTTTTAAATTGAGCCAAGAGCACGTTGGTACTTCTAAGTGATACTATTTCGGGAACTAATACAATAATATCGTTTTAGAGCGTATATTTATTCATATCTTTGATACGGCACGATTTATACATCTATCAGTGTCGACGGTTTATTCTTTTTATTACTCTATTTAAACTAAAAGTAAGCTTAGATATATTTACATATAAAGTTACAATGATATTAACAAAACGTGACTACGTTACACTGTAAGAATATTTTTAATCTAAAAAATCAAAATCAAAATCAAAATTTATTTATTCAATTTAGGCCCTAAGAAGGCGCTTATGAACGTCTAAAACACTACCACTACCACTAAAAAAAATCACGTTCCGTGTTTGAGTACAATGAGTCACAAAAATTAAAATTTGGTTGAAGGGTTATTTTGTTATCCATTGTAATGTTCAATGTAAATCAATTATAAATCACTTATTAATTTTTCCACTCCAATAAATAGTGAGATCATCTCGCTCTCGACCGCTTTTTTTTTTTATAGACATAAAAATTCTATTCATTCTTGACGTTGGTATTTTTAAGTTTTAAAATGTTCTGTCTTAAACGGCCTTCTCAATGAATCCATTAAAACTCATGTTCGATTCTCAGAGCGCACGCGTAAGATATGATATAAAATTGACAGTTGACATAAAGAGAAACTAATAGAAAATCTTCGAATTTTCTTAATGAATTAAATAAACAAATACAATGATGAGATATAAATAACAATAATCTATACTAATAAATAAAATTGAAGTGTCTGTTTGGTTAAAAAAAATATTTTTTTTTACCAAATAGATATGAATGTATACTCGTATAACGACATCTATAACCAAAATACAATTTTTAAATTTTTTATAAGTCTGTCTGTTTGTTCCGGGTAATCTCCGGAATGGCTAGACGGATTTGGACTTTTTTTGGTAGATAGCTGAAGTTACTCCGGGTAACTTAGGGTACTTTTAATTTTCGAAAATAATTAGGGATCCGCGCAAAAAGATTAAAACTCTTAAAAATTGATTCAATGCACAATTTTACGGGAAAGTTCTTGAATTTATGAAAAATATTTTTACTTCATCTTATAACTAAAACAAAAATTAGGGTTCCGTATAAAAAATTAAAACGCAGTGAAGAATATCTGAAACGCGGGTGCAGTCGCGGGGACACAGTTAGTATAAAATATATATTACAAAAACAAAATACATCAAAACTAATAATTATAACCTGTATCTTAAAATCGTCAATTACCCTATTGAGGAGCGTTTTTGCAGAGCTTGTTGTCTTTGTCATTATTTCCATAGCTGATTTTATTGATGTCAATTAAATTTCTGTAAACAATCTATAAAACGTTGAAAATTTACTACAAAGTAGTAATAAGAAATTAGAACTTCTTAACTATAGAAAAAAAAAAATAAGCTCGTTTCCTGAAAAAAAAAAAACATGTATCGTTTTGTGAAAACGCTCCTCAATTATTCCATGACAATTAATTTCTTAGAGTATATCGCATATGAGACGGTACTACGCAAGAGAATATGTCGTTATTAAATAATAACGTTTATTGTTTCATTGAATTCAATGTTAACTTTACTATCCTTATTTATTTGTCAGGTTTTCAGGAAAAAATAATTAACAACACGTCAATAACATTACAGGGTTAGTTTATATAAAAAGTAAAAAAAATCATGAAATTGAAAAAAATACATCTAGGAAAAACAATACATTCATTTGATATAAAATATCTTTACGTACATAATAGTATATTACAATGGAATTATGGTCACGTTTTGCATGCTTTATTTACAGTTTTATTATTTTCATTGACGATTGATTGAAAAGCGTGTAAGAAGGGTCTGTGAAGTGCATTCTGATTCGTTTTTACCCCAATAACTAAAATGTCTACGGTGAAATATTACTTTTAACTACAGTGATGTTGCCGAATTAATTTTCGGTATATTCATTATCAGCTTGCATATTCTCGTCGATTTTAATAAATTGATTTAAGATAAATTGTTTTTATATAAAACATAAGGCAACATCCTGCTGTTGTTGAATTACTATAAGTTAATAATTTTTACGATTCTATAGTTATAAAAGACAATAGTTTGTTTATTTGACGGCATACGATAGAGAAACAATACTCACGACCATGCTCCGTGCAAGCTACGTAGAAGAACAAATAGCAAACAATAAATGAGACAGCGTTCTTCACGCGGCCCACAGTCTACTTAATAATGAAGGAATGTTCTATAACTTGCAATTACATCCCCTTTGCACAACATGAAACATTTACTTAACCTAGAAGTCATGCCGAGCTGAGGTCCGTATATGTTACAGAAAACGCGTTTATGCCAATTTTATATTTTAAAACATCCTTCCTTTTAATCTATCGTCAATTAATAATGAAAACATAATATCAAGTCTATATTTATATAATGTAATAATTTTGTATCGGATATATCGGACTCGATTGGACTTCTCGTTGAGGTGCAGATGTTGGTTCCCGATGAGCAGAAATGAGATATGAACAATCTCCCAGCCCGGCTTTAGATGCGACAAATCCGATGCGTTGAGGTGTTCATGCATCGCAGAATATCGACAACACAAGAACATACTATACAAACATGCATCACTTCGCCTCTCTTGTAGGTGCTGTCAGTCGTTTCAGAGAAAAGGAAGTAATAGCACGGCCATACGATGCGATGATACAAATTCTAATGATTGGATAGAAACAGCAGTATGTTATGTGTGATGTCTGACATTGTAAATTCATCCAGAATCGTGCAGGTGTGTACATGTGTAGTGATAATTTGAATAATTACGACAATATCTCTCCCAGTCGGCATGGAAAGAAGACAACTGCAATAGAACAGGTCACAATAATGTTAAGCAACAACAAGTCGAAATTAAATAGAGAAATTAGGGGTCACGTCTCCAGGCAGGTCGGTTGTTGTGCACATAACTTACGGCGCATTGTGACGCCGACGGCACGGATAGGCTCGAGCCTGACCCGCCTCGTCCCCTGTACTGGTGACCCTGTCAAAATAACCACCGTCACTAACTTTCCTTCATTATACTATCGCTATAAAAAAAATTCTATCCTGTTAAAGTTTTACAACCTAATGTATTTAATTTACAAAACGTAATATCACAGAACGTTTAATATCACAGAACATATAATATCACAGATAGTTAAGGATCGTGTATATAGGTGCATTAATGGGTTCATAAATCTAAAACTTACAGTGGGCGGCGACAGATTTACTGTGGAACCGCGACGTTCCTGCGGCCCGATGCTAGAGTGTCGACGCGTGGGTAATCCAGAAGTCCCACCCGGAGTACCTCCGGGAGATGAAACACAAGAGGGCGCGATACGAATTTTCGGTGTCATTAGAGTATTATCAGAGAGGCGACGATTTGGAAATGCGCTGGCAACCCGAAGGAAGTTATTATCATTACTGGTAGAGTTGTTCGATCCAAATATCCATTGGCCGATTCCAGTACCTAAATGAGTAAAACATAACGATTATTGATACAAATCAATTAAACTAAATAGCATTTATAAACGAAACCTCCTTTTGACACGGTATCGATATAAAGGTTACATATTTTATACAGAAATTATATAAATCGAAGAAGTTTCACATTTACATGCACCATTTTATTTATTTTCTAATAAGACCTACTTTTAAAGCCGCCACTGGTTGCTGGGCCCGGAGGTCCACTGACGGAATTCTTGCGAGCCATATCTTCAGCGCTGGATGTTTTGCGTTTTTCGACACGTAGGTTTGGTATATTGAAAGGTGGGGCTGTGACATTATCGGTGCTCCTCTGATGTCGCAGCATACGGTATCGCTCGGGGCTAGATAATACTGCGCCGTCCGGTTTTAATATGCAGCGTTGATTCTTCTCAATGTTGTCGAGCATGTCATAAAGAATCTACATTAAAAATGTATTAATATAGTGCTGAAAATATACCTCTTAATATGCATAGAATATATTAACAATAATGTACTACCTCCATGAGATTTGTAAATTGATCGCCATTCAAGGCTGGGTTGACGGTTTGCGGGGCCAGTGAGGGTATCATCTTTGTAGCCATCACATTCGTGGTAAGCCCGAATTTTTTTTCCATTAGCATGGATTTATAGAGTTCTGTAATAAGTGTTACATTTGGTAATGATGTTAAATGTTCGCTCAATGTCGCTCGATGTCAATCGCTTTAGCACATTCGTAAATTAACATCAAAATCAGCCAGCATACATGACATTTATCACATTATGAAACACAACATAACAAGTATTATTTTATAGTACCTATTATTTGAATTGATATAAAACATAACGATACTTACTAACAACACGATTTATAATGTCCGGATCGCAAAATTTCATTATGAGTAGAGTTGGTATCACAAATTCCATAACGTGGCATCTATCGAGACGGCCGAGTATTTTCTCAAAGAATCCGAGAACAAGGCTGATCACTTTTACATCACTCTGGTTTTTTTCAAGAATAATTTTGACTCTGACGAGTACGACACCATGCAAAATTCTGTCTTCAATCAGCTCTGAGACATTTTTGAAGTGCGATCAAAGAAGCCGTCTGCAATAATTTGGATTTAACGTGTCAATAATAAATTATAACAAACGTGTCGTTATTTATTTAGGAAAATGGATTTAAATATAATACTAGTGTATTTATTTTAATACATTTATCGTATATAATTAAACATTTGAATGACAGAGAAGAAAGTTTGTTGAGTTAAAAAAAAACTCGTTCATTTCTAAAATATTTTTTTTCCTCACCAAGTACGTCACTGACCTGTATGTTACTTGAGTTACTTTCAAGGGATTTATACAGTAACGGGATAATGTCGCCAGTTCCTTCGCTTCTTAGAGATTTTTTTCAAAATAACGTGTAAATTTTCCAAAATAGTAACCGACGATTGAACAGTTTTTGATGAACCGATCAATGCCCTAAAAAAATTGATAATTAATTATAAATGTTGAATTTTAATAAAAAGGTTGAATCCGAAGTAAGTTTAAATTTAATAAAGAAAACAACAACAACAAAATAAAAGAAAGACGCACACACAAAAACATTTAGACATTTAGTTCGCCAGTTTTTGTTTCTGTAAAGAAAACAGTTAAGAAATAAAGTTGCTTGAACCGCGGCTGCGACATAATTTAACATAAGTACATACCTTAAACCTAGAATATCACTCATACTCACTTAATAGTTGGCAACAGATAGTGGACAAATTCATCCGGAGAAGCTTCGTTTAGTAAGCCACATTACTGGCTGTAATGCAGCTGTTAAAACTTCCGTGGTTTTTATTTCCGCCTTGAGTGCGGGCCAAACGTTTTGCCAACGTAATTTCTAAAGATAAAAAAAAAACTTTATTAATTAAAAATAAAACCGACTTCAAAAGAATAAACTATAAAAATGCACAATAGGAATCAATAAATAATTACATTATTAATCTGCTTCGTTCATTTTGAAATTAGTGCCAGCTTACGGAGAACAAAGTGGTGTAAATTTACGTCGCTAATTCGATAGCGAATATTTGATTTTGATTAATTGTTTTTTTAAATAACCCATAGTATTTGTGGGTTATGGCTAACCTCGATATATGTCTGGCTTAAAGGGGTTTACAATGAAGTAATGGATATCAGATTTGCCATGTTAACTATAGAACGCTCGTCTAAAGAACAGTTAACAGTTTGGTTCGTTTTGGAAAGCAACAAATAGTTTGAATCCGAAGTCAATTATTAAGTCGGTGCAGATATCTGATGCAGAGAGGAGTGCGCCTGGCGATATACATAGCCGTCAGATTTAGTGCTAAAGTTGTAAGGTTGGTAATAGCGGAAATGCAAAAAAGTAAGCCGGCCGGCCACTGCAGTCTTAGCATTTTGCATCTCAAATACGCAGGAGTACTCCTGCCACGAATACTGACTTTGTTTTTTAATCTTTTTCTGAGTCACAGTTACCTACCTGATGAACTTCTGTTTACGACCGTAGTTCCGGTTTTATTGTGAAAAATAAAACCGGCTCCGACTTATCCAACTACCTATATCTGACGACTGTTATAGCCAAGGTGTTGGACGGTTTGCTTGATGCACAGTTAGCTAAACATGTAAAATTACATGACAGTCAGTTCGGTCTCAGGCCGGGTCTATACACTGATTGTGCTGTGTGGTGCCTCAAGCAAACTGTGTAATATGACACTGACAGGAAATAGCCTTTATTCTGATTTGTCGAGGGCTTTTGACCTTGTTAGTTATATAATATCTTGTGGCGACAGTTACAACAAGACAGCACCTTGCCACACAAACTTATATCGTTATTTAAATATTGGTATAATAACCAACGTAACAGCGTAAAGTAGGCGAGATCGTGCTTGTAAGCATATAGCTCGGAGTGCGGGGTGAGGCAAGGAGGTATGAGCTCATCTCGACTATTCAACTTGTTTATGAATCAGCTGATCGTTTAGCTCGGCAACACCAATGTCGGATGCTATGTTGATGGTGTATGTATGAATAACATTAGCTATGCTGATGATATGGTGTTGCTGAGCCCAACGATTGGTGCTATGAGAACACTCGTCTCAGTGTGTGAGAAATATGCGTTGGCCCAGGATCTTAGGTATAACACGAAGAAGAGTGAACTTATTGTTTTTAAGGCAGGTGCCAAGGGGTACCAATGTGTACCTAATGCAACACTCTGCGGATCACCTCTTATCAGAGTAACCAGTTTTAAGTACTTAGGTTACTGGGTCACCGGCGACCTGAAAGACAACTTGGATATAGACAGGTAACGTAGATCGCTGGCTGTACGGTTTTACATGCTGGCTCCCAGATTTGCACGATGTACTGAATCGGTCAAAATTACTTTATTTAAGGCATCCTGTCAGTCTTTTTACACGTGTGGTCTGTGGGCCATTTATGGCGCTCGTCCATACAGTGATCTACGAGTCTAGTACAATAATGCACTCAGGATATTATTGGGGCTGTCGTGGCGTTGTAGTGCCCCTGTATGTTTGCCGTGCGACGTATTGATGGGTTCGCCGCTATAATTCGTAAAAGACGTGCCTCATTAATGGCACGCCTACGCGCCAGTACTAACAATATATTCAGTGCATTAACACTAGTAAACTTAACAGAATAGAATAGTGTAACTTTTCTATGCTTTCATAATAGGAAGGAACTAATATTTCATATACGCCTTAATGAAATTTGGGATGCAGTTACATAGTGTTAGGGACAAATAAACTAATAAACGAGTAATTGAAATGTATTTCATAAGTAAATTATGAAAGTTTGGAGAATGTATAAATATTATTTGTTTGTAATTTAAAAGTTTAATAATGTTAGGCTTAGTAAATATAAGTTCTATAGTTTATATTACTTTTACACATTTTCACTGTACCTTAGGTATGAAAGGTAACGCTTCAACAAGTGTGTTGCGGTAAAAGTTATCCTTTTGTGTAGCATCTTTCAATACGATCACATCTAGTAATTGCAAAGCTTGTATTGCTGGCTCACTCTTGCACCTGTTCATAGAACATATGTTATTTCATTCTTAATTATAAAATTAACTAATGATATGATAAAAATATTGGATAATTATAAAAATCAATATCTAATATAGACAATAAAATACATTAGACAAATAAGTTTTGGTACTGGATACGTTATCTACCTTACACGAAATTATGAAACGATTTCTGATGAAATAAAATATTCCCTTAAATTTTGACATTAGCATTTATATGAGCATTGTTTGAATTCGGGAAATTCGCAAAATCTATGTTCTAAATAACAAGTCGATACAGCTTTCAAAGATATGTCTTTGAGATAAACATTACAACTTGTATTATAAGTAATTTATGTTACTTGAAGTATTTGATTAGCGGCAGCAGCTGAGTGCTCGGGCGAGGATGTGGATCGCGCGTTAAGAGTCTCTGTACAGCCTCCTGCAATGCTACCGGAATACGTGGAAGAACGGCACTCACTTGTTGATCCAACTGTATGAATCGTATAAATTTGCATTAGCCTTTACAATTTATAAATCGCTCACGATATGCTAGAAATGTTTTTTATGTCTCTCTTCATCATTCTTTTGCTTCATTTTTATCATTGCAGAATATTTGTTGTTGTAAAGGAAGATGAAAGACATGTAACTAAGAGAACGAAGATGGATGAATATAAAGGTAAACACCGAAGAAGATTGATTTTGAGAAGATTTACCTACATGTATATAAAATGGTTGAGATGGCATTGGAAAATGGAAGAAAAAACACGCTTTACTGATTCTACTTAAGTAGGATAAGATAAGGAAGGCGATGAACATATTTGTATTGTAAGATGCCTTAGCTAGTGTAATTTAGTTACGTAGAATGGAAATTTTTGTATTAAGCTATGTCGCGTTGAAACACAAAGTGAACATGATACGGTTCATTACATTCAAATAAAATGTAGGCCAACCAGTAAGTCGATACGGCAATGTAATGTAGGACATGTGAACTAAAGATAGTTCAAGTTGGCGAAATGAAGACCCTGAGATAGATATATGATGTACCGAGGCTAAAGAAAATGTGCAATGAGTACGAGAGTGCCGAGAGTATGTGATACTCAAATATAACTTAAAGAAAAAGATGGTTTAGTTACCAGATGATATAAAAATTTGAAATTGCTGCTTTCCATTACCGGTTAAAAAACCATGAAAAAGAAAACGTAATAATTCTTCCTAATAATAATAATAACATAAATAATAATTCCGTTGTTAATATTGATAAAACAAAGAGAAATAAACTGTAGTACAACTGCACGTTCGTTGACAATGTTTCAAAATACATGTTTGTAGTTAATGGTAAATGTTATGGTAAAATCTTCACGATTACATAAACAAATAGATTCATTTACTTTTCATAAATTTTGGTAAAAAGCAACTAAGGAAATATGTTTACAAACATGGTATCATTTTTAATTAACATCCGATGAAACTTACTGATTCCTGTTTATGTTACGTTTGAAAAAGACCTTGAGTGTACGAGTAATTCAATACAAATCTGAAGGGTAACATAACATTAATAAATAACGTTAACGGTAAATCTTTTATGTTGATTTCTTTTCACGTTATATGTATCTGGAGAAACTCTATTATCGATAATCACGCTATCATTTAAGTGAATATTGTTAAAACAACAAACAAATTCACAGATGCAACTTTGCCGGAAAATAACGATTCAGATTGGCTATGAGAGTTATTTAAGTGTAAATGGCTTATACCCATTCTGCTAGCGTTCCATAGTTGAATCGTGATGTTTTCCGTCCACAACAGCTCAGGAAAACTGAGCTCAGAAAGAATAAAAATATTAGAAAACGGCTAAAATTTTTGAATAACCGTAATTTATACTTACGAGTTCAATTTGTTTCATATACAGTACAGGATTGTCGTTCGCTTTAATTATTGGTTTTCCGCCGTTGAAAACTGCGCAGATAACGAGCCCCAGGGAATACATGTCCGACAGTATGTTGCATTGGCCAGTCATTTGCACTTCAGGCGCTGGAGAGTTATTATTAAAACTATTATGAAAAAAAGCAGTATGCAAGTTTACAACTTTATGATAAATGTTGGCATTAGTGCCATGTGATAGACTTCAAAAAGTACCATTATTTTAACTTTGTTAATAAAAGATTTGTTATTATTGACACTTAAAATTGTAAAGGATCTTCAAGCAACGCGTTTTACGAAATAAAATTCACCGAGTGCATAAATGAGAGAGCTTGTGATTTGTAATGAAGTTTTAGGTACCGGTATTAGTTATTCGAGTTTTAGTAAAGTTTTGACTTACCCAAGTAGTCAAGGTTAGGTTGACAGATCTTAGCCACTTTAATAGACCACGGTGGAACGGGTATCATATCAGTTGGATCAGGTCCGATAATGTTTTCTGTACAACAATATATCCTAAGTTAGATAGATACATACGTAACGGGATACATATTAGTGATGCAACGACAGGAGAAAAAAAGACCAGATGTCAATAAAATAGAAACCTATGAGGAAGCGAAAACGGAAATGTTAAAAATATGAAAGAAAAAAAATTACAAATTTAATCCACATGTTGAAGATGGTATAAATAAGGCTGCTATGGAAATGTTAGAAATAGAGTATCCCTTGCTTAATGGAACAGCTCCGTTTTTGTCATTTTTGTAAATATTAACTCTGTAAAGTGACAATACGACATATGATGGTAAGTACTGTGTGGATTCAGTGTGGTTTACCTATTGTCATCATAATCATCATCATCTCCCTACCCTTTTCCCATTTTCATTTCGGGTCGGCGCAACATGTCTTCCTCTTCCATTCCTCTTTATTTATTGTCATCTCCGCATTCACTCCTTTTCTAAACATATCATCTTCCACACAGTCCATCCATCTTTTCTTTGGTCTTCCCCTTCCCATGTAACCGTCCACATTCATATCCAATACCTATTGACATCATAACTATACCTAAAACAAATTTCATTTTTTTTTTCTCTCTGTCTGTTTGTTACGGCCAATATTCGGAACGGCTGAACAGATTTTGACGGGAATTTTTCTGTCAAATAGCTGAAGTTACTTCGCGTAAATAATTAGGATTCCACGGAAAAAAAAATCATGAATTATAAATTAAATGCGATGCAAGACCCAATTTTGCTGGCAGGTATTTATTTGCATTTAAGAGAAATATCTTTACTTTCTGTTAGTACTAACCAAAAAAATTAGAGTTTCGTGTGAAACGAATAAACACCAAGAAATTAAAAAACACACCATTCAATGGACATCACCACCATATATTATTTTACAATGATTATTCAAAAAATGTATTACGCAGTGAAGATGATATAATAATAATAATTAATTTGAAATGAAACGTAGGCGGAGTTACGGGCAGACATCTAGTCTTTACTAATAAATAAAATTGAAGTGTCTGCTTGTGATATTCAAAAAAAAAAAACAAGTTTTTACTATATTTATATCAACGCATCTGTGGTACATATACAACAAACAAAATTTTTCAATTCTTGCCTTGTTTGTTTGTTCCGGCTAAAATCCGGAACTGCTGGACTGATTTTCGCAGCACTTTAAACTTCCATTATGAAAACTCTCGTAAGTAGAAACAAAGGTCTGTTCCATCACTATTAATAATCTTTAACTTAAAAATACTTTGCACAAGTACTAACGAGCAGAATTCTGCAGAAAATTTAAATGTCATATACATAATTAGAACGAAGGTATTCAACGTCTTAAGTCGATATTTATTTAAGAATATTTAGTAAAGCAAATATTTCATAAGTAAAAAAAAAAGTTAAAAAAATTGTTTTTAAAATTGAACGTTTTATTTTACATAGGTATTACAACATATAAATAACGTAAACATATTTCCGTAAGAGACATATATTACACTAGCTATGTTCTTCGATGCGTTTCAATTTTTTTACAGAACCCTAATTATTTTCGAAAGTTAAAAGAACCCCAAGTTACTGGGACTAACTTCAGCTATCAACAAAAAAAAGTCCCGTCAAAATCCGTCCAGCCGTTCTGAAGATTACCCGGAACAAACAGACAGACCGACAGATAGAAAGACAAGCAAAAATTTACAAAAATGTATTTTTGGTATTGGTGTAGCATATGCATTCATGTCTATTTAGTAAAAAAAAATAATTTTGACAATACAAACAGACACTTTATTTATTAGTATAGTACGTAATAACAGAATATCGATAATAATTCACAATTATAATTCCTCTTCATGTTAATACTTGATTAATTAAATGTTGTCTTCGAGAGTAATTATCGGTTATTACTAAATACTAATACACGAGTTAAACTGTTTATTATATATATGGTTATATTGTGTGAGATATTGGTCTCATAGCTCTCAAGTGTAACAAATATTAGCCAAGCGGCCATTAGAAAATAACATTTAAAATGTATATAATTTAATTATTAATGTGTAGAGTACACGTAAAAATAAAACAATAGAAAGACAATAGGAAAACAATGGAAAGCTGTCGTAAACGCCAGGTAAGCGCTCAAGCGACGCGGTGCTTGCGAAAGCCACCCCGTGTCGCCCCCCATCCCAAATGCAGCGGACGGCCCCGGGGGGTTTTAGTGGGTATTTCCGGGCGACTCTCGCCCGGGTGAGTCCCACACTGCACGGAGCTCGTCACTCCGTGCCCCTTATCTAGTGTACTGGGGGACTTTGATCCCCTAAGTACAATAGATAAGGGTAGTGCGTAAATGCATTTCCCCCGTCAAAAAAAAAAAAAAAAAAAAGGTAAGTGCTCAAGGAGTTAATTGGTTTATTATTATAAGATTTGTCCCGATGCTGATTGCCGGTCGATGAAGTCAAATGCAGTTTAAAAAGCTTTCTTTTACTATATTTTATCTAAATTTAATAATATCCAGATTGTTATAGTTCGGCTACGGTGTAAAAGTGAAGTGCAATGAAATAACAAACAGATATCCGAAGCTTCGTTCACGTTTTTTGATGTTTCACGGACATTTCGTGTGGTACCTGCCACAAATGTATCAGAACATTTTTGTATTAAAGCCAGACATATGTACAGATAGACAAAAACAAATGTATTTATTACTATACTAATATGCTGCAACTGTTTGAAGTAACGATGACTTCGTGTCAGTGAAGATCCAAGATGCCGTGTCTAATAACATCTGATGTTGGACCTCGAAATCTCCAACAACTTTCCGTAATGGAAAACGTAACGAAATGAAATGATTTTTCGAATAGCCCAATCGTTGGCTAAAACCACAAAATTGTTCTAGTGTGAAGTTCTTAAAACGCACTGACAGAGAAGGCACTGTAACTCGGTCTTCTAAAATAGCCACTTATTACGACTCAGTATTTCGGACTTCTTAAAGTTGTTTATAGATCATTTAAAATTCGCCGAACTTCCTGACTGTCCGACGCTCAAGCACTAATCATTGTATACCGGATATGCATTCAAGAAATAATCGCTACTTAAGTGAAAACAAAAAAAAAAAAAAATAATGGCACACGATGATGGCGTAGTGGAAAGTGCGACTGGACTTCGCGTCGATAGACGCGGATTCGAATCCTCCTATCCAACTCTAAAATCAGCCTGAGCTTTCGGTGAAGGAAAACATCATGAGGAATCCATAGCATGGGGGTAGGGCATTTCCTAGTAATGCCTGTTTGGGTAGCTACCACCCTCAAGTTTGACAACCTTACGTCAAATACCAATAAGTGTGTTCCGGGAGCAGCACGTGAAAACCAGTACCTCTAGGCTTAGTATGTTTGTTATCCTGGACCATATCTTCGCTTAACATCAGGTGAGATTGTGGTCAAAGTACTGGACATATATCCTATAAAAAAGGCTTTACATGTAAACATCTTAGTAAGAATAAAGTTGGAGAATTCCTTTGAATATTACAGATTGAAATTCTTGAAAACAATAAAGAACAGAGACGAATAAGGACTTCAAACTCAAATGAACATAAGACGTAAACTTAGTGCAGCGTAGAAACTTCCGATACGACGTACGTTTACTTTATCTTACACGTGTATGTACGAGTACGTACCTCCTCGCAGCTTTAAATCTAGGTCATATGACAATGTAACATCTTAGGTAAACGATTTTACAATGTAAAACTATTTGAGAGTGTTTTATTTCTTCTATTCACAACAGTTCCGTTTCAAATCTTCCGACATGTAGATATGTATGATATGTAGATATATGTAAGAAGGGCAAATGTTGTAATGACCGGTTACCGCAAATTAATTCAAATGGAATAAGTTTTATTTTGAACTAACTCTACTGCTAACCTGAAGTGTCTTAACAGAAAATGGTAAGTATCACAAGGACCTCATATAGGTACGAATTTCGGCTTGGACAGATATCGACATGCAAATCCCGCGGAATTCATTCTAGTAAAATTCAATCGTGAAGGAAGTATAAAAAAAGAAAAAGCAAGTTTCTTGTATTTAGTTTGGGAGTATGTGATGTCTATTCGGTTATTACTAGAAGTGTGACGTTAGCTTTTACTGATGTAAGAGCTTCCACATTTAGGGATCAGAGCACATCTTGGATCGTTGCCGAAAGTGTAATCGGATACTTCCATCCATCTATTCAACCGAAAGACGTCCACTGCTGAACCTAGGTCTCCCCCAAAGATGTCCATGACGACCGGTCTTGCGCTACCCGCATCCAGCTGACTCCAGCGGCAGTCACCAGGTCGTCGGTCCATATTGTGGAGGATCTACGAGCCTACCTACGCTGCATTTTTAAGTGCGCGGCAGCCATTCGAGAACCCGTTGGCCTCATCGGACATCGGTTCTACGGGCAATGTGCATCGGATATTTATGCGTCAAATAAGTTTATAATGTAATTAAAGCCTAATAAATAAGTATAATGAAGATATTTTGGAATATCGCTATCTATGTAATAATGTTAAACTTTCCGAAAGAAAAATCCCAGGCTACATTGTAATTCATCCTGAAAGCCTATATTGTGGTTTGATAATTTTTTTCGAGAATCTGATACTATAAAGTCTTGTTGATCAAATTCGAAGTTTGTGTCTGTTTATAGTACCTATTAATAACAGTCATTTACGAGATCTAAGTAAGTTTCAATATACATTTTGTAATATATATATAATAAAGGTAAAGCTAAATCTCTTGCTTTTCTTTCAGGAATTCGTTAGTTAAATGTAATAGTTTAAAAAAAAGTAATTATAGTGTTAAATAATTATAAATTTATGTCCATTTATTTATTCGTTAGTTTTAACAGTAATATTAATTTCTGAACTTTTTATTAGTTAAATTTTATCATTTAAAATACATTATTAATACAAATTGACATAGTAATATAAAGCTTTTTTTTTTACGTGGAGAAAATGCATATAATACCTAAATTAAAATAGATGCATTAATTTTGTTTCTTACAACAATGTCACTACGTCAATCGTGCAAGACTTTAAGATTCAAATTTTGAGCTGTACGCGGATAGATGGATCAGTCAACGTTTACTACTTCAGATAGATATATTGATCCGGTTGAATGGTTAGGAGATGAAAACGGAATCGGATTAAGAGAACAGATGTTCACGCTGGCAGTTTGCCTTTGAGGTTAATTACGCTTCTTGTGACAATTTCATATCCGTTGGTTTAATTGTCTGACGTATTGTAATATATTTGCCTTTTTCATTGTAGGCTTTATATTTCAATCAATTAATCGATAAAAAATATACGCTTTTACTCTTCATTACAAGGTAATATTGGAATCCATAAAGGAGTTTATCTTTTGGAAATCAGATGATGTTTGTTTTTATTTTCGTCATTATTCCTTCAATCAATTTGACATTTCAGTAAAGGAAATCATATTATGGTTCAAGGTTGCTCACACATGCCCTTCCCTGCCTCAGTGTAGGCCTAAATCCAGATCCCTAAGTAAAAAAAAAGCCAATGCTGCTCAACTTTTTAACCCTAACGGGATAAACGGGATTTTTTGGCCTAACGGGACAAATCAGACATTTTTGGCATGCCACTGATGGTTACTATTTTAGTTACTTTTAAGACTTGCCCAATAAAAAAAAATTATGTACTATAATTATTGTTCATTTAAATAATTAAACAAAGGGCACCTTTGTCAAATTAAGAATCAAACTTGTATTCTCATCATTTATGTATCTCTTAAATCAAAATGTAAATAAAAACGAGTAACTACATGCATAACACATGGAAACATTGTTTTATAATTCGTTTTTAAATAGTGATAAATTCATTTTTAGCTCTTCATTTTATGTTTCGGTCTAGTTTATATGTCTATTTTATACGAGCTGTTTTTTTAAGATAAAGAAATAAATTAGATTTCTGACATTGCTTCTAAGTGTTTTTTCTATTAGTTGTCAGACGTTAATAGTAAGAGTACGGCGGAAATATGTTGGTCAGTTATTGATGTGCGGTTATTTTTTTACATAGTTTTGATCTCAGAAAAGTTTTTCAAAATCATTATTAAATATGTTGATCCGAAACTACTTAAACATTTATGACAGGACGGTCTTTGTTGGTGCAATATTTTCTACTCGCAATATTTTCTACTTGGCGAGAATATGCTGAGTTGCTTGTGCCTTGTGACCTTTTAAAAATCGAATGTGGAGCACATTATGGCTTACGGGCATAGGGTTAGAAGATACTTAAAGTTATTGCATTAACCATTTTAAGTTTAAAACCTATCGATGAAGTCGATAAGGTTTCTAAAGTTAGTGTATCCTAAAAAGAAAAATAATAGTAAGATATCGAATTAAATTGAGATGAAATAAAAAAGTTTAAATTTAAGAGCAAGTAAAATTGTGGACGGTTGTCGATTATGGACGTGAATTAAGAGAAATCCTGTTTGTTCTTATTATTAGAGACTCACAAGACTCCCGTTGGGGCATGGTGACCATAAATACCAACCTGTTACCTTGGCATAGCACCCCGACTTTCTGGCAGGCTGACGTATCAGTTTTTGGGCTATGAATAATATGGGAAAACCTGAGTCAAACTGCCCGTAGTCAGTCAAGGTCATCATTGTGGTTACATGAAGATATCGTGCAATATACGATTGACGTCTGTGTCACAAGAAGCTCGTCACGTTGGGACCTCTTCAAGGCGATGATCGTGAAAGAAGCAGACGTGATTCTAAAACGACTTACAGCCGGCGTAGAAAGGGTTAGCGAGCGATGAACGCGGGTACGTTCCTTGCAATCAATGCACATGGGTGTTATTAAAGGACTTAGTGTTTCATGCACGTTCTTATTGGTTCGTCAAAGGGGTCTTTCGATCTCCACCTGTTATACTTGCCGGGGAGTAGAGTTAATGCACAAGCAATTCCTACTCTCTGAGCAAATAGGTGAATGAAGGAAAACCGTGGGGTTTTAGTCAGTAAGAATCTTACATAACCCATACTTTGATGCACGGATTATTGGTACGGAATAGTATGGCATAAGTGGTCTCTTAGATTTTCCTACACCAGAAATGACATCACAAAAGAACATTTCAAAATGAAACAGAATATCCATTGTATGTACGTTAAGGTTTATAAATAAATGAATATAGAAAACCTTGTTAAAGGCTATATTCATTAATCTAAGTTTGTATTACTATAATTTTTCCGCTTGCATAAACGGTTTAACGATATGCTGCAGGAGCCGAGATCGACCTTGAAGAAAGTAATAAGTAAGATATTACGCACCGACAAACTCGAATCCGAAGAGCTTCCACGTGCCGCGTTTTGTTACTATGATAACTTGAGGGCACACGTTGCGATGTATCTGATTTTCAGTGTAGTGTAGGTAGTGAAGAGCTTCGATTATCTGGGAACAAATTACAAATCAGCACACCAGTTGAAGAATTCGATTAGTTACGTGATAACCTTTTAACTACTTTCTAAAACAGATGAATTTACGTGCATTAAATTGACTATTACTCTTATACCACACGTCTGCGATTTCTACTGGGTCATATTATCTGGCTACAATAATACTGCAATTAGTTTCGTAATTTTTGTAAATGGACAGCCTATAAATAAGACTGGCACGGAAATCTTTGATACTCTGCATGCCCGATATAATAGTACTAGAACTGACATTGTTTATAGCATTTAAATGAAAAGAAATGTAGGACGTGTCGTTTAAATTCAAACGCCGCGGCCACTTTTGAAAAATAAAGAGTTTTCATATCTATGGTTTATCTATTCAACCTATATAAAACCCAAGAACTCCATTTACTAATTACTACGTACGTGAGTAATTTGGTTTTAAAAATGGAATTTTAAACTATTTCATATAATTCTCCGCTACGCTGCGGAAACGAACCTTTCTGGATCTGGCGTGATTTCATTTTAGACGACACATGTACGTAATATCCGTACCAAGCTTTATAATTCTCGTGTACAGCGGTTATATAAATTGACCTTGTAGAATGGCGTTTAACAGGTTGGATGCGGTTAAATTGAAACGCGGAGCGGTAAATTGGAGCGGTATCGATTTCTTACCTCAACCGCCGGGTTGTTAGGACCAATCGCTTTTTGTATATTACAAACCTGTTATCGCCTAGCTGACAGATAATTATATTGGCGATTTATAAGTATCTTTCAAAATAACAGGCTTTTGAAGCTCCTATGGGATTTCTTAAGAGCTATAGATATATATTTTTACCATAATTCTTATTAAAATACCACAGAATAATCTTTATTTTCATTTGTTTGTACTTTGAAAGTGTGGCAAATAATTAAACAAATATTTCATTTTTGAGGTCTATTTGTGTGCATGGATGAGAATTTACCACAGCTTTAAATAGATCGATCTGATGACGGACTTCGAAGCTTCTATGGAACGTCTTGACGAGTAGAGATATAGATTTTTTGTTTTTAACTTAAAAAAACGCTTAGGCCTATTCTACGGAAAGATGGATTTCTAACTACGTCCATCGGCGAAGTATTCGCCCACACTACCAGCTATAATCGCTTATTTTTATTTAAAAAAATTCAAAAATACAAAACATCTGCTCTAAATGTATTTATACTTTGATATATAGGATTTATAAAAAAGAAAACTAATTTTAAAAAAGGCGAAAAAGGATTGGATTTTTTTTAACTGAAATAGGCTCAGCGCTTTTCCGATAGGCTGTATGTGTGGCTATATGTGATATTACTTTGACCCAATGTGATAAAGATCCTGTGAACGTGTATCCATACTTTATTTTATTAAAAATCATCGTTTTACAAACGATTCCTCTTTTAATTGTATTATTTACACTTTTCCCTGAGTTTTATTCTTTTTATTTTGGTGACCACATTACCACCTACGACGGCCGTAGTCAGCCCGTATTAAAATAACATGGAAACACCTGTGTTATTTTAATTGGTTGAAAGATGATGAAATATTTTTTTATACTGGCATTTGACCCCAATCTCACTTAATTTTAAGTGACGACTTTGCTGAATATGGTAGCACGTTTTGTCTAGAAGGATGCAGTAATGCATGAGTTTTACTAGCTTGGTGATATATTTTAAACTTGTTGGTGGTAGGCAGGTAGATAGAAACCGCCTTACCTATTATATTGTTTAGTTGCGCTGTTTTGTTTCACCAACAGATATAGAGACGAACGTTTTTAAGGCTCAGTTGGTAGTACGATCGGATTTCGCGTCAATGGACGCGGGTTCCATTCCATTTATCCAACTCTAAAATCAGTCTGAGCTTTCGGCGAAGGAATATATCATCGTGAGGAGGAAACCATAGCTTGGAGGTAGGGGATTTTTTAATATTACTCGACTGGGTAGCTACCAACCTCAAGCTAGTAAACCGGTCGCCGAATGTGTTCCGGCAGCATCGCTTGAGAACCAGTATCTCTAGGCTTAGTGTGTTTATATCGTCACTTAACATCAGTTAAGATTGTGGTCAAAGCACTTAGCATATATAGTGTAAAAAAAAAGTTTCCATTTATAATAAACTAGATATATACGCGACTTCGTCCGCATAGAATGCCGTGTTTGTTGAACGATGATTTTAAAAAATATAATATAATTCTTTATACATAAATATTGATGGATTCTCATACAAATTAGCATTCCCTTTGCATTAATTATAGGAAATCATAGAAATGTGTCCCGCTACGAGTGGTTTTTCTCAAATATATTTAATGTACAGATTTTATCTGTTTACAGTTTTATTATAGAAATAGATATAAAATACTCGTGATAATATTTGTTAATAGTAAGTTTTTGAACACCGTGCATGTGACCTAAATTTTTCAAAAAAATTTAGAAACCGTTATTCTTGTCTTTTAATCGCAGATATGTCCTATTTTACAATTACATACAAAGTAACACAATACATACGCAAGTTTCATTCGAAACAAACTTAATTCCAATATAAAATTTACACCTTCTTTTTCACCCATTTTAGGTTGAGTTTTAATTCTCTTCTGAATGCCACTTCGGGATATAAACTACTAAATATATATATGCCTACAAAAAAAACATATTTGTTTCAATGATACTAAATTCCCCCGAGTGGTTTTTCTAAAATATATTATTTAATGTATAGATTATATTTTTTGGATGTCAAGATAAAATCGGTAAATCTATGATAAAAGTGGGAAGAAACTTCTTAAAATACAAAACATTGTTACCGCATTTCACACTGAACAAAGTTTATGGACTCTATAAACCTCGTTTACATTGAAATTCATAACATTCCTTAAAACTATAACTTTTTGACTCCTGAAAGTTGATACAGATCTTATTTCTACTTCAGGGAATAAAATATTTTATAATAAAATACAAAGAACTCTTCACAACAGTAAAAAGTATTAAAAGTTTTTATTTAATTTATTTATACGAAAAAAAACCTACAATTTTTATTTCATTTTCACTTATGTAATAGTACAGTATAGTACATACTATTATTTAGTTAGCCCCATGTCTTTCTGAATTAATGGTTTGCTAAACAATTAACTTTAATGACTGTTTTCTCTGCTTTTGTCTCCCGAATTTATACGGAATTTATTGTAATAAGTAAGGATACATATATTTTTTAAAGTTTTATGAATTATTATTTGTCGATTAGAAGGCATATAAAACTCAACGTACATAATCAATTAACATCAAATAAATCAATAAATTTATGATATTATTTAAAAAGGAATTATCCTGGGTAGGAGACATGGGCTCTGTACGAATTTGCAAGATATATTAAATTAACTGGTCGAATGCAAAATGTACTTTTAACCAAATGTAAGTTCTAAAGTAGGTATCTTATTTATTTTATATTTTGGCCCATCGAGGTACAAACGTTTACTTGATTACGGCTCTATCTCGTATGTAGAATCTGCTAACTTCAATGCTCACTATATAAATTATTCCGTAAACCTCCAATTCTCAAAATAATCTTCTGATTTGTTCACATGTAAATTAGGATTAGTGAAATGTATCGAATATTAACGACATAAGGGCTACTTCATTTTGTATTCGTCTCTACCTTTTCAACTCCGTCTTTATACGGTTCAATAAATTTCTTTTAATTCTTTTAAATTTTATTAATAAATCGAGAAAACTTTGTCTTATTGGGAAAAAAAAAAAACCTTCGCTTTTATATGGAAACCTTATCACTATCCCATTAGTGATTTGTACTGAATTATTTTTCTGCGAAGGAAAATGAATTAAGTAAAAGTACAAGTTACATCACAAGTAAAGAAAAAAATAAAAGGAAGTAATTAAATAATTTGTTTGAACTCCTGAAAAACAATGTGATACTCGACGATGCTAACTTGGAAAATAATCATAAGTAATAATAAAATACATCACATAAGTCCGTTCGATTAAATTCCGTTTCTAGGAGTTAGGTAGGAGTTAGATTAGTTATAGGATTTGACGTGTAAGACCAAAGTTGAGTAACTTATCGACGATACGTCTGGTGTTGTAGGTAGAAAATACGCTGTAAAACTGTGTATTGACTTGAAAATATTTATAACTTCTAACATACCTGTAATAATCCGAAGCGTAGTTCAAGGTCCAAAAAGTAGTATTCCTTGGAATTCGGTGGTCGTTGAGGAGGATGGGTGCTGTGCGGAGGTGTCATTCCTGGTGGCCCTAGAGTGACCGGGTTCGGCATCACAGGTGGCTGGATTCCGGGTATCACCTTTGATTCCTAACGTGTGAAATGAATATTTTATAAAACAGCATAACATACGATAATCACACTGTCGAGTAAAATTGAAGTAAAAAAAACTGTTTAACGTTATGAAAATTTTTCACCAAGGTAGGTATCGAATCGGATTAGACCAACAGTATTTTGTTTGAATCAAGTTTAAACTTGGTAAATTAGTCTCTTAAACACATTAAGAATAAATTATCGCTAATGCATTAGCTTCAATTAATGATACTCAACGTTTTTCTTGTAAGTTTTTATTACTGATGATTGGGTTCACTAAACACAAATTATCATCATCATAACTTTACTTAAAACTTTATACAGTTTTATTTTGCCACTGCGATGTACCATTTCTGTAATTATAATAATTTATTCTTTTGAGCGCATATCATTCGACATAATGGGTTACTTTCTTCGGTTAGTAGTAATACTTTGGTGTTAAAAATAATTACTCTTTTTCATTTTGGTTTCTCTGTATCGGTTGGTTATATTTGCCTCGGAATATTTCTTCGTCCGTCTCTATCCTTTAGTATTGTACATCTATGCTATAAGCTGCTCTGAGTAGGTTTGGTTTGATTTGAACAGTATATATTCCAAATTACTTCACCGGGAGACATAGCTGCCGGAACTTGAGGATGCGTGTTTATAAAACGTCCTCTGCTTAAATTCATGGAGTATAAACATTTTAAAATAAAATATCAAGATTCAAGATACTCAATGCATGTTGCATACTCAGCACGACATCTTAAGCGCGTTAGTCTTTCAATCCTAGCAAAAATGTGAAGAGCATAAGTGTTTGAAAAAGCTTAAGCTCGATGGCTTCAGTGAAGTTTTAAATAATAAATGATATAAAGCTTTCTAATATATCAATATTTATCTATTCTTCCTACCCTTTTATCTATTGTATTTAAAAATCTACGTAAATTATTAGATTTTGATTCTGAACTGAATAACATAATAATAAGTAAACTATATAATAAGTCCTACGTATATAAAATAACACGAATTTATAATGTACTGTACGTAACTAAAAAATATCAATAACGGATACTCTTGAAATATTGATATTTCTATAATCATGACGAGCTAGTTATACTTAGGTAGTAAGCTTGGGAAACTAAATTCTGAAACTTATTTATCTAGATAAGCCGCATAGTTGATAGCTAGCTGGCTTTAGATTTTCTTAATAGAAATTCTGAAATAGTTTAGAAATGATACTTCATCTGCACCCGTTTATAACGTTCATACGTTCGAAAATGGCATGAGTATCCGTAGTTGGACTGCGACATTCGTCTCCATAATATAGCTTACATATATATGCACTTGTGATAGGGCTTAGAGTGGTTATTCGAGCTGTGTCCTTTATGGTTGAGCCGTTCCCAGGCCTTCTCAAAGGAGCTAGTGATATGGAAACACTAATCAGCTCTGTTTGGCTCCTAACTACCACAATGTACATATTGAATACGTTCTATTTCTATGAGCAGCAATTCAAATGTCGGATTAATACATATACTGTGTCTGCGTTATATTTCCCATTCAATCATTGCACATAGCAGATACCTATTTGCAGTTTACCATTGTTCATTTATCCTCATACGTATTAGTTGTGATCTCATGCATAAAGCCTGCATTCAACCAATATCTGGATTTCACATGAATGTATCCTTAGCGTTTAATTATCCTAATAAGCCGTAAACCATCTCATGTAGAATGTGTCCATATACTATCCGGTTTACAAAGGACTGAATTTCCAAGAGGCATGTATGGTACAAATATAACCAAAAACTATTACTATCCATATAACCTAAGGCTTTGCATACGAGAACTTTAGCGAGTTATTTAAACGTATTTTACGTCTAGATGCAATGGTTAAGTTTGCCGGAAAGAGTTATGCGAACTGGGAACTTTAAAGCTATTGTGTTGGTGCTCCTAATTTCACTGCCATCATTATGCAAGTTTTCAACTTCTGCAATCTTCATTCGAAAGCTCCGGTTCATTGTTAGAATGAATTCACGTCATTCCAGCGGTTTCTGTGAAGCATTCGTCGTCTTAAATTTATTAGTTTACTTGACCTGGAGGTGATAACCCATCAGTAAATCTCATTCTTTAAATCAAACGGTATTAAAAATATCGAAAATGGATGATAGAGAGATAACATGAGAAAAAAAAACTCTTAAACTGTTTTATCTTTGCCTTTTTATATTCTTTTGGTGAGTTAATTCATAAGTTTGCTTCATACAGAAAATATAATAAAATGTAATATTAAAAGTTAATATAAAATATAACTGGTTGTAAACAAACAACGAAATATGAACATGCAAGTTAAGTTCTACGTATTACATCGTCTGAGCATACACAGCGGCGTTTGTTTCGCTTTTTAACTACTTAAAGTTGTTAACAAGATGCAGAAAATTGCGTCGTAAAAATGGAAAGGAAATTTTATTATACGTATACAAGAATTAATATTGTCTAACAGATAGTATATATAAATGTAATATATAATATCAAGAGGTAAAATGTATCGTATCATATTCAATAATAACTTATGCCTTGAAAATTTTCAACATAAATTACTGTCTGTATTTGAAACGGTCTATATATTCTCGAAATATCCATAGCGATACTTACATGCCATGTTAAGATGTTGTGTAAACTGGCTAAAACCGCCTCCGATGCGAACGCTATGGTGTTGTTGCCCTCTTCGATCGAATGAATTATTTGGAGCATCTTCGGGTGGCGCAAGTTCTCCATCTGATGTATACAAGTCTTAATACGTTCGAGCATTGTTTCTTTCTTTTTCGGCTTGTACAGCTTATCCGCAACCCTCTTGTCAAAGATGAACACCGAACACTCCTGCGAAAAATGAATTTTATTAACAATCATCTGTGCAATAAAGATATCAGAGTCGCTGCGAATGTTTGCCTCGTTTTATCACAGTTCAGTTGTCGATTTGCATGGCAATGAATGTTTCAAAGGTCACAGATAGCCTGGATGCTAATAGGCGACATGGCCTTCAATACTAGCAATCGTTAGTTCCGTGTCAATAAATATTGTATTGCAATAACTTACGATAAGGCCATGGATAAGTTTATCCATCGTTTTCCAGGCATCGTTTCAAATAAGCAAATGTTTTACAATTAGTTCTGGAATTATTTCATTGAAACAAGTAAGAAATCCACTTCATCACCAATCAAACTATTATTTAAATCCATCCATCCATTCAACCGAAAGACGTCCACTGCTGGACATAAGTCTTTTGTCTCCACGACGACCGATCTTGCTTCACCCGCATCCAGCGGACTCCCGCGACCTTCACCAGGATTTAAATAGTAGATAATTATCACTTTGCCTAATTCGTATTAACGTCAAGTTAAAAAATTTAAGATCTTCGGGATCGCTTTATTCGGAAATTTATACATTTATTGAATAAATAACTTCTTCAATTTATCGGTAGAATTTTTCTCAACGTATTAAAAGTAACCAAATATATATAAGTATTTTATTTAGAATATGAATACATACTAAAATGTTACCAAAGATGGATCTTCGCGTAAACTAGTGTATTGTTGTGTAAATAAGACCATCGATAACATATAATATTATATATACGAACACGTTTCCGACTACCGGTTTTAATAGAATATTCATAAGCAGCGCGTCGAACGACACTTTACGTGAAGCACCTCGCTCGCATCTGTTTACATTTAGCGAGAAATTGCATTATAGTGTAGCGTGTAATATTGAAAGGTTATATTAATATACCTATGTAAGAAAATATTAGGTATTTGCTGTTAACACCATCCGTCGATGCATTAGGTAACATTTTCAATCTAATGAGATTGCTTTAGATTAATGAGATAAGCTTCATTAATGAATAAAGCTTCTTTCAATGAGACAATATCATCTTAAATTTACGACATATATCACAACACACATACCATAGCGTTAAAACATTCAGAATAGTCACATAAGGAGTGCAGCCATTTAAAGTAGGCCTTAAAAGAGCACGTACGCCTTTCGTTACGTGTTGCTAATTACGTCATTCCGTGCCACATATATATTTTTTTGACTTCAATGTTAAGCTAGTTTTTGCATGGAACTATCATTCTTAGTGTTATTACTCTATGGCATACTATATACCAGACATGAAACGGGAAGGGACGGAAAATATTAGGGCAAAAAACAATAATAATGGAGAAATTTACGTATGTATCTATATAGAGTCGTTCTTATAAAACAACATTTCTACATCACCTACAAATATTTATGGGGAAATATAAAATATTTTATATTCGGTGAATTATATATTTTTGTCTGAAATACTTATTGAAAACTTAACAATAATATTATGATTAAAAAACACTAAACATCGTAAGGACCTACCTACATAACTAACGTATAAGAAGACCGTGAGACAGAGTTATGAAAATTATAGAGATATATAAGAGTTTATAAATTGAAATCAGTGTATCACCACCCTTATGGATGTGCACCGGACGCACCGGACCCTATTTATAAAGTAAACAGTCCCGTGTTATAGTGAACTTGACTCAGTAACCATGTTTTTCAATGTCGGCTAGCAGCGCTTCTGAAATATTATCCGTCTTCCATAGCTATGTAGGAAAATTTATATTTAATATTAGCATAAACAGTTGATTTCTTTATGTTTTTTTTTTCTTTTAAATACAATAAGATACTTATTTATATTATTTCGAACTATTGGTTAATAAAGCACATTATTGGAAATTAACAATCGTCACGATTCGCACCGAAAAGCGGTATTATTAAGATGACGGGTATTTTATGTGAATTTTTAAAACGGACAGAAATGTTTCGAAACGCACGGTCGGTTATACGTCGCCCGTTAATTTGCTTGCAAGCTTTTGAGTAGAATAGATGATATTAATATTGCCTATCTCGAGGGAAAATGGTTGCTGTAATTAAATAGTTACGTTGAGCATACGTTGTTGGAGTATCTAAATATAGGGGTCGTATGTGTGGGTAGCATCTAGTAGATAATTTGTCCTTGTTTCATGCCCAATAATGGACAATTTATTTATGTTAAAAACATTTTGAACCGGAAACAAGTTTTTCTGACACAATCTCACCTGATGATAAATGGCAATGTAGTCCGGAATGATTAACAAAGAATGCCTTAAGATTCTGAAGTGGTTGGAACACTACTAACTTGAGAATGATTTATCACCATTCTCTGGTTACCTTTTCCTTCAGCGAAAACTCAGGCTTATTATAGTTGGATAGTTAGGTTCGAACCTCCGTCCATCGATGAAGAATCAGGCAAAATTTCCAACTAAGCTGTCATCGCTATAATATAATATAGTTTTCACTGACGAGAGTCAAGATTGCTACAGTAATCACTGCGATACCAGTATAAAAAGTTATCGGACTCTAAGTCTTTTTTAAAGTGGGAAATGCATTTACACATACATAGTCTCACGGAGTACAATCTCCCGGGGTTATGTGGGAACCGTTCAGCGTTAAGCGCCGGGAATACCCACTAAAGCCCACGGTACCATCCGCCACTCGGGAGGGGCGACACGGGAAGCAACATGCTCCACGTCGCCCCAGCGGCAGGCCCGACCAAATGCCATGGCAGGCATAATCTGCCATGCCGGGTCAGGTCCCTCTCTATCTGCCGTCCAGGGAGGAGCTCGATACAAAGCAACCCCTCTTTTGCCCTTTTGCCCGCTCCTACCTGGGTTCTTGTAGAGACCAGAAATCAGACTCGAAGCCTACCTAGATGTATACAAGCTGATATAAAAAAGGAACGAGTTATTCTCTTTTACTCTAATACTTTTAACAATTTAAAAAATCAAAAATAATTTTTTTACTTTGTCGATGTGAAAATTAATTTGAAATAATTTATTGTCACTATAAAATAAGCTCTTATGGTGAATGAAGTGATATGAAAACATTCCCCTTTTCCTATTGAAAGATAGGTTCGGTCTGATAAATGCGAGTAAAAAAAGATACCAACGATACCTCGTTATTTTAATACTTTCACGATCCTGTAACCAAGTCTCGCGGCGGCCTCGATTTATCCCCCTACTATAACAATGTGCATTAATAATGCTCTAACGTTTCATTTTATGCGGTGATAATGAAATAAACTATAGATATTTATATTTTTATTTACTGTTTAAATTTATAATATTAATAAACGTACTAAAATGATTATGTATTAGCATTAAGTAGTATAGCGAGTCACTCTAGGAAATATACTTAATTAATTGAAATTCAGTTTTCATCGTATAATAATATAATAAGATTTATTGTAAATGTTGTTTTTTTTTTTTAAATTAAACGCTAAATAGTTAAACGTCATCAATAGAAACTAAACAAAAGAAGAAGAATGCCTAACCTACTAAGGAAAAATGACATTGAACTATTTTATTTTTGCCTATTTATAATATCATTATATAATATCATTATAATATATTTATAATATTCATCATATAATAGAAAATAAAAATGACACTCTAATAATCGATACTTCATTACTTTGGAAGATCGATCTTTTGGTCCTCGATATTTTGTGAATCGGTTCATCAAGCTTAGATACGAATTAATTAAAAAAACGGTCTCTTTCGGAAAGAACTCCCATCCCTACTTATGCGATTGATAACCTCGGCCGCCCGCCGTACTATGTCAGCGGTTCGGTCCGTACGTTTGTTAACCGGTAACTGATAATTTATGTAGAATTTATATTAATAAAGATTTTTAAAATCTGTTTAAAGTATACTCAGTTTTCACGGAATCGCATAGTTTACACATACCGATAATACATGGATGATTTAAAAAAACTATGCAGCCATGGGGGCTGCTGACAGAAGTTAAGACTTTGAAAAATACTGTCTTTTATTGTTGTTTAAATGATATTTTAGCTGTAGCAACATAAAAGCTTAGGAATCCGCCATCATACTTAACATTCTTTTCCATCAGAGATAAAACTTGGGCAAAAGCTCGTTCTTCTGTGACGCCAAAAAAAAGAAAAAAAAAATAATAAAATTTTCCATGTCGTTGACAGCAGATTGACAGCTAATGATACATTCCATTAGTAACGCGAATCTATAAGTTTTTTCCTTACCGAGAATCGCTCAACGTCGCTAAAGAACGCTTAATTTCAAAATATACATTTATATATCGATTCAAAGGTTCTCTTAAACGTTACTCTAAAAAAAAACGTTTGGATGTACACAAAATTTGTTATATATGTTCAAGTATGAACTACATTGAATATGAACTAACCACTTGTGGAGTCTGATTGTTACCGAACCCTAAGTCGAAACATCGACTCTTATCCTTAATGGAGAGTTTAGGAGCCGTCGAGTATCGTTACGGGAATTTAATAGGTACCTTTGAATACATATTATTGGATGTTGCGAAGGATTTTGCCTTTGTTTGTTAAATTTTTGTTATATTAAAAACTGATTAGGATAAGTAAAGATAAACCATAGGTAGAGTTATGTATGTTTGGAAATTAATTAAATTTATGTTTGTAGGGATGCTCAGTGGTAAACATCATGATCAAATTATAGTGTGTTAGTATTAGATGCGGTCTGGCAACATCGGTCGGCATAAATACGGCATAAACGTTCGAATGCTTTTACTTTATCGCTTAAAATATGACAGTTAACACTTGACATAGTCTTGTTACAGTTTTTGCCGGGAATTCCATACGTCATGCATTAATTGTTACCTTAAATTCAATAACTTGTATTGTTTGACCCTATAAGTGTGTAATTTTATTGATGTTTTACATAGTTGTTGGTTAATGTGTACAAATGAATTCTAATGGAGATGAAATAATATGTAACGTTTATTAAAAGATGGCATGAAAACTCCATAGAAGGTTCTAGCAAGATGGTCATCGTTCGGCTAGAGCGTTGATATAAGATTGAACATCAGAATTAGCAGTATGGATAGATAAATCAGTCGCCTGTCCTGTTGGATGGATATACCTATTACTAAATTATCTTGTTAATTTAGCGTTTATTTCACAAGTTTGTGTTATGAAAAATGACGTTTTATGCTTGAAAGCGGCAATGGCAAAATAAAGCTATAAATATCTATAACTAGCTGACCCGACAGACGTTGTCTTGTTATTCAATTTAAATCGGAATACCCTAATTAACGTAAAGATAAAACGACGCTACGCTAGAATTATGCGATCTTTGTAAATGATATTGGCGGCATGCGATCTTTCTCTTGTAGATTATAGACATAGATTTCCGTTACTAATCGAATGTGACATTAGCTTTCAACCTGCTGTCAACGACTAGGAATTTTCCATGGAAAGTTTTTTTTGAAGTGAAAACTTCTTTAAAGGCTTTGGGCAATTCTCGTTAGGAGAAAAACTTATAAATTCGCGTTACTAATGGAATGCATCATTAGCTGTCAACGTCATGGAAAATTATTTTTTCTTTTCTGATGTCATAGAAGCATTTGCCAGAGTTTTATTATTTATTTCTGATGGAAAAAAATGTTGAGTATGATGGCGGATTTCTAAGCTTTTGTGTTACCACATCTAAAATACCATTTAACCCCCTGAGCTCTAACATGGCGTTTACGCCAGCTTTCCATTGTTTTCCTATTGCCTCATTTTTATGGATAATCGACATATTAACCAACAAAAAATGTAACAGTTATTTCAAACGTGCTTAGCAAACAGTATATAACTCTGGGACTAAAGTAAAATTTAAAAGATTATAATAAATGTAGTCGTTAAGTTTCTTCACAATTTGCTTAATTTTTTTAATGTAAGATCCTTCTACGATTTATTAGAAAATGTTTAAAGAAAGATCAATGAAATCTGTAAAGCCGTTCTCAAGCTATAGCGTGACCAGCAGAAATTGGGGTTCATTTTATATATATGTACTAGCTGTGTGCCCGCGGCTGCGCCCGCGTTTCATATATTCTTCGCTGCATTTTTTTTTATACGGTACCCTAATTTTTGTTTGGAAACAAGATAAAGTAAACATATTTCTCATAATTTAAGCATTTGCCCGTAAAATAGGTGTATTAGTTTTACTTTTTTTATGCGGAACCCTAATTATTTTCGAAAATTAAAAGAACCTTAAGTTGCCCGGAGTAACTTCAGCTATCTACCAAAAAAATCCCACCAAAATCTGTCCAGCCGTTCCGGACATTACCCAGAACAAACAGACAGGTAAAAATTTTCAAAATTGCATTTTTGGTATAGGTATCGTGTATACTATTTAGTAAAATGAATCAATTTTGACATTACTAACCAGATACTTCAATTTTATTTATTAGTATAGGTAGATAGATTATTGAATTCTTCGAAATGAATGAACGGTTTTTTTTTTTGTATTTTAGACACAATATGTCCCCAATTTCAAAATATTACACTAAATTACACTATTACTTTCAAAACTTATTTTATACTAGCAGTGCGCCAGCGGCAGCGCCCGTGTTTTATATGTTCTTCACTGCATTTTAATTTTTCATGCGGAACCGTAATAATTTTCCTAAAAAAAATTTAGTACTCAGAAAAAGTAAATATATTTCTCAGAAATTCAAGCAATTGTTCCCGCGGCTTCGCATTTCGTATATTCTCCACTGATTAATATAGTTATACCTAACATAAAAACAAATGAACGTAGAAAAATGAGTCTTGTTTTTATTAGCGAAAAAAAATTACATAAGTGAAGAATGTATAAATAATGGATTAATCATTCCACGCACTACACTTAAGAAATACGACATCATAACATTTAATATTACGGCTTGTACACATGATGTTATGATAAGTGATTGAAATTTGAAAAGTCATAAGTTAAATAAACATCAACCAGTCGTTTCCATCACGGGCTCGCTTCTACTTGATTATTATAGTTTACTTTTAAAAATGAAATACCTTTGAGTGAGTTTCAGTATGTCAGAATAATAATTTCTTTTTCTAGTACGTAACTTTTTTCGTCTAAAATCTATCAACGCTTATTTTCACTGCTTAATAACGATATGATAATCATTATTATATTATATATGTAGATATCTTCATAATAATGGTAAGCTATTAAATTAATATTAATTTTTTTATTATTTTTGATTTGACGTTAATAAGATTGTGATAAGATTATTTGATTATAAGATGTAATTATGTAAAAATACCTTTTTAAGCTTCTCTCTTTTGCAGAACCCGATGCCTTCTGAAGGAAGTAATACGTTAGCAGAGATTTCATTCCACATCTGCATGGTACGGTAAAGTTCGCGAACTTCTTTGTTCATCTCGAATTGAAAGTTACTATTTATCTGGGGCCACGTAAAACTACTACCCGTGGTATAAGGTTTGTCAATTCTTCAGAAAACACAACATGACATAGACGATAAAAAAAACACTCAGCGAGGTTCTTAGCACAAAGCCCCTTCTTAGCTGAAGTTCTTAGGAACATCTACATAACATTATAATGGTTTGTTCCCGTTATTAAGTGGCTGTCACATTTGTAAGAAATATTATTTTAAAATTTATCTAATATTATTATATGTTTAATGTATAAAATTGATTATTTTCTAGGACGGAAGAAATATCATGCCTCTCCTCCTCAAGAGGCGGGCTAAGTGGTGGAGGGGAACTTTTCTCCTCCATCCCCATTGGGCCATTGCACTGACGGGCCTGGTGGGTTCGCTGCAGGGGGCGACGCGGTGCTTGCGAAAGTTACCCCGTGTCGCCTCCATCCCAAATGCAGCGGACGGCTCCGGGGGGTTTTAGTGGGTATTTCCGGAGCGCTTCACGCCCGGGTGAGTCCCACACTGGCACGGAGCTCGTCACTCCGTGCCCTCTTATCTATTGTATTTGGGGGACTCTGATCCCGCAAATACAATAGATAAGGGTAGTGCGTAAATGCATTTCCCCTCGTCAAAAAAAAAAAAAAAAAAGGACGGAAGAAATACAATAATTATTTAACTAAAAACCTTACATTCTAATTTTCACGTCGCATATATAAAGTGACGAAATTCATATTTACGGAAACATAAATAAATACCTCTTTTTATAACTTTATTCGTGGATTTTTTTTTTTTAAAATACTCATTTTTCTACACCTACGTTGTGAATAGAAGCTGCCCAAAATGGAAATATCTCGTTAATAATATTTATTATGACTTCAGTGAGTGGTGAGCACAGTGAATTACTTCGTCTTATGACAGCTAACGAATTCTTTATTACAATACTTTCAGATTGTTTTATCGCTCGTGTTGACACTGGAAATGTTCAAAAGATACTTTGTTTAGTATAAAATCGTGCGAGGGTATAAACAGGCGCTACAAGTGTCGACACCTTAGCTACTACTATCCATCTAATTGTCACATTTTACTCACTTACTATATGGATAAAACAGAAAACGCTTGAATGAAATGAAATGTGTTTAATTACTTTATTATATATTGACTAATAAAGATAGATTATTAACAATGCCCGCGTACACCGTCACGAGAGACCAATACCCTGAAGTTAGCTGTCAACGTTTTAGTTTTTTTTCTATCATTACGTCAAAGAATTATAACTTTTACATTGTAAACATACACTTTTTTTTTAATTAGAAATATAAAATGTTATTTCTAATATTGTTTAGTTGTTGATATTAAGAATTTAATTTTCTACGTTTTATTTACATGGACGCATGTTATGAAGGTATAAACATTAAATCTATGAAAGCTCGATAGTTGTACAGTCTGGTACTACTACGTCGATGTATGTAGTTTCGAACTTGTTTATCCTGTTGCAATACTAAGCCTGGTTTTCTGTGAAGGTAAATGTAATGATATTTTTTTTCAATATATTCTTGGACTTTAACCCTTCGGGTTACGCCGGCTTAACTGTAAATTCAAATTTTATGTAAAGTGTCCACACTGTTGGGCTCTGAAATGATTGCGTGAAACGTTCCCTGATCCCACATATTGAGACCAAGGGGTCCTACAAGTTTTTCCCTCTCTGCTTTGTTCTGGACACATTCCATCAACACGTGATGCATGTCTTCAACTCTATTGCATTTCTTACAATTGGGTGAGTATAATGACGATGATCAATATAATGATGTTAACAGTGTTTTTTAAAATGGCTACTTGTACCACCGCCATTAAATTTGTGTATGTGTTTGTCACCAAGCACCAATAGCTGTGTTTCGGCAGCGTCACTTGAAAGCCAGTACAGCTAGGCTTAGCAGATTCACTGTCCTCGGAACATCAAACAGTACGTATTTTATTAAGTTGATCTGTTCGTATTATCACAAGTTGCCGAAAACTAATAAGAAAATCAAGATTATTTACAATAGGGACAGCTGCCAATCGCTTTCAGCCGAATGTTTAAAATTAAATATCAAACAAACTATTTCAAATGTTTTATGTGAGTGAATAGTTGCTTCTTACAGTCGAATTCTTGAGTTTTATGCCTGTGATTGGTATATTTTTCGGACTCTAGTATATGCTACTTTTTCTATATTGCTCTATGGTGTTTTTTTTTTCTTTTTGTTTGCATTACAATAAAGTTAGATTTGGTTTAGTGGCTAAGTATATTTGTTTGTACAAAAAGTGTGTTGATGGAAGTGGCCGCGATTTGATATGAATCAATCGTTATTATATCGCATAAAAATGAAAAAATATAGCACTAATATTGATACACAGGTTGTCCTTTTAGAAGTGTTAGTTTAAGCCTGCAAATAGTCTGAAGGCATTTTGTTTATTCATTATCAAATTACCTTACAAGTGGCTCTAAATGTTTATAGATTCATTTGAAAACAGTTACGAAATGCCATTAAATTACAATCTATCGGCGATCGGCGTTATTTCCAATAATTATAATTTAACTCAAGTCTAACTTCACACATTCAATATACGTTATCGATTAACCCAAAAGTTGTTTATTTATTTAATGAAATTTAAGCGTAATTCAAGTGAGTTTCTATGGTAGACTACATTCCGTTTCCCAAGTTTTCCGCCTGCGCCGCTATGAAGGCGCGCCCCGCTTTCCACTTTCACTTCATCGACCTCAGTCAAAATTTAGGGGTCGGTTGTATATATACTGACGTGTTTATATTTAATCTCATACATACATATGTTAGGTCGAATGTATTTGTATGATTGGTTACTTTTATACGTCCAAAATGTTTCGCATAGTTTCACCGCAATATATAATGAATTTGTTTCGTGAAACCGGTTTGTCATTACTGAATATAAGTTTTAACGTAATGATTTATACATACATAGCAACACAATTACTGTTAAATATATATTATAATATCTGCGGTTTATACAAGATATATGTAGCTGAGATGCGCATGTTGAGATGGATGTGTGATATCACAAGAATGGATAAAGTAAGGAACGAATATATTATAGGGAGTTTGAAAGTGGGGCCAATGTTAGAAAAGGTAAACGGGAATCGTTTGTCGTGGTATGGACATGTTATGAGAAGAGAGGAAGCGCATGTGGGTAAAATAGTAATGTATATGAATGTAGAAGGATGGAGGAGTAAAGAAAGGCCAAAGAAAGGGTGGATGGAGTGTGTAACAAATGATATGAAAGAAAAAGGAGTAAATGAAGGGATGACGGCTGATAGGGATGTGTGGAAAAAGAAAACAAACTGCGCCGGCCCAAGTGAGTTGGGAACAGGACATGAGAACGATGATGTTATACAGAATAAATATCAATGAATACTTAATGTACATTTAAGTCTTTGATTTTAATTCGTTTTCGGCATAATGTTACTTTATCTGATGTCAAATAACGCAACGCGCCTTCACGTGCTTTTTCATAAGCACGATCCAATCGTGTACGATAGCCCTGCAGCCACAAAACTCGTTATAATAATCGAAGCGAAAGCTCCTTTAGGGGAGTTGAGCGATTCTCGGTAGGAGAAAAACTTACAGATCCACGCCACCAGTGCTATGATGACAACCGTCAACATGCTACAGTATATCAAGTATACAATACCGTTTAATTGCTGGCCCAAAGAGATAAATAATTAAATATATGAAAACGCAGCCTACCGTGTTTTGATTATGAATAAACTGTATGAAATTTTACATAATTATTATTGGTCGCATAGCCAATATTTGTAAAAACCAGATAAATGTTATACGTTAATTGTTAGGTTATGTTAATAATTTCAATTATTAAATTTAAACCCTAAAAAAAATATTTTATTTTCAAAGTTTTGACTTTTCAATTCTGTCAGTAGTCTCTTTAGCTGCATAGCTTTTATTGGAAAATAATACGCTAGTGGTCGAATAGTTTCAGTTATTACCAATACAAAATATACCGTATAATAAATAATAATACTACATAACAAAATATGTGTATAGTAAAATCTATTCTGATATATTCTATATTTCTATGATTTAAAATCGTATAAATCCGGTTTAGTGGCTCTCAGACATACACAGGACACGTCGGAAAAGAAAATATTATTTAAAATTTGAAAGCTCTATGTCGAAGTTTTTGTTTTATCTCGATTTATCATAGCTTTAGGTTAGAGAGCTTTCAACGAAGAGAAACAATGTTATGCTGTAAAAGCTGTAAACTCAATTTAAAAATCTAGCGGGAAGCTCTCAGTCTTGTGTTCCGGCAGCCACCTTAAGATCCGGTTTCTACTTTACCTTTAACGTGTCATTTCCCGTCCAACGAGATTCTCTTTTACTATTGTTCAATGGAAACATAATAAAAATATTAGCTTAGTGCACTACTGACTACTGGATAAGCAGTTTCCAAGCCATAAGGTAAAACAGTGATTTAGGCAACAAGGTGGTTACCATTTTAACAATACCAAAATTGGAATAAATAAATTTAAAAAAAAAGGAAAGAAAGGCAACAAAGCTTTTAAGTTTATTCATTCATGAAACAATAACTTATTCATTGAAGTTATTATCATATGAAAATGTTTTTCATGTCAATTATTTATAATTTCAAAAAAATCACACATTTATGTTCATAAAATGAATTAGTTTCTTATTTTTTATTTTTTGAATATTATCTTATTATTATTATGATCATTTATATGAAATTGTCTACAATACAATTTTTTTATTTTAAATACAAATAAATTAAAATTCGACTTAGAAATATTTAATAAATAAATATAGATTAATGACTACATTTTTTTATTTTAGTAATAAAAATTTTTATGAACTCTCAAAAAACGAATTCGTTTTACCAAACTAAATAACTAAAATGTTTATGGGAATAATGCCGTACATCGAATTGAATGTTGAATTTTGTGGATGTTCTTTGGACGCAAAATACCTACTATGAAGAGATACTTTCGTACATCGGACAACCACCAAAATTCGAGTGAAATTCGATAAATAATATAATAAGTACAACTTTTACCTTTCTTTTATAAGTAATACTATAATGACTACAGTAGCTTCTGATTTTGAAGATAAATTTGAATTATCCATAGGTATATAATAAGGTACTCTATAGTTTTAATGACAATTATTTATTATTATTTAGAAGGATTCGTGACACTGTCAAGTAAATTATATTATTTGATTACGTTGATTCGTTTTCAAAGTGGAATTTAAGATTATAAATAACATGGATTCATTCGTATGAAGTAGCGCCCATCTATCTGATTGCATTTATCTCAAGGGTTGTTTGCAAGAGCTGCGCTAAAAATGGAAATTCCGATCGAAGAAATACTCTGTGTAAATGAAGAGAACATTTTTCATTAAAGAAACAAGTTTATTTAATACTTCTACAATTTCCGAGTTTACACAAGTGTTGGAACAAGTACAATATTAATTTAAGTATTTATTTATGATGTATGTTTGATGAAATAATAAATTTACCGTGTTTGAAGGCATTTCATTGGAAAATTGTTGAGCCATTTTTATTTCAGATTCATTTAAGAATATACCCGAGGAAAGATCGACATTTCGACTCATTCTTACACGTTATCAGACTAATTTAATGGTAACAATAAGATTATTTAATGTAATGTAATTTGGTAAATAATTTCGTTTTAAGTTTTTTTTTTGTTATTACACTATTGTCAACGAAGGTTTCCTAAAATGTAAAGAGTATATTTAAATAACGTTCGGTTATTTAAATTCAATATCAGATGAAATACAGTCACTGTTCTCAAATAAAAATAACATCTTAACAGAGTAAACCTTTCCACTAGAATCACGACACTAAGACAAAGAATCAAAATAAATCTCCTGCAGATCAAGCAAACAAGTGATCCAGGGATTTTTATGTACCATATTTTATAATTATTCCAGATAATGCAAGACATACACCGGATATCAAGTGGCAATGTGGTTCAGGATGGTAAATACACTAGGCTTAGAGGCACTGGCTTTCAGGTGATGCTGTATGATACCTATTGGTATTTGGCGACAGGTTTTCAAACATGAGGGTGGTAGCTACCCAAGCAGTTATTATTAGAAAAAGCCATAGAATAGTGGGTGGGTTAGAATTAGAACCTACATACGTCTGTCAAAGCGGAAACCGATTACGATAATACTGACTGAACGATCATCGCTACAAATCAAATCTTATTGAAGACTTTAAAGTTAATAATGAAAAATATGTTAAGCAGTCTATAATTTAAAATTAATGATTAAAACATTTATCCTACGTATCAGAAGCTATGAAAATAAATCTCTAAGAATATTATTAACACTTGAAGGTTATATAGATAAAGTTGTGTATGACTTTTTTTGTTGTATTTTGCAGTTAAAAGTAATTATGTACTTTTAACTAAATAACAATAACTTTATGTGAAGCAAATGTGACTTGATTATGATAACAAAAAATATATAATATTATTAGGATAAGCAATTCTTTTTCGATTTCAATGTACTCGTATTGACGTTTCATTCTATGACATTCTACCCTGTCATTGTCATTTCCCTACGTCGTCGTACGTCCGTCACAGTTAAAAGGAAATCAGGCTCCACCTAATCCTGATTGAGGAAGGTGAGTTATCGTAGTAAAAATACTACGAAATAAGTATTCCCGTATTATTCTTAATTGATTTCCCGCACATATGTATATACTATAAGCCGTGTGCTGCCGGCTAATAATAGTACCACCCCATATCTTCCCGTGGGTGTCGTAAAAGGCGGAAGGGATATGAACCAGCGGATGGCCAGCAACATCCTTTAGATACTAAAAACACCATACTGCCTACCAAGCGTGACGGTTTTGGCAATCCCCCCCTTAATGGTGGAGACCTACATATGTCCAGTAATGGTTGAATGAATGAAGAAAACCCACATAATTTTAATGTATATTTTATTATGTTTCCTGTCTATGATGTATTTACTATACAGAGAAGACGAATATTTGTACAGGTCAATACAAAAATTCCGATCTATGATTTTTTAAACCCAACTAGAGACTTAATAATGGCGTCCCTCTCTCCTGTGTTTGTGATAATTTACTTAACAAAATTCACAAATATATAATAGTTGTAATTTCCGTGAACCCTTGAATAAATTTGTACTCTTAATTATCTATTATTATTATCTACTCGTTACAACTTTTTCATTCGTGTGATATAAGGTTATATACCCGGGCAAAAATACAGTATATCTACATTCAGTTGATCTACGTACATCTAAATTTTCAACTAGGTTTCCGTATGCTAGGCGCTTTGTGGACCAATTTTTTTTTAATCCTTTCTGTATAAAGATTTGGGGCTCCCTGAGACTGCCGCTCTGGGCGAGTGTCCCAGCTTGCCCCCCTCCCCCCTTCGCCAGATCCATGGCTATATATATTTACTGTATAAACGTTATATAAATTTTTGAATGAACTCGCGACCCTAAGTCACGTTTCCAGTGACGTATTTTCGTAATCTTTTGAGATGAAAAAGTTTATGATAAAAAAAATGGTGACGATCACAAAGAATAGGTGGAAAAATTTGGTTAAATCTCTGAAAATAATATTATTTTTTATGTACAGCCTCGATAATTACTATTGATTTTGGTTATTAGATTAATGTAGAACAGATAATCCGGGAAATGAAACGAATCTTTCTCATAAAGGTTAAGTGAGATGAAAACATTTTTTTTTTTTGTAGTTTGTGCTACTTACAGTCCAAAAGACACTTTATGTAGCAAACTATTAAAATATATTAGATCCGAGTGTAATTTCTTATAGCCATTCGTTATATCTATACGAACAAATTATTTAATCATTCTCGGAAGTGAATTATTAAAGATGAATTTATTGAAGATCTTCGGAGTTTTATAAAGTTTTCGAGTACTTAATGAAGTTATTAAAACGTTTAATTATCGCCCCCGATAACATCTGAACCTTCGAGTCATGTTTAATTTTATATATTTACCTATTTCGTTTGATAGCTTATTCAGGCATGTTTGTTCAAAATAAAAGATGGCCTTTAACGTATGTTTTACTAGTTTACTCTATTGAGTAAATCAAACTATAATATTAATAATGTTTATATTTGATATATCTTTCTAAATTACCTTTAACTACATGGCACAATAATAATTCAGATTATTAAAAAGTTATTAAATAAAAAATCCAATTCATAATAGTGTCAGATGCGAAGATAATACACAATAAGCACTTAGGCTAGTAGTAGTTTATATATGACCATTGTGAATAATTTTATAAGTAATAAATTATTCAATAAATGATTTTTGTATTCCATTAATGATTAAATATAATGTTTGATCAATTAAATAAATAATAATTTATTTTTATTTATATATACAGTACATCTCTAATGAGTGATTCTTAGTCCGACAAAACATTTAGAGCGATAAAGGCGCAGTAGATATTGCGTCCGGATTTCGGGTCAATGGACGCGGGTTCAAACCAAATAAATAATGGTTACTCGCAACTTCATCAATGCAAATTTTTCACGTTCATTACGGGTTTTATGCTACTTGGTAATGTTTATAATATCTGAGTACTGATCTGAATAATCTATATAGAAGCGATTGTGGCTTAGTAGTGGTATTATATAAAAGTACGTTGGTCGAATCCCACAATGATTTCAAGCTTTCCATGAAGTAAAAAATAATTTTGTTACAACGAGAATGTCGTTTTTTCAACAGATGAAAGTGTTAAATAAATTATCTTATTCTTAAATCCTCTTTTATTATCTCCTATGCTAATTTTTTTTATTATTTTCATCATTGTGTTTTTACGTATTATATGTGTTACGTTACTGAGAAGAACTTTTAAAACGAAGTTAATTGTTTTTATATAAATTGTTCATTGATGTGTCATCGCCAACTGCAAAGCTTTATTATTATTAATATTGTTCGAGTCCCCTTGATTTAAATCCAGACAGACTGTCAATTGTTTTAGTAGCCTATTTGAAAATAATGTTTTAACCACGAAGAAAATGAAAACACTGTAAAATATTTTGTTTTACTCTCAGCACAAAAGTTTTTTTTTTTATGTAGTCATGCAAAGTTTCAAAATCCACACAAACATACAAATAGAAGGGCCTATAAAATAAAACAATAACTATTTTTAGTAAACTATTTGAAAATTTTTCATTGCGTGTTTTATCTCGCTTCCAGATTCTTCATTCTGCAGACCGTCAACGAATTCCTAATGAGCTGCGAGCAGATGAGTCTGAATATTTCTGGTATTCTTATAAAAAGAAATTACACAAATATAACATAAACATTTATTGAAGATTTCATTACAATTATGTATTTAATATGACGATCGGAAAGATGATGATATATCTAAAATATCGACAATTATATTGATATTGCAAATCATATGGACCCATTTAGTATATGAAGATACATAAAAAAATGTAAAAAAGCTTTGATTGGATAATAAATTGCTTGGTTACTTGTCGAGACAAATGCTTCTGTTTTATTCTGGACCACAGGTTTTCTACATTTCATAACAACAAAAGTACATTGTTTTATTTTATATTCAATTTTTCGTAATGAATATTCATGGAAAATTACAAACAAATTTTGTTTGGATTTCAATGAAATTGACACATTTACTAAATAAATTATATACAGAGAATACAGTGTAAAGAAAAACTTACCATTACTATTTTAGATAAAAATGTGTAAAACACGAAAAAGAAGGCATCAATTTTTATCTGTAAAGTGTATTGTAACAATTGAAGTTCACTTTAATGATGAATGATAGTGCTTTGAATGTTTTTTTTTTTTTTTTTTTCATTTGTAGTCTATTAAAGCAAAAATCGCTTCAGTCGATATTATTTTAATAGACGGCTTCCATTGACTGTATCGAATCTGTTGTAAACCCTAAAGTAGTGACGGATCGCAATTCGCAACCGGACCGCCGATATGATTTTTGGGGATTCCAGAGTATCGAATAAAAATTATCTGTCATTATAAATATCCAATACTTGACACTGGCTAAGACACAAGCCGTGCAGAGCCATTAAAAAAAAAAAAAAAAAAAAAAAAAAAAAAATCCAAACCCTGAAGCTTAACTCTGACAGTTTGTACAACATACATCTGTGAAACTCAATTGTACGGTATCTAAAAGTTTTGTTCTCGAACAACCGATTATCGACCAACAACCAAACCAAGAATGAATGGTAAAAAGCTACGCCAACTTCATTTATTATTGTAAAGTATTTTAATATTTATATTACGTATTATGATATTAATGTCCGTGTTTAGTTTATTTTATTTATAAAAATATGTTTTTGATTTTACTGACATCCAAACAAACTAATTGGTGACCCTCTGTCCTAAATATATTAATATGAAGGTGGAGGTGAAGGTGGTTGTAATTAATAATAACAAAATAAGTGTTTACAAAATAATTGAATATATAGATTAAAAAATTTAATAGAAGTAGATTTAAGCTCACACATGCAAAAGAAGATTACTAACTGCATAGCTGCTTGAATTGCTATTATAGGCAATTTTTTCCGACGCAAGTCGATTTAAATCTCCAATCTAAAAAAAGGTGCGGACCCAGAGTCTGCAGATAGTTTAATTTCAATAATAAAAAAAAAATAAAAAAAAAAAATATGAAGGTGGAAAGTACAATAAGCAATAATAACATAATATATGAACAATAAATACATCATGGCTGCGTAAACTTGAAGTGAAGAATATCGATAAAACCGATTAATATGTGCAGGATATGCCGTATAAGTAAACACGAACATATCTATTTATAATAAATAATATTACACGTCTAGTTATGAGTGATGTGTGTTTGTTCATAAACCGCTTGGATTACTTGCGAGTAATTTTATGAAAATTGAAAATCTTCACTTCATGACTCAACTGGATTAACTTAAAAAGAATCATGATTATTTAATATTTTTTTCTTTCTGTAACTAGTAATTCTTGCAACCATTTGTCTCACATAGTCACTATACGGACGTGCGATACAGTTCATATTTGGTGTTGGCAACACCAAGGGCCGAAGTTCATAAAATTGTAATATCCTTATGTTAAAAAGTAAGTGCTCTTTACGCAACTCGGTGAAAACCTTTCTAGTCAGCAGTAGCAAATCAAAATCTTGCCAAAGATATTCCGGACGTCAGTTTGCATGAAATTTGAATAGCTCTCTCCTTCTGACTGCCGGCTTATTAGCCTTAAGCCTTAGCTTATCAGACTATTGTCTGACTGGGCGGCTGGGCGAAAGCCTAATATTTGGGGGGGGGGAGAGGTAATTACTGCGGTCGCAGTGATCACTCCTCTTCCCTCCGGAAGGTAGTGCCTCTTTCAGAGGCGGGCGAAGAGGTGGGGTAGAGAAATTCTCCCCGGGGGGTTTTAGTGGGTATTCCCGGGCGCTTCTCGCCCGGGTTTGAGTCCCACACTGGCACGGAACTCGTCACTCCGTGCCCCCTTACCTATTGTATAGGAGGGACTCAGGTACCACTAATACAATAGGTAAGGTGAGTGCGTAAATGCATTTCCCCCCGTCAAAAAAAAAAAAAAAAGGAATATTGCGTCACCAAGAGAATTAAAACTTTATTACAGGTTGTCTACAAAAGGATTAAGAATTAATTATCTATTATAAAAAGGAAAGATTTTTATGTAATGAATAAACTTAAAACTACTGAATCGATTTCAATGAAATTTGGTACGGAGATAGTTTCAAATCCAGGGAGTGACATAGGACATAGGAGTTTTTTATTCCGAACACTACATGGGAACTGGAACTACGCGGGTAAAATCAGCGGGTACGAGCAGCTAGTATGATATATCAGGTGAAATATATGCTAATTCTTAACATAAAAAAACATAAAGGATTAATTGAATTTATTATCAGTCTCACCTGATCGAAAATGGTAAACACGCTTTGTACCTATATGTACCTATATTTCTTCTTAAGGATGGTAGTTAAACGTTACACTACGCTTTCCCATCTAGGTCCATTATGGAATAGTATTCATAGAAGAGACGTTTTTCTATGATACAAATGTACCGTCATCGCATTATTGAGGCATAAGTCAATCTGATTTAATGTTCACCGAAAGTAAATCAATTATGTTAATTGGACATTACGGGCTACAATAATATTTCGAAATTGATTTTAAATCAATTACTCAATCGCTCATTACGTCAACACAAATATAATTGTAATGCCCCCTGTATATAGTAGTAATCAATATAAATATAATTTAAGAGGGCATGCGATCGGTATTTATTCCATACAAACGTAGTCCCATGTTTCCTCTCGAGATAATAGCATTATGGTAAATATTTTTATACCAAATATTGTATATCCGCCACCGCAATGTCCGTACGTTCTGATTTTTTCCATAAACTAGTTATTGTTTCTATAGGAGCCTTTGAAAAAAAAAAACAATGCTCGATTTTTACCGTCAGACGTTCGTCGAACAATCTGATGGATACAATTGAAAAAAACAAAACGTAAAGCCATATCCAAAGTCTTTCTTATTCTATATCTGAAAGAAAATTAAAAATCAGTTTAGTTATGGAGGAGGAAACAGGGTACTCCGAAGCGATGTTTTCATCTATTTTGCATACGGTAAAGTCAGGCTGCGCTGCGGTTGTCCCTTTCATGTTTCATAACTTCTTCGTTGGGGTGCAACGCGATAGCAATAGATTTCTGAAATACATACTTTTCAAATCGGTCGCAAAAATGCAATCGTCAATCATCATCATCATCATCATCATCTCCCTACCCTTTTCCCATTTTTATTTGGGGTCGGCGCAACATGTCTTCCTCTTCCATTCCTCTCTATTTATTGTCATCTTCGCATTCACTCCTTTTCTAAACATATCATCTTTCACACAGTCCATCCATCTTTTCTTTGGTCTTCATCTTCTCATGTAACCGTCCACATTCATATCCAATACCTTTCTTACAACATTCTCTTTCTCCCTGCGCATCACATGTCCATACCAGGACAAACGACCGCCTCTTAACTTGTCTGTTATTGGCGCCACTTTCAAACTTCCTCTAATACACTCATTCCTAATCCTGTCCATTCTTGTTACCCCACACTCATCTCAGCTGCATGTAATTTTCTTTCGTCCGTCACCTTTATGGGGTAACATTCTGATCCATACAAGACGACAGGTCGTATTATGTTCTTGTCAATCTTCCCCTTTAATTTAAAGGGGATTTGCGGATCACACGTAGTAGCCGTAACCTGCCGCCATTTCATCCATGCTGCGTTAATTCTATGCAAATGCAATCGTCAATACGCAGCATATATTCTTCTAGTATTGGGGTTTATACATGAAAAGGACAGATCGCCAGCTGACGCCTTCTAACTACATCTACTGGATCAGTCGATTGATCTCTACTATATGATAGTCGTAACTGTTACGGTAAAAGTTACTTCCGACGTTCACAATTATCAAAATCAAATCAAAATAAAAAAAAAAATCTTTATTTAATTTAGACCCTCAGAAGGCGCTTATGAACGTCTAAAACACTACCACCGATTCGGAAAACAACCCAGTCGAGAAGAGCCGGCAATAAACTCGATCTGGTTCTTTTTTTTTTTAATAAATATAATATATATCATTTTTTTTTCATACAAAAAACTACACAAATCATAGTCTTAACTAATGTTAGGGGAAGCATAGAGATGTGGGTTAATTCCAGACATCTCTATCGTTCACGTAATCATATCATTTGACTACTCTGAGGCTGGTGGTCACAACCACTAAATGGTGGGAACGATCAACTAGCATCGTTATTCATAGATATGGGTAATTCGACGCTCGCCTCCATGAACTAGTATTCTTTTGTTTAAGGTCCCATGTAGCTTCTTAAATAGACGTACGCTTAACTCTTATTAAACTATATTGATGCTATAAACCTAGATATTAAAAATAAAACAGTTATTCATAACTTTATGTGTAAATATTTTTCTACAAGAGAAAAATCAAAGAAATCTTCGTTGAGGATTTCCGTGAAGCGATGCCACGGCTTCTAAAATCAATTATCCTTAGCATATTTCACGTACGTTATAATAATATAAGAAACATTTCAACATTGAAAATCTTTTCCAAATATAAAATACAATTCACACTGATTTATTCACATACTTGTACGGATTTGCCGATGTTAAATTACAATAACATTTCTAAATTAGAAATTCAAATCCAGATTATACAATGTTTTCTTGTAAAATAATATTTCTATTTAAGTAGGTAATTTCATTTCTTTAATTATAATAATATTACACAAAAATTTTCGGTGTGAGCAAAGAAAAAAGTCGCGTTGATTCTTGAATATATTGACTTATCTGCTATGGCAGTATGTAATTTTTTAAACAATCTCATTACCAATAGCGCTCATCTGTGATCGAAATTCGACCATAATTCATAGTTCATAAAAACGCTAACAATTTTGTTTGTTTTTCATTATCAATTGCTTAAAGTAAAACCTTGTCAAAAGCCAATATTCTGTCTACACGGTAAATAAATGTCAAGTCTGACATTGACGTGTGATTGATAATGCATTGGTAATCGTAAGGGATAATGACAGATGTGTGTCTGTGTCAAACTAATGGTAGTGTGTGAACTGTATTGTATTATTCATTTTTTTTAATGCATAATTTAAACAAAATATTAGCATTCTGTACCCCTTCTGTATGTAAACTACAAGTTAGTGAAATCTCATACGTCTCCGTCCGCGCAATTTTCGTAAAAAAGGGATACAAAGTTTTTGCTTAACGTATAAATAAATATTATCCAAAAAAGCTCAAAGTTGCTCAAAGGGCAATGGAGAGGGCTAGGCTTGGTGATTCGATGCGTCATGGAATCAGGAATGAGGAGATCCGCAGAAGAACCAAAGTAACCGACATCGCCCGAAAAATTGCTAAACATGTACGGTGGCTAAGTAGCGGTGGGCTGAACACATTGGACACATGTCCGGTGGGGCCAGCGGGTTATCGAATGGCTACCACGCACCGTAAGACGTAGCGTGGGTTGAGCCCCCTCACAAGGTGGACCGACGGACTTGGTGATGGTCACGTTAATCCCATTGATGCGAGTGGCGCAAGAACGGTCGTCGAAAAGATCTTTCAGTTGAATGCATGAATGGATTAATATTATAATATATATTTATTTCAGACAAAAGTCCATTTGGTTAGTGTACATAGAACTTAGAAACTAGTGTTAGTACTTACATCTACATTTCCATCAAATAATTATTTTTATAACGCCACAGTAGCATGTAGGCGTACCCAATGTCCCAGTATGGGACTGTCCCACCTGTCTGCTAAAGTATTCAGGATGCTGTTGGGGCTGGCGCGTACCCTGCTCATGAGAGAGGCGCATCGCTTGCGAATGATGGCATGAAAGCCATCAATTCTCGCCTCTGCGAACATCCCTGAAGCGCTGCAGGACCGCGGCAACCCCATCAGCACCCTGAATACATTGTTGTATTGTACACGCAGAGCGTTGTATGCCCTCTGCGTGTAGTTGACCCACAGACTGCATGTGTACAACGACTGACAGTATGCTGTGAACAGCGTAGTCTTCACTGCAGTCGAGCATTTAGCAAATCTGCGAGCCAACATATTACACCGAATAGCCAACGTTCTGCGCTCACGCTCAATGTCCAGGCTATCTTTTAAGTCATCGGATACCCAGTGGCCCAGATACTTGAAACTAGTAACTTGCTTTAAGGGGCATCCGCACAGACTCAACTGTTGTGCAATTGGGTAAGTCTTAGTGTTGATTCTGGTAGGTGTAATCAAATATTATACTTTTTACTTAAAAAAAAATAACCATATAACATCGTTATAATGAATATAAATTGGATTAGAACCTAAATTCGCTCGCTTCTTTAAGACTATAATTACCTTCTAATTTAATGAGAAAAATGTATTTGTTAGTTCTTATTCTGCAAATATGATAATATTTATAAAGAGATATATAAGATAATTAAGTTCAAGCTATCGATGGAAGTAAACACATGGATCCATATTTTGTGTTGTGATTCAAACTATGTTTATGAGTATTTCACTTCTCTAAATAAGTTATACATCTATTTGGTTTTATAGTTTGATTGTTTTTAGCTTGAATTTGCAAAATTTCCATCTACTGAAGGCCATTATTGTGTACTGTGTTTAAGTTTGTTACTGTAAATCATTAAAAAGTAGCAAATATATACGTTATTGTTTAATTTCACACATAACCATATTTTTATTGTTATAAAATGTTTTAATGGAGTTACTACCATATAATCGACAAATACATACAGTCGACACAGACACCTTTGATGTTTCGAAATTAGTCGTAAAAGCCAATTCGAATATTGATATGAATTCGTCTCACATCAAAGAACACTGAAAAAATGATTCCAATATGAAAATTGAAATCGGATTTTTTTAGAATACGACCGGATAAATATTTTGTTAAATTTTGTATTATTTTGCAAACGCATCTGAGGCGAGATATATAAGTTTTTGTCTGTCTGTCTGTTTGTAATAGGTAATGTCCAGAACGGCTTCACCAATTTTGACTGGTTTTTTTTGGTAGATAGCTGAAATTACTCCGGGTAACTTAGGATACTTTTGAATTTTCGAAAATAATTTTCGTTTCGCGTAAAAAAAATAAAAACTCATAAAACTTTGAATAAAATCCAATTCAATGCACAGTTTTACGTATAAGTGCTTGAATTTATGAGAAAAATATGTTTACTTTATCCTTGAACCAATAACATTTACGAAAATAATTAGGGTTCCGTATAAAAAAAAATAAAACGCAGTGAAGAATATATTAAATGCGAGCGCATCCACGGGCACACAGTTAGTCTAATATATACATGCGAAAAAAAAAGCAAATAAAACGTACTTAGACCAAATCAAAGATAATAAAAATCGGTTCAACCGTAATGGAGTTATAAATAGAGTAACTAACCCGAGTTAGTTTTATATAACAATATAGGACAACGATACAAAACGTCGACTTATAAGTAGATATAAAATTTGATATTATACAAACCGTGTACTGAACGAATAGGAATAAAACGTCATTTCCGTTGAGAGCGATACAAATAAGTAGGAAACTCGGTAGCGAACAAATCTCATTAGGCATGTCGTATCGTATATTCGTGTATCTACTGAATCTATGACTGTTGTTGTTTCTTTTATTATTTAAATATAGAATACTTTATAACCATGCTATCTATTAGATATTTAACAATTTCAATTTTTTTTTAAATTACATACACTCCAAAGTATTGCATTCGATTGAATTATTTTTATCAATTTAATTCGAATAAATGTCTTTCATGTCTATGAAAGACATTCTATTTCTTTCAGCTTTACGCTATTAAATGTTAATATAACTGGTATTAAAACACTCTCGCTATGTACTATTCCCACATCAGCAATTTATGATATTGCAATATCAGGAACGTTCACTTTAGCAGATCGAACTCAAGTGTCTGTGTCGGTTCAACAGAAACTTATATAGTCCTTCTGATATATATCTATCTGATATTTGGCAGGTGAGAGAGGGCTCCACCGGATGTAGGCGGATAATATCTTAAGGTCCTGAGACTCGAGGGTTACTCGGGAGCGCAGATACAAGATACTCTCTACCTAGTACACACTCAGATAGAGAAGAGAGCCCTCATAAACAAGGACTACGAGACAGGAGAGAGGTCGCGAGTCCTGACGAGCCACGAGTCCCAAAGGTTGACATTCAAATCGGTGGTGATCCTCCAGACCAAGAGGAGGAAGCTACAGATCCACGATAGTGTATCCCACGCTATCATGGCCATCTCGAGGCACACTGAGACCTGCGTGTGTTATACCGCACGCCGACGATGCAATAGGCCGTTTCATCCACCGAGGGGTGAGCCCCCCGGCGAAGGACATAGTGGATTATAATTTCAAGATGGCCATTAAACATAGAGACCAAAAGGTCTCAATACAAGCAATAATTACCCAAACCCTAACTATGAGGTAATTATGTGGACACGGATCTAATTCTGCTTGACTTGTTACGACCTTTGCCAAATGATTGCCAATAATAATAACCACGTATTCCAAAGCTGAAGTGTAAATAAAAATAACAACATTAAAACAAATGTAACAATAACTATAACTAATGAATAAGTATTATTATATATACATTGAAAAAAGATAATAATAATAAAAAAACATAAAAAAAAACAGAATAAAAAAATGAAAACAAAAAAATAACACAAAAACACAACTAATATTATGAAAAAAAAAAAAAAAAAAAAAAAAACTGTCATTATACTCTTAGCAAATAAGCTAACTTAATTCAGAAAAAAAAGAAACTGTTTTGCTGCATTTATGACTATTGTTAAGTAATTTTTTGACGCAAGTCGAATAAAAAACCTCAATTTAAAAAAAAAAGTGTGGGCCCAGAGTCTGCAGATTGCGCTTTATTAAAAAAAAAAAAAAACATGTTAAGGCGCAGCGAATGTGTGGCGAAAATATTGTTAACACTGGTAAAGGCGATGCCTGCTGTAGAAGCCTTTAGACCGACAACATATTCAATTACCCGTCACCGAGAGAAACGCGGTTAAGGGGTACAAACTAATATCAATATTGTCATCATCTGAACGGTTTGTAACAGACTTACACGATCACGTTTTTTTTTAATGTTTTATCGATAGCTTTTAGTCAATAAGTGTTACTGACACCTAATCATCTTTGCTTCCCAGTTGTTTGTGTTGGAAAATTAATGACAAAACTGAGCGTCGTGAGAGGGGACTTCACTCTACTTGATTACAACTCTATACACGTGATTGCAAACTCTGCGTTTAGTAGCAGACGATGTGCGGTCACTTTTACATTGTTGCATAAATAACATTTTAATGAGAAATTCTATTTTCCATCATAAATTATGAAAACTTATCTAATTTTTTATTGAGGTCTTATGTACGTTATACTTGCGATCTTCATTAAAGTTGAAATGCTTAATAAATTTACTTTTATTAAAAAAAAACTAAAAAAAAAACAGATTTATAAGTAATCCAACATTAGACCCGAGAATTATAATTATTATTTTGTTTGCAACTGACTTAATTCTATTATCTGGAAGACTTTCGACAGTTTCAGGCGGACAACCTCTATTGTGTAACAAAGTGGTAAGGACCTCAGTTTGGGGTACTTCCTAAGACGTAAACTTTGCTAAATTTATCCTTAGTTAAATATACGGTTGTTAAGGAAAACTACGGATCCCGAGGTCTCTGACAGAACCCATAGATTTACTCGCAGTGTGCAGAAATGTGAGGTGCAGTGTTATGCTTGTGCAGAAAGAGTCAGAACAATGCGCTAGCGGCGAGTACAGCGGCCTCCCCTGTTAGGGATCTGAACACGTCCGAGGCCGCTACTGAAGGTAGACCCGGATATAAAATTAATAAAATACAGTAACAAAATTATTTCAAATTATGAATAATAAATATCTATACAAAAGAAACGTTACGAAAAAAAATTTGACCTGTTGATGTTCTTGATAAATGAAAACTTTCCCGTATAGTGTCCTAATAATCACATACGTCTTCTCACAATTAAAATCGAATAATGCACTTTTGTGTCATGATTTGTAATAGTGTAAATTTTAATTTTAATTATAAATTATACTCGAGTGGTAATAATGACGTTTGTAAATAGTTATATTAGCTGATGCGGTTTTCAAGCTCAGTTTTTAACCGTAGATAATTTTATAGTTTGTGTAAGTTGTAAATAAAAACAATATAAATAAATAAGAAGATATTAAAATCAATATTTTGTAATGAAGTCGACAAAAAATCTATTTTTAGGCCTTACCTAGGCTGAACCTGAAGAGATACATCAAAATGATGCACTATATAAGAGAGCAAGAAATAGGTATATTCTCTCTAATATCTTTTAGGTTTGAAATTTTCACTCTAGACACGACTCTTAAAGGATCACTTCTTCCGCTACAGCGGCTTATATCGCAAAGCCACAAGCGGTAACCTGGTACAAGATAAAGCTTTCTACTAGGCAAATATCGCACCCCAGTGTGCATTGAATCCACAATCAACGAAGGGAAGAGGCATCCGTTGACATAGGAAGCCTTCTCTCACACACAAACATAGGATACCAGATGCAGTTGCAGCCAAGTCTCTAAGATATCCCATCACGCAATGACGGCCAAGCGACGAGGTTCAAAGAGACACCCCAAGAAACATATCAATGTGTCGCGGAGCTGCCACTGAAAGAGAGTCATGCCCTGACCGGTCAAAGCTCTGAGCCTACATCGTAAAAAAAAAACAGATTCCCTATTTTCCTCAAACGAGGAGGGTGCGACGACCACTACCGCCGACCGCAGCTGATTCTAAAATCAACGCGAACGAAGACGCGGGTTGAAGCTAGTATAATATATAAAAATAAAAGTATGTCTATAACATAATTTGATTAACTTCCGATTTCGGAAGATCTTCGTTTGCTTAAACGTAAAACTCAACATAAATGGAATTTACAGAACATATTACCACTTAAGCTGGCGGAAATTTTAATGAAAATTTAATCGTGTCTATTTATTTTATAACATTATAATCAAATACAATATAGTGTTGTGTGAACCATAATTATAACATGGAGCGGGTAACGAGTATGTATCGATAATTCAATTCAGTCATCTCTGAACTCACTCTAAAAAAATTATAGTTTATAATGGCTATATTATTAATAATAATTTCGGCTGTTTACTATAATAAGTGCGCAGGGATTGTCTTTAATCTCTACTCGTACCTGTAGCTACGTTCGCATATTATTCACTGGAATATCCTCTATACGACTCTGGTACTGGTCGACATACGAGTAACGGTTCTGGAAACCATCTTACGTCTTCTTGGATTTTAGATTGGAAAAATGCCGTATGCCATGAGTGCAGAGCTGCATCTCTGGGCAATACTGAAAAAACCTGACTGCGGCGGTTGAAATTGACTTCTCACTGTGTGTGTAGTAGTTATGAAGGCACTTTGTTTTTTCCTTCGCCCTAATTAGGCAGATGTATGGAATAGGTCCGGTCTAAGAAGTGGAAATAAGAAGCCTGTCATATTTCTCTCAAGTGCAGTGTTACGGAGTACGGTTGTACGCTTCAGAGTATCACAGAAGCTAAAGACATGTTCACTATAGGGCGTAGCCTCCTCATGCTTTGACGCGTATGGTGAGTAATGTAGCTCATTTTGGAGAATCACAGAAGCTAAAGACACGACCACTATAGGGCATTACCTCTTCATACTCAAATAGAAGGTTTTTTTCTTCAATTAATTACATTGGAAGTAACAAACACAAATATGAAATAATAAAAGACGATTTCATCTCATTAAAATGCTAAGACGTCACTGAATTATTCAAAACGGTGAAGAAATAGGATTATTATAAATATAGATAAAACAATTTGTTTTAATGGGCACATTTAACGTCATTATATTATTTGCATTTTGAGCTGAAGCGGTCGTGTTAATTTTTCATGCTAATTAACTGTTTCTTATTGTTTATACTGTACAAATATGTCCGATTTAAAATAAATATGATATTCAATTGAAAAATCATTAAATATCATATCGCTAATGCTGGAATAATGTATATATATATATATATACATACGTACTAATCTGTGGATTCATTTGTTTTGTTGATATGCAGAATCAAGTATTTTCATGATAGCGTAATTATGTTCCACTTATGATGGGGTGGTGTAGGACCAGTCGTTGTAAAAATCTTTGGGGGAGACTTGGGGGGCTGGGAACATTGCTAGCAGAACCGATGCCCGATGGAGCCAACGGGTTCTTGAATGGCTACCACGCACTGGGAAATGTAGCGTGGGTAGGCCCCTCACAAGGTGGACCGACGTCCTGATGAAGGTCGCTGGAATCCGCTGGATACGGGTGGCGTAATACCGGTCGTCGTGGAGATCTTTGGGGGAGACCTATGTCAAGCAATGGACGTCTTTCGGTTTATAGATGGATGGGTTCAAACTTGGATCACTAAAAAGCTGGTGAATCGATTTTAATATAGTTCTAAAACCGACGTAGGAGTGAACTTTAAAAAGGTTCTAGACTACATCGATCTGGACGATTAATGCACATTTATAACATTCATAACATATTCCATAACGTGATGATAAAATTATTCCTCGTCAAAGAAGTTGGGAGGTGCAGTTAGTAAGAAGCCGCAAAGTTACGTAGAGAACACTAACACACTTTACAATCAATGACAGAGTACACTTAAATGATTTTCAAAAGTAGATGAGGGTAGGTTTATCACTCGTAGTTTAAAATCTAACGTAACAAGAGAGAGATAAAGTTACTGTAGCACGAATGCTTTTATATTACGTATAAAACTGAATCGTCGAATGTTGTTAAAACAGGTAACAAGTTGCTAATGAATGAAAAAAGTTTTAAAACATTTTAAATTATCGAATTTCGTATATCGGGTTCTCCGAACTCCCGCTCGGCCACCGATGGATACAATTTTATAGAGAGTTTTATTTTCAACACTTTGTTGTATCTACTCGATGTTACATAGTAATACGAATAATATTCCAAATATATGTCGGCGAAAACCATACGATACGGAACAATAACACACTATACAATTTCAACTTACTTTATTATTTTTTTTAACTGTTGATCATTTGTCAGGAAACCCGATTATAAGTCGTCATACTATTTGGAACAATTAAAGGTGCAAGAAATTAACTGAGATGAACTTCGTATGGTAAGGAGGTGAATGCCGAGCAGCGTCCGGGTCTTGCGACCGTTTAAAAAGACATTTTTCTAATGCTAATAACATTAACTATCACTGCTCGAGTTTCTCTCAATGCCCAGCCTAATTTGACAAGTAATAATAAACTAAGTGAATGGTACAAATCCTGGACGAGGTGTCTCAAACCCCGAACTGAATGACCGTCTGGCTTGACAAACTGGAGTGATCATCAGTAATAACACTCAGTCATGGGCGACTTGAGTAATCAGATCCGCACGCGACGGTGGTCCTAACCTAGCTAATGTTTCTAACTTAGCTAATGTTTCTAACCTAGCTAATGTTTCTAACTTAGCTAATGTTTCTAACCTAGCTAATGTTTCTAACCTAGCTAATGCTGTTGACCAGAAGGGCCTGTACAGCTTCGCCGAACTTCGTGGGCGAGTCCTAAAGGCACTCAGCCGTAAAAGGTAACTAACACAAGGGTTCAAACCTTGGCTTGGCCGCTACCTGAGTGTGAAAACTCCCGCGGAATTTTAATCCTAACTAATCCTTACATTTTTTATTTAACGTCCTAAAAAGGATCCTTACAGGACCTATGTACCTGCGTGTTATGTGCAGGAGTGTGTATGCAATGTTGTGCGTGTAATGCTCAATGCATGGTCAGTGCCACTGTATTGCGCTGGCGGCGACGTCAAGAGCCTCCCCAGTTGGGGAACGAGACACGTATTGGGTTGCCGCCGGAGGGGGACCCGAAAAGTATGCGGGAGCCAAGTTACCGATTCTCGATAGTTATTTTTAGTCTAGCTAATTCTGTTAATTTCCTCCATGGCCGGTTCGGCGCGCTTTTATAGGGACGTCGTGAGAGGGGAAAGTTCCAAACACGCCTCTGTCCACGTGCCGCCTTTTCATTAACAAATTACGTCACGTTGCTATCGTTTGCTACGACATATAGGTAACGATTTTGCTATTTGTAAGGGTAAAATTTAGAAACTATCTACATGATTCTAGAAATTCTTTCACTGATATGTATCTGCCATTATCTCTGATTAAAATAAGCTATATTTTATTTATTATAAAACTTTATATTTAATTGTTAACGTGTACGAAGTCGTGACAAGTTGTTACATAGTGGGTAATCATTTTCAAATTCTTATGCGTCAGGTAAGCGTCGGGTTAAAGTAAGTTCAAAACTGAGTAGACAGGCAGTCTTTATTTTAGGTTTATTTGTTACTAGATGTATACCTATGGATGCGCCCGCGTTTCATATATTCTTCACAAGTTTTAATTACTTTATGCGGAATCCTAATTGTATTCCTAAAATTATTAGTACCAAAATAAAGTAAAAATATTTCTTGTAAATTCGAACAGTGTGCATTGAATCGGATTTAAATAAAATTATTATGAGTTTTATTTTTTTAAAATTATAATACCATACCACAATAATCAACGTGAAACACCCCGTCAAAATCGGTTCACCCGTTTCGGAGATTACCCGGAACAAACAGGCAGACAGACAAAAAGAAAATTAAATTGTATTTTCGTTATAGTTACGTATATACATTTACATCGTATTTAGTAACAAATTGTTCTATTGAAATTACAAACTGACAGTTAAATTTTATTTATTAGTATAGATTACATGGTATATTTTTAATACATTAGCATCTTTTTAAATATAAAGGAAGCGTATTAGTGCATTGCAGTGCAGTGCATTAACGAGTCAATGTATTTGCTTACTTATTTGGTATATAAATGTATTCAAGATATTTTCTATCCATTCAACCATAAGACGTCCACTGCTGGACATACATCTCCCCCAATAAGGAGGAGACTGCCATAATCACCACACTTTGCGGGCGGGTTGGCGATCGCAGTAAGGTGTTTCCCTTAGTCGCCCTTTACGACAACCACAGGAAGATATGGGATGGTACTAATCTTAGCCGGCACCACAAGGCAACGTATTTTACTATATTATATTTAATAGTAACAAGAACATCAGCCTGTATATGTTCTTCTGGAGTCAAAAATGTAAAGATTTATCGACGGAATAATGTGCATGCTTAATTTCAAATCTGAACGAACTATAAAAAAGAAAGAAGCGATGATTACGCAGTTAGTAGTGGAGACGCATTCCGCGTCGGTTGACGCAGGTTCACCAGGACCCACCTATCCAACTCTATAACATACCAGTAGGTGTGTTCCGGCAGCATGACTTGAGCACCAGTACCTCTAGGCTTTGTGTGTTTACCAACCTGGACCACTTCGTCACTTAGCATCAGGTGAGATTGTGGTCAAAGCACTTAGCCTATACCGTGTAAAAAAAACAGTTTTACGGGCAAGTGCTATAATTTATGAGAGATATTTTTACTTCATCTTAGTACTAACATTTTTTTAGGAAAATAATTAGTGTTTCGTACAAAAAAAAATTAAAACACAGTAACGAACATAAGAAACGTGGGCGCAGCCACAGGCACACAGCTGATATTTAAATAAATTTGAAAAGATTACATAACATAACATAAGCTCACGCCTGTTATCCCCGAAGGGTTAGGCAGAGGTGAAATAGCGAACTACACCCATTGATATATGGGTGTTTATATATCAATGACTACACCACCCATATTTCGCCGAGCTTAGTTCCGTCCCAGATGTGACAGGGGGTTGAGCCTGTCGCCATATCGGGCACAAATTCCAAAGTCCGGGATGATACTGAGTAGAAAAACCCAATACCACTTGACCCGACCCGGGGCTTGAACCCGACACCTCAGAACGGCAGTCGCACCGTGACACAACTGCGCCACCGAGGCATTAAGATTACCCGAAAGAATATACCAAAATTTAATGGATATAATTTTAATTTTAAATAAAATTTGGGATATTTGAAATCATCTTGTACCGGTGGAAACAAAGAGTGATTTAGTCAGCAATGGGACATTTAATTTGGTAATACATTAACTTTTAATAGTAAATTGTTAAAATGTATATTGACAAAATTAGTATAAATTAATATAAATTGTTTACTGTATTAGAATATTTGTCTAACAAGTGATAATATCGAGTTGCAAGTTTCATTATCTTAACCTAAATAGATCCAAGTAATGCTATACACTAATTATAATAAGCAAGTTAAGCAATCTTCCCGGAATCTCGCCGAGGTGCCTTGTTGATTATATTCTAAGGATATTATTTCGATGTAAATTTAATGTGTGATCGGCGTTATCGAATCAGGAATGAGAAGATCCGTTGTAGAACCAAAGTAATCGACATTGCCCAAAGAATTGACAGACTAAATTGACAGTAGGCCACACTCTGCTTGTTTCCTGTCGCCCCACTGCTGCGGGCTCAAGGATGCTGGAGGTGGCGGATCCTGATGGAAAGGAGAAGGCGGATGTTTTGGCGGCAAGGTTACAGAGGGTGGTTGAGGAGGTGGCGGTGGTCTCCAGACCAATGAAGCGGGCTGATGTCCGCCTTGTTGGTCTGGAGGACTTGGCGGGTAAAGATGAGGCTGTAGCCAGGGTTGCGCAGGAGGGGATCTGTGGAGTGGATGAGATAAAGGCGAGTGAGATCCGGGTGTCGGAAAGGGGAGTGAGGAGTCTGTACGTGTCGCTTCCTGTTGAGGCGGCACGTAGGGTGGTGGAAAAGGGGGGGATAAAGATTGGGTGGTGCGTGACCCAGGTGCATGCATTTGAAGTTAAGCCGCTCAGGTGCTATAAGTGCATGGGCCTGGGGCACATGAGGTTTAGGTGTGTGGAGGAGGTAGATAGGGCGGCCCAGTGTTTCCGTTGTGAGGCACTGGGGCACAAGGCTGCGGCCTGTGTGGCGGAACGGCCAAAGTGCGCACGGTGTGCGGATAGAGGCAGGGAAGATGGGCACCATATGGGGGGGGGCTTTCTGCCATCCTTAGGGGTGTTGGTAGGGGTTTTGGAGGATTTTGGGGGTATGATTGAGGGGGTCGATGTGATGTGGGGTTGTTTGAGTGAGGTTTATGTGTTGTGTTGTCTGTCTTCGGGTATTCCTCTCCTGGCTATGCCTTGTTACTGCAACAAGGTGAGTGCAGGAGAGGGACCCATCTCTTTCTCTTCTCAGCGGAGGCGGGTTCCTTCGTCGTCATTCTTCTTGGCCCGTCTCCGTTCTCTCCCCTTCTTCCCATTTCTGCTTATGAGGGCAGGAGTATATCCTGTCCCCGGAATGTTGACCGTTGGGTCATGCCTCCCTTCGGAAGGGTGGGTGAAGAGGTGTGGTTGAGAAATATTCTCCCCCATCCCCATTGGGCCATTGCACGACGAGGCCCGGTGGGTTCGCTGCAAGGGGCGACGCGGTGCCTGCGAAAGCCACCCCGTGTCGCCCCCTTCCCAATGCAGCGGACGGCCCCGGGGGGTTTTAGTGGGTATTTCCGGGCGACTCTCGCCCGGGTGAATCCCACACTGGCACGGAGCTCGTCACTCCGTGCCCCCTTATCTATTGTATTTGGGGGACTTGGATCCTCCAAATACAATAGATAAAGGTAGTGCGTAAATGCATTTACCACCGTAAAAAAAAAAAAAAAAAAAAAGGCCACACTCTGCTCCTAGAACTGGAAATATAATATATTTGTAATATATATACATTTATATGTTTGTATAAAATATAGACGAGTATTTCTGTCATTCTATAAATTACGTCGATGAAAAATACATCGAGATAAATTGAAAGATCCTATTTCCATTCACACCGGAGTCGCCGGTCGCTTTTCCGTTCGGAATGGAAGACTTTCGTCTCTATCGAGCACAATTAGCGGCGGTCAGCCGTCGGACCCGTGCCTTGCCAATACACAATGGTCTCTTTAAACGACCCACTAGCCGCATTTGTCCGCTGGCGTAGACAGAGAGACTGATACAGTTCTAAAACTATAAGCATCGTTAAACTTTGATTTTATAAAATCACGTACTTTTCCACCATCGTTAACGAGTTTTACATAGGCTTTTGTTCTTGATTTATGACATATATTCGAAAGTGAGAAAATAAAAAAATAAAATATTTGACATCAAAGTTGTTCCATGTTCTTCAATCCGGACGGTTTCATCGAAATGTGATTCTTCTGAGATGTTTCGTGAAATCAAACATTTTGGTAGATAATATTTGAACGCTTGTGAAATGGAATTTTAGCTTAGCGGAAAATACATTTGAAATTCTTCGCTTATATAACAACATCGTAAAGATGTAAGCGTTATATAATAGTATTTTAAGACAGCCAGCTGCTGAAGTTTACAGTTGAACCATACTAGTCTATCATACCAGTCAATCATACGTATGTTTAAAAAAAAAACATATTAAACTGACTCGCTTTCATACCTCACGTTTCTGGATCAAACTATATTATGTATTAATTAGTGATATTGTTAGTGTAATTTTATATCGCTTCGGCCAACGTTTTTTCGAATCCTGAAACACAACTGAGTTACATAAACTGGTGACAGGACATTTACATTTTACATTTATCCTAAAATTTCTGAAACTCCACTTCACAGGCAGTCCTTTATACTTGGCGTGTTACCATCTTTGACTAGATTCAAGTAATAGACTATATAAAACATAGTTCGATTTATGCGATAACTTTTGTCTTGATAGGTCTTGTTAAGCGGACATTAATTCCCAAGAAAATTTGGCTATAGACAGGGAACACATATACATATATATTCTTCATATTTAACATATAATAAAGTGCAAATATTTTATCGAGATTAATTTAAAAATGTTTTATAATTAAACCAAATAAATCAAGCTACGGCACCGTTCATATATTTCTTATAGTTCATAGTTTCTACTTTATTTAATGTAGGTATTCAGTTTACTAAAATATTTAATACTTAAAGTCTTTCAAGGAGCGCATGGGGAAAATTCCTGTTTCTGCCTAATTCACTACCATTATTTTAACTTTTCTGTAGACCTTACCGAACATAAAAAATATATTATTATATCTGTAAAATAATTTTATAAAACGATTAATATATATCATATACCAGAAGCTAACTAACGGACATAAAAAAAAAAACAGAGAGACGATGTCTTTTATGTAAGAAACAATAATACAATTTTAATTAATAACATCAGATGTGACAAAATTTCAAAGGGTAAACTAAATAATTTTAGATGAACTTATGTGCAGATAATAAAGGCACTATAAGTGTGTCATGTTATGTTTTCATTACATGCCTCCTGGCTTGAAATAACCTTTGACCACAGTGTACTCGTCGGGTCTAATAACTTACTATGATTGTGGCTAATATTAGCTAACAAGCATACCTCGACTATGTCACACAGAGCACGGCAGCACAGAATTTTAGCTTATTAACACATTACAAAAGTTTGCTGTTTTCATAGTATTATGTATTTTATTACACAAGACCTATTTTTACAAGCGTCATCTACGGGACCGTTTTAGTATTATAGCTGCAAATAAAAATATTATATCACGGAACGCCCGCAAAATAAGAAACATCAAACAAGCCACATCCATAGATGTTTCACTATAAACACACTACAGATTTCTGCGAATAGATAAAATAAATAGATAAATAATAGGTTAGTTAGAAATTAATAGATTAAAGGAATTTAAATTCCTGTGATGGAAAAATTATAAAGGAATTGTTTCTGGTGAATATGGACATATTACCATATGAACCTCACGTGGATAAAATATTAATTAACATGAATGTCAAAGAATATAAAGTATAGGAAGGCCAAATAATATGTGGATGAAGTGTATGAGGGATAATATGAAAGAAAAAAATTAAATGAAGAGATGACGGCTGATAGGAACGTCCCATACGTTAATTACGTATTGAGACGGTCAGCCAATTTAGGGATAGACGTATTGTGAATTTATTATTGAAATCTATCTAGATTTACAACGAATTAAAAAAAAAACAATATTTCCTGCGTTACATCATCATCTGCCTGCCCTTATCCCATTATTATTTGGGGTTTTTCAACATGTCTTCCTATTCCATTCATCGATATTCACTCTCTTTTTAAGCATATCATCTTTCACACAGTCCATCCATCTTTTCTTTAGTCTCCCTTTTCTCTTATACCCATCCACATTCATATTTAATAGCTTTCTAACATCATCCTCTTTCTTCCTGCGCATTATTTGCCCATATTAAAACAGTCGCCTGCTTCTTAATTCTTATTGTGTCAATGGTGTCACTTTCAAACTTGTTCATGCATTTATTAGCGATTATAATAAGAAATAATAGACTTATAAATTTAATATATATTTATATTTTATTTGTATTAAAGTAATGGTCTCTTATTTTTTAAAGTTACCGTTTTCTACGGTAGCTTCGGTTTACGAGCATAATTATATCAAAGTAGACGCAAGTGCAAATCCTACAGACCTAGAAATAACCTATTTGAAACATAGCATGGAGGTAAAGCATTTTGCAATGACTAGGATAGACAACGCTTATGTTGAAAATCTATCACTACATACCTATAAGTGTACAACCTATAGTATACATATGAGTCAGTTGCCAGTTAGGATTGTCGTCAAACGATAATCCTATACAATATCTATGAAAGAGGGAGCTTGAAAATGTGTACTAAGTCGTGTACGTCCAACATAATAACTTAATACGACAACGTAATAAATATACATTTGCTAGCTTTAACAAAAACAGATGAGCTTATAAATTCTGTTAGAAGTGGGGATCTTGTTAATGGAAATGTGAAATGCATTTCACGAAGTTGCAGCTACGTTAAAGTTTTTGGCATCGAGCTACGTCGCGTCGTGGCAAAATGTTTCGCTTGTAAATTATCCAAACTATCTTCGCGTCACAATCGAGGTTTTGTTATGAATTCACGTAACTCGAAATTATTAGTTATACTTTAGACTAACAACTAATTGTTAAAACTTCCACACCGATGTAGTTGGAGATATTAAACCTCGGAGTGATGTTAGTTTATGCTTTGCCAGAACCTCCTCGCCTCAACTTTGTCTCTCTGGAGACAGCGAATGAATTCTATGAAGTGAAATTTAACAAACATAAATGTTTATATACAAACTAAGTTGTTATTTTACATTGTAATAAATTATTTCTAAATAAATTGACAATAATCCACGACATCACATAATTTTGGTTTAGCAATATATTTGTACTTTGTTATGATAAGGTGGTTGCGTTTGATTGAGTATTTAATTGATTTCCGTAAACTTGGGTATTTATCGGTAATTTACTTCATGGGTACGTATCAAAGATCATTCTCCGAATCCGAACACATTTGAATTTTAACTTAAAGATTACCAGATTACAGGGGCATTAATTTAAAACCGCGCAAACCGCCCGCCACCTTCAAGGGACGAGACAAGATCAGCTAAAACCTAACCTAACCTAACACGCTAAATCTAAACAAATTTGTTCACAGGATTGGAACACTCCTTGCTGCTTGGTAATATATTTTCAATTTGAAGATGAGCGAGTATTATAAAATATCTTATTATCAAACGATGGTTCCATCTCGATATTTTCCTTCACCGAAAGCTCAGATTTATTACAAGATACGAATCCATCACCACTAAGCCATTTAACTTTAATTAAATTACTATAATAAATAGTACATCATTAAATAATGACGTACATAATTGGGAATAATATTAATAACGAAGCTTTATTTAACTATATTTGGAAGTAATATCGCTAATTATTTCTTTGCTTAAAGTGGTTCTAATCTTCCATTAAAATCGAAATTCTCATTTAGGTAGATACCTCTGTAATAGATACGTTCGATTTCTAATTTCGGTCTGTAAACCATTATTTAAATAAAGATTTACTTGAAAAACCAATTCTTTTATTACTTACCTACGTACGTTTTCTTAATCTTTCTTATTCCAGTATTGTGTGACTAAGATGTAATTACGGATCGGGATAATCGTTTAATGCTTTTAGGTAAATTTATGGCACTTTGAATTTTAAATGAAGTCGAGGGAAAAATTTTGGCTTAGCTAAAAACAAATGCATATTAGTTGCATTTGGTTTACCATATACGGTAGGTGGAGAAAGAGTCTAGAGTGATAGCCTACTAGAATATTCCCGACGGGGTAATAGTGAGGTATTCAAATATGGAACATAATAAAACGGTAGTATGATAACTCATTCTACTCTTTCGCAATTATTGTTCAAGTTAAGATGTATTTATCTAAGTGTATTAAAATATACTTGTATAAATATATATATTTGTCTATATTTACAAACAAAAAAACTATTTATTTTCAATGTATATAAAGGAAAAATTACGATTTCTCTAAACGAGTTATAGTTTTATTTTATAATAGTTTGATTATGCCAAGAAAAGATTACAATCAAAGTGGAAATAATGGAAAAGAAATATATTAGGATATCAATAACGAAGAAATATAAGTCCGTGTAAAAAATAGTTTTATTGGGTGCACTTATAATGTATTAGTTTTTACAATTATATTTTTAATAACTGAAATGATCACAAATTGTTATAAATTATGTGCGTGCAGTGTTGGTTCGTTCTATGACAGAACGAAATCGGTAAATTTGACGAACCGTTGTAAATGGATATAATTTATAACAATTACGTGTATATATTTCAATAGATACACGCAATACTAAGTTCTCATAATAGTTTTATAGTTCAAAAGAGAAAACAAGTGATCAAAATTATTGATAAATTGTTAATAATTGTAAACAAAAACGATTTAAATTAATAGGTGATATAAATTCTCCTATTAATGCATAGACGAACTTTAATAATATCAAACTGTCGACCAAAATGTTTTTTATAAGCCACGAGTTCAAAGGTACTTTAAAAGTTTTACATTCGCTGCATGAAATAAATTTATGCAAACGAACAAAATACAATGTAAACTGAAGCTTTGTGCAGCGCTACGGATAAGTAAGTACCCAACGTGTGGGAGCTATAGCTCGTTTTTCTAGAATATAAAATACGAGATGCAGCCTGATGCAAATATCTTACGTCATTTGACTACGTGCCACAATAAAAAAGAAGCAGAGTATTCTTATACATTGTATCAAGATAAATGTTTTTTTTTTTTTAAATTGATAAACGTAATACATTGTTTTTCACGGGGAAACCTATCATGGGCAGCGCTTTGAAGTCATATGATGAAGCTGTCTATCCTCACATTTGGCCAATGGCAATTTGAATCGGGTAACCGTAAGGCGTTCGGCACATCTATCAGTGACTAGGCAGAAATATCCTTCTCTAAATTTACTAAATAATTAATTAGTAAAAGTTTTCTCTAGGTTTCTCACTAACCTTATCACATTACTTAATTATTAAACTGTCAGGAACAAAACAAGAACAAATCGCTAATAAAAATAAAATTATTCAAATCGAAGTGAAATTAAACAACACGTAATATCCGAATTCTAGATATAAATTACACAAAGCGGATAATCATACAAATCCATACTTTATAATAAAAGGCTAGAGGAACGAAATATGCACATTTGTTTATTAATTTTTTCAAAAATTACTCAACCGATTTCGATGAAATTTGGTATGGTAGTTGTTTATACTCTATACCTATAGTAACATATATGTATTATATAATGTGTGTACAGCGTTTATAAAGATTAATTAAAAAACCATAATGATTAAGTGTATCCATAACAACATCCATACTAATATTATAAAGATAATGTTCGTGCGCAAATTTTGTGATTTCAAGGTAATCTCCGGTAATAATGATCCGATGTAGAATTTTTTTTTCATTGTTAGAAAGGTATATTATATATAGGCTACTTTTTATTTTAGTAAATTTATATTTTCAATAATTAATCACAATAAATATAATTGAAGTCGGAAAAAATTCTATAATATGGCGTGCGTTGCTTGAACGGTTTGCTCTATGCCCCTGTGTCGTTTCCGATGTTTGGGTCTGGGGAGCAAGGCCATAAGGCCGTTGATTGTAAGGGTATGGCGCGAGGTGATTCACATCACAATGTGGGTAATATGCTGTGCAGGCCATCATTCAGGCCTATTTATTAGAATAGCTGGGTGCATCGTTTCGGCGGGATCTGAACTTTGCCAGATTGGGGCAATCAAGGAGGAAGAGTCGGGGGCCACTCTCTACACTCTCCATTGCACTGGGAAGGCTGTCTGGGAGGTGTCATAGCCGTGCCGGGTAGGGATCTAAACGGGATATAGATATAGTATATAACTATATATATGAATATATTGGTAATGAGATAGATTGGATCTAGAGGGTGATCTATTAGTATATAATTACCTGAATTCCATGCGAGTGAAGGTGCGGGTACAGCTAGTAATAACTAAATGATCTGAAAATTAGTAAATTGATCGTTTCATCTTGACTTTTTCACGAGTATTTGAAGCGAAATTACTCAGGCACACTGAGAACATTATTTGTAATGAAAGTTGTGTTAATTTATAAAACAAACAAAAAAATTTTAATAAAAATTTACCTAAAATTCGTATAACACTGTCAAGTGACAGTAATAGGTTGAAATACTATTTAGGTTAATTTAGCTATTGTTGCGTCGTTGTCAGTAATCTTTACTAAAAATTTAAGAAAACAAAATGGTTACTTTATTTTACTGACAACATTAAAGCTTATAAAAAGTTAGCAAATAAAATCAATTTACTAACAGTATAAGAAAAAGGTACCGCATTGTTCTTCGAATCTTTGCTTATTTATGTATTTATTTCTTCATCATCGAAGATCCTTCAAATAAACTATGAGAATGCTTCGTCACAGGCCGAGTCGATAACGACGACAATAACAAATACTTTCTTAGTAAGGGCGCCCCTTAGTTTTCGATCACTCCGTACTGTGAAGTCATTTTGCACATATTGTGTATACTAACTGTGTGCCCGTGGCTGCACCCGCGTTTCATATATTCTTCACTGTGTTTTAATTTTTTTATACGGAAGCCATATAATTTTCCTAAAAATAAAATCAGTACTAAGATAAATTAAAAATATTTCTCGTAAATTATCACACTTGTCCGTAAAACTGTGCAGTGAATCGGATTTTTAATCAAATTTTTATGAATTTTTTTTACGCGGAAACCTAATTATTTTCGAAAATTAAAAGTACCCTAAGTTACCCGGAGTAACTTCAGCTGTATAGCAAACAAAGTCGGTCCAGCCGTTCAGGAGATTACACATTACAAACAGACAGACAGACAAATATCTTAAAAATTGTATTCTTGGTATAAGGACTTGCCATACATTCATATCTATTTGGTAATAGAAATTAATTGTCACATTACAAACAGACAGATTAATTTTAAGTAATTAGTATAGATGAAATATAATAAGTGTAGTAGAGTAGTACAATATATCTCAAAATCATGATGTAAGGACAAGAAAGAAAGTTCTTTGGATGCCGATGTGGATTATTACAATGTGACATATCTATTGACGTGCTTTGGGCAAATGACCTTTGGTGTTTCATATTTTCTGGTCGACCCGTGACGGCAATAATGATGATTGAACTTTGAACCTTTTTATGAAGAAAAATTTGGAGATTATTACGGTATATTGGACAAAACAGTAAAAAATGTAAAACAGTTTAGTGCATTTTCTCCTCCGTGTGCCAATCGTTTCCTTTTTTTGTTAATTAGTTATTTTACGAGCTATTTAGCATGAGCTTTAGTGTTATCAATGAATAAATTAGAAACATTTTTATTTAATGGTTGCAACACACAGCGGGCAGTTCTATAGAAGACTATTGAAGAGGTCACGCTCGGCTCGCGTCGACGCGATGTCTTCTATAGAAACATCGCGCTGACATCCCAATTCGCTCACTGTGCGTCAAAACCATAAGTGAAACAACCTATTTTACACGCGGTAAGAGTAAAAATTTCAACGTTATTTTCTGCGTTGAGCATGAGATATTCTGACGGTAAGCGTTACGATTATGAATATTAAAGGACGGATCGAAATACATAGCGAGAGAGAAAGAGACAAAAATAATAAGTACGATATACGATACTGTTTTATCGATTCGTTGATCGAGAATTCGTGCGCATTTTAAAAAGTAGGCACACATTTCTGTTATATCTTTCCCTTGCTGATAATTTGTTTAATATTGGCAAAGAAGTTTCTTTTTGACACGTATGCTATCTTTACACTTGTTTTTTTTTTCTTCATGTTCGAATTGCAACCACTGGGCGAATGCAAGTATTGTACATAGTTAAAATATGCGTTTATACTGTGATCTTTTATACTTCCACGCTCTTTTTATTTACAAAGAGCTACCGGCGGTATTCAATATTGAATGCGAGAGAGATGATTAAATTCTAAAACCAAGTTTATAGTAGGTAATCAAGATGGGGGCTTGAATGTCATCGCGAATCTGCGTAGGAACGGAAAGTAGTATTCCTTTTGATGAGTTTTCTTCACCTGCGGTATAAAAAAATTGTACGAAAAGCTAAATTTTATTTTCTGTTCTATTACATCGTCCAAGAATTTATTTTAGTTTACGACATTTGTTTTTTTTTTTTCTGTCTTGGATAGAGTTATATTATTATTAGGTTAGGCAGTGTGGAGTGGTAAAGATTTCATGTTTTATTTTTTACAATATATTTTACAAGGCGATGTTTGTATGTCTGTAAGTCTCTCCGTCAGTGGAATTTTTTATTTTGTCGAATTAACCAACACTGTGGACTTGTAGGGTCTTGACGGTTTAACTCAGTTTTTCAGCGGACGCTTAGAGAACTCACCCGAATGATGATTACTAGCACAAAATCATTACATGAGCAACAATATCGATTCTTAAAAATAATTCTCTGTAATTTATGTTCAAGGCAAATATACCTTCTCGATAGTCGGTAGATCAATTATCGGTAAAATAGTACAATATTTACTAATAACTATTAAATTTACTTTTGAAGTGAAAGCGATTAGAGTAAAAGTTCAAGAAAACAATGAGCTCTAGAATATAAGCTTCAGAATCAACGTTAAGAATTTGAATATTAAAAACTGAATAGAACTAGCTATATAGTGGCAGAGAAAGAGACACTAATAGTAAGCACACTGTACTTATTGACTGCAGAATGATCATTTTCTCCTTTACGTATTATATCCGTTTTCGAGAAATCTTACACAGGACTGTACTTTAGAAGAATTTTAAAGTATTTCGAAGATTTATTTCTGACTAATAAGTTACCTTAAACAACTAAACTCAAATTTATCAAAGAAAATTCACTTCTGACACGTATAGATTACTCTGTCCATCAATCCATGCATTCAACCGAATGACGTCTACTGCTGGACATATATCCAAAGCTCCTTCAAAGGTCTCCACGACGATCGGTCTTGCAACACCCGTATCAAGTGATTTCCCGTGACCCTCATCAGGTCCTACTACACCTCCTCCTGGATCCTCGTCGACGTACTCCGTACACACGCTATACATTTTTATAATATGACATTCTACCTAATGTAATTCTAAACGTAGTTGTGCGAAAAAGATTCTCATATTCTAAGTTTGCATGTTTTTTTTTACATCACATTTATATAAATACAGCGTTTTGACCATATTCTATCCTGATATTAAACGACGATGTGGCCTAGAGATACCACTAAGATAGTATTAAGAGAATAAACTGCAATTTTGATGTGTGTTGAGCTTGAGGATTTCTATCCGGAGTATTTACTTGAACCGGTGCGGTCGATCGCATGCGGCGAGTGTGCGGTTTTGAAATTAACCAACCAACCGGCCACGGCAGCAGTGACGGTAATTACGCGAGTTTAACTGAGCCAACTATTGGTTTTGGTAATGATAGCAGTCAATAGTCGATTTTCGTTGGAAATTACATCCTTTGAAAACCACACAAATTTAAATTAATTTGAAAATATCACCAGACTGAAGATAAAGGGAAAAATTGTGATTAAACCTAAAACAACCTTTCTTGTAATATCACAACGTAATGGACATAAAATAGGACTACAAGATGGATGTTTTGAAATAAACTAAACACAATAAATGTTGGTGTAAACAAGAAGCGCTTTACTCAGAAGTGGGACATTTAATTTTGTAATAAAATACCTTTTAAAAGTAAAACTTATATTGAAATAATTATTATAATTTATTTCTTGTAATAAATACTATATAAACGAATTAGTAAATATGTTTCATTGGCACTAACATTAAAAAAAATCCCCAATTTTCTTCTTCAAATTTTTCTCAAATTTCCGTTTTAATATAACATTTATTTTAAAATCGTTATAGCAGTTATAGTTGAGATAAGGAACTGTACTGAATTGTATAAACATAACCTTGAAATATAGTTCTCAGAGTAATATAAAAGCGAACCCGACTAAGGATCATTACTACATTTCGTTTCCCTTTATTATAGGGATTAAGGATTAATATGAAATCGAGTCACGTCAAGGAAGTAGCGGGAGAAAGGTAGCCACTAATATAATCAATATTATTAAAAATAATCCATATAATGCCATCCCGGTGTTTGTGTATGTGATTGAATATTTCAATTAAGCCTCTAACTAATTACTCCTGGAACGTTTTGATATTAGATCCTCGTTATAATTATGGTGTCTCTCGGTTAAATTAATCTATTTTTGTAAACATATCATTAGATTATGAAGGTATAGTTGGTCTCCACAAATTCATACAATTAAGAAAAGTATTTGGTTTTAAGTTGACTTATTAGAAATGATTTATGATATATATTGCTTAAATCTTGCTCCAGATTAATTTAATTGAAATTTTATTACATACTAGTTGTAATATAGGAGCTCTGCTCATAAATAATATTTTATATCCTTTAAAATCAGTTGAGGCATTTATATTTTAACCAATAAATGATTTATAAATAGGCTGGAATAAAACCTGCATCTTTCACAGCAGAAGATAGTAGACTAAACAGTATACGCTTTTTGACTTTAGGTTTAGAAACACATAGATAGTTAGTTAATCCGCAATCTAATCAAGCTTAGTTTTAATCTTACTCTTCAAAACTGTTTTGTACTTTATGAAATTAATTCAATTAATATGACAACTCAACAAAATATTACATAGTATAGATTTTATTCTAGACGTAATATAATATTATAGAATAAAAAATGAAACGGATTTAAGTTGAAAAAAGAATGTGGGTTTTGCACGAAAAGGATTTGGTAAATAAAGTTTACAGATATAACATTATTACAGTGTATAAAAGTATAATACAACGTTACCTTCGTCCAAGCTTCATAGCTGAACGAACAAAGAACATGTCTTCATAGAAAATTCTATTAGTTTTAGATGCAATCACGTATTTTATTTGTTTAGTGATCTGTATATCTAGGTACCTGATACGTGTTTCATTAGTGGATAATAATCACTTGAGTTTGCCGCGAAATCGATATTTAATCAAAATCATGATTTATAAATTCAAGAAAGAAAATGGTTTCATTGAAATATAAAAACAGATATATTTACGTCATCAATTAATTGTGAAATTACTTGTTTTCACTTACATACACTGGATATATTTATATAATTATAGAGGAAGATGAGGTAAGTACATAAGTACATCGTCTATAATGTTTAATTTATGTATAATTTAGAACTTACTAGAATAGTTATTGGAAATACATATCGCATGATACATAGGTAGCGCGGAAAGCGAGAGTTAAGTTTTACAGCTGCCATAGATATTAATACTGTACAACATTTACCCAAAATCTAACTTTATGTTACGAGGGCTTAGTGGATGATTTCCAAACTTAAGGATCGCAGTTAACAAGGTGGGCTTCATTTCATCATTTAGTTTTCATTCACCGAAAGCTTAGACTCATTATATAATAGGAGAGACAGATTCGGATTGAAATCGATCCACCCAATATCCGATTACGGTGCAATGTGAAACCTCAGTGCTCAGTATTTAATTAGATACGTGATCCATAAAGCACAGTGGACCACAAATTACAATGGCGCGTTATCCTTCTCAACTTGCGTATGAAATGTTGGGAGGATTGCCGAAATGATGAGAGAAAATTTTCCCCTATAAATTGGTAATAGATATGAAAAATTCCTCATTTATTTTTGTTTATTTTCAGTTTTCTCGAAAGCTATAATCGTGGTGACATTAGATGAAGTGACGACAGATCTCGGACACAATTTGCGACATTAGGATGCCCATTAAGTTGAAGGACAGAATATATAGGTCCATTGTAAGAGCTATCGTAGTATTTGAGTTGGAATGTCCGGCTAGTAAGGAGATGGATGAGAAACGCTTGCATGTAGCTGAGATGCGAATGTGTGACGTGACAAGAATAGAGAGAGAGTGATAAATAACTATATTAACGGAAGTCCTAAAGTATTACTAGTGATAGAAAAGTTTGAAGGGAATGACGTCTTAGTAGCGATATGTAATGAGAAGGGAGGAATCGGCTATCGTGAAAAAAAAATCAAGGATGCAAAGGATCAGTCGGCCGATCGGTCAAAAAAAAAGTAATAAGTGTGTTAACGGAGCTGAACGAAGAAACGACGGCAGATAGAGGTACATTGCAAGGAGAAAACGTCCTGCACCGATATAAAATAAATTGTAAAGAGGGTGATGATGATGATAGTAAGAAGTTTTAACTTACCTTGCCATCACTTTTCCTAAAAGCATCATGTACACTCCAGATAAGTCCCGGGCCGGCGGTCGAGCTTTCGGTGCCGACTTCAAAGAACTGCATGATGGGATTACTCTCCAACGGTGGCGGTGGTGGAGAGTCATTACCCCTGAACTTCGACACAATTCCGGCCATTCCGGTGCCAATCCTCTTCACCAAGGCCACACTTTCATCCTTTCCTTCTACCGAGCTGCATTTTGCGGCTGAAAAGAAAAATAACATATTGAGTCATAAAATAACAATTATGAGTGGCCTTTTTAAACTTTCTTTATATAGTGGTCCAGTTGCACAAAATACACAATTTAGATGGGTTTTATCTGGCCGTATAGAAAATCATTATCCAAAAAAAATTATAAACCTACACGTAAATGTAAAAGAAGAAAAATTACTGAGGAAACTTTCGGAGCTAGAAAAGAAACCTAATGAGATAAACAACAAAATGTCAAACGACAATTAGAAGTGTGAAGAATTATTTAATGCTACAACTATACGATAAAAAGACGGAAGATATAAAAAGAAAACTCAAAAGCTACTGAAGTGTGTATTCATCAAATGCGTATCAAAGAGAATAAATTGAAAATGAAATGAAAAATGTATTTGTAAAAAGTTATTTGTTTTCTTAGCCACACTATACTTCAAAAGGATAGAGATACAACAAAGTTGCGAGTTTCCTTCACTCTGTTGTAATTATCTTATATGAGTGATAATTCCTATAGATATTTTGTACACTTTAGACATGTATTATACGTGTGATTTAGTATGTAACATTAATCAACTTTTTTTTCTCTAATTGCATACAAAATGTGTTATTATTGATTTTGTTTATTAATTTAAGAAAAGAGTTCTTGGTGGGCGATATGTTTAAAATGATACTGGTATAAAAGAACTTAATATTTATTTTTAAATAGTATGTCATGTTGCTTTTGAATTGAATGTTATACAGGAGTCTGTATCCTAACAATTGAAATATACCCATACAATGCAGTAAATGTTTTAAATTGTTTTTAAAGCTAGTAAATAACATCTATCGCTACTAAATTAAACAATACAAACATGTTATGAGTTGTTCAAGCCCAGTAAAAATGCATTACATTAATTTCTATAGTTGCATTATCTTTAACTTCTAAAATAATGAGGTAACATTTTATCAATTGAACCCGCCTGTCATACGCGCAGAACGTCATACGTACGCCTAAAGATATAAAATAGTCCAAGCGACATAAGCGCGGTTGTTATTTCCAGCACGAATCGCTGTGGGCCGCGGGCAACAGATTAACTTATTCGCGATTGCTCTGAGAACTCATTATTATATCCGCAGACGATGGCGAGCGCTCCTACTGCCATCGTGCTTCTGCACGCTGGCTGATAGATTAATGTAAAATACTGATGCTGTTGATCGCGGATGACGTATCCTAAACAGGTTTGAGACACCAATGACACATGTCTTTGAAGTCCTAAAAAAATTGCTCAATGCATCCAAAGGAGTTTTCACGGTTCCATTCCTTTCACTTGAACATTTTCACTAAAAGTAGAGTCAGTTTTCCGAAAAATAAAAGTGTTAACGAAATAATTGTTTAGTAAATTTACGACAACTACATAATTTTGCATTATTAAACAGGTTTTATTTGAATTTTGGTGGTTGTCTTATATATATTTATCTAGTGTAAAACAATCAAAATTCTTGCGAACTCTGATTTATCTAATTATAAATATAACTTTTATTTGAAAAGTATCCGTTCAAATTTGAAAATTATCTTATATTAGCTATAGATAATATTAATTGTTGAAAAAAAAAATTATCTAAGTTTTAATATCAGTAATTCCGTATAGTAGTAACATACTTATGGTAAATAAGTTTTTACATAAGTTTCTGAGTTCTCTAATTAGTGTTCTGCATACGACTCTATAAATATACCACGTACGGAGAATAACAAAGGGTAATTGGATCTTTGAAGGTCTAACTCGAACGATTCGTGAAACTGTTAATTAACGTACAAGCCAGTTTGCGTTGCATAAAGTCAGCCTAGCCAGTTAACTAATCTAGTTTCGATATTGGACGCGGTTTTCGTATCAGAGTCAACGCTCTCACGTTTTTCCGCTTTTCCAACAGAAAAATATGGTTTCATATTTATATAACTCTCATTTCGACAAACGGGTAACAGATGATCTCTTTCTCTCTCTCTTTTTTGTTTTTAAATACACATATATTCTGCCATTATGTACATATGTTTTATTTTGTACGTAGCCTTTATCGGCCAACTGTTGGATTTCATTGTCCGCATTGGTAAAATATTCATCCTTACATTAAATAAAACATAATGTCTATCTGTCTATCTGTTCGTTGGGTTATAACTCGAGAACTACTGAACCGATTTGCATGATTATTTTTCAAATTGTAAATATATTATACATTCATGTTTTAGTATATATTTTGTTGCGATACATATAGTGTGTATATGAAAATATAACAAAAGTAATCTGAATAGTAAATAATTGTATAAATAACGTAACTAAATACTTATAACTAATAGCTAACCAAATAATGAATCTACGATTTAAAACAAGATGTAAATCGGTTCAATAGTTATCGAGTTACAGGGCAATTAAGAGACAAAAAGAGAGATAGACGTTGCATTTTATATAACGTAACACATATATACTAAATTTATTGTAACAAAATATATAGTAAAACCTGACCAATGAATATATCTACGATTGGAAAGAATAGCAAGTTACTCTTCACCTTTCCAGCTAAAAAAAATCACAATTCTTGACAGAAAAAGTCAAAGAAAAGGAGTTAACACTGAAACAAAGAGCATGCTTGAAATGATCCGATTCTATTTTTGTGGTGGTTAAAAGATATCGCGATGTTTTAGGGATAACGCACGCTTTGAGATGAGATTTTGGTTGGTGGGTGACACATAGTTACCCTATTATGTGATTATTTTTTTTTTTGGTATCATTTCTTCATTATTATTCTTACTATTTTCTATTTTTTCATTATGTGTTTTGTATCTCATTTGTGAATAAAGATTTTCTTTCTTTCTTTCTTTTCTTTCTTTCTGTAATCCGTATTGGCATAAAATCAAATAGGTACGTAATGATCCTCTACAGGGACGTTATGACTCATTCACTCGCGCGTTTCATTCAAAAACAAATGGCTTTAATAAATAAAGGAAGCGTTTAAAAGTTTTATTTATAGCATGGAGTGGTGGTAGCGATGTGGTTTCTACGATACGTATATTTGTTAGTATGGTGCCAATGTAAAATTCGCACCAATTTAGATCTTCTATTTTATGATGGCTTACAATAACATGTGATTAATTGGCACTGTGGATCATTAAATAGGAACTGTTCGGATATTAAAGAGGTAAATGCAGTAATAAATAAGAAAGACGACCATCACCATTAGACACACTTATGAGACATTATAACGCTGCATTTAAACCTAATAATAATATAGATATATTGTTCAACCCTCCAGGCACCATTAAGAAGTCATATTCTTGTTGACGAAGAGTTTTATTACTTGTTCCTATATTAGACCTTTTCTTTTCTGTTTTTGTAAAAGTATTTGCATACGACTGTTATTATTATTTAATCAAAATTGCTAGTATATAATGTTTTGAGTTTTTTTTTAACAATTGTTTTCCATTTTAACTCTTTTTTTCTCATTTTATGTATAATACAATAATATTTACTCTGCATTCTGTCATCGCTTCTAATTACAGCCACATCTCAAGTATGGAATTGTATTTTGTATTCGTTTGTGTATTGATACGGACTCTAATGGCGACCTATATAAATAGATAAAGTTGTGATAGTGAAATAAACAATTTTCGATTCACATATTATTGTAGTTACGTTGTAAAATTTATAAAAATATGTACGTAAGTACATATTAAACAATTCGGATCAAGCTGTATTTAGTTTAAACTATATTCGAAAATGGTTCAAACAATGGTTCGATAGTCTATACAATATTTATAATATCAAAAAGACATCTTTTTACTACATACATTGTAGATGCGATACTTATACCAAAAACACAATTTTTTTTTTAAATTTAGGTCTGTCGTCTGCTTCGTTTAATCTCCCGAACGGTTGGACCAATTTTGACGGGACTATTTTCGGCAGATAGCTGAAGTTACGCGAATACTATTATTTTTCGAAAAATCGATCGAATTGATTACAGCGAACATTAACCATATATAGTTCGGTATGAAGTTAAATTTTTTACACTGTTCCGACCAGGTGTTTTGACCCGCGATTCGATGAAGTTTAGTCAACTTGATGCATAGTCGACCCTGTACGGCTATGCTTGCCGTCCTTAGATATTCGATTGATAAAGGCGATACTTTGCGGAAATCCAACATAAATAGAATATGGTAGGTTTTTTACTTTGCTAACTCCACTTCAAATGATATTTAGCTGTCATGCTTTTACAACCTGATTTGATTATGCAAATATCTTTCGATAAATGTATATAATAAATAGGAATAAATAAATAGATAGATCGATACAAATAAATGGTAAGTAATTTTTTTTCACGGCTTCGCTCGTGTAAACTATGATATTTATAACTATTATTTTTTTCTTATTACAATAGTTTTATGTATGTGTATATTAAATTTGGCTATAGATACGTCATATCAGTAATTTATCGATGCAACGGTCCGCTGGAGATAGGCTTCGCTCAGACTAAATAATCGGAGGTCACATTGTTATCTCACGGTGGTAATCATTGTAATTAAGTATTTTAAAAGTGCAAAAATTGACAAAAGTGCTTCCATGTACATACACGTAACAAGAACATATTTTAGTAATATTTTCAAATAGTTTACAACAAACCCATAAAATGGTATTTACTCTTTGTAATACTTCGACTAAAGTCTGTCTTGGAAGTTTATGTGAGGGATTTTACGTTATCGCCGTAGGTTATGAAGATAACGATTTCGAAAATAATTATGAGGGAATGGCTAAGTTATTCGTATTATTTATAAATAAGAAAACTATTATATTAATAATTCTATTAATACTATAATAATTCTATTCAAATAGAATTATTTATTTACAAGTTGTACTTGTCCTTAGCCACGTTTTTATTCTAAAGTTCTATATTAGGGATATTCATAATTGTATTAATTATTAATTAATCTATACTAATAAATAAAATGAAGTGTCTGTTTGTATTGTCATAATTATTTTTTTACTAAATAGATATGAATGTATTTACGATACCAATATCAATAATACAGTATTGAAATTTCTGTCTGTCTGTCTATCTGTTTGTTCCGGGTAATCTCCAGAACGGCCGGGCGGATTTTGACGGGATATTTTTTGGTAGATAGCTGAAGGTACTCCGGGTAACTTTTAATTTTCGAAAATAATTAGTGTTCCGCGTAAAAAAATAAAACTCATAAAAAAATGAATAAAATCCGATTCAATGCATAGTTTTTACGGGTAAGTGCTGTAATTTATGAGGAATATCTTATATTTATTTAGTAAACTGTTTATTACATACAGACACTTCAATTTTATTTATAAATATACATATGATTTAGGAGTTAAGCAATATTGAAAAAAATAAAATAAAAAACAGACCAAAATATGACATTTAATATACCAAAACATCGTCACATAAACGAAGTAGTTAATACTTGAATGAACTGAACATTATCGAAATAAAATAGCCAATTTATGTGAGTCTCGTGTAAACAATGTAACTGGACGTTTATTGCAGAATGTTTTGATTGTTAAGAGGATAATTTAGAGAAATAAATTATACTGGAAAATACAATATGCTGTGTACATGACACATGTTTACGTTGATATACAAGTGGGGATGACAATTGTTTAATTATATCTTTCATCTTATCATATAAATGTATACATGGACTATGAGACTGGACAGCGCTTGTATGATTGCGACGTTTGAGAAATATATTACACGCATAATATCACCAATGGTTAATTAACTTTTTTATATATACCTAGTTACGACACTCAACTTCGTGCACTCACTCCCTGGATAACATGTCTGTCTATCTGTCTGTCTGTCTGTAGTATGTTGACGATTGACGTCATAGCAACGGTAACGCGAATCTATGTTTTTCCCTTGCCGAGAATCGCTCAACGCCACTAAAGAAGTTTTTAATTCAAAAAATTATTTATATGCACAATAGTACACTATTGATAATAATTTACAAAAAAAAAACTGATAGTTTAAATGTAGTTCTATTTTTGAATGAATGATTTTCACATAGTAAATATAAGGAAACGTACCAATCTATTTAGTAACTGATCCGGCCGATTGGAACGGTTTTCTCGAAATATACACAGTTCGTGACTAGAATTTAATAAGAATTGGTACTGCCACGTTGGGTTTATTTACATATACGCTTTTTTCCGTATTTTGAGAGAGGTTCTTTGTGTTTGAGAGATAGACTGGGCTCCTCCATTTTTGATCATCATGCTATCTGATGCGTGAATTTTGAAGTGTCTATTTGTAATGTCAATTTAAAGTTTAAAAAAAAATATAGATGTGAATGTAGTTACATATACCAAAAATACATTTTTTAAATTTTTCTCTGTCTGTTTGCTTCGGGTTACCTCCGGAACGGCTGGGCCGATTTTGAAGGGGTTATTATTGTTAGATAGCTAAAGTTACTCCGCATAACTCAGGGTACTTTCAGCTAATTCAAGTTTTGGTTATAAAGATAAAAACTTAAATATGTATTAGCAAAAAGTAGTAAAAATACTAAAAGAGAATTAACTGTTTTTATAACAATTGTTACAATGGAACGAACATATTTCGTTTACCGTAACTTTTTTCCATTTTATGTACCGTAGAAATAGCTTTTATTTATGTTTAGTTATTAATGTATGTAATAGGTATATTAACAGAAAAAAAAATTCCGAACAAATCTATTAGTATATAAAATTAACTAAAATAAGAGTTGTCTGATATGTGTTCAGTTTATGTTATTTTAATTTAGTATAATATATTTTCTTTGTAGGCAGGTCGGTCCACGTGATAGTATTAAGGTCACCAATTAAATAAGTCTCCTAACTAAATAACTGTCTGGGAATATTTTTTTTTCTTTGTATTCGAAAAAATACATGTCTTTTTGGATTAAAAACCTCACCTGGTTTTTAAAAAGCATCACGTGTTTAATGGACAACCTTTAATTGACTACGTGTACTTAAACCAAACTGTTCAAATTTATATCACAGCAGTCGAATAGCGATTTATGCGTAATTCTTTTCTTTTTTTTTTTGCTGTTTGTCTTAAAATCGTTCAAAACTTAAAGACGCGAATGATGATTAAAAATGGTGTACACCATTTTGGCTTTGCTAAAAATTTATATATGCCTTTCTTTGCATTTGCGCACGGAATATAATGATAGATTTCTTTTTAGAACTGAAATGTTTGATCAGATTCGCTACGTTCGCCGTCTTATAGTATTTACTTTAAAATAAGCGCTCGCTATTCGTTATGCGGGTTAACATATTTTTTGTTCTCGTTGCAAAAATTCACAAGATAGTTTTTATGAAGAGTGCTTATTGTTTTATAAAAATTCAAATAATAGTTGTTATGGTTTAATAGGTTTTGTTGATGTGAAATATTAACGTGGTGCGACGACAGTCTGCAGTTGAACTGAATCGTGCCATGACGGTCAACTTTTTTTTAAATGATGATAATGTAGCGTTGGTTGGATCAGAGATTTGCTTACTATTGCTAACAAGGAGGTGAGGAAGTAAAAAATGTCAAAAGTTTTATTAATAGTATACTTATTACTTAAACCACTGCATAGATTTTTATGGAATTTTGTAATGAGATAGATTACATCCAGATTATATACTCCATGTGTCGAAATTGTCTTAATTCTACGCGGGTGATGCCGCAGGCATAGCTAGTTTTCTAATAAAAACAGTCCCGCAACTAACGTTTAGTATAAAGCTTGAAAGTAAAAAATAAACATAAGTAATTGTAAAGCGATCATATTTTAAAATTTACGTTTATTATATCATCCTATTAGTTTATAACTTGAATACGCAATTTTGAAATAAAATAATTTTATGATTTAACAAACGTAATAGTTTTATTTAGCCCAGAGGTTAATTCCAACTTCTGTAACTGTACGTACAATAATAATTTGTATTTCCACTTGAAATCGTCTCATTAGTGTTAAACTCTAGCTCCGAGGCTTTTTCAGTCGTTATTACGGCTTGCAGTAAATAATCTATGTCTGACTTTGTGTGCATATTCATTACAACAGTTTATCTTAAGTTCTGTTATTAATTGTTGAAAGTAACTTTGGTGGGTTCTGCAGTTGAATCGCCTGTTTCAAAGTTACCGAGTTGTGATATTTAGTTTTTTATATCTCGATAATCACTGAAGCAATTTATAGCATTCTTAATATCATGGATGTACCGTACCGACACTCAGGCAATGGGAACCACCGTCTGGGATTAGTTTATTAATTAGTTAATTAGTTTCACTTCCTGCGTATTGGCCAAAATCTCAAGTAGTTCTAAGATAGTAAAAACATTATGCTATAGTTACACCATGATGTTATCTTTTACTACGAACTCATTATGTGGATTAGAACATAAGTCTAGTGATGTAGTATCCAATCTGAGCAATCACGTTTCATACTTTCTTTTATAAAAGAATAATTAGATTATTAAGATATAAACTGTGACCTTTCATATAATTTACCTTGCACCGTGTTAATCTTAGATAAAATAATATATGTATACTGAGAACTTATTAAAGTTACCTTCAATATAAACTTTGTTTTATTGCATACTACTGAGAGATAAATTTTATAGCTTTACTTCAATGGATTTTTATAATCACTGGATTTCAAATATATATATATATAGCTGAAAATCATTTGTAGTGAAATTAGCAACGTAAAAAATCCACTATATTATTTATCTTTCTATTTTTCCTTTATTTTTTGTTAATTGATTTATCTATTCAATAATAGATATACGTTATGAGAAACTGTTTATGAGCAAGTGACTCGGTCGCCCAGGTGGTATTATATCTAATACTTTATATGGAAGCTATTATGATAAACGTAATCGTAGCTTGCTAGGGCGCCAGTGGTTATTTTTTCCTCTTTAGTTACATGATTTCCGCAAGCGAGATTCCCTGCAAAACGTCTCGGTTAAAATAGACACTTATTATATTAACCTAATTCGTAATAGATACTTAAGTATATAGTAGTATATATATATATATATATATATATATATATATATATATATATATATACTATATACAACTTAATATACACGGGGATAATTGTAGAATAAATTGAAGTTTTTTCTGAGAAAAAAAAAATTAGAACGACAAACTTCGAAAAAATAACGATTTTATACAAAAAACATAGAAGCGATCATGTTAAATATTCTTTATTTTTTTTTTTTTAAATTCAATTAAAAATAAAATTTTTGAAGAAAAACACCCCGAAAGGTCAATTTTTGAGAGAGTTATGGCTATTTGAAAATAAAAGAGCCATTTTTTTTTGAAAGCTTCCTAACTTTTTTTTGGGTTGGATAAAAAAATATGAAAAAATTCTGAAAGAAGAAAATTTCAGCGAAATCTAAAGGGGTAAGGTTCAACAGTGGTCGATTTGGCATGGAATATCCCGTATATTTTTGCCATTACATACTTATCTCGAGCTGATATTAAAAATAAAAAAAACGATATTAACGAAACTTTGTACACGGGGAGTATGTAGCAAGAAACAATTGATAAGCTTAATAAGTTTTAGAAATCATCCGATAATTTTATTTTTTTTTTCAAATATCTTGTTCGTCTTAACTTAAAGACGGATTTTAAGTAAAGGATATATATATGAATCAGCAATCTATAAATATATCTAATAATCTATAATATATCTATAAATTATTAATAACAGTAAGAAATAGGCTACGATAACTAAAACAAAATCAAGATAACACTTAGGTAAAGCCGTTATAATAGTAAATAGCGCTCACGGCTTTACTCTACGTGTTATCTGTAGAATTAATTGTTGAATTTTTTCTATTCAACATTTTCGTTTACACGTGTGACTTTGGAACATAAGCCTATTAAGCGTACTGAACGCTCGTATAAGAGAGAAAACCGTGATGCTCCACGTCCCCTGAAATACTGCTAACATTTACTAACAATAATGGTATTAAAGCAAAAGTTCACACTCCGTCCTTGACATGGATAGCGTCAGGCATTATATCGGGTGCCGGTGCCACGGTTACTGGTTATGTTCAAGCGCAATGAGGAAACTAACATAAATAGGTACCTACATAATATCGAATAATTCGTTGGTATTATCTATTTAATTTTTTCACTATACTCTTTTCCGTCCGTTCATTTAACTGAAAACGTCCACTGCCTCCTCCAAAGAACTCCACAACGGCCGATTTTACGTCTTGAACTTCAGCTGGTCGTCGGCCCATTTTGTCGGGGGCCTACTCACGGTGCGTCTTCTTGAACGCGGGAACCATTCGAGAACCCGTTGGTTCCATCGGGCATCGGCTGTAGAGTCACCGATTTTTTTATCAGTGTGTCGTTCATAGGGAGGGAACCCGCTTGCCATGCTTTGCAAGCGGGTTAGCGATGGCCATTTAAGACACCCATGGGAAGATATGGGGTGGTACTATTCTTAGCCGGCATCACATGGATCATCTATGTCCTAGTATTAAAGAATTTAATTGTCTATATTTATTTTTTGGTTTTTATTATTTACCAGCTGTGTGCCCGCGGCTGCACCCGTGTTTCATATGTTCTTCACTGCGTTTAGTTTTTTTTATACGATTTTTTTTTTGTAATAAGATAAAGTAAAAATATTTGTAATAAATTCAATTTAGTAAATTTTATTTTTTTAAGCTTAACCCTAACAATTCTCGAAAACTAAAAGTATCCTATGTTACCCGGAGTACATCAGCTATCTACCCAAAAAAGTACCTTCAAAATCCGTCCAGTCGTTCTGGAGATTACCCGGAACAAACAGACAGACAGACAAAAATTTTATTTTCGATATAGGTATATCGTATATACATTCATATAAATTAAACAAAAATATTTTGACATTACGAACAGACACTTCAATTTAATTTATTAGTATATATAACAACGCCAGATATCCACCTGAAGGTTAAATCAAGATTTATTTCTCTCTGTCCTTGCAGACACATTTCTCATTTCACACAGTTTTATAAATCGTGTTATGCATTTGCGCCGGTTGAAAATGTATTTATTTTTCATACAAACACTGTTTTGTTATGTTGCTTTATATATGTGGGTGAGCCTCACTCAACAATGGTTTCAATATATGTATATAATCTAATATATACGCATATTTCAGTTTACTTCGAGTTATTACGTAAGAAAAATTAAGGACATTTTTGAACACCCCACCATCAATTTTAATTTAAAAAAAAAAACATTTTGGCAACCTTGTCCCCCGTGTTGTCATAAAACTAAAGTAAGCATAAAGCTTACGTAATCCTGTAAAGTTATAATATATACATGTTTGTGTCCTTACGAATTTTAAAAGATGATATTACATTAGTGCGTGCGGTCTGCACGGGCAAGGTATGAACAAACAGTTGACATGCGTAAACGAATAGAAAACCTTCGGGTAATCATTAATGAATTTAATAAAAAAAAAAATGAATAGATATAAATAATAATAATATAATCAATATGAATTGAACTAAAACCAATCATTACACCATCGACGCGCAATCCGACCATATTAACAACTGAGCTATCTTCGCTAAGCAATATTGATTAATTATATGTCGACTGTTACCTTCATTACATATTTAAAAACTAACTGGGACTATACCGACGACTTAATTTTTTTACTATATATAGATATGAATGTATATACGACACGTATACTAAGAATACAATATTTAAAATTTTTTGTTTGTCTGTTTGTTCCTGGTAATCTCCGAAAGGGCTTTGCCGATTTTGAAGTGCCTATTATTGATAGACAGCTGAAGTTACTCCATGTATCTCAGGGTACTTTTAATTTTCGAAAATAATTAGGGTTCTTCGTAAAAAAAATCAAACTCATAAAAATTTGAATAAAATTCGATTTCATGCCAGTTTTACGGGCAAGTGCTATTAGTTTATGAGAAATATTTTTAGTTTATCTTAGTACAATTTTTTTTCTAGGGAAATAATTACGGTTCCGTATAAAAAATTAAAACGTTGCGTAACATTGTTTTAACCCTTCAGAACGGTCGCATAGAGATTTTTTTTCTCACGAATTTTTTAAACGTTTATTTTTTCTCAACATTTCAAATGGAATTGAAAATTTTTTTGACCTTACTAAATTTCTTACTTGCTTTATAGGATAGTGAATAATTTTTGATATTTTTTTTTTTTCTTAAACTCCACATGTATAGAAAAAAAAATATATAAACAGATGTGATAGCTTTTCTCATCACTCCAGTAAAGTACGTAACAAAAAATACCGCACTTAGGATGGCTTCGTTTTACTTGCACTCATGCGTGTGAAGAACAATGGCGGATAAAATAAAAATGTGTTAAGGACAGGGCCAAGTCAGGAAAAGGACGTTATTAAATGGATTAATATGATTAGCAATAAAGATTTCTTAGGACAAAAAAAGAAAAAAAAATAGAAATCTCTTGCTTTTAAAAATAAGACATTAAAAATTTTAATAAATATTATTAACGCGATTAAAACAAGGACATAAGTATATTAGCGACTTTCTGTTACTTTACGCCGCATCATTGTGACTTTCAGGTATAAATGGTCACTTGGTGGCTATTACGTAACTTTTTACTAGGGGGGGTAGGGTAGGGGTAAAGGAAAACATTACGGAGCGTTGCTTAGGGGGAAGGGGTTGGTCAAAAATCTCCAAAAATTGCGTTACGTAATACTTGAACGCTCCGTTATTCGAACGGGCAGACACGTGAGAGCAGACGACTGTGCCACACGCATTCGAATACTGATGGGAAAACAAAAAACGTAGCTCATAAAAATGTAATTAAATAAACTCATATTAATTCTTTATACCTTATGTACTTAAATATTTTACTAAGCTCTTTGCAGTGTATTAAATGTAAAATAATTAGCCTAAATAATTAAAAATGCTACCCAAAGATACTATTCCGCGCGGACGAAGCCGCCGGCACAGCTAGTATATTTATAATACTCGAAATTCCAAACTAAAAAACTCAATTTCATATTGCCCCGTAATCTTTTTTACAAAGAGTATTGTCCCTCAATAATCTGATTAAGCTCCATACATATTATTAAAGGGCTATTATGCCTCTTCCAGTGCATAATTTTTTATGAGTCTTATATAAAATCTATGCTAATAAATAAAATTGAACTGTTGTTTTTGTAAAATAATGTTTTTCTTAAATACAATATTGATTGTATTATACATTATACAATATTGAAATAAAATATGATTTTTTTTTAAGTTTTTGTCTGTCTGTCTGTTTGATCCGGGTAATCTCCGGAACGGCTGGATCTATTTTGCCGAGACTTTTCTAGTAGATTTAGTAGTAGACTTAGGCCTTCATTTCTTTTCATTTTTTGATAATAAATAGAGTTCCGAGTAAAAAAATAAACCTCATGAAATTGTTAACAAAATGAAAACATTTTTCAATGGACAACACCATCAAAACGTTATTTTCCCATGATTGTTTAAAAACTATATATGAAAGAAAGAATATATGAAACGCACGCATCGCCGCGGGCCCACAACTAGTCTGGAATTAATTGTAGGTTATATTATTAAGTAGTTCGACTTTAGAGATGTGATATTACCGCCCTAGTAATATTAACAATTTACAGTCAAACCTATTGTTGTATATAATGATTATACTTAAGCCCTTTATGAAATCAGACGTGAGTGGATACATCTTTCTACCTTATGTATCATGAAACAGTATACTGAGGGCGGACACAATATGATGTTTATCTTGTATGCCTTTTTAGCAAAGTTTACCGCATACAACTACAGTTGGTTTTACTGTATTCTATTATACTCGTATATTATCACACCCACACCTGGAGTATTATTCCTGACACTTGTATTATGAAAGTCTTCACGCTTTGTCATATTCGAATAAAACCGTTTTTAAATTACCAAAATCCAGACATATCTCTCGGATTTTTCATACTAAAAGTAGAAATATTCAGTCACTAATAATTTCGCTTCAAGCTTATCTGCTCAATTTTTATCTATGATTTTATTTATTTCTCGGAATCTGATAATGTCTTCATTGTACCTAAATGTTTTCTATTGATATAACACCCACGTTCTAATTTATAGTGCATGTATGTTTATTATTTTGATGACGTGTAAAAAATTGTAGAAGTCAGTTAAAATGATCGATTAAAACATTCATGTGTAACTTATAATATTTTCCCAGAAGTAAATTTATAAATGCTTTCTATTTTGCTTTTATAAATTAAATATACATTATATATAAATATAAATATATATATTTTTTATTCATGTTTACACATGTAATATGTGCTTACTTTATACAAGAACCTTTCCTTAATAAGTCTTGTATTACATTGTTTAACCGCGTATATTTTCTGTCGGTGTACCTATTACACACACTTAAATGAATTATAGCCTCTGAACAATACTTGAATTTTAATGAGAGTAATTTTACCAAAGAGTAATGTGTAATGTAATATTATTATATAAACTATATATATATATATATATATATATATTCTACACTACGTAATATAGTTTTTATATAATCATTGTAAATGAATGGTTCGATAGATCTGTCCATTAAATCGTATTTTGTTTACAATTACATAAGTTTCAATTATTTTATGCGGAAGCCTAATTATTTTCGTAAACATTTTTTGGTACTAAGAGAAAGCAAAGATATTTTTCATAAACTCCTAGCACTTGCCAGTAAAACTGGTCCTTAAATCGTTTTTTTTTTCTCGATTTCTTGGCTTTTAATTTTTTTTTTAAGCGGAATCCTAATTATATTCGAAAAATACAGGCTACTTTTATTACGCGGAGTAACTTCTGTTATCTGACAAAAAAAGGGTCCGTCAAAATCGTTCAAACCGTTCCGGAGATTGGCCGGAACAAACAGATGTACAGACAGCAATTATGATACTTGTTTTTAGTATAGGTATCGTATATACGCTCGTATGTATTTAGTAAAAAGTTGTTATTTTGATATCACAAACAGACACTTCAATTTTATTTATCTATACTTAATATATAAATAACATTTTAAAGGAACTACGTGATATGTATGCATTTAATTAACCCGATTATATATATATAAATATAACAAATGGTGACGAAACAATAATTGTGACCGAATGAAATGCGAGCATCGTATACCAGGTGTAAAGTTAGTCATAGAGACTCATTTTGGCTTATCGCGTTTCAGGTTCGGCCAAAGACGCCGAAAATCATTATGGACATTACATAACAGTCATCACAATAGTTATGTTTGAATAGAAATATTCACTATATAACTTTGACGTACTAGTAAATAAAAATACGTTCCGATGAATGAACGAAGGTACAGTATTGAAATTGGAACCATTACATACGTGACATTAACGGGTGTCTTATTGAATAAATTCAGTTGTATGGAGGCCAGATAATACCGTTTACACAAGAGATGCGGTGCTAGCTGCGACAGGGGGCCAAAGTTTCGAGGCCCGACTCACGGAGCTAAACCATGTCCCAAAATCAATAAACATTTCATTTAACTTTGACCCGACCGCTCCAGCGAGCCTGGACAACGCGCTACGTCTCTCCGACCACAAGTAGGTAGGTAATGCTTGTAAATAACTGTTTATGACTCGCTATAAACCGAATACTACCTATTCGCCTTTATACGTTTACTCTATATTTATACTTTTTTGAGTGTCAATTAATAAAATTGAAACGTTAACGTGCGCCGTAATGGTTTTTGATTTTAAAAGTAATGGCGTTCCTCTTTTTAAATGGAAAACAATTTGCCAATGATTTATACGTAATAATATTTTAAAATTCAGTGTTATTAATTTCACAACTACGGGCTTTTGTTATGCGTAATGTAATATGCTTTATTATCCGTAGAATAAGAGCAATGGAAAAGCTGGAAAATATTTTTTCCGCAGCTGATTCGTTAGTCTATGGAATCAAGGATTTTCTACACTCTGCACCGGTGTGCTCTTATACTGCGAGTTTTGAAGATACTACGCTACATTAATTTTTTTATACGCCTGTTATAACATTAATTTTATTTAAAATTGTATCTAGTTTATTTCACGTAAATAATAAAGAAAAATTAAATACATTATATCTAACTAACTGGGCAAATTGACGGGGAAGTATCTTCTAACTAACAAGAAAAAAACTTTATAGGAAAATGAAAAAAAAAAAATGTTTCAATTCAGGTTAAAATTTAAATGGATTAAACTATTTACATCCAAAGTATGTATATATAGAAATAATCTCATTTCGGATCAAAATACACTTCAGAATTTTTACTATAATATTTACCCTCAAAAACAATAAAAAGTGAATTTCTCAGAAAATATCAGATAGAAGGTATTGGAACTTCGCCGGCGATATGTAACTACGTTTATATGAAAATCAAGACGTGCGCCTTAAACAAGCAACATAAGGCGTTAAGCCATATTAAAATTCGTAAGCTTAATTTGAAATGTACACGATTATAGGCAAACCTAAAAAAGAAAATAAATCGGCGGTATTCATTTCTAAGTGTCTGTTTGTATTATGTGTGAACAAGCTTTATTACTAAACTATCTTAAATAAGTTTTTCTTCAAAAACAGTCTGATCGCTCTGAAAGAGCCCACGTTCTTGCAATTGAATTCGGAGACCGCAATCGAACTTGTGAAATAGGAAAATCTTTCTCGAGTGCCCGTTTTATTGCAGAACTGTCAAAGGTCGACAGGTTATACTGGACTAGGGATGCGTCGATCCGATCCGATTCGATCTTGCAGAGGATTGTAAGTGATTTTTTACAATTTTTCTATAGGCATTCGATTTTCTAGTGAATCGATATGAAAGGTTTGAAATCGGACCCTATAGACCGAATGAATGATGAACTACAAATAAGATTTTTTTTTACCCGAAGACTCAGAATAAGAACTTAGACTTCATTACATGTACAGTACTTTTACTAATTTGCTGGCGAGTGTTTTTTGATATGTCGATACGACGATATAAAATATCTTTTGAGCGAGTGCGTACATGATACTTGTCGCATTTTAATAAAAGTTTTACATGTACATCAAATATTGACAACTAGAAATATAAATTTATATGAGTTTAATTCCATTTTTTTTAATATCAATGGACGGCGATGAGGTAGACGATGGTAAATGGTCACCGTCATCTTTGGACAATTGAAACACCAGGAGTATTACCGATGTGTTGCCGGGCATGGTAGATTTTGATGTTAAAAATAAAATATTTAAACTATTGATTGTTTTTTTTTTTTTCAGTTTGATCTTTTTGGATTGACGATATGCTATCCAATCAAGAGATCAGATCAAGACATTATGATCGATATGAAGCAATCGTATTGTGAATACAGTGGTCGAATTAGGGATTATTGTAACCGATATAATGTTACAAGAGCAAACACTTACTTTAGTTACGAAACGCTTCATAAACGTTCACAATTAACAGTTAGGAGTTAAGAGAATGCTTAATTCTAAAATAAATTACCTAAGCTTGTGTATTTTATTCATTTGTCATTGAGGCTTACCATGAATTATATATGAACGGGCTTTTGTTATGCATTACCTACAGCCCGGTTCGACGTCTACCTTCAACGATTGCATATTTAAATTGTACGTCTGTCCGTGCATACGAAATGAAATGCATTAAAATAACCGTCACCGCAATCATTATTATCAACGAAGTTTATAAAATGTAATCAATTATGTATTTGGAATATAATCATGATAATAATAGGACTCGGATAAATAACTTTTAATAACTTAAATGTTAATATTTGTTTTGATGTACCTCAATAACATTCAAACGATTGTACGGATTTAGACAAAATTTTGTATAGAAGTACATTTTATTAAAGAAATGTACATGTAACAAAGGAAGTAACGTTTTTGAAACAATAATAATGACATATTCCAGATTACATAAAACATCTCAAGCATAGAGAACGGGCACTAGTTTCTATTATCATGGCAAAATGATATTAAATAAAGTACAGAGTCTAAGAACAATGAGGATAATGGATGAAGATTTATTGACTGTCGTCATAATCAAGTGCGTCCGGATATACAATTGCCGATCCTGAAACGAGGCGCGCATGTACCGGTCGACACTTGGGCGGACTTTTCACGTTAGTTAATAAACTAAAACCTAACCATTAATCAAATTTAGAATTATTAAACAAATAATTTTAATAACTCATATTAATGATAGAAGACATAATAAAACCTTAAGCTTACATTCTAAAGATAATATTCACTACCGAAGTGAGAATACCAATGGATCGGAGGAATCACGCAAAACCTATTAACACCAAGGGGGAACTTGCACTCCGTGATCGAACGTCATTCTAAGCCGTTGAGAATCTAAATCACGTTTCTGTTTATCAAATTTTATTAATTTCCTCTAAATTTATTTCTACGTTGATCTCTTCTCAACCGAGACTTGTTTTTTTTTAATACTGTATAATATCAGTACTGTGACCATAATCTCACTTGATGCTAAGTGACAATGTTTCGATCAAGATGGTAAAGATATTAAGCCTGGAGGTGTTGGTTCTCAAGAGGGTAGTAGCCATCAAGACTGGTATTATCAGAATAATTCCCTACAACAATACTAGGGTTTCCTCACGATGTTGTTCTACGTAAGACTAATTGATTATAACAGAGAGTTTGAACTTGCGTCCATCGACGGGCAATGCGAAAACACTACCCACTAATCCATCGACGCTTTCAATATATCTTTATAATATACATATAGTAGTATTCAACATTCGGTAAACTCTCTGTTGGCTCCATTGTAATTTATTTTACGATAAGGGAAGGACGTAATATCTCTAAGCTAAGTACAGTTATCGTTGTCTCATTCTTTCACGTAAATGTAGTCAGTAACGAATATCACCCACACTCTACCTACCCGTTTACCAGAACATCATTCACGGAGTAAAGTCAAGCCATCACGATAATTGAATTTCTGTTGTACGCACATAATAATAGTTACACTTGTAAAAAGTGTCAACTACCGATTGTTGAAAATATTCACCCTGGACCCTACCTCTACTAATTGATAAAACGACATAATAAACAAGGTCGCCTAGAAGAGATCGCTCTCACCAATTAAGTCACCGGTTTTTTACCTTTATTAAGATTTTTAAAATGCTCATTTTTACGCGATACAGTAGGTAAGATAAAAAATTATTTTATAATATTAGTTCAGCTTCTACGTAATTTAAATATAGTTCTAAAAACAAATGGAAGGTATATTCATAAAGATTTAGTTAATTTAGTTCAAACAAAGAGAAAAGTTGAACAAAACCATCTTTAAACAATTAACCTTTTCATAATAAATATAAAATCGATATAAATATGAAACTAATAACTCGCCTTGTCTCCTATTAATGATGTTACGTTTATCCTATTAAGAGCGAATCTCTATTAGGCAATGTCTACAACAATAATTCAGGAACTAATTTGAAATTTAATTGAATCACGGCACGTATACGGTATCTCTTTAAATCAACAAATTAACACGTTCCAAATTTGTTAAATGATAATCAACATAAAGTTTATTAACAATAAATCTAGGTATAGAAATACCGAAAGTATTATTACTCTATAATAATTACCTAATGATTACAAGAAAAAATAAAATTTAATTAATTAATTTAATTACTGTTTATTGTTGTAATCTTATCGTAATTAATTATTAAAATAATTAAATAACATTAATTAATATGTGAATCATCATAATAATATTAATACTTGAAGCGAAAACTTTGTACACATTTTTACGAAAATTGCACGGACGGAGACGTATGAAATTTCGCACACTTATAGTTCATATAGAGAAGTGCAGAATGTTTATTTTAAGAATTATGCATAAAAATACATTAAATGAATAAAACAATACATTCACACACTACCATTAGTTTGACACAGACGCACATCTATCATTATCCGTTACGATTACCAATGCATTATCAATCATACGTCAATGTCAGACTTGACATTTATTTACGTGTCGACAGAATATTGGCTTTTGAGGTTTTATTTTAAGCAATTGAAAATGAAAAGCAAAAACAAAATTGTTAGCGTATTTATGATTTATGGTTAATACTAGTTGCTATTAATAGTCGTTATTTTTTTTTTATTAAACAGTTAATTTTATTACATGAAAGCACTTTTAAAAACTCTATTTAAATAAAATTTAAGTCGAAGTGTAGAACAAAGTGGTCCGTGAAAAGAGTTTGAATAAAAGAAAAAAACTATCCTGTATTGAATGAAATAGTACATTCGAATGAATATGGACTGGAAATTAAAGCGAAGTACTCAAATGGAGCGTCAAAGCTAACACTAGATTTAGTTAGGCACTCCGTTAGTATGATTCGATTGAATCTTACTCGGCGATAACAATAGAGTTCTGAAAACGTTTTATCCGTTAATGTCCACAGTGCATATTCAATTTTGCATTTCTCTTTTCTTTGTTCACTCCGGTAACTGTAAATATATATATATATGAAAAGTACTCACACTACATTATAACATACATAATTTAATAAAATTCAATCTGAAACTTTCGTATTATAATTTGATTTATCTGTAAATGATGTTTTTATTCAGTTTCTAAGTTTACTTGGATAATTGATTTTTCCCTTGATAATGGGAGATTTATTATCGAGAATTTTAATAAAATTTGTATACTCTGTAACAAATAATAGTTACATATCTTTTGATGTTTTTTTTTTTAGAGTTGGTTTCATTTGGTAAAAATAAGCAAGATGGTATTACATGCTTGTAGAATGTAAGCAGAAGAACACCTAAGTAATGTTTAGTTATCGGTCAGCTCAGATAATAATTATTTATTTAGATTAATCTAAAACAAGATATAAAATGGTTTCTACTGTTAGGGTTATAATTAAAATAAAGAGAGAAAAAAAAGAATCTCGGTGACTGTCTAATATTATACTCCTTTTAGTATTCCGTTCTTCTCTCTTCATTAGTATCCATTTTAATTTTAAAACCGACACCAAAGAAGAAAGGTTTTCATGTGGGTATTTTTTTTTCATATTACTAAGGTTATCATATATGTATACTGGTGGAAAGGTTTTAGTTTACAATAATTATGTTTAATGACGACTGTAACGTCACGTATGTTAAACATATTTGAGTTCAACAAAGAACTAAAGAAAAGAACAATGAAATGTCGCCGGTAAAAATTTAAAAAATTAAGTATATATTAAATAAGGTTGGTAAATTTAATTTTAATATTAAATCGCCGATGGAAGTATTCATCAATCGAAGTATTAATCCGATTGCATTGTAAATTAGTTTCAACATTTTAGGTATTTCTGAAGTCGATTTATTTTTAGTAAAGAATACTTATCGATAATCTATTTATTTTTTCAACATAAAATAAACATAATGTTACTGTAGACTGTAAATCAATCATCTCTTTTAAGTGGTCTAGTAAATTCTTTACATATTTTCCAAAAAAACATTTTTACAGTTTTTACATATTAGGGCGTGCCTACGATTGCGTATACGTTTCTTAGTTTGATTGAATGTCCATTTTTTTTTATCAGCATTGCCTATGAATTAGTAGTAGTCTACGTATAAAGAGAAAATTCGGCCGTCAACAAATATGCGAATGTGGCAATCGCAACTCGGACTGATTATACTTATGCAAGATAAACAAAATCATCACTTAATATTCCTTGTTTTATCACACATACTGGAACGATTTCAATTTCACTTAAAATTTTAAAATCAGAAAGACTTTGGCTATGATGTCCCAATGTTTTCCTTTTTTGTTTTTAATCTTTATTTTTTTTTTTTCACGGACGTCTGAAAACGATGTCTGTTTTCACGGGCATTTTTCCTCATATTTGAAAGTTCCTAATTTCTGTAATAATTAATTTGACAAAAAATAATTTAAAACGTAAGGGCATGGCCATGGTGTATGTATATATTGCATACATACATTACATACACATATTATATGGTATAAAAATATTAACTATTAACTGCGTCTCCGCGATTATGTCCTCGCTTAATATTTTCTTCGTTGCGTAATATAGTGTTTAATTGTCTACTTACACGGAAGTCAAATTATTTTCCTAAAATTTATTTTTACTAAAAGAAAGAAAAAATATTTCTCACAAATTCGTGCACTTGTCAGTGAAACTCACTATTACATGTTATTTTTTACAATTTCTTGGAGTTTAATCTTTTTATACGGACCCGTAATTATTTTCCAAAAAGAATTTTTGTTATCAAAATAAATCAGAGATATTTCTCACAAATTCAAACACCTGTCAGTAAAATTGTGCATTGAATCCGATTTTATTCCAAATTTAATGAGTTTGATATTTCAAACAGACACTTTCAGACAGACAGACCAGGGAGCAAACAGGGGAATACGTTTGCGGGTACGTTAAACCCTTGCATTTTCACTTAATCTGACAAACGACATAATTTTCAAGCAATTGTCCTTCTCTGTGTATGTCTGAGCTATCTATGTGTGTGATGAAAAGCTTTATCCTGGTTTTAAAATATTTTCTAATGTCCAAGCGCTTAGTTACAACCCTTTAATTAAATATTCCGAATCAAACCATCGAAATTTAGTGTGTTCAAAATCTTCGACTATATTCGCTAAATAAATATTACCTGAAACTATACTCAGATTTCTGAACTGAAATTATATAAAATATATATCCGCTTAGAACGAAAGAAAACCTATGAAATTATTCCACTAGTCTACACTTGTTTGACTCTAGAAATAAGATTGATTTTAAATATATTTATTTATGCCCGCAATGATTTTGTAAGATTTGTTCTCGTCTTCATTTAAATCTTTATTTTCACTTTACATTACAAAAATCGGAAAACAAGAAACAAAATAACAGATATATTTATAACTAGCTGTGCCCGCGACTACGCTCGCGTGGAATTCAGACAGGGTCTCGCCCCGTCATAGTAGTCATATCTATGTCCTTGTAATGTTTCAGAACAGTCCATATTATAAAGAAAAAAGGGTAGTGCCAATTATGAACAATCGTCAAAAATACGTATATAATTTGCTTACGTAATCATCATTCATTACACTTCGTCCCTAATGTCATCAAAAATAAACAAAACATGAACCGTCTAATTATACTTAGAATAGATGAAATAATATTTTATTCCTTATTATTATATTTCGCGCCATATTTACACCTATTGACATTATAATCGAAATTCAGTTCACTACTTCCAAACAATGGTTCCTTAATGCAACGCCTAAAATTCCTCGAGATTGTGTGAAAATTGAATATCGAAATATTATTATCTCATACACTATTATTTATATTTATACACTAAAAACATATCATTTATTTTGTTGTATATTTTGTCCAACTTCAATAAATCCATAAAAAATTTTGTTCTCGAATAAGACTAAAACGAATTTACTTACAGACTCTTCATTTATACTAAAGTCGCCGCGTGTCATTCGAATTACTGTAACCTTTGATAGAGTAAACCGATTTTGTTGAAATAAAGTGTTTAATGTTAACCCAGAATATGCTTTATGATTATCTTTTTCAGTTTGAAAATATACTTTCTAATTGATGCCTGCACAAACAAACACACAGACAAACAGAGATTTCTAAAAACTTGTTTTAACCTTATTTTTAACTTATTTTAAGTCCCTCGCAATTATTGTTTTCACAAAAATCGGAAATGCACAGACAAGTGAAATTTACAATTTCATTTTTAGTATAGGATATAGATGTTAGTTTTGTTTTGACCAGTTAGGATACATCGATGTAAATAGATAGGAAAATGTCGAAAACATATGTTATATTTATGAGCTTCTCTTTTATAATTTTTCAGGGGACAATCTCTTTTTAAAGACCTTTTTTTTTTTTTTTTTTGTGACGGGGGAAATGCATTTACGCACTACCCTTATCTATTGTATTAGTGACACTTTAATGAAATCTGTGTCATTGATCAATTGCCGTATTTGAGGACCATCAAATATATCACCTTTCAACTTTTCAAAATATAAGATATGTGTGTATAAATCATAAAAACAAGAGCACATTTAGTACTTTCATGAATAAGTTCGTAATGTGGGATCTGAAAAACATAAAAATTTTCAAAGATATCCAGGGCAACTCAAAAAAAATTTTTTTTTGTTTTAGAGCTGTGTTCTTCATCAAGAAAAATCTATAGATTTATCAGTTACAAATTCACGTACATCACATGTATTCACGTACTTTTAATTTGAAAGTCTCCTTTACCTATTAGTAATACTGAGGATTTTGGTAACCCTTATGATCACGCGAGGATAGTAAATCAATTTTAATTTCTATGTAATCATATAGTCAAAAACGTTTAATTTTAGATTACTTTTATTTTTATCTTTTGATAATATTCGTGAAACGGTTCTTTAGATAAATTTGACCATACCTACAGACAGACAGACAAAATTGTTTTTATATCAGAATCGAGATTAGTAACGTCAAATAGAAAAAAATAAATGTAAAAACAGAGTCTGCAGATTAATAATAATATACGTAGATAATATTTTATTTTGTTATGTATACAATATGTTTTATTTAATTTAAAAAACCTTTACAAATGTACGAAATAATTAATTATAATTTTAAGTTTTACATTTAGCTATTTGCTCACTAACTAAAACAAACTTTTAAATAATTGAAAACAATTACGCATGAAGTAGGGGAATGGTAAAATTAAAATTAATTACCAACAATTTTATCAAATATGTTATTTATATCTATTGCTAGAATAGTAGAATATATTAAAAAAAAAAATAATAATAAACATTGTATTTTTATATTATATTATAGTATTTGATTAGTAAAGAAATAAATTAGTCCATTCTAAATATTTTTTTTGTTATTACTTTACTTGTATTACATATAATACGGAATAACTTAAGTTATCTTTAAAACACATTGTTTGAATAATAGTTTAATGTGTCGAGTACCCATAAAGCTAAAACAATAGGAAAACAATGGAAAGCTGGCGTAAACGCCAGGAAGGTGCTCCAGGGGTTAATGGATGTTAAATTAATTAATTAGATGTTTGATCGTATACGCACGTGTGTATCTATATATAATGTTTTTAATATTATTAAGTTTATTTTAGAAAATAATAATAACATACGTACGTCATACGCTTACCCCAACTTTTCTGATAAAACGACAACAAACAAACATGAAAAGAACACATTAAGGTGCCACATGCCGGAACATATTTAAAAAGAACAAAGGTAGCCTCGCCGTAAGAGAGTGTTTCTCTTTAACCGGATATATGGCTTGATATTTGTACTATTAAAACCACCATTTTTTTTAATCCGCACAGAAGAGAAGCCAACGCTAACGTTCATAGCGTGGCAAGTGATATACCTATTTTAGATTTTATTATTTATTTATTATAAAAAGGCAGCACCAACAGTACATATATTATACATTAGCCACTTAATCATATGATTCTAATTATGATGTACATACCCATTACATGACATGCTTTGATAGACATCTTATAACTAATTTATAATTAAGTACAATAATAACTTTGTTAATCTGTATGGAAATAATATTTACAGTTGTTTATATAAGTTGTAAAATTTTGCGCAAAATATATCCAAGTTATCTACCGTGGCATTGAGCTCATTATACGTTCTACACATTCTCACTACAGGGGAGCTAAGTCCAAGATTAGTTTTACATAGAGGTTGGAAAAAAATGTTGGTCATTTTATGTTTTGGGTACTTATGAGGAATATTAAATTGTACCGTTTCTAAAATAATAGGGCTCTCAATACTTCCGTTAATGATTTTATGAAGAAATGCTAGGTCGTGTAGTTAGTTTACGTATTATAATTATATTTATTAATACTTATCTTTGAACATAATAGCGTAATCTTTTTTATAGTTATCTATTTCGAAAATATGTGTACCGATTCGAATGTAGTTTTTAGAATAACATAGACACGATATCACATGAAATATACACATATATCTATACAGTATAAAAACAGTAACGGTAAGATTATAGTTTAATAATAAACCAAACACAACCTGTATTTTAATGTTGAAAAGCAAATAACTGTATATAAGTCGCTTACAAAATCAAGTCGATTATAAATAAACTTGTGTTTATTATTACATTAACATGAATAATTTAGGTTACTATGTCTATATTATAGATCACACTGATTGATATACTTAATAAATGAAGCCAATAATCGACACAATAATCAGTATTGAAAACTAGTCTATTCATATTCGTATGAAAATGATAATAATATTCGATGTCTGTCGCCGCAAGCCTTTGCCATTTAGTTATTAAAATCAAATGATGAAAGCTTTTAACCGCAGATCAATAGAAATAATTAGCTCGCAATTTAATATTATTTGAGTTGGAAATAATTTTCGCTTGTTACCTGACGAATGATGCGCATACTCTATAATCATATTACACTGTATTTCGAAATGATGCGAAGCGATCATGACGCAGTGGTTAGTGCGGTCTGATTCCACGTAATTGTACGTTGGATCGAGCCCGCCTATCCAATTCTAAAATCTGCCTGAGCTTTCGTTGAAGAAAAACATCGCGAGGAAACCATAGCATGGTGGTAGGGCATTTTCTAATGATGGCCGCCCGCAAGTTTGAAAACCTGTCGCCAAATACTAATAGGCTTGTTCCGGTACCATCATTTGAGAACCAGTATTTCTAAGCTTAGTGTGGGTTACCATCCTTGACCACATCGTCATTTAATATTAGATGAAATTGTGGTCAAAGCACTAAGCCTACACCGTAAAAAAAATATATAATAACTGTCTATTTGGTGTATAATTCAAGTACCACTGAATTGATTAATAATATTATTGTTTTAAGGTAGTCTGCGCCGACCACAAGTGAGTTGGGAAAAGGCATGAGAATGATGATACTACATATCGTTTCACCATAAACACGTATATCGAGTTATATTCCCAATGAAAATCCATAATGTGAACGTAAAAAAAAAATCTATTGCTTATAATTATTTGTTGGTCGGTAACTTTCACTTTGAATCCATTCAATATCGATTAAATTTGTAACTTAAGAAACTAAACTTAAACATTAATTTGACACGATCTAAATGTATATAATAAATTATTAAATAAGTTACTTAAAAATACTAGTGAATTTTATTTATTATTGAAGATTAAATGTTCATGATAAAACGAATCGGTTGACAGAAGATAAACACAATTTTCAAGCTTTTAAAAAAAGAACTAAGCTCTTGTAGCTAACCTTTTAGAAAAAGGTTTTACTGGCTTTCAAACATCTAAGTAAGATCTAAGATCACGTATTTTCTCATTCATAAATTTTAGATTATAATCCTATTTATAGAGACTTAATAAAAAAAAAAATTCTAAGTCTTACTTTGCTTTAATAATTTTCTGACTGAAGGAATAATACGGATAATATTTCCATTTATATGGTAAATAAAATTAATTTATTTAGCAAGACTTTTTAATGACTAAACTAGGTAGGTAAAAAATCTTTTTTTGAGATTTAAGACTAGGAAATCGTAAGCTGTATTGTAAGTTACACATTTAGAAATCTTTTGAGAATATAATAAATTATACTTACCAATCCTAAAACTGTCTTATTTTTCTTAGAATATACGTCAAATATTAAGTCTTTCAAGAGACGAAAGACGTTATGCCCGCTAAATAAAAAATAATTTCCACTGAATATTTTGTTCACATTATTAATAAAAAGTGTTCTTAAGTTGCTAATGCTAAGACTTTATTTACAGTTGAATTCATAATATGATCTATCATAAAGATGATAGCCAATAATAGCTCTGAGAGAGGGGCAACTTTTTGAGTAACATAATCTGGGTTAATTGTTTTTTTTTGTTTGTATTTAGGTTGCTATTGTTTGTTGTTTAATCCATTCACTATGAAGTCATCGCGTGTAGTAGACACGAAGGAAAAATACATTGTCTTTGTGAAAGACACCTACCGTTTGCAATGATTATATTGACAATAGTTGGTCACATTATTTTACTGTTATCTAAAAAAGATGACCTTATGTTTACAAGTACGCGTACGTGCGCCGTAAATGTCAATTTCAATAAATATAATATTCATCCGTTGAAGTTTTAATACAGTTCTAAGGTTTAAGCATGATTTGTATGTTACATAGTAATGTTAATAATACATACATACATATGCTCACGCCTGTTTTCCCCGAAGGGTTAGGCAGAGGTGAAGTAGCGAACTACACCACCCACATTTCGCCGAGCTTAGTTCCGTCCCAGATGTGACAGGGGGCGAGCCTGTCGCCATATCGGGCACAAATTCCAAACTCCGGGATGATACTGAGTAGAAAAAACCCAATACCACTTGACCCGACCCGGGGATCGAACCCGAGACCTCAGAACGGCAGTCGTATGTAATACAACTGCGCTACCGAGGCAATTAATGTTAATAATATATTACCAAATATGTTGTGTTTCATTAATTATTAGTTTTAAGTTAACAGGTATCTACTAATAATTTTTCGACACTTGAAATCGTTAATTTTTAATTGTATTTTATACTAGCTGTGTACCCGCGAATACGCCCGCGTTTTCATATATTCTTCATTGCGTAATACAGTTTTTATTTTTTTTACGCGGAATCCTAATTATTTTCCAAACATTTTTTTTTATACCTAAAGCAAATATATTGTATAAATATATAAATACTTAGTGTTTTTTTTTTACAATTACTCACGTTATAATGTTTTATACGAAACCCTATTTTTTTTTTTGTTACAAACAGAAAGTAAATATATTTCTCACAAATTCAAACAGCTGCCAGTAAAACTGTCATTGAATCGGATTTTATTCTCAATTTCATGACTTTTTACGCGGAACCATAATTGTTTTCGAATGATAAAAGTTGTGTAACCCCGAGTAACTTCAACTTGAAATTGTCACTTTTTAGTTATATTTTAAATGCAACTTTTTGAATTAATTGTATATCGAACATTTTTCAAGCAACTGTAAGTTAACTTTAAGCAATTGCAACGTGATTAATAAACATAATAATCATATACTAAAATCTCACCGTGAGCCTTTAATAATAGTTAAATAAGGATAAGAATTTCGCCGTTAGTGAAATAATCGAGATAGGACTCCTGTGTTAACAATGGAAAAGTAGCATGTCAGTTGCACAAAACTAGCAAAGCTATCTAAAAGCTGTAGCTCGGTTTGGCTTATCCCATTCGAAAACTTTAATTCTAACATCAATATTTGCTCACGGTGCACACAGTGTGACGGCGCGCCGGCGATGGCAATCAACGAATTAAGTTACCCGAGTATTCTGTTGAAATTTTGATGAACCTGTGAATTTTTTACTTAACCTCTTGAGCATTAATCTGGCGTTTACGCCTGCTTTCGATTGTTTTCCTATTGTCTCATTTTTATGGGTAATCGACATATAAATTAAGTTTATCGAATCACATATGGAATGGACTTATCGACTGTCGATTCATCCTAACTCTATCGTGGGTCGTATCATTCTTGAGCTGTACTTTAATATTTATAGTCCGTATAAAAAAGAGGAGTATTAGTGGTCTTGGAGTTACATGTAACACTCTCATTCCCTTGACCAGAAATGTATTATCATCATGGATTTTCAATGTTTAAATATATCATGATAAGACATGCCAAGCATAAACTTCATTCACTACAGGAATCTTAGAAGAATAAAATAATATTAAATAAACAGTCACGTAGCTAGAAACGAACAGTTTGTAATGGTTAGTTAAGTCTGTACTCACAACATTGTTGTTTTTCTTTTTATTCGTTCTCTTAATTGTAACACTATTGGGTTTAAAAAATAATTAAACTGTGTTTATCTGTCTCGAATGGACGCCGTAGAACAATAGCTTTGGAGCATTTACTAACAAGCTTCGCGAATAATTAAAATGTTTGTTTGGTTTTATGTACAAACAGAGTGCAATTGGAAGTTCACAAAATATATATATATTTTTTTTATTGTCATTTATAAAATATTCGGAATGAAGGTGGTTTTCTCCATACGATTTTTTTTTTACAGATTTTCAGAATTAGAGCTTATAGCTGAAATGTGTAGGACGTTATAATAAAAACAGCTCAAATGATAGTTATGTTGTAACAAATGTATTCAACTTATTATATTTCCATATAAATATTTAACACGAGGTGAGATAATAATATGATACTCTTTGATATCATCGTTTCAAAAATATTTTACAAAAAACGTATTTTTAAAATCATTTAGTTAAATTGTAATTTAATACGTTCAAATATAACACAAGAGGCGGTGTTGTTTCCATTACTTTCAATACGATTTATAATTTATGAATTAGAAATAATAATAAATAAAAACATTTCAATTATATATATTTAAACTTTATCAAAATTAAAACATAAACAATTGTTTTTTATTCATACCACCAAATAAAGTCCAGCAAACTTCAGTTACTATTTCAGTTGAGGTAAGCGTAAACTTTATCAATGGCTAACAAATAAAAAAAAAAACCGATTAATAGACGACGATAAAAATGTCTTCAATAACTTTGCCATCGCCTAACTATATGATATAGGTAGATATCGTATATGTGTCTGGTTTATGTAAAGTGACGAAACAATCTCTCGTTTATATAAGGGTTGGAATTGTCTTCTAGGCTCGCGCCCTGTTCACTGGCACGGAGCTCGTTCCTCCGTGCCCCCTAACCTATTGCATTGGGGGACTCCGGTCTCACTAATGCAACTAATGCAATAGGTAAGAGCAGTGCGTAAATGCATTTCCCCCCGTCAAAAAAAAAGGCTCGCGCCCTGTGCGCTTTGATTTGAAATAATAGTTAGTTTTTAGAAGTACATTTTTATATCCCTGTGATTAAAACCCGTGCCGGCGAATTATAATTTACATTCGCTGAGTATATTTTCATGTCAGAAGGAATGGACCCCCTAGTGATGTTATTTTCTCATAATATCAGTACAATATCATCCCCGGAGTAACTTGATAATGTTACAAGGAACTAACTCGTTTCAATGAAAATTCCTTAAATTCCACTTTATACATATATGTAGTTGGTGCGTAGAGAACAGAACCAACTCATTAAGTTGTATTAAAAATACTTTACTCTATTTTTATAATACTAATTTTTGTTTAATAAATAATAATGAAGTAATTTTGGTATTACTTTTATTTATTTTAAAATTAGTATGTATTTAGTAATTTAACCCTTTGAGCAATAACCTTTTTTTTTTTTTGACGGGGGGAAATGTATTTACGCACTACCCTTACCTATTACATTAGTGAGACCGAAGTCCCCCAATGCAATAGGTAAGGAAGGGGGCACGGAGGGACGAACTCCGTGCCAGTGTGGGGCTCGCCCGGGCGTGATGCGCCCGGAAATACCCACTAAAGCCCCCCGGGGCCATCCGCCGCATTAGGGATGGGGGGCGACACGGGGTGGCTTTCGCAAGCTCCGCGTCGCTTTGAGCAATAACCTAGCCAGCCAGCTTTCCATTGTTTTCCTATTGCGTCATTTTTATGGATACTCGACTCGACACATGAATTAACATGGTTTAAGTTATTCGAGTCAAATAAGGCATTATTGTAATAGACATTAGTAACGACAACGTGAGAGGCCTTTCAATCACCATAAAGTCCAGAATGAGGTTACTTGATCTCATTCTGGATAAGCGATAGTACTGGGTAATAGAATCATTTCGGTATCTGACCCCCAGACTCATGAGCAATGTGGCCGACATGTTGTAGCTTATACCTCTCAAGAGGCTCAAAGTTTCCCCTGGTTACCAGCGATGGAAAGTGTGACCGTGATATTGAGCGAAGATGGAATTCAGTGTACAGGGCCCTACATAACTTTATGTGGAACCTAAATGTGTCTAAAAAGTCACGTTTGGCTGTCCAAATTTTATCGAAATCTATTCAGTGGTTTAAAAAGGTAACAGATAGACAGGTAGAGTTTACTGTCGCCCGCGACTTCGTCTTTGTAAAATTAGTACTTGAATGCCCTATTTTTTGTTTTAAGCTTTCGTAGTCACCATATTAATTAAATGTTGTAATAAATGGTTTTAAAATAATTTATTTTTGTAATATTTTTACAATACCTTGTAGCTCACATCTAACAATGACACAACAGTTGATAGATTCTTACCATCTGGTGGTTGCGTCTACTTTATATTCTTAACGCTAAAATTTCATGGTTCTTACTTAAAATGAAATGAATTTGCTATATCAATTTACAACCCTCTTAGGGGTAAAATGTTGAAAAACACATATATTTTTAATCAGAACAATGTATATTCATTTTCGTGCTTCTTAGTTTGAAAATGATGAACTTCGATTCCTAATTTTACAACTTTATGAGTGGAGTGATATATTCAAAAATAACATAACATATAACATAAACTCACGGCTGTTATCCCCGAAGGGTTAGACAGACTGTCGCCATATCGGGCACAAATTCCAGACTCCGGGATGATATTGAGTAGAAAAAACCCAATATAGCTTGACCCAACCTAGGGATCGAACCCGAGACCTCAAAAACGACAGTCGTACCGTAATACAGCTGCGCAGCCGAGGCAGTATTCAAAAATAATCTGTCTTAAAGGGTGGTTGTATCATAAAAAGCATTTATTTCGAGTTTGTGGCTTTAGTGGTCTGAGTTGATCAATCAGCCAACAAGTAATTTGATAACATATAAATAGTAAAATTTCGCAGACAGATCATATTTCGAAACTCGAATGCTTTCCAAATTTTACGAATTCACCCAACACTGGGATCATTACGAGCTGATAAAATAAATCTATAATTTAAGAAAAATTAGATATAATGCTTATCTGAAATATTTTTTTCTGTGTGCATATTTTATTATAAACTTTATCTCAAGTCCCTCGTTTATAAAAACGTTTTTTTTAATGCTATATATTATCATGAAGTATTTGATGTCTTTGAAGCTACAATTATGATTAAAGTAGGTATAAAATACGTAGACGAAAAACGAAAAACAAATATTAATTTTATTCTATCTCGTGGTATTAGAATCGCATTGTGTGTAAAGACACAAAGGCAGCGAGTACGAGGCACTGAATCGGGGGAAATTGTACAAGTTTCTATATACGTAATATATATTTTCATTTAATTATATTACAATATTACATTTTTTCTAACGATGACTATTAACTTTAGTTCATTGCTCATATTTTTTCTTTGCACTTCCTGATACAAACATACATAGCATTTTTTTTTACTAAACAGATAACATACGATATCTAAACCAAAAATTCAATTTTCATATTTTTTGTCTGTCTGAATGTTTGTTTCAGGCAATCCCCGGAGCGGCTGAACAGATTTTGACGTAACTTTTTTTTGGTATATAGCTGAAGCTACTCCGGGTAACTTAGGCTACTTTATTTTTTCGAAATTAATTTAAAAAAAAAAATACTCATAAAAATTTGAATAAAATCCGTTTCAATGCAGTTTACTGGCAGGTATTTGAATATGTGAGAAATATCTTTGATTAATGTTTGTAGAAAAAACAAATTGGTAATTAATTATGCCCCCGTATGAAATTAAAACTATATTACGCAGTGAGAAATATATGAAACGCGGGTGCAGCCGCAGGCACACAGCTAGTTAGAAAAACAATTCAAGTTCAAACTAGCACGTTCAAGATTATGAAAAGCAAGCGTTACAAAGGTAACATAGTTGATGAAATGGACCTTTAGATACACTAAGTCGTTTAACAGTATTGAGAGGTTTTTTTTTTTCAATAAGCCTGAATCTATATTTTATTACAAATTATACGTTTCTAAACCCCACGAGGACCAAGTGTAAAAAACCAATAAAAAGTAACAATCTAGAATAAAATAAAACGTTTTTTTTAATGTTAAGTATTAATTATTTGTTTTAAAATATATATATATATATATTTAGTTAAATAGTAGTTACGATGGTGAACTTCGTAACGCTTCAAAATCAATATTACGTTATTAGTTAAAAACAATTTAGTTATTCCAAAGCGAACAAAAAAAAATCTGTCGATGCATTCTCGAGATATCATAAAAAGAGCCGTTCCATTCAAAATGTATTAAAAATAAATTTTTTTAAACGTGATTTTTCTTAGTTATTCTTTTGTTTGGAGCAGAGAGAAAACCAACAAATTTAAAGATTATTAAAATAGGTCCAGCAATGCTAGAATTACATTAACCCGAATTTAGTTTATATACAGTAATTATTTATTATTCATGTTTAATTTGTTCATTAACTTTATAAGCATGCCACACCATATTAGGTAATGCTAAAAGTGATGATGGCACAGTGGATAGTGCGGGAGGATTCCGCGTCATCGACGCAGGTTCGATACCACTTATCCAACTCCAAAATCGGCCTGAGCTTTTTTGTTGAAGAAAAACATGTGAGGAAACCATAGCGTAGTGGTAGGGCATTTTTTCACGATGCTCGTCTGAGTAGTTACCACCCTCAAGTTTGAAAAACCTGTCGCCAAATACCAATAGGTGAGTTCCGGCTGCATCACTTGAGAACCACTACCCAGGTCTAGTGTATTTACCACCCTGGACCACATCGTCACTTAATATCAGGTGTGATTGTTGGTCAAAGCACTGAGCCTATATCGTATAAAAGAAAGATGTTGACTAACGTAATACAAAATGCAAAAGCTTCATAAATAATAGGTGTCACTCAAAGCAGTTAGCGGGCTAGCCGCATTCTGAATAATTAAAAAGTCTACACGTTAGCATGTGTTTTTAACCTGGGTCGGCGGCGTAAGAAAATAGAATACGGAACTTATAATACCGGCCACGTCAATAGTAGCGTACTGTATAGAATACATACATATCATCACGCCTTTCTCCCGTGGGGGTAGGCAGAGATTACGTCCTTCCACTTGCTACGATCTTGGCATACCTCTTTCGCTTCCTCTACTTTCATTAGCGCTTTCATACATGCTCGTCGGTTATGGGTACTTTTTACTTTTTTTTTTTTTTTTGTATAGAATAATCTATACTAATAAATAAATTGAAACGTAGACTGTTTCGAAACATTTATATATATAATGGAAGACAGCAGAATCATCGCGCGATGTAAAATCGTTTAGAAAAAAAAAATAATTTTTGTTGTCGTTTATATTTAAAATTAAAGTATCTGTTTTTTTTTTACCTAAATACTTATGAATGTATATGCGACACTTATACCAAAAATGCAATTTTTTAATTTTTTTGTCTGTTTGTATGTCTGTTTGTAACGGCTAATCTCCGGACGGCTGGACCGATTTGGACGGGACTTTTTCGTTAGTTAGACGATGTTACTCCGCGTAACTTAGGCTACTTCATTATTTCGAAAATAATTAGGGGTTTGTGGAAAAAAAATTAAAACTCATAAAAATTGGAATAAAATCCGATTCTATGCACAGTTTTACTGGCAGATATTTGCAATTTCTGATAAATATCGTTGCCATATGCGAATAGCAAAAAACAAAAAGGGAAATAATTAGGGTCCCGTATAAAAAACATTAAAAACTATATTACCCAATGAAAAGTATATATAACGCGGGCGCAGCAGCGGACGGCGCACAGCTAGTGTATAAACATGATAAGTTTTGCGAGATCGCGAAAACCTCAAAATACCATTGTAAGTTATATTAAATATTATGTGTCAACGATAGAGTTCTTCGTAGTCACGTCGAAGCGTGAGGGTTGAAAATATTAAGATAGGTGTTGACAATAAGGGTGCATAATTGTATATTGTTCCTACAGAACTTCAATTAGCAACGTGTAATTTAATACTTTAAACTATGTGTCAATTGAGAGGCTCACTCTGTTCCGTGTAGTATAAATGTCGCTTAAATTGCGCTCTGTGTATTTAATTTATATATAAAATTAATAAACCTGAGAATTTAAGTCTCGCGTCTTAACAAAACTTTAAGATTCTAGTTTCCACTTTCATTTCTATATTTTAATCTTTCTCGGCGTCGTGTTACGACCTCGAAAATGGAAAATATAGACACAACAAAGGAAAATCTATCTTATAAATTATTTTTCAATGTCGAAATTAATTACTTTTCTTTTGCTACTTTTATTTTAAACTAGCTGTGTGCCCTCGGCTACGCCCGCGTTTCATATGTTCTTCACTGCATTTAATTTTTTTTATATATGAAACCCTAATTTTTTTTACATGTTTAGATAAAGTAAAAATTTTTCCCATAAATACTTACCCGTCAAAGTGTGCATCGAAACGGATTTTATTACATGACTTGTTAATTTCTTTACTCGGAACCCTAGTTATATTCGATAATTAAAATTACCCTAAGTAACTTCAGATATCTACCAAAAAAATCCTGTCGAAATCCGTCTAGCCGTTTCGGAGATTATGTGGAACAAACAGATGGACAGACAAAATATTTAAAAACTATATTATTGCTATAGGTATCGTGTCCATTATATATATTCATATATTCATTATCGTGTATTCATATATTTTTAGTAAAAAAAATTATATTACAAACAGACACTTTAAATTGTATTAGTACATATAAATGGTTTCTCTAGTAGGTATATCATGTATCTTTTGTACGTAATTTTTAACAAATTATTCTTTTATTAAAGTCCTTCATCCAGTCATTTTAAGGTACACTAAAAAGGTCGAAATATATTTTCTTAAATAACAAATAAACTATCAACTGATCAACTAAAGAGTTGAAAATAATTCACAAGTAAAAAAATAAGTATATAATTTATTTTATATAAAGATTATAAAATAAAAGATTATATTCTCACTGGTATACAGTGCGCTTAGTTTCTTATTCATAAAGGTACATTTCAGGGTTTCTGAAATAAATGAACCGGTAAAGTGGCGTAATATAGTCTCTTTCACGACACAACTTGTTGAACGGCAGTAATAGGGTTTGAAACTCCTCACGCCCGGAACAGCTTTGTTGCCAACAAATTGCTGTCTAGTCATGTTTAAAAATAAATCGTTTTTACCTGCTACCGAACAAAGAGTGTCTCAGTGGAGTTTGCTTATATTTATTCATATTCATAATTATTATTTCTTAAAAAAAAAAAAAAACTCTTCCCGTTATTAAAGTTATAAGTAAACTAGCTGTTCTCGTTGCTCCGTCCGTGTATCACATTTCCTATTCCGCACAATTATCAACTTCCTAATTTAGTTTTTTAATAATCCTTGGAAAATAATGGACATTTTTTGTACATGGTCTAAATTATTCTAACAGTTTCTCACAAACCCCAACACGTGCCAGTGAAACTGTCCATTGAATCGGATTTTATTTACAGTTTTATGAGTATAAATTTATTACACGGAACTTTAATTATATAACAACATAAAAATTAGACATTAACAGAAAGCAAAGATATTTTTCACCAATTTAAAACATTTGCAAGTTAAACTGTGCATTGGATCGGATTCTGTTCATAATTTCATGAGTTTTAATTTTCTTTTCGTGGAAACTTAATTATTTTCCGTAAATAAAAGTAAGAAAAAACACCGTTAAAAGGTCACCATATTCAGATCGCTAGGTATGGAATAATTTTGGGCTCGTGGATGAGACGTTCCTAACTTCCACTTTCCGGCATGGCGCAGAAGGGGAAGGGGGGAAAGGGGAAAGTTGGATGGGGGAGTCGAAAGGAAATGGGATTCGTGGGAGGGGAATAAGGAAGATGATACGCTGGGGAACTTCAGTGGAATGACGGAGGATCGTATTTGGAATGTTTTCGTGGATATGAAGATGGATATGGAGGAGATAGGAGAGAAGATAACGGTAGGTTATCTGGCGAAAAAGTTGGACAGGGCGACGCGGCTTGTTAAGGTCGCTCGCAACGCTATCCGATATCGCAAGGAAGCCTATGCGGGGAGGAGGTTCCGTTGCGATAAGGAGGAATTGCAGAGGAGGGTCCGGGCGGGGCCGATACAGATGACGGGGTGGTCAGGACGATGTTTGTTTCTTTGCTGGTGGAGGTGACCCGGAGGGCTGTGGATAAGGAGAAAATAAGAATTGGGTAGAGTGTGACCCAGGTGCATGGGTGTGGGACATACACGCATGACGTACACGGTGGCCCAGTGCTTCCTTTGTGGCGTGCAGGGCCACAAGGTGGCGGAATGTGCGGTGGAGCACACAAAGTGCGCGCGATGTGCCGAGGAGGGCAGAGAGGATGGGCACCATATGGGGGGAGCTTTTTGCTTCCCCACATATCAGGTGGGAGTGCCCGGTAAAAGAGCAAAATAGTGGAGAAATATTGGAGGGCTGGCCGGGGTAGAGCACATTAGCCTCCCCCTGCTATTATAGATAGCTGATGTTTTGTACCTTCTCCTCTCTACGTCTTGTAGTTTTTACAAGACGAGAGAAGGGGAGAAACTCTTTCAGCAGCTGTCGGAGGTATTGGAGATGGGGGTGGGGTGGTACCTGTGTGTCAGGATAAGCCCCTCCCTTCCCCGGACGAATCTTCTCAACTAAGAAGCGGGCGGGGAGAGAGCCTGTGGGTCAGGCAACGTCTTCCCCCCCCCCCCCCCAACCCCAACCGGACGGATTTTAGGACGTGGCCCTATTGGGCCTGCCGCAGGGAACGACGCGGTGAATGCTACCGCGATCCCGTATCGTCCCCTAAATGCGGCAGACGGCTCCGGGGGCTTTAGTGGGTATTTCCGGCGCTTTTCGCCGGGTGAGTCCCACACCCTCTACCATTTTCATTGAGAGGACTTTGATCCTCCTAATGAAATTGGTAGGGGTAGTGCGTAAATGCATTCCCCTCGCCAAAAAATAAAAATAATAAAAATAAAAATAATTTTACATTGGTGCGCACAAAGAAAGTTTATTTCTCTTTATTTTAATATTACATAATATCTGATAAATGTGAGTATTTTTTATAAAACAAAAATCTATTTAAATATGCGAAACCTACAAGATTATAAAAATACATCTCTTCTAATAAGAACCATTTTATAATATCATTTTTATTTTCGGAATAAATTGCATAGAAATTTACCGCGATACGGATTTTTTTTCTCTGTCAGTAGAACGATCTGAAGAGATATGTTTTTTCTTAGTGTAGTTTCTCCAAATACTTTAGTCCGGGAGAACGGTTCCCAGATTTGTCAAAGGAACATTGCGCACCGGGACACCCGCTTTCAACATGAAAGGATGCCGTTGGAAATAAAAATGTATAACATTAAATTTTATAACCAGATGGATTATTTACTCAATTCCCTTGTTGAGAAACATAGTATAAATACATGGAAGACATGTATAAAAATAGATACATTGTAGATGTTATTTATGTGGGTCACTATATTTCAATGTTTTTTTTTAAACTGAGAGACATATTATTATGAATTAAATGATTGAAGAAAATTAAAAAGGAAAAAGCTCAAGATCAGAAAGATTCCAGACCAAGAAGGATTACTAAATATTTTCAGACTCGTTGAATATTAATAAGGACATATAATATATATTTAGTCAGTGAGTAGTTGTTTTATAAGAGATTATAACAGTGTTCCGGCATTTTTATACCGTGAAACGAAACAGAGAATTGTGAGATTTTAAGAGGATTCTTAAGTCTTACCCTCACGTTTATAAATTGTAAAAATACAAACAGATATTTCTGTTCAGATTTTTATATATAGATTCACAATACTTTGAAATTTATTTATATTGTTCTGTAATACTAGGAATTTGGATTTTTTCCCTTTGTTTCAGCAAATATTTGTAATTTGTAATTTATAAAATATATTTTTTCGTCTTTCGTAAATTTTGATCTAATATATAATTGCCGCGAATAAGTTGGCTCTACGAGGTTTTAGTAATATAATAATTGCAATTACAGGAATTTAATTTTGATGGTTTGTTTTTAATTAATATAACTCTCATATTAAATATTAAATTTAGAAAATTTTGAAATATTTTCTCTTCATTTACGTATAGTCATAAACAAGTAGCGTAAGTGAATAATTTCTAGTAATACTCTAACTATTAAGTAACAGTAAATATTATTTTAATTTACGTTTAAAATAAAAATACATGTAACAAGTTATACTTTTATAATTAATTTTTTTTTTAAATGTTATGAGAATTAAAGAAACGGTAATACTGACAATTAATTATGTAATATAATTCTAATTCTTACAATATCTGTCGAATACTTTGAGAAACATATTTTGATTTTTCAACGATAAAATCGATTACTCAGTAATATTAAACGGAAATTTATAAATTTCACAACTTAGACATTTACAGAACAGACAATATATTTGCTTTTTTGTTAAAAAATTAATAGAGCGAAAGTGCGCGGTAATTAAATATAGGATATTTTAACAACGTTACATAATTTTATAATATTTGATATTGTTAAAAATGTAAAATTTTATAAGGAAATCAATATATAAAATTCTATCTAAACGAACATAAAATATTTATAATTTAAAATAACGTAGAAATAATTTCCGCTACAAATACATACTGAATCGCGTTAAATTTAACTATAACATATCAATATAAATATAAAATACATTTTATTCACTGACCTATTTATTTATTGTTCCAAAACAAAGAACTCGGCTCTTGAAATATTCACAGGTTAAAAAGGTATGCGTATTTTTTTTAATTTCAATTATTATTATTATTTTAAATACTCCACATCAATTTATAATGTAATAAAACACACACTTTTTAAATATACGCGTAAGAGAGAATAAATTTACACATCTTCCAGATGGTCCGTTTAGTCAACGCGGCGTATTTAATTTTCTTACAAAAAAAATCAAGTCTATTTGAAAACTAGCCCGTAATGAACCGCGCGTCGAAGTGATAATTAAAGAGGAGCACAAAAACCTTGCGGCGACGGGTAACGACAAAGCCGAAATAAAATGGCGGGTGTAGTATGGATCTGGGATTACGATCGCTTAAGCGAAAAGTAAGTGAGCGTATCTCCCGCTCGATATCGGCCTACCTGTTGCGACGTCGCGGCCCGCTACATACAACGCCTCGCTCAAACTTTTACGCGCCCTTCGGTTTAAGGCTTCGGCGGCAAGGTCCGTCGACATATTAAATAAAACAAAAAAAAAAAAGTAGATACTTACCCGGTGGCTCTGGCTGAGCCTCGGCCGCAACTCCCGTAACTTTCTTCACGACTTTTGAAAAAGTTGAAAACAGTTTGAAGCTTTTCTTTTACCGTTGGGTGAAACTACATTACGCGTTTCCGCGTACGTTCGCGAGAACTGTGCTAAGCGTCGAGGCGTGCGACCGCGAAGCTTTGCACTGAGATAGTGAGCAAAGCCCTCTGGTCCTCACCAACGTTGCTCCCGCCGCACCCCCGACCGCCTCCGCACCCTCTGACACGGCCTTACTTGCTAGAAAGAGAAGCTTACTTTCTTGAGTATTTTCCTCACAAAGTTTATAAAAATTATACAAAACAATTAACGAAATACGAACAAATTATAATAAATACATTTATGTATATTTATTGTATAATAATAACAATGACAAATTTGTATAAGTCGCACATTATGATAAAGACCTCTCTTATAGAAGAAAGGCACGGACTTTCAACTATCATATTTGCACGTAACATATTCGACGTTTTACAATGATAAATAAATTTTTTCTCAATTCGTAAAATAGTCTAGTAAACAAGTTCAAAAACGTGTTAAATAGACACAAAACTCTTAAAATATATGCGATAGCTCATTTAATTCGGAATGACGTCTAAAAAAATGTATTTTAATATGTTGATTACTCTTAAAAATGAGACATTAGAAAAACAACGGAAAGCTAGCGTAAACGTCAGATTAGTGTTCAAGGGGTTAGGGGTTTTATTAGCACATAAAAGTAGAAGAAGCGAAAGAGGTGCGTCAAAATCGTAGCAAGTGGAAGGACTTAGTCTCTGCTTACCCCGCAGGAGAAAGGCGTGATGATATTAAAGCTCCTAAAAATATGTGCGATAGCTCATTCGATGCAGAATGATGTCTAGAAATATTTTTTTAAGAGTTTATTATCACATAAAAAATTGCGATTATTATTAACAAAATAAGATTTAAAAAAAAAGTTATTTTCGTTTTTCGTTAATAAAAAGTCCTAACTCCTCGAAATTTTAAGGCTGATATTAGGCCTCCGCGAGGTCGTTACGGCATAAGCGCGCCGTTTTTAAAAAGCCGGTATATCATATAAAATATTTTATCTAGTATTAAATAACAATTTAAACATTTGAATAAATTATGGTGTAATCTAGATACTTGAACGAAAAAAAAAAAACCTCGGTGAAAAAAAGAATTCGATTTTTCAAAAAGTTACACCATTATTAATTAACTAATTTTTTTCTAATCTCTGTTTTTGTAAATTACGGTATAAAAGTTTAAAGAATTGGTCTATACATTTTTCGCTTCGTGGAGCTCTTCTTATTTAGGTATTTAATATTCATAGTTATGTAAAAAAAATTATCAAAGTGTATTGTTTTGTTAATTATAATTTTTTTTTGATTAAAAAAATGAAATTTCTTAATGATGTTATCAAAAACATATTTTTTTTTTTTAGTAATATCTTATTAATGCTGTGTTTGCATCTAATATAGGTATTAATTAGAAATAACTAAGAATTTAGAAAGAAATAAGAGATAATAATTAGACTAATAAGAAATTTTTTTAATGTCATTTGTTAAGAAATTGTTCATAAACAAATAAACTATTTTGGTATTTAAAAAAAACCATCATATTGCATAGGTGTATAATGTGTTTTTTTAATTCTTAATTTATTTTTATTGTTTATAATTGTTTTTATATTTAAATAATTTATTAATAAATTATTTTATTCTTAGAAATCTTCATTGACTAAGTAATTCCATTGTTTATTAACTTAACAATTTGTTATGAACAAATAATATTAACTGTTATATTTTTTTAACTCTTCAAAAAATTTCATAAACAACACACATAAAATATTGTTATAAAAACAGTTTTCCCGTGGAATAAATATTGAAAATAAAAAGAAACGTAGTGAAATGTCCGAAACTTCGTTGGTTATGAACGGCTTTTGTTTTTATTATTTCATTCTTAATTATATTACTTTTTGTTGTTTCTACTTTATATGGTCTATTTATTATGCATCGGAAAAATGAAATGGATGTAATGCAGCGCACTTTTCGTTTATGTTTTTTTTTTTTTTTGTTTCAACATTTTACTAGATATTATTAAAAATGTGACTTGCAACACTTTTGATAGAGAGAACTAACAAATTAGTGAAAAAAAAAAAATTGATAAGTAGAAAGTAGAATTATTGAAACCTATACGAATCCTTACATTATACAAAAAGCAACGTTTATCTGTCCGTCTGTCCATAAGTTAGCTTTTAAGTCGAGAGAAGCAATGAACCGTTTTAGATGATACTTATCTTAAGGACATTTTATTAAGTTAAATAAAATCTATGAATATCTAGAAAAAGTAATTTGGATAATACCTATAGATAAAACTACATCAAAATTATAATTATTCTGTTTTACCAAATCACCATCCGTATTCTCACATTATATAAACGGCAATGCCTATTTCTCTGTCTACCCGTTATTATACGGAAGCAAAGCCGCGGGCACACAGTTACTGTTATATGGTTTGGTAATGGTTTGCATCATCCTAGACTTTATGCTGTTGGAACGACTCCCACGATGATCTTGGAATGGCAGAAAAAACGCTTGACCGATAGATCATTATTGCTCAAACAGTATAAATATGTTAGCATATTTTTTCAGTTAAACAGAATTATTAATCATATAGCAATTATCAGTTATTAAATTAAAAAATACTTACATTATATAAAAGTCAATAACCATCTATCTGTTCGTTTGCTTCCATCCATCCATTCAACCGAAAGACGTCCACTGCTGAACCTTTTTTTTTTTTGACGGGGGGAAATGCATTTACGCACTACCCTTAGCTATTGCATTAGTGAGACCGAAGTCCCCCAATGCAATAGGTAAGGGGGCACGGAGGGACGAACTCCGTGCCAGTGTGGGACTCACCCGGGCGTGAAGCGCCCGGAAATACCCACTAAAACCCCCCGGGGCCGTCCGCCGTATTTGGGATGGGGACGACACGGGGTGGCTTTCGCAAGCACCGCGTCGCCCCCTGCAGCGAACCCACCAGGCCTCGTCCGTGCAATGGCCCGGTAGGGATGGAGGAGAATACTTCCCCTCCACCTCTTAGCCCACCTCTCACAGAGAGGTACGACCAATTGGTCGAAAGTCCGGGGGGCAGGATATACTTCCTGCCCCCAATAAAAAGGGAAGAAATGGACAGAACAGTGGCGGGCAAAGGGAAAGATGAAGTAGCCCACCACTGCTTTCAAAGGGAATTTAGGTCCCTCTCCTTCACTCATCTTGTCTTAATCGATAAGACGTAGGAAGTAGAAAGATACCTGGATAAACAGAAGGAAGAAAAGACGAAGAAACAAGAAACCCCCCAACCACACGCCCCCTTCCCCCGATCCCTCACAACAACAACCCTCCCCCCGGGCACGCCTACTTGCGGAAAAAGCTCCGCACGTAGCGTGCCCCACCTCCTCCTCGGCCTCTTCCTCCTCCGAGGATCCGCCCCCGGATCCTCCTCCCGGGCCCTCTCCGCTGCCTCCTTCTGTAGCATTACTTGCTCACAGAAGGAGGCAACCACCCCCCAAACCCTTTCGCTGCCGACCATGGCTTTCACCAATGCCGGCAGCGAAAGATCAAGCCTTAGAGCCTCCGTTACGGCGCGGCGCGGGTCCTCCCGGGCGGCGCACTCCGCCAGGGTATGGTGCGCCGTGTCCTCCACCGCGCCGCAGTGGTGACACACTGGCAGCGGCTCCCTCCTGGCTATCTTGTGCAGATACCATCCAAAACAACCATGTCCGGATAGTATCTGCACAAGCCTAAACGTCAGGGAGCCGTGCCATCTCCCTATCCACTGCTGAACCTGGGTCTTCCTCAAACATCTCCACAACAACCGCTCTTGCGTCACTCGCATCCAGTGAACTTCCGCAACCTTCATCAGGTCTCCCTTGCCCTTTGAGTAACTTAGAGCTTTCTTTACTGAACTAATTTACATGATTCTTTTTGTAAATATAGGTATGTTATCTAGTTAGGTTTTAGTATATAAATTTTATTACAATAAAAGTATCTAAGAGTATATAAGTGAGTCGAGTCGAATCAAATTTGTCGGCAAAAATTCAAAAACAATTTGAAAACATGTCGCCAATAGGTGTGTTCCGGCAGCATCACTTGAAAACCAGTACCTCTAAGCTTAGTGTGCTTACCATCCTGGACCACATCGATCACTTACCATCAGGTGAGACTGTGGTCAAAGCACTGAGTCTATATTGTGTAAAAAAAAGTTATCTGAATGCTAAAACTTTCATACAAAGACCATTATTGTGTTAACATTCCTAAAATATATAAAAAAAATCGCTGACCAAAATTTTGGAATGACACGAGCGGAGCCGCTGGCACAGCTAGTATTCTATATAAATATTTCCGTGTAAGATTTGTTTGAAATAATATTACTTAACAATCCTATTGTTTTGATCAATAAACATTTATAACGGACGGTCCTCTCCGAATCAACTCGATAATGATATTTTTGTAAACAATGAAAAGTAAGAGACTTATAAAATATTTCAGAAGAAAAAAACTAACTGTTGTTAAAGTATATTTATAATATTTAACATTTCATTTATATATGCCAATAAATAAAATCGAATTGTCTGTTTCTAATATCAAAATAAAATTATTCTACTAAAACTAATTTTTAAACAAAAAATTGTTTATTCTTGTCGGCCTAATCTCCATAACGGCTGGACAAATTTTCCTTGATTTTTTTTGCCAGATATTTGAAGTTACTCCGCGTGACTTAGGGTACTTTTATTTAGGGTTCCGCGTAATACGAGTATAGTTCAATTGATGAAATTGTCAATAAAATCCGATTCAGTTCACAGTTTTAATACGTTGTATGGCAATGCTGATTCTCGGACCGAGAAATAGTTCCACATTTCCAGTTTTAACTTTCCAGAAGTAGTTCGAGTAGTACCACTTCGAGAATTAGTTCCAGACGTTCACTCTCTTATTGGCATATACGAAACTACTACTCCAAACGCAAAATGACTAATTGTTAAAAATGAATTACAATAGTAAGAATTAATATTTTTATTATCATACTAGTCGTGTGCCCGCGGCGGCGCCCGCGTTTCATTTATTTTTCACTGCGTAATATAGTTTATTTATATTTTTCATTCGGGACCCTAATTATTTTACAATTGTTTTTTTTGCTACTAACATTAAGAAAATATATTTCCCACAAATTCAAGTACATGCCAATAAAATTGTGGATTGAATAGGATTTTATTTCAATTTTTATAAGTTTTAAGTTTTTTTTTTTACGCAGAATCCTTACTATTTTCCAAAAAATAATATAGCTTAAGTTACGAGGAGTAATATCAGCTATCTAACAAAAAAGTCTCATCCAAATCGGTTCCGGCGTTCCAGAGATTAGCCGGAACAAACAGACAGGCAGACAAAAGTTTTTAAAATTGTATTTTTAGTATAGGTATCGTATATACACACATTCATATCTAATTAGTAAAAAAAAATTCAGATTACAAACAGACATTTCAATTATATTTATTAGAATAGATGCAAGAGGACATATCTATTTATAAATAAGCAAAGATAAAACAGCTCAGTGCATTATGTTTATTAATCATTTTTTTTTTTTTTTTTTTTTAATTCTGTAATAGTTTTTACGAACTTTAAATACTACTAATATAAGAAATTGGATTTTAGTTTATTTTTCTAAAATTATGGTTGAATGAATGAACGAATAATTAAAAAAAAAATTCGTAATAACGATTTTTTTGTTACACTTATAACATACGGTCTGGTAAAACAGTTTTCGGCACAGCTGTCTCGTTATATTACAGACGATGAAAAGTACGTTACAGTTAGTTGTCTTTGGTGACATTAGTCACACAGTGCGTAGCTAGTTAGTGATTTGGTAGTAAGTATAAAGCCAAGCATTACAATGGCTTCTGATTATATAATTCTCATCTAGCCGACGTCGCTTCGATTCTGTTCCACTATCATAGTCTGCTTACTATCAGGTTAGGTTTCATTTAATTGACATTTACTTTTGAAAATCTTTTCATCTAAATATATACCTTAAAATTTACTCACTCGGGCAGTTTTTCTACTGAATTATTTTTCCTTACGTTGTATATATATTACATAAAACATTTTCGTTTAATAAAATTGATTGATTTTATCGGATTATGAATATATCCTTTTAATTTTATTTGTAATATTTTCATGTACTTTTTAATTAAATTTTAATCAAACAAATGATTTTTCATAGTATTTATCATATTACAAGTGAAGAGAGAATGCAGTGTTCTATATAACTCTACGATGCACACAGACAGGGCTTTGATATTTATAAGGAGACATGAAGGTAGCTTATGTAAGGCTTATGCTTTTACATGAGAGAGCCCTTGTTGCCGAGGTGAAGCGATCGTTCGTTATATTACAAAATACACTTACAATTTTTGTGTACAATAGCGAAGTATATTTAAACCCGAAGACCTGATATTTATGGTTTTGTTCTTAAGGATAAATATAGATTTAGCACACAAAATCAATTTTTGTCAAAAAAAATACCAAACACGTCATGTTAAGTGACGATGTGGCCACCGATGGTAACGTAGAAAATGATGTTAAGTATTGTTATTATAAAATTTGGTTGTTTGATGAAGTAAGTAGAAAAAACCTACAGGTACTTGACAACAGATTCTTACCTGGGGGATAATAAAAAGGGTGGGTGTTACGATAGTAACACGCTTTTATTGAGATTATTTTCAACGAAAGCCAAAGCTAAATGTGGGATTCGAACCTGCCTCGAAGTTTTTGAGGCGATGAAGTCTTAGTTGTTAGTGTGGTCAGATTCCCTATCGATCGACGTAGGTTCGAACCGACCTATCCAACTATATAATGAGCCTGAGCTTTTGGTAAAGGAAAAAAGATCACGAGGAAACCATAGCATGCTGGAAGAGCATTTCCCAATAATGCCCGCCTCGGTAGTTACCGTCCTCGAGTTTGAAAATCCAAGCAAGCTTATACAGTATTAAGAAAGACTTTACTAGCGGCACTGGATAATTTTAAGGCATTTTGTACCTATTCGCTTAAAAGCCCATTTAAGTGGAAAATCTATTTGAACCTATTTATTTAGAAACTATTATTGGATTTGTATTTTGCCTTATTTTAATCAAATAAACATGAGTTTGATTATATGAGATTTCTCCCAACGAGGTGGCGGAGGATTTTTTTGTGGTTCTCAAAGGATACTAATGTTCATTCCTTATTCACCTTTTACGACCTTTAAGATATGGGGTGGTACTATTCTTAGCTGTCAACACACGGCCGCACCTATGTATAAATAGATAAATATAATATATTTCGAAATATTTTGATTGACAAATGCAAAATATCATAACAGTTGAATAGGGTTTTGTGGCAAAAATGTGTATAAACATCCAAAAATGCGATTGCCTTAAAAATATTATTCGCCATTTAACATTTAGCACGCGGTTTTAGTAGCTATTTGATAAGGTTAGGATTATAATAAAATGGCGACCACCGTGTAAACACGAGTACATGAAATTAAAACCTAATAAATAACCTATCGGCGCATTTGAAGCCTTTTCATTTATAATATCTTCGTTTGGAGATACGATGGGTTTGTAATTAGACTGCAACGGGAGATAGTAATTTGAATGTCTTTCATCGGTCCCGTCTGTGATAGATGTCTGTGCTTTGAATTCGACTGCGTTTCATGCAATGTGGTTGAACGTTACTAATGAGACAAGTCAAACTGAAATAATATTAGTTTCAATATAACCTCAGCTGTCTCCTTATATAAGCATGGTAGAGTCGAGTGTCCGCAGTGCCGTATGCAAATGCGATCGTCGTCTTATATACCTTGTTGTGCTTCGTCTTAAGGCATTATTCAATTAAAATCTACAAGCTCTCGTATTGTAATAATCTCGATTATTTTACTATTTTCGTTATTATAAGCGTTAGTTAAGTTGACTTTATTCAAAATTATCCTTTGAATTTTTTAAAATACTTTAATAAACAATTCTGCAAGTTGTTTCAGCGATTCTCGCGTAATAAAATTGGATGGTGAGACAGACATTTTGTAATATGTGCTTTTGTATGTCTAAACATTAAAACGGCAGAGTCAATAAAAAAAATGTTAGCCAATATATTAAATCCCTGTAAGTAAAATTTTATTGGCTTGCTTAAGAGGATATCCTAGCGGCATTAATCCATACAAACGTAGACCCCTGTTTCTTCCCTGGGTACTATCATTATGGTAAATATTTTTATACAAACCTCCACCACCGCTATGCCCGTACGTTTTGATTGTTTCCATAAATTAGTAATTGTAGAAACTAGGAGATTTAAAAAATGAAAAAAATGCTAGATTTTGACCGTCTTTTTCAGACGTTCGTCAAACAAACTTGATGAATAAAAATTAAAAAAGCAACGTACAGGCATAGCCAGAGTCTTTATTATTTTAAATCTGAAAGAAAAATTAAAATAGGTTCAGTTTATTTCCCATAGGTAAAATCAGCACGAACTGCAGTTGTCCCTTTTGTGATTTATAATTCTTTCTTTGAGGCGCAATGCGATATCAATAGATTTTTGAAATACCTACTTTTCCGAAGACATCTTACTAAATACTTTAAAAAAAAATTATAATGAAAATCCTAACGTGCATTCTCAGCACGCATTGCCAGGAGTCAATGATATCGCTTTACCATTTATCCATGTCCACTGACGCGGTGCTCCTCAAAGCAGACCACCCAGAAGTGCATATCGCCTCCCGCAACCTTAACTTCCACTGCAATTTATTAACGAAGTTTAATTAATCAGTAATTTTTATGAAGATTTCTACATAACATTTTTTATAAGGAGGTATTATTCATCGAAAAAAATTTAAGAGGAATCCTATTCCTGTTAGTTTTTTAAAGTGGTTATATTCCTTTCAATTTTTGAATGAGGTTTTATTCATATTAATTTTTTAACAAGACGGTCCGCAAGTGAGCCTCTCTGGGATATTTTTAAATAAACGTTGGTTACTTCGAAGCCCAGTCGACAAAATCCAGGCTCTCGGTCCAAGTCGAAGCGGGACGAACATGCTTATGGTATTACGAGGAAATTGACGGTGACGAAAGAAAAAAGTGTGAAGCTATGATGGTGCAGTGCGCCCGGATTATGCGTCAATCGACGTGGGTTCGATCCCCGCCTATCGGACTTTAAAATCGGCCTGAGCTTTCTCTGAAGGAAAATATCGTGAAGAAACCATAGCATGAAGGTAGGGCACTTTCTATTGATGCCCGCCTAGGTAGCTACCACCCTCAAGTTTGGACACCTGTCGCCAAATAACAATAGATGTGTTCTGGCAGCATCACTTGAGAACCAGTATCTCTAGGCTTAGTGTGTCTATTATCCTGGGCCACATTATCACTTAACATCAGGTGAGATCGTGATCAAAGCAATGGCCATATATCGTGTTAAAAAAAAGATATATCATCCTGCTTGACCGATGATCGGAGCCCGCCGTGTGAAGTATCAACCGTCATCGACTTTTGAAGATGACTGATACCAAGTCCTTATTGCCTCTGGCCAAATTTGACGCCGTTGCCCGAAGTACACCGCTATAAAGAAATTACCTGATTTCCGAAGCAGTATTAAAAGGGTCATTAAGTTTTTAGTATATGTATATTGTAATTACAGAAGGTAATACGTAGAAAAAAAAAGGGTAATATATAGAAAGTATGATTACAATGTGTTAAAACACCGAAAGTATTAACATTGACACTTATGTATATTGAAAAGATATAATAAATTTAATTTTTATGACATAAACATTTATGCGCGAACAGAGCCCTACGAATACAGTTATTTTTCATAAAAATTATTATTTTAAATTCAAAATTAATCCTATAATTTATTATTTGCGTTTAAAATTTCGCACCGTAAATTATTATTCTGTCGATTGCATAAAATGCAACGGAAGTGACAGTTAAAATAATTGAACGTTCGCCTGCTTGATTTAAATTGTTTTGGAAACCGCCGGCGCCCGTCAATTCACGAAATTATGTACAGAGAGTGGGGAGTGAGCACTTTAATTGTATTATTCGGTTCAATTTATGCCAATTGATTCTTTATATATGTGTATATATACAAAAGGTATCATTCATATCAAGGTAAACAAGTTTAAAGAATATAATATCTTAACTTTGCCCTCCCAATACATCTTCGATAACTTAATGCATATTCGTAAAAATTTAGACAAGCTAGATCTAGTGAATGATCGTCATAATTTTAATACTAGAAGTAAAGACAAGTTGGCCGTCCCACGCTTTAGGTTAAGTAAGTGTAATAAAAGCTTTATAGGTAATAGTATTCGGTTTTACAATAAGATCCCAAGTAAAATTCCCGATTTACCTGACAATAAGTTCAAGTATTATGTCAAAATCTGTGTTTTAATCTCAAAAGGTTATTACAGGGTGGATCATTACGTGAACGATAGTGATGTCTGGAAATAACCCACATCTCTGTGCTTCCACTAAAAACTACGATTTGTATAGTTTTTTATATGACATAAAAAAATTATATATATTATATTTATGAAAAAAAAAAGAACCAGATCGAGTTTCTTGCCTGCGCTCTTCTCGACTGGGTTGTTTTCCGAACCGGTGGTAGTGTTTAAGACGTTCATAAGCGCCTTCTTAGGGCCTAAATTGAATAAATAAATTTTGATTTTGATTTGATTTTGATTCTGGAGAACAGTTTAGATAGCATGGTCGAGGGGAGTTAAAGGTTACTGACGTCTGGTGACCAGTTGAATCGTAACGATTCATCCATAAATACTGAAGACAAAACTGTATCTCTATGTAATCAAAGGAATTCTGCATCTACGCTTCATAAAAATAAAAAATAGTTATTCCGTTTTACGCCCAGTAAAGGATATTCATTAATATGACTTCAAAGAGGCATTTCATCAACAAACAATGTTGTAAGAAACTTGGATTAAATATATTTAACTCCACAAAATCTATTGGAGTAAATGTTTTTGATGATATTCTTCAACCGGTGCAACGTGCAGCCAATGTGACAGTATTTTTGCGACTTAATGATTTCCGCTTGAACATACAATATTTAGTTATTAATAACATTTTAAGTTAATTACCGCAGGTTAATGTAGATTGTACATCGCTCGACAATTTACCGCTCGTTTCACACCAAGGGTCTAATAGATATATTCATTCATTTAGAAGTTTTTATTTCAAAGGAAATCAAATTTTGAGTTCGAACGGGAACCCCGTCGGTCTTGAAGCCGAATTTGGATATATCATTGTAGGCTCGACAAGTTTTTTACAATGCGCGTCCGCTAACGCTACCACTTGTCTCAGTGACATATACTCTTATTTTTGTATTATATTGACGATATTTCAATGAAAGGTATAATGAACTGATTTTTGAATGTCATTTTTTTTTGTTACATGTCTTATAATACTACGAAGCACGTAAGTTATTTGTTATTACAATTTTGCATTATAATTTCTATAAAAATATGTTTTTTTACAACTATTGTTTACTGTACTTTTTTCATTTTGGTTTACCTAAACGTAACTCAGGGAACGCCGGTAGAATAACTTGTTAAATATGGCTAGTTAATATACTATAATCACTTTTATCTCTTATTATTTATTTATATACCCTTATTCATTAGATATATAACAATGTGCATATTTGGTAATGATATATATAGACTAAGTACTTGTATATGAGTTAAATTTTACAATTTAGTTTTTTTTATTGTAATTTGTAAGTTTTGCAAAGTTTTGTTTTTTTATATACTGACGTTCCGTGATTCGCTCTAGGTTTCAGCTGAAAATCAGCGCTGAGTATCTCTTGGTACTTCAGCATATGCTGAGCTGGAGACCCTTTCATCTAATGAGATTTTGGTTGGTGGGTGACACATAATTACCCTATTATGTGATTTTTTTTGGTATCATTTCTTCATTATTATTCTTACTATTTTCAATTTTTTGTATGTGTTTTGTATCTCATTTGTGAATAAAGATTTTCTTTCTTTCTTTTCTTTCTTATTATATTGTAAAATTCTGTATTTTAAACTGGACTAAACTAACTTGAATGAAATTTTACTTGTCAAAGTAAACGCTTATAATGATCAAGGGTACATTTAATTATGGTATTGCAGCAAATCTGAATGGTAATATTAAATATTCCACGTTTAAATAATATAAGTCATGCAGTTCACATAGAACTTTGAAGGTTTATTCGCGTTAGGAGTTGAGGTTGCCGTCTGGTATACGATATGTAGACATAATTAACAGCCCGACTAAATAATCACGGCAATCACACTAGTCACTTGTTTTCAATTAGTACCTATAGTTTAAGAATTATGGATGTATATAAATGGTAAACGCCGTTATATTGAAGCAAATTGCAAACACGTCGCGTTGGAATTAACCTATAAGAATAATGTTAAACAGTGCAGAAGGTACAACTGTTTTGTTACTAATTATACTGTATCCACTTCATTATTTTATTTAGGTATATAGGAATATCGATTTGACCACAATCAATCAAGGAATGAATTTATAGATGCTTAGCGATACATTTTCAAATTTGCAAGTGGTAGTTAGCAAGATTTCGATTTTTCGGTCCTCGCATCTACACGCCACTATCATTTATCAAATATCTCATGGAAGTTTTCTGTGCAAAGCTATATTATTTCACATAACTGAGAGAACGAGGAAGTAACATTCGAGGTCATGTTAAATAAATGACTTAATATGTGATTACTATGCAGGTAACGCTGTTAAAAACTGTTTAGCTACCGATTATGCTAGCATCATTTCGTTGACTTTATACAAACGATAAGCGTATAGGGTTTTTATTATTGTAACGATAGAAAATATTAATTTGTATGAAATTCGTATGAAACGTTATAAACAAATATGCGTCTACGCGAATTTCAAACTCTGTGAGAGTCTGTAAATACGGCTTAATCAGTAAAACAATTTCAACTCAATGCAGCGTAATTAATACAGATAAATGCACGGAGATTCATCAGTAGCAGACACGTAGAAACCAACGCATGTGATGATATTACTTACGGTGCATAGCATAATATTTTAATAAATACATTTATTTGTTCTAACAAGCGGCATAGTGCGAATATTTTCCTTTTTCTCTCTCTTTATTTAGCTGTATTCAGTAACATATATTTTTACACAGTGTACAGTTTGATTCGATGTATTTGGTTGAACAGACAATATTTCAATCATAAATAATTGTTTAGATAGAGCAGACGCAGTTTTTTTTTTAAATAATTAGGTTACATACAAAGAAATAAGTTTAATTAATGTCATTAATATTCAAAATCAAAATCAAAATTTATTTATTCAACTTAGACCCTAAGAAGGCGCTTATGAACGTCTAAAACACTACCACCGGTTCGGAAAACAACCCAGTCGAGAAGAGCGCAGGCGAGAAACTCGATCTGGTTCTTTTTTTTTCATAAATATAATATATATAATTTTTTTATGTCATATAAAAAACTATACAAATCGTAGTTTTTAGTGGAAGCACAGAGATGTGGGTTATTTCCAGACATCACTATCGTTCACGTAATGATCCACCCTGTAATAACCTTTTGAGATTAAAACTTGCTTGACATAATACTTGAACTTATTGTCAGGTAAATCGGTAATGTTACTTGGGATCTTATTGTAAAACCGAATACTATTACCAAAAAAGCTTTTATTACACTTACTTAACCTAAAGCGTGGGACGGCCAACTTGTCTTTACTTCTAATATTAAAATTATGACGATCATTCACTAGATCTAGCTTGTCTAAATTTTTACGAATATGCATTAAGTTATCGAAGATGTATTGGGAGGGCAAAGTTAAGATATCATATTCTTGAAACTTGTTCTTTAGAGATTCGCGAGGTCCCATATTATATATTGCTCGAACAGCTCTCTTTTGTAACGTAAATGTTAATGTACATTAATTGTCGATTGCAGAAATTTTAAGCAAAAAACCTATTTATTATGTTTATATTAGATAGAAAATCATACGTTTACTTAACCCTATCAGGACCATAAGATATCGGAGAGTAAATATTACTATTCAATTGTTTATTTTTTTAAACGTAGAGTATATATGAAAATGCGTAAATACATTCCTCCACTTAAAAAGAGGTGTCAACGTTAGAAACTATAGCTTATTTAGAATTTTGTGGGGAAATTTTAAAGTCAAATAATATCATAATTAAATATACAGTCACCAATATTCCACTGGGGAAAAATGTTTGCCTTGGTCGTGAAAGGGTTAACTAAGTTCTGAAGAATCCAGTTTATTGAACACTACAAACTGTGGCAAATCGCATGGACAGAGTAACGATATTCCAATCGGAAAACAGAACGGAATTGACCACGTCATTGATGTTCTGGTGTATTTTAAGGCTTGACTCGCGACTCAATACAGCACGTATATATCTAAATAGTTACGACGTTATAACCGGTGGGAGTCGAATGACAATATATTAATATAAAAGTTTTGTAACATATAACGACAGTCAAACTTTAATCTTTACGATAGTTAATTACAAAGGTGTTATATTATAATTAGCTGTGCCCGCGGCTCCGCTTGCTTGTTATGTTTCCTATTTCACACAATTCTTTACTCTATATATATTTTTTTTTAATAATCATTGGATAATAATGTTTTTTTGTTGTTGTTAGTGTATTAACAGAACGTAAAAACTTTTCTCACAAATTCAAATACTTGCCAGTAAAACTGTGCATTGAATCTTATTTTGTTCAAAATTTCATGAGCTTTTTTTTGTCACAACCCTAAAAAATTTTCCCGATATTGTCACAAATTCAAACAATTTCCCGTAAAGCTGACCAAATTGCCAAAAGAACAATATTCTGTAGGTCGTTAATCAAATAAATATAAATAATATCATTGTTTTAATATTTATAAACAAAACTATATATAACGATAACAAAAAAACGACGCGGTAAAGCATTGCTAATTATAAGAATATTATCAAGTTTCTTTGCATGTTGGCAATCATCGCGTCGCTCTCGGCCCTAGTCTTTGGGATTGCTCAGATTTTTATTTTTAACGCAACGTCTATCTCTCTTTCTGTTCATTAATTTGCTTTTTTTTTTTTTTTTTTTTTTTTCTTTTTTTTTCTTTATTTTATAGAGAGTTTGTTCATACTGAACATGCCACCCTCATCCATTACATACATACATAAAACCTATATTATAATAAAACAACTACAATAGAAACTTAAAGAAAAATAAAACAAAATAAGTAATCACTTCCTCGCCCTAATGACGACGTCCACCAAATCATAAATCGATTTAGCTTCTTTCGATATTGGGTGTGCCAAGAATACATTGCACAAACCAACATCATAATTAATTCCAAAAATTAGACGTCTTTAAGTTTCATTCCGGGTACATTCCATAATTATATGATATATATCTTCCTGCACATTACAAATACTACAATTCGGAGATTCGAATTTTATTCATTAAAAAATTGAATTTATTTAATGGAATATGTCCAGAACGAATTCTTAAAGCCAGTAGTACAATCGTGTACCTGCTCATATCGGACTCTTCGAACCAAGGGACAGAACCTAAAAATGGTTGAATGGTCTTGTACCAGATTCCCTTTGTTAAAGACCTTAAATTAAAATATTCGGACCACATATTGTGACACTTTCTTCTGAAGTCTAGCGTGATATCTTTAAAGGTAGGTAAACAATCAAATAAAAACACCCTCTTCTATAGCTTGTTTCGCTAGTTCATCGACCCATTCGTTACCTTCTAAACCGATATGAGCTGGCACCCACTGAATTACAATACGCTTGTGCTGAGCTATAATTCTTTGTATTAACTTGTAACTCTAGAACTACTAAACCGATTTATATCATTATTTTTTTAAATTATAGATATATTATATTTCCAGGTTTAAATATATATTTAGTTACGTTAAATATACTATATACATAGGACTATTATTTAGATTACCTTTGTTATATGTTCATAGATATAATACATGTAACGTAATATAATATATGACAGAACCTAGATATATAATTTATCTATTATATGACATAACAAAAGAATTATGTAAATAGCTTCGATAGTTCTCGAGTTATAAGCTAACTAACAGACTATTAGGCAAACACAATTTGGTATATATACGTAAATATGCAGTTTAGTACATTTCTCACCTGGGCTTATCCAAAGACTAAACAATTCTCTTTTTTGTTTAAAAGTTTTTGACTAGTTATGAAAGCAGTTTTTTTTTTATTAATTTAAATAATAGGTATGAATGAATTACAACACTAAGCGAACTATTGATTAATTTTTTATGCTTTAACCACAATCTAACCCAGATGCGAAATGACGATATACTGAGTTTCAAGTGATACTAACTGAACATAACTATTGGCAACAGGTTTTCAAACTGGAAGGCGGTAGCTACGTATGTGGGCTGTATTATAAAATATCTTACTACCTCGTTATGGTTTTCTCACAATGTTTTCCTTCGACGAGAGCTCTGGCTCATTATAAAGTTGTAAAGGTGGATTCGAACCTACATCCTGTACCTTAAACTGGGCCACTATCACTTCAGCCATATCGGCAATGTAAAGAATAAATAAAAGATGAAAATCAAGTTATTTGAAAAGTGCAGTCGTTAATCAAATGCCATTGACGTTTGAATCGAATTCGTCCAGGACCGTACGTTCACAATAGGACACTCTCAACAACTATCTGTTATCGAGAACAGGCACGCACGCCCGTTTCAATTTAAACATCGAGGGATTTATGAATATTCGATAAAACTATGGAAACGTAAAATATGCTCAGTATAAATATGTCATGATACGTATTAATTTATTTCCAAATGACAGTGAGATATTATTATCTTCCTCCAGCAGCTTTGCCCCCATTAAATTACCGTCTTCTTATTGTATGCCGTATTTCTTTTAGATAGAAAATGTAACATTGTTTTCATTACTATCATCTCTAGTTAACGATTCTTTATTGTTGCGATTAACAGACATGTCTACATTTAAAGTTCACTTTTTTTATTCAAAATGTTTAGTCATTTTTCCGAAAAGTAAACATATAATAATAAATAACTAAAACTTGAAATAAAGCGAAAAGGACAAAAGGAATAAAAAAAGAAAAACATACATTAATGTTTTAAATGGTAAATACTTATTTAAAAAAAAAAAAAAAAAGCGTTTATACTTTTTTTACGTATGATTTCATGCATCATTACTGATAATCAACTGACGATCTAAGATTAACAATGGAATAGTGGCTTCACATTTAACATATGGGCATTTTAAATCGAAACGATCATTAGTCATTTAGTCATCATCATCTCCCTACCCTTTTCCCATTTTATTTGGGGTCGGCGCAACATGTCTTCCTCTTCCATTCCTCTCTATTTGTTGTCATCTCCGCATTCACTCCTTTTCTACACATATCATCTTTCACACAGTCCATCCATCTTTTCTTTGGTCTTCCCCATCCCATGTAACCGTCCACATTCATATCCAATACCTTTCTTACAACATACTCTTTCTCCCTGCGCATCACATGTCCATACCAGGATAAACGACCGCCTCTTAACTTGTCTGCTATTGGCGCCACTTTCAAACTGCCTCTAATATACTCATTCCTAATCCTGTCCATTCTTGTTACCCCCCACATCCATCTCAACATTCGCATCTCAGCTGCATGTAATCTTCTTTCGTCCGTCACCTTTATGGGGTAACATTCTGATCCATACAAGACGACAGGTCGTTAATCATTTAGTATTTACACAAAATATTCTTTCAAATGAAAATAATGTAATTTACCTACGTCACGTTTAAGAATAATTGAACGATTCCATAACATTTAAGAGGAAAGGAATTATATTTCCAGTACTTGTTTCGAGGGTAGATTACAACTGTACGGGTTAGATGGCCCAACGCATTTATATTTTTGCCTTTAAGGGATTAATTAAAGTATATGTATGATTTGTATGACATAATTTTATGTAGCGATGATGGCGCAATGGATAGCGCGGCCGGTTTCTGCGTCAATCGACACGGGTTCGATCCCCACCTATTCGACTCGAAAATCGGCCACAGCTTTCGGCGAAGGAAAACATCGTGAGGAAACCATAGCATGGTGGTAGGGCATTTTTTAATGATGCCCGCCTGGGTACCTACCATCCTCAAGTTTGAAAACCTGTCGCCAAATACCCAATAGGTGTGTTCCAGCAGCATCACTTGAGAACCAGTACCTCTTAGTGGTTTACCTTCTTGGACCACATCGTCACTTGACATCAGCTGAGATTGTGGGCAAAGCACTGAGCCTTTACCTTGTGTTCACTTCTTTGATGATATTTATTGGTGGTAGAAAATTTTCTACTACATTAAAATCATTCTAAAATAAATAAGACCGCAAGATAATGAAATGATTTACACTTCACGCGTGGCAATGACTTTTCTCTGTAGAATTATTTAATTGGTCACATTTCCTACGGGCATCTATACTTACGAAAATCGAGGCATCAATCCTTTTCGATTGGGACACCCCGTAGCAAAAGACGTACCGTGGGCAAGTCCCCAACAAAGTGAACCGACGATCTGGCGAAGGTCTCGAGAATCCACTGGATACTGGTGTCGCAAAACCGGTCGTTGTGGAGATACGTACGCTTATGTCCAGTAATTAATGTCTTTCGGTATGCTGATAATTTTTTATTGCAAAATTTAATGTTTATTTTCAAACATAACAGCCATTAAGAGGACATGCAGTCGGAAAAGTAGGTATTTCAGAAATATATTGGTATCGCGTTGCGCCACAAAGAAAGAATTATAAAACACGAAAGGCTCAACTGCAGCTTGGACTGATTTTATCGTACGCAAAATAGACGAAAACATCTCTTCGTAGTTTCCTACTCCAAACTGAACCAATTTTTAATTTTATTTCAGTTTTAGAATAATAAAGATTTTTTTTTATTTTATTCATCAAATTTCTTTGACGGTCGTCTGAAAATGACGGTAAAAATCGAGCATTTTTTTATTTTTAAAGGCTATTTTCTATAATAATTAATTTATAGAAAAAATCAAAACGTACGGGCATGGCGGTGGAGGATATATATTATTTGGTATAAAAAATATTTACCATAAAGCTATTATTCATGTAAGAAACAGGGGAGTACGTTTGTATGGAATAATGCCGCTAGGAAATCCTCTTAAACACTATTTTCAACATTATCTTAACAGTTATTCAAGCGTGCCTCCAAATCAGTGGTTCTCAATATATAGTCCACACAGAGACTACCGAAAACATATTATGTTTATGGGTCCACAGCCCCCAAAAAAGGTTTCAGATGGCCTGTTTCAAATTTTGTGGAAGTGTACCTTCCGCCGCGCACCTAAAAGAAATCTCAATTGACAGAAGTATAATGGGGCAGGTGGAGTACGTTTAAGGAGTAATATCCCGGGGGATTAACGAACATGTGAAGAAGACGAAACTCAAAAATCACGTTAATTCAAAGAAATATTTCTAATGTGTAGTTTTATAATTATTAATGTTAATGAATATTGTCTTTTTAATGTTATACAGTCTATTTTTTTCATTATGATCTCTGATATCAATATAGTACTCAAAGTGGTACCTGGTTAATAAAACGTTGCAAACCACTGCTCTAAATTGCTCATAAATATACCATAATGTAATTTTTTAAGTTTTCGCGTTCCATATTTAAAATCATTTAATTTTAACGGGTTTTTACGCGTTACCTTTGGTTTTGTCTTCCTATCCCGACGTTTCGGCTGGGTTTGGCTCGCGAAGCGATTGAAATTAAAAAAACATCCAAATTTCAATCGCGAGGATGGGTATAGGCTTTCCTCAGCGTGGAATCCGTTGCTAGAAAATCTAAAGGTTCGTGATTTATCGTCACAGGCATCGTCGATGGATACTGTTAGTGTTGTGTGTTGTGACCATAATAAATATAAAGACCAAACGGGGGTAATTCATCAAAATACCCCTCAACGCAGCAGGCGACGCCGCGCACCGCCAGTCAGCCCGTGACCACGGTTGGTGAAACCCAGCCGAAACGTCGGGATAGGAAGACAAAACCAAAGGTAACGCGTAAAAACCCGTTAAAATTAACTGATTTTAAATATACCATAATTTTTACGCGCTCAAACGCGAATAATTGGAGAACATCTAATACGAAACAAAAAAAAAAAATACGTCCTCTCGTTAATAATACGCAAATCAACCGGATAAAAAATCTTAGACATCATTGCGCTTGTTCATTGAGGAGTTAAGCAGTGGTAGCGAGATTATTTCATGTGAACGAATTTGCTGACGTGAACGTAATTGGATTAATTATCTACGTCATTTACCTATTTCTTGTCAACCCTATCTAATTTGAATAATAGATATTTCAGGAATCTATTATTATCGCGTTGCGTCACAATGAAAGAGTTATAAAACGCGAAAGAGACAACTGCAGCACGGGCTGATTTTATCCATTCCAAATAGACGAAATACGAAGGTATTGAAGCGATGATGGATAGTACGGCCGGATTCTAATTCTAAAATCAGCCTGAGCTTTCGGTGAAGGAAAAAATCGTGAGAAAACCATAGCATGGTGGTAAAACGTTTTCTAACAATGCCCGCCTGGGTAGCTACCATTCTAATTATAAAATACCATTCTAATTATAAAATAAGAGTATGATGCTTACGTTGCTTTATTATTCGTCAAATTTGTTGAAAAAGATGGTAAAACCAAGCATAGTTTCTTTTTTTGAAGACTTCTAATTTAATAAAATATTAATTATATTATTATTTATAAAAAGGGTGTCCGTCGTGTATAACTATTACATGGAATAACAATATTTACTTTAATATAATTATAATATACAGGGAGAAAATAGGGGAATACGTTTGTATGGCATAAACGTCGCCCGCATATCCTCTTAAACCGCTTCGGGAACCATACGTGTATAGTTTAGTAGATTTAATTAAGTCATACGAATCTTAATAGAGAGTATGCGTATGTGTAAAAGAGAGTTTTTACACAACAGGTTGTATACAGGCTAGAGATAGACATTGGCGATGATCTTAATATAAACATAGATATCGGTGAATCGACTCACCGCTTTGTGTTTGCGGGAATTATACGTAAACGCCACATCATATCGTGGACTAATGTATAGCAGATTTCGCCGAATACGTGTTCATTTTCTCTAGAACAGACCCTAAAAAAAGATTTTGTTATTCATACAACATACACACACTTCCCACGTTCCGGTAGTACGTACACTACTGTTACGTTTCATCTATACTAATAATTAAAATTTAAGTGTCTATTTGTAATGTCAAAATAACATTTTTTTTTACTAAATAGATATCGATGTATATACCAAGGGTAGCCAAGCTCCTTGATAGTCCGAGGCAGTTTTCAAAATTTCAAACGTTTCGCGAGCCGCATATAAATGCGTATTAAAATGTTACACAAAAAATGTTTACAAATTCGAAGTCGGTCTGGACCTGGAGTCCTGGATATAGTCGCTGTTATCTAATTTGACATAAATAATTTAATATATAATAATTACATAAAATTTATAGCCATGTTTATGCTGTAACAAATAAAATGATACCTGTGTACTTATTTAACTATAATTAACACTCAACAAAACATAATTAACATTTAATAGAAAGCAAATAACATTTAAACTCTCTCCAATTGTTTCTTTAGATACAAACCTCGAAATAAATACAAGTGATAAACAATCACCGCTTTACACCTATGACGCTATATCCCCGATGACGAGAGAGCTTAAAAGAACGCCGTGACACGCGCCCACGACGCGTCTCCTAATGAGGAAAATCGTACACACTTGTGTTCTTTGCGTAAAGCAGTGAAAGAGAGCATAGATCAGCTCCGTGATAGCAGGTGGAACAGTCTCCTCGAGAAGCTGGAACCTTCCCACCTCGCGTACTAGAAGCTTGCACGATCGATGAAGACCGTACCGTCACTAGAATGCCCCCTCTGAACAGGAAACCCACATGGCCTTTGACGATGATGAAAAAGCCGAATGCTGAGCCGCTAGTAATGAGTAGCAATGTGGTAGGACGTCTATTCCCTATTTACAACTCCAGGAGTAAAATGGCACTCCACCATGAAGTTACTTTATACAAAACGGTGGTCAGACCCATAATCACACACTGCACCCGTCTTTGCCCACAACGACATGAATTCCTTGAAAAACAATCAGAATCGTTTTACAAGGACAGCCGTAAGTGCCCGTTGGTATCAGAGAAATGTGAACTAGTACATAGATCTGAACCTGTCCTCTATTCATTCTGTAATCAAGTACAATTGACACGCCTTCTTTGATCGGGCAGAGACATAACCGAACCCACTCATAGTTAAAGCCGTCTCGTACACTACCAATCCGAACGCCCAGCAATCTGGAGCCCGGGAGGCCGCGCAACGTTCTCACTGACCCTGATGACGAAATCACGTGTTTAAATAGGATCTTTCCTCATCAACCGCGTAAACTTGCGTGCCAGCGCCCACGTCCGCGAAAGCGCCTTTGCCGCCGTCATGGACGCGTGACTAACTCCAAGTCCCCCTCCGGTGACGCCCCAGGACGTGCCTCGTTCCCCAACTAGACGTGGCTCTTGACGTCGCCACCAGCGCGATACAGTAACACTAACCATGCATTGAGCATCATATGCAGAACACTACAAACACACTCCTGCACATAGCACGCAGGCACATAGGTCTTCTAAGGAACTTTTTTTTTATTATTATTAATAAAAATGTAGGGATAGCTAGGATCAAAATTCTGCGGAATTTTTACAAACAGGTAACGGGCAAGCCGAAGTTCGTACCGCTTTTGTGCCTTTGTGCTAGTTACCCTTCAGCACTTACCGACAAAGTTCGGTGAAGCTGTAAAGGTACTTCCAGTCAACAGCGTTAGTTAGGATAAAGAAAAAGTTTTCACAAAGTTGAGCTCTGGCAGTTTCGAACGCCAGACGCTTAGTACCAACACAGGTGTTAGTTTCTTATAATTTATAGTGTAAATGATTTATTATAAAAGTGATTTAAATAGAAATTGTCTTTTACTCGAGAACCCACGTTAGTACCCACACTACCAAAAATTATATCTAATTACGAAGAAGACCAAATGTCTCGCAATTCGGCCACCCATGATGTGACATAAAAAACGAATTGTCCTGGTTGACTGATTAGTCAACTCAGATCCCAAACTGTTGAACCTACAAACTTGGAAGTTTTGGTAATAGATGCCTTTCATGATGCAAGAATCCACTAAGAAACGATTCCTGGAAATTTTTAGCTTACGAATAGATTGACATGCGGCTTTAACTCTTTATTGTACACCAATAAATAGCAATTTACCATATCAATTTTACAACAAAACAGTAACCCTTCAGCGCCCCTAAAATTTGGCGCCCCGGGCAAATGCTGGGCAGGTTAAAGTGGCGGCGCTGAGACACTTCAGACTGAAATCCAATGACGAATTTCGTTTCAAATTTGAATACCTTACAAATGAAGGCCATAATATTATTTGTTAAAAGGAAATCAATATCACTCCCACAAGAACTCGCACGGACATACACAATCACCTACATATACACGTAAATAGCATATACCACATGACATAATTGAGAGACAACTAATATAATAAATAGCTAGATACACAAGCCATCATATAAAAAACTAAAACAATAATAATAAATAAAAAGTGCATATAGGTAATTGAAATTCACAATTTACAATATAGGTAGATAGCTCCAGAGTGATTTCACGTTGCAGGTAAACGGATCTCCTCCAACATGTTTCCATGTAAATATTTCCCTTCCATAACGGAAATTAGTTTTACATCTAATCCCAGTTCAATTTGTATCGTTGTTAAATTGTTAATAATGAAAAGTTATTAAATCATTGAACATATTTTTGGAACGAAGTTTTCCTTAAGACAGGCTTGGAAGAGATAGGGATTTTGCTGCGCGACCGAACTGATAAAAATGTGAGACTACTAAATCTCTCAGAAAAATGTATAACGGAAGTGCCACAGTCGTTTTTCTCCCTCTTTCTTTCCGTTCTCTCATCCCTTCTCTTTCTGATCCCACTGCGCCTCACCAATGCACAGCATATATATACTCATGACTTGAACGTCAAATTTGGAGTTTATTTTTTTTTTTAATTTAATTATTAATGTAATTTTATATTGTCAAAAAAAAATAAAGAGACATGTTTCTTTTATTTTACTTAATGATTTGAATTACTATTTTTTTGTTTGATTTATTTTATTTTATGTTATTTGTTATTTTTTTAAATTGTGTTGCTTCTATATTATCCGAAGGAACTTCGTTCCTGTCTGGTGTCCCATGACACCTTTTTATTAATCATTATTTTATATTCGAAATTTTTCATCTATGATTTAATACTTTATTTAGTAACTAGCTGTGTCCGCGACTTCACTCGCGTATAATTCAGATAATCCGAAAATTAAAAGTACCCTAAGTTGCCTACAAATGATAGAAATGTGTTTAATCACCTATTTTCAGTCTCTTGCAATAATTCTTTACACAAAAATCGAAAATATACAGACATGTGAAATTTACAATTTTTTTTTTATTAGTATAGGATAGATATCAATTTAAATATTGTACGTATTAAATTAAAATATTTCAAGTCATACATAAAAGTTACTGTAATTGGAAGCTCCAAGTTGACTTAAAAATTTGATAGAACGCAACTAACTCGTGTTACCTTTTATAGAACTGTTCTTCTATTATCTAAACAAGTGAAAATTTTATCTACATTAAAAAAAGCCTTAAAGGCCCTCTCTGGCAGCAGACTAGGGCGTGTACTGATCCCCAACTGGGGAAGCTTCTGTACCCGCCGCTATCGTGATACTTTCATGCACTAACATAACATGCATTACACTGCCAAAATCAAAATCAAAATTTATTTATTCAATTTAGGCCCTAAGAAGGCGCTTATGAACGTCAAAAACACTACCACCGGTTCGGAAAAAACAACCCCGTCGAGAAGAGCGCAGGCGAGAAACTCGATCTGGTTCTTTTTTTTCATGAATATAATATATATCTTTTTTTTTGTGATATAAAAAACTATACAACTCGTAGTTTTAATAATGTTAGCGGAAGCACAGAGATGTGGGTTAATTCCAGACATCACTATCGTTCACGTAATGATCCACCCTGTAATAACCTTTTCAGATTAAAACTTGCTTGACATAATACTTGAACTTATTGTCAGGTAAATCAGTAATGTTCCTTGGGATCTTATTGTAAAATCGAATACTATTACCTATAAAGCTTTTATTACACTTACTTAACCTAAAGCGTGGTTCCGGCCAACTTGTCTTTACTTCTAATATTAAAATTATGACGATCATTCACTAGATCTAGCTTGTCTAAATACCTACCATACGCTGCACACTACACATGGGTTCTTTACGGGACCTGGAAATCCGTAGTTTTTCGTTAAATTCGGTTAAGATAGCGTAAAATTAGATTAGCAAAGAATTTACGTCTATATAGCAAGCCCAAACCAAGGTCCGTACCACATTGTTGCCCTTGTACTACTTGTACTTACTACTCTCTTGGCTGAGCGCCTTAAGCCCTCACCTAAAAAGTGCAATGAAGCTGTCAAGGCGCTTCCAGTCAACCGTATTTGGTCAGTTCGAAATAAATCATTAAATAATGTATACGTCAGCTTTAGGTTCCCTGAGAAGTCTATGAAATTTTCTCCTTAACTAAACTTAAATTGCACTTGCACAAACTCTGTGCCGACGCTATTTATTTCAATCTCAAAGAAGCTTGATAAACTGAAGTGACTTTAAAACTTCTCTATTAGGTTCTCATATTTCTATTACGAGAATATGACATTACAAACGTAGAATTCTGCATGAAATGTCTAAATGTTTATTTTACATTATTTTATACTAGCGGGCGCCCGTGTCTTCGTCTATGTGTCTTATCTAAATTGTATGATTCCTGATTTTGTTTGTTTTTCATAGCCTTTTCATAGTTACCGAACGATACATGCTCCCCGTACACCAAATTTTATTCAACACGATAAAGCCCTAGTTGAGATTTTTTATATTAATTACCATGACATTGATATTTTCAAGCATATGAATCGCTTATTAAATTATACTTTATAGAGTTAAAATTGTTAATATTCTTAATTATTTTCATAGTTAAATAATATTTATCAAACAACAGCTCCTCGATATAGACTTTTTGCGCGCAAAGTTTTATCCATATCGGTCAAACCGCTTTCGAGTTAAATCCGGACATACATACAGACCTTCATACATACATACAAAAAACTCATATGCATTCACACTACCATTGAAAAAAACAACATATACCGTTGTTTATTCCTCTTTTCCACAATATATCACGAGAAAAGCTATGTTAATAAATCGAAATGAAATTGCCACAATAGAGGGAATATACTATCACGATATAATTCACCTTGAGTTGCTCTAGGTAGGTACGTCAACTGAACTGCGTAGGTTTTTTTTTTTTTTCTATTCAATAGATCCATCTTAACTTTATAACATTTTCTCCTGCTATTGTTTTAAAAATTATTTAACCGTTATCGTCTTTCATCAAAGCAAGTTATTATTACATAATTCAATACTAAAAAAAAAATATTGCTAGAAAAAAAATACAAAATGAATATATAGATATTAGGTATCTCTACAGAGTATAAGCTAATTCTATACATACAAATTTCTAGTGTAATTTTTATTTTATTTTTGCAATTTATTCCATTTTTATTCCCCAGAATCTCCCGAACATAATCCGAGACTTTATTTGCCTACGGTCTACTTTTATACTCAAAAGACTGCTGTATCCTATACTAATTTGTTTGTGTTCTCTTATATTCTCCTTTTTTATAAATAAATATACACCTCCCATTAATCCTTATTTCAGTCTCAGTTAACACACACTATTAAATGACGTTGTAATTTTTTCTATTATATTTACGGTTTTTTTTTTTAATATTAATTATAACCTTAATTTTTATCATACGTAAGTTTGTCCTGTGCCGAATTTCGTAATACAACAGAATAAAGTTTTTCATACTGATTTGCTCCCAAAGTCTCCTCTGAATTAGTAATAACACAGTTTTAGCACACAAAAAAAAACCTAATATTCGCCTATCAGTTAGATAATATAAATTTACAGATATGGCGTCTCTAAGAATAAAAATACGCTGTATAGAAAGCAGTACATAATAAAGTTTTATTCATATCATACACACTCACACACACACACCTTTACTTGTTAAATTAATTTATGTGACGCGTTACGTAACTAACTTCACACCTAGAAACTTGTAGGAGGGAAATTGCATTTCGAAGTTATTAGCTAAACGGGTGCGCAATCGATCGTAGCTCGTGCTTATCAAAATCGTAGCGTGATAATTATTTTCTCTTGGATCTTAAAATTCAATATTTATTTATTACAGTTTATATTTTCTAATATAATAACTATTTTAGATACAAAACAAAATTCATTCATTCATTCGTTTAATCATAAGACGTCCGGTACTGGACGTAGGTCTCCCCCAAAGTTTAGGGGGGTGGAATTGCCATAATCGCCACGATTGAGTGGCGGGTTGGCGATCGCTATAGATGTTTGTGGTGCTCAGAGAAAACTGCTGCCCATCCCATGCTTTATCCCTTAGTCATCTTTTACGACACCCACGGGAACTCATAAATTTTTAATATTGAATAGCGTATTTCTGGATACTTCTGAACTAATTTTAATTTTACCGAAACTTGTGACTACTTCTTATCTCGGTGCATGAGAACAACATTATTATTGTAATATATTTCAATATGAAATTAAATAAGTCACAATTAATTCCAATTAACAAATGACGTAGGTTATATTTTTTTTTTTTTTAATGCTTGAGTATTGTTTGTTTCTTCCAATACATTTAAATGTAACAAATATATTAGGTAACATGTAAATATTAAAAAAAAAACACTATGGTATCAATAAGGGTTTTGTACTATAGAAATTATGGACTGCTTTTTATGCTTTCAGTTAATATAAGATGTGACATTAAAGTAACATTGTTTGTGTTCTCTCACGGGAAATATACTTCTCCTACTATATACACGTCATCTCCACTTTGGTGAGCTCATTTTGTCGATAATTCTTAACTCGAGTCTCAGATTTTTGTATATATTTGTACGTATTGTCTTTAATACTCGACAGCATAATCCATTCATAAAATTAATAAATTACGTCATCGCAAGCCATTATTTATTACTGGTTTTCATAGAAAAGTTTCACTGACAGCCTGTTCTATATTTATTCTTTTCATATAAACAATGGATGTCGAAAATTTCTCAATTTACTGCAAAGTTCTGCAACCCACACCTTAATGGTGTATTGACGTCATTTAATTTTGAAACCAAGGGAATACTTATAAACTGTATCAAGTTTTTACACACTATGGCGCAAAATTGTTGTTATTATTTTAGTAAAGGAAGTTACTTATGAAGAAATATAACCAGTAGAAACTGGAACAAACAAACCGGAATGTCGAAACATTATGAGTTTTAAAAGAAGAGAAACCAATCAAAGAGTAAGAGTTTCTTTCAAACAACGAGTGAAGAAATAAATGACTTATTGTCAAAAATATTACATTTAAAATATATCACAGAAATATTTATTACGGACGAAATGTTTAAATGAATTATTAACACAAAAAGGTAAACAAAATAATACTACCTAATAATCATTACTGGGTTAATAAGAATTGGTGATTATATTTATATTTATATTTTATTTCGTCCGTGTACTGTGGGACATTTTTAACCGACTTCAAACAGGAGGAGGTTATCAATTCGTCTGTACGTTTTTTTTTTGTATGTTTGTTACGCTATTTCTCCGTCAATTGTGAACTGATTTGTAATTTTTATTTATTTATTCGAAGGAGTACACCCCTGAGGTCCACCTATTGTCACCAAATCTGGATCAGATCAGTGGATCTCAGGGAAATCAAGAGAAACCCTCGAATTATATAGATACTTACACATTTGTGTATATATATATATATATATATATATATATATATATTTGTTTCCATAGCTATTCAAGTATTTGCGCATTGTAGTCACAATCTTTTTTGCTGGTCTGATGATGGAAGCCGCAATATTTTAATGTCTAAGAGTAGAAGAATATTTTTTGTTGTCTTTGTTTATATGCACTAACAGTGAATAAAAAAGAAAAAAATATATACTGAAATAGAATTATTTTTTAGACAAAAAACTGGCTTCAAAACTATGCCTAAGAGTACATATTCAAAAAAAAAGTAGAAAACAATTTTTTTAAAATTAAAACTTAAGACTTACTTCAAACGTATGTAACGTATGTATAAATAAAAATAAAAAATAAATAAAAATGCACAAAAAAGTAAATAAATAATTTCTAGCTAGAGTTAACCCATGTACTCATTTATAAAATGGAAATAACTGGTTAAACTTCATCGCAATTACATATAAATCTGAACAAACTTATCCTAAGGACTAAGGTGATTTTAAGGAATAATTAATCAAAATCGAATATAATTTGTGACACACATTTACACCATTTTGTTATTTGTAAGCTAGCACCGATTTCAAAATTATCAATGGTATTAAAACAAAGGATGTATTGAAGTGAGCAGAAGTAGATTAATAAAGTAATTTTTATTTACTTTTTAGTGCTTGTTCATAGTATATTTTCTTGAAGTCGGTTTTGTTTTTAATTTAAAAAGTTTCCCTGCTGTATTTTTCATAAAACCATAACACTCGCTACAACTACACCCAACTAATTATAACTCTCTAAATATTAATAAAATCCAAAAGATAGTACTTCTTCTCTGCTTGGTTTAGGTGAAATATCCCTTGTATCAAATTATCGATACATAATCGTCTATTGTATTAAATTATCAATTTAAAATAATGACTTTTTTTATCTGCAGTATGCAGTGTCGCTATAGCATAATAGAACACAACGTTGATCGCCACTAATACGAAACTGCGTTAAACACATTCTATTGACCATAATGCTGAACAATAGATTCCATTATCTCATGCGGACTAAAACACTATCGAAAATGGACAATATACGGGGACTTAGGCCAAGGGGCGTGGCGTGCATTCGCGTTGTCCATTGTGCCCGTATTATGGTTGCAACACACAGCGGGCTGGTGAGGACGTCAGCGTGATGTTTCTATAGACATCGCATCGATGCGAACGCGACCTCTTCTATAGTCAAATCACGCTTGTGTTTCGACCCACCCGCTGTGTGTTGTAACCATTAGGTATCCTTGCATGTTGCGACCTCCGTTATCAACGCCGTACACCGCTCTGGATTATATTGAAAGAGGCTTTCACCACGCTTTCATTATTTTAATATTTTTAAATCTCTCTATATTATGTTCCTGTAAATATGTTTTTCTTAACTTAGTAATATCATTGGTTTTGGTAACGCATGTAAAACATTATACAACTTTTTATAAATTCACTTTTATTTAGTGAGTTTTTGATATTATTTTACGAGTATATTTGTTTTATTGTCGTCTACCTTAACCTCGCTGGTATTTCCACCTTCCTATGTTATCGGGTCTTTCAAAAGTGCCTTGAAGGAGTATTTTATTTCGGCATAACGGTCTTAACTGCTGATGAAGTTTGTCACTGACGATCACCATTATTTTTGCAATATAACGCACTTACCACCATGTGACTTTTTCAAGCTAAAGTTAAAGCAGTATACAAGAAACTGATGCTACCTCTCAATGTAGCAAATACGTATTCTTAAAACTATAACTCCATTGGTTTCTAACCATCGAGATGTAGTTACTCCTAACGAGGGAGCAGACCCAACAGTATATGTTACATGCTGCAAATTTCTATTACAGTAGAGAAAATATAATTAGATCTAGAGAAGCGGAACTACCTCCATAGTCAATTATTAAACTGGTATTAGTAATATTAAAATTTGAAAGTATATGATGCTTACAGACTGTTTTTTTCCATTAGGAAATAATAGAATGTCGATAAGAAATTTTCGCGGACTCATTTTTAAAAGCTACCACACCCTTATTTGAAGATCTGTCGACAAATATCCATAGGTGTTTTACATTTGAGACCTGGTAATAACTTTAGCCCTCATTCTCGTTTTAAAATTTCTAACTTTTGTCAATCATATGAACCAAATTCTTCGATGTAAAAACACACTAAAGAAAGTTTACCTCAAAGGCAAGGATGGACTCAAGAACACAGTTAAACGTCACAAAACAAAACGGTATTTAGAATAAAAAACAAATGCTTTTCATTGGTTTTTATTCGAACAAAAATGTGTTATTATAATTTCTTGTTTATAAAATTAACAAAATATATCGGTTCATTAAAAAAAAAATATAGCTACTTTGTTAATAATAATATACCAATTTTTAGTTAAGTTGATTACGTGTAACGACCTTGAAACGAGAAATAACCGCCAGTCATACTTTACTAGCAACTAATTTTACGGAGTAAATGGGTATTGATAAATACCGGATGTAGTTCACATCTTACCCCATGTCGGACACCATGTGGATATAAACGAATAAACAGCGATCCTCTCTGGCAAACAATACCCGAGGCATTCCAATAATGACGGGGTCCTCACGACCGAGTCATGAAAATCATTGAAATTGATCACGCCGTCCAAATCGGCATCCATTCTCTTCAGCATAATATCGACTAATTCCTGTGAACAAATAACATGTAAACTGATCGTGACAATCGAATATGAAACACATAAATTACCTTCACATACACACACCGCAATAGATATTGTTTTACTTTCCATTTATCTGTATTGCGAATTCTTTTAAATCACATTTTGAAACTGTAAAAGTAAGCGATGTCTATACTAATAAATAAAATTGAAATGTCTGTGTCCAATTACAAAATACAATTTTTTAATAAATACCTATGAATGTATATAGAGTACCTATACTAAAGACACAACTTGTTAAACGTTTGCCTGTCTGTCTGTTTCTCCCGGATAATCTCCGGAACGGCTGGACCGATTTGGACGGCACAATTTATATTCTTTTTCTTATTTTCCTTTGTTTTATTTTATTTTTATTGCTATTCTTTTTCCTAATATTTTTTTTTATTTCAAATTAGATTACTATAGACTGTTATTTCTATGTCTGGAAACTGTCACAACATCATGGACGAAATCGAACAGATATTTTCGAGTGTTCTGACTCTCCAGCAGGGAGGCCATGCTCTCCATTGTGACTTTCCCGACCTTGCACTCCAGGTCGTGTCGACACGAGTCGAATCATGGACGCCTCAACTGTATCAGCCCTAATTATTCTCTTGGGGTATGACATCGGATATCGGTCGTAGTCAGACGCAGTCTTTTTACCGGCGGCCCTTTTTGGTCAAGACCGTTCGGTAAGACGTACAAACCTTCTGGCCCAAACCCCTCTGCTGCGAATCCAGCTTTTTCCTAATAGTTAGTTTCATTGCAGCGGGGCCCCAGACATTTGCAGCATACTGCAAGATCAGCTATCAGGAGAATAATTAGGGTTCCGTTTAAATAAACAAAACTCTTGAAATTGTCAACAAAATACTATTCAATGAACAGCGCCATCAAAACATCATTTTCCTATGATTATTGAAAAACTTTAACACGCAGTAAATAATATATGGAACGCAGACAGAGCCATAAGCATAAAGCTAGTCGCACATAAAGAAGTTAGTTTTAAAATAATAAAGAACATCAAAAACAAAATTAGTAAAATATTGTTAATGTAACACACAAAATAAGATTCAAAAGAAGACAATCTCACTTACATACTTTATACAAAAAAACAAAAACCATATGATATATTTTTCTAATTTAGAAGATTTTTTATAGCTTCACAGTCGAAATCGATTTTATAGCAACAATTGTCGGTCTGTCTGTCACAAACAGTAAAAATAAATATGTCAGTTCAAATTCTGCTGTAATTTGAGAGAACGGATTTTTTTATTTATCTCTAATTAAGAGTCACATGTATAATTGAGTAAGAGTTTTATAAAATATTCGTAACAAACGATGTAATCAATACGTTGTCAAAAACTAAACAAAAAAAAAAAGAAGAAATCGAAATCACGCCTTTGTGAACGAAACGGAATACCGACGGAAGTTTCACTAATAGTTCCTACATTCAACTTACTGAGGGACTCGTCTGCAATTAGTTCCTTGTGACGTACAGAAAGTCTATTTCCTGTATGGGCGGAGATTAACTGTTCTGTTACTAATTCCTCTTTTTCGACCAGATTAAATGATGTTGACTTGAGGGGTTTCCTAAGGCACCCGTCCAAGGTCCCAAGGTCCGTCCAAATTAGACTGGACCAAAATAAGAATAAAATTTTAAACATAATTTGTTTATTTATTGACTTAATTGAATACACATTATTTGAGTATCAGAATCAGATTCGCTGGAAAAATACTAGAGAGTAATTATTAATTCATTGTCACGTATGGAATCAAAGCGGACATCGTGTTCCAAATCTTCTGTCATAATTTCACGCGTATTATTGATCACCTTATTTCTTCTGGGCATCTGGTGTAATATATTCACATGCATTGGTCAATAAGCTTATTGTCCTCCATTGACAAATGTCCAAATTTTTCTTTGCTGATTCCTCTCATCATAACTCTGTCTATACTAAGCACGTCAGCAACTCGGCCTCAAACTTATCGCAATGGTAATAAAATTCCGTTGATGCTTGCGTTCGAAATATTCACTTAAACGAACCACAAACTCACGGAATTCACTATTGAAAACAGTTTCTCTCTGAACATTTTTGGCATTTTAGAAATTAAATAAAAGAATAAAACAAATACAAATTAATTATAATAACAAGTAACAAATTATATGAAATTAATGAAAATCGCCATATTTATAAAAATGCCAGGTCAATGCGCTCAGTGTTACGAATGTAAAAAAGCCGAGTTTAAAGATTTTTTCTTGAAAAGGAAAAATATATTTTGTTGTAAAAAATTGCACAAAATATATTATAATATTACAAAATAATACAATATATATATATATATATATATATATATATATATATATATATATATATATATATATATATATATATATATATATATATATATATATATATATATATATATATTAACAAAACAATTGTACAAAATAACAAAACTGTACCACGAAATTTGAAAATGGCAACTAGTATTGCAATAGACTGGCGAACGTAGTTCAAGAGTCGACATACCGTTTTACTCATCGAATTAGGAATTTATCAATCGAACTAGCATACCGGCCGCGCCAGCCATACACGGGCTTTACATGTATGTCTTTTCGAACGCTCTCAGTCGGTTCGCTCGTTTCGACGATTTTCTATCTCTGTTAAAATAACCATTTACTTAAAAAGAGTGGCCATTGTGCAGTAAAAAGTTGTAAAAAAAAACCACTTTAGGAGTAAACACCTCAAATCTAATGGTATATCCTTTTATGTATAAGTATTGAACGATTTTCATTTTATGTAACAAAAATAATAGTTGCACGACGCGACGCCATGACGGTTTTGTTTAGACAAGACGCTGTAGTGTTGTATCTACTCTAGATTGAGTTATTTATTAAGTTATAAGTTTTATTATTATTTAATTATTGAGTTACTTCGTTGGTGTTGATTTTTTATGTCTTTACATGACTACCTGTTCGATCAACATGCTTTGTTTAACCATTTATATTCTTTTATTAGTCAAATCAAATCAAATCAAATCAAATCAAAATTCATTTATTCAATTTAGGCCCTAAGAAGGCGCTTATGAACGTCTAAAACACTACCACCGGTTCGGAAAACAACCCAGTCGAGAAGAGCCGGCAAGAAACTCGATCTGGTTCCTTCTTTTTTTTTTCTCGTAAATATAATATATATAATTTTTTTATGTCATATAAAAAAACTATACAAATCGTAGTTTTTAGTGGAAGCACAGAGATGTGGGTTATTTCCAGACATCACTATCGTTCACGTAATGATCCACCCTGTAATAACCTTTTGAAATTAAAACTTGCTTGACATAATACTTGAACTTATTGTCAGGTAAATCGGTAATAGTATCAAAATATATTTCAATGTCAGACTGTAGTACATTATTAAAAATCGAAAGTAACAAATATAATTAAAGAGATACCTTCCTATAATAAAATTATTTTGTTTGAAGGACATTAAAAAACTTCAAATTTTTATTAAAATATTATTAAAACATTATTGACATTAAAAATTACTTATAATAAATGTAATATAATAAAGCTAAGAAATACATTTTTGTTGAAGTTATTTCTCTAACATAATCGAAACTATCGATACGGTATGCGTACCGGCATACGACGCACGTCACTTCACGAATTCCGCCTGCCTCCCGCGCCCCCTCGTCAGACCATAACGACACACATGGTTCCCATACTTTGTACTGATTTTGCAATCTCTAGTGACTGCAACGACTTTGTTAATCTATGGTTTTACTACATGCAGTATGTAAATACAGTCTGTAAAGTAATACTGAAATAATATTTTATTCAATCGACTTACATAATATATCGATTTGACGAACGTCGTAGATTATATATTTTTAATGAATACCAATTATTGTGAATTGATTGAGTTTTAAAACTTATTTTATATAATGTATTGATTTTTATATGAAGCACTACATTTTAAAAAAAAACGATTAACTTGCCAGATATGAATGAATTTTCAGGTGTTATATACATTCCCCCGGACTTTCGACCAATGGTCGTACCTCTGTTTGAGAGGTGGGCTAAGAGGTGGGGTGGGGAAGTATTTCCCCCCCATCCCTACTGGCCCATTGCACGGACGAGGCCTGGTAGGTCTGCCGCAGGGGGCGACGCGGTGCTTGCAAAAGCCATCCCGTATAGCCCCCATCCCAAATGCGGCGGACGGCCCCGGGGGGTTTTAGTGTGTATTTCCGGACGGTTCACGTCCGGGCGAGTCCCACACTGGCACAGAGTCGTCCCTCCGTGCCTCTTTACCTATTGCATTGGGGGACTCCGGACTCACTAATGCAATAGGTAAGGGTAGTGCGTAAATGCATTTCCCCCCGTCAACAAAAAAAAAAAAGGTGTTAATATACATCAATCGTCAGACGTTGCAGCAAAGTTATATCGCTCTTTTTGCAGAGAACTGTCATTTGAATCAAGCTATATTTTACAGCCTATAGTCATAGTTGGGTATGACTTTTACTTTAGACGACTAACTCGCATCGTAACTAAATCATAACTTTCGTCACAAACGTTCCGATCGCCCTTTCATCGATCCAGTACCTACCGTCATAAAAATCAAAACTACTTACTAATATTAAAACAAATATCAAAAATGCATTTTCGTCGCAAGCATCAAGTTTCACTAGTATTGACATACCTAATATGAAATACATCTGAACAATGAGAAACATTCATTTAAAAATGTTCATATGAATTTAATAAAAGTAATACAAGTCACGGGCAACGAACAGTATTGTAATATAATAATAGTATGTTTAAATAAGACCGTAAAACTTTGAACATTGCCAAACCCGCATTGCGTCGGATCTAATTAAATTTGATTGGGACAAATCTGTTTACCCCTTTAATTTATTTAGTTCTCATAATCAATGTTCCAGAAGTTTTTGGAGAGTTCTATCCTTGTTATTAAATTCGAGGTCACTTAAGTGAGTAGTAGTTTCATTGGTACAGACCCTAGGTTTTTACTGTGCGCGATGATGCCCCCCTTATCGGGGAGTTTATTTAGAATATCCAGATAAAATTAAAGGGCATTAAGATATCACAGAGGAGGCGTAAAAATATTTAAATAGCCGAAAAATTACGAGGGGATTTTATAAAAAAAAAAAAAACATTTCTCAAAGTGTAGTCTAGTATTAACATTATTGGATGATGTTTATGAATATTTTTTCATAATGCCTTTAAATGTTATTAATGATTTGATTATTATTAAATATGATTCGACTATTACTTAAGCAGAATTTTAAACCCTCACCTCTCTCACCCCTCTGAACGATTCTAAAGTAGTAGAAAAGATTGTAAATAATCGTTTCTCAGATTTTGCTAATCTACAAATTCCATCACATTACTGCTTTAGTACTAGACTAGCTATGTACCCGCGGCTGCGCCTGCGTTATATATTTTCCTCACTGCGATTTAACGTTTTCATACGGAACCCTAATATTTATTTTTGTAATAAGATATTATAAAAATATTTCTAATAACTTCAAGCACTTGCCCGTAAAACTTTGCATTGAATCGGATTTTATTCAATTTTTATAAGTTTTAATTTTTTTACCTGTAATAATTTTCGGAAAATTAAAATTACCCTACGTTACCCGGAGTAACTTCATCTATCTACGAAAAAAAGTCCCGTCAAAATCCGTCCACCCGTTCCGGAGATTACCCGGAACAAACAGACGTCTGTCAGAAAGACGTAAAAATTTAAAAAGAAATGCATTTTTGGTATAGGTATCGTGTAAATATTCATACCTACTTAGTAAAAAAAATAATTTTGTCATTACTAACCAGACACTACGATTTTATTTATTATTTTATTTATATTAATAGATCATTGTTTTCAGTCATATTTACGATATTATTTTGTTTATTTTTAAAGCAGGTACTAAAGTAATTGGCCATTGTTATATGAATGTTGTTGGACACCGATACCAAAATCTCGAACAATGGATGTCAGTTACAACCGATATCCAATTCGATGCGAACGTTACCGCGTTACTACTCCGGTTACACCACTGAATGGTGGTCACGTCAACATCACTCTAAAATATACCGACTTGTGTACGGTATTTACACGATAATACCTTGAAATGATTATTCTCGAAATATGGTACAAAACAAAGGATCGAACTTTCTACTTCCTAATAATTGGGACGATTCTTCCTTTTAATGACAATTTCATTTGTTGAAATATCAGGTCAGGGTTTGACACGGCCGACGCGGTGCTTGCGAAAGCCACCCCGTGTCGCCCCCATCCCAAATGCAGCGGACGGCCTCGGGGGGTTTTAGTGGGTATTTCCGGGCGACTCTCGCCCGGGTGAGTCCCACACTGCACAGAGCTCGTCACTCCGTGCCCCTTATCTAGTGTACTGGGGGACTTTGATCCCCTAAGTACAATAGATAAGGGTAGTGCGTAAATGCATTTCCCCCCGTCAAAAAAAAAAAAAAAGGTTTTGACACGGCGCACCATACCCTTGCGGAGTGCGCCGCCTGGGAGGAGCCACGCCGCGCTGTAGTGGAGGCTCTAGGGCTTGATCTTTCGCTGCCGGCGGTGGTGAAAGCCATGGTCGGCAGCGAAAGGATTTGGGGGGGGTGGTTGCCTCCTTCTGTGAGCAAGTAATGCTATAGAAGGAGGCAGCGGAGAGGGTGCGGGAAGAGGATCCGGGGGCGGATCCTCGCCGCAAGAAGAGGTTGAGAGTGCGGTGGGCGCGCTATGTGCGGAGTTTCTTCCGCACATAAGTGCTGTGGGGGGGGGGGGATTGTGTGTTTGTGTGTGTTGGTGTTCCTTTCTCTTCTTCTAAGTATCCCTCTCCTTCCTACGTCTTGTCGAGTATAACAAGGTGAGTGAAGGGGAAGGACCTATTTTTCTTCTACAGCAGTGGCGGGTTCCTTCTTCTTTCTTTTCTCCTTGCTCTTCACTGCTCTATCCCATTCTTGTCTTTTCCTTTTTATGAGGGGCAGGAATTATATTCTGCCCCTCGGACTGTCGACCTTTGGTCGTTCCTCTTCTTAAAGAGGTGGGCTAAGAGGTGGATGGGGAAGTATTCCCCCCCATCCCTACTGGGTCATTGCACGGACGAGGCCTGGTGGGACTACCGCAAGGGGCGACGCGGTGCTTGCGAAAGTCATCCTAAATGCGGCGGACGGCCCCGGGGGGTATTTAGTGGATATTTCCGGACGCTTCACGTCCGGGCGAGTCCCACACTGGCACGGAGTCGTCCCTCCGTGCCCCCTTACCTATTGCATTGGGGGACTCCGGTCTCACTAATGCAATACGTAAGGGTAGTGCGTAAATGCATTTCCCCCCGTCAAAAAAAAAAGGTCAGGGCTTGATATAATGATTAGGCCAGTCATGGAATAAGGTATACGGGTACACGACCACTTCCCCCCCCCCTTCCTCACCCTTAGGTACTGATGTCACTAATTTCCTACCTGTATGATACATCCTCTCTAACAAGCCAAATCCCCATTCCATATCTTAAAATATTAACGGGTACATTCCCAAGGAGGATTGGCGTCAGGCCGGCTGCCGGACTTAATATCTCTGTCAAAACTATTATGTACAGTAGCAATTAATGACAGGCATAATGATAGTGAAAGTACTAGGGCGTTTCCCGCAAGGGCAGCACCCGGTACCTGTGAAAAGTGCAGTGAAAAAGGTTGTTGGCACCACCCTGAGCGAGGGTAATGTGAGACACAAGCTGATAAAATAAAATTAAATTGTAATAAAATGTAGGGGCAATGAGTGAAAGAGCTAGAGATTTAGCGGATATAAAAAAGGGGACATCTAAATGTGGTTTGTTTGCAAAAACAAGATTTACTTGTTTTACTATTTTGGAAGTGATGAAGGAAATTAAATGGCGTGGGAGTTGTATTAAATGCAAATTTAAAAGAATGCATAACTTATCTGAAAAGAATAAATAATAGATAGACGATTAATTTGATTAGAGTACAAAAGTAAAATATGATGTTTAATGTGATATGTGTGTACGCAAGGTGGATGTGTGGTGAAAAAGAAAAAGAGCAACACTTTATTACTTACAAGAGTGGCCACGATAAGACCCAGATTAATTATTTCAGACGTAACCGGCTCAACTGGGTTAAAAAGGTAATTCATTGAAAGAAAAAAGAGAGAATATGAAGAGTGTAAGAAAATAGCAAAACAAAACTCTACCCGTAGCAAAGGCAAAAGCCTAAAATGCCTTATACAGTGCACTAAAATGTCTGGAAGGCCTTAAGCCTGTGTACCGGGGTAGCGAAAGAGAGTGAAAAGAAGTCACGAGATATATCACATATTAAGTGCATAAGAGATGAAGCAGGTGTGATACGATGATGATGAGAGAATAAAACATACATAAATGAGAGATATATTTATTGAAGTTGATAAACCAAGGAATGAGTGAAGTGAAGTGCTTGAAAATGATTTACTGAATGTGGTATTAGTAAGGAAAGTAGGTATTGATGAATGGTTGTAAGCTTAATAAAGAATGGGAAATCGTTAAAACCTGATGGAATACCATTTAGGGTATGAAAGATACTAAGGCCAGAGAGATGGAGGTGGTTGGCTATTCCTTCAATAAATTGTTGCAGGAAGAGGCGATACCCGAGGAACGGTGCAAGAATTATCTCATGCTAATTTTTTAAAATAAGGGAGATATGAAGGAATTTAGTAATTATCGGGGAATAAAGTTAATCTCTCTCAGCATTAAATCATGGGAAAGAATAATGAGCGGCGACTGAGAGAAGAGTCGTGGGATAACAAATACAGAGAGGTGCACACAAATCTGTATATGGTGTCCGTTGACCTTCAAAAAGCGAACGATCGAGGGCCTCGTAAAGTTTTGTGGGAGACCCTTAAGAATTGCAAAATATATAAGTACGTGTACGTATTCGTATATAAGACCTGTCGTACTGGTACAGAATGTTGGGCTAGTAAGAAGATATATGAGAAAAGACTGCATGCAGCAAATATACGAAAATTAGGATAAATGTGTGGCGTGACAAGAATGGATATCCTCAGGAATGAGTATAGAGGAAGTGTGAAAGTAGCTTCAGTGTTAGAAAAGCTGAAAAGAAACTGCTTCTCTGGGTATTTTGAGAAGAATAGAATCGCATGTAGTGAAAAAAGTGATGACTATGAATGTAGATGGATATAAGAGTAGGAGAGGACGCCAAAAAAAAATTGATGAAGTGTGTGAAAGGATATATGAAAAAAAAAAACGGGTGAATAAAGACATGGTAACTATAAGAAATAAGAAAAAATACTGCATCGACCCCAAATAATAAATTAGGAGCAGAAAGATGATGATAATTCTTTGTAAAAACTAAACGTGTCCTTTGTGTTATTGAGTTAACTTTAAATAAGTAATTATATTTGTATTATAAACATTTATATTTCATAAATTACTTTAGCAAACTCGGTACTCTTTTATCTAAATATTTAAGTCTAAACTATCACTCAGCAATAATAACGATACGTATGTATGTTACCACGTTGGCCGGTAACGTTGCGAAAAACAACGATGTCATCGGATGCCGTTTAAGCGATATCGATGCGCATCAATGACAATTCTTAATGAAAACGCCTGTGTCTAAATGATACAGAATGGTGTCAACGACACGGACATATTGTAACCCTGATTGGACGAAACCTTCAATAGTTGACCGATGATATCCCGAGAGTAATAACGAAACTCAGACGTAAATAAGTTATCTTAAGGAATATCGAAAACAAGATGTATTAACAGTGGCCCTCCGGCTCTACTCATATTTTATTATCCACAATAGGGTAGTTGACTGATGTTCAATTTATTGAAAATAATACTACAATATAATTCTGTATTAATAAATAAAATTGAAGTCTGTTTGTAATACCAAAATACCGACATTTTACTAAATACATGTAAATGTATATTATAATACCTATACCAAAAATATTATACAATTATTTGTTCGTCTGTCTGTTTGTTCCGGCTTATCTCCGGAACGGCTAAAATGATTTTAATTGGAGTTTTTTGGTAGATAGGTGAAGTTATTCTGCGTAACTTATGCTACTTTAATATTTCGAAAATAATTAGGGTTCCGCGTAAAACATTAAAACTCGTGAAATTGTGAATAAAATCCGATTCAATGCACAGTGTTACTGGAAGGTCTTTGAATTTGTGAGAAGTATCGTTTCTTTCTGATAGTACCAAAAATAATTTCATGAAAATTGTTAGAGATCCATATAAGATAATCACAAAAAAATGTGAAAAAAAACGATTAAATATTCAGTTTTAATGTCAAGAGCTTATAAATTGAGATAAGAGATATCTTTGCCTTCTCTTGCACCATTTTTGACATACTCTTGGTGAACTTATAAAAAAACTAGATATAACAATATTGTCTTAAGATTTATAATATTGTGTTGATTGCACTATCACTTTCTCAGAATATTCTTATTGTAACGAACACATATGTCACGATGAAGAAATGCACTTATGGCAACCATCTAAATTACTCCCAGGTCACATTTAGCAGCTAGACTAAGCAAAAAAGGTTCCGCCAGTCTATATACCATTTCTTTGAGTACACCTCTTTAATGGCTAGGTACTCTTCGATCGACCAAGTTTCGAAGCAAAATCAAAACACTATGTCACTCACTCGATGCGGCTTAAATTCTACGAACTCAAGTTATTCGGATGTCTTTTTTTTCTAAAATCCACCTATAAATGTTATCAATATTTTTTTTTAAACTAACCTTAACAAAAGGGGTTTATGCTTGGAGTTACACTACGTAATCTAATCAGGAATGAGGAGATCCGTGGAAGAACCAAAGTAACCGTCATTGCCTGACGAATTGCGAAACTTAAGTGGCAGTGGACTGGGCACATTGCTCGCAGAACCGATGCCCGATGTCGCCAACGGGTTCTCGAATGGCTATCACGCACGGATGATGTAGCGTGGCCCCCACAAGGTAGACCGACGTGACGGTAGAAGGTTGCGAAAATCCGCTGGATGCGAATGGTGCAAGATCAATTGTCGTAGAGATCTTTGAGGGATACCTACGTCCAGCAGTGGACGTCTTTCGGTTGAATGAATGGTTGGATGAGACAAACGGTATTATATTTTGAAAAGTCTGAGCCATAAACGTCTACACAAATAAACATTCGAATCACATAGTACTTACAATGGAGAGTCCGTCTACCATCATAACGAGTGTATCTATCAAACATATGTAACAAGGAAAACGAACATCTAATACCAAATAATTACTAACGAATTCTCACATAAAGACACAATCTCGTAATAATCCAAATGAGCATGTCCAGTGCGACAGTATATCAGGCATTTATGATGTCGCTAAATTACTTTTAATAATACTTTAGTACAAGATAAGTACATATCATACTAGCTGTACCCGTGGGTTCGCTCCGCTAGGCATATGTGACGATGTACGTAAAGTATTCTAACTCAGATAATCTATATCAAAAACAGATGTAAGGGGCTTGTCAGTTATTACTAAGCGAACTTTTAAAGTTTTTTTAAAACCTTCCCCTGGCTATAATAGTTAACAAAGCTGCGTCACCTCTCCTTAGGGCCAATTTTTTGATCCGTTGTCAACTCGAGAAATGGTCAGATTTGTAACAAATGGTTAAAATAATGCCCTAAAGCGTTTTTTGAAACATAGTTAAGCTAACCATTTGTCAAAAATGTGACTATTTGTTACAAAATTTAACCATTCAACTCAGTCGGGTTAGCAAGATGGCGGATGGTTAACTCCAGTGCGAACAGCTGTTTCATTGCTTTTGTGTAACATTTGAAGTAGATAATTTGAAGTTTCATTATATAACATTAATTTACATAAAATAATTTGTTAAATAATTACAACGTATTAATAAATTGATATTTATTATCTTTTTCGTAATATATTTGTTTATGAATTTTGTTTTTCATAAGAATTCAGTATTATAAATATATTAAATCCAAGAATTAAATTATAAAATCAAAAAATATTTTAGACAAGACGAAATAAAAAAAAAAAGGTAATATCATTACAAAACTATCACAAGAAATAATAATGGACACCTATATTAGAGAGTAGCTCGACCCTTTGTTTTTTGTAATGTTTGTTCGACAACTCGAATTATGGACCATGACACATTTTACTCGGAATGATCATACAAAAAAACATACCGGAATCAAAAGTATTCTATTATACAGTTCATTTTACTGGCAACATAAATAACTATTGCTAAATTTAACCATAGTAGATTTTGTCATCAAAAAACGCATTGTGATTATAACCATTGGTTTGTGTAATAGTAATAGTAAAATTGACAAATGGATATAGTAACTTTGACTACAGATCAAAAAATTGGCTCTTAGTCTCTTGTGTTAGCCCCCTTCATGATAACGCAGGCATTGACATTATTGTGAAAAAACGAAGAGAAAACTAGGTATAGGTAAATTTTGGGGGGGCAGCTTTTTTGGGGAGGGGGGCAGCTTTTTGGGGGGGGGCAGCTTTTTTGGGGGGGGGGGGAAATTTTGGGGGGCAGCTTTTTGGGGGGGCAGCTTTTTTGGGGGGCAGCTTTTTGGTGGGGGGTGGGGCAGCATTTTGGGGGGCAGCTTTTTTGGGGGGGGGTGCTTTTTTGGGGGGCAGCCTTTTTTGGGGGGGCAGCTTTTTTGGGGGGGCAGCTTTTTTTCTGCCTGCCCGGTTGACTGACCTCACTTGGTCATGCCTCCTACGGGAGGCGGGCGAAGAGGTGGGGTTGAGTAGTGTGTACACTCCCCCATCCCCACTGGGCCATTGCACGACGAGGCCCGGCGGGTTCGCTGCAGGGGGCGACGCGGTGCTTGCGAAAGCCACCCCGTGTCGCCCCCATCCCAAATGCAGCGGACGGCCCCGGGGGGTTTTAGTGGGTATTTCCGGGCGACTCTCGCCCGGGTGAGTCCCACACTGCACGGAACTCGTCACTCCGTGCCCCTTATCTAGTGTACTGGGGGACTTCGATCCCCTAAGTACAATAGATAAGGGTAGTGCGTAAATGCATTTCCCCCCGTCAAAAAAAAAAAAAAAAAAAGGTATAGGTAAATTAGTTACGCAATCACCATTCAAATATCCTGCATTATGTATCATCTATACTAATAAATAACATTGAAGTGTTTGATGTGATGTTAAAATATTTTTTTTTACTAAATATATATTAATGTATATATGATAATTTTACCAAAAATACTATTTTTAAAATTTTGTCTATCTGTTTGTTCCGGCTTATCTTCGGCACGGCTGGACCGATTATGACGGGACTTCTTTTTGTAGATAGCTGAAGTTACTCAGCGTATCTAAGGATACTTTTGATTTTCGAAAATAATTAGGGTTATGCATAAAAAAAATAAAACTCATGTGATATTGCAAAAAAATCTAATTCAATGCACAGTTTTACCTGCAAGTGTTTAAATTTATGAGAAATATTTTTACTTTATCTTAGTAGTAAATTTTTTTAATAAAAGTAATTAATTTCGTGTATGAAATTACATATGATTACATATGAAACACGGTCGCGTCCGCGGGCTCTCGGCTAGTTTCGAATAAAATCCGATTCAATGCACAGTTTCACTGGCATGTGTTTAAATTTGTGAGAAATAGTTTTACTTTATCTTACTATCGAAAAAAATTAAGGAAAATAATTAGGGTTCCGTATTAAAAAAAAATCTCAATGAAGAAGATTCGAAAACGCGCGCGCAGCCACGGCCACGCTGTGGTCATAAATAAACAAAGCATAGACACCCTGACCCCTGTTGATGCTTATGTAAAACTAAATAATTATGTACCAAAATCTAGCCAGAAAATATAACATTTCGAATCAATGATGTAAATCAGTTCATTGATTTTATATTTGCAAACATATACAAACTAACACAGAGCGGCGCTGTTTTTTTCACAGTGTCTTCATATTTATTTTGTTCTTTATACTTATTTTATTTTGTTAAATTTTATGATGTGTTCTTTGACAAATTTAAAAACGTGGCTTACGAATTCATATGTTCAGAGACTACTCTACGATTTATAATTAATATAGTTATTATAGTATAATAGTATTTATTTATTTATAATAGTAATTAGTATAGTATAATATAGTTATTACGTCACGTACGACCCTGAAGACCTTTCACTTCAGTGTAACGCCAACGCCAGTTGTACATAATATGAACGAAGTACTACGACGTACACAAAAATTTTACCCTGAAGCAGAACCTCGTTTTGTTTGAAAACGTGCTTCGTTAGTTTTATACTTGTCGAATTAATTCCAAAGGTTTCGATGCACGTGGAATGAAATACAGGCACACTGTTGCCCGCTACTATTACAGATTAAAATCGAATTAAAAAAAAAATACGTGCCTGTAAAATAACACAAACGTTAGGTTTTTTTATAATCCAGATGCACTATACCGTACTATTAACTTGTTTCAAATGCAGAAATATTTACCTACATTAAATAGACAATAAGTGGGGTCGATCATTAAAAAACAAATTTAAAAATAATGATCAACTTAAATTTTTAACATGACGTCATACTAACGTGTTACTAATAATCGGTTTGCGGGAAAAGGATAGAGTATCCGTTTTCAATACTCATCAGAAATTCTGAAGACTAATATGTCTACAATTTTATTAGACAAGTGAAATATTTTTTACAGTAAAAATATTAAATTTTATTTACCAAAACTATTGTTTTCAATAATTAAAACACCACTTAAGCAAGAAACACGTGGTCACAGTATTTTTTACATAATAGAAAATAATGTACATATAAGATATACAGACGTCTTATCAGATCATTGGTCCAGTCCAGCGGTAGTGTCAGTGTGGTAATGGAAAACATCCTGAGGAAGCCAGAGGATGGTGATATGGTATTTTCTTAAGCTCATCTACGGATACCTACCATTTTCAAATCGAAAATCTGTCGTGAAATACGTATAATTGTGTAAGGATATTCAATAAGCATCAATGGTGGTGGGTATATGCTTTGTTTATTTTTGATGATTTTGTGTTTCAATCTTGATTATATTAACAACTTTTAACTATTTATTTTTCGATAACTGTTACAATGATACTATTTATAATATATGCTTATGTTATCCCAGTGGATAATTGGAGTGAGGGGGGGGGGGGGGAGACCTGTGCTTTCTATTGCTGACAAGAGGAGGGGGAGCCAAAATATTTGCTTACGGAATCATTGAACTATAAAAAAGTCGCACGTTTAGTGTAAATTTTGTTACAAAATATTTTCATATATAGTTCACGTCAAAAAAAGGGAATTAAATATTGCATTCGGGCTATCGTTTTTGTGTGACAAATACCGGTTTATTTAAAAAATATAAACTAGGTATTTGAACTACGTTTGTGAACTTATCAGAATTTATTTTTGCATACAGTTTAATCGTATGACGTTTGTTTTGTGCATCGAAAACGTTTTAGAGCGACCACATACAGTCTGAATTCCGTTTCGGAATTTAGTTTCGAAATATCGTTTCGGGATTCCGACCACATTTGACACATGTATGTTTATTTCCGTTCGGAATAACAAGACTCGGCAATTTTTTAAAGAGATTATCTTCCTCTCAATTTTTTATAGACGTTTTATTCTTCAAGGTATCTCACAAGAGAGACTTTCTGCGGTAATTTATTTTATAGATGTTGTATTCTTCGTGGCTCAGGCTCTCAGTCCAAATCAGAGCAAACAAATACGCTTCTGAAATAACTACTTTTCGACTGTGACTTTGGGTACTAATTCCATTCTGCCTGCCCAAGGATGGTAAGGTGAAAGCACGCCGAATCCACCCTTTGCCCCGTCTCGTGTTTATTCTGATGAGCAGAGGGGTATTGGGAGGAGTGTCATCGTGCCAAGTATTGGAAAATAATGTCATAGAGCCCTAATTGGTGTCAGTCTCTGCCAATAGTTGACGCCATTGCTTGGAGGAGGTTGTTTGCCTTCGTATCCCCTGAACTATGACTTCTTCTGCAAATACTTTAGTTTTTTTATATATTATTTTTCATGATTATTACTTTTTCTAGGGTACAGTTTTGGTTATATTATAAGCTATTTGACTATGAGTGGAAAATAAATAAACATTTGTTGATTATTTTTCAAAAAACTAAATCAATTTGTAATTTCTAAAATTATAGCATTTATAACATTTTATATATTTTATCAATTCTATTAGTGATCGAAACGGTAAGTAACATTACAAAATAGTACAGGCAACTTCCGTAGGGATGGCGATTCTTTCTAATGAACGTATAATTTCAAACTAATGAATTATTCAAATGATCGACTTACAAAACAATTGTAGCCTGAAACATGTGTTTCTCCATAATTAGTTTCTTCGACTTGTTTTGGATTTTATTGGTAATTAATATACTTAAAGTTGTCGAAATTAGGTAATAATTATCAGATTAAAAATTTGAGGATAAAAACGGTTTCCAAAATCGATATTACAGACTAAAGCTATCAATAGCAACAAAAAAAAAAAAAAACTGTTGACAAACACAGGAGCAAAAGATACTTACATTCTCACACCTCACATTCTCTATACAATAGTTACCATACCAGTCAGGCTTACCTAACGTTCTTACAGAAGAAGTTCAGACACTAGGTCAGCATGAGGCAAATCGAGAGGAGTACGTGTGGTAAGGGACGGGATGGTCTAGCATCGACTGTCATTAGGTTAAGACGTAGTGAATAGTTTTGTATCGACTCCACCCAAATCATTAACAGTCATGTTTAATAATAGATGCACTATGTTTTTGGAGATTTTTTTACATTTTGAAATGTTAATAGACTTAATTAACTTCAAAATTCAGTAGAACAAGTTACATGAAAATTATACTCGATCTGGATCCACAATTTTTTTTCCATCTCTGTAATTGTAGTTTTTCGCCTATTTTGGGGGTTTTTGCATTTTATTTAAATCGAGTACTAGGCCGGGCCAAACGACTCAAATTCACAAACAACTTTTTTTTTGTGTGCCGGTGTTATTAAACATATTTGTTTATCATCTTAGTTATACAAAACAGTTAAATCTTACAAAGAGATGAAAAACTGACAGCAAAGCCATTTAATAAATTAATTAAGTGAAAATTTAATTGGGTGCTTTCTTAATTGAATGTTTAAATTGAAATAAGTTTCAGGACTCTTAACGTTATTGAAAAAAAAAAAAATTAAAAATCTAATAGCATATTATCATGGAAGGATATAAAGACACAATAATAATAATGGTGAAACACCCTATCATGGAACAGAAAACATGTTTTTGTATTCTTCAATAGATCAAATTTCGTACGAACAAACGTTATAACTAAAATGTGAGTCTTTAATAATAGTAGTTAAATGATAATTAAATTAATGATATTCTGTCACTCGTCATAGCCACCTGACATGTATAGTCTTAAAGAGCAACTGGCTCCAAAATGTATTTGCCACAATAATCCAGTTATTATTCATTGTGCAAAAGGAACGTTTGAAAAGGTTCTACTGTAATATTTTCTACTAATGAAATTAATTAAAATGAGCAGTTGTGTGATTTACATATCAATGTTTAGGTGCATTACCACTCAGTTATGATCTCTTTGAAACGCTAAATTTGTATATAGTAACATAAAATGACCAGCTATATTATATCTAAAGATTTACTGTTATTCACAGAAAAATAAATACATTTAAATACAAACTATTAGCGACATCTTGTGGTTTAACTATATAATTTAATCACGTCGGTATGGTAAGCGTACTAACGCTTTACTAGCACAGTAGTTCCTGTTCAATACATCAGATGGCTGACATCGTCTACAGACGATGTTATTTAAAAATTGTCTAGATATTAATGAAAACCAAAAATAATGTACCTGTAAATAATTTGTTTAGTACAAAAATTACTGTAGTTGAGTTAGGTTAGATTTTATATCAAATTAGCTTCATTAAAATTTGAAAAATCTATAGTTTTAATTGTAACAATCATTATACTCCATATATGGACTATAGTTTCAAATAAAAGTTTCGTTCATCAAAACCGATAAACTCCCTGTGCGTGTTATGCGCGACATCTGTATTATGTTTGATTTGATACGCCAGTCATCTATGAAAGTAATTATATATCAACGGTACACGGCCAATTCGAGGTTCGTACCACTTTGGTGACTCTTGTGCTAATACCTTACCTTTTTGCGGCCGAGTGCCTTCAGCACTCGTCTACAAAGACACGGTGAAGCTGTTAAGACCCTTTCCGTCAGCAGCGTGTTAGAAAAATACATATCAACCTCCAGGGTTGCCGGGGGTTGAGGGAACTTGGGGAGTAGGGGTGGGAGGGTATACTCTCTACCCGCTCCCGGACGCGATTAGGTTTGTGATCTCTTGGCGGCCACTGGAGCACTCGCGGTGAATGCTTAGTTCGATCCCGTGTTTGCTCCAACTAGGTGGCGGGAGGTACCGGGGGGTTTAGTGGGTAGTGACCAACGGCGCTTATCGCTGCGAGTCCCACACTAATCCTGTGTGACAGCCTCTCGCGCTTTCGTGCGAGAGACTGTCACACATCTTCGTTTCGTTTCAACCAGATCTGGAAGGGGGGGTCCCTATCAGATCTGGCTGGACGGCTAGTGCGTAAATGCATTCCCCTCGAAAAAAAAAAAAAAAAAAAAAAAAAAAAAAAAAAGGTTGACAGTGGGACATCTAATGAAAACTTTAGGAAACTAATTTCAATAAAATCTCACCAAAGTTAACACACACATTTCACACAGTTCGGATATTATATCCTATGTAATTTCTTTGTTTATCTAAATAATAATTAACTTTGTTAAAATATTTATCGCAAATATTTGTTACAATAAGTAGTGAAATCTATCGGAATTTAAAAATAAAAAGTAGTTTGCAGACGTCCAGATATTAACTTAGAAATAGGTTTTATTTGATAACTCTGTCTGCGGGCGCTTTTATAGTGACCTCTATTGGTGCTCTTGCAACTTCACTTGGATCATTGCAAACATGACAATGGAGTAGTGTCTCTGCTCGCCACTAACCAGTAATATTTTGGAAATACTCGTACAATTATCATCATCGATGGACGAAAATATTTTCATTTATTAAATATTATTTTCTTAATCGCAATTTCAATATTATTATAATATTCTCGATTGTCCTTTCATAAAATAATAAGAACTTGTAAGTGTATTTCAAATATCGATTTCAATAAACTAAATTTGAAAATAAAACTAAAAAAAATCTAAAATCAGATCACTGCGTTAGAAGTTGTACAAATATATTGCCTTAACAGTTTTAAACATATTCTAAGATAAACCCAGATAAGCGAAATCCTCAACGTCTACTAATTTCGTGTAAATTTTGGCACGTTAACATAATTCCTTATCGTTTTTCAATAAATAAATAAAAAATAAATAGTTATTATAGCGTCTACTATAATCTAGAATCAATCAATAATATAAAATCGGAATTTCGAATGTAGTAAATCCATCCATGGATCTGTCACAAACATAAAGTAGTTTTCCGTTCATTCGTTCGTTTAGAGCGGCCACATACAGTTATAATTCTGTTTTGGAATTTCGATTTGATATATCGAATCGTGATTCCGTACATATTTCACACACGTATGTATATTTCCGTTCGGAATAACAAGGCTTAATAAACGAATGCAAAAACTAAACGAACGGAAAACTACTGTATGTTAGTGATAGGTCCTCGGATTTGTATGGATTTACTGCGTAAGAAATTCCGACTGTATGTGGCTAGAGCGGCCGTACAAACAACCATAAATATTCAATATTTCGAATCGAAATCCCAAAATGTAATTCTGACTGTGTGTGACCGCTGTAAATGAACGAACAAACGGAATAACTACGAACGCAAACTACTGTATGTTTGTGATAATAGATTTGCATGGATTTACTGTGTTTGAAATTCCTATTCGAAATTTCGAATCGAAATCCTAAAACGGAATTCTTAATGCATATGGCCGCTCTTATAGTCATCAGTTAGCAGGTAATCCTATGAAGATTCTTGGAGCCTAAATGGTCAAGTACAGTGCTGTTCCAAAAAAAATTCCTGCAGGAAACAGTCCGAATGTAGAATGAGCTACCGGCTAATCTTGAGAACTGTTAGATCAATTTTGACTGGACTTTCTTTTGGCAAATAGCTGAAGATATTACGCGTAACTTAGGCTACTTTTATTTTTTTTTAAATCAAATTTCATTAAATTGTGAATAAAATCCCATTCAATGTAGTACAGTTTTACTGGCAGATGTTTGAATTTGTGAGAAGTTACTTTCTGTTAGTACCAAAAATAATAGTAAAAAAATTATTAGGTTTCAGCATTAAAAAAAAAAACAAAAAGTATGGAAAAAAGCCCAATCAATGGTTGGTTTTACGGACAAGTGTTTGAATCTATGAGAAATAATTTATTTTATCTTAGTACAAAAAATTTTAGGAAAATAATTAGGGTTCCTTGTAAACAAAATACGATCCAATGTACAGAACCATCAAAATATTAGTTTCCAAATATTGTATTAAAACCTACATTACGCAGTGTAGATTATATAAAACGCGGGCGGAGCCACGTGTACACAGCTAGTATATATATATATATAGTATATTGCATGGTGGTAGTGCGTTTTCTAATAATTCCCGTCTGGGTAGCTACCACCCTCAAGTTTGAAAATCTGCCGGCAAATACCATTAGGTGTGTTCCGGCAGCATCACTTGAGAACCAGTATCTAGGCTTAGCGTGTTTACCATCCTGGACTACATCGTCACTTAACATCAGGTGAGATTGTGGACAAAGCACTAAGCCTATAACGTGTATAAAAACGTTGTTAAATCGTTAAATCACTCGGAAAGGATATTCGTAAAAAAATTGCTTTTAGTCGCCATCATCATCATCATCTCTCTACCCTTTTCCCATTTTTATTTGGGTTCGGCGCAACATGTCTTCCTCTTCCATTCCTCTCTATTTGTTGTCATCTCCGCATTCACTCCTTTCCTAAACATATCATCTTTCACACAGTCCATCCATCTTTTCTTTGGTCTTCCCCTTCCCATGTAACCGTCCACATTCATATCCAATACCTTTCTTACGACATTCTCTTTCTCCCTGCGCATCACATCTCCATACCAGGATAAACGACCGCCTCTTAACTTGTCTGTTATTGGCGCCACTTTCAAACTGCCTCTAATATACTCATTCCTAATCCTGTCCATTCTTGTTACCCCACACATCCATCTCAACATTCGCATCTCAGCTGCATGTAATCTTCTTTCGTCCGTCACCTTTATGGGGTAACATTCTGATCCATACAAGACGACAGGTCGTATTATATTCTTGTAAATCTTCCCCTTTAATTTAAAGGGGATTTGCGGATCACACGTAGTAGCCGAAACCTGCCGCCATTTCATCCATGCTGCGTTAATTCTATGCTTTACCGTGCGGTCTATTTCGCCATTGCTTTGCAGGAGTGAGCCGATAATAATAATAATGGCGGTGCAAGCGGTAAAGATACGATAGAAGTGGTAAAGTGGAAATTCGAAAAGAACACACCAAAAACTATAAATTTACCCATTCTCTAAACTCCGGGAAAACTTTCCATGTAAGTCCTTTTTTTTCAACCAAATGTCTGTACTAAAAGCTCGACTGAATAAAAACCAATCATTTTTATACCTTCATGTAGCTCTCTTACGGATTATTTTTATCAAGTTTCATACTGAAAATCTTTGAAAAAGAAATATATGCACCAAAAATCTATACACATTGTCTAGAAATTAATCAAAATCTGTACATCGCGTTTGGATCGTGAGTGGCGGGCTGCCACTATTCAAATGCACAATGTGAAAAATGGGTCACGTTGGTACACTGTGACGTAACACCAATGCGTTTCGAGTATGTACCTACATATATCTATATGTATATAAACTAATTGAACGCCGACTTTACATAGATAAAGTAGTTTTTGTTTTGTTTTGTTATTTTTATATAAGGGAAATAGGGTTCATTTGACGCACCATCACCATCACCTCAAAACTACTGAACATATCGGGATGCAGCTACTACCATTCGGCCCTCCATTTTACGTAGATAGTTATAGGCTATTCTATTGGCATCGTAGAAGGCTCTTATAATTTATTTCAATTTACGCTTATGTACATTTTTTCCACTAATAAAAACAAAAGAGACACTTATTTTTCTTAATTGTTTTGTTTTTAAGGTTAGGTATACATTATTTAAAAACTTTATTACGCAGTGAAGAATATATGAAACGCGTGCATAGCCGCGGGAACGCAGCTAGTAAAAATTATAGTGGAATTTTGTGCACTGGGAGAAATCTAGTACTACTCAATAAAATTGTCATTTACATTTGGTATTGTACGAAATCTTTTTATACGGTGCTTCAATTGAATTGTATTAAAAATAACATGTTTTGAATAATTAACTAGATATTATAAAAAGCAATGTCTAGAATCCGATTGCGACGGGTCCAATTACGAATGTAAACCATTTCGGTACCTAATCAAAAATGTATATCGCAGTAGTTCAGAACACACACACTGAAAATATGTACATATAAAAATTTTGTTCTATTAGATTATAAAATAATATATAATTAAAATTCTGAAATCTGCAAAAATATCTCCTGTTTTCAACGAAGCGAGGGAAAATTCAATTTTAATATTTTCCCGGCTGAGTGTAGTAAGCGTTCGACGGATGAATACGTCAAGGCCCTTCCGATCAACAGCTTTAGTCGGTTAAACAAAAGTAATCTACACGTGATGTGATAATAATAGTGCAGTGAATATTAGCATATGTGTGGGAGATGTTTATTATGCATGTTTTTTTTATTTAAAAGAGATCTCTTTTTGAAATTCTGAACAGATTTACAAGGTTCTTTTTTAAATTATAAATAATATAGGGAATATTATTACTCATGTTTTGTTTGCTGTTTTCTTTGTTTTATTAAATAATATACGGATAAAAATTACACGTTTTTCACATGACATGATGAAAATATGAAAACATAAGATGGACCCCTTTTTTTTTTTTCGAGGGGAATGCATTTACGCACTTGCTGTCCAGTCAGACCCAAAGGGGACGTACCCAATCAGGAGAGACTGGAACCGACCGATGATGTGTGGGACTCGCGGCGAGAAGCGCCGTTGACCACTACCCACTAAACCCCCCGGTTCCTCCCGCCACCTTGATAGAGTAACACGGGATCGCAAAGCATTCAACCGCGTGAACCAAAGATGGACCCCTACGTTAAGGAATCCAAGAGAATGGAGAAAAATCAGTGTGTGATGGTGTATAACTATACAGATTTATTATTTAGCATAAAATGTTTTTTTTTTTACACGTTATAGGCTCAAGGCCTTGACAACAATCTCACCCGATGTTATGTGACGATATGATCCAGTATGATAAATACACAAGGTAATGGTTTTCAAGTTATGCTACTGGAACACAGCTATTGGTATTTGGCGACAGGTTTTCAAACTTGAGGATGGTAGTTACCTACGTGGGCATTTTTAGAAAATGCCTTACCACTATCCTGTGATTTCCTTACTATGTTTTTCTTTACCAAAAATTCAGGCTGATTTTTTTAGAGTTGGAGAGATGGATTTGAACCCGAATATATATCAAACACGCGTCTATTGATTCGGAATCCAGACGCACTGCCTACTGCGCTATCATCGCTTTTAAACCTGAGGTGGATCACTCAAGATCGGAGTGCGCATGTTATCTGTACTACGGCATTTGTATAAAATAATTCTTCTACTAACTTAATTAGTACTGTAATTAATTGTAAGATATCGTAGGTGCAGAGGTTAAACTGTACATAAAATATTTATAAAATAACATTACTCACATAACCTCTAGTAAACCTGTTGACGTAAATATTTAGTTATTTAGTAGTCGAATAATCAATTTTGGAATGAAGTTTGCAGTTATAGACACTTGGTAAAGATTTATCAAATTGCGGTATGCCGTGTCTGAGTATTGTAAGAAACCATATTAAGAGGATATGATAGAGTCGTAGTAGTCCCCTGTTTCCTCCCTGGATAAAAGCATTATGGTAAATATTTTTATACCAAATAATATATATCTACCACCGCCATGCCCGTACGTTTTGATTTTTTTCCATAAATTGGTTATTGTAGAAACTAGAAGTCTTGGAGAATGAAAAAAAAAATGCTCATTATTTACAGTCATTTTCAGTCGTTTATCAAACAAATCTAATGGATAAATTAGAGGTATAGTCAGTGTTTCTTATTTTACAACTGAAAGAAAATTAATAATCGGTTCCATGTTGAAGGAGATAACAGGGACTACGAAATGATGTATTCGTCTAGTTTGCATTAGTTAAAATCAGCTCGAGCTGCAGTTGTCCGTTTCCTGTTTTATAACTCTTTCTTTCGGGCGCAACGCGATAGCAATAGATTTTGGAAATACCCACTTTTCCAATGTGTCGCCGACTGCATATGCTCTTAAACAAGATAATACAACTATCGCCATATAGCTTTATACAAATAGTAATAACAGAATTAAAATAAAAGTTACAAAATATTATAACAAATTTTAAGACGTTTCAAAAGTTCGGGAAACTTGTAGTTCTCGAACAGTTCGAATCGAGTTCGATACGACGAAGAAATAAACAAATGATAAAGTTTCACGTTGAAAACGTCGAGTTCATGTTTTATACGCTTCGTTTCTCTAGTTTTGTTTCGCCATGCAAAAATGATATAAAATGAAAAACAATAATAATTTACAGTTCAACAATTTAAAAAAAAACACGTTTCATGTCCAGAATTCCGTACATTCGTTTTTTTACTAATAAATTATCTGTTGCATCTTTGTTTGCATTACTTATAATAGTTACTGATATTTACATTCTTTTAATTGTAACCTCTTTAAATTTAGTGCCGTATATGTAATGTTCCATGCTATTTTCATGTGTCTAAAAATAAGGAATACATAAAGCTATGCCATAATATTCGAAAACGTTGTTGTCACGTCAACGTTAAAGGAAAACATGTTTTCCTTTATTTTCTTTATATAGTTGATACTCTAGATACTCAAGTAAAAATTGATATGAAGAAAATCCCGGTCATGATAATGCGACAAATTTGTTATTTTTTTTTTTACTTTCACCGGTCATTGATAATTGTGCAGTTTCAATTTCACCTGACATTTTGTATTTAATAAAAATTAATTTCAAATATACCGTTACATATCTATGCAGCTACCTACATATAGGTCTAGCTAATATAAAGCATGTGTAAATATCATTATACGGAGTTTATTTCGAATTACATTTGGAGTTGAAGGACGACATTCCTAACCGCACTGTTTTTTTACCCTCCAATATTACTCAGTTTAGAACTGAGCAACTTTCATTATAAATATCAGTTTTACGTTTATACTCACGATATTATTCGTATAAAACTATACATAAAGGATAGTAGAAATAAAATACTTTGACGGCTTCTTCCACGTCATCGTCACGTGATGCCTTGGCAAGACTTTTCTTCATTAGCTGATACATCGTTTCCCTTCTCAAATAGCCCTCACCTAACAAGTCGTAGCACTGTTCAAGAGGAAGACGAATAATTAAATCCCTTACAAGTCAAGAAAACATACTATAAAGTATACTGTATTACTTGATGTTTACTGGTAACACCAATCTATATAACCTGCATAGTCAATGTCGAATAGAACCGTAAGCCCAAATAAAATGAATGAAATGCACATTGCTATTTCTCAGGGCTCAGATAAAAAAACAGAAAATGCATTCCCTTTTTTATAATATCTTGATAATCATAGAAACGAATTCCGTAATTGATTCTAACTTTCGCGTTTCGAGCTTTATCATTACATTTAATATACATATTTTATTCCCTTGTAATTTCAAAAAGTACCCAAACGTACACATCATTTGGAACTAACCGTAAAAGCGTATGAAATGCGCTCCTTGAGATCGCCCCGTAAATACAGTGACATGGCTTTAGCGAACGTTGCCATGGTAACGAATGGTGACGTACCCCGATCGAGTGCCACCATCACACGTTCCATCATATAAGAATCCGTCATACCGAGTCCGGTGTGGAGAACATCTCTAAAGTGACTTCTGAAAAATGAAGAAATCTCTCAGTTGAAATGTTGGGAAATTATTTCCTGCGCGTGTTTAACCCTGAAACAGAATATTTATCATGCTAATATCTATACACTGTATTTTTCACTCAATAAAATACATTTATTTAGTGTTAATTATTTGAACAAACATTGAAAATTAATACTAAACACTACGTTTAATCTAAAAGTCACTATTTATATTATACATCCAACCGAAGTTATTAATTATAGATACGTTGGAGCAATATTACGGGAAACGTTGTTATGTTACTTCAATTAAAAGCATCCGGGACGTGGAGCTATCCTAGATAAACTTGTTGTTGCACATTATTACATTGATATATAACATAGACATTTACTAGAATTGCTAGGACATAGAAATGTTGAGGAGTAGAAGGCGTGCGGGAACCGACGCAACGAGTGTTTGCAGTTTACACAGATTATTAACCAATCAGACGCGAGATTTTTTCAATTTCGCTTGGATATAATGGAGTGCAACCAACAACAGCACAAATTGGTTCCAACATTGGTTGTTTGGGCGATGTTTTCCGGTTTAAAAAAAGGTATTGTGCTTTTTTTTTATGGACCAACTCAGGTACGTGATGTATAACCACACGTTGTTAGTTTACTATGAGTGTCGCTGCGACAAACAACCGATGTGTCCCACCTCCAAAATATCATCCGCATCGATTAACTAGGCAGCCATGGGGACTGCCGATAAAAGTAAAACCTCGAAACTTTGGAATATAAGTGCCTATTTTTAATGTTTAAATTATAGTACATATAATAATTTCGTAATTTTTAAATTGAAATTCGTTTAACGAAGGCGGTACTTTGCGAAAATCCATTATAAATAATCTGGTTTATAAATATTATTTTCAATTTAAATTGTTAAAAAACCTTTTTTTTTTTTTTTTTGATGGAGGGAAATGTATTTACGCACTACCCTTACCTATTGTATTAGTGAGACCGAAGTCCCCCAATACAATAGGTAAGGGGGCACGGAGGGACAGGTTCCGTGCCAGTGTGGGACTCGCCCGGGCGTGAAGCGCCCGGAAATACCCACTAAAACCCCCCGAGGCCGTCCGCTGCATTTGGGATGGGGGCGACACGGGGTGGCTTTCGCAAGCACCGCGTCGCACAATTGTTAAAAAACCTAATAATTAACATATAACATTTATCTCCTTGTTACAGCTATCGACGCTCCAAGCAATATATCTTTTCATACAGTTTAATCATAATCAAAACATACGACAGGCTGCGTAATTATTTATCTACATTTTATTATAAATGTTTTAGCGCCAGCACTTACATTTTTCTCTAACCAAGAATCGCTCAACGTGGCTAAAGAAGTTTTCACTTCAAAAATATTCAATAGAATGACACACAATCCATTATTAATAAAAATTCAAGATAGAAATTTATATTTATAAAAACAGACATCAAAAATAAGAAAGTCACTCTGTGAATGCAGTGAACTAACAATGTATTTTATTACATACGCTGTATTTTATATTTATGTTGGTAATTTGATGCGGTCATTTGTCCTGGTGATGCGCAGAGAGAAAAATTATGTTGTAAGATAGGTATTTGATATGAATGTGGACGGTTACATGGGAAGGGGAAGACCAAAGAAAAGATGGATGGACTGTGTGAAAGATGATATGTTTAGGAAAAGAGTGAATGCGGAGATGACAACAAATAGAGAAGAATGGAAGAGGAAGACATGTTGCGCCGAACCCAAATAAAAATGGGAAAAGGGTATGATGATGATGATGAGTTTGATGCAGTCGTAACGAACATGCGTTGTCAGGTAATGCGCGTTCGAATAATAACAATACACACGTTACGGTATCTAGTAATGTGTACACATTAGCTCAGTGACTCTATATCATCGAAGCCTCTTGAAGTGAAATTTAATTAAGGTGCACATATAGGAAAATTATAATAACGGCGAACATTTGAAAGGGGTTATGGATGGTGACAGGCGTTTCTATGTAGTTAATATAAAAGTAACAAAACAAATAATCAACTCAGGTTGCCTGAAATAGCGACGGGTCTCTGGTGTAATTTGTGACTGCAGGATACTTCTTAAATGAAAGGGCAAAATATATAAGTCCATCGTAAAGTTTTTATATTCGATGGATCAGAATTCTGGCCTAGTAAGAAGATGGATGAGAAACGATTGCATGTAGCTGAGATGCGAATGTTGTGATGAATGTGTGGTGTCACAAGAATGGATAAAATCAGGAGGAATATGTCACAGGAAGTTTTAAAGTTACGGCAGTAGTAGAAAAGTTGACAGGGAATCGTTTGTCGTGGTATGAACATGCTATAAGACGAGAGGAAGTGGAAAGATGAAAAAGTAGAGCAAGGTGAAGAAAGTGTTTATGAAGTGAAATAATATGAAAGAAAAAGAAGTAAATAAAGAGACACCTAGTAGGGACCCATGGCAAAAGAAAACATACTGCGCAAACCCTGAGTTGGAAATAGGACATGAGAATGTTGATAGATACACTTAGTACACTTATAACACTTCCAGTTAGTAACAACTAGAGCCATGTAGTAACACGAATACCAAATACGCGAAATTTAATTACCTGCTAGCCGAACCTTAAATGAATGTTGGATAATAGATTTATAAATTTTGTTAATACAACGTACCTTGATATTAGATCAGATGCAGAAGGTTTTTCGTCACGTTTTTGTATTTTAAAAAATATTACCATTATTTCTGAAAACAAATGCATATATTTTATTTATTAAACATTATTAATCTGCACATAATAGTAGCGATTCCATGACATAGTTTTGTAGCAATAACTAGATGTCTCGGCGAATTTCGTATCATATTAGAATTAATAAATGCTGTGTTATTAGTTCAATAATACGTGAAGTAAAAACTTTGTACCCCTTTTTACGAAAATTACGCGGACGGAGTAGTATGAAATTTCACACGCTTGTGGTTTATGAAGGTTTAGAGGAAGTACAGTTGGAGTATGTTAGCATTGCTAGCTGTCACGCAGCAAAAATGTTTTGTCAATTGTTTTTGGATTTTTGCTTTTTATAGTGTTTTTAAATCATAAAACATGCCGAAAACGAATTAATAGTAGTGCGCTACAAATATTTCTCTAGCTATAGGTACATTCTCTGAAAGAGAAAAATCAAATAAAGCTCCGTTAATTTCATTCGTCAACGATTTGCCGCCATGACTCGATCGTAAATAGTGTTGTCTGTGTATTAAAAAATAAAATTATAGGAATGAATATCGAAAAATCATCTTCGTTTTTATAAAATAAATATAAAAAGCTTTCATTTTTATCACAATGCAATTAAATAAAGTGAAGTAAAGTGTTGAATTAAGTAAAGTGAGCTTCTCTTCCAATGTGCATGCAAACTCCGCGAGTTTAGAACGAAACAAAAAAAAATCATCAAATCTTCTATTTTTCCGTTTTTATAATAGTTATTCTGTTACTCGGTATAATACCAATACTACAACAAATTAAATAGGTATTTTTAAAATCTATTCAGCTGTTCCGAGTTATAAATGGTGGAAACTAGTCTAACTTCGTTTTATAATTATATAAGTATCTTAAAGAAATATATTAATTACTATAGAATGCTTCTGGACCGTGAGCCCTGTAATGATTTTCCCAGCGTGAAATCTATGTATTTGACATAATGAGTGGCTTCGGCCTGTCGCGTTCTGAGCTTATTCAGTGCGCTTGTATGCACTGTGCAGGCAGGCACATTAGTTAGCAGCACTTTATTCTTAATTTTCCTTTAAACGAACTAATTTAAAAATTTATACACGAGTCGCTGCGGACTCATGAAGCGATTATTGAGTTTTGAATGAAACGAAACTGAGATTAAAAGGACTAGTATTCCATTTTTTCTATTTTCATATGATTTGATTTTATATATCATAAAAATAAATGTTTTAAAACACTTAAATATATGTTTTTTTTTAATATAATATACATACGTTCCAATTCGTCAAAAGTAAAGTGGGTGTCCTTTTGTATTTCGATCCACGTTGCACCATTTTTTTTTCTGAAGCGTATTTCCTCCATGGGGTCGAGCGACGAGTCTAGAGAAGCTGACATTTTTGCACCTTACTTTATCTGATAAAGGAATAGTTGTGAGAAATTTTTTATCGTTAATTTGCTTGTGAATTTTATTGAATACAAAATTATGACAGTATGAAACATATTTTGACACCGCTGTGATATGTAAATCTAAAGCCCAGATTTGACGTTTGTTTTGCATGGCAACGTAAAAAGTTTTTGCAGTGATTGTAAGTAGAGTTTTGCATTCAAATATAGTGTTTTATCTATCGTTTTGGCGGCTTCTTGACACGTCGTGTGTTTTTATAATTTTTTATTCATAACCTTGCATTAGGTATTTAACTTAGTATTATATAATGTGACATTTCACGTGTTTAGTGAAGTGAACTAAAAGATGGATCGTAAAGTGTGAGATGTCCTAAATACTCCGTGGATATTTCTAAAAAGATGACTATCGTTGTACTAAACCTGCACCGTTGTACAGGTATACGGTTATCATTACGAAATTGGTAAAAACATTATAATAGCTCGAGACTGGCAGAATTGTGTATGTAATTTAAATGTTGAACGTAATTAAACAAAAAAGACTTTATTACTCTAGCTACGCTGTAACATCATAAAGTTACAAAGTCGCTGCTGCCTAATTCTATGTGTAACATATACATTATTATATAAAGCAAAAAGTCGTTTTCTATTTAGATTGATAAGTTTTATAGTTATAAGTAAAAAAATATAAGCACAGTTCTTCTTTTATTTAAACTTTTAGCAATGTTTATGACCGAATTTTGACCATAGACCGAACACTAATGTACACAAAAGGCTTTTATGATAATTAATAATTAATTATGTGGAAAACAAAATAGCGGACTGGTCTCTTTGCATTTTGATGATAGCGGTGGGAGGTGCGGGGGTGCCTTCTCCCATTGCACTGGTTCGGGGGACAGGTTCGGATGCAATTAGGGTGTACTAAGTTGTCTCCCTCACAAAGCGGGCGAGAGGGCTGAGGCAACGCGGGGTCGAATGCAGACGCGGTCCCGCTGCGCCCTACTATAGGCGGCAGACGGTACATAGTGGGGTTTTATTGAGTAGAACTTTCATATAACCCTTCTGTTCCCTCGGGCAGATAACGAGTATCGCTACATTAAAAAAACGTTCGTAATCTCCTATCTTAATCTATAATGAGTTCGAGCTTTCAGTAAAGGTAAACCTTAGTGGTAATAGTAATTTTCTAATACCCGCTAACTACTACTCTTAAATTTGAAAATATCTCGCAGACATTTATATGTTTTCTGGTTTTTTTTTTATTTTTTATTATTTAAATTAAACTATCTGCAGACTCTGTATCGGCACCTTTTTTTAGATTGGACATTTAAATCGACTTGCGTCGGGAAAAATTGCCTATAATAGCAATTCAAGCAGCTATGCAGTTAGTAATCTTCTTTCGCATATGTGAGCTTAAATCTACTTCTATTAAATTTTTTATATCTATATATTAAATTATTTTGTAAACACTTATTTTGTTATTATTAATTACATAATTATTACATATTTATTTTTTTTTTATTTTTTTTTTTATTAACGGTCGTAACAAGCCAAGCAGAACTAGGTCCGTGTCCGCATAGTTACCTCATAGTTTGGGTTTGGGCAATTATTGCTTGTATGAATGTTTTCTGGTTAAAACATTATTTAAGAGTCAGTACCCCTAGGTACATTTTAAAAATTCAAAAAGATAAATAAAGCAAAATGAAGCATATACCGGGTTAAGATCAAACACTTTATTTCAACAAAATCTGTCTACTCTATCAAATGTGATAATAATTTGAGTGGCACGCGGCGACTTTAGTATGAAAGAAGAGTTTGTAAATAAATGCGTTTTAGTCTTATTTTAGAACAGACACATGATGGGTTGATTGAAATTAAACAAAATGAACTAATATAAAATGTATGAAGAGTTAATAAATAATATATGTCTAAGACAGAGTAAATGAGAATACAATATTTTAGATATTTTATACTATCTAGCCATTTTGTTAATGAGTCATTTTATGGAAGTAGTGAACTGAATTTTAATTAATATCAATAGGTATAAATATGGCAGGAACATAATATTATTTTATTCTAATTAGACGGTTCATGTTTTGTTTATTTTTGATGTCATGGGGGACGAAGTGGTATGAATATTACGTAAGCAAATTATCTATGTATTTCTGACGATTAATGATAATTACAATTTTTTTTTAATTTGCTATGTTCTGAAATATTACTTACTATTTAGGACTTCAGAACCTATTTATTACACGACACATTTCTATAGTTGTATTTTTTTTTTGCCTGTTTATTAATTTGTTCTCCAACCACGCAAATCTACAAATATAGCGGTAGCTTAATTTCGCTCAACATGGATATTTTAAGATCTCTTTGAAGGCTATACGAGTGTTTATATTTATACATATATATATTCTTGTATGCTCTATATAGGCTAATAGAATAATTCGCTTTAAATTATATTTGGTTTTTTTAAACAGTCCAAAGTAAACAAGACTACAATGTTTCCATTACTTACCCTTGTTTTCATTGTTTTAATTTACATATTTAATTTTTGATGATCTAAATACAAGTTTATCTTATAGGTAATCAAAACTTATATTAACATTAAATTCAAATCTTGAATCACACAAAATGCATCAATCCATTCCGATCCATAAAAGATTAATTAACCTTATAAATATATATTTAACTTTATAAATTTAATAAAGAAGCTCAAAGTTACTTAAAGAGGAATATGCTCATAGTTTTATCCCGCAATCGAATCAGGAAATAGGAGATCCACCGAAGAGCCAAAGTAACCGACACCGCCCGAAGAATCGCCAAACTAACGTAGTTGTCATGGCACATTGTTCGTAGATCCGATTCCCGGTGAGATAGAGGGTGTCCGCAGGATGCGGGCGGTACAAGACCGGTCGTTGTGGAGATCTTTGCTCTATGGCCAGTAGTTTTCCGACTTATATGAGCATGACAAATAACCGTAAAATATATTTTACAATTTAATCATTAACTGTATACTTCGTTGGTATTTAACTTCATAGAATTAAATATCATTAGTAATGGCACAGGAAACAAAACAAAGTTAAACTTAGACTGTTGAAGAGTTGTAAGATCTGAACAGAAAGACAAAGTAAATGTTTGCGTTAGTTCTCGAGCAGTGCAGTAAGTACCCTTTGAAAAGTAAACGAAGACTGGTTCAATTAAAGGAATCCTTAATGCAATTGGTAAGAAGGCAAAAGATCAATGGATTAACAGAATTAGTCCCACATGTTTCCCAACAACTGAACAACTTTTTCCAATCAACAAGAGTGTCCTTTCAATCTAAACAAAGCTGCGTTCGTTTTCCGCTAAGAATAATGAAACGAAATAGATTAAATTTATTATTTTTGTTTTTAGTTTTTAATCTATAACAAATATTTACGTATATAAGCAGCATATTCATCCACCACCTGTCATGTTTTTTTTTTTTTATGTAATGTAAACTCCTCCAAATATTTTAAACCTAAATATAAAATATCTCATTATTATTAACCAAAAAAACACTACCGAGACTCTGCTCTTTGAATTGTTTTAACAGTAACCATAGAAACAACAACAGTTTAATGGAACCACAATATCAATCAATCAAATCATTTATTTTATTATTATAGTCATACATACATAACGGTGTTAGGTTGCTGTTATGCCAACAGTGGGCGTATCAATGAAAAGAGCAAAACAAAGTTAAACACTGACATAGTAACAACATACTCAACTTTATGTATAATTTTTTAGTTACTTAATACAATATAACATACATACATATGCTCACGCCTGTTATCCCCGAAGGGTTAGGCAGAGGTGAAGTAGCGAACTACACCACTCACATTTCGCCGAGCTTAGTTCCGTCCCAGATGTGACAGGGGGCGAGCCTGTCGCCATATCGGGCACAAATTCCAAACTCCGGGATGATACTGAGTAGAAAAAACCCAATATCACTTGACTCGACCCGGGGATCGAACCCGAGACCTCAGAACGGCAGTCGTATGAAATAATATAATATAAATAACACAATATTACAAATTTCAACTATTTCACTTATTGCATACTTAGTCTACATGCAGTTTCCAAATCAAGCTAAAGTCTATGTGAAATCCTTAAGAAATGGTATTATTTACGTTGTTTATGTCCTTATCGAAATATCTAATGCCCATTGTTATTGATTGTATGAAATTATTTTGGAATGTCACGATGTTAGTTTTGTCAAGATTGATTATTACATTATTCAATGACAGCTATTTTATTAATTCTATTACACTATTATTGATTTCAGTATTCATATTATTAGTACATTTATTTTGATAAAAAGTTACGGTACCATGACCAGCAAAGAGCACAATAGGGAAATCTATTGCTTTAGGAAAATCATTAAAATCAATAATTGATTAATTAATTAAACAATAAAAAGTACAGTCCTAATACACTTCCTTGAGGAACGCCATATTCAACTTGTCTAACATCTGACGTATAGTTCATCTCTGTTTTAGAAATAGGGCATATCCTACTTACTTGCGTTATTGGCAGCCTACAACTTAAATAGGATTTGATTAAATTTAAAGCATTTCCTCTTATCCCATATGTATACAGTTTGTCGATTAATACGTTATGATTTACCCGCTAATAAAATATATTGTCAATCGTTTTGGAGTTTATCTCTTTTATAGTTCATTTAAATCGTAAAACATACCAAAATGAATTGAAAGTATTGCTACGATTTTTTTTTCTCAAAAAATCATAGAAATAATGTCATTATTTTCGAAAAAAGAACACGCGTGGTATCGAATCTTCGGACAAAGAAAATCAAATCCATTGCAGTAGCGTTTTTTTTGAATTTGGAACATTACAACGCTCTAACAATGTTGTATGAAACGACGTGCTAGAGTTATTAAACACTCTTTGATTGGATCTTTTTTATCATTCTTGGCATTATACCAAAGTACAAATTGTTATGTCTTTGCTTAGTACAAATTGCGTTCACGTGGCTGTATAGCCATAAATGCGCTTGCCTTTCGGCACAGATGATATATAGAAAATTGGCGGCAATGCTGAAAATTAGTCTTGATTTGATATTGAAATACTTAATAAAAATAAATTTTAATATTGATTAAATTAAATGTATAATATAAAAAAGTATGCTTTATTTTTTTGTATTCTTTTGAGAAAATCACTATATACCTCGGTGGAAATTGCCTGTCTCGTATAAGTGAAGTCTCGCCACTCATACTCGATCTGCAATTGCCTATTTCACGGCTTTCGCCATAATGTACTATTCTAGCTATACCTACATTCTCTGAAAGAGAAAAATCAAGTAATGCTCCTTTAATTCCATTTGTTTATCATTTGCCGTCATGACTCGTACGTAAATAGTGTTGTCTGTGTGTTAAAAAATTCTAAATTTTATAGGAATAAATATTGAAAAGTCATCTCGGTTCATTCGGTTAAAATGAAAAAAAATTGTATCACAATGCAATAAATAAGTAACTAATATATATATATTTTTCCCCAAATAAGGAGACGTTGTAGCTTATGTCTCAGTACTAAGTACTGGAAAAAATACGCAATTAAATTAAAAAGGATTTTGATTGACATGGGTTATATATATATATATATATATATATATATATATATGCTTGTGTGTGTGTGTGTGTTGCTCCTTGCAATAATTCTTTTCACAAAAATCGAAAATGTACAGACACGTGAAATTTACAATTTTATTATTAGTATAGATTATGTCTTTTTATTAAATTCCACTGAACACATAATTTTTTAGTTCTCGAATAAGACTAAAACCCATTTACTTACTAACATACATACTAAAGTCGAAGCGTGTCCATTAAAATTACTATACTATAACTTTTGATGAAATGGACCGATTTTAATATTAAAAAAAATTGACGTTACTCCGGAATATGTTTTATTATTAAATATCCTTTCTAATTAACACCTGAACAATCAAACAAACAAACAGTCAGACATTTCTAAAAATGATACCAATATATTTAATTATCTATTTTTAGTCCCTTGCAATAATTATATTCACAAATATCGGAAATGTACAGACAAGTAGATTTCGAATTTTATTATTAGGATAGATAAATAGATAGCCAAGCTCCTTCCTCTCTCGAGTTTACTTCTGTATTATTCTTTAAACATCAGTCAAAACAGTTCAATACTTTTCCAGTGATAAAGCCTTCGAGCAAAATTCATTCAGGAATCCACTTCAATGGCACGATTATATTTGCCGAATTTTCCTATCCGTAAAAACCATCTTTTTATAACCGGAGCGTACATGACAAAAAATCAAAATCAGTCCAGAGAAAGTTTATGCGATGCGCTTACTATTAACATCAAATAATTTTATATTTAATGCATTTAAAGGTAGATGATGAAAATTTTGTGTTCAAATATTAAAGGCATAACAAATCCGACAGCAGTCGCTAGAATTATACTAAATAAAAATCTAAAAGTATTTCAAACTGGTAAATCGTTGAAAAATAAAGCAACGTAAAAGAATTTAAGACAGGAAGCGGATATTTCTTGCTTCTTCAACTTCCTGTTGAATCTCCGGTCGAAATGCAACGATTGCCAGACGAGTTACCCGATTGTGGAAATTTTCCTCAAAATGCATTTTGTATTAAACTCTAAGCAAACAGTATAATGCAGTGTACGGATTGTAAAAATGAGCTAAATATAAGTAAAGCTAAAACGAACATAATTTTTCGTAATAATTTACGAACATAGCCTGTTATATCAAATCGAACTATTATAAGATTATATGTTTATTATAGTAAGTATAGCTTAAATCGTCGTTACTTAAAAAAAATAATATAGACATACGAATACAATAACGAAATAACGGGTGAAAATAATTAATTATCTAAATGATTATTACTATCTACCTTCCCGGGAGATCATATTGTTTAACGTAGTAAACATTTCCACACATTACTTAACACATAAATCATATTGATAAAAAAATTCCATTTTAATTTTTTCATTCCATATTTAAAATTGTCTGTGGAATTTTTTATGGTTAACAGCTCCTTTAGACTTGCATTTGCTGCTACATTTTCTTAAACTATATGTGCATAACGTTAATATGATTTAGTTGTCAATGAACACATATTGGGGAATTTTATTTTTAAAACTCGACAGTTTGGGGAGATTTGTAGTATGTTCAGTGGAAACACTTGGTATGCATCTCACATCGGTGAGGTACGAAACAAGGCACTCCGCCGTGAGCTCTCAGTGAGCTTTCCGCCGCCTTGATCAGTGGACGCCGCCCGCCCTACGCGTGGCATTCCAAACTACGAGATACGAATTGACTCTAAGTACATTGTGTGGAATTAAAAGTGTTAAATTGTTTTTTTTTTTTTAATCTGATTCTGTCGAATGCTCGGAGATATTGGATTTAAGGTAAGATTTCATAATTAAGGTACCTGAATAACGTTATGAAGATTTTTTATTTTAAAATATTGAACTTTGGTGTAAAAAAACTTTTGAAAATTAAATTTAAATTTGATTTGAAATTCGCCGTGTAGTAACGGCTAAAATAGTACCATCCAAAATTTTATTGGGGGAGACCTATGTCTACCAGTCTTATGATGATTGAATGGAATGGAATTTAGTTAAAATGTTTGAAACTAATAGTGTATGAATCACAGTAACGGTACAAAAACTTTTGATCAAAGAAACTAATTTATATTATCATTTACCCCAAAAATAAGTAGCTGATATAACGTTGATAATACTAATGTAAAATCATTTCTTCTTTATATTTATGAAATTAATACAAATGGTAGGCATCTCAAAAACAATTAAATTAAAAATCTATTCAATGAGTACGGAATTATTTCAAAGTTTAGTTAAATATTTCATTTCAAAATGTGTCCAAAATTTCATAACTAAAAGTTAAATATGGTTAAAATTTATAATACTACTTTTATGACTGATAAAAGATATGACTAATAATCTATAAGTTTTCCGACATTTTCGGTGCTTTAAATAAATATCATTGTATAAAACAAGCAAAATCAGTCAGTTATCGCAAAGAGAAGTTGAGAAGAGATTTTAGATTAACCAATATATTAAACTTGGTCTCGGTCTATTATTTTAATAAAAACCTAACAAAAACTATTTCGATTTATTAAAATGAAAAATAAAAAGAGAGAATCGGTTGAGAAACGGAGAAGAAAATGTCTTGAAATGTTTCACTTTTGTCTATTTACACATCGTTCTCAATTTTATTAACATTCGATGTTTTTTGTTCATCGCGTTATTACAGTTTAGTATAAATGTGAATTGAAACAATTTCAAAATAAACAATAGTACACCGATTATATATGTACCTCTATAGCTTTAATGTAATCATATAGATACGAGATGATTAATTTATTATTCGAAAACATTTCGAACATAAAAATTGGAATGAAAAAATATATTAATTTGCCATAATGTATGTATGTATGTACAAATTGTAACACTAAATTCTGATTTCCGTTTAGACTATGTAAAGAAAAAATATAACAACGTGTTCATCGCCAAATAAATATCGTACTAATATATATATATATATATATATATATATATATATATATATATATATATATATATATATATATATATATATATATATATATATATATATATATATATATATATATATATATATATATATATATATATATATATATATATATATGTTTTTATATTCCCTTCTCGTCCAGACAAACGGACAATTTTTTCAATAAGTTCACTACTTCCAAAAAATGATTTCTTAATACAACGCTTAACCCCTTGAGCACTATCCTGGCTTTTACGCCAGCTTTCCATTATTTTCCCATTGTCTCATTTTTATGGGTAATCAACATATTCAAATGCCTACATGGTTGTGTGAGAAAAATGAATATCAAAATATTGTTTTTTTATATACTATATCTTAGATATTTATATTATTTATATACTATACATATATTTTATATTATGTCACTTTGTTCAATTTTAACCAATCCATCAATCAATGTTTTGTTCTCGAATAAGACTAAAATGCATTTACTTAGAAGCTTCTTTCATACCAAAGTCGCCGCGTGTTATTCAAATTATTATAACTTTTGATTGAGTGGATCGATTTTAATGAAGTAAAATTTTGATGTTACTCCGAAATATGCTTTATAATTAATTTTAGGCCTTATTGAATTTTTAAAATATTCTTTGTATGTTATAATTGATACCTGCACAATCAAACAAACAGACTGACAGACATACATTTCTAAAAATGAAAAATGATATGTATTTCATTACCTATTTATTGCCCCTCGCAATAATTCTTTTCACAGAAATCTAAAACGCACAGACACAAGAAATTAACAATTTTATTATATTTATTAGGATAGATTACTTTATATGTACTTCAATAGTGCGCTCTAATCCGGACAGATTGTTTGATTTGGTTGTTAACTAAATTACTTGGTAGATCTATTATAAAATGCAACACCTGCGTAATAAAACCATCGTTCCGCTATTAACCGAGTAGGTACTATTTATAATTAGAATTGGTTCGCCGTAAATTCTGTCTCTGGTGTGAATCACCCGCTTTAAAAAAAATATTGCAATACTTAACGGACTAGAATCAAAAATACCTTTAGATGTTTTAATCTGAAAAGGATCAATTGCTTTTTATATATATTTCTACTTGATGAATATTAAAAGTTTTTACTTCGCATTCGATTCTACCATACGAATGGCTATGTTAGAATTGTTAATATAAATTAATTTGAAAAAAAGTTACAAGAATATATAGTTGAACACAAAAATAGTTGAGAGAAATACAAGCCAATCGGCGTACGCCCACACTCAAACAATAGTATTAAGGATTTAAACGTGCGTGAATGTGCGTCTGGTCAGCCGAGGCGTGCGCACGCATGCCTGTCCGCTCGCTCCTTGCCGAGATCGATCGCCTCTTCGCCCCGCCCACTTCGTGTCGTGTTCGTGCATTGTCGTGACGTCGGCTACCTGGAACGTGGTGTTTTTGGAAACTGAAGTCATGAAGATACGCTTCGCGTCGCGTTTACGTGTGAAGTGAAGATATATTATAATATACGGTACTCCGTATATTATAGAAAAAAAACGTACTTTTCAGTACGATCAACGAGATTACGTTCGCTCACCTTAGGGTGAGGATACGCGGTCATTCAGTAAATCCACGCCCTCTTGGACGTGGTCATCACTGGAAACCTAACGGTGCCAACTAAAGGTGGTGCAGGATTCGGCAGGTCCCCTGGAGACCCCCTTCTGGGGTCGCCGCATACCGCGATTCGGCGCGTATTCGCGCCGAATACCTTCTATCACACCTTTCCGCTCCTGCTTCAAATCCATCCCCTGAGTGCTGTTTGGGCGTGAGGTCTGGTCATCTGACTCACGTCCTCGGCCCTAGGGCTTGATAGGGCTTTCCCCTAGGCCTAGTAGGTTCCAATCTCCTTTGGGTCATTGCACCTCGACTCAAAGGTCCCTTGCGAGACTCACGTAGCCTCAGTAGATTTGTGGCGTGCCCCCCTGCCCCTCCGGCAGGGAGGTAGTACACCCCCCCCCCCTCTCGCCGTCTCGGGATGGCCGACTCTTTGTTTGTGGAGCATCAGCTCCTTAGCTTTGTCAAATCATTACTCGCGAAGTCTCCCGAACTCGCTCGGGAGTTCGCGAGTTTTAGAAGTAGCTCGCAGGGTCCGTCCGTCGCGCTCCCTCAGCCGTCCGTCGCGCTCCCTCAACGAGTTAGAAAGCCCGTAGCAAATATCAACGCTCCGGAGTGTTCGCGTGCTCGCAATCCGCCCGCGTCGTATTCAGGAAGGGACTCTCTCTTCTCGGATTGTAGTTCCCGGTCCCAATCGCGTTCGCCCTACCGTCCGCGCTCAGCGGAAATAATCAATGTCCCCACAGGGAATAGTTTTTCCCCTTTGTCTCCCCAAAACTCGGCAGACAGGCATCCGAGCCTGATGCCGAAATTCGCCTCCACCTCCGCCCAGATATCCGGGTCAGACTCGGACAACATGGAGCTGGAGTACCCGTCGCTCGGCAGTGACGATTTTGTCACTGCAAGGCGGAAAACTAAGAGGAAGGCGACGGCTTCTCCGCCGCTTTTTCACCGCCACTCTCCTACCTTAAGATCCTCGCCTTAGAGGATGCACCCAGGCAGCCTACTCCGCTGCCCGCCGTCGCGCTGGCAGCACCGGCGCCGCCCAAACCCGCGACCGAACCACCTCAGGCTCAGCCTAAGAAGGTTCGCCCGCCTCCTCCAGTCACGATCCAGAACAAGGCGTCCTGGACAAAGATCTCGGCGGCTCTCCCGAGCCGCCCATATACACTTCACCTCCGCGACAAGCGTTCGCGACGGTATTCTAGTTAAAGTCCAGACCGTGGACACCTTCCGCGCCCTCACTAAATTCCTCCGCGAGGCTAAGTACGCGTTCTACTTAAGGAGGAGAAGTCCCTTCGCGTCGTCATGCGAAGAGTTCCGAAGGAACTCTCGTTTGACGAGATAGCCGCCTCCCTCAGGGAGCAGAACCTTCCTGACATTGAGGTGCATCGGATGCACTCTCAAAGCGACAGAATGAAACCATTCAACATGGTTCTAGTCTCACTCTCCGCCACAGAGGAGGGTAAGAAGGTCTTCGACCTTAAGACCCTCTGCGGCCTTTCCCGGATCTCTGTAGAGATCCCCCACAAAGAATCTTACACTACGCAGTTTCACCGCTGCCAGGGGTACGGGCACAGTTCTCGGAGCTGTTTTATGGCTCCAAGATGTGTTAGGTGTCTCGGGGATCATTTGACCTCCGACTATCCCCGTCCCAGGGATACAGCCGACCCTCCCAGCTGCGTATTATGCAGACAAGAAGGTCATCCCGCGAATTACCGTGGGTGCCCGTGCACACCCAAGGTAAAGCGCAACCACCCTAGGTACGTACGTACGTACGGTAGGTACGTTCCTCAGAGGAACGCCACCCCCCTCCTCCTCCAGCCTCAAGTGCCACCCATGACACTGAGGACCTTCCCGTGCCTTCCAGGCAAGTCGGCAACGCCTTCCGCGGCGCCGACCAGTCACCCTGCCTCCCAGCCCGCTGCCCTTCTGGCTCCGTGGGCCCCCAGGCCCCAAGATAAGGCGCAGCCGCGTCTGGCTACCCCTCCTCAGGCTCCTCAGGCTCCTCAAGCCCACTCCACCGGCTTAGACCGGGTTCTTTTCCTTCTGCGCGTCCACGACGTGCAGGATGTCGTCGCGTTCAACGCTCTGTTGAACAGCGGCGCCGGAAACGCCGAGTTAGATGCCATAACTCGGTTTCCCGCTATCGCCATGAACCTACAGGGGCTGGCGCGCGCTTTCCAACATCCGTAAGCAATGGCTAAGATCAAGCCACGCGGACTCTCTCTCTCCTTTTTTAACACTCGGAAATTAGCTCGGCAGCGTGATTTAGTAGCTAACTTTCTCCGCAATCGTCAAATAGACGTATTTCTCGTCCAGGAGACCTTTTTGAAACCAGCCGATCGCAATCCCGGGATTGCGAACTATAAAATAGTTAGAAACGATAGGAACCCTGAAAGGGGCGGTGGTACACTTATTTACTACAAACGGTCTCTATATTGCTCGCCGTTACAAGCTCCGAAGCTTACCAATATGGAAGTCTCAGTATGTAGAATCGGTATGACTGGCCATCCGTCAATCATACTCGTGTCTGCATACCTTACCCCCAAAAAGCCACCCTTATGGTCAGACTTAATGAAGCTTTTCGCCTTAGGCGATTCGGTCATCATCGCCGACGATCTCAATTGCGGGCATACACACTGGAACAGCTCGTGCATTACTCCCAACGGGAAGGAACTCATGAGCCTAGTACAGAGCCTAGACTTTAAGGTCGTCGCGCCCCTAGAGCCCACCCATTTTCAACCGTACTGCCGCCCGTCAGTTCTAGAAGTCGCTTTATTAAAAGGAGTCTCGTTTCCTGTGCGTCTCATACAAGTCGTACACGAACTGGACTCCGACCACCGCCCAGTCATCTTACAGTTAGGTCACACGGATGATTCTAATTCTAGCCCGCCAGTTGTAAAAGTCGCGGACTATTACAAAATCGGCCGCTACCTAAAGGACCATCAGTCCACTCCCTCTCTAGCTAGGATCCCAGATGTTCTGGACGTATCCAGACGTATCTGCGGACGCGGACCTCGCGATCGATGCTTTGGTTGAGCACCTCAAGATCGGCATCGAGGAGACCTCGAAAAAGGTGCAAGCGGCGAACGATCGCCGCTTCGTACTCCCCAATGACGTGAGATCTTTGCTCACTCAGAAAAACGCCGCGACCCGCGCTCACGACACGTATCCGACTGAGGAGAATCGTGCGCGCTTGCGTTCTTTGCGTAGAGCGGTGAAAGACCGCATAGATCAGATCCGTAATGATAGGTGGGAAGCCTCTTAGAAACCTTCTTACCTCGCGTACTGGAAGTTCGCACGATCCATGAAGATGAACCGTACCATCGCTAGCATACCCCCCCTGGACAGAAATAAGCAGTGTCTTCAACCCGCATTTGACGATATCGAAAAAGCCGAGTGCTTAGCCGATAGCCTCGAGCAACAATCCGCCCCAGTAACCGACAACATCGATGTCGCACACATCTCTGTTGTCGAATCCTCAGTGAAGGATCTAGTCGCTCTTACTCCGATTGTCCCCCTCTCACATGTCACCTGCAACGAGGTTGTGACCGCCATCAAGGGCCTTAAGCCCAGAAAGTCCCCCGGTCCTGACGGAATCAGGAGCGAAGTTATGAAACTTCTTCCTCCGTTTCTGATCGCGTTGCTGGTCTGCATTTTCAATGCGGCCTTTAAGCCGCCTGGAAAGCAGCAATAGTCATAGGGATACACAAACCTGGCAAAGACTCTAGGCTACCCGATAGTTACCGTCCCATCAGCCTTCTCAACACGTTAGGAAAACTCTACGAGCGTATCCTTATGAACCGTCTCATAGAGGTGATAGAGGACAAAAATCTCTTGCCGCCCCAGCAGTTTGGTTTCCGAGCCAGACACTCCTGTGCGCACCAAGTACACCGCCTCACGGAGTACGTACTCTCAAATTTTAACCACCCCAAATTCAATAATCCCTGGCACACGCTCGCAGTCTTCTTCGACGTGACCAAAGCATTCGACAAGGTCTGGCACACAGGCCTCGTCTACAAACTCACTAGATTAGGTATCCCGGACACTCTAGTTAGAACCTTACAAGATTACCTCACCGATCGTAGTTTCCCCTATAGAGTAGAGAACGCTCTCTCTATGGCGCATCCTATACGCGCAGGAGTTCCCCAAGGTTCCATTCTGGCACCTGTCCTCTTTAATCTCTACCTAGCAGACCTCCCTTTCTTCGGAAGAGTTCAGTTAAGTCTATACGTGGACGACACAGTTATCTATTACGCCCACCGTAAGACACATCTCATGCGGAAATACGTCCAAAGAGCGGTCGACGATCTCAGCACTCAGATCTCTTGGCATTTCAAGTGGCGTATCGCGATTAACCCGAGTAAGAGTACCGCGATACTATTTACTAGAGACCGCGACCTTAGGAAAGATCCTCCCAGGCCCGTCCAGTACGCAGGTACTGTCATCCCATATAGCACCGAAGTCAGGTACTTAGGAGTCCAATTAGACGACCAACTGAATTTCAAAGCCCACCTAGAGAAAATCAAGCGCCAGACCTCCATGGTGCTAGGCCGTCTCTACCCGCTCTACAACAGCAAGAGTAAAATGGCCGCCATAAAGTTACCCTGTACAAGATGGTGATCAGACCCATCATCACGTACTGCGCACCTGTCTTCGGCCACATCGCTAAGGAACAGATGCTAACCTTACAAAGGATTCAGAATCTCTTTATAAGGAAATCTGCAGATGTCTATCAGTTTCAGAGAAATGTGGACTTACAAAGAAATCTGAACCTGCCCTCCGTCCGTTTTTAAAACCCAGTGTTGCGCTTTCTTCGAACGCGCAGAGACACCCGAATCCACTCATAGTACGAGCCGTCTCGTACACGCCACGCCGTTCCGCCGGCCGAGACCGGCGACGCCCGCGTAACATATTAACCGACCGCGACGATAGCATCACGCGCGCGAATAGGCGGTTTCCTCATGTTCCTCGTACATTTACGTGTCAGCGCCCACGCCCGCGAAACCGCCGTTCCCGCCGCCGGGGACGAGCGGCTAATTTTGCTCCCGCACACTCTCCGGGTCCCCCTCAGGCGGCGACCCAAGACGTGCTTCGTTCCCCAACTAGGGAGGCTCTTGACGTCGCCGCCAGCGCGATACAGTGACACTGCCCATGTATCAAGCATTACACGCACAACACTGCAAACACACTCTTGCACATAACATGCAAGTACATAGGTCCTGTAATTTTTTTTTTTTTTATGTAAATAAATATAAAATAAAATGTAGGGATTTAGCTAGGATAAAAATTCCTCGGGAGTTTTCATACTCAGGTAGCGGCCAAGCCGAGGTTCGATGCCTTGAGCTAGCTACCTTATGCGGCTGAGTGCCTTCAGCACTCGCCCTCAAAGTTCGGTGAAGCTGTAAAGGTCCTTCCGGTCAACAGCATTAGCTAGGTCAAAAAAAAAAAACGGCGTGAATGTGGTATATGTCGATAGGTCACAACATTTACGTACTTATTGTAATAAAATTATTATAGAACTATGTTTGTGTATATTCTATCGTTTAAACATATTGTTATTCTGTTTGGCCGGGAGGTGGGCGCGTATGCGAATTGCGCAACTTTTCTACTGGGGCCATATTGAAAATGATAGCTCTATGGTAGTATAATCGAGGGCTGATGTAAATTCGAATCACTCTATAATAATGTTGAGCTTATAGTCATTTAAAATTCACTTTGAAACCGTAGCATGGTTCGATGCAAACTTCATGGCTATAACTACATGATTCGATCGCGCAGTGAAACTCCGAGCATAGCCCTCTCCATTGCTCTTTGGGTAACTTTGAGCTTTCTAATTAGGCCCACTGTAAGCCGTGCCGTAAGTCACCACAGGCAACACACACTGCTCGAAGACATTTCTCTTGAGACATTGCGGTATTTCAGACGAGAATATGCTGCGTAGCTTCCAAAATGCAGGCCAGCCAAATACAATTTGACAATTAACCTTTTTTTGGAAGTTGGACTTACCTAACTTGACAGTTTTTTCCCAGGTATACATAACTCTGCTCGCTGCCGTGTACCGGTACTCGGCAGCGGGGATGGATGATGTTGGGCTCCGCTTCTACAGGGCGGAGATAATTAATGAGAGGCTGGAGAGACGGGAAGAGGTGATGTTGAGGTGGGAGGAGGACCTGGTGGATGTGCGCTACGGACGGCCTACCGTAGACGCCATCCGCCCGGTCCTCTGGGAGTGGGTAGGAAGGAGGCACGGCTCCCTAACGTTCAGGCTTGTGCAGATACTATCCGGACATGGTTGTTTCGGATGGTATCTGCACAAGATAGCCAGGAGGGAGCCATTGACGGTGTGCCACCACTGCGGCGCGGCGGAGGATACGGCGCACCATACCCTCGCGGAGTGCGCTGCATGGGAGGAGCCGCGCCGTGCGGTGGTGGAGGCCCTAGGGCTTAATCTTCGCTGCCGGCGGTGGTGAAAGCCATGGTTGGCAGTGAAAGGGTGTGGGGGGTGGTTGCCTCCTTCTGTGAGCAAGTGATGCCACAGAAAGAGGCAGCGGAGAGGGTACGGGAGGAGGACCCGAGGGCGGATCCTCGACGGAGGAAAAGGTTGAGCGGAGCTTTTTCTGCACGTAGTTGCACTGGGGGAGGTGTTGGTTTGGGGGTTTGTGTTGGGGGGGTTTGTTTTGTGTTGGTGTGTTTTGTGTGTTGTTGTGTTTTTCTGTCTCTTCTAGGTATCCCTCTCCTTCCCTGTCTCTTCTAGGTATCCCTCTCCTTCCTACGTCTTGTCGATTGAGACAAGATGAGTGAAGGAGAGGGACCTATTCTCTTCTTACAACAGTGGCGGGTTACTTCGTCTTTCTCTTTGCCCGCCACTGCTCTGTCCCACACTTCTGTTTTCCTTTTTATGGGGGCAGGAATTATATCTTACCCCTTGGACTGGTGACCTTTGGTATTTCCTCTTTCTGAGAGATGGGTGGGGAAGTATTCCGCCCCATCCCTACTGGGCCATTGTACGGACGAGGCCCGGTGGGTTTGCCGCAGGGGGCGACGCGATGCTTGCGAAAGCTATCCTGTATCGCCCCCATCCCAAATGCGGTGGAAGGCCCCGGGGGGTTTAGTGGGTATTTCCGGACGTTTCGCGTCCGGGTGAGTCCCACACTGGCACGGAGTCGTCCCTCCGTGCCCCCTTGGGGGACTCCGGTCTCACTAATGCAATGGGTAAGGGCAGTGCGTAAATACATTCCCCTCGTCAAAAAAAAAAGGTATACATATCTCTAATATAGGGGTTGGCACAACTTGGACATTAGACGTTATTTTCTTCTTGTCCATGTTCATTTTAAGACTAACTAGTTCAGAAACTCTACTGTAGTCATCGAGCATAGTACTTAGGTCTTCTGTGATCTTAGCATTGACTACTTATATCATCGGTAAAGCGGAGGTGTTTTATGCACTAGCCGTTTATGTTGATGACAAGTCCTTTCCAGTCCAGAACCTTGAGAACATCCTGAATCACAGCGCTGAACAGTTTCGAAGAGATTGTATACCTCTGTTTAACGCCACGTCGTAGAAGTATACGCTTCGAAGTCTGACCCTGTACTCAGACTGCATGATGGCGTTTTCCTACAAAACCTTCATTGCTTGGATGTATTAGTAGTCCACTTGGCACTACTGGAGAAGTTACAAATACAGCCCAAGTTTCAATCATTTCAAGCTCGCCTTTTCGTAGTCTACAAAAAATTTTAGAGCCTCCACGCTAGTCGGTTCGTGAGGACTCTCGAAAATAGCTTATATACATAACTCAGAAATAAAATGGGTCTATACTATAATATTTCAAAAACATCTTGTCACCTTTTTTAAAAAAAAGAGGATCACACTTTTGTGGGGCATCTGTGGCACTTTTTTTTCGGTTTTGGTGTAGTTAATAAGCTTTTGAAAGGCCCCAAAGATCGGTATTACTCATGCCTTCAGCATCTCGGCTGTTATTCCGACATCCCCAGGCGTTTTGTTCTATTGAACTGTTTGAGAGCTATTCAAAATAAAAATAATCTTTATTCAATTTAGGCCCTAAGAAGACGCTTATGGACGTCAAAAACAAAAAAAAACAACCCAGTCGAGAAGAACCGGCAAGAAACTCGATCTGGTTCTTTTTTTCATAAATATAATATATATAATTTTTTTATGTCATATAAAAAAACTATACAAATCGTAGTTTTTAGTGGAAGCACAGAGATGTGGGTTATTTCCAGACATCACTATCGTTCACGTAATGATCCCACCCTGTAATAACTTTTTGAAATTAAGACTTGCTTGACATAATAATTGAACTTATTGTCGGGTAAATCGGTAATGTTATTTGGGATCTTATTGTAAAATGCTTTTATTAGACTTAGCCTAAAGCGTGGGACGGCCAACTTTTCTTTATTTCTTATATTGAAATTATGACGATCATTTACTAGATCGAGCTTTTCTAAATTTTTACGAATTAACATTAAGTTATCGAAGATGTATTGAGAGGACAAAGTTAAGATATTATATTCTTGAAACTTATTCTTTAGAGATTCGCGAGGTCCCATATTGTATATTGCTCGAAGAGCTCTCTTTTATAAGGTAAAAATGGTGTCTACCTCTGCTGCTGTACCCCACAGCAAAATACCGTAAGACATTAAGCTATGAAAGTAAGCAAAGTAGACTAACCTAGCAGTAGTAATATCCGTGAACTGGCGAATTTTCCGAACCGCAAACGCTGCGGAGCTAAGCCTTCCTGCCGAAGTTTTATTCGAATATTAAGCTGACATCCGGAATATCTTCGGCAAGGTGTCGAGTTAATCAAGCTTTGGGATAGTTAACTATAAATATTTGGAGTAGGTTTTAGTGTCGATATGAGGGTTGCCCGTAGACCTTCTCGACTTCCCTTAAAAATTTACGTCTAAAGGAGTCACGTCTATGACTCTACCGTCGTCAGTCTTCAGCTTGGTCGACAGTCGAAATCATAATATAATGTTTTATTCATAATTTTATCTAAGCATTCAAATAGTATAGCAGAACCAACAAAGCTCAGAAACTGAACATAAATAATGAACAGATGGAAAAAAAATAGTCAAAATCATAATAACTTAATAAAAAAGTCAATGAAGCAATAAAAAAAGACAATAATATAATATTAATAGCCTGACCGTACCTAGACAAGACCTCGGGCGTGAAGTGCGCGGGCATGGGTATGCCTCACCTCGCGTCCTTCCACACACCTTCCACGATGTTCCGAGCCGCCATTAATTTTGAATCGTATCATACTATTACTAATTATCGCTAATACGTATTATTAATGAAATTATTAATTATATTAAAATACTATAATAGGTGTGTGCCCGCGGCTCTGTCCGCGTTTTAGATACTCTTCACTGCGTAATATAGTTTTAAATAGTCATTGGAAGATAATGTTTTGATGGTTTGTCCTTTGAATCCTATTTTGTTCACAATTTCATGAGTGTTATTTTTTACACAAAACCCTAATAATTTTCCGAAAATATTTTGGTACTAAAAGAAAGCAAAAATATTTATTATAAATTCAAACACCTTCCAGTGAAACTGCGCGATAAATCGAATTTTATTCGAAATTTCATGGGTTTTAATTTTTTTACGCGGTACCCAAAATGGAAATCCAAAAGTTACGCGGGTTAACTTCAGCAATCTGTCAAAAAGTCCCGTCAAAATTGGTCCAGCCGTTCTTGAGATTACATGGAACAAATAGACAAACGTATGGACAAAAATGTTATTTTGGTATAGATATCGATCGTATATACATTTCATATGCATATTCATATGCATTTAGTAAAAACTTGTTATTTTGACATTACAAACAGACATTTCATTTTTATTTATTAGTATTGATTGAATTGATGTTGAAAGCTTGCGCCAATACTTTCAATATAGTTCATATATAAAAACATAACTGTTTTTATTTTATTTTCTGGGAACCTTTTTAATCTACTGGACATATTTTTAACGGATTTTCTTCACATAGGCTATTTTTATTGCATTTATAACTTTGCGAGAAATCAAACAGACGCTAATTACTTGGGTCATATTGGAGGTTGTATATATAATTTGTTTAAAAAAAACTCGAATAATATATTATTCAAACTTTTATTTCAATCTATAACTTTCTTGTTTCAGATGATAATTCACCAGTAAGCTGAGAGAAAAGGTTCAAGATGATGAACTTTACAAATTTTACTTACGATCATTCCATATTAGAGTTTTACGATAAATCTAAGTTACACATTTTAGACAAACTGCTCAATAAATGTTACAATACCAGCGACCCGAACAGCAGTACCATGCCAGACAAAAAACGCAAAAGGTAAGTTAACTTCACATTTTAAAGTCAGTAATGACTTTATATTACGACAAAAATATGATTTTTTTTTTTTTATTTAAATTAAACTATCTGCAGACTCTGGGTCCGCACCTTTTTTTAGATTGGAGATTTAAATCGACTTGCGTCGGAAAAAATTGCCTATAATAGCAATTCAAGCAGCTATGCAGTTATTAATCTTCTTTCGCATATGTGAGCTTAAATCTATTTCTATTAAATTTTTTATATCTATATATTAACTTATTTTGTAAACACTTATTTTGTTATTATTATTTATTATTAAAATATGATTATTAAGACAAATATATCAAGACAACACACTATTAAATTTATATAAATATTATCCGCCCGCCTGGATCCATATCACATCACATAGTGAAAACCTCGTCACATTGAGACATTTAGCACGTCTTTTTCCGAGATCTATCTATAAGCTTTGACCTTGGATGTAAGTTGGAATAATAATGGCGCCTGTATATTGTACTTTATTGTAACACCAGATCGAATTCAGTTATTTTACCGAGTGGGCATAAAACAGGATGTAGTGGGTGTTTGTTTTTTAATTTTATAAATCTGGACAATATTTTACAACTCAGATCATTTTGTTATATTAATAGATAAATGAATTAATTATTTAATTATAGGTTAATAATGACGTTGATAAAGTATTTTTTTGTAAAAAATGAGATATCACTAAAAGTTTCGCTACATTTTCGTTAATATATTAGTTTAAAACATTTAACTATTTATCCCGCGTATCTTCACCCTCATATCTAAGACAAAAATACAAAAGTAGAGCGGATCTGCATTCTACGTGTTAACTGGGATAATTAAAAAGAAAATAATTAGGCCCTTTTTTTTTTTGACGGGGGCAAATGCATTTACGCTCTACCCTTACCTATTGCATTAGTGAGACCGAAGTCCCCAATGCAATAGGTAAGGGGGCACGGAGGGACGAGCTCCGTGCCAGTGTGGGACTCGTCCGGCCGTGAAGCGCCCGGAAATACCCACTAAAACCCCCCGGGACCGTCCGCTGCATTAGGGATGGGGGCGACACTGGGTGGCTTTCGTAAGCACCGCGTCGCCCCCTGCAGCGAAATAATTAGGCCCTAACTTTTTTGTACAGGCTCAAAACTATCTTTAGTAGGTACTTAACAGAACAGACAGAAATAACAGTAAATAACAGACAGAGGAGATATCTCACAAATTTAAACACGTGTTAGGATAACTGACTATTGAATCGGATTTCGTTCACAATCTCATGAGTGTTGTTTAGTTAAACGGAATCCTATTTTATTGAAATAAAAGTAGGCCAAGTTATTTTTTTTAACTTCAACCATCTGACAGAATAAGTTCTGTCATAATAAGTTCAGCCTTTTTGGTTTGCTTTTTTTTGTCTAAGTACTCTTATACATTTATATGTATTTAGGAAAAAGCTTTTATTTGAATATTACAAACAGACATTTCAATTTTATTCATCATTTGCATAGATTAAAACGTAGAGTAAAATTTAAGGAATAGAGATACGCGTTCGTAGTTTCCATTCAGGCAAGTAATTAGAAATCAAAACTGGATCCAGTTTTAACTATAGGTATTTCTGATTGAAATAGAGTCTCAAACGAGACCGACCGGTGTATATTAGTAAATAGAGGTAGTATTAATCAGCGAGCTTCATAAGGCTACAGATAAAAATAGATTAGTTTTCAGTTGCTCTGAAAATGCAGATTATTAAATGATGAAAGTGTAATTTTGCATTTAAAAACTCAAAACTATTATTAGAGACTATTATTACACTAATATTACTTTTAATCTTATAATAGTTATTATAATTGTTATAAAATACAAAAATGATTTGAGGATACATAATAGACCAAATTATTTTTAATATTTTGTCTATCTTTCTCCGTAAATTGGTTTATAAATCAAGTGAAACTGGTAAGTTTTAGATTATTGTTTATTTATATCATAGATATTTCATGTACCGTCCCCAGTGAGACGAATAAAAGAATAAAAAGAAAATTAATACAAATTACAGAGAATGTTCAAACTAAATGTCGTGTAAATCGAGCAATTCTCTGAAGAAATGTTTTATTGTAAATTTTATACTAACTAGCGAAAGTCTTCCCCCACTTTACCTCCCACACATTTAGCTGTTAGTTTTTTTTTATGTGAAAAATTCCTTAGCGGCATTAAGCAATTCTCGGTATGGGAAAAACTTATCGATTCGCGTGACTAATGGAATGTGATATTATCTGTCAACCAGTTGTCAACGACATGGAAAATTTTATAATTTATTTCAGATGGAAAATAATGAAAGCGTTGCCACATCTAAAGTAATTTTCCCTAAATGTTCGAGTCGAAACGATTACTACTTAAATTATCCCATTGGTTGTCCAGACATAAAAAAAAAACAGTGTTATTCAAAGTTTTTACTTCTGTTGGCAGGTATAGGCTGAGTAGGTAAGGGTAGTGCGTAAAAAGGTAATGGTAGTGCGTAAATGCAAGGTAAGGGTAGTGCGTAAATGCATTTCCTCCCGTCAAAAAAAAAAGGTATAGGCTGAGTGCTTTAACCACATTCTCACCTGATGTTAGGTGACTTTGTGGTCCTGGATGGTAAACACACAAAGCCTAGAGGTACTGGTTCTCAAGAATACACCTATTACCGCTACCTACCCAGTCGGACATTATTAGAAAATGACCTACCACCATGCTATGGTTTCCTCACGATGTTTTTCTTCCCTGAAGTTTAGGCTGATTTTAGAGCTGGATATGTGGGCTCGAATCTGCGACTATTGACGTGGAATCCGGCCGCACTGTCCACTGCGCCATCCTTATCAACTTTAGGGCATATGTTTTTTCAACTATTGATTGCCGAATTAAATTAATGAAGTCAATTTGTATTAGGGGGCTAAAAACGCTTTCTGCCCACGTCTGTTTGACGGATTCCTGTGTTGGGACGAGACTCCGGCGGCCTCCATCGCCTCCCAGAACTGCCCTGAACATATAACAGGGTTTGATCCCCAACGATTAGCTTTTAAAAGGTACGTGGGTATAGAATTTTAATTATTAGTAGAATTATTATTGAACTACTTTTTTAATTATTTTATAAAAATACCGCTTTAATGTGTACTTCAAGTATTGACTGTATTTTATTGAAATATGTATTTAGGGTCTGTTCAAGTATTACGTAGACTTTTTTAACCAAACCGCCTCCTTACCAATAAAGGTAAACAAATGCGGTGCATGATAACCGTAATTATATTCTTCAGACCCCCGAACCCCATGCATAGACTCACGTGTCACCCCTTGGTCCTCGCGTAATAGTTGAATGGCCCCTTACTTCTGTACTTGACGGTGTTCATTACTACCTTTGATAACACAAATGAACAACATTTCTTCTATAGTTTTTTTTTATTGTTTTGAATTTTATTGGCTTAGTCGCTATCGGAAATTTGAATTATTCTAAATTCTTGAAATGTGTTTAAACTAGCTTTGTGACTGCGTCTCCGTCCGCATTTCATCGAATCGTATTTTGTTTACAATTTAGTCGTAAACTTATTGTTTATAAGGTTTACATGTTAACCCATATTATTTTCAAGATATTCATACTTCATTTATCTACCGAAAATAGTCCCGTCAAAAACGGTACATCCTTACTGAAGATAAGCCGGAACAGGCAGAATTTTTTTTTAAATTGTGCTATTGCTGTAGGTGGCTATATTCATATATATTTAGTAAAAAAAAAAAATGATATTTTTATATTACAAACAGACACTGCAACTTTATTTAATAGTAATATAGATTTTTATTATGTGTGTTACTGTTAAAACTCAAAAGCTAATCTGTATAGTCCCACTAACTTATCTGGCCCAGTGATGGCGTCGCTGTGTTCGCTTTTCATGTTGTCATTAAAAACTATTTGTAATAAAGTGGGTACAAACGATACATACGTTATAAAGCATTGCCATTTTTCATTTAAGTGGTAAGTCAAAGATATGTAAAAAAATAAAATAAAATATCAACAAAGGCAGACTTTGGATTTTAAAAAAAGGCGACGTCAGTTCCCTTTTTGGCCACCGTGTCAGATAAGTTTGTCGCTCTATATATGCTAATATATGATAAATATTTAGAATCAGATTTTTATTATCAAACGCCGATGATACGAAAGCCGGATGCTAACACAAGACATTTTACGAATGCCTAGGCCACCGAAACGAATGGGTAATGATGCCTGGGACCAAGACCGATCATCAATGATATCAATATTTAGAATAGAAGTTAAACAATTTTAAATTATGGTATCAAATTTTTGTTAAAATGTCTAAGTATTTCCATAAGGGAGTATATCGGAGAACGTACGTAAATTTTGGTACAAAAAGACAATATTTAACAATTACGTATGTTATCTGTGAGTCAAGTCCTAAAAGGCTATCAGACATATCGCTGAAATTTTTTTTTTTTTTCTTTAGCGAATGTTAGAATGGATTCATCTAAGACTGGTGGACCAAGTGTTTTTAGATGACTGGGATCTAAAAGTTCAATACCTGGAAGAATGGAATTAAATTTATTAAAAATATTTCCACTGTCCAAAGTTTTAGAAGCGATAAAAACTTCACATAAAGTAACATAACATAACATAAGCTCACGCCTGTTATCCCCAAAGGGTTAGGCAGAGGTGAAATAGCTAACTACACCACCCACATTTCACCGAGCTTAGTTCCGTCCCAGATGTGACAGGGGGCGAGATTGTCGCCATATCGGGCAAAAATTCCAAACTCCGGGATGATATTGAGTAGAAAAACCCAATACCACTTGACCCGACCCGGGGATCGAACCCGAGACCTCAGAACGGCAGTCGCACCGTAATACAACTGCGCCACCCAGGCAGTCTTAACTAAAACCGTCATATTTAAAAACTTTACATTTAGAAAAAAATCATTTTAAACCAATTTCTTGAAATTTAATCCTTTAAAAATTTTATCTTCAGTTTTCTTCTATTTATGAACTGGGATTTAATACTTATTTGACTTTCATAATTTTGATTGTACACCTTATTTATCTTAAGATTATTTCAAAGAATTTCATTTTATTATTATAGTCCGTTCACGTTTATTTTACTTCTGAAGTCTCATTTTGGTATGTTGGTATTACTATCTGTCACGTAGCCAAAAGAAATTGTCAATCGTTTTGGATTTTTGCTTTTTTATAGTACATTTAAATCCTAAACCATGCCATAACGAGATCAGAGTAGTACAAAATATTTGTAATTTTTCTAGCTATCCGTACATTAAATGAAAGAGAAAGACAAAATAAAGATCCGTTAATTCCATTTATCAATTATTTGCCACCATGACTTTTACGTAAATTAATGTTGTCAGTGCATTAAATTTTTCTAAATTTTACAGGAATAATATCGAAAATGTTATCTCGGTTTATTATAAAATAAATAAAAATACCTTGATTTGTATCATAATACAATAAATAATTAAATGTTATATAAATTTGTCCGCAAAGAAAGAGAAGTTGCAGCTTCCATGTCTCAATACTAAATACTCCAAAAAAAAATACGAATCCAAAAAAGAGGATTTTTATTGATATACGATTAGAAATGAAATACCTGTAAATTATGTTGTTTTTATTGATATAAAGCTATAGGTTTTAGCTAAACATATTTCTTACAACTTAAGTATATTCGGCTCCTCGACATATAAAATTGATCAGTAGCTACGGAGTTTTTCTTTTGCTGTGATAACTCATGTGTACCATGCGTCTATTTTGAACCTGAACGTTTATCAAACTTCTTTCAAATTGTATATTCAATCAAATCATGGCGAATATTATATTTCAAAAATGGTAAAAAAAATATTCAGAATGACAATTTAACGGGTTCAGTTTAAAAAACTGTGAACGGACTGTAGACATTCTGGGCGTATTATTGAAAAGTCGGCTCACATATTATTATGTACGTAACACGTAGAAGATTAATACAATTTATTCACAGATTATGTAATTATACAATATAGGGTAAAAATAGATGTAAACCTGTCAATATCTGTAATAATTAATAAGTTGAGACATGTAATTATCGTACAGCCCGTTCACTATAAAAAGTCTCCTCGTTCAGGAGTTGGCAGCTCTGACTAGTCGGGCTGCATATTTTCCCGTTTTGTGCCTCCCCAAAATTAGGATAGACGGAGAAGTTTGGATAAATTGTGACAAAAGATTAATTATGAGTGACTAAAATTTGTTATTTAATTTAAGTGAATTATAGTTTGTTGTTCGAGTATTGAAATGAAACATAAAAAGCGATACTATTGAAGGACATTTCACACAGCGCTAAATAAGGAAAGCTCCCTAGGCTTATTTTACATACGAAACAAGATTAAATAAATATCTGCAAATTATGTATATATTTATAAGTCACTTTCAAGTGTATAGCTATTACGCAAGTAATTTTAATATTTAATAACTATTGAAGAGTGAAAACAAATATTTTTGTTAATATAACGTTAGTGTTCGTCAATGAAAATATAGTTTTGTATGACAAACGTTAACGAAAATGTTCATGTTCGCTCCTCTTAACATCTTTGGGAAAGATTAGTTATGCGAGAAAATTTTTCATTTACTATTAAATGGGGTAAATTTTATTCGAACTATTAAGTGAACTTCCATTATAAAGTAATGCAACACATTAAAAAAAACATCCTTTCAAAATGTTCTTTATTATTACGATAAAAAATCTTACAACCGAATGATCTAAACTACCGTCACTGTGACAAGTTAAGTTCAATTAAGTGTACTTGTGTCTTCAAAGTACAATATCTTTTCTCTACATTAATAACATCAATTTGGAACTAATGCTTTTCTATTTGATTTCGATGATTCGATGAATTTTACTCGAGATTTCTCGAACTCATTCATTCAAGATTACAGCGTTTCTCTTGGTCCTCTTAGTCAACCACTTTTTCCCAGGGTTCTAATTTTATTGGCAAGTAGCTGCAGCAACGACCGCTACCTTCATGATTCTGATAACAGTTATATCGGAAATATCTGCCATACACAAAATAAAAAAAATAAACATTAACCGGTAACATGATTGCACAGAGAAGTAGCATATGAATTTGATATGTTACCCGGTTTAATGCAATCATCTCTAAAGTTTCTTTTCTGCTCCCACCTCAACTGCTTTTTTTTTTCTTACTACTTTATGGATTGATAGTAATTATTGTACTTTTATCCCTAATACAAAATATATACTAAAAAAAAACATATTTGTCAAATTTTACGGAGTTTAAATATAAAAGTATGGCAACTCGATTTTACTAGCCTGTCATGTCAACACACAAGACCGTGCTCGATTTAATGGAATAATCAAAGATTTGTTTGCTTTTTCTCTTTTTACAAAAAGCACGAACCTTAAATACAATTTCTCTTGCACTATATTTTAAAACGCCTGTGGCATGAAAGAAAGCAATAAAAACCCCTACTTCTACTCTAAAATCATAGCGCTTGGATTTGACAGAATCGATTAACTTTCTAATGACAGTCTGTAGTACCAACATATAAGAAATGAAGTCAAGGAACGAGTTATACTGAATGACCTATACGTTCAAATTTATCAATAGGGTTACCTAGTAGTAATTAGCTTATATGTTGTCATATGCGTTACAAAAGACTGTACTATTTGGTAACCGATATCTTTTGAGGATGAAAACGTAGAGTAGTTAAAATTAAAAATTATTGTTTCCTACCTTCTTTTTACGTGCTACTTTTGATACATTTAAAATTTTTTGTGGATTTGCAGACTTCAAGATCATATTCCATCCATGGAAATACACTCAAATCATTAACAATCATGTTTAATAGATTCTTTTTCATATTTATAACTGCAACGTTTCCGTTTTTTATTATTATGTAGATGTTTTTTCAATTTTGAAATGTTAATAGGCCAAATAAACTTCAGATTCAGTGGAACAAGTCACATAAAAACCATACTTGATCCGAGTCCACAATTTTTTTTTTCATCATTGTAATTGCAGTTTTTGCAATTTTATGCCTTATTTGGGGTTTTTTTTTTGTATTTTACTCAAATCAAGGGCATAACCGGCCCAAACCAACTTCAAATTCGGATTCAGCGTGTCGAAATACATGTCCGTAGGTCAGTCCGGTGCAATGTGCAAATGCTAAAACAACTTTTTTTTTGTTGTTATTGCCATTGATTTCAAAGTCACCTGTATATTTAAATAAACCTGTCACCTGTAGTTTAAATATTATTGATAAAGATATATACATGTTCAAATTTTTAAAAGTTTACCGTCATTTTGTGCCTGTATGTAGTTTTAAATAATGGCTGTTGAATTTTATGATTGATTGATTGATTCAACCGAATGACGTCTACTGCTGTCGTCCCCAAAAAAGGGGGCAATTGTCATGATTGCCCCGCTTGGCAGGGAAGTTAGCGATCGCAGTAGGTGTTTGTGGTACTCTGAGGATACTGCTGCTCATCCCTGGTTTATCCCTTAGTCGCCTTTTACGACACTCACAGGAAGATATGGGGTGGTAGTCTATCTAATATAATCAAAAAGTTTCTTTGATAACTCAGGTCATCGATGTGTCGTTTGATCTGAGGTTCTGTAGGTACTATTATAATATCATCAGGAAATAATTTATTTAGGTACCTTAAAACTGTCGGACACAAATATCGTATCCTCTGTTATTTAGGATAATATTTTTCGATCTAACTAATGGTGTTAACCTGATGGAGTTTGACAGCTGCACCACTTTCTTTGGCAACGCTTATGGCACTCAGCCCAAAGGTGGGAAACAATATATATTATAAAAACTGTAATAAAAACTGGATTTTTTATATACTTGATCAATGCATATTAAAAATTTAAATTTATAAAGTTCTTAATATAAAATAAAACAACATGTTCAACATAATCATTTTTACTGATATTGGCAAAATCAATAACAATTGAACGTCGGAGCCATGTACTAAAAAAGAAGAAAACAAAATACTAAAAGCTCTTTTTCATATATAATATATTGATTCCCTTTAACTGGACAGTGACGACATATGAATTTACTGGTTTGTAAAATATTCTATTTTAAAAACTATAAACAGCCGTTTCCTATAGAACTAAAATATCTCACAATAAGCAATAACGTAGGCTTAAATTAAATATTTACGATAATATATAAATAATGATAGACGGAATCTTTAACGATACTGAACGATTTTCTATAACATTTGAGATTTGCGGCACTTTAAAAAAATTGTGTTAATCAACGAGGTAAATAGAGGTAAATAGGGGCAACCCCAGTTGCCAGCTTCGCGGAATAATCTAGGTCGCCTGAGATGAACTGCATTTCAAGATTTTATAATCTGTTCAAGAATCTACTGGGCAGTGGTTGATTCTATAGAGTAGGGGTGTGAAAAATGTCAATATAATTTCTATCTACTATAATGATGAAATAAAAATCATAGAATAAAGAAAAATAGATATTTATTGTAAAAGTAAAAATATATAAATTATAGTGGAGATGCAGTTTTATAAAGTATATAGAGTTTTACTTGAATTTGAATGGTTATCTCGTGGACACGAAAACTTGTAATGAGATAAGTAATTAAACCTCCACGTAGATTATATAGATTGATCTCTATTCACCATTTATTGTACTAAGAGCCTAGGGTATTATTGGCGTTTGAACAAGAGATATAAGGCAGTCTCTATGACAGAGTGAACAGAAAATGACTGTATCGTCTGCGTATAGACCTATCTCAACGTTTGAGAGACATGCGAGGTCAGCAATATAGAGAATGAATAGGACAGATAGAGTCAGTATAGAGCCATGGAGCACTCCTGAGCGAATCAGGTGGGCTGTAGAGAGAGTGTTTTCTATTCTAAAGTGGAAACTACGCTCGGTCATGTAGTCGCAAACTGTACTAGAGTGTTAGGGATACTTAATGGAATGAGTTTGTATGCATATGTTCTAGGCCGGTGTGCCAGACCTTGTCGAAAGCCTTGGTGATGTCGAAAAACATAGCGAGCATGTACATATGTATTTTTCCTACGCGTTACAATTACATTTTTAAGATGTTCAGATTCAGCCTTAGCTTTCAGCGAAGGAAAAAATCGTGAGGATCCCATAGTATGGTGATAGGGTGTTTCCTAATAATGCCCGCCTGGGTAGCTACCACTCTCAGGTTTGATAATCTGTAGCCAAATACCCATAGGTGTGTTCCGGCAGCATCACTTGAGAACTAGTAACTCTAGACTTAGTGTGTGTTACCATCCTGGACCATATCGTCACATCAACATCAGGTAAGAATATGTTCAAAGCACTGACATTATACCGTGATAAAAAATGTGCTCCGCGAGACCGTGCACTTGGTGCATGCAGGAACGTCGAGCTCGGAACCCAAATTGTTCTAGAGGAATAAGATTTTCATCGTTAATGAAGAATAGAAGACGGTTCATAAGAATCCGCTCCTAAAGTTTCATTAGTGTGTTTTTAAAAATTAGACGGAAACTATCGGGTAGCTTGGGATCTTTGTCAGACTTGTGTATAGCTATTACTGTGGCCACTTTCCAGGGAGCTGGCAAACGGTGATTTTTGTTGGTCGCATTGAAGATGCAAACCAACAATCTGATAAGAGGAGCGGAAAGAAGTTTAATAATTGTTTTCCTAAAACCATCAAGATCGGGAGGCATCATAGGCTTAGGTCCTCGATCACCTGAGAGATCTCTTAATGAGTGACTGGGCTTAGAGTATCCGATGGAGAAATAGCATCGATATTCTGAATAGCTGACTCTACAGTGTGAATATAAACAATGTTAAAATTGTTCTGGTTGGGGGAATATTGGAGCTCAAAGCTTTCTGTTAAACATTCGGTTTAGTCTTCGACGTCATTATACATATGTGAGACCCAGCGAGTTTTTGTCAAGGAGGGACATGGAAGCGGAATTGTGCAAGTTTTTACAGTACGTGTAATGGGAAGGTTAGATAAGGTCTTCTAAGGTCCCACCTATTATTTTGGTTTTTGTAAATACGGGTTTTGATCGCTCTGCATAATGTCTGTAAATATGCGATTGTCTTCAGTTAGATAAACATCGCGGACGCGTATCGCGGCATTTTTACGATTGAGAATTGCTTTCAAGTCATCGTGAAGTACAAAGTGACGATTGTTCGCTGCCTACACTTTTTTCAGGATTTATTTATAGTATTTAAGAGGTATTCGACTGAATCGATCCTAAAATCCGCGTTCGCAGGTGTATGGTAAACACACCTGATTTGGGATCCTATCCAGGGAGGGAGATGATACATTACCCTCAAATAGATAGCCTAGCTTGTTGTACCCCGCAACTTTAACTGCTGGTAAGCTAAAATCATCCGATTGACCTAACAGGACTATTACGAGGCAGTGGTCGAAATCAAGTTTATGTACGACTAGTACGAGACAAATCTGAAGCGAACCGCCTCCTTTCAGGAGAGTTACATTTGCGACTGTCGAGCGGCAGTAGCATATTTTTATTTAAAGCATGTTAATACACCTTCTTCTAATACCTTGTATTCAGGTGGTCTTATACGATACATTGTTAAACATTTGTTTTTAAAAAGAGCTCTGATTTATCATATTCTTGTGAATATTTTACACTGTAGCGTGCGAGACTTTAGCTAACCATTTAATAAGTCACCTGAGAAATCTCGCTCTAAAATATTTTTTAGTGCGTCTTTTCTTCTTAGTGCGAGTCGATTACATAAACAAGCGTGACTTAAATCAAATTACAACGAGATTCACCTAGGACTTGAAATGTCACTCGTTATGCATAATAAAGCAAGTGGGAAATGTTCAAGTTGAAATGATATAAGAAGCAGTCAGAGTGATAGAAATTGCGTTATCTAATTATATTAAGACAATAAGTATAAGCTTCAAAATAGTGTTTTGTTTTAATGGACGTCTTTCGTCTGATATAATAATGATGCGTCATTTGTTTATAGAAAGAACAACCGTAATTTAGAGAAAAATATTAATATTATTAGTTGTGAATACAAAAAAAAAAACTTATTATAAAGCTGTTGTTTCCAATGGGATAATTAGTTGATACGTTCTAAACCGAATCATGTTATATTGCGTGTACTGAACATACTTTTGAAAAACGAATTGTTTATATCGGAGAATAGAAAAATTATGACGGTTATTGGCGATAAATATCGTTGGTGGTCCATCGCTTCGTCCGATTTCGTTATAAGCGAGACTCATATAAAGATTTGGCTGCGAACTTGCCGTTATTTTATTTGTAACCGCCCCTTCGTTATTTGCGAAAAATTTCAATGGTGAATCCAAGCACATATATTCGAATAGATTAGAATCCTTCGAATTAACTTTGGAATTTAATACCTTTATTAAGAAATAACTAGAAAGATTTGAAGTACACAGAGCATCTATACAAAATGTTCATATCATTTTTTTATAATCAAGTACGAAATACGTACAAAAAGTCGTCATTTGTTTTTTTTTTTTCAACTTGATTTTTGATTAATACAATTAAAGCTGATAAATATAGTTTACTCTACTACTTCTTATTTTAACTTCACTCAATTTTTTAGAATATAAAAATCCAATTAAGTAATTCTGTTACAGGTGCTCTGAGAATGGCACATGGTTCGTCCATCCCTCAAGTCAGAAGCCATGGACTAATTATACAACTTGCGTTGATAATAAAGATCTCTTGGTAAAAAATCTTATTTATATATAATTAACTTATTCACGTGCAGACAGACTAATAATTATTAGATATACCAGCGACTTTATATTACAATAATATACGCTATATATATAGCGATAATATTACAGATACAATTTTTTATATTTCTATAACTGGATTACTGTAGGAAACAGTATGAATTAGTATATAATACATGTATGCGTATTGCGGAAATCCGCTAAGTTCCTTAGAGGAGGTCTATATCCAGCAGTGGACGTTTTCAGCTCTAATGTTGATACGAATTTCCGTTATAATTTATATATCGTTAATATTGATAAGCTATTTATAGCATAACAATAATACCTCGGTTTTAAGACAGTCTACTGTCATTTAACTAAGTTTCAGATCTACTTGCAACTCAATATCACTTGGACCGGTGATTGAATAAATTTACTTTTTTTTATAATCTCACTAAGTGCTTAAACGTTCATATTTTGAATGAAACGAATACATTTTGTAAATTTCTATAAATATTAAATTCTATCTAGCGTATCTATCTATCTATCTTTATCGTAGACGGTTTGGTAGAAAGGAAAATCAACAGACTTTATAACAAACACATTTCGATAGGTATTTACAGTTGGTACGATGTATTTATTATGTTTGTTTTTATATTCAGAAATAGCAAACATCAATAGCGTGTATAAAACATACGTTAAGTGGTTGTAGATTTTTTTTTTTTGTTCAAATATTCAGAATCATTATGCCTGTATTTCATTTTGGTTATTGCTGAGTTCTGTTGAATGACGATAGGCGAAGAACATTAACGTCACATGCACTCCCGGGTTTGTACACGATATTATATATAAGAATGCTTACACATTGTTTACTTCCTCCGACAACTTGTATACGTTAGGATAGTGATTAATGTGAAAGTTCGTGTTTTAAATTTAAAATATTACATCTTTGACGAAAGAAGTATTGATAAGGATGAGACAGTGATAGGTGTTGAGCGTTCCGTTATCTTATATGTTTAGCGATCGAAATAATTTCTTCAAAACACTTTTTTTTTTATTATTCATGAGGAAAATCGAGAATTGTCGTTAAAAATAAAGATACGATAAAAAGTTATATGTTTGGACTATCGATTTATTTATAATTTTGTCGATATTCATATATACACATTAATTATAACATTTTATTAATAACACACATTTTATTTAAATACACATAACACTAAATATTAGTTTTTAAAAATTATTTTTTTTTATTTATTTATATATTTTAATATACGTCAAAATAAAATCAGAGATATATATATATATATATATATATACAAAACTTTCTAATATAGTAAAATATATTATATTATTGATTCAGTAGTTTAGAAGGTTTATTATGGATACTGCTCTCCACGCCATAACAATTTTATACAAGGTATGAAATTTTTAAAAGGCATAAATAAATAATAAATTTTATTACAGATTATGTTTATTCATAGTTGTAGAATTATCCCGTCTTTCTTGGTGTATTCCAAACCCTGTTCGAAGGTAGCGGTTGATTGATTGAATGACCGAAAGAGTCCACTGCTGGACATAGGTATATAAAGGAGGGGAGAGGGAGTATCATAATCGCCCCGCTTGGCAGTCGGGTTGGCGATCGCAGTAGATGTTCGTGGTGCTCAGAGGATGCTACTCATCCTCTGGTTTATCTGTTACTCGTTTCTTACGACACCCACAGGAAGATATGGAATGGTACTATTCTTAGCCGATATCACATATCACCGAAGGCTGTGGAGATTTTGAACTTCTGTATCAATTAACTAAAACAAAATCTCTTAAAAGAGGGAAAGCAATACTAAAGTTTTATGTTTAATTGTCTATACATCCTATTATATTAATCTAATATGAATTTCGGATATATATATATATATATATTAGAAGTAAGTAAAAATCACTGTATAAAAGTAAATTCCTTAGGTCTTAGGTTACGTAACGAGCAATTGATTACTGGACCATATATTATATATTTTTCAATGAATATTTTTACAGTCGCTTACTATTTTTCAGTTCCGAAAAATAATCAACGAAATCTATGTCGGAGGCTACGCATTATCGGTGATCGCTCTGATATTTGCCCTATTGATTTTCACCTGCTTCCGGTAAGTCTGAACTGTATTGTTTTTTTTTTTTAATGTTTGAAATGCTTGTGTCTTAATTAGGTGTTTTTCGAACGATTCGACCTTTATCAATAAATGTTAGGTCGGGGAATATGTATTTTCGCTTATAATGTATACAAACTTGTAATAAAATCTCTTTACCGTACTATTTGTATATAGTTGGTTTTGATGACATAAAAAAAAAAACAAATTAGTTAAATATTGTTTCCAGCTATTTTTCATTAATTTTTCCTTCTGTCAAAATGAGTGAATTTAATGAAGAAATTCGATACATTTTATAATTCTATTACAAAAATCTAAATCTATCATGGTTAGGCAGGTCTGCAGAACCTTATGATAGTTACAATTCAAATATTACATAAGCAGATTTTTAAATTTTTTTACTCACCCCTTCCCCTTGTTAGCAATAGTAAGTAAAGACCAAACTTTTGGCGCCGCTCTTTCTCCTTCTCCCCTCCTCCGAAAATGTAAAACTGATATCATCATCTTCTTTACCCTATCCTAGATAAACTAGAGTCGGGACGATATGCTTTCTTCTTCTCCCCTGTCATTTGTCATCTCAACTTTCATACCTTTTACACATTCTATCACACAATCCATCCATACTTTCTTTGGTCTTCCTCTACCTACATATACACTCACCTATATATATCTCTATATACCCCTATCTTCATTCATAACACTTTTTTAGTTGCCTGTCTTTCATCTCTCCTCATGACGTGTCCCTACCACACTAACCTGTACTCCTTAACTTAAATAAAAAAGAAAAACGTAAATGCTGGCATATTTTTAACAAAATCTGCTTTAGTAAGTAAATTAATATAGTGCTTAAGAAATCGTTATTTAGTCCGACTCCTCTCTGTCCCCCATGTTATCATTGATGCTACGTAACAGTTGAGTAACCTCAAATAATATAATTTAAAAATAAGCAAGAGCTTTGGTGTGGGCATTACGGAATCATTACTAACCGAAAAGATCGAATAAATATAATACAATCAAAAATACCTTCTAAGTTCATTGTGATACGAATTTTTAAAGATAATATCAATTCCCCTAACACCGCAAGTCATTTTTATATTAAAGTAAATTTATTATCGGTGAGAAATATGATATTCTTTCTATTAACTAATTGGATTCTTTGAAATTGTTCCCTATCACAGTTAATTAATACGGTCATATTGTTCCACCTGCCCACACCCAAGTAATATTATATACTTGTTGACAAGAAAGAACATCTTTGTTTCACTGTGATCTATCTAATACTCTTTGTATTATTTTGTATTAATAACTTATTACACAAACATTTGTCTTATGCAGACAATGGTGAGTTTAGTAAAAGTTATAAGATATTATTTCTAGATAAATTCATACAGATAATTCACACGACGGCGTAGCACTTTGAAATAAAAACAAGACTTGCATTTCTGAATAGTCTGTATATTTTACATTATGATGAAAATGTTTTTTAAAATTTATTAAACCAAAATTGCTTCGGTTGAGTGTTAACGCGCTAACGAGCTTAAATTCTGTATAAAGATAGTCATGAAAGGATGAAATAGTAGACGAGCATTTTCCATTGTTTGCCTTGTTATATCAATTTCATTTAAAATTCAGAGCTCCCTATATGTATTTAATATATTTTAACCACGTTGATTAAATTATGGACATACTTTTTTCAACTAGATTATAATAATCCTGTCAAAGTATATTTTGTAAACTCAAGAAACAAAAACTAAAAAGTGTATTTTTACACTGTTAATCAACGTTATGTGTAAATATTTTGATTTAGATCGCTCCATTGCACCCGCATAAAGGTTCATCGGCACCTCTTCACTTCATTCGCCCTCAACAACATTCTGTGGATTATCTGGTACAAAACTGTGGTCAACCGTGTCGAGGTTATTCAAGCAAATAGTGTACGTATAGTTTTTATTACTTAATTTTATAGTATTTTTCAAAAACAAAAAATGCTTTCTTAAAAAAAAATCTTAAATCTTAAAAAAAAAAAAAAAAATCTTAAGGGCCGTATTAAACAGTGTGAGTCTTCTCGAGTGTTGTACTTGATGGTATGGAAAAATTACAGTTTAATGGTATATATCTTTCAACTCATGTTTATAGAGTTAAGCATTTAGCCATTCAGTCAGACCTTTTCATTCAAACAGACTAGACGTTACTCTGTTTCATTATTCAATACCCATTTTCTATTGATATGTAATAAGAGCTGAGAAAAATTTTAAGCGAATTCTTTGACTTATTTAAATTCGAGTTAAATTAATTTTAATATATAAGTATTACGTTAAATTATAATAAGTAGATATTAAAATTTTAAAATATTTATTGTAGTTTGTATCAGAGGTGAGTTATGGATATCCTTATTATCTAAGTACAAAATAAGCTATAAAAAATTCTTCCCTTAAGTCTAACAAATATTTACATTCTGAAGTAAGTTCATTTTTTAATACTACTTACATTTGTTCTTGTTTATTATAATTTTTTTGTACAGATAATTATTATCATATATTTTACGTCTTTTGCATTTTTTTTTATATATTGTTTGTACTGTATGTTTTAATCTATATCGCTGCATTACCTTTTCAAGGTTTTAGTAACGGAATGGACCCGGGAGCACTATGGAAATTTAGTCCCAGCATACATATATACATACCTAGCTAGTCCTTTTTGTCGTAGAGTGCGGTTTTTTTTTTTTTCATTAGAATAATATTATATTGGTCATTTTTTCTGTCCGTCTTTTTTAATAATAAATTGGTACATGTTTTACTTGTGCATAAACCTTGTACGTGATTAACGTCTAATGATGATAACTAATATTTATTTAAGAGAATATATGAACGCAGAAATATTTTAAATGGGAAACACCAACGCATAACATTAACGTCTGTTTGTTACTGCATCGGTACACGACTGCCTAATAGTCAATTTTCATATCCGTTATAAATTTATAATATAAACAACATATTATATGATTATCTAAAGCGTAAATCGACAGATATGTGTGTATATTTACATGGAAAAAAAAATCGTACTTCTACATAAATCTACGTAACTTCATTGTCCATAATACCACGTCCATACCAAGTTAAAGCAAAATGGGTCATACTCCACTTTTTTATAACCCTAATGAAATTTATTGTCTTAATGTATAGTATATGATTTTAATTAATTATTGGTAATTACTTATGATTTTCATTTTATTATATTACTAAATGTTTGTTTTAATAACTTGATGTAATATTTTCTTTGTTGTCTAATATAATCCAACTATTTTTTTAAATGATTTTCTCTTCAGAGATTTCTAATATGACTCAATAGTAATAATTATAAATACATATACTGTAAATATTCTTTCAGATAATAATACATTTTCGTGCATATTTGAACAACAACGTATGTTCATTGAGTTTAAATTTCAGACTCACACAATCGAGCTGTATACAACATATGACATTAAACGTCAGAACGAATATTTCTATTATACTATATATATAACCGTTGATGGGTTGATCGTAGGCGGACGGTTTTTTTTAACTAGTTCCCTATTCAATATTATTTACATAAAAGAGTATTTGATTTCAATATAATTTTGTCCAAATGATGTCCGTGAATAAATTCAATGGCATTTATTTTTAATTGTTTAATAATTTAATGAATAATATCGTACGTGTACAGGAATGGTGCCAGGTGCTTCATGTAGTGTGCAACTATTTCATGGTGACAAGCTACTTCTGGATGTTTTGCGAGGGCCTTCATCTTCACATCGTACTTGTTGTGGTGAGTTTTTTCCTGTTTATGATTACTAATGTTCGCCAGCTGTTAGAAAAAAATACAATAACACTAATAAAATATCAAAAAAAAATATTAAGATCACAGGAGTAATAGAGAACAGAGCATAACAATTATTTGAACTGTTTTAATTTTGTCTATTTAGATCTATATATAAATAATACACAATTGTATATCGACGTAATTACAGTACACATCTGAAAGGGCGATGGCCGTTAAACTCTTGAAAATATATGAAATGATACATAAATTAGCTTTCAATGTGTGACAGAATTAGAAGAAAACGCTCGACGCTGGAACGAGCTTAAAATTTATTAGCGGCAAAATGAAAATACTCCGAGCCGAACTAATAGAATTCAATGATTACTTATCCGTTTACTTCTAGTAGTAATGTTATCATTTCGCACTAAATGAAGGTAGTTTCACATTATGTATTTGATTGTATGATAGGTAGTTTGACGTCACTGCGTTCCAATGTAGAGGAAACTTTAAATTTATCAGCGCGATGCTAAACGCCTCCGTGAAAAAAAAAATTCCGATCAATCACACACATACACATGCACTGTCGAGTAAACACTTGTTTGAGAATAAATCGCATTATCAGATTATTTTGTTATTAATTATAAATGAAAATAAATAAAAGTTTATTTACAATTATTAAATTATTAAACACGTGTTAACGTGTTCAATACAAAAAGGGCGCATACATTTCATTATTGCTAGTCTATTCTTGCTATTATTGCATCTTGAAATCGCTTAAAACTTAAAGATCTGTAAAAATTGACAATAAAAAGCTTATTTTTAGATAATATAAGAAATATAAAATTGTTGTATGATTATTAGGTATATAGGGAGCTGGAGCTTACAGAATACAATCTAAAACTGACATCGAAAGTCTTAAGTCCTCGCCAACTAATTCCAGTCATGCAGATCAGCAACAAATCGAGTAGCAGTGGATTAATATTTAGTGTAGCTTTTATTAATACATATTTGATATGTTACAAAGTAATTCCTTATACACTTATTCATATTAACTTAATTTTTACAATTTTACATACTAACACAAAACTTTGTTTAAACAGTTTTGCAAGGGTCAATCCGCTATATCAGCTACTACTATATTTATCTCTTTTATTTGTTACATGGAAGCCTGGCTATGATTTTATTCATACTCAATAAAGCTGATTTTCAAATTGCGAATGTCTCCACGGAAGCACGAATGAATATTATATGTTGTCGGTCAGAATACAATTACTATTATATAATATATATACTACAACTAGATTGCATACCATATTTACACCTACCGAAAACTACCCTACTAAGCTATTATTTTTTGGTTGCCATATCATATACAGTAACTTATTCTACATGTATGTTTTATTTTATAAATTCCATTCAATTCAATGATTAACTTAAACATCTTACAAGATAACGATACGCCTGATCTATCTTGTCGCAGATATGAGCTTCCAGAAAAGTGTTCCAATGTTTTTAAGGATTCCCACGACTTATTAGTCCTTACATATAATATTAGATCCGTAAACAAAAGTTTTAAAATTTCCAAATTTTACTAGCACGAATCAATCTAAAATTAGATGTTATAGTTCTGACAGAGTGTTGGATTACTGAGTGGTCAAATATCACGAATTTAGACGGGTATACAGTTTTTCGAACCCAAAAAATATATAATCAGGCTGGAGGAGTTGTAATTTACATAAAAAATATTTGGAGTAGTCATGTAACAGAACCGAACTTTGAAGAGGCGGATTGTATATTCATTACTGTTCCAAACGTATTTACTCTTATTTGAATTTACCGATCTCCATCATTTCAGAGTATTGACAATTTTTTAAACTCCTTACATAAAACTGTGAAGAATATCAAGAACTCTCCGTTAATATCAACGTCGAAAATCACTACTATCGATCCCAAAAATATCTGTGCTTACTTGCAGAATTGGATCTTAAACCTTCTTTTAATGACCCCACTAGATTAAACTCCTGTTTAGATCATATTAGTGTAACAAGCTCTTACAAAGTTGATTGCGCCATTTGTTCCACTGATATAACAGATCATGATTTAGTATTGGCGGCGATTAGAATTAATAGACCTGTTCAATCTACACGTAAACTTATAACGAAGGTAAACTATGAGTCTTTGGAGTCAGAAATAAAAAGCTTCAATTGGATAGAAGTAATAAATAAAGAGAACACAAATGAGGCTGCAGCTTTATTTACCACAATTTTAACAAATCTTCTACAGAAACATACTAGTAATATTCACATTAAACGTACACAACAAATTCTCAAACCATGGATGACTCTTGGATTAATAAGATGCTCTAAAAATCGAGATAATCTCCACAGACAGGTCGAAAATAAGCACCAAGATATAAAACTACAAATCACGTACAAACGATATAGAAATTTCTATTATGATCTAGTCACTAAATTAAAGAATAATTATAATGAGGAAAATTACAAGAAAACTCTAAAAACCCCAAGAAACTGTGGAATACTATCAAGGAAATAACTAATACTTTACCATCAATAAACACACACACTGAGCTAATCTCTATTTTAGACACCACAAAACAATCTTTAAATTATTGCAATGAATATTTTTCTAAAGTGGGAGAAAACTTAGCAAACAAGATCTTGAACAGACTAGATGTGACACAAGTTGCTCTTTCGAATAAAATATCATTATCGTTTTCTCCAGTGCATTCCTTTTACCCTCAACCTACCGACATACTAGAGATAGAAGAGCTTATTCAGGGACTGAATTTAGATAGCGCAGCAGGTCCCGATGGGATAAACAACAGGTTACTGAAAAGAATTAAACGGTATGTTTCACTCCCACTACGTCATGTGTGTAATCTTAGTATTTCAGAAGGCATATTTCCAGATACTTGAAAAACGGCTAATGTGCTACCGATCCACAAAGGTGGGGATAAACGGGATCCTAGTAATTATAGACCAATTTCTTTACTGAATGCACTAGCTAAAATACTTGAAAAGCTTCTCAACAGTCGTTTGATGAAGTATCTAGAATCGAATAATCTCCTATCAAACAATCAATATGGTTTTCGTAAAAACAAATCCACAGAAGAGGCAGTTACACAATTAACAAATTCCATCGTCACTCATCTTGACACAGGAAAAGCATGTATGGGTGTCTTCTTAGATCTCGCAAAAGCATTTGATACAGTTTCGAAAGACATACTGTTGAGAAAACTAGAATTGTATGGAATCAGAGGAGTCTCTCTAGACTGGGTTAGAAGCTACCTGTCAAACAGAACCCAGCGGATCAAAGTGGGAACTCATGTGAGTGATCTAGAATTTGTGCACTATGGAATTCCACAAGGAAGTATCTTGGGGCCAACATTATTTATAATATACTTGAATGATGTATTATTCAGTAATTTAAACAATTCAGATATTGTTTGTTATGCTGACGATACCGCTATCCTCTTTCATGCAGACACTTGGCCAAGCTTATATGAGAGAGCACAAGAAGACATGGCCAAACTGGCTACCTGGTTTAATAAAAACCTTTTAACGCTCAACGCAGAAAAAAAAAATATCTCTGCTTTCATAAGACAGCTGCGTCACAACCACCACAAAGTGCATATATTACAGTTCACACCTGTAATCAACAATTGACAAACTGTAACTGTAGTATAATCGCGAGAACTGAAACTATAAAATATCTAGATGTCACATTAGATGAAAAGCTAACGTTCCAAAATCATATCTACATTACTTCAAACAGAGTCCGCAAACTGATATACATCCTGAAAACATTACGATTCATTAAAAATAAAGTATTACTAAAATCAATACATGTCACACTCTGCCAATCGGTGATTACTTATTGTATATCTGTTTGGGGCGGTTCATCAATCACAAACATGATTAATATAGAAAGAGCCCAAAGGTCTATACTAAAAGTGATGCACTACTTGCCTTTTAAACACCCAACGGAACTAGTCTATAAGGAAGCACAAGTTCTAAGTGTACGTAAACTCTTCATAGTCTCTGTTACGCTTCGAGTACACAAACAGGTAATCAATTCCTCCGACTACCAGAACATGTTAAAAAAAAGGACTTTTAAAGTAATCACTCCTAGGATTAACACTAGTTTTACAAAAAGGTTTGGGTTGTTCCTTCACCCATTCTTGTATAATAAAATATGTAAAGCTTGCAATCTTAAAGAAACAAACCTACGAATAGCGAAGGCAAATCACTCAAAATTGACTCAAGGCCTTAACATACGGAGAAATTGAAGATCTTTTGCAAACTGTAACGTAAATTACCAAATATCATACACTATTTATATCCATATCTTATGTATTAAACTTACTTTTTCTTTTCATATATTTGTATGTAAGTAATAATAACAATTTTATAAACTCAACTTTATGTATGTAATGCGTAATGTATTATAATGTATAGTATCTACAATAAACATACTGAAGATGTTGGTTACCCGCTACGTCCTTTTGTACAAGCGTTCTCTCGTGGTGGTCACCCGCGACACAGGGTTACCCTAGTGCGGGGGCCACGATTAGTACAGCAACATGTAAAACATACTTTTTGATAAATACACTTTCTTATTCTTATTCTTATATCTAAGTAATTATTAATTGTGTAAGTTAATTTTCATAATTATATTTTTTAATTCACTTTTGACAGGTATTCTTCAAGGAAGAATTGGCTATGATATCGTTCATAGTTTTCGGCTGGGGCATCTCTCTGTGCGTCGTTTTGTTGTATGCATTCGTCCGCTTCAATACTCCCCACGCTACGGACAGGTAATTTACTTTATTTCACTCTTAGCTATATGTTTAGGTAATTTTTCACACAATGCAGTGTTTATAACAGATGGATTTGATCCTTGCCCAATAGTCGTATATTCACGTCATGAAAATAATTATTAAATTACCTTAAATATAATTTAAAAGTGATTTTATATATCGCAGCAATAGATATGGAAATTAAATCTATACTAATAAATAAAATTGGAGTGTCTGTTTGTAATGTCAAAATTATTTTTTTTACTAAATAGATATTCATACATATATACGATACCAAGGCAAAAAAAAGTTGTCCGGTACGGGGACCCTCGTCAGGAACGAATTTCTTAGTTAAAATAGAAATAGAAAAATAAAAACAAAACTATATATAGCCTCCGTGTAATCATTATAAAATGATCTTAAATTGTTATTATATCTTCTTAACTAAAAATTAAACATCGTGCGGCGCCATAAAATCCGATTCAATGCAGTTTTACGGACAAGTGCTTGAATTTATGACAAATATATTTAATTTATCTTAACATGAAATATTTTTTAGGAAAATAATTAAGGTTCCGAAAAAAAAAAAAATTAAAACGCAGTGAAGAACATAAGAAACACGGGCGCAGCCATGGGTACACAGGTAGTAAAATAATAAAAATGTTGGCTGTCACAGGACGCGCAACGGATATGATATTTGTTGGTAGAATTTATAATGAATGAAAACCAATAAACAAACATGAAGCAACAAAAATAAAATAAGATTAAAAAAAATACAAATTATGTACAGAAGAGGTTTCATTAATTTTGTTTTTTCATAGATTTGATAGAAGAGGTATCGAGGCGTAAAGTAGGTATACGTATAGTGGAATTCACAGACGCACACAATGCACACACTTATATAGAGAAACAAACAAGTGTTAATGCTCACACACAACATAAGGTCTTGCCCATTAATCATATGAGGCTCGAAACATAAATAGGGGGCTCTTAAGATATCGCGTGTATTTATTTTTTTGAAGAACGCGCTTTTTTTAAAAAGATAAGCGCCGTTTTCCTGTATTCAAAGAGATACACGTGATCTTTGGTATCTACGAGTAATCCACTTGTTATCAAGAGGAAGGGTTGCTACAAAAACATCACGTGATTAATGAACGACGCCTAACGAGTATGACGGTATTAGAGAGCGTCACGACTTACGAGTCGATTTTACTGCAAAGCTTGTATTGTTCCAGGTGCTGGATTGAAGATAGCCAAACATTCTGGATCATCATCGTACCCGTCGCCATATCGCTTGTTGCCTCCTTTAGTATGTTTTTTTTTTTTACAAACTACTAACTACTACTACTAGTACTACTAGTACTACTACTCGTACTACTACTGCTACTAGTACTACTACTACTACTAGTACTACTACTACTACTAGTACTACTACTCGTACTACTACTACTACTAGTACTACTACTACTACTACTACTACTACTACTACTACTACTACTACTACTACTAGTACTACTACTACTACTTTTACTAACAATCGACGAATTCCAATGAATATTTTTTATACGGAATAGGCTCAGTGCTTTGACCACAATTTCACCTGATGTTAGGTGAAAGGTGTTTGATTTCATATCTAAACAAAAATATTTTTGTTTATAATACTAACTAAGACTAAGTCCTATTAAGAACAAATTGTGAATATCGAATTAAATAGACAAAAACGTTTCTTTCAATGCACTGCCAATAAATACAAGGAATTCGATCACAGATACACTGTAATTATTGCAAAGTCTATAGCCATATTGTACTTTACAGTGTTCTTGGTAAACGTCGTAAAAGTGCTTCTTGCTAAGTTGCCCCCGGCTCCTAATCAACAGATCGCCGTTGCAGCTAAAAAGGCGACCAGAGCCGCTCTGATACTGGTAAAAATATATTTCAAACCGGTTTATTATCTCTATTTTTAAAAGTTATATAATTATTGTTAACCTTAAAGTATACAAAGAGGTTTAAATTTTTTTAAGATCTATTTATTGGTACTATGTACAACTATTTAAGAAATTCAAGTAATTAAAACTATTGCTTACCCATTTCTTTATTATTATATTTGCTATTAATTAAATAATAATTTGTCAAGTAAGTGAGGATAAATTTTGACTAAACTTCATTCAACCATTAGAAGAATTTTATCAACTCACTATATTTTTCAATCTAAAAAGTTTAAATTCAATTATTTTATTAAATATTGCTTTAATTGACAATTATTTAGAATTAAATATTAAATAGTGATTATTATTATTTCGATTAAATATTAATATAACATATAAATATATTGCATATAAATATGCAAGTTCGTCCAGTGGTCATAATTCTACCATAAAGCATAAACTAAACAACAGTAACAACATTTATTTATGGATAACAATAATAAAGCTCATCAGATAATAATAAACGAATAAAATATTAAAGATTAACAGACACATTAGAAATATGTATTCAACTGGTTTGTCTTTACATATTTATACATAGACTAGCTATGCCTGCGGAAACGCTCGGGTCGAATTCTATTCTCCCGTCCCGTCTAACAGACAGACAATTTTTTTAAACTATTAAAACGTTTCTTGGCGTAGAGACTCTGAATTAATACAATTTTTTTCTCAAATTTCTTCAATGTACCTACAGATTTTGTCCGGTTAGGCTTTCATTATACGTATAGATTATCTAAGACCTTGTAATGTTTCACAATAGCCCAAGTTATTGAAAGTAAGTATATCACCATCTATGAATAATCGTCAGAAATATATTTATAATTTGCTTACGTAGTCTCCATAACACTTCGTCCCCCATGTCATCAAAAATAAACAAAACATGAACCGTCTAATTAGAATTAAATAATATTATGTTCCCGCCATAATTATACCTATTGATATTATAATTGAATATCAGTTCACTTTTCCCATAAAATTACTCCTTAACAAAATGCTTCGAAAAATTAAATATTTTTTTTTCTACTATGTCTTAGATATTTATTATTTATATACTATACATATAGTTTATATTATATAATTTTGTTCAATTTCCATCAATCCATATTTTTTTTTGTTCTCGATTAAGACTAAATCGCATTTACTTCTCATACTAAAGTTTTGATGTTACTCCAAAATATGCTTTATAATTATTTTTCTTTTTTTGATAATATACCTAGTACTTTATAATTGATACCTGCATAAACAATCAGACATACAGGCAGATATTACTAAAAATGTTAAAAATGTTTTTAATTTCCTTTTTTTGTCCCTTGCAATAATTATTTTCACAAAAATCAAAAATGTACAGACACATAAAATTTACAATTTTATTAGTATAGAAGATAACTAGATTTATCGGCGAACTTCGTAACGTAAATAAATGTTGTTCTATCAGCTGAATTAAATTTTGTTTTTATGCATGCTCGAGTAGACTTCTCGAGGCTGAGAGACGAACAAAAAAAAACATCGAAATCAGTCAATCCGTTCAAGCGATATTATCGAAAAAGCCGTTCAATACAAAATGTGTGAAAAACTAAATTTTCTTCAAAAATTTTTTTCCTGAAATACTTCCTTGTTTTAATAGTTATTCTACTAGACGGGGCGGAACATAAAATAACAAATTAAATAACATAAAGTTCGATACAGTTGTTCTTGATTTATAAATGGTCTAATTAATTCGACTTTACTTTATCTGTACACATATTATAGATAATTAATAGTTTTAATATTTATAAACTATTTCAATTTGCATGTATTAATGTAATTTATGTTTTATATATGTAGATTCCGCTGTTCGGATTGCATTTCATGTTGCTCCCACTGCGTCCACCAGCGAATACTGTTGGCGAAAAAATTTATGACATCATCTCGGCGCTACTTACAAGCTTGCAGGTGAAATTCAACATAAGCCTTTAGGTATTAATAAAAAAATATTGCTGGCAGAGTGCACCAGCGAAGTCCCGTTTATTTGCGTTATACCTCACATAAACACGCTGCAGCGAATAAATAGGTGGCTCGCTTTACTGAGTGTAACGGTTCACAAGGCGATTCCTTTACATTAAACGCGGCTTGATTCACTGAGTCACTCATTTTATTATGTGATGCGTTTGAGTAATATGTTTATTTCTTGTTTATTTGATGCACAGCGATTTCTAGATAATCATATTTTGTGTTTCATTCCAAGTGATATCTCTCTAAATATTATTTTGGCACGATATAGTGGTGAAGAATAAATTATGGGCGCCATTGTCTGCATGTGGAGTGAACGGGAACCTAATACGACTATCGAGATCACTCTACGAAAGTTAAAGTGATTGTGTCAGGATAAACGGTTCTGGCACAAACTGCTTCAATATGGCCAAAGGTGTTAAGACAGGGACTTGTTACATCACCAGGACTGTTTATATATAGAGAATTGTTTGAAAGACATGAAAGAGTCTGACTGTCAAATGACATAGGCATAGGAGTTTCATGCTATATGTCTTAATATAAAAAGAATGAAAGTGAATCTTACTAAAAGAATGTAATGGTTTTGAAAGAAAAGAAAGTATGACAAACTTCTCAGTTTTAATTAAAAAAGAAATAGTGAAATATGTACATAACGTCAAGCCTCACTCCCATTAGGTTAGGAAGAGACTACATCCTTCCACCTGCTACGATCCTGATACACATCTGTCGCTTCTTCTACTTTCATAAGTGCTTTCATACTTGCTCTGCGGTTACGGTTACTTTTGACTTGACTTTTCTCCAGAACGTTCTCGATCTGGTTGAGACATATTCTTCTTGGACGACCCTTGTCGGTTCACCCAGTCATTCTCACCTTGCTAATTTGTTTCATCGATCTTCTTTCATCCATCCTATTTACAAGTGTCCAAGCCAAATAACCATTCTTTCTCTTTATTTTTATCATAACATCCTCTATCACACACTAAAACGTTCCCTTACTTTATCTATCATTCTCAAGCCAGCTATGAGCTAATAGTTAAATAATGTATCTATTTAGGGAGATGGAAAGTGTTATTGTGATATTGAACGATGAGTTTTGTTAGGGAACCTAGTGAACGAACCTTGTGTAATTTCATGAACAGTCTAATATTTAAAGGCACTGTCCGGTGTTCCCATCATTATGTATAGTAATGAGTTCTAGGTTTGGCAGAAAAAGCATGAAAGTATCATTAATATTCTGGAGATAAAAAGTGTAATCAGCTGAAAAGGAAATGATAGACAAAATTAGAAATAGAAAGAGGTGTGTCAGTGCCGTAGCAAATGGAATGGTATTGCCTTTGCCTACCCTTATGAAATAGTGTTAGGTATATATGTTATTTCGATCAACGAAATTTTTGATTAAATTATTTAATCTATATGTCAAACTATAATAATGTTCAATTCTTATAAAGTTTTTACTGTATATCGATCCAGAAGGTGACCTAAATATTTAATTAAGTAGGCACTTCATTTTCCAGTGGCAAGTTGAAATCGAGGTTCAACTTGGAATATTATGGCTTATAAAGTAAGAAATTGTCGTTTCGAACAGAAAAACAAAATTTTTGTAGGATAATAAATTATATTTATTTAATCAAAGTTTAAAGTTCCTTGTCATCATGTTGTTTAACATTTCTGTCATCTAATTGAAAGACAATTTAAACCTTTGTGATATAATTCTGGAGACCTGGACTCTATAAACTATGTGCAGTTATTTTGTACTGCTTATATAGTAAAATTGTAGTATGGTGATATAAACTTAGGCGAGTACGAAGAATGAAGGATGGGTTCTAACTCCAAATCTCGTAGTGTTAAAACCTTGCGGAACTCCAGTGTCAACTAGGATGAATGGTGAACAATGCCCATAAAAGATCCCCGGGCAACTGCCTGGAAAACCGTGCGGAACAGATTACCACGTTTATTGCTTAAAATCATTGTATCCGAGGTAGTTGATACGAAGCGTATTCTTGCAGAGGTGTGTTTAGCAATATATTATTTGGCTAATATTTTACTATTTGTTTATATATATATATATATATATATATATACTATACTACTAGCATTACAATATGTTGGCTGAGCACTCGAGTCATGGCTAGCTATCGAAATGGTAGAAAATGCTATGGATCGAATACTATCGACGTGTTACTCTTAATAGATTAATCTCAGCTGGGACAAGAAAACAACCTTTTTTAGTATTGTCTCTAAGCTTTAAATGTATTTTCATAAAATTGGACGGAATTTTGTAAAACTTCAGTTTTATTTTATTATCATACACAAATTATGCCTTCATACTTACTGGCTTAAGACGTCTCTCTCTTTTTTGTGCCAATGTTAAACCATTAAATATACTAACAATACTCGAACTAAATTTCAGTTAATTAGTTTTTTATTCCTTTATTTCCTTTAGGGCTTTTGCGTCTCCGTTCTCTACTGTTTCACAAACCATGAAGTGATCGTCGCAGTCCGTGCTCAGATCGCTCGTCATCGTCGTCAGCAGGATCCTATTGCTATGACCGGTATATAATATTTCATTAGATACACTTTCATTGATAAAATCAAATATTTACAAATGGTTACTTATCAAATAAATACAATAACGTTTTTGATTGAACACATGTATAAAGTTTAAAATAAAATCGATATTTCATTTGATAATCTGTTCCATTAGCTCGCCGTAACCATGGTAGGTATAATATTTATTTATATAGACTTAAGCTTTGTGTAAAGAAAATGCGTATTTATTACCCAGCACAGAAAGTAAAATTTTTAGTTTAAATATTATCCATTATGATTGTTAACACCTTGAGCACTTACCTGGCGTTTACCAGCTTTCCGTTGTTTTCCTATTGTCTTCCTATTGTCTTATTTTTATGGGTACTCGACACGTTAATAGTTGAAGTAAACAATTGTGCATTTAACAGAACCAATCCATAGCATGCATTTTTCCTTGACTAATGCATGGTATGTGAGAATATCCAAAACTATACATTATAATACAATAAGAAATAAGTATTCAAATTTTCTTTCCTAATTAGTTTTTAAGTTACTTTACTATATATGTATACTGTATTATTATATCTGACTATGCGTTTTTTTTTGTGTAGTTTATTTCTGTAAAATGCTTCGTAATCTTGTATTTTAATTTTAAATAATTTTAATGAATGAATGTCTTACGTAGATAAATGTATGTGTACTTAATATATAAATGAAACTTTTCATTATACAGGGGATGTCGATTTGATTACCTTAACTATTATAGTAGGTCTAATATTAGCCACAACATATATTAAATATAATTATTCCGTAGCCAATATTCTAGCAACTAAATAGTTTGTATATTTTTACTAAAACGACAGAAATAATCCAATTTCATGTAAAATAATATTATCTGAATCTAATTATAATATAACAAAAGATTCACGAAAAACTACACACATGTCGCATTTTAATAAACGAAAGATGATAGACATAAATGAACCGTAGCGTACGTCCGCTCTCTGTAGCCGCCCGATAAAGAATTATGTTAGAAAGAGAAATACGCGTTCATTACGCACAATGATTTCTACCCTACATTTTAACAATTATGATCTAGTGTATTTTTAATTTGATGTAATAGAAGATATTTTTACAGTACTATGTTAGCATATTGTTACGTAATCAAACAGGCACCCTGCGCAGTTCTGTAAAAAAATAAAAATAAAAAATGTATATTTTCAGGTGCAACTGGGGGTGACAGTTTGGCGAATACTCGCGAGAACATAGTTTAAATCATCTATTAGAAGTTCTTCGATTCTTGATCTTTTAATATCCTGGCAAATGACCTCTTCAAGGCACATATTTCCTCGTAATTTGCTTGTAGTATCAGTAATATTTGCTCTAGGTAATTTAATATTAGAAACTGTAATAGATTTAAATATAATCTTTAGAATTATAATACATTTAAAGACCTCTTCAAGGCACATATTTCCTCGTAATTTGCTTGTAGTATCAGTAATATTTGCTCTAGGTAATTTAATATTAGAAACTGTAATAGATTTAAATATAATCTTTAGAATTATAATACATTTAAAGACCTCTTCAAGGCACATATTTCCTCATAATTTACTTTTAGTATCAGTAGTATTTGCTCTAGGCAATTTAATATTAGAAACTGTAATAGATTTAAATATAATCTTTAAAATTATAATACATTTAAAGACCTCTTCAAGGCACATATTTCCTCGTAATTTGCTTGTAGTATCAGTAATATTTGCTCTAGGTAATTTAATATTAGAAACTGTAATAGATTTAAATATAATCTTTAGAATTATAATACATTTAAAGACCTCTTCAAGGCACATATTTCCTCGTAATTTGCTTGTAGTATCAGTAATATTTGCTCTAGGTAATTTAATATTAGAAACTGTAATAGATTTAAATATAATCTTTAGAATTATAATACATTTAAAGACCTCTTCAAGGCACATATTTCCTCGTAATTTGCTTGTAGTATCAGTAATATTTGCTCTAGGTAATTTAATATTAGAAACTGTAATAGATTTAAATATAATCTTTAGAATTATAATACATTTAAAGACCTCTTCAAGGCACATATTTCCTCGTAATTTGCTTGTAGTATCAGTAATATTTGCTCTAGGTAATTTAATATTAGAAACTGTAATAGATTTAAATATAATCTTTAGAATTATAATACATTTAAAGACCTCTTCAAGGCACATATTTCCTCATAATTTACTTTTAGTATCAGTAGTATTTGCTCTAGGCAATTTAATATTAGAAACTGTAATAGATTTAAATATAATCTTTAAAATTATAATACATTTAAAGACCTCTTCAAGGCACATATTTCCTCGTAATTTGCTTGTAGTATCAGTAATATTTGCTCTAGGTAATTTAATATTAGAAACTGTAATAGATTTAAATATAATCTTTAGAATTATAATACATTTTTAAAGACCTCTTCAAGGCACATATTTCCTCGTAATTTGCTTGTAGTATCAGTAATATTTGCTCTAGGTAATTTAATATTAGAAACTGTAATAGATTTAAATATAATCTTTAGAATTATAATACATTTAAAGACCTCTTCAAGGCACATATTTCCTCATAATTTACTTTTAGTATCAGTAATATTTGCTCTAGGCAATTTAATATTAGAAACTGTAATAGATTTAAATATAATCTTTAGAATTATAATACATTTAAAGACCTCTTCAAGGCACATATTTCCTCGTAATTTGCTTGTAGTATCAGTAATATTTGCTCTAGGTAATTTAATATTAGAAACTGTAATAGATTTAAATATAATCTTTAGAATTATAATACATTTAAAGACCTCTTCAAGGCACATATTTCCTCGTAATTTGCTTGTAGTATCAGTAATATTTGCTCTAGGCAATTTAATATTAGAAACGGTAATAGATTTAAATATAATCTTTGAAATTATAATACATTTAAGTATGATCTTTGGAATTTTAATATATTTAAATATATTTATTAATTATTGAATCACATATTGGATGTAGTTATGTTATATTTCAAATAGCTGTCTAAATAATCTGAAATTATATAATATCATTACTCAATTTTTAAATTCATATTATTCGTTGTAATATTAAAGATATTTAACCAATCATATACATTTAGCGTGGCTAGTACCAACGGAGGTCGCCACATACCGATGTATTAGTTATAAGTTTATGTCTATTATATTCAATAAATATATATTAGAAAACTATCTTTTTATTTTATTATCTTTTGTTTTTTAATAATTTGTTGTATATATAAAAACACCGGTTTCGAAATGAAGTTCTTCAAATCAAGAAAATACTTTATTGAATTTAACCTTCGAAAAGGTGCTTTTGAACGTCAAAACACTACCACCTGTTCGGAAAACACCACAGGCAAGGGCTCAAAGAAGAATATAATTCCCAGACATTAACATCGTTTTTCACATAATGATCTATAATAACATTTTGTGATTAAATTAAAACTCGCTTGTCATAATAATTGAACTTATTGAAATGTAAAATGCTAAAATACTTTGGAACATTGTTATAGAACCTACCTTTGTTACTTAAAAAGCTTTTATTTATCTGAGTCTTAAGCATAGGACCGATAATGGGTTTGCTAGATCAAGCTTATCTAAATTTATAAAATGTATACGTTCTTTTACGTTAAACAAATTCACTGGAGCCACTAAAAATCTATGATGAATCTCAAACATGATCAAGTTTAACCAATTATTAATAATAAATCTTTAGTTTTTAGGTGAGCCAACAGAATTGGTTCACGGGACGCCTGTTTGTTCACTACTAACAGTTGGAGTAAAGTAATAAATTATTAGTAGTAAATATGTTCCACAATATGTTTTTAAATAAAATAAATAAAAATAAAAACACTTTCACGCGAACGAGATTTAATTATAACGTCGACTCTTTGTTTAGAAAATCCATGATTTCCAACGATTACATTAGACGACGCTTGAACAATTAAGGTAAAATCGTAAAATTGATAGCACAATTATCACAATAAAATATCTTTCTCTTCATTTCAATGCCCTCAGTGGTGAAAATCGTGACTCCGTTAGTCGCTATGAACAAGACGGCTCCATCGACGTAGATCCTGTACTTGATGCGGAGATGGGCTGAAGGGTAGCTCCAGATATTCTTATACTCGATCCGACCACCGTTTTATGTATCTTCCCCTCGGCTACTTCCCTTCAGCACCTTCTTGTCAGCACCCCCTCTTCTAAATTATTTGAGCCTGCTCTTGAGGTATGGCTAAAATATTGTAGTCTCGGGACACACCGATTACTGACAGGTGCTGTCTCCTGTCGTATTTCTTTTAAAATAGAGACGTTAAAATACAACTAGAGAGATTAGAGAGAGTAGAGATTTATAGATATTGGAAAATGATTTCTTGTTAGTAAAACATATTTTGTTTTGTTATATTTGTTGTATATAAACTATTAACTCATAATTGAATAGTCTTTTTATAGATATTATTATTTTAAAATAGACATATCTGAATCTTAATTTATCGTGATGATTTCTTAGATGATAAAACCAGAATATCTTAGAAATAATTTGCCTGAAAGTCGTAATAATAAAACTACACAATTGAAGTAGACAATATATTATTTTAAAATTGCAACATCTACCATCTTGCTCAATGGAATCGAAACATATAACTAACTATGAATATATAAATCATTTAATGAACATTATGGAGTCTAATTTTCAGTTTTGATTAATTTTATACTGTGTAAGCAAAACTCTTTAAGCATAATTTTACTTGATATTAAGTGACGATTTGGTCCATGATGGTTAAACACACAAACTAAAGTTACTGACAGGTTTTCATACGTATTAGTGGTAACTAACTACCTAGGCGAACAATATTGAAAAATGCCCTGTCCTATGGAATGGTAGCCTTTCAACATGTCTTTCGCTTAAAGCTCAGGTTCGTTACCAACTTAAATAGGTGGGTTCGAATCTACGTTCATCGACGCGAAATCCGACCGCACTACCCAATGAACCATTATCGGTTGAAATGGGGGGATAATTATTTTTTTTACTATTTTTCGCTTTATCCGCATTATGCCACGTAGTTACATAAAGTATTTTATATCAAAAACATATTAAACGCACTGACCAGTAATCGCTACTACGTAAGATAAAATTACATCCTTAAACTCAGTACTTACTCTACATAGCTTACGATTATACATAATAAATATCACACTTAGAACGAATAAACAAACTCAAGTTAATTTCCGAGTATTATAAATATATCCAAATAAATAATATTTTATTTTTCTAAAAACTAAATCAAAATACAAACTTTAATGTAAATAATTTTTGACAGTACTAGCAAACTCACATATTAATCAATTCACATTCCGTATAAGTAGTGAATATATCATTATTACATTAATAAATATAGTAAGTATATGTATAAAACAAAACAGATGACCGCATCTTTTTGTTTATTCACTGACTAGTTATAACCCACGCAAGAGATTTTGATCCAGTTTTCACCATCAATTACAATTGTTTTCTAGGAAGGTGCAATATTTTCTAATTATGTTTTTGAAAACATTATCATATGTCGGTGTTAGGAAAACAAAATGTTAATAAAAAATTGTTTACTTATTCTATGTTATATCTTTAAAATATTCTACGTAAATGAAAGGAAAGCTACGGTATTTGCTATTGTGTCGATTTCATAGACTATTATCATCAACATGTTTTTTTTTTATTTTAGCGCAACATGAAAAAGATATGTACTAAAACTTGGATTAAGACTAAACGTATTCTAATAAAACGATATCATAGATAAGCAAGCAGACAGGTTACTTTTTATAAATGTTTGTATAAGGGATTTATTAAAGGATTTTGCTCCCTCTATTTTTGACTAGATATATTTTATTTATTGATATCTCATTATTTTTATTTAATGATATCTCCCAGTTTAAAGAAGTAACATTATTACAGATTTTAAAATTACAGGGACAAACATATATAAGTAAGTTTTTTCGAATTTCATATTAAGATGTAAGCTATTTAATTATTTTGTTCAAAACATTTGATCTAGATATCTAGATATCTATATAATTTTAAATGACCTAACAAATTTATCTCTATCACAAAATCAGCTTAGTACTGTACGTGTATAAATAAAAAGGTGTGTAATAAAGAACTCAATTTAAGAGCAACTAAACAATATTAAATCGACTTCCACATATCACATACCAACTGAGTTAGAAACACCAATTTTGTCCGAATAAATCACTGACTAACACATGTTTATTTTCGTATTTTACATTAGGCATTGAAATATTATATATTTGAAACTGGAAAAATTCCAATGATTTTACAAATTCACCACCAATACGGAATCGACAAAACTGATATTTTAACAAACTAATAAACAGTAAATGAATCACCACTGTGTTTTGTTTATCCCGGCCTCTCGAACATACGCTTCCTGCTAAAACTATCGACTATTTCTTTTTCTTCTATCTTTCAATACATTCATGCGACTAATGTTGTACTCTTTAAATGAATAGTGTTAACCTTATAAAAAACGAATAAATAATACTCCCACAAATAATAATTTGTCTAAAACTAAATTAATATGTGCATATAATAATATATATTTAAAAAATTCATCTGAATAATGTTTACGTAATTTTATGGTGATCTTATGCATTTTTTACACAGGCAAATGGCGGAAATAAATAGAATGTCGGTCAAGTTCATAGGTTGTCGGAATACCAAGTGTATAATAATACTCGGGACGAGCATAGAGTAGGTTAATGTAAAATCCTGTAAGGCCAAGAAAGTTAAAATGTCAATGTTTTACTTCAATTTGACTCTTTTCTTGTAACTGCTAAGAATTACGATTACCTAATCAATATTATAATTCTTTCCGTCCATAACAGGTTGTTTTACATTACCCCTTCATAATAATGCTAGTCTCGAGCATCATTATTCCCATGATATTGCACCAGCCAGCCTGTCAACGTAATCAACATTCTATTTCTTTCCGCCCTTTACAGAATGCTTTATAACCGTCAATCTCCTCTTTAGTACCCTTAGTTACTCCCTCGTAGTAATGCTCGTATCGAGCATAATTATTCCCGTCATACTGAACCAACCTGTCGATGTAATCAACATTCTAATTATTTCCGTCCTATACAGAGTATTTATTACATTACCTTGTCATAATTATTCACATGATATTGCACTAAAATAACCCTTTATTGACTTTATTAAATTTACTGAATTTACTTATGAAATTGTGAATTTTTATTATTTTTTAGCATCCGAAATATTATCGCCTTTCTAGTGTATGTTTATATATAAATAATATACATTCACAATTTCATAAATTCAGCCCATTTACTAAAGGGATCTTTTAGTTTCATGTCATGGGATAAATCAAGGTATTGTTATACTAAACGGACACATCTCGATTAATATTTGTCAACGTAACTTCATTAACAATAAAAAATTGCATTAATATCTTCAATTTTGTCTAAATTGTTTACGTATATCAACAAGAGCTATACTCCGCAATACCTCTATCCAAAATGATACCCATTTCTACTAAAATAGCAAAAAATGATGAACACTATATACAATGCCAAAAACACGAAGCCAATGCTTCGTCTTAGCGTGAATTTCCCAATGAATAAAGTGAGCCAGAGACAGGCGACAGCGACGAGAAGCGAACCAACAACGAAATCGATTCCAGCTGAGTTTATGAAAACAACTGTATTTTCGGCTCCTTGGATCTCGAGCGACACGGTTCTGATGAGCCAAGGCAGTCCCAGCGCGAACAGAATCGCCAAAGAGTTGGCACCAAGGGCGTTAGACACTCCTATGCCGCCTTCACCTGAAACGAAGATAAACGAAACTTAAAATCACGAACAAATCAGTGCTCACTAGTAAATAAATTTTCAAAACATTTGCAAATAATTAATTTATAAAATGTATACTTAATATGTCGAGTACCCTTAAAAATAAGACAATAGGAAAACAATGGAAAGCTGGCGTAAACGCCAGGTAAGTGTTCAAGGGGTTAATAATTCGCACTCTAAGTTCAATATTTCTATTTTCCGTTTTATAAATTGTGTAGTAGTTAAAAAACACAACAATGTCAAAATTGCCTAAAATTCACATTAAACAATAATCATTAAATATCCGTGATCATAGGATTGTGATAAAAAAAATTGGCAGTCCCGGTGCTGGACCGTGTGTTAGTAAATGTTTCAAATCAAAAACCATTAATGTTTTCAAAGGAAATACCTATTTTTTTTTTTTATCATAGAGATTAAGAAAATCGCAAACAATCGTATCCATTTTATTTTAATATCAAAGATTATTTTAAACATATACCTACCCATAATCTTTTATAGATACTGTAAAAAGCTTAACAATGATTACACGCATGTTTATTATATAACAATAATGAACATCTGCGAATTATTTATCGAAGAACTTCAATCATTTTCGTCACTAAATTGTAAATTTTACAATTTATTCATTTAGTTTAAATTAATAATAAATTTAAGCAAAATTTAAATGAATAAATGATATAAAATAACTCCTTAACGACCGCTCTCTGTGTGTTATGATATTAACCTATAACAAAATTTAACTCTAACTAATGAATTGCCTAAATATTTAAATCAACATTTATAACGCCGTGATAACAACACTCAATTGATTCTCTCGGTTGTGACATGAGGACTAATTCCGATTGTCATCGCTCGCATAATGGCGGAGCATTTAAATATGCCGGGAGCTCAGTGGTGTTGACATTCCGCACTCTCCGGGTTCCCCTCCAGCGGTGACCCAAAACGTGTCTCGTTCCCCAACTGGGGAGGCCCAGCCGATACAGTGACACTGACCATTCAATGAGCATTACATACACAACACCGCACACACACTCCTGCACGCAACATGCAGGCACATAAGTCCTGTAAAAACCTTTTTTTTAATGTTAAATAAAAAAATATAGGGATTAGCTAGGATTACAATTCCGCTGGAGTTTTCACACTCAGGTAACGGCCAAGCCGAGGTTCGAACCCTTGTGCTTGTTACCTTTTGCGGCTGAGTGCCTCCAGCACTCACCCACAAAGTTCGGTGAAGCTGTAAAGGCCCTTCCGGTCAACAGCATTAGCTAGGTTAGAAAAAAAAGCAGGGGGCGACGCGGTGCAGAGGGCGACGCGGTGCAGGGGGCGACGCGGTGCAGGGAGCGACGCGGTGCAGGGGGCGACGCGGTGCAGGGGGCGACGCGGTGCAGGGGGCGACGCGGTGCAGGGGGTGACGCGGTGCAGGGGGCGACGCGGTGCAGGGGGCGACGCGGTGCAGGGGGCGACGCGGTGCAGGGGGCGACGCGGTGTGCAGGGGGCGACGCGGTGTGCAGGGGGCGACGCGGTGTGCAGGGGGAGACGCGGTGTCATGCTGTGCAATCCCGTATCGTCCCTACTTTAAATGCGGCGGGCGGCTCCGGGGGGTTTTAGTGGGTATTTCCGGGCGCTTAACGCCCGGGTGAGTCCCACACTGGTGCGGAGACGTCCCTCCGCACCCCCTTACCCATTGCATTGGGGGATTTCGGTCTCACTAATGCAATGGGTAAGGGTAGTGCGTAAATGCATTTCCCCTCGAGAAAAAAAAAAAAAAAAACAAAAAAAAAGTTTAGAAAAAAAAAGTGTTGTTGACATTCTCATTCTACATTCGAATGCGGACGTTGTGTCAGTGTAATCAACTATTATTATTTGAAGTGAGACTGAATGTCTGGTAAATTATTATAGTTTTATGTTTATTCTAACTGAATCATTTCTAGTCTAGCTTAAAGAGAATGGTGATTTATCAACTTTAATCTCTCCACATAGCTGATGCTATGTTTAGTACAAATACAGTGATTAAAATATTTTCCAAGTAAAAAAACTTTGGTAAATAATTATTATAAATAAATATTTAGTGTGTATTTAATTTGGCCAATGAATTCACAGTAGAATATAAATACAAAATATTCTTATTGTTTTTGTTTTAGCTAATGCTTGTGCTCACATAGTAGACTCGACCACCAAAGGAAAGGTGAAAGAAAGCGCAATTTTTTAATTGAAAAACATTTACCAAATTCGGTATATTATTCTATGAAAGTGTGCAAAAGGCGTCGTACAAACCCCATACAGGTTATCTCAATTTTATCAAAATAAAATATTTATCAAAATCGCGTTCAAAAGTTACTGATGACATAAAAAATCCCCTACGGCTACATTGACACGTACGTCGTTTTTTATGAGATTATTATTAAATAATCTTTTGATTGATAATTATGATAAGGTGTAATATTTTTAGATATATTCGCTACAACGTTTTAAAGTTCAATGTAAATAATTACGTCATACGTCATACAATATTTCGTTAATAACCCTTATCTAAGCTTCAGATAGCCCGGGAAGTTGTTAGGATTAATTTGGGCTCATAATAATTTTTTTGATATAAGCTTCGATTGTGTAATCGACGTATTCAAGTTTAATACTTACTCAGGGCCTTTTTTTGATAATAACTAACGGTCGTCCATTGGTCAACACTTGTCCTAGATCATTATTCAAAATTGAATTAATCTGGATTTTTTTTAGATTTCACTACTAGCTTTTTGTAGTGACTTTACTCGCTGAATAAGAAATATTCAGATACATTGAAATTTAATGAGATGTGTGACGATCTATTATAGTATACACAAAAACTATGATTTTTGTTGTTTATCCCAATTTTCGGATTACCCTTTTTAATTGTACCGTTTTTTATGTGTAGATTTTTTTTCCAAGAGCGAAAATAAAAATTACTATGGAAATTCATATGCAAATCATGACTTGTGGTTGCAACTTCATACAAAGATCTACAAGTCACTTCCTATTTTTACCGAATATTTCGATTCTCCCGCCAGCTTTACCCATTCTTTCTTTACATACATGACGTCACGCCTCTCTCCCATATGGGTACACAGAAACCACATCCTTCCACATGCTAAAATCCTGACACACATCTTTCGCTTGTTCTACTTCTACTTATAGTCAGGGATACTCCACTTAGTCGGTAACACGGGTAAGCGACCTTGGCCTCCCGAGCTACCACTATCTCTTCTCAATCCCACCGAGACCGTGGTTTACCTTTACCCCATAGTTTCCTTTTAACCCACATTTCCTATACAATGACTCCTTCGGTGCCGCAGTTGTATTACGGTACGACTATCGCTCTGAGGTCTCGGGATCGATCCCCGGGTGGGGTTAAGTGATATTGGGTTTTTCTACTCAGTATCATCCCGGAGTCTCGAATTTGTGCCCGTTATGGCGACAGACTCACCCCCTGTCACATGTGGGACGGAACTTAGCTCGGCGAAATGTCGGTGTTGTTCACTATTGATGGTATTCCTCTGGCTAACCCTTCGGGGATAACAGACGTGAGCTTATGTTATGTTCCTATACAGTCTACACATTTTCCTGCCTAATCCATTTTTCTTTTCACCTCCGCCTAGCCAATAGTTGCCGTGTCGATGGTTGCATGGCTAGGGGCGTGCCTAGTCGCCCGATGGGTTCGCCGATTCCTGGTGGGTTCGCTGCAGGGGGCGACGCGGTGCTTGCGAAAGCCATCCCGTGTCGCCCCCATCCCAAATGCAGCGGACGGCCCCGGGGGGTTATAGTGGGTATTTCCGGGCGACTCTCGCCCGGGTGAGTCCCACGCTGGCGCGGAGCTCGTCACTCCGTGCCCCCTTATCTATTGTATGAGGGGACTTTGATCCCCTAAATACAATAGATAAGGGTAGTGCGTAAATGCATTTCCTCCCGTAAAAAAAAAAAAAAAAAAAAAACAAAAAATGGGCGTGCCTAGTCACTAGCGTGCCACATTACCCTGGGACCAGGCAAACCTAGAATTAGGTGTAACCTTACCCATCTAAGCGGGTCTTATGTGGATACTATCTTCCCTTGCTACTCATGGAACCGCAATGGAAAAAATTATTAACAAATTCTTTCTTTTGCTAAAAAAACCTTATTTAGACTTTGAAATTATCAAATGGAACACTAATTCCATAAATAGCATTTTGTTTACATAAATAGAATATATTAGCTTTTCCCGCGGCTTCTCCCGTATGGAATTTAAGCAATTTGTTTAATATTCCGATCCCATATTCTCCTTCTGGATGCAATCTATCTCATTGCTAAATTTTATCGAAATTTATTCGACCATGTGGTGCCGACTAGGCCGTGTAGTGCCGGCTAAGAATAATATCACCCATATTTTCCCGTGGGAGTCATAAAAGGCGGTTAAGGGATAAACCAGGGGTTGAGCTGCAGTATCCTTTGAGCACCACAAATACCTACTCTAATCGCCAACCCGCATGCCAAGCGTAGCGATTACGGTAATTCTTTCCCTTTTGCGGGAGACTATGTCCCACAGCGGACGTCTTTCGGTTGTATCAATCAATTAATCAGAATCAGAATCTATTTAGTGTTTTTGGAAGGTAACATATTGACCGACAGAGCTAGCTAGCACCCGCGACTTAGTCTGTGTAAAATTAGTGTTTGAGTTCCCTATTTTTATTTTAAGCTTTCATTCGTTTATTACCAATAAGTAAAAAAAATCGTTTATTCGTCTTTAACGCTGTAATGATTGGTTTTAATATAATTTGTTTTTGTAATATTTATTATATTATTATTATTTATTTATTTTCATTATATTTATTAATTAAATTCATTGAGATAACCCCAAGGTTTTCAATTAGTTTTTTTTATTTCAACTGTCAGTTTTATAGAACATCTTACGCGTGCGCGCTGCGAATCGAACATGAGTTTTAATGGATTCATCGAGGAGGCCGTTTAAGAACAAAACATTTAAAATTACGATCATCGAGAATGAATAGAATTTTGATTGTCAATTAGAAAAAGGGATCAAGAGCACCAAAACATCCTTGGTCTAAATGACAAGACAACTTATTATTACTAGATATATATTACTTCACATATATATCACACACACACACACAATATATATATACATATATATATTGGAACTAAAGGAAGGCTTCGCAGGACTAGAATGAGGAACGTGTGGCACTTTCCCACTCTCAGACAAGCACCAGGCCAGAGAGTAGAATGTAAATTTAATCTAATTGTCCTCGTGACAACGTTTTCAAGTAAACTGTTACGTAACTGTAAAATCCTGTTCTAACGGTGACACAACAGTAGATCGATTCTTACCGCGTGATTGATGTTCGTGCCACGATTTATATTCTAAGGGGTAAAATTTCATGCTTCTTACTTCAAAAATGTAGAACTTTTCATACAAACATGCAACCCCTAATTCACCCTCTTTGGGGTAAAATTAACAAAATAACGATATACGGGTTCATATGGTTGCAACCAAAAGCGGTTTTATGAAATTTTCTTGCTTCATAGTTTAAAAATGACGGACTTTCATAGAACAGTTTATTCCTTATTTCACTCCCTTAAGTAAAGCAATATGATATTATATAACGTAATAAATATATTAATATAATACGCGTACGTGTATCGGTATTAGCCTTATTATATCGGGTATATTTTCCATAATGGTCTTTAGTGGTTTTGGCTTATGAGATCCATATCTACATACTTAGAACCTCTTACGAATTATAAAGCCTAAAACGAATTTGAGATGATGAGATATCGTAACGTACAAATTATCTCAACCTATTTTGATAGGATTTAAATGAAAAATACATTGTTACATATACAATTAAATGGACGCAAATGTTTATCTACACATATAAAAAAATATTCTGTCTGCTTGTAATAACAACTTCTTTCTAAATACATATTTACTTACACCGAAAACACAATTTTTCGCATTTATGTCTGTCTGCCTGTCCGTTTGTTGCGGCTGATATCCGGAACAGCTAGACCGATTTAATGATACTTTTTTTGGCATATAGCTTACGTTAAGAGACATAACTTTAACTTTTGGAAAATTATTAGGGGTCCACATAAAAAAAAAATACTTTTGAAAGCTTAAACAAATCGGATTCAATCGTCAGTTTTACTGAAGAGTGATTCAATTTATAAGAAAAATCTTTGCTTTCTGTTAGTACCAAAATAATTTAAGGCATGCACAAAAAGTAGCGCCCATTTTCTTGTCCAATGGTCATTTAAAAACTATATTATGCAGTGATTGTGCGGGATAGAAAAAATGATACGCGGCAGGAGCTGCGTGAACAGCTAGTGTTTACAAATATGTATAAAGAAATAAACACATTATATCTATTTTACGCCAAATAGCATTAAAGAGTAATTCTTTGTCATTTACGCTAAGCGAAACCGGCGGTAAAAACTAGTATAATAAATCGTAAACGGTATATCGGTAATAACGGTAAAATCGTAAATGTTACCATATTCGGCTGCATCACTACAAAACAGCTGCACAGTTTTGAATGTAGTTCACAGATAGATATATACAGACGTAAACCCAACGAAGGGACTAGATGATATATAATTACACCTTTTATTAGGCAGTAATTATAAAGAATATCTAATGAATAAATTCGAATAAAACATTCCAAATTCGAGGAGCACCAAAATGTTCTTAATTAATTCTTATTAGTGCCTTACATATACTTTAACCTTATTTTTAAGAAGAAAAAATATTGACCATATATGTTTTAATTATTCCTAAGATGATATTCTTATCAAAATAATAATTATTACAATGTCTTTATTTAAAATGTTATTATTTTAAAGTTACCGTTATATTTTCTTAAACACACACATTTGAATTTTTTTTTAAATTTATATAACATTCATAAAATGTAAAAAAGTTATATCATCATTTAAATACATTAAAAATACGATCAAACTAATTTTTTTTTTATTTCTTTTAATCATTATCTCGATAAATTAATCGCTTAGCACAATTGAAGATACAATTTTATTTAAACAACAAAGCATTCGCATGGGCTATTTTTCATACTAATTTTATCTGACATTAATATGAATAAGTAGTAATAAATTGAAGTCAGGGCTTTACATTAAACAAAATACACGAAAACTGAGCGCGGTAAATACATAACAATTAGTTAGTTCGATATGAATGTTTCATATTTTTACTTTTATAAGCATATAAGTTAATGAATGTAAAATATAATAATTGATACAACGTCGCACGCCCAGTATTTTATAACTAAAATATATAAATTTATAATTACCTCTTCTAGACATTATGTATATAGAGCATGCCTCAGGCAAACAGCCTCCGAAAGCCAGGAACGTCATTCCCATAACCGAATCCGGTATTAAAAATGTATGTCCTAAAAACAAACATATTAAAAGGCAAACAAAGTATAATACTAAATCGATGAGATACCGACCACACTATCAAAATATCTGATACTGATTTTATTATCAACCTTACCGAGTAAGTATTCAATTACAATATTAATTTCGAATAATGCTATACTAAGAAGAAAGCGCAATGAATTCAGCAAAGTGAAAAAACACAGTATTTAATTTGCATACATTATTAAATTTTCCAATTAAAAAAAAACTTTTTAAATATATTTTCTGATTATTCGAAAGTAGAGATCCACGCACAATTAGGTATATAAAAATATCTAATCTAAAATAAAATATAGACTATGTTATTTACTGATAATGTAACGTTGTACAAGTAAAAAAGTTATTTCAAATGTTCAAAGTAGTTTTTGAGTTTGTAACAAAACAAAAAAAAACAATTTTAACATTTTATATTATATTAGCTGATCTTCGCGGTTTTATCCGCGCAATTCCCGTTCCCGTTGAATTTTCGGAATAAACTCTGTGTCACTCCCTGGATTTCAAACTATTTCCATACCAAATTTCATTCAAATCGGTCCAGTAGTTTTAAGTTTATTCGTCACATACAAAAATACAAATCGTTCTTCTTTATAATATTAGTGTAGATTATATTATATTATAATTATTAGTTTAGATCTATTTGATCTAATATTTAAAAAAATTGAAAAATATATAAACACTCACCTATAACTGTCATACTCCAAGAAACTAAGTAAGAGTTGACACCAATCCAAACAATACACATGGCAAATGCCAATGGATAAAACCTCCTGCAAGTAATCGGTGATGGGATTGTCATACCAAGAATAAACTTTAGAGGCCAAAGGTATAACCACCATAGTTTCTTTAAAAATGTCTTCTCTTTAGGATATCTAAATATACTGTCGTTTGGTATTTCTTCTAACTCTAAAAGAAAAGAATATATAGTGAAACGTTAATATTAATAATATAACATATGAATAATAAAAAGGCTTTCATTAATAAATATATATATTTATTAATAATTCTCGTCACATAACTAGACACAGGACGGCTTTATTCGTAGATAGTTCTGAGTGCGGAGAAACGACGCACGATGGGACGTTATTATGTTCGATTTCTCCCGCCCCGCGTCTCATACCGCACCTCCTAGCAGTTACTAAAAATTGATCACCGCATAGGTTCTAGTTATGTGTCGCGCATTACATTTCAAACGTTTAAAGTTCATTTCATCTTTAATGTGTCGAGTACCCATAAAAATAAGACTATAGGAAGACAATAAGAAAACAATGGAAAGCTGGCGTAAACGCTCAAGGGGTTAAAAAGCTATATACCGGCTTTTTCATTCACAGGAGCTTGCTTCTCATTAGATACAGTATTCACATCACTTGTGGAGACATTAAATCCTTTGTTACTGATTCCTTCTCCAGCAGATACATTGTTATCATTTATCGTTGTATCAGTACCTGAAAGCGTATTATCTGTTAATTATCCGGTTTCAACACATCATCAGTTATTTACAGATAAATAATGTAGGTATTACATACCGCATGATACATTTTTGCAACAAACACCGATAGTTTTATCGTATAGTGCAAATAAGCGCATACTGTTGAACATAACGATGAAATACAAAATGTAAAGAATAGTCAGGACCATGGCTTCGATCCAGTCAATCTGTCCATCCCATACAAACGCTACCAGTACACTAACGTTTACCATGTATATAATAACATCTCTTGTGACAGGTCGCATCTCTATAGCTATGGGCTAAAAAATTAAAAAGTCATACTAATACTATATATTATATTGTTACAGGATAATATTAATAATACATATATTTAAGTTATCTGTAGATAAAATAATTTTATCAATTATAAATAGATTTTAATCAAATTGATTATAACTAAAATTTAATTAATTAGAAGTTATTAGTATCTTACGGTAATCGCTGCTAGACTTCCGACAGCGGCTACTCCGAGAGCATTGAATAGAGCTGAACCGACGATAGTTCCAATACCCATATCAGATTCGGTTAAAAATGTCGATATAACGTTAACGAAAAACTCAGGGCAAGAAGTCGCCACCGACATAAACGTAGCGGCGGCAACATTCTGAAATTTACGTAATACATTGATTTTCAAATGAAGTGGGGAATTTTAATTGGTCAATTATCTCCAAAATGTATTATTTAAAAAAATATTATGTATATGAGTACTTTTTCTACAACTAGTTGTGCTTGTGGTTTCGTTCGCTAAAACAATTCATATTCTTCAGAATTACCTACAATTTTATTTTCATTTATTAAATATTTAATTATTTAAACAAGAATTAATCGGGAAGAATTCTGATATTTTCATTTTACGTCGTCTCACCTTACTATTACTTTTTTTATCTTGAAAAATATATACTAAAAAGCGGAGCACGGTTTCTCCATTTGGTTGAGAACATTAATCGAAAATACATTTATGATTTAAAAAACAATCTGATCCAATTGTCTTGGGATTAAAAGTACACCTACGGACGGACAAACAGAACGATATTTCCATTGTGTAATATTTCGTTCAGAGATCTATTTAATTATGTTAGTACTCGATATCTAAAAGCAACATTATTTACAGAGGAAAGAGGTAAATATCTCTGAAAAATTTTATAAAATTTATTAGATCATATAATACATTAAAAGTACGTTTAGATTTTATATAGAAATATACATAAATCTGTGTATATAACAAAGTTATATCTATAAATATAATTAGGTAAGATGTACTTCAGCGCAGTTCAACTTATTTTTCTTCTTTGGTTATTAACTATTTTTAAATATTTTTTATTTTGTTTGATAAGCTTTATCAAGGAATAGATTTAATAAACAATCAGTATAATACTATTTTTTGAAATATAACATTATTATGGTCAGATTTCGACCACCAGTCTGGCATTACTCATTCTAGATCTGCAAAGTGAAAGTACTATCCACATAGTGTTTGATTCAACATTTTAGACTTTAACCATAATTAATTAAATGTATATGAATATATATATATATATATTCATATACATTAATACGTGAAGCAAAAACTTTGTACCCGTTTTTGCGAAAATTGCGCGGACGGAGGAGTATGAAACTTCGCATACTTATAGTTTATATAGAGAAGGAGTGCAGGATGCTACTATTTTTTTAGATTATGCATAAAAAACACTTTAATTTAATAAAACCACCACGCACTACCATTAGTTTGACACAGACACACATCTATCATTATATCCCTTACGATTACCAATGCATTATCAATCACACGTCAATGTCAGACTTGAGATTTATTTACCGTGTAGAATATTAACTTTTGAGAAGGATTTACAATGAAAAGCAAACAAACTTGTTAGCGTTTTTATGAATTATAGTCGAATTTCGATCACAGGCGAGCACTGGCCATTATAAAATCATGATATATGTTATTGAGATTTATGTTATATTTTAAATACGGATATCCTTGAGGAATCATATGTCATACCTGAGGTATCTTCAGGTCTTCGCATATGAATTCAACGCACGGTATGAAATAGTCATTACAAACGATAGCTAACAATGTGAACGCGTAAATTCCGAACATTGCATATAGAAGGAAAGCGCCTCGACGTAACTGTTCATCTGCAAACGTAAATGAATAAATATGATAAATGGCGATGATGGCGCCGTGGGTAGTGCGGCCGGATTCCGCGTCAATGGAAGGGGGTTCGATCCCACCTATCCAAGTCTACAAAATTACTCTGAGCTTTCGGTAAAGGAAACCATAGCTTGGTGGTAGGGCATTTTCTAATAATGCCAATCTCAAATTTAAAAGTCTGTCGCCAAATACCAATAGGTATGTTCCAGAACCAGTGCATGTAGGCTTACTGTGTTTACCATCAGAACACATCGCAACTTAAAATCAGGTGAGATTGTGATCAAAGGCCTGAACCTATACCGTGTAAAAAAAAAAAAAAATCATACGTACATAGTAAAGTATTAAAAAAAACATGAATAAATTCATGGCGATAGGCCATTTTGTAATGCCTGACAGACTAACCACCAGCACCATCAGATTTGAAAATCAGTCACCAAGAACCCTATATCCGGGACCAAATCGACACTTAACATCAAATGAGATTGATTTTATTTATCGATTAGTAACACAACGTAAGAACACAAGAAACGTAATTATTGCTTTTAATAATAACTGACACTGAATAAACGCAGTCCGAAACAATGAATATGATATTAAACATGTAAATAAAATAAAGTTTAGTTTAATACAATATTTTAGATTAAAAAAAAATGAATTACAACAGTATAATTATTAAATTAATTTTAGCAACAGTTCTATTAATAGTAATGGGAAACAGTAATTAAGACTAAAGGAAATTTTCTCACCATCGAAGATCCCATCAGGAAAACTGTCAATTGAATCTCTTGCTAAACATTCCACCTGGCGCACTATGTTATCGATTATTTCGAGTCTAGTTCTCAACCAAGGGCTCCAATGCCATGTCGCATCTTCCTCATCGAGTTTCTTTATTAAATGTTCCTTCATGTACACGACTCTACCATTTCTCTCGACGGGCGTATACACCGTTTCGTTTAAATCGTCTAAATTGTAATTATATTTCGTTAAATACATTTTAATTACAATGTAAATGTTTTTAATTTTAGTAAGTAATTGGGTAGTAACTAACTAATGTCAGAATTGCGAAGCGCTGTATGGACACTGATAAAAACGTGAATAAGCCAAAGGATTTCTAGATATTCTATTCAATACTAAATTAACAGAAACGTAGTTAACTAAACCACTCAGCTAAATACTAACGAAGGTATTAATTAACCTGGTACAGCTATTATCTGAATATAGAAGGCAAGGTCCTATTGTAGAGCTTGCTAATGATGTTCGTACGGGTATCAAAGCGAAAGCTCACAAATTGTGCATTCAGATATTGTACGTCTTCAATAAGCCGACTTAAGCAGACTGCAATGGCTTTTTGATATACACGTATTTGTATAGCTCAATCATTTCGTTTTGCTTTTACAAAGGTTTGTAGGAAGTACTTTTAAGAAAGAGCGATTGATATTTCGAAAAATATATTTGATAAAAATAAAAATGGGCAGCATATTTTTATTTTGTGGGGGTGGAGTTTACATATTAGTCACGTTTGAAGTCGCGACTCTGGGGACGTGGAGCTCGAGTGCTTATAGTATTTTCTAGAAGCTCGCGAGTCGTCTAGTCAACAAGTTTTGCGACCAGAGCTCGGGCCAATATTTGGTACAGCGTATAAGCATTGGCATCCAACGTGGCAATGTGGCCAGCCTTTTTGGGAACCTTCCCGTCTGGCGACTAGCTAGACGGCATATACTATTTATAGTGTTTTTCAGGTAATAGTTATAATTTTTACTTTAATTTAGTTTTGTATTATTTAGTTATTCCATGTTTTTTATCAATTAATAATTGTAATAATGCCACAAGTACAGGGTTCTGTTATAGTATATTCATTTAAATTTGTATGTAAAATACTATAAGAAGATACTTTTGTCCTTTGGATGAGTAACAAAATTCAAGCAAAACTCCATACGTTTTTATGTAACCACCACACCATAACATACTTCAAGTAATCCTACACTTGAAAAAAAAAGTAGAAGTACTCGTAAATGTTTATGTTCTATATATATTTTAATATAATTAAATTTACCATATAGAAGTGATTATTCTAAATGCGTTAACAAAACAACCCAGAGAAAGTTACTCAATATGAGGTATTTTTTACTTTACAATATGAGGTATTAATAGCACAGTATTATTAAAAAATGACTCACGTAATTCTTCAGATGCGTATGTAAATGTCACAAACGACACCACCAGAATGACCTTCAATATAGTGTGCGTTTTTTTTTTCGCCTGCCATCTTCTGAATCCGTCAATTACAATCACACTTCACAGATCACAATCACAAAACAGTTTTTGCAAATAATCACTAAAAAAAAAAATAAGTAAAAGTAAAAAAAAATATACACACATCCCGATGAGTTCGTTGTTTTAATTTGTTTATTGGATCATTATAAAAAATATGTACTACTCTATCTACCACTGGAACTTTTTCTAATTTAGAAGGAGAAAGAGAAAAATGAGGATAGTCATTTTTTTTTTTTAAATTAGACGTTATCGGCTTAGTGTTTTGACCACAATCTCGCGATGATGACGTTAAATGACGATGTTGTCCAGTATGGTAAACTCACTAAGCCTAGAGGTTCTGGTTCTCAAGTGATGCCGCCAGAACACACCTATTGGTATTTTTCCATAGGTTTTCTATGAGGGTGGTAACTACCCAGGCGAATATATTAGAAAACGCCTTACCACCATGCGATGGTTTCTTCGCGATGTTTTTCTTCACCTCAATTTAGAATTTGATAGGTGGTTTGGAACCCGCGCCCAATGACGCGGAATCCGGCCGCACTATCCACTTCGCCATCAACGCTCCATCAAATCAGTAAAATAACTACATTACGCAAATGTATAATGAATACATGCCTAATTTCTAGTTTTAGTCTCAAAAAACATCTCCAGTATACATACATATATAACTTGACGAACTTCCAAAATATACTTAAAATTAAGTTTGACCAGATTAAAAAACATTCGCCATCATGATTCATTCCATTACAATCTTCATAAATGTTCAATAACAATAACGATTTCATGCAAAAACAATTTAATCGTCAATGAGATAATGGATTAAATTCACAGATACATGTGTACATGTTATACGATTTACAATTGACGTATATTGGAATTGATTGATCGTAGCAATTATTGATAACCAATTTAATTTTCAATTACACGACATACAGTCACAGAAAATGTTATAATTTGAACAGCGATCACGTAAGAACTTTGGATTATAAGTTTCGAACGGATATATAACGAGGCTTAGTAGATAATTTACGGGCACATTTAAAAACACAATTTTATTACAATTAGAATTGATATTATAATTTTTTATCGTTCCATTACTAAAGCTACCGGAAAAAAGAGTAAAAATCGACTGTGAAACGATGATAGTGCAGTTACTGGTGTAATCAGATACGATGGACGTAGGTTCGAAAACCTATTCAATTTTATAATCAGCCACAACTCGCGGTGGAGGAAAATATCGTGAAAAATTACCACAGTGGTAAAGGATTTTCTAATAATACCCGCTTGGATAGCAACCATCCTCAATTTTGAAAACCTGTTGCCAACAGGTGGGTTTGAATAATATCGTTTGAGATCCATTTAACAGCCTACACAGTATAAAAATAAGAGTATTAAATCTCTTGGCCGTTTTCAAATATATTAATTCCCTCATACATCCACATTTTCTCTGTGATATTATGTAAACTATTACTCATTTTTTGGAAATGTTTTTCAAATTAATCCTTATCTTTTGCCTTTGTACGTAACTTTGATACGAAGGATTGTGACTTAGAGCGTAGATTTTAAAGATATGTATCCTTTATTTTCTATCTTCGCAAGGTTTGTTTAGCCAGATATAATATTCTGTCTGTTTTTTTTTTTTTTTTATTTTTATTTATTTATTCTCTGGTTTACACCTTACAACATAGATTACTGACCCACAAAACTGAACATTCAGTTTGACTGCAGGTCATGGTATTAAAATTTCTTACATAATTATATACCTTTAGAGTACCTCAAGAATATCACAAACTATCTCAAAAAACAAACAATCAAATACTATTCCTATGGTAAAAAATTTATAAAATAATTTTTCAACTTAATTTTAAACTTAACTATGTTCCTTTCTTCTCTGATGTCTGCGGGTAAATTATTCAATATATATGGGATTCTCTTTTTGAGAGTTCTGTCTCCATACACATTGGTAACTCTCGGTACCACATACATATTTACACGCAGCCATCGCTCTTGTATTATATTTATTCATGACATATATGTTATATGTTTATGGATAATATCTATTAAATAATCATAAATGTAATACTTTTTGAAATTTATTTATCTCCGCAAACAACTGACATTCTTACCGCTATATTGTTTTATTGAAAACAACAAATCTTCATAATATTCGAAAAAGGGAAGCCAATTAATAATCGTGGTAAAATACATCGTACCGATAACGTTACATCTTATCGGCCGGTGACATTATGAGCCATGGCAAAATTGATGATGATTACAATAAATATTATTAGCACATAAATTCCAATGAACCATCGACTGTATTAATGTAATGTAAAAATACATCGCAACAATTTAAAAAAAAATGTGTGCAGTTTACAAGCGTAGCAATTGCAATCTTGCAAATAATATTATCCTATCTCATTCTCTCGTGCGTTAAATCCTATGCATGTTTTCTTTTTAATGTCGCTTTTTCGTTTCATCGAGTTTTAAATCACTAACGTGGCCAAGGAAATGTCACTTCAATATTAACTCGATAAAATGCTTTCTATAATGCTAACCTAAATAAAAAGGAAAAAATGTAGGACAAATAAATAAACATCGCGATTATACCGCAACATCACTTGTAGAATTGATTTGATCGTTTCTTATCTTATCAAGGTCAAGTAAGCTTGGATTGTGGACGATTATATAGTAAAATAGCATCTTTTAATTATATATATATGTGTGCATAGAAAAATAAAACTTCTGTTATAATTCAATTTGGAAAGTTTCATGACAATCGTCAGACCTTTTATTTAGACAAAAGTTGCAAATTTGTCTTACATGTTTCAATAGTCAATATAAACCATAGTCTATGTACACATAGAACAATACATAAACTAATAGAATATCTAAAAACGATACTAAGATCCACTTTCCTACGAGAAAGAAAAAAGAAGAAAAAAAAACAAATTAATAGACCTATACGGCAGCTATTATTAATCCATGACAGAAATACGAAATACGCGTCAAAGATAAATTGAAATTACAGAACTAATTTCAATGTCGTTTTCTGAAAAATCGAGGACTTAATCTGAGAAGTAGTCCATATCTTTTCATATATCGCTTATAGGGGATTAACATTTTCTTTTACATAAGACAATAATAGGGTAGAAGGGAAATATTAACAAAGTAAAAATCAAATAATGGTAAAAGACACAGGCATTAAATCTCTCATTAAAGGAACTCTTCTTTATATATCAAAACTTTGTTTAAATTGCTTGTATAATCGTTTTAAGTTACTGTAAGTTTTTTTTTCCCACTTTCTTAGTTAATCATTAATTTGATATGTCAAAAGAATATATCTACTTCTTTTCGAATTAACTAACGCTGTTGATCTGATAGCTCTCGATGGCTTAAATCACAATCAGGCAATCAGCTTTCTCGTGAACCACTGAATCCATTTACATGACATTTTTTTTAATTTATTATATTTTAGTACAATATTTCATTACGTTACGTAGTATACTGAATTGGTTATATTCATAATAATTATATTATGGTCTACACTAATAATAAAATTGTAAATTTCACGTGTTTGTGTATTTCCGATTTTTGGAAAAAGAATTATTGCAGGGGATTAAAAACAGTTAATACATTTATATCATTTTTTGAAATGTCCGTATGACTGTCTGTCTGTTTGGTTGTGCAGGTACCAATTACTAATTACTAAGTATGGTATTTAAAAAGTTCAAACATAATTATAAAGTATATTCCGGGATAACATTAATTTTTTATTTCACTGAAGTCAGTCCACTCTATCTAAAGTTATAGTATTATGAATGGCACGCGATGACTTTAGTATGGAAGAAGAGTTTGTAAGTAAATGCGTTTAGTCTTATTCGAAAACAAAAAATTAATGGATTAACCGAAATTGAACAAAATGAGATAGTGTAAAATATGTTCATTGTATATAAATATCTAAGACATAGTAAATGAGAAAACGGTAAATACGTTGTATTAAGGAGTCATTTAAGGGGCGTAGTGAACTGAATTTCAATTATAATTTCTATCAGGTATAAAAATGTGACGCGGAACACAATTAAATTGTTTCATTCTAACTTCGAACTTATTAATAGTATATAAGGGGCCCTTCAAGTATCATTGGGTGGTTCATTTTTAATGATTTTGTGATTCATTGTAGTGATTACGTAAGCAATATTTATGTATTTATTTCAGGGTGAGGTGAGACTATTACGTATTATACATATATTACTCGCAAGAAAAAGGAAAGGTCAAAATGTCCAAAATCTTGATTATGAATGAACCCTAATTATGAATATAAAAGTAATTGCGTATGTGTATCTGTTTAAGATTCTAAATCGGATCTTAGACCAGAGAATATGAATTTATGGTGGCGAACGTCGAACTACTCATGTCTACGGATAACGGAGATATGGACCATCGGCCTTAGAGTAAGTCAAATGATAATGGTGACCGTCGGAAGTAGTGATCAATCGACTGTTACTATCATCCAGTAGATAGGCTTAGGTGATATCAGCTTCTTCTGGGGGTCCGTCCTTATCACGTATCAACCCCAAAACAAGAGCAATATAGGCTGAATGTAATGCGAGCACAGCTAGTCTATACTACTAAATAAAATTGAAGCTTATTTTTGGGGGCGAGTGCTGAAGGCACTCAGCCGCAAAAGGTAACTAGCACAAGGGTTCGAACCTCGGCTTGGCCGCTACTTGAATTATTTGAAGCGTAGACTGTTTCGAAACATATATCTATAATGAAAAACAACAGAACCATAGCGAGATGTTGAATCGTTCAAAGAAAATTAATTTTTGTTGTCGTTAATATATAAAATTGAAGTGTCTATTTTTTTTTACTAAGTACATATGAACATTTATACGATATAGACACCAAAAATGCAATTTTTAATTTTTTTGTCTCTCTGCCTGTTTGTAATGGCTAATCTCTGGAACCGCTGAACCGATTTGGACAGGACTTTTTTGTTAGATAGATGAAGTTACTCCGGATAACTTAGGGTACTGTTAATTTTCGGAAATAATTAGGGTTCCGCGTAAAAAAATAAAACTCATAAAAATTTGAATCGGATTCAATGCACAGTTTTACGAGCAAGTGCTATAATTTATGAAACATATTTTTACTTTATCTTAGTACTAAAATGTTTTAGGAAAAATAATTAGGGTTCCGTAAAATGAGATTAAAACGCAGTGAAGAATATATGAAACGCGGGCGCAGCCGCGGGCACACAGCTGAGCACACACATAAGTAAAATCGAAAGACAAATGTCCAATATCACGTCAACAGAAGTATTTTGATTTAAATCATTAAATATTCAATTTAGTGAAAAATAATATAGAATTGTTTTAAGTTTAGTCTTCAATGGTCAATTTTTTTCACCACATTCCTTTTATTTACAATGTTTTATATATATATAATATTTGCGTTTCATTCATACATAGTTACGATCAATTATTAAAATATTAAAAAAATTTTTTTTTCATAACTTCTACTGCAAAACAAATATATATATATAGTATACACACCTTTAAAATTTCACAAACGAATCACGCGTGTTTCTGCAATTACAAGGGATTATAACATTGTGATATGTTAAATAATTCACGGCAAAAACTGATCAGCTACCAGTCTACTATATACGTGAAGGATCACATTGACAATACTGAAAGAGTGTTATCAATGACTCGTGTTTTTAAGTGGATAATCTTATTCGATAAGGGGCAACTTTATAACGATTAATAGATAGTGTAATTATTATTATAAAAAGTAATGCATTTACATATTATATTATAATTATATTAACGCATTTCGGAGGACTCTGCTGCCCATAACCTGGTTTATCCCTTAGTCACCTTTTACGACACGCACGGGAAGAGATGGGGTGGTATTCTTAGCCGGCACCACATGGCAATCCCCCCTCCCTCTTCCTATGAACGACATGATCTTTGGGGGAAACAGTGGACGTCTTTTGGTTGAACGGATGGACGAATGAAACACATTTATAGATACACCAAACTATTTTATAATGAGAACTAAAATGTAATAATCTGTAAGCAAAGTTTTTTTTTTACACGGAATTGGCTCAGTCCTTTGACCACAATCTCACCTGATGTTAAGTGACGATGTGGTCCAGAATGGTAAGCACTCTAAGTCTAGAGGAACTGGTTCTCAAGTGGTGATCTGGAACACACCTATTGGTATTTGGCGACAGGTTTTCAAACTTGAGGGTGGTAACTACCCAGACGGGCATCATTAGAAATGCCCTACCACCATGCTATGGTTTCCTTACGATGTTTTCCTTTCACTGAAAGCCCATGCCGATTTTAGTGCCGGATAGGTGGGGATCGAACCCGCGTCGATTGACGCGAAGTTCGGCCGTACTAACCGTTGCGCCATCATCGCCATCATCATCATCAAAGATGCTACAACTTTATTTAAAACATTTTTCTCTATCGTTCATCAAACGATTATCTTTATATTTCGTTAAAACCTATTGATTGATTATATTTAGTGTTGACAAAAAAATAATAATTGAAAATGTTTTTTTTTTGATGTGAAAACTTCTTTAGCGGCGCTGGGCGATTCTCGGTAGGGGAAAAACTAAAAGATTCGCGTCACTAATTCTATGTAACCGCAGCTATCAATAACTTGCTACAGGAATGTTAAGTCCTATACTTGATTACTTTTGTGTTGGCACATCTAAAATATGTTACCATAAATGCTTATTTGAATTTGTTTTTAATTTTTTTTTAAATTTATTTTAAATATGTGTTCTATTTAAGCGTTTTTTTAATACAATATATTATTTATTTATTTTAAAATGATACTAAATTTATTTTATTTTTGATAAGTTGAAGAGTGTTAAAATACGAATTTAAAAATTAAAAAACATTTCACTCTTGCCACTACTGTCGGCAGCCCCATGGCTGTTTTTTTTTTTTTTTCAACCAATGTGCGAATACTAAAATAAATAAAGGGCATGGCCGTCCACGTAACGTTTTGTTACTATTCCTCTAATTAAATAATTGTCTAAATAATATGCCTCGAGTAAATTAATAGATACATTTCATAATTAACAATCTGACACAGAATAAATATTATATAATTAAGACTTTTATCAATTTAGATTTTGTTTATTTGAGAATTAAATTCTACAATATTATAATATACTAAGCAAAAAATGGGACTACTTCTGGAGTAAAAACTATTTTAGTTACGTTCTGAATTGAAACTCGATGAAACGAATATGCAACATTAAAAAGAGAGAAACACACACATATATATGATTTGACGTTCGAATGAAAGAGATAAAATTCATTATACAGTGTTTCTTACATTCTTAGTCTCCTCTTTGTGTAGTGCCTTCCCATTCTTTTCAACCGTGAAAAAAGGCGTCGTATATCATATTATATTATCATCAACAGTGGACGCTCCATATATTTGATTATCATTTGTTTATAATCAAAACTCTATTATAAAAATTCAACGATTGTCTCATTATCTTGAAGTTTGTCTTTAGCTAGGTAAAGTTTTTTTCGCGAAATAACTAGCGATGTCAACATGCAGGGTGTTTACAACATTACTGGGATTTAGTGACGAGCACTTTAGGCACTTAAGCGAAAAATACTAACACAGGACACCACTTAAGTATAAACTTCAGCTTGAATCTGCAGCCGGCGTCTAAGTTCCACAGAATATATGCTATAAGTTAGCAATAAAAGGTCCCTTCCAAAACTTATATAACTCACATATAGTGCATTAGTGTAAAACGCCAATGTATCGCGGTATAAATATATGCGTACACAATTAACCGTCCATCCACTGCGTCAGGAACGATGGTTTTTCGGGCTTATTCATTATGTCTGATGGCAAACATAATATAATTGAAAATCACCAATGTATAATACATCGTCGGTCAACGATAATGTATTGGGCGATAAGCTCTCTGACATGTGGTCCAGTGATATTTGAACCCTTTATTTATTTTTATAACATATATTATTATATGACTTAATCTATCTATTCTATTATCTATAACTTAACGGGGCTTTATTCGAAATTACTAAAATCCTCTGAAAATTTCAATTATATGCTTATATGACATAATTAAAGATAATTGTGTGATAAGTAAGCAACCTATCGGAAATATTGCATACATAACGATTTGAAGTAGTTTTAGTTTTAAATACGTAGTAAAATATACAAAGATCTCTAAATTTGATGCAGAACTAGCTTAGCTTACTATAGTATAATAAGATATCTGTGCATTAACAGAGCCTGATGCGCTAGACTTGAAAGCGAATCAAAGCATACCTATTTCCGAATAGAAATAAATGTACACATATTTTATCGGCGGTTTTCAAAATTTTACTCCTAGGTTAATAAATTAAACATAACATAAGCTCACGCCTGTTATCCCCGAAGGGTTAGGCAGAGGTGATGTAGCGAACTACATCACCCACATTTCGCCGAGCTTAATCCGTCCCAGTTGTGCCAGGGGGCGAGCCTGTCGCCATATCGGGCCCAAATTCCAAACTCCGGGATGAAAAACCCAATACCACTTGACCCGACCCGGGGATCGAACCTGAGACCTCAGAACGGCAGTCGCACCGTAATGCAACTGCGCAACCGAGGCAGTAATAAATAAAAGGTTAAGTGTATAAGGAATGTTCGTCACTTTTTAAGTAAGAGCATGAAATTCAATATGAAATCTTCTTATATAATGTTTAGGAAACTATTATAAATAAATTTACATTTATTCTCGATATCTTATTCACAGGACCGATTTTGATTGGTTTTTATTAATTTAGGCCGTAAACAAGTCTTTTGCTAGTTTGTATTAGATATTATAATTACATTAGTTGTATCTTTTGCGAGCAGAGCCGCGGGCGTTGCTAGTATCATAATTACTTATTATTATTTAATCATTAGTTAAGAAATTATATGACTAATGATAATGATTGCTTTTAAATGTTAATTTAAAACCTCTCATTGAATGATTTTTTAGGTTTCAATTTGCGATCTCAATCTGTTTTTACCTACCGGAATCCGAAAATTCAATCCTTATTTTCTCGTAAATTGTCAGACGAGTGTCAGTAAAAAATATAAATAAAACCGATTTATTTTTTATTTGTTCTCGATCTAGAATTTAAGAATTTGGTATTGAAACCCACAATAAATTAATGATACTTGAAGAATATTTCTCAAGTTATTCAGCTATTTTCGCGACATTATGTTTCACTGTCGAGTGCTGATAATTAATGAAATTATTACATTCATTTTTTTTTCAAGATTCCGATCCTTGTTAAAACGTTAACCAGGAATGCGGGTAGATGGAATTTCATCTCTTCGTACAACAAGCCGTTGAAAATAAATAACGTTAGTCAGTTAGCCTAGCCAAATATTATTATGGTATTTACCTCATCATAATTATATTATATTATGACTTATTTCTATTATTAAAATTGAATTAATCCATAATATACATTTGGGTTCTTTTTATATATATTTTATTTAAGCCCCTATCCTCACATATAGATCCGAGACCTTTTTTTCGTTACTTATAGCTAGCTTAATTTTATTCCAAAATTTTTAGTCTAGTTAGTTTAAGTCTTATTGAATACAATTTTGATTACATTAAATACAAATATGTATTATGGTTTTTTTATTGCAATTTTTTTTGCCAACATTTATGCTGTCGCTTTTAATCTTTTTTTTATCTTCTGCCTTAATTTTAACTTTTTGTACTTTCCCAGAGCGTGAGAAGATTTCCCATTGAAAATACACTTAACTTTGTTTTTTTTTTAACTTGTCGGCAGTTTGTTTTGTCACTTTGTGTTTGAATGATTTATTGAGATGGTTCGCTTCTTATATATGTAATAGACACCAAGTAGTAGGCTTAGGCACATACGTTTCCCGTTTCGAAGTAATTTCATAGGTCTATGATATTTCATCATGCTTTCAAATTATCTTGTGTAAGCAGACGACACTATAATTTTCAAGGGTATTCTTACTGTCATCTCTTGCTGGAGGATTTAAATAGACTTTCTGACTACTGCAAAATTAATAGGTTGGATCTTAATATAAAAAAATGTAATTCTATAACTTTCACAAGCAAACTCTTTCTCCAATCAATTACAATTATTCTTTAAATCACCTACCGATACAAATTATAAGCTGTGTGAAGGATGTAGAACGTGAAATGTCTTTATGATATCGTTAATTCTACGATAGACAGCCCAGAACTGTTGGATAAATGAAATTTTAAAGTTCGTACCAAACGCACTCGTATTCCTCATCTGCTTGAGATTTCTTCTGTTAAGCATATTTATGCTCAGAATTCCATTATTTAAAGATCTACTACACAATACAATAATCTTTTCAATGATATTGATATCTTCCACATTAGTCGTAATCAGTTTCTCAAGTCGGTCCGGTCGAAGATTTAAATCCAATAACTGTTACAAACATTCAACATTTTCTATACTCACACATATATACTCACACCCATGCACGTGTAATGTCTATCGTTTTGTAAAATGTTATAAGTGTTACTTCTTAAGAGAACATGCGATCGAAAAATTAGGTATTTCAGAAATCTATGGCCGTCGCGTTGCGCCCTAAAGAAAGAGTTATAAAACAAGAAAGAGAGAACTGCAGCTCGGGCTGATTTTACCGTACGCACATTAGACGAAAACATCACTTCGTAGTACCCTGTTTTTCTTCCTTCAAAACTGAACCGATTTTTAATTTTCAATCTATTTTAGAATACTAAAGATTTTGTACTGTACGCTTTTTTAAAATTTTATCCATCAAATTTGTTTGACGAACGTCTGGAAATGACAGTTAAAACCGAGCCTTTTTTTTTTTCAAAAGCTCTTAGTGTCTATAATAACTAATTTATAGAAAAAATCAATTCGTACTAGTATGGTGGTGGTAGATATATATTATTTGGTATAAAGATATTTACCATAATGCATAATAATTATCCAGAGAGGAAACAGGGGACTACGTTTGTATGGAATTAATGCCGGTAGGATATCCTCTTAATTGCCACTTTAAAAATATGTTTCATATGTTTTTATAACTATTGTGAATTTGCTGTAAAGTTCTTATACATAAATAAGCAAATAAATAAGTATTAACTCAAAAATAGGCGCTATTGTATGGGAGAGCGCTCCGTCCTGAATAATTCTTGTCATGAAAAAAATCTTAACGTTATGGGAGAGTACTTACAGTTAATAAATATTAAGGGCTCAAATTTTCAGACAATTTATCTTTACAAATTTCCAACAAAACTCTTCTTGACCGAAAAAAAAATAGTAGGGGAAATAATACGGAATGTTTTTCAATGGTCATTTGATTTAATAAGTCAAAATCGTGCACAAAAACATCTCTAACTAATTTCAAGAACACACTGTGAGATAATACTTTGCTATTGTAAAGAAATTTATTTTATTTGTCATTATATTGTTCTGTGTTAATAGTCTCGAATCAATATTTATTATTTTCGAATGCATCAGTGTCACGAATCCGAATATTTTGCCGATCCCTCGGTCTGTTTAGACGCTTCTTTGTCAAAACGTCTCTCTTGTTTGCATCCGCTACATGTATTTTGTTATCAGGGTTCGTTTCGCCAGCAAAAATAGTCTTCACGCCGTCATAAATTATACGAAGAATAAAGAACAAGATTAAATCGCAGCCAGTTATAAGTGTAAATCCGAGAATTAAACTAAGTAGTCCGCCGAAAGCAGCTGGAAGCAATAATATATACAATACGCACAGAGGATAGCAAAGTATTTTATTTATATACGCTTAATATCATTTCGTAATAAATATATTCACGCTCAAATCAAATACTGATAAATTTGCACGCGCCTAATTAAATTTATTGATGGTGATGTTAAGTTGTAATGACGATGAGACTTAGTGGTAGTGTTTTGAATTCCAGTTATTGGCCTAAGTCCTAATGCTTTGACGATAATCTCACCTGATGTTAAGTGACGATATGCTCAGGCCACTGAGCCAATACTATGTAAAAAAAGGCGTTTTTCTAAAGCTCGTCTGATTAGCAACCACATTCAAGCTTGAAAATATTATAGCTAAGCACGTAAGCACACTTTCTGATAACATTATTTGAGAGCCTGTGTTTAGTGTTTAGTGTGTTTATCATCCTAGAGAACAATGTCAACTAACACCAGATAAGTTTATGATCGAAAGTATAGAAAAGTGTTCTAATAATGACAATTGTTAGAATAATGTATGCGAAACAGATATGTATACTCCTGTAATAATTTCAGCTGATATTTCTTTCGCTGTTTATTTGTTGCTCAGTGACAAGAATGTAGAGTAATAATAATTATTTAGATGTAAACGAACATTTGTTGCATGTATTAAAAAATATCACAAAAGGGACATAATATTAAATGGAAACCCTTAGGTTTTTGTACTCAAAACGTGTTAAACCAAAAATGTATCCTCTAAAATAGCGGGGAAGGGGATATAAGTAAGTATTGTAATAATTATACGACAATTAAAACTAGTTCAAATATGTTTTTTACTATTAACATAATTCACTGTTATCTCTGTAACTTATTCCACATATTATACAATATAAAATGGTACGTATGTCTTTAGAGACATAGACAATGAACAAATACATCGCACATAATATGTGGGAGTTGTTACTTTATTAATAAGTGATGTAATTACAGCCAAACAAATCGGCGAGAAGAAACTAGTAAATATATTACAATATTAAAAAATGAAAGGCACGTAAATACAATTTACTATTCTATAGTTTTTTTTTTTTTGTATAAACAATGTAAAAAGTGATTATAAATGTTTACCGCAGGTCGAAAACGCTGAGAATGAATAATTACAGAGATTCCTTAAACAATCGACATGTCAAACCCAAGGTATAGTAATTAAATTATTGTGAGTCACGTTTTTATATAAATAAATATGTATATCATCGGCATTTTAAAGCATACGTACCTAAAATATTTTGCCAATTTAAATAAACATCACGTCTATATCTGGTCGATACCAAATCGTTGAAGAAAACATTTAATGTAGAGATATTCTCTAAATTGACGTCATTACTGGAACAAAGTTTACTGCTTTAATTTTTCAAGCATATTATTATAATTAAAATGATTATAAATAAATGGATGGGATACGATTATTACACACCAGACACCACTATGATCGACTTGGATTCGAATGCCAGAAAGAAAGTTAACTTTCGGTGAAAGAAAACGTCATAATTAAGCCACATGATATGCCATTTCTAACTACCATTCTGCAGTTGAAAATATAATGCATTTCAGTAGGTGCATGGTATCGCATGCCGTGGCATGTTACCATTTTTTCTCACATCGTCGATGAGCAATGTTTGAATTTGAGTTCTAACGCTAAAGATGAGGAAATGTAGGATCTTTAATTAGTTTATTCTGATCAAAGGGCGCTTATGAACCTCAAAATACTACCACCAGTTCGGAAAACAGCTCAGTCATCGAGAAGAACTTTTTGATCATATATTTTATAGCACTATACCACACATAGTTACAAGGTTTATATTAGTAGATGCACAAAGAAAGGTGCCATTTCCAGACATCACCATCGTTAACATAATAATTAAGACTCCATACTATAAAAACATTTACAAATTAAAACTCGCTTGATATGGTACTTGAAATTATTGTCCTATGAATTTTTAATGTGATTTGGGACTTTATAGTAAATTTTTAAATTTATTAAAGGTATTTAAACACTAGGTTGATATTTTCAATTCTAATTGAATTTAGGACAGAAAGAGAAAACACAATTTTGATGTTAATGATATAATTAAGGAGCTGCTAACTTATAAAATAACAAATGCGTTGGGGTAGCTGCAACTTCCGAATATCTATATTAATTACTAATTAATAATAATAATAAACTAAAATAGCTCACCACCGACGCAACGTAATATCATAATGAAAATGACGGACGTTAGGACAACTGTTCTTTTACTGAGTCTTATTTCTAAGAAGCATTCGAAATGACTGGCATAATATTATTTATTAATAAGTCAGCCAGTTGCATGAATTACTGCTAAACCGACTGTAACACACATTTTGAACCCCAAAAAAGAGCATCATTAAAGAGCAAATGCAGTGACTAAAACGGCATCACGGTTTTATCTTGACTTTTGCAAAAAATATTATCCGTACATGAATGGAGATTATTTTTTTTAACAAAATATAGAGTATACTGACTTATAGCTAAAAGGAGAAACGACTCATGAAAAGTTAGCTGAAAGTAATTGTATACGAAAAATCAAGCATTTGATTCAGAGAAAATGCCTTATAGAGACTGGAGTATTGAGAGTAGCTAAATGGTCTTCTTATTCTTGACAGTTAGTAACAATGTGTGATTTACTGGTGGAGATTTGGAAATCTTTGGCGGTGACATATATACAGCAGTCGACTGCTTTCGTGTTAATGAAATTAAGTACACCAATAGTACTAAAGTTATATGGATAAAATATTTTTTATATCAACGTTCTAGTAAATCGGTGGTCATTTTTTGATGTGAAAGTTTTTATGTTAACAGAATTCACATTCCAATTTGTTAATTATAATGCATAATAAACAAATTGTATCTTGTAAAATACCAAAAGTTATTACTTCACATAAATCTCAGAATAATAATTATAGCTTTTGAAATCTGTGCACAGACGTGTGCAACCATTAGTCTTGCGAGAGATGGATTAAAATGTAACTCACTAAAAAGGATCTCTGTTGATTGGAAAGTTTTCCAATCTCGTTCCGACGGAAACTTCCAGGGGATAGATATAGTATTCGCATTCAGGTAGGCATGTCATATTAATATCATAACTATCTTCCGCATGTTTGTTGTTAGCTGTAGCTAAAAAGTCATTTTTTTTTTATAGTCCATGAAAAACTAAAAACGAAAAAAACTGACCGACAGATGTAAAAACTCGAAACTTTTGAAAAACTGTATTTTTACTGTATAGGTTATGAAAAATTTATAGTTTGTTCATTGAAAATATTAACATATAACATTTATCTGGTTTTGACATCTATTGGCGCATTGCATCTATTAGTTAGGTACACTTTCATATATATATAATACATACAATACATAAAATAAGCTGCGTAAGTATATGTTGTATTATTAATCTCTGAGCAACAGCACTCGAATTGGATGCGTTATAATAAAGATAGGTTAGTAATGTTCGACATCAACAGGTTAATAATTTGTTTTATAACAGAGAACTTTACCAAGAAGCCTAAAAAACCCGGACGCTACATAAAAATCTACTGAAATATTCCAGGATATCCAAGAAAGCGGCACATTTCTTGCTAAAGCATGACGACTGGCTATCGAAGACGATCATAACAGATGACCAATTAAAAGTTTTCACAGATATTAAAAACAATTTATCACAAAAAAACGTACATATCCAAATATGTACAGATAAAACATTTAAAACTGATGAGTTTTAATTCTAGTAATAAAAACATTTTGAAAGCAGTTTATTTTCTCTGCAAATTTCCAATAATCCGGAATCCGGTGCACTATCTACTGCGCCATAATCGCTTCATGCATAATGAACAACACTGACCCCAGCAAAGCATCGCATTTAATCGTGGCACTCACTTTTACATCGCAATCAGTACACGGATACAATGTATTGACTTAATTGAGATTGTGGTCAAACACTACACTATATCCTTTAATTATAACCAAATAGAATACAAAAAGGCAATAACAAAACAATAAATGTAGTAGACAGTAAGAAGAAGAAAGTTCATTAGGGCCGTCGGGAAAGCCGTACAGATAAATAGTATATATTTAAAAAGGTGTCCATACTTAGTAACAATTCAAGGCAGTTTAAATCATTGAAATCACAGCTGCGATGGTGTTCTGAAAGTAAAATTATTATTAGTACAGTAAACATATTATTAATCGAATCTTATTACGCTATTAACAAAAGTTATATTAAAAAAATTGCTCTGTGATATTTTAAAAACAAATTTGTCAACTCCCAGCAAAATACAAACTAGACGTACCATTCTTTATCTTGGATCCAAATTATCATTATCTTTATCAGGGTTGGCACGACATACTATGTTCTTTCCTTGCCCTCTAACATCTCACATATAATTATTTATACAAACTACCCCTAAGATTATTTACATCTATATTCGTCCATCTTCATACTTTTCCAGTTAAGTGACTTTTATTCCGTCTCATGGCTTGATCATATCATGCTAATCTATTACATCTTATCTTATATATTACTGAAGCTCTCTTCATGGTGAGTGTGATATGATGTGAATGAGCCCGTTAAATATTGGTAGAGTATCCTTAGACATCAAAACACTATCGGAGACTACAAAAAAGTTAAACTCCCGTTGAACACATGTTTTAAAAAAGTTAAATTACAAAAGAGTGTTTTAGGCTTGTTTAAAGATTATAAATTATACAATTATAAATTTTAGACACTGTTTAGTAAAATGCGTGTTCAACGCTAGTTTATTTTTGTGTTTGTAATAAGGCCGTATATGTTTATTATTAGGGATAATGTATTTTGCCTAGAATCAATCAAAACTCTATGTAGTGACTTTACAATAAATATACCAATTATATAACCACGTCAGATATACAGAATAGTTACCCATTGAAAAAAATATTCGCAAAATATATTTTTATATATTGGTGTTATATTTCCAAATTATTTTTTTATATTTTGCTGTTAAATAAATAGAAACTACCTTTTTGTAGGAATAAAAAATGGTATACACTGGCAGTAGTGTTTAATCATCATGGCCAATTCCAACGTCAGACAGTTATGAAAGGAATAATGTTGAAACATTCCGATTTTTATCTGAAATTAAACCATGCAATATTATATGTATTAAAAATATTTATTAATTAATCATCGATAACAGATTGTGATCATGCGTTACAAACACGTTAATTTACTTCTCTAAATATATATATAAAGGAAAATGGAGGACCATCACCTCAAAACTACTGAACATGTCGGGATGGGACTACTATAATTCGACGTGGAATTTTTCTTAGATGCTTAAATATTTATTTTTCAACCCGTTTAGATTCCATCGACCCTTTCTCATTTGTTTTCGTTTTAATTTTACGTACATTTTTTCCTCTAATAAAAACAAAAGACTAATTTTTCTTCATCCATTTGTTTTTTTAGGTTCCATTCAACCGAAAGACTTCCACTGCTGGACATAGGTTGCTTGCGCCACCCGCATCCAGCAGACTCCCGCGAGCTTCACCAGGTCGTCGGCCCACCATGTGCCTACCTACGCTGCATCTTCCAATACGCGGCAGCCATTCGAGAACCCATTGCCCCCATCGGGCATCGGTTCTACGAGCAATCTGCCGAGTCCATTGCCACTTCAGTTTGGTAATACTTTTCGGGCAATGTTGGTTACTTTGGTTCTTTTGCGGATCTCCTCATTTCTGATACGATCACGTCGTGAAACTCCGAGCAGAGCCCTCTCCATTGCCCTTTGGGTAACTTTGAGCTTTCTAATTAGACCCATTGTAAGAGACCCCGTCTCAGTGCCATAAGCCATCACTCTGACAACACACAATGGTCAAAGACTTTTGTCTTGAGACACTAACTTTAGGTTAGGTATAAATTTAATGGTGGGGCGGGTTAATGGGGCGAGTTAGAGGAGGATATTGGAGGGTCGGCTGGGGGGAGAGCATGTCTAGCTTCCCCCCTGCTATTTAGGCAACTGTGGTCCGCATCCCCTGCTCCCTATGCCTTGTTGATTAACAAGGTGAGTTGAGGAGGGTCCATGCCACAGGTGCCGGGAGGAAGTGGAGATTTGGGGGGGGAGAGGCGGTTACTGCTTTTAAGTAGTTTTCACCTCTCTTCCCCCTGGATGGTTTGCTTCTCTTTGAGAGGCGGGCTAATAGGTGGGTAGAGAGAGAGCCTGTGTCTCCCCTCACCCATCCCCATTGGGTCATTGCACGGACGGGCCCGGTGGGCTTGCCGCAGGGCGGACGCGGTGCAATGCTGTGCAATCCCGTATCGTCTCCATCCCAAATGCGGCGGGCGGCTCCAAGGGGTTTAGTGGTTATTTCCGGACGCTTCACGTACGGCAGAGTCCCACACTAGCGCGGAGACGTCCCTCCGCGACCCCTTACATATTGCATTGGGGGACGTCGGTCTCACTAATGCAATAGGTAAGGGTAGTGCGTAAATGCATTCCCCTCGTCAAAAAAAAAAAAAAAGGTATAAATTTAATGTTATATGCAGTTTTTCACGCAAACCTAAAGAACAAATAAAAACGCGGGCGGAACCACGGACACCAACTAGTATTTATATAATTACCTATTATATATTAGCTATAGCTGATCACTATTTAAATTACGTACCAAATAAAGCTTTGATAAATTTTCAATGTTTTACGTCAATGCCAAAATCGATTTAAAGATAGATGATAAAATCGTAACATACATATAATAATAATATTCGTCGTCATTGAAAATATTTAATCCATCGAATAATACGATGTGCAAATATAATGATAAAATAAAGAACTCAAATGTAAGAAATATCACTACAACATACAACTCACGAATAAAGAATTAAATAAAAGAGCATTGACGAAGCAATTGTAATAAATACTCTGCAACTGTTTAACTATGCCTATATTAAATCTTTTCCCCTTATATTTACATATTGAAGAAGTCATTAGGTCTATTAGTTGGCTCATATTATTATGTCGAAAATGACACTATCGCTGTTCATGATAAATAGTAGATTGTGGGTGATTTGTAAAGCAAATTTTGCTTTGGTGTACAAGTGTTTTAAGTATAGATTATAATAAAATAATATTAGAGCTTCCATTAATACATTATTAAATTTTTTTAACAAGATTTAATTCTAACTTTTGTCTAAACCATGGGACCTAGGTGACACCAAATAGTGGATCCGAGTCTGAACAGCCAACCTGTTTCGTGTGTCTGTATTTTGTTTATTGAGTTTAATTTCTCTGGGTTACATTTTATTTCACCTTTGAATACATTTCACCTTTAGATGCAAGATGTCTTATCTTGAAAATATGCATTTCTTCTTATTTATTATAAGCTCCAATCTTTTGATTTTTTTTTTTGCTATTGCTTCTAGTTCTTTCATCTGTGGCTCCGTATACTGAAAGTCAAGTATTTGGATATACGAGTGATAACTCGTAATTGTAAGAATTCTGTCTTGAATTTAAGCAATCCATAAAAGCAATTTACTCTGTGATGTTAAGTGGGTGAAATCTTATACTCACTGCTTATACTGATAGCTATATTGACATATATCTTAGCATTATTTTGAAGATTTTCAATGTATTTAATATTTTGTTGTTTACTTTTTTAAATTAGGTTTTTGAATAGTTTGTTTGATTAAAGAAGAAACCAAAAAGTTGTTTGTTTCGTAAATTGACGTTTTAAAACTTTATTGCTCTTCATTACTTTTTGACTGGACCTCAACAATTTGTTTTATATTAAATACCCCATAAAACTAATTGATGACCCCTATCCCCTGTTTATCAAACGATACAGACTTATAAATTTTCTAGCAAGTTCATAAATTACATGTTACAAGAACTTTTTTATAAGTTTTTGGTATTATTCAACATGTAATTACGTTTATTCAAATTACTAACAGACTAAAAACTCGCAAGATATTAGAACATTTATTCAATTTTATGTGAAATACATTTAACAAATAATTTCACAAGGTTTGTATACAAAGAAGATAGACATTACTGTACACTAACTAATTAAGTTAACGTTAAAAAAAAACTGTTATTTCAAATAATTCGATGTTGTGTGTAAATAACCTATTAATCTGATATTAGAGTCAACGGAAGCTCCCTAACTTTTTCGTAACAAGTTACAAGCGACAAAGACACTTATTATAAATAACAATACAAGTACAAATGTGAAATATCACTTGTTTTTTTGTTGTAATAACTAAACTGAAGAGGCGTAATTTATTCTCGGTACCTTTTTTTTTTTTTTTTTTTGACGGGGGAAATGCATTTACGCACTACCCTTATCTATTGTATTTGAGGGATCAGAGTCCCCCAATACAATAGATAACGGGGGCACGGAGTAACGAGCTCCGCGCCAGTGTGGGACTAAAACCCCCACCCACTAATACCCACTAAAACCCCCCGGGGCCGTCCGCTGCATTTGGGATGGGGGCGACACGGGGTGGCTTTCGAGGTGGCGAGTTGTAATCCTCGCCCCCCAATAAATAGGAAAGGGGATAGATCAGTGGCGGGCAAAGAGATAGGGGAAAAAGACCCGCCACTGAGAAGAAAGTTCTGGGTCCCTCTCCCTCACTCATCTTGTCACCAACGACAAGACGTAGAGAGGAGAGGGATACCCAGGAAGAGAAAAGGGGGACAGACGAAGAAACACAACACACACATAAAACAAAACACAAACACACAACGATTACGGACAAAGTCCACACAAAATGACGGACACAAGTCCACACACCACCCGCTGAAAACGGTACCTAACACATGATAATAAATAGAACACTCGTTTATAAATATTATTTATAAATATATTGTTATTTGTCAACTTTCTTAACTCGCATTACTTTCTGATATTTTCTTTTTACTTTTTAATGTCAGTTTTCAAAATATGTGACAGCGGAATTAAAACGGAATTAGTAAAGTAATATCAATTAAAATATTTACCGTAGTTTTCCGCAAAGGAACATCTACATTAAACAAATATACTTACACTGAATCTTATAATATTTCAACAGTATAGCGCAGTGAATAAACTACCTAAACATTCTACATCGTACACAACTTAATTTAAATATTTAAGTTGCATATTATAATTTCGTAGTAACTTCTATCGGCATTATGTATCTTTTTAATACAAAGGTTATCTTAGCGATTTTCCCGATCCGTTCCCGTCGGATTACGGAATAAAAACTACCCTATATCACTTTCTGGATTTCAAACTATCTCCATACTCAATTTCATTCAAATCGGTCCAGTAGTTTTTAAGTGTATACGTTACATACAAAAATACAAATCTTTCCTCTTTATAATATCACTGTAGATTATTTTTTTAGAATTTTTGTTTTGTTATTGTGCAGTCATTTTCCATTTAATAAAACTGAATAGGCATAACAAATAAACATCACAAACAGGGTACACTTGTTAAGAAAACCATAAGATAGAAAATTATCAACGAAAAAATTAGGGGTTCCATAATTAGAGTCCGACGACGACTGAAAAATTATGTTGTGTTTAAACTGATTACGGTATACACTATCAATTTGTACAAAGGGAATAACAAAATCAATTCCGCTTAAGAATCTATTTTCAGTTTGGAGTCTCACTAAGTTAAAATACATAATAATATTAATTTTCGAAACGACGTCTAGGCGAACATCGGTAGCTGCATTCAATCAAACGACGTACCATTCGCTTTGAGACACCCTCATCCCAATTACAGGCAGCTCGTTATACCGTGTTATCCTATCTAAAGACAACTTGCACGTGCAATTCTATAACTAACAGGTACTAATGAATAGGTTTATGTTGTTAAAATAGTACTTAACAAATTGTAATAATTTATTTTAGATATATGAAAAAGAGATGAGAGAATTAACGTTGATCATATTATGGTTTTATTAGGACTCAAGAAACGAAAACGTAAGACTAATGCGAAACAAAGGAGGAAATGCATTACCTGAGCAATGGTTAATTTATCTTAATTACAATTTGGTCTCCTGGCTGGATTATTACAGTCCGACTGCCCAACCTTCCTAGTTCGGTATAGTCTCTTTATCTGGTAGACTCTCAGGTCCAGAAGAAGTGAGAGCGTGGTTAGCCCGGTGTACTTATCCGCGTGTCTCATAGACGGTACGACTGAAAGGTCGGAAGTTCAAACCCAGGGTGGGTAACACATTTTTGGGGTGGAGTGTGACGCGGTGCAGGCACTTGGAGTCAAACCACTGCGGTGTTTCAAGTGCATGGGCCTGGGGTACACTCGGGCCATGTGCACAGCGGAGGTGGATAGGGCGGGGGTAGTGTTTCCGGTGTGGTGCACATGGCCATAAGGCGGGAGAATGTTCGGCGGAGAAGCCGAAGTGTGCGCGGTGCGCGGATGAGGGGAAGGAGGCCGGACACCTGATGGGGGGAGCATTCTGCTTCTCCTCGTCCCAAGGTGGGCGCCCTATGGGCGGAATAAAGTAAGGAAGGGGTTTAGGAGGGGAGGAGAGGAGGTCATGTGGAGGATGGAGGGCGAGTGGGTGTGTGCGGGGTTCTCTTAGGGGTGTTTCTCCTTAGGTATCCCTCTCCTTGCTACGTCTTGTTAGTTGAACAAGGCAAGTAAAGGAGAGGGACCTATCTTTCTTTCTTCTATAGCGGTGGCGGGCTTCTTCCTCTTTTCGCTTTGCCCGCCACCGCTCTGTCCCAGTCTTCTGTTTTTTCCCTTTTATTGGGGGCAAGGGATGTTAAGTCCTTTGCCCTGGAGTGTTGACCGTTGGGTCATGCCTCCCTTCGGGGGGGGCGGGCGAAGAGGTGTGGGGGCTTTCTCCTCCCCCCATCCCCATTGGGCGATTGCACGGACGAGGCCCGGTGGGTTCGCCGCAGGGGGCGACGCAGTGACTGCGAAAGCCACCCCGTGTCGCCCCCATCCCAAATGCGGCGGACGGCCCCGGGGGTTTTTAGTGGGTATTTCCGGGCGCTTCGAGCCCGGGTGAGTCCCACACTGGCACGGAGTTCGTCCCTCCCTGCCCTCTTACCTATTGCATTGGGGGACTCCGGTCTCACTAATGCAATAGGTAAGGGCAGTGCGTAAATGAATTTCCCCTCGACAAAAAAAAAAAAGGTCCAGAAGTTATATGTTTATATCTCTATAAACGGGTTTTAATTCGAATAGTACTGCACCGATTGTTATGAGTTCTCACCCGTTTTAGATTTTATTAAGTAGGTATTTCATTACAAAAGATAAAATAATATGTATTAATAATATAGAATTATAATATTAAATAGAATTAATTAATCTCCAAATTCTGATGTAATAATTGACCTAAGATATACGGAATATTTAATAGAAATAAATTAATGGTATAGCTTATTACACAATGAACTATATGTTATGGACAAACAAGTATATTTCGATATAGACCTGATGTAACATTTGTTCTATTTTAAATGCCTCTACACTGCATATCCTAATAGTTATAAATTGTTTAAGTATGAATATTTTTTGTAATATTGTTAATGGACGCCACAACTTACCTTTTCTTACGATTAAATCCAATTTGATTAATTTTCGATGCCAGTTAATAATAATTTATATTTTAGTTAGTATAGTTATGGGACCAACTGAAAATCAGCGCTATGACAAATTTGTTGTAGCGCATGATGAGTCGGTGTCCCGTTCGACGTGAAATGGGGTATATGCTTTGGGGACGTATTTTGTTATGGTAATATTATTGTATGAATATATGTGTGTACTTATTTTGTGTTATTGTGTGCTATGCTATGTGTATGTATTGTGTGTGCTATGCTTCCTTTTTTCCCAGTGTACATATATTGTCAAATCAACTATCTATCGTGTGTGTAAGAGAAATGTAACATAAACTTACCTCATTTTTATAATAGCACTGCCTCTGTCCTGGAGTGAAAGCCTTCACGCCAGATGTAGAGTAGGTACTTTCCGGGGACAAGGCAATTAACACTTCGGTAGAAGGATTCACCATGCGTACAGGTGAGTTCAGGTTTGGTATATTATAAGCATTATCCACGTACACCTACAAAGCAATTGCAGTTCGTGGCTGTTGCATTACAAACATAAACAAATAACTTTATTAACTCTAAATAGCTCCGGGGAGTTACATGAAACATTCAGGGACCATCAAATAGGAAAAAATATGTAATACATTTGATCAACAAACCTTATTATATTCGGTTCATTGAAGTAAATGAATAATCGGTACATATAAAACAAAGTAGGATTAAGTAGATCGTTTAGAACACATGAAAGGCTAGAAAATTTTTGTGACTTGGACGGATCGTTGAATAGCAGAATATAAAATATTAACGGAACATTTTTAAATTTAATTTGCATAGAGTTTGCGTGGAACGGATTTAACTGATTTTGTTGATTTTTTTTTTGTTTGTCTCTCTCGTACTCGAAACGTTTCCTTGCAAATTGAAAGAAATATTTTAGTTAATTCACCTAATAACACAACGTTTATTGGTTCTGAGACGGAACGAAGTTCGCTGCGACATTTAGTTATTTAGTTATTAGTAAATATCGCACTTGTGAAGTGATGACGGTTGGAGAAATAGGTATATAATTCTCCAATTATTATTATTATTACTTTAATACTAATTTTCGACTGATTATTGAAATTGGACCATAGCTGAAAATTTGAATGCATATAAAACCAAACAGCCATGTATACTTTGGAAAAATTGTTTTTTTAATGTTTATATTTAATTTTTAAAAGAAATTAATAACATAACCTAACATTAACCATATTACATTTATCTGGTTTTTGCTAGTGCTTCGAGTAATAATTTTATATATATTTTCAAATACTTTATTCAAAATCAAAGCATACAATAGGCTGTGTAAGTATACATTTTATTATTATCCACCAATTAAAAGCCATGTTATAATTGGCATAATGTAGTATGTTACCGGTTGACGTCATAGCATTGCGTAACGCTTAATAAGTTTTTCCTCTGCCGAAAATCTCTCAACGCCGCTAAAGAAGTTTTCACTTCGATAACTATTTAATATTTAATAATTATTTTTTTTATAACACTAATCATCAATAATGATTAATCAAACAGAATAAAGAAATCCCGTTGATGATTACAGAAAAAACATCTGTAACTATTTTATTCTTGGCTATTTATATAGATAAGTTGAACCCGCCGATTTACTAGTATATTATGTTACCCTTATTCTTCAAAAGAGCTTATATATAAAAGGCAGTGATGGAATGGTTCAGTTGGTGTGTAGTGGAATAGCTTGTCAATGTAATATATGTAAGTTCTAATCCATCTGTAGAACTCTAAAAGTGAGCTTGAGCTTTTGGTGAAGAAAACAACAAAGGAAACCATGGCATAGTCGTGCGGAATTTTGGATGTGTCGGGTAACAAGAATGGACAGGATTAGGAATGAATACATTAGAGGAAGTTTGCAAGTGATACCAGTGAGGTTACGTGCATGTGATGCGCAGGGAGGAAGGGGGTGTTGTAAGAAAGGTATTGGATATGAATGTGGACGGATATAGGGGAAGAGGAAGACCAAAGAAAGTGGGGTGGATTGTGTGAAAGATGTTATGCTTAGAAAGAGATAATAAATGTAGATATGATCTTAAATAGAGATGAATGGAAGAGGAAGACATATTCCATCGACCCCAAATAAAAATGGGATAAGGGCTGGAAGACGAGTGCTAGTGCATTTTCTAACAATATTTTAACAATAGCGACCACTATAAATATTGAAAACCTGTTGTCAACCAATAATAGGTGTGTTCCGACAGCATCATTTGAAAACCAGTACCCTTAGACTTAATCCTGGACTACATCGTCAGTTAATATCACTTGAGATGGTAGTTTAAGTTTTTTAAAAAAATATTTGTCCGTCTGTCCGTTAGTTGTCTTATAACTCGAGGCTATTGAACCGATTTACATGATATTTTTTTTTAAATAGAAATTGCTTATTTTATTAGTATTATATAATCAACAAATTATTTCGATAAAAGTAAATTACGCTAACACTAATATCAACCGGCAGAGACATTCTTGAATTAAAACTATTGAATATTTAAAAACTGTATTACGAAGTGTTCAAAGAAAGTAACGCGAGAGCGTAGCCGCGGGTGAAGTTAATATATATTAAATATTATTTATGTAAATTATCGTAAACGAACGTAATGATGGTACGACAAAGGATAGATAAACCATGTATATGTAAAGATTTTTCACCTCACTTTTTTTTTAAGTGACACTTCTTTGTATGTCATCAGAATAAAATTTAAAGATGTCACGTCACACAATGAGCGCCATCAGAGTCACGATTTTAAATTGCAAAGGAAATAAAGAAGTACGAATTGAGAGAGAAAGAGAAATAAAATTATAAGTATCCTACACTCTTTGACTGTAGAAATATTACTTCATACCCCATGATATGTTGAAGAAGAATGCATTAACAAAATTTTGAATATTCTTGACCCTTTTTCTCTGGTCATCTATACTAAGCAAAGTTACTCCCCTGCTCCACTAAGATTAGGTAAGGTAATAATAACTCGAAAATATATAGAAACTACATCCAGTGCATTTATTAGTGTTTCGCAGTAGTATAACGAAATATGATATCATTGTAATAAACTTTTAACGAGTACCATTGAGTACCAGTACAGACTGAAACTCTGAACGGAGAACCGAGTTGTGTTTTGAAAGCGTACCGCGACTCGCTCCGGGATAGTTACAATTCGTTTGTGCAAGTTGGACGAAATTGTTATTTATCTTCGTGTCGGATATACACTTCTATAGACTGTGATTCTCATTAAACTTTATCTAGATTTTAACTGTTTAATATAACTAGTCTTTCACTGTAGTACTCATAGAGTAATAATACTAAGACCGATAGGTTTATACAAAAACTTGATTAATAGTGAAACCCAAAGAATATATATAAGTTCGTGTAAGTGATACGGAATAACATACTCATCGGCACGTAACGAAAGGCGTACGCGACCTTTTAAGACCACCTTGAAATGGCTTCACTCCGCCTGCAACTTTTCTCGTCCTAAGTGTTTTAATTCTATGCTTCACCTGATATAAAGTAATGTAAGTACTATCTACAGTAACTTATTCTCAAATTATGCTACCGGAACACACCTACAGTTACTCCGTTCAAAACGTTGTTCCTCCCTGGATGATGACATTATAGTAAATATTTTTACACATACGCACTCACGCATATACCTCGGCCATGCCCCTGCGTTTTTATTTTTTCCTCCTAAATTAATTATTATACAAATTAGGAACTTTCGAAAATAATGAATAATGTTTGGTTTTATCGTCGTTTTCAGAAGACCGTCAAATGAAATTGACGAATAAAAATAAAACCTACACTCATCAACAAAATCTTTATTATTTTATAATTGGGTGAAAAATTTACTTCAGGATACGAAGTGATTATTTCCTCTATTTTGCATAGATAATATCAGCTTTAGCTGCAGTTGTCTCTTTCACACTTTATAAATCTTTCACTAGCCCGCAGCGCGATAGCAATAGATTTCTAAAATAACTATTCTACAAATTTATTGCCAACCCCGTTTCCTCTTAAAGATCACTTAAAGCACTTCGATATCAATCCATTAAACACATCATTACTGAGTGTAATCTCTTCGACTTCATATGTATAAGAATTCAGTGTAAATTATACCCTCGCCTATCCGAAAATTGTTATATGACAAAATTTACAAAAACATGTAGAACAAAAAAATTAAAATTGTATACATCCATTCAATCGAAAGACGTCGACTGCTGGACATACATATGTCTTCCCCAAAGGTCTCCTATCTTGCGCCACCCGCACCCGGAGGATTCCCGCGACCTTCACCAGGTCCACCTTGTAAAGTTGTATGTTTTAAGACATCCATAAAAAGGTTTTGTCTAAATAAAACCACAATACAAAAATTTTATAAGTACATTACTTATAATAATTCATCCATTGACGTCAATGAGACATTCAAAACCCTGATTATAAGTATATATATTATATTTACATGCAATGATAAAGTTAATCCGTTAAGAGGTTGATTTTGAAAAGTATTACTTATGTAAAAAACAATTACTATGAAATATATAATAATGAAATAAATATTTTACTAAACGATACACAAGATAAAGATATTTAAGTTTAAGATCAAAGTTTAAAATGTTGAAGGAAATTATACCTACTGGTTTTTAATCGAATTCATAGCTTTAATTCGAATGAACTTATAGTGATGATGGATGAGTGATTAAACAATCGGATGGCGTCCTTGATGGACGTAGGTTTCAATCTATATATTGATTTATACACTAAACACTAATTGTATTCTCAATATGAAGCTTCTACGTCTGCTAGAAGTGCCTTAGAGTTTTGATGATCGAACAATCAGTGAGTGACATAATGAAATTAATAGTTCAAATTGAATAAAATTTGAAATATACAGTGTTTATACAATTCCTGTTTGGCTACTGAAAGTTCAGGCTTCTAGTTTTATCCACAACGAAGTTACACGGGGTCGAAAATGGCCTGAAGTGCTTCGAAAAAATGATAGTACGGCCGCGCCGCTTTTTTTTGTATTTGCTCGATATATATATATATATATATATATGTCGATATATATATTTTCTGAAATTTTGATATCAGAGAATTAGCGACAAAATGATATTCGTTGGTTTGATTATCCGAGTAGGTTGAAATTTGTTTATATATATATGTACAGTAGTCTATTGTCTTAAGGCGTGTTTTAAAAAAATACCTAAAACATTAATTAACAGAAGGTAAATATTCAACGTCATTTTAATCACGTTAGAGCTATAATATTTAAAAATACCCATCTATGTGCGTCACTCGACTAACCCCTTTGCAGTAATTCTAGATCTAATTTTAATAGGAGGTACCTATCTATTCTCGGATAGATAAAGCGTCGTGTACAAAGTAGTTGTTTTTAGTTTTATATAAGTTTTTCTAGAAACTTCTAATATTTATCCATCTGAGTTATATATTCATATAGAGGAAGCGCATGTGGGTAAAATAGTAAAGAATATGAATGTGGAAGGATGGAAAAGTAGAGGAAGGCCAAAGAAAGTGTGGATGGAGTGTGTAAGAAATGACATGAAAGAAAAAGGAGTGAATGAAGAGATGACGGCTGATAGGGACGTATGGAAGAAGAAAACATACTGCGCCGACCCCGAGTGAGTTGGGAAAAGGCAGGAGAATGATGATGATAGATTATTTTTTCATTATTATTTTTTATTACTGTTTGTTTATAATTGATATATAATGATAACATTATGACTACAATATCACTTAACTTTGCCCTCCCAATACATCTTCGATAACTTAATGCATATTCGTAAAAATTTAGACAAGCTAGATCTAGTGAATGATCGTCATAATTTTAATACTAGAAGTAAAGACAAGTTGGCCGTCCCACGCTTTAGGTTAAGTAAGTGTAATAAAAGCTTTATAGGTAATAGTATTCGGTTTTACAATAAGATCCCAAGTAAAATTACCGATTTACCTGACAATAAGTTCAAGTATTATGTCAAGCAAGTTTTAATCTCAAAAGGTTATTACAGGGTGGATCATTACGTGAACGATGGTGATGTCTGGAAATAACCCACATCTCTGTGCTTCCACTAAAAACGACGATTTGTATAGTTTTTTATGACATAAAAAAATTATATATATTATATTTATGAAAAAAAAAAAAAAGAACCAGATCGAGTTTCTTGCCTGCGCTCTTCTCGACTGGGTTGTTTTCCGAACCGTTTTAGACGTTCATAAGCGCCTTCTTAGGGCCTAAATTGAATAAATAAATTTTGATTTTGATTTTGATTTTGATTTTGACCTGACGAAGTGATAGTGTGACTAACTAAGCTTGCTTTCAAGAAGATGCTGCTGGAGTAGACCTATATGTGCTTGGTGGGATATTTTTAAACTTAAATGCGGAAGGTATTAGAAAATGTCGTACCGTAATTCTAGATACAATCAAAAAGATGAAAATATATATAATACCAAGGCACCCTGCGATGCAATTGAAGTGCTGTAGTAATCTTCGAAATCCGTATTTATTAGAACGGTGAGCGCAGTTTGATATCCGCAGGAAGCGACTCGTCTCGGTGTAGACGGATGTAAAATCTTATTACCAGATAGATTCACTCTGTAAAGAGAAATATACATAAATTTATAAGTACGTGGTGAAGAATTTCCTAATAAAATAAACAAAATCCAGTTTTGATTATTTTTATACAATAATACATACTTAGCGCCAGACTACTTTTAAGAACTAGCTATGAAAGAGATTAATTTATGAGACGAACATGTAACACAATTAAAACATTTGTATCATACATCATTGACCCTTTTAGTTTCGCCCTTGCATTGGTTAAAACTAATATCATTAGAATTAGGTACCTACTTTTAACTTGATGTTACTTTAGGTATTCCAGTGTTGCGCTCATCTAAAAGGACCTTAATGTCTAGTGTTATGCAAACAGGGTATGACGTTTATATAACTAGTCTGACCATAAATACTGTTACAAAAAAACTTTAATTTTTAATTATTTTGAATTTGGAACACGTAAATTATTTTAAAATCTTCTTTCGATTTTGCGCCATTTCACATATTTGCTCCTGTTCATTATCAAATTACAATATGGAATATGGTGTTAAAGAAAACAGTATTGCAGTGATCGCCTTGCACAAAGTGGGTATAGAGCCGTTGGTCATATTCCAGACACTTCAAAAGCTTCGTATCAGCCATATGTTCGTATATCGTACTATCAACAGATACAACAACACTTCGACTGTCGTAGACCAGAAAAGATCGGGGCGGCCGCATGCTTTTAGAACTACATAGGCTGTTAATGCTGTTAAAGCCAGGATTCGTCGAAACCTCATTATGAAGCAAAAAATGTTATCGCGAGAAATCAAGTTTCCCGCTAGGACTCTGTCGCGTATTACAAAACAAGACCTAAAGCTCGATGCTTATCGTTGATATACAGGACATGCCCTAAATCAATCTTTACAGTTAAAGAGAGTGGATCGATCAAAACGCCTTCTGTCGCGATACGCAGGTGAAAGGCACAGAAATATCCTCTTTACCGATGAAAAAAATTTCACGATTGTAGAACACTACAATAAGCAAAATGATAAAGTGTACGCTTAAAGTTCTAAAGAAGCTGCTCAAGTGGTCGGATAGGTACAACGTGGTTATCATCCTGCGTCAGTGATGGTTTGGTGGGGCGTGTCTTATCAAGGAGCCACAAAACTACATTTTTGTGAAAAAAACGAGTGAAAACTTCAGCCAAAGTGTATCAAGATATAATCTTGGATCATGTTGTGAAACCTCTTAGCAATACACATTTTTTTAAATATACCGTGGACTTTCCAGCAATACTCTGCACCTGGTCACAAGAAACGAACTACCCAAGCCTGGCTTGAAACCAACGTTCCGGACTTTATGAGAGCTGAAGACTGGCCCTCATCTAGCCCAGACCTCAACCCTTTAGACTTCAAATTATGGTCAGTATTAGAGGACATGGCGTGCTCTAAACGACACGGCGACATGAGTCTCTTAAAAATCTTTGGAGCAAGCAGTGGGGAAATTTTCCTTGAAAACAGTGCGTAAATCCATAGATTCGTGGCCAAGCAGATAAAAGGCCTGTATAAAAGCCAAAGGTAGCCATTTCGAATAGAATATTTTTTAATTTTTTGCAGAGAATTTAATAAATATGTAGGTAGAAAATTTAATAATATTACATTACTTCATTAAAAAAATGCATTTTCATTTGCAACAGAACTTATGGCTGGACTAGGTATATTCAATAGTATAATTACTTACTAATAGTACTATAAGTACTAATTAGGATAGTTAAATTACGTAATCACCATTCATAACATTTCTTCACCCATGTCATCAAAAATAAACAAAATATGTCTAACTATAATTATAATAAAATAATATTATGTTCCCGCCATATTTACCTATTGATATTATAATTGAAATTCAGTTCACTGCTTCCATAAAATGACTTCTTAATACAACGGCTCAAATCCCTAGATACTGTATAAAAATATCAAAACATTGTTTTCTCATTTACTATGCCTTAGATATTTATTAATTATATACTATACATACATATATGCTGTATTATGTCATTATGTTCAATTTCATCCATCAATTTCTTGTTCTTGAACAAGACTAAAACGCATTTATTTTACAAACTCTTCTTTCATACCGAAGACGCCGCGTGTCATTCAAATTACTATAACTTTTGATAGAGTAAACTGATTTTAATGAAATATGTTTGAATAAATAAATAAATGAATATGCGGAAATATGTTCTATAAACAGACAGACAGACATTTCTAAAAATGATAGAAATGTGGTTAATTACCTATTTTAAGCCCCTTGCAATAATTCTTTTCACATAAATCGAAAATTTACAGACACGTGAAATTTACAATTTTATTATAAGTATATACAAATATAGTATAATTCTTTTAAGTAATTGTAAGTCTTTTACAATAAGGATCTTATTGTAAGTAACATTACCGATTTACCTGACAATAAGTTCAAGTATTATGTCAAGCAAGTTCTAATCTCAAAAGGTTATTACAGGGTGGATCATTACGTGAACGATAATGATGTCTGGAATTAACCCACATCTCTGTGCGCACTCGCTAACATTATTAAGACTAAGATGTGTATAGTTTTTTATATGACAATAAAAAATTATATATATTATATTTATTAAAAAAAAAGAACCAGATTTAGCTTCTTGCCGGCTCTTCTCGACTGGGTTGTTTTCCGAACCGGTGGTAGTGTTTTAGACTTCATAAGCGCCTTCTTAGGGCCTAAATTGAATAAATAAATTTTGATTTTGATTTGATTTTGATTCAGTAAATTAATGTATAAAACATTACCAATTAGCAACAGGAGACCAATTACCAATGTCTACGTGGTAGAGTGGTCAAATTCCGTATCAATGCTCGTAGCTTCGATCTCACCTATTCTATATTAAGCTAGAGCTTTCGGTGAAGGAAAGCGTTCATATTAAACCATATCATGGTGGTAATCGAAACAGTTTAAAGAAAAATATAACCCTTCACATATCTTACTTTGAAGCAATAGCGAAGTAATTAAACGTGCAACATAAACTGAGCATCGTGAACACTCGCTGGAATAGTTGGTCGCAGCGATACAATGTATTTTTCCACTTGCAACGTCGTAAAATGTTATTACATGTAGCGGCTGGCGCTATCTGCAAAATAAAACGAAATATCTAGTAACGTAACATTCAATTCTCAGGCATTTAAAAAAAAAAAAATTAGATGCATCGTGATCGCTCACCATGGACCTCATGCGAAGGTTTACATAAGATTACCCAAAAGACAACAGAGAGGGCCACGCTTAGAGTTTTGTCGCATTAAGAATTTTTCAAATTAAGTGGTATTGGAGAGGATTGATTGCTCACAGAATCGATGCCCGATGAACGGATTCTTGAATGGTGACCACACAAATGTAAGTAAATCGCCGAAACGGTGGGCCAATGACCTATTGAAAATCACAGGTGTCTGCTGTATGCGGGTGGTACTAAATCAGTCGTTGTGGAGTACCTAGGTGGATGTCTATGTCTAGACATCTATGTTCGACATGATTATTGTAATGGTAAATTAAGTAGATAATTACCATTCTCATTTAAGAAACATAATTCACCAAGAATACGAACGGTCCCGCGTGCACTACTTATCTATAAATATATTACGAACTTGCCTCTAAGTAGATAACAAGAGCCGATTTAACACATGACATTCAAGAAAAGAAACATCTGCAAAGACGTCATAGGTTTTTAATCAAAACAGATATGTGCTATTAAATTAAGGTGTTATTAGATATAATAATTATGATAAAAAAATAACGAGAAGGCCAATAACAAGTAAGTATAGATTATAATTAATCACAGTAGGTACAATGTTATTAAATAATTGATTATTCAAGTGAAGATATATCTGTGGCTCCGCTCGTTTGTAACTTAATCAATATATTATATAATATAACAAAATAAACACTATAATTATAATTAGGAAAACAAAATAATTAGGAAAAAGTGTCATGTCAATTGGATTAGTGATTTTTGAGTTATGAGCGCAATAACGGCCAGATATTGTCCGATGGAGAGACGTCGTATGTTTAAAATAATTTAGCCAATGTACTTAATAAAGTTTTTAACAAAATTACATTTACCTTTATTTTCGTATAGATTATTATATTTAGCTTGCGAATTCGCCCGCAAACATATCGAATACCGCCACAAAGAATAATAGTTATAATAACAAGTGGATATATTGTCATATTGTATAATTGTTTATATGCATTATGACGATGTTTACATACAAGACCTAAGGGTCAACCTAGCCAAGTATGGATACCGACCCAGCTCTCGAGGTATTCGAGGCCCGACTGTTGGAACTTTTCAGTTTGTATCAGGAGTTTCGATTCAAATAGAAATGCAGTTGTTTAATATCACTCCAGATGGAAAGCCATGCACAATAGCCGCCCGCGCTTGCTTCATCGTGCTGCTTGACGAGGTGGATAAGCTATTTGAAAGACGCTGCACAAATCCAAAGCTATCTGTTTCTGTGGCCCACGAAAACCGCCACCACTAGAATTCCAGATCAGGATTCTTGGTTTTATTACGGGCATCCAATGAAACTGGATAGAACACTTTACGTTTGTTTCGCCTGAGTGCCATGCAGTGCCCGAAAGATCTGACAACCAATAATATCGCTTTTTTGAAAAACCCACAAATAGCCAGGTAGCCATTTTACTCGTTGAATACCAGACATAGAATCTCATGACAAGGGTCCTCGCGTATTTCACTGAACAGTTCCGTAGGGACCTTAAGATATTTAGTTTTCCTTAGCCACAGTAGGTTCAACAAGGCAAATTCCGCGGAATTCACGTCCAAATCAAGATCCGTACTACTGTGTGCTTAGCTAGCTACCTCTCTCCCAGCTAAGCGCCCTAAGCTCTTGCACAAAAAGTTAGACAAAACTATCATGGCTCTTTTTCAGTCAACATAATTTAGTCCTTTCGAAAAAAAATTGAAATTGAATATTTCATTGACATTACACAGGTAATAATAAAAATAACGAACATTATAAAATATATCCGTAATACATACTTTCGTAAATAATTTTTCAATAGATATATTATTAATATCTAATATCGTCTGCAATTCGGACAACATTTTTTTCTGTTTAGCATCAGCCAGAAAAGTGGAATGCAAAAGCGGCGCCAAACGTAAAATCTTGAATACGTACTCCGAAGTCACATTCAATGGTAATGTCCTGTATAAACAAAACTTAATAAAATATATTTTTTAAATGAATAAAGATTAATTATTTGTTTCTCTAATTTAGTAAAAAAACGAAACTGTTGAATATAAGTCCGAGCATCCATATCAGTGTCACAAACCTTAAAGCAATTGTAAAGAAGATCATCAATTAACATAATGATTATACATACAATATAAACATATCCGCGAATATACAGAAAGCACCCCAGAGAAACAAAAAATAATTGTGAAAAATCAATTATATTTCTCATATTTGGTTACTGTGTAGTATTAGTATATGTGTGTGTGCGTGTATGTGAATATAGGTGTGGATTTGCGTGTGCGTCTATGTGTTTGCGTGTTTGTGTTAAAACCATACATATTTATTGAAAAAATAACCACCTTTATCTATATATAGATAGACAAGGATAAAACAGTTAAATACAATTTTTTGACCTCTATTTGTTAACCTATTCTCATTTTCTTATTATTTTTCGAATCTTTTGATGATCTTATTACATATGTTATCAATAGAAAAATAAAATTGAATGTTTTCTCTATAATGATTTGATCAAAATTAACCATTAGTTTATTAGAAACATTTTTTCTTTATGATATTCAATTCGTAATTGAAAACAGATTTTTAACGTCAAGCAAGATTTGTGTAAATATCTCTCTGCTTTAAAAAATCTTAGTGATCACTTTTTCATAGTATGCAAAGTATGTTTTTCTTCCTTTATCAGGCGTAGTATGATCATCGAACCACTGGAATAGGTAACTCAATAATTGTTTTATGGAAATTGAGTTAACTCACAAATTCCGAGCGAAAACTCTCGCTGCCTTACGGGATACAACATTCACGTCACATATAGTCACCGCTGGAAATGGCACGTCCCAAATAGCGGCTTGGGTCGTTTCTATAACCTGGAAACGTTGAGATGTTGAGCATATTTTAACTGTATTATCGTTTTAGATGTGACACCTTGTAAACTAAAACTACCCTGACTCTCTCTTTCGCCATATGAGACAAATTGTACCACTTTCCAGGAGAGATAAAATACTGTTTTGATCATTAAAAAATTTAAAGCCATTTTTCGATTATTATAGTGATTTTTGACGTTTTTGTAATAAAATTTTAAAATATGTATATTTAGCAATTGCAAAATGTCACAACTAGAACGACGATATATGTTTCATAAAGGGATAAAAAACAATCTATAAAAATTAATTAAAAGTTGATCGCGATCTACATCACAGTTTAATTACCAGATATCTAAATCTTGCTATAATATAACTAGGTCTAAAATTAAAAATATGCAATTTGGTTCAACTGAAATTATTTTTTTTTTTATTTATTTAAAAATGTCTATTATTTTTTAGTTATAAAATATTTATAAGAAGTATGCACTTTTATTTTATACACTCTCAATAATAAATTTTATAATGGTTAAAATGCCAAAATCATTATTTCCGCTTCAAACAACATAAGACAAAGCAAAGAGATATTATTACTCACAAAACTGTGCATTAAATTGAATTTTATTTACAATTTCATGAGTTTTAGTTTTTTAATACGCGTCCTACTTATTTTCGTAAAATTAAAATAGCCTAATGGTTTCGCCACACAGCCGGTGGTCCGGGATGCTAGTGCGCTTTTACTATAGAAGAGGTCGCGCAAGGCTAGCGCTCGGCTTGCGATCGCGATGTCTTCTATAGAATCACCACGGTAGAGTCCCGGGCGTCCCACCCGCTGTGTGGTGAAACTATTAGTTCCAGCAATCTGCTAAAAAGAGTCCCCTCATAATCGATGCACCCGTTTCGGAGAGTAACCGGAACAAACAGACAAAATTTGAAAAACTTGTAGATCTTTTATAGGTGATATGTATAAAGTTTATTATTAAGTAAAATTTATTATTTTGGTATTGCAGTAGTACCTCGATAACTTAATGGTGAATTATTTAAGTTATCGAGGTTTTTAACTTACAGTGGGTTTGAGTTAGAAAGGTTTTAATGGATCAAAATTTAACTTATCAAGATTTGTTCATGTGCTTTGTTAGAGGGACTATATTAAATTGAAAAAACTATTTTCAAATGTTACAAACATACTTTGTTTTATAAATTTTATTAAGCGAAGTCGGAGATTTATTTTATTGTTTTAAACAATTGATGCTTTCAAAAGTAGTTTATTTTTTAATACTGTATTACACAGAGAAAATATCTTCTCCAACGTTACTACATTGTTCTACAAAGATCGCAGAATGGTTACAGCCGTTCTTGTTTCACGGATATATATACTTGTACATTGAGTTTGAACGCTGTGGTGTGGTAGAGGGTGTGGTGACCAAAATAGAGAAAGGTATGCTTAGTTGGTTTGGGCATGTAGAGAGGATGGATGAGAGAAGATTAACGAAATTAATTTATAAGGCGAGGGTGAATGGGCAAGTCGGTAAGGGTCGACCTAGACGAATGTATCTAGACCAAATCAATCATGTGTTAAATAAAGGCCAGGTAAAAAGTACTCATAACCGACGAGCATATATGAAAGCGCTCATGAAAGTAGAGGAAGCGAAAGAGGTATGCCAAGATCGTAGCAAGTGGAAGGACGTAATCTCTGCCTACCCCCACGGGAGAAAGGCGTGATGATATGTATGTATGTATGTATTGAGTTTATAGCTCTTCGCTACCACCTTTTTTTATCACTCTCAATTCAAATTCAAATTAAAAAATATTTATTCTATTTAGGCGCTTATGAACGTCAAAATACTACCACCGGTTCGGGAAACAGTCCAGGTCATCGTAAAGAACCGGCAAGAAACTCGATCTGGTTTTTCTCTCAATGCTGTGACTAACCGCTTTTAAAATTTCTTATTCACTCAATGTTCCCGCTGTAGTTAGGTCATATTCATAAGTAACGAACTCGTCGAAAATTATTCAATTAAGTTATCATGGTTTCGTATTTTAAGTTATAGAGGTTTTTGGCTCTGGAGGGAAGGTAATGAGATTTTCATGAGTTACCTAGGTTTTACTATACAAAAGTACATTAAAATTGTATTTAGTATTAGTATTGGTATTGGTATTATTATTAGTATAGATAAGGTACCGATTGACCACAATCTTACCTGATGTTAAGTGACTATATTGCTGAAGATAGTAAAATACAAAGTCCATGCATACAATGGCTTCTAACTAATGCTGCCGAAATAAAAATAGGCCTGATACTTTACTGCTATTTTTATGGCAGTTTGATTTGAATCATCGTACTCATAGTAAGAGTCAAACCTACAACAATCGTCGCTCTATCCGAATACACTACCACTAAGCCATTATCGCTTTCAATTAATAATAATATCATCTATACCATTAAACAAAGAGGTAAAATGTATTTTTGATTGTTATTGATAAACTCAAAAAACGAATTAACCGATTAAAAAAATTATTTCTCTTATACAAAGCTATTTTTTTTTAAATTAGAGATTGCTATATACACGTGTGGATTCGGGGCAGGCAGGTCCCTAGTAAAGAATATAAATATACTAACGGTGACTACAGGATTCCTTGCATACCACCTGTAGGCTGTGACTACGAAGTAACCGGTGCAAGCAATGCTTAGCGCCACAAGTAAAGCCCAGCAAACTCTGTTAATCAGATTATTTAACCTTCAAATCCGTCTTTGTTCACCAAGTACTGACCCCGAATTTCGCTTCGATGGTGCTCCGAATCGTATTGAGTCGGATTTTTTCATGAAATCATAAATAAGGACCGTTCAAGTATTACGCCCTTACGTTGCTTCCGTTGTTAGTGCTTGGGTCATACTATTTTAGTCTGTTCATCGACGATCAATGTTTTAAGTCTGGGGAGCAGGGCTATAAGCCCGGTGATTGTAGGGCTAAGGCAGGAGGTGACACTCATCACCACATGAGTAGTATGCTATGTAGGCCATTTAGGACCATTAGGGCAAAAATGACTAGGCGCATAGTTATCAGCCGCATTGGCCAACCAAGGGGGAACAGGCGAGGTCCCTGATCTTCCATTGCACTGGGACGGAACAGGACGCGACGGGGCAACGGCACATAGATAGATTGCATCTAGAGGGAGAATATAGGGTGTCTATTAGAATATAATTGTCTAAATTCCACGTGAGCGTAGTCACGGACACATCTAGTTATTTTATAATAAATTTGTACCCAGTCTCATAATCTAAATGCTTTATTAAAACTAACATTTATAAATACAAACAAACCTTTCAGCAATATTGAGATCTTTCATAACTATATATTTGAATCCGTGTAAATCTGTTCTTTTGCAGAATTCCACGAATTTTCTCGACCAAAAAGAACGTAATTTCTTATTATTTTTTTCATCTTTAACCCAATTATCGACGAACTTTGATCCTTCGACGGTACGATCTAATTTCGGTTTATAATAATTAGACATGATTACTTGATTGTTATAATAATTATTCCAGAATCGTGATACGCGGTCAGCCGGTTCGAAATATGAAAAAGTCTGACGAAGCACACTATCTCTCTGTCGAGCACACGAAGCGGCAATTATAAAAGTTAGATCAAATGATAGCTGAATTGTTTAAGTAGAGAAATTAATGACAGTTTTGATCGTTTAACTTCCTACACATTTAAACTCAGGGTGATGTTATAATAGTGTGATACATAATAAAGTTAAGTTTTGTTTTAATCGAATTGATTCCATTATGATTCGATATTAAAACCCGCCGTTAGTCACAACGCGTAGATTTACGTTGATTCAAATCCAATTAACACATTGTACAATGACTCAGAAGTCTGGTGGTTCTCTTTTTCAAAACAGTTAAAAAAGAACCCTTCTTACTTTTGTCTATAAGTCGATGTCTATAAGCTGATTTCGAGAGTCCTCATGAACCGATTAACGCGCAGGCTGAACGACAGCCTCTCGAACAAGCCAGCATCCGAAGAGAGATTACGTGAACCACATGCATACGCTGCGGCAAGTTTAGCGTTTGTGAAAGAAAAACCCTCTGATTCAATTGAGGTAGCTAGACTGGTCTGCAGTATCTCCAGTGGTGTCAAATATACTTTCAAAATATCAAAGCGATGAAGGATTTGTACGAAAGCGCCACCATGCCAGTCCAGATCAGACCACGAAAGCTAAATCTTTGCGGTATAGAGTTTAGACAGGAAGATGTTTTCTCTTCGAAAATATCTACCGCTGATCAAGAATGAGGAGATCCGCAGAAGAATCAAAGTAATCGACATTGCCCGAAGAATTGCTAAACTTAAGTAGCAGAGGGCTGGGCACATTGCTCGCAGAACCGATGTCCGCTCGAGCCAACAGGTTCTGGAATGGCTGCCGCGTACCGGAAGACGCCGTGTGGCGCACTGGGTTGACCGACTACCAGGTGAAGGTCGCAAGAATCCGCTAAATGCAAGTGGCACAAGACCGGTGGTTGTGGAGATATTTGAGGGAGACCTATAACCAGCAGTGGACGTTTTTCAGTTGCAAGGACAGATGGAATGGACAATGAAATATCACATCAACAAAACATCATAAGTAATAAAACTATAAAGCAAGGTTATATTTTAAAAACGACGACGACACCCGACAGTTGACAACCGTCATCATCACGCCGGCCTACATCTACCACAGCTAAAGCCTTTAGCCATTTCAATTATATACATGTTATCGTAAGTTAAGTTTTCAGTTCAGATTCGTTGGACACGATCTGCTCTCGCCGTTGACGTTCATGAGGAAGTGAAGTCCGTCACGGTTGCACCGACTATCGACACAACACTCCGCTGGACTGCCAGCTTGCTAAGTCTCGTTCCGACATAATTCAAAACAAGGTTATAATGACGTGCCATCATTTATATATATAGAGCAATTACATATATATATATATATTATTGAATACAGGATTCTTCAACAAAGACAATAAATGTCTAGTTTTACCGTCTTTTCATATGTCCATCAAACAATACAAAAATCTAAACTTGGGGTACAGCCAGTCTTTATTATTTTATAAGTAGAAGAAAAATTAATGTTGGTCCAGATTTGAAGATGAAAACAGGGAAATAAGCATCGATGATTTGTGTGATTGCTTAAGTAAAATCAGCCCTGGCTGCAGTTGGCCTTTTCACGCTTAATATCTTTTTTACTGGGAGGCAACGCGCTAGCAATAGATTTCAGAAATACTTATACTTCAAATTTGTTACCAATCGCGTTTTTTCTTAAGGTGTTAGTACTCAAATAGGTTTTTTAACATGAGCACAATGGTCGCAACCTAGGCGGGCACCGAAACCCCAGCACTCCAAATGTCTCTTGACCTTATTTTTTTAGAAAATAACGAAGCATACATGCTGTATAAAATAGGATACTACTGCTATTAGAAATAGACAATCGATGCCATCAATCATTTTTATCTTATATCTTACTGTAAAAAAAAATCGTCCAAGTATAAACAACATTTGAGGCATAGCATTAAACCATTGATTTCTATGTATAAGCCATTCGGTTCTTCGAACAAAAAAGATTGGAATCAATTTTATGGACACAGGTACAATAAAAAACAATAAAACTCGTATGAAACTATAGTCCGTTCACAGTTATCATACCTCTAGCCGTTAAACTGTTGTTATATTATGTTACCATGTTTGATATGTATTCTTCACCATGATTTTATTGAATATACAGTTTGAATGTGGTATTAAAAACGAGTCAGATTTAAAATAAACTTTGTAGCTACTGGCCGCTTTGGTATCCCGATGAGCTGGATAAACATCAGTTGTAAGATATATGTTTCACTAAAAACCTATAGGTGTACAACAATAAAAATATGGAAAGCAGCAATCGTTATAGGTATACACAAACCTGGCAAAGACGCCAGGTTACCCGATAGTTACCGTCCCATTAGTCTTCTCAACACGTTAGGAATACTCTATGGAAAACCTTTTAAACTGTCTCATAGAGGTCATTAAGGACAAAGATCACTTGCCTCCCCAACAGTTTGGGTTCCGAGCCAGACACTCTTGTGCGCATCAAGTACACCGCCTCACGGAGTACATCCTCTCTAACTTCAACCATCCAAAGCTTAATAAACCCTGGCGTACGCTCGCAGTCTTCTTCGACGTCACCAAAGCATTCGACAAGGTCTGACACACAGGCCTTGTCTACAAACTCACTGAGCTAGGCATCTCCGACACTCTAGTCTACATTATACACAGTTATCTCAAAAATCGTACCTTCCGCTATAGAGTAGAGAACGCTCTCTCTATAGCCCACCCGATACGCGCAGGAGTCCCCCCAAGGTTCGATTCTGGCGCCTGTCCTCTTTAATCTCTACTTAGCAGACCTCCCTGGTCTCGGAAGAGTTCAGTTAGGTCTATACGCGGATGACACAGTCATTTACTATGCACACTGTAAGACACATCTCATACGAAAATACGTCCAAAGAGCCGTCGACGATCTCAGCTCTTGGTACTTCAAGTGGCGTATCGCGATAAACCCGAGTAAGAGTACCGCGATATTATTCAGTAGAGACCGAGAAATTAGGGAAAACCCTCCCAGACTCGTCCAGTACGCGGGTACTGTCATCGCCTATAGCACCGAAGTTAGGTACTTAGGAGTTCAATTAGACGACAAACTGACTTTCCAAGCCGACTTAAAGAAAGTTAAGCGCCAGACCACCATGGTGCCAGGCCGCCTCTACCCGCTCTACTGCAGCAAGAGCAAAATGGCTCTCCGCCATAAAATTACCCTGTACAAGATAGTGGTCAGACCCATCATCACGTACTGCGCACCTGCCTTCGGTCACATTACTAGTGTCCAGATGCAAGCCTTACAAAAGATCCAGAATCGTTTTGCAATGAAAGCCGTAGTCGCCCGATGGTACCAGAGAAACGTGGATTTACACAGGGATCTGAATATACTCACCATCAAGTCCGTTTTCAAAACCCAGTGCTGCGCCTTCTTTGAACGCGCAGAAACACACCAAAACCCCCTCATAGTGCGAGCCGTCGTCTCGTACACGCCCGATCCGAATGCCCTCCCCAAGATGCGACGACCGCGCAACATCTTGACCGACCTCGACGATAACATCACTCGTATGAATAGGATCTTTCCATATAAACCTCGTTCTTTTGCGCGTCAGTGCCCACGCCCGCGAAACCGCCGTTCCCGCCGCCGCGGACTGGGGGCAAACTTTGCTCCCGCACACTATCCGGGTCCCCTCAGGTGCCTTCAGCACTCGCCCCCAAAGTCACGGTGAAGCTGTAAAGGCCCTTCCGATCAAAAGCATTAGCTAGGTTAGTAAAAAAAACAATAAAAATAAACATAGTTTATATGTATTTTATTTCTGATTTCCTTACAATGAAAATCCTCTTCATTGCATACGTATTTTTCTTGGAGTACTTTTATTTATTTATTGCATTGTGATATTTGTATTACTTGTATGATTTATCATAGCTTTTTAAATTTATTTTATAACAAACCGAGATGACTTTTTCGATATATATTCCTATAAAATTTAAACACATTTAATACACAGACAACACTTAATAAATTAAACTTTTCTTTAACAATTCGCAATTAATACTAGCAAAATATTATATTATTTATTCACGTTTTTACATTCTCTTGGACGTTTTAGAATTTGGCATATAAATTATATTTAAGCGTACCGATCTATCGAAATCTGTATATAAAAAAACATATGTATCCCCACTTTCTAATATACCGTTTTGTACGCGCTTCCTCACGAATGAACATATTATAGGATAAACAAAAGACAATTATAATTATATAGTCAAAAAGTACAGTCTGCTTATTCTATCTTTTTTATCTCTTTTTCTATTACTACGTTCTTCTATCCGTCCTATATTCAAAATCGTTACGTTATGCCGTGTTCTTGAAATTTTACATTCGTCGCGTGCGTATAAATTTAAACAAAAAAAACTATAAACACGCTTTTATAGAAAATTCAACTAAAAAAATAGAAAGTAATTGTTAAATATAAAAATTAAGAATATTGTAAATAAGAAAAAGAAAATTGATTTTATTAGAAAAAAGTGTGGAGTGCATGGTGTCAACAGATATAAATAATTTATTGACAGATATGAGTAGAGGATTATCATTTTGATAATATCTAAAAAAGTACCCTACTCTTTTTTTACAATAAAATCCATTTTTTTCTCATATTTACACTATTCTTCATTTATTAATTATTTTCTATTTTTTTACTTGATTTTTTTTTATAAAAGCGTTCTTTTAGTTTTTTTTTATTATTCATTTTAGATGGAAGCATTGTTTTACTTTAAGAAATTAATCTATTATTATATATAACGGGACTAACCGTTCATAATATTGAATTGTCATCGGCCCTTGATAAGTTTACCAAATTTCGAGTCAATCTGAAGTTTTTAATGGGGTCAAAATCATATTCAAAGTTTGCGTTACATAGACACATACTAACATACGTATGAAGTTAATAGAAGCGTGTTAAAAACTATGCATCCATGGGGACTACCAGCAGAATTGAAAACTGGAATCATTCGAAAAACTCCTGTTTTTAATGTTTAAATTTCATAGTTGTTACATTTTTACATCTATTCGCGCTCCGAATAATAATTATGTACATCACAACATACGATAGGCTGTGTAAGTATACATTATGTTATTTTTCTCATTTAAACGTTATCATATACTTGATATACTGAAGCATGTTGACGGCTGAGGTCATACTATTAGTAACGCGAACCTACAAGTTTTACCCCTACCGAGAATCGCTCGACGCCGCTAAAGAAGTTTTCATTTCAAAAATTAATTAATACGATAGGTTGTTGTACAGAACGAGGAATGGTCTATACATTCTTTTTTAAATCAATTTATTATTAGAGAAAGCATATTCGTTGCACGTCACGAATGACCTATATATTACAAAACACTAGAGATAGGTACAAAAAACAGATATGTAAAATTAAAGCCAGCTCGCTCGATAGTCGGAAATGTTTAAATATTCATAAGTGACAGAGGAATACCTAAATGAACGTAATTAGAATAGAGCCAGGTTTCAAAATTGATTACAGTAAGCTCACTGGCTCACACGCTATGTCTATCCTTGCACAAGTTATAAAATGCAACGTCAGTATGTCTCTGTCTTATAATAACTGAACCGATTTATTTGATTTGTTTTTTCTTTGATCATGCATGTGTTAGGTCGATTATATAGGTATTAATTGTATATACAACTAGCTGAATGCCCGCGGCTCTGCCCGCATTTCATATATTCTTTACTACGCAATATACTTTTTAAATACTCTTTAGGAAATAGTGTTTTGATGGACTTTTAATTTTTTTAACTCTACTTATTTCCCCAAATTTCTTTTTGGTACAAAAATAACATAAAAATAGTTCACATAAATTCAACCACTTGCCTGTAAAACTGACCACTGAACTGTCTTTTTTCCAAACATTGTTTTTTTTTTTATGCGGAACCCTAATAATTATCTTGAAATTATTAGTATAGAATGGAAAGGTACTTCTCACAAATTATATCACCAGCCAGTAAAACCATAGACCTAGTATAGACACGACTCGAGTTTTTGGCGGGATCTCAGTCTGACATGTAGCAATTGTTTACTTTAATTCATTAAACTTGTGTACTTGACTCTATATCATGTAATCTTGGTGGCGTTTTGTGTGAAATAGTTTAGTTATTGTGTTCAAGTTAAGTTTATTATAGAAGACAACGCGTAGCATACATTCTGAGGTGCCGACAAAGCTCCATGGAAAGTTTGAGCAGGATAGGCCACCGTTCTGTTGGAGCTTGGTAACGCTGATACAAGATTGAAAATCTTACCTACATGACATTGGCACAAATTGTGTGTACACACAGATTGCCATTAACTAAGAAGAAGAAGAAGAAGACACGACTCACAGTGCTAGTTAAAAGCCGTTACAAAAGCGAGTTGCAAGTGTGAGTGAAATAGTGTTGTCATAACTAATCATAAATGTGTTATCGATGGTAAATTCTAATCAGTGGTGCGCCGTTCCGCTGGCGCCCGCGAAGCTGCGAGCTCAGAAGAATCTTAATATTTTTAACATAATTCAATAAATTTTATAAATACAATTAAAATTAGACACGACTAAATATTTAAACGCTTTAATGATCACTTTAGTGATTTATTAAAATCAAATTACAACGTAACGATTTATACTGAGCCACCCAAGCCCATCCAATGACTTTGGCACGGGCCTCAGATGATTTAGTTACGCCACTGATTCTGCTATAATCATATATTACTATAGGTTCAGGCCCACTATTTATTACAAGAATAAATGAGTTTCAATACATACAAAACATAATCTCCAAGTAAAAGATAATCTAAATAATAGTGTTAAGGAATATTATATTTGTTATAGAAATTGATGTAACAAAAATACTACAAATTACAGTTTCAAAAATATTTAGGAGCAATTAAAGGCACGTGGACTGTTATAGAAGAAGTATGTAGTTTAATTAATATAAAATTAAAACAATTTGTAATAATACAACTTATAGTTAATTAATTTATATTGTATTTAGAAAATTAAGGGTTGTTCAAGTTATTCATCTCTTGTTATTCTTTCAAAATAGACCATAAAATGTGAAATCAATAATAACAAGAAATAGATAACTTATAAGCGTTTTAATGTTATCCTAGAAAGATAACCGCTATACTAAAATATGACGACAAGCTTTACTACGTACCTCGTGCAAGTTCTAGTATTCTGCAAGTATACTAGCTTTTTTCACGGGAAAGATATAGAGCATCTCAATCATCACCAAAAACTTTAAACATCTTTTATTTTGACGAGGGGAATGCATTTACGCACTACCCTTACCCATTGCATTAATGAGACCGAGGTTCCCCAATGCTGGGGGACGTCTCCGCACCAGTGTGGGACTCACCCGGACGTGAAGCTTCCGGAAATACCCACTAAACCCCTCGGAACAAACCCGCCGCATTTATAGTGGGGGCGATACGGATTGCACAGCATTGCACCGCGTCGCCCCCTGCGGCAAGCGCATTGAGCCTCGTCCATACATAAGCCCAATGGGGATGAGTGGGAGACCTCTCCCCCACCCACCTCTTAGCCCACCTCTCATAGAGAAGCAAAAACCCCCCGAAGTTTTTTTTAAAATGTGTTACCCACCCTGGGCTCGAACCTCCGACCTTCCAGTCGTACCTTCTATGAGACACGCGGATTAGTCCACCGGGCTAACCACGTTCTCATGCTAACCACGTTCTCCAAAATTTAAACACCTAGATATTACAAATTTTTATTCACGAATCTGTTATTTTTAATAAATGAAAAGTCAATAAATTATCCTATTGCAAACCAAACTCAACAATAAAATTTACAACTTTGTGTAATTCTATACAAACTATGTCAAAAAGTATTATATAAAAATTATACTTATTATATTATAAATTAATATTAGCTTATCCGCTAAATATCTATGAAGATTATTATCGGCTATCGATATTCATGACGTCATCATTTTGTCAAACACTAGCGTAAACAAATACTATTTTATTTACCAGTAAATATCTTCCAATTCTATATAAAGCAGTAAAATGTTATAATAAATCAATATAAAAAGATAAAATCTATAATTGAAATCACTTTTACGATTAAATGTTAAACCCAAATCGGCAAAAATGTGAACTAACAGTGTAATCAAACCTGTTTTAATTATCCGTCAAAAGTGTGTTTATTCAGATTATTTAATTTCACATTCAGTCACTGAACAAAACACAAATAATATTTTTACAGTTTCGTCGACGATTATTAACTATTTAAATAAAATTACTCCAACTTAATTAACAGCGGTCTTAGGGGGTCATAGCAAGTATAGAAATTGACAATGTGTCATTCGATTCGCTATCTCTTTTTGTCTTAGGCAATATATACTTAATCATCACTTCTTACTCCTACGCATGTTCGTCTATTGAGCATAGCGAAAACATACTATGTCTATGAGTAAAACCTTGTATTGAAACGGATTTTATTCACAATTTCATAAGTTGCGAGAAATTTTTACGCGGAACACTAATTATTTTTGAAAAATTAAAGTATCCTAAGTTCAAACCTGAATGTAGGATGGGGCAGTCCGGGGCATCTTTTTTTTTTATTAACCTAGCCAATGCTGTTGACCGGAAAGGCCTTTACAGCTTCACCGAACTTTGAGGGCGAGTGCTGAAGGCACTCAGCCGCATAAGGTAGCTAGCTCAAGGGTTCGAACCTCGGCTTGGCCGCTACCTGAGTATGAAAACTCCTGCGGAATTTTTATCCTAACTAAATCCCTACATTTTTATCTTTATTTACATTTTAAAAAAAAAAGTTCCTTACAGGACCTATGTGCCTGCGTGCCGGCGGCGGGAACGGCGGTTTCGCGAGCGTGGGCGCTGACACGCAAATGTACGAGGAACATGAGGAAACCGCCTATTCGCGCGCGTGATGCTATCGTCGCGGTCGGTTAATATGTTACGCGGACGTCGCCGGTCTCGGCCGGCGGAACGGCGTGGCGTGTACGAGACGGCTCGTGCTATGAATGGGTTCGAGTGTGTCTCTGCGCGTTCGAAGAAAGCACGACACTGGGTTTTAAAGACGGGTCTTAATGGGGTCTTAATGGTCTTAATGGGGTGCAGGTTCAGATCTCTGTGAAAGTCCACATTTCTCTGAAACCGATAGGCATCAGCAGCTATCCTTATAAAGCGATTCTAAATCCTTTGTAAGGTTAGCATCTGCTCGCTAGTGATGTGAACGAAGACAGGTGCGCAGTACGTGATGATGGGTCTGATCACCATCTTGTACAGGGTAACTTTATGGCGGAGGGCCATTTTGCTCTTGCTGTTGTAGAGCGGGTAGAGACGGCCTAGCACCATGTAGGTCTGGCGCCTGATTTTCTCTAGGTGGGATTTGAAATACAGTTGGTCGTCTAATTGGACTCCTAAGTACCTGACTTCGGTGCTATAGGGGATGACAGTACCTGCGTACTGGACGGGCCTGGGAGGATCTTTCCTAAGGTCGCGGTCTCTAGTGAATAGTATCGCGGTACTCTTACTCGGGTGTCCGGGGCATCGGCCCCGGGCGGCAGTTTTAAGGGGCGCCAAATAATATAATAACATAATGTGATTAAAAATAAAACGTCTAGCATACGGAAGCGGAAATATAGGTATGTGTGTATGTTTATGTACATATAATATCATATGTATTATCTATTAATGTCACACATTTTCTTTCTCTACTTTTTCCAATCATCTCTATTCTCTATTCTCTATTTATCTTTTATTAAAATTTCTGCCCCGGTTCGAAAAATCGTAGATCCTTGCTGCCTAAGTTACGTAGTGTAACTCCAGCTATATATAAAAATAATCCCATCAAAATCGGTCTAGCCGCAGATTAGCTGTAAAAACAGACAGACAAAAATGTTAAAAATTTTGTTTTGGTATAGGTACTGTATATACATTCATGTATTTACTTTACTTAACTTTTATGCTTTTTTTATTTTTTTTATTTTATAGTTTTTGGGAAGGCTTACAGTCAAATGTTGAATATAGGTAGAAGAAATTATGAAAGTGTTACAATTGCTAATTATAAGCCTCCACCTTTATATAATAATATAAACGCATTAATAATTATAATACCGAATATGTGCCGCTATATGTTACAAAATGTAACATATATATGTATATGTTACATAATGTTACTATCTTACATTAAATTTAAAGATAGTATAAAACAAACTCTTTTCCCGAGCAAGTCTCTCGAGGTTCTAACCCTTGTGCTAGTTACCTTTATGCGGCTGAGTGCCTTCAGCACTCGCCCCCAAAGTTCGGTGAAGCTGTAAAGGCCACTTTGGTCAACAGCATTAGCTAGTTTAGAAAAAAAAAAAGAGCAAGTCTCTTTCCAGAGACGCTTCTAGCTCTTGTAGCGCCCGTGTATGCAACCAATATCCTAGCGCCCCCTAGTATGCGGGCGGTCAAAATGGAATAGTTATATTTTCAAACGGCAATTCGGATGTAATTTATGGTGTTGGAAAGCCAATGGTACACGATTAAAAGTATTTTGTTAGGAAGGAAGAGCTTACAAGAATAAAAAAAAACACAAATGTATAGTTATTTCGAAAACTTACAAACTACATTGCAGGACGCTCGGAGTACAACTGAAATATATTTACTAGCTACCTGTGTGCCCGCGGCTGCGCCCGCGTTTTATATATTTTTCACAGCGTAATTTTTTTTTTTTTTTTTTATACGGAACCCTATTTATAACCAAAGTTATTTTTGCTAATAACGTTAAGGAAAGATATTTCTCACAAACTCAAACAACTACCAGTAAAACCAAGCATTGAATCGAATTTTATTCACAATTACATGAATTTTAATTTTTTTACGCGGTACCCTAATTATTTTCGAAAAACAAAAGTATCCTAAGTTACGCAGAGTAACTACAACTATCTACCACAAAAGTCCCGTGAAAATCGGTCCAGCCGTTCCGGAGATTATCTGGAAGAAACAGAAAAACAACAATTTTAAATATGTATTTTTGGTATAGGTACCGTAACGTAAATACGTTCCTATCTATTTACTAAAAAAAATATTTTGAGACTACAAACAGATACTTCAACATTAGTACAGAAAAAGTTTTTTTTTGTATTTTGGCCTTTGGTAGCGATGCGATACTAGGCCAACATAATAATCTGATTTCATGTTGAAACAAAAGTTATTGTGTAAACGAGCCACTTGTGGGCGCACCTGGCTTTGTAATGGTTTCGCTACTCAGCGGGCGGGTCGGAAAACCAGCGTGCTTTTACTATAGAAGAGAAAGGGTATGGCTTGACAGTGTCGAATCGATATCTTCTGTAGAAATATCGCGCTGGCATCACGACCCGCCCGTTATATGTCGAACCATTACCGTGCTCGATGTTGGCCATAACACGGGTCTTTGAGACCTTTGTCGGCCCTAGTGATGCATCTATGTACTACAGGTACTCTGCACTATAGGTAAGGACGGCTTCCTCTCTCTTTCTCTCCTAAACTACACAATTCAGGCAATGATGGCGCAGTTTGTAGTGTTACCGGATTCCGCGTCGATGGACGCTGGTTGAAACCCACTTATAACTCTCCATAACGAGCGCGAGCTTTCGATGAAAGAAAACATCAAGAAGAAACCACAGCATCGTGGTAGCGTTTTTTTTTTTTTTTAAATAATGGCCCTGGGTAGCTACCATCTCAAGTATGAAAACTATCGCAAAAACACCACTAAGTGCATTCTAGCAGCTTCACTTACGAGCCAATACCCCTAGGCTTAGTATGTTTACTATCCTGGACTGTGGTCCAGGATTGTCACTTAACATCAGGTGAGTTTGCCAATGCAACATAAAAAACAATGGATTTTTACATTGTTATCACCAACATATTGTAGGATATTTTTAATAAGCATATTTGTTGTAAATATCAAAAACAATCTTGTATATAAGTCGACTAGTGACATCTAGATTGTTCAATAATGACCTTTCCTTACTTACCATTATTAATATTGTCTATTTATATATCAATGTATTCTAAAAAAATCACTCACGCAAGCGCTTCTAACTACATAGGTTGTTGTTTACAAAAGTTGATTCATTTTAATTTGACAATTAATTATTACCCTACACAAGCTTTTGTATCAGTTGTAAAATGAATATTTTGTAATCAAGTCGCCAAAAAAACAACTTTAACGGCTTACGTATAATAAATCTAAAGAAAATAGGGGATGGATGATCCCTCGAGGAAAGGTGATTCTTTTTAGTTTCAATGAAACGCTAACAGTAGCGTCATCTAGTTGCTTTCTTTGGTAAAACGTAGCCTCAACACATCCTCGCACCAGAAAGGCCCTTCCGGTCAACAGCATTATCTAGGTCATAAAAAAAAAATCAATTCATCATTCCAGCTTGATTTACTGATGATGCCATAGATAAATTGTATATTTTCTAGTCTTTGCTGGTACGTATAATTTTATGGATAAAAACAAAAAAATATGTATTTAATCAATTATAAAAGTTTATTTTAGGCTGAGATATAGATACAGTTTTTTATATGAAAAAAAATTGGTATATTTTATATTTATTAAAAAAAAGAACCAGATCAAGTTTCTTGCCGGCTCTTCCCGACTGGGTTGTTTTCCGAACCGGTGGTAGTGTTTTAGACGTTCATAGACATAAATTGAATAATGATTTTTTTGATTTTAATAACTTTTGTTCAATGCAATCAATTGCAAAAAATTTAGTATTACTGGATTTGTACATTTCTCTTTTTCCTTTTTTTTTAATAATAAACTTTTTTTTTTTTAATTTAAACCTTTTTCTCTAACTAGTTTATGCTGTTGACTGGAACTGCCTTTACAGCTTTACCGTCGTTTTCTAGGCGAGTACTGAAAGCACTCGGCCGCAAAAAGGTAACTACCACAAGGGTTATCAAAATGGTACGAATCTCAGCTTGGCCGTTACCTGAGTGTAGAAAATTCTCCGGAATTTTGAACCTATGTAAACTCTACATTTACCTGCGTGTTATGTGCAGGAATGTGTGAAATGTTGTGTGTTTAATGCTTATTGCATGTTCCGTGTCAATATATCGCGCTGGCAGCGGCGTCAAGAACTTCCCCAGTTGGGGAACGAAGCACATCTTAGGCCGCCATAGGAGGGGGACCCGGAGTGTGTGCAGGAACAAAGTTAGCCGCGCATCCCCAGTAGCAGGAACGGCGGTTACACGGGCGTGAGCACTGATACGCAAGTATACACGGTCAATGCGGGAAGATCCTATTCATGCTAATGATGTTATCGTCCGGGTCGGTTAAGATGATACGAGGTCGTCGCATCTTTGTGTCGCGCGAGTACGAAACGGCTTGTACTAGGAGGGGGTTCGGGCGTGACTCTGCGCGTTCGAAGAAGGTATTGGGTTTTGAAAACGGACTTGATGGTGGGCAAGTCTAGATCCACATTTCTCTGATGCCATCTAGCGCTTACGACTTTTCTTAAAAAACGATTCTGAATCTTTTGTAAGGTATACGTCTAGGAACTCTTAATATGAACTAAGGCGGGTGCACAGTAAGTAATGATGGATCAAATCAGCATTTTGTACAGAGTGACTTTATGACGGAGAGCCATCAGAGTTATAGAAGGGGTAGCACCATGGCGGTCTGGCTCTTGACTTTCTCGAGGTGAGTGTTTTATAAGCCACTTTGGCCTATAGATGCACACCTAATACTTAACTTCTGTGCCCCATGAGATATCTATCCACTCATAAGTATTTAATGGGACGAGGAGGGTCGTTTTTTTTTCCGTTAGGGATAGAACATGATCGCGGTGCTCTTTCCCGGGTTGATCGCTATGAGCCACTATTTGTACCAAAAGCTTAAGGTGAAATCTATAGAGCGTACTCAGGCCTATCTCAGACTTAACTCCAGAAATTAAATTTATAGTCACAAGCTTAGCATTTGTTTAGCTTTAGCTCAGCAAAGTCCAATTCGTCGAATTCTACGACTTACGGAAATCTTAACTATTTTTATTCGAGCTTGGTAAAATGACTGCACTTCGCCTGCACACACAATAACGCCATTTTACCATGTGTATGGTAGTCGTCATCCAATCGGGCGTATTGTCTTACCACCACGCAAACTGTAAGAATTATGATGGCTGATCGCGAAACGCGACGAAACAAAATGTGTCAATTTATACTCGATGCAGTATTGAAAAATTAATTGATAACTATTCTCAAGATCCGGACTATACATTCGAAACTTAAAATTGCGCTGAGTAAATACTTAACAAAGTTTGAGTTGAGCTAAGACTGAGATAAGGCTAAGAACGCTTTATAGATTTCCCTTAGGGTGTTCACAGTCTTTTGGACGCGAGATCTGAGGTAGCCTCAGTGTCTGAGTGAATTATAGATGACCATGTCGTAAAGACCTAACCCGAGAAATCTAAAAAAAAATCTAATCTATCTAACGTGTTTCATATATTCGTTTCCAAATCTATTAAGTAGGCTTCACGGCTATACCTAAAAAGTAGTAAAAAAACTTTTTAAATTGAAAACAAAACCGAGTACAAAAGAATAAACTATAAAAATGCACAAAAAGAAATTAAATAATTACTTTATTAATCTGCTTCTGTTTACTTCAATACATCTTTTATTTTAATATCATTAATAATTTTGTAATTGGTGCCAGCTAGAGTTAATCAAAGTACTCATTTTTAAATGGAAATAACTGCCTAAATCATATATTATTATCACAGTTACAAATAAGCTAAAAGAAGGACTAGGGTGATTTTAAAGAACAACCAAAATCTATACTGACAAATAAAATTGAAGTATCTGTTTGTGCTGTAAAATTATTTTTTCTAACTAAATAGATATGAATGCATATACGATACCTAAAACAAAAATACATTTTTTCATATTTTTGTCTGTATGTTTGTAATGGGTAATTTCCGGAACGGCTGGACCGATTTTGACGGGACTTTTTTGGTAGAAGTTACTTACTACGGGTAACTTAGGGTACTTTTAATTTTCGAAAATTATTACCGTTCCGCGTAAAAAAACTCATAAAATTTTAATAAAATCTGATTCAATGCACAGTTTTACAGGCAAGTAAAAAAAAGAGAAATGTTTTACTTTATCTTAGTATAAAATTTTTCTAGGAAAACGATTAGGGTTCCGTATAAAAAAGCTAAAACGCAATGAACAATAAATGAAACACGAGCGCAGCCGCGAGCAGTAGTCGAGTATAATTAGCGACGTACATTTTCATCAATTTGTCATCCGTAAACTGGCACAGATTTCAAAATTATTAATGATATTAAAATAAAAGATATATTGAAGTAAACAGAAGCAGATTAATAAAGCAAATTATTTATTTACTTTTTAGTGCATATTTATAGTTTATTCTTTTGAAGTCGGGTTTGTTTTTAATTATAAAAGTCTTTCTCATTTCAATAATACGTTTCTACTTTCTTGATATAAAATGAAAAACAAATATTTCAAATAATTCAACTTAATATTTTTCATTGATTCTTTTTAATTTTACAATACGTGTATTATTACTATGTGAGCCTTTCATTGCACAAATTATTAACTGCATATAAACAAATAATATTACATATTACACAATTACATTTATGTAATTTTAATTAATTACATAAATTATTAACAGTTACAATATACTGTACCCGCAGATTCAATCGCGTATAATATTTCTATTCTTCAAAAATTACTTTCTGTATTAAAGATTTTTTTAATATTCAACGGTTTATTCAAAATTTTGCCAAAAAATTTGTTGATGGTAATTGTTTTAATTGTTTAACTTTTTCATAATTTTACCAGGTTATAAATATATATCTAAATATATTTTTAAAAAAAATTAAGTAACCTTTATATGTGTTTCTTGAGTTATAAGCTCACTAACGGACAGAGCCTTTGCTTTTTTACATAATATGTAAGGATTATTTTTGTAATTAATTCTTCAGACAATATAAACGATTCATTCTTCACCAGCACGACGTAAGGATTTCTCATCATTTCAATTTGTTCTCAAGTTTATAAGAATCGTGTTTAACTGGAGAAATATCCTTGATTCTAGAGGCGATTAGACTGTGACTGACTAATTTATTTTACTTTTCTTCTGATTGTAATGTATGATAGTTTAGGCATTTTAATATTTAATATTTTTTGTATGTGCACTTACCTACGTACTCAATAAATCAGTTCTGGATAGATTGTGTTTCAATCAACACCTAAAATTACAAGACAGCACTTAAAGAAATAATTCACCATTATCATTCAACGATTTGAGTTGCAATATTCCAATGATTTACACTCAATTATGGTATTAATTAAAATAGCCTCTTAATTATTCTGTGTTAAAAATGTTATAAGTACTCCTAGTGCTTTTAGACTTAAATTTAAGATTTTTCAGAGCGTCGAGTTAATCGATTTGTACAGTGAACGGCTTGTATATATATATATACATATATTGCACTTCCTTATAACCTAATTTACGAATAAATGTTTACATTTTTACAATACACACAACAGGGTCATTCCACCTCGAATCGACCAACATTTGGACAATTCACCAATATTTGGATCAATTAGGACAAATTTTGGTCACAGGTATGTTGGAATCAACAATTTTCGATTAAGACAAATTTTGATCACAAGTATCCTCTTTAAAGTGAATTGTAGTTCATTTCTGTGTATATAATTACTTTTGAGATATATAAAGTATAAGATTGAAAAACTTGAAAAATATCGACATTTTGAATTTTGCTTAACTTAAGATTTTTTTTTTTTTTTTCCTTTGGCAGAACTTCATTATATGATAAAAGAAAACTTCTAAGCAAAATTTGTCCAAATCGAAAGTGGTCGATTCTAACTGTTGGCCGATTTGAGGTGGAATGACCCAATAACGAAATAAATATACACATCTAAAGTATCCGGTTTAAGGAATAAATTCACATGAATTATGTTGTTCGAAATGCATTTTTAAATATTTATAACATTATTTTTTTGACCAAAGATTTCAAATTTCCTCTTTTCCAACATTACTTTACTTTTAATATTGTTAATAAAGTATCAAATGAAAGATCTAAGAACTTACAATTAAGTAAAATATTATAAAATGCATTTTCCGTGAGATTTCAAACGTCCCCTTAAGTGATAATTGTAACCGTAAATAATACTACCTTTTAATACTAAAATTGTATCACTAAAATTTTGTTAATAGTATAATATGCTTAAAATCTTATATAGAATTATTTATTTACATTTACAATTAACGAAAAGTAATTTAATTTAATAATGATCGTTGATGACATTTAATGCTGATTTCGTAATATATTAATAATAATAAATTTGTTTTTTTTTTTCATTTAATACTATCGATTTAATACTCCAATGATAATATCAAATATTATATATATTATATTAAATTAAATCGAATTGAATTAGCACCAAAACTACCAAGATATTTAAAATAATATCAATAGTTATTGTTATTATTATGCCTGGAGTAAAACATAATTCATTAATAATCAATGAGTTTTGTATTTACCACTTGTAACAATTTTCTAGATATAATCAATTTTTCCCCCACAGATGGTATATTTTTAACGAAATCAACTTATTATAAAGCTTATAAATTGTTACATATAAATTTACATTTAACATGTATCATAGTTGGGAATATTTGGACAGAAATACAACAATACAATGACGTACAAAAATCATACGATCGTTTTTGAATAATAAAACAAGAAACGGACTGACAGACAGAAAACTTTGATGATTTTAAATGATAAATTTGTTTTAAAGATCAACATAATATGTTTATGTTGCCAATCAAAAACCTATCATTAGTTTAGGTCAAATACATAGTTACTATTAAAATAACCATTGAGGATAAAATTTCATTATATCACATAAGGCAATTCAGAAGTGTTGATGGGATGTTTTAAAAACACCTATATTTATAAAATTCAGATCAACTTTAACATTTAACAGTTCGCGTGTCAATAATTCGGTATTAATTCGTTTACGTCTGTGAAATTCTTAACAAAGTGAGGCCATTCCTTGAGTATATCGAATAGTTTTGTCACCGGGGCTAAGTGTCGATGCTAATTGTCTGTGGGCGAATAATTTATAATTCTTATCCAATTTTCCTAAGGCGACCCCTTTTCTTATTAATTTCTTACACGCTTCCAGCTGCTTCGTCGGCGGGGCTTCGTTGTTGAACGTGCCTATGAAAGCGATCCCGATACTGTATTTGTTATAGCCGAGAGTATGGGCTCCCACTTCGTCCCAACCACGTCCGTAGTAAGCGGAACCGTCGCCGCCTACTAAGAAATTATACCCAATATCGGACCATTTTCTAGATTCTATATGGAACATTTGTATTAGACGTACCCTTAGAACACATTCACTCTGTAACAAAAAAAAATATTCACTTGTTTACTTTTCAAAAAAACAGACAAAACATCAACAAGAAAAAAAATTATATATGTGTAAGGTTATATATGAGTCGTCCATAATCAATCGCTGTTACATCCAATGCAAATGTGGCAGAGAATGTTTATTATTGTTTAATAGTAATTAATAGAAAATGTAGCTGATTTTGAAATGAATGTTCAGTTATTATAGTTATAGAATTTAAAGAAAAATATAGAGTTATATGTTTTTTTTTTTCTAGGTTATATCTGCAATCAGTTCCAGTATTAGCAGATATTGCGTTGAAGACATATATAGTTGCGGGTGAACCCTCCGCTGAGAGTTTCTTTCCCTTCAGGTCAAAACACATTACTCCAGTTGGATAGTCAGCTTCATTGCTAATTTCTTTGGGTGGGTTTCAAGGCGGTTAGGTATTTTGAAAAGTACATCGGATTCCCTCCTTCTCCGTGTTCATATTTATTCATATCCGAATTTATGACATACCAGGTTAAACTAGCTATAGAGCGGAAAATAATTTATTTATCTATTTATTTAACACTTTTTGCACACATTTATGTACAAAGGTGGACTTTTAATGCCTTAGGCATTTTCTCCCAGTCAACCTTAGGGTGGTGAAGAAAGCAACAAAGGTAGGTGCAAAACTAAATAATAATATTATATACTTGTACACAAATATAATATTATATATGTACATACGTAGATATAATATTTTCCAATCTTTGTAAAATAGATATACTGGAGTCACAAGCACTTCCAGAGTTGTACTCCGTACATCCATACAAGCTCTACTTAAGCAGCTTGTTATCTGTAGATAGTTTGGAGTTTCGTCTACAGGATTTTATATGTTCAATTTAGTTTTTCTCTTTTTGTGTTATTTGCATTTTACTATATGATCTAAATGTTATTTTTAAACCTAAATATTTTTCACATTCGCTGTATTGGAGTGTAGAGTTAACAGGTGGACAGTTTCCTTTCCTCATGGTAAAAATACATGGACTGATTTTGAAGCTCTTGTTTGAATTCGCCACATTTGGAGCAAGTTTGTTTGTTATTTAGTGCAGTCCATGTTGAAGGGGAAGTGGTGCCTTATTTTATCATTATCGCTAGTTAAAATAGCAGTGTCATCGGCATATATAGCAGTTGAAATACTTGGTATATCTTGTTTTATTTCATAGAAATTCGATGTTACATCTGTTTCTTTCACTTGAAATAGTAATGATATTAAATATGATGGAAAATAAAAATGCGAAAGGTATTTTCTGATTTAAAACAGAAATCCTTCATGCCATGCACAATCAAAAGCCTATTGTACATCCATAAATGCAGATGAGAAGTAATCTTTGTTTTTGAGTGTTTTCCTAATTTTGTTACATACTTTTTGTGCTTACTGCACCAACGAATGCTGTTGGCTAAACCTGAACTGATAGTCAGGTATTATGTTGTTTTCTGTTAGTATTGGTAGAATTTTAAATGGAAACTCTTTTCACACTCAGGAAGAGTACTTAAAAGTAATATTAAGGGTTGTAATTTTTTCAGATATATCCAACGACATTTCAGTTCAATTTCCTAATATATGTACACACACAAAAACAATAAAAATATCTCACCTGATATGAACAATTATCCGTAGCAGTGTGGGTTATTATAACCCAAGGTACAGGTTGCCTGATTTTATCGATTTTATCCTCCGTGGGTTGTGCCAACCAGTCAGACCTTGAAACTATTCTAAGATGATCCTTCCCTATTAACAATGAATCAGCTGTAAACCAACAATTACTTCCATTAATATAATCACGTACAATTTTTCTTATGGTATATAAAATGGGGCCAATTTATAAAAACACTCTATTTTCAATTTTTTAAAGAGATGTCCACATTAATAATAATAAGTTATATTTGAGGTTAACAGTTAACAATGTTATTTTACAGGGGCGGTACAAAAATACAACAGCTTCAATTAGACTTATAATCATCTAAAATAATCTTCAATTATGATATGACAAAAACTTTTGATAGAACAACCACTTACTCTATCCAAATAATTTACACTCCTACATTAAGTACTTGATAATAAAAATATGAAATATTTCGAATGGATGAAATGTGGTTGTTTTTTGACAACATTATATTCCCATAAGAATAAAATTGTTAAAAGTAAAGATTATATACATACAGTAAATAAAAATTCACTTAAGGAATCAAACTATAAAATATTACTGACATTCAAAATAAAGATATATTTAAAATGTACTAGTTATTATAAAATAATGACACGATATTAATAATTAATTACAAACAGAAAAAGTAATATTAAAAAGTAAATGGTAAAGATGGCCAACACCAGTGCTTAAAGCGAAGAACTATGCCTGAATTTGTAGAATTCTCTTTTGTAGGCTAACAAGTGGACTAAATTCGATTAAATATCTTTTAATTTCTAATATATCGTCTTAGGATCATAACATAAACACAGTCATTTCATTCATTCACAAACTATCTTACCATAAGAATACTGTTGTGTGTCAGTACAAGAGCCTTCATCTTCACGCATCCAATTCTTAAAATGATTCCGAGTCTTAATTTCACTACGGCTTCTGTAACCTGTGAACAGTTCTTTTGTTTCTAGCCAGCATTGAAAACAAGTATGTGTTCATAAATTTACTACTTCACCTATCTTGTAACTAATCTTTTGATAGACCTTCATATTACCTGAATTATTTATTAACTAAATTATTTTATATTTTATTCATCAGGTCATTCAGTCATCGATATTTTTGCAAATTACAACATTAAAAAATAACTATAACATTATCTCTGTCAAATAAATTGCTAAAAAGGATCAATAGTTTATTTTAAAAGACATGTATATTTTCCGAATCTATAGTGATGTTTAGATATTGATTTTCATTTAAATTGGATAATTTTTTAATTTTATATACAGTTTCTCTAATAATACATTTAATACATATTAATGCTTTGTTTTTGTGATTAGAATAGTGTGAGTAAATTCTAATTATAGATGATCGAATAATTAATGTAATCTATATTAATAATTCCTCAAGGGGTACAGTAGACTCAATTGAAATCTTACGTGAAATAAATAAACCAAAAAAAATTAATGATTTCAAGTTGACAACATAAATATCGGCAAAATTCGAATAGTCAAATATTTTGTTAAATTCTAATGGTGCAAATGGCTATCGCCATATCGACCACTCGGATGCCATCTTGAATTCTTTAAGGCCGATTCACACGTATCAGTGCCAATTCACACGTATCAGTGAAGTTGTAGTTCCTATCTACCTACGTGTTGTAAAAGATTGTGTATTATGAGTCACATATCACCACCCGAGTGAAGCTGAGTTTTCATCTAGTTATAAATTATTTCACTATAGATATAATTTTATGATAATTCTATAAAAGTGTTAAAATTTTAGTTAAATTATACCTTCGATTATATAGTCCACTGTTGCAAATAACAAGTAGTAAAGTAGTAGTAAAAATGTTAAGAGCATTAATGTAACAATTGATACAAATATGAAATTAAATCCATGATTAGAAACCATCACCGTTGAACAGTCTGAAATGGCAACAATGACACATCATATTATTCAACTATTTTTAGGTAGTTATGAATATATTTTATATTACTATTAAAAATATTTTTCTTGAATAAAAACTCATGTGCACATCATAAAGGAGGATTTTGTATATTTCCTTGCTTCTTTATCAGATGTTTTAAGAATATAGCAGCCTTTATTAACTCAAACAATAAAGATTGTATGTACACTAAATAATGATATGGTTTTACAGTGGGCAATGATAGAAATCTTGTAGAATTGACAGATAACATTAGCTACATAACATTTTGGAAGAGATATGAGATATAAATTACAGTTAATATAGTGATATAAGTATTTTCATATATACCTAAAACTTTTAGAGTTTCTTTCATAATGGAGCTGATGAACGTGTTTTAATAATAATAACCCACTCTCACATAGATACTTGTGTTACTTATTGATATACACAGAATTCTTTTATTTTTTTAATTGAGTATTGAAATATCACCTATGTGAAAATGGGATAAATTATTGTTTTTTTTTTAATATTGAAGAGCACAAATTTCTTGATAACTTACATGAGGAATCCTCGGAATTATTAGATAAATTATAGTCAGTACTATGATTGATTAAAAATACAGAAACAACTGCACATATCCCACCTATAATAACAACACATACTGCTGAACAAGTTACTTTATGCCACACATGGATTTTAAACTTCTTCGGTGCTACAAATGAAATAAAAACACATTAGAAAGTTGATCATGACATTGAAACTTAATTTTTTGTATCTTGTACATATATATTTGTATTCAATTTCATATGGTCCTTTCAGGACAAAATAGATTAACTTAATGAACTATTGTAATAAGGATAGATCAACCAAATTAGGTAACATTAACTTTTTTGTTTACAACCCTATTTTATAAGACCAATATTTATAAGGGTAAAAAATCTAAAAGAACTGTTTTACTTTTTTAATTCTTACACCTTTGAAGATTCTATGCTCCAACAGTATGAATATAAAGTGTGATATCATAAAATAAAACACTTTATTTTCACTTTGTGTGTCATGATCATAATTCAGGCACACAGTGATGGTATCCAAATAAAAATTACAACAAAATAAAAAAGTAGGTAACTAAAACTAAAGGACTACTTACATGTTTTTTGTTTCAATTCATTCTGCTGTTTACTTGCAGATGATATATCTTCATCGTCGGTTTTAGTGTATGCTGAATTATCATGACCTGCACTATGTTGAATTACTTGTTTGATAGTTACAGGGCCATTAAAATATGTATTATTACCGAACTGAACGTTTTTGGAATCTTTAACTATGACGCTTTCGAAGGATGGTGAACTCGTTGGTCGAACGAGGCTTGAAGGGACGTTCGACAAAGCGCTAATTGCCCTTGAATTTGTACCGTGCCTATCACCGCCTCTATCACTTTCACACCCTTCTTCTATTATTTGGATATCACCCAAATCGCCTTTCACTTTTACGCCCAATTTACTAGCACTCACTTCATTATGTATAGCGTTCGAAGCCATTTCCCGACTTCTAAGTTTTGTCTTTTATCCATTGACTTTGTTTTCGCGTACTATTACCATTACTATAAATATAGTCTTTTCATATATGAGTTTAATTTAAGAAACACATACAACATGATATAATATTATACTCGTAGTACTAAAAGAACATAATAAACAATATAAATAATTCAAGTTATAGTGATGGCGGTCTGAAATTGATGAACCAATCTTGTTGACTAAAACATCAATCTTTTTGAATCGATATTAACCACTGAATCGATTCAGTGAAACGATAATTTTTCCTAGAAAATCAAGTTTTATTTTTCTACATGAATATGTATAACTTAGATGTGTTCCAAAACAAATACAGAGGTACGAAAATATTCACTTATATAATCAAAAACTTTTGAGATGGCTCGAATCTGGGATGGCATTTTGAGATCTGTAGATTTTACCATGAGCCCTTCCCTGTGAGGTCACTAGTATACACTTTCACACTGCTTCAGTTAAAACTCCATAGTACTTTTTTTTGTAGTATTTATTTTCCATACATTAGAACAATATAGAAATTGATGTCATATTTTTGGCGTACATCTTGACACCGCGTGATAAAAATTCAAATTTATTTACTACACACCATCTATCTTTAAGAATCTTAAACATACCGCCCACCATGGAACTATTGCAAATAGTCCATAAGATAAGATAGATCGCCACCATTAATAGGTTAACAGATATATGTTTTAGTTAAAAAAAGCAAAATCCTTAACAGAACAAAATAACTAACTTCACTATATAGTAACAAAGTAAACAACTTAACTATTGAGTTACAGATAAAATACACAACTTACAAGTAGGCCTTTTTATTAATGCATTTTGAGTGCGTAAAGTAACAACTCTCGTAATTTGATCTAATCCCGGGTGTTTTCTCAACATTTCTAGCTAATAACCATTTACAAGGAGGTAAATCATCCTCTTTCACTACTACTACATCCCCAATATTAGGTTCATCATTGTTTCACGACCATTTATATCGATGTAGAAATTTTGTCAGATACTCGTGGGACCATCGACGCCAGAAATTCTGCATCATTTTTTGCGTTAATTGCCACTTACGTAAATTAGTTATAGTCGATCCTTCAAAACTATGGTCAGGGAAAGTTACTTAGGGTTCACCAATAAGGAAATGACCGGGTGTTAGAACATCTAAAGCATCGGTTTCTGAGTTTAATAGAGAAAGTGGCCTAGAGTTAAGACAAGCTTCTATTTGTGCCATAATAGTGGATAGTTCCTCATACGTTAGTGTGGAGTTACCTACAACACGTTTCAAATGAAATTTTACTGTACTCACACAAGCTTCCCACAATCCACCGAAATTGGGTGCATGAGGAAATGCCATTTAGTGCCACTTGTAGCAAGCTCTTCCGAAAGTTCCTTTACAAAAATAAATTTCTCCGATATAAATAATTTTTAAGCTCTCTCGAGGCTCCCACAAAGTTGGTTCCATTATCACTCCAAATATCAGTACAAAAAAACCCGGACGAGCAACAAATCTATTATAGGCAGCTATAAATCCTTGGGTGGTTAAATCACTGACAACTTCAATATGCACCGCGCGGGTAACCATACATATGAACAAACAAATATAACCTTTATGAAAAAGATGTCCACGCCCTTTAGTTGTCATGATATTAATAGGACCAGCGTAATCTACCCCACTATATTTAAAAGCTCTAAAAGGACTTACTCTAGCTTCTGGTAAGTGACCCATTAATTATTGTGTTAGTTTTGCTGAATTTCTTACTCATGTAATAGATTTTTTAACATCAGCTTTAATGAAAGATTTTACTCCGATTATGAAATATCCTGTACTTAAGTATGTTAATATTAATTGAGGACCACCATGTAACGTTTTTAAATGGGCATCAGCTATCAAAAGATCTGCTAAATTTGATTTCTTGGGTATAAAGACTGGGTGCTTATTATTCAAAGAAAGTTGAGATTCAAATAATCTTCCTCCTACTCTTAAAATACCCTCTTGATCTAAAAAGGATTTAAAGGTTTGAGAGGTGCCTTCAGTTTATTAATAGAACCCTGTTTTTTATAAGTTTTAACTCATCTTTGAAACCATCCCTTTGACAAATTTTCAAGACACATTTCAAGGCTTCACTGAATTCTTCAGAAGTTAAAAAAATTACTAAATTGATCCTTTTTCCCATGCAATTTTAAGAAACGCCTACAGTACGCAACAACACGTTTTAGTTTTGTGAGCGACGAGTATTTGTTCCAAAAGATACAATCCTCTGTCATTGTAAAATGTGTTCCTTCTAAATCCGTGTTTCTTCTAAATTTGTTTCTAATGTATCAAGTTTACGATATTGAATTACTGGTTTAGAAAGAAAATTCGGACCGCTAAACCATAAAGAACACCTTAATAGTTCACATGGGTTTATGCCTCGAGACCCAAAATCAGCAGGATTCTGATTTGTACTCATATGAGATCATTGAGTTGAATCGAGATTTGTCAATATTTCGGTAACACGATTGGCAACAAATGTTTTCCAACGACTTGGATGACTATTGAACCAAGATAATACTACTGTTGAATCTGTCCAAGCTCGATCTCTATTCCCATTACCGTAGATACTTCCACTAGAAGTTTGGTCAGCAACACAGCTGCACAGAGTTCTAATCGAGGAATAGACACTTGTTTAATTGGAGCCACCTTAGTTTTGGCTGTTACTAAATTAACATGTATGTTACCAATAGCATCAATAACTCGGATTTAAACAACTGCCGCATACGCACATTTAGAAGCATCAGAAAACCCATGCAGTTCAACAAGTAGATCGTTTGGGCTTGTTGCATGCCAACGAGGTATTTTGATTTGTGATAATAGTTAGTAATTTGTGAGATTATGATCACATACCGTGTAAAAAGGAAGCTAAAGAAAGTAACCACAAAGCCATCTCTTCAATTTTTAATTATTTAGTGAACATTTTTCATGCATTTTCTTGTGTTTGGGTACATTCTTAATTGTTAATAATTTTATGGTTCTTATAGAACTAGAAAAAAAACAAATCTTGATTGCCTTGGTTCTAAGAACGATTCACTGAATCGATTCATATCTAGTACTAAATCGATTATAAAAATCGATTTATTTTTGTATTACCAATCAATTCTTCAGTCAATCGATCTCAGATTGCCATCCCTGTCATCTTGTCTGTCCCTAGTCTGTGCCCACCATTGCTGTCAGGTTTACGACTTAAATAGTATTTGTACGATTTTTTCTAAATTTTTTCTGTGTACTATCGCATTACAGAAATCGTATGCAAAACATTTCACTTTTTTAAAGGTGACTTTATTTTGATCAATAAATAGTATGATAATTTTATTCATTTGTGTAACTTGGATACTAAAATATGATCGGAGATTATAGCATACGTTAATGCATGCATTTCATTTTATACAATTCACTTTATTTTTGAGTCGGTTTAATATGAATGTGGATAAATGGTTACTCGGTATATTTTGAAATCTCATGAACAAGCCCAAATTACTTGTTATCAAGGAATTCTCAAATTAGTCTAATAACTAATTTGACTTAGGTAATGTACTCGTTGCCAGTTTTTCCGACTGTATTAATGGTAATTAACTGTAGTATATAATTAACGGAATAGGTGCGATTGAACTTATTTCATAAAATTTCAACTGAAAAACCTCACTCTAAAGAAAAAAATTGCTAGAGAATAAATGAACTTCCTTTGTCACAAAAAAAACCATCTAGCGCAAAAATATACCAATAATGGTAATTAATAAAATAAAAGTTTAAAATACGTACTATTTTTTTGTTCAAAACTCTTAAATATACGATTTTTTTGCAACTGATACATTATTTTTTTATTTTAACATCTGCAGCACTGATGCCTACCATTGATCTTGATGTAACTACGGGCTCAAAAAAGCTTGAACCCAGGACCGTTTAAAAAAAATTAACAAAAAAAAAACATTGATCTCGATTTGTCATCGTTTTCATCTCTAATAACCTAAGAGTTCTCTCTGTTTTAAAGATTGTTCTAACCTTGTTCTGCGTGTAATTGTTCTGTTCCAGTTTCTAGAGAAGACATCAGAACCATGGCAAAACCAATTGACATGGAATTAAAAAAAGCGTTTGTTGAACTCCAAGTGAAAATGGTAGAAACGAGCCGGAAGATACAAAGTATAGATACTCAAATAAATGTATTCAGACGACTTTTGTATCACGTTGATATAACTCAATCAGATATCAATACGTTACCTCCGACAACGAAAACCTACGAGTCCATTGGCAGAATGTTTCTTTTCACAAAGTTGGACGATGTAAAAACGAATCTCAAAAAACGAGAATCACAATTGAAAGCGTTTACTACAGAGTTAGAAAATAATAAACAATATTTGGAAAGAAATTTGAAAGAGAGTGAAGACAATATTAGAGAAATGGTACAGCAGAGAAAAGAGCAGAGTGATACTAAAACTATGTAGAACACTCAATAAATTGTATCAATATACACATTTATATAACTATTATTAATCACCTTATTAAAAGTAAAACTTATTTTATGTGCTTACTCACATTGTGTTTTGAATATTATGCGACTTGAAATTTGAACTGTAGTTTATTCTTTTTGTTTGCAACATTTTGAGTTAATATTGACTTAACAGAGATAAATTTGTATTAAATCCTGCATGAGAATTTTTCTTTAATTTGATTTTAAAATAAAAATGTTGTATTAGATTATTCTTTTATTTCCAATATTAAAGGGTTAAATATTATAAATAAAACTATAAAAACAATATCAGGTGAACCACTTATACCTTAAGAATCAAAATCACCTATCTTTGATTTGTTGACTTTGTTTCAAACTCGAGAAGTTTTAAATTCAATTATTGAAAAATGGGTTTTCACATGTTACCCTTTTTCCCTTTCCTTTTTCTTATCCTGATGTTTCAGCTTGGTTTCACCGTACCACCAACCAAATAGGAAAGGGGAAAAAATAAGGTGTGAAGATCTGTCTTCAATAATTGAATTTAAATATGGCATTTTGGAACTACATATTTTAGTCAAACAGTTAACCCCTTGAGCACTAACCTGGCATGAACGCCAGCTTTCCATTGTTTTCCTATTGTCTCATTTATATGAGTAATTGCATATTAAAAGTATACTTTTAAAAGTAAAAAAAAAAGGTTAATTAGATACCTTTTTTTTTGACGGGGGGAAATGCATTTACACACTACCCTTACCTATTGCATTAATGAGACCGGAGTCCCCAATGCAATAGGTAAGGGGGCACGGAGGGACGAACTCCGTGCCAGTGTGGGACTCACCCAGGTGTGAAGCGCCCGGAAATACCCACTAAAACCCTCCAGGGCCGTCCGCCGCATTTGGGATGGGGGTGACACGGGGTGTCTTTCGCAAGCATCGCGTCGCCACATCTAAATAACCTACTGATTACATCTAATCAGGTTATGAAAAAAACAATTGTTTTAATTGTTGATTCAGCTTTGTAAATGTACATCAAATTGTTCTTGAAAAAATGACAACTAAATTGTATTTTATAATGTATTATAATAATGACTCAAAATAAAAACTAGGCAGTCATGGAGAAAATGAAGACTCGAAACTGTTTTTTTGTGTTAAATAAAGTTATTAATATAACCTAACATATAACATTAGTCCAGTTTATACATCTACTGGCGTTTCAAGCAATAATTACATACATTTTCAGATATGTAGTTTATTCATAATAAAAACATGCTATATGCTGTGTAGTTATAAATTTTATTATTTATCTCAGAACGCTTGCTCTTAAACGCCAAACTGGACAAACTGTAGTATTTTGACAGCTGACGTCATAGCATTGGTAAAGCGAATCTAAAGTTTTCACTTCAAAAAATATTTATTTTTTAGATATTTTAATGGCGACTTAATGTTAAAAATTTATTTTTTCGCATTAAATAATTTTTTTATCAACCATTCTTGGTCTATTTACTTTTTTATTTTCAATTTATTACCTATATTAGTATCTTTAATCATAAAAATAGCATTTGCACTATGCAAATGTCACTAAAGCAATCATTAAATTAGTTCAATGAATGAGAAATTAGTTCATTTGTTCAGTGTATTTACTTGATATCTAAGGGGACTGGGTATAAAAGTAATTGGACCAACAAACCTGGCAACATTCATCATCTGTAACCTTAACTGAATTCAAAACTATACATATGACGGTGTGGTTAAATCAGGATAATCATTAATTAGTACGGGTCATGCAACACATAAACGCTCCGGAGCGTTCCCGCCCGCATACTCCACCTGCGTCATATTCAGGACGAGATTCGTCCTTCTCAGACTGCCAGTCCCGGTCGCGATCTCGATCCCGCTTGTGGTCTTCCTACCGTCCGCGATCAGTGGAAATCATCACGGTTAGCACGGAGAACCGATTTTCTCCGTTGTTCCCCTCAAAGCCAGACTGACAGGCATCCGTCCAGTCCGAGTCTGACTCGGATGACATGGACGTCTCGTTCCCGCCGCTCGGTGCAGGTGAGTTCACCGTCGCCGCACCGCACTCCCAATCCGGCTTGAAGATCCTTGCGGTAGAGGATGCATCGAGACAGCCCACTTCGTAGCACCGGCATCGCCCAAACCCGTGGCTAAACCTTCTCAGGTTCAGCAAAGAAGGTCCGACCGTCACAATCCAGGACAAAGCGTGCTGGACCAGGATTTCTGTAACTCATACGAGCCTTAAAATCCATTACACCACCGCGACCAATGTCCGTGATGGAATCATGGTCAAGGTCCAGACGATAGATTGCTTCCGTGCACTTACCGGCTTCCTCCAAGAGTGCAAATACGCTTTTACACACATGCTTGAAGAAGAGAAGTCCCTCAGGGTCGTTAAGTGCAGAGTTCCGAAGGAACTCTCATGTGACGAAATTGCTGCCTCCCTTAAGGAGCAGAACATCCCGATTGTAGAGGTGCACCGAATACACTCTCAGCGAGAAAGGAAATCATTCAACATGGTTCTTGTCTCGCTTTCCGCCACTGAAGAGGGAAAGAAGGTCTTTGGCCTGAAACCCTCTGGCCTGTTGAAGGTCTACGTGGAGCCCTCCTGCTAGAAAACGTACTCTTCGCAGTACCACCGCTACCAGGGGTACGGACATAGTTCTCGGAACTGTTGGCTTCGACATGTGTCAAATGTCTGGGTGACCACTTCACCTCGACTGCCCCCGTCCTAAGGATTCCGCCGACCCTCCCTAGCTGCGTTCTCTGCAGACAAGAGGGTCATCCGGCCAATTACAATGGGTGCCCGTGCGCACCCAAGGTAAAGAGGAACCACCCCAGAAAGGATGGTAGGCAGATTCCGCAGAGGAACTCTGCCCTCCTCCTCATTCAGCCTCAATTGCCAGAAATTACCTTTAAAGATTCCCGCACCTTCGGCGGTGCCGGCCCGCCCGTCTGCCCCCCGAGCCGTGAATGTGCCCCTCTGGCTCCGTGGGCCCCTAGGTCCCAAGACAAGGCGAGGCCGCGTCAGGCTACCCCTCCTCAAGACAACTCCACCGGCTTAGACCGGGTTCTCTTCCTCCTGCGCGTCCATGAGATGCAGGACGTATTCGCGTTCAACGCTCTGTTGAACAGCGCCTCCGGAACGCCGAATTGGACGCCATCACTCGGTTTCCCGCCATCGCCATGGTGTCCAAGCCCTGGCATGCGCTCCCTCCCACCGGTTATAAATGACTAAGATAAAGTCACGCGGTTTGTCCGTTACTTTCTTCAACGCGCAAAAACTAGCCCTCAGCATACCCTCGATGCAAACTTCCTCTGCGATAGTCGGATAAATGTATTTCTAGTCCAGGAGATCTTTTTAAAACCAGGTACTCGCAATTCTGGGATTGTGAATATTTTTACAATATAGTCTGAAATGATGGACCCCTGAAAGGGGCTGTGCTGTCCTTGTTTATTATAAATGGTCTCTGTATTGCTCACCGTTAGAAGCTAAGAAGCTCACCATTATGCAGTATGCAGAATTGGTATGACTGGCCATGAATCAATCGTAATTGTGTTTGCATACCTTACCCCCAACAAACTACCCTTAACGTTAGATCTCGAGACGCTTTTTGCCTTAGGCGTTTACTTGCGTTCCAACGCCCATGCTCGCGAAACAACCATTCCCGCCGCCGGGGTGAGGCGGCTAACTTTACACCCGCACACACACCTGGTGGGGCTCCGGTGGCGGCCCTAGACGTGCTCCATTCCCCAACTAGGGAGGCTCTTGACGGCACTACCAACGCGATACAGTTGACACTGAACATGCATCAAGCATTACACGCACAACACTGCACACAACACGCAGGTACATATGTCCTGTAAGGACCTTTTGTTTTAGTTATAAATAAAATGTTTAGTGATTAGCTAGGATCAAAATTCCGCTGGAATTTTCATACACAGGTAATGGCCAAGCCGAGGTTCGCACCACTGGTGCCCTTGTGTTAGTTACCTCTTGCGGCGATTGCCTTCAGCATTCGCCCCCAAAGTTACGGTGAAGCTGTAAAGGCCCTTCCGGTCAACAACATTACCTAGGTTAAAAAGAAAACCATCGATAATTGGTGTTGTACAGACCGTAGTCACGTGCGGATCTGAGTTCTGTAATCGCTCATGACGGTCAATCCAGACTGTCAGCCAGATAGCCATTCAGTACGGGGTTTGAGACACTTCGTCCGGCTTTGTACCATTCACTTAGTTTATTATTATTCGTCAAATTAGGCAGGCCATGGAGATAAACTCGAGCAGTGATGGTGAGTGTTAATGCATTGGAAAGAGATCTCTCAAACCACACGTGGGCCACAAGTTCCGGGCGCTACTCGGCGTTTACCTCCTTGTCATACGAAGTTTATCTCTTGCTCTTTTTATTGTTCTAAATAGTATAACGAATTATAATGTTCTAAAATTAGACTTCCCTGACAATTGTTCAATTGAACAGCAGTTTTAAAAGAAAGTAAGTCCTGTGTCGTGTCCCGACACCGACATATCATATCGACACATATATAGAATCATATTTCTACACTCAACTCCATCCAGCTCCCAGTCTATATAGGCAACACTTTGTAGCTGCTTTATAACTATATATTAATTATTACGTAAATACCATCATCAATACGTAATTACCAAGATCGTCTACAAATAAAGAGGTACTTGTCGTCTAGAAAAAGAGCGGAAGTTCTACAAAACGCGACCGGCAGAAACGCTAAACCGCTAAAACGACTGCCGACCGTTTACGTCTGTTGACCATAAACCACTCTAGCAACACTGTTTCTCCCGTTATTTTTTTAATCTTTTCAATTGGTTGCGTGAGATTCAAAAGTGCTTATTAGGTGCTTTTAAAACAATTTAGTAAATTCTAAGCATTTTTCTAAATACATTGTAAGGCTATGGCTAATCGACGCTTCAGGTAATAAAAAACCTTATTTAGAAATACATGGTAGATATCATATATATTATATTATATTTTTCTCTCAATGTTACTCATTCCTTACATTCTCATTTGAATCTACTTTGAAATTACTTTGATTTAATTATTAATTTTAAAATTATATCATTTCCAGTTCATATAATATATTTGTTTTATGGTATAATCGTGTTTGAAATAGAATTTATATGTATATTTTATAATAATAAATATAATGAAGGTAATTTTATGAATCATATGAACTCCTTAGATATTGTTTTTTACTGTTTGCTTATATTTTACTTATTTTTTGTATGTATTAAATGTATATTGATACGTATAATGAACATTGATTGAATTTACATGACTAATTGTATTTATTGGTATTGTTTGATTACATACTACTGGATAATCTGTTGGGAGTTCATAATTTTGGGTAAGCAAAGTATTAAAAGCATCATGTCATGCAATGATTAACTTTCAAATGGTTACAAAATTATAAATTTCTCTTTAAGTAAATAGTAAAAAAAAAAGTAGGTATGATAACATTTTAAAAGTTTTGCAACCTGACTGAAATGTTTAGACATATATTATTTTTGCTAGTTTACTGTAGTCAAAATCATTTTTACTGTAATAATCTTAATTCATGGAATGTTCAAGAAAACTTTAAAACAACTGCTCAGTTCTGTTACCTGTTAATCATTTTTTATTTGTGTTCATTGTTTTAAATATAAGGATGAAAGACAATCCAGTATAATATTTAGAATTTCTATAGAGATGTTAAGCAATGACATCAGGTCCTCCTTCAAACCAAAATACTAACAATTTATATTTCTTATATCTGATGTAATTTTACTTTTAAAGATTTATTTACTTTTAAGTATTTTTTTAAGTATCAGTAAGTGTAAGTTATTAGTTTTACAGTTTACTTTACATTAAATAGTAAAGATACATAGTATATGCAAATGATTACAAAAACAAGTTCCAATAAGAATATAATGTTTGGTATTATTGTTACCTTATATAAACAAACTGATTATTGAATTTTTACAGACAATTTCAACTGGAACCACCAAGAAGAAATATTGGAATTAATGAAGACGAAATACTTCAAAATCCAACTGAATTTTATTTAAACAATAACACCAAAATGCCTTCTTTGGCAGGTATTTATTATATAATTTAAATTTATTTCAAAATGTAAAAAAATAATGAGAGGAATTAGTTTTTCTGTTACACAACTATATTCTCTCGCTTCGATTTCTCGTGGTGCAGAGTGAGTTCCTCGTTGTAGTATCTCGATATGCCACTGGTACAGGATGAAGAGAGCTATCGGTTCCAAGACCCAGAGTGGAGAGGCAGCCAACACTGTCGCGGCCTCAAAAGATACCGTGCGGTATCTCCTAATTGACCTGACTACCATCGCTCTAAGCGGCTTCCTCAAGCCTGTGATGTTGCGGGCCCTCAGATCATCACCCCACGCGGGAGGTCCGTATAAGGCCATTGATTAGACGGTCAACGGACTTCACATAATTTTATGTTAACTTAATATGGTTAAATTACTTTAACTTGTCAGTAAAAATAGCCTGTACCTGATTTATAATGATTAATGAGCCAAAGTTTATTCAATACTGATTAAGAATTATATTAGTTTGTAGTGTAATTTGACACTAGTCGAAAAAAGTGACACTGAGACAGAACTGGGACTGATTGTTAAATATTATTTCAGTGTTATTATTTTAAACCAGTTGGAGGTAATTTTAATCATCTTGTTAAGATGATTTATAATATATAACTTTTTCACAATATAGCCAATCATGGACAATATTCATTAGGGTTACTAAACCGTCGGCTCCGGCTTCGGCCAAACATCTACCTTCGGTCGGACACTAATTAAAACTATTTTCGGCATGGAATACAGTGATTGAAAAACTACAACCTCGCGTGCTTTAGACCAAGTTTAAAGCGGTTAAAATACGTACGAACCAGACCGCGGGCACGGTTTGGCGGGCACCCGCGGTTCCTAAGTAACCCATCAAAGCAACGACCGACTTGCAGCATTTGTATATCGTTTTCGCATTTTGAGTTAGTTCTATAGTAGCATTACAAACGTTTATACGACTACTATAATGCTTATTTGGGCATAAATTATACGGCTTTAGATCCTAAATGGCTTCACAAATAGATGTGTAATTGCATTACAGGCGCATTATGTTAGCATTATTGTGGTAGTATTAAATTTTACCCTTAAGAATATAAATTAGGATGGTAGTAGGAATCGATCAACTGTTGTGTCACGGTTAAGTCTGAGCTGAAACTTTTTTTAATTATTTAGTTGGTATTGGCAAAAAATTCTACACAGACGAAATTGCGTGTACCAGCTAGCTCTGTCTATATATCTGTTACTTTTTCACACCTAAACTAATAAACATATTTCCATAAAATTTGGTATAGGTTGCATCCAGATATCCATCCAAAATAGGTTGCAAATTGTCCAAATTCAATACGGACGAAATCGCGGGCAGAGCTAGTTGATTATAAGTTTTGCATATGGATACATTATTGCTCACATGTCCATGTAAGATTATCTTTTTATTAAAAAAGCTGATAAAAAAAAAGATTAGGTTGGTACTATAGACAGATATACTATATATACTATAAAAGGATTTCATTTTCATCTACCTCTCCCTACCCTTTTATCATTTTCATTTGGGGTCGGTGAGACATGTCTTCCTCTTCCACTCCTCTCTATTTGTTGTCTTCTCCACATTCACTCCTATCCTTAGCATATCATCTTTCACACAGTCCATCCATCATTTCTTTGACCTTCCCCTTCCCATATAACCGTCCACATTCATTATAGGCGCACCTTTCTTACATCCTCTTTCTCCCTGCGCATCACATGTCCATACCAGGACAAACGACCGCCTAACTTGTCTGTTATTGGCACCACTTTTAAATTCCTTTAATATTTAATTTAATTAAATTATTTAATTTTATTAATATTTATTATCATAATTTTTACAGTTGATATTACACAGCCATTATCTAATTATATTGTAAAAGACATTGTGGACAGGGCATTATATGAGGGTTATCGTCAATTCGGTAAGTAAAAATAGTAAAATTTAGAATCCAGACTCCTTATATGATATTATTCCATAACACTACATTATCATTTTATTTTCAGATACCTCTCCACAATACGGTAACGAGTATCGTCTAATAGGTGCTTTGAAAAATCTCCTACCAAAATATAGATTGAAACGTGGTGATGTGTTTCATAACAAGTAAACTTAGTAAGTATAAACACATACAGGTTTTTATTTAAAAAATAACCTATATAATTTGATGTAAAACTTTCAGACCCACAAGATTTCGGTAGTAAAGCACGTATAGAAAGCAGCTTTTTTAGGTCAAAATATAATATGGGATCTGAATATATTGATCTATATTTGGTGAATAACCCTGGAACAAGTAGGCTCGCGTTAAATCGTAGTGCTAATAATCGTTTTCTTGAAAATACTTGGTCGAAATTGGTTCAAAAATATGACGATGGAGAAGTAACTGCTCTTGGCGTTGCAAACTTTAACATAACCATGCTGGAAGAGTTGTCCAAGTGCGACTACGGTGTTACTCCCGCAGTAAATAGCGTAAGTTCATGCTATTAATTAATTATTATATTAAAATAGATTTAGTAAAAGGGTTTCGTTTCCAGCTCTGAAAGATTATTCATTTGAATATTTATAAGCTAAGAAATGTACGGTAGGTATATTACTCTGATCACATTATAATTCAACCATTATACATATATCTGGGAAATTTTCTTTGCGTCACGTAACTTTTTTTGTCCAGTAATTTTTCCAATATTTTAATTTCTTGTATAACTGTTTAATTAAATGTACTTTCTGACTTTTACAAAATACTTTAAAAAAACTTTAGTTAGGAGAGTTAACTTTTGTTATTAATTGTAATAATGTGGTTTTAGGTCGAGTGGCACCCTTACTACACCGAAAAACATTTATACAGCTATTGTAAGAAGCACGAGATACTGATACAAGCATGCTCAACAATGGATTGTTCAAATGGCGTTAGGATGTTTCAAGACCCTTTTATTACAAACCTGACTAGGAAACTACAAATTGCGCCCTCAGAACTAATAATAGGTTGGACGCTGCAACAAGGTGTAGCTCTTATACCAAGATCAATCTCCGTTCATAATACATACATTGATACTATCCCACAACAACTCAAAATATCGCGTAGAGACATGATGGTATTAGATACTTTTGCAGAAAGCAATTCACAGGTTATTGTTATGTAACGATCTCATATTTGATTTATAAACTGAACACGGTTTCGGTGATGATATAGCATGATTATAATATAACAGAGAATTTCGAAATTTGCTTTTTATACTTTGTGGTGTTTTAATTAGTATGTTAACTAGATTGATAATTTAAGTATTGTATCTTATCACTTTGGCAGGTTTAGTATAAAATGAAGTCTTTTTTAAGAAAACAATGTGATAACGATTGACCTTTATAAGTAAACGTAGCATTTGTAACGTAGTATAAACTGCTTGATGTTAAGATAATATCACCACAAAAATATCACAGAGACATGATGGTACTGGATGCGCTCACTAAATACAAAGCACAGGCTGCTATGTAACGATCTCATATTTGATTTATAATATGAAAGAGAATTTCGAAATTTGCTTTTTATACTTTGTGGTGTTTTAATTAGTATGTTAACTAGATTAATAATTTAAGTATTGTATCTTATCACTTTGGCAGGTTTAGTATAAAATGAAGTCTTTTTTAAGAAAACAATGTGATAACGATTGACCTTTATAAGTAAACGTAGCATTTGTAACGTAGTATAAACTGCTTGATGTTAAGATAATATCACCACAAAAATATCACAGAGACATGATGGTACTGGATGCGCTCACTAAATATACAAAGCACAGGCTGCTATGTAACGATCTCATATTTGATTTATAATATGAAAGAGAATTTCGAAATTTGCTTTTTATACTTTGTGGTGTTTTAATTAGTATGTTAACTAGATTAATAATTTAAGTATTGTATCTTATCACTTTGGCAGGTTTAGTATAAAATGAAGTCTTTTTAAGAAAACAATGTGATAACGATTGACCTTTATAAGTAAACGTAGCATTTGTAACGTAGTATAAACTGCTTGATGTTAAGATAATATCACCACAAAAATATCACATAGAGACATGATGGTACTGGATGCGCTCACTAAATACAAAGCACAGGCTGCTATGTAACGATCTCATATTTGATTTATAATATGAAAGAGAATTTCGAAATTTGCTTTTTATACTTTGTGTTGTTTTAATTAGTATGTTAACTAGATTAATAATTTAAGTATTGTATCTTATCACTTTGGCAGGTTTAGTATAAAATGAAGTCTTTTTAAGAAAACAATGTGATAACGATTGACCTTTATAAGTAAACGTAGCATTTGTAACGTAGTATAAACTGCTTGATGTTAAGATAATATCACCACAAAAATATCACATAGAGACATGATGGTACTGGATGCGCTCACTAAATACAAAGCACAGGCTGCTATGTAACGATCTCATATTTGATTTATAATATGAAAGAGAATTTCGAAATTTGCTTTTTATACTTTGTGTTGTTTTAATTAGTATGTTAACTAGATTAATAATTTAAGTATTGTATCTTATCACTTTGGCAGGTTTAGTATAAAATGAAGTCTTTTTAAGAAAACAATGTGATAACGATTGACCTTTATAAGTAAACGTAGCATTTGTAACGTAGTATAAACTGCTTGATGTTAAGATAATATCACCACAAAAATATCACATAGAGACATGATGGTACTGGATGCGCTCACTAAATACAAAGCACAGGCTGCTATGTAACGATCTCATATTTGATTTATAATATGAAAGAGAATTTCGAAATTTGCTTTTTATACTTTGTGTTGTTTTAATTAGTATGTTAACTAGATTAATAATTTAAGTATTGTATCTTATCACTTTGGCAGGTTTAGTATAAAATGAAGTCTTTTTAAGAAAACAATGTGATAACGATTGACCTTTATAAGTAAACGTAGCATTTGTAACGTAGTATAAACTGCTTGATGTTAAGATAATATCACCACAAAAATATCACATAGAGACATGATGGTACTGGATGCGCTCACTAAATACAAAGCACAGGCTGCTATGTAACGATCTCATATTTGATTTATAATATGAAAGAGAATTTCGAAATTTGCTTTTTATACTTTGTGTTGTTTTAATTAGTATGTTAACTAGATTAATAATTTAAGTATTGTATCTTATCACTTTGGCAGGTTTAGTATAAAATGAAGTCTTTTTAAGAAAACAATGTGATAACGATTGACCTTTATAAGTAAACGTAGCATTTGTAACGTAGTATAAACTGCTTGATGTTAAGATAATATCACCACAAAAATATCACATAGAGACATGATGGTACTGGATGCGCTCACTAAATACAAAGCACAGGCTGCTATGTAACGATCTCATATTTGATTTATAATATGAAAGAGAATTTCGAAATTTGCTTTTTATACTTTGTGTTGTTTTAATTAGTATGTTAACTAGATTAATAATTTAAGTATTGTATCTTATCACTTTGGCAGGTTTAGTATAAAATGAAGTCTTTTTAAGAAAACAATGTGATAACGATTGACCTTTATAAGTAAACGTAGCATTTGTAACGTAGTATAAACTGCTTGATGTTAAGATAATATCACCACAAAAATATCACATAAAGACATGATGGTACTGGATGCGCTCACTAAATACAAAGCACAGGCTGCTATGTAACGATCTCATATTTGATTTATAATATGAAAGAGAATTTCGAAATTTGCTTTTTATACTTTGTGTTGTTTTAATTAGTATGTTAACTAGATTAATAATTTAAGTATTGTATCTTATCACTTTGGCAGGTTTAGTATAAAATGAAGTCTTTTTAAGAAAACAATGTGATAACGATTGACCTTTATAAGTAAACGTAGCATTTGTAACGTAGTATAAACTGCTTGATGTTAAGATAATATCACCACAAAAATATCACATAGAGACATGATGGTACTGGATGCGCTCACTAAATACAAAGCACAGGCTGCTATGTAACGATCTCATATTTGATTTATAATATGAAAGAGAATTTCGAAATTTGCTTTTTATACTTTGTGTTGTTTTAATTAGTATGTTAACTAGATTAATAATTTAAGTATTGTATCTTATCACTTTGGCAGGTTTAGTATAAAATGAAGTCTTTTTAAGAAAACAATGTGATAACGATTGACCTTTATAAGTAAACGTAGCATTTGTAACGTAGTATAAACTGCTTGATGTTAAGATAATATCACCACAAAAATATCACATAGAGACATGATGGTACTGGATGCGCTCACTAAATACAAAGCACAGGCTGCTATGTAACGATCTCATATTTGATTTATAATATGAAAGAGAATTTCGAAATTTGCTTTTTATACTTTGTGTTGTTTTAATTAGTATGTTAACTAGATTAATAATTTAAGTATTGTATCTTATCACTTTGGCAGGTTTAGTATAAAATGAAGTCTTTTTAAGAAAACAATGTGATAACGATTGACCTTTATAAGTAAACGTAGCATTTGTAACGTAGTATAAACTGCTTGATGTTAAGATAATATCACCACAAAAATATCACATAGAGACATGATGGTACTGGATGCGCTCACTAAATACAAAGCACAGGCTGCTATGTAACGATCTCATATTTGATTTATAATATGAAAGAGAATTTCGAAATTTGCTTTTTATACTTTGTGTTGTTTTAATTAGTATGTTAACTAGATTAATAATTTAAGTATTGTATCTTATCACTTTGGCAGGTTTAGTATAAAATGAAGTCTTTTTAAGAAAACAATGTGATAACGATTGACCTTTATAAGTAAACGTAGCATTTGTAACGTAGTATAAACTGCTTGATGTTAAGATAATATCACCACAAAAATATCACATAGAGACATGATGGTACTGGATGCGCTCACTAAATACAAAGCACAGGCTGCTATGTAACGATCTCATATTTGATTTATAATATGAAAGAGAATTTCGAAATTTGCTTTTTATACTTTGTGTTGTTTTAATTAGTATGTTAACTAGATTAATAATTTAAGTATTGTATCTTATCACTTTGGCAGGTTTAGTATAAAATGAAGTCTTTTTAAGAAAACAATGTGATAACGATTGACCTTTATAAGTAAACGTAGCATTTGTAACGTAGTATAAACTGCTTGACGTTAAGATAATATCACCACAAAAATATCACATAAAGACATGATGGTACTGGATGCGCTCACTAAATACAAAGCACAGGCTGCTATGTAACGATCTCATATTTGATTTATAATATGAAAGAGAATTTCGAAATTTGCTTTTTATACTTTGTGTTGTTTTAATTAGTATGTTAACTAGATTAATAATTTAAGTATTGTATCTTATCACTTTGGCAGGTTTAGTATAAAATGAAGTCTTTTTAAGAAAACAATGTGATAACGATTGACCTTTATAAGTAAACGTAGCATTTGTAACGTAGTATAAACTGCTTGATGTTAAGATAATATCACCACAAAAATATCACATAGAGACATGATGGTACTGGATGCGCTCACTAAATACAAAGCACAGGCTGCTATGTAACGATCTCATATTTGATTTATAATATGAAAGAGAATTTCGAAATTTGCTTTTTATACTTTGTGTTGTTTTAATTAGTATGTTAACTAGATTAATAATTTAAGTATTGTATCTTATCACTTTGGCAGGTTTAGTATAAAATGAAGTCTTTTTAAGAAAACAATGTGATAACGATTGACCTTTATAAGTAAACGTAGCATTTGTAACGTAGTATAAACTGCTTGATGTTAAGATAATATCACCACAAAAATATCACATAGAGACATGATGGTACTGGATGCGCTCACTAAATACAAAGCACAGGCTGCTATGTAACGATCTCATATTTGATTTATAATATGAAAGAGAATTTCGAAATTTGCTTTTTATACTTTGTGTTGTTTTAATTAGTATGTTAACTAGATTAATAATTTAAGTATTGTATCTTATCACTTTGGCAGGTTTAGTATAAAATGAAGTCTTTTTAAGAAAACAATGTGATAACGATTGACCTTTATAAGTAAACGTAGCATTTGTAACGTAGTATAAACTGCTTGATGTTAAGATAATATCACCACAAAAATATCACATAGAGACATGATGGTACTGGATGCGCTCACTAAATACAAAGCACAGGCTGCTATGTAACGATCTCATATTTGATTTATAATATGAAAGAGAATTTCGAAATTTGCTTTTTATACTTTGTGTTGTTTTAATTAGTATGTTAACTAGATTAATAATTTAAGTATTGTATCTTATCACTTTGGCAGGTTTAGTATAAAATGAAGTCTTTTTAAGAAAACAATGTGATAACGATTGACCTTTATAAGTAAACGTAGCATTTGTAACGTAGTATAAACTGCTTGATGTTAAGATAATATCACCACAAAAATATCACATAGAGACATGATGGTACTGGATGCGCTCACTAAATACAAAGCACAGGCTGCTATGTAACGATCTCATATTTGATTTATAATATGAAAGAGAATTTCGAAATTTGCTTTTTATACTTTGTGTTGTTTTAATTAGTATGTTAACTAGATTAATAATTTAAGTATTGTATCTTATCACTTTGGCAGGTTTAGTATAAAATGAAGTCTTTTTAAGAAAACAATGTGATAACGATTGACCTTTATAAGTAAACGTAGCATTTGTAACGTAGTATAAACTGCTTGATGTTAAGATAATATCACCACAAAAATATCACATAGAGACATGATGGTACTGGATGCGCTCACTAAATACAAAGCACAGGCTGCTATGTAACGATCTCATATTTGATTTATAATATGAAAGAGAATTTCGAAATTTGCTTTTTATACTTTGTGGTGTTTTAATTAGTATGTTAACTATATTAATAATGTAAGTATTGTATCGTGTCACTTTGGCAGGTTTAGTATAAAATGAAGTAAAGGAAACTATGTGATAACGATTGAACTGTATTAGTTACCGTAGGTTTTGTAATGTGGTTTAAATTGGTTCATGTTAAGATGCAATTGTTTGTTTATGTACTCGCAATTACATAGGAACTTTGTCAGTTACGCTTTAATAAGACCCAATGGTCAATTTTATGCACCGGTGCAACTACACAGAGGAACTTTGTCAGTTATGCTTTAATAAGACCCAATGGTCAATTTTATGCACCGGTGCAACTACACAGAATGATATTAATAATATACTTGTTAAACTGATAACGAGTTAATAGAATTATAGTAGTATTTTTGTATTTCTTGTGCAATTTTTAATAGTTTTTAAAAGGATGGGATAGATAGTACTTTGTTTTTTAATTAAAGTAATATATTTGAAAAAAAATAATTGGTTGTGGTATAAACTGTGGGTATAAAAGAAACTTTTCTTAGATATGTTTTTAAAGTATTATCTTCATGTTAAATTGTAATAGTATCATATATATATATATATATATATAAACACAACACAGGTTATTTAATTTAGATTTCCAATACCAATCAAATTCAAATTTGGTTGGTATTACTAAATAGCTTTCAATAAAATAAGTATAGAATTACTATTTTGTATTATTTCATTGATTACCAACTCCAAGTGTGGCACCGGCAAGGGCACGCGGCATCGTTCGCGATTTCTAACCCACGCGCACGAGTTCATTATAACGCCGATTTCTCTAATGTCTCACATACCTATTTGAACTTATAATTATTATTTGGTAGATTTAAACAAAACGTAAACGTACGTTCCGCGTAAACAATTAAGACTAATGCAATTTTGAATAAAATCCGATTCAGCGCAGTTACACTGGCAAGTTTTCGAATTTATGAGAAATAGTTTTATCTCACCTTTGTATTGAAAAAAAAAGGAAAACAATTAGGGTTCCGTGTAAAGACAAAAACGCTGCCGCGGGCACACAGCTACTATACATTATGAAAGGCAATGTATCTGCCTGACTTATCGTTAATTGACTTATAACAGATTAATTTATAAATGAACTTATCACATAAATAACTATATTTTAGATGTAGCTACAAAACTTTTCATTTATATAACAGTCTAGCTGTGTCTGCTGGCTCCGCCCACGTTTCATATGTACTTCATTGCGTAATACAGTTTTTAAATAATCATTGGAAAGTAATGTTTGTATTTTTTCGTAACAAATTTCATGAATTTTCGTGCTAAAAGAAAAGCAAAGATATTCTCACAAATACAAATACTTACTAGTAAAACTGACAATTGAATCATTTTTTTCAAAATTTCTTGTTTTAAATTTTTTATGCTAATTTAATTTAACTGTTTTAATAATTTTACTAAAATTATTTTTGTGTACTAAGAGATACAAAGATAATTTCTCACAAATTTAAATACCTGCCAGTAAAGCAGGTAAAGTACATTGTACAATACAAGTACATTGAATGGGATTTTCTTTACAATTTTATGAATTCTAATTTCCGACAAATAAAAGTACTAGCCTAAGTTACGTGAAGAAACTTCAGCTTCCTGCCAAAAAGTCCTGTCAAAATCGGTCCAGCCATTCCGGCTATTAGCCGGAACGAACAGACATTAATTTTAAATATTGTGTTTTTGGTATAGGTACCGTATTAACATTCATATGTGTTTAGTAAAAAGTTGATCTTTTGATATTAAAACAGTCACTTCAATTTTATTTATTATTATAGATGTGTTCTGCAAACCATTCGAGATGATTTAAAGGGTTGAAACGAATGAATAAGAATTTTAACAAAGCTAATCTATTCCGAAAATCTTTATTTAGATTTTTACACAAGAAGAGATTTCAATATATCTCGTATGTTTAGTTAAATCTATGCTATTTAAACTAAATCTTATACATAAACGATTTCAAAATGCAGAAACTATAAAACGTAAATAACATAATCAAGTATTTACACAACAAAATAATATTAAGTAGAAGAAACAAAATATAGAAAATTTTGAATAACAACTATTATGTGACCTTAAATCAATTTTAATACATAAAGTGTAAATTAAAGCTAATAAGCTTAAAAGTAATTTTGATATAACAATTACACTTTTATAAATTATGATAAATCTATTCTGAGTAGTTGAGAGCAACTAACGACATCAACAAGTTAGTTAATTGCAGTAGTTCGCAATAAAGTTGTTTACATGAATTTAATGTGCATGCATTCTTTCTATACACTGATCTTACATTAATTTCTAATCTACCCGAGGTTTTATTTCAAAAAAATTCAGGGTATCGAATTATATTTCCTGTGAATATTAAGTGTAAACAAGTTTTTTTTTTTTTAATATTTAGAAGTTACTTTTTTTTCATCTTGCCTTCAAACTACACACTATTTTAAATAATGAATTCACTACATACATATCGTTTATATATTAATATATGTCAGAATATGCATTTAGGCACATAATTATGGGTAACATTCGGATAAACCACCCATTTACAGTAACGTAAATAGTTTCTAAAAAAAAAAAGAAAAAATATTGCAGTGAAAATTAATTCAATATGTTGGATTAAACGTCCAATATTATAATAAGAATTAAATAGAATTTTTTTGAATTTATCAATATTAGAGTTTTGGCAATATATGTCAATGTTTAGTTACATAATTTCCGATTTTAAAGAGAAGTAAATAACAACATCTCACTGCACGACACCGATGAACTATAATCAACCAGCATAATTCACAATCAAAATATTAAGTTGTTTTTATTAAATATACATTTGTCATGACGTAAATAGGAAATATTTTTATAAAATGGTACATTGACTCCAACCACAAAGAATATCCATTAGAATTTATTAGAACAGTTGTGGAATTATTCCACTGCTTAGAGCCATGAAGGTCGATTTATTGACTCGTAAGGTTGACGGACTGCCAGACTGGCCGGGTACGCAGACGGATACAGTCCCATTATCTGCGCACCGGTTTGCCTTAATAACTCTTCTTGGTGACGTTGCAAATACTGTTGGTAAAGTGGCGAAGGAGTCTCCGTACCGACAAACGAATATCCGGCCGGTACTTGCGAGTGTCCGATGAACGGAAACGTTCCGGTCGTATGAGTCGAGTTCTGGTGAGCCGGCTTTGCTATTTTCTCGGCGGACGCTTCAGCGTTGTTCCGCTGCTGATGTGCTACGGCTGCGACCATATAATTAGCCGCCATGATTTGGTTCGCGTCAATTGAGAACCCAGCGTTTTCACCGTACAGACCTGTACCGAGTGTCATGTTTGTCGATGTGCCAAAATTAAAAGCGCCCGCCGGCGGCATCATGCTAGTTTTTCACTGACGACAGTACCTCACTACTGCAAGATGGATTGTGGTGGTAATTTTGACCGCCTACGACTGACGATTTACTTTCTGATCTCTTGCGTTTGGTTGCCTTTTTAGTATCGGATGGTGCGAGCGATGCTGTGTTCTTGTATGCATTATTATTGTCTTTGTTCAAAGGTATAGAAGGTTGCGAATAAGATATGCTGACAGGTATACTGGGTGAGTGTACATCTGAGGGGATACTTTTGTTAAACATTTGCGCCATCTGGAACTGCTTGTCATGGTAAATAGACGAACCACTACCGGCAAACCCTATTGCGTATCGCTCTTCGTTTGTATATCGTTCTAACATTTGAGGTATAAGGGATGAATGATTGCTGTATGGTGTTTTATATGGATTGGATGTCACCAAAGGGTGGTTTTGTACGAGCTTGTCTTGTTTTTTGCGGTTTTGCTACAGTGTCAACATTTTTAGATATGAGATCGGTGTTTGCGGTAGCGGAAGAAATGTTCACGTGGTCGCATATTTTGAGGAGGCCCCGTGGGTTCGGTATACGTAGCGCAGATGGTAAGTTTTGTTGGTACTCTTGCGTTCTCTGCGCATTAGCACGCGGCACGTAAGCGTTGTATTGCTGTTGATGCACATTTTTATTATAATTTATAGCATTTGCTGTAGGGTTGTTAGAGTCCAACTTTGTTTTCTCAGAGTGATTCGTATTGTAAGTCGTCGAGTAATCCGACGGCATGACGTTTTGTTTTCGAGTTTGATTCGGCAACAACTTCCAGTTACCGAAATCGATTGCGACCGACGAAGGTGCTACACTACTACATCCGTACAATTTTTTATTCGCCTGTTCTATGTCGTTAATAGAGAAATTATTTATAGTTTGTCCACTGGATAATGTATCGTACTGGTTATGATGAGCATGCGCCATGATCTGGTTCATGGCTATGTCGCTGTGTGCTTGTACATGTGCCGGAGGAATATTGTTACAACTGTTCATGATAGGTTTTGCATTCGTTTTTTCTGAAACGTTTGGTTATTTATGCCAAGGTTGATAACTGTCGCTTCAGTGTCATGTCCCTTTTGTTGTACATTGAGACCATGTTTTGCCATTTCTCTCGAGGGCACCGAGTGATCGTCATGGATTTCACCATTTGTTTTTCTATCATCGGCATTCATATACCCCATATTTACCATATCGATGTTATCTTGTAAAATGTTAACAGATTTATTCATATCAGTTGTGGATTCTTTCTTTTTATCTTGTACAATATTGTCAAACTTGGCAAGTTCTTTCCCTTCGCTAATGTTTGGTTTATCACGTACATTATTCAGTTTGTTCAAATCAGACTTTTCCCCTAAAGCCAAAGCTATGTCATCTATCGAGTTAGCGGGTAGTGAAGACATAGCGTGTATTGGTTGCGAATGTCTTTGATAATCGGTCTTATTATGTGTTGTTGCAGCAGGTTCCTTATTTTCTGGTATTTTCCAAGAATCATGCTCTGGCTCGTTGTATGTTCGTTTTTTGACAGGATACATGGCTGACCTTGATTCAGTTGTAATTGGTTTACTGTTCGTTAATATCAAGGAAGGAACGTTAGTCGGTGGCTGTGGCACTTGTTCTACTTCATAGTAGTCCGAGGTTGACATTTGTGTTAATGGCGTGTACGAGGGAGCAAAAGTGTTGTTATATTGATTGCGTTCGCAGGAATCTGGACCTAGAGCAGTGTAGTCGACATTTACTCGAGGCTTGCTAGCCACTGGAGCTTTAGATGTATCATAATATGGTGGGGGGTTTTGACTGTATGTTGGTAGTGGACTTTTATTATGGTCCACAAAGTATTGCGGCGTAGTCGATCCGGTCGCGTTGTTAGACGCATAAACATGCTGTGAGTACGGAGAGAATGGTGACTGTGGCGCTTCGCGAGGACTACAACTTTTTTCAGGGCTACTTTTCATAGAAGTCGTGTCCTGATAAAATCCAGCTCTAACAGTGCCGTTAATGATGGGATATGTGATTTTCTGAAAATCTTCCGTTCTCGGCGAAGCTGGTGATTGAATTAAAGGTGAAGTGTGAGAGATTTGATGCCGGGGTGAATCGAGATCTTGACTGAACGATGATCGCTCAGACATTGAACTTCCTGTGCTTGTTCTTCTTTGTCTAGTTGTTATAATACTAGGAAGAGGGCTTTCCCCTCCTTCGGGTATAGGAGTACTGGGTGCGAGCGTAGGATCGTATTTAGTGACGTTTTTAATGTTCGTGGGTTTAACATCTGTAGCTGTTGTTTCAGCTGGTTTATCCTCAGTCCCAGCCTCATCGACTTTTTTCTTTAGATTAACAGACGGAGGCGTACTTTTCGGTGCTCCGAAAGCTTTGAACCACGCACTGAGATTAGGCGTTGCCTTTTCTTGACTGGGTTTTACTATTATTGTTGGTTCTGTTTCTACTTCTGCATCTCTTTTATTTGTTTGACCAGATACACTCTCAATTTTCTTTTCGGTACACACTTGTTCTTCAGTTTTTGTGTTTTTTATCGTCTGGTTCTTTGGTTTCAATTTTCTGATTGTCGATTTTGGTATCATCATTATTACCAAAGTTATGATCGCTACCCAAAGTGAATTGCACAGTTGGTAAAACAGAACCTAAGGTTAGTTTAATACTAGATTCTTCTTTACTAGGATCCCGTGTTTTGTTTAATGGGCCTACTGTTACCACTTCTTCGGTTTTCTCCACTTTATTTGCGATATTAGTAAGCAAATTGCCCTTGCTCTTTCCGGGTTGCAGTCTATCTATAATTCTTTGAATTTCTCGTCTTTTAAGTAATTTTGGTTCACGGGATGAACGTTTTTTACGTGATGTTTCTTTTCGGGTTTGTTTTTCCCCCTGGGAGAGTTCATCGTCTTGGCGACTATTTTCATGGTCTTCCGTCGAAATAGTTTGAGCAGGACTGTCACATGGAGAAATCACAGTTGAACCCTTAGGTGCATCATCCAGCCATTTGCTGAATCTTTTACTGCTTCTTCTAAAGCTTCTGACGCTGACTCGTTTTTTTTGGCAGTATTTTTTTTCTGTCCTTTCTTGGGACTACTTTTCTGCTTATCTTTGCTATCATTACAATCTTCTTTACTTGCAGCTCTTTTAGAATCTGGTGTTTTATCTAAATTACTATTCGTAGGAGTCAAAAGAGCATTAAAAAGTGAGGCGTCTTTAAATTTTTCATTTTTCGCTTTTAATTTTTCAATAGTTTCAGTTAAATTTTTGTTTTTGTCTTTTTCTGGGCAAGTTATGTTATGTTTTTGTTTATCAATAACTTTTTCTTTAAAGTCAAATAATGACTCCCATGCGTCTTTTGTATTAGCATTGCGTCGTCGCTCCTTAATTTTATCATATTTATCTTTAACGAATTCAGAATCTGAAAGTCGATCGGGCTGTTCAGATGGATCTAAATGTTCAGTTTGTTGTAACTCTGTTGGAGATGGTGAAGGGGAGTGGATAGATGGTAACGGGCTAGCACTTCTACTTCTACTGGAACTTTCTAGAGACTCTTGAGACGCACTTCTTTTAATAACTTCAACCGATTCCACTTCACGATGTTTACTTTTCTTTTTTTCTTCGATTTCTTAACACTTTTATCTTTATTCTTACCATGTTTTTGCTTCTTACTATGTTTGCTTTTAGACAAATCACCATGAGAAGATTTGTGAGAACTTTTCTTATGACTTTTGGAATGTTTACCATGGCGATGATGACTTTTTGTGTTTTTTCTTAATTTTTCCATCTTTATTTTTGTGAGATTCTTTTGATTTTTTCTCTTCTTTATCATTTAATTCTTGATTTGTATCCTGTATCAAATCCGATGAACTTGATTTTGGTTCACCTAAAAAAATTATATAACAATTATTTTCAATTCAGGAAACTGAACCCACTAATAAAAGTTTGAAATAAATTAAAAACCTGAATCGGCATGAGATTTTCGTTTCTTGTTTTTATGGTGGCTTTGAGATTCACTAGATTTCAACTTATGTTTTCTAGATGGAGTAGGAATTTGAAATTCTACAGCAATTTCCTCATCAGACGATGAAAGTCTGTGTAAGTATTTCTCAGTCAAGCGGTCAAATGCTGTCTGTAAATTATCAACCATTGTTGTATATTCTGGAAAAAAATTAAGAATTATTTTAATTACATTACATATGTATAGAGAAAGGTAACATAAGTTGATAACAATAAGATTTTACCATTATCTTGACCATTATACAAACGGCAATTATTAACAATCAGTTTAAAGTCAGCCTTAAACATTAAGAAATCGGTGTAGTAGCCACTGTCAAGTCTTTTTTTTTTTTTTTCCATTTTGCGTAAATCCATAGGACGTCTTATGACAGCATAATAGTTTGGCGCATATTCCTCTTCTACGGGATCCATAAATGGCCATGCATCATCATGTGCAGTTAACTGTTCGAGAACTTTATACATGTCTGTCTGAACATCTTCATCTGACTGACCGAATCTGAAACATGACATATGTAAACTTAATAAAAGTCTTAACAATAGTATAACTATGAAAGCTTATTAGTTCTATAATCATGGTAGGCATAATCAATATAATTTTTATTGCGGGCATATATATATAAAACAAAGTCAGGTTAGTTACACCGTTTATAACTCAAGAACAACTGAAGCCATTTTTACGCTCTTCAATTTGTTCGATATTTCTGCGCTCTGAATAACTATTAAAACAATGAAAAAAAAAAACCAAGCAAATTCATTTTTTCATACTTTTAGTATGAAATAGCTTTTTGATGATATCTCGAGAACTAGTTGATTGATAATGATGTTTTTTTTTTAGTCCATCATAGATTCGAGATGTTTCCGCTTTGGAAGAAAATAGTATTTTATTAGAATAATAATAACATTTATTGATTCTGAGGCGATACGTAGTTCGCCAGGACAGTTAGTAATATGTGAAGGTGAATATTAAAAGTTAGAAGATATTTCTTAATGTGTCGAGTAGCCATATAAATGATGAGACAATAGGAAAACAATGGAAAGCTGACGTAAACGCCAGGTAAGTGTTCAAGGGGTTAATAAATAATGTTTAGTTACATTTGTGACGTTTTGAGTTTTTTCCTTGTACTACTGTTAGGTTCATCATTGTCTGGGATCAAGATCTGCCCTGTGGCTGAGGCCAAAGAGTTATTTGTTTTCCTTCCTGCTTTTATAGGTGGTTCCGGAGAAGGTTCTCCCTTGTGAGAGGTCGATGTCTTTTTTGTCTTCTTATCTTGACTCTTGGAACGCTTCGAAAGTTTTTGAGGCATTTCTTCCTTCGCACTCTTAGATGAAATTGACGACACCGATTTGGATCTAAAATATTTATAGAACATAAATATTTTCTCAGTAACTACACCAAGTTATCAATGATGTACTTGCGTAGCTATGATTTTATTTATTATTATTATTATACACAATTACACCGGTTATGTGGTAATTTATAAGTACGTATTCGTAATTTTATTTCTATCAATGCAAATTAATTATATCAAATAATTACACTGCTGACCTAAGCAAGTTTCTTCTTTTAGCCCTGTTCTCTCGTGCGAGGTCTGGTGTGTCCTCCTTTTGTTCGTCGTCTTCTTTAGCGTCATGCGGGCTTGTTTTTGTTTCCTCCTCTTTTCGTTTAATCTTCTGTAGGACTCGATTGGAAGTGCGGCGAGGCAACTCCAGCAATCTTAAATATAACACTTTTTAGTTTATCATCTATCAAGAATATACATATATTATTTAGTACTAATGAAATCGTAACGAAAACAAATATCCACTGAATGTCTACATTGTATAAAATAGATAAATATTTAAGATCTAATCTTATTATTAACAATCGATTGCTTTCTTTATTCGTACTATACCAAGTGAGCGACTACATTTTTCTCTAAGTATTTCAATTAGGGAAGTAGATTCTTCTCGATAAATTTTCTTCAAGTATTGTATTGTATGTGGCATTTAATGATTTTTTTATTAAACTTTAAATATAAACAAAGTTTTATAAATAAAATACATATAACGCTTATTTATAAGTAGGATGTGAAATAATGTATAATGATTTATTTAGGAAAGATTATCTGACCGAATGTTAAAATACGGTTCACGTTAAAATTACCAGAAAAGTTCTCTTTTTTGTGGATTTTTTTTCAAAATTAGTGTTTCACAACTGAAATTCTCACGCAAGTATTTTACAGTGAAGTTAATTGGATTACACTAATTAATTTATTCAGATGTTTAATGTGTCAAGTACCCATACAAGTAAGATAATAGGGAAATAATGGAAAACTGTCGTAAACTCCAGGTTAGTGCTCGAGAGGTTAAAAATAATATTTCTGGATAAACAAACAATTCGATGGCATTTACAGGCTTAACAAAAAAATAAAAATGATGCTTTTTATTCGATATGCGAGTAACACAGGCGAAGCAATAGTCAGCAACGCACAGAAAATAGGCATACCGCTACGTTAAGCTACTAGGGGTAGGCATTTCTGAGTACCGTTATTGCATTCGCATCAGTTGTACAATAATTATAGTCAATAATAAAATCCCTATCGTTTGATATTCACAATTCTTCAAAATAAAACACAATACAACTTGGTTACAGGATCAAATATCAAAAACTATTGAAAAAATGCTCGCATGTGGTCAACATCAACAGTTTCATTAATGTAGACAGACAGATCTGTAGGTTTTGTTTTACAGATTTTGGGATAAATTTATATTTTATTCTTCACTAATCTCATAATGTGTGATAATATTTTATGCCATTTAATGGGTATGTTTGTTCTGATTTAACTTAAAAACAACTTGGAACCATTTTATAGGTGTGAATTATATATATAAAGGAGCAAAAAATAGGTTATAAAAATTATCGATTATACTTTTGTTTAAACTAGTACAAGAATATAAAGTATGTTTAACCGAATGACTTGATTTGACCCATTTCGATGACAAACTATCTATAAATATGTAAAAATGCAAACATTTTCAAAAACAATAATAAAATTTCAACGGTAAACGAGGCACGGGCACACAGCTACTTAGTTATTTAATATAATGAATGTATTTGTACGTATACTCGCACAAAAAAGACAGAAGGACAAAGGTCTATGCAAAAGGACAACCTATCTCCTATCCTACTAGATAATTCTCGGTGTCGCTACTGATCAAAAAACCTTTCTAAGAACAAGTGATGATGAGGCCCTAGACGTATCTGTCCACGGCGACACAGTCAGTTTTGTTTCTTTAATGGGTACGAATATGACCTACAAAGCCGAATTTGGTTTTAAAAATCCGGTTATATATGACGCAATAAAGTTTTCTATAAGCGTTGTATGTACAGAGCTAGGAAGACCTGGGACGAATTTTTAGGAGCTGTTGTTTGGCGTAAAGATCTTAATTTAGACAGAATTCAAAACTTGCAACAGCCGCATTGATTGAGATCTGGACTGTACTGTAGTTTCTTCAGCGGGGCTAAGTAGACTATCGATGCATTTAAGCGTTGAAAGGTTTGTACGAAAATGGCACCATGTTGTCCGATTACAGAATAAGACCTCGAAATCTATACCCCTCTGCTACGTGAGGCCAGACAGGGAGATGTCTTCTCTCCGAAACTGTTCATCGCTGCTCTCGAGAATGTGTTCAAGGTTCTGGATTGGGAAGGGCTTGGTATCAACATAAAAGGCGAAAAAATAACACATCTTCGCTTTTCCGATGATGCAGTAGTCATGGCTTATACTCCAGAAGACTTAAGTAGTATGCTCGATGACCTCAATAGAGCTTCAGTAGATGTCACCAAACATGTTAGTCTTAAAATCAACATGGACAAGATGAAAAACATATTTTATGATCATGCCATGCTGGCTCCTATAGAAATTGGTGACTCTGTTGAGTTATGTTATACTCGTACTTGCGACAAACTGTCTGGTTAGGTTAGGTTAGAGAGGTCCGACTTGGAGAAAGAGGTTAATCCAACTTGGTTGGCGTTCGAAAGCTTTCAGCAGAAACTTCTCGTCCAAAATACCGCAGTGTCTCAAGACATAGATAAGTGGTCTTTGCTCGGAGTTTCACTACGTGATCGAATCAGAAATGAGGATAATCTCAGAAGATCCAAAGTAACCGACATTGCCCAAAGAATTGCCAAACTAAAGTGCCAATGAGTTTTGCACATTGCTTGCAGAACCGATGCCCTGTGGGGCTAACGCGTTCTCGAATCCTACCAGGTACTGTAAGACGCACCGTAAGTAGGGATCCAAAAAATTTAAGCCGACCATCTGGTGAAGGCTTCGGAAACCGCTGGGTGCGGGGGGCGTAAGACCGGCCGTTGTAGAGATCTTTGGAAGAAACCTATGTCTTTCGATTGACTCAATGGGTTGCCGGACAAGTTTAATATAGTATCTACTTTTAGTACTGCAGTATGACTAACGAACTTGTTTCGTGCGATCTGTGTAAATAAAAATACTTACTCCCGCTGTTTGCGATACTATACTCGTATAGATAAATTACATGAATAATTCTTACTTTACATCGTCCATGTGAAAGATTTCACGAAAAAAGACACTTGAGCTATATTTGGTTCCTTCCACCAATTGTATTTGTATGTATTGAAATATTAATAACGAAATAAATACGCCAGAAACCGCTAAGCTACAATATCTTACGGGAATGCTTGTTAAATCAATTTTGACATGTTCACAAGTAATTACAGAATGCGCACAGACTTACCCTAAGGATTCCTACAAGTAATCGTTGTAACGGCCTAAATTCATTATTTAATTCACCTTACGATTGTTTCAATTGATTTATTTAAATGCGCAGCAAAACAAAAAGTTAATCTTAATGTTTTAGTTAAGGCAACGTCTGTATGTCTGTTAGTGATTTTATAATCTTAGAATTAATGAACCAATTAATATAAACATTTTTTTAAACCAAGATATATATTTTATCACATTAGGAGCATAATAAATGTGATTTAGAGAGTAATTCTTATACTTCTCGTATATACGTGGGTTTCTAAAATAACCTTTTTCGATTTCGATGAAATTTCATATTTACATAAAGTTTTATTATCTAAGGTGATGATCAAGATTAATGTAAGCAAAATTTTGTACTTTAAGGACCCTTCCCACTTGTCAGCAAAAATAGGCAGAGCCCTTACCCGTTTCCCCATGTTTACATAAGCATTGACATGATTTTGGAAAAGAAACGAAAATTAATAAAAACTCCCCAAATAAGTAAACATGCATCCCACAATGCATTTCCCCCCGTCAAAAAAAAAAAAAAAAAACATGAATCCCTCCACCATCTCTTGAACTTACTCACGTACGCTTTTATAGGCACATATTTTTTGGTAATAGTTAATAACATGTGGGATTGACCCACATTGTTAAGGACTTTTTGCAAATCGATATATCGAAAATAACAACAGATGGCATTATATGACAGGCCAACATTTGTGTTCAGTCACCCAAACACTAGAAATCTTATTAAGTATATATGTTGCCATCTTTCAAGCAAAGCAGAACTGCACGCACAGCCTAGGGTCGTCAACTTTTTGAAGAATTTCTTCTGACCCGTTCGGGAAAAAATTATGAGCGTGAATTTTTAAGATGCGCGAGCAACCGTCACGAAAAACCAACACCCTGAAGTTAACTGTCAACGTTTTAGTTTTTTCTATTAATATGTCTAAGTGTATTTACAAAAGTATCAAATTATTTGACGAGGAAAGAATAAAATAACTAATATGTTGATTACCCATAAAATTAGACAATAGGAAAACAATGGAAAGCTGGCGTAAACGCCAGGTAAGTGCTCAAGGGGTTAAACAAAGATTTTTCAAATGTATGTTTAATGTATGTTTATTCTATTAAAAACATATTTTTGGAAGCTTTTAGCACAAGTAAGTTTTTTTTTTTATTATCTGTATTTTAATTGTTTCAAACTTAGTTTTTATGAACTTCATCAATAATTTATTTCTCAATTTCAGATTATAAACTGACAAATTTCTCAGTGATAACTGAAGTGGTGAGAAAATAAGAAGAAATCGTTTTTTTTTTTCATTTTACACCTGTGAGTCACAATTGAAAACATAATTTTTTGCATTCTTTATTTTCATACAAAAGTAAATTTTGACTTCATTATAGTTATAGTTACTATACATATGGTTAACAACCCTACGCACAGCATACATATAAGGCAATTCTGAATCTTTAAAGTATCCTAAGCCATTAAAAAAAACACAAGAAGAAGAAGAAGAAAGTATCCTAAAAATTTATAAAAAGTGTACCATTTCTATTATTGTATTTAATTAATAAGGAATCTTATTATTGGTGATATATTAAAATAACTCGAATCGTAATCATCTTGGGAGTGTACGTAACGAACGCTTCATAGAATTTCTTAATGGTACGCCATTCAATCTGACCTTCCACCATTCAAATCCAGTCACTCTGCCTATGCCGATCATTCATATCTTAATCATCAATAATTTGTTTATAAAAAAATTGAGAAATCCCTTCCCACGCGAAAATCCTGCCTTATCTCATATACACATGGTTTGTAGCGCACAGCATAATAAATAAACAAAATTTGTTTTATTTAGGTAATTAAATGTCCAGGACTCTTTCATGCTTGTTTTCACAATGTCACTATGTGCTCTAAACTATAAGCATGCCCAGAACTAAAAGTAAGCAAAACAGCAAACGTCATTACTACTATGGAAAAAAAACAAAGGTTTTATAGGAATGTTTTACATGACATAAAACGAGGGTTAATGTATTTCAAACTGTCAATGTCTAAAAAAATATTTCAAGGAATCAAGAAATAAAGAATTCAGTGTTTGCAATGGGGTAAAAGTATAGTGTTATTTTGAAATATCTGTAGTGCTTTTAATGGTCTATAATTCTAGCTAGAATGCTAGAATTTTGATGTTAGAATTCAAACATCTAATATAACTGTATCCACTAATATGTTATAAGATTGTATCATTATTTATTTATTTTATTTAATTTGAATTTATTTAAAAATGAATTTATCACTATTTAAAAACAAATAATAAAACTATATTTACATGTGTATATGTATGTTTGTTGATATGTTTTTGAAGGATATATGGCTGTGGATAAATTTTGTGTTATTCGTTTACTAGAGAGATTTTCATTTGATTTCTATTTATGTGTATATTCAACATCTATGGTAAATATATACATAGAGTTTTTATATATTTATTAATTTTATACATATTAAGTTTAAGTACTTATATTGATATCATAATGTGTAATATCAAAATTTTAAATTTACAAAGGATTCAAAAATAGACTTTATAAAGTAATTTAATAGAAAAAAAAACATAACAGGGTTTATAATGGACCTGAACATTACTTACCGTTTACGCTGTAATCTTTCCTTCTCTTGAAAAAGTCTCGGTATTTCTGGTAGAAAATTTTGAGAGAGGGAGCGATGTAATTCTTTTTCAACTTTACTTGTAGCCTTACTAAACTTTTCTGTCAAGTGGGTCCAGTCCTCTTCAGTAAAGCATACCACTTGCCACACTCTATCAGTCTCTTCGTCATTGATCCCTTCATGGCCATAAAGCCAACCTCTCCTCCTGCTTTCCTTAGTTTTTCTTCTTTTTGCTTTTACTTTTTGGTTTTCTTATAAAGTCCTCACGGTATAATCTCGTACCATAAAAGTACCAGTAAGCTGAATCATTGTCATCCCAACTGTAACAGATTAAACATAAAAACATTAAAATAAAATACAAAAAATTTAAGAAATAATTCTGAATTTAAAAAAGAAATATATTTTTTTATAACAATATAAAATATTCAAAATTGTCTTTAAGACAGTATTGATAACTATTCATAAATTAATAGGTTCTAGTAGAATACAGGTAGGATTAAGCCAACATATTTATAAAAATTACTAAACTTTATTTTTAAATGAATTGTTTATAATGACCAACCCTAATTGTTTCTGTAGTAAAGTAATTACACACCAACCTTATAATGACATAGGAAACGTAACTTTCAGTTAACTACACATGTAAGCTTTATGTGTATTAATATCTATCAATGCTATATCTCAGTAAAATAATAATTAACCAATTATATACGTAACATTATACTGCATAACAAAATTAAATTATAATTACTTTGTAATTGGTACTATTTTAAATGTTAAAACAATAAAATGTATTATAACAAATGTACTGTTAAGTAATATACTATAAAGAAAATAAATAAATATAGGGAATGCTACAGATAATCAAGCAGAAATTGACATTCATTTTCCAACAAACCTCACATTATCATCATTTCAAGAATATTTTACTTACGTATATTATATATATAAATTACTAACATATAAAATTTAGAGGTTGAAAAAAAAAAGAAGTTAAGTTGATAATTCAGGATGAATGATACATAATCTATTACTGGGTCTTAGCAAAAAAATAGCCAGTTGTTTTTGTTTTATTATATACTTGATGTAAAGTGATTACACATAAATGAAAATTTCTTGTTTTTCAAATGAAGTATTTCTTTAATATTTAGTCATGTAATTTACACAAATTGTTCAGCCGATGTAATTCTTTTAGTAAAAATGAGAACAAAGGATAGCGAATATCAATTTTTGAATTTATATTTGTTATTGAACCTACACGCTAATACTGTTACATAACAATATCATTAGGAAATAAATTAGTTCTTCTTTCATTCTTTTAATTCTATTGCCTAATGGGAAGTACAAAACTATTTATTTGATACTACTTTTGGAAATAAATATAAAAACAAGGATTCCATAAAAAAAAAAATATACCACAAAATAACAATTAAATCAATCTATTATCTATCTAACAAATAAAATTGAAATATCTGTTTGTAATATCAAAAAGTATTTTTTTGTTTTTACTAAATAGATATGAATGTATATATGACACCTACACTAAAAGATCAAATTTTTAAAATGTTGTCTGTCTGTTTGTTCTGGGTAATTTCCGATTATCTGGGAGTCTGGGATTTTGACAGGACTATTTTTGGCAGATAGCTGAAGTTACTCCACTCCAACTTAGGGTGCTTTTAATTTAGGAAAATAACTAGGGCTCAATAATAAAAATAAAATCCATAAAAAATCAATTCAATGCACAGTTTTACGGGGAAGGGATTGAATTTATGAGAAATATTTTTACTTTATTTTAGTACTAAAAAAAATATTAGGATTCCATATAAAAAAATTAAATGCAGTGAAGAATATATGAAATGCAGGTGCAGCCACGGGCACTTTGTTAGTTATGTAAAAATATAAAAATGAATTCCTGTTCTTTAATCTCGCTAAAACTCAAGAATGGTTGGACCAATTTGGCTAAATATGGCAGGATCTTAAGAAAATATTTTGTGGCAATTTCATTTTCCCATACAAACTATTAAACTAATAGTGTCATGGTCACAAAGGATTGAATTTTCTGTTGCTTGCCAAATATTTATTGGTGCTGTGCTATCCATGGTAGCACTTGCTAGCATAAACCAAATAGAGAGGTGATACACAGTTCACAAGGTCATCTAGGCACAATAACATTAGTTGCCTTAACAATACTTACCCAAGTGGCTCAACTCTCAAACTTTCAGCTTCAAGATTTTTGAACCAATCAAAAAAACATCCTCTGCATCTAAACGAAAGTCACATAAAGCATACAGAATCTCTACTTTTGTTCTTAGAGGTAGAAACTGAAAATCAATATCTGTATTAAATGGATTGTATCTTCCTGTTTCTTGACATTTTCTTCTGAACAACCTCCTCAGATACATCTACAAATAAAGTGATAATATTATAAAAATCTATAAATAATTGTATACTTTTACTAATAATGTTGTAATATTTAATTATAATTACAGTACAAAATCATGAAACAAAACTTAATATGTCAATTACCCATAAAAATAAGACAATAGGAGAACAATGGAAAGCTGGCATAAACGCCAGGTAAGTGCTCAAGGGGTTAAGTAATACACTTTACAATTACTTAATCAAGATGTTTAGTTAATTATGGATAAATTTATATTTAATCAAATCTCCTCTTATATAGCTTATCTTTTATTTTCAAGTAGCTAACACTGTTGACCAGAAGCTACTTCATCATGACTCTGGGGGTGAGTGCTGAAAGCACTCAGCCATGAAAAGATAACTAAGACCTCTTGTATGGCTACTATATATAGATGTAAAGGAACAACAATACAATTGTTATGAATTAATAAGTTAATTTGACATGTGTAGTTGATAGGAAAATTACATACAATTTGTGTCTAAAATGTGTTGTTTTATGTATTGTGCATAATTACATTATAGCTTATTTTGATATTACCTGATAATTGAATGCTGAGATGTCATTGTTGCCCAAGCAACCGTTCAGAAGGCGGACAATTAATTCGGTCAAGAGAGAACTGCTTGTATCTTCTGAGCCATCTGTGAGGAGCGCTTCCTCCAATTCCTACAATATTTGTTCGAATTATAATCCGTAGTTTCAATTATAAACATATATAACAAGTAAAACACTTTTGTACTCACTTCGATGTCAAAATCTAAAAGATCGAACGCAGTTCTGAATAGAGAACAAAAGTAGGCGATACTGGGTACTTCCCACCATGACTGCATATACAAGCGTGAGAAATTCATTCAGACATCACCTTAGAGATTTTATTTCCGAAAAACACTCATCTGATCTTTTCTCATCGGAACCCACCTAAAATGCCAATAAAGATGGAAACATAACCTAAAACACCTTAAAAATTCACCATTCACCTTTCAATCATTGATTTAAACTTATTTTTATGCTGATTTAGTATTTTTCACTGTTTTTCTAGGTCAAAAAGGGTGTCTTTTATGTTGTATGGATAAGATGCCTATATGCGTTGTGTATCGCTATACAAACGCCATAACAGATCACTACACTTACAAGATGTTTAAATGATTCACATATAAAACGAAACTCAATACTCGCAACACATCACTGATATTTCAATTATGATTATTTTTGTTTTATATTGCGTTTTGGAACAATTTGTTATTATTTTTTCTTCCCATTTCCTTCGCAAAAATTATATGAGAAATAAAAAGATCTTAATTCGACGGAAGTTGTTTTTTATAGAGACCATAGATAAAATTGTAATTGTTTACTCATAGCTTGTGTTTATCTGTCTCGTTTAAAAACAACTTATCGAGCATGCCATCCTAAAATGTCAGGGAGAGTTATTTTGGTTATCGCAACAATTTCGTGATGTACGTCAAAATCATAATAGAAATATGTCAATAAATCCGTAAAATCATGTTTTTCTTTTAAAATTTCCTGTCGATTATCATTAAAAATAAGTGTACAGGAAAAAAGTGCCATGGTAAGTAAATATCTGTAAGGTATTTAAATTATTATTTAATAAAATACTTCATTCAATCACACGTTAAATATAAAATATCCTAGCGCTAATTCATTATAACAATTTATTGATTCTTTTTTTAAAATAGTAGTTGGGATATAGTGCCACCAAAAGTTTTCTATAGAAATAATAACATTTTAAACAATTAATCTCTCATCATTTACGTTACAATAATATTAGTTAGTTTTTTTTGTGTAATTACTAATTTTGTTTGAAATAATATTTTCTAAAGAAGTCATTTATCTAATTATTATGTTTGTAGTTTGTTTATCTTAGGTGAATTAGTTTGCTCTTTATCATTTTCATTTAGATAGTGTAATTAAATTGGTTTATATGTTAATTATATAAATTAAATGATGACTATAGAAGTGTAGGAATTTGTTTATGATATTCTAATATCATAGTTGTTATTTTTTTAAAGGTAACCATGCCTCGAGACATTTTAAATGACAGTTTGGCTGTTTTGAGGATTGTTGAGGTACTTACTTTTTAATCCTATTTAGTTGTTAATGCTAACATCAAAATATTTAAAAATTAATAGCTACTTAATACTTAAAGTGAGGGGATCTGATACCACTAAATATTTTCATTGTGCTTATAGTGAAAATAAAACAATTAATTATTGTGAATGTTTTTTGTATTATTTAAGTTCATTGTTTTAATTATAAACTGTTTTTCCTGATTATAGCATGACGATGAAGACAATTGGCCTCTTGAAGATAAGCCATGTAAACTTAACAGCAGAAAGTTGTCTAGTATACCTTTAAACAGCCAACAAAGCTTAACAAAAGATGATTGTGCTTGCTATTATAACTATGGGTAAGTCAGCAATGAAATCTATCTATAATCTATATATTATTGAAAATATAGCACACATATGAAGTTTGAAATTTATTAATACATTGATTACACATAAAAATGAGACAATAGGAAAAGAATGGAAAACTGGTGTAAACAACAGGTTAGTGCTCAAGGGGTCGGGCAACTATTGATAAAAAAATACAACAGTTCATAGCATACACTGTTTTTTTTTTTCAATAGTTTGTTTTTATAAATATTTTCATTTAACAGTAAATTGGCCAAAATATATTATATGTACAAGTATATTGCTTATATTAATTTAAGTTTAAGTAGCCAGTAATATTGCCACAATTTCTTTAAGTTTTGTCAGATCACTAGGTATTTAAAATGTCATTTCACGAGACAGAAAATTTACTAATTGTTTGTATAAAGAGAAAAAATTGAATGCAATTTTTAGAAAAGTTAAGTTAACGAATTGTACATTAATTTACTTTTAGGTTATATGGAAAGCAACATTTGCGAAAGTTTTACTGTATTCATTGGGCTGAACCATTTTGTGGCATTCCAAAAAGCCTAGTTCTACTAACCATAAGGGATGAATACACTTATAAGCCTATAGAGTTCTGGAATAATTTGCTAGGACAAATTCATTCCAAAGAGCTCATCAGAGCATTCACTCAGTGCAAAGCTGAAGAAGCCCTGATGCTCAGTAGAAATCAGCTACAAGTATTAGTGAGAGCATTAACTGGGCACTATTGTTTGGGCAAGCATATGCACAACATCGGTGTCCAGAACACAAGAGAGTGCATGTTGTGTGAAATCGCAGACGAAACTCCAAAGCACATCTTGTCTAAATGTGATCCGTTAATATCCATACATAACAAAATTCTGGGTAACAGGAGGAGGAGGTACAGACACTCTGCCAAAAAGATCCTACAGTATAATCAGGTTGTAGGTCTAGGCAGTGAGCTTTAACAATATAGGGGCGATCACAATAGATCTGACTAGGTTGCAGTGATATAAGACTGTTTAAGCCTGCATAGCCCCTTTTCCGATAATAATAATAATTACTATACTCATTAATTTACTGTGCAATACCATATATAAACTATTAATATAGATAGAGTTATAACCATATAAAATTCATCACATAGATGGTGCTCATTCATGACTTGCAAACTAAATAGTAGTAATTGAGGCTTTAAAATTTATCTAAGTGTGTACTGTTTTTTAAATGTGTAATTTTGTACAAATATGTTGCTTTGGAAATGTTTATTTTTTTAAAATTCAAATTCAAAAATTCTTTATTAAATTTTGGCCCTGATAAGTCACTTATGAACGTCAAAACACTACCACCGGTTCGGAAAACAATCCAGACATCGAGAAAAAACTGACAAGAAACTCGATCTGGTTTTTTCTGCATGTTTTTTCGTTAGAAAACATTGTAAATTTGCTACTATATTTATGTGCTTTGTGATAGATATCAAAAGGGTAAGTTACAAACACATAGTTTTGCTATGAGATGGCATGTAAATAATAGTTTCAATTTTATTATAGCTATATATTTTAATCTCAAATCTGCCACTAAAAAAATTGCCAGTCTGTATGTCTGTCCGGATTTAACTTAAAAGGTCTTGATTGATATTAATGAAACTGCAAGTGGGAATACTACGTCAATGAACAATTGATACAAAATAACAAACTAAATTTTGAAAGTAATTTATTTAACAAAACCTTAATGGGGGCGTAAGAATAAAACTGAATAGTTCGTGAACATATTTCTTGCACATAATTCCTTTGATAAATGACAATCTTCCATGTTGTCAACCGTCATTTGCACAAACAACTTTTGCCATTGCCTGCCTTCACTGACTAATCTTCGATATGATTCGCTGTTTTAATTTAAAGTTCTTAAACATTGCAGTTTCTTGTTAATTACGAGTAAGTTAATTAATTTTACGAGTTCCTCGTGCCAATGCCTTCCTCGACCACACCACAAAAATCACTTTAAAATCCCTTTTGTCAAACGAGGGTATATGGCGAACACATTTATTTCCATTTATTTCGTTTATGTGATATGTACAATAAACAAATGAAACTTTACTGGTTTATGATAAGATTACAGAAGTGGTTTAAATTCGTCAACAATCTTTTAGTACATTGAAATAGTTGCTTAGTGAGTCTTAAAAATAAAACGTATCTTCACTTAATAAACATGTTAAATTTATCGTCATCCCACCAAACCAATGTGATGCATGTAAACACAGAAAACAAATTTTGGTAAAAGTATTCAGTCCAATAAAAGAATTGTATGTCACCCTAATAATTGTTACAGAAATTTATTTTGTTATTTATTTACTTTCACTACATGAATCTGTGATAAAAGTTCTATTATACGGTAGGATAGTCAATATTTAATATACAATTTTTTTTTCTTAAATTCACACAAAGACCTTAAATTCACACAAGAACTTTCTTAAATTCACACAAGAATCTCCTTAAATTCACACAAGAATCTTCTTAAACTCATACAAGAATCTTCCTAAATTCACACGAGAACCTTGATAAAGCTGGCAATTCGTCCATAATTTACTAAATGTTTTATCTGTGTTTTTTTTAAACAATCAACAATTTACTTGTGTTTTTACTGTTTTGATACACTTTTGATAGTTCACTCAGCCTGAACGAAATAAGAATCCACAAATTTAACTAACATTTCCACCCTATGTTGGCCATCGATTCGAATCAGTGATATCAAATAACACATTTACTTCATTACTATGTATTATAAATAGCAACAGTGGCTTTATTACTGTGGGTTAGCAGTGCTAAAAGGAACGCAATTTAATTTGTTTATAGTGTATCTATAGTGATGCCAGTAGTGATTAGACAAAAATAACATATTTTTTTTTTAAAACGTAAACGTAATATATACTCAATATTTTGGATTTATTATGTTTTAAATTATTGTCTAGTTTGTAAAAATAGGTGTAGGCAATGAAAGTACAATTACAATAATTATATACATCGAATTATTGATGTAATATTAATACCAGTATATCAAAACAAACTCGTTAAAAATTCTGAGGGAAATCTGTCTATTCTGGTAACACTTAATAAATATACGCATAAATATATTCAAATCGAAACAAAGAGTCCAAAACCAAGAGTGACAACGCCGCATGCAACAATGCATGAGCTGGTAACGTGGCAATTATAATTTAGCTCAATAGGGAACTTAGGGAATAGCGCCATCTATATATTTTTCCGTATTATTAAGATTCTGACATCATTATAGATAGACTTATATTCAATTTGAAACATTGAGCGAGATACCTCTCATTCTAATAGTAATCGTTTATCGTGTTACGATTCTTTGTATGGATATTATTGATCTACTATATTATATAGTCTTTGGTAATAATACTATGTACTGTAACAATTAGGAAAAAATTAAGAATTCAATAATTCTACATACTTATATTTCAAGAATCATAATTTTATTTAAAAAAAAAAACTTTTATTACTACTATTAATTAAACAATCTATCATAGAATTTACCTAGTGTGTTGAAGACAATTCTAAATTCTTATAGTCACGGAGAAAATGGAGGAAATAGGCAGCATGATCCGATGTATCAATACAAAACAAGCAGCTTGCCAGCTGCTTCCTCGATGAATCAATCTTGGAATGATATAGTACGTTCAGCATTGAGGTTAACCCCAGAAGATGTTGGAAATCAGTTGACGTTGCTGGATTTGCCATGTTTCAAATCTATCAAGGCAGAAGAACTAACAACATGTGGCTGGACCAAATTGAACAAGTTGACTATTGCTCCAAATGTCGTTGCCTTCACAAAGAGATTCAACAGGGTCAGTTGAATTTTATCATTGTCATACCACAAGCCGTAGTCTGTATTATTTTTTCGGGTCAATTTTGGTTTATAAATAGAATTGTCAAATCATAACCCAAAGTATATTCTGGAATGAATTGAATAGTTTTTAATGTTTTTAACTGTCTAATGTTTTATACTATTTTACTTTTTTATAGTTTATTCATTTACGTGTGGTGGAATATATTAATAATAGATTAACTGTATAAAATAATAAACAAGTAGTGTAAACTGTTGGTCGATTGGGTTAGTCAACATAATCTGACATATTATGTTGTAGGTAAGCTTTTGGACAGTACAAGAAATTCTTAATGGGCAGTCGCCGAAAGTAAGAGCAGAAATTTTGGCACATTTCATTAAAATAGCGAAGAGACTACATGAACTAAACAATTTACACTCCCTGTTTGCTGTGATATCAGCTCTAAACAGTGCTAGTGTTTACAGGTAAGTTGATATTTATTTGAATCATCTTCATTATTCAAATTTGTACAATTACAATATTGATGTTTTTTTTTTTACACGGTATAGGCTCATTGCTTTGACCACAATCGCGCCTGATATTAAGTGACGATGTGGTCCAGGATGGTAAACACACTAAGCCTAGAGATACTGGTTCTCAAGTGATGCTGCTGGAGCACTCCTATTGGTATTTGGCGACAGGCTTTCAAACTTGAGGGGGGTAGCTAACCAGGCGGGCATTATTAAAAAATACTCTATTACCATGCACAGTATATATAAAAAAACAGTATATGAATCATGATTTTATAATTTATGTAATGTATATAATCTGTCTAATAGCGCTGAAGGTACTTCCCACGACGTAAAGTAATCGCTGGCATAATTTACGTTAATATCTCTACTACACAGCACAGATAAAACATTATTTTCTTACAAGGTTAATTTGTTGTCGTGTAATGAAAACTGATTAGAGACCATTAAATTATTACGTACACATCCATGGGGAGGACCTGAATGGTGATTACGTAAACAATATTTACCTATTAGTCTTGGTAAAAAGAAAAACAAAATTACGCTTACATAGTCATTTGAGGAGGGGGGGAGCTTTGAGAAGAAGAGGAGGTGAAAAATGACAAAAATGTTGTTTACTCGAAGGGCTTTTTATAGTAAACCATTGAACTACTAAATAGCTAAAATATTGTATTTCGCAAAAAAAAAAAAGAAGCATTTGTGTCGTTATGCTCAATAGGTTAACGAAGACATGGGGTTGTCTACCAAAGAAGGATAAACAACAATTTGATAAGCTTGCGGGGCTGTTTGGTGAAAGAGACAACTGGACTGCACTCAGAGAGTATCTGAGATCCGTACCTTTGCCTTGCATACCGTACCTGGGTAAATTATGCCATATTTATTTAACATTTCGTATATATAATATTAACATTTACAGGATTTTTTTTTACTGAATCTGCAATATACTTTTCCTATAATAGTCGAACTGTTAGTTTATTTTTGGTTCTACAGATATATAATTTCAAACCTAGTTATAAACTATACAAATAAATAAAATCAAAGTGTCTGTTTGTAATGCCAAAATTAATATTTTTTTACTAAATAGATATGAATGCATACACGATACCTATACCAAAAATTCAATATTTACAATTTTTGTCTGTCTGTTTGTTCCGGGTAATCTCCGGAACAGCTGGACGGATTTTAACGGGACTTTTTCGGTAGACAGCTGAAGTCACTCCGGGTAACTTAGGGTATTTTTAATTAAAACTCATAAAAATTGTATAAAATCCGATTCAATTCATAGTTTTACGGGCAAGTGCTTGAATTTAGGACAAATATATTTATTTTATCTTAGTAGTAAATTTTTTTTAAGAAAATAGAGTCCTGTATAAACAACTAAAACGCAGTGAAGAACATATAAAACGCGAACGCAGCCGCGAGCGCACAGCTAGTGTTCTATATATATAAGTCGGTAAGGGTCTACCTAGGCGAATGTATCTAGACCAAATCAATCAGGTGTTAAATAAAGGCCAGGTAAAAAGTACTCATAACCGACGAGCATGTATGAAAGCGCTCATGAAAGTAGAGGAAGCGAAAGAGGTGTGTCAAGATTGTAGCAAGTGGAAGGACGTAATCTCTGCCTACCCCCACGGGAGAAAGGCGTGATGTTATGTATGTATGTATGTATATATATAAAATAACAACAAATAAAATAACAATACATACGTATTGTTATTAGATAGAGTAATAATTTATAGTGAACTTGTAATATGTTGTTTTACAGGTATTTTCCTAACAGATTTGGTATATATTGACATAGCTCACCCCGCTGGTTCACCGCACCGAATCACAAAGATGAATGTTGTCTTAAAAGCTCTCGAACGGTATCAAAGCTCAGAATATGAGATAGAACCGCTGCCGCAAGTCGCTAATTTCCTGAACAGTGTCAGATACATTGAAGAGCTTCAGAAGTTTCTAGAAGACGACCAGTACAAGTAAATCGATTCGTTGAATAAATCACTTATTGTTAATTGAAGTTTCTACTGTTCGTTATAATAATTGCATCACATTCGATGTTAATAAATGACGTAAATATTACTGTAAATTGATTCATTCCTTGTAGTTGTAATTCTGACCTATTAATTGTATTCATGTTATTAGTTTTTTTTTTTTCTTTATATAGGCCCCCGCCGTTTCCCCTGGCATAACCAGGGACCTTATTACTACGATTCTCTTTATATGAGTGCTCTTTTGTTGTTGTTTTTTTTTTATTATATAAAGCGTGTTCTTTTACTTCTTAATTTTCTTTGTTTCATCACTCTATTTTCTTTATTGAACTTAGCCTATTAAACAAGTCAAACTTATTTATGAAAATTACAATGTTAATATATTACGTCAATTACACAACAAGACATAGACAAAGCAACAAAGACAGAGGTAGAAACAGTGACAGTTCATAGTCTTATTCAGATTGAAACGAGATTTGAAAAGAAACTTAATCTAGAACAACAAATAATATCAACTTATTCTAGGTTAATACTGTTCAAAACAATGTCAAAACTTTTATAATTAATAGTAATAGTCAACAATAAATGTCAAATTAATCAAGTACAATTTGGAACAATGATATATTAATAATAATTCAAAATGATAAATTATTACTTAAAATCAAAATAAATAGAATTGAAAATTAAAATTAAAATTATAATAAAGTTAAATAAAAATTGAAATTTAAAAATTAGATCTTTTAAAATTTTAAATTTAAAACAACAGCCTTTAGTGCTCTGCTGCCTCGGTTTCATTTAATTCGTGTGTTTTAGGTTATTTATTAATTTTTAATGATTATTGACTTGACTTATAATTAATTTAGGTGATTTATAATTATCTCCGTTATGATGTACGAAAGTTTTAGGTAATTGGAAATAAAATGGTTTTTTTTTTTTTCCATTTTCATTTCTTCTATTCCTTTCAGGTTGTCATTAAAGCTGGAGCCGCCGTCACCAGTCGGCAGTTGTTCTGGTTCTAAAGAAGACGTTAAGGATGTTGCTTCTATCAGTGGCTCTGTAGTCACGACGACATCGCCTTCTCATAAACTAGGTTCGGGGTCACTTAGAATTTACAGTTCCTGCCACCAGCAAGGCAAGTTCATCCCGACGCACCGGAAATGTCGCTCACTGGGATCCAAGTGAGTATATCATAGCAACACTCTAATCTTATTCCATATAAATATTAATAAAATATCTATTCACTACTTATGTTGAAAGAAAGAAAGAAATAAAGACATTTATTACCATATTTTAGATTTACAAAAAAACTACAAATAAGCATATAAGAAAAAAAAAACATATGGTAATAAGGACTGGCGTCAGCATTTGCCGCTTTATAACTGTTGCCATAAAAAATGGTGCTGTTTTTCAGCCAGCCCTTTTCCGGCCGTAACATAAAATATGTATATAAATATAACACTTCGTGCCTTACTTGTATAATTACAATAACAGATGTTTTTTTTAAATAAGTAAAAATTAAAATTACACAAATAAACCAATATTTTGAAACAAATTTAAAAACTCAATAGTGAAGTGAGTAATTATAATTTAACTCAAAAAAACTAAAAAATATAATAAATAAAAAGTAAATGCAACAACACGGTCATTGACAAAGTAAAACGTACGGGTAATCACCAATTTGTAATGTAATTACTTTTTCCCTGCGTATTCGTAAAATATAAATTAAATCGCTTTGATTTACCCATAACTATTATTTATTTATTATTATTACTGTCATCGAATACGTGTCACGTGTAAACTTTACTATGAATTTATTTTCATATGATTAGAGCAGTGATTCTCAACCACTGTGCCGCGGCACTTTTGTATGCCGCCAAATTTTGCAAATATATAATAATGTTAATATTATTAAATTATATCATTAAAAAAAATATATTTGTGCAGTGTGTTGTAGTAAGTAAATAATTTTTATCTTTTTCTTTGTGTGCCGCCAAATTTTGAAATCGTTAAATATGTTCCGCAACAAAAAAAGGTTGAGAATCACTGGATTAGAGTGTCCAAAGAATAGCTTTTTTTTTGACGTGTTTTTCTACGTTTATACGTACCATGGAGAATAAATTATTTGAGTTATATAGATACATAGACCCTTGGATTCAACTCATGTGTCATAACGTTCCCGGGGCTTGGTCACAATTTTATCTTTTATTCACTATCGCATTTCACTCGTGTACTATCTACGTTTTGTTTGTTTTTTTTCTTTCTTCCTGCGACCCGTTACAAAGGTCTCGTAGCGCGAGCTTACCGAGAAATTTTCACAAGGTGAACTTGGTATCGGGTGAGTGTTTCACACTGCAGCTTGCATTTTATATAACGTAGTGCAATGATATACGGTCAAAGTGTACCTACGTTCATAATATGTAACGTAAATACGCGGATCGTTACTGAACACTTGGTATAAATTCAGAGATAGAGTGATAAACGAGCATGAGTTTGGTTTTCGAATGGTTTTCATACATCGATGAGAAGGCATATTGGTTGCCGGAATCGGGAATGTTGCATGATCTACAACGTAATGCCGTGCGGTATGACGTGGCCTGTATGGATTATTCCAACTTGCCATCTTTACGTATACTAACGATGCATAGAGTGCGCTATGATATCTATTAATGAGTTAGTAAATGTTTATGTTTTGCGCTTAAATATAAATAGAACTGTGAGTTTAAAAAGAAAACTTGTTCTTTTTTTTGTATTTAATAGATTACAAGTTTTAATATGTACATAAAGTTATAAATAGTTTTGTTTTATTGTTGGTTATAATTGCTTATAAATGTAATGGGATTTTGGTAACAATATCGAGCGCCGTTAAGTCATTGTGTATGAATTAGGTAATTATCGGGGGTTAACGATGCAATTTAATTTTATACTGTAGTTTGCAAGAGTTTTTAGTCTAAAATATATATGGAGTTATAATACGAAATTGTTTTCGTTTAGTATAAAATTGAGTTTCTTTGAATTATTTTAATGTTCTCGAAACATTAAGCAGAGAAAACCTTCAAATTATGTTTTAATAGTTTTTATGGATAGTTTAATTGTACCACATTATATATAAATTAGTATTTATTGTATTAAAGATTATATTGTTTTTTTTTTTTCTATTTATAATTATGTGGTTTGGATATAGTTATATTGATTGGGTATAATGACATATGTTTACCGGATAAACATATTCTGTACGAGAGCTTGCATGATGAAGCTTCGAGAATAAATATATTATGCACTAGGTCGTGTATGTGGCACATAACATAAACAATATGATATATGTTTGTACATAACTTGGTTTTGCACTTTATCTTGTCGAATATTCGGATCAATTAATTATGTATTATACAATATTATCTAAGTTTGTACGCATCGATCACTTATTCCAATAGGCTCTTTGGTTTCATTTTTTAGAAATAAATTATTTATTATATTCCGAGATATAGAGATTTCTCATATCGTCCTATAAATATGGGCTTGTGGGAATACCCGAATGTGTGTAGGTGATAATGTCATATTATATAGAGTAATGTACGAAATTAATAATCAATATAACTTGGTCGCGTAATAATTCAATATGGAATTTAAAAATTGATGGATTCGTTAGGTTATAAGGTTCATAAAAATTCGCTATAATAAATATGAGGTCATAGACTCTAATATTAATTGTAATTTTTTAACTTCAAATTGTTTACGGGTAAAAGATGTTTACCACACTTACAAACAAACAAACAGATGGAAAACAAAGTGATCTATTTCCATAAAAAAAAAAGCTCTTTTATTTGTGAAACCCTGTAAAATGCAGATTTATTTGACAGTCATGTGAAAATATTATAGTAGTAACTTCATTATTATTAATCGGTGTTCTTCTTGCAAACTCGAAAGATCCTGTAATACTATGTTACCTATAATTATATGGTAAAAAAGAATACGGTCTTTACCATTCCCTGATAGGCAGTGATCGTAATTCGATATTCGATCGATTTAAATGTCTAGACGACATATTTCGTTTAATCCCTGATTTATATAATTTATAACGGTCATGAATACAAGTGCTTAAGGCCCAATTTTGTGTTATTTTTAGATGCTTTTGTGGTCCGATAAAATAACGGTCCTTTGTTCAAACTTTTCATTGAAGTTTTTTTACGAGATCTCAGAATTGCTCCTTATACATACTCTTTCGCACTTTGTATCACGTGTAAAACTTACATCTAAAATTGCATAATGCAATGGCAAATTAAAATCACGTAACAAATCTATGTTTGATTAGTAAAACGAATAGTTAGAGCATTCGCCTAGTTTTATATGGAGTCTATCATTATAAGTGGTCGAATCTATTACGATAAAATTATAACATGGGATTTATGGAGGTTTTTTACTGCTTTATGTGAAAGTGTGTTTGTTTGGATAATTACCGTTTAGTTACACTTAAAAACGATGGACCGACATATTTTAACTATATTTCGTATATAAATCGATTCTGTCATAGACATGAAAGTATTTTATAATGCTTCACAACATAATAATATATCGAGGGTCATGTGAAAATTAAAAATAATTGCATATATATCTATCTATATAATTTTGAAAAAAATAATATCGGAAGCAAAATTAAATTCATTAACGTTGTCTTTAAAATATTGTTTTACAGTATTTTTGGTAAGAGCCACATGGATGAAAAAATAGATGGGAAAACGCCTGCAGGTTCCGTGAATCTTCTGGACGATACGCTTTTGGAATCTCCTGTATCTCTCGTAGGAAATAAGATATCGCAGATATTACCACTTAGGTCAGCAGCCCGTGTTTACATTTTACAATAATCACTTCCCTAATGGCAATTATATTACGTGTATAAATAATATTTATTTCAGTATTAATATCGTGAATGGGTGAGGCAGTGTCCAAGCGTGGCGATTATAGCAATCTCCCCTATATTGGGGGATACCCATGCTAAGCAGTGAACGCCTTTCGGTTGGCTGATTGAGTCTGTGGTCGTGACGGAAAATTCTCGAACTATCAAGTACAGCGCATTAAGTATAAGCTCGCACTTAAATAGAGTGGGGCTCGATACGTTTTTGTGTTGCCACATCTAAAATAATTTCCCATAATTACCCAAAAAAATTTTCGAGTCGCCTCTATTAGTATTAAATTATTCCGTTGGTTGTCCAAATAGAGCCGTGGAGTACTCAGACTCAGAACTGTAGTCAGTGTATTATTAATTTTACTATTGTAAAATTATGTATCTTACTAAAATGTTTTAAACACAATTAAAACAATTTCTTGTCAATCGGTAATTGCTACTGAGAACTGTTTAGATATTAACAAAAATTGAGTTGTATAAGGTGCCAACAATAATAAACAATAGTAAGGGATAAGTAGATTTATATGTTTGGGGAAAATATTCGAAATAATCATAATATTGGGGAACTGTGATCTCTATTATGGGTAAATTCGAAAACTCAATCTAGAGACACTATGCAAAGTTATACTTGAAGCGCTGTATGAATGTATGGAGCCACATTGCCAGGTGTCGAATGTATTGGAATCTAATCCTCTAACGTAACGTAGATGATAACGTAGAGTATGATTCTAACGTAAATTATTACACGTAATGAATAGTTATTTTCTATGATATATAACTTCGAATCTGTATTAGTTGTAAATATAAATGTTACAGTGATCCATCGCAAACGGCTGATATGCAATGCGAGTACGAAGGCTGTATAAGGAGGAAGACTATATTAAAAGAGGGTAGGAAGGTGTCGCTTTCCTCCTGGCAGAGGTACTGGCTTCAGATATCGGGAAACGTGTTGTTTTTCTACGCGGCTAAATCGTTTAAGGGGTGAGGGTCGTTTATCAAATTTATATTATTTATTTATTTCGTATTATAGTACGGAAACTTCGCACTGCTTATAGGATCAAGTTTAGTTCCCCTTAAAATGTGCGAGGATTTTTTTTTTAAATTGAAATCAGTGAATCCCTTCTCAAAGATATCATAAATATAAACCGCTTCATAGAAAATGTATGGAAAAAATGTTTTTGTTTTCATGATTTTTCTACTGTATATTTTATAAATAGTTATTCCATAATTCGTGGCGGAGATAAAGTCGAAGACAAAATTAAAGATCAAAATCGGTTCAGCAATTCTTGACTTATAAGTATAAATATATTGAAAAACATAATTACAATTATGTATAATTCCATAAATTTAAAAGTTAACAATATTCCTTTTTAGCTTTTTATATGGAAGGAAATAAAATACATTGAGTATTTTTTCCCCATACGTGATAACAGTTAATATAGTTAATACTTTATTATTAACCCTAATAGTTATAAATTATTTTCAATTTCAACGGAATTATTATTATTGAGCGTAGATTGTATCGAGTAAGCAATCGCCATCTATTTTAAGCGATTTATAATTAGTTTGTTAGTAATATCTCTAGGCTTTGTATATTTACCATCCAAGACCGCATCACTTAACATCAGGTGGGATTGTAGTCGAGGCACTGAATCTGTTCAGTGTAAAAAAAATTCTTAATAACATAAAATTAAAATATAAAGTTATATACGTATATAATAACATAAACCATACAAACTACAGATATATCCGTTTTTTTTTTTTTAGCGGAAACACAGAGAGAAGCGTAAATTAATTAATAATTAACCTTTTGAAATTAAAACTTACTTGTTCTATGTGATATTATTGTAAAACCTAACACTAAAACGTAAAAAGCTTTCTAGACTTACTTAAACTAAAGACTGGAATGGCTAGTTTATCTTTTTTCTGACATGAAAATGATGATACTTGAAAATGATGATTACTGGATCGAGCTTGTCTAAAATCTGGCACTGTTCTTGGTATAAGAAGTCTTGAAATCTTTAGCCGTGTGGTATCGGCTATCAATAATACCACCCCATATCTACCCGTGGGTGTTGTAAAAGGCGACTAAGGGATGAACCAAGGGATGGGCAGCAGCATCCTTTGAGAACCACAAATACTGACTGCGATCGCCAACCCGCCTGCTAAGCGTGGCGATTATGGCAATTCCCCCTTTTTTTGGGGAGACCTATGCCCAGCATTGGACGGCTTTCGGTTGAATCAATTAAAATTAATCAAAAATATTATCAATTACAGAACAAGTCGAAGCGAATTCCGTTCGGAGAAGTGCAAGGTACTTGCTCTAGAGGGTTGGCTCGCCCATTACCTCGAGGGCGAACTATCCGATGCCTTCCAGCTGATAAACCATCACATAGGCACTGTTTATAAACTAAAGTAATTATATCTATCTCCTTCCCCTTCTCAGATAATGGACACACACACACGCACACACCCACACACAGACACACACACACAGACAGACACACACACAGACACACAGTCACACACACCACACACACACACACACACACACACACACAAACGCACACACACACACACACACACACACAATTTGTGTCAGTTTAAGGACACAGTGACATGTAGGGGGCTGGTTTATAAGAATTTTGCTTAACATCGGGAGGGGTGAGGGATTAAAACGACTTTCAACTAAACTTCAAAGATTTCAACTCTCGAGCGAAACGGCTGCCATCTTGCTAGAACTTTCCAGGGCGTTTAGTGATATAGAGAATGTTACATTATTATGTAGTTAGGTACAACCCGTACACTTAATGAAAGGGATCGAAAATGGCGGCTAATTATACCGGTACCGTCAGCATACACGGGATCTATAGTGACGATCCGCTGTTTTAATAAAGATACATCGCTATAACGTTATATTAAGACATGTTGTTCCCATCATCCCATCTCTGGATTGTGTTTTTTTAAACTAGTATAAGTGCAAATTTTGAGGGTTTGTTTTGTATTTTGATCTATTTCTGTATCCGGTGGAGGGTCGCAGTCTTATCACCCACGAGGACAAGTCGGGTTGGAGAATGGTTTTGTTTGTATGCAATATCCTATGCATTCTTATCAGTTGGCAAGCATTTAGACGATTTGTTTTTGCTGACAATCGTTGTTTGCGAGGGTGCTCTTTTGCATAAGGCGAGGATGGTGTTCCCCTTTTACGTTTCTCATTTCCTGGTTTCCCCCCTGTTTGATAACTAACTTGTCGTAGTTTATGTATGCGTGATTGCCTTTCTTCCTTTCTTCTTCCACTTTTGGCTGCAGTTTCTCCTCGTGTCGAGGATTTCTTTTGGATAGTCTTCGGACACATACATATTTTTCAATTTCCTTTTGTTTGCCACTATCTCATTTCTCTTCCAGAGGTTAACGAATGCCAAGAAGATTGGCCTTTCTTTTCCATCTTCTGTGTTTTTTTTTTTTTTTGCCCAATTCTGTAGATCATGTTTACATCGCTATCTTCAAAAGTAATATTTAAATCGTCTCAACAGAGAGTTATGGAAAAGGATGGAGGAGGCCTTTACCCAAACAGGGATTCAAATCTCATAAATAGTACTAACATTAATATAAGTAATCTCTCTTAAATTTAAGCAACATTTTACTAACAAATATTGTAATTTACACCAAATATGAGATCTGGATTAAATGGCTTTATTATTATTATTATTATTAACTATTATAAAAGCTCAGGATTCTTCCGTGAATCGTCATAGTGTATTCCACTTTCGCGAAGACAATTTTTGCATTGTCGCATTCGCATTGTCCATCACCACAATGCCGTTAGGAGGGAATGTTGGGGATTCAATTTTCCTTTATATCTTTTGTAAATTTTGGCCGTTCATATCATCGCGGTAATCACCTTTTTTTTTTATTTGGCCTGTTGCCATTCCCTCTCTTGCATTACTATATTGCAATGAGTGGTAAAGTTTTTTATCTCCTCAATAATACATAATTGCACTGTAAACGATTTCAAGTGTATCGCTATGTAATAATTTCCCGCGTTTATGCATAATTAACAAACAGTGTAACAACAAAATAGCGAGAATAGCGAAATGTAATTAAAAATAACAACTTTTTGACAATATTAACAACGAAATTAAAACAAATATCATCAACGATTACGAAGTAACTTAAAAACTGGACCGTTACGAAAATGAAAAACGGTCATCATAACGGGTTTTATGTTGTTGCTATCCGTACCGGCGAGTGTGAGTGTAGATAGCGACAGTGTGCGAGTGAGAGGCGAACAGAAGCGACGACGTTTTCAATCCCATTCTTTAAGTGTACGGTTTATAGGGAGCAATATTTTGGACAATTTGACCGCCTCCTCACCTTTGTCAGAACAGTAAGCAATCATACCGTCTCGCATGATCTTGTAAATTATATTGCTCACGTAATCTAAACTCGGACCACCGTCCTTCATGTCATCAAAAATAAGCAAAACATAGCCGCATTAATGCTCATGTGATACTCGAACGACGTCTTATAAATAGTATAAACTAACCCGATTTTAGTTATACTATTATATAAAGACTTAAAATTGATTTTTATTGTTCGTTATGGGTAAACTTAAAAAATAATAAAACACGTACTGATTTTATCAATAGACTAAAGTATATTTCATTTGATATGCTACAGACAATACAGGTTTATTATATAAAGTACACACAGACTTACTAGATGTCACTACTTACACAGATATTTAGTTACATAATATTAAATTAATTTAACAAAAACTACTTAGCCAATTTTAAAAATCCTTACACCTGTACCTTTAAAGCTACAGTATGATCGAGTAACACAGTTTTAATTTCTTTAATTAGTTATATAGGTATATAATATACGATCAACAAACGAGATATATATATATATATATATATAGGTAAAGAAAATATATTTCCTTAATTATGTATTTTTATATTTTATAATGTAAAGAGTTTAGTTTATAAGGTTAAGAAAATCATGCTGGCCGTTATGATATTTTGATACATGTCAAATATGTTATAAATTATAATATTATTCAGAATTGTATTTTCAGTTTGGATTTGTAAAAAAATAAACTTAAAATGTCGTTTCTTTATTATAAAGCAACACATTGTTTATTTTAATTGTTCTTTATTAATCTTATAAATATTATTTCAGAGCGGGTTGTAAGTCCGCGGCGAAGATATGGGTCAAGAGAATCGAAGAGGTAACAACAAATCGAGGTAATATGAAGCCTTTGCCTCTACCGGCAAACCTTATGTCCTTCGAATGATTCACGTGGTACATAACGCGCGTTATATATCTATTATATCCTTCATCTGATATGAATATTTATATATATATATATACACGTTTTACATTGAGACAGACGACATAATAATGACAATATGTTTTATCCCCATATAAACGATATGGGAAATTAATTTTATGCGACTTCAGTATGTTCTGACTCGTTAAATAGAATCGAACAGCCTATATGTATACATAGAATTAAAACACTCAGAACGGCAGTAATCGCACGCGGAGTGAAGCCGTTTCGATTTGACCTTAAAAGGTCATGTATATCTTTTGTAACGTGCTGGTGAAGTCGTAATTCCGTGTTGCTAACACGCAAAAAAAATTTTAATTTTATTTTATCACAATTTTGATGTATGACATTATCTCTCTTAGCGTTAGTGCTCTATGTATTATATATTATGATTGACATGATGTATTTTATTGATGGTGAATTTTTTTAATAATCAAATTAATGATTAATTATCGTTGTCTTGTCCCACACATTATTATTATATTTATTTTTATTTATATTTAGAGTAACACATGCACATACTATGCGTTGTACACTTTGGGTACAATTTGTGTCTAAACAGATCTAATGAAAGGAACTTTTTAATTTTTTTTAATCTCGATTTTATTGAATCAATTTTTAGTATATTATTATCGCTATTTGAATTATTATTATCATTTTTAAGTTTAATTTAATTAATAGTTTTAATTACGTATTATATTATACACGTACGATATTATATCGACCGCGCGGTCTGTTCGTTCGATTCTTGCCTTTGTTTAGTTTATGTTTATTGTATACTAGCTGCGCCCGCGGCGTCGCCCGCATTGTTCAGCCAATATGCTTCATATATTCTTCTCCTGTTTTGGGGTTATGCGTAAAGTAGCCGATGCCTTCTAACCATATCAACGAGATTGCAGTAACAGATCGCTATTATATATAAATACGTAAATATTGCTTACGTAATCGCCATTCGTACCACTTAGTCCCTCATGTCATCAAAAATAAACAAAACATGAACCGTCCAATTATAGTTTGAATGAAATAATATTATGTTTCCCGCCATACTTATACCTATTGATATTATAATTGAAAATCAGTTCACAACTTCCATAAAATGGCTCATAGATGATTGTGTGAAAATGGAATGTCAAAATATTACTATGTCTTAGATATTTATTGTTCATATATTATGAACATATTTTATATTATGTCATTTTGTTCAATTGCAATGAATCCATATTTTTTTAATTCTCGAATAAAACACATTAACTTATCAACTTAAGTCTTCATACTAAAGTTGCCGCGTGCTATTCAAATTACTATAACTTTTAATAGAGTGAACCGATTATAATCAAATAAAACTTTGATGTTACTCCGAAATTTGTTTTGAAAAGTCTCTGAAGTTAAACATACTTATTACATCCTAATCGATGCCTGCAAAGCCATTTTTTAATCCGAACATCCCACAGACAGATAGACTAAAAAAAAACTAATGTAAGATTCGAGATAACTTAGGGGCTATTTAACGTCAGCATCCATTAATGCATTGCTTATTTTTTTATTATATATGGTCTGAGCTTTGATTACGTAAGCAATATTTAACTATCTTAATTTATTTTTTTTTTCAAAATCACGGCAAAAATAGACATCTGCGACAAAGTTTGTAAATACAATGAAGTGTATAGACAGAGCTTACAAATTTATTTTTAGTATAGATATATAGATTAGTAATAGAAACTCCTTTTATATCATTACTAATTACGTTTACTTTAACAGTCCTCTTGTCTATGAGTGTGTCTAATATAATAATATCACAATTATATTATTATTGGTATAATATATCCTCTAGTTTAAGATCTAGAAAGCTCAGTTCGAACTTCGCTTGAGCCCTAAATGGCCAGCGTTAGTTACGTTTGTTTTATTCTATTTCTGTAAGTAACAGGTTACTTATCATTTTCCTTTGTTTTGGAATCGAATTTTGATATGAAATCTTTTCTCGTGGATCTTTGTGGATACTTTTGTCGTCACTTAAACTCGACGCGTTTCGTGAAAAATAATGTATTATTACTAGAAATATCGTTTGTCTAAAAACTAGACATTTTTTTTTTAAACATTTTTTTATTTTTTAACGCTTTTTGTTCGAGCCGATCGTTATTTACAATATTCTTATAAATAAAAGAAAGTTATGTAACTTTTAGACGTTTTCTACAATAATAAAAAATATAATAGCTCTTTAGTTTCCATTGGCATTTGGATAGACGCGTGACTTACTAGTTAGTAAGGAAGCCTTGTTAGATCTTTCAATTCACATGTTACATACATGTTTCATGTGAATTGTATTTACATCTCACATGTCAACTTAAGTACAACATAGTTTAAGAACATTAGCTATAAAATGCAATAAAATTACATATTTCGTATGCTAGATAAGATAGAATAGAGCCAAATGAAAATGCACTGTCATTGCGATTCACGTTTGCACAAACGTCGGCTCATGTGCTTACTAGTGCGACTTGAACAAAGTTCATAAAGCGCATCCATACTGCTTTCGGAATTGGACGAAGTTAACCGAGCAGGGTAGCTTTGGCCGCCTTCCGATCATTGCCGGTCACTTCGGCCCGCGTCAATCATCATCATCATCTCCCTACCCTTTTGCCATTTTTATTTGCCATCTTACAACATTCTCTTTCTCCCTGCGCATCACATGTCCATACCAGGATAAACGACCGCCTCTTAACTTGTCTGTTATTGGCGCCACTTTCAAACTTCCTCTAATATATTCATTCCTAATCCTGTCCATTCTTGTTACCCCACACATCCATCTCAACGCATCTCAGCTGCATGTAATCTTCTTTCGTCCGTCACCTTTATGCGGTAACATTCGGATCCATACAAGACGACAGGTCGTATTATGTTCTTGTAAATCTTCCCCTTTAATTTAAAGGGGATTTTCGGATCACACGTAGTAGCCGAAACCTGCCGCCATTTCATCCATGCTGCGTTAATTGTATGCTTTACCGTCCGGTCTATTTCGCCATTGCTTTGCAGGAGTGAGCCGAGGTACTTGAACTCGTGGCAGATTGGCATTGGAGTGCCATCTAGTGTTATGACAGTTGAACTAGAGGTGCCGCCGAAATCACAAAACATATATTCCGTTTTGGATCGGCTCATTTTTAGTTCCGCGTCAATATGAACACGAAATACGCACGAATATTGCAATAGCAGCTGTCACTAGAACATGCTCTATTAGGCATTAAGAACGGGCGCATAAGCTGGGTCCTCGCGAGGTTGAACAAGATATAGTCACATACTTTAGACTTCGGTCAAATTTGAAAAGTACGTCGTCGTAGCAACTTCACGGGCAGTGCGGAAGATACAATACACCATAGTTAGGCCTCGCAAAGTAATCGGAAAGAGAGAGAATGATAATATTTATTTTGTACGAGACTTATTTATTATTACGGTAATTAATATAAAGCAGTTCGACTACGGTGCCGACATGATAATTAGTTTATAATGTATTCCCGATATTAAAATCCACCTCTCCCTTTTTATGAATATTGAATACGGCCTATAAACATTTACCACGTCTTAAGTAATATTTGGCGCGTACGTTCGGTTAATAAATTAAACGGACTCATTATTTCCAGACGTATATGCATTTATGAAAGCGATTTAACATCGATACTTCTCGACTAATTTATACAGAGGCCATTGTGAATATATTGTTATTAAATAGACATCGCGTTACTTTAATCTGACACAAAAAAAATGCGGCTTACTAATTATTTTATTTTAAGGCTTAGTTTTTAGAGAAGTCTCTACATTGATTTTATAATGCAATCGTTTGAAATTCTTGCATAAATTGTGTCATCGTCATTGTTTCGCATTCATCCTACTCAACATAACTTATTTACGTTAGTCAAGTAAACTACAGTTTAGTAAACAAGTTTCCGGAATGTAGTCTCTTAACTTACGAATATATTTTTGATAACTTGTGGACCTTGTAAACGACCTATAGTAAAATATGGCTAACCGGTGTCAGGATTATGCGAGGGCAGTTTTTATTCTAGGAAGCGTATGAGTAATATACAAAAAATACGTTTTTGGAGAACTTTTCCTTTTTTGTGTGTTAGATGTCAAGAGTCACTGTTATCAGATTTGAAAACTATAAAATTAAACTATTTTTATATGATAGATGTACTTAGATAATATTATATCTGTTACATGTTTAGAATCTCCAGTGATATCTACAGACGTTCCGTGGAATACGAACATTATCACTTAAATATAAAAGGGTGGATATCAGTTATGAAATTTCATTTATATTTTTGTTAGTCAAATAAGTTTAGTCTCTCACTTTCCTTTCCTGTCCACGGGCTTAGTTCAACCGCGGAATTTATAATAGATGCACATAATAGAACTCTATTTAAACTTCTCTCACATGGCTTAACAAGTAATTTTTGTTTCAAAAGTCCAACAGACCAGACTACATTCATGTTAAAGCTGGAAGTAAGAAGTATTAAGAATTGGGTATTAATTCTCATATCACATTGAATACAATTAATATTGACACCGGAAATCACGAATCACTTTTGGCCTGGATATATTAACACGTGTTTACTATTTAAACTAATATTAAATTAGTTATTTAGACATGGACAAATAAATAAATGCAAATTTTTAAATTTATATAACTAAAGCTCATTAGGAGCTAATAAACAAAAAAAAAAAAAATAAACGAAGTCGATTGACAAACTGAGGAGATAATTGCTCTCAACTGTTTTATCTTTGCCTATTTATAGATAGAGAATTTCACACTGATTAATAATACAGATGAGAGCTAATAGTTTAGGCGTTAAGTGCAGAGGCTAGTGAGTAAGAAGTAAGAGAGGTGTTTGGCACTTTGCCTACCCAGCCTACGTGTACTTTGGTTAGCTTTGGTTAGGCTTAGATCGCCGTTTTTGTTTTTCACGCTGTGTTCATCGTACGTTAGAACACGAAGTTTAATATAATACTCAAGGTGCTTGTGAGGCATGTATTTTGTTTATAATGAAGCTATAAAAACACCAAAGTTTGTTTGTACCTACATTTATGTTCGTTTCGATTATAATAGTTGATATGGCCTCGTTTGAGCGACAGTTGTCTAAAGGTGGCGGTTCGCGTCGCGACGGAGACAGGAGACTAAGACGAGAGACTGCGACAAGTGTCTCGGTCTCTTCTGCATCTACTGTGGGTCGAGACCGAAACCGCTACTAAAGCTAAATTCATTCAGTATCAGAGAGTCTGTCGATGGAGTCAGTTGTGTTGTACTGTGTCATTAATTTGCACTGTAATGGAAAGCCAAGTAGAACTTCTATTGGAGGAAGAAGAAGACGACTATTGGAGGGTGAAAAAGACGAGGATTTGCTATTATATTATTACCTATTAATGAATTATATTTTTTATTCAATAAATCAATCAACTTTTTAGTCTTTATCTGAAAAAGTATTATTTTTTTACAATAAACACACGTGTTTTCGAAACTAGACACTACTTGTCAGAGGCAGCAACCGTCACGCAGTCTCCTGTCTCGCCTCTCGTGTCTCCTGTTTCTGTGTCGATCGCGAACTGATGCTTATACATTGCTTAAAGTAAACGGTTGTAGTCTCCCGTCTTAGTCTCCTGCATTTGTCGCGACGCGAACCGCCAACATAGACTGATGATGTGGGGGCTAATCATCATGGACTCATTAGTCGGTGGCGCTCCGTTCCTCGCAATGCGACGAGCATGCTACACAACTTATATTTGAATTGTTTCTATATGTATTTGTAGTCTTAAGAATCGTTTTCTCTCACAATAATTATAATATACAAATCTCGCATTAGGTACTTTTATAGTTTAAGGTTCGCTAATAAATTATTCGCTTTAAATTAGTTGATAAGTGAGCTTATGTTTTTATCCACCGACGATTAAAATGACCTCGAATCGAAAGCAATTTGAGTAACCAATTATGCTTTTTTCAATGTGAATTCGCGAGTGACTCGCTCAGCGGGAGTCACCGACACCTGCTCGCTTCTGTATTAGACTCATCATTTATGATATTTTTTTTTGTATGTATGTAGGTAATAGCGTACTTCCGCTGAGCGTGATTCGAATACATCACGGCACTCTCAGTGCCTCGTGTTCATTAAAATACGTATGTATATCAAATATATTTACTTGTTTCATTTTACCCTTTCCTCGCGCATCACAATAACTCCGGCACTGCGTTAATGGTATAGGCTAAGTTCTCTATGGCTGATGGTTACTACAAACTTGTGCCAGATAGTAGTGTATTCCGTCAAATGTAACGTATTAGTTTATAGCGATGATGACCCAATTGGTAGTGTGGTCAGATTCGTCGTCAGTGCATGTAAGTTCTAATTCATTCAGTATATAACTTTATAATCCGGAACTTTCGGTGAAGGAGATCATTTAGGATGATGATGATGATTTTCTAAAAGTGGTCCAGCTGGATAGCTACCACCCTCAAGTTTGAAAACCTGTCGGCAAGCATCAATTGAAGCGGTCCAGCGGCATCATTTGAGAATAAGTATCTCTAGGCTTAGTGTATTTACCTGGACCACATTGTCATTCAACGTCGGGCAAAGCTCTAAGAAAAATATAGAAGTCGCTAAATTGAACCTATTGCATAGACCTAAAAGGTGTGATAAATGTAAGGGGCCCAACTACTAATGCCAATACGAACGATGCCAACGAAATAGCCATTAACAATATAATAGATCAGAATGTAACAGCTTAGTGGCACGTATAAGTTTACACAAGTACTTGTTTGTTATCAATATAAAAAAGAGCTCATTTTCAGAGGTTCTAAAGTTAATATAAGCAACAACGAAGCTGGTTAAAAATATATATAGAGCGTTGTGTTTCAATCTTAAGTCAAAATATCCGGCTGTTATCCTGTAACTTTTGAAACAATTATTTCCATATTACGACTTAAAAAGTATTCGAGAGATCCTTGAAATTATAGTAATGGTTGAAAAATATATAATTAGTAGATAGTTGGTAACTGTGGTGGTTAGTTAGATAGAAAAAGATTACAATGGTTAGCCGCTAATGGCCGATAACGTATTGTAGAGTCACGTCAATGGTTAGAAGCGGACTCTTATAAAAATACATGATTCACAATAAACTATAAAAGTGCACGATGTGCGCTAAGAATGCGCACACACTCCGGGTCCCCCTCCGGTGGAGGCCCAAGGCGTACTCCGTTCCCCGACTGTTGTGTCAACCGCAATTGACGTTAGTTCGTGCTTTTTTTTATATAATTAAAAATACATAAAACAAGTTGAGCTAAGTGTAACAGTTATCATTAGATACCTGGTGATTATTTTTAACTTTGTGAGCGTTTTCAACGTTTTGCAACCTTCTAAATACTAGTAGTAATCTGAAAAATTATTTTATTGATAATGTCTATGCTAGTAATGAATATACCTTCTTTTATTACAGTCTTATTGCATCGAGTACTTTGTGTTTTTATTCCGTTTGCTGCCATCTATTGGCCATAACATTTAGCATTTACTAATTACAAATGACAAACAAGTGCGGCGCGTGTCAGAAGTTCCTGGTTTTGTCGTCAGGATGCGCTACATGCAACTCATGCGCAATATTACTTCCTCGAGCATGCGTAAGTTTATCTGTTAAAGGGGTATAACCAGGTAACTGGGTATGCCCGGACTGCAAAAATAATACTGTTCAAGCCAAGATGGGGCGAACAGTCCTATAAAATCATCGGAATACGTCCAGAGATCTATCTTCCCCAGATAATTGTCTCATTTCTGGTGACAGGCTCGATGCTATAATGAACGAAATGAAACTTCTTAGGCAAGAATTTAAGGAAAGCCAGGAGGAATTTCGCGAGTTTCTTCTTACTTTAAATAATTCCATCAAACTATGTAACGAGAGAATGGATTCAATAGAAACTGAAATAGATGTTATTGAAAATGAAATTAAAATATTAAAGTCTAAGAGTGATGTGTTTGCCTCACTTCACAATACTCTAGACAGACTGAAGATAGACATCAATAACCGCAATTAAGAGTTACTCGGAAACGATTTGGATATTGTTGACATCCCAGAGCACTTTGAAGAAAGTACTATACATATTGTCGGATTAGTAGCACAGAAAATTGGGGTAAACCTTGAAGAAGGTGATATTGTTTCTGCCCGGCGAGCTGGACTTAGTCGACGAAATCAACAGGAACGTAAATCTAAGTCACGTCCTATCACTGCCAAATTTGTACGCCGAGCAATGCGAGATGAGTTTTTAAAAAACACAAAAACCCGCCGCAGCAGATATGAAGATCTCAGGCGAATCTGCGAGAATATACGTTAACGAACGCCTTACTCCAGTTAATCGTATGTTATTCCTAAAAGCCCGTGAATATTATATTATATTGAAAGATGACAACAAAATCATTTATAGGATTAAAACATATCCAAAACTTACTGAAATTTTTTGTTCTGTTTGCAAGGAAACCAGTATTACATATCCGTGTTTGTTTTTAAATGTGTCTATTATAAATAATTATCTACATTTTTTTGCAAAAAGTCATTAATGTTAGTCTTCAACCGATTATCTGTGTTGTTAAGACATATTTTTTACGTTTAACATATGACCAGTTTTTCTTAGTTTGTTTGTTTTAGTTAGTACAGAATATTGTAATTATATCTGTCAAAGTGTGTTAAACATGTTTAGATGTCGGTACTGCGTACCGCCCACCTTGGCTGGATTTAGACGTATTCATTGATGCCCTTACGCAATCGGTCTTGTCCTTTTCAACGTACGATAAGATAGTTTTGCTTGCGGATTTTAATATAAACTTACTAAACAGTAATGATGTATGGTAGGACTAGAAAAATAGACCAGTTTCTAAATTACATGAATCTAATAAACTGTGTAACCGAACCCACTCATTTCACAAACCATAGTGAAACTTTAATTGATTCTATTTGTACGAATGCCTTATATCTTAAGGTTATCGTAGATTATAAATCTGTACTAGGTGGTCATGGTTTTATTCATGGAACTTTGAAATTCAAAAGAGATAAACCTCGGCCACGCTTGCTCACATTTAGACCTCTCAGAGACATCGACCCAATCACTTTTGATCAAGATGTACTCAACACTGACTGGGATAGAATATATGAAACAAACCCTGTACATGACATGGTAGAATTTTTTAGTAAATTAGTATTAGAACTGTATGACCGTATTAGGCCACTGAAAACTGTTTATATGAGGAAACCTGAAATCCCCTGGTTAACAAGTAATGTAAGATACATGATCAGATTACGTGATGAAGCGCGTCTCTCTAAATCTGAAGTTCATGTCAATGAATATGAGACACTAAAACATTTAGTTATTAGTTCCCTCCACAGTTAAAAAAGCTTACTTTGAGCAACATATGAATAAAAATATGAATGTGCCTAAATCTTTATGACGAAATCTTAAATCGTCTATACTACCTGAGAATAAATGTAAAGATATCCCTTCATACTTCGATAATGCTGATGATATTAATAAACATTTCCTAGACCTCCCTGGAAATATTACAACAAGTATACTAACTTACTATGAGTTTCACAGACTTCTTCTGTTTTCCAACTTAATACCGTCTCTGAAAATGACATAGCCAAAATTATTCTGAGTATTAAATCGAACGCTCAAAGCATAGATAAAATCATGGTTATTTTTTAATGGTGGTATTTTAACACTTTCCAAAATCTTAATAGCTATTACAGATATTATTAACAGGTCAATACTAACATCGACATTTCCTGGACAATGGAAAACCGCCCTTATATGACCTATCCCCAAATGCAACAATCCAGCTAGCATTAGGGACTTGAGGCCAATTAGTATCTTACTCTACTTATCAAAAATTCTGGAAAAAGTAGTACGTAAACTGCTGTCCGCATACCTTGAGCAGAATTGTATTCTTCCTATTTTGCAGTCGGGATTTGGAAAAGCACACAGTACTACTACTACAGCGTTACTTGATGTAGTTGATAATATATTGGCTAATCAAGATACAGGAATGGGTTCTATTTTGGTTCTTCTTGAGTTTTCAAGAACTTTTGATTCTATAAGTATTCCACTTTTGCTTTTCAAACTTTCGTATTATGGATTTGATAAAAAAAAACTGTTGACTGATTTTATAGTTATCTTGTCAACCGACACCAACAAGTCCTATTGTGCAGACGGTACTAAACTGATGTCTGAAGTCTGTGCCGTTAGAAGAGGGGTGCCTCAAGGTTCGATTTTAGGACCTCTGCTTTTTATAATATACAGTGCAGATATTATGAATTGTATAAAACATAGTAAGTACCACCTGTACGCGGATGAAAATCTGTGTGCCGTTTGTTTAGACATAGACAAAGGCAGGATTGTGGGAGAATGTTCAGAAGATATATTCCAGATGATTACATATGTAAATGAAAATTTTGTTTGAGTCCTTAAGAAAGTTGTGTAGTCTGTTCCTAATTTAGATTTTTATTTCGCCACTGAATGTTTCCTTTGTTATTCAATATTGCTATATATTACATGAATAGAAAAAAAAAAATACGTCATGGGTTATTTAATTTATGTTTTTTTTTTTCCTGTGATAAGTAAAGCATATGCTTAATATTAATTAACTGCCTCGGTGGCGCAGTTGTATTACGGTACGACTGTCGTTCTGAGGTCTCGGGTTCGATCCCCGGGTCGGGACAAGTGATATTGGGTTTTTCTACTCATCTCGGAGTTTGAAATTTGTGCCCGATATTGCGACAGGCTCGCTCCCTGTCACATCTGGGACGGAACTAAGCTCGGCGAGATGTGGGGGGGTGTAGTTCGCTATTCCACCTCTGCCTAACCCTTCGGGGATAATAGGTGTAAGCTTATGTTATGTTAATAATAATAAAAAAAAACAAATTATAGAATTTATGAGTATTATTAACAACTAGCTGTGTGCCCGCGGTTGCGCCCGTTTTTCATACATTCTTTACAGCATTTTTTTTAAATATGGAACCTTAATTTTATTTTTTTGTACTAAGATTAAGTAAAAATATTTCTCATAAATTCAAGCACTTGCCTGTAAAACTGTACAATAAGTAACCCGGAGTACCCGGAATAACTTTAGCTGTCTACCAAAAAAAATCCGTCAAAGTCCGTTCAGCCGTTCCGAAGATGATCCGGAGCAAATAGATAGAAAGATAGACAGACAAAAGTTTTAAAAATTGTATTTTTGTTATAGGTATCCTATATACATTCATATCTATATAACAAAAAAAAATTGACATTACAAACAGACACTTCAATTTTATTTATTAGTATAGACTATAGATATTCCATAGTATTATCACGTATCTCGACTAGATCGAACACGTCTTAAAAAAACCAGGTGATAAATATACCCATAATCGACGAGCATGTATGAAAGCGCTCATGAAAATAGAAGAAGCGAAAAAGGTGTGTAAAGACCGTAGCAAGTCTCGGCCTACCCCCACGGGAGAGAGGTCGGTTGATATGTGTCTGTCCCATGTAGGCTCCTATTTTCTTAAGTTGTCCTATATCAAAATTATGTATGTTATTAAAAATCTATGAGAAAACTTCATGCCATAGTCTATACCTGTCTCCTAAGATTGACTTACCATGACAGTTTCACTCTGGACCCAATACTAAAGTCAATTCAGGCATGGTCGCAGATTTAAGGTAAGTAATTAAAAGTATGTTTTAATTGTGAAAAATGGTGTCATAAGGGAATGGAGCGACGTGGTTACAGCAATTGAAACAAAGTTCATTCAAAGTTTTAAGAGTTACCGATAGTACTGGGCGGCTACCATTATGACATGACGGTTTTGCTCATCGTGAAACTGATATTTTAATCTTGGATCTAAAGGAGAGTTTTCGGCCCTACGCATCGCAATCAATACTATTGTCAGTCAGTACTTGGCTGATACTGTAAGTACCGACTACCATTTTTATTTATACTAGATAATGTGTGGTTCTATTACTTTAAACAAACGTTAGAGGCTCGATATTGTAGGTGCACTTTTTGTTATATTGACATTATTGACCTAATTTATTTGTTAAGCTTCAAGTAATAATGATTATTTCGTGAATCGATGGTGGGTGAGGTGTGCGAGTGAGACAACGATAGCGGACTGGTGATACAGTGACAGGAGCATGCGCACCTGGTACAACCGCGTCCTCACCCTCCGACCTCTTCACTATGCGTCAGTGGTGGTTTGTAACACGTCATAGTTACCGCTTTCGTATGTAAAGTCCGGGAAGGCGCGTCCAAAAACGTCGCGTAGGTCTTCTGCTCGTGTTATGAAGAATTAATTAATTTATCTAAATTACTATCATAAAATAAAATAATAATATCGAAGAAAATTATTAATTTTCGAACGAAAAAGAAATCTAGTTCCGTATGTATATTTAAAACAAGAACATTATAACATATTTTTTGATGAATGTAAAATATATTAGAAAACAAAATATGGATTATAGATTATTACTATAGAAACTAATTTTTAAATTAATGTAAATAAATTGGTCCTCGCGACCTTACTAACGTGAGAATGATGATTCAAGTGCACTATCTACATTAAAACTTTACAGGTTAGTATATTTTTATTGTAATAAAAAATTGTATCCTTAATTATACAATAATCCTTCATTAGAATACTATAACTATACAGTTACATATCTTAGTTATTCGTAATTACACGTAACGTAAAACCTACATTGGGTTCACTTCTATGTATATAATTAAAAAAACAAATTAGTTTTCATTAGTTTATTAATTTTCAAGGTAAATAATATAAATATGCAATACTTGAATTTTATTATATAGGTAAGTAACTATGTTTGCGATTATATTTGCCCACACTTGTCCTGTATATTACATAAAAGTCCTTGAAGTAACTGTAACGGGAGAATAATCGGTTTCGAATATTTCAAATTTATTATTTTCATACAAATTTATTAAGTAAAACTTGGCCCTAGAATATAAGTGTGTACTTATATATGATTGGAACATCTTATATAACCTTTTTTTTATACATGAGAAAGTTACGCATCCCCACTTTTATCTCAAATCTGAGAGAAGGATCTTCTGGATTTGAGATGACAGAGGGGTATGTAGGACTCGCCTGGCATAAAGCGCCGGGAATAACCACTAAAAACCACGGTACCATCAGCCGTCTAAGAGGGGTGACACGGGATTGAATAACATGCTCCGCAACACCCCAGCGGCAAGCCTAAAAACCGGGTCTCTTCCTTTTAAATAAACCAGGATTTTTTATTTATAAGTTGAACACAACACCAAAGTGATGATTCACCCACACAACTTCCCGAGAAAAAAATGTTTAATATTAGTATTTTTTCAAATAATACATCATCTAAATCATGAATGGTTAGTAATAGTACTAGTGCGTTCTGATTTTACGCAGATAGACATCGTTCCAAATTCTACACCGAGGTTGAGTTTTGGACGAAGGATAACATCTCTCTCTGAAACCATTGATCGTAAAGTGTTTTTTTAGTGGTTAGCTACCATCCTCAATCCAAACAGCTATAAATATGTTCGCAACCCCTGATTGCCATTACCTCTAGGTTTAAGGTTAGGTGAGATACATTCAAATCTATCCATCCATCCATTCAATCGAAAGACGTCCACTTCTGGATGGTCTCCCGCAAAAATCTCCACGACGACCGGTCTTGCGCCATCCGCATCCAGCGGATTCCCGCGACCTTCACCAGGTCGTCCGTCTACCTTGCTACGCCTATCCATGCTACGTCTTCCGGGTTGCCATTTGAGAACCCGTTGGACCAATCGGGCATCGGTTCTGCGAGCAATGTGCCCAGCCCACAGCCACTTAAGTTTAGCAATTCTTCGGGCAATGTCGGTTACTTTGGTTCTGCTGCGGATTTCCTGATTCCCGATTCGATCACGCACTGAAACTCCAAGCGTAGCCCTATTCAAATCTATAGTACAGTTTTCATTAACAGCAAGTACAAACAGATTCTAACACACCTATGTCAGAATAACAGATACGAGTATTCGTTCTATCGCGATTCACATTATAGATAATAATTGAAATATGGAATACATTTTTTGTGTTCTAATTTTTCTTTACAAATATGATAGGGCCAGTGATTTAAAGTGAGTAATGAGAATTTAAAAATTCTGTTTACAAAATATTCCTATTTACAGTCTGTTTAATTTTGATACATTTCTCTTTTCAATTCTGTGGAACGCAGACGCTTTTGTTAAGTAACTTAGTGGTGAGATCTATTGGCTGCGACACAGTAGGTACTAATAATGCAGCCAATACCAAGTATGTTTTGTTTATGCGTATCACGCTTTGTGCAACACTCAAACTATCTCGGGATATCCACTGGGCTCGATAGCTGGGTATAACATACATATGGTATACGTAAATTCAGATTTTGTTCCAAATGAACTGCGATCTCGGATATTTTCTTTTGTTTAGACTTTAAAGAGTTACAAAGTTTGCAAAGTGAGTTTCAGTATACGTATAACGATTGTTCGGATTTTTTTAAATAGATATATTCTATATAAGTGAATAAATTCACTCGAGCTAGTCACTCATATGGGCTTGATGTATAGCACACTGTTAGATTACGCAATACTTGTTCGATTTATTTAACTTCTTGTACTTATCTTTTCTTATGGCTGATCTCTCCGTTTCAACGCAACGTAAGCGGAGGCTCCGCTGCAAATACTTTTTGTACAAGTTTCTTTTTTTTTTTTTTTTACCCGGTTTTCTCCCAACAGTGCTAACCTGATTGATTCAACCAAAAGACGTCCACTGCTGAACATAGGTCTCCCCTAAAAAGGGAGGAATTGTCATATTCGCCACGCTTGGCAGGCGGGTTGGCGATCGCAGTAGGTGTTTGTGGTGCTCAGAAATTGCTGGTGCCAATTTCCTGGTTTATTTATCCCTTAGTCGCCTTTTACGACGCCCACGAGAAGATATGGGGTGGTACTATTCTTAGCCGGCACGACACCGGTAACTTATCCGCATAGTATTCCGCTTTATGTTTGCTATTGTTTGTAACCAAATATCTGTATATAATAGTTTATAGAGAAAGTAACCTAGAACTAAATTAAAATGTATAGAGCATCGATCTATCTTTAATTTCGTTAAGGTAGTTATTCGTGGTACTGTGAACAACTCTCTGCCCCATTATACTCTTCTCGGCTCCAATAACCCATGGTAATTAATTTACCAGATTTATTAAAGTTTCTTAGAGAATGAAGTGAACTTTCTGTGCATATTTCTAATTGTTTCAACTTAATCGCACTAAATTTAAATTTATTATTATAGTGTATGGCTTTGCGTCCCAACGGATAGAGGTTTCTCACTAATTAGCTTAATTAGTGAAGGTCTCGGAACTAAAACCGCAAGGGACTATCGCATCTCTTGTGAAATTGTTATAATTCGATAAGAACTTTGAAGATAACTCCTGATCACAATGGCGCGTGACAACAACTGGCAATATATTGGAATGCCTCCAACAACTTCTGCAACAAAAAATATATAACAAGACGTGAACAACCATTTCTCTGGAATCTGAAGGGCCTGAAGGAACCTGAAGAACCTTAACATGTTCTCAGCGCTTGTGTTGGATAATAAACGATATATCATGCAAGTGAGTCTTGCTTTGCATGTATGCGTGTGCGTATAGGTATTTTAATTTTTCTGGGTATTACTATACTAATGAAAAAAGTCCCTTATAGAACCTATGCTTCTGCCGAGGAGAATCCATATCTGAAAGACAGTGTTTTCCGTCGCGGAGCACATAAGTCGCCTCAGGGTAATGATTTATCGATTGTGCGAAATGCGATGGAGAAATTTGCAACTCCCAGTTTGGCGCGTGACCTTGTAGCACCAGCGACTTGACACCCCGCGCCCCGCACCGTGCAACCGTAGCGCAGGTATCCATGGATGCGCATTGTAAACACTCATACCACCGCCAACCCGTTAGAACAGAGGCTCTCAAACTTATTTCGTCTACTCCCCACTTTGCAAATATATTATTTTTTAGCGCCCTCCATTTTTTTTTTACCTACTTAAAAACTATATAAGCGAAGATTAAACATTCATTGTAAACGAGACTTTTATCATAACCCGTAAGACTAAACGTGAGACCTGAACGCAGTAGTTAGTACACAAATGCGTTTTAGTTTTATTCGAGAACAAAAAATTGATGGGTTGATTAAAATTGAACAAAATGATATAATTCGTGTTTAAATAGTGATAAATTCATTTTTGGCTCTTTATTTTATGTATCAGTTTAGTTTATATGTCTATTTTATACGAGCTGTGAATTTTAATGTAAGTAAACAAATAAATAAATATATATAATATATGTACAGTAAATAATTAATAAATATCTAAGACATAGTAAATGAGAAAGCAATATTTTAATATTATTATACAATATCTAAGCATTTCAGGCGTCGTGTTAAGAAGTTATTTTATGGAAGTAGTAAACTGAATTTCAATTAATTAGATCAATAGGTATAAATATGCCATTATAACATTATTTATACTATTATACTATTGGACGGTTTATGTTTTGTTTATTTTTGATGAGAAGGGGGTCGAAGTGTTATAAATGTTGATTACGTAAGCAAATTATCTATGTATTTCTGACAGATGGCGCTATAGTATTTTTTTAGTAATTTGGAATGTAAATCTGAAATATTACTATGTAGGACTTCAGAATCTACTACACGACATATTTCGACAGTTTTAAAATGTTTTTGGTTTGTTTATTAATTTGTTTAGCAATGACGCAAAATCCGATTTCCATGGAATATGGTATGTTCGTGTTTTATACTTTGTACTAACGTCTTATTACACACATAATACATATGTAATGAGTTATGTGGTTGAGGAAATAAATAAATATAAAAATATAGTATAAAATAACACATATGTATATATATATATATATATATATATATATATATATATATATATGTTATTTTATACTATATTTTTATATTTATTTATTTCTTTTTAGGTATTCAATGTAATGACATCTCATCAATGTTTTTTTACATATACATTGTTTCTTAGTCAACCATCGATAAAATAGAGTTTAAAAAGAAATCACATATTCTAATAAAAAGAGTTTATAAGCGGGGAATTGAAATAAAGGTTTAAATGACCTTCATTTACATATATAAACATAAATATCTGTATTTATATGTGCCAATAAAGTTTATTTAGATCCATTAAAACACCGTGTTTGCGTAATAACATCTGTACTATTATTATAAATAAGTAAAGTTTGCGAGTTTGGATGTTTGGGGTCATCTCCGGTACCACTGATCCGATTTTGGAATTGAACGGGACGGGACGGACGCCTGAATTCCACGCGGGCGAAGTCGCGTGCACAGCTACAATATACAACATAATTCTAATTTTATCGTTTTATTATGATAATATACTATGCGGGATATGGAATACAAACGATGTTTATCAGCCATGCCGTTGGGAATGATGACGACGCGAGGCAGCGCAGGCGCTGGATCGACCGGTGAAGTGAGCATCCATGACACACCACTCGCTACGTTCGAAGCGCTGACCCAGGCAGCAGTCATCGCCGTCATCGGTGCTGCTATTGTTGTCTCCAATGTGCTTATAATAGCTTCATTTCTTAATTTTAGAGGTAAATAATTTTTAATATTATGTTTGTTTGTTGTTTTACACAGCTGTTTAGTTTCAGCACAGATTGAAAGAAAGATAATACAACACGACGCGTCTCGTTTAAAAAGTAAAAAATATTTAAATAGATGATAGTTTTGAAACGTACTTATGAAGCACAAATATGATTATCGAGAGTAACAAATAGATAGGACCCTATGTATCCGTACGTGATTTTGTATTTATTGAACTAAATTGAAAGATAGTAAGTGTCGCAATAGCTCGTAGATTTTTCCAGTCACTAAAAGAATTAGTTTGTAAATATTGTTGAAAGTTACTCCGCTGTTCGATGAAACGAACTGTATAAATTGAATTATGTTTCAGGGCTATCCAATGAAGTGATTAATTACTACCTGCTGTCACTGGCCGTGGCGGATTTGCTTTGCGGGGTACTGGTCGTGCCGCTATCCGTGTACCCGGCTATAACGGGCCGGTGGATGTTTGGGGACCTGATGTGCAGGCTCGCCGGATACGTCGAAGTGACACTCACTCTGGTCCGTCTCCGTGTATACGTTCATGTGGATCTCCGTCGACAGATATCTCGCCGTCAGAAAGCCTCTCCGATATGAGACGGTTAGTGCGACGGTAGCTATCCCTTTCCATCATTATTTACATATACATTAGAATTACATTAAAACAAACAAAAATGAACGGCTTCGCATTGTCTTGGGCATTCTCTGATTACTTCTCACGAGACTAACTGTAACTAATCTTTGTTTTTATCAATACTAATTTAACATTATGAGTAATGTAATAATGGTAAATGAGTCTGTCCGTGACAATTCGATCCTGACCATAGAGTTACAATGCTTACTGAAATTAAATATGACGTAGATTATTTTATGGGGGGTGTTTTTATAAATTTACCATCCGGAATTATTTACTAGTCTCTCATGATCCTCATATCTCTTATCACATTCATGTTAGTAAGTGAATGGAGTAGTATTGAGAAATTAACTTAAGATAAAGAATGGATGTCGCTCTAATTTATTAATGTTTGTATATGTTACGACCTGACCCAGGTACAGACTCGCACGCGTAGCCAATGTTGGATGGTGTTTACTTGGATATCAGCGGGCATGCTTTGTTGCCCGCCATTGCTCGGCTACAAGAAGGAAGCAAACTTCGACAAGGAGACGTTCATCTGCATGCTGGACTGGGGCACGACGTACGCTTACACCGCTACTCTCGGTATACTGGTGCTAGGGCCGAGCGTCATATCGATCGTGTACAATTATTTCTATATATTCTCGATGAAGCGCAGACTGAACAGTGGCGCGCCAATCCATGACAAGGAGTACGCTACCGCGCTCGCGGAGAACCTCTCGAACCCGAGCCACTGGATGAGCTTCGTTTTAGTGACAGTGTTCTGGGCGAGCTGGGCCCCCTACGCTGCAGTCAGCCTTTACGAATATTTCACGAACCAAGAACTGAAGATCCCGATGCTGCATTTCGCCGTCGTCTGGTTGGGAATCATGAACTCGTTTTGGAAATTTATTATATTGATATCATTCAGTCCGCAGTTCAGACTTGCGCTAAGGATATTATGCCTGACGGCTTGCTGTCGTACCAAGGGACGGTTGCAAGCTGAGCTGATTGGTCTCGACAATGACGATTAAAAACTACTCCAATATATCGCATCGATCGATACCTGAGACGATTCACGGGCATTTCCGTCGAGTGGGTCTTCAGCCGCGTCACGTTGTCACATAATAATTATTGAAAACTGCTACTCAGCATTAGTAATCGTAGTTGGTTACTAGCCACGAGTTACAGGCCACTGATCATCGTCATCATCATTTCATCCAAAGACGTCCACTGCTAAATATTGGCTCTCCCCCAGTGCACTCCAAGATGACCAGTCTTGGCACCCCCATCCAGCAGATTCCTACGATCTTCACCAGGTCGTAGATCCACTTTGTTGGGGGTCTGCCCACGCTGCGTCTTCCGGTACGCGGTAGCCTAACGAGAATCCGTTGGCCCCATCGGGCATCGGTTCTGCGAGAAATTTGCCCGCACACCGCCACTTAAGTTTAACAATTTTTCAGGCTTTGGTTCTTCTGCGGATGTCCTTATTTCTGATTCCATCACAAAGTCAAACTCCGTGAATTTACATATAGGTCATGAATTATTATAATTATATTAATTACATAAATTCAATTTAGAATTTCAATTAGAACCTACGAACCTAATTCTACATTTAAATCTGACAAAAGAATTATAATATTAAATTAAAACTAATTAAATGTAAGTAATAGGAATTAGCAAAACATTTTTTTTTATATATATATGGTTTATTTATAAAAAACCTTTAAATTTTAATGAAATGACTGTAATACACAGCTCCAGTTTGAACTGTTTAACTATGTGCATCTGTTCTGTATTTAATATATTACATATATACTTATATATTACATGTTCAGCGGGTACATAGAATTGATATTATAAAATGTTTACTGAAACACTGAACGTGTGTTAAAAGAAATACGTGACGTCACACGGAACTGGTTTATGACTATTGACGTCTTCTAATATGTTATAATACTGACGGAACTAAAATTGATAAATCTTTTCTTATATTTCTATTCATAAAATAAATATAAAATAGCTTGACTTTCCAACTAACAAGTTACCGGCGTCTCTACTTATGATAAGAAATATATAAATTCTTAATATTTAGTCGAGTCACTTGTAAAATAAGGAGGATATTGTATTTAAAAAACTATTTTTCACACGTTAAATACTAAGTTTAAAGCTATATTGTTATTTATTTTTAACAACATTTGTATTTATAAAGCATGTATAAACCTATGAATAAAAATTGGATTGGAGTTAAATAGAGGGTCATTCAAGTATGACTTAAGCAAAAAATTGATATAAATATGTCGTAGCAAGCGATAATAAATCGGCATATTCATTAGTACGGGTCATGCAATGAAGCACAAATGTGACGTTAGCGCACTTCGATAGTGTTTCCTCGTGAGTTTCCACCATGACGTCATTTGTTATTGAAAAAGGGGCACGTGAAAAGAGTCGTATTATCAACTCCTCTAACCCTCCCTCTAACTCCCTATAAAAGCACGCTGCACCGACCATTGAAAATCTGATTTGCCACTGCACACACACTCCAGCACACAACACGCAGGTACATACGTCCTGTAAGGAACCTAATACTTCTTTTTATCTTTTATTGAATAAAGTTTTGAAAAAAATGTAGGGTTTAGCTAGGATCAAAATTCCGCGGGAATTTTTACACATAGGTAACGGCCAAGCCGAGGTTCGTACCAGTTTGATAACCCTTGTGCTAGTTACCTTTTGCGGCTGAGTGCCTTCTCGCCCATAAAGTTCGGTGAAGCTGTAAAGGCTCTTCATCAGTGTTGTAAGGACCCGTCGTCGCGTGCGGATCGGAGTTCTCAAGTCTCTCATGACTGAGCGTTATTACGACTGTCATGCCAGAGAGCCTATTATTATATTCAAACTAATTTATTGTGTAATAGCAAGGTTAGGTTGCGCGTGGAGAGAAACTCGAGCAGTGATGGTGAGTGTTAAGGCATTGGAAAGAAGCCTTTTGAACCTACACCTGGGTCGCAAGACCCAGGCGCTGCTCTGCGTTCACCTCCTTGTCATACGAAGTTCATCACTTGCTCTTTTGATTATTCCAAAGAGTATAACGTAAAGGAATCAGATTAGATTCATGATTACAATCCAAAATATATTAAAGTTATTTTAAAACCTCAATTCGAAGTTTATGATATTCGTCGTCAGGGCACCCGTTTTGTCAATCATAAGTAATATTCGGATACATTGCTAATGCGAAGCGCTTTTAAAATATTATTAACAATCGAATAGATAGATCAAGAATAATAACAATGATAACAAACTTATTATAATGTTCTGAAATTAGGTTTAAATAATAACTCGCAATAATAAATCTACTCGCACCCGCCCCTTCCCCCTATGATTACGTAAGTTTTAGCATAATAAGTAAATATTGCCTACGTAATCACCATTCAGAGCTCTCGTCCCCCATGTCATCAAAAATAAGCAGAACATAAGCCCCCCCCCCCATTCTCCTGTGGATGCTTATTTAATGTTTGACCGGCACCTTCGTGTCACCATTTGTGACTGACTCAAGATCCATTGCAACACCATGCTATGGGCCCATGAAAAAATGACTTGAAATTTATTGTTTTAATTTTATTATTAATATTGTTATGTGAAATTAAATAATCGTATATTTTATAATATAAGGATGATTTTCGAAAATCTCTTGACAACTTTCATCGTATAAGTTTATATATACAGTCGTTATAATAGAAGCGCTGTGTAGTAGTCTTTACATATGATATGAGAGAGAAAGATTATAGAGATGTTTCGGTTCTCAAGTAATTATTTACTGTCAATTAATAATGCATTTATTTTGTAATGATATCTAGTTATTAGTTATAAAATTACTTTATAAGTTGTTGTGTTTGGATCTAATGCGCCGCGATAGGAGGCAATGCGTTCTTATATTTGAATTATGTTACAGACACTGTAACAATATAAATTTAAATTTGTACAAATTTAATGTATAATTACTTGGCAAGGTACATACTCGCATACTCTTCGAGTTACTTAGTAAATAGATCACAAGTGTATAAAATTATACGTCTGTCTTGTCGTTCGTGTTTGTCTAATTAAACATTACATATAGTGGAAGCAGTTTTATTTCATTTCTATACTTTATACCTATAGGTATTAGGTATAGTTCCAAAAGGGTTTGAACATATGTATGTATATCAATGGAGTTCCACTTGGTGCACTCAAACGCCACCGTTTTATATATCGAGGTTAAATAAGTTATAGGAGATCTGTTGAATACCTTTGAATATTCAAAAGGCCAACCGATTTTTTACTGAAATCCTCCGTGTCAGCAATGAAAAAATTAGATTTATACGTGTATATTGTGTTCTTCGACTCCAAATCCATTTACCACTGTATGAAGTAGGCAGCCGGCAGTGGACCAAGACGTGGTCCAATCTCCAATTGAGTAGGCTTCTGTACCCACCGCCACTGTACTACAGTGACACTTTCACGCACGAGCTTAACGCGCATTACACCTCATCCCACACTCCTGCGCACTACACTCAGGTACATCGATTCTATTACGGACGTTGACATCCGTAGATTCCTTTAACTAGGGTAAATTCCGTGGAATTTACTTCTCGGGTAGCAGCCGAAGCCAAGGTCCGTACCACTTTGCTGTCCTAGTACTAGCTAACACTCTCCAGACTGAGCCCTATCAGCACTCACCTCAAAAGTTCAGTTAAATTGTCAAAATATTTAGTCAATTAAAAAAAAAGAATGGCTTTTCTTCACAAAACGTGATTTTGTGCAAAAAGTATAGATAAGATGCCTCTTGATCTATTCCAAAATGATCAATACCTGGGGTATTGGCCATAAGATGAAAATGTATTGTGAAAGATTTGAAATCGTTTTGTAATGACCGTAGTTCATGCCCAAGGTTCCAGATAAATGTAGACCTTGACTAAGTTTTGCAAATACCCACATTCGAATCTTGTCTCATACTTCATTCTCATATTTACTTTGATCGAGGTTAAATGCATCCGAACCCTGTGATGTTAACCGTCTTATACCTCAGTGTGAACCATTGTCCCCACCATCACGAAAAGATGGCTTCTTTTCCTTTTATAAACAATCCGGGCCCTTTTTTGACAGCTATTCAAGAGGTGTTCCAACCTCCATAAAGGAAAACTCTGCAAGCTGCCACTGCGATACGATACGGGTCAATTGCGCAGAATCTGTATGCCGCTAACAACTCAAGCCGATGTTCGTACTATTGTGATGTCCTTGTGTTACTTTATTCCGATTAAGTGTCCAAAGCGCTTGCTACAAAAGCCCAGTGAAACTGTCAAGGCTCGTCAACAACTGTGGTCGGGTAAGTAATGGATTATGCATAGCTAAAACAAATTAACCTTTCCTTTTTGTAATTGCTATTATTTCTATATTTCGTCTTAAGTTGTGGATTGAATTTAATCTGGACAGTTTTTAATCTGATGCTTATAACATTGATGTGATGATGATGATGATAACAAATGAGCAAATTAACTCATCATATAGATGATTAAACATTACGTTGCTTCGAAATCTCATATTAGAAATATATTATTTAGAGCATTATCAAATGATTGTTTACCAATTTACTTTATTTAGTTTAGTTTATTGTCATACCAATTTAGTTGAAAATCTGTCTTCAAGCATCTCTTCTAGCACAATTTAAGAATCACTATCAGTTAGAAGACTTAGCGTAATAGATAGTCACACCATTACTTCATATAAAGTAAGAAAATAATGCTCATAGGATTTCCAAAGCCTGTATTTCCGGGTTTTGAAAGTAACTTATTTTTGTAAGGGTTGTGGAAACAAAACAAAAAACTTTATTGGATCAGCCGTTTATATTCTCATTAGTACATGTTAATAATCTACAATATAAATTATATCAATAATATATCTAAGTGTAAAAGAATTATTATTATTATATTTTATTACATAAGTTAATTTAAGGTAGGTACATGTTTACGATATCTTCATAATGTGACAATCATTTATTCTTTTTTTATATACAATTATTTGATTATTGTTAATTCCGATATTACAAAGGATAAAACCACATTAAATTTTTGGGAGAAATAATTGGGATAAATATTAACATTATTCGTTATGTTTATTTAATAAAAACGTGATATTTAAATGTTATTATTAATTAAAGTAAAAAATAAATTTATAAAGAAAGCAAATGCACGTGAAGTTGATTGTTTTAAACTTATTCATCGTTTATATAATCTATTGTTTCATGTTATTTTTATTTATATGAAACCACGAAAATAAAATCTGTACTTAATACGATTTATCAATAATGTAGAACGGACGTCTTTAGATTGCTCAACTAATATTCGAATACATAGAAAATAAGGAGTTAATTGTATGTACCTAATATAAAACTATTTCTCTCACACTGGTTTACGCTGTGTGTATAACGATTGTTATCTTTAATTATAATTGTAAAATCGTATTGTTTATTAAAAGAAAGATAATAATCACAATATTAATACTAAAGCTATATTTATTTTAATTATTATAATGCATCCTAACAGGTTTTATTTTTATACGAAAAATATGATATCGAACTGACTGCGTAATAAAAATTAATAATAAATACCATTCGTTTGAATAAACACACACGATATATAAATCATTTTTTTTTTATGTAGGATGAAAACGATAAGTTTTAACAACAGATTAGATTTAAATAACTAATCTAATATTGAATTTATATTTTATGTCATTTGATTATATGCAATTTTATATATACTAATTTATAAAATATTTTTTCGATTTTACATAATTTATTTGTAACTAGTTTTTACATTTACTATGGCACTCAGTATTTAAAAATAAATGTAATTTATTATAAACACTACTACGTATTAACAATATATTTATTTGGTTTATTGTACATTAGAATTTATAGTGTTCTTAAGTAAATTTATAAACAAGCGTCAAAATATAAAAACATGGAAAATACAAAATAAATGAGAATGGTGATGAAATAATGAATATTTACTGAGTTTCGTTGAAAATGAGTGCGAAATAAAATAATAATTCCGTTGAAGTAAACATTTCCTTTTTTACGAATCTCTTTGATTTTATGTCATGTGTTTATATATACATATGTATGGTATGAGAAAATTCCTAATAAGCAGTTAAAACTTTTCGTTTCCATTCTATAATAAATTACATTCCAAAGGAACTTTAATTCGAAAATGTCATTGAAATTTATTTCAATTTCACAGTCGTAAACATATAAGGTTATTTAGCCAATGTTGGAAGCAAAGAATCTGTTGATATTCGATATTAAATATCGTCAGGCTTCTAATCTACAAACAATATTTCTTTCGTGTTTTATTAAGCGACTGTTAAGTGATAAAATTAAATGTTACATGTATCCTTTATCTACGAATAGTGAAATAGTATGTAAGTGTACCACAGTGTGTTTTGCGATATGCAATGAATCAATTTATTCTGGCGATAGGGTCCTCATATTTACACTTCCTATATAAATGAACAATTAATTATTTTCCATGGTATAAATTTATCCACGAATCTGATCAAATTATAAGACACTGTCTTGAGACAGTACATTCCGCAAGCACTCAGTTCGATGGCGTCTGCATTAATAACACGGAGCCTGTTATATAACAGGCCTCACTGCGGCGATGCGTTTAGATCACGTAAGCGCATTTGATCAGCAAGAGGGTGAGCGTGCTCTTCCATCCTTCGCTCATCCGGCCATTTTACTACTACGTTGGTACTCGCAGGTGGTATCGTTACCGGCGGTTCTAAAACGATTGGCAGACCGTTATCACGTTCCGTTAACAAGTTATCGTAATATGTACCGACACGCCTGTACGCTGTTAGTTGGGAAATCGGTAGCGGAACTGGTTCTAGGTCTACGTTCTCCCGAGGCATCATTTGAATCCCAGAGCCTATGTGTGCGACAACAATCACAGGTGATTTCTCTTTCTGTGGTATTACATCGTTTAGCGCCCGCATCAATACAGGAGCTGTCGTCTCTGTCGTCACGCAGGTCGACACTCCACTAACACGTGCATTCAGAGTCTCAAACACAGTTTACTAGCTCGTAAAGATGATCGTCACACAACACTGGATTATCTGCAAGGACAATTCTTGATAAAATTATGTCATAAACTACTAGATCAAATGTGAAATCAATGAAATAAAAAGAAAAACATTTGGCCATAATTAATATTAATATGCACAATATATATTTTTGCTTTCCTTTAGAAAGAAACATACAATATCGCAGATGCAATAAAACGCTGCAATAAATAAAGTTCTAGAAATATTCGCTTTGCTTAAGATAATAAAAAAACCTTACAGCAAATCATTGCTGGAAAAACTTGAAATAACTTTTTATACTTTTTAAATATCGACAGAAGTAAATTTGGTACGTTTGAATCTTTATCCATAATTCCTGGAAAACGCGTCAGATTAAGGATTTATACGTACCTTGAAGATAAATTTTCAAAATTCCCGAAACTCCGTCAATTGTACAGTGGGACTTCGATACTAAGTCGTAATTTACAGAATGAATTTGATTATGCGATAAATCAGCAACACAGAGCGAGGGCAATCCATGAAAGTCCTTTTCCAGGGCAGTAATATTGTTGTGATGAGCAATTAATTCTTCAAGCGAAGGCAAAAATGTCTGAAAACAATTATCAGTTTTGACATCAATTACGAATTGTCAATTAGAGATGAAATCGCCTTACGCTTCTATACGCACAAGTGATCGCAAAAGCTCGCAGAGCGGGAAATGTTAATGTTTTACATTAGCACTATTAAACAAACCTTTGAAGTTTCTTCTAAAGTTGTGATATGGTTATGTGATACGTCGAGCATTTTTAGATCTTCTAATCCAATTAAATCATCTGAAGATAAATGTTCTAGTAGATTATTACTTAGATTCAGCCTAAGCAAACCACGAAGGCCCATCAAAGCGCCACCCAAATGAAGAATTCTATTGTGGTCTAGTCTTAGTTCCAATACACGCGTTTCCACATCGACGAGAGTCTGAAAATTGAGGAATAATAAAAAAAATCTGTAGAATTTCTTTTATCGCCTCATTTAAGATTAAGACTTACTTCTATGTTCCCCGTAATATGTCCTATTCTGTTGTGTGATAAATCTATAACTGATAATCTTTTAAGACCTTTAATTTCTTGTAGTGAAAAATCTGTTAGGTAATTGTGAGTTAAATTTAAATATTTTAGAAATTTTAAATTTCTCAGTGACCCGTTCAGTGATTGGATTTGATTATATGCAACGTCTAATTCAGCTAACTTTTCGGCTTCGGTAAAGTCGTCTTCTGCTAACTGAAACAGAATATAAAAATTAGTATTTACAAGGATTTTTTGCAAAGAATTTTTACAAGGATTAATTTGTTGCTATTTAATAATTTTACTTACAAATTCAATTTTGTTAAATGAGAGTCCTATACGCATTAACCTTTTAGACTTTTGCAGTGCACCTTCTAATGATTTTATGTTATTCCCATAAAAATATAATGATTCCAATGAAGGCATTTGTTTTAAGTCTTTCGGTAAACTGTTCAGTTCATTATGTGCAGCGTGTATAAGTGTGATACCTTTTGCTTTCTGAAAATAAAATAAAATATTTTTATGATATGAGCTGAACATACATTGTTCTAACATTTGATTGTAATAACATATTATTCGATTAACATTATTTAGATAAGCACATAAGACATATTACACATGGTTGTAAAAAAGAAAATGAAATCATGAATTTTATTAATCATTTCGACGTCAACTTTTCTCGAATATATCTCAACAAATTGGTTATACATTTATTTATTTACTCACAACAGGCAATTCGTTATCAATGGTTTCAAATTATTAGCATTAATAAATATCCATTCTAAATCATCAAGTTCTTTAAGAGCTCCATTTAAAGAATTTAATTTATTGATTCCTAAATGTACATGCTTCAGCGCTTTAGGTATTGCGTTTCTTTCGATCTTTGATATTTGATTGTCAGCTACTAAAAGATGCTCCACTTCTTGTATATCCTGAAATGTGATGAATAGTATATCAGAAGATTATAATAATTTAAAATGTATTTCTACTATATAGCAATGTAAGTCAGTGTGAAGATCCCACTGAAATATTCATAGTCCTTATGAGAAAGTCTTAATTTCATAGTGTCATACAAAAAAATGAAATATTGAAAAAACTCTTTCAATGAAATTATATACTATCTACAAATATTATTCGTTACGAAGGTTCTTTTTAAAGGTTTTTTTTTTTTTTTTTTTTTTTTCTTTTCTTTTCTAGCTTAAATTAATTTAAAAAGAAAACCCCTATGTAATGTTTGTCACCGGAAGATTATACGAAGTTCTCTTTTTTCTGCTTTAAATTATAAATGGCTCAATATGAGCTTGAAGCGTATCCCAAGCGTTTCATATTGTTTTTCAATATTAGTAATTCTATGTCCAAATGGAATTCATTTTACAGGAGAACACTCAATATCACTGGGATTGTAAGTCAGATCATTTTAAATTATCTAATGCATCATTTGTTTTAGTTAAAATAATTAAGGTCATACTTGGAAATCATCCTCAGTTAGTTTAGTTATCTTGTTTCTACATAGATCGAGGGTCTTCACGTGTGGTAAATGTTGGAGTACGTGTCGGGGCATGTCATACAATGAATTGTCTGCCAGACTGAAGTAATCGACCAAGTCCAATTTAGCGAAGACGCTTTCTTTCAACTCACTGTAACAATACAAACAATTCAACATTCATTCGTTTAGTCGATTTTATCAGTATTTTCGTTTATATAATCAGTAAAGCATATCGATTATTTTCTATTAATATGTCGATTACCCATAAAACTGAGATAATAGAAAGACAATAAGAAAATAATGGAAAGCTGGTGTAAACTTCAGGTTAGTGCTCAGAGGTTAAATACAACCAAATCATGATTATTATCTGAATTATCTTCTTCTGGAAAGTCAATAATATTGATAGTTGACGCAATAAAAAGCTCAAAGTTACTCAAAGGGCAATTGAGAGTCCTATACCTGGAGTTTCCCTGAGTGATTGAATCAGAAATGAGGAAATCCGCCCGCATTGCCCGAATAATTGCCAAACTGAAGTGGCATTGGGCTGGAAACTTTACTCGAAGAGCCGATGCCCGATTGGGCCAATGGTTTCTCGAATGGCTGCCGCGTGGTGGAAGACACAGCGTGTGTAAGCCCCCCACACGGTGGACTCACAACCTGGTGAACATCGCGGGAGTTTCCTGGATACGGGTGGCACAAGATCGGTCATCGTGAAGATCTTTGGGGGCATCTATGTCCAGTAGTGGACATCTTTCGGTTGAATGCATGGATAAAATATTAGACCAATGCAAACTAAACTAAAGTGCATATTAAACTAATTATAAAAGAGGACTTAAAAGATTTAAAAAATCATCACTGTCGCAAATGTGTTGATTGCCTTTTATTCTTCAACCACCAGTAAGTACCTACTTACATAACATCTATTGGAAGACATTTAAATTTTATTATTAATATGTTGATTATCCATAAAAATGAGACAATAGGAAAACAATAGAACGGTAAACGCTAAGTTAGGGGGTGAAGGGTTAAATACTCTTGTTAGTATAAATAAAGTACGTAATATTTTTTAGTTAGTATAAACATCCATTGAACAACTGTGAACGCTAGTAATGTTTAAAATAACTAATATAATTATTTTCTGAATGTATTTACGTACAAGCATGAGCAGTCAATACTATTTTTCTGATAAGCGCCAAAGCTTCAATATACAAATACTATAATAATATTACTTAACAATAAATAATACGTGTATTCATGATAATATTGCTAAAACGCTTGACTATACGAGTATGTATATCAGTTGACACCGGGTGCACTGGACAATGGGTAAAAATAATTCTCGTTACAAATATAAACATTTATCTCGTACTATTATAAATTACAAGTCAATATCTATGACATATTAAATTAAAATATCTTAAGTGCAAATTGAAATAAAACTAACTGAACGAATAGAAACTTAATAAAGGCTATGAAAGTAATAATATAGTTTTAAACGTTCAGATAATGTAACTATTATTAAAAAAAAAATAATATTTAAATTGTCCAACATAGAGCCAACGACTTGTTTCTTATAATATTTAATGATAACGATGTATATTATTAGAATTAAATAATGTTGTAATAAATATAGTATCGATTAATTTACAGTTCCACGTTTTATAGATGAGAGAACCATATTTACAGTTATATATTACAACAGAGATCTTCTCTTACTATATGTGTTTGTATGTTCGTTTTAATGCGATTTACGAAAACGGTTACATAATTCTCTTTTCAGAACCATACATTTGTTCTCTGAACAGTTTTTCTATATCTACATGTAATATTAAATAACCGAGTTAGAGTCATGATTATTCTTTTTAATCATACAAGTGTCAAGCGACCGAACCTACTTTTCTTACAGGAATAATGCTGATGTTAATACTAGTCATCTATATACTTTCTATTAGGTATTCTATGACTCTCATACTATAAGAATGTTTCGGTGTCGTGCGCGTTAAATAATTAATTCGCGTTAATTCGTATTTATAACATGCAATGTGCCTGCGGCTTCGTTTCTTTGAACTATATATTTTTATATGTAAAACATTTTACGAATGTCTCGAGGTAAATTATTGTGAGAGAACGTATTGTAGATTATTTTTAATAATATAACAAAATATTTATGTATTCAACTCTGAGATGGGAATCTATATACTCCTATACGAATATAGAGCCGAGTCGGGTTAGTAACACCTTTTAGAACACATGAACCGATTTTTGTGATCTTTAATTTGTTGCCTTTGCCTTCGCGATCCGAATAACTGTTAACCAAGGGAAAAATTCAGAGGAAAAAGATTATTATGAAGATACTTTTTTTTTAAACAGTTTACATGGAACGGTATTTTTAAAATTTTAATTCAGCTAATAAAACACAAGGTTTATTGATTTTGTGATGGTACGTAGGTGCTATAAAATTTACATCGAATTTTATTCATTAGTACTGGTCTTTTTTAAGATATATAATACAAGTATAAAGAAGTATTATATTTCGCTATCTGTGGTTTTTTTTTTTTTAAATAATGTCGAAATGTTTACTTTGTTTTGTTACTCTTACTTGCAGTTAATTATAGTATCATTTGCAATTATCACGCACTTACGAACTCAGAACTCAGGAGTAGCAACCTGTTAATGACTGGCCTCAATTAGTGCTACTGTCTTTATTAAAGTCTGCTATGAGTAAGTATAGGTGACAGTGATCTTTTAACATCGGACAGATCGTACATTTGTTGTTTTGATACAAACTATATGTCAGTTACGCGAGTAACTTAGCAATAAGTCGCTATAGCTTTAATATTACAGGTAAATTCATATTTGCAAAATTTTAAAATCTTTATAAGTTGTTACAAAGAGGAGAGAAATAAATAATAAAAAATAAAACATTGTGGCGTTCATTTTTATACAGAACGCATTGGTGGTTATTAATGGCCAGCTAAAGTTTTTCCTGACAGATAGACGGACGGTCATAGAATGACTTTGGCAAAAGATTTGAGGTGTGTTGTTTAACACTAAAATCCATGTATTTCCTTTATGTACAATTACATACATACATATCATCAAGCCTTTCTCCCGTGGGGGTAGGCAGAGATTACGTCCTTCCACTTGCTACGATCTTGACACACCTCTTTCGCTTCCTCTACTTTCATGAGCGCTTTCATACATGCTCGTCGGTTATGAGTACTTTTTACCTGGCCTTTATTTAACACATGACTGATTTGGTCTAGATACGTTCGTCTAGGTCGACCCTTACCGACTTGCCCATTCACCCTCGCCTTATAAATTAATTTCGTTAATCTTCTCTCATCCATCCTCTCTACATACCCAAACCAACTAAGCATACCTTTCTCTATTTTGGTCACCACACCCTCTACCACACCACATTGCTAATGGATGAACTCATAAAGGACAATTCGGTGACGACGCATGGTTTATTATGTACAATTGATTGTAATTATTGTACGTTAATAAAACCAACGTGCTCGGTTGGTAAAAGTTGTTATTATTATTACACTAAAACATATTAAACAAAGTAACTTTGATGAGAATGAATACGAGACTTTGTTCAGGTGAAATAATTTTATCTTTACTGTTTTTAATTCCTAGTCAATGATACTTCCTAGGAGGTCGTTCATTAATCACGTGATGTTTTAGCCCCCTCCCGCTGCCTTTTGGTGAAATGTGGTGAGGTTTTAGGCTAACCCACTTACCAAAAATCACGTATATTTTATGCCACAACATACCAATTGTGTACCCAATGTTACCCATTTTCAGCATGTTATCTTTAAATACACGTATAATTTTATTTTCTTCTTCTTCTTAGTTAATGGCAATCTGTGTGTACACACAATTTGTGCCAATGTCATGTGGGTAAGATTTTCAATCTTGTATCAGCGTTACCAAGCTCCAACAGAACGGTGGCCTATCCTGCTCGAACTTTCCATGGAGCTTTGTCGGCACCTCAGAATGTATGCTACGCGTTGTCTTCTATAATAAACTTAACTTGAACACAATAACTAAACTATTTCATACAAAACGCCACCAAGATTACATGATATAGAGTCAAGTACACAAGTTTAATGAATTAAAGAAAACAATTGCTACATGTCAGACTGAGATCCCGCCAAAAACTCCTAATTTTATTTTATTCTGGATAAATTTGGAAATCGTTGCCTAGCAACAGTGAATAAAGCCCACGCGCTACTATTTGGTTTAAAAAAATACACTGAAACCCACACTCCCTTGTTAGTTCTAAAATTCGTGATTTTACATATCCCTTTCCCGCCTTTCATGCCTGACATAATTTATCTAAAAACTGCATTTATATCCAGTATATCCATTTATAACAGTAGTTTTCGAGCCTACGAAACACAACATCATATAGGTATATTACACAAATTACTTTTCAAATAGACGAATGTTTGTATGGAAGGTGAAGACTATTTAATAGTTCAAAGTATAAAAATTGCATATAACAAATATGATATACTGTTATGTGCGAGATAATAAAAATAATCATTACGTTATAATTATGCTACGTTCAGTAGTCAATTGTCATCTGTTTATATCACATATCATCTCTCATATCTGCTTATATCATTAATCTCTGATCCGATTCTGATGGAATCAAAATCATTTTTTTTTGTTGTTAGTTTTTTTTTTTTTGCTTTTAGTTGTGATTTAACGTCCTGGCTCACTGTATTTCTTACTGTTGTTGCCACGTGTTTTATATCTAGGTTGAGTTATTGGATATTTTTAAGGGGTAATTTTTCTAACTCAATATAATGCACAGGCATTATATTTAAAAAAAATCACTAGTCGATCGATTTATCTATGCGCAAGCACTCTAAGGTTTCTCTTTCAGGTGTTCTTTAAAAACTTCGCGAAAAATTAATGTAGTGTAAAGTTATTTTTATAGTTTTAAAGTATCTTTTTATTTGATGGTACGATTGCGTTGAAAACTTTTTACGATTCGAAATTCATGACATAAAATAAGTTACTGTATTTATTTTATATTTATATTACTTAGTGCGTTCACACTATCGAGAAATATTCAAATTGATTATACCCTGATAAGGCGAGTGTCAAAACACTAGTAGTAAAAACAACCCTGTCATCAAAAAGAATGAACAAGAAACTCGATCTTATTTTATATACACATACAAAGTATGTATTTTACTAGAACTATACAACTCGTAGTTATACTTAAGAGTTTTAGTGGATGCACAGAAAAGGGTTATATCTAGATATCACATAGATCACGTAATGATTCACCGTATAAAACCTTTGGAAATATTTTTACTAATATAAAGATTCGTTGCGTTATGAAATGCCGATTGTGTTTCGCTTCGATATGATTGCGCACTATCCGATATACTTTTTAATGGATTATTTTTATTACATATGTCTTATTATTATTACAAACAAAAATAGTGAGTGTTTTTAACCTCTAAAGGGTTTAAGATAAATACGAATGTTAAACAGTAGTAAGAAACGAAATTGAATGATATAAGCTTGTTGATATGAAATACATACATAAAGATTGAAAGCGAATTCTCCGCGGGCATGATATATGCGCACCATCTCGCATGTAATGTATGCAAGTGATACGAGTTTAGTAAACGCTAATGTGAACGGGTCAACGTTCCGGGGTTATCAATGCAGGGGCGGCGCCAAACGGTCGCACCCGATGCGCCCGGCTCCGCTGCAACAACCATGTTGCAC